>CM026323.1:7733160-10687326 GCA_014843725.1 Amphicarpaea edgeworthii
GGGACTATACATCTTTGATTGCCCCAGATGAGTGAGATGGAACACTGTTATAGCATGGTTTTTTCTTGGATGATGCATAACCTTGAGGTACAAGTTATTCCTTTCCTATCTTGCTTTTTATGTGTACACTAGTTATACATAACTAATTTTTCTGGTGTCAGGTTTCCTTGCAACAACCCTCTATTACCTTAGGTAAGATGGATATTGTTATTCCTGGAACTCAAATTCCAATGTGGTTCACTAAACAAAATGCAAGTAGTTCAATAAGCATGGACCCATCTCATGTTATTGAAGATCCAAATCTGATAGGTGTTGCATGTTGTGTACTATTTGTGACACATGATGATCCTTCTAATTTGGGTGATAGATCAAGATGTCAACCACGTGATTGTCCATGTTTTGGATTTGGTGTTCAAAATAAACAGCTTGGGTGTGAGACTTATTTTACAGTTCCCATACTTTTCAAGAGAGATTTGGTCACAGTTGAATACCATCACTTGTTAGTAATGTTCTTCACTTTTCATTCCTCTTGTAAGTGAGTGTTCAAATGAAATGAGTGATCTTGATTCAATGGAATTCGCACCCCTCGTTTATGACCCTCTTGGTTTGCATTTGGAGGTGAAAAATTGTGGGTATCGTTGGATATTTGGGGGAGGATATTCAACAATTCAAATCAAACATGATGTGCAGTGGAAATTCTTCATCTCGGAAGCGGAAGCGTTTAACAAGCGATTAAACACAATTCCATCAAAGAAATATTTCTAAGCCATTTGAGGTAAGATTGATTTAATACAGAAAGGCACAGTTATTATTATCAATTTTATAATTATTGATAAGAGGAAAATGCTCATACACTAAAACTAGTTTACACATTTCCAGTATGGTCAATATTACTTGAGAACAGTGTTAAAAGTGATAATAAAAACCTTTGAATATAAAGTTAAAAGTGTTTTTTACTAGTCTCTACTATAAATATAAAAAAAGTACTTCTAACTTATATCTTCTAAATATATTTGCTAGTGGATTGTCATGAGCTGTACTGTAACGTAAACTATTAGCCTTAGCTAGTTGTCAAGATTTCAAGAAAAAAAAAGTAGAAATTTAACAATGATCCTTTTTATGCTTTAAGAATTGAAGGAATCTAATTCCTTTCATCAGTTTACTAGTGAATTATTCTATATTTCATTCACAACTTTCAGACAAAAATGTGTAATGTGATCAAAAGCTAAAAAAGCAAAAACAAAATATTAGACATGAGATAAGGTTGCATATATATTAGTTATTTACTTATTTACATGTATTATGTGTATATTATAATATGTGCAAGTGTGTTCTTTCACCATCTTCTATCACCATACAACTCTTTCTCTTTAACATTTGTATCAAACCAAAACACATTCATAACACTATTTGACAGCAAGGTAAAACAAATTGACAATTTGAAAAAAAAAAAAAAAAAAAAAAACAGCTAAAATATGCATTATAGGTACCTAGTATGTTAGTAATTTTTGTTTTAGGTAAGTAATAAAAAAATTGATATATCAAAATATATATTATGAGTTTTTGATATTTTGTTTTAAACCCAAATAAATTAGAAAAAATTGTTTTTAGTTCGTAATAAATTGTGTTTATTTTGATTTACTTCGTTTGAAAAATATTTGGTAGGGACTAATAGTAAATTATTTATATATATTAGAGTTTTAGGGGACTAAAGAAAAATATCAATGATCAAAAATAAATATTTTTATATATAAAAAATTCAAAACAAAACTTATTTTTACTAGGGACCTAAAATAAAATTCGTTCATTTATTAAAGACAAAAACATATCTCAGCCTTTAAAAAAATGATAAATAACTCGCAAAAGAGACCAAGAATATATTGGTTGTAGTAGACCTTTCAAAAATAACAATTTTCCTATGAAAAAAATAAAATAAAGAATTGAGGAGGTGGTAGAGAAATTGAATGAACCTATGGTGATCAACTTAAATCTTATATGGAACCAGCGATATAGGAATTTAAGTAGGAAAAGTTAGAATTTTTTTTAAAAAATTGAAGATAAAATTTTGAAAAAAAAAATTAATGTAAAATTTATATAAAAAAATGACTATAAAATTTGTCATTTTAAAAAAAATTAAAAGTAAAATCTGCAATAATGTGATGTGAGAGTAAAATAATAAAATAAAATTTATAAGATTTTAAAAAATTATAGATTAAAAGTGTCAAATTAATTTATTAAAAATAAAACTTGTCGAAAAAAAATGTAATGAAATCAACTATTTATTAGATATAAAATTAAGATATAATCTACTAATAAAAAAAATTAAATACATACTAACTTAAAAACCGATTATTTGTATCCTCCGTAAATCCATCCCAGATTATAATCATATTTATTAATTAGTATATTATATATTTTTAAGTTAGATTATTTTTTTTTTTTTTGCAAATAAATTAAATTATATACCAACATATATTATTTAAAAGATTATTAATATATAAATAATATATATATATATATATATATATATATTTTTTTTTTTTTTACTAAAAATAATTATCCATATAAAAGGGTCTCTGGAACCCTTTCTATTTTCAGGGTTTGTGCTACCCGACAATACAGTAATATCAGTTCTATGAATTTTTACTTAGTCTTGAGCTAAAAGATTTCCCATTTGGGGGAGAATACTTATTCCATCTATTTTTTTTATTTAATTGGAATCCAAAGGAAAATACGAAGTTAGAGTATTCCAATTAAGATGAAATACCCAAACAAGCTACCCACCCCAAACTAAATTACATTAATATAAAAATAAATAAAAGATACATGAATAGTTTTAAACCATTGGGATACATAATGCCAAAATCCAATATATAGCTAACATGAAACTAGATCAGGTTTACCAAATTTATAATTTGGCCATACATTCAGGCTATAAAAGAAACTAACATAAGCCTAATTTAGCTTAATCAAAACCGAGCAATATAATCCAAATTCAATAAGTGTCAATGCAAAGGTCAACTGCTATATACTGCAGCAGCCACCCAAGCCGAGGCATCCAGCAATTCCAAAATCTACAATTCAGCAGCCATCAAACTGAATCCAATGATTCAGATTCAATAGCCAACAACTTTATCTCCAAAGCCAATAGACAGCGCCTTGATGATGCAGGCAGGATTTTCCAGCTTAAAAGCAGCAGTTCAGGGTCCTGCAATCAGTACTAGAGCCTGCAGCCAGGAAAAGCTTACAGCAGCTCTGCCTATATGCCAGCCGCATCTAGATAGTGTACCCATAACAGAAAATCTGCAATCATACATAATTCTCACAAAGAATTAGACATTATTAAATTTCTAATATAAACAACTAGAATTTTATGAATTGGTAGATGACAGACAGAGGCTGCCAATGCTATCAGTACATCCATAATTAGCTGCAGGAGCCCCTGCACAAGACAGGATGATCAGAAGTACAAGCCTGCAAGTCAAGAAAATTGAGTTCAAGAGACAAAGCTTTTGCAGCTTTACCAATGCAACAGTATATATAGCTATAAAACAGGGAGAATGTTACAACCCTTATCAGTATTGAACCAGTGAAGACATAGATACACAGTCCATATAGATCACTGTTAATTCAGCCAATACAACAGAATAATGCAAACCAAGGCACTCAGTTCCAGCTATCACATTGACTGAAACAAGCCACAGATTAACCAAATTCCGTATCCAAAAACTTTAACACCAAAAGCATAAATTTTTTTACAGCATCAAACAACTTTAGCAAGGTTAACAGCAACAATAAAACTGCTGCCACATCACAAAAATGCTTTGATTAACAACTCACAGTTCAAGTCCTTTTAGCTATTTGAAAGGACAAGGTTAAACCTGTGCACACACACCCTGCAGAATCCACAATTTCAACAAAGAATCCATCCAACCATAACATATATAACAAAGCTATCACATCTATATTAACAGGAAAATGACAATCAGTGGCTGCCATATCAACCACTCAAAGTGAATTAATTGGATTAGCTGCTTCAGATTCGCTCAGCTTTCGCCATAAAATTCTTCTAATTATGTATGAAGTAAAAGCATAAACATCTACTACAAAAATAAATCTGCCACCAAAAGAAATTCTAACACAGATAAATTGATCAGTAGACAGAATGACAGTAAGGGACATATTACTTTCATATAAACACCAGAGGTTAGGCTTAGGGTGATTAGAATTAATATTTACCAAAGTCATACCCAATTTAAACAGAAATTTTGCAGAAAGTTAATCAAGTCTAATCATAGGTTCAGATAGGATCAGTAAACCTGGTTGGTGTAAATAGCACAGTTTTAAGAGGAACTTCTTGGTAGCCATATTACCAAGGCCTCTAACATTCCAGAACAGAATAATCATTGCAATTGTGAAGCTTTATCTCTGAGATTATATTTCCTCTCTTGCCCTTTATCTGCATTCCTGTTGTGTCTTTTCCTTTCTCAGCACTGTTTTTCTTTTTCAATTTCTTCTTTTTGTATTTTGATATGACTGTTTCAAAGTCATTATCTTCAGAAGCCTGCTGCTGCATGCTTGGGGTTTCAGGGTATGATATATCACCAGATCTTTCAGCCCAAAATTTGGTAAATACCCTCATGTCCTTATCAATTTGTTGTAAAGGTTGGGCAGAGCTTTGAGTATCACCAACCATTTCTGAGTCAGAATTTTCATTTGTAGATTTAGTCCTAGAAACCACAGCCTCAGTATTTTGCAAACATGCCTCAGTGTGGTTTTCTATATGGTGAGCTGAAGCATTATCTCTGTTAGGGGATTTAGCTGTACTATGCACCAGATCAGTAGGAACAGCTCGGTCAGCAGCAGGAACCTCTGTTTGGTGTTGCAATTCTTCTTGGTTCTCTGAAGAAACTTTCAAGGAATCATTCAGATTCTCAGCCAGTTCATCATCCTCCATGGCCTTGGGGCTTGAAGGATTGAACCTAATTTGTGTTCATCCTTTTATGTTTGTATTCTGTCATTGTTTTTAGTGATCGTGTTCGTGGCAGCAGATAGCATAGGTAACTTATATATGATCATTCTGATCAATTTCTCATAATTGATTGAGTTCACTCAAGACTTGAAGAGAGAGATGTATGGAGGTGTGGCATTTCAACTTTGAAGGTGGCCATGTCTACTATATTATTATTAATGTGAATGTCATCTTCCAGTGTTCAAATTCTTGATTTGTATAACAGTGGAATACTGGAATTTAGTCTCCCTGTAGGCCTATCATATTTTCTTTATATTAAAATATACTTGACTTTATTACTACTATAATTTAACACTTTTCACATCTTTAAAAGTTCTTAATTACATTTTAGTAGTCATTTTAAAATATTTCATTTTTATATTAAAAAAAAATTTCTGGTCTTGAATCTTATTTAGTACTTATACCCTCAAATAAATTTCTTTATTTTGTTTAAACTTGCTATTTAATTTTATCCATGGACTACTCATATTTTTTCTTATTTATTTAAACTAATTGTGTACATTTTTTATTATTTAATTTTTTTATTAAATATTTTTAATTGTTATTAAAATATTACCTAATTCAACAACAAAAAATATACAAGGCATGATTTACTTATTAGTTGATTTAGAATTTTTTAAATTTCAAATTAAAAACTAAATAATTTAACAATAACATGTTTTTTATAGAACAAGTAAAGTGAGAAATATATATATTGAACTTAATCTTAAAGGACTAAACTCTAATTTACTATATAATTAAGAATAAATTGAAATATTTTTCATCACCTATCTTCAAAGAATTGTGCCAATAACTTTACCACTATAATATTTATGGAGTAGTTCGGGATCTTCAATTAAAAAAAAAAAGGGGTAAAAAGAAAACCAAAAGCTCACTCAAGCTGTCCATCAAAGGAAGATTTGATGAAATGACAACAATCATGAGGTAAACAACTCTCTATTTAGTCCAAAGGATAGAAAACAGGCCCATATTTTACTTATAAAATAAGTAAACTAGCAGTTTATCATGAATCTCATCCTTCTTTTGTCTTTCTTTTCTTCCTTTCTAGTTTTCTGTCATGTGATTTATGTGGTATGTGTGTTTTCTCAAATGTTTGTTTGAAGTAACAATTTTCTTTTTATATAAATAAGTGCTTATCATAATGATAGTCTCTTGGATATGTAGCACAATTTCTAGCCTCTTACAAAGGTCATAGATTCTCGAATATATTTTTGGTCCTTAATGCCATGTGGTATGGTTGAATGTTGGGGTGGTCAAGTTCAGTTCAGTTTTTGTCCAAACTGAACTAAACTATAAAACCAGTTCATAGTAACTGAACTGCTGAACTAATCACTGGAGAAAAAAGTTCAGTTAAGTTCTTAATAACAATTCAGTTAACTGGTTTTGAATTATATAACTGAACTGTTATAAGAGTTTTCACCCCCAGTTCATTGGAGACCCGTATACTGCAGAGTCATTTCTTTAGTCCTGCTTACTGCACAAAACTTCTTGAGTGTCTTACTTCGTGCTCTTGGTGCAAAATTGACTCTCCCATAAGACCCTCTACAAAAAAAGAAGCTTCAGGGAAGACTAGTGATTCTTTGTTTGCATTTTTGTGAAGGGGTCTTATGGAGAAAATCAATTTGAGGACAAGACTTAAATTGCTAAGGAACCTTAGAAAGACTACCAAAAATGAAGCCAGAGTCTTTAAAATATATACTGATCATTGATTACTCTGTTATCATTTCGCCACTGAACAATTAAAGATAATTTCATTAAGTTCATATGGTATTGATGCTGAAAAAATGATATTATAAAACACTTCTTGTACTGGATGATGTTGAAGCAACTTTTCTTGGTAAGTGTTTCCTAGGGCAGAGACATAGTATTACTTGGAGAGCATTGTTGAAAATTATTTGTATTCAATCTGCTCAAGCAACAGAAGATCATTTATTGCAACCTCTTCAATCATTGTTCAATAAGTTTTCTTAATTTCTACTTATTTATTTGACTTCAAACTTAAGCCTTATGAATCTTGCATTCAGGAATCCATTTTATGATACTTGCTCAAATCCGATTCCAGCATTTATTTTAGACATAAACCAAGAATTTATCCTCTGGTAGATTTTGTCTATTTTGGTAGTATACATAAACCAAGAACACTTTCTTTGTTTGTCCTGTAAAACGTTTAAGAATGTCTGAAAGACACTATAAGCTTTCCTCCCAGGACTTACAGCACAGTTACCTGCTTTGATTCCAAATGAAATAAGAATTGCATTGGACTCGAGTGGATAAAATGTAAATGTAAACTTCTAGAGAAAAGTGCAACAGTATATATGATTTCAAAATGCAGTATATATGACTGATAACCTTACACATTAACAAGAAGCAGATTGTGTAAGCAATCCTGATTCCTGAGACTTAGATGATGTCAACGAGTCTATATTCATTCACTCAGAATTGTGTAGTAAATCATATGTTATCATCATATTAAAGAATAAAAACAGTCACTTATATCTGTATAAATTATATGGTTTCGCAATTATATGGTTTCACATGACGGCTGTTGATAGAAAGGAAGAAAAGATAGACACAAAAGAAGGATAATGAGATACAAATAGGTAAAAGTTTTATAAATGTGTCTCTATAACAGAGCTGTTATTGAAATGGTATGACCTGAAAAGGAAAAATAAACAAAGCAAAAGAAAGCAACAACAACAACCAGCAGGTTCAGGAATTTGAACCATTTTGGGAATTCGAGTGAGATTCATGGTGCATTACAACACAGGTCAACTACATACTATAGGATTAAAGTACCACTAGCAGGTAATATACATACAAGTAATCATGAAGTTCATAAAAGACTCTTTGATGAGATTCACCAAAGTCACAGCATTCAACTTATTCTACATACTATAATGCATATCAGTTGCACACTTGCACATAACTACTTGGAAGCACTGAAGCAAAGCTAAATTGTCAGCAATACTTTTAACTTGGATATCACCCAAGTAATTCTTGCAGCTTGTGACAAAACCTATCAATGTAAGCATCCTCCAAACCCTTGGTGAGTAAGAGGTTTCTAAATTTCAAATGATTTGCTCTTACCTGTTTTCCAACCTCACTCTCATCGTCCATCACAGTCTTCACAGCTTTGCAGACACTCTCCTTTGTGAAAGAACCATCTTCTTCGCCTTTCTCCACTTCAACACCAGCCTTCAAGCTGCAGCTTAACATCCTCGCACTAAGAACCTGCTCAAAAATATTAGGTAACACCACAATCTGACACTTGCTTACAAGTGCCTCTAGTAAAGATGAGGCTCCACAATGAGTAATGAAGCACCCTATAGAAGGGTGGTCAAGAATCAGTGTCTGCTGAACCCAACCCCCATGCACAATGCCTCTTCCTTGAACCCTCTCTTTGAACCCCTCCGGCATAGCTTCTTCAACAGACTCAAATCCAATAGGAGCTTTAAGTGCTGCCAGAAATGGAAAACCTGTTAACTCAAGACCCAGCAACAATTCCTTGAACTGATTATGCTGTAGCCTCCATTCACTTCCAAATGCACAGTATATCACTGAACCAGGCTTGAATCCTTGAAGCCATTCAGACAATTTTTCTTCCAAAGTGGAAGTGGGTGGCTCTGGTAGGACAGGCCCTGAAAGCAAAAAAGGCTTCCCAAAACAACTTTCAAGAAACTCAGCATATGGTCCCTCAATTTCTCTGCAACCTTTAAATCCCACTGCATCTGCCAATCTGATGCCAGTTCTGATGCAATCCACGAAACGAACACCACTGCGATATTCAAATTTCAGAAATGAAGCCAATGCTCGAACCTCATGAGGATGCAGCTTGATGGAAGAATCTGAGAACTCATCTGGGGCTTGCATAAGATTCACCTCATCTCGAACCAAGTTCTTTTCCTGACACATCTTCTCCATGGCTTCCACATAAGCTGCTGATATCATGCTGATGGTTGTGAACTGAACAGACTTGATGCCTAAGCTGCGAGTCAAGGTGGGTATCCAACATGCAAAATCAAAGAAAACAATGTGGGGTTTGAGCTCAAGTAAAAGTAGTTCAATGTCCTTCTCTGTACGATCCATGGCGGTCGTAAGAAGAGAGCCTAAGGAGGAGGGAACATCTAAAGTGGTTTCTGCATCAGGAGGAAGGCCATCAACTTGAGGAACAGTGATGGGGATGAAGGTTATCAACTCTGGATAAAGGTTTAAGTGTTCAAATTTGGCCTTTGTTCTTTTGGGTATTAAGAAAGAGATTCTGTGTCCTCTCTTTGCTAATTTGTTGGCAAGGTTGAGATATGGTGATATGTGTCCCATGGCGAACCATGGGTACATAGCTATGTGCATCTTCAACTGTGCTGCGTCCATGGCTGATGGCTCTCTCAAAAATATCAACTTTGTTAACTATTTGATTTTGATGTGTGGTTTCTCTGTATGAGGGCTATGCCTGTATAGCGGTCTTAATAAATATATATTATATTAATAATTCCTACAAATTAATTATCACTTTACAAATTCTCCTACTCTGTTGAAATATTTTTGTTTTCTATCGAATCTTTTTTTTTTTACTAGTCTCACTTAACATTTTCTATCTCATCCTTTCCTATTTTTTTCTTGGGTTTATCCAAACAACTCCATATAAAAATGAGGTTAAACAACCTATCCTATATGTCCTAATATAGTTAATGTGTAATGTAATAAATAGTACTCTCAGGTCTCAAGGTGTAGCAGTGGAATATGGAGGACAAGCGTGTACGTGGAAAATTATCTCATTTTCTCTAAACAAAATTTAAAAAGATAGAAGCAAGTAGCTCAAACCTGACTGGCTAGGCAGGCACGTATACAAGCCTGATTATATTAATAAAATATATTTGAATCATTTCCTTTTTTCTTATTTGGCCAATTCTAATATACTATCTTTGTTTGCTTTATAATTCTAGGTATTCAATGTCAGCACTAGCACTGACTCTCTCAAAGACTTCTCTGCCCACCAAAGTAAATGAATTAATTATATATTTATTTATAGCTTAAATAAATTTTTTACCTATAAAATATTTTTTTATTATGTTTTCAATACCTATAAGATTTTTTTTTTGTCCCTATTGATCATGTGTCATCATCTCAACCATTGATATATGTTAAAATGGTGTCATGTCATCACTGAAATGATGAAAAAAAAAAAAAAAAAAAAAACCTTTCACTACCTTTCATTGTGTTGTGACCTTATTTGTAGTTTGAAAAGGAGACCAATATATATTTGTTACAGAACCTTTCAAAACTAATTTGATTAATTTGTCAAATTTGGCAGTTTGTCTCTGTGACCCTAATTTGCAATATGCAGTAGACATCATTAAAGAAGGTCCAAAAGGGTATGGACTAAAATACTGTAGCACACTACCTTGCCTTCTTTTAAATTCCTTGTATTCAATGTCAGCTCCCATTCTCTGAAAAACTTATCTGTCCAGTAAAGCAAACAAATTATATAATCAGCATGTGTGGTTGTGGTTCTTCCATTCCATAGATATCTATCGATGTCGAAAATATCAATGAGACCAACCACCCCTCTGAATGGACTTTGAAGTCTTGTTTTTTTCAATTAATGGCGCCTTACAAATAGTTGTTGGACATTAAAAATTCATCCAGCTCATTCATACGTACAAAAAAAAAAAGAAAAGAGTTCTGCAGTAAATCAGAGACTAACATCGATCTTAAACTCCATTGCAGTAAATTAATGTAAATCCAATCACCCTCTGAATAGATTTTAAAGTCTTCTCTTTTCAATGGACATAATAATTGAATTGATCCAGCTCATTCATACCAACACGTGATTGAAGATTATTTGCCAATAGCTGTATTAAAAAGTGTGTTATCTGCATTTCTCAATTAATTATACATATTCACTTAGGTCTCAGATTGAAAATATATATATTGATCTTGTTTAATAACTAATTAGTCCTATTGATATAATATAATTGGTGCATGCAATGCGATGTAATGGTGTTTTGTTGGTTCTAATTCAAGACAAATTAATTAAGGTGCAACAGTAGTAGTAAGATGTCAAAATGGTGTATTCAATAATGGCTGATAAGATTGTTAGTTGTTGCCAAAAACGTAGGTCCCATTATAACTAATTAGGCTCATTGATATTCGGGACCATTAATGTCCAGCAATTATTTGTACGGCACCATTAATTGAAAAAAAAAAAAAAAGACTTCAAATTCCATTCAGAGGGGTGGTTGGTCTCATTGATATATTCGACATCGATAGATAGCTATGGAATGGAAGAACCACAACCACACATGTTGATTACATAATTTGTTTGCTTTACTGGACAGAGAAGTTTTTCAGAGAATGGGAGCTGACATTGAATACAAGGAATTTAAAAGAAGGCAAGGTAGTGTGCTACAGTATTTCAGTCCATACCCTTTTAGACCTTCTTTAATGATGTCTACTGCATATTGCAAATTAGGGTCACAGAAACAAATTGCCAAATTTGACAAATTAATCAAATTAGTTTTGAAAGGTTCTGTAACAAATATATATTGGTCTCTTTTTCAAACTACAAATAAGGTCACAATACACAGGGAAAGGTCTCAATTTTTTTTTTTCCATCATTTCAAACATTAGTTAAGAGATGACGTGACATTATTTCAACTTATATCAACAGTTAAGATGATGATATGTTATCGATAAGAACCCAAAAAAAAAAAAAAATATCTTATAAGAATTCAAAACATAATAAAAAATTTATAGACACTCAAAGTAGAAAAAATTGTATTTTGTAGATGCCAAAAATTTATTTAAGTCATAAATGAATATATAATTAATTCATTTACTTTGGTGGGCAGAGAAGTTTTTGAGAAACTCAGTGCTAGGGCTGACATTGAATACCTAGAATTATAAAGCAAACAAAGATAGTATATTAGAATTGGCCAAATAAGAAAAAAAGGAAATGATTCAAATATATTTTATTAATATAATCAGGATTGTATACGTGCCTGCCTAGCCAGTCAGGTTTGAGCTACTTGCTTCTATCTTTTAAAATTTTGTTTAGAGAAAATGAGATTAAGAGAAGTTTACAGACTAAAAATAGTTACTTATTCATTGGCTTAGACTTTAAATCATTTGATTCACATAGACTTTGATATTTGGTTTTGACAAAAGGCTACTTATTATATAGTTATGAGCCTATTTGGACACACTACTTCATAAGGATTTTTAGGAGAAGAAAATATGAAAAAAAATTACCATCTCTATAAGTTAAAATTGTCTTTTTCAATAGTCAATTAATAAAAACTCTCTCAAATAACTTCATCTAAAATATGTGATATTTCTACAAATTAATTATTGGAAAATACAATTTTAACTTATAGAGAAGCTAATTTCATTTTTTCTTCATATTTTCCTCTCCTAAAAGTCCTTTTGGAATAATGTGTCCAAACAGGTGCATAATACGCAATTTTAAGTTGTATTTTGTCTTTTTTTTAGTTATATTTAAGATGTTGGCTTGAAAACTTTAATTTATTTGACATAGACTATTTACATAGTTTCAATTTATGATTTTTTTACTTTTTCTTGAGGTAAGAGGATTCCCATTTTTGGCAGAACACTGCAAAATCAGTTAAAGCCTTTTTTTTTTTTTAATAGTAGATTTTTGCTAACAGTTTTCAAAGCATGAAGCAAAATATGACTCTGAACTAACTAAATATATGACAGAAATAGTTTTTGAAATTCATTTTTAAACTAGATTTTGAAATGATTACCCAAAGATACTAATTTATTTTTTCTTCCTTACCTTAATGTGATAGTTGCCAATCTACAGCCCAAGCAAGAATTGGACCTTCGAAAGTGAGACAAGAGATGTCCTCTGTTGGGCCTTGTGGAAAACTGGAAATGGGTTATGTAATTTCAGAAAACTTAGAAACTTTTGTTTGTTTCATGAATTTGATTATATTCTTAGGAATGTTATTGCTTAGGATATTATTTTCATGAAAGATGCTTATCGTCGTTCTTTAGAATGTTTTCAAAATTTATGTTAATGTGAAAACAAAAATATGAAATAAATAAAAAGTATTTGGTTATGTCCTACCCGTATAAAACAATCATCCAATTACATAAGACCGTTTGTATTACATAAAAGATGATAATTATCATAAAAATCAACAAATTTATCACAGTGATTCGTCTGTGGAACTCTATTTTATTCTTTTCTTTCCTCACGTATTTTGCCAAACACAGCGTTAGATCAGTTGATAAGAAATTAGATGTGTATCACCACTTTGATCAGCACCAGCAAGTTCTGGACCTGATTTTAGTAACCGAATTCAGAAATAAGGTGTTTGCAAAGTATATATATATTACTGAAGCAGCTTTGAAAGTTGAATCCTGCAAGCCATTCATCCCATTATTCCTCCAAAGCGGAAGTGAATGACGGAAATGGTATCAACAGGTTCTATGTTTATTATTCTTCTATAAGGGGCTGACATTTATGTTTCATATATACTTTCATTGCTGCAGACCCTACCTAATTACCCAACCCTTTGAATAATTTGAAGTTTTTTAATTCTCCCTTATCTACGTACGTTCCAATTCATATATATGAACATGCATGCATTTGAGGTTTCAGTGATTGTCGTAAGATCACAGTTCAATCCTTTTCTGCAACCTTTGTATATATCCCATTGCATCAGACAGTCTGATGTGATACCGTTGTGACAAATGTTCAGTCATGTTCACGTTAGTTGAAAGGAAGGGCCATGAATGAATTTATATTCAAATAAGTAGTTATCATACGATAGCCTCTGATTATATATATATTAATTATGGTGGAATTTTTATTGGCATCGATCCTCTAATCATATATATATATATATATATATATATATATAAATAAGAGACATCAAATTAATTAACTTATTGATATTTTTGACAGTTGTTGCAGATGCACATAGCAAAGTATCCATGGCTTGCTATGGGACACATATCACCATTTCTCAACCTAGCCAACAAAATAGCAAAGAGAGGACACAATCTCCATCTTTATACCCAAAAGAACAAAGGCCAAATTGGAACACTTCAACCTTTTTCCACAGTTGATAACCTTCATCTCCATCACCATTCCCCCAGTTGATGGCCTTCCTCCTGGTGCAGAAACAACTTTAGATGTTCCCATCTCCTTAGCAACACTTCTTATGACTGCCATGGATCGTACAAAGAAGGACATTGAACTACTTTTACTTGAGCTCAAACCCCACATTGTTTTCTTTGATTTTGCATGTTGGATACCCACCTTGACTCGCAGCTTAGGCATCAAGTCTGCTCAGTTCACAATCGTTAGCATGGTATCAGCAGCTTATGTGGAATCCATGGAGAAGATGTGTCGGGAAAAGAACTTAGAAAGAGATGAGGTGAATCTTATGCAAGCCCCAGATGGGTTCCCAGATTCTTCCGTCAAGCTGCATCCTCATGAGGTTTGAGAATTGGCTTCATTCCTGAAATTAGATTATGGTGGCGGTGTTCGTTTGTTTGATCGCATCAGCACTGGTGCCAAACTGTCTGATGCAGTGGCATTCAAAGGTTGCAGAGAAATTGAAGGACAATATGCTGAGTTTCTTGAAAGTGTTTATGCGAAGCCTTTTTTTTGGTTTCAGGGCCTGTCCTACCAGAGCCACCCACTTCCACTTTGGAAGAAAAATGGGCTGAATGTCTTTCAGGATTCAAGCCTGGTTCAGTGATATACTGTGCATTTGGAAGTGAATGGAGGCTACAACATAATCAGTTCAAGGAATTGTTGCTGGGTCTTGAATTAACAGGTTTTCCATTTCTGGCAGCACTTAAAGCTCCTATTGGATTTGGGTCTGTTGAAGAAGCTATGCTGGAGGGGATCAAAGAGAGGGTTCAAGGAAGAGGCATTGTGCATGGGGGGTTGGGTTCAGCAGACACTCATTCTTGATCACCCTTCTATAGGGTGTTTCATTACTCACTGTGGAGCAACATCTTTACTAGAGGCACTTGTAAGCAACTGTCAGCTTGTGGTGTTACCTAATATTATTGACCAGATGCTTAATGCAAGGATGATAAGCTGCAGCTTGAAGGCTGGTGTTGAAGTGGAGAAAGGTGAAAAAGATGGTTCTTTCACAAAGGAGAGTGTCTGCAAAGCTGTGAAGACTGCGATGGATGATGAGAGCGAGGTTGGAAGGGAGGCTAGAGCAAATCGTTTAAAATTAAGAAACCTCTTACTTACCAAGGATTTGGAGGATACTTACATTGATCACTTTTGTCACAAGCTGCAAGAATTACTTGGGTGATTTGATATACAAGTTTCATTAATTTAGCTTTTTGCTTTGATAAGTGCCATGGAAGCATAGTTTCAATCACTATTTTAGAGGCAATTATCTTAATATTTCAATACATCTAAGTTTTGTTTGACCTTGTTTATAATTAATTTGTGAATAAATTAGAATAGCTTTGAAGTTATTAATTATGTGATTTTTTTTTCTAATTTCGGTTTATTTTGGTTAAGAAATCAATGATTAGAGTGTAACAAATTTCAGGGAGTTTTACTGCACCAGCAATGCGGCTAAGCCTGAAGCCTTAAGAACAATTGCTAAAGATTGAAATTTGCTAAGCCTCATTTGAGGCTTAGCAAATTTCCCTCGCTGTGAAGAGAAAAAATTGAAGAATTCGCTAAGCCTCATTTGGCACTTAGTGAGAAGTCACTTATGTAGAAAAAGACGAAACGCATATTTCTCTGGTATTTGTAGGCATCCCTTATCATGGAGTGGGGGGGGTTTCTTCTTCTTTTAGTTTTGTAATTTGTTTAACTTTTGTTGGGATTGATATCACTTTCAAGTCTTTCTCTTTTGTGATACTCTAAATTTTTATTCTAGTTTAGCTTAATGTTATTACCTTTTTCTATGCTTAATGCTTGCTTTGGCTTGATCACCCTTTGCTTGATGTTAGGGTTTGAATGATCATTGGAAAGTGCATTTGAACCTTGAATTGGAAAACATAACTAATTGTTTGTTTAGCTATCTAATGACCACTTTTCTTAATACAAGTTACTTGGCTAAACTATTCAAGGAATTAAGAGTTTAATCAAGGAATTTAGAATCTTTCCATCTAAGGAATTAGGGTCAAAGTTTATTTGGTTGATAGTGATGTTAATGCTAGAACTTGGATATTTAACATTGTTGATACATGAGAGGAAGGTGGAGTGAAATCAAGCCCCAATGTTTTCTTAATTTTGCAAAAACTGGTTTATGCATATTAAGTGTTTGTGAAAATGCCAAAAAGAGTTCTTGTTTCTTTTCTCTTTTATTTTCTGTTTATTCATGTTCTTATTTTACATTCTCGCATTCAAACTCAAAACCACTTGTTCCAAAGCCATAGTTAGTGAAACATTGCCCTTTTGTCGAGTGTTACGCGAGTCCCTGTGGATTCGATACTTGGACTTCCCATTTTATATTTACTTGTGCGAAATTGGTACGCTTGCCAAAATCTTAACAAGCATGCTTCAGTTTATATGAATCTACTTAATGTGCAGTTGGACTTTCATTCATTATTCAGGTGTAACTAAAATGCAATATACTATCCATTTAAGTACAAGTTGGATGTTATGACTATGGTAAATCTCGTCTAATAGTTATTTATGAACTTCATTATTGCTATTTAATTTGCTGCTTTAATCATGTAGTGTATGCTTCAGATAAATAAGTGCTTTCTACAATGTGTGTCTCTCGGATGTGATAAACTCTATAGTCATGAGAGAGCAGAGATACTGTGGTTGAGGAAAATAAGAATGAAGTGCGACTCATGTGAGGTGTAGATGGAGGAATCAAAAGGCACATAGGAGTGTGCCTTATCCCAATTTCAAACTTATCTGAAAACTAAAACTGAACTACTAGTAGGTTCAGTTGCAAAACCATTTTGAACTTTTAATATTTCTGAAAAGAAGGCTTCTTATCTGGTTTTAAGTTAAACTGTTTAAAACTAAACTACTTTTTTGAAAACTAAAATTGAACTATTTGTAGGTTCAGTTGAAAACTCTTTTGAACTTTTAATATTTCTAAAAAGCTTCTTATTTGGTTTTAAGTTGAACCTGATTTTAATATGAGCCTTGTAACCCACTTAGAAATAGTAGTGAAGGGAGGAAAGCTTCCAGTTTTTCAGACATTCTTAAACCTTCTGCATGACAGACAAAGATAGTGTTCTTTGTTTATGTGTACTACTAAAATAGACAAAACCTACCAGAGGATAAATTCTTGGTTTATGTCTAAAATAGATGCTGGAAACGGATTTGAGAAAGTATCATAAAATGGATTCCTGAATGCAAAACTCATAAATAAGTGAAAATTAAGAAAACTTATTCAACAATATGCACATGATTGAACATTTGTCCACAAGAGATCACATTAATTATGACCCTAAAAAATCTAGTTATTTGCGTCTTTGTCATGCATGTTAAGGATCACTATCTATCTATTCATAATATATAAATTCTGAGACGCAGGACACGACATTGCCATCTCACATTTTCCATTTCAGCAACATGGCATACTCTTTTCATTTCACCATTTGCTATGCACGGTTTAAATGCCTTAAATTCATCTAAATTGTTATCAAGCTCTCATTATCATTAAAACTTTTTCATATCAATATTTCAAGAATTTAAAGTATGAAACAAATCAGTTACTATACTGTCAAAAAAAAAAAAAAAAATTAATCGGGTGCTGCACTTTCATCTTCAATTTGTTATGCAAAAGAGTACCATTTTCTCAATAAGGTTTGCAAAAGAGTACTAGTTCTTTCTTAATTTTATGGAAACTCTCTGTTTATCTATTTCATTCTCTTTGTAGTTCAACTATCAGTACCATAAAATTGGTGACACACTCACACACACTAGAATTGAAAGTCAATGCTTGAAGATTTGAGCAATCCTCTAACAGTAATAATCCTTCATCTGTCACTTGAGAACCAGAAATATGAACTGAAAGTAAAAACAACCCTTCAAAAAACATGACATTAATTCATCCCACCATGATGCACTCCAATATATTCATCTAAGAAAATACCTGTCATTTAGAATACGTATACAGTAAGTACGGTTGTCTCGGTAGCATAAATTTATCAGTAGTAATAAATACTCAAATGTAAGCAACACTTCCAATTACACCAAGCCTATCCTAAAATACTTGAAAAACAATGAAATGGAGACAGACTATACTAAGGAAAAATCATAGAGAAAGAATGAAAGATATTATAGAAACATCAGGAAGAATTAATACAATAAGGAAAGTTAGACGAAGGAGGAGAAAGTGAACGTTGAGAGAATGGTATAGACTGTTTTTAATGAGAGCCTAATAACTGATGACATAAGATTTAATTAGATTTTAATTAAAGTTTAAAGTTGGTTTAACAAATGGAATTTTAAAAGCTGTAGAAAATGGTGAAATGAGAGATGTAACGGATATAGTTTTTTGAGCACAATTCTTAGCGATTATCTTCTTTTTCTTTGTTGATAGCTTTATTTGAACTCATTTGTTCAGTATTTTTAGAGTTTTATAGTCAACTAATAGTAGATAGTTAGTCTCTAGGAATTAGGAAAAAATGTCATGTTTTGTAGATGAACTTCATCATTCTGAGCTAGATTGAAGGTTTGGCCATTTTGGAGAGCTCGCTTAGCGTGATTCCATGCTTAGCGAGAGCACCTGAGTGAAGTCAAGGAATGCTGTGGAGACTTGGCGCTAAGCTTGAAAGCTGAAGCCTTGAGAGCAATTGTTGAAGATTCAAGATGCACTAAGCCTGATTTAAGGCTTAGCAAATTTCCCTCTTTGTGAACAAAAATTGAAGAATTCGCTAAGCCTCATTTGGTGCTAAGCACGAGACCCAATTCTCGCTAAGCCTCATTTGGCGCTTAGCACGACACCACTTATGCAGAAAAAGACAAATGTGGGATTCTCTGCTCTTAAGTGCGAATGGGCCAGATTAGGTTATTCTATTGATTATTGGTGGAGCCTAGGGATCAAAGCGTTGTCATACTATTCCATTGCATTTTTCATTTTGCTTCTTCTTCCCCATTACTCATGTACCCATCCACCATGATCTTCCTTCCACCTTCATGTATAGCTAAACTCCCACATGATCTTCCTTTCACCTTCATGTATAACTAAACTCCTCTAGTTGGGATTTGAGGAAGCCATTTGAATCTCATGTAAACTTCTCTTGAGTTTTATACAAGTTTGAATTTCGAATTTATTACTTTATCTTCTTCTCTTAATGCTTTCTTGGGTGTGGCCTACCTTTGGTTGTTGCTTGGGTGTATTAATTGCTGGGAAGCTTTTCTATACCTAAAAATGGAGATAGTAACTAATGACACTTATGCCTAGGGATAGGATAAGGGTCATTAGCCATCTTTTTAATCTCTCGAGCTCCGTGCATCAATTGAATCAAGGGATTGATGAGTTGATGAAGCAACTTAGGCTCTCTCCATCTAAGGAATTAGGGTTAGGGTAATTTGGTAGATTTATGATAAATTCGTAAGTTCATCTTGTTAATTGCTTGGTTGGTTTATATGGGAGGATGATTGGGCGGAATCGAACCCCAGTTGCTTCCTATCATTTGCATCTCCATTTTTGCACACCACATGTTTGTTATAAGTTCTAAACCAAATTTACATTGTTTACATTCTAGTTTTTGATTGACTTCTATTGCATTTCAAAGTCACTTTCACACACCCTCTGTTTTAGTAATACAACTTGCATAGTTGAATACGTTACGTAAGTCTTTGTATTCAATACTTGGTTTCTTAGCATTTTTATTTACTTGAACGATTTTTAGTATGCTTGCCGAAATCCTATCAATGGTTAAAGCTGGTTTAACAAATGGAATTTTAATGAAATCAGAATTAATCTTGCAAGCCATTCAGCCTATTGCTCCAAAGCAGAAGTAGATGACTCATAAAAATCCGCAGGTTTTAAGTCTTTTTCTGCTGACATGTTAAGTTTCATTACTGCAGATCCATCCTAACCAACCCCTTTGAATGATTTGAAGCTTTTTTTAATTCTCCCTTATCTACGTTCCAATTCCTATATATGAATTACATGCATGTGATTATTTGGCCGTGCAAGTGCTTTTCTGTGCCTTTCTCTTTTCTTTACTCCCACAGATAAGGGAAACAGTTATAAAATTTACGAATTCAGATATAGACATGTAACTGATTTTATTCCTTAATATAATAATATAACTCACTGCACTGCATACTCTTATAAATTACATTTTGATACAATTGGATGAATCAATAATAGAATTCACACAATTAATCTGCTTCTTCTTAATATCTGTCTCGATCACAGTTCAATCCTTTTCTGCAACATTTGTATGCCACTGCATCAGACAATCTTGTTGACAAAAGTTCAATCATGTTCACGTTAGTTGAAAAGAAGGGCCATGAATTAATTTGTTTGACAACGAATGCAAAGACTTCAAATAAGTAGTTATAATACGATAGCCTCTGATATATACAGAGAAAGCACACATCAAATTAATAAACTTATTGATATTTTTGACAGTTGTTGCAGATGCACATAGCAATGTATTGCTATGGGACACATATCACCATTTCTCAACCTAGCCAACAAATTAGCATAGAGAGGACACAAAATCTCATTCTTCATACCCAAACAAACAAAGGCCAAATTGGAACACTTCAACCTTTTTCCACAGTTGATAACCTTCGTCTCCATCACAATTCCCCCAGTTGATGGCCTTCCTCCTGGTGCAGAAACAACTTTAGATATTCCCATCTCCTTAGCAACACTTCTTATGACTGCCATGGATTGTACAAATAAGGACATTGAACTACTTTTACTTGAGCTCAAACCCCACATTGTTTTCTTTGATTTCCATGTTGGATACCCACCTTGACTCGCAGCTTAGGCATCAAGTATGCTCAGTACACAATCATTAGCATGGTATCAGCAGCTTATGTGGAATCCATGAAGATGTGTCTGGAAAATAACTTAGAAAGAGATGAGCTGAATCTTATGCAAGCCCCAGATGGGTTCCTATTCTTCCATCAAGCTGCATCCTCATGAGGTTTGAGAATTGGCTTCATTCCTGAAATCAGATTTTGGTGGCGGTATTCGTTTCTTTAATCATATCAGCACTGGCACCAATCTGTCTGATGCAGTGGCATACAAAGGTTGCAGAGAAATTGAAGGACAATATGCTGAGTTTCTTGAAAGTGTTTATGCAAAGCCTTTTTTTGGTTTCAGGGCCTGTCCTACCAGAGCCACCCACTTCCACTTTGGAAGAAAAATGGGCTAAATGGCTTGCAGGATTCAAGCCTGGTTCAGTGATATACTGTGCATTTGGAAGTGAATGGAGGCTACAACATAATCAGTTCAAGGAATTGTTGCTGGGTCTTGAGTTAACAGGTTTTCCATTTTTTGCAGCACTTAAAGTACCTACTGGATTTGAGTCTGTTGAAGAAGCTATGCCGGTGGGGTTCAAAGAGAGGGTTCAAGGAAGAGGAACTGTTCATGGGGATGGGGGGTTGGGTTCAGCAGACACTGATTCTTGATCACCCTTTTCTATAGGGGGCTTCATTACTCATTGTGGAGCAACATCTTTACTAGAGGCACTTGTTAGCAAGTGTCAGATTGTGGTGTTAGCTAATATTTTTGACCAGGTCCTTAATGTTGTAATAATAGCTGAAAACAGAAATTTCCTGAGGCATGCAATACACTGTCCTTAAGAACTTATCCGCACTACCCGCGCAAGTTCCCCGGATTCAACAAGAACTTCTGAGGCTACAGAATTAGCAACAAACAAGAACCTAGGAAGAGGAAAGAATGAAAATGAAGAGAATATGTTCTTCTCAGGTGTGTCTGAACAATGAGCCAAAGAACTCTATATATAGTAGTCATGAGTGGTACGTAGACTAAAGGAGGGGACACAAAATTAATGGCCATAAAATGAATTTAAAAGGAGATTAATTTCTTGTAAGAACCAAAAAAAATTTAAGGTGCAATGAATTTTTGTAACGGTCATCTTTTGTAATAAATACAAAAACACAACACTTAATGCGAGGATGTTAAGCTGCAGCTTGAAAGCTGGTGTTGAAGTGGAGAAAGGCGAAGAAGATGGTTCTTTCACAAAGGAGAGTGTATGCAAAGCTGTGAAGACTGTGATGGATGATGAGAGCAAGGTTGGAAGGGAGGTCAGAGCAAATCATTTGAAATTAAGAAATCTTTTACTCTCCAAGGATTTGGAGGATACTTACATTGATAACTTTTGTCACAAGCTGCAAGAATTACTTGGGTGATATCCAAGTTTCAAGTTTTAGCTTTGGTTCAGTTGCTTCCAACTAGTTAGGTGCAACTGAAATGCAATATATAGTATGCAGAATAAGTTGAAGGCTGTGATTTTTTGGTGAATTGCTTGATTAGAAATTGTTGGCAAGTGCACCAAGTCGTATCAAGTAGTAAAGTGGACAAGTCCAAGTATCGTTTTCCACAGGGACTAGAGCAACATAAATAACCAAGTATTTCTACTATTTTAAACTATAATTAAAGGAATAGAAAGCAGTAAAAACATGAACTAGTTGTGTGTAATAGAGGCTGATGTTATCAGCCAAGAACAGGATTAAAAATGCTATCTATAATGCATAATTAAACCATTAACAACAGCAATAATAAGCAACAATAGTAATAGTTATAACATATTATAAAATGATGCTGTAAGGGGGTTTGAATTTCACCAAAGTTAACACTCTTGTGGCATGAACGTTCTACATAAATTCCCTCTATATTTATCAGTCAAAATTAACCAACTACTCTATTCTCTGTGTCGATCCCTCGCACTTTCAGAAAAACTAAGTTTCTTTCCTAAGACTCTCACCTCTTAACAAAGAAACCAGCAGTAACAACAGTGGCTATGTGATTCAAACAAATAAGTTTCGATCCCTCGTAGCCCCGGTTTATTCTCTCACGTGATTACCAATAAACCAAGTTTCGATTCCTCGCACCTCCAATTTATTGGACATCTATTTTCAATTCAAGAAAATAATCCCTGTTTTCCAACCAAGGTTACTATCCTAAAATCATGTTATAAGTGATCAATTTACAGCAAGCATTAAGCAAGGAAAAAGATGCTAACCCAAAATATAGAAAGTGGAATTCATGCATTAAAAATATCAAAGATACAAATAGAGTGTAGCAGTAGTTACATTCATCCCCTTACAGCAATGAAGAGCTTAGCTGCTCGGTTCCATGGACAGTAGCAACTTAGATTCTAAGAATAGAGAATGGGAAGTGAGTACAATGGTAGATGATTTTTTTATGTTAGAATGGGGTTTCTTTTTTTAATCCTAAAATTACATCGGGAAACGCTTCTACTCAGTCCAATACAACAATGCTCTGTCCTATCATCCTCAAAAAGCAGAGAAAAATAATATGCAACAGTAGACTTCTTTTCAGAGCAGAAAAAGACACTGTTCAATTGTTAGTCGATTTTGGCTCCGAGCCAAAATCGTAGTTCAAATTTTGGCTTCAAGCTAAAATCGTACTTGACTTTTAAACAATTGTTGACCCTCTGCTCACTCTTGGGGCAGTGCACTCACAAATTCCTCGATTTTCTCTCTTTTATCATCATTATCCTGCAATAAAGGTGAAAAGGGGTAAAAGAAAACCAAAAGCTCACTCAAGCTGTCCATCAAAGGAAGATTTGATGAAATGACAACAATCATGAGGTAAACAACTCTCTATTTAGTCCAAAGGATAGAAAACAGGCCCATATTTTACTTATAAAATAAGTAAACTAGCAGTTTATCATGAATCTCATCCTTCTTTTGTCTTTCTTTTCTTCCTTTCTAGTTTTCTGTCATGTGATTTATGTGGTATGTGTGTTTTCTCAAATGTTTGTTTGAAGTAACAATTTTCTTTTTATATAAATAAGTGCTTATCATAATGATAGTCTCTTGGATATGTAGCACAATTTCTAGCCTCTTACAAAGGTCATAGATTCTCGAATATATTTTTGGTCCTTAATGCCATGTGGTATGGTTGAATGTTGGGGTGGTCAAGTTCAGTTCAGTTTTTGTCCAAACTGAACTAAACTATAAAACCAGTTCATAGTAACTGAACTGCTGAACTAATCACTGGAGAAAAAAGTTCAGTTAAGTTCTTAATAACAATTCAGTTAACTGGTTTTGAATTATATAACTGAACTGTTATAAGAGTTTTCACCCCCAGTTCATTGGAGACCCGTATACTGCAGAGTCATTTCTTTAGTCCTGCTTACTGCACAAAACTTCTTGAGTGTCTTACTTCGTGCTCTTGGTGCAAAATTGACTCTCCCATAAGACCCTCTACAAAAAAGAAGCTTCAGGGAAGACTAGTGATTCTTTGTTTGCATTTTTGTGAAGGGGTCTTATGGAGAAAATCAATTTGAGGACAAGACTTAAATTGCTAAGGAACCTTAGAAAGACTACCAAAAATGAAGCCAGAGTCTTTAAAATATATACTGATCATTGATTACTCTGTTATCATTTCGCCACTGAACAATTAAAGATAATTTCATTAAGTTCATATGGTATTGATGCTGAAAAAATGATATTATAAAACACTTCTTGTACTGGATGATGTTGAAGCAACTTTTCTTGGTAAGTGTTTCCTAGGGCAGAGACATAGTATTACTTGGAGAGCATTGTTGAAAATTATTTGTATTCAATCTGCTCAAGCAACAGAAGATCATTTATTGCAACCTCTTCAATCATTGTTCAATAGGTTTTCTTAATTTCTACTTATTTATTTGACTTCAAACTTAAGCCTTATGAATCTTGCATTCAGGAATCCATTTTATGATACTTGCTCAAATCCGATTCCAGCATTTATTTTAGACATAAACCAAGAATTTATCCTCTGGTAGATTTTGTCTATTTTGGTAGTATACATAAACCAAGAACACTTTCTTTGTTTGTCCTGTAAAACGTTTAAGAATGTCTGAAAGACACTATAAGCTTTCCTCCCAGGACTTACAGCACAGTTACCTGCTTTGATTCCAAATGAAATAAGAATTGCATTGGACTCGAGTGGATAAAATGTAAATGTAAACTTCTAGAGAAAAGTGCAACAGTATATATGATTTCAAAATGCAGTATATATGACTGATAACCTTACACATTAACAAGAAGCAGATTGTGTAAGCAATCCTGATTCCTGAGACTTAGATGATGTCAACGAGTCTATATTCATTCACTCAGAATTGTGTAGTAAATCATATGTTATCATCATATTAAAGAATAAAAACAGTCACTTATATCTGTATAAATTATATGGTTTCGCAATTATATGGTTTCACATGACGGCTGTTGATAGAAAGGAAGAAAAGATAGACACAAAAGAAGGATAATGAGATACAAATAGGTAAAAGTTTTATAAATGTGTCTCTATAACAGAGCTGTTATTGAAATGGTATGACCTGAAAAGGAAAAATAAACAAAGCAAAAGAAAGCAACAACAACAACCAGCAGGTTCAGGAATTTGAACCATTTTGGGAATTCGAGTGAGATTCATGGTGCATTACAACACAGGTCAACTACATACTATAGGATTAAAGTACCACTAGCAGGTAATATACATACAAGTAATCATGAAGTTCATAAAAGACTCTTTGATGAGATTCACCAAAGTCACAGCATTCAACTTATTCTACATACTATAATGCATATCAGTTGCACACTTGCACATAACTACTTGGAAGCACTGAAGCAAAGCTAAATTGTCAGCAATACTTTTAACTTGGATATCACCCAAGTAATTCTTGCAGCTTGTGACAAAACCTATCAATGTAAGCATCCTCCAAACCCTTGGTGAGTAAGAGGTTTCTAAATTTCAAATGATTTGCTCTTACCTGTTTTCCAACCTCACTCTCATCGTCCATCACAGTCTTCACAGCTTTGCAGACACTCTCCTTTGTGAAAGAACCATCTTCTTCGCCTTTCTCCACTTCAACACCAGCCTTCAAGCTGCAGCTTAACATCCTCGCACTAAGAACCTGCTCAAAAATATTAGGTAACACCACAATCTGACACTTGCTTACAAGTGCCTCTAGTAAAGATGAGGCTCCACAATGAGTAATGAAGCACCCTATAGAAGGGTGGTCAAGAATCAGTGTCTGCTGAACCCAACCCCCATGCACAATGCCTCTTCCTTGAACCCTCTCTTTGAACCCCTCCGGCATAGCTTCTTCAACAGACTCAAATCCAATAGGAGCTTTAAGTGCTGCCAGAAATGGAAAACCTGTTAACTCAAGACCCAGCAACAATTCCTTGAACTGATTATGCTGTAGCCTCCATTCACTTCCAAATGCACAGTATATCACTGAACCAGGCTTGAATCCTGAAAGCCATTCAGACAATTTTTCTTCCAAAGTGGAAGTGGGTGGCTCTGGTAGGACAGGCCCTGAAAGCAAAAAAGGCTTCCCAAAACAACTTTCAAGAAACTCAGCATATGGTCCCTCAATTTCTCTGCAACCTTTAAATCCCACTGCATCTGCCAATCTGATGCCAGTTCTGATGCAATCCACGAAACGAACACCACTGCGATATTCAAATTTCAGAAATGAAGCCAATGCTCGAACCTCATGAGGATGCAGCTTGATGGAAGAATCTGAGAACTCATCTGGGGCTTGCATAAGATTCACCTCATCTCGAACCAAGTTCTTTTCCTGACACATCTTCTCCATGGCTTCCACATAAGCTGCTGATATCATGCTGATGGTTGTGAACTGAACAGACTTGATGCCTAAGCTGCGAGTCAAGGTGGGTATCCAACATGCAAAATCAAAGAAAACAATGTGGGGTTTGAGCTCAAGTAAAAGTAGTTCAATGTCCTTCTCTGTACGATCCATGGCGGTCGTAAGAAGAGAGCCTAAGGAGGAGGGAACATCTAAAGTGGTTTCTGCATCAGGAGGAAGGCCATCAACTTGAGGAACAGTGATGGGGATGAAGGTTATCAACTCTGGATAAAGGTTTAAGTGTTCAAATTTGGCCTTTGTTCTTTTGGGTATTAAGAAAGAGATTCTGTGTCCTCTCTTTGCTAATTTGTTGGCAAGGTTGAGATATGGTGATATGTGTCCCATGGCGAACCATGGGTACATAGCTATGTGCATCTTCAACTGTGCTGCGTCCATGGCTGATGGCTCTCTCAAAAATATCAACTTTGTTAACTATTTGATTTTGATGTGTGGTTTCTCTGTATGAGGGCTATGCCTGTATAGCGGTCTTAATAAATATATATTATATTAATAATTCCTACAAATTAATTATCACTTTACAAATTCTCCTACTCTGTTGAAATATTTTTGTTTTCTATCGAATCTTTTTTTTTTTTTTTACTAGTCTCACTTAACATTTTCTATCTCATCCTTTCCTATTTTTTTTCTTGGGTTTATCCAAACAACTCCATATAAAAATGAGGTTAAACAACCTATCCTATATGTCCTAATATAGTTAATGTGTAATGTAATAAATAGTACTCTCAGGTCTCAAGGTGTAGCAGTGGAATATGGAGGACAAGCGTGTACGTGGAAAATTATCTCATTTTCTCTAAACAAAATTTAAAAAGATAGAAGCAAGTAGCTCAAACCTGACTGGCTAGGCAGGCACGTATACAAGCCTGATTATATTAATAAAATATATTTGAATCATTTCCTTTTTTTCTTATTTGGCCAATTCTAATATACTATCTTTGTTTGCTTTATAATTCTAGGTATTCAATGTCAGCACTAGCACTGACTCTCTCAAAGACTTCTCTGCCCACCAAAGTAAATGAATTAATTATATATTTATTTATAGCTTAAATAAATTTTTTACCTATAAAATATTTTTTTATTATGTTTTCAATACCTATAAGATTTTTTTTTTGTCCCTATTGATCATGTGTCATCATCTCAACCATTGATATATGTTAAAATGGTGTCATGTCATCACTGAAATGATGAAAAAAAAAAAAAAAAAAAAACCTTTCACTACCTTTCATTGTGTTGTGACCTTATTTGTAGTTTGAAAAGGAGACCAATATATATTTGTTACAGAACCTTTCAAAACTAATTTGATTAATTTGTCAAATTTGGCAGTTTGTCTCTGTGACCCTAATTTGCAATATGCAGTAGACATCATTAAAGAAGGTCCAAAAGGGTATGGACTAAAATACTGTAGCACACTACCTTGCCTTCTTTTAAATTCCTTGTATTCAATGTCAGCTCCCATTCTCTGAAAAACTTATCTGTCCAGTAAAGCAAACAAATTATATAATCAGCATGTGTGGTTGTGGTTCTTCCATTCCATAGATATCTATCGATGTCGAAAATATCAATGAGACCAACCACCCCTCTGAATGGACTTTGAAGTCTTGTTTTTTTCAATTAATGGCGCCTTACAAATAGTTGTTGGACATTAAAAATTCATCCAGCTCATTCATACGTACAAAAAAAAAAAGAAAAGAGTTCTGCAGTAAATCAGAGACTAACATCGATCTTAAACTCCATTGCAGTAAATTAATGTAAATCCAATCACCCTCTGAATAGATTTTAAAGTCTTCTCTTTTCAATGGACATAATAATTGAATTGATCCAGCTCATTCATACCAACACGTGATTGAAGATTATTTGCCAATAGCTGTATTAAAAAGTGTGTTATCTGCATTTCTCAATTAATTATACATATTCACTTAGGTCTCAGATTGAAAATATATATATTGATCTTGTTTAATAACTAATTAGTCCTATTGATATAATATAATTGGTGCATGCAATGCGATGTAATGGTGTTTTGTTGGTTCTAATTCAAGACAAATTAATTAAGGTGCAACAGTAGTAGTAAGATGTCAAAATGGTGTATTCAATAATGGCTGATAAGATTGTTAGTTGTTGCCAAAAACGTAGGTCCCATTATAACTAATTAGGCTCATTGATATTCGGGACCATTAATGTCCAGCAATTATTTGTACGGCACCATTAATTGAAAAAAAAAAAAAAAAGACTTCAAATTCCATTCAGAGGGGGTGGTTGGTCTCATTGATATATTCGACATCGATAGATAGCTATGGAATGGAAGAACCACAACCACACATGTTGATTACATAATTTGTTTGCTTTACTGGACAGAGAAGTTTTTCAGAGAATGGGAGCTGACATTGAATACAAGGAATTTAAAAGAAGGCAAGGTAGTGTGCTACAGTATTTCAGTCCATACCCTTTTAGACCTTCTTTAATGATGTCTACTGCATATTGCAAATTAGGGTCACAGAAACAAATTGCCAAATTTGACAAATTAATCAAATTAGTTTTGAAAGGTTCTGTAACAAATATATATTGGTCTCTTTTTCAAACTACAAATAAGGTCACAATACACAGGGAAAGGTCTCAATTTTTTTTTTCCATCATTTCAAACATTAGTTAAGAGATGACGTGACATTATTTCAACTTATATCAACAGTTAAGATGATGATATGTTATCGATAAGAACCCAAAAAAAAAAATATCTTATAAGAATTCAAAACATAATAAAAAATTTATAGACACTCAAAGTAGAAAAAATTGTATTTTGTAGATGCCAAAAATTTATTTAAGTCATAAATGAATATATAATTAATTCATTTACTTTGGTGGGCAGAGAAGTTTTTGAGAAACTCAGTGCTAGGGCTGACATTGAATACCTAGAATTATAAAGCAAACAAAGATAGTATATTAGAATTGGCCAAATAAGAAAAAAGGAAATGATTCAAATATATTTTATTAATATAATCAGGATTGTATACGTGCCTGCCTAGCCAGTCAGGTTTGAGCTACTTGCTTCTATCTTTTAAAATTTTGTTTAGAGAAAATGAGATTAAGAGAAGTTTACAGACTAAAAATAGTTACTTATTCATTGGCTTAGACTTTAAATCATTTGATTCACATAGACTTTGATATTTGGTTTTGACAAAAGGCTACTTATTATATAGTTATGAGCCTATTTGGACACACTACTTCATAAGGATTTTTAGGAGAAGAAAATATGAAAAAAAATTACCATCTCTATAAGTTAAAATTGTCTTTTTCAATAGTCAATTAATAAAAACTCTCTCAAATAACTTCATCTAAAATATGTGATATTTCTACAAATTAATTATTGGAAAATACAATTTTAACTTATAGAGAAGCTAATTTCATTTTTTCTTCATATTTTCCTCTCCTAAAAGTCCTTTTGGAATAATGTGTCCAAACAGGTGCATAATACGCAATTTTAAGTTGTATTTTGTCTTTTTTTTAGTTATATTTAAGATGTTGGCTTGAAAACTTTAATTTATTTGACATAGACTATTTACATAGTTTCAATTTATGATTTTTTTTACTTTTTCTTGAGGTAAGAGGATTCCCATTTTTGGCAGAACACTGCAAAATCAGTTAAAGCCTTTTTTTTTTTTTAATAGTAGATTTTTGCTAACAGTTTTCAAAGCATGAAGCAAAATATGACTCTGAACTAACTAAATATATGACAGAAATAGTTTTTGAAATTCATTTTTAAACTAGATTTTGAAATGATTACCCAAAGATACTAATTTATTTTTTTCTTCCTTACCTTAATGTGATAGTTGCCAATCTACAGCCCAAGCAAGAATTGGACCTTCGAAAGTGAGACAAGAGATGTCCTCTGTTGGGCCTTGTGGAAAACTGGAAATGGGTTATGTAATTTCAGAAAACTTAGAAACTTTTGTTTGTTTCATGAATTTGATTATATTCTTAGGAATGTTATTGCTTAGGATATTATTTTCATGAAAGATGCTTATCGTCGTTCTTTAGAATGTTTTCAAAATTTATGTTAATGTGAAAACAAAAATATGAAATAAATAAAAAGTATTTGGTTATGTCCTACCCGTATAAAACAATCATCCAATTACATAAGACCGTTTGTATTACATAAAAGATGATAATTATCATAAAAATCAACAAATTTATCACAGTGATTCGTCTGTGGAACTCTATTTTATTCTTTTCTTTCCTCACGTATTTTGCCAAACACAGCGTTAGATCAGTTGATAAGAAATTAGATGTGTATCACCACTTTGATCAGCACCAGCAAGTTCTGGACCTGATTTTAGTAACCGAATTCAGAAATAAGGTGTTTGCAAAGTATATATATATTACTGAAGCAGCTTTGAAAGTTGAATCCTGCAAGCCATTCATCCCATTATTCCTCCAAAGCGGAAGTGAATGACGGAAATGGTATCAACAGGTTCTATGTTTATTATTCTTCTATAAGGGGCTGACATTTATGTTTCATATATACTTTCATTGCTGCAGACCCTACCTAATTACCCAACCCTTTGAATAATTTGAAGTTTTTTAATTCTCCCTTATCTACGTACGTTCCAATTCATATATATGAACATGCATGCATTTGAGGTTTCAGTGATTGTCGTAAGATCACAGTTCAATCCTTTTCTGCAACCTTTGTATATATCCCATTGCATCAGACAGTCTGATGTGATACCGTTGTGACAAATGTTCAGTCATGTTCACGTTAGTTGAAAGGAAGGGCCATGAATGAATTTATATTCAAATAAGTAGTTATCATACGATAGCCTCTGATTATATATATATTAATTATGGTGGAATTTTTATTGGCATCGATCCTCTAATCATATATATATATATATATATATATATATATAAATAAGAGACATCAAATTAATTAACTTATTGATATTTTTGACAGTTGTTGCAGATGCACATAGCAAAGTATCCATGGCTTGCTATGGGACACATATCACCATTTCTCAACCTAGCCAACAAAATAGCAAAGAGAGGACACAATCTCCATCTTTATACCCAAAAGAACAAAGGCCAAATTGGAACACTTCAACCTTTTTCCACAGTTGATAACCTTCATCTCCATCACCATTCCCCCAGTTGATGGCCTTCCTCCTGGTGCAGAAACAACTTTAGATGTTCCCATCTCCTTAGCAACACTTCTTATGACTGCCATGGATCGTACAAAGAAGGACATTGAACTACTTTTACTTGAGCTCAAACCCCACATTGTTTTCTTTGATTTTGCATGTTGGATACCCACCTTGACTCGCAGCTTAGGCATCAAGTCTGCTCAGTTCACAATCGTTAGCATGGTATCAGCAGCTTATGTGGAATCCATGGAGAAGATGTGTCGGGAAAAGAACTTAGAAAGAGATGAGGTGAATCTTATGCAAGCCCCAGATGGGTTCCCAGATTCTTCCGTCAAGCTGCATCCTCATGAGGTTTGAGAATTGGCTTCATTCCTGAAATTAGATTATGGTGGCGGTGTTCGTTTGTTTGATCGCATCAGCACTGGTGCCAAACTGTCTGATGCAGTGGCATTCAAAGGTTGCAGAGAAATTGAAGGACAATATGCTGAGTTTCTTGAAAGTGTTTATGCGAAGCCTTTTTTTTTTGGTTTCAGGGCCTGTCCTACCAGAGCCACCCACTTCCACTTTGGAAGAAAAATGGGCTGAATGTCTTTCAGGATTCAAGCCTGGTTCAGTGATATACTGTGCATTTGGAAGTGAATGGAGGCTACAACATAATCAGTTCAAGGAATTGTTGCTGGGTCTTGAATTAACAGGTTTTCCATTTCTGGCAGCACTTAAAGCTCCTATTGGATTTGGGTCTGTTGAAGAAGCTATGCTGGAGGGGATCAAAGAGAGGGTTCAAGGAAGAGGCATTGTGCATGGGGGGTTGGGTTCAGCAGACACTCATTCTTGATCACCCTTCTATAGGGTGTTTCATTACTCACTGTGGAGCAACATCTTTACTAGAGGCACTTGTAAGCAACTGTCAGCTTGTGGTGTTACCTAATATTATTGACCAGATGCTTAATGCAAGGATGATAAGCTGCAGCTTGAAGGCTGGTGTTGAAGTGGAGAAAGGTGAAAAAGATGGTTCTTTCACAAAGGAGAGTGTCTGCAAAGCTGTGAAGACTGCGATGGATGATGAGAGCGAGGTTGGAAGGGAGGCTAGAGCAAATCGTTTAAAATTAAGAAACCTCTTACTTACCAAGGATTTGGAGGATACTTACATTGATCACTTTTGTCACAAGCTGCAAGAATTACTTGGGTGATTTGATATACAAGTTTCATTAATTTAGCTTTTTGCTTTGATAAGTGCCATGGAAGCATAGTTTCAATCACTATTTTAGAGGCAATTATCTTAATATTTCAATACATCTAAGTTTTGTTTGACCTTGTTTATAATTAATTTGTGAATAAATTAGAATAGCTTTGAAGTTATTAATTATGTGATTTTTTTTTTCTAATTTCGGTTTATTTTGGTTAAGAAATCAATGATTAGAGTGTAACAAATTTCAGGGAGTTTTACTGCACCAGCAATGCGGCTAAGCCTGAAGCCTTAAGAACAATTGCTAAAGATTGAAATTTGCTAAGCCTCATTTGAGGCTTAGCAAATTTCCTCGCTGTGAAGAGAAAAAATTGAAGAATTCGCTAAGCCTCATTTGGCACTTAGTGAGAAGTCACTTATGTAGAAAAAGACGAAACGCATATTTCTCTGGTATTTGTAGGCATCCCTTATCATGGAGTGGGGGGGTTTCTTCTTCTTTTAGTTTTGTAATTTGTTTAACTTTTGTTGGGATTGATATCACTTTCAAGTCTTTCTCTTTTGTGATACTCTAAATTTTTATTCTAGTTTAGCTTAATGTTATTACCTTTTTCTATGCTTAATGCTTGCTTTGGCTTGATCACCCTTTGCTTGATGTTAGGGTTTGAATGATCATTGGAAAGTGCATTTGAACCTTGAATTGGAAAACATAACTAATTGTTTGTTTAGCTATCTAATGACCACTTTTCTTAATACAAGTTACTTGGCTAAACTATTCAAGGAATTAAGAGTTTAATCAAGGAATTTAGAATCTTTCCATCTAAGGAATTAGGGTCAAAGTTTATTTGGTTGATAGTGATGTTAATGCTAGAACTTGGATATTTAACATTGTTGATACATGAGAGGAAGGTGGAGTGAAATCAAGCCCCAATGTTTTCTTAATTTTGCAAAAACTGGTTTATGCATATTAAGTGTTTGTGAAAATGCCAAAAAGAGTTCTTGTTTCTTTTCTCTTTTATTTTCTGTTTATTCATGTTCTTATTTTACATTCTCGCATTCAAACTCAAAACCACTTGTTCCGAAAGCCATAGTTAGTGAAACATTGCCCTTTTGTCGAGTGTTACGCGAGTCCCTGTGGATTCGATACTTGGACTTCCCATTTTATATTTACTTGTGCGAAATTGGTACGCTTGCCAAAATCTTAACAAGCATGCTTCAGTTTATATGAATCTACTTAATGTGCAGTTGGACTTTCATTCATTATTCAGGTGTAACTAAAATGCAATATACTATCCATTTAAGTACAAGTTGGATGTTATGACTATGGTAAATCTCGTCTAATAGTTATTTATGAACTTCATTATTGCTATTTAATTTGCTGCTTTAATCATGTAGTGTATGCTTCAGATAAATAAGTGCTTTCTACAATGTGTGTCTCTCGGATGTGATAAACTCTATAGTCATGAGAGAGCAGAGATACTGTGGTTGAGGAAAATAAGAATGAAGTGCGACTCATGTGAGGTGTAGATGGAGGAATCAAAAGGCACATAGGAGTGTGCCTTATCCCAATTTCAAACTTATCTGAAAACTAAAACTGAACTACTAGTAGGTTCAGTTGCAAAACCATTTTGAACTTTTAATATTTCTGAAAAGAAGGCTTCTTATCTGGTTTTAAGTTAAACTGTTTAAAACTAAACTACTTTTTTGAAAACTAAAATTGAACTATTTGTAGGTTCAGTTGAAAACTCTTTTGAACTTTTAATATTTCTAAAAAGCTTCTTATTTGGTTTTAAGTTGAACCTGATTTTAATATGAGCCTTGTAACCCACTTAGAAATAGTAGTGAAGGGAGGAAAGCTTCCAGTTTTTCAGACATTCTTAAACCTTCTGCATGACAGACAAAGATAGTGTTCTTTGTTTATGTGTACTACTAAAATAGACAAAACCTACCAGAGGATAAATTCTTGGTTTATGTCTAAAATAGATGCTGGAAACGGATTTGAGAAAGTATCATAAAATGGATTCCTGAATGCAAAACTCATAAATAAGTGAAAATTAAGAAAACTTATTCAACAATATGCACATGATTGAACATTTGTCCACAAGAGATCACATTAATTATGACCCTAAAAAATCTAGTTATTTGCGTCTTTGTCATGCATGTTAAGGATCACTATCTATCTATTCATAATATATAAATTCTGAGACGCAGGACACGACATTGCCATCTCACATTTTCCATTTCAGCAACATGGCATACTCTTTTCATTTCACCATTTGCTATGCACGGTTTAAATGCCTTAAATTCATCTAAATTGTTATCAAGCTCTCATTATCATTAAAACTTTTTCATATCAATATTTCAAGAATTTAAAGTATGAAACAAATCAGTTACTATACTGTCAAAAAAAAAAAAAAATTAATCGGGTGCTGCACTTTCATCTTCAATTTGTTATGCAAAAGAGTACCATTTTCTCAATAAGGTTTGCAAAAGAGTACTAGTTCTTTCTTAATTTTATGGAAACTCTCTGTTTATCTATTTCATTCTCTTTGTAGTTCAACTATCAGTACCATAAAATTGGTGACACACTCACACACACTAGAATTGAAAGTCAATGCTTGAAGATTTGAGCAATCCTCTAACAGTAATAATCCTTCATCTGTCACTTGAGAACCAGAAATATGAACTGAAAGTAAAAACAACCCTTCAAAAAACATGACATTAATTCATCCCACCATGATGCACTCCAATATATTCATCTAAGAAAATACCTGTCATTTAGAATACGTATACAGTAAGTACGGTTGTCTCGGTAGCATAAATTTATCAGTAGTAATAAATACTCAAATGTAAGCAACACTTCCAATTACACCAAGCCTATCCTAAAATACTTGAAAAACAATGAAATGGAGACAGACTATACTAAGGAAAAATCATAGAGAAAGAATGAAAGATATTATAGAAACATCAGGAAGAATTAATACAATAAGGAAAGTTAGACGAAGGAGGAGAAAGTGAACGTTGAGAGAATGGTATAGACTGTTTTTAATGAGAGCCTAATAACTGATGACATAAGATTTAATTAGATTTTAATTAAAGTTTAAAGTTGGTTTAACAAATGGAATTTTAAAAGCTGTAGAAAATGGTGAAATGAGAGATGTAACGGATATAGTTTTTTGAGCACAATTCTTAGCGATTATCTTCTTTTTCTTTGTTGATAGCTTTATTTGAACTCATTTGTTCAGTATTTTTAGAGTTTTATAGTCAACTAATAGTAGATAGTTAGTCTCTAGGAATTAGGAAAAAATGTCATGTTTTGTAGATGAACTTCATCATTCTGAGCTAGATTGAAGGTTTGGCCATTTTGGAGAGCTCGCTTAGCGTGATTCCATGCTTAGCGAGAGCACCTGAGTGAAGTCAAGGAATGCTGTGGAGACTTGGCGCTAAGCTTGAAAGCTGAAGCCTTGAGAGCAATTGTTGAAGATTCAAGATGCACTAAGCCTGATTTAAGGCTTAGCAAATTTCCCTCTTTGTGAACAAAAATTGAAGAATTCGCTAAGCCTCATTTGGTGCTAAGCACGAGACCCAATTCTCGCTAAGCCTCATTTGGCGCTTAGCACGACACCACTTATGCAGAAAAAGACAAATGTGGGATTCTCTGCTCTTAAGTGCGAATGGGCCAGATTAGGTTATTCTATTGATTATTGGTGGAGCCTAGGGATCAAAGCGTTGTCATACTATTCCATTGCATTTTTCATTTTGCTTCTTCTTCCCCATTACTCATGTACCCATCCACCATGATCTTCCTTCCACCTTCATGTATAGCTAAACTCCCACATGATCTTCCTTTCACCTTCATGTATAACTAAACTCCTCTAGTTGGGATTTGAGGAAGCCATTTGAATCTCATGTAAACTTCTCTTGAGTTTTATACAAGTTTGAATTTCGAATTTATTACTTTATCTTCTTCTCTTAATGCTTTCTTGGGTGTGGCCTACCTTTGGTTGTTGCTTGGGTGTATTAATTGCTGGGAAGCTTTTCTATACCTAAAAATGGAGATAGTAACTAATGACACTTATGCCTAGGGATAGGATAAGGGTCATTAGCCATCTTTTTAATCTCTCGAGCTCCGTGCATCAATTGAATCAAGGGATTGATGAGTTGATGAAGCAACTTAGGCTCTCTCCATCTAAGGAATTAGGGTTAGGGTAATTTGGTAGATTTATGATAAATTCGTAAGTTCATCTTGTTAATTGCTTGGTTGGTTTATATGGGAGGATGATTGGGCGGAATCGAACCCCAGTTGCTTCCTATCATTTGCATCTCCATTTTTGCACACCACATGTTTGTTATAAGTTCTAAACCAAATTTACATTGTTTACATTCTAGTTTTTGATTGACTTCTATTGCATTTCAAAGTCACTTTCACACACCCTCTGTTTTAGTAATACAACTTGCATAGTTGAATACGTTACGTAAGTCTTTGTATTCAATACTTGGTTTCTTAGCATTTTTATTTACTTGAACGATTTTTAGTATGCTTGCCGAAATCCTATCAATGGTTAAAGCTGGTTTAACAAATGGAATTTTAATGAAATCAGAATTAATCTTGCAAGCCATTCAGCCTATTGCTCCAAAGCAGAAGTAGATGACTCATAAAAATCCGCAGGTTTTAAGTCTTTTTCTGCTGACATGTTAAGTTTCATTACTGCAGATCCATCCTAACCAACCCCTTTGAATGATTTGAAGCTTTTTTTAATTCTCCCTTATCTACGTTCCAATTCCTATATATGAATTACATGCATGTGATTATTTGGCCGTGCAAGTGCTTTTCTGTGCCTTTCTCTTTTCTTTACTCCCACAGATAAGGGAAACAGTTATAAAATTTACGAATTCAGATATAGACATGTAACTGATTTTATTCCTTAATATAATAATATAACTCACTGCACTGCATACTCTTATAAATTACATTTTGATACAATTGGATGAATCAATAATAGAATTCACACAATTAATCTGCTTCTTCTTAATATCTGTCTCGATCACAGTTCAATCCTTTTCTGCAACATTTGTATGCCACTGCATCAGACAATCTTGTTGACAAAAGTTCAATCATGTTCACGTTAGTTGAAAAGAAGGGCCATGAATTAATTTGTTTGACAACGAATGCAAAGACTTCAAATAAGTAGTTATAATACGATAGCCTCTGATATATACAGAGAAAGCACACATCAAATTAATAAACTTATTGATATTTTTGACAGTTGTTGCAGATGCACATAGCAATGTATTGCTATGGGACACATATCACCATTTCTCAACCTAGCCAACAAATTAGCATAGAGAGGACACAAAATCTCATTCTTCATACCCAAACAAACAAAGGCCAAATTGGAACACTTCAACCTTTTTCCACAGTTGATAACCTTCGTCTCCATCACAATTCCCCCAGTTGATGGCCTTCCTCCTGGTGCAGAAACAACTTTAGATATTCCCATCTCCTTAGCAACACTTCTTATGACTGCCATGGATTGTACAAATAAGGACATTGAACTACTTTTACTTGAGCTCAAACCCCACATTGTTTTCTTTGATTTCCATGTTGGATACCCACCTTGACTCGCAGCTTAGGCATCAAGTATGCTCAGTACACAATCATTAGCATGGTATCAGCAGCTTATGTGGAATCCATGAAGATGTGTCTGGAAAATAACTTAGAAAGAGATGAGCTGAATCTTATGCAAGCCCCAGATGGGTTCCTATTCTTCCATCAAGCTGCATCCTCATGAGGTTTGAGAATTGGCTTCATTCCTGAAATCAGATTTTGGTGGCGGTATTCGTTTCTTTAATCATATCAGCACTGGCACCAATCTGTCTGATGCAGTGGCATACAAAGGTTGCAGAGAAATTGAAGGACAATATGCTGAGTTTCTTGAAAGTGTTTATGCAAAGCCTTTTTTGGTTTCAGGGCCTGTCCTACCAGAGCCACCCACTTCCACTTTGGAAGAAAAATGGGCTAAATGGCTTGCAGGATTCAAGCCTGGTTCAGTGATATACTGTGCATTTGGAAGTGAATGGAGGCTACAACATAATCAGTTCAAGGAATTGTTGCTGGGTCTTGAGTTAACAGGTTTTCCATTTTTTGCAGCACTTAAAGTACCTACTGGATTTGAGTCTGTTGAAGAAGCTATGCCGGTGGGGTTCAAAGAGAGGGTTCAAGGAAGAGGAACTGTTCATGGGGATGGGGGGTTGGGTTCAGCAGACACTGATTCTTGATCACCCTTTTCTATAGGGGGCTTCATTACTCATTGTGGAGCAACATCTTTACTAGAGGCACTTGTTAGCAAGTGTCAGATTGTGGTGTTAGCTAATATTTTTGACCAGGTCCTTAATGTTGTAATAATAGCTGAAAACAGAAATTTCCTGAGGCATGCAATACACTGTCCTTAAGAACTTATCCGCACTACCCGCGCAAGTTCCCCGGATTCAACAAGAACTTCTGAGGCTACAGAATTAGCAACAAACAAGAACCTAGGAAGAGGAAAGAATGAAAATGAAGAGAATATGTTCTTCTCAGGTGTGTCTGAACAATGAGCCAAAGAACTCTATATATAGTAGTCATGAGTGGTACGTAGACTAAAGGAGGGGACACAAAATTAATGGCCATAAAATGAATTTAAAAGGAGATTAATTTCTTGTAAGAACCAAAAAGAATTTAAGGTGCAATGAATTTTTGTAACGGTCATCTTTTGTAATAAATACAAAAACACAACACTTAATGCGAGGATGTTAAGCTGCAGCTTGAAAGCTGGTGTTGAAGTGGAGAAAGGCGAAGAAGATGGTTCTTTCACAAAGGAGAGTGTATGCAAAGCTGTGAAGACTGTGATGGATGATGAGAGCAAGGTTGGAAGGGAGGTCAGAGCAAATCATTTGAAATTAAGAAATCTTTTACTCTCCAAGGATTTGGAGGATACTTACATTGATAACTTTTGTCACAAGCTGCAAGAATTACTTGGGTGATATCCAAGTTTCAAGTTTTAGCTTTGGTTCAGTTGCTTCCAACTAGTTAGGTGCAACTGAAATGCAATATATAGTATGCAGAATAAGTTGAAGGCTGTGATTTTTTGGTGAATTGCTTGATTAGAAATTGTTGGCAAGTGCACCAAGTCGTATCAAGTAGTAAAGTGGACAAGTCCAAGTATCGTTTTCCACAGGGACTAGAGCAACATAAATAACCAAGTATTTCTACTATTTTAAACTATAATTAAAGGAATAGAAAGCAGTAAAAACATGAACTAGTTGTGTGTAATAGAGGCTGATGTTATCAGCCAAGAACAGGATTAAAAATGCTATCTATAATGCATAATTAAACCATTAACAACAGCAATAATAAGCAACAATAGTAATAGTTATAACATATTATAAAATGATGCTGTAAGGGGGTTTGAATTTCACCAAAGTTAACACTCTTGTGGCATGAACGTTCTACATAAATTCCCTCTATATTTATCAGTCAAAATTAACCAACTACTCTATTCTCTGTGTCGATCCCTCGCACTCAGAAAAACTAAGTTTCTTTCCTAAGACTCTCACCTCTTAACAAAGAAACCAGCAGTAACAACAGTGGCTATGTGATTCAAACAAATAAGTTTCGATCCCTCGTAGCCCCGGTTTATTCTCTCACGTGATTACCAATAAACCAAGTTTCGATTCCTCGCACCTCCAATTTATTGGACATCTATTTTCAATTCAAGAAAATAATCCCTGTTTTCCAACCAAGGTTACTATCCTAAAATCATGTTATAAGTGATCAATTTACAGCAAGCATTAAGCAAGGAAAAAGATGCTAACCCAAAATATAGAAAGTGGAATTCATGCATTAAAAATATCAAAGATACAAATAGAGTGTAGCAGTAGTTACATTCATCCCCTTACAGCAATGAAGAGCTTAGCTGCTCGGTTCCATGGACAGTAGCAACTTAGATTCTAAGAATAGAGAATGGGAAGTGAGTACAATGGTAGATGATTTTTTTATGTTAGAATGGGGTTTCTTTTTTTAATCCTAAAATTACATCGGGAAACGCTTCTACTCAGTCCAATACAACAATGCTCTGTCCTATCATCCTCAAAAAGCAGAGAAAAATAATATGCAACAGTAGACTTCTTTTCAGAGCAGAAAAAGACACTGTTCAATTGTTAGTCGATTTTGGCTCCGAGCCAAAATCGTAGTTCAAATTTTGGCTTCAAGCTAAAATCGTACTTGACTTTTAAACAATTGTTGACCCTCTGCTCACTCTTGGGGCAGTGCACTCACAAATTCCTCGATTTTCTCTCTTTTATCATCATTATCCTGCAATAAAGGTGAAAAGGGGTAAAAGAAAACCAAAAGCTCACTCAAGCTGTCCATCAAAGGAAGATTTGATGAAATGACAACAATCATGAGGTAAACAACTCTCTATTTAGTCCAAAGGATAGAAAACAGGCCCATATTTTACTTATAAAATAAGTAAACTAGCAGTTTATCATGAATCTCATCCTTCTTTTGTCTTTCTTTTCTTCCTTTCTAGTTTTCTGTCATGTGATTTATGTGGTATGTGTGTTTTCTCAAATGTTTGTTTGAAGTAACAATTTTCTTTTTATATAAATAAGTGCTTATCATAATGATAGTCTCTTGGATATGTAGCACAATTTCTAGCCTCTTACAAAGGTCATAGATTCTCGAATATATTTTTGGTCCTTAATGCCATGTGGTATGGTTGAATGTTGGGGTGGTCAAGTTCAGTTCAGTTTTTGTCCAAACTGAACTAAACTATAAAACCAGTTCATAGTAACTGAACTGCTGAACTAATCACTGGAGAAAAAAGTTCAGTTAAGTTCTTAATAACAATTCAGTTAACTGGTTTTGAATTATATAACTGAACTGTTATAAGAGTTTTCACCCCCAGTTCATTGGAGACCCGTATACTGCAGAGTCATTTCTTTAGTCCTGCTTACTGCACAAAACTTCTTGAGTGTCTTACTTCGTGCTCTTGGTGCAAAATTGACTCTCCCATAAGACCCTCTACAAAAAAAGAAGCTTCAGGGAAGACTAGTGATTCTTTGTTTGCATTTTTGTGAAGGGGTCTTATGGAGAAAATCAATTTGAGGACAAGACTTAAATTGCTAAGGAACCTTAGAAAGACTACCAAAAATGAAGCCAGAGTCTTTAAAATATATACTGATCATTGATTACTCTGTTATCATTTCGCCACTGAACAATTAAAGATAATTTCATTAAGTTCATATGGTATTGATGCTGAAAAAATGATATTATAAAACACTTCTTGTACTGGATGATGTTGAAGCAACTTTTCTTGGTAAGTGTTTCCTAGGGCAGAGACATAGTATTACTTGGAGAGCATTGTTGAAAATTATTTGTATTCAATCTGCTCAAGCAACAGAAGATCATTTATTGCAACCTCTTCAATCATTGTTCAATGGGTTTTCTTAATTTCTACTTATTTATTTGACTTCAAACTTAAGCCTTATGAATCTTGCATTCAGGAATCCATTTTATGATACTTGCTCAAATCCGATTCCAGCATTTATTTTAGACATAAACCAAGAATTTATCCTCTGGTAGATTTTGTCTATTTTGGTAGTATACATAAACCAAGAACACTTTCTTTGTTTGTCCTGTAAAACGTTTAAGAATGTCTGAAAGACACTATAAGCTTTCCTCCCAGGACTTACAGCACAGTTACCTGCTTTGATTCCAAATGAAATAAGAATTGCATTGGACTCGAGTGGATAAAATGTAAATGTAAACTTCTAGAGAAAAGTGCAACAGTATATATGATTTCAAAATGCAGTATATATGACTGATAACCTTACACATTAACAAGAAGCAGATTGTGTAAGCAATCCTGATTCCTGAGACTTAGATGATGTCAACGAGTCTATATTCATTCACTCAGAATTGTGTAGTAAATCATATGTTATCATCATATTAAAGAATAAAAACAGTCACTTATATCTGTATAAATTATATGGTTTCGCAATTATATGGTTTCACATGACGGCTGTTGATAGAAAGGAAGAAAAGATAGACACAAAAGAAGGATAATGAGATACAAATAGGTAAAAGTTTTATAAATGTGTCTCTATAACAGAGCTGTTATTGAAATGGTATGACCTGAAAAGGAAAAATAAACAAAGCAAAAGAAAGCAACAACAACAACCAGCAGGTTCAGGAATTTGAACCATTTTGGGAATTCGAGTGAGATTCATGGTGCATTACAACACAGGTCAACTACATACTATAGGATTAAAGTACCACTAGCAGGTAATATACATACAAGTAATCATGAAGTTCATAAAAGACTCTTTGATGAGATTCACCAAAGTCACAGCATTCAACTTATTCTACATACTATAATGCATATCAGTTGCACACTTGCACATAACTACTTGGAAGCACTGAAGCAAAGCTAAATTGTCAGCAATACTTTTAACTTGGATATCACCCAAGTAATTCTTGCAGCTTGTGACAAAACCTATCAATGTAAGCATCCTCCAAACCCTTGGTGAGTAAGAGGTTTCTAAATTTCAAATGATTTGCTCTTACCTGTTTTCCAACCTCACTCTCATCGTCCATCACAGTCTTCACAGCTTTGCAGACACTCTCCTTTGTGAAAGAACCATCTTCTTCGCCTTTCTCCACTTCAACACCAGCCTTCAAGCTGCAGCTTAACATCCTCGCACTAAGAACCTGCTCAAAAATATTAGGTAACACCACAATCTGACACTTGCTTACAAGTGCCTCTAGTAAAGATGAGGCTCCACAATGAGTAATGAAGCACCCTATAGAAGGGTGGTCAAGAATCAGTGTCTGCTGAACCCAACCCCCATGTACAATGCCTCTTCCTTGAACCCTCTCTTCGAACCCCTCCGGCATAGCTTCTTCAATAGACTCGCATCCAATAGGTGCTTTAAGTGCTGCGAGAAACGGAAAACCTGTTAACTCAAGACCCAGCAACAGTTCCTTGAACTGATTATGTTGCAGCCTCCATTCACTTCCTAATGCACAGTATATCACTGAGCCATGCTTGAATCCTGCAAGCCATTTAGCCTATTTTTCTTCCAAAGGGGAGGTTGGTGGCTCTGGAAGGACAGGCCCTGAAAACAAAAAAGACTTCCCAAAAGAACCTTCAAGAAACTCATTACATGGTCCTTCAATTTCTTTACAGCCTCTGAATCCCACTGCATCAGACAATCTGATGCCAGTTCTGATGCAATCCACGAAACGAACACCACCGCGATATTCAAATTTCAGAAATGAAGCCAATGCTCGAGCCTCATGAGCATGCAGCTTGATGGAAGAATCTGAGAACCCATCTAGGCCTGCTTCTTGCATCAGATTCTTTTCCATATACGCTGCTGTTGTCATGCTAGTGGTCATGTAGTGAACAGACTTGATGCCTAAGCCGTGACTCAAGTTTGGTATCCAACATGAAAAATCAAAGAAAACAATGTGGGGTTTGAGATCAGTTAAAAATAGTTCAATGTCCTTCTCTGTGTGATCCATTGCAGTCATAAGAAGTGTGCCTAAGTAGAAGGGAACATCTAAAGTGGTTTCTGCATCAGGAGGAAGGCCATCAACTTGAGGAACAGTGATGTTGATGAAGGTTATTAACTCTGGATGAAGGTTTAAGTGTTCAAATTTGGCCTTTGTTCTTTTGGGTATGAAGAAGGAGATTCTGTGTCCTCTCTTCGCTAGTTTGTTGGCTAGGTTGAGATAAGTTGATATGTGCCCCATGGCAAACCATGGATACATAGCTATGTGCATCTTCAACTGTGCTACATCCATGGCTGATTATGGCTCTCTCAGAAAAATGAATAACCTCACGAGCATGCAAGTTTGTTGTGCATGTGCTCTCTCTGCTCTGATATTGTTTGTGAGAGTTGAGACAGTGCTCGTTGCGCGTGTCATGCTAGACTTATTGCAAAAGAAAATGTTTTGCATCAACATGTACTCTTCTTATAGGGTCACATTTCGGCTGTTTGGATGGATGCTAAATAACGAACCACAGTAATTATTAGCATTCACTAATACTATCTCCACCTCTGTTTCTATGAGTGTTTTATCCTGTATTATTAGGTAGTTTAGCACATCACCACCACATCGTCTAGGGTGCAAAAATTAATAATTAGGTAACAAAGTGAATAATAAAATATTTTAAATCGATTAACATCCCTTATACAAGTTATATATATTTTTTTGTGCATGTATATTTGTTGTCAGCTTGGTGGAATATGTTTTGCTCTTCCATAATTGAGTTTAAGGTGGTATAATTAGGATTATTTGATATTTTAAAAGAATTTTTTTTTTTAATATTTTGAGGAATTATTAAATGATAAAAAAAAATCTCATGGTATTCAATCAAGTTTATAAAAAAAAATTTAAAAGACAATAAAATCTTATGATATTCTATTAAAATTTTAAATAATTTAAAAAATATTCAAAGTTATAAAGATTTCACAAAATTATTTCTAGATTGGATTTTGGTAGATTTTATAGACCTTTTAGGTAATTATATAAATACCAAATCCAACAAATAATATCTTTCAATTTTGAGAGACTTTTCTTTTTCATCAAAGACTTTTTTAGCATAATCTTTCACCCAGTCTCTCATGCATTTTTTTTTCCTTCATATCCTAAATCAATATGAATCACCTTACAAGTTTACATCACTACCACATCTCATTCCCCTTTAGGTTCATAAATTCCTATCTAAAAAAAAGTCATGAGAGAAGTAGATACGAGAATAAAAGAAGCTTTAACTCAATAGGAACAAACAATCTAAGTCAAAGCTTTAAAAATATTTCTAAACTATTGCACAATCTTAAAAAGATACACCACTTAATAAAAGAAAACAGAAAGCAATGTTTGGTATAGTATAAAAGAAATCTCAAATTTAGACTTATTTGTTCATATGTCACTCGGAACAATGTTTAGCATGGATATTTTTAAGTTATGAAATTAGGCAGATAATTAATATTTTGATCATCTCTTAATAAATTTTATGTTCTATTTAAATATATTTTTTAGATGTCTTTTTTGTTGAATTATTTAGTTTATATTTTGATGGTATTATTGATTTTATGGATTAAGCATTTTATATTTTTGGACTAATATTTTGTTATTATTTTTCACTAAACACTTTATGAGAATTTGTGATTAAAAGTAAATAATTACTGTAAACCGTCATAAAAAAAAAAAAAAAAAGATCTCAAAATATATTAGCAATATTATGAGAATTTATGATTAAAAGTAAATAACTATTGCAACCGTCATAAATATATTATCAGTCTCAAAATATATTAATAGCATGTAACTTTGATTTTGGAATCTATGTACATTTGTAGTAGATGAAAGAGTTCAGCTCATGATAACTTATAACTAGTCTATGTTCAATGATATTTTTCAAACACATTCTTTTTTCAAGTATACTAACCATTTCAAATCTTATAATTCTGTTAAGTTTTTTTAAATTTAATATTATAAATTCATTGAAATCTAAAATATAAAATCATAATTACATAAGTCTTTTAAGAAAATCTTAAAAATTTTATATTTTTACGAAATCTTAAAAATGGATAAGAATTTTTTTATGTAAAAATAATTTTTTTTCAATTCTGATTGAATACACGCCTAAGAAATTTCAATATTCCACCTTGATAGGAAATTTCTGAGAATATGTTCTTCTAACAATTCTTGAAATCGATTTCAAGGACTTACACTATTGTATGGTATGCGTCGGCATGGTTAGCTACCCGAAAAAGTGTCACCATCTTCTAATTGCTGGCCAGAAGATTAAAAATAAATCACTGTAACTCAAGTGGCATCCTCCTTAACAAAAACTTTTCAACCTAACGAATAATTCACATCCAGCTTTATAATCAAATTTAGGTTTTTGATTGAAAGGCAGTGGAGCATAAAATTAGAACTTTATTGAAAAGTCATCACTCATCAGAATTATTCATCTTCACGTGCATGAGGTGCAACAGTGAAGCATCTATCTTCCTATCTATATAATATTTCAAACTTTTATTTATGTCACAGGTCAGTTTCTCACCCTCCTTTCCTCTTCTTTTCTTTTCTTTTTTTCTCTCTTCTTTCTCCTTTCTTCCTTCCGTTTCTACCTTTCTTGTCTTTTTATTTTCTTTCTTTTCTTTTTCTTGTTCAGTATATTCTTTTTGTCTAAAACGTCTCATTTCTTTCTTTTTTTTTTACATATTTTTTCTTTTATTATTTTATGTTTATATATATATATATATATATATATATATATTTACATTTTTTATGAGAATAATAACTATATTATGAAGTTGAATTTTATAAACTAAACATTAATTTAAATTTGATTATTTAATATATTGCATTTTAATATTTATATTAAAATTAATTATTAAATATATTTATATGTATATAATATTTGAGGCTTTTTTATTTGACACTTTTCCGTTTGATAATTTGATTTTTTTTTTTTGAACTTCTGTGTTTTTCTTGTTTGTTTTTTTATTTATTTACTAAGTAAAGTTGTTAAAATAGAGAAAATCCTAAAAATATTTCAAAATTCAGCCCAAAAAAAACACACAGAATCCACTTTTTTTTCTTATTCTTCATGCCCTGATTATGTCCTGAATCGTTAGTTAGATTTTCGCTGCTTTTTTACCTTTCAATTTATGACTTCTCTCTCTCTCAGCATTCCCAATTCCACTCCTCTTCCTGTTTTCCTTATTTTTATTTTTTTTTATTTCTCTTTTGTTTCTTTTATTCGTCTTTACCTTTCTTTTCTTTTCTTTTTTTTTTCTTCTCTTTCTTTTCTTCCATATCTTCTTTTTTTTAGGTCTCTTCTCTTTCTTTTTTACATGTTTTACTTTTTTCTTTTATTCTTTTTATGTTTCTTTTTATATTTACACTTTTTTTTTTTTGGAGAAATAAGATTTTATTAAATCCAAAAACAGTCAATACAAAGCGACTAGAAGGTCCAGCTGAAAAACAAATCAACAAAAAGATAAACACTAAATCATCATCATACAAGCAATATGCTCTCGAAGTTTAGGCTTTATCAAAACTCTATTCACTACTATATCTATAATTTTCCTATATCTTTCTATGCACGTAACTTTCACTTTATTCTCCGTGTCACTATATACTAAATCATTCCTATACATCCAACACGCATAGACCGTCTCCGCAAAGGCCGTTCTCAGAATTATAGATCTCCAATTTTTCACTTTGCTGATCTGAGTCATCCAAATAAGTTCATTGTTCCAACACTGAAGTTCATGACTGACATTTATCCATTGAAGCACACCCCTCCAAATTTTCCGCATGTCTTCACATTCAAATAGTAGGTGATTTTGCGTTTCTTCCTCATTACAAAGAGCGCAACTGTCTTCACATATCATACCGAATTTTTTTAGTCTACTTCTCGTCGCCAACCTATTATGACACGCCATCCATAAGGTGAACTTCGCTCGTGGTCTTGCCTCATTGTCAAATAGAATTTTCCTCCAAGGCACTTTTTCCTTCTGATCAAGTAATGCATAGTAAAAATCCTTGTTTTTGAATTTTCCCGTTGTGCTCAATTTATGCCATTGATTCATATTCTGTACCACATCACGGTGACTCAGGATGTGTTTGAGAATCCAGGAACACGACGTTTTCACAGGAACATTCATAATCTGATCCGTTTTGACGTAGCACGCATGGATCCACCGAACCCACAGGACTATCGCCTTTCCCGCATAAATTCCATAATAATTTAATCAAGCATACTTTATTCCAGATTTGTATGTTTACAACATTCATACCACCCTGGTTTTTTGGTTCACAAATTTTGCTCCATAAAATAGGCGTCTTTCTACTTATTTTGTTTTTGCCCGTCCATAGGAACGTTCTACAGATATTCTCAACTCTCTTCACAACACCACGCGGGAGGGGAATGCACTGAAGCCAGTAGTTACACTTTTATTTTAATTTTATGAGTATAATAGTTATATTATGAAATTGAAATTTTTAAACTAAAAATTAATTTAAATTTAATTAATTAATATGACCCTTAAGACTAAACAAAAAAATATTTATGATCATTATTGGTAAAAAAAACAATCTATTTTTTTTTTGTACTTAACACAATATCATCCTTGACTAAACAAAAAAATATTTATTTTAAAATTCTATAAAATTATTATTACTTATAAATCATATAAAATAATTTTAAATAATTTCATACGTAATTTTTTGGGTTGAATAATATTTATATTATGAAGTTCAATTTATAATAAAGTTTTATTTAAATCTAATCTATCAGTCTATTTGTTAAATCTTTAAATAATATTTTTCATTCTGTTTTTTTTTAAAGGACACATAATACAATTTAACTATTTTTTCACATAATTTTTGTCAAATTTATCCGTTTCACCTTTTTTGACCAACATTTTTTCCCATTTTTTATTTTTTTAAGAAAAATATTTTTTACAATCTTCAATATATGTTTTACCTATTTTCTTACATTATGAAAATTATTTATCTATTCACTTGCAATATCATTCCAAACTTATTAGACTTATTGTACAGTTAATAATTTTTTTTATTATCCTGTTTATTTATACTTATAATTTATAATATACATATTTACATGCAACATTTTATGATACTTATATATTATTTACTTTATCTTTTTCATTTTATATTATACATATTTAAAAAAAATACAATAATCAATGTGTTACTTATTTTTTTATATTATGAAAAAGTATCTATTTATGCATTTATAATAAAAAATACCATCAAGGTTTATTTTATGTTTAATAATTTCTTATTTATTTTATGTTGGTAGATAATCATAAAGTATTTTCTTATACCAGCCATTCTACCTTTTATATTGTGTTGTTTGAATATATATTTTAATGAATTGCAAAGTTTTTAAAATTCAAGATTTTCTAACGCAACAACTAATTACTAAATAATATATATGACTTTAATATGTTTTTTTTTTTTAGTTTGATTTTGTTCATCTAGATTACGTAAAAAAAAATTATTTTTTAATTTGAGTTAGATTTAATATTTTAGTTAATTACATTTAAACAAAAATAAATAAAACATTTCAACCTAATCAATTAATAAAAAAAATGTGTAAAAAAATGTAAATTTAAGAGTTTTAGTATATAAAAAAAATTAATAATAAATCAAGACTAAGATTTCTTGATTTAAAAAAAAATTGATTAAAATGAGTAAAAAAAATGTAGACCAAGTATATTTTAAATTAAATAGAGCAAGCTACCATTGAAATAAAAAAAAATTGTTATATAATACACAATTTAAGAACTTATATGAAATTAATTATCATTATATAAAGACTATTCCTTATAAATATTTAAAATATAATATATAAAATTATAATTCTACATTTTTTTTTTGTAAAAGATATAAAATTTATAAAACCTTAATAAAGGAGACTCATACATTAGTTATATATCATGCACGCCCAACAAATATTATACATACAAAGAGAGTTAGTAATACATTTATATGACACGCCTTTTATTATTAGGAAAATATATCCAAAACTATAAATGTATGAGTGGAGTTCATTACATAATATATAAAATTATAATTTTTAATATATTTCAATAAGTTGATAATAAAAAGTGGGTTCAATGTGACATACATGATTTTTTTTATTAATATTTAATTATACGATGTATAGTTATTAGATGAGATTATAATAATTTGAAATACCTAAGAATTTCATATATATTTAATCTTAACACTTTTCTTATTTTCTCGCTAAAAAAAATTAAATTTTTTATGTAAAATAATTTTATACTCTCATTCAATCATAATTATTTTTCGTTAAAAAAAAATTAAAATTTTTATGTAAAATAATTTTATACCATCATATCACTCAATCATAATTTATCATGATAAATTTGTTTTTGTTTTTTAGGTATCATGGTAAATTTGTTAATTTTTAGGATAACTATTTTATTCTATAAATCATATGAATAGTGACTTTGATGACCATCATTAAATTCTTAAATATTACTAATAATTTTTTTTATAAATAAAAAAGAATAATATAAGACACATAATTGGCCGGGACTATAAATACTTAAGTCCACACTGTCTATTAATTTATCCACGAGTAGAAAGTTAAAATAGCAGGTAGGGCCAAGAACTAATTAATATGTTACTCCAAGTAGTGTTGTTTTTTCAATTCCTCTAAAAATAAAAAAGTAGTGTGAAATGTAATTATGCGTTGACGCGTGCTTGTTCAAACTTCAAAGTCTTTCTAGCTACGTACAGTGCTGCTTTCATCGTTCCAATTATTCTACTGTAATTAGTTTTTGGTGCATGAGTATGTCATCATAATTCGAAGTCTTCGTCAACGCCCATCAACCGAAAAAAACACGCTCTGAAAGAATTTTAAAAGCATATTATTACAACCCACACTTTCTTTATTAAGCACTTCTAATAATTGCTCTTTCATAAATCATAATTAAGTGATACACGTTTATACATCAATCCTCAACTAGTACTTAGTTTTTGCTGTTGCAACAATTGCTATGGCTTCCAACAGCAGCATCGTCCAATGCAGCAACACTTCATCTAGGATGATAAAGAAACATATTTATGATGTGTTTGTGAGCTTCCGAGGTAAGGACACACGCAACAATTTCACGGATCATCTTTTTGGTGCTTTACACAGAAAAGGAATACTTACCTTTAGGGATGACACAAAGCTCAACAAAGGGGAGCGTATACTCTCTAACCTCATGCAAGCAATTGAGGGGTCTCAGATTTTTGTTATTGTCTTCTCAAAGAACTATGCTTCTTCATCATGGTGCTTGAGAGAGCTTGAAAAGATCCTTCATTGTGTTCAAGTCTCGGGTAAACATGTCTTGCCTGTTTTCTATGATGTTGATCCATCCCGAGATTCGAAGACAAACGGGGGATTATGAGAAAGCTTTCACCAAACACGAAGAGAGATTCAAAGATGATAAAGAGAAGATGGAGGAAGTGAAAAGATGGAGAGAAAATCTCACACGAGTAGCCGATCTCTCCTGTTTGGGATGTGACAAATAAGTAAGTAATTTTCTCTAATACTAATGAAAAAAATTCACCAATATTCATTTTCATTTCTCAAATTAGACATGAGTTCATGAAACATCATGGATAGTTCTAAATTGCGATTGTGGTGGCAATTTTGATCTCCATTGCGTGTGTGAAATTATATGATCGTTTAATATCTAATTTTATCATTTAATTTATTTATATAGTTTTATTTAAATTTTAGGTTAAATTATAATTTTGATTTTCTATTTTTTTTAATATAATTTTGGTATTCTAATTTTAAAAATTAACAATTTTGGTCTCTAATTTGATTATTAAGTAATAATTATGATTAATAAAATTATTAAATTAATTATAAATTAACTAAAAATAATTAATTATTCAAAGGGATTGGTAATTAATGTTTTTTTAACGTTAAAAGTGATTTTTTTATATTTTTTAATTATTTTATTCATGTAATAAATTATTACAGTTTTAATGATATTTAAATAACTCATTAAATCTATTAATCAAAATTATTAGTTAGTAATCTATCAGGAAGACCCAAATTACCAATTTTTAAAACTAAATGAAAAAAATTATCAATTTGCAATTTGAAAACCAAAATCATAAATTTTACCATTAAACCTAAATTTTATTATATTAGATCATTTTGATTAGATTGGTACAAGCAATATTCAAGAATTACTTCCTGCACTCTTTTTATTGCTTCATACACTCCTCTTTGCTTCCAACACCTCTTTTTGTTGCCTACACCCCTATAAAACCCAAACGGAAAACAAATGAACTTCAAATGGGATTTTGATAAAAGCACATAGAATGAGAGCTTCATAATTTCGATTCTTCTTTTATAAATTGAATCGAGAAGAAGAAAAACATCAAATTATAAAGTGAAAATGGCTTGGGGTGTTCGATTATAGACTTGCGATGGTAGTATTGGGTGGATGGGTGCAAGTGGGGTGTGGCGGTTATGGAGGCTTGCCAGTTGTTTAATGTAAGAGGAAGGGACCACTCTTCCCCACCTCCATCCAAACAACCAATACCACCACTGCAACCCAACACCTCAAATTATTCTCAAATTTTTGTGTTTTTCTTCCGTTTAGATTCGTGAAAAAAGAACTGAAACCATAAATCTCTTATTCTTTGTGCCTTCATCAAAACCCCACTTAAAGTTCATTGTTCACTTCTGGATTGTTTAGGTTTTATGGTGATGTAGGCAAAAAAAAAAAAGGGTGCAAGACGTAAAAAGGAAGTGTATGAAACAATAAAGGGGTGAAGAAAGCTATTCTTTAAACATATGTCTCTTGCATTTCCCCCCAACATCATGGATCTCCTGTAATGGGTTTCTCATTGAAGGCCATGCAGTTTCAACATCCACCATTCATTTGTAATGTGTTTAAATAAAAAAACAAAATAAATAAAAACTCGTGGTATACCATGCAACATTACACCCTACATGGACCTGGATCCCAACATTTCACCTCACTCATTTGACCATATTGACTCTTTGAACAGAAAATTGAATTTTTATTTTTTATTTTTTTTACAAAAAGCAATTCTAGTTATGTTAGGTTCTTTTGGTCAGTTGCGTGGTTCCATTGCAATTGTGTTGCGCCATTTCATGTTATTTAAATTTCCACCACAATTGCAGTCTATTGTTGTTGTGGGTAGCTTTACCACCACATTATTGCGGCCACAAAGTTGTGGTCCGCAATTTAGAACCATTTAACAGGTAAATTTGGTCTTAATTTATTACATGCTTAGGGGGGTTTTTATCAAAATGAAAAGATAATATTGTTACCTTGTTCTATACATGTACTTTTTGTTTGGTTTTCTTATTAGGTCATGATTTGGTGGTGCTTTTGGTATTCTTTAAACTTTCAGATCACAATATGCTGAAATTGAAAAAATTGTTCAAGAGATAATAAGTAAACTGCGTCACAATTTTTCAAGTCTTCCAAATGATCTAGTTGGGATGGAATCTCCGGTTGAAGAACTAGAAAAACTTTTACTTTTTGACCCAGTTGATGATGTTCGCACCGTAGGAATTTGTGGAATGAGCGGAATAGGAAAGACAACTCTTGCTTCTATTTTATATGATAGAATCTCTAATCAATATGACGCTTGCTGTTTTATTGATGTAAGCAAAGTTTATAAAGATTGTGGCCCAATTGGTTTAGTAAAGCAACTACTCCATCAAACATTGAATGAAGAAAACTTGCAGATATGCAATCTTTATAATGCAGCCAAGTTGATACAAAGTAGGCTACATTACGTGAAGACCCTAATAGTTCTTGACAATGTTGATGAAGTTGAACAACCAGAGAAATTAGTTGTGAATCCAGAATGGTTAGGTGCCGGAAGTAGAATCATCATAATTTCTAAAGACATGCATATCTTAAAAGAGTACGGTGTGACTGCAGTCTACAAAGCTCAACTCTTAAATTGTTTTGTAAAAAGGCTTTCAACTGTGAGGATATTGTGGGAGGTTACAAAGAGTTGACATATGATGTGCTGAAATTTACTAATAACCTACCACTAGCAATTAAAGTACTAGGTTCGTTTTTGTCTGGTCGAAGTGTCTCAGAGTGGAGAAGTGCCTTAGTTAGACTCGAAGAGAATCCACACAAAGATATTATGGATGTGCTTCAGATAAGTTATGATGGGCTACAAGAATTGGAAAAGCAAATATTTTTAAATATTGCTTGTTTCTTCAGCGGGTACGAGGAGTTATATGTGAAGAAAGTTCTAGATTGCTGTGGATTTCATGCTGAAATTGGAATAAGAGTCCTCCTTGATAAATCACTCATAGACAATTCACATGGAGACATTCAAATGCATGGTTTGTTGAAAGTTTTGGGCAGAAAAATTGTTAAAGGCAATTCACCAAGAGAGCCAGAAAAGTGGAGCAGGGTTTGGCTCTATAAGGATTTCTACAATATGTCAAAGGCAACGGTACGTAGTTGTCAGAAAATACAAGAATTTAGGATTTTAATCTCATCTTTTTGTTAAAAAAATTGATAATATGGATCACTTTCTTTTCATTTTTATTCTGTTATGGAAACGATGACAATTCCTTCACAAAATCACGAAAGTAGGAAATAAAATGAAAAGAAAGTAACAATTTGGTAGTTGTTGATAATAATATAATATATTGATTGAAAATACAAAATAAATAATTCATTTTATATTTTCCCTTTTATTACAAGTTTTATGTATATATACAGCAGTTTATGAATCATTTTGCAATAATACCGTAGGAAACGGCAATCAATGAAGCCATTGTTTTAGACATATCCAGAGAGAGGGAAAAACTGATGGTTGATGCTGAAGCGTTGTCCAAAATGAGTAACCTTAGATTGCTTATATTTCATGATGTGAAGTTTATGGGAAGCCTTAATTGCCTCTCCAATAAACTACAATTTCTTCAGTGGTATAACTATCCTTTCTCATATTTACCTTCAAGTTTTCAGCCGAACAAACTGGTTGAATTGATCTTGCAACGAAGCAACATCAAAAAACTCTGGAAAGACATAAAGGTATTGGAAACTATCTTCTTAATTTTACATTTTGCAGCATTAATTAAAATAGAATACTATTATCTCAATTTATTCCCACCAATTTCTAGGATGTATAAAAAAATGTGACTAGCTGGTACTAACTATCTCTTCTTGTTTGTACTTTACAGTATCTGCCAAGTTTAAGAGTTTTGGATCTCAGTTACTCCGAGAACCTGATTAAGGTTCCAGACTTTAGAGGGGTCCCTAATCTTGAGTGCATAATTCTTGAAGGATGCACAAAACTTGCATGGATCCATCCATCAGTTGGTCTTTTAAGAAAGCTTGCTTTCTTGAATTTGGGAAACTGCATTAATCTAGTAAGTCTACCAAGCAATATATTGGGTTTGAGTTCTCTTGAATATCTAAATATCTCTGGTTGTCCAAAAGTATTTAGTAATTATTTGTTAGAGAAACCAATACATGAAGAGCATTCTAATATGCTTGATGTTAGTGAAACTACCATGCAATCCCAAACAACATCTTCCTCCATCATCAAGAGATTTGTGCTACCTTTTCATTTCCCTTATTCTAGAAGGTCTAAACATTCAGCTACTTGTTTGTTGCCTTCCTTGCCCAGCTTCTTTTGTTTGCATGACCTTGATCTAAGTTTCTGCAATCTAAGTCAAATCCCTGATGCTATTGGATCCATGCATTCTTTAGAAACCTTAAATATTGGGGGAAACAATTTTATTAGCCTCCCTTCTAGCATCAGCAAGCTTTCCAAACTTGTACATTTAAACTTGCAACATTGCAAGCAGTTGAGATTTTTTCCTGAAATGCAATCACCTACTTCCTTGCCTTTGATAAGAGGAACCTACAGTTTTGCTCATTACCCAAGGGGATTATTTATTTTCAACTGTCCTAAAATAGTTGATATTGAAGGTTGTCGTAGCATGACTTTTGCATGGTTGTTACAAATCCTTCAGGTACTTTATTCTTCCCTAGCTACATCCTTGTAATTATCTCTTTTTCATTTAGGTTAAATGACTATTTTTCTTCTTGAATGCGTAAATAAGTGACAATTTATTTTCTGAAACAGTGGAGATTCTGATTTAGTTTATGAATATGTACAGGATCAAAATTTTCTGAAAGAGTACGAAATCATAACTTTTGGTTTTTCAAGTACTATAAATTGTTACTAGTTAATACATTCAGGGATCAAAATAGTCATTTGCCCTTCCATTTATACAGGAACTAGGAACTAAGACCTGTCTATGTTTCTTGTACCAGGTGGGCCAAGAAACAACTACCCCTATTGGTTGGATTGATATTGTTGTTCCTGGAAATCAAATACCAAGGTGGTTCAGCAATCAAAATGTTGGAACTTCAATAAGCCTAGACCCATCTCCCATTATGCTTGACATTAATAACTGGATTGGCATTGCTTGCAGCGTGGTATTTGTGGCAGCTGGTGATCCAACTAGTTTGGATGATCATGCTTTGAATTCCTCTATATGCATTGATTTTGAGATGAAATCTTATTCATCCCGGGCTTCTTCCCCGCTGTATATGCCAATACTTCTTGATAGGGATCATGTAACCCTCGAATCGCATCACATGTGGCTACTCTATTTGACTAGGGCAGAATTTATTTCTTATTTTAAAATAGAAACAATGATTGATCTTAATGGCATCAAAATGCTAATCATGGTTGATCGCTCCAAAGGTTTGCACTTGGAGGTGTGCAGTTGTGGATATCAATGGGTATTTAAGGACAATCTGCAAAACCTAAACCCAACAATAATGCGTAGAGGACACAACAACAACAACAACAGTCCAGTTGATGATGATGATTTTGTGAACGGTGGTTCAACCCTGTCTTTAGTTGCGGGAAACTAACTAGTCAGAATGGCTTCTATCTTCTTCCATATATATAAAAGATAAAGTTTTATCAAGAATAATTATAGAAGAATTACACTTCATTCTTGCCATTTATTTCTTAAGATCTATGGATTAAGATTAGTGATTTATTACCATCATTAGATTTTTAGAAAACGAAGAGTATGAATGGAGTGTAATTCTACTAGAATTAATTTTTATGTAACTCAATCCCTTCTTTTATATATATTTGTTGGCAGTGTGTCTGATAGGTGTTTTTGCAATTTCCCATTCAATTATTACTTCTATGAACAAACTTGTCACTGAGGCTGATTTTCCATTGTATTATTAGAAGTATAGTTAGTTGAAGCCTATATAAAGACCAGAGTAATTCACTTTGTACTCACCTATTTCCATTATCAATACATTTTAATTTCTGCCTGTTTTTTTTTCCTAATTCTATCTTTTCTGCTTATCCTGGTTTATTTTTTCTAACATGTATATGGCTAGATTTAACACATTTCGATTCATTATTAGAAGAAGAGGTTGGTTATTACAAATTCAGGCACTCATCTGTTCATTTTCAGCAACCTTAAAGAACCTCTTTTGTTTAACACTATTAGAGTTACAAATGAAAGCTAAAAGGAAATACTAACGTGGCGTTTGCTTTCATACATATTTTCATTTTTCATTTTTATTATCCGAAAATGTTTTTATTTTCAAATTTTTAAATATTAATTAGAATTTATGAAAGTGAAAATAAAATTATTAAAGGATAAAAATATTTACAAAAGTAAAAATGTTAAAAACGTCACATATTTATTTTTATTTTTCAGTATTTTTAAAAATATTTTTCACTAAAATTATTTTTAAAAATTAAAACAAACACAATTTCATGAGCATTTTCTATTTTCTTTTATGAATAAAAACAGAAAACAGTAATACTAAATTACATCTAACTTGCCTTACAAAATTCAATTCCAGTGGCATTATTACAATTTTCTAATTTCTTTGCAATCAACTTGTCAGCGTTAGGTACGAATTTGGTGAGTAGAATAAATATGGCGGTCTCTAATGGTCATAACTTGAGATGGAAATTTAAAAAAAAAAAAAAATAAAGGGTGAAATGACAAAAACTAGCAAGAAGAATTGGAAATGTAAACTAGAAAAGAAACCAAGCTCTCAAAATTACCAAGAGAATTAACTTAACTTGGATAATTTTATCAATACAATCGAAACAGAAACCTCTATAAAAAAAAAAAAAAAAAATCATCTCTATTGAGTACTTGATTAATTAGGAGCGGTGGAAGTCTTGTAAAAAAAAAGCTATAAAAGTCGCACTTAAATTAATTAAGAACAGTGGAAGTTTATTTTATCAGTTGACCCGGATGATAAGATCGGTGAAATTTAAAAATAGTTAACCCAATTCTCTATTTATCAAAATAAAAAGTTGTATAAAAGTCATCTACATGACTCAGCAATTACGCGTTATTAACTTCCATATTTGTTACTGATAATGCAGGAGAATTCAAAGGATGTGTTAGTTTCAGAGCCAAAAACACAGTACACATCATCAGCGTGTGTGAGGCTTTCACCTTCTGTAATGGCTTGTAGTAATAGCAACCAAAGTAGCTCTTCATCACACACAAGAAATTTTGATGTGTTTGTAAGTTTTAGAGGTGCGGATACTCGCAATGGCTTCACTGGTCATCTTTTTGCAGCTCTTCAGAGGAAAGGTATTGTTGCCTTCAGAGATGACCAAACAATTAAGAAAGGGGAACTCTTGGAGTTTGAACTCTTGCAGGCTATCGAAGGATCTCGTGTTTTCATTGTTGTCTTCTCAAAAGACTATGCATCATCCACATGGTGCATGAAAGAGTTGACAAAGATCGTTGATTGGGTTGAAGAAACAGGTCGCCATGTGCTCCCTGTTTTCTATGATGTCACTCCTTCTGAGGTCCGAAAACAGAGTGGAAAGTTTGAAAAAGCTTTTGTTGAACATGAAAAAATGTTCAAAGATAATTTGGAAATCATACAAAAATGAAGGGAAGCTCTAAAATCAATTACCAATCGTTGTGGATGGGATGTACAAAATAAGTAAGTACTTTGGATATAATTTGTGTGTTGTATATATAATTTTGTTTTTGAAATGATTTTGTATTTTTTCTCTACTTTGGTGGTTCAGGTTACAACATGAAGAAATTGAAAAAATTGTTAAAGAGGTAAGCAACATATTAGGTCATAATCAAATTTTGAGTTTTGAGGATGATTTAGTTGATTTGCACTCTCGTGCAAAACAATTGGAAGAGCTTCTAGATCTGGATGCAAATGAAGTCATTCAAATTGTGGGAATTTGTGGGATGGGAGGAATAGGAAAAACAACACTTGCTATTGCTTTGCTTAATAAAATCTCTCCCCAATATGATGCTTGTTGTTTCATTGATGATTTAAGCAAAATTTATAAGGATTTTGGACCTAAAGGTGCACAAAAACAACTTCTTTATCAAGCTCTAAACCAAGAATACATTGAGATAAACAATCTTTCTCATGGAACCATGTTGGTAAGAACTAGGTTATACAATGCAAAGACACTTATTGTCCTAGATAATGTTGATCAAGTTAACCAATTGGAGAAATTGGCTTTGCATGCTAAATATCTAGGTGTGGGGAGTAGAATCATCATAATATCTAGAGATAGTCATATTTTAAGAAGTTACGGAGTAGATGAAGTTTACAATGTTCAACTCTTGAATAAGAGTAAAGCTCTTCATTTATTTTGCAAAAAAGTTTTCAAATCTATTGATAATGTGAAAGATTATAAACAGTTGACATGTGATGTACTACAATATGCCAATGGCCTTCCATTAGCAATCAAAGTACTGGGATCATTTTTGTTTGATAAAAATGTTTTTGAGTGGAGAAGTGCATTGACAAGATTGAAAGAAAATCAAAGCAAAATATCATGGATGTTTTACAAATAACGGATTGGAGGAAATGGAAAAAGAAATATTTCTAGATATTGCTGGTTTCTTTCCTAATGGATACTTTGAAGAAGATGTGAGAATTTCTAGCTTACCATAGATTTTATCCTGACATTGGTATGAAGTTCTTATTGAGAAATCACTTATAAGTTGTAGTCTCGCTGGTATGATTCAAATGCATGATTGTTAAAAGAATTGGGTAGAAACATTGTTCGACAAAAATCACCTATGGAGTCAAGGAAATGGAGCAGGCTGACTATAAGGATTTGCATAATGCCATGATAGAAAATAAGGTAAAAATATATTTTTTTATATAAAATCTTATGTTCTATTTTTTTAAAAGTAAATAAATTAGAAAAATATTCTAACATTTTTCTTTCCTTTTTTTTTCTATGTTTTAGGAAGCCAAATTTCTTGAAGCCATAGCTATTAAACAATACCCAAAAGAGTCCATGGAAACAACACTGAAAGTTGATGCTATATCAAAAATGAATCATCTTAAATTGCTTATACATGAGAATGTGACTTTTTCAGGAACTCTTAATTATCTTTCTAATGAATTGAGATATTTATCTTGGGATGAATATCCTTTCAAGTCTTTGCCGTTAAGTTTTCATCCGGTGCAACTTGTAGAATTGATTCTTCCTTGTAGCAATATCAAACAATTGTGGAAAGGTGCTAAGGTATTATATTGTTCTTTTACAATTTTCATTGTCTTTAAATGAGTACATAAAAAAGATAAGCCATCTCATAGTTTTTAACTTTCTCTAACTTAATTAAATAAACATAAGAAGTTCATTAATTTTTCGTCTTACTAGGGTAAATTTCTCTAAAATATATATATATATATATATATATAGAAAAAAATATGAAGAAAAAATGAAATTAATTTCCAAAAATTTCTACAAATTAACTATTAAATAAACTAATTTATAGGAATCTCACATATTTTAAAAAAGTTATATAAGAAAATTTTTACAAATTAATTAATTAATTTTAACTTATAAAGAAACTGATTTCATCATTTCATCGTATATTTTATTTTCTAAAATCTCTTACTAGTAACTGATAGTGATTTTTCTTACTTTTTGTTTTTTTTTTTACAGTGTTTACCTAATTTGGGAACTCTAGATCTGAGACACTCCAAAAATCTTATTGAGATGCCAGATTTAAGTGGTGTTCCCCATCTTGAGAAACTTACTCTTGAAGGACGTATAAAAATTGTGCAAATTGATCCATCCATTAGTATTCTAAAAGAGCTTACTTTGTTGAATTTGAAATATTGTAAGAATCTTGTCCTTAATCTGAATATCATTTTTGGGCTCAATTCTCTCGAGGTGTTAGAGCTCTCAGGATGTTCCAAAATACTTAACAACGAGGTATTGAAAAAACTAAGAGAGACAGAACATTTGGAGAAAGTTGATAAAAACATTAGTGCCATCCAATTATCAACATCCTCTGTATATGAAATTCTAATGTTGCCTTTCTATTTTCTTTCCTCTCGAAAACATTTAGATTCATTAGGTTTGTGGTTGCCTTGTTTTTCCCGTTTCCCATGTTTACTTTATCTTGATCTGAGCTTTTGCAATCTACTTCAAATTCCTGATGCTATTGGGAATTTACATTCTTTAGTAAGCTTAAATTTGGGTGGAAACAAATTTGTGACACTACCTAACACCATCAAAGATCTTTCCAAACTTCGAATCTTGAACTTGGAACACTGCAAGCAGTTGAAGTCTTTGCCCGAGCTTCCAACAACAAAAGCAAAAGGAAATTGTCTTCAGGGACTATACATCTTTGATTGCCCCGAGATGAGTGAGATGGAACACTGTTATAGCATGGTTTTTTCTTGGATGATGCATAACCTTGAGGTACAAGTTATTCCTTTCCTATCTTGCTTTTTATGTGTACACTAGTTATACATAACTAATTTTTCTGGTGTCAGGTTTCCTTGCAACAACCCTCTATTACCTTAGGTAAGATGGATATTGTTATTCCTGGAACTCAAATTCCAATGTGGTTCACTAAACAAAATGCAAGTAGTTCAATAAGCATGGACCCATCTCATGTTATTGAAGATCCAAATCTGATAGGTGTTGCATGTTGTGTACTATTTGTGACACATGATGATCCTTCTAATTTGGGTGATAGATCAAGATGTCAACCACGTGATTGTCCATGTTTTGGATTTGGTGTTCAAAATAAACAGCTTGGGTGTGAGACTTATTTTACAGTTCCCATACTTTTCAAGAGAGATTTGGTCACAGTTGAATACCATCACTTGTTAGTAATGTTCTTCACTTTTCATTCCTCTTGTAAGTGAGTGTTCAAATGAAATGAGTGATCTTGATTCAATGGAATTCGCACCCCTCGTTTATGACCCTCTTGGTTTGCATTTGGAGGTGAAAAATTGTGGGTATCGTTGGATATTTGGGGAGGATATTCAACAATTCAAATCAAACATGATGTGCAGTGGAAATTCTTCATCTCGGAAGCGGAAGCGTTTAACAAGCGATTAAACACAATTCCATCAAAGAAATATTTCTAAGCCATTTGAGGTAAGATTGATTTAATACAGAAAGGCACAGTTATTATTATCAATTTTATAATTATTGATAAGAGGAAAATGCTCATACACTAAAACTAGTTTACACATTTCCAGTATGGTCAATATTACTTGAGAACAGTGTTAAAAGTGATAATAAAAACCTTTGAATATAAAGTTAAAAGTGTTTTTTACTAGTCTCTACTATAAATATAAAAAAGTACTTCTAACTTATATCTTCTAAATATATTTGCTAGTGGATTGTCATGAGCTGTACTGTAACGTAAACTATTAGCCTTAGCTAGTTGTCAAGATTTCAAGAAAAAAAAAAGTAGAAATTTAACAATGATCCTTTTTATGCTTTAAGAATTGAAGGAATCTAATTCCTTTCATCAGTTTACTAGTGAATTATTCTATATTTCATTCACAACTTTCAGACAAAAATGTGTAATGTGATCAAAAGCTAAAAAAGCAAAAACAAAATATTAGACATGAGATAAGGTTGCATATATATTAGTTATTTACTTATTTACATGTATTATGTGTATATTATAATATGTGCAAGTGTGTTCTTTCACCATCTTCTATCACCATACAACTCTTTCTCTTTAACATTTGTATCAAACCAAAACACATTCATAACACTATTTGACAGCAAGGTAAAACAAATTGACAATTTGAAAAAAAAAAAAAAAAAAACAGCTAAAATATGCATTATAGGTACCTAGTATGTTAGTAATTTTTGTTTTAGGTAAGTAATAAAAAAAATTGATATATCAAAATATATATTATGAGTTTTTGATATTTTGTTTTAAACCCAAATAAATTAGAAAAAATTGTTTTTAGTTCGTAATAAATTGTGTTTATTTTGATTTACTTCGTTTGAAAAATATTTGGTAGGGACTAATAGTAAATTATTTATATATATTAGAGTTTTAGGGGACTAAAGAAAAATATCAATGATCAAAAATAAATATTTTTATATATAAAAATTCAAAACAAAACTTATTTTTACTAGGGACCTAAAATAAAATTCGTTCATTTATTAAAGACAAAAACATATCTCAGCCTTTAAAAAAATGATAAATAACTCGCAAAAGAGACCAAGAATATATTGGTTGTAGTAGACCTTTCAAAAATAACAATTTTCCTATGAAAAAAATAAAATAAAGAATTGAGGAGGTGGTAGAGAAATTGAATGAACCTATGGTGATCAACTTAAATCTTATATGGAACCAGCGATATAGGAATTTAAGTAGGAAAAGTTAGAATTTTTTTTAAAAAATTGAAGATAAAATTTTGAAAAAAAAAATTAATGTAAAATTTATATAAAAAAAATGACTATAAAATTTGTCATTTTAAAAAAAATTAAAAGTAAAATCTGCAATAATGTGATGTGAGAGTAAAATAATAAAATAAAATTTATAAGATTTTAAAAAATTATAGATTAAAAGTGTCAAATTAATTTATTAAAAATAAAACTTGTCGAAAAAAAATGTAATGAAATCAACTATTTATTAGATATAAAATTAAGATATAATCTACTAATAAAAAAATTAAATACATACTAACTTAAAAACCGATTATTTGTATCCTCCGTAAATCCATCCCAGATTATAATCATATTTATTAATTAGTATATTATATATTTTTAAGTTAGATTTTTTTTTTTTTTTTTTGCAAATAAATTAAATTATATACCAACATATATTATTTAAAAGATTATTAATATATAAATAATATATATATATATATATATATATATATTTTTTTTTTTTTTTACTAAAAATAATTATCCATATAAAAGGGTCTCTGGAACCCTTTCTATTTTCAGGGTTTGTGCTACCCGACAATACAGTAATATCAGTTCTATGAATTTTTACTTAGTCTTGAGCTAAAAGATTTCCCATTTGGGGGAGAATACTTATTCCATCTATTTTTTTTATTTAATTGGAATCCAAAGGAAAATACGAAGTTAGAGTATTCCAATTAAGATGAAATACCCAAACAAGCTACCCACCCCAAACTAAATTACATTAATATAAAAATAAATAAAAGATACATGAATAGTTTTAAATCATTGGGATACATAATGCCAAAATCCAATATATAGCTAACATGAAACTAGATCAGGTTTACCAAATTTATAATTTGGCCATACATTCAGGCTATAAAAGAAACTAACATAAGCCTAATTTAGCTTAATCAAAACCGAGCAATATAATCCAAATTCAATAAGTGTCAATGCAAAGGTCAACTGCTATATACTGCAGCAGCCACCCAAGCCGAGGCATCCAGCAATTCCAAAATCTACAATTCAGCAGCCATCAAACTGAATCCAATGATTCAGATTCAATAGCCAACAACTTTATCTCCAAAGCCAATAGACAGCGCCTTGATGATGCAGGCAGGATTTTCCAGCTTAAAAGCAGCAGTTCAGGGTCCTGCAATCAGTACTAGAGCCTGCAGCCAGGAAAAGCTTACAGCAGCTCTGCCTATATGCCAGCCGCATCTAGATAGTGTACCCATAACAGAAAATCTGCAATCATACATAATTCTCACAAAGAATTAGACATTATTAAATTTCTAATATAAACAACTAGAATTTTATGAATTGGTAGATGACAGACAGAGGCTGCCAATGCTATCAGTACATCCATAATTAGCTGCAGGAGCCCCTGCACAAGACAGGATGATCAGAAGTACAAGCCTGCAAGTCAAGAAAATTGAGTTCAAGAGACAAAGCTTTTGCAGCTTTACCAATGCAACAGTATATATAGCTATAAAACAGGGAGAATGTTACAACCCTTATCAGTATTGAACCAGTGAAGACATAGATACACAGTCCATATAGATCACTGTTAATTCAGCCAATACAACAGAATAATGCAAACCAAGGCACTCAGTTCCAGCTATCACATTGACTGAAACAAGCCACAGATTAACCAAATTCCGTATCCAAAAACTTTAACACCAAAAGCATAAATTTTTTTACAGCATCAAACAACTTTAGCAAGGTTAACAGCAACAATAAAACTGCTGCCACATCACAAAAATGCTTTGATTAACAACTCACAGTTCAAGTCCTTTTAGCTATTTGAAAGGACAAGGTTAAACCTGTGCACACACACCCTGCAGAATCCACAATTTCAACAAAGAATCCATCCAACCATAACATATATAACAAAGCTATCACATCTATATTAACAGGAAAATGACAATCAGTGGCTGCCATATCAACCACTCAAAGTGAATTAATTGGATTAGCTGCTTCAGATTCGCTCAGCTTTCGCCATAAAATTCTTCTAATTATGTATGAAGTAAAAGCATAAACATCTACTACAAAAATAAATCTGCCACCAAAAGAAATTCTAACACAGATAAATTGATCAGTAGACAGAATGACAGTAAGGGACATATTACTTTCATATAAACACCAGAGGTTAGGCTTAGGGTGATTAGAATTAATATTTACCAAAGTCATACCCAATTTAAACAGAAATTTTGCAGAAAGTTAATCAAGTCTAATCATAGGTTCAGATAGGATCAGTAAACCTGGTTGGTGTAAATAGCACAGTTTTAAGAGGAACTTCTTGGTAGCCATATTACCAAGGCCTCTAACATTCCAGAACAGAATAATCATTGCAATTGTGAAGCTTTATCTCTGAGATTATATTTCCTCTCTTGCCCTTTATCTGCATTCCTGTTGTGTCTTTTCCTTTCTCAGCACTGTTTTTCTTTTTCAATTTCTTCTTTTTGTATTTTGATATGACTGTTTCAAAGTCATTATCTTCAGAAGCCTGCTGCTGCATGCTTGGGGTTTCAGGGTATGATATATCACCAGATCTTTCAGCCCAAAATTTGGTAAATACCCTCATGTCCTTATCAATTTGTTGTAAAGGTTGGGCAGAGCTTTGAGTATCACCAACCATTTCTGAGTCAGAATTTTCATTTGTAGATTTAGTCCTAGAAACCACAGCCTCAGTATTTTGCAAACATGCCTCAGTGTGGTTTTCTATATGGTGAGCTGAAGCATTATCTCTGTTAGGGGATTTAGCTGTACTATGCACCAGATCAGTAGGAACAGCTCGGTCAGCAGCAGGAACCTCTGTTTGGTGTTGCAATTCTTCTTGGTTCTCTGAAGAAACTTTCAAGGAATCATTCAGATTCTCAGCCAGTTCATCATCCTCCATGGCCTTGGGGCTTGAAGGATTGAACCTAATTTGTGTTCATCCTTTTATGTTTGTATTCTGTCATTGTTTTTAGTGATCGTGTTCGTGGCAGCAGATAGCATAGGTAACTTATATATGATCATTCTGATCAATTTCTCATAATTGATTGAGTTCACTCAAGACTTGAAGAGAGAGATGTATGGAGGTGTGGCATTTCAACTTTGAAGGTGGCCATGTCTACTATATTATTATTAATGTGAATGTCATCTTCCAGTGTTCAAATTCTTGATTTGTATAACAGTGGAATACTGGAATTTAGTCTCCCTGTAGGCCTATCATATTTTCTTTATATTAAAATATACTTGACTTTATTACTACTATAATTTAACACTTTTCACATCTTTAAAAGTTCTTAATTACATTTTAGTAGTCATTTTAAAATATTTCATTTTTATATTAAAAAAAAATTTCTGGTCTTGAATCTTATTTAGTACTTATACCCTCAAATAAATTTCTTTATTTTGTTTAAACTTGCTATTTAATTTTATCCATGGACTACTCATATTTTTTCTTATTTATTTAAACTAATTGTGTACATTTTTTATTATTTAATTTTTTTATTAAATATTTTTAATTGTTATTAAAATATTACCTAATTCAACAACAAAAAATATACAAGGCATGATTTACTTATTAGTTGATTTAGAATTTTTTAAATTTCAAATTAAAAACTAAATAATTTAACAATAACATGTTTTTTATAGAACAAGTGAAGTGAGAAATATATATATTGAACTTAATCTTAAAGGACTAAACTCTAATTTACTATATAATTAAGAATAAATTGAAATATTTTTCATCACCTATCTTCAAAGAATTGTGCCAATAACTTTACCACTATAATATTTATGGAGTAGTTCGGGATCTTCAATTAAAAAAAAAAATGTTTTATCCCATTAATTATTTGCTACGTAATCTAGCTATTATAATGGTAGGTTTAACAATGGGACAACTTAGTCAAAGATAGCCCCAATTCCTATCGAACGAAGATGGGTAGGTTTATCCAAAGGGGCACGTCTAACTTCGTCTAGCTAGCTTTTTGAGGTGGATTTAATGGCGGGGTACAAAGCTACTTTCATAGATAGGTGTTTTTTTTTCAAGCTTTAATTGACCAGATCAAAAAGTCAATTATATTCGTAATGTGTGATTATTACTTATTCAAAAAAAAATTATATAGGCTATAAAAATTGAATACAAAATCTCTTCCTAAATGGATTGTTATACCACTACATCAATCCTTTCTATATTTGATAGCGTAGGTTAAGATTTGAAGAAACAAATTATTCAACAAATTACATTTTGAAACCTCTGGTAAAGTAATTATATCTTACTTTTGTTTGATTCCACCTTTTACTAACAATTATAAATTAAACGGTTAAAAGTATTCATGTCTTTGATTTACAAAGATTACTCGCTGTCGAAATTTAATTTTGTGTTTATTCATATGCAGACTTAGTTTAATTAACTAAGAAAAAGATAACTCATGCTTAGGGTGTCTATTCAAGGAGATAGTAACCAATCTGTGACTTGTACACATAGGAACATCAATAGTTTGTCATCTATCAATTTTGTGTGAGAAAATAAAATAAAAAATTTAACAATTCCAATGAATACTACAAAAGCAGGTGAATATATTATAAGTAGCCCGGCTTGTATTATTTTTATATACAAAAATATGGGTACTCGAATACAATTCTCAAATCAATTATAATCAATTACAAATGAAAAAATATTTAAAGATTATCTCTAATTTAAAGATTATAAAAAATATTTATCTAAAAAATGTTATTATATTTAAAATAAAAAATGAAACATAAATATTATAATTTATTTTATAATATCAAATTCTACTAATAGAATAACTACATAATATTAAAGTAGAATCTATATAAAAAAGAAAATGGAGAAAGTTAGGGCCAAGCCCCCTACCCTACAACCTAGGTCCGTCCCGTCTATAAGTATTAACAGTTACCTACTAATTAAAACCCAATTTCTAAATTATTGATTAACTTTTAAACAATCATACATGTCAATTGATCTATGTTATCAATATTATTTTTTAATTTCAATATTAATTTAATGCTTAAACTAAAAACATTCTTTGTTTTATATATAAATGCTTTCATTTTCAATTTTGAGGTGAACGAGTTCTATCTTCTCACTTCAAAATAATAAAAGAAAGATAGAAATTAAAGAAACTTCTATATTATATTGTTTATTGTTGTAAAGAATTGTTGGTCACTTTCCACTTTATAACCACTTTTCTAGTTCAATCATTACTCCTGCACAACTGCATATTACATGGCCAGAAATGCATGGATATAGTGAAAGAAATATACAGTATATCTTATAATTATTGTTACCAGCTAGCTCTATATCACTTATGCAGCCCTCTCTTATAACTAAATAGAAAAAGACAAAACAGAGTTATCTTCTAGCCTAAACCTTATTAGAGTCTGTAGATCAATGGAACGTTATCGACTATATTTATAAGATTAGGGACTTCTCTCCTAATTATTTCCAAACCATAACAATCTTCATTAGTTCTGCCATTAAGAATAATAAATTATGCTCAAGATGACTATTATAACAAGTTAACAACTGCTCTTATTATTTTATTACAAGTCTTTATTATCAAACAATTAAATAATAAGTAATCAATAAATTCATAATATATGAACTACAATTCTGAAAGGAATGTCGTTTAATTTGTATTAAGTAATTTTGCTTATTTTTTCCTTTAAAAAAAAGTAATTTTTCTTATTTTGAGTGTTAAGTTTCTCGATCCTTTAAAATTCAATATATATAATAATTAATTTTGAGGATGAGATTTAGCACTTCACACTCTGCATTTTATTCAGGAACCATATGTTCCATTTCGGGCTTGCTCTGAGACTTGTACAAATTGAAACCTAGATATTGGCCTACATCGATGTACTACATCACCTAGGGTTAATGGTGCTCACTACAAATAGAGAGAAGAAAATGCAAATAGAGAAATGTGAAACCAAGTGACGGCAGAGAGAGAGAGCAGTTAGGGTTCGTGTGAGGTTAATGAAACTGAGAATCGTAGGGTTTCAAAAGTCAGTTTTTAAGCCGATGTGAAAAGGTTCTTTTTCTTTGCATTGATTCAAATAAGAATCAATATTGTGAAAAAAAAGCTGTTAAAAATTGTAAAAATACAGAGACATGTATATACATTTTATAATTGTTTTTATTTATTTTAAAAGCAAGAATTGAAAGACTTTTTCTTTAATATAATAAAAATTTCAATAAAAAAAATTAACCTAACCATTTTAAATTATGTACTCTTAATAAAATAAATAAAGTATAGAATGATCAATATAAATAATAAGAAAGTGTAAGAAAAGGATAAAGTTGAAAAAAGAGTAATAAATATTGTATTGGTGTGATAAAACACGAATAATCTAGAACATCTTTTTTTATTATTATTAAATCAAGAATGAATTCATAAAAAAAACTTTCTAAAAAAAATGAATTCATAAAAAAAATCCTAGAAAGGGAATTAATTCAAAATGACAAAGATAATTATTATTACATACATATAATTAATTTCAACTTTATCATTTAAATATTATTATAAAATAATTATTATCAGCTTTGGTAAGAGTTCAGCGTGGGTGTAATATGATCTCATACTTAGCCTCATCCAATCATCCGAATGTCTCCAATCAAATATGATTTTTTTTATTTTTTGCATTTACTAATATTAACTAGTGCATGTAGCTATTACCTTAGCCATTTACTATATATTTTGTTGTCTAATTAAGTTTTTTATTAATCCGTAAAAGAAAACACAAGATGTGCCAAATAGATCATATCATAAAGCCTCCCTACTCACCAAAATACAGTTAAAAAATACACTTAAGCCCTACATATATGACACGCTTTAGTAATTATCACCTCCACTTTACATTTAAAAATAAACAAGCATTTTTATACATTAGCTTATATTTTTAATGATAAATAATTTATATTAGGATAAAAGACAATTTTTAATTATTGATAAATTATTAAAATTTATTTTTGAACTAAAGATAATTTTTTTTGAATGAACTAAAAGTTAAGAAAAATGAAATATATGAAAAAAGATAAGAGGAAAATGGTTTGAGATAACAATAAAAAAATTGAGATGATTAATTTAAATTTGAAATTAAAAATAAGTTGTACGTAGGATTAAAGTGTGAAATGCAGATCTCGATCGAATATAGAAGAGGGAAATGCTAAAAAAAAATGAGGAAAAAATAACATTCTCAAAAATAAATTATAAAAAATTATAAATAAAATAAATAAATATATATACACACTAGTGTTTAGGTCTAAAGAATTCACAGGATAAATATTTTTGTGCATAAATGTTTTGTACTTATAAATTATATTTAAGATAAAAAAAAAATTGGTACATATATTTTAGATAAATAATTTATATTGTACTTTAAAATGTTAGTGATTAGTTTTTTTTTTTTTTTTATCAACAATTAACATTATTGACTTATTTTTGTGTAGTTTAGAAAAGTCAAATTTGTGTTAGCTAGGGAATCAGTTCATTCAGTTGAGATAATTAAGTCTAGCTAACGCACGTTTAAATCAGTTGACTTTATTTTTGCAGCAGTATTAATACAGTCTTGTTAGTTGTTATTGTTACAGATTCTCTCTCGATGGATATAAGGTTTAAAAATACAAAATGGAGCATTCAACAATAAATAGCTTGAGGGCCCTAAATTTAAAACATGCACCTGTGACCTGTCTAAGGTTATTAATTATTTTTCTTTTCTTTTCTTTTTTTACCAATTTCTTAAGTATTTGTTGTACTGCTTTCTAATAAAAATTGGAATATTTCTCGATAATTAAGGCTGAAATTTGTAATTTAAAGAATTGAAATTTCAATTTATATAAAAACATCAAAGATACTATACTTTAGTTTGGTTCTTTTCCCATGGGTACTTTTGAAAATTGAGATAAGTTAATAATGTGCAAAAAAAAAATTGTTAACGAGTAAGGAAAAGACGTTAATTAAGAAAAAAAAATTATGGTATTCAAAATATTAAAATTACAAGTGATAAGATTTTGACGTAATGTGCAAAACAAACTACTTAATAAAAGAATCTGTATTCGATTTTTTATTTTTGCAATATCGTGAGCAAAATTAAGAAAAATAAAATTAAAATATTTACTACTTTTTTAAAATAATATTTACTAATTTCTTAAAACAACTTTATAAGTAAAGAGTAAAGATATTAACATATCCATTCATTAAATGTTTATATCTAAAAGGTTGGGCAGCTGAGCGTAGTTAGTTACCATACATGGCACACCCAAATGACCCCAATCGTGCAAATTAACCATTTCCATAGGTGAGAGGTGTGATCAAGAAACCTTCAAAAGTTAATGAAAGTGGAGCCACCATGCCCCCACAGCCCTAAAATGTATAAACTATATGAAAGTAATAATAAACATAAACTTTATGGTCAATTCCACATTATGTCCTTTTTTTTTTTCTTCATTTTCCTCCCCTCAGAATAATTGTTGTTCTATTTCCATGTGTGTGTGTATATATATATATATATATACACATATGCATGTTGATACACATAATCCATTAAACCCTTTCATCATATCATATAGTTCTTCTTGCATAAGGTGTGATCAACAACATCATCAGTTGTATCAAAGAGAGATATAATGAGAAAAGAGTGTCATCCATTGTTAAGGGGAGGGAGAGGGGATAGCAAATACAATCATGGATTCTCTGCAGCTGAGATGGAGTCACTTGCAAGCATATGTGAGGTTGTGTTGCCTCCTCTGCCTATGGATGCTCTGAAGAACATCAGAAAGGAGGAAGACCAAGCTGATCATGATTCTAGCCAGAGTCTGCAGTCCTTCTTGGACATTTCTGCTTCTCGCTATCCAATCCCTCACGAGGTATACCCTTTTTATATGTAGGAATCGAATAAGTATCAGAGAGTTTATAACATTCATATATCATGTTCAACCAATTAAGTCAAACTCCCTTAGTAACATAGGATAAAATATGTCTGAGTTCTGTTAATTTTCGTTGGTCTTTATATTTTAAGAATGACGATTTTGGTTCTGTGTTTTTTTATAATTGGTGAATTTTGTCTGTTTTTATAGAACTTATACATGGTGAGGACTAAAATCAAATTTGACCGAAAATTGAGAAACCTGAAACACAATTTATCCGGTAACATTATAGTATAATACTAGTATATAAGTATACAATTAACAGTTTTTTCCTTACTTATTCTCTGCTATTTCATGCTTCTCTGTCTTTCTGATTTGAAAGAAATCCCTCTATGCAAGAAACAGCTTGAGTGTATAAGTGGGGCCCACGTAGTTACCGTGTACATATCTCATGCTGGCAGTTGTGCATGTTGTTAATGTGTGTGTACCTGCATGATCACATAAATATATGAATTTAGATGGTTTCAAAAAGTAAGTAGAAGAAAGTAATTGTAATATCCAGATTAATATTTGGGAATCTCCCAATAACATATAGAGTAAGGATTGATACATGTAACTACTGTATGTACTAGAAGTCATTAAATGTGATCTCAATATCATTTGAACTTATACCTGAAAAAAGTAACATATAATAACTGAGATTGTGCATTGCAGCCTGGCAGCTACTTATTACTGGCCCTGTGGGAGTGTGTGTCCTTGTCATGTACTTGAAAAGGAATCCTTTTCAAATAATTTGGTTTATTTCATGGGATATTCATGTGGCATTCATATATCTGTGCAATAAGGGGGAAAAATAAAATAGAATGAGTCTGTGTCCTAATTACCAGTACACTCACTTTTGATTCAATTTAACATCTTAAAAAATTAATCTGCTATCATTTAAGGATGCATATTTGGCTTATCTTCTGAACAATTAGTGCTTATGGATTAGTTTGTTAATTTTTATTAATTGAAATCTTTTTCATCTTACCAAGAGAAACTTAAACAGTGAAACATTTCCCTACACCATTGCCTGCTTCACAGATTAGAAATTCCCTGTATTTCTATGTTATCCCAAAAGTTACAAATTAGTATTAAACCAAATCCATTGATTCATTTATAATTTTAATGACTACCAATTCATTAGTGTATTTTTTTTTACATGGTTAACATGGACGGATCCAGCATTGAAGTTAGGGAAGGGGGGAAATTATTTTTTTTCAAAAATTAAGGATAAAATCTTTTGAAAACTAAATTAATATAAAATTTATAAAAGAAAAAGCATATAGAAAAATAGATACAAAATTTATCAATTTAAAAAAAAATTAGGAAATAAAATATGCAATCGTGTGATGTAAAGATAAAATCATAAAGTAAAATTTACAAATATTAAATGAATTTGTTAAGCGTAAAATTTGTTAAAAATAAAAAAAATAAAAATAAATATACAATTAAGCCAAACCTTTATTACTAAATATAGATATAAAACTAAGATATAATCTATTTTAAAAAAAAAAGTTAAATAAATATTAACTTAAAAATTTATTTTTTTAATAATTTTTTTATTAATATCTTTTAATATATATATATATATAAAGAATAGGAGGAAGGGGCTAAAGCCCCTGCAGCCCCCCATTTAAATCCGTCACTGATTGTTAATCAATAAAAATGATTATTTAAAATAACTATCGGCAAAATTAACAGATTTTTCATATATATATATATATATATATACTTGTTGTGTACTTTAACAATGAATTTATTTATTTGTTGTTTGTGATCACTCACTGTCACAATGAATTTATGATGAACCATTAGAAGTTCAGAGCCAAGTGGTGATACTAGGGCCAGTGTAATTAATATTTAGTCTAGGTTAGGCCCCATACTATCGATTTTTTTTCTAAAATCGATTTATTACATTTTAATGTAGTTGCAACTGTGACAAAATTTTAGATTCCCATTTTTTACCAAACTATATTGGTAGAAAACCCTTTAAGCTGAACTTGAACTATGTGATTGTAATGATTGCTAAATTAGTTGAATAGTCTTTTGTCTACATTCTTCATATCTCACATATATCATGTTTTATTTTCAATGGCAACAGGTTGCTGAGATGTTAAGTAAGAGGGGCTTAATTGAAGCAGTAATACTGATTAGAGTGGTTTTATGGCTGCTGGCAACAAGGTTGGGAACCTTGTTGCTTTGTGGTTTCCTCTGTCTTGGTGAAAAATGGCCTTATATCAACAACTTCTCAAACATACCTTTGGAGAAAAGAGAAAAGATTATGCAGAAGTGGCTGAAGCATAGGTTCCTCACACCTATTAGACTGGCATTTGCTTACATCAAAGTCTTGTGCCTTTTTGTTTTTTTCTCTTGGGTATATTGTTCAGCCTTGGTCCAAAATTCTCATTAATTATCATTATCAACTGCACATAATGAATTCGTATAAGATTATTTAACATGTTAAAAATTGGCTAAAAAGATATACTTATGGTTTCTAGTTTTTCTTTTTCAATTTGGTGTCCTAAGTTTAAAAGGTTACACTATGATTTCTTTAAGTGTCTTTGTTTGATCAAATTGGTCTTTTTGTTAGGTTTTTTATACTAACAAACCCATTGATGTGGCATCTCTCACATTTTGTCTGATGTCACCAAATTGATCAAAGTTAGTGTGATAAATTGATAGAAGGACCAACTTAATCTAGCATATGGGTCTATTTGGATATACTATTCCAGAAGGACTTCTAAGAAAAAAAAAATATGAAGAAAAAATGAAATTAACTTCTCTAGAAGTTAAAGTTTTATTTTTCCCTAGTCAATTAGTGGAAGTTCTCTCATATGGGTCTTGTACAAATTAACTATTGGATAAGACAATCTTAACTTCTGGAGAAGTTAATTTTATTATTTTCTTCATATTTTTCTCTCTTAGAATTACTTCTAAATTAGTGTACAATAGACACTTTTAAGGGTCAAAGTAAAATCTTTTAAGCTTATGAGACTAAACCAAAAGTTTATTTTGTCCTAAAAGTTTTTGAAAAATGAACAGTTGTAGAAAACTTCTTGAAATTTTTTCCAGGTTGATGAAAATGGTGATAACCCAGCATGGAAAGCCATTGGATATGAGGTACCAGCAGATGAGAAACTGACAAATCCCTCCAACACTAGGCCCCTTGAAAAGGGAATTACAGAAACCATGAATGAATCTGACTCAACTCTTCAACAATCTCTTGCCAAAAAAGGCCTCAACGTTACACTGGACTCCAAAAACAACATCCTCAAAGTCAAATGTGATGCACTAGTTGTTGGTTCTGGTTCTGGTGGAGGTGTTGCAGCTGCTGTTCTTTCAAGTGCTGGCCACAAGGTGGTTGTGCTTGAGAAAGGAAACTATTTCGCTCCTCACGATTATTCGTCTCTAGAAGGCCCTTCCATGAATCAACTCTATGAAACTGGAGGGATCCTTGCTTCAGTGGACTCAAGAGTACTACTTTTGGCAGGATCAACAGTTGGTGGTGGCTCTGCTGTTAATTGGTCAGCCTGCATTAAAACCCCACACAAGGTGCTAAATGAGTGGTCTGAGAATCACAAACTTCCCTTCTTTTCAAGCCAGGAGTATCTCTCTGCAATGGAAACTGTGTGTGAGAGGATTAGTGTCACTGAAAACTGTACACAAGAGGGATTCCAGAACCAAGTGCTGAGAAAAGGGTGTCAAAATCTTGGCCTCAAAGTTGATTATGTGCCAAGAAACTCTTCAGGGAATCACTACTGTGGCTCATGTGGTTATGGCTGTCCAAAAGGAGAGAAACAAGGGACTCAAGCTACATGGCTTGTAGATGCTGTTGACAAAGGTGCAGTACTATTTTTTTTTTGACCGAAGTTTATTAATTTTTTGTTATCAAAGAGAGTTGAATACATGACCTTTCCCTTCTTTTCTTCTCCCTTCATCGTTTGAGCTACCTTATATCTCCATTATATCTCCAGGTGCAGTAATAGTAACAGGATGCAAAGCTGAGAGGTTCTTGTTGGAAAGCAACAAGAGTGGAAGTCGCAGAAAGAAGAAATGCTTGGGAGTGATATCAAAAGCATTGAACAGCAGAGTCACAATGAAGCTACAATTTGAGGCCAAAGTGACAATTTCAGCAGGTGGAGCACTTTTGACACCACCTTTGCTAATCTCTAGTGGACTAAAAAACAAGAACATTGGTAGGAACCTTCACCTCCACCCTGTCCTAATGACATGGGGATACTTTCCAGACTCAAAAGATTCACAATTCAAAGGCAAAGTCTATGAAGGAGGCATAATAACATCAGTCCACAAAGTACCATCAAAAGACTCCAACTCAGACTCAAGAACCATAATAGAAACACCTTTGCTAGGACCAGCATCCTTTGCAGCACTGTGTCCTTGGGAGTCAGGACTAGACTTCAAAGAAAGAATGTTGAATTACCCTAGAACCTCACACTTGATCACAATAATAAGAGACGTGGCTTGTGGAAATGTAACAACAGAAGGAAGAATCAGCTACAAGCTGAGTGAGACAGACAAAGCGAACATGAAAGCCGGCTTGCAACAAGCACTGAGGATTCTGATAGCTGCAGGAGCAGCTGAGGTAGGAACACACAGAAGTGATGGTCAGAGACTCAAATGTGATGGCATTGGTGAAAATGAAGTGCTAGAGTTTTTGGACAGTGTGTGTCCTATGGAGGGAGCACTATCACCAGGTGAACATTGGAACATTTATTCTTCTGCACATCAAATGGGGAGCTGCAGAATGGGGGTGAGTGAAAAAGAAGGTGCTGTTGATGAGAATGGAGAGACATGGGAAGCTGAAGGTTTGTTTGTTTGTGATGCTAGTGTGCTTCCTAGTGCTGTTGGTGTAAATCCAATGATCACTGTTCAATCAACTGCTTACTGTATCTCTAATAGAATAGTGAATCGTCTTAGAAGGGATTGTTGAGTCTCTGAAGTTCATTGGATTTAATTTTTCTTTGATTGGAAGCATGCAGTTTGAGTTTGATTGTCATCCAAGTTATGTCTGTTTTACTGTAATGTTGTTGTGTATCAAATGGAATTTTCAATTTCATGGAAGATCGGTGGAATTTATATATCTACTATTACTAATACAGGAAATCTGAGAATTGAATCCAAATTACAGTAAGACTCTTTTAAACTAATTCAATTTAAGAAAACAGGTATTTAGTTCATCATATTAAAGAAAACCTTAGAAGGAGAAACATTCAGATAGAGGACCAAACAAGTTTGTGCTATTTCTGTAATTTGACAGAAGAATCAGTGGAGCATTTGTTCTTCACATGCAGGGTGGCATCTCAGCTTTAGAATGTGATTAATAGCCTCCTAAATTTATATTCTGTGCTTCCTAGGAATCCTCAAGCAAACTTCTTACTGCATTACTTATTTTATACTTCTAGTAGAACAAAGGAATTTTGGAAAATACTGTGTGGAATATATGGACTATCAAAAATAATATCATTTTCAAAGGAGGAACCATGGAGATACAAGAAGCTATAGAGAAAATTTTGTATTGGAGTTGGTTTTGGTTTAATGACTATTACTCAAACGCGTTTTTGTTGGGAGTCCCTCTTGATATTGAGTAACTAAGTTCTTTTGAAAATGACCATGTGTGGAGAGACTTTTTTTTTGGGATTAATTAAGCTTTAGTATTGAGCCTTTGTATAATCATCATATATTTTGAGTGGGGAGAAGATATATTTATTTTTTGTTTTTTATTTTGATCACAACAGATTATCGGAGTTGGTGGAGGTATCCCTTGTACGTGTATTTTCTCTTTGTACCATTTTACTTTCAAGTATATTCAATTAGTTTTTAAAAAAAAATATATTAAATTTGATAATATAAATTTAGCTTAAATAAGTTTTGATTAATTATAAAATACCTTCTTTTTATTTTGGGTTTTTATAAAATTTTTATTATGTTTTAGATTTTTATAATGTAATTTTTTTATTTTAGATTGTTTATCGATAATGTAATATCACCTCAACATTTTCAATATATATTGAAATAACATTATATCACTTCACTTAGTAAAGTAAAAAAAAATATTATAAAGATCCATAACATAAATATTATAAAGATTCATAATATAATAATTTTTTTTATGGACCTAAAAAAAAAAAGAATTGGCTGGATAATTTTTTTGTAGTTAGTTAGTGAATCACTTTTCTTAATTTACATTGCTTAAATAATTGGGTAAGAAGTGACATGGCTGGGTATGGAACTTCCAAAGAAATTAATGCACGCAGGCGCATGATTTAAATTAATGTGGATCAGAAATGTGTAACTGTCATTTCCCAGAAGATTAAACGAAATTTAACAATTTATTTATCTTATAACCGGTGCAAGAGACGTGCCTGAAGAAAAAGAATAAACATTTTTCCATGATTAGATCGTACATATTAACATATGCCTATATATGTCTGTAATGGTCCTAAGGAGCTGGACAACGTTGACAAAGAAAATACCTTAATTTGTGGTTGTTAATGGAAGTTAAGAAACCAAGCATTCCTCAAAAGATCTTCATCACAAAGTGGACTAGGTAGGTATGTTGAAACACTCACATTCATATATTTACTTCTTTGTCTAGAGGAGAATGATACATAGTTCTGTCAAAGATTTTATTTTACATTTTATTTTATTGATTTAAAATTATCAAAATTTATCAATTTTGATGAATCCACGTCACATTTAGTTAGTGATTCTCTCTTTTGGATTAATCACAGATGAAAATACACAAAACAAAATCTCTCAAAATTATCTTAGCATTCCTCTTTTCTAAGATATATGCATACAACAAAGCCTACAACACTGTCTATTGCACAATGGATGCAGATTATCCATCTCCTTTGCACATAGCAATGTATCCATGGTTTGCAATGGGGCATCTAACCCCATTTCTCCACCTTGCCAACAAGCTAGCCAAAAGGGGACACAAAATCTCCGTCATCACACCCAAAAGAACACAACTCAAGTTAAAAAACCTCAACCTTAACCCAACTCTCATCACCTTTGTCCCCATCAATGTTCCTAACGTTGATGGTCTTCCACATGATGCAGAAACCACTTCAGATGTCCCCTCCTCTTTGTTCCCTCTCATTGCCACTGCCATGGACCTCACAGAAGAACATTGAACTCCTCCTCCTTGAACTCAAACCACACATCGTTTTCTTCGATTTCGCCATGTATTGGGTTCCAAACTTGGCTCGTGGAATAGGGATCAAGTCTCTTCAGTACTGGATTATTAGCCCTTCAACTATAGCTTACATGGCATCCCCAGCTAGAGAAAAAGAACATGACATGAATAAACCACCTTTAGGGTTCCCTGATTGTTCCATCAAGCTGCATGCACATGAAGTTAAGTTCCTTGCTTCAGCAAGAAAACTAGAGTTTGGTAATGGTGTTCTCTTCTATGATCGTATCTCAGTTGGTGCAGATTTGGCTGATGCTGTTGGATTCAAAGGTTGTAGCGAAATTGAAGGGCGGCCTTATGTGGAGTATCTAGAGACACAGTTTGGTAAAGCGGTTTTGCTTTCAGGTCAGTGGCAGACCTACATGTTGGTCAGTTTTTAAAATTCATCCTTTCTTTAACAGAATATTATTAATAAAATTTATTTTATTTTATTTCATCTATATTTATATATTTAAATTTGTTGGATTTAATTTTTATAACTTAACTTTTCATTGATTCAGGATTTTGGATTTGTCACTGTTATTTCAGGTCCCCTTGTGCCTGAGCCACCAAACTCTACTTTGGAGCCAAAATGGGGTGAATGGTTTGGTAGATTCAATGCTGGTTGAGTGATTTACTGTGCATTTGGAAGTGAAACCTCTTTGCAGCAAAACCAATTGCATGAGTTGTTGTTGGGTCTTGAGCTAACAGGAATGCCATTTCTTGCAGCACTTAAGCCCTCTAAAGAGTTTGAGTCCATTGAGGAAGCTCTCCCAAAAGGGTTCAAAGAAAGGGTTCAAGAGAGAGGGATTGTTCATGGAAGTTGGGTGCAGCAACAGTTGATCTTGGCACACCCTTCTGTTGGGTGCTTCACAACACACTGTGGTGGAGCTTCTCTAACTGAGGCACTTGTGAACAAGTGTCAGTTAGTGCTGCTTCCACGCCTTGGTTCTGATTTCATCATCAATGCAAGAACCATGAGTGGGAAACTGAGGGTTGGTGTTGAAGTCGAGAAAGGGGAGGAGGATGGTTTGTTCACAAAGGAAAGTGTTTGCAAAGCTGTGGAGATTGTGATGGATGATGAGAATGAGCTTGGAAGAGAAGTCAGAGAAAATCACAACAAAGTGAGGAGCCTCTTTCTAAGTAACAGTTTTGAGTCATCTTGTCTTGATGCGTTCTGTCACAGGCTTCAGGATTTAATATTCTAAGTTCAGCATTTTATAGTTTGACTCACGTAAATAAGTTCTATATTATTGATCCAGTAGGGTTTGTTCAGTTGTATAAGAATTAAAAGGTGCCCTTTATGATTGATATGCATCAAATCAGAGTTGAGAAAGAAAATATTCAACACCAAGTTTTAAAAATCTTAAGAAATGTTTATTATTTTGTAATTTGTAATAATCAATATTGAATTAAAAATGTTGTCAACTTAGTGAAGTATTAAGTGTGTTTGGATTTTCAGAACTTGATACTGAATTTGAAAAAATATTCTAACTTTCCTTTTATGTTTTGATTGCGATAAGCAACTAAATGTATCTTTAAATTTATGCAAACTTGGATTTGAAGTTACCAAATGAAAAATCTAAACATGTACTAACAAGATATCCAATATGTGGATAGATGTGTGAAAAGTTCGAGTAAATTGTATTGTAACGTTAAATCTAGATTGTGGATAATGGATCAGATGCCCATGCATGTTCCAATGAAACAAGAGGTACCATCACAATGTCACACACAATGTGACTATACATATATATTTTTATCATCACCCTTATATTTTGGAAAGTGGGGTTGGCTTAAAGTTTGGTACATTATTGTTTGTAACACACAAATGGAAAACTGCCTCACATGCCACAGTACTGTAGGAACATTCAGTCCAAATTTTGTACTGAATGCTCGTGACATGCTTTGGAATTTAGAGGAGGTCATGCATGTGCAGTGCAGGGATCTCCATTATTTAGGCTTCACCGTCCCTGTTAAAATTCATTTATATAGCATGCATTTTCTTATGCATTTTTGTTGTTATTCTTCTATTGAAATTTACAGTTTCGATTCCCTTTTTCGTGTAATAGAAATTTGTGCTAATTAATTCGAACAGTTTTGATACTCTTGTTAAAATCTCAATAGTGTTGATGATGGACAAGGAAAAGGTGCAAACTATAGTGGAGGTCTCAATGATAATAAAGGGAGGAAGTTCCAAGACTAAAAGAAAGTGTTGCGGGTTTGTGGCGGTTTAAAGATGAATAATGAATTTGTTATTTGTGGCTGTTACTAGTGGATTTGTGGAGGTTACTAGCCACAAACATAAAAATGCCACAAATTAAATTCACAACTAAAGTTCATTACAAATTATAAATTCTTAATTTTTGTTTGACTTATTATGAGAATTAAAAAAAATATATGTTTCCATTTTAAAAAGTAAAAAAGCCAATTTTTCATTTAGAGAAGAAAAAAATGATTGATATTTGAAGATCTAAAAATTTATTTAAATCTATTTTAAAATTAGAAAACAAAAACTTGGATAATAATATTATAGGAAATGACAATACTAAAAATTGCAATGAAGCCAAAACTAATAATATTATTAGGCACAGACTAAAACGCAGCAATTGGCACTGCTAAGTGTCGTTAAATCAGTACCCACAAAACGCCTCGTCGTTTCAGTTTAGACTCTTCTCCGTTTCCCTTCTCCCTCTCGATAATGGTTTTCCGTTAATGGAAGAAGAACATAGACGTATTTCTCTTCCTCCACAGTGTTGCTGCTCCTTCAATCCGATCTCGTTTCGTCGCAAAAACAATGTCAGAGCAAGACCTAGGTTGGAATTTTCACCTCCGAAATCTCTCCGCTAGCGGCAGAGACTCCAACACCGCCAACGATCCCGCTTCCGATTCCTCCCTTCTTCCTTCCGTAACTCTCTCTCCCTCTCTCATTTTCATTCAATTATATTCCCTCTCTTGTTAATATTATTTTTTTATTACTATTATTGTTAATTTTGATTAGGTGAAGAAGCTTCATGATTTATGCAAGTCCGAGAATTCCGAGGACTTGGTGGCTAGGGTTTATCCCTCCATTAACAAGATTTTCCAACGCGCTGTTGCTTCGCTTTCTCAATCTCGAACCTCCAATGGCCTACTTTTACTTGTATGTATTTCAATTTGACGTTTTTATCTTAATACTCGCTTTGTCTTCAATTCGGTTCGGTTTAATATGTTTACTTGTTTGGTTCTCAGGCAATTCTTCAGTTTTACCTGGACTTTGGGGAGGTTGTTCTTCACGATGCTGATCCTAGTCTCAGGACATTTTTCCGTTCGTGCTTGAGCAGGTAATGGTTATAGAGTTTAATTCCTTAGCGTTGTGAGTGGAAATAAGTTTGAGAAAAAGGGTTATGCACAGAAGGTTGTGTAAAACAATTTTATACCGTGATCCAATCACAAACTACCATGTATAATAAGTTTGTTGACTTTTACAATAAGTATCTTAAAGTCATACCAATTATGATTAGATGTTGGTGTAAAATTGTTTTACGAGATCAATTCATGACCATTAAACTCAATAAGGATACACGGATAACCAATTAGAAATCTATGGTCTGGTATGACTTTTAAGACTGAGTGTAAAAGTCAACAAACTTGCATATATGTCGGTTTGTGATTGGGTAAGTGTGTGTGTGTGGTTAATTAAAAAAATTAAACGAAAATGATTCTACAGAATTAATGTTACTGACTTAATTTTTTTTATTCTGTTTGGTAATCTCTTCTCTACTGCACAAAAAGTAAAAAAAATAAAAATAAATTCGCTCACCAGTTTCAAGTTTGCATTTTCTCCCCTTTGCTTGCTTTTCTTAATACCACTATTTTCAAATTTGTATAATCTTTCAGATATATTAAACACATCATGATCTCGCTTGCAAAAACTCAACCTAATTTTAGCACTGATGACTGATGGCATTTGAATTTTGAATTGGAAGTGTAGAACATGTCACAGAATTCCAAAACCTGGAAAATACAAAATTAAATTGGAGGTTCAGAATTATCTTTACCCATTCTAGTGGATTGGTTGGGATTACAATGCTCGATCAAGCTCAAGCATCAAGTGGTTGACGATGGATGACAGAGCAGAATTTTAATGTTTGATGGAAAAAAAATACAGTATTATAGTAATGTACATAAGTAGAAGACAGAAAGCCAAAAAAATGAAAAAATAAATAGGAAGTAGCAAACAGTTCTTCATCATTGTTGTTTCCTTGTGCCCGAGAGGCAAGAGTAGGAGAGTTGTGAGGGAGATGTTAGGAGTCTTTTGTGATTTGTATGCATTTGTTGAGCTTGAGAAAGGCCGTAAAATTTACCAACTCAGAGTGCTGCTTACTCCGCTAAAATTAGGTGAAAGTCTGTTTATTGAAATAAAACTTGTGTCTTCTCTTTCCTGACCAATCAAATAGTAAATAAAAGACGAAATTTCACACCTTGTCACTGCAAAATTTACCCCTAATTTTCTTCTGTACTATACAGGCCACAAGAATGGATTACTTTTTTCACATCCAAAAAAATGCAATGTTACAAAAACGGGGTTTAATATTGTACACAATTATTTGTGTCCTGTTGCAGGGAATTTGCTGATCCTGTTGTCGCAGAAGCAACACTCGAATTTCTCATCATCAACAAGAAGAAGCTTCTAACTTCCTTCCCTAACTTATTGCCCCAGGTGTAACCCAAGTTCTGCTGCACCTTCCATTTTTAAAAATGTTGCATCTAATAAAATTAAGAAGTTTAATAGCATGAGAAATTATTTGCTCAATGAGTTTTTTGTTTAGTTGGGTTTTTTACTTTTTTAGGTATTAATCAAGGGTCTTCAGGATGACACAAATAAAAATGTCACTGATGGATTGAATTATCTCGGCTTTGGTTTGGATTCTACAGTCATATGTTCCCCTTTGGAAATTCTGAACTTTTATTGTCTAACATAAAGCATGAGATCATGATGCAATTAAATTAACTTCTTCATTCATTTGTTCCCTTTGGGCCTTGGAATTTGCTTTATCCCAATAATGACAGTGTGTTTCTATCTGATATCATCTATAATTATTCTTTTGGCAGTTTTTTCCATTGTTGTTAAAGTTGATTGCTTGGAATGGTGAAAGGTATGCACCTTTCTTTCTTCCCTTTTTTTTCTGATCCTGTACTCTTTCTTGTGCTTCCAAATCTTAAATGCATAAATCATGGTAATGATTTTTCTATACATTTAACCTTTAAAGTGGCAAAGAAATGGTTTCAAGAGGAACATTAAAATTTAGACTATCCTCTTGTTAATTGTTTGTTATAAGGTCAATAAATATTGAAAAGGGAATCTGTTTAGTTACCCAATGCAAGAATGTTGAAGATTGAACATTGTCTGAGTCTATGTCGAACAGAATCAAATATAATTTGTTCTCAGGGTCACAATTTCTTTCATCTTCTACTTGACATTACGCTGCTCTGTAACTGTTTTTTCATGGATGTCTTTATTTGTCATTTTTGGGGACATTCTGTGTGCCCTTGGTCCTTGGACCAGTTTTTCACAACTAATTTACTGGTTTTCAGTTAAAATAAATAAGCCAGATTTTTGTGGCAGTGTGCTGTCTATGCGATACTTTGGTGCATGTGGTTGTGGTATAATTCTTATATCTTTTTTGTGGCAATGTACCTAATAGACAGGGGATATTGACTAACTATTTTTTGTAACTCTTGCAGATTAGAGAAACTATTTTTGAAAGCCTTCCCAGGCTTGATGTCACCTGGATCATTTATTCCCTTATTTCCAGCTTTAATAGACTTGCCAAGTACGTTCAAAATATATGAACATCACCATTTATGTCTTGTTTACCTTTTTATTTCAATAGAAAAATTAATATTTACAGTAACCAGAGTTTGTCCATTTGATTTTCACTCTTCTGATTTGCTTTTACATTGAACAGCATAATTCAATGTATAATCAAGATAGGTGACAAAGTTGACTATGCTCAATTTACATGTTTAACCTTTCTAACTTTTATTCCTTTTAGGCACATTTGCCATTGCAATATTCATAATGATTCTATGTGGGTGCCTTCCCCAATGTTAAAACGTAAAATAGAAAAGGAGGAAGCATGGAATATTCCCTTCAGTAATTAATAAGAATCACTTAACAAAAATAGGTAGCTATTGCAGTTGTTCCATGTAATGAGATTGAGGATGTGCTGAGAATCAGTTTCTTCTTATTTCTATTGACAAAACCTTATCAATTCATCATTTTTCTGGCCCATCTTTGCTAGTTTTGGTAGTAGCATTGGAAAAGGTGGAAAAAAGCTCAGGACCACTAATTGGGAGCAGCATAGCTTCTATTCAGAAAAATACTGCCCCTAAGGTTATCTTTGATACTTCAAATTTGAGAAAAATCTAGCTACTGTTTCAAAAGTGTACCCCATGAATGTCTTTGTTTATTATCAATGTAGATGCTACTTGCCCTCATGGATGAGGCATATACTGGTTCAACTATAGAAGATGGTGGAGGAGATTCTGAATCTGATAGCAGTGCAATTGATGTAGCTGATCCTTTCTTCCTTGAACTTTTAAAGGATGAAAATGATGGTATCGCTGTATGGTTACCTTTCATCTTGTTTGTCACAGTTCAATTTGTTTTGGTTCCCTATACTTAAAAGGTCAAAACTCAAGTTGTTGAGCCATTTTTTCTCAGTCACATCTTATTTACCAAGTTATGTCAATACTCAATATTCACTTAGAACAAAAGATTTTGCTTTCACTAATATTACTTTGTATGCTTTGAAAGGTTAATATTTGATGAAACTTTATGTGTTGTTCTAACTCTTTCATATTATAGCCCCATTACCACTCTAGGGTTTTTCTTTGGTATTTAACTTCATTTAGATTCCTAATGTAAATTCTATTGTGTCAGGAACGGCCCTGGTCATCTCCAGTGATGACTGCTATATTACAGGCTTCGGTCCAAAGTCCTTACTCTGATAGGCTGAAAGCAGCACTCAGCACCGCGCCTCATCTTCTTGATATGTACTTCTCCATAGCATTGCATAATGTCAATAACTGTAAGTTTTGTTCACAAAGTTTCCATGCTTGTTTGCTTATTGAGAATTTTGTTATTAGAATTTGTGCTCTTAAGGAGATATATCGATGACTTGGCTGTCTTAACAGTTTTTTCTCTCTTTTTTTTTTGTTTTAAATTCATTTTCAGCTCTGATTTGTGCATTGATTCCCCTGCTTATGTCAAGATTTGCAACAATATTTCCAGACAAAATATTTTCATATGAGGTATTGATTATCTTCTCTTGTCATTACAAGTTAGAATTGCTTTTGAGAACTGACATTTCAAAACGCATCAGCTGTGCTTATTGGCTTCTGTAGATCTAACATTTACTATTTCAAGCTCTCCATTTTTCAGAAACTTGAGCTATAGTAATCTAGCCCAAATGAATGAAATTCAGTGACATTTTTTATTTTGTCTGAGCTTCCAGGCTTCCAGTAAATTAATCAAGTATTAAGGTGTTCCAGTATGTAAGAAATCCTTTATTAGTCTCATGATTATTATAACTGTTGAAATTATAGGATTTTAGGTATGGAGGGTGATAAAGTAGAGAATAGAGACTAAACATTTTGAAATCAATGTTTGCTTGATATGAGCTCATATGTTAAAAGAAACAAAGCACCAACCTTTATTTATATACTAAACTAGATTCTTAATCCTAAAATAAGGAAACAAATCATGTAAAGAAATAATATGGAAACCAATCCTAAGAGAGACTCTAAACTACTCTAGGGGTGTAATTATGATATTATGAGATATCCTCTTGATATTGTAACACTTCCCCTCCTCAAGCTAAAGCTTACTAAACTCTAAGCTTGTTGCAAATGAACCCTTTTAAAAGCAAAAAAAATACCCAAACAATACACTGAACATGGCTAGAAAGGAAACTATGGGATATTAAAGATGTATGTTAAAGAGATGAGCATTGTTCAATGAACATTTGGAAGCCACTGAGATAACCACTGTTGGATGTGTAACAAAATATAAAGCACTAACCTTTATTTATGCTTTATTTAAATACCTTGCCTTTGTTATAAATTCCACCTTTCAATTTTTTGTTTTTGTGAATCAAGTTATTGTTCCATACTCATTTTGTATTCAAAGTTATGATGTGCTTTTCAGGTTCGCAAGCGGCTTTTGGAGTTTATGCTCTCTACATTTCAGCATTCACCCAACTTCATTGCCCTTTTAAAGGTATCTTTTTGACAACATACTGCATGTTATCTATAATTTTAAACCAAATGTTGTTCAACATTTATTTTGTGATCTATTGCATCTACTTGATGTAACATATTTATGACTTAACGAAAGCATTAAGAGTGTGAACTACAAGATTGTGCTATGTGACAATATATTTTATTTCTGGTGCTGGGCCAGCCTATGCCCTTGCATTATTTGTCTTCTGTCATGTGATTTATAGAATTTAATCTTTCCGTCTTAGAAAGCTATGGCTTATGTCAAAAACCAACTCTCCAGAAGGCTTATGCTGTTGGGTTATGGTTCAGGCCAAGAACAACTTTTCCAAAAGCTTAAGCCATTAGGCAAAGTCTCAACCAATTTTATATAATACTCCCACTCATACAAGAGCCTTTGGGTTTGAAGGGTTGGTAATTCAGCAGTCAGCACACCCTATCTTGTGCCTAAATTTACTCTTGTTGGAGGAATGGGGACAGCAGGAACTGCAAGGATCAAACTCATGACTATTTAGTTATAGAAGCTCTAATGCCATGTCAATAACCCACTCTTCTGAACTCTTTAGTTGTTAAGCAAAGACTCATAATGAATTTATTGCAGAAACCTATAATAAACAGACTTGGAGAAGCTTATGACAGCCCAGAGAAGGTTAGTCAACAGCTATTTTAACTATTTGTGGGAGAGTGATACCATCTTGGCTTAAAAATTCACTAATTTTCTTTAGACAGAATTGGCCTTGCAACTATGTTGGGCCATTGGAGAGCATGGTGGAGGTGGTGGATCTCACAAAGATGAAGCCCGTGAGCTTTTTGAGAGTTTAGAACTGCTTCTGTATGAAAACCTTTCCTCAAGGTATGATGTAGTATTAGTATACACCTTGCTTCTTCCAGTTCTGAGAGATTTTTAGGTACTTGTTTGATGACTTGATCTACTTTGTTTACTTGGAAGTCGTGTGGGCATGGCACAGGAGGTTTCCGATAAGGATACATACAGAAGGTCATCACAGTCCAGACTTTTATGTTTTGTTGTGACAGCCATTGCAAAGATTGCTACACATCATCAAGAGTTAGTACCAAGAGCACGTGTATCCTTGGGCAAGGTATTCTTTGGTGTCACAGGGCAAAGCATAAGAGGTCTTCGTTGTAATTATTTTTCTAATTTAGGATTTTCTTTTCAGGTGGCTCGGTCTCGAATTTCAGATGCTAGAGTATGGAGACGAGCATGTGATTTCCTGGGTTTGATGAAAGACCCTGCTATATGTTCATCCATATTGGGGCCTTCACAACCTGCACAAGGCACCACACAGAAAGTAGGCAGCATAAACTGGAGTGAAGGTTCAACGAAGATGATAGCACATATTCCATTTTACATTCTAGGGGAACAAGAAGGTTAAGTTTGCTCCTGTTGTCACTCATTCATCTGCATTACCTTCACATTTTTTTGCATTCTGGAATAAATTTGGAGAAAATAATTATATTTCATTCCAACTCCATTGCGTTTGCACTGGCACACTCATCTCCTGCATTATTTTTCTCCTTTCTAGTGGAAATTTGTTACTCACCTTTTAAATTGCTTACTTGTTACAGGACCACCTTTTCATGATTTCTCATTCTCAGATGTCATTCCAAGCAGATGATGGAAGCTGAAACTGTACCAGGTGGTCATCTTTGTTTTCTACCAGTATGGTCATCTTGGTATCAGAATCCTCTATCCTAAATTGTTAATTTTTGAAGTCTGTATATTTGATTAAGCCCTCCGTAAATAAGCAAGTTCACTTTTTAATTATTTGTCCAGATTTCTGGTTTATTGCTTGGCTTTTAGCATTGACTCCTAAAGTTTGAGTGGATCTTGACTTTTTTTTCTTGTTGAAACAATGATTTTGTCCGACCCATTGTAAAATTCTTAAACCAATGTAATGCAATTTTTCTGTTAAATTTGGTTATTTAAAAATAATTATTGGTTTCTATTGAGGTTTGTATACGTCATCAGACTTCAAAATGCATCATGGAATGTTAGAGATTTTGGAGGTATACCAGTAAAAAAAATATGGGTGTGTTAAGTAATTGCTCATCAAGTCAAGTTCATCTTTGTGCAATAGATACTTTTGAGATACATAAAGGGTACAAGGGCATTGCTTCATGCACCTCCCACTTTGCTTTTGCACCTTCCACTTTTTTGTGCTTGGACAAAATTGCCCCTAACCCTAATTCCCCTTCCCTCTCCCCTAGTCTTTGTGTCGCCACCCCTTGCTTTTCCGTCACCATGCCCTCTCTTCCCTCATGCATGTCACCCCAGCACAAGCTTGTGTTCATTGCCCTTGCCTTCACCCTTCCCAATGTGCCACCCTATTATTGCTCGCCATTGCCATTGTCCCTTTCCTTAGTATGTGTGCAAATGAAATATGCATAAGGTGGAGATTGTAGAGTGAGGTGCAAACGAAGGTTAGAGGGTGGTATGCTATCCTATTCCAGAATAGTTATTCCAGAGGATAAATTATGTGTGTCTAGAATAACTATTCCAGAATACTTATCCTATCTGGAATAAGTTTTTCAAAAAGCTTTAGGAAAATGCAATTTAAGAATATTTTAAAAGGTGGGAGGTGCTGAAACCAAAGTGAGAGTTGCAGGAAGCAATGTCCAGGGTATTGTAGAATTGGTTTTTGAAAAATGAAAGTGGAGAGCTTCAACCTATAAACGTTTCAGTTCATAATTCAAGTTATAAACATTTATAACGAAGAACTATTTCGTTAAACCTCTTCTTTCGTCCTTCAATTAAAAATAAAGAGATAAAAAGTTAAGAAATGTATTTAAAAAACGTTATTGTTGAAGAATAATACCTAAAAATACATGTGTCGAAGAATCTAATTAGAGGATCATAGAAGAGATTAGAAGAAAATCATAGTCACAATGTTATCAAAGATTTAAGGTTTTATTCATGATTTATGTTTTATGTTTTATGGTTTAAAATTTAGAGTTTAAAATGTTATGGTTTATGATTCATGGTTGAGGGTGGAGGATTTAAGATTTAAAATTTCATGATTTAATATTTAACATTTAAGGTTTGTTGTTTAAGGGTTTTGGTGTTCATGGTTTAGGGTTCATTTTTTGTCTATGGCTTATGGTTCATTATTTTTTTTTTATAGTTTAAGATTTGTGATTGAATGTTGGAGTTTAGAGTTTGTGGTTTAATTAATGAAACAGTAAACATTTAAAGTTTTATTTATGAAATTCTAATTAGAATTTCAAGTTAGGATAAATTTCTTGAATGAAACCTTAAATAATTATTGAAGTTTTACTTATGAAATTATATATATTTTTTGTTTTCATTAATGAAATCCTAAATAGGGTTTTATTTTAGTATTTCATTAACCCTAAATATTTATGATCAAATTTTGGGTTTTTAAATGAATTTTTTATTCAATATTTCATTTATGAAACTTTGAATATTTTGATTTTTATTTATAAAATCTTAAATATTTAAAATTTTATTAATGAAACTCTAATTATTTATTGTTTCAATATAGGATTTTCATTTATGAAATCCTAAATATATAGAGTTTTAATTTAGGTGAAATCTAATGATTTGATTAAATCCTAAATAATTTTAGTTTTATTTATAAAAATCCTAAATATTTATGGTTAAAATGAAAAATTAAATATTTAAGATTTCATTTAATGAAACACTAAATATTTTTGGTTTCAATATAGAGTAAAAAATTGGGTTTCATTATTGAAACCTTATATAATTGAGTTTTTTTTTTTTTAGATTTTGAAGATATTACACTTACTCTTTTATAATTTATCAAATTTTCTTTTTGTTTTAAAAAAAATCAAGATACTACTCTTGCTTTCTTAGATTTTCAAAATTATAATTTTTTAAAAATTTCAAGACTTTCTCTGTTTTTTTATTTATTTTCAATTTTAAAAATATTACTCTTATTTTTTAAAAATTTTAAAAAAATCTTTTTTTTCAAATTTTCAAAGCATAACTCTTGTTTTTTCAAATTTTCAAATTTTACTTTTTTTTACAAATATTCCAAGACTTTCCTCTTATTTTTTATATTTTTATATTTTCAAATTTTCAAACCACTATAAAAATAAAAATCATTTTTTCAAGTTTTGAAAATATTAGTCTTCCTTTTTTATAATTGTCATATTTTTTAATTTTTTTTCTATACATTACTCTTGCCTTTCATATTTTTTCAAAATTTTATTTTATTTTTAAAAAATTTCAAGACATCGATCTTTCTCTTTAATATTTTAAAATTTTCAGTTATTTTATAAAATTTGAAGACTTTAATCTTGTATTTCATATTGTTTTCAAGAAAAATAATTGAAAAAAATTTCAAGAAATTCGTTTTGTTATTTTATATTTTTCAAAATCCTCATTTTTTAAAAAAATTTTAAAGACATTATTCTTTCTTTTTCAAGTTTTTGAAAAAGAAATTCAAATTTTTCAATACATTAATTTTGCTTTTGCAAATTTTTTGAAAATTTTTCAAGACATTACGTTTACTTTTTTTATATTTTGAAAATTTTATTTAAAAAAAAAAATCATTACACGCCCTCTTAAATTTACTTAGCCGAACAAATTTTATCACTTGTAAAAAAAAAAGACAAAATAGTAATCAAGCAATAAAACTAGAGAAGTGAGAACATGTCACACTTTGGTTTACAAAGAGAGATATTTAGAAGTGTCAATTTGAATTGGTCTACGTAGATTAATAAAATTTTACTATCTTAATCTTTTTGTTAAATATCAACACGTTTGATATTTTTAGGGGGAAAATAGTTAAATTTTTTAATTTTATTAATGTTGTTAAAGAAGAGATAATTTTAATATTAAAAAGTTTTAATTAATTCTATTCTACGTTTTTTTTTCCAAAGAATAGAGCGAAATCTTTGTTCCATTCTTTTATAAACAATCTAAATACGGTATTTTCAGTCCATTTCATTTCAATTCATCCACTCTATTATATTCTCATTTCCTCCAAATTTATTTTCTCTACCATTGATTTAAGGATAAATTCAAAAAAATATTACTGTTATAAATAATTTTAATATTAATACCTAAATTAATTATTTTTCTTAATAAGTACAATTTAATCAACTATGACTTATAATAAAAGACAATGGAGTATTTGGTAATGCATTCAACTTTCACATGTATAAATATCACGAAAACGCATCCAATAACTCACCGCAAACGAAATAAAAAAAGAATTGTCGATCAGAATGTTTATCCGACTTCAATTTCAGATTATTTACCGGTGATCCAAACAAACTTTAAACAATGTTTATGCCCTAACATAACTTTTCAATGTAACAAAATAAAGAATGATCATTGAATAGGTTGGTAGCCAACCATATTCCGTCACCGTGGAACATTTAGTTTCTTCACCACTTAGTTTTGGTAACTATAAGTTGTGGCTGAGTGAGGCCAATTGTGACTTGGAATAGATCCAAAAGGACTAAGACAAGCAAAGTAGATACGCAATCAGTGAGTGATCGTCACCACGTTGAGGCCATCGTAGTACGTACTTGAAGCTCATCATTACTGATACTGATCGATATGAATATGAATGAATGAATGAATACAATGACTTCACCATGTCTCATTCATTTTATACACCACAATTTCCCACTAAATAATACACGTTAATTTATTCAATCCTAGCTCAAAACTGCCAAGAAAATTATAAAATAAAATAGTTCATAAGTAACCAAAATATGACCTATTTATAGTGGACACATAAGGTCTGCAATCAGTGACTGAATGTGTTCCTGTGCTGTATATAGCGACCTGCCAATCCTGCTATATAATAAATTTGTGGGAAGAAAACAATGGTACAGTGCAATAAATCTCAATCACAAAGTATATAATAGAACAACAATATATTGCATGTGGATATGGAAACTAGTACTGTGAAAAAATTGATGTATGAATGACCGCAGCAGCACCTTATAGACAATATGGTTGGTATCATATAGTTTCCATATATATAACGTTAATTAATTAGTGAATGAATATCGATCTTGTGATGGTGTTGGTGTGGACCTAGATTTTCCCTTGGACGACAGAGAAAGTGACCAATCTTAAGCTGCATTTAAAGCTCTGTTTGTTTCTTGGGAAAGTGATTTTTCTAGCATATACTACTATCTAACTCGCTCATTTCTCATCATCATGACCCATGTGACATTCAGCTAGCTTCAACCCACATTAATTATATGCTTTCAAGTATATGTACAAATCATCACTGTGTATCAGTACTAGCTACAAACTACAAACTACAAACTAGAACCTCTATTAGTTACTCCATTTTTGATCCAATCATCAAAGACACTCACACTTTGCTTCAAATTCTCTCGCTGGAATATTCCTTAATTAATATTCTTAATGTATAGTATATATTTTATTTTTATATTTTTAATTTAAAATTAGGTTTAAATATTTTTAACACCTCCAATATAAGATTTTTCTGTTTTAGTTATTTAAAATATGATAAATATTATTTTAAGTTTTTTTTTCTAAAATTATTAAATAAGATATATAAATTTTATAATTTGTGATGATTTTTTATCCTAAAAATTAAATTATGACGATAAAAAATCATCAATAATTATAATATTTATATATATTGTTTGACTATTTGTAAAAAAAAAATAAAAAATAATATTTATGAAGAATTATAAATAATATTTATGACATCTCAATAACTAAAAAGACAAACTTCATAACTATAAAAAGTAAACACATAAATTTGAGTACTATAATCATATTTAAAGCTTAAAATAATTGTAGTGATGATGACTGATAAGAAGCTAGCATATCTTTCACTGCATAAGGCCAAAACAAAGTCGTGTAGATGGATTTATGCTAGATTATAGTGCATGCAGAACTGAATAATATGAGGCTATGAGCGGCAGAAAATATAAAAAAGAAAAATGCATGTGTACAGGTCGTTTGGATATTCAATAAATTTCATAAGTGAGAGTATGAAAAGAGAATGAACAATTAAATATGCTGAAATAAATCAGATATATTATGATGATGCTATCGTCATCAACATTGCACGTTTAATTTCTCTGAAGAAGCAAATCATTTGATTGAAGATTTTTCTATTTTTCCGATTTGTTAATTAACTGTCCAAAAAAAAAAAAACATTGTTGATGGTTCGTCCCTATTTCGTGTGTGATTACATGTGGAGGGGCTTAAATATGTTTTAAAGTTTAGTAAAAAAGTGAATCTTATAAACAATAGTAAATGAATTTAATATTCAATTTTTTATTATTTTGGTTGATCATCGGATACATTTACGTTGCTTATAAAATAAAAAATCGGATATATAGAGTTTTTTTATTATGTTTATTGTCTTTATATTATTGGTATATCGATTGATTAAATTTCATAATTTTTATATAATCACATTTAATCTAATAAAATAATTTTTATATTAATAAAAAAAATAATTTGAAATCGCTTCACGAAATAAAATACAAAATTTGTTTTGGAACGACTATATCTTAATATATTTTAAAATATAAAATGACAAATTGATCATATTTTTAAAACATGAATGATAAAATCGAAAAAAACTAATATATAGAGTATTAAATTTCTTTATTGTGTTGGTTGGTTAAATGTGTTATTTAGTCACAAATGTTTAGTTAAGTTCGTTTAAATTAACGAGAGCCAAAGTAATTTATTTGTTTTCTCTTAAAAAATTAAACCTAAATTTCAACTGTGTAACTTGACTCTGTACATACATAATAACTAAAGCTTGATCACATGGTGGCATGTTAAAAGTAACCGGTAGGCCACACGTGTATGAATGCTCCATGTGTTGTGTTTATTAGTCTTGGCATGAATATATGTTGATAATTATGTGATGAAAGGGCCATTCCTCTAACTATGGCCAGAATCCCTGATTAGATTACATCTTTGAAAAGGAAAATACAAAGGCATTTGACCTAAATTAGGAACAGTTTCTACAGAAGTCATGTTAGTAGGGACCCCACTATCACTATGTGATGGCCTCAACTCAATCCTCCATGTCACGACATTCATTTTTCATCACCCTCAAATTAATTGTGTTCTATTTTGTGAATCCACAACAACTCTAATAAAGGAAAAAAGTTGTCTCATATTCAAATGACTTATACTAGTGACCCATAATTTGGGTACCATTTAGGCTTGTGGCCTTGTCGTGACCGACCATTATTCGATCTAGAGTATGATGTCGAAATTAACATCTCTCTCTCTCTCCTCTCTCTCTCTCTCTCTCTGAATATAATATAATAATAATTTGATTCATAGTTGTAATTATAAATTAAAAGAAAAGAGCTTTAAACCATGCATTGTAACTCTAATTGATTCTTTTAATTGTTTTATGCCATAATCAAAATATTTACATGATCAATATGGGGTAAATTTGAGAGTGATAGATATATTAGGTATTTGTATTATAAACTAGTTCAATAGCAAATACTGTTTATAAAATAAACAGTTAGAATATACACTTTTAAATTTTAATCAATTAAGTTCAAATTAAATAAAAAACAAAGATATACATTTATTTAAAAGATAGAAATATTTTAGTTGTACAAATTAAAATAGATATATTTGGGTGGTAATTAAGTTTATCTAAAATTACTTCTAGAAAAAAATTTCTCCATAAACTAAAATTTACTCATGTAATAGTAATTATTTATATAACTTCTCTAAAAGATAAAATTTTCTAAAAAAAAAATAACTAATGTGAAGTTGAGAAACTAATTATAGCTTATAAATAAATTTTTTTAATTTTAATATTTTTTTTCTCCTAAAATTTTTTCTAATGCTCTAAAAAAAAGTTTACCCAATCATATTCATATATCAATTAGGTTCAGAAGAGCCAAAATGGAATTCAGTAAAAGGCTATATATAAAAATAAAAATAAAAATAAAAATGAGATGTTGTTTGCTTAGAAGATGACAAAGGTCTACTATGTAGGCGACATTTGGTGGGCATGCCCCATCATTGGTTGTCTGGTTCCATAGCAAATTAAAGGACTCCTGTAAAGGAAACAAATTCATTAATTTGGCCACCCTGTTCATTTTAAGAGAGTTTGTTATGGTGGCCAGAAATGCAAAAAAAATAAAATAAAGGGTTTGTTGTGAAGGTTTGTTTTGACTTTTCTTCTCACTCTCCTAGCTAAACATTGAATATTCAAGCTGTATAATTAATTATTCTGTACGAGATAGTAAAACATATCAGATGCTTACATCATGTTTCAAAATTTGTTCTTTATTCAAACGTTCAAGGTCATGCAATAGGAAATGTATGACCAAAATCTGCATTAATTAAATTTGTCGAACTAATTGAAGACATTAGGCTTACTTATTATCAATGTGAAATTTATAAGAGATAGATTGATTTGTACATCAATTAATGTAAGAATATATATAGTACATCATTATGACTTTTTTTTTTGTAAGTTTGATCAATCATGAATTTTACCATCTGAAGTTTTCTATTTGAACACACTTTACAATTAAATTTTTAATTTTTGCAAATTATAACATCATGGTAACAAAACGATGTTATCTCATAATTAACATTTTTTTTTAGTAATATGTGTCATTGAATGATAAAAAATTTCAAAAATAAAAACTAGAAGTAAAATTTAAAAATAAAATAAAATCAAGTGTTAAAATGTGTAATTAAACATAAATATCATCATAAATAATTTGATTTGATTCCTCCTAAAAAACATCAGATATTTTTATTGAATTATATTTGCTACATAATAATGACACTTGAATGTAATAATAGTTATTACATAAAATATCAAATCAACTTTTAATGCTCTACATGAACATATTATTGAAATGTACCATAGAATTTCTTAATAAATGACCTAAAATTGCAACTTTGACAGGACTCAGAAATGTGTTTGGCAATCAAAATGTTCCTGACACAAAGCTTTTTGGCATTTGATAGTCACATGCTCATTGTCTCTGTTCATTGTCACCATTAAAAGCTTACACTCAGGAGTGGGAGAATATATATCCACCCTATAAATTTAATTTCAGCTACGAAAGGTTTTATTGAAAGAGACTATGCGCAATAGTGCTCGTGTTTTGTCCTATACAAAATGGTCACCAAGATTTAATTTTTAGAAATTTTGCATGTGTCCTATATGGTCCATATCTTTTTTTGGTCGAGTTCCTTTTCCCCCCTCTTCTTTTTGTAGTGATTGGTGATATATAGTTATATTGGATATATGGTATTTGTTTTTTCTTTTAAAGAGAAACCATATAATAATATATATTTTAATGCATATTTTATTAGTAGTTAAATTTTATTAAAAAATATAGATCGAACTTTGTACGTTTTTACTTCTTATTTTGGAGTTTGTAATTAATTTTAAATGACAAAAAAAATCAGTGTCAAAAGAAACATCTATAGAATGTGTTACTGGCATTCTTGTTTTCTGAAAGTTTAATTTCACCGTTGATTGCATGCATGGCTATGGCAATTGGCTATGTCCTACAATTTGGGTAAAAGTACTTTCATGTTGCCAGTAGCCAGCCCTAGCTCATGTGTTTAGTTTAGTACTACTTACGAAGTCATGTCCTTTCGACTTTGGTATATGTAGTCTTATCTCAACTATAGCTAGTATTTGAGAAATATACCATTTTACACACTTATACAAACACACAATATATATTTTAATTTAATTTTTGGGGGGTTATTATATATATAAAAAAAGTTTAATTATACTTGATTATCAAATTTTAATTAATTATTATTTTAGTCTTAAAGTTATAAAAAATTTCAATTTAATTCCCATATTATTTAAAATGCATCAATTTAATTTTTATTCATTAAATTTTGTTATTTATATTTCTTTTATTAAGTATATCTCTAATTTTTTTTTTAGGGAATTATATTTAGTAAAAGAGAAATATAAATAACAAAATCTAGTAGAAAATGATTTTTGGCTGTTATTTTTTATAATTAATTCTATCGCGGTATGTTATTTATAGTATTCTATCACTAATATTAGCTATCATTAAATCATAATTTTTTAGTAGTGAATTGATGTATTTTAAATAATTCAAAGAATTAATTAAAAAAATTATAACTCAAGTATCAAATTAAACAATTAATTAGAATTCGAAAAATAAAAGTGCAGCAAAAAAAAAAAAAAAACTCACAGTGTGTTCAAGGGATCGATGTGTTTTAGTTTGCATATATATTCAATAATAATAAAAAAAAACATTACTAAAAGTACATGAAATGGTAAAACATGTAATTATAATGGGACTAACTTTGTTCAACTAAAAACATAATACTATAAAATATATAAAACCTAAACCATCGCCTCTAAAAGTATATATCAAGCACACACAAAAAAGGTGAATTATTTTATCTATCTTGATTATCATCAGAGGATTGGAGGAAACTCAGGAAGGTTTGAAAGTGAATTGATCAATTCATTCTTACTGAGTCGTGAAGAAATAAAAGTAGTAGGTGATTAATTATATACAATAACTGTTATGATAAACTGAAAGTAGTTCCCAGGGATAACTAATTCAACTAATTTTAATAGCAGTGAAAGAGAAGGTTGTTAATATACATACAAAACAAAATTATTATATTATATATTTGATTTTATCATTACCAAGAAGGTGTTGATACGAAATTTTGGTTTGGTGAGACCATTCTGAAACTAAAATATATAAAAAAAAAATGTAAATGACTTTTTATGAAACACAAATTCATAAAATAAATGACAAGATCATCAGCTATTTTAATTCTTTGGCAAAACGATTCCTAATTTGTAGTATATTATTGTTTAATATAATTCATGTCTGTATCTTAAGTCAATCAACTAAAACTCTCAATTCATCATTCCATCCAATGATGAACCCTTGTTATCAAATCAAAGGAAGAAGAAACTTGAAGTGAGCGCACAGACAAAAGCTGATAGATATAAAACTTCAATTTTTTATTCAATTATATCGTCAGATTTTCATTATTTTTATAATAAAAGAGGTGGATCAGGGGTGGATTATTTGAGACTGGAGCTTGTATTAACTTTCACCCTAAGATTAGTTTATTTTTTATAATGAAAAAATTATAAATTTAATTTACCAATTAACTTTACAGCTGTCTTGAGATTTCAGCTGTACCTCATGCATGCAACTACAGAAGATCTTGTATCCCTTTCATACCCCATTTTCATAAAGAGTGACTTTTAATATAGTTATTACCCATGCATACAACTAAAAGAATAGGGAAGTGTTGTTTTATAAAATGAATTTCTATATATTATTTAATCGTGTGTGAAGACTGAAGATAGCATATTTATATTTATATATACATTATATTATTATTAAAGTATTGAATAAAATTAATAAACTGGTAAAAACAAAGTTAGTGTACCTTTGGGTGAACAAAAACAAAATGTTTTTAAAACCATCATTTTTTACATTTGGAAGATTTCATTTAAAATCTATTTTTTAAACTAAACTTTTTTTTATATATATAGAATTGTTAATGTAAACTAATTAAATATAAATTATCATGCATGCTTGTTGTTGCACCAGACAAAATAACTAGAATTATTATTCAAACACTAGGGTTGCATTGCATTTTTTTTAAATAGAAAATTGAGTAATTAAATACAAGAAAGAATATTCAAAAAATAGTCGCGCTAAATATAGACAGCAACCTTTATTCATATATCATTGTTCTCGAAAATTCTCTGTCTAGCAATTAACATCACTCCCAACTCGAATTTTAATTCCATTGTGTATCTACAAAAGGACATTTATTAAATAAAGAAAAATAAAAAAAAACTAAATTAATTGACAGAAAGAATATTTCCAAACTTTTTGTCAAAAAAAAAAAAAAACATTTCCAAACTTCTATAGGGTATATAACCAAATGGCTAAATCAAACAAATACTAGTAGTATATAAAAGTCCACCATAAAGAAATTCTTGCCAAATCTATGTTGGGAGCATACATACTCTATCACTAGCCTCAAAGGTCAACACACATCTTTCTCCTCTCTTTCTCTCTCCTAATTTTAACTCCCCTAACTTCTATGACCCACTCCAAGATTCCACAGTCGCCATATACACATTATTAATCATTTATGTTGGTTATACTACACATTCTTTAATTTATGCTCTATATTGTTGGTTGAAAGATATTTTGATTTTCATACACACTAAAAAAAAACTATATCATATATTTAGAAATTTTTAGGTTATCATGATTTATATAAGAATTTAAATGACAGTTGGCAATCACAGAGTATTTTTTTTTTAGGAAAATCTTATAACTAATTACATAACTAAGATGAATTTCATCAAATTATCTTATAAATAATACAAATGAATTCTAAAAAATTGATAATTAGTATATCACCGTTTAACTCCTATCATTTTACCTAACTCGAATATAACTATGTATGTAGAGAACTAAGAAGTCTATAATATATAAAAGAAAAAAATATTAATTAGTGTTTATGATAAAGTGCCCCCACCAAAGAATTCTTGAACTATATATATGCGTTCCTTGGGAGACTTGCCTCTTTAGAGCTGGCCACCAAACCCCACTAACTACATCATCTTCACAGCTTCTTGGCTTTCTGAAAAGCCAATAGCTTCAATGAGTTCCAAAACCAAAGCTTCTTCCTCTAACGATGATGCTATGTCCACTGAAGAGAGTGGTTGGACCACGTACTTTGATGACTTCTTCAACAACCATGTTCACAACAAGTGTTCCATGTCTTTATCCGGTGGTGGTGCTAGCAATTACTCCTCCTCCCTTGTCTCCGATGCTGCTTCTTTGGTAGAGAAAAAAGTGGCTAATAGTAGCAAACAACAAGTTGAGGAGTTTCATAATTATGTGAACAAAAATAATGTGAAGAGATCAAGTTTCAAGAAGAGGAATAAGGATGTCATAACGGCTTTGATTGATGATGACGCTTTGGAAGATACAGCAACTTCTCCTCTCAATAGTCCCAAGGTTCATTAATTAATTCAATCATTTTTCTTTTACTACTACGTACCCTCTTCTTTTTTTTTTTTTTCTTTTTTTCATAGTACATTATTGCTCTTTCTTTTTTTCTAGTTTAAGTTTTTTAAGTTTTATTATTATTGGTCATCATTTTTAGTTGTATAAATCTATTATTATTTATGTGTGGTATTTTAGGTTTTATATGCGAATCAGAGGATTGACAAGGCAAACAGACGGAAGTAGTATAACCCTTTTTCTCAGGTTCAAATCGAATTCACTAAATTATACAATTAATATAACTTTTTTTTTTTTTTTTATCTTCAATTGGAAATGAAAATGAATATATACAAGAATTACATGAAAAAAAAAAAAAAAAACTTATAGCATTTTGACACGGGTGTTTTCTGTTATCTTAATTTCACCCGTTTAGTAAAATTAAAATGGGTTACTTTTTAAACTTTATGTCCCATGCATTTGATTTTATTTTAGAATGCATCAAATATATATATATATATAAAAAACATGACTTTTACGTTGTCACAGTCAATCTCGTTCAAACCTTCAGTCTCTAATTAATTCTGTGGTGTGTTCTTTCTTACATGCATGAACTAACAAACCTCCAATTTGTCTTGTCTCAGTAGTAGGAGAGAAAGCCAACTCATCAGAACAAAGAGATGAGCAAAAAGAATTGAGTTTTAATTGGAGGATAGTGATTTTGCACAGAACTAAAGAAGAGAAGCCTTTAATTTTGCTCAGTTTCCTTGTCAATGGTAGCAAATGAACTTCCTATGTGAATTACTTAGTATTATATATTTGTTAATTAAGTTCAGTGATAATCATTTTTGCCTATAAAAAATAGTACTATTATGTTAAAGTATTTCACCGTGTCTTTCTCCCTCTATTAGAGTACTAATTAAATAGCTAGAAAATTAATCATGCTGGCATGGAACATATATATGCTAATTCATATAATGAATTGAACCTTTTTTCTACTGTTCCCAAGTTCTGTGCAGTAATTATATATAGTAAATTATTAACTAGTTTTCTTACACTGAAACATACCCGTGTCTATATATAGTACATATTCTGCAGAGACAAAACATGAGACACGTAAAGCATAGAATAAATATATAGTAGCAGAAGGGTAGGAATTATAAGATGAAGTGATGAGTAGCTAGGCTGAACTGAATATATAATACTAATAATACTAATAATAATGAATAAGGACGATCATTTTACTCTGACAGAGAGAATCCAGAATGATCAGCATATATACTCAGATTTTGCATGTGTCTCCTTGTAATTTTCTTGCAAACTAACATTAATTCATGGATTTTTTTATTTTTATTTTGTAACTTTAACTAACGAATTTAATGCATTCGTTATCATCTTCTAAGTAAAGTGCTGTCTTTATTGATGGATGCATGCCCGGGAAAAGGAATTCAACTATAATATGCTACCAGAGATTTAAAAAAAAAATACATATATACTAATATTATCAATAGTACAGACCATATTATATACATTAATTTTATTACGATCTTATAATCATATATACCAACTTGGTAATTAAGTACTATCTTTTATAATAATGGATTAATTAATGTTCTCTACCTAACTACAGCTGCAAAACTTTCATATGGGGGAAAGAAGAAAAAGGAAGAAGATAATTAACAACATCACCAAAACTTAACCCCAAAGGACCGACACTAAATAGTTCGGCCATGTCAATTAATTGCATCCTAATTTAGTATCATTTGAATGTCATCTATATTAATTATTTGGATAGTTAGGGAAAGGAAATCTAACTAACAATCTTTAATGGGTGGTAAATCATATTGTCCCTCATATATATGCTTTATGTTCTTTTATTTTTCAAATCCAAGTACAATATTACAGAAATATCTGTTTTAAATGGTATTGTAATTCCAAGAATTAATGTTAGCATTATGTAAAATAGAGTTACCATGGTTATTCCATGTAAAATGAAAAAAAAAAAATCTGCAATATTAGTAAGTATATATAAGATGTATTACTTGAAGATATTTCTGCAATAATTCTCAAATTTGTCTTAACAAACACTTCCAACTCTAACCGTATGCTTGACTAGTTTATTATTTCATTATTCAATCAAGAAATAATAAGATGTATTACTTGAAGATATTGTTTATCAATTAGGTGCGTTTGCTTTACAATCATTGTTGTTTAAGAAATCGTAAACGTACAATGCTAAAACCATGCAAGTAATTATATATAGTAAGGATGTATTACTTTAAAATATTTTTTATTTATTAATTAGGTGCGTTGGTAGCTTTACAATCATTGTTGTTTAAGAAATCGTAAACATACAGAGCTAAAACCATGCAAGTGATGATATCAAGTTCTTCTCTCCTTCACTGATCGTGTGTTTAAATTAATTTAGTATAAAATAATTTGAAATAAATATTTATTTAAAAGGTATTTTTTCTCTATAAATTAAACCCTTAATTTAAAAAAAAAAAAGGATTAAAAAATCGAGAGAAATGTATAATTAAAAACGGAGAGGAGTACACCATCTTTATTTAATCTTTGTTAAGAATAGGGGACAACTATCAATATGAAAATGACTATCCTCTGTTTAATAGGTACGGAATTTCACACACTTGATAAAACTGTTTGATAGGTAATAATTTTTTTTATAGCCACATTAGGCCATCCAAAAAATAAAAATAAATAAATTATAATTCTATTAACCCTATCTACATGACTGTGATTAAATTAATATACTCTATAATTTAATTATATATTTAATAATTCAAAAAAGAATATTTTTATAATTAATTAATGTTAATTCACAAATAAATAATTGAACAAAAGTTGATCTAATTGTTAAGAATAGAACTTGTATTCCAAAAGACACATGTTCAAACTTTGTCGTTGTGGATGTGAAATATCTCTGTTAAACTTTACTTCTGAGATCCAATTCATTTAAACTTTTTATATATGTAAAAAAAATATATATATATTAGCCCTAGATTGAACCAACATATCAACAACTCTCCCGATAATAAATGAGAAATCCATGAAAAGGGGGGCTTGAAGAATATAACAGAATAATGCAAAGAAGCAACACAAATTAATATTTATATGCATAAACTAACCCGCTGGATCGGTAGGTGACATCCCCAAATTAAACGAAGGTATTTCCAACCAAGCAAGCATGAAGAAGGAGCAATGTAAGGGAACACATTAAAGGAAAATTGGCCAAACTATTATGATTATGGTGCATGTGTAACTAACTTTTTTAGGTGTAGAGGTAGCAAGTTTAGTAACTTTAAAAATGATTAAAAACTTTAAGGAAAATTTGGCATCATATGAGAATATAATGCTAGTCTTTCCTGGCCCTCGTTTAGCTACGCCTAGCTATAGCTTCCTCTAGGGCTAAACTAATTAAGTCTAGAGAGAGGCCAACAAAACTTTAGATGCTCGCATTAAAAATGTGGCATGCACCTAACACAATAATTTTCTTTTGGATATATTGACTTTATGATTTAAATGGTTGATCGAGTATTTTTTAAGTCTAACTCAATCAGTTAATCGCAAATTCTCTGATTTTTGTTTTTGATTTTCACAAATAAAAAAGAAATGACTTAGTATTTGTAGTTAGGATATCAAGCAACTCTAACAATAAAAAAAGTTAGTGCACTGGTGTAAAGTCATATGATATTTATAAGTGTGAGAATAATTTATTTAGTGACAGTGTATACAAAAATTCTCTTAAAACAATTATACAATGTAAGTAAAGTTAATGTCTAACTCAAAGAATTGAGTGAAATCTGTGATTTTTGACTAAAAAAAATCATAAAAATGATACGTGAAACTTTCACAAAATAATTATTAAAAAAGATAATGTCAATTTCTAAAATAAATTATTTTTTTTATATTTTTATCTGTAGAAATAATTTTAAAATAATATGTCGAAACAAATTATTTATATTACTGGTAAACAAAAAGGTGTTTCCGATTTTTCAAACCAAATTAGTTACAGCTCCCGTGCATCTACTTTTACGCATATATTAAAGTTAATTACGTACATAATCTGCTTTGTCAAACCAATGTACTTATTGTCACATATAATTGTTGTCATAATGTGCTTTGCGACGAGAGACAGCTAATTCTATTAAAATTAGGTGAAATTTGGAAACTCTTTGTTTTGAAAAAAAGGACTGGTCCTTAAAATTATTAGGATCTACATACAAAGCAATGGGGGAAATTGCCCCCACAAACTATTTTTTTTATTTGAATATATTTCATGACTATTGTTTAGCCCTCATAAAAGAAAAATAGGTGTTGCTCTCCATAAAATATATATTTTTTTAAAATAAATGTAAAAAGCTATAACAGATAAAAGAAAAATAAATTGATACTAACTTTATTTACTTTACTCTTTTAAATTTCACTGCTTCCAATTTCTCTAATACTCTTTTAGTAAATTTTAATTTATTTTGCGTCTGAAAATAATATAGGCTATTTTTTTTTCCTACTGAAAAATAATTTGTGGATCCGCTATTGTTAATTTTATTAAGAGTCTGATTATACATAGGGAAGATTCAAATCACATGTTACAAAAGTGTATTCGAAATTGTGTTTCATCACTAAAAAAAGTTGACACATTATTAAAATATATATATATTTTATACAATCTTCTTAATACTTTTAATTTAGATGAAATGTTAATTTTTTATTGGTTGGAGCAACAAATGGGAATAGTGAGAACATAAATTCATAATTTCATTGCTGCTACATCCATTTTCTCCCTGTTGTTCAGAATTCATCAAATAATTCTTTAGAAGTGACCACCCTGGTTAATCCACTCAACCCCTTGCTACCACTGTACATAGAAAAGGTGCTAAGAGATCTTATCTAAATTAATTCTCTTTATATGTTTTTCTTAAGGAATGGATTTTTGTTTATAGTCTTTAAAGTTTATTGTGATTGGTTTTTGTCAATTATAATGTATTTTTTTCACCCCTCCATTGATGAGGTGTGTTACTTGTGATATGTCTATTTTAACGTTCTTTCAATTTATATTAGATGCCATTTTGATTTTTTTTTTAATTAAAGAAACTAGTTTTACAAAATAATCTAAAAAAAAATAATGTTATTAAAATATCACATAACATAAATTGAGATACTATACTCATTCACTAACATACCACGTTAAAGGAATGTGTAGAAAAAAAAAATACATTAAATAACAACTCTTATAAAACTAAACTTTAGAATTTAAAAATTATAAATAAAAATAAAAATCTTCAAATACTAAACCAAAAACATATTTGACATAAACATTAATGTTCAACATCCACCTAACCCACTTATCTTGAAATCCCAATCACAGCAAGAAATTCCACGAGACCCAATCATATGTCTTCATAATCTATTTTAAAAATAAAAAACTCTTTATTTTTCTTTCTAACTTATCTTCAACTTCATTTGTCACTACAACAATTTATATAGGTCAATAATACTTAATATTATGGTTATTACCTTTTATATTCAACTCAGTAGTGGTTACCGTGATTAAACTTTCGCCAAATAAATCAGTAGCCATGAAAGATGCGTCATTACAAAAACATTCATACATATTAAAAACAAAAAAACTAATTGTTTGAAACAAGTGCCTTTTGAATTGATCGTCGTTACCTTTTCTTCCTGAGTTTATTTATGTGTCTACTTTTATATTGCACAATGCATATCAAACATGAGAAGTTATTGTATATTATCCTTTCTTTACAGGCGTTTTGTTTTATATAAACGAACAAAATCAAAGATTTTGAGATAATAATTAATATAGCTCGAAATTCCAATAAGCTGTCACATACATGTCATTTTATTCTTTCTTTATTCAAAACAGTGATGTGTTTGTGTACGCTCGTGTGAGAGTATAGGGTGAAAATAGGTTCTTATTATGACAATACGGAATAAATAATAATAATTATTAAATTATAATTAAAAAATATATATAATTGAAATTAAAAAAATAAATTTTAATCTTATTTTAGAATGATTTGTTCATGTTATCTGTTTTCACTAAAAACATTTTATAGATCTACTAGGATGAGTTTAAAAAAAAATGTATTCAATAGCTTCAAAATTCATCTTTATTTCCTAAAAAAAAAGAAGAGAATTCTTCTTTAAGTATGGTTTAAAACATATTTATATATTAAAAATGAACTAAATTTAGTGTCTTTAAAGCTAAAGTGGATATAATGAAATTTCGTCACATAGAGACCACAATGTCATGAATAATTACACAGCATCCACGATTAATACAGAGGTGTATTTGTTTTGTGGTGGGATGTTGCCCACATCAAAATGCTCAAAGTGGAAGATGCAACAAGTTAGTGGGAGACATTGCACAAATTGCTTGTTTCATCACTATCACGTTGGGGAATCGACCACTTCACTTTCATCGAACCATCATTTGATATCATTATTCTTCTCCTTTATGTCAACCAGTGTGTTTTTGGAAGAACAGTTTTATAACATAAATTTATTACTCTCAATCATGCATATATATATCCATTTTATAATCAGGTATTTTTCTTTTCTTAGTATCTCTTTGTTGTAAAAAGTGTCAAGACTAAATATGTTTTTTTTTTTTAAGTTGAACTCACTAAATTCTATTTGAAGCTATATCACAAGTTCTCTTACTCAAATTAATCGATCAAACGAAAAACATCAACAATATTTATTTTGACACTGAAGAGCCCACATGAACAGATGTTTTATTGCTTTATAAATTGCTCCCATAAGACGTACATCCACACTCAGACACCAAGACCCTTCTTGTTGCACTTGTTCAATTAAAAACAATGATGAAGAATTTTGCCAACTTGAGTCAAAAACAACAACAGCAACAACAACATCATCGTTTTTGTAGTTTTTTCCCACAAAGCCTTGGATTCTTGGTTCGTTTTCTAGCCTTCAATTTCCACCCCTTCTTTATTCAACTTTGTTATTTCGTGATCCTTTCTCTGCTTGGTTACCTCGGTCTCAAGCTCTCAAAGCCAAGAACCCCCCTTAGACCTAATGATTTTGACCTATTCTTCACCTCAGTTTCTGCTTCCACAGTTTCTAGCATGGTAGCCGTTGAAATGGAATTTTTCTCCAATTCTCAACTCATTCTCCTCACCCTTCTCATGTTTGTTGGTGGCGAAGTTTTCACTTCCATGCTCGACCTCATATTTGCTAGGTATAAACTCGCCGGTATCAATCATTCATATCCATCTCGAACAGAATTGCCTTCAATAGATAATACCAATCCTTTTTCACCCTCAAATACTCCTCCAATTAACACCAATCAAATTGAACTTGGTTTAGTTTCTATTCATAACTCGGAATCACAAAACCGCAAACCAAGTGACAGTAAACTTCCTCGATTCTTACAAATAAAAAAAGGCGATAATAATACCGTGTCTTTAAACGACAACGATAGACTTAAGTACAACTGCCTTAGATACCTAACTTTTGTAGTTCTAGGTTACCTCGTGGTGGTTCAATTCATTGGCTTTAGTTTTGTGTCTTTGTACATTACATTGGTTCCAAGTGCAAGACAAGTGCTGAAAAACAAAGACATCAAGGTTGCAACTTTTTCCTTGTTCACCATAGTTTCATCCTTTGCAAGTTGCGGATTTGTCCCCACCAACGAGAACATGGTGGTTTTCAAGAAGAATTCGGGGCTTCTCCTCCTTGTCCTCCCACAGCTCCTCCTAGGTAACACCCTCTACCCACCGTGCCTGAGGCTTGTGATAATGGCTCTGAAAAGGGTTACAAAGAGAGAGGAATACTCATTCATATTGACGAGTTTCAAAGAGCTGGTGGGTGGTTATGATCACATGCTTTCTGGTGTTCATTGTTGGCTACTTGTTGCTACTGTGTTGGGTTTCAACCTTGTGCAGTTTGTGATGCTTTGCTCTGTAGAGTGGAACACCAGAGTCATGGAGGGTTTGAGTGTGTATGAGAAAGTGGTGGCTTCGTTGTTTCAGGTTACAAACGCGAGACATGCTGGTGAATCTGTTTTTGATCTCTCTTCAATCTCTTCAGCCATATTGGTACTCTTCATTGTCATGATGTAAGTCACTCCCCTGTAGAAATTCTATTTGTACCCGTTACTTTAAAAATCTTTTAAAAGAATAAAATATAAAATAAAATAATCTATAAATTAATAAAACTTTTTTCTTATATATTTTTATAAATTAGTATTGAAAAAGATAATTTTAAATTAATATTAATTTTATTTTTTTTCTTTTAAAATTCATTCAAGAATAATATGTTTAAACATAATTAACTTTTTTAACCATATTCAATATGTTATAAACAAAATTAATAATTAAAGATTAATATTTATAAAAAAAATATATTTTACCTATTTCTTGGGAATTAGAATAATATTTAGGTAGCAATGTTTAATAAGAATGGATAATTATATAATTATATATATATATAAAAGTTCAAACATCACAAACACTTAACTAATATCTACTTACATTTACATTGTCACTTGTTTAAATTTTTACTCTACTTTCATATTTAATCTTTCTCATCCTTTTCTTAAGATAAACGGAAGGAGGTTCACAAATTAAGAATATAAAAGAATATAGAGATGGCTAATTGATTGTTTTTTCTTAATATTTTTTTTCTTGTTGGGTGATAATGGATAATTTAAATTAGTAATTAATTTTGTCCTCACCATGCAGAGCATGACCCACTTGTATATATTTTTTCTAATGCATGTAGCAATTCCTAATTGTCATTAATAACATTCCATGATTGGACATGCAACAATTTTTGTGATCCTGAGCTGTAACATTCCACCAAGGTATGCTATTGCGACCAGGGTCCTACAATGGAAAGAAAAGTAAAGAATCTCTTGGATATTCTATTATTAGAAGTTAATTGAAACCGTAAATCTTTTTACATTTTCTTAATTGTGCATTATTATCATATAATTAAAAGTAGTGATTTTTTTCAATATATATATATATATATATATATATATATATATCATATTTTATACATCTCTTAACTTGAAGATTTGACTTCTTAGTGTACTCTCTAGTCTCTAGCTCCTAGTAATGTAATGTTACTTGTTCTTATATGTGGCTCTGAAAGTTATTGTTAAATATGATAGAACAAACTAATTCTAGTTCTTACCTTAGCCAGGATATGAATAAGTAGATAAGAAATAATGCTCTTTTTTTTTTAATCTTAAACCATATAATGATTAACTGATTATCATATATTCAAGGCTGTTCCTATATATAAATAAACCATATATATGCGTGAATGTTCGCATATATTCTGTCCTCCAACAGACATGTGGCATATGAACTGGAATATATATCTATTGATTTGATTACTCAGAAAAGGAATTGTGAGATGTGACACATATTGACATTGTGTGTGAAGTAATAGGAATTTCATAAATTATCTTGAATTTCTTAATTTTTATGAAGAAAATTAAGAAAATGCTATTCATCAGGATGCGAATCTCTAAGAGATCCAACGCTAGCACTTTCTTGATAATAATTTGTCAACTTTATTATCAGGAATCAGATCAAATAAATATATATATATCAAATAATTTGGTGGATTTGATGTGATTTTATTTGTGTAACATAACAGGTACCTTCCACCATACACCACATTTTTACCAGTAAGAGAGCACGAAGAAAATGATGTGAAGAGAAACGAAAAAACAAGTATAGTGGAGTGTCTTGTAGTTTCTCAACTCTCATACTTAGTCATTTTCATTATTCTGATTTGCATCACTGAGAGCAAAAGCTTAAAAGAAGATCCCCTCAACTTTAATGTGCTCAACATCACCCTAGAAGTCATCAGGCAAGGAAGGATTAACCCTTAACCCTCTCTTTAATTCTCCAATATTTTTAATTAATCATTTTATTATTATTTCACATTCTTCAATATTAATGCATGTTGTTGCTTCATTCCTTGATTAAGTGAAAACTTTATGATATGTTAAAATTAATTAAGTAAAAAAAATATGTGCATATGCATGCATGCAGTGCTTATGGGAACGTAGGGTTCTCAATGGGATACAGCTGTGCTAGGCAATTGAAAAGCGATGGCACGTGCAAAGATTCATGGGTTGGATTCTCTGGTAAATGGAGTAGCAAAGGCAAGTTCATCCTCATCTTGGTCATGTTCTTTGGGAGGCTCAAGAAATTTAACATGAAAGGTGGCAAAGCCTGGAACCTCTCATAGATAGTGAGATATGATTCTACTTTCAGAAATTAACAACAGATCAATGTATAAATTAGTCAAATATTGTATTGTATGAGTGTATTAAGATATGGAGTGAAAACATTTTGTGTAATTCATATAATCAGTCTGATCTAAAGAAGATAGAATATGCAACACACAAAAATAGTTATAAGATGTATCATGTCATGTATACAAGTATCCATCCTTTTAATTATGGTGATTTATAAAATAAAAAATTAAAATATATACAGAAAGAAGACAATGTTACAAAATTACCTGTTCATCTGTATCCATGAAATCAGCCCAATCCCCAAAATCAACTGTTCTTGAATTTTTAGGGAAGTCTCTATATGCTTATTATTTCAACTTTGGTTACATGCATTATTATTTATTAGTACCTAGAGAGAGGGGATTGGATGTACTTAAAAAAATGGGTGTGTAAATAGCAAGTTCATAAAAAATTGTGGTGAGGAGCACGGGCCCATAGCCCATAGCCCAAACCAAATGAAGGGAATAGTAGTCAGCCACTTCGAGGATCCCCCACATACAAACAACTTGACCAAAAAATTCGGTGTTTTCCGACAGAAACATAAACACATGTCAACGCCACCATACAACGCTTAAGCCCCAACGTTCGAGGACGAGGATGTTGTGTGCACCTGAACCTTTGGACCTCACTGTCCCGAAACCCTCCTCGTCACCATGTCAAGGTGCATCATGTTCTTCCTATTCAATTAGACACTCTTTGAATTCTTAATATGCTTTCATTTATTATCGCATTCAAATCATAGTAATATTCTTCTCCGAATTCTTCTCTATAAAGCCACCCCTTCATCTTTTAACCATCTATTTGAATTATACAGTTAAAATTCACTCTCACGCACTCAACTCTATGTATTAGCTTTGTTTGAGCTTTAGTATGTGAAGAATATTTATGTGATGTAAATGTAATGTGCAGGCTTCTTGCTTGTGGAAACGTTAGAAGGTTTACACGTTCTGTTCACAAGACAGGCTGCTTAGAAGTCTTTTATCCAATGGGGACAACAACCCCTTACTCAAGATACACTTTTTTCTCGCACTATAGACATGTACACAAAGGACAAACTCTATTCATGTTATTTAAATCGAAGGTTAACTTTTTGATGAGTAGCAGGGCTAGGAGCTTGTATACCCTCCCTGCAAATAATGTAAAAAAATACCATCATGGCCAAGTTGTTTGGAACAGGATGTGTTTCCTTAAAGGGCCATCTCTACCGCCAATAGGTCAAATTGCCCGTGTGGTGAGTTTGGTTATGGTCAAATCGAATTTTGTTGTTCATGGTGTGATTGCCTTCATAGTAGGAGAGTTTGCTTGGACACAAGGGAAATTTGCAGAAGCAGAATCCTTCCCAACAAGAGATTTACTCTACGTGCATGCGCAAGATGGACGCGTGTATCTAACTGCGGCTCTGTTTGCAGCCGTTGAGATTTTTATCTTGTTTCTCAGGGCTGTCTATTTAGTGGTTTTGTTCTCTCCTTGTGTAGCTATGACTCCTTTAGTTGATTTTTTCGGCACTCAATTTAGGAAAACATGGATTCATGTTGTTCGTGTTACACTTGAAAAAGCTGGCCCTGCATTCATTAAGTGGGGTCAATGGGCTGCAACCAGACCTGACCTCTTTCCAAGGGATCTCTGTGATGAACTTGCAGAGTTTCAAACCAAAGCACCATCACATAAGTTTAGCTATAGCAGAAAATGTATTGAAAATGCATTTGGTCGCAAATTATCTGAAATCTTTGAGAATTTTGAGGAGGAACCGGTAGCTTCGGGTAGCATTGCTCAAGTTCATCGAGCTACACTGAAATACAAATTCCCTGGCCAGCGGATCAAGCCTGTTGTTGTAGCAGTGAAGGTCCGGCATCCAGGTGTTTCTGAAGCAATTAAAAGGGATTTTATCCTTATCAATCTTGTTGCCAAGGTTTCGTCTTTCTTCCCTAATTTGAAGTGGCTGAGACTAGATGAAAGCATACAGCAATTTGCAGTCTTTATGATGTCTCAAGTTGATCTTTCAAGGGAAGCGGCCCATCTTAGTCGTTTTATCTACAATTTCCGGAGATGCAAAGATGTTTCATTCCCAATGCCTCTGTATCCACTAGTGCACCCTTCTGTTTTGGTAGAAACCTTTGAACAAGGTGAAAGTGTTTTGCACTATGTTGACCAGCCTGATGGACATGAGCATTTCAAAAGCACCCTTGCTCATATTGGTACACATGCTCTTTTAAAGATGCTTTTGGTAAGATATTCTGAACTCTCCTTACTTTTTACTTTGTTTTGCTTTACTTAATAACTTAATGACCAATTTTGTTTATCGGATTATGTTGTTTGTTGATAGTGTTGTTAGTTCATGAAATTATAGAATGATAATATGTTATAATTTAGTCGATCTGGATAGTGTTTGCAAGTGAGAATGTAAAATTTGAAAGAGAGGGTACTTTCTAAAATGAGAGAAGTGGCTTATTACTTCAGAAACAGCTCCATCTGTCAGTAACCACACTAGTACTGATTACAGATTACAACCTTTTATATTTTGTATTATTATCATCAGACTATATCATAATCTGATATGTATAATATGGATATGTTTTTCTACAAAAATATTGAAAAATGAAAATTAAGGGGAAGATAAAGAAAGATAACAGAAAACAAACCTAATCATAACATCTGGTATGAAAAAAAAAAAAAAAAAACTCTGAAATTCCTCATTGTAATATGCTTGGGTGTTTTAGGACTGGTGGATGAAGTTGTAAAAGAATAAATGATGGATTCTTTGAGGATTTTGCTAGAGAAGATCCTTGATCTTCATTTGAATGAGTGTTTTGTTCAATATTTTTTTTTTTCTAAAATGCTTTTGAGCATCATAGAGATCCAGAATGATCCTCCCTTTTCCTTGTAGTTACAAGTTGTATTACTAATTTGTTATATTATGGATATAAATAGACATTTGAGTGAAATTATCAATTGCCTTCTCTTAGATATATCTCTTCTTTCAGGTGGATAATTTTATCCATGCAGACATGCATCCTGGAAATATTCTTGTCCGAGTAGGAAAAAGCAAATCAACAGCTATACCACTCTTGAAGTCAAGGCCTCATGTCATTTTCCTTGATGTAGGCATGACTACTGAACTTTCTAAGCGAGATCGAGAAAATTTAGTGGAATTCTTTAAGGCTGTTGCACTTCAAGATGGTCGCACTGCTGCAGAGTGCACACTTAGATTATCAAAACGACAGAATTGCCCAGATCCGAAATCTTTTATTGAGGTAAAAATATTGTCATGTTTTTCTGCATATAATTTGTATTAACATCCTGCTACAAGTGAGTCTAAGCATTTGTGCACACATCATATTATGCATCATCCTCAAGACAATATGGCAAAAGATCATGCTTTTTTTTTTTTATGTATAGACAATAGACAGTGTAGTCTATTCTCTTGCATCTCCATAATTGTTGTATAGTTGACAAATGATTTAGGACCTGTTTGAACACACTACGAAGGACTTTTAGGAGAAGAAAATATAAAAAAAATAAAAATGAAATTAACTTCTCTAGAAGTTAAAATTGTATTTTTCAATAGTCAATTAATGGAAGCTTTGTCTCATATAGCTTCATCTAAAAGATGTGAGACTTTATAAATTAACTATTAGATAAGATAATGTTAACTTCTAGAGAAGTGAATTTCAGTATTTTCTTCATATTTTCCTCTTTTAGAAGTACTTCTAGAGTAGTTGTCCAAACATGCCCTTAGAGCTGTTTGTCTTTGTCACGCATACTTATTTCAAGAGAAATCTGTACTTTTCTTTTCTCAATACAATCTTTTACCATTTAATAGGAGGTGGATAAATCATTTGAATTTTGGAAGTCCCCAGAAGGTGAATCTGTCCACACAGCTGATCGTATGCAGCAATTGCTTGAGCATGTTAGGCGCTGTAAAGTCAATATAGATGGCAATGTTTGCGCCGTGATAGTTACCACATTGGTTCTGGAGGTACGTTCTCCCTCTAAATCACCTTTATAAAGTATTCTTCACACCTTTATGAATGAAATGAATGTTGACAACATGAGTAATGTTTTTGTGCATTGCTATTAGTGGCATATGGTGGAAAATTCTTACTTTTTTTATTGACTGTGTGGCACATCACTGATCAGAATACACTTTACACAATTTAAAGCTGATTATTTAAAAATGTAGAGAGTAAGAAATAAGTTAGGTCAAACACTTCCTTATAATCTTGACAGTTTAGAACTCAAAGCTGAAACTGGTATTTGTCTTGCTTAAACATTAACTAAATTTTTCTTTGCATTTTGTTCTTGTCTCCTCTTTCAGGGTTGGCAGCGAAGACTTGATCCAGAATATGATGTGATGCAGACTTTGCAAACACTGCTATTCAAAGCTGACTTGGCAGAGTCTCTATCTTATGCCATTGAAGGATTGGTGGCACCGTGAAAGGGCCAATTTTTTGCCCAAAATTTTGAAAATGATGATGCAGAGCTAATTTTCAATGCCCTTTTTTTCCCCTTCTATTCTTATTGTGTTTCTAATAACACGCTAGGAAATTGGAACCTGGCATTGTGAAGGTTTTTGAAATAACGTTTTTGATATTAATTCATGATGTAAAATTTAACATGCAATACATTTGTGTAAATTAATCAGTTAAAAAATTAAATTAAATCCCTTCTCATGTCCAGACCCTTCTGTTGAAGGATAGTTTTGGCTGGCCTGTTTGTAGCTATTTTCCTTTACAGCAAAAAAAATAAAATTTCTCGTCACTAAAAAGCTAGAAAGCTTACAGCAGTTGTAGTTGAAGCAGCAACATTTTCTTTCTTATCATTCTGGATGCAAAGGTAACATATAAATTAGCAAAGACTAAAAACAAATTTTCAAATAAAATTTACTGAGCTAAGAGGGCATACCTCAAATGCCGGAACAGAATATTTACCAGAAAGTTAACCATGAGCAAATTTTGTCCTGACAATATATGAAACTATAATTAAATTTCTCCTTTAAATTATAATTAAATACAACAGGTCTATGCCTTGAAGTACCTCCTTTCATAAACATTTTCTTTTATGGAGTAAAGAGAATGCTCTCCTAGAAGTTACAAGTACTGTTATACATATGGATTATTGACACAAATAACCTATCAAATTCATCTTTATTTTTTACCATGGAAATACTAAATTAAAATAAATCATACACCCATATCAAATTCATGTTATTTAGCACATGATAAGTTTGTTTAATTTCTACATACAAAAGCATTTTTTAGCCAAAAGTTCTAAGTTTTCAATTATAAGCTTTAGTAAACACAAAATAAGCTAATAGCATGCACTTACAATTGCATATTATTTAGGTCTACAGGTGGATCCGAAGGAGACACCTCAAATGCCTTTTTTAGACTTTGGTTCAAGTAGTGCCTAAGAATGAAATAACAACATAAATTGAAGTAGATGCAAAGAGGATTCAAACAGTTGCAAGAAAAGAAAATAAAAAGACGTGAACTGACTGTGATATGAAGGATCTTGTTGAAAACACAATTTGCATAGTTGCTGCCATGTAACAACTGAAGAAAATAAAAATGAAGAAATACGAAAGTGCCAAACACTCAGACTGGTATTTTATAATAAGCAGTAAATAGTAGGGACCAACTCTACCTGTTTCCAATATTGACCAATCCTGTATATCCAGGTCCAAAAATTGGTTCTAGTTCTTGTCCACTTTTTTCGATTTTATTCCAGTCAAAATTTGTATTTTGATCAAGTTCTCTTTCAGCAGTGGTCATTTCAGTCTGAATATAAGAAAGAATGTCATTCAAGAATTTATGAGTTATTTGACATTGAATTAATTTAATTAATTAAGTACACTTCACACCATGCCTGTTAAAGTAACAGGACAAAAGTTTATTCTCAAGCATCCAATTGAATAAATACAGTTGAAGAAAAACTATCATTCAAGATAGATAATTAATATAATTTTGATTGTGTGTGCATGTCTATGTGTGCGAGTAAAAAGTATCATTTCAAAATTTATAAACAAATTAGTTTTGATTGTGTGTTTTTGTAGCAGGTGCAATCTAAGAGAAGACGTAACTTGTAAGAAAAAAGTACCCTTGGAGAAAAAGTATCGTTTCAAGATAAATAATTAACCTTTTGTAGTGATGAAAAGTCAATGCCAAAAAATGCCAGATGTTGGGCTAAATGTGGATCCAAGACACTTTCGTCCGCTGGATAAGAGAAGGCATCTAAGCTGCCACAATATGTTACCCATATTTAGCACACGGTGACGGTAGAGAAAATGAAAAAGTTCATCATTGACTCCAAAGAGCATATTTAGATTACATAAATGATTTGTCCAGGCTACAAAAAGAGTAGTGTGAAATAGCGCATCAAGTGTGATAATTGTATTTAAATAATGACACTTTTAAATCTCAATTGATAAAATCATAATAAATTCGTAAATTATCTCTTTCAACAATTATGCAAAAGTGGCAAATTGGCATCTAACTTTCAGAGTACAACTTCTAAGTTCTATCTTTTACATAACCCTCATCAGATAATAACTTGTTTGGATGGATCAAACAGGTAAATGCATGTAATGTTCTTTAAAATGGTTTAAAAAGCTGTACATAATGTATGGTTACAAATAGAAACAAAAGAGAGACAAAACAGTCAATGTTGAGTTGAGCCATCAACAACTCTCGTGCAAGCACAAGGAGGAGTAGCCCGATGCTGGTGAGTGACATGGATAAGTGCTACCGGTCTGTGAAAACAGATTTGGATAGGCTAATGTAATGCTGACCGCATGTGCATAAAACTACTAAAATACAGTTCCCTTATCCCCGTCCCTTTCCCCTGAATAATGAGAGAAACTTCCTAGGTTTACATTTCGTAAGAAAATACTCTTCCATCAGCATTGAGATATTAAAATTGATGCTAAAAAAATACAGTTCAGCAAAAGCTGCATAATGCTCACTAGACCATTAATAAAAAATAACAGTTAAAGGAAAGAAAACCTCGTAAACTGTAACCCAGAAATATTCACATGGGCATAATAATTTCCTTTCATGATTACAGACTGCACACCATACAAGTAAACTATTGATATTAACAGCATATTCAGCAAGGAGGCGTCACCTGCTGCTTCCAAATCAGCAGTGATAGTCCCAAGCTTTACAGCAAGGGGATAGCCTGTCTCTTGGTAATGCTCAATAGCATGGTTGTTTCCACCACTTCCATCCCAATTTTTCCTCCCACAAAGAATCATTCCATCAGTCAGGTTTAGCCAAAGATTGTCAGTCTTGTCACATTTAGCACATTTCCACCCAGATAGCGGAATAACAACCCCATTGTAAATCTGTGGTAAATTCATCGCATGGGCACTAACTTGTTTTGTATCAGCAGTCCAAGCTGCAAGTTGCTCCTTTTGTTCAGCACCCTCAGCTAGTAAGATTGCATAAACTGCCAACCTTACCTAAAACATTTTAACAAATGAGATAACTAAACTAAACTCCTTGTCTTACATAGCATGCATTTTCTCTTTAATTGATAAAAGGGGCCAATAAACAGAGAACTAAAAAGAGAGCAATAAGTAGTAAGTACCTTCTCTGGCAACTCCACGGAAGGGAATGGAAGAGACACATACTCAGGTAATATAACTATACTATGAGTTTCCTCATATTCAACTTCATTGTTATCAAATCCCCCATCAACACCTACAAATTAATAAGATGGATAACATTATGTTATCCAAAAAAGGAACAACTAATTGCCAAAAACTAAAATTATTTGAAAGAATAATGATCTAGCCTTCACAAAACTACAAAACTGATGACTCCACAACTCTATATCTAGAATGTTAGAGCTATTTACCCTAGTGTGACAAATAAGAAATATAAGTAACATAGATGTCATGTTTAAAAAGTAAAAATGAACAAAGCTTGAAAACGAACGCAGAATAGTCACATAGCACATCATATGTCTTATCATATAAGAAGCATGACCATAATATGTCAAAAAATGAAGTGTATTACAATATTCACACACCTATAATCAATATAGTAGGTTTCTTCCAAGGTCTGTCTTCTGGAACTAACTTCCTTGTCTGCTTTATATGCAAATAGACAGGATTTCCAGTCTTCTCATAATTCCAACCAACAAAATCCTTCCCAAAAGCAAGAAAAGTGCACATGTCGATGAACAAACCACCTTCAGAACTCTAAATTTCATACAAAAAATATATAAAAATAAAATAAAATTAGCACCAAGCATCAATTCCACGCCTTGCGAAGCTCCAAACACATTATAACATACTAAAATCATCAATGGAATCCAACACAATTTGCATTAATATCTCAAATTCTTAATGTTGAAAAGAAAAAACACAAAACCATTTACATATTCTCAACAAAATCATTTTCAAAAGCAAGAAAAGTCAACAATCCAATGAACAAACCACCTTCCAACCTCTAAAATCCATAAAAAAAAATAAAGGCTAAAATATGTTTTAGATCCCTAATAAATCAACAAATTTTGTTTTAGGTCTTTAATAATAAAAAAAATGCTTTCAATCCCTAATATATCAAAATATTTGTTTTTGATATTTTTTGTTTTGGTTCCCGATAAATTAGCAAAAACATTTTAAGTCCCTAATATATATAGATAATTTGTTATTAGTCCCTATCAAATATTTTTCAAATGCACTAAACAATATATCAAAGACCAAAAACAAATATTTTGATATACTAGGATCTAAAGCAAAAACTATATTTATCAGGGACCCAAAGTATATTTTAACCAAAAATTAAAAATTAAAAAACACCATCAGCATTCAGCACCATGCATCAATTCCGCACATTACCAAGCTCTAAGCTGTAAACACAATGAAACATGCTAAAATCAACGATGGAATATCCAACACAATTTGCATTAATACCTCAAATTCTTAATGCTGAAAAACCACAAAACCGTTTGCGCACTCTCATAATTTCCCACGCTCTCTCAGCAGCCAAGCAATAACAATCATTATAAAACCTAATGCTAAGAATTCTAAACACAATTAATCAAACAAACAGAGTAGTTAACTCAAACAAGTTATAATGCGTTCAAATTCTGAGGAAAAAAAAAGTTTCCAGAAGTTAAAGGAAGAAGAAGAAGAGGATTACCGGAGTGTCGAAGGAAACGCAGCATTCGTGCTTGTAGATGCGATTAGTCGGTTCGGGGATCCGAACACGAGAGAAATAGGAGCGGAGCAAATCCAAGGGTTCAATTGTCATCTTCACCGAAACACCGAGCTAGAGCGTTGTTTGGTTTGTGTATGTATGTGTTTATCAAAGCACAAACAACACTCTCACTCGGTGCTTTGCTTCAAATGAGTGTAGTCCTAAGTCCTCGTTTCCTTTGCTGCTTTACTGCTGTGCAAGTAAGCTTTGAAATTTGGACCGCTTTTTGAACCGGTAATAATAATAGACCGGTCTTTGAACCGCAGGTATTTTTTTATGCAGGTCCGGCTTATTGTTGTTGCCTTTGAATGAACGAAAGAACAGGCAATAAAAAAGTAAATAATTAATGGGAACTTTATACAATATTGTTGTTTTATCAACACGTAAAATAATGCCAACTTGTCAAGTTTATTAATTAATGGGATTGGATAACATTCTTTAGATGCCAACAGTGTAAAAAAACTTTATATATGTACAAGATAAAAATACTTTCAACCATTATTGTCTTATTGAGCCTTTTTATTATTATTTAAAGTAAATGTTAAACTTTTTAGTACCTTGTTAATTGTTATCCTCCAAGGCCATAGCTCCAACATTTTGAATGGGTTGCCAACGGTCAAATATTCCGAACCATCGTAACACGGACGATCTCACCCGTACATCAAAACTCGCTCCTATCATCCAACGGCAATCAACGTAACAGCGAATCAAGTCACAAACATAAACCCCATACGTCGTCGTTTCGCACCGGCGTCACCTTCCTCCATTTTTCACGCGCCATGTTCTCCTATTTCGACTCAACACTGCTCTCTGCGGTTCCTTAAATTCGCAACAGCGAGCAACACTCACACTCGTAACTTTTTTTTCAGCGCTTCTCGAGAGCAATGGAAGCTTCTAAGAAGAAAGCGGTTACGATGAAGACGAAGAGCAACAATCACTGGTCGTTTCTGGTCATTTTTCCTTTCACTTGTCGTCGCACTTTTCATTTTCGTCACCAATTTTAGGGTTCCAATCACGCAATCACTTAGTAGTTTTGGTTACATTGGCACATTTATCATCGATCACGCAAGTTCTGAATGTGGAGGAAAATTATCCTCAATTTGTGGAACGTTGAACAGTTTTAGATTTTGAATTTCATAATCATGTATGTTAGATTTATGATGTTCATTCAGTTACTATTGTGCTTTCAAAATTGTGTCCCTCTGTTTGTAATTGTTACTTCTGTTGTGGTGGTATTCAGAGTTGTTTATCGATTTGTGATTGTCTTTTTGGTGTGTTGCAATTGCATGGCATATAGGAGCATATTGAAGCACCTATGTGGGTGGATTTGACTCTTGAACTTGAAGCTAAATCTGGTGGTGTAGACACGTGAGTGTTCCTATTAGATTCAGTGTGGTTTTTTTTTTGGTAGATTTATATTTATTGTTTTGATTTTTAATTTTTAATTTTTTTTTATGATGCAGATGTGATGATGAATGGTTCAATACAAATCACCCGTAAGGAACTGTTTGGAACACATTTTTTGGGGGGTTTCATATTGGACTTGTTTTTTTTGGGGGGGGGGGGTAATGGTGTGGTGTTTGTGTAATTACAACAAATCATTTTCAGGTTCCACCAGATGTCTGCTAGAGAGTTAAAATCTAAGTTTTCTCATGGTAAGGAGATATTGACATCAGGAGTTGATTTGCAAGAAGTAAATTCACCAGAGCTTCCTTCTTCGGTCTCGAGATCGAGAGGCAAACATTACAAGAGCAAGAAATGGGAGGGTATTGATCTGAATAGCTTGTTTGATAAACAGAAGGGTTTGAGTAGGACAGGCTTCCAACAAGGTTCCACCAGCTTTGGCCAGGAAGTGAAACCCAAACCAAAATCAAACATTAACATGACAAAAGGTGGGAAGTGGGGGTTGGCTTTTGAACGGAATGCCAGAGGGAAAACTGCCTCCATGGCCAATTGCAGCAATCCAGTGAGTAGTTCAAGTTCTAATCACAAGAGTGAAGGAAGCACTGCAAGGAGCACAATTACATCTGAGAACACTCGGAAGTTTAGGGAGGTATCTAGCAAACCATGTGATCAGAAAAGAAGTTCATCAGTTAGGAGGGTTAGTGTTGGGAAAAGTGGTGTTACGAGAAAAGTCTCGAGCATTCTGCCACAACAGAAATGTTTGGAGGTGTCTAGCCAACTGTGTGGCCAGAAAAGTAGAAGTTCATCAGTTATTAGTGTTAGGAGAAGTTATGTTTCAGGAAATGCTTTGAAAGTGGAGATTGGTGGTGATAGCACTGCAAGGAGCACAATTACATCTGAGAACAATCAGAAGTTTAGAGAGGTATTTAGCAAACCATGTGATCAGAGAAGTTCATCAGTTGAGAAAAGTTGTGTTACAAGAAAAGTCTCAAGCATTCAGCCACAGAAGAAATGTTTGGAGGAGTCTAGACAACCATGTGATCAGAAAAGTAGAAGTTCATCAGTTATTAGCATTAGGAGAAGTTATGTTTCAGGAAAAACTTCAAATGTGGAGATTGGTGGTGATAGCATGCGATCAAGGGGTCGTAAATCATCTTCAGGGAAGTCTAGTGTTGGGTCATGTTCAAACCTTGGTTATGAAGTTAAGTTTGTATCAAGGCAGCAGAGAGAGAAAACCACAGATGAGAAAGGTGAGGTCACAATGAATCTTGCAGTTAAGAACCGTTGCAAGCCAGGTGAAATATCAAAGACATGTACCATTTTAGTTGAGGAAGCAAAATCTGGTAACAGAAAGGGAAGTAACATCAATTTTGCAAAACCAGCATACCATCGAACAGCAAAGTCATTGGTGAGAAGCTGCACTGTCCTTAAGTCACATGCATTTCTAATATGTTCCACAAAAATTCTTTTAAATGCCGATCTGTCCTATATGAAGAAGCTCAGATTAATTGAGTGCTAAGAATTGTTTTCACCAAATGATTGCAGATGCATCAGATTTACTTTTTTTACTGCATCCCTTTTCTGAAAGTTAACAGTTCTCTAGCTACTTATCACAATATTCTCTTCTGTAGCTATCCTCAAATTTTCTATAATTTATTACTATTTACAGTATATTTTTTCAAGGATGGTGGATTTACATTTGCAGGTCCAATATCCATCTACAAGTTCAAAGGCTTTGTTACAACGCACAGTCAATAAAGAAAACACTTGTATTGGTGGTGCTATGGAGAAACTAAGAACTACCAAGGTTAGTAGTTTGACAGGTAAAAGAAAAGAGAATGTTACAAGCAATGTGGCAGTGAATCAGAAATGCATTGCATCCACAGAAGTCATAGAATGACAGAACACAATCATCCACAGAAGGGTGACAAAGCAGGATCAACTGTTTTGGCAATAGTGGTATTATAGTCAATTGATTTGGTTGACAATCCTTTATTGTAATCTTATTTCAGACTTCTAATATATCGCATTATTATCAAAGAATCTTATTGAATGTGGTGAAATATTAAATATTTATTTAGTTAGATGCATGATATCTTCCATTTTTTTCATCTTGATATGTACAATATCCTTTTGTGAAATGTTATTGTCAAGGACCAATTCTCCTAAAAACTTGAGCAGTAAAGTGAAAACTGAAAACTCAAGAATGATTTTTATATTTAGCTGATATAATATAACATGTGTTAATGTTTCTTCACAAAGACTCGCCAATAGAACTTTTTGAGCTTTCATGTTTCTAACCAAATATTATTTTATTTATTAGTTATATTTTTTGGGGATGCAATTATATAAGTACTGCAATGGACATGTACTCATGTTAACATCCTATGGAAATATAACTTCCCTATTGTCTCTGTTTATGCCTCTTGATCTTGCAATTGAATTGCAGTACGATTTTGTAAAGTCTAATGCAAGTTCATTATTGCAGGGAAGAGACACTGATCAACGTGAGGCAAAGAACCCAATTAATCTAGCCAAAAGGGTTTACCTACGCTAGGGAAGAGACACTGATCAACGTGCTCATTTTGTTTTTTTTTCTTTCAGGTGATAGAAAAATTTAGGCCATGTCACATGCCTCAGTGAAGCCTTGTATTGGTATGCTTATATGATCCCATCCTGCAATTTTGGTGATAAAATTTAGTTGCTTTTCTGGCATACCTTAATTCTCTGCTATGATCCCCATTCAAATTTTAGTTTCATCATTATTAAATGATGTAATTCAGTAAATTCTCGAGAAACACTTGCATATACACATACCTAACACGGGTTTTACACACATATTAATCCAAGTATCTAATTAAGACATAATTTAGAAAATAAAATATTATACTTATTAAGCAATAAATAAATAAATACTGCTCAAATACGAGAGCAAATATTGCACATCTTTATATTTTGATTCTGATTTTTTTTTCTAGAAGTAATTTAATTTGTTTTGATAAAAAAAAATAATATTTATTATTTAAAAAAAATAAATATATATATATATATATATATAATTCAAATTTATAATATTATTAATTATAAATAAAGGATTGGATGATTTTGCTTTAACCAATATTCAATAGTATAATATTAATTAATTATAAGTGAATACAATATTTCATGAAAATATGTTTTCAAACAAAACAAATTAAAAAAATGTGTCCAAGTTTAAAAGGATAGAAATATATGTCTCCAAATATAATTGCATAGTATTTATTTATTGTTTAATTTATATGAATTATTTCAATTCATAATTTCTAAGGAATTCAATTAAAAAATAATAAATATTATATTTTTAATAAAACATTAAAAAATGACTTATAGAAAAAAGTCAAAATCTAAATATTTGCTTCCATATTTGTGCAGTATTTATTTATTGCTTAATAGGTGTAATATTTTATTTAACAATAATTGCTGAGGTGCATTAAATATATAAAGATTCGAATTTTAAAAAAATTATTCAAATTTTAAAATAATATATTTTGGTTGTTTATTTTATTTTAAATAATAATTTTACTACTACAGATAAAAGAAGTTGATTTTAAGCAATTCAATTTTAATGGATTAGTTTTACGCAAATAAAACTACTCTATGGTCTTAAAATTATAAAGTTATTATTTAAAAAAATTAAAAACCCACAATAAAATTGTGACTAGAACTTGCAGTGCTTATGACTAGAACTTCCAGGGCTTTAAACTCATCTAAGATTGATGAGGGCAGATGAATTTTGTCTCAACAATAGGATTTGGACTCTCATAATGCGCTATTGGTCTCTCAAAACTTGGGTTGAATTTGGGGTTCAAAACTTGATCCAATTGTGGTGGTGCTAGTGCTATAGCATCAGAATCGGATCTCACAATTTATGAATCAAAAATCAAAATCCCCCTCAAACGTCGGATTACAAAAATATTAATCATTTAATTGTAATACTAATAATTTGATGTTATGAATAACATTCTAACATGATTTTCATATAATAGTGTTGACTTTTGTAATAATAAAATTTAACAAGAGGGCAATTTTTTTTAACAATGTCTCAAAATTAATTTAAATATAAATCATTAGGTTTTTTTATACTTTTTTTTTTCTAACCACAATGAATTTGCATTATTTTTTATTTGAAAAATTAATCAAGTATTTGTTTTAGATTTTATTTAGAATGATAAAATATACTCCATTTTGTTTTATAGATATATGTGAGCACTACATCTTAAATTAATTATAACACATCGGATAGAAATGGAAAAGTTGAACACCATAAGTGAGGGAAAGACCCATAAACCTGAACCTTAAGTTTTTGAGTTAAAGTGTGGTATCTAGTTCAGTTATGTGGTGTGCTGCTCGGTGTTTAACCTCCTCAAATGCACAACATGAATAAAAAAAAATTAAACTTTCACTTTTATCAAAATTAGTTATTCATCATCGAATCAAGTTGAAAATAATATAAAAAACAAATTGATTTGCCTTAATCAGGGGAGTGTTGGGCGATACTACAGATAAAGCATACTTAATTTAATAGCAAGCATTACGACCACAAGAAAAAATAAACAAGTGAGGTTTAGTTCATTTTTAAACCCTCTGAAGGACAATTTCAATTCTTATGGATAAAAATAAATTATCATACATAAATGTACCATTCTAGATATATTGTCAGATTAGATTCCTAAATACATCTTTATTCATTAGATCCCCAAACATGACACTCATTCTACTCTCGCAATAGTATACTTGAAGCAATCATGATCTGTTTAACAAGGAGGATTCATTGAATGAGAGTTGCTCCTTCAACCATTCCTAATGCAAAAAGGATACTTAAATTTTTGTATTTATAATATTAATAATTTTATTTTTTTATTAAAATATTAGTATTAATAATGTGATATTTTCAAATTTTTGAATTAGTTAACTTTGATAAGCTTAAAATGAATTATTATCACCAATACAATGATATTTTTCTATTATTGTTGTTATTATTATTTTTATTAATATTATAAAGTTAACTTAAAGTTTTTTTTTTTTTTATCAATATCTGTCGAATGTAACTAAATTTAATTTTCTAATATATACTTAATGAAGAATTCAGTTGCTAACATTAATATTATTTATATATAAATTTTATAATTAAATATTAGTTTTCAAAATGTTAATATTAAGAAGTATTATTTTGTTTATCAAATATTTTTCTTTTAATTTAATATTAACTTCATTATTTTTAAAGTTTTTTAATTTTTTTTTAAATATTCAAGACATTCCTTTTGTTTTATATTTTTAAAATTTTTATTTTTTTGAAAAATTTCATCACATTCTTCTTATTTTTTCATAATTTAAAAATTTTAAAGATATTACTCTTATTTTTTCAATTTTTAAATTTTAAAAACATTTCTCTTATTTTTTTCATATTTTTAAAATTTTCATTTTCTTAACAATTTTCAAGACTTTCCTTTTATTTTTTTAGATAATTAAATTTTTTATTTTTTAAAAATTTTAACAATATTCCTCTTGTTTAGGATTTAATTTATAAAACCAAAAATATTTTAGGATTTATTAATGAAACCATAAATATTTAGGGTTTTAATTTAGGATTAAAATTAGAGTTTAATCAATGAAACTCTAAATAATTAGGATTTCATTAATGAAATCCTAAATAATTAGGGTTTTGATTTAATGTTTCATTTATGAAACAATAAATATTTAAATTTAGGATAAATTTAGGGTTTAATTAATGAAACCCTAAATAATTAAGATTTTATTAATGAAATCTTGAATATTTATTATTTTAATTTTGGATTTTATTTATAAAAATCAAAATAATTAAAGTTTCACTAATAATATTTAAGGTTTCGATTTAATATTTTATTTATAAAATCCTAGATATTTTAAATTTCATTAATAAAACTCAAAATATTTAGGATTTCAATTTAGTATGAGTTTTAAGTTTTAATTAACAAAACCCTAAATAATTAAAGTGTCTATAATGACATTCTAAATAATTGATGTTTGAGTTATAAAACACTGAATATTTAGGATTTTATACAAAACCTAAATAATCAAGGTTTCAATTTAGGCTAAGTTTCGGATTTGATTAATGAAATTTTAAATAATTAAATTTTAATTTAATGTTTTATTTAAGAACTATTTATTTATAAAATACTAAATATTTAGAGTTTAATTTATGAAACCCTAAATATTTAGGATACACGTATGTTTTACACACAACCAATCATATTACTCCAAGTATCTATAATTAAGGCATAATTTAGGAAATAAAATATTATACTTATTAAGCAATAAATAAATATTGCTCAAATATGAGAGCAAATATTGCACATCTTTATATTTTAATTCTAATTTTGATTTTGATTATTTTTTCTAGAAGTAATTTAATTTGTTTTGATAAAAAAAAATAATATTTATTATTTAAAAAATATTGCTATATATATAATTCAAAAGTATAATATTATTAATTATAAATGAAGGATCGGATAATTTTGCTTTAACCAATATTCAATAATATAATATTAATTATAAGTGAATATAATATTTCATGAAAATATATCTTCGTCGGTAAAAAAAAAAAAATGTTTTCAAACAAAAAAAAATTAAAAAAATGTGTCCAAGTTAAAAGGATACAAATATATGTCTCCATATATAATTGCATAGTATTTATTTATTGTTTAATTTATATGCATTATTTCAATTCATAATTTCTAAAGAATTATATATATATATATATATATATATATATATATATATATATATAGCAAGAATTTAAAAATAATAAATATTATATTTTTAATAAAACAAATTTAAAAAATGACTTATAGAAAAAAGTCAACATCTAAATATTTGCTCCCATATTTGTGAGGTATTTATTTTTTGCTTGAGTATTTATTTATTGTTTGATAGATGTAATATGCTATTTAAAAATAATTGCTAAAGTACATTAAATACATAAAAGATTCAAATTTTAAAATAATATATTTTTGTTGTTTATTTTATTTTAAATAATAATTTTATTACTGCAAATAAAACACGATGATTTTAAGTAATTTAATTTTAATTGATAAATTTTTCTGCAAATAAAATTACTCTAAGGTCTTAAAATTATAAATTTATTATTTTAAAAAAAGCCCACAATAAAATTATTATTTCAAATAAAATAAATTACTCTATCTTACACCACTAAAATATATTTTTAAATTTTTAATAAAAATCTTGTATGTATTTCAATTTTCAATTTTTACTATAAAAAAATTCAATGCGTTTTAACAAAATTTAGAAAGAAGATTAAGTAGAAACAAAAAGAATATTAATTATTCTTTTATAAGATAATCTAATATTTTTATTTTATTTTATTAAGTATTTATCCAGTGTAATATCCGACAAAATGTATTAAAAATATTAATATTTTAAATATGAGTTAGTAACAAATTTTATTGCAATTATTACATCTCATTATGATAAATTATCTGAATTGATTTTTATTATTTAAATATTGAATACCCATTCTTAATTGAGTGGCTTTGTTAAAGTTACATATAAAAAGGATAAAAAGCTGTAGCAACAGAAGCAACAAAAGGATATCCTACGATAAGAATCATTAATTAATTGTAGCATAGCATAGCATAGCATGCTTATCTCTCTTATTCATCACTTTCCCTTTTTCTCTTCCTTCCTCAGTGAGTCATAGTTGTCTAGATCTTCTTCAGTTATCCAACGATACCCGTATTTCTTCACCTCAAAATGATAACCTTGCCGCCTGTCCTCTATCTCAAATCCCCAGTTGCTCCATAGACCTCCATCCAAATAGAATAAGCAGATGTGATCTGATTTGTCTATGACCACATTTTCATCCAGATCCACTGGAATTCTAACATCACGCCAACTATATGTTTTCTCTAAATTTGTTTCCCTTTCAGAATGAGCTGCAAATACTACACAACAAGCCACACCGACAAAAGAGCTCCAATTGTTGTGAGGAGGTGGGTGTATTGTTATTAAGCTGCCCATGCCCACATGCTGAGTGTCGAACCACCCTGGTATTTCACTTCCCAGAATAACACTTGAAATGCGTGGAGGCCATAATTCACACACAATCTCACAATCGCCTCGGTAGTGCGCCTAGTAGCACAAACAAAGTAGAACTGCCATTAGTTCCTATTAACTAAAAAGAAACAAAAATAGAAGGAGTGTACAGACCTTCAGAAGTTGTATCATCCATGCCAAAGCCATCTTAGTGCACTCTTCCCTCTCAACTATTTCTGAACAGTTGAAAATATTTAATCCCGCTCGACTACAACAACGATTCATATCTTCAAAATCAAAATCATCAGTAATATCATCCCAAGATACAGGTTCTATTTGTGGTATTTCCAACAATGATGACACGTCGTCGGATTGTGAAGGGAGCTTAGGCAAATCTTTCAAGTGCCTGCAATGCTCTAAGTTTAAATACCAGAGCTTTGAAAGCTCCTTCAGGTCAGGCAATGAAGCAAAATAATTTCCCCTTAAATTTAGGCTTTCTAAGCAATGCAAAGTTCCAATGACACAAGGGACTTTAAGTAAATTGCAGTAACTTAGATCAAGTCGACGCATACATGGGATAGTAATTGAGGAAGGCAGCAAATAACCAGGTGAATCTTTATGAGCTACGGAATACCACAAACGTGATGGAAACACAAATGTCATGTGCCTTTTCACAATGGAGAATATTGATTTGGAATCAGTAGAAGCATCACTTATACAAAGCTGGTTCAAATGCTCTGCATCCTCTGATTCTTCTAATAGCCGGCTATTATACAGTTTAGAACAACCATATAGACTCAAATACTCAAGAGAAGTGAGGCACAATATGCTGTTTGGTAAGCTTACTAGACTTTTGCAATCTTTCAAATTCAAAATTCTAAGCTTTCTTATAAGACCAATGGATGGATGGATCTTCTTGAGCTGTATACATCCTTCAAGATTTAGCACATTAAGATTTACATCCTCTTTGAAATGTGGTAACTCAACAAGACTTGTGCAGTCTTTCAAATTTAAAAAAGTTAGCTTTCTTTGGAGACCAATGGATGGATGGATCTGCTTGAGTTTTGTACATCCTTCAAGATGTAGAGTGTCTCCAAAATCTGGTAATTCTGTAAGACTTCTGCAATCCTCCAAATTCACAAAACTAAACTTCCATGGATGAATCTTCTTGAGTTTTATACATCCTTCAAGATTTAGCCACTCGAGATTTGGGACATCCCCAAAATCTGGCAATTCGATAAGATTTTTTGAACCGGAGAGATCCAAACGTCTTAAATTACATAGAGGCTGCAGTAAAGGATCATTAGTAGGAAACAAAGTCAATAATAATTAAATTTAAGTTTTCTTTTGATTCTTTAATAAATCTGAGAAAAATGATATAACATGAGAGTTTGTATTTGTTCATTTAAAGAAAGATAGAAAATCTACAACAATAATTTACGCTACCTTTTTGTCTTGCCATAGTTGTTTGATGTTGCTGTTAATCAAGGACAACTCAACAAGTTTTCTCGGCTGAAAACTTGGAGGCAAACTCTCAAAAGGATATTTATCCCAAACTAGATATACTAACTCATTGGAAAGATGATTGAGACTTCCAGAAAATGTCACATTAATCTCAAGTTTGAGCAACTTAAGGTTAGTCATTTCTGAGAAAGCATTGATGCTTATTATTTCTTCATGATTCTCCTCATCATCTGATTCATCCGCAACATCAATAGCTTCGAGATTTTTGGCTGCCTACATGTTGCAAAGAGTAGACAAAATATTAGATCAATCCAAGTATTTAGAGATTCCAGAGAAAACAAAACCAAGGAATTTACACTCAAATCATTTTACCTTATTGTCTGACATAACTTTGCTGAAATCATTGTAATTCCACAACCTACTCCACTTTCTTGGCTTCATAGGAGATTTTTCCCGAACAATACATCTGCCCAAATCTTCAAACATGCCATGCATGATAATGTCACCGAAATGATGAAAGTTTATGAGTGATCTGTTTTTGAGATTTTGTAGGCTACATTCGGGATCAGATCTGAATAAATCTAGGATTTCCTTCACACGTTGATATGGACAATAATTAAAAAAGCAAGCAATATCTAAAAATATTTCCTTGCTTGGGTTATCCAACTCATCAAAACATATTTGCAGCACATCATTAATATCTTTAACTCCGTGTTCTCTTAGTCTAGTCAATGTACTTCTCCAATGTTGGGCACTTTGACCATACAAAGATGAGCCCAATGCCTCAAGTGCCAAGGGATTTCCTTGACAATATGATAGTACTTTAAGCATTGGCATTGCATAATCAATTGCAACATAATTACTTTGGAAAGCATTTTGGAGAAACAATTGAACTTCATCCTTCCCATCCAATGGTGGGACATGATAAACATCATCTACTTTATGTCTCTTAAATATATCATCATCCCTGGAAGTTATGACGATCCTGCTCCCTCCACCCAATCTTTCACGTAACAGATCTAAAGTACCTCTTTTCCCTGTGAACACCTTTTGTAGTGCATTTTTATCCACATTATCAAAAATTATAAGTGTCCTTGCATTGTGTAGCTTGGTTGCTACCAAATACGTACCAGTGGAAACGTCACAAATCTCTTGATTTTTTTCATTTTTTAAACATCCAGAAAGTAATTGATTTTGTACCCCTAACGCACCATACTTTTGATAAAGTTTGCTTACATCGTCAATGAGACAATGAAAAGCAAATTGATTAGATATTTTTTCATACAAAGCATGAGCAAGAGTCGTCTTTCCTATTCCACTCATTCCTCTAATTCCAATGACTCGGACTTCATTAATCGACTCCAAACATAAACGGTTTACTAATTCATCAACACGGGATTCGATCCCAACTAGATTATGTTTTGGAAGACTTGAAAATTTGGAATCCAATTTTTCCGTGATGGTTTGAACAATACCACCAATCTCTTCATACTGTGACCTGGAAATATAAAAAGAAAATGTAGGAAGCAAAATCACTTAGAAGAAGCAAAACACATAATGTACATGTATAGGACAAGATAACAATAGATCATAGAGTATTTTTTTCACTTTGAAAATAGCATGTTCGTTAGACATGTATAAATTTGGAACAAATATACATGATACATCTCTTAACTCGATATAATAATTTAGAGATAGACAGTAAGCTTAGAAGATAATGAAAAAACGAGAGAGGATTACTTACTTATCTCGGATATCCCAACCACCGTGGTTGCCCACTTTTGCTAGCGCTTCTCTCCAGATCTTCACTTCCTTCATCTTCTCTTTGTCTTTTTCATGTTCGGCAAAAGCTTCCTCGTAAGATCCACTCTGTTTTCGCACGTCTGATGGATCAACATCATAAAAAATAGGCAGAACACTTCTTCCTGATGTTTGAGTGCAATTGTAGATGTGTGCTAGTTCACGCAAGCACCAGGTCGAGGAAGCATAGTTCTTTGAGAAGACCACGACAAAAATGCGAGACCCCTCGATAGCTTCTAGCAATTCGGGTGCTATGGATTCGCCTTTCCTGAGATCTTCATTATCTTTGAAGACATCAATGCCTTTACTACGGAGAGTTCCAATGAGAAAAGCAGTGAAGTTGTTACGTGTGTCTTCACCGCGGAAGCTCACAAACACATCATATGTCTTCATCACACGAGACGAAGAAGAAGAGCTGCATTGGATGATGGCCTTAGAAGCCATTGCAAATAGTAACAGTGGAAGGAAGGAAGGAAAGTTGTTGACAGTGAAGTGTATTGGTGTTTGAGGATAGAAACAAAGCGTGGGTAGTCAAGATGATGCTGTGATTGTGAGTGATGAGGCTATTTAATACGGTTTCACCTTATTTTTCCTTTTTCCTTAATTTCTACGTAGTTTCTACGGAAATGCTAATTAATATGGTCAACATTGTACCTATCTTTGCAGGTTCTTAGTAGCTCCTTTGAATTACTTGGTTTCTTCAGCATTGTCTGAAAAGTATGACTTGAATTCACAATACAGTTAGGCATATCGACATAGAAATATTTTGAAAATATGTAAGAGCAAATACAAAACAAAAAATATTTAGCAATTAGCCGTGTGCATCTATTTTTACATCCATATATAAGGAAAATGATATATTTTTGTTTAAATGTGAAAAAATATTTATTACATTTTAAACTATATGGATGAATAAAAAAAATGAAAGTAAGACAAAAGGTAAACATTTTTTAAAGTAATTTTTAGATGAGGAGGACTCAACTTTATTACCAATAATATATATAGTTAGGTCTGAAGTAATTCCTCAGTACTTTTGGCCAGCTATCTTGCAGAAATTTCTCAGTCCTTTCCCACATGCATGCCGTAAGGTTTGGGTCAGGTTTCCAGTCTCATACGTAGAACTAGCCCTGTTCTTAGAGTACAAAATATTAATATTTATAAACGGTCATTTAATCATTGAAAAGGTTCACAGCTAGTTACCACAAAATAAATTGTGGGCTCCAAAGATCTTCTATCTTTAAACATCCATCATCTTTGTAATGAACATGGGGATGGACCACTAGAATGGCAAATGAGGAATAACAAAGTGATTCAACGATTACTGTCATATTTTTTAAATATCTAAATTTTGAACTAAGATGTTTTATAATAATACTATCATATTTTTTAAATTACTTTTATATAAATATATGTAAATGATCACCAAGTATCATTAAGTTAATAGGAATATTAACAACACACTTTTATAATTATACTCTTTCTATTTGATAAAGATTTATTGAAATTATAAAATCAGAATAATAAATCATTAAATAGATTATAAGACCCATCTAATTCTATATTAAATATTATTCACTAAAAAAAAAAGGTTTTTTAGACTTCCTTGTATACTTTCTTGGCAGCTTCTTGTATTGTTTGTATGTTCACTTTATAGTTCAAAACATTATTTTTGTTTGAGTCATTAACAATATAGTAATTAATGGTTAGCACTTAGTAGCCCCTTCACTTAATAATCTCCATTGCAGCGGACACCATCAATTGAAAAAATGTAGAGAAAATGCAAAAGAAGAAATATTTATCAGGTCAGGTTTCACACTCTTTTTTCTAACTTTTCCCACCGTACGTACAACTAGCTAGCCCTGTTCTTCACGCGTAAATACAGTACAAAATGTTAATATTCATAAATGACAATGAAACTTTAACCTCTTTCCTTGCAGGTCACCACTGAACCACAATTACTCTTACAGTGACATGTCATTTAATCATTGAAAAGGTTCACAGCTAGCTAGCTCAAAATAAATATATACAAGTACAAAAGCTTTTGGGTATTGCCAAATTAACATTTTACATATGCTTAACAGTTAGAGTTCTAATTTTTTTTTTCAAGGATTACACATGACTTCTGATAATGTAGAAGTAAACAAGGGGTTTAAGATATTTATCTTGGACTAATAGTGGCAGTTGCCAGCCTTCATATTCAAAATGCATCTTTTCCAGCTAGAAATGAAATGCTATTATAATACAATACAAGCCTACAACATGAGAATCCAAAACAACCTTTTACCCAATAATATAAGGGCCTGTTCTTAATCAAATAGCCAGGGCAAGCCTCAATACAAATTAATTGGGACCAACATTTTCAATGATGATCAATGACCTAGTTAGTGGAGCAAAGTATTTTCTAATTAATGACAAAGAAAGGGGAACTGTGTAGTAGAGCCATTGCAGGATATTTAACTAAGTAAAAATAAAATGGATAAATATCTTCCAATCTGTTGGTGCTAACCTAGTTGGAATGATTGAACCGGAAGTGATACTTGCCGGTCTTCCTTTCATAAAAAAAAAAAAAGGATAAATCCTTTTGAAGCACATTTCTGAAGCCACACAAAAATTAGGAATCTCCTACATTACATATATCACCGGCCGGAACAAGTACTCGATCAAGTCTTAGTACTCTTTCCCTTCTTTTGTCTTTTTCTTTTCTCCTACAGAATTTGTACCCCTGTAAGTTTCCTGACATGCTATGATGACAGAACAAACCTCGGCATCGTCTTGTGGAATTTTCTTAAGCATAAAGTAAGCAGATCTACCATCTCCTGCTGCCAAAAGTGCCTGATACATCCTACAACCAACCATAAGGCAAATTAAGAAGATAAATACAAAAACTCAAAAGAGGCTTACAACTTAATTACCTCAAGTAACTTAGTACATTGTAAGGAAATCCAGCAACCTCCTACTCTCTCCAAATCAAGCGAGCATTTGCACAAGCACTCAGAAGAAAATCAAGACACTGCCGTGAAGGCATAAGGCCAAGCTCATCCTTGATTGCCCAAAGCAAGTCCAGGCCAATCTGTAAATGAGTTGACTCAGATGCTGCAATTAGAGAAAATACCTACACAGACAGACAAAAAGTTCACATCAGTGAGTAATTGTGATGAAGAGGGTTAAACATGTCAGAAACTTTTCTGTTTTCATGTATGACGAAATAATATTTCATAGTCTGTTACAAAGAGAAGCCCGAAAGAATTTCAAACACTATTAGTAAGCCAGCATATTCATTCCAAACACAAAATCCCGTCATGGTTAATAAGGCCCATGAACTTGAAGTCCAACCCAAGACACAGGTTCTACATTTTTTATGCACCTGAAAAATACTATACACACCACCCTCTGCAAAAGGTGAGGATAGTTAACTTACAAGGACATTAGAAGACTCATTGGTATAAATACACGTGATATAACTGTCAAGCTTCGATATACTTAAGAAAATAAATCAAAAACTAAATATTAAAATTAAAATTGAAATTATCTTTTTGTCTTCTTGTGCATCATGTCTTGTCATTTCCTTATAATATTCAACAAGCTCTAGATTGCAACTAAATGCAGCTAAAAGACCAGATTACTAGAACAAGACGAAATACAAATTGCAATTAAGTTTAATTATTTGTCTTTATATAGTGTAAGTATTTAAATAAGTTGCCGTGAGATAGTGGGGAACTCACTTTGAGTATCGAGTTCGACACTAAAAATGATTTGACTAATTAAAGTATATTTATTTCATGAAGAAGAAATGTTAGTTTATTAATTTTTATTAAAAATACAAGTAAAAAAAATTCAAATTCACAATTTATTCCTTTTTTTCTTTTTTTCAACCACCCCAACCCCAAGAGGAAATATCAATTATTTATCCCCTAATCTATGGGAATGTCCTCTTAGTTAATTGTCTTTGATGGGAAATGTTATAAAAAGAGATTGTGTCCTTTCGTATATACACTATTGGTGCATGGAGGAGCTAGACAACAAAGAATATAAAAGCATGTACTCAAATTTTTGGGACGAATAACTTGAACCATATGCAATGTCTGCAACATATGGACACCAAATTTTACACGAAAATGTACGGAGTAATTTTTCCTTGGAGGAACCGTTCATGACAAAAAAATTCAGCATAGTAGCACGCAGCTATGTCAGGCCTATGTATGGTACCCGTGCAAATTCAACCAAACACGGCATTAGTAGTGGTCCCAGTCTTTTTTATTGCATAGCTTCTCTTCTTCTCTTGGCTAATCACAAGTTCACAATATAATAGTAAGACATGTTTGTGAATCTCTTCTAAAATTAAGTTTGGAACAAAAGTAATTTTGTAAACGAAACCAATGATAGATTTGCATTACTACAACCTCGTTTTGTAACATTAAACCAAGTATCCATATATTTGATTGACATAATGAAAGTTATAAGGTTAGTTTGGTAATGAAATAATAAATGAGAGAGATAGTAAATTCAACTTTATAAATTTATAAAAATCAAAATTAGGGTGAAGGAGAGAAATGAATAGTTTAAGTATGACAAAATCTCAAACAAAAATTAATTCTATAGTTTGACCTAAATGACAAAGTTTGTTAAATTAATACTTGAGATCAAATCAAGAAATCAAATATTCAAATAACTGTTGTTAAAAAATGTTCATGTTAAAAAGTCTTTCGTTTTGAATTTGCTTCATACTCTAAATCTATCAGGTCAGGGTGACTTGTGATCCTCGAAGAAAATTGTAATGATACAACATAATTCCATTTTCTTAAATTCTTCATAAACTGTCTATGATAAGATCTCTCGAGAGCTGAGTCCTATATACATAATAATGGCTTCAAGTTCTGCTGCTAACAAATAAATAATCATCAATTATTCAATTATGGGGGTTCATATGTATATAATAAAATGTATGTAAATAGCTGGAAGATACGGACAGGATATCATTCCTTTGTTTTTTTTTTTGTTATTAAAAAAACATTTTTAGATGGAAAAGTCTTATGAAAATTAAATTAATACAATAATAATTAGCCAAGGAGCCCTCAACATTATTAATAAATAATAAAATATATTTTCAAATGTTTTAAGTTCCTAATTAAGTGTTTTATCATACATGCCCCAGTGTGCATGATTGAACCATTTAATGGAAATGAACCAAATGAACATATTAAGTTAACAAAAATTCTTGTCTCTTGTATTTCAAATTTTATTTTAATTTTGTCCATTATTAGAAAGAGACCAATTAATGTATATAGTATATATGTCTCCCTCTGTTGGTCCCATACACGAAAAATTATTAAATTATCTGATGAGATGGATGATTGAATCATATATGGACCAAAAGCCAGCTCTATGTGTGTTTTGTTATTATTCCATATATATGCTTGCTGTTCACAAATGGAAGAGAGTGTGAAATTATGGTTTGAAGAGGAGACAGTTTTTTTTTGTTGGTATAATTTAATATTTTGCTTGGTAAGTTTTGAATAGCCGAAGTATAAATGGTTTAATCAATTTAATTAGTGAATATTTTTTGTTTTTGAATAAGAATACAAATTTAAAAGTTTCAAGAAGAAGGAAAGTGATGGAGATAATTAGGGTATTGCTTGTGAATGGAGTGTTAGAAAGCAAGAAATATAGGAGAATAGTTTATTTATTACGAAATTAAAGACCACAAATATAATTAAACTGAATAATTGAGAACTATCGGATTCTCTCTATATTTAATCTTTTGTATCCATTTTTTCTTCAATGCTATTATGATTTGTGAGTATAACTATAACGCCAAGAACGTTGATTTCAAAGAATAAGAGTATCATTACTTCTATCATTATCAAACACTAGATCTATTAAAATATTAGGTGTATAGGCAATTAATTGTGTCGTCATGCCTATATCTCGGAGGAAAAAAATATCAATATATTGATTAAGATCAATATCAAAGGAACTTCAAAAAAAAGAAAACAATATTAAAGTAGAAACATATACTTTAATCACAAGTATAAATACTTAAATAGGAAGGTACGAATACTATATTTTTTCAACACTTGGTTTTCAATTAAGATTCCAATAAATATGATGTTTAATTAAAATTTTGATTATGATCAGAGATTAAATGATGCAACATCGTTTCTTCTTCATCTTTTTCTTAAAAAAACTACCATTTAAGAATATATCTTTTATTTAATGGAAAAAATAATTAGTATAAGTATAAGAGTTTACATTGGTATTATATATTATATTAATAAATAATTTTATTGGTATAAAATAATATATACTATTAATTAGTATATGCATATAATATTCGTATAAACTTTTTAACATATATATTAATTAACACAGTTTAATTTTATTAGACAAATATTACATTAATGAAACTATTCTGAAATAATCTTAGCTAGGACCAAGCTAATTATTATTATTTAAACAAAACAAAATGTATTACAAAAGAACATACCAAATGCAGCTCCCACAAAAGGCTCAGCACAAAAGGTTTACACACTCCAACCCAATTGAAGCTTTTTATAACACACACTCGATGTATTAAGTAAAAAAATATTGAGAGAAATGAGAATTTTATATTTATACATTGATTATCAATATTCAAAATTAGTTACTAATTAGATAATCACTTAAAAAAATCATGTATATTTTTTTTAATCTTAGTTAGTTAAATATTGTCACGGTGTCTCTATCTATAAAAGAATTTATTAACGTAAACTCAATTATTTTAAAATTTTTTAAAAAGGATATGCTTTTTTTAGGATAAAAAAAAGATATGTTAGTAAGTTACACACTTACACCTTAAATAAAATTTAAGAATAATTTTTTATACATATTATATATAACAAGAGAGAATATTCGTAAGACAGCAATAATTTTAGGTATACTAGAAAGTAGACCACACGCATGCTGGGTTCTGTTTCAGTTTCAATTATTAGGTATATATGTTCTAACTAGAACATTAAATCCCACCCGTATTAATTGTACTGGGTGTATATTCGGAAATTTGTTTTCTTCAGAAAACAGTGTTTATTTCAGTTTCAATTATTAGCCATATATCACTTCCACCAAAAATAATAGATAAATTATTACGCATATATTATTAAGAGGACGTTTAAAAATTTTATTTTCACAAAAACGTTTATTTTATTTTTACTAAAATTAAACACCTCTAAAATATGTTCACATGTTTGAGTAAACGTTTCAAAGATCAAAAAATCTCCAAAAAAAAAAATAAAATTTGAAAAGTTATATTATATTGAATTTTTTTTTAAAAAAATACCTTTAAAATATCTATATACAAATTTTAACTAATACTTTATAGAACTTCAACATACGAAAGTAGTTCAGTTAAAAATTAAGACATTGCTTTACCTATCATACTCCAAATACTAAAATTGCAAAATTATTACAGTATACATATGATAACTATCATAAAGGAATTTTTATTTTATTTTTTTAATCATAAAGGCAATTGAAACATAAAGATGAAGCTACTAGGAACCTCGGTTTCTCTAACTTATTTGAGAATCAGACAGACATTATCCCATGTCTTTGTCATTGCTAATGCCAATTCAATTCTCTTTCTTTCGCATGGGCAATGTTTCTTTCTTTTTTCTTTTCCCCAAAACTTTTTTTTCTTTTTTCTTTAACTTTTACATCTGCATGGAACATGCAAGAGTAAATATCCTTTAAATGGTTTGCATGAATAATTACCATCGCCGAACTCAAAGGAACACTGTGAAGTGTGAATATGCATAGCTGCAGGTATAACTATAAAGTGACGTGTTATATTTCCTTCCTTTCATATGTTTCTAGCTTAATGCGATATTTTCGGCCTTTAGATGATAAAGAAGGAACTATATATGTGTTCATAAAAAAAAAAAAAAACTATATATGTTTCATATAAGTCATCCACGATATTATTTCACATCAATATCATGTTAAATAAATGTTGGTTGCCAATTCCAACTCCAACTCTTATCAGACTCTCCCTACGTGTTGATTTCCAAGTGGTTACTTCATGTCAAACATATATTAACTTTTTTTTAAAAAAAAACGAAATAATATATATATATATATATATATATATATATATATATATATATAATGCTAATGCCATGTCCTTGTTTATTTTAATGTACGTGGAATCCTAAATGGAGTAATAATTAATTTTTGTTAGGATTTTCTTGTATTTTGTATCTTCTGCAATAAAATAAGTACACAGTACTGTGTCTCTTCCAACAAGATTTGGAACTAATAGAGTAGTATACACATTTATTATGCATGTATAGTTGATTCTAGTTTGGTGACGTGTACTATCAAACGGTAGTAGTACCCACATAATCATGAAGCCAAAACAAAGCCAGCGAACCAGGAGGGTCCACGTGCATCGGTGATTCATGTGCCTCTATGACCCATCATGCATGTTTTGTATTTTACTGCCTTTGCATTTTGAATTATCATCCAATGAGTTTAAAATATAGGTTAATTTTATACTGTCAGATAATATAGAATAAATGAAAGTTTATAATAGTTTACCTTGTCAGTATCTTTGAATTCGTATTGTAAGATGATTCTGAAATGTAAGAACATGATTAAGTTAAGGATCAAACCTTCGAAACCAAATAAAATATATATGTTTGACGACCATTTAAGAGACCAGCAAATAAAATTGTACTAAAGTATATATGTAACTGAGTTACAACATTTTGTTATGTACGTGTGTCTGTTAGTCAACGTACAAATTATTTTAGTGACGGTTACAAAGAACATACATGGAGAATGAACGATTGAGAAATTAAGAGGGAACAGGAAAAAAGAAGTTATGTTTTGGTTTTAAATAAAGTTGTGCGTGGGATAGTAATTAATTTGTTAATTAAGAGAGTTATTTTTTATTCTTATCATTCATTTTTTTTAAATCTAATGAATGTAATAAATAAATGATCTAATTTTTAAAGAAATGAATGGTGGAGATTATTTTTGAAGTAACTTGATTTTTTCTTATTTTATATTATTAAATTCATATTAATTAATTTTATATTATTTTTATTTTTGTATGAAATAATAAAATTAAATAATTATAAAGGTAAAATATATTTTTAATTACTAAAATATTCAACATTTTCTTTTAAATTTCTAATGTTTTATTTGATTGATTTTGATTTTTAAAATATTTTTCTGTTTTATTTTTATCCATTCATCAATCCGTGAATGATTTGTTTTAAATAAATCTAACATATTTTGTTAACAAAGTAACGCATGATAATAAAAAAAAGTTAAATTTTTTTTTTAATTTAAAAAAAAAAATAATATCACATATCTTATTAATAAAGAGATATGTGATATTAAAAAAATTAAAAAAACTATTTTTTTAAAAAAATTATTTTAAAAAAATTAATATCATATGTTCTTCCATTAAAAGACACATAATATCAATATGATATTTATTAGTGTTAGTAATAAAATTTATTAACAAAAGAAATTAAAAGTTAAATAAATTTTTTTAAAAAAATTAATATCAATTAAACATTAAAAATTATAAAAAAAATTTCAATTACTTTAGGATAAAAATATATCTTCCCCTTATTATAATTCAAACCAAATCAAGATAAATTAAGAGGTGAACTGAAATGTCAGAGAAGTCGAGTTGGAACTAATAAAGAAAGTTAATATTGAATTCGATTTATTTCACTCTTTATATGCAATTACTTTTCTAGTTAATGCCCCAAATCAAAGACGGTCACTCAATTTGCACATTGAAATTATTAATTGAAGTGAAATGTGTTAGGGGGACATTGCAGCAACTATAGTCGTACACTTTAATTTCTGGACATGTTAATTTCAAACCTCTTTTCTGAAAATATAACTTTTCAGCCAAAACACTTATAGAGGAAGTGCTTTTTGCATTAACGTGGAAAAGGTGGAAGTCCAATTCAATTCTTGCTACAATATCTTATTGTACCATGGCTACTCTGGGTATGTATATATATATATATATATTTTGCCGAAAAACAAAACAATTCGATTCTTGCTATTTTGGAACAGGGAAAAGGAAAATGATACTACCTACCTTTGTTTCTATATATAAACAATAATGTCTACTTAAAAACATTGATAACTAGAATTGCATACATATAAATTAAAATTAAATAGAATTGATTTTGATATAATTAACTTTAAATTGTTGAAGAATATAGTTTTTTTTACGGCAATTGTTCAATATAATTGAAATTAATTTCACTCATATTTTGTAATAGCAAAACATCTCTACGGGATAAAGAAATAGGTCATAATTTTAAGGTTTAATAAGGTTTAAGTCTTCTATATTTTTTTTTTAAAAGTGAGAAGAGAATTTTTATTTGTAGAGTAAATTATCATTCTTGTTTTAAAATTATAAAATACACAAATATAGGCTCCCCTGCTAGACATTAATTAACTATCAAGTAAAACACATAAAAGCCATTGTCATTTCTATTTCCAACACCACATCCTGTTTTTTGTTTTTTCTTTAATCAGCATTTTTTTTATTTAGGCCCTAGCCCTACTGTTGAAGCTTTTTGATTTGTTGCTAAAATTGGTTAAGTATCTCTCCTCCTAGTTCTAATCATATTGAGCTACAAGATGAGATAGATCAATTACAAATTATTGAGTTAAGTATATATAATTGTTTTTTTATTCACAAGTTTGTTTGTAGATTAATTTATGCTTATTGATTAATAATTTATGATCAAAATTGTATTTTATAGAATTGTCTGGGCTAGATGTAAGTAACTATATAGCTACTAATGCCTAAAGCTGGACAAGATTATGAATTTATTTTTAATTATGAATTTGTTAGACTAAATTTTAAACATGTTCTGACATTAACTTTTACTTTTTGCTTGATATCTTATTATAGGTTTACCTCTAATAATTAATTTCTCAATGGCTGAGAAGGATGCAGGGAGAGTAAAAACTATAGTGCTGTAATTTGACTACTTGGTTAATGACTTTATTGATAATTTGGTGTATGTTGGACTTTTTGGTGTGTGACTTTGTTTATTTGTTTAGTTGGACAGTTAGGTATATTTTGGTAGATTCGGTTAATCTGGTGCAAGTTAAACATTTTCGTTTATGTTAATTGTTAAACACACTTCGGTTTATATTGGCTAATTCAATAATAATTTTTTTTCTTTTTCAAATTTTTTTTTTTTAAGTGCATATCTGAAAACTCAAATTGAACCAACCCGTTAACCATGAATGATTTGGTTTGGTTTAATATATTTTTTTTCTTAAATTTGAACCAAACTGAATGAATTAGTTTAAATTTTATTTCATCCCAAAAACTCACCCATGAACAACCTAGTTTAGGGGTACAACTTGTGCCAACCAACATATATATGTTCATCATGCATGTAACGACCAAGGTTTGATATAGGGCCCTTGACTTAACCAACCTTTTGCATAAAGCTCACACATTCCAACCCTTATTAGAAGTCCTTGCTACATAAAGCTTAACTAACAACCCCTTGAATAAATAATATCAAACCCTATTCCACAACCCAATATGTATGTGTATGTGTATGTACTGTACCATAGTGTAACATATATGACAAACATATATAGTGGATTACATTAATTTCCCCTCTCATTGACAAACATCACAACCTGTTAGTTATTCCATTCTTATATAGTAGCAGGGACGGATTTTGGGGGAGGGGGGAGCAGGGCTTCAGCACCCCCTAATATATATATAATAAAAAAAAATAGATTTTTAAGTTAATAATTTTGTTATTAATAGATGATATCTTAATTTTATATTTAATAAATATTTTGGTTTCATTACATTTTTATTTATTTTTGGTAAGTTTTACTCTTAATAAATTAATTTGATATTTTTCATCTACAATTTTTTAAAATCTTATAAATTTTACTTTATTATTTTATTCTTATATCACATTATTGCAAATTTTACTTTCAATTTTTTAAAAAATTGACAAATTTTATACTCATTTTTGTTTTTTTATATAAATTTTACATTAAATATTTTTTTTTTCAAAATTTTATCTTTAATTTTTGTCAAAAAATTTCTAGACCCTCCATATTTAAATTCCTGGATGTGTCCTTGTATATTACGCTACATGCGCATTATTGTGATAGAAACTTGATATATATAATCTAGGAAAGTCATTTTTAAGACTAGAATTATCAATCAATTTATCATGCCAAAACTTTAATTAGTAGCTTGTTCCTATTTCCTTGCCTTTCTAATTACCTTTTTTATTAGACTATAAGAAAGATCCTTATACCAATCAAAATATTTAAGATCGACTTTGATAGTTTGAAAAAAGACAAAATAATACAAAGTAAGGAAAGACCTATGGATATCCACTAAAATATACTGATACTTCATATTTTAAAAAGAAAAATTGTTACATTCTATACGACACTCTTTTGAACCCACATTTGACTATTAGTTGAAATTTATTAATTTTTTATTTTTTATGTACAGATTCTTATTCAATGAAATTCGACTAAAGACTTGATTTGTAGTTTTCTGTTATTAACAAATAACAAAAAATATATTAGAAGAAATGTGTTGAAAAAATGTACTGCTAGAATTTCTTATTTCAAAATCATACAATGCATATTAAGGTCATATTTAGTTTAATGTTTTTTTCTTTAAAAAAAAAGGAAGCCAATTTAATTTAAACATAGATTTTGAAAAATTCTTAAAAATAAATGTACATTTTCCATAAGTAAAAATATGATCAAATATTTTTATAGAAAAACAATTAGAGCAGCTTAATTATACTTGTAAGGCAAATATATATATTTTTTTATAACAAAAACCAATAAAAAAATTAGAGCAATTATTTTTAACCACAAAGTACATGATCACTAATCAATTAGTATAGAATTGTCTTAGTTTAATAAGTTGCAGAAAAAAAAAAAAAGTCTTAGTTATTATGAATTTGAACCGGTATTCAATTATATTAAATAGTAAATACTTGAATTAAAGTTTTACTATTCCCGATAGTCCTTAATTAATTACACTCTTTTGAAACCAGATTATATATATTTTTCATGAAAAATACATATAATCCATAATAATAATAAAAAAAAAAGAAGCAATGATTATTATAAGTTGTACATTGCAATAATATCATCTGAATTCCTTTCCTACCCTTATTCTTCTTGAAACAAAACAAAACCTTGAAAATTTGATTAGCCAAGGACACTGTGTAAGAGTAAGAAAAATTTATGTGTGTGATATATATATTCTTCTTCAAAATACATAATCATAATCCCCACGTTATCTTCCTACAATGTGTGGGTCTCTTACGAACAAGAACAACCAACCAAGCATGGCTACTATACTATAGAACAACAACTAATTCATTCACTTCTCAGAGCCAGTGTCAGAACAATTTTTCATAATTCACACACTTCATTCATTCATTCCCCATCCCAATTATTCGCTTCTCTTCCTATTTTCTCTCTCTCAGTCAAACACTAAACCCTCACAGAAATTGCAATTGCAGTTGAAGTTTTTTCTTTCTCTCCGCCACCATCATGGCGACTGCAATAACAGAGCAAGAAACCTCGTCACGTGCCACGCACGTGCCGGACTACGCCGCCACCATCACGGATGATGATGACACCGAGGAGGATGAGGAGGAGCAGGTGCATGACGAGAACGACTCCGGAGGCGGAGGGAGGTGGTTTCCGGCGGCATGCGGCGGAGAGAGGCGGAGCGGGGGAGGCGCGCTGGGGCGCGTGCTTGACCCGAGGGCGAAGTGGGTCCAGGAATGGAACAGGGTGTTCCTGCTAGTGTGCGGCGCGGGGCTGTTCGTGGACCCTCTCTTCTTCTACGCGCTCTCCGTCAGCGACTCGTGCATGTGCGTCTTCGTGGATGGGTGGCTCGCCGTCACCGTCACGGTGCTGCGCTGCATGACGGACGCGCTGCACCTCTGGAACATGCTCATCAGGAGCAAGATGGCCAAACGCACGTTCGGCCTCAGCACTTCAGCCGCCGTCTCCTCGCCCGCCGGATCCTTCGCCGGACTCATAGACACCCGGCCGCGATCCGTAGCGCTCGGGTATCTGAAGTCACGGACGGGCTTCGTTTTTGACCTCTTCGTTATTCTTCCTCTACCCCAGGTAATAATCTCATTTACCGTTACTACAGTAACTAAACAGTACATGTATCTATCTAGAAATACTATTATAGGAAAAAATATCATTGATTAATAATTAATTAATAATAAATTTAATAGTGATGAAATCACCTGATAAAATCAATGCATCATTATTAAACTTATTAATAATAATAGATAGAGTTTAAAAATATTATATAAAATTATTTTACAATATCAAATTTCACTTATAAGATAATTTTAGAAAAATTAAATATTTATTATCAATAAAAAATTATAATTATCATTAAAATTTATAAATATTAGGTGTGGTTTTAGATTTTTTTGTTTTGTTTTATAAGCTAAGAAAATGTTATTGAAAGAATGCAAGACAGAACGGGTACAAGAGATGTACAAGTTCTGCATATATACTTCAAAGTTAAGTTACAAAATCCAATATATAGACCCTTTTCTCATTACAAGACATATTTTACTATACTAAAATGTAAAAAAACTTAACTAGAAAACAAAGTAGTGCAGTTTCGTATTGGCTAAATAAACAGATCCAATTAAGAACACTTTAGGACAAGATATTAATGTATCAAAACACAATCAGGTTTCTAGATAAATCAGAAAAAAATTGTAGTCTTAGATATGGATATAGTGAGAGACGAGAAGAAACAGAAAAGAAAAATAGTTAATGATTGATCAGGAAAACAAAAGAGATGTGTAATTAGGAGCTAGAGCTACTGTTTGAATGGTGAGAGGGTCATTATTATTTGTGTAGTACGATTTTATAAAAAAAAAATATACAATAATAAATAAGATAGGAAAATAAAAGAGAATGATGTAAAAAAAATAAAAAATGTAATAAATATGTAATGCTAGTGTTTTTTTTTTTACAATATTAATTATATAACTTTAAAATAGTCATTATAAAAACATTAAATATATATTATAATTTGTGATTAAATAACATGGTAAGTCTAAGTATTACTTATTTTGAAATGAATGATTAGACTTTTAGATGTAAAAAAGTGTAATAAGAAAACGCTATATAAAAAAAAATATCTTTTAATTGTTATTATTTTTACAAAAAATATTTTTTTTTCACATTGGCCTATATAGAGATAAATGGATTTGAATGCTTTCCTATTATTAAATTATATAAGATAAGATAAAAGAGAAAGAGATGACTTTTATAAAATAAAAATCTCTCACGATTAAAATGAAAATTCATTAATTACAATTAATGAAAGCCATGTTTTGTTTATGTATGACTCTTTCTAATCGTTTAAATGACAGCACATCTGTTCCCAAAAGATGTAGATAGAGGTGTAAGATGAAGTAAATGTTAAAAATCATAATTGATTATGTCATTCATTAATTATGAGTTTTGTCATGTTATGAGTGGTGTATTTTGGCTAAAAGCGTTTTTGTTTGTGTGTAAAAAAATGATTCTGAGAGGAGAGAAAGTTCGTTGTTTGTTATCAATATACTAGTGGGTATAGTGAGATGAAGAAAGTGACGGCTACAACTAGGTGTATGCAATATTGTGACTATAAACTTGCATGGAGACATTGATGATATAGCCAACAAAACTCTCCATGTGATGTTCCTCGTTTGCGTCTATCAAACCTTTGTGATGATTTGGCACACGCATGTGTTTTGTTTTATAAGTATACTGTGAAGATGGGGTTAAAGTGTTTCTTACGCAATTGTATTATTTGCATAAGTTGAAATTATCGATTACTACATGTAAGTTCTTCCAATTCCAAATGCTTCTCTAGAGGTTACTAAATTCAGCATGCATCTTGGACCTATGTTGCATTTTCAGATAAAGTCTAATTGAGAGTACATCCAAAACATTATCTTTTGGAAAAATAAGAAAATCAGAAAACTTCAACTGCACTCTTCAACATCTTAAACCCCCTTGCTGCTAAATTGTCTTCATCTGATTTTTTTTTCACTCAATTTTTTAAAATTATTTATCCATATTGATATATATGCTTATTTTTGTTTTGAAAAGTTAGGAGTCCTAATTGGTAATTATGATTTTCATGATTCGTTATTATCTCTTACTCACATTGAAAATCTGATGGTATATATTCATAACTAATTGAACATAAAAATAAAAAATAAAAGTAAAACACAGCATTTGTTCAACCTACTACCTAACAAGGAACACTACATGAGCTTAAGCACGTGGTTCCTGCAGAAAAAAAACCACCCCAAAAAATGTAGATTTCATTTTATTTTTTGTGTTAAACTTTTTTTTATTTTGAAGAGAGAATTTTGTGAATATTCTTTGAAGGTAAAACACGGCACTTGCATGATGATGTTCTGATCTGAGTAACATGCATTGCTTGTTGTTTGAACTTTGAAGTATATATATTAAAAAAAAAAAGACCAAAATACGTTACAGTCTCTAACATCAAATTCAGAATATATGGGAGCCACAAATTTAGATACAGCCAATCTGATTATTTGTCTGATTAGAATTTCTTATGGTATGTGTATAGTGTGGTCCCCTAAAATATCTATACATGATTTATTGCATGTTTTTGTTTTGCTGCAATATTCATTCGTGGTCATCATCTGATAAAAAAAAAAAAACTACATTCGTGGTCATGAATAGTTACAACTCAATGACAACATGGTACATATACATGTCGTCTGGCATTTGTATTCATTATTGAATGTTTGTTTTCAATTTTTTTTAAATATTATTATCTTAAAATGGCTATATACACTTTAAAAACAGAAAAAGAAAACAAGAGGGTACGACGTATAGGGCGATTTACCTTATAAATCGGTATCTTGAACTTTCAATATTATTTATACTTTTATATATTAATAAGAATGTCATTTTATTGCAACTAAAGAAATGAATTAGTGCAAGCAAATTAAAATCAAGTTTGGCTTTTAGTAAACATAATCATGACTGAAAACAACCAACGAAACCGTCAATTTTGAACTTATATGTGTGAACATGTTATTCAGTGTTCTTTTTAGATAGAGTTTGCACAATAAGTTTCTATGGCCTTTAATTAAGTGCCATGAAGGAGTGTACTACTTGCTTATAATCATATATATCCTATTGACAATATTTTATTGGTTTATAAAAAAAAAAAGGATTTGGATTTGATTAAAATGAATGATATATTTGTGATACTAATTAAGTCATGATTAATATTTATGTATGTGTGTATTTTCAGTTATTGCTTTGGGTGGCAATTCCATCGTTGTTGGAGAAAGGTTCAGTGACATTGGTGATGACAGTGTTCTTAATTATCTTTCTATTCCAATACCTTCCCAAAATTTATCATTCGGTTTGCCATCTGCGACGAACGCAAAACCTCTCTGGCTACATTTTTGGAACTGTTTGGTGGGGAATCGCTCTTAACATGATCGCGTATTTTGTTGCTTCCCATGTAAGTCACACCTTCATTTCTAAATTTATTTCGTCCCATGCATATATATATATATATATATTGCTTCCACGACAATGATTTTAATTTTCACCAAGCCTTTTAAAATCAACCATATGCATAATATTTTAGAAAAAAATCAACTTTACTCTTACATAATTTTAAATTAATCAATGCATAATAGTCTCATCTTCAAACCTTGTGAATAATAAAAAAAATATAGTTCAGAAAGATATTGAAGGTGAGACCAGTTAGGTTTCTTGAAGCATTCTAATAAAAAAATGGTTTATAGGTACATATATTAATTACTTACAAAATTACATTATTTTTATGAAATACTTTGCATTTATATATAATATGAACTACAAGAAAAAATAATTGTAGAGATCAACTTATGTGTCTCTCACATTACCAAATTAGTTTATAAATTAATTAGATACTAATTCAGAATTTAATTTAGTAAGTAGTTAAAATGTTGATAATTAATTATTGAGACTAATTTAAATATTGTTTAAAAAATTAATTTAATGAACATTTATTTTAGAAACTATTCGAGTAACCAATTTAATGACATGAAAAATTATTTAAGAGATTAACTATTTTTTAATCTCTAGAATAGTCAATATTAATAAATTTCTTATTGTGATGGTAATTAAAAAAAAAGAATCATGTAATTTAAAAGTGACTCTTAAACTAATTCATAATGAACTCACTTTCTTACCTTATATTATTTTTGCATCATTTCCAAAAATTTGGATTAAGATAAAAAAAATTCTATGATTATTCTGAAAAAACGGTTAAGAAGCATTTAACCATAACTAAATAAAAAAAAATGAGGTTTATTAATGTAAAAAAAAAAAAGCATACGGGTAAGATATAGTATACAATTTAATATTGTCAGATTATGTTTTCCTCTGATTAACGGAAACCTTAAAATGTTTGTGTTGAAAACCTAAAAGGGTTACAATGATTCTTAGATGCTTTGCAAAAGGTTGTTGATGTTACGAAGTTCCCCAACAAACTGGAGCCAAAAGATTTACGAATAAGACATAAATAAAAAAGTACTCACCAATCACGTAGGTCGTGATTCACGCGGTTGTGGAAAGTACTTATATTTTTTTTTCTCTTTTCTTACTTCCTAATCATGAGACTAATACTTTTCAACGTATGTGTTAAAATATTGTCACAAAGATAATCTCACTTTTTGTTTTAAGCAATTCTTTTAAGAAAGAAATTATTATTTAACTTAATAAAGTTAATTTTTCTTATATGTGTAACACATGCAGCATATTGATTTTAGTATAAAATAAATAGATCAAAGATATGACAAAAAGAAGTCTCGGTTAATAATGAGTTTGAGAGTAAAAGCTTATCTAAGTGAAAAAAGACTTGTTTCTGACGAGAAAAAACCAAAAAAGAGGTAAGAGATAAAGAAGTACATATCGTAATGCTTGTGGTGGTGGAGAAATTTACATAGCCATGTCTTTTTCCCTTGTTTGATTTCCCAGCCATGAGATGAATAGTGAAACAAACCATTCATCTTTAACCCATTATATCATTTACACCTATAAGTTTCTCTCTCTAACGAGGTGTCGAATAGGTTTTCGAGGGTTCAATAATAATTTTTGTTTTCTTTATCCCAAATCGTAAGTTTTTTTGAAATTTCATGGGAAGAATTCAAATCCCTAACTTCTATCTCTTCCAACTGTCATTCACAGTCACTCGGCCGGTTTTATATTTCTTTAATAATAATTTTGGTAAACAATACCACTATCATAAAGCAATTTCACTTTAAAAAAAAAAACATTGTACCTCGAAATATGTTTTAAGTTAAAGTTGAAAATGTTATATAATCATGCATATTTCAATATAAAAAATTATCATTTAATAATTATTTTTTTTTTGGCTGAGAGCCAAACTTACACTGAATATGAGTGACTACTAGCTAGCTTTTGTAAACATGGTTCCTTACTTTGAGAGGGAAAACAAGTACTTAACCATGCAAAAAACAAAAAACACAGGCAGCAGGGGCATGCTGGTACTTGCTGGGGATACAAAGGGCAGCGAAGTGCCTGAAAGTGCAGTGTGAGAAAACAAACGGTTGTGGAATGAACATTCTGTCATGTCAAACGCCAATATACTATGGAAGCAACAGTTTGCTGGTTAGGGATAGGGCAAGGCTGGCTTGGGCAGAGAACAGAGAAGTGAGGCACGCATGCCTTAATGGTCCTGACAACTACAACTATGGAGCTTATAGATGGACTGTTCAGCTTGTCACCAATGATAATCGCTTGGAAAAGATACTCTTCCCTATCTTCTGGGGCCTCATGACTCTCAGGTATGGTATAGCTTTTCATTTTAAAAAATATTTTTTTTTATTTTCTGAAAAAAAAAATTATTTTTACATCTTAAATATTAAAAAATTTAATCCCCAATAATACTATATTCAATTCCTATAGATTAAAAAAAAAATATTAAAAAATTTATTTATTAAAATGTAACCAAAATTATCAAAAATCAATATGTTTATAAAAATAAAAATATAAGATTTTAATTTTCAATTTTTAGTCTTTTTTAAAAAGTATTTTTGTTAAAAATACTTTAAAAATTAAAATAAATAAATATTTTTTATTTTCTATAAAAATTAAAATTGTGATACCAAACATCACACTTTACCTCTTGTTTTGATTTTACATGCGCAACTAGCAAGTCTTTGTATTCTTTTCATGGTGTTTTCATTTGTCGTGTTCATATTACTATTAATTAACCATGTTGTGGGGCCATTTTCTTTGCAGAGTGATCACTGTTCTTGTTAATTTCCATAAGCTTGACGGCAAAACCATGTGACTAATTTGGAAGTTTACTCTTGAAAACATATCTTTATATGTATATTCAGTGTGTATAATGTGTTAATAATAACGGATATTTCACCAACTTAAATGGGAAATTTTCATATATATAATATGATCTAGTTAAAATACTAGCTAGTATAATATTCATATATATACATTATATAGAGATGATTAAATGAAAAGACTGATCACTAGTTCGGTTTTATTATAAGATTTTATTTTATAAGGTTCTTATAACTTTAATTTTTATTTATACGGTGTAAGATATATTCCTTTCTTCTTTTTGAAATTTTCTCTTAAAACATATTCATCTTTGCAGTTACAATTATTAAGTAGTATTATATAATTCTCAACAAATTTAAAGAGAGAAAAACAGCAAGAAAGAAATAAGGAAATTAGATGTTAGAAGTCAATCCCTCTTGATTCTTGTGTAGGTATAATTGATGCATTTCCAAAACATGAATATTTGCTTAATAGTTATCATTACTATTATTAATTTTCACTATTAATTTGATGTATGTTTTATTCTTTCTTCATGCTTACTCTAAATTCTAAAAAATCCTATCTTTGTTGATGTGATAAGCACTTTTGGAAACCTAGAGAGTACAACAGACTGGCTAGAAGTAGTTTTCAACATCATCGTCCTGACCAGTGGTCTTCTTCTTGTCACTATGTTGATTGGAAACATCAAGGTAATTAATTAACCCCACAATTATATATATTTTAGTTTCATTAATTAATTTTGTTAATCTAAATATATTTGTTATGAAATTGTTTTGACATTTTATATGGGGCAGGTATTTTTGCATGCAACAACGTCGAAGAAGCAAGCAATGCAATTGAAGATAAGAAACATCGAATGGTGGATGAGGAAACGACGATTGCCGCTAGGGTTTCGGCAACGCGTGCGTCACTACGAGAGACAACGTTGGGCTGCAACGCGTGGGGTTGATGAATTCGAGATGACTAAAAATCTTCCTGAGGGATTAAGAAGAGACATCAAGTACCATCTTTGTCTTGATTTGGTGAGACAGGTAATTGAGGAAAATTGCTTAAGGGTGTTTTTGCATGCACATCATAAGTACTAAAAATAAGGATTAGTTATGTTTTTTCTTCTGTTTTTCTTTAAAGAGTCATAATGTCTTTATATTTTCTTCAGGTGCCTCTATTTCAACACATGGACGATCTGGTTCTAGAGAACATCTGTGACCGTGTGAAGTCTCTGATTTTCACAAAGGGAGAAACAGTACGTTATATAGTTTCCACTATATATAACATTTTGCATAATGCAAAGAGACAAAGTTAAATAACTTTAATTGAGAAACTATACTAACACTTCTTTTAAACACTAACTCTTTTAACAAACACATTTTACAATTTTCAATAAAAACTTTAATCATTAATAAAGAAGGTAAAAGAAGTAACTTTAGAGTCTATTTGATTTGATGGTAACTTACAAGGATTTTTAGGAACTTCTTTATGGAAAATATGAAAAAATGAATTATATTTTTAATAGAGAATCCGTAAAAAATATTTATAACTTTATGTCCAAATAAACTTTTAGTTCTTTAAATACATTTATAATCATGAATTTAACTATCTTTGATTATGTGAATAGAACAATACATGTTCAGAGAGAAACTAATTAATTTTTTTTTTTTCCCTCTTAAAAGCCTTCTAGTCTAGAATAGTGTGTTGAAACAACTCTAATTTCTTATTAGTGATTCAGCTTTACTAAACCTAACATGATGAGTAATATAATATGATGCAGATAGCTAGAGAAGGAGACCCAGTTCAGAGAATGCTATTCGTAGTGAGAGGACACCTACAAAGCAGCCAAGTCCTACGCGACGGTGTGAAGAGCTGCTGCATGTTAGGACCCGGAAACTTCAGCGGTGACGAGCTCCTCTCATGGTGTTTGCGAAGACCCTTTATAGAACGCCTTCCACCATCTTCATCCACACTCATCACGCTCGAAACCACAGAGGCATTCGGGCTCGAAGCCGAGGACGTGAAATACGTTACACAACATTTCAGGTACACATTATTTTATTTTTTTCGACAAATGTTAATAATTAAATTATCAGTTTTTGTTAACGAGAAAAATCGAATTTCAATTTCAGGTACACTTTTGTTAAGGAGAAGGTGAAGAGAAGTGCGAGGTATTACTCGCCGGGGTGGAGGACTTGGGCTGCTGTGGCAATTCAGTTGGCTTGGAGAAGGTATAAGCATAGGTTGACTTTGACTTCGTTGTCGTTTATTAGGCCTAGAAGGCCCTTGTCACGGTCTTCTTCCTTGGGTGAGGATAGGCTTCGACTCTACACAGCTTTGTTGACCTCTCCAAAGCCTAATCAGGATGATTTTGATTTTTGAGTAACATTATATTATATATATATAATATCTATGGATGTGGCTGATGGGTTTGGAATTTTATTGTTTGGTCGATTGATTTTATTGGTAGAAGATGAAGAAAAATGTGTGCATTTATGATGTGTTTATTATTATTATTAAGGTAATTACTACTGGAATCCTATCATTCTTTAATTTTTTTTTAAAAAAATAGGTAACCTATTTCTGTCTATTGTTGATATAGGGTAATTAAGTTATACGTACAAACTCATCATACTTCACTTGAGTATTGGGCTTGACACAATATAAACACATGTGTATTAGATATATGGTAACTTTCAAAATTCAAATTGGGTCCCTTAATTAAATTTGGGCTTATAGGAAAATATATCGATCAAGTCATACATCCATAATATATTTTAATAAAACAAAAATGGACGAATCATAATAAAATATTAAAAGGATTTTTTAGCAATATTGATTGAGTTTAATTTATTTATTTGTAAAACCAGAGTGTCAAGATTATATATATATACATTACCACTCATCGAGCCGCATTTGGCCTAAATAAGTCTAACTAATTTAAAAAATGTAAGACCAAAGATTGTCTAATATCTATCATGGACTACTTGACTTATAAGAAGAATAGGTTAAGAGCTTAAATATTTTTTTTGTCCTTTGAAAATATGTAACATTTTTTATTGTTTCTATTTTGTAAATTTTATTTTGTTAGTCCTGTAAATTATTTTTTAGTTTTTGGTCCATGCTGGTGTGGCATTCACCTGTGACATGGTTGTTCAAGAGGATAAGAATACGAAAAGAACTCAAAAGATGACATGAGAATTTGAAGACTAAAAGAGCAATTATGAGGTCGTGCTAGCATACCAAGAGGTTCAAGGCTCTCGCAAAGAGCACGACTGTGGACCTATTTTTTGTTTTTTTTTGGTAAGCATTAGTAATAAAATAAACTTTTTAATAAGTTAAAATTAATTTTTATATTAAGGGTATATTTGAAATAGTTAAAAATTTTATATTATTTCAATAATCGATTAGGTATATAATTGATTATTATTATTATAATCGATTATAATCAAAATGTTTTTGTTTGAATAATAAGTTTGAAAAAATGCTTTAAAAATAATTAACTTTGTTCAGGTATAATAAAAAAATCAACTTTTGTAAGATAAAAAAGTATAAAAATAGTTGAAAGAAAAAATAAACTATTAAAAAATAATCTAACTTATAAATTTTCAGTTTCATCAATATAACTTATTTTAAAAAAAACAATTTTTTTTCAGATTTAAATTATAGCCCCAAACATATTTGATTATTTCAAAAGAGCTTAGATTATTGGAAACAACTTTGTTGTTTCCAAACATGCACCAGGTCTTTCTGAATATAAATTATAAGTGTTTTTTTAAAGTTTCTTTAGTGAAAATATTTGTTATTTTAGCTGATGAAAAAAATTTATTTTATTGTTTCTTTTCAATAAGCTTATCCAAACATTCAATACGACCGTGATGCAATTTTCGAAGATTAGCTTCAATTTATTATGTGATAACAAAGGATTAATATAATAATTTTATTATGTGATAATCATTATATACTCTATCCTATATAATATTATAAAATAATAAAATGATGATAATAAATATACAATACGATTATAAATTTTAAAGTAAATTATAACAATATTCCGTAAAGTTTTGTATAATTACACTAATTAATACTTCCTGTTTTTTTAACCATTATTTTTGTTTCCTAAATGTAGAGATGACAATGGATAGAAGTCTTATAGAATTCGTCCTGGAACCCACGTTTTAAAAAAATATTATTTCTGGCCTCGTACACATGCGGGTATATAAATGAGTATCATAGAAGAGTGTTCCTAAAATCTGCTGGTGAGGAAGTTCATTAGAGAGAAGATGGATGGAAGGAGGTTGAGATGGGAGAGTTTTTCAGTGGTTATATTAATCAAGATTCAAGATGATAACTTTGTGAATTTTAAGCTATTGGATACTAATGAATATATGAAACTCTTTTTTGTGGTTGAAGGTGTTGAGTTCAGGCCCAAAAGCATGTGAAATTGAGAGAATTATCTTTATGTACGTGTTTGAATTCTTGATCAGTTTGTGATTTGAATTTTTTGTTTTTTATCCATCAAAATCAAACACGGAGAATATTAGAAGATTTACATCAGTTACGTATTTGGCTTAATCAACTGAATTAAAACTATTGGTAGTTTGAGATTTGGATTGAGTGAAAGGATTAACATTTAGAAACATTTATATGATAAGTTTTTATTTTTTATCAGTGGTGTTTGTTAGGTTTAGAGTTAAACAGTGGTTTATTGATACTTTTTGTACATATTTATAGTACGTACTACATGACTTTTAAACAAGGGAAATAATATTATAGATTTATATATTAAATAAATATATTTTAATAAAAATAAGAAATGTATTTTTTTTATGTTTAATGTTAATTAAAGGCTTTTTAGTTGGACTAAAACTATTTTATGTTTAAAAAGCTTTTATTTTGGTTTAAAACTGTAACAGAAACTTTTAATTTAATTTAATGACAATTATAATATATTACTTTATGGGATTTGAACATGACTTTCAAATCTACAGTTAATTGCTTTTTTAACGTTAAGACTCTATTTGTCTTTAATGGTTTTAAAAATACATTTTAAAGATATATGACCATATATAGAAAAGGTGCATGCACAACACAACAGTAAGAAGAAATAACGTGAAAAAAAGAAGTTGAAAATTTGTGTTTTTCATTTTTTGAGTTTTCCATCAATGTGTTAAAGTGTGGCTGTTAATTTGCGGGAATCTCTTCTTTTGATAGAGAGGATTCTCACTCAGGTGAATGATGGTTTTATCCGGGGAAACGATGAGTCTGTAGACTGCTACACATTTTATATAGTCAGTCGCAAAATATCTTATAAAAGAGTAACCTAGTCTGCAACTCACTCTTAATTTACTGTTTTTCTTTGTACATTTGCAACAACATTTTATTATTTATGGTTTTTATTTTTTTATTTTTTATTTTTTATATATATAGCTGCACTAACAGTTTGAACTAGTGTTTGTAAATTTTATTTTTGAAAAACTCAACTTTATAAAAGAGTTTATTGGCAATACATAATGAAAAACAACTCTGCTGTGAATTAAGTTAATAATGTTATTTTTAAGATAGTTACTTTGTAAGGGTAAAGTATCAATTTGTTCCATGTATATGTCAGTTTGTTCTTTAAAAAAAAATGTCACTTAAGTCCTTAAATGTGCAAGAAATACATTGGTTATAGTCACAGTAACTATATTCAAAGAGGCAACAAAGTACACTATACATACTAAAAAATGAATCCCATCTCATTGCTAATTCTAGTAACAACTTATCCCTTATGCTATGTGTGTGCTTTGTTTATATACATTGCTCTCCTGTACCCAAAAAAAAAAACTATACAAATTTCCTACAACCACCCATATGTCCCATGTCTCATTGAATTACATGTTAAACTCCCAAAATCCAAGCTCCAAGTTGAGGCATCACTGTGTGAATGAGTAATAAAACGATTCATCCAAGACTTTAATCTAGCTCAATGAATAGAAAAATACTTCGTGCAATACACTTTGTATATGAAATTCTTTGTTATAAAAAATGACATCATTTCTAGTTTTCTACACCAACCATACCACTACACACCTTAATATCTTTCACCTAATTTGGTTCGTCTTGTTGACACCCGTAAGGTTGTGTCGATAGAAGTAAGTAATAGCCAATTGGGGGAACGTTGAGAATAAGTATAACCAACCATGTAAGTGTTTCAAATCTTTATGACAATCGGACAACAAAATAATACGTGTTCAACCGAACATGTTATCTTAAAGTGTATCCAAAAAATGATCTCTACGTCATTCAAAGTTTCAAGACCACACTCCATCAATCCACACCCTTAGCTCACTCACTTTTTTCTTCCTTTGGCTAGAAAGAAGTCACAAACAGACAAGGATATTTAAAGGTAAATGACGTGCTCCCAGTCAATTATTACTCCAAAAAAAAGTTTTGTTTCCTTGTCCAACATCCCTCACTACCAATGAGTCATCTCCCCCTGGTTTGCAAATGTCATCCCAACTCTCCCAACATAATTTCCTCTTACCCTTCTTACTACCCCACAGAAAATCCTTTTGTATTTTGATAATTGTCTTCCCCACATTTTTTGGAAATTTCTTGGATAATTTGGATATAATAGGAGAACAAGTGTGAGCTAGCCTTAAGATTAACACCAATAGGGATCCCTAGGTAGATAAACAAAACATGTAAAACTTTACAATTTAATAGATTGACATACCTCAGAGTTTCCACCTCATTTACCCCAATAATGTCGAAATCACTTTTGTTGGAATTGACTTTAAGAGTTGCTTTTAATGACAATGACATTTTGAAGAGTTGCTTCTTCAATGAAGATAGTACCATCGGCATATTGGAGAAGATTGATCGACACCTTTTTTTCCCCACCAAAAACAAGCAAACAGTAGCTTCCCGCATCATTCCACTAAGGCTCTTCGTAGCAATGTTGAATAAAAACAGGGTTAGAGGATCCCCTTATCTTAATCCTTTAGATATTGAATTCTTTAGTCAGGTTGCCATTGATAAGGATCAATACTCTGCTGCTAGACAAACATCCATTAATCCACTTTATCCATCTATCATTGAAACCAAGTCTCTTCATCATATATCAAAGGAACTCCAGTTAACCGAGTCATACGCTTTCTTATAATCTACTTTGAAGAACTAGCATCTTTTCTTCTTCCTTTTTGCTTCGTCAATCGCTTCATTTGCAATGAGTACACTATGCAAGAGATGTCGTTTGCCTAAGAAAGCGAATTGCCTCTCATCGATGACTGAATCCAAAACCTTTTTCAACCTATTGGAAAGTATCTTCATCACAATTTTATACATACATCCAACCAAAGATATTGGCTATATTGCTCCAAACCTAGTGAGTCGTGGACATTGTTAATCTTTCATGAACTAAAATGACATTTCACTGTAATTTCAGGTACCAAACTGATAGCAACGCACTGACCCTTGTTGTAATAATAGTAGCAGCAACAACAACAACTTGTAGCTAAATTTGTAAGGGAGTAAGGGAATTCTAATGTTGTCGATGTTGCATTCTCATGATTTACTTGTTTATAAATCTTTCATCTTTAAATCTATAAAAATGTTTGAAGACTTATAATTTGGTTTAAGGAGTATTATCTTTTCAAAATGTCTTTACTTTTTCGAAACACTATTCAATCTCCACACTTTTGCTTTACTTATATTATTTTTTAAAAATTTTAGCTGTCGGTAACAAGGAAAAATCAACCAACAAAAACCTTTAACATATATTTGGACAGAAAAATACATAACCTACTTCAACACATGAAGTAACATATATAGGTAACGAATTTCAAGCATCTCATGACATCAAAATTTCCAAGTAATTATTAAACTTGTTAAATTTGTACTATAGATATAAAATCATTCTCGTGTGTTTATTAATATGATCTCAATTCTCAAACATCTTGTACATTCTAACACGAGCATTTGCATATGCCTGTTTTTATGTCACAATATAGAGCAAAACATGGTGGAACACAAGCAAATCTGCAATCAGCAATGGATCGACATTGTTGTGTTATGCTTGTTTTGATTTGGGCACACATGCAAACACCACTATCACAAATATTCTCCCCTTCACAGTTAGATAAAATCAAGTTGCATTGATCGTGTTCATCACATTCAACATGATTTGTCGTTCTTGGTATCTCTACAAGACCAAGTCCTGCATAAAAGATATATTAATATTTGTGTATTTCTAGAACTACATATATTGTGTTTTAAAATATACTCAAATAAATATTAAGATGGTGAAATAAAATACCTTTGCAAGCTATTAAAGCAAAAATAACCACTATGAAAGCTATCTTCACTGAAGCCATATCCTTATGCCTCTTTTTGGCGTGGTGTTTGTTAGGTTTAAACTGAAACAATACTTTTTGTTTCTATGATAATGGATTCACTTGATACCATCTCTAGTGCATATTTATAGTACTACATGACTTTTAAAGAGGGCAAATAGTATTATATGTGGTTTATAATCACATAAATGAGAATCTCAAAAAATAAGGAAAATGGTATTATGTGTGGTAAATCCGTAAATGTGGTGGAACATAACATTAACAATATTCAATTGAAAAAATAATGTTTAAATGAATAATTTCATAATAATCTACAAAAATACACATCAACCCTAAACTATTCCCAAATTCCTTTATCTGAATCCCAATTAATTTCTACAAAATATGTCACAAATAATTAAAATCACCTCAATTAGACTACAGTCTTACCATATACCCATTGGCAAAAAGAACATGATGGTGACTATGGTGCGAGTAAATTTGTAGGCTGAGTCATCTTTATGAACCAAGGTTTGGAGGCTGAGTCATCTTTATGAACCTAATTATGACCAAACATCTATATTTGTACTAAAATCTTGTTTGACTGGAGGCAAAATCAATCATGAATTACTGCCCACCGTGAAACCAAACACACATTCTTAAAAGTATAGCTGATGAACATTATTGATTGTCTTCACTTAGAAGAGAACTCCTTTTGGTCAGGAATTTAAATTTTCTGTCTGATATTGGTGTCAACTTGTCAATTATGCAGCAAACTTAATTTGTATTTACTTTCTTAATGCAGTTTGAAGGTGCATACAGGATGATTGGTGACTTAGAGGAAATGAATTTCAAACCTACAACAAACATGTACAATTCTATAACGGCAGGATATTTTCGAGAGGTGATGTTCTTGGATTTATAAAATATGTCTATTCTGAGTCTAACTTTCAACTATTTTTCCAATCAGATTTGAATGTTTTGCTTTAATGTAATATGTTGCAGTTTTTGTCATTTTCAACAAAAGTTAAAATAGCTTCTTGACATGCATGCTAGCTAGAGCTTCAACATGTAGATTGCATGGACATTTTATCTTATATGCATATACTATTTTTGAACTTTTTTTTCTCTCTTCATTATTAAAAAAAATGAATTTGTTTAAAATATTGCATTCCTTTTCTCACTGTTTTTGATATTTTGTAGAAGAACATCAGTGGTGGGTTGAGGGTCCTCAAGCACATGAAAGGTGCCAATGTAAACCCTGATTCTCAGACTTTCTGCTATTTAATTCACAATTGTGAAACGGAAGATGATATAATGAAGGTAACTTAAGCTTAAGAGTAATACATGACTAGAAATTGGGCATATGTTCAAGTCATTTTATTATTTTTGACGAATTGATGTAACTACTAGATGTTATGTTAACTGAAGTTCTGATCTCAAGATTTGATGTATTAACATTTTGACTTGCTAATTACAATAATTTTCCGTAGTATTTTGAAGAAATGATGCAATCTGGAGTCCAAGCGACAAAACAAATTTTTATGGCCCCTATTAATTCATATGCAGCTTTTGGAAAATTGGAGAAGGCAAAACAGGTATGGGTATAAACAGCATGGCTAGGATTATGTTTACTGGGACTATAAGGGTAATAGTGGAATTGTGCAAGCTTTAAATATCTAGCTGATAGAACTTTCATGTTGCTTAGCATAAGTTCTCTTTCATGTTGCAGGTAGTTTTAGATCCAAACATACCAAACAAGAGCTTAAATGAAATCAAGAGTGTACTTGTCTCAGCTCTTGCATCAAATGGGCAATTGTGTGAGGCTCTTCTTGTGTATGAGGAGATTAAGAAAGCTGGACATGATTTAGAGCCAAAAGCCGTTACAATTGATTGTAAGGTTTTGCATTATTAGTTATTTGTAATTTTGTATGTCATCTTTCTACCTTCAACTTTATAATTAATTATTGAACTGGACATTATTCTTAGGAGGTGTTCACTCAATTCAATGGGGAGTTGGATGGACTGCTGCTTCTACTTGAGGAAGTGAGTGATCTAGACTATTGGGTTGATGCTTGCTTCAAGGTTATCATGTACTGTATACAGAACAAGAATTTGAGATGTTTTTACCTGTATTGAATTTGTTTGTATTCGATTTGTATTCTGCAAGTTGCTTATCTTCATACTACTTTGAATCTTTGGGTCAGTTCTTCTATTCTCTTGTTCAAACAACTCAAGGACAAGTTCGAAAACAATGATATAGTAATGGAAGCTCTTTTTGATGCAGTGAGTGCTTACAATATTATAGGAATGAATATGCTGGCTTACTAATAGTGTTTGAAATTCTTTCGGGCTTCTCTTTGTAACAGACTATGAAATATTATTTCGTCATACATGGAAACAGAAAAGTTTCGACATGTTTAACCCTCTTCATCACAATTACTCACTGATGTGAACTTTTTGTCTGTCTGTGTAGGTATTTTCTCTAATTGCAGCATCTGAGTCAACTCATTTACAGATTGGCCTGGACTTGCTTTGGACAATCAAGGATGAGCTTGGCCTTATGCCTTCACGGCAGTGTCTTGATTTTCTTCTGAGTGGAAAAAATCCGTTGAACTAGTCAAACATGCATTTAAAAAAAGGAAACAATTTAAAAAATATAATGTATTTTCTCTAATTCAGTTTTATTGGTTAAACTAATTTATTTTGTTAAAAAAAAAATCCGTTGAACTAGTTTATTGTACACTTTAATTTTTGAATTGTTCCCAAAGTTAATAAATTTTAAAATTGGGGATATATTTTTTTTTTAAATTTATCTTTATCTTTTTATATATATGGATATATTGACAATATGATATATTGATTTTGTTCAAGGTAATTATTTTGCTCTTAATTTTTTTAGGGTATAAATAAATTTTTTTATTACTATACAAGACACATATAATCATGATATATCATATTGTCAATAGTTTAATAATTTTAAGCATTATCAAATATATATAATACGGATAATTAAAAATAGAAAACAATAATTACATATGAGTACCTTTACTTTATTTTTTTAATTTAATATTGTATTTTTATAATATAAAATTCATAAACAGTCATTAAATGCATGATACGCAGTTATTTTTACACATTAATATCAAATTATAAAATTAAATGGATTAATTATTTAATGCATTGATTAACTATTTATTATGTATTTATGTCTTCTGTTTATGGATGAACGATCATTTAATGCATGGAAGGATGCGCATTGGAATATGGAAATCTCTGTTACATCATTTGTTTCTTATTATGAGTGTAAAATATATTTTTAGTAATTCAAATTAATATAATAATGTATATTTTTAATAATTATAAAAAAATTTGTTTGAAATGTGTTATTTTTATTTGGAGATAAGTTCAGCTATACAAATTTAAATGTTTAATATTTTTTTCTTCTATCACTTTGTACTTTATTTTTTTATTTTCACTTTACTTATTATATTTCCATGGTTTTTATTTATTTATTAATTATTAATAAAGTGGGAGGTTTTAGAAGAAAAAAACATAAAACATGTAGGTATATATAGGTATAGATAATCGAATCTAACTCAGTAAAAAAAAAAAAACACATTTCAAACTTATAAAGATAAAAAAAATAAATCAAAAATTTTATAGGAATTAAAAGTATACATTAACATTTATATATATTTATTAACAACATATTTTAACTTATAAACAACAACAAAAACCTTTATAAATAGATTAAGAAAATTAGGGAAACAAAATAAATTTCACATTTTTTATATTATTCTTGCTAAATTACAATTCAATTTTCTTTAAAGACTCTAAGATAGTTTGACAAAGTGGGTAACGAAATTTTTTTATTGAAAAGTTAAATAGTGTATTTTATACAAAACATTATTTAATGAGTTTCAAAAGTTAAATTTTACTTATATAAAGGGACAAAATAAATGACATTTTTGTTGCTTACAATAAAGAATTTAATAGTTAATATTGGTTAAACAACCAAACACTATATTTGAGAAACTCTAAGTTATACAGTTTTTTTTAATTGGTTTTAATTTGAATCATTTACGTATGATAGGATATATATACCAATAAATAAGAACTAATAATTAATTTGATACTAATCAGATATGTTATTCATATAATTACAAAGATCCTAAATAAATAAAGAAACAAATCATAAACTATTAAAGATGAATAAATTCTAAAAGATTATCTAGGATACTCTAAGATATTTTAATATATAAAATAGTATCATAAGATATTTTCATATTTCTAACAATATCACATAAATTAATTTAACCACTATTTCTTATGAGAAATACTAGACACATACTTAATACATAGGTTTTACACTTTGCACAAAAAAAAAAAAAAACATAAATTTTACACACAACCAATCATATTAGTTCAAGTATTTAATTAAGGCATAATTTAAAAAATAAAATATTATACTTATTAAGAAATAAATAAATACTGCTCAAATATGAGAGAAAATATTGCATATCTTTATATTTTGATTCAATTTTGAATCTGATTATTTTTTTTTCCAGTAGTAATTTAATTTGTTTTGATAAAAAAAAATATAATATTTATTATTTAATATATATATATATAATTCAAAAGTATAATATTATTAATTATAAATGAAGTATCAGGTGATTTTTCTTTGAACAATATTCAATAGTATAATATTAATTATAAGTGAATACAATATTTCATAAAAATATGTTATATATAATTACATAGTATTTATTTCTTGTTTAATTTATATGAATTATTTCGATTCATAATTTTTAATAAGAATTTAAAAATAATAAATATTATATTTTTAATAAAACAAATAAAAAAATGACTTATAGAAAAAAGTAATATCTAAATATTTGTTCCCATATTTATACAGTATTTATCTATTACTTAAGGTATAATATTCTATTTAAAAATAATTGTTAAAATACATTAAATACATAAAAGATTCAAATTTTAAAAATATTATTCAAAATTTAAAATAATATACTCTAATTTTTTATTTTATTTTAAATAATAATTTTATTACTATAAATAAAAGACGTTAATTTTAAGTAATTTAATTTTAATTGATAAGTTTTACTGCAGATAAAATTACTCTAAAGTCTTAAAATTATAAAGTTACTATTTAAAAAAATTAAAAATTCACAATAAAATTATTATTTAAAATAAAATGAATTATTCTATCTTACTCCACTAAAATATATTATTTTTAAATTTTAATAACAATCCAGTATTTCAAATTTCAATCAAATTTTTACTAAAAAATAAAATAAAAACAAAAAGAATATGAATTATTTTGTTATCATGTATCTACGCGTGAAGAACTTAAGTATAGTTGTAGGAGAGTGGGAAAAGTTAGAAAAAAGAGTGTGAAACGACACAGCATGGATGTGGGAAAGAACCCAGAAATTACTTGAGAGTCAAAGAAAAGTACTGAGAAATTACACAAAAACTATATTCTTAAATGACATGTTATTCCTCATTTTCCATCCTCGGCCAAGGGTACTATAATATATTTAATTTCAGTGGTGGTGACCTGCAAGGAAACAGGGCTAGTTGCAACTTGCAACTTGCAACTACCAAGAAAGTGTGGCCACACGGAAGCTGCCAAGAAGCTACGTGGAAAGCTGCATTGACCCTTTGCATATTTTCCCCTTTTGCAACTTCACTCACACCATACTAACACTGCCAACAACTTTCCTTCCACTGTTACTATTTGCAATGGCTTCTAAGGCCATCATCCAATGCAGCTCTTCTTCTTCTTCGTCTCGTGTGATGAACACATATGATGTGTTTGTCAGCTTCCGCGGTGAAGACACACGCAAAAACTTCACTGATTTTCTCATTGAAATTCTTCGTAGTAAAGGAATTGATGTCTTCAAAGATAATGAAGATCTCAGGAAAGGCGAATCCATAGCCCCCGAATTGCAAGAAGCTATTGAAGGGTCTCGCATTTTTGCCGTGGTCTTCTCAAAGAACTATGCTTCATCAACCTGGTGCTTGCGTGAACTAGCACACATCTGCAATTACACTCAAACATCGGAAAGAAGTGTTCTGCCTATTTTTTATGATGTTGATCCATCAGACGTGCGAAATCAGAGTGGATCTTACGAGGAAGCTTTTGCCGAACATGAAAAAAGATTCAAAGAAGACAAAGAGAAGATGAAGGAAGTAAAGATCTGGAGAGAAGCGCTAGCAAAAGTGGGCGCACACGCTGGTTGGGATATCCGAGATAAGTAAGTAATCCTCTCTCGTTTTTTCATTATCTTCTAAGCTTACTGTCTATCTCTACTCTCTGATCTATTGCTATCTTGTCCTATACATGTACATTATGCGTTTTGCTTCTTCTGGGGTGATTTTGCTTTCTACATTTTCTTTATATTTCCAGGTCACAGTTTGCAGAGATTGGTAATATTGTTAAATTCATCATGGAAAAATTGGGTCCCAAATTTTCAAGTCTTCCAAAACATAATCTGGTTGGGATCGAATACCGTGTTGATGAATTAGTAAACCGTTTATGTTTGGAGTCGATTAATGAAGTCCGAGTCATTGGAATTAGTGGGATGAGTGGAATAGGAAAGACTACTCTTGTTCGTGCTTTGCGTGAAAAAATATCTGATAGATTTGATTTTCATTGTCTCATTGATGATGTAAGCAAACTTTATCGAGAGTCTGGTGCATTAGAAGTACAAAAGCGGTTACTTTCTGGGTGTCTAAAAAATGAAAAAAATCAAGAGATTTGTGATGTTTCCATTGGAACATGTTTGGTAGGAACCAGACTCCGTAATGCAAGGACACTTATAATTTTTGATAATGTGGATAAAAATGCACTAGAAGAGGTGTTTACAGGGAATAGAGATACTTTAGATCTTTTACGTGAAAGCTTGGGTGGAGGGAGTAGAATCATCATAACTTCCAGGGATGAATGTATATTTGAGAGACATAAAATCGATGATGTTTATCAAGTCAAGCCATTGGATGAGAAGGATGCAGTTCAATTGTTTCTCAAAAATGCTTTTCGAGGTAGTTTTGTTGCGATTGATTATGAAATGCCGATGTATGAAATACTATCATATTGTCAAGGAAATCCCTTGGCACTCAAGGCATTGGGCTCATCTTTGTCTGATCGAAGTGCCCAACATTGGAGAAGTACATTGACTAAGCTAAGAGAACACGGAGGAGTTAAAGATATTAAAGATGTGCTGCAAATATGTTTTAATGAGCTGGATGACCTAAGCAAGGAAATATTTTTAGATATTGCTTGCTTCTTTAATAGGTGTCGATATAAACGTGTGAAGGAGATCTTAGATTTATTCAGATTTGATCCCGAACGTGGCCTACAAAATCTCATCAAGAAATCACTCATAACCATTGATTGGCTTGATCGCATTGACATGCATGACATGTTTGAAGATTTGGGCAGATGTATTGTTCGGGGAAATCCTCCTATGAAGCCAAGAGAGTGGAGTAGGTTGTGGAATTACAATGATTTCAGCAAAGTTATGTCAGACAATAAGGTAAAATGATTTGAGTATAAATTCCTTGGTTTTCTTTTCCCTGGAATCTCTAAATACTTAGATTGATCTAATATTTTGTCTCCCCTTTGCAACATGTAGGCAGCCGAAAATCTCGAAGCTATTGATGTGCCAAATGATTATAAGAATCATGAAAAAATGATAAGGATCAATGCTTTCTCAAAAATGAATCACCTTATGTTGCTCAAACTTGAGATTAATGTGACATTTTCTGGAAGTCTCCATGATATGCATCTTTCCGATGAGTTAGTATATCTAGTTTGGGATAAATATCCTTTTGAGAGTTTGCCTCCAAGTTTTCAGCCGAGAAAACTTGTTGAGTTGTCCTTGATTGACAGCAACATCAAACAACTATGGCAAGATAAAAAGGTAGTGTAAATTATTGTTGTAGATTTTCTATTTTTCTTTAAATGAACAAATACAAACTCTCATGTCATATCATTTTTCTCGGATTTATTAAAGAATCAAAAGAAAACTTAAATTTAATTATTATTGACTTTGTTTCCTACTAATGATCCTTTACTGCAGCCTCTATGCAATTTAAGACGTTTGGATCTCTCCGGTTCAAAAAATCTTATTGAGTTGCCAGATTTTGGGGATGCCCCAAATCTCGAGTGGCTAAATCTTAAAGGATGTATAAAACTCAAGAAGATTCATCCATGGAAATTTAGTTTTGTGAATTTGGAGGATTGCAGAAGTCTTACAGAATTACCAGATTTTGAAAACACTCTAAATCTTGAAAAACTAAATCTCAAAGGATGCACAAAACTCAAGCAGATCCATCCATCCATTGGTCGTTTAAGAAAGCTGACTGTTTTGAATTTGAAAGACTGCACAAGTCTTGTTGAGTTACCATATTTTAGAGAGGATGTAAATCTTACGATGTTAAATCTTGAAGGATGTATACAACTCAAGAAGATCGATCCATCCATTGGTCTTATAAGAAAGCTTAGAATTTTGAATTTGAAAGATTGCAAAAGTCTATTAAGCTTACCAAACAGCATATTGTGCCTCACTTCTCTTGAGTATTTGAGTCTATATGGTTGTTCAGAACTGTATAATACCCGGCTATTAGAAGAATCAGAGGATGCAGATGCTTCTACTGATTCCAAATCAATATTCTCCATGGTGAAAAGGTACATGACATTTGTGTTGCCATTACGTTTGTGGTATTCCGTAGCTCATAAAGATTCACCTGGTTATTTGTTGCCTTCCTCAATTACTATCCCATGTATGCGTCGACTTGATCTAAGTTACTGCAATTTACTTAAAGTCCCTTGTGTGGTTGGAACTTTACATTGCTTAGAAAGCCTAAATTTAAGGGGAAATTACTTTGCTTCATTGCCTGACCTGAAGGAGCTTTCAAAGCTCCGTTATTTAAACTTAGAGCATTGCAAACACTTGAAAGATTTGCCTAAGCTCCCTTCACAAACCGACGTGTCAAGGCATTCTTACCGTCCATTGTTTGAAATACCACTCATAGAACATATATCTTGGGAATATTCTTTACCATCGGGTATTATAAAAGATATGACTGATGATTTTCGAGATGAAGCGGGATTAAACATTTTCAACTGTTCAGAAATAGTTGAGAGGGAAGAGTGCACTAAGATGGCTTTGGCATGGATCATACAACTTCTGAAGGTCTGTACACTCCTTCCTTCTTTCCTCCTCCCATCTCTTTGTATTTTTTCTTTTTAGTTTATAAGAACTAATGGCAGTTCTACTTTGTTTGTGCTACTAGGCGCACTACCGAGTTCATGGTGAGTTTGTGTGTGAATATTGGCCTCCACGCATTTCAATTTCAAGTGTTATTCTGGGAAGTGAAATACCATGGTGGTTCGACACTCAGCATGTGGGCATGGGCAGCTTAATAACAATACACAGACCTCCTCCTGACAAAAGACGCAGCATTGGTGTGGCTTGTTGTGTAGTATTTGCAGCTCATTCTGAAAGGGAAACAAATTTAGAGAAAACATATAGAGGACATGATGTTAGAATTCCAGTGGATCTCGATGAAAATGTGGTCATAGACAAATCAGATCACATCTGGTTATTCTATTGGAATACATCTCCATGGAGCAACAGGGAATTTGAGATAGAGGACAGGCGGCAAGGTTATCATTTAGAGGTGAAGAAATACGGGTATCGTTGGATAACTGAAGAAGATCTAGACAACTATGACTCACTGAGAGGAAGGAAGAGAAAAAGGGAAAGTGATGAATAAGAGAGATAAGCATGCTATGCTATGCTATGCTACAATTAATTAATGATTCTTATCGTAGGATATCCTTTTGTTGCTTCTGTTGCTACAGCTTTTTATCCTTTTTATATGTAACTTGAACTAAGCCACTCAATTAAGAATGGGTATTAAATATTTAAATAATAAAAATGATCATAATGAGATGTAATAATTGCAATAGAATTTGTTACTAACTCATATTTAAAAGATTAATATTTTTTTAATACATTTTGTAGGATATTGACACAGGATAAATACTTAATAAAATAAAATAAAAATATCATATTATCTTATAAAAGAATAATTAATATTCTTTTTGTTTCTACTTAATCTTCTTTCTAAATTTTGTTAAAATGCATTGAATTTTTTTTAAAATAATAAATTTATAATTTTAAGACCTTAGAGTAGTTTTATTTTCAGAAAAATTATCAATTAAAATTGAATTACTTAAAATCAACGTCTTTTATTTACAGTAATAAAATAATTATTTAAAATAAAATAAAAAACCAAAATATAGTATTTTAAAATTTGAATAATTTTTTTAAAATTTGAATCTTTTATGTATTTAATGTACTTTTAGCAATTATTTTTAAATAGAATATTACATCTATCAAACAATAAATAAATACTCAAGCAAAAAATAAATACCTTACAAATATGGAAGCAAATATTTAGATGATGACTTTTTTCTATAAGTCATTTTTTTAAATTTGTTTTATTAAAAATATAATATTTATTATTTTTAAATTCTTGCTATATATATAAAAAAAAAATTCTTTAAAAATTATAAATTGAAATAATGCATATAAATTAAACAATAAATAAATACTATGCAATTATATATGGAGACATATATTTGTATCCTTTTAACTTTGGACACATTTTTTTAATTTTTTTTTTTTTGAAAACATATTATATATATATATTTTTTTTACTGACGAAGACATATTTTCATGAAATATTATATTCACTTATAATTAATATTATACTATTGAATATTAGTTAAAGCAAAATCACCCGATCCTTCATTTATAATTAATAATATTATATTTTTGAATTATATATATAGCAATATTTTTTAAATAATAAATATTATATTTTTTTTATCAAAACAAATTAAATTAAAATATAAAGATGTGAAATATTTGCTCTCATATTGGAGCAATATTTATTTATTGCTTAATAAGTATAATATTTTTTTTCCTAAATTATGTCTTAATTAATTATAGATACTTGGAGTAATATGATTGGTTGCGTGTAAAACGTATGTGTTAGGTATATGTCTATGCAAATGTTTCTCAACCACAAATATCTAGGGATTCAATAAATAAAAGTTCAATTATTCAAAATTTCATTCATTTATGAAATTCTAAATAATTAGGGTTTCATTTTAATGTAGGGATTTATTTATGAAACTCTTTTTTATTTAGAATTTCATAAATAAAAATCATGCATAATTAGTGTTTCATAAATAAAATATTAAATCGAAATCTAATTATTTATGAAATCCTAAATATTTATAATTTCACAAACGAAATTCTAAATTTCATTCTAATTTGAAACCCTAAATAATTAGGGTTTTTGAAATAAAATTTAAAATATTTAAGGTTTCATTTTTAATATCCTATTTAGAGTTTCATGAATGTAACCCTAAATTGAAATCATAAATATTGAAGATTTCATTACCAAAACCATATATTTCATCCTGAATTAAAACCCTAAATATATAGGGTTTCGTTAATGAAACTCTAATTATTTTGGTTTTCATAGATTAAAGTCAAAATTAAAATCATAAATATTTAAGGTTTCATTAACGAAATCCTACTTATTTAGGATTTCATTAATTAAACCCTAAATTCATTCCTAAATTGAAACCTTAAATAATTGGTATTTTTTATATGAAACATTAAATCAAAACTTTAATTATTTAGGATTTCATTAATAAAATCTTAATTCTTTAAGGTTTCATTAATGAAACCTTGAAACCCAACATAAATTGAAACCTTTAATATTTAGGATTTCCTAAATAAAACAATAAATATTTTGCGATTAATAAATGAAAACCTTAATTGAAATCATAAATAATTAGGGTTTCATTAAATTTCATCGTAAATTGAAATCATAAATAATTAATGTTTCATAAATGAAACATTAAATCGAAATCTTAAGAATTAAGGGTTTTATAAATAAAACATTAAATATTTAAAGTTTCATAAATAAAAAGTTAAATTAAAACCCTAATATTTTGAGTTTCATTAATAAAATCCTATATATTATGAACCTCTTAATTGAAACTTTAAATATTTACGATTTCATAAATAAAATCACAAATATTTAGAGACTTACAAAATGAAAGTTCAATTATCCAGTTTCATTCATTATTGAAATTATAAATAATTAGGGTTTTATGTTGATTTAAGGACTTATTTATGGAATTCTTTTTATTTAGAGTTTCATGAAACCCTAATTATTTAGGATTCATTAATGAAGCTCAAAATTTCTTCTTAAATCTCTTAAATTGAAACCTAAATATTTAGTTTTTCATAAATAAAACCATAAATAGTTAATAGTTCTTAAATAAAACATTAAATTGAAACTTAATTATTTAGGATTTCATTAATCAAACCCTAAAACTTAGCCTAAATTAAAACCTTGATTATTTAAGGTTTCATATAAAATCTTAAATATTTAGTGTTTTATAATTAAAACATCAATTATTTAGGATGTCATTATAGACACTTTAATTATTTAAAATTTTATTAATTAAAACTTAAAACTCACACTAAATTGAAATCCTAAATATCTAGAATTTCATAAATAAAACATTAAAGCAAAACCCTAAATATACGGGATTTTATTAGTGAAACTTTAATTATTTCAATTTTTATAAATAAAATCCAAAATTAAAATAATAAATATTCAAGATTTCATTAACAAAACCCTAATTATTTAGAATTTCATTAATTAAATCCTAAATTTATCATAAATTGAAACTTTAAATATTTGAAATTTCATAAATAAAACCTATGAAATCTTAAATATTTAGTGTTTCATAAATGAAACATTAAATCAAAACCCTAATTATTTAGAGTTTCATTAATTAAACCCCCCTAATTTTCATCTTAAATATTTAAGATTTTATTAAAAAATTTAATTATTTGAAAAACAAAAGGAAAGTCTTGAAAATTGTCAAACAAAATGAAAATTTTTAAAATATGAAAAAATATGAAAAATGCTTTCAAAATTAAAAAAAAATTGAAAATTGAAAATATTGAAAAAAACAAGATAAATGTCTTTAAAATTTTTAAATTATGAAAAAATAAGAAGAATGTGATGAAAATTTTGAAAAAAATAAAAATTTTAAAAATATAAAACAAAAGGAATGTGTTGAATATTTTTTTAAAAAAATCAAAAACTTTAAAAATAATGAAGTTAATATTAAATTAAAAGAAAAATATTTGATAAACAAAATAATACTTAATATTAAAATTTTAAAAACTAATATTTAATTATAAAATTTATATATAAATAATATTAATGTTAGCAACTTAATTGTTCATTAAGTATATATTGGAAAATTAAATTTAGTTACATTCAACAGATATTGATAAAAAAAAAAAAAAACTTTAAGTTAACTTTATAATATTAATAAAAATAATAATAACAATAACAATAATAATAGAAAAATATCATTGTATTGATAATAATAATTCAATTTAAGTGTTAACAAAGTTAACTAATTCAAAAATTTGAAAATATCACATTATTAATACTAATATTTTCATAATAGTAAATATTAATAAAAAAAATTGAAAATAAAAAAATTATTAATATTATAAATACAAAAATTTAAGTATCCTTTTCATTGCAGGGCATGGTTTAAGGAGCAACTCTCATTCAATGAATCCTCCTCGTTAAACAGATCACGATTGCTTCAACTAGAATGAGAATCATGTTTGGGATCTAATGAATAAAGATGTATTTAGGAATCTAACAATATATCTAAAATATCATAAATGTTTATGTATGATAATTTATTTTTATCCATAAGAATCAAAATTTTAGGGTTTAAAAATGAACTAGACCTCTTGTTTATTTTTGATGATTAATTAACTCTTTCCATTTCGTGAGATTTTAAAATGTGTGGTTGAACCACGCTAACAGGCCTATGATATATCATCAACTTTTACTGTGAGTTCACTAATGAATGAGTGGTTCAACCACTCTAACTGACCTATGATATATTAATGGTCGGTCAATGAAATCCAACCAGATGGGTTATTTGGAAGCAATTCAAACTCATTAAATATCTTTTCAAACTGCACAAGAATGTACAGAGTAGAAGAACTGCACCTTCTCAAAAGAACCCTCCCAAGTAGAAGAATAAATCAACTCATTTAAGGGTGGTCCATTTCCTGCACTGTAGTTTGCAGCTGTCAGTACCCTATCACCAATTAAAAGAGGGGTAATGGCTAAAACTTTCTGAACTAAAATCTGGAGTCGTATGTCACAAGATGCTGCATATATGCGATATGTGAACCTTTTGGGTGTGAACATTCTCAAAAATCATATTTAGTTCTTCCACTTCCCAAAATGAGACATAACATGTCTGAAATATCAAGAGAAGAGGAATAAAAATTCCAAGATTCGAGCATCAGACGTTTTCTTGATCCTTTAAAATGAACAACCTGCATCCCAGAAAATAAACCAGGAACAAATGGCGTGTTAAAACTAAAATGGATAGTATATCTTTATAAAATTTCCCAAATATTTCTGCTTGAAGTCTGCATTACCTTAACATCCAATGGCATGCCATGAAATTGACCAGCACCCTCAGGCGGAGTCCAATTGTACAGAGAACAAGGTAAGAACAAAACTGAAGTACCCCCAATATCTTCAGAGAAAGGAAGTGCTTTGGCAAACCTGCTGGCATTAAAATGAGGTTTTGACTTCACAACCCAAGCAAGAGCTAACTGATCACCCAGCATGCGGGAAGCATTTCTATATTTTGTGCTGTAAACTTTCAAGACCTCTTGTAGGAAAAGCTTTGCACTGCATAGATTCTCAAATTAAATTCTAAATTAGGTACCAAAAAATAGGAGGGACAAATCAAGAAAATGGAAATTAAAGAAGATTAAGAAATTTTCAAATGCTCAGATCATGTAATTTGCAAGAACAGTAATTCAAAATTCCTCACTGCTTTCCTCCAAGTATAGCAATGTCAGAAGGATTCTGAATGGCACTGGAATGCAGGAATCAAAATAAAGTGTTTTTTTACTGTAAAGGTAACTAAACATTTTCCAATTGCAGGTTTTAAATTGGATGAACAGTATAATGTAAAACTTTTTTACAGTAATAACAATGGAAATTAAATACCAAAAATAAAATGCTTTTCTTTTCAGAAAACCTGAAATAAACATGCCAAGCAATTATGTGATCTAAACAAAGGTAAGTCCATGTATGAATATGATGCTTAACACTACGCGAAAGCTGCATAAAGACTAGTCAATTATACAACCATTCCATTATTTGTTAATTTTTTTTATAGTATATGACATAATTGCAGTTAAACCAAAACTACAAAGAGTACAGATCATCACCTTAAAATTGCTTCATGGGTACCCCTTACGGCAATGAATCCTGAATTCAAAGGTTGAGCCTTATTGTTCCTAAAGGTCAGAGCCACATGAAAATTAGGATGGTCACGAAAAATATGCCCTAAATCATCAACAACTGCTATATCAGAATCAGTGAAGATGTAATGAGTGATATTCTTCAGCTTCTGAGAAAGATTCTGGAGCCTTGTTTCTAAAAAGGTCTGCAAAGAAGGAAACCATAAGGTTGTTTAGTTTAAAGAATTAAAATTCTAAACACCATCACCTATAAATATAATGATAAAAAAAACACTACTAGCTCTATACGATAGAAATAATATCAGATAAAGTGACAAAGATAAAAAACTGGCAAGAACCTCTGATCTATTATGGTCCACATTATTGAGGGAAAAGACAGCTATAGTATAGATAATTATAATTGATGAAAAGAAAACAGAAGGGCAGGAAAAACAATCCACTAAATGTAGTCACTGATGAGGGATGAGAAATTAATTTTCACCAATAAAATGTACTATCTACTGTGGATGCAATGTGATCTTACAATGTAAGACCTGATCCTTTGGAGCATCAACTTGTCTCGTGAATATTCACCTTCTATAGGATACAGAGATACCCCATTTTGTTGCACTGAAAGGTCAGACACTGGATCTGTCAGAATAATCACTTTGTTCTGGGGCAATGCGACCTGCATACATTAACCACAATGTTGAATGAACGATGTCTGTGGTATTATTATTGTCCAAAAACGAGCTCTAGGCCAAAACCAATACGAATCATTTCATTCATTTGTAATATAAGGTAATTGTACATCTAAAACAGACACACCATGTTGAATGAATGATGTATGTGGTATTATTGTCAGAAAACGAGCTCTAGGCCAAAACCAATACAAACCATTTGTAATATAGGGTAATTGTACATCTAAAACAGACACACCCAGCTGTATTTATATTGACATTATGTTGATACAAAAAGAAACGATCATAATAAAAGGATTAAAATCAAATCCCTAACTATTAGTAACTAAAAAACAATAAGAGTACTAGCAACATATTCTCTAACACATTGTCTACTATTGATTAAAATTTATTGGTAACTACAAAATCTTGAGGAGAGCTCATTAAATAAGAAGTGAAATTCCCAAAATTTTGCGATTTACAATAAATTTGAACCAATAATAAAAAATGTGTTGCTAGCATTTCTCATACACAATAATCAAAGGCAATAATATGCTTTTTCAATGAGACAAACCTACAACTTAACTTAACATTTACCTGAATGAAGTTAATGAAGACATTCAACAAAGCCATTGACCTGCCAAACTTATCATATGAAGCATTGCCAACAACTGTATTTGATGATTTATCATCTACATCATTGGGAGAAGAATTATAAATGGTAAAGACAGTGACAAATGTGATACTTCCATCTACACCTGATCTGCTGTTAGAAGAATGGATCCTATTAAGTGCTTTTGTCCCTGTGAATTAAGAATTTGTAAATGCATTATAAGAATCAATTGAAAAAAAATGAACATGAAAAGTACAAGGAAACATGAAAATTATGGAAACAAAAGAATCCTCACATACACCATTATTGTGGAGATAAACATACATGAACTAGTGAGAGCAAACTGCAAACAGGCAGAAATAAATACCTCCAAATAAAATTAAAGGCAAATTAAGGTAATCCTATAAACTTATGCACTTATGCCAAAAAGCTTTGGGCATATGATCAATATTAGAAGTCCAATGTGAAGAATAAAAATAATTTACACATTAATAATACTCAATTCATGACATGTCACAATGGAAAATATTTTGTGTTGGGTGTAAAAATTTTCATTTTGTTATGCTAGGTTCAGAGTTATTTGATACAACTAATAATTCTCAGACAACCCTATTCCAAATCATATTATTCTGAACAAAAGCGTTTCAAGAATCAAGAACATAATTCAAACAACTTATAGAAAGAGACAAAAAGAACCTTGGCATTGCAAACGATTTGACAAGCCTTGTCCAGCAGCAGGACCAAGAATCAGATGATCAAATTTCTTGTTTAGTTGCTTGCGGGGTTCCTCCATTTTTGAGTTTATGTTCAATTCCCTGACTGATAAAAAAAACTAAGTTAGCTTGTTATGCCCCAATCAAACAAAGAAATATATACATACAAAAAAAAGGGATTACTCACCAGAAAACAGATGAGTAAGGAGGAAAATCAAAGGAAGACCAAAAGAAAACGACGCCATCCACTGAATATTTTCATGCCTGATACACATTCACTTGAATACAAACACCGAGCAAACAAGAGGTAGAAACTAATGTCTTCCAATCACATGCACTTCAGCTAAACAGACAATACAGAATGAACTTAGAACAGGGCTTTAGCAACAGGAAATTCATATATGGATAAGAAAAAGATGAAAGAAATGTGGCAAAAAATTTCCGTTCACAAATTATATAGTTAAGCCACCAAAAAAGAAAAAATATACAACTTAAAACTTGTGAGAATAATGCAAATTTCAGACAATATAAAAACAAACTTATATTAGATCTAAAAGTGAATATTTATAATTGAGCTCCATCATAAATAGACTAGCCCAGTCCAGCCCGGTCCATTGACTATCACAGATCACACACCAGCGTTAAATAAGACAAGATCAGGCTAGTTGATGATAAATCCTAAGTCCTAACCCACTACAAAATGACTGCTAGATTATATGATTAATACAATTTATTTTTTAGCTTAATTATTTAGTTTGAAATATGTAGAAACAAAGAATTCACCCTTAGCTAGTTTAAAATGGCAATCATATACTCCTATGATAACACAAGAAAAATAAATGAATTGTAATCAACCTTTCAAAAGTTGCACAAGATACTCTAGCAGTTATCTTGAGTTCCAACAGTAGTCAAAGCCTACACCCACAGTATTTACTTTGTTATTTTGTCACTATTGTAGCATTCATAGTAATAAATCCTGTAGAGTGATGACTCCCCAAAGACATTAGATCAAACGGCATCAGCCTCACCAAAGATAGTAAATGCAAAAAAACTTTAAACTTTAAACACCTAATAAATAATAGATGCATAAGACTCAAAGAGTCAAAGTACTCAAAAGCCAAAACGTATAACATAACCATCATTAATCTGAATCATAACTAATAACAAGTCAATAACAGGCAAGAGGGGGGAGGACCCTTGCCAAACAAGGGCTACAGAAGCTTCCAAAAACAGAGGAACTCCTACTCAGCTTCCAACAGAAACTGTGATGACTTGACTGGAGTTGGAAAATATCTCCTATTTGGTGGCTGCATGTTAGCTGTTTGTAATTAGAATTTAATTTTTATATTTCTTATTTGTTTACTGGTTTTTCTTGATTTCTTGATATTAGGTGAGGATTTGCCCAAGCAAACCATAAATCTTTTCTTCCCTTTCATGAATTGTAAAAGCAATGGCTTCCAGATTTCACATACCAATAGGTGGATTGCAGAATAAAGATGTGGGAACAGCCCATTTGCAATAAAACACAAGAAACTAACCACAGCATGCTCCAGATGTATGCAATGGGTGAAGGAGACAGATAATCCCCTTTATCAGCCATACATAATCAAAACTCAGCATGTCAAAACATAGATTTTGTCCCTGTGAAAAACTGTATCCCCACAGCCACAATTTGATCCACAATCAACCACCACTGTGGCTGTAACTCACATAACACTTTAGCTAGCCAAGGAATGGCAGAGATCCACTCCACTCTGCTGTGATTGTCTGATTGATAACTCCTGTAGCATTAGTGCCACTGCCAACTAACATATGTTTACAAGACATTACATAATAAAAAAAAAATGCATTTACATTATGGAAATTAATTTCATACATTGGCACTTTAGCACTTGAACCCACAACCAATATTTTTTGAAGTTAACATTTTAATAATCAATATTTTGAAAATCAGACTTGATTGATGAGTGAGATAGTTTGAATGGAAACTACATAATCATCTACCAAATCACTGATCAGCTTGTTAACTTCATGATCATCCACCAAATCAGCTTGTTCATGGTGCTTCTATGTTTTGTGCATAAGATTAATGTACCAATATCTCATACCCACCAATGGATGTTTCTTAACCAGAAAATCATTTCTATAAGCCTCTCTAAGTACAACAGTCTGAGTCCTAATCTTATTGGAAATGTAAAATATACCAGGATGATGCACCAAAGCCTTCTTAAATCTCAAGGCCAACCCCAAACACTCTCCAAAACATAGCAAATTGTCTCTCTCTGTCTTCTTTGACACAAGAAGAGAAAGCAACTCATGCAAAATTGCCACTGCCCACTTCTCTGCTTGGTCACTATTTGAGTCAAGATGAAAAGCATCTTCATATGGAGAAATGTAAGGCAACTTTTGCCAATTCTCAACCCAAGTCTTCACCCTCTTCTCTAGATCAAAACCTTTTGGCAAAAATATGGGAAATGCGATATCATGCCTTCTTTTATCTCCACTATATCCCAAGCTCATTGCCCTCTTTTCTAACTCAGACACAGAAAGCTCTTTTCTCCACAAAACAAGCTCTAAAGCAAGCAATTCTTTTCCAGACGATGGATCTTCCACAACACAAATATCAAAATAATCAGGGTAATCAGCCAAAAGGGTCGTCACATAATCATGAGGAAGTCCCATGTCCCATTTTAGCTTCTCAATTACATAAAGAGGCAATTTTGTCATGCCAGCAAGCATTAGAAACCTTGCAAGCCTCTGAACAGAGTCTTCACGATTAGTGGGAGAGTTATGAATAGCCATTTCTTCTTTGTGGATAGAAAAAGCTTGAGGAGTGAGCTTGACAGCTGGAGGAAGACCAGGACCAGGTTGGAATTGTGTGAAAACACAATGATATTTGTCAATAAATTTGGAAGTTGTAGTGGGAAGGTTGAGGGACGCTTTCAGTTGAGAAGCAGTATAGATGGAGAGGGAATTGGAAGGAGATGAAATGATTTGGTTCTTGAGGGAAATTGTCTGTTTGAGATCTTTCTCTTTCAGGACAGCATAATCAAGATATGGGTCTTGGACCCATTTAACCTTCACATTCACAAAAGTCCTAATATGGTTGAACAGGTGTGGATGTTTGGAGGAAAGAGCCATGAACAACCAGCTCACTACCCTGTAAAGTGGAAACACTCGGTCATAGGGTACAAATTCTTCTATGGACTTACACTCTAACTTGTGTAGACTAAGCTAATATATCATTGAATATAATGGTCAATAAATAAATAAATAAAAATAGTATGAATAAACTTAAACACTTGAACTATTTTATTACATCGAAAAAAATAATGATGTGCTAGACTCTCAATCTTTTAGTGGCTTAGTCTACACTCTGCAGCACAGCTTGTGTAACTGTAGAATAAACTAGAATTTCTTATCATAAAGTAGGTAATGACAACAAGAGACAGGAATAAGATTTCTTGTCAGGCTTACATTGATATTCCTAATATTTGAGATTTGAGTTTGTGTTGGATTAAGTCACAACTCACAATCAGTGTACACCAAAACACAAATGGAAATCCAATTTAAATTATTCTCCTAAATTCTAAAGCAGATAAGAACACAAAATATCTGTTCATTTCCAGAAAGAGGACAAACTTTGGAGCATGAAATATAAATTAATATCAACCATCTATAAACAATACAGTCATTGCTGAGTTCAATGAAAATCAAGTTGTGATAAATTATCAGCAATAGCCACAAGAACACTCTGCAATCATTCCAAATTACCAGCAATGCCTATAATTTTTTTTCCAGCATTACACGTAGTTCCCAATACAAACCTTGGATTAATTTGTTTCCCATATTTCTCATAAATAAAAGACCAAAACCATCGATAATACACATGCATTCAGCAGTTCTGTGCATCAGCAAACTCTAATACCCAATTTTTTTTTTTTTAAAAACTATCAGAAAAGAAAAGATTTTAGAAAATTTCTATGAAAGCAGCATTCATAGAATACTAAGACTGGAACTTCGAGTAATTCGTAGGCAAATGGAGACAACACGCAAAAAAAATATGGATGCATTAAACGGAGAAGTGAAGAGTGGAACAGATCTAAAAAAAATGAAAGTGAAAAGTACCGGAATGAATGAGAGAGATATCAGAGCATCGAAGTAGTGGAAGAAGAAGAAAACGACGGTGTGTAACGAGAGAAAATATTGCTTGCTTTTCTGTTCAATCTCTAAAACGCAGAGACCGATTGTCGCTTTGCCTCTTTGAAACTTGTTTGTATGCGGCTTGCGTTTCGCACGTGAAAAGGGGAGTTACTATTTACACTTCCTCCTATAACTATTTAATAGCCTAAAAGCTTTTCATACAAAATTTATCTAATTATTTTAATTTGAAAATAATAATAAAAATATAAATTTAAAATTTAAAAAGATAAACAATTAAAAAAAAGTATACGAAGAACGATAAAAGAAATATATGTAGTTTAATTTTTTAATGATCAAGAATTGTTTTTTTAAAATATTTTCTAAATCAAATTATGTTTAAAATGAAAAGTAAGAATATATATGAAAAGGAGAAAAAATTAAATGGTCAATGACTCAATATAATATAAGATTAGGACAAGAGCGTTTGAAGCTAGAATTTCTCTATTATTAATGAAAACATTTTTAGGATTTATTATTATTATTATTATCTCAAACCACTTTTCTTTTATTTTATTTGTATATTTTATTTTCTTAAAATTTTATTTTTTAATTTATTTATTTTCATCTTTAAATTTTAATACTTGTGTAAGGCAATGTATGTAGATGGTGGCTGTTTGGCTGTTCGAGCACTTCTTGTGCAATTTAATGAATCGTTTATTGCTGACAAAAAAAAAAAATGTCCTAAATTCCAATGATCTTGTATTTGGTATTAAAGCATGAGGTAGTGGGATTTATAAACTAACTAAATTGTATGATTTCACTAACTAAAATGAGATATCAAATTATTCTTTACAAACTATTATATATGCATTGATCATGAGATTATCGGTATAGAGCTTTGTTTTAAATTTGAGTCTAAACTTAACTCAATATTAAAAGTTAATTCATGACCAAGCACTATTTCCTTATTCTATTTATATACATTATTTTGATCATTTCACAATTTGATACGAGATCTTCAACAATTTTTTTTTTTTTTGCATAATAGTTTATAAAGTTAAATATATTAGTCAAAATTTAGTCATCACAACTTTCAATTGTAGATGATTTATAGATCTCTGACAAACTGTTTTTCTCTCCAACCTTCCATTTATTTTTACATTATCAATATTACATATATAATATATGGAATGAACATAAACAACATAGAAGAGTCTAATTAATTAAAGAGAGGGGAAATTAAATTAGGCAATGAATTATATTATATAATATATAATTTATGCTTTGGCAGCCTCTAGTGCTGAGAACCGATTTTCATGTGCCTCTGGAGCAGCCGAGCCCCTGAATAGCAAAATTGCTAAGTTTCCTAAGCAGAAATAGATGAAACAGCCACAACAGTGTGTCACAAACGAACCAAAATCAGTGCCTACTATGCACTGCCATCCAGCTCCATGCATTCTATCAAATTCCTGCACCAACAACAACATACAGAAAATTAATGACCAAAGTTTAATTATTAATTAAATTAAGGAACCCATTTTTGTGACTAATCTCAGCCAAGAAATTAATTTAATTGGAATGCTGTTATTCATATTTACATTTATTAGTCTCTGATTTCATTAAATTAGTTTATAAATCTATCAAATTTAGAATCTAATATAACAAGTAGTTAAAATGTTAGTAATTAATTGTTGAGACTCATTTAAATACTTAAATATTGTATAAAAATCAATTTATTAATAAAAAAAAATCTAAAACAATCTCTTAATTAATTGCTGTAACCAAAAAATTTAATCTCAAATTCGAAGAATATTGGATGAATAATTTATGATAGTGATTGTTATCATGTAATTCTCACCTACCATAAAATTATTGACTTTCCTAAAAATTCATCTCTAGAATGAATTCTAGTTAACTAACAATGTAAAAATTATCATGTCAACAATTAGAATCATACAACCATTTAATATAATATACATATTTATTCTGTAATTTAAAGTATTTAATTAATAACATTTAGTATTTGTTAGCAAAACTCACTAGAGTTGGCTACTTGGCTTAATGGTGAGAAAGTCTAATTAAATAGTTTGTACAAAAATTTTAAACTCAAATCTTTGTCGCTGTTGCACAAAAAAAAAAAAATTGTAATTAGCAATATTTTTTAAAAATTTACCTTCTTTATAAACCGAGCAATCTCAATGGCTTCAGTGACATCAAAGAAATCGAGTGCTTTGGATGCCAAACCCATGGCATCTTGCTGCATGGTCTGAAGCATGTCAGTTTCACCAACCACAGCCTTGCCCTCCAGCATGATGAACCAAATTTCAATTTCACCACCAAAAAACAAACAATATTAATGGGAAAACAAAGTAAGAGAATTAATGATGGTGCTTAAAATGAAGCTATAAGCACACAGCAATAGAGCAAAAGGAGTTGCTTAAAAGGTTGTAAAAAGTGCAGATTAAAGGGTAATAGATGGAGGCATTATATAGAGACACATGAAAAAGGGTAGTGCTAATTGGTCAGCCACGTATGAATTTCCTTTGTGGCTACCAAAAAATGTTATGCATAATTAGCCAATTTTACTAAATAAGATGATAAACATGGGACCAATAATTGGAATCTCATTTTAACTGCTTCTGCATATATATGGATCAAGCTTGTCTCTATTATCCTTGGTACACCATGGACCACTAGTGTGAAGTAAACAGCATTAGTGTTATCCTAAATGTAAATCAAGATAAATAAAATTTAGATACATGCAATCTCATAAGTATTTTTTGTGCTATTTTTTTAATCAATCAGGATTTAAATTTTATTTTACTAATATGTATAATAAAAAAAATATGTGTTAAAGATAAAAACTTAGGTTATTAAAGTAGTGAAAATTTAATTTTAATTGGAAAACATTGTAAAAATATTTAAAAAATTATCTTTGAACTTTGTCCAAAGAAGATAAGTTGGTATTATCTATTGCTGAGCCTAGATAATGCTGGACACGTGGTGAGTACTCTGTGGCCTTGACGGTTGATTTGCCACGTGTGATTGTCAAGGTGGTGCACGTGATGGTGTTGTGGTAATTTGTCAAGTTCTGACTATGGTTGGTTTGATTTTGAACATTTTGGCCTATGTATATGGCAGAAAATCCACTCCATTGCAAAGACTTTGGAGATGTCAATTTTTTCAGAATCACACAATCTTTGTTCATTTTTCAGAGAAGATATTGCATTTTGACTGTTACAAAAAGTTAAGGATGGCTACAGTATAGTTATCCAAGTTCAATTTGGGTTTGAAGCATTTCATTTTTTTAATTTTTCTTTTAAAATAAGATGTCAATTAGTGACAATAACAATGACTATAACTTTTTATACGTATATACAATGGTATATGTGTACTTGGGTACTTTTATCTGTCGGGAAGTGATTTTTTTAATTATGGTAATTAAGATTTCTTAGCTATCCACTTAAAAAAAAAAAAACAAACTTAGCCCTCAATCAAATTCCTAAGTATTTTCATAAGCTTTGGTAATTTAAATTAATTGTTTAGGGAAATAAATCTTTGGTCGTCTAAGGTTTTGTTATACCTATATCTTAAGGTTTATTATCACTCTTTAAGAATGTGTTTAGTGACAATTGAACTCAAATCTTACTAATTCAATATGCATGTGTTGCCAATTGAATCATGTTCATTGAATGATAACTAATAAGTGAAATCTTGATGAACTTTATTAGTGATTTTTTTTTCTCGATCTATTTGATAGAAAATTGTTAATTAAGTACGTCAAACAACAGAACAATTAAGGTAAGTCATGGTCGATCTAAGGTCTAAAATATTTTTTTTAAAAGCATATTTTTTTAATATACTGGGTCTTTTACTAACATATGTGATTTTTTTTATTAACATATATATGAGACTTTTTTTTTTTTTTTACTTTATCAATACTAATAATAACTTTTTTTGCTAATAAATCTAAAGCATAAGTTTTAATTGCTTTATTTTTGAGTGACCATGAAACCAATGTACATTTGTAAGGCTTAGGACCACATAAGATTGCGTTGTGCCCTAGATTATTCATAGAATGATGGAAATTTGGGACACTTGTTTACCATAGAATTTTGGCATGAGTTTACTAGTTAAGGTTATTTTTTTCTAGGTAAACAGAAACAAACAAAGTGAGAAGACTCAGATAACAATCACCACAAAATAGTTCATGGTCAGCGATAGTCTGATGAATAATGCTAGTTTGAGCCATTTGCCCTAGTCGGCATATTCATCTTCAAGTGGACCAAGTCACACGAATATTCATTCTTGTTTGCGTTTTTTGTCCCTTTTAAATTTTTTTTTTGTCAAAATTCACTTTCTGTATTTTTAAATAATTATCGTTTTAGAGTATTGAATTATAGTATAAATAAAAAAACATTAATTATTCCCTTAAAACTTGGAAGAAAAAATTATAGGATTTTCATTTCTTAAAAAGAAGATATAATAACTTGAATTTATAATTAATTTCCAAATTAAACAAAATGTTAATAAAACGATATAAAGAAAAGGATAAAATTGAAAAAAAGGTAATAATTAAATAATTTTTAGTATTGTAAAAAAACACAATAAATAGTTTGAAATTAAAAAGAAAAAGAAGCTTAAACAACTGGGAAGAAGATATGTGATCTTGACACATATATGGTTCTATATATAGATTGATATATACCAATTACTTAATTAACACGTGTATGGTTCTATATTAGTATATCAAAATCACGTCAAAGTCACGTTTAATGCATAAATTTATATTCATAACTTTGCTTTTCAATTTTCATGTGTATATATGTTTGTAGTTTGGACACTCTTCCAATAAGGACGTACGTACATTAATAAAATCATATCCAATACATATAGATATATACAACAGATTGAAGGTTAATGATAATATCTATACAATAAATAAAATAGAATATCAATCTTTAGTATCGTCTTTAGATTTCATATTTCTACAAATATGTTTACTCTTCAATTATATATTTTATTTCTTTTCAGTTTTAACTACAATAATAATATATTTTTTAATATTTTTTTTAAAAATAAATGTGTAACTATCCACTGATATACACGAATTTCATCCACTAGTAACAATAACAATATCAACCAACTAGAGTCAACTCTTTAATGACACCATTAACCAATTACCTAGTCAACTATTCATCCTAACTTTCAGATGGAAGAAAACCAGAGAGCCAATCCTAAATTCAGCATTGGCAGAATTTGCATGCCAACTAGACCATTTATTTAGTTGCTTCTATTCTTTAGTACTTTATTATCACATATTCCTTACAGAAGAAGTTGTCTTCTTTCCTTTCTCTACCCAAGCTGTGTTGGATTCGTTAAGTAGTAGGTGATCAGTGACACCTGTTATTGTTAATTAGCTGCACCATATTCTATTCAACGCAACACAGGTTCCATCCAATCTAACACTGACACCCCAACGTGCATGCCACCGACTCAACCGTGTCCACAACGGAACCGACATCGGTTGGTACTGCAACTTCAACTAATCAAGATTCAAGACTTGTGTTTAAGGAAAAATATATTCCTATATATTTTATTTTAATAAGAAGCATAAAAGAAAATAAATGGTGTTATAAAAAAACGAAAAAGTATATTATAAGACTGTAATTATAGTTTTAGAGTGTATCATCAATAATCAATAAATTCATATAAAGAGAGAGAGAAAGATCGTTGCATATTCTGTAGTATTTTTCTAACCCGTGTTCTTTGCCACCTTTCTTTCTCCACCTTCCATCTTCATCACCATTCCCAAACCTCTCTTATTCTCACTACACCACTTTCTCTCTTTCTCTTCATCGTTTACATTTTTCACCTCTCTCGTTGATTTAGTTAAGCATATCTTGATATCACAATCCAACGTACTCCTTCGGCACGTACGCCACCGCTGATTGAACCAAGCGATGGCGCCGCGTCTCTGGTCCTGCTTCACCAGAAGCAAGGAGAACATCCGCGGCGGCGGCGGAGACGCCGCCGCGGCCTCGGAGCGGCGCGTGGTGACGGCGGACCTCTCTACGGAGGAGCAGAAGCGCGGGGGGCCGGTGCTGGTGGAGATGTTCTCGTCGCAGGGGTGCGCGACGTCGCCGGCGGCGGAGCTGGTGCTGTCGCGGCTGGGCAGAGGGGACTTCGAGCTGGAGATGCCGGTGGTGGTTCTGGCCTTCCACGTGGACTATTGGGACTATATGGGCTGGAAGGACCCGTTCGGGGCCAGCCAGTGGACCGTTAGACAGAAGGCCTATGTTGAGGCCCTTGGGCTTGACACCATGTTTACTCCTCAGGTTGTGGTCCAGGGCAAGGCCCAGTGTGTTGGAAATGACGATAACGCCCTTGTTTCTGCCATTACTAGCGCTCCTAGATTCCCTGCTCCTACCTTCCAGGTTAGCTCCCGGGTTTAGACTCAGTTTTATTAATTGAAATTTATTAAAAATTATAAAATTTTATGGATTCTTTGCATTGTTTAATGATAATTTATCTGAATTTTGTAATTTTAAATGAGTTTAATAATAATGCAGATGTAAAATAATTTTATAATATTATTCAATCATAATTTTTGTTTAAATAAATTATTTTTTATAAAATTATTTTAAAAGTTATACAAACAAACAGCATGTTCGGATTGAAAAATGGTATAAAAATGCACCATCAGAAAATGTGTTAAACAATGAGTTCCTAGCACTCTTGTTTCATTCATTGGCATCATTTAATTTCCTTGGTTTTGTAAAAAAAAGAATCGGAGTTTGATATGATAATCCATGCTGGCATCTAATGTAATCCATATATTTGTTAAAGGGTACAAAATTTAATTCAGTGCTTTTTCTGATACAATGTTGTGAGGTGCATGTTATGTAAGTTGTTAAATGCCCCAAATATGCATACTTTACACCAGGCGATCCCAGCTCTTTATTTTTATATATTAGGTAGGCTAAGAGTAAGAGCCTATTTGGTTAGCATTGAATAAAATCATAATGGAGTGAAAAGAATTGATTCCTATGGTGACCGATCTTGTTTGATAAGTTTTCAAAATCAATTCTGCGGTGAGTGGAATTGATTTTCAGAGAAGTAAACAATTAGGTGCCAAAAGTTTCACATTGAAGTGATCTAAAATTTACATTTTGTTTATAGAAAAAAGATATTATATGATTAAAAAAGGTGTAACACATTCCCAAAGAAAACAATGAATTTATATAGCTTAAAGGCCACAGCATCACTTCTGACCAAAGTAAACTAGAACACTTTAAGACAGATCCAAAACAGAAGTTGATGTGTGATTTTCAGCCACAATACCATCATCCAACCAACACCAAGTAAGAGGTCACTTGTTCACCTAATACAAATTAAGATGTTTTGTGAGTTATGGAAGTTATCATGTTCTTTTCATCACTTACATTTTTAACAGGATTTGGATCAAAAGTATCTTTTGAAGCCATCAGCATCACTAAGACACTAACTATTTCACACACAACTTAACATCACTTACCAACAATTAAAAACCTGACATTCCAACTTCTAAGATGCATCATACATTTGCTTATTTTTCTAGGCATAGCATAGAGTGATGACATTGACACACATGCCAACTAATCATGTAAAAGTCATGTCTATGCAAAACTATGTGTGTGTTGTGCACCTAGGGGTTAAACATCTGAGAGATTTTACCAATGGGCCTACACCACACTTTAATTCAAAACTAAGTCTCAGGTTTATGCATCTTTGTCTAACTTATATGTTGTTCAACTTTTTCATTTTTACTCAACGTGGGATTTCACCTTCACACTTGTATTTAACATAAGTATGTATGTAAGGAGTTTGTTTGTCTGTTTTGATTCTTTTTAAAGATTACTATTGTTAACTAAGCAAAAAACTGTCTTTCTATCAGACAACTTTCACCAGGCCTGCACCAGATTCACTGCAAGTGTCCCTAACAGGAGCCTTGAGGACCAAGGTAGACAGCGACGGTGCCAATGTCATGGTAGCGTTATACGAAAGCGGTTTGGTCACCGACTGTCCAAGAGGGGAGAACATGGGGCGTGTTCTATCCAATGACTACGTTGTTAGGAAGCTTGAAAAGCTCTGCACTGTCAAAGACATCTCTGCCAAGAAAATGGTATCTGGAACGGTTAACTTTCCCTTGTGGGAAGGATTCAACAGCAGCAAATGTGGCTTGGCTGTCTTTGTTCAGAGCAAATCTCACCAGATTTTTGGTTCGCAGAGTTTTCAGCTGCCGGATGATATATGATGATTCTGATTGATCATCAGTTTCATTCAGTTGTTCTGCTTGCTGTTATCATATTCCGGTTTTACATTGTTGTTTGTTAGGTCATATGTACAAATTGTGTTATGATTTAGGATAATGCTGTTTTCTTTTTCTTTTCTACATATTTTTTTTCCTATGTACTTTGTCCTTCCTTACTATTGACTCTATAATTAGGAGATGGAGAGAGAAGTTTCAATTTGTGGCGTGAACAATTTTATTGATTGGATTTGGAAATTGGCACTTATGTTGAATCCTTTGTCCTCTGTCTAATTGTTGTTCTTTTATTCGATTTCCTTGTTGTGATGGCAACTTTTTGCAGTGATTTTTTTTCTACATGTTTCATCCATACATTAGACTTTTTTTTTTGCCTCACATAAATCTTCGTTGAGAGGCAATTTTACTCGAAATATGGGCAATCTCTATTAGCAGGAATTTGAACCTTAGTTCACTATATTGTTTTTCACTAGACACAACCTATGTTGGCTCACATTTGACCTCTTTGATTGTTGCATAAAGAGTAAAGACACATATTGTTTAGTAATAAACATATGATACTCCACGACAAGAAGAATAGAAGCAGTGAACATTAAAATATTTCTCAAATTATAGTCATTAAAATCATAAAAGATTCAACTAATGCCATGAACTATAGAAGCTATTTGAGGTACTACTGCAATCAAACCATTATTATGTACTCTCGCAAATGTTTCATTCCCCATGCATGTTTTTTGGTCAAGAGTGAACGAAACATGGAAATTGGGAAACACTATTTGGTGGTGGATGCAACAAACACCATTAACACCCATCAAAATTGAAGATCTTTTATGGACATTTTCAACCAGGGCATCCATGCATACTCACAGGATTTGTCGTAGTTAAATATAGTCAGAAGGTACACATCAAATCAAACTATTGTTTTGTAGGCCTTGTATTTTAGCTTTTTTTAAGGTTTAATTACAATTTTAATTCATGTATGTATTATTGTGAACCTTTTAAATTTAATTGCTCACAGTTTTTATTTTTCAAGAGACCAAAGAAATAATATATTAAAAATCCTGGATGCTGTCAAACCAAACTAAAATCGTAATTAAAAAACAAAATCGTATTCAGTATTCAACTAATGCATAGAAAAATACAAAAATTAAATTGCGCAACCGGAGAATCGAACCCGGTCAGTACCGTGGGAGGGAACTATGATACCACTACACCAGTTGCGCTTTAAATTTAAACTTTTTCTAATTTTTAACAACTATGTAAGATTTTTATTATTTTAAAATGATTAAAAAATACTTTAAGAAAAACTGCGCATCCAGGGAATCGAACCCTGGTCAGTACCGTGGGAGGGTACTATGATACCACTACACCAGATGCGCTTTTCCATTTATTGTGTAGAAATTAAAATTATATTAATTATTATATCAGACAAACTTTTACTTGTAATTTTTTTTAGTAAACTGCATTTATAAATTCTTATATATTCAAAAAATTAATTACATCAGAATAGTTGACTAGGGATTTAAAATTATTTTTTTATAAAAAAAAATTACACATGATTGTCCTTTTATTAAACTCATTAATAACATGACAAGTTAATGAATTATTAAAATTGTTGTTACATATAAGTTAAAGTTGTTACTTGTCCAGAAAGATAAATGTTATGGAAATGTTAGTTATGTTTAATGTATATTTTTTTGTAAATAAAAAAATTATCGGAAAGTGAAATGTTTAAAATTATTTAACAAGTCATAACAATTTCCTCCTCAAGATCAAATGAAACTCTAATGAGTTGGAAGAGAGATACAAAACTAGCTTGTTTGCCAAGGACTTCTCAATAGTATGGTATAGATTCCAAAGACAAATTTATTCTTGGATCACTATTCGCATGCTTATTATTGTGATTGTTTATATCTATTAATAGTATATTTCACAAATAAACGTTAAGAATGATGAATTTCAAGGGGAAAAAGTATATATGATTCCTTTCCAAGTATCTCATAATTCGAGGAAAGTTTGTAAATTAAAGAAAATTTTTTGTGATCTCAAACAATTTTCTAGAGTTAAGTTTGGAACGTTTTCCATTGTGATTGAATCCCATAGTTTTCATTCTAGTTCAAATAATTTTACATTGTTTGTAAAGTGTACCTCACATGAGTTTATATTGCTATTTTTACTAAGGACGATGTTGATGAGATTCTAGAGTTAAAATTCCAATTAACCCAACAATTTGAAGTGAAAGATTTAAGCACTCTACATTACTTTTTGGGATTGAAATTGCATATTCCCAAGAGGCCAGCTTCTCTCTCAATCTCAATACATTATCAACATCCTTGATTAAGCTAATCACTTTGACACTTTGACCAACGAGACCACTCTTATGTTGGTGTTCATTTGTCAGATCTCACTTTATATTGTACTCTTATTGGCAACTTGGTGTATCTTAACATATTAGACCTAATATTGTTTATGTTTTGCATGTGGCTACCTCTTTACGTCTTAGCATGAACTGTTTATTTGGTTTGAAAAAAAAAAAACATGAACTCTTTACTAAGTTCATAGAATATATTACGCGGATTAGAAATATTGATACTTTTGCACATTTAATTTTTACACTAACTTTAGAGCTTAATCATGGGTGAAGTTATTTACTATTATTTTGTATCCAGTGTGTAGTGCAAAATGAGTCATCTGATGTTGTAGTGGTTCATCTATAAACTTCATTTTCTTCTTATTTCAGGTAAAGAAATGCAATTTTGAGGTTCCAAGAATGATACATTCTGCAACCGTATAGTACATAGACAAATGTATGTTGCGTTTTATTTTTTCTCAGGAAGCTTCTCCATTAACTCTGGTATCACCTCAAACAGATCTCCTACGAGTCCATAATCAGCAACCTGTATTTTAGCATATCACATAAGTATGGCAAAACGGGTTTCTTCTTTGAATGGGGTTTGTCACCAAAACAAAGTAGAGAAGCTGCATTTTAAAATAATTGACATTCAAGGTTTTTCATAAAGATTAAGAAAGTCATTAGATACTCCTAATTTTAGTCAAATATATTTGATTATACCCTCCATTGATGCGCTCTCTCACTGCACTCGTTCTTTTGATTTTTTTAAAGTGACAAACAGTTAGAAACAAACTAAAATTTCTAAAGTGGCCATTACTTTGAAATGGAGAGTAGCTTGATCCATTTAAAAGAGAGTCATTACCTGAAATATAGGAGCATCAGCATCGTTATTCACAGCAACAATGACCTTGGAATCCCTCATTCCTGCCAAGTGTTGAATAGCACCAGATACACCAAAAGCCATATAGAGTTCAGGAGCAACAATCTTTCCAGTTTGCCCTACCTACATATCAAATTTCCAATGGGAAACATGGACATGAGAACACTATATTAGCCATGAATTAAAGAAATTGAAGTGGTTACTGAGATTCACTAGGTTGAAGTTGTGAAATCCACCCTCTGGAAATGCAAGGTAAGCAAGCCTACTACTACAAGAACCAAACACTGGATCCAACCCTTCCTTGGACCATGTGCATACGATTTAACCAGGTTGCCATTTTAATTTTCTAAATTATAAACAGTCGCTAAAAGATTGAAAGGTTACATGAAATTATTCATGCCTGCTACTTGACAGAAAACAAAAAAAGTATGTGTTCAGCTTTTACTGCGTTCAATTGATATGTGAACTTTGACATTCTATTCCTCTGTTACACTAAGAGATGTAAAAAGAGGAATCTAAAATGAGACTTCATTCCTCTTTTCTCTTTCAGCTTTGCTTTTGTATGAGTGAGTATGTGTGACAGAGGGGGTAGAGTGTTAATCTTGAAAGGAAGAAAAGTTGTCACCTGGAGTTCATTAGGAACATATCCTGCATCAACGGCAGCACGAGTGGCACCAACTGAGCAAAGGAGAATGAAGTTAGCAGATTCTACTTAATTCATATAACAAAGAATAAAATGTAAAAACTGATAACAGTGAAACATCATGTGTCAAGGCAAGGGATTAGATATTAAGAGTTTTTTCATCCTATCATTAACCTAGGAATTTAAAGCAGGGAGCATATGGTGAATAATGCAAAACAGAAATAACAAATCTCTAGCTAATAAAATAAGTATCATAATAGCATATTAAAATAATACCTGCAGCACCAAGTCTCTCAGCTAGATCTTCTATCAATTTAAAGTTCTCAGCACTCTTTAGTGCTCGGCCACCAGTAACTACAATCCGTGCATTCCCAAGATCTGGTCGTTCATCATCCTGGGAAGTTTGGGAAATATATCTAGACTTGCCCAGATCTGCCCAAAAAAAGAAAAAAGAATAATTTAAGATTCTTTTGCCATAAGGGAGGTTCAAAGATCCAAGTCTGACAGGGTGGTAATTGATCAAATAGATGTAAATGGACAATTATATGTGTTATTGTTGAGCCATTGCTCTTTAAGCATCCAAGCAGGATCTATTGTAAACAGATAATTGAGGAGAAAATGCATTTCTGCTTTTTTCAATTCTCCATATAATAAAATGTCCATGCACCAGAAATAGAAAAACAGACCTTCATCAAAGGTTGAAAGGTCAACCTGAGATATTGAAGCCTCGTTAGATTTTGCCTCAACTGATTTCTGAGGAACAGGAAAAGATGTGGATCTAATTGTTAATATACAAGGATTGGAACCAGTATATCGGACAGTACAAAGTGCATTTCCAGCATATATTGGCCTGTATATGAAATCAAAATCATACATTTCATTACACAAAGAACCCAAGATGTATTCATACAAGACAGAAGCAGGATCGTAATGAAATGAATAACTCAAATACAACATGTGTGTTGCATCAATGAGCTTCCAAAACCACAAAGAGAGAGAGAGATCCCTAGTCTCTAAGCCATCTCTTCAACTCTATAATTGTGCCATAGCACATGCAAACTGATTTGTTCTAAATTTTTAAGTCTAAGACAATAGCTTAGCAAAAGAACATACAATGAAGTTATAAGAATACTTGTTCAGGAACCTTCAGTTGTTATCATGCTTTTATTTTCAGCCAATCAATGTACATTAAAATTTCACTTTTTCTACTCTTTCTTTAGTAAGCCTTAAGAATAAAACGGAAAAATCTTCCCCTTTACACATGAACCACCATCCATATTGTATCATTTCAGTCCTCATCTATTAGTCAGGATTATCATTAGTTTGTATCTTTGCACCAAAAAAATCATTAGTTCGTATCTATTCTGATGTCCTATTATCCAGAGACAGAAGCTATTTATGGCAAATATGCTCTGATAGCAACACCTTTCCAGAGTTCAAAAGTCCCAAGATAATCCAGGTTTACAGGTTTTTCAGCACTCTACTCTGGACTCCCGCTTACTATTAGAACTCTAATTAGTCATAGCTTACAAATAGACTTTATAAACATGTAAAAAGAAGGAATGAGAAAACTGTTTACAGCATTGACTATTAATAGTAGGTAACCACCATCAAAATTTGCAATAAACAGCAGGTTCATAATCATTAAATTTAAAAGAGAACACAACAAAATGTACCTCACGAAAGTATTGGAATCAGAAATTCCAGTAACATCAGTAATCGGAGAAACATCTAACAGGGCAGCCGTGCGTGGAATGACATTTTTCCCAAAAGAATTTGCAGCAGCAATTATATGAGAGTAACCACCACTTTGCTGAACCAAATGGACTAATTTAGCCCAGGGCTCTGCCAGAGGGTTCTTGAATTTATCTGAATCTGCCACGAGCACCTACACCAGAAACACACACACCACCAAGCATCAAAATCCTGAAACTCAATCTTCCCTTCCAACACATATCTTCAAATACATAACCCACACCCTTTCTCAATCACAAAATCTCCATTTCCTCTTTCCCATTTTCACCATTTCAAGCTCAAGACAAATGTCCAACGCACCAAAACATGAATCCCCACTTATCTATTGCATATTCCCAATAATAATATAATATCCAATGAATCAAGAACAATAATCATTAACAACAATAATGATAATTATAATAAATAAATAAAATAAGCAACATATAAATAGACACCTGCATTATCTTTCACTTGAGCTGTACTTCCTGAATTTATTTAGGCTACGTGTTTTCAGTCAGAACAAACTTGACTATTGATTGAATTGGAACAACTCCAAGCTATTCATTAATTTAAGAATAAAATTGAATATCCACTCTAAAAAAATCCTAATTACATAATTTAAAAAATAAAATAAAAAAGTTTGAGTTACCTTGGAGATTGAAGGGTGGCACGAAGCAGCATGTGAAGCAGCTTGATGAAGTGAAGGACCCGAACCAGCCAAGAGCACAGAAACGGAAGAATCAGGATCGGGAAGACACGTGGCAGCTGCAAGTGCAGAGAGAGAAGGGGATTTGATAACGCCACCTTCGTGTTCCGCCACAACAAGCGTGCTACCCTACAACAACAGCAACACCACACACAGTGTGAATAGCATAATGCACTGTAAAAACAAACGAATCGAAAAAAAGTTCCGTTTTTTTTTTTTGGGAATGAATAATCGTTACGTGTCGATAAATGGAGTGCCCGGGGAACGAAACGCTGCGTTTCGTGATTGCTCCGAGCAACGCGCGAGTCGCCATTGATTCTTCGGGACGGTGAAGGGAAACAGTGCCGTATTGGAATCTATAGGCTGCGTGTGTCGCTGATGATAGCTATTCTTATGCGTTGCGCTTGATGGTGCGGGAAAACGGTGCCGTATTGGAATCTATGAAAGGAAGAAAGAATTGTAAGATGATGATAGTGATAACTACGACGATGGCGTTGACGTGTTTTTGTTTTTTTAATGTTTTCTCCCTTACTGGATATGGTAGCTGCCATGTGCGTCAACTTTTGGTACTTCGGGATACGGAAATCGTTGGTTGCCAAATGAAAGAGAACTTTCGGAAATGAAATTAAGGTTCAAACGTGCTTTTTGTTTCTTTAATTGACATTTAGTGCTTCTTTGTTCCACGTTTGAAATCACAAAACGTACATCTCAATTCATATCAATGTGATTTTACTAATTTAGAGTTGTTTAGAAACAAATTACAAATTTGAGTCAAGATGATAAAAGTGAATTCACCTTGATATATGGTCTCATTTGTTTTTTTTCATATTTTATACCTCTTTATTTTATGTGAATTTGATTTTTCGAGTACTATTTTAGTTATGTAATTTAATTTATCCGTTACTTTAATATTTAATTGAAATATTTATATGGTAGTGCAGTAAAGTATCATGTTTTTTCTTCAACAAATGTATTTATTTGACATAATAAAATTGTGCTTGCGTGTTCGCCCTTCTCGCCCTTCACTCCATAACTCTTTATATTCTGATGGTAACTTAATTTTCATGAACTGAATATTCTATGTATTATCTTTTCTTTTGGTTTCTTATTGAAACTCCAACAGGATACAAGAATAACTTGGAAGTTTGTTTTGATTTTTGGGTATCATATTTGTCTCTCTTGTTTCATAACAAGGTTAGTATCAAATAATGGCTTTGGAATTCGATACTAAACCATTGAATTTTTTCATATCCTGATCAAATATCCTGATTGAATTTAACCAATCTTGATGATTGATCATTGGAATAAATCATAAATAAAATAGTGCGATAAAAAATAATGTGCATGCAATTTTTTATTATTTAAAAGTAATGAGTTTCAGGAAGAAATGGAGATTGGAAGGAGATTAAAGGTTTATATAAAAAATATAACAAAAGGAAAAATTAGAATTGAAATTATGATCAAGAGCATTGCAATAACAAAAGGAAAATATATGGGTGTTCATAAATTCCAACCCTTATTACATGATGTAAATTATTATTTATAGACAAAGATTCCCAACTAGAAACTACCCATAACTTCTCCTAATAACTTTCGATAATTTTCACCGTTGATGACTTGTATCTTCAATCTCCACATGGCCTTTGTCTTCAATCTTCACCATTTATGACTTGTATCTTCAATATGCATCGTTGATGGCTTTTACTGTCTTTATGTTTTTCAAATATTCATTTCTTTTGTCACCATAAATTAGTCGAAAGATTATATTTTAACACTTAGTCAAAATAGTAAATCCTATTTTTCAATCTTAGTCGAAGAACATTTTTCCACAATCGAAAAATGATGTTAACATTTGCTTAGATGGCGGATCCACATTCAAACTATGGTAATTCTTTTGGTGAGCTATTACTAATTAAAACAATGACTAAATGTGTCTACACATGCTGGATGAGAAGTGACATTTGCAAAGATTTCAATGTTTAAGTTATATGATATTTTGGTAGAATAACAATATATTAGAGCAAGAAGGTACATACATATGATCATATGAAACTCCTTTTTTATAAGTGAGTATGTTTAACATTTGATTGATGATAGTGACCAACCCAATTAGATTGTTGTCAACTAGTAATCACTTCTCACCATTGTCAACATCAGTCTTTAAGAACAGGAAAGTTGTGAACTCATTGTTGGGCGATTCCCATAAATGACTGAGGTGTTCTCCGAGAATGAATGCAAGTTGAAAGCTAAGACTAAATCGAAGACGAAAGTGCACATGCACAAAGAGAAGATGAGAAGATGTAGGTTGTCACTTTCATTGAGAAGGATGTGAGTTTGAGAATAAGACTATAGAGAACAGAACACAAAAGAAGAAATAAATGGTGAGAGATGTGTGTGTAAAATATAAATGGAAGGACATGCATGATTATGTGAAATGCTATCATAAAATATTAATAAACATTACAACTTCCAATGTTACTTGAGTGTTCTAGTAGACCCTGCTCTCTATCATTTGTTTTTTGTTTTCCAATAAAAATATACTTTTATTTTATGAATGGAGACTTCAATAGTTAATTAATAAAATAAAACATACTAAGCAGACGACGAGGAAATAAGCTATGCAAATCCTACCTAAACCACATGCATTTTTCTCTTTTGAATTTTTAGGTAATGGTCAATTTTGGATTTTGTGCTCACTCATAGTAGCCTCACCTTGGATCATCTTTACTGTTGATTTTGATGTCCTTCTATATTACATGGCATGACAAGATATAGACAAGAACGATGTTTAGGGTATCTCTAATGAGAGATGCTTAAGAAATCCAATTTGGATATCCTAGTAACTTAGTAACATAGATACGTACCTAACACACATATTTTATACACAATCAATCATATTAGTCTACGTATCTAATTAAGACATAATTTAAAAAATAAAATATTATACTTATTAAACAATAAATAAATATTGCTTAAATATGAAAGTAAATATTACATATCTTTATATTTTAATTCTAATTTTGATTCTATTTTTTTTTTGTTTAGAAGTAACTTAATTTGTTACGATACAAAAAATAATATTTATTATTTAAAAAATATTGCTGTATATATAATTCAAAAGTGTAATATTATTAATTATAAATGAATGATCGGGTGATTTTGCTTTAACCAATATTCAATAGTATTACTTATAATATTTCATGAAAATATGTTTTCGTTGGTAAAAAAAATATAATATGTTTTCAAACAAAACAAATTAAAAAAATATGTCCAAATTAAAAGGATACAAATATATGTCTCTATATATAATTAGATATAATTAGATAGTATTTATTTATTGTTTAATTTATATGAATTATTTCAATTCATAATTTCTAAAGAATTATATATATATATATATAAATAAAGAATTAAAAAATAATAAATATTATATTTTTAATAAAACAAATTAAAAAATGACTTATAGATACAGTATTTATTTATTGCTTAATATATTTATTGCTTAATAGGTGTAATATTTTATTTAAAAATAATTACTAAAGTGCATTAAATACATAAAAGATTCAAATTTTAAAAAAAATTATTCAAAATTTAAAATAATATACTCTAATTTTTTATTTTATTTTAAATAATAAGTTTATTACTGCAAATAAAAGAGATTGATTTTAAGTAATTCAATTTTAATTAATAAGTTTTACCGCAGATAAAATTACTCTAAAGTCTTAAAATTATAAATTTATTATTTAAAAAAATTAAAAATCCACAATAAAATTATTATTTATTATTGTGTAGTAGCTCATTCTGAAAGGGAAACAAATCTAGAGATGCCTCCTCCAAAAAGATTACCAATTAGGTGGCGTGATGTTAGAATTCCAGTGGATCTCCATGAAAATGTGGTCATAGACAAATATCACTGAGGAGGGGAAAGTGATGAATAAGACAGATAAGCATGCTATGCTACAATTAATTAATGATTGTTTCGGTTATGTTATTGCAGGATATCCTTTTGTTGCTGGTCATATCATATCATTCTTTTTTCTTGTGCTCCTAATGCTTGTTATTGAATTAAGTATGTTTTATTTGTAGCATTGTTTAACACTCTCCTGGTTAAGTCAAATTAATTTATTTTTTATATTATTTTCAACTTGATTTGAGGATGAATAATTGATTTTGATAAAAGTGAAAGTTTAATTTTTTTTTTTCATTTAAGTATAATTAATTTAAGATGTAGTACTCACAGTAATTGGAAAAGAATACATATATCTATAAAATAAAATGGAGTATATTTTATCATTCTAAATAAAATATAAAACAAATACTTGATTAATTGTCCAAATAAAAAATAATGCAAATTCATTGTGGTTAGAAAAAAAAAAGTATAAAAAAACCTAATGATTTATATATAAATTAATTTTGAGACATTGTTGTAAAAAAAATTGCCCTCTCATGTTAAATTTTATTATTACAAAAGTCAATACTATTATATGGCAATCATGTTAAGATGTTAGTATATTATTCATAACATCAAATTATTAATATTACAGTTAAATGATTAATATTTTTGTAATCCGACGTTTGAGGACTTGACTAGTCTCAGGGATTTTGATTTTTGATTCATAAATTGTGGGATCCGATTCTGAGGCTATAGCACTAGCACCACCGCAAGTGTCTGAAATCCCAGGCATTCACACCAATTGGATCAAGTTTTGAACCCCAAATTCAACATGTCTTGCAGAATCAGAACCCAAGTTTTGAGATACCGATAGCGCATTATGAGAGTCCAAATCCTATTGTTGAGACAAATTTCATCTGCCCTCATCAATCTTGGATGAAAAAAATGTTTTGGTATCCTAATTTTTCAAATGTTCAAATGTTCAAATGTTAAAATTTCTACCTATAATTGAATCAAGATACTGTATCACTATATCGTTGTTTAAACCAATCACTGATTATTTTGTATGATCCGTATGTCAACGTCACATTATCTACTGTTAATACTGTTATTTATTTTTAACAGCAAGGACCAAAACTTAAAGTGCTTGTACAGGGACTAAAGCGGATGGTTTTTAATTTTAGGGACTAGAAGGTAAAGCCTGTGCAATTATAGGACTAAATGAGTAATTGGACCTTAAGTTTATATTTATATTTATGTCTTATAATAACATATGGTGAAATTATTTGTACTATACTTCTTGTTCTTCTACTTAATTTGGTCCATTAGATTGAGAAGATTTGCGCTTATTTGTTTTATATCTTTTTATACTACTTGTTTACTATGTGATAAATAAACTTTTTTTTCTCTCTTCATTATTAAAAAAGATTTGAATTTGTTTAAAAGATTGCATTCCTTTTCTCACTGTTTTTGATATTTTGTAGAAGAACATCGGTGGTGGGTTGAGGGTCCTCAAGCACATGAAAGGTGCCAATGCAAAACCTGATTCTCAGACTTTCTGCTATTTGATTCACAATTGTGAAACAGAAGATGATATAATGAAGGTAACTTAAGCTTAAGAGTAATACATGACTAGAAATTGGGCATATGTTCATGTCATTTTATTATTTTTGACAAATTGATGTAACTACTAGTGTTATGTTAACTGAAGTTCTGATCTCAAGATTTGATGTATGAACATTTTGACTTGCTAATTACAATAATTTTCCGTAGTATTTTGAAGAAATGAAGCAATCTGGAGTCCAAGCGACAAAACAATTTTTTATGGCCCCTATTAATTCATATGCAGCTTTTGGAAAATTGGAGAAGGCAAAACAGGTATGGGTATAAACAGCATGCCTAGGATTATGTTTACTGGGACTATAAGGGTAATAGTGGCATTGTGCAAGCTTTAAATATCTAGCTGATAGAACTTTCATGTTGCTTAGCATAAGTTCTCTTTCATGTTGCAGGTAGTTTTAGATCCAAACATACCAAACAAGAGCTTAAATGAAATCAAGAGTGTACTTGTCTCAGCTCTTGCATCAAATGGGCAATTGTGCGAGGCTCTTCTTGTGTATGAGGAGATTAAGAAAGCTGGACATAATTCTGCAAGTTGCTTATCTTCATACTACTTTGAATCTTTGGGTCAGTTCTTCTATTCTCTTGTTCAAACAACTCAAGGACAAGTTCGAAAACAATGATATAGTAATGGAAGCTCTTTTTGATGCAGTGAGTGCTTGTTCCCTCCTCCTGGTTTAATTTTTATAAACTTACAATATTATAGGAATGAATACGCTGGCTTACAAATAGTGTTTGGAATTCATTCGGGCTTCTCTTTGTAACAGACTATGAAATATTCGTCATACATGGAAACAGAAAAGTTTCGACATGTTTAACACTCTTCATCGCAATTACTCACTGATATGAACTTTTTGTCTGTCTGTGTAGGTATTTTCTCTAATTGCAGCATCTGAGTCAACTCATTTACAGATTGGCCTGGACTTGCTTTGGGCAATCAAGGATGAGCTTGGCCTTATGCCTTCACGGCAGTGTCTTAATTTTCTTCTGAGTGCTTGTGCAAATGCTGGAGATTTGAATAATGTTCGCTTGATTTGGAGAGAGTAGGAGGTTGCTGGATTTCCTTACAATTTACTAAGTTACTTGAGGTAATTAAGTTGTAAGCCTCTTTTGAGTTTTTGTATTTATCTTCTTAATTTGCCTTATGGTTGGTTGTGGCTGTTAATTATATTTTGATGGTTGTAGGATGTATCAGGCAATTTTGGCAGCAGGAGATGGTAGATCTGCTTACTTTATGCTTAAGAAAATTCCACAAGATGATGCCGAGGTTTGTTCTGTCATCATAGCATGTCAGCAAACTTACAATGGTCCAAATTCTGTAGGAGAAAAGGAAAAAGAAAAAAGAAAGGAAAGACTACTAAGACTTGATAATTGAAATGTAGGAGATTCCTAATTTTTGTGTGGCTTTAGAAATGTGCTTCAAAAGGATTTATCCTTTTTTTTTTTTAATGAAAGGAAGACAGACATGTATTACTTCCGGACCAATCATCCCAATTAGGTTTACACAAACAAATATAAGAAGATATTTATCCATTTTATTTGTACTTAGTTAAATATTCTGCCATGGCTCTACTACACAATTTCCCTTTCTTTGTCATTAAATAGAAAATACTTTGCTCCACTAACTAGTTCATTGATTATCATTGAAAATGTTGGTGCAAATTAATTTGTATTGAGGCTTGCCCTAGCTACTTGATTAAGAATAGACCCTTATATTATATTGGTTAAAAGGTTGTTTTGGGTTCTCATGTTGTTCTAGGCTTGTATTGTATTATAATAGCATTTCATTTCTAGCTGGAAAAGATGCATTTTGAATATGAAGGATGGCAACTGCCACTATTAGTCCAAGATAAATATCTTAAACCCCTTGTTTACTTCTACATTATTAGAAGTCATGTGTAATCCTTGAAAAAAAAAAATTAGAACTCTAACTGTTAAAGCATATGTAAAATGTTAATTTGGCAATACCCAAAAGCTTTTGTACTTGTATATATTTATTTTGAGCTAGCTAGCTGTGAACCTTTTCAATGATTAAATGACATGTCACTGTAAGAGTAATTGTGGTTCAGTGGTGACCTGCAAGGAAAGAGGTTAAAGTTTCATTGTCATTTATGAATACTAACATTTTGTACTGTATTTACGCGTGAAGAACAGGGCTAGCTAGTTGTACGTATGAGTGGGAAAAGTTAGAAAAAAGAGTGTGAAACCTGACCTGATAAATATTTCTTCTTTTGCATTTTCTCTACATTTTTTCAATTGATGGTGTCCGCTGCAATGGAGATTATTAAGAGAAGGGGCTACTAAGTGCTAACCATTAATTACTATACTGTTAATGACTCATAAACAAAAATAATGTTTTGAACTATAAAGTGAACATACAAACAATACAAGAAGCTGCCAAGAAAGTATACAAGGAAGTCTAAAAAACCTTTTTTTTTTTTAGTGAATAATATTTAATATAGAATTTGATGGGTCTTATACTCTATTTAATGATTTGTTAATCTGATTTTATAATTTCAATAAATCTTAATCAATTGGAAAGAGTATAATTATAAAAGTGTGTTGTTAATATTCCTATTAACTTAATGATACTTGGTTTTATGTAATGAGTTTTTATTTTGATTTGGTAGTTTTTAATAAATCTTAATTAAGGAGAAAGAGTATGATTATAAAAGTGTGTTGTTAACCTTCCTATTAACTTAATGATACTAGTATACTACTGCTTGGTGATCCTTTACATGTATTATATAAAGTAATTTAAAAAATATGATAGTGTTATTATAAAACATCTTAGTTCAAAATTTAGATATTTAAAAAGTATGACAATAATTGTTCAATCACTTTGCCATTCTAGTGGTCCATCCCCATGTTCATTACAAAGATGATGGATGTTTAAAGATACAAGATCTTTGGACCCCACAATTTATTTTGTGGTAACTGGCTGTGAACCTTTTCAATGATTAAATGACCTGCAAGGAAACAGGTTAAAGTTTCATTGCCGTTTATAAATATTAATATTTTGTACTCTATTTACGCGTCAAGGCTAGTTCTACGTATGAGAATTGAAACCTGACCCGAACCTTACGGCATGCATGTGGGAAAGGACTCAGAAATTTCTGCAAGATAAGATAGCTCACCTAACTATATATATTGGTAATAAAGTTGAGTCCTCTTCATCTAAAAAATACTAAAACAAATGTTTACCTTTTGTCTTGCTTTTTTTTTTTTTTATTCATCCATATAGTTTAAAATGTAATAAATATTTTTTTCACATTTAAACGAAAAATATATCATTTTCCTTATATATGCATCTAAAATAGATGCACACTGCTAATTGCTAAATATTTCTTGTATTGTATTTTCTCTTACATATTTTCAAAATATTTCTCTGTCTATATGCCTAGCTGTATTGTGAATTCAAGTCATACTTTTCAGACAATGCTGAAGAAACCAAGTAATTCAAAGGAGCTACTAAGAAGCTGCAAAGATAGTGTACAATGTTGACCATATTAATTAGCATTTCCGTAGAAATTAAGGAAAAAGGAAAAAAAAGGTGAAAGCGTATTAAATAGCTTCATCACTCACAGTCACAGCATCATCTTCACTACCCACGCTTTGTTTCTATCCTCAAACACCAATACACTTCACTGTCAACAACTTTCCTTCCTTCCTTCCTTCCACTGTTACTATTTGCAATGGCTTCTAAGGCCATCATCCAATGCAGCTCTTCTTCATCTCACTTGATGAGGACATATGATGTGTATTTCCATGCTTTTTATTTATTTATTAATTATTAATAAAGTGAGAGGTTTTAGAAGAAAAAAACATAAAAGGTATGAATAGTCAAATTTAACTTAAAAAAAAAAAAACACATTTCAAACTTATAAAGATAAAAAATAAACAAAAAATTTTATAAGAATTAAAAGTATACATTAACATATATATTATTAACATATTTATTTATAGGTCTTAACAACATATTTTAACCTATAAACAACAACAAAAACCTTTGTAAACAAATTAAGAAAATTAGGGAAATAAAATAAATTTCACATTTTCTATATTATTCTTCCTAAATTACAATTCAATTTTCTTTAAAAACTCTAAGATAGTTTTGACAAAGTGGGTAACGAAATTTTTTATTAAAAAGTTAAATAGTGTATTTTATACAAAACATTATTTAATGAGTTTCAAAAGTTAAATTTTACTTATATAAAGGGACAAAATAAATGACATTTTTGTTGCTTATAATAAGGAACTTAATAGTTAATATTGGTTAAACAACCAAACACTATATTTGAGAAATTCTAAGTTATACAATTTTTTTTAATTGGTTTTAATTTGAATCATTTACGTATGATAGGATATATATGCCAATAAATAAGAACTAATAATTAATCTGATACTAATCAGATATGTTATCCATGTAATTACAAAGATCCTAAATAAATAAACAAATCATAAACTACTAAAGATGAATAAATTCTAAAAGATTATCTAGGATACTCTAAGATATTTTAAGATATAAAATAGTATCATAAGATATTTTCATATTTCTAACCATATCACATAAATTAATTCAACCACTATTTCTCATCAGAAACACTAACACATACCTAATACATAGGTTTTATACTTTGCACCAAAAAAATATATATATATTTTACACACAACCAATCATATTAGTCCAAGTATCTAATTAAGGCATAATTTAGGAAATAAAATATTTCTATTACACCCTTAGTTCCTTATTATAAATAAGTATAAATATTGCAATCTATATTTTTAGTCTTTTTACAAAAAAATTGATTTATTTTTATCCTTATAAGTTTGAAATATATATATATATTTTTTTTTTCTGTTTTTGTTGTTAATAATAAGGAACGTAATATTGGTTAAACAACCAAACACTATATTTGACCAACTCTAAATTATACAATTTTTTAATTAGTTTTAATTTGTAATCTTTACAGAGTATTTTTTTATTTAAAAAAAAAACTAATGATTTTCTATTCAAATGCTGCTCTTTATGTAAATAAGGTGTGCAAAATGGAGGCCGACAACTAATCTTGCAATCCTTGTTTGTTTTGCATTCGCTTATGTTGATTGTATTGCTTTGGACACACGCACAAATGCCATTATCGCAAATTGTTTTTCCTTCACAGTTTGGTATCTGCTCGTGGTATTCGTCATTTTGATGACATTTTTCATGATTTGGTATCCTTGTGAAACAAAACCCTATAAAAAGATGTACAAATTCACAATATTAATAAATTTATAGGACTATACAAATGTTTTCAAATTTTTGGACATTACAATGTTGAAAGAAAATACCATTTACAACCATTAAAGCAAGAAGGATCGCTACAAAACAAGCTTTCTTCACCAAACTCATCCCCATGCCTAATTTTGATATAGTGTTTCTTAGGTTTAGACTTAAACAATAGTTTATTGCTTTTGTGAATTCAATAGATAATTTCATCTACATATTTATAGTCAAATATGCATTTTAAAAAAGGAAACAATTTAAAAAATATAATGTATTTTCTCTAATTCAGTTTTATTGGTTAAACTAATTTATTTTGTTAAAAAAAAAATCGTTGAACTAGTTTATTGTACACTTTAATTTTTGAATTGTTCTCAAAGTTGATAAATTTTAAAATTGGGGATATATATTTTTTTAAATTTATCTTTATCTTTTTATATATATGGATATATTGACAATATGATATATTGATTTTGTTCAAGGTAATTATTTTTCTCTTAATTTTTTTAGGGTATAAATAATTTTTTTTTATTACTATACAAGACACATATAATCACGATATCATATTGTCAATAGTTTAATAATTTTAAGCATTATCAAATATATATAATACGGATAATTAAAAATAGAAAACAATAATTACATATTAGTACCTTTACTTTATTTTTATTTTTTTAAAATTTAATATTTGTATTTTTATAATATAAAATTCATAAACAATCATTAAATGCATGATACGCAGTTATTTTTACACATTAATGATATTAATATCAAATTATAAAATTAAATGGATTAATTATTTAATGCATTGATTAATTATTTATTATGCATTTATGTCTTCTATTTATCGATGAACCATCATTTAATGCATGGGAGGATGCGCGTTGAAATATGGAAATCTCTATTATATCATTTGTTTCTTATTACTACGAGTGTAAAATATATTTTTAGTAATCTAAATTAATATAGTAATGTATATTTTTAATAATTATAAAAAATTTTGTTTATTTCTATTCTTATAAGAATTGAAATGTGTTATTTTTTATTTGGAGATAAGTTTACCTATACAAATTTAAATGTTTAATGTTTTTTTCTTTTACCATTTCACACTTTATTTTTTGTATTCTTATTTACTTATTATATTTTCATACTTTTATTTATTTATTAATTATTAATAAAGTGAGACGTTTTAGAAGAAAAAAACATAAAACATGTAAGTATGGATAGTCGAATTTAACTCAAATAAAAAAAAAAAATACATTTCAAACTTATAAAAATAAAAAATAAATCAAAAATTTTATAGGAATTAAAAGTATACCTTAACAACATATTTTAACCTATAAACAACAACAACAAAAACCTTTGTAAATAGATTAAGAAAATTAGGGAAACAAAATAAATTTCACATTTTCTATATTATTCTTCCAAAATTACAATTCAATTTTCTTTAAAAGACTCTAAGATAGTTTGACAAAGTGGGTAACAGAAAATTTTTATTGAAAAGTTAAATAGTGTATTTTATACAAAACATTATTTAATGAGTTTCAAAAGTTAAATTTTACTTATATAATGGACAAAATAAATGACATTTTTGTTACTTATAATAATAAGGAACTTAATAGTTAATATTGGTTAAACAACCAAACACTATATTTGAGAAACTCTAAGTTATACAATTTTTTTTAATTGGTTTTAATATGAATCATTTACGTATGATAGAATATATATGCCCATAAATAAAAACTAATAATTAATTTGATACTAATCAGATATGTTATCCATATAATTACAAAGATCTTAAATAAATAAAGAAACAAATCATAAATTACTAAAGATGAATAAATTCTAAAAGGTTATCTTGGATACTCTAAGATATTTTAAGATATAAAATAGTATATAAGATATTTTCATATTTCTAACCATATCATATAAATTAATTCAACCACTATTTCTCATGAGAAACACTAGACACATATCTAATACATAGGTTTTACACTTTGCACCAAAAAAAAAAAAAAACATAGATTTTACATACAACCAATCATATTAGTACAAGTATCTTAATTAAGATATAATTTAGAAAATAAAATATTATACTTATTAAGCAATAAATAAATACTGCTCAAATATGAGAGGAAATATTGCACATCTTTATATTTTGATTCAAATTTTGAATCTGATTATTTTTTTTCTAGTAGTAATTTAATTTGTTTTGATAAAAAAAATATAATATTTATTATTTAAAAGATATTGCTATATATATATATATATATATATATATATATATAATTCAAAAGTATAATATTATTAATTATAAATGAAGGATGAGGTGATTTTGCTTTGACCAATATTCAATAATATAATATTAATTATAAAGTGAATACAATATTTCATAAAAATATGTTTTCGTCGGTAAAAACATATAATATGTTTTCAAACAAAACAAATTAAAAAAATGTGTCAAAAAGTTAAAAGGATACCAATATGTCTCCATATATAATTACATAGTATTTATTTCTCGTTTAATTTATATGAATTATTTCAATTCATAATTTTTAATGAGAATTTAAAAATAATAAATATTATATTTTTAATAAAACAAATAAAAAAAATGACTTATAGAAAAAGTCAACATCTAAATATTTTCTCCCATCTAAATATTTGCTTCCATATTTGTGCAGTATTTATTTATTAATAGGTGTACTATTGCGAGAGTATGAGTGTCATGTTTGGGATCTAATGAATAAAGATTCAAATTTTAAAAAAATTATTCAAAATTTAAAATAATATACTCTAATTTTTTTTATTTTAAATAATAATTTTATTACTGTAAATAAAAGACGTTAATTTTAAGTAATTCAATATTAATTGATAAGTTTTACTGCCAATAAAATTACTCTACAGTCTTAAAATTATAAGTTTATTATTTAAAAAAATAAAAAATTCACAATAAAATTATAATTTAAAATAAAATAAATTATTCTATCTTACTCCACTAAAATATATTATTTTAAAATTTTAATAACAATCCGGTATTTCAAATTTCAATCCAATTTTTACTAAAAAATAAAATAAAAACAAAAAGAATATGAATTATTTTGTTATCAGCGTGAAGAACTAAGTATAGTTGTAGGAGAGTGGGAAAAGTTAGAAAAAAGAGTGTGAAACGACACAGCATGGATATGGGAAAGAACCCAGAAATTACTTGAGAGTGAAAGAAAAGTACCGAGAAATTACACAAAAACTATATTGTTAAATGACATGTTATTCCTCATTTTCCATTCTAGTGCTCCATCCTCGGCCAAGGGTACTATAATATATTCATTGCCATTTATAAATATTAATATATATTTTGTACTTTATTTACGCGTCAAAAAACAGGGCTAGTTGCAACTACCAAGAAAGTGTGGCCACATTTTCCATAAATACAAGATGCTTCACAGAAGCTGCCAAGAAGCTATATTTTTCCCTTTTGCAACTTCACTCACACCATATTCAATGGCTTCTAAGGCCATCATCCAATGCAGCTCTTCTTCTTCTTCGTCTCGTGTGATGAACACATATGATGTGTTTGTCAGCTTCCGCGGTGAAGACACACGTAACAACTTCACTGGTTCTCTCATTGGAACTCTCCGTAGTAAAGGCATTGATGTCTTCAAAGATAATGAAGATCTCAGGAAAGGCGAATCCATAGCACCCGAATTGCAAGAAGCTATTGAAGGGTCTCGCATTTTTGTCGTGGTCTTCTCAAAGAACTATGCTTCCTCGACCTGGTGCTTGCGTGAACTAGCACACATCTGCAATTGCACTCAAACATCGGGAAGAAGTGTTCTGCCTATTTTTTATGATGTTGATCCATCAGACGTGCGAAGACAGAGAGGATCTTACGAGGAAGCTTTTGCCGAACACGAAAAAAGATTCAAAGAAGACAAAGAGAAGATGAAGGAAGTGAAGATCTGGAGAGAAGCGATGGCAGAAGTTGGCGCACGCACTGGTTGGCATATCGGAGATAAGTAAGTAATCCTCTCTCGTTTTTTCATTATTTCCTAAACTTACTGTCTATATCTAAATTATTAGATCGAGTTAAGAGATGTATCATGTATATTTGGTCCAAATTTATACATGTCTACCGAACATGGTATTTTCAAAGTGAAAAAATACTCTCTGATCTATTGCTATCTTGTCCTATACATGTACATTATGTGTTTTGCTTCTTCTTGGGTGATTTTGCTTTCTACATTTTCTTTATATTTCCAGGTCACAACAATATGCAGAGATTGATGATATTGTTCAAACCATCATGAAAAGATTGGGTTCCAAATTTTCGAGTCTTCCAAAACATAATCTGGTTGGGATCGAATCCCGTGTTGATGAATTAGTAAACCATTTATGTTTGGAGTCGATTAATGAAGTCCGAGTCATTGGAATTAGTGGGATGAGTGGAATAGGAAAGACGACTCTTGTTCGTGCTTTGCATGAAAAAATATCTGATAAATTTGATTTTCATTGTCTCATTGATGATGTAAGCAAACTTTTTCGAGATTCTGGTGCGTTAGGGGTACAAAAGCGGTTACTTTCTGGGTGTCTGAAAAATGAAAAAAGTCAAGAGATTTGTGATGTTTCCACTGGAACATGTTTGGTAGGAACCAGACTCCGTAATGCAAGGACACTTATAATTTTTGATAATGTGGATAAAAATGCACTAGAAGAGGTGTTTACAGGGAATAGAGATACTTTAGATCTTTTACGTGAAAGCTTGGGTGGAGGGAGTAGAATCATCATAACTTCCAGGGATGAACATATATTTAAGAGACATAAAGTTGATGATGTTTATCAAGTCAAGCCATTGGATCAGAAGGATGCAGTTCAATTGTTTCTCAAAAATGCTTTTCGAGGTAATTTTGTTGCGATTGATTATGAAATGCCGATGTATGAAATACTATCATATTGTCAAGGAAATCCCTTGGCACTCAAGGCATTGGGCTCATCTCTGTCTGATCGAAGTGCCCAACATTGGAGAAGTACATTGACTAAGCTAAGAGAACACGGAGGAGTTAAAGATATTAAAGATGTGCTGCAAATATGTTTTAATGAGCTGGATGACCCAAGCAAGGAAATATTTTTAGATATTGCTTGCTTCTTTAATAAGTGTCGATATCAACGTGCTAAGGAAATCTTAGATTTATACAGATCTGATCCCGAATGTGGCCTACAAAATCTCAAAAACAGATCACTCATAACCATTTATTATGGTAGAATTGACATGCATGGCATGTTTGAAGATTTGGGCAAATGTATTGTTTGGGGAAATCCTCCTATGAAGCCAAGAGAGTGGAGTAGGTTGTGGAATTACAATGGTTTCAGCAAAGTTATGTCAGACAATAAGGTAAAATGATTTGAGTGTAAATTCCTTGGTTTTCTTTTCCCTGGAATCTCTAAATACTTGGATTGATCTAATATTTTGTCTCCCTTTTGCAACATGTAGGCAGCCGAAAATCTCGAAGCTGTTGATATTGTGTTTAATTCTTATTATGAAAACATGATAAGGATCAATGCTTTCTCAGAAATGACTAACCTTAAGTTGCTCAAACTTGAGATGCCCCACCTTGAGTTGCTCAATCTTGAGATGAATATGACATTTTCTGGAAGTCTCAATCATCTTTCCAATGAGTTAGTATATCTAGTTTGGGATAAATATCCTTTTGAGAGTTTGCCTCCAAGTTTTCAGCCAACAAAACTTGTTGAGTTGTCCTTGATTGACAGCAACATCAAACAACTATGGCAAGACAAAAAGGTACTGTTAATTATTGTTGTAGATTTTCTGTTTTTCTTTAAATGAACAAATACAAACTCTCATGTCATATCATTTTTCTCAGATTTATTAAAGAATCAAAAGAAAACTTAAATTTAATTATTATTGACTTCATCTCTTACTATTGATCCTTTACTAGCCTCTGTGCAATTTAAGACGTTTGGATCTCTCCTGTTCAAAAAGTCTTATCGAGTTGCCAAATTTCGAGGATGCCCCAAATCTCGAGTGGCTAAATCTCAAAGGATGTATAAAACTCAAGAAGATTCATCCATGGAAGTTTAGTTTTGTGAATTTGGAGGATTGCAGAAGTCTTACAGAATTACCAGATTTTGGAGATACTCTAAATAATCTTGAAACACTGAATCTCAGAGGATGCACAAAACTCAAGCAGATCCATCCATCCATTGGTCTCCAAAGAAAGCTAACTCTTTTAAATTTGAAAGACTGCACAAGTCTTGTTGAGTTACCACATTTCAAAGAGGATGTAAATCTTACAATGCTAAATCTTGAAGGATGTATACAGCTCAAGAAGATCCATCCATCCATTGGTCTTATAAGAAAGCTTAGAATTTTGAATTTGAAAGATTGCAAAAGTCTATTAAGCTTACCAAACAGCATATTGTGCCTCACTTCTCTTGAGTATTTGAGTCTATATGGTTGTTCTAAACTGTATAATACCCGGCTATTAGAAGAATCAGAGGATGCAGAGCATTTGAACCAGCTTTGTATAAGTGATGCTTCTACTGATTCCAAATCAATATCCTCCATGTTGAAAAGGTTCATGACATATGTGTTGCCATCACCTTTGTGGTATTCCGTAGCTCATAAAGATTCACTTGGTTGTTTGCTGCCTTCCTCGTTTACTATCTCATGTATGCGTCGACTTGATCTAAGTTACTGCAATTTACTTCAAGTCCCCTGTGTCGTTGGAACTTTACATTGCTTAGAAAGCCTAAAGTTAAGGGGAAATTATTTTGCTTCATTGCCTGACCTGAAGGAGCTTTCAAAACTCCGTTATTTAAACTTAGAGCATTGCAAGCACTTGAAAGATTTGCCTAAGCTCCCTTCACAAACCGACGACGTGTCAGATCATTCTTACCTTTCATTGTTCAAAATACCACTCATAGAACCTGTATCTTGGCGACTTATTTATCCACAGCCTGTTATGGGAGATATGACTCGTGGTTTTGAAGAAGGAATAGGATTAAATATTTTCAACTGTTCAGGATTAGTTGAGAGGGAAGAGTGCACTAAGATGGCTTTGGCATGGATGATACAACTTGTGAAGGTGTGTACAGTCCTTCCTTCTTTCCTCCTCCCATATCTTTGTTTTTTTCTTTTTAGTTAATAGGAACTAATGGCAGTTCTACTTTGTTTGTGCTACTAGGCGCACTACCGAGGTGATTATGGGTTTATGTTTGATCCTGCGGTTCCACCCATTTCAAGTGTTATTCTGGGAAGTGAAATACCATGGTGGTTCGACACTCAGCATGTGGGCATGGGCAGCTTAATAACAATACACAGACCTCCTCCTGACAACAGACGCAGCATTGGTGTGGCTTGTTGTGTAGTATTTGCAGCTCATTCTGTAAGGGAAACAAATTTAGAGATGCCTCCTCCAAAAAGATTACCAAATGGTTGGTGTGATGATGTTAGAATTCCAGTGGATCTGGATGAAAATGTGGTCATAGACAAATCAGATCACATCTGCTTATTCTATTTGGATGGAGGTCTATGGAGCAACTGGGGATTTGAGATAGTGGACAGACAAGGTTATCAGTTTGATATAAGGGACAGGCAAGGTTATCATTTTGAGGTGAAGAAATACGGGTATCGTTGGATAACTGAAGAAGATCTAGACAACTATGACTCACTGAGAGGAAGGAAGAGAAAAAGGGAAAGTGATGAATAAGAGAGATAAGCATGCTATGCTACAATTAATTAATGATTCTTATCGTAGGATATCCTTTTGTTGCTTCTGTTGCTACAGCTTTTTATCCTTTTTGAACAAAGCCACTCAATTAAGAATGGGTATTAAATATTTAAATAATAAAAATCAATTCAGATAATTTATCATAATGAGATGTAATAATTGCAATAAAATTTGTTACTAACTCATATTTAAAATATTAATATTATTTAAAATATCAGATTATCTTATAAAGGAATAATTAATATTCTTTTTGAATAATTTTTTTAAAATTTAAAATAAAATAAACAACCAAAACATATTATTTTAAAATTTGAATAATTTTTTTAAAATTTAAATCTTTTATGTATTTAATGTACTTTAGCAATTATTTTTAAATAGAATATTACATCTATCAAACAATAAATAAATACTCAAGCAATAAATAAATACCGCACAAATATAGGAGCAAATATTTAGATGTTGACTTTTTTCTATAAGTCATTTTTTTTAATTTATTTTATTATATATATATATATATATATATATATATAATTCTTTAGAAATTATGAATTGAAATAATGCATATAAATTAAACAATAAATAAATACTATGCAATTATATATGGAGACATATATTTGTATCCTTTTAACTTGGACACATTTTTTTAATTTTTTTTGTTTGAAAACATATTATATTTTTTTTACCAACAAAAACATATTTTCATGAAATATTGTATTCACTTATAATTAATATTATACTATTGAATATTGGTTAAAGCAAAATCAGCCTATACTTCATTTATAATTAATAATATTATACTTTTGAATTATATATATAGCAATATTTTTTTTTATCAAAACAAATTAAATTACTTCTAGAAAAAAAAATCAGAATCAAAATATAAAGATGTGAAATATTTACTTTCATATTGGAGCAATATTTATTTATTGCTTAATAAATATAATATTTTATTTCCTAAATTATGCCTTAATTAATTATAGATACTTGGAGTAATATGATTGGTTGCGTGTAAAACCTATGTGTTAGGTATGTGTCTATGCAAATGTTTCTCAACCACAAATATCTAGGGATTCAATAAATGAAAGTTTAATTATTTAAAATTTCATTCATTGATGAAATTCTAAATAATTAGGGTTTCATTTCAATGTAGGAATTTATTTATGAAACTCTTTATTTAGAATTTCATAAATAAAATCATGCATAATTAGTGTTTCATAAATAAAATATTAAATCGAAATCTAATTATTTATGAAATCCTAAATATCCATAATTTCACAAACAAAATTCTAAATTTCATTCTAATTTGAAACCCTAAATAATTAGGGTTTTTGAAATAAAATTTAAAATATTTAAGGTTTTATTTTTAATATCCTATTTATTTAGAGTTTCATAAATGTAACCCTAAATTGAAATCATAAATATTGAAGATTTCATTACCAAAACCATATATTTCATCCTGAATTAAAATCTTAAATATATAGGGTTTCGTTAATGAAACTCTAATTATTTTGGTTTTCATAGATTAAAGTCAAAATTAAAATCATAAATATTTAAGGTTTCATTAACGAAATCCTACTTATTTAGGTTAATTAAATCCTAAATTTCATCTTAAATTGAAACTCTAAATAATTGGTATTTTATATATGAAACATTAAATCAAAACTTTAATTATTTAGAGTTTCATTAATAAAATCTTAATTATTTAAGGTTTCATTAATGAAACATTGAAACCCAACATAAATTGAAACCTTTAATATTTAGGATTTTGTAAATAAAACACTAAATATTTTGCAATTAATAAATGAAAACCTTAATTGAAATCATAAATAATTAGAGTTTCATAAATGAAACATTAAATCTAAATTCTAAGAATTAAGGGTTTCATAAATAAAACATTAAATATTTAAGGTTTCATAAATAAAAAGTTAAATCAAAACCTAAATATTTTGGGTTTCATTAATAAAATCCTATATATTATGAACCTCTAAATTAAAACCTTAAATATTTACGATTTCATAAATAAAATCAAAAATATTTAAAGATTTACAAAATGAAAGTTCAATTATCCAAGGTTTCATTCATTATTAAAACTATAAATAATTAGGGTTTCATGTTGATTTAAGAACTTATTTATGGAATTCTTTTTATTTAGGGTTTCATGAAACCCTAATTATTTAGGATTCATTAATGAAGCCCAAAATTTCTTCTTAAATTTCTTAAATTGAAACCTAAATATTTAGGTTTTCATAAATAAAACCATAAATAGTTAGTAGTTCTTAAATAAAACATTAAATTGAAACTTAATTATTTAGGATTTTATTAATCAAACCCTGAAACTTAGCCTAAATTAAAACCCTAAATTTTTAGTATTTTATAATTGAAACATCAATTATTTAGGATGTCATTATAGACTCTTTAATTATTTAAAGTTTTATTAATTAAAACTTAAAACTCACACTAAATTGAAATCCTAAATATCTAGGATTTCATAAATAAAACATTAAAGCAAAACCCTAAATATACGGGGTTTTATTAGTGAAACTTTAATTATTTCAATTTTTATAAATAAAATCCAAAATTAAAATAATAAATATTCAAGATTTCATTAACAAAATTCTAATTATTTAGAATTTTATTAATTAAACCCTAAAATTATCCTAAATTAAAACCCTAAATATTTGAAGTTTCATAAACAAAACCTATGAAATCTTAAATATTTAGTGTTTCATAAATTAAACATTAAATCAAAACTCTAATTATTTAGAGTTTCATTAATTAAACCTCCCTAATTTTCATCTTAAATATTTAAGATTTCATTAAAAAATTTAATTATTTGAAAAAACAAAAAGGAAAGTCTTGAAAATTGTCAAAGAAAATAAAAATTTTAAAAATATGAAAAAATAAGAAAAATGCTTTCAAAATTAAAAAAAGAAAAAGAAAATTGAGAATATTGAAAAAACAAGAGAAATGTCTTTAAAATTTTTAAATTATGAAAAAATAAGAAAAATGTGATGAAAATTTTCAAAAAAAATAAAAATTTTAAAAATATAAAACAAAAGGAATTTTTTGAATATTTTTTAAAAAAAATCAAAAACTTTAAAAATAATGAAGTTAATATTAAATTAAAATAAAAATATTTGATAAACAAAATAATGCTTCTTAATATTAACATTTTATAAACTAATATTTATATATAAATAATATTAATGTTAGCGACTTAATTGTTCATTAAGTATATATTGGAAAATTAAATTTAGTTACATTCGACAGATATTGATAAAAAAAAAAAAACTTTAAGTTAACTTTATAATATTAATAAAAATAATAATAACAATAACAATAATAATAGAAAAATATCATTGTATTGATAATGATAATTCAATTTAAGCGTTAACAAAGTTAACTAATTCAAAAATTTGAAAATATCACATTATTAATACTAATATTTTCATAATAGTAAATATTAATAAAAAAAAATGAAAATAAAAAAAATAAAATTATTGATATTATAAATACAAAAATTTAAGTATCCTTTCTGCATTGCAGGGCATGGTTTAAGGAGCAACTCTCATTCAATGAACTCTCATGTTTATGTTTGATAATTTATTTTCATATTGGTTAGAAAAAAAAAAAGTATAAAAAAATCAAATGATTTATATTTAAATTAATTTTGAGACATTGTTGTAAAAAGAATTACCCTCTCATGATAAATTATTATTACAAAAGTCAACACTATTATATGGCAATCATGTTAGGATGTTGGTATATTATTCATAACATCACATTAGTATTACAATTAAATGGTTAATATTTTTGTACTAATAAAAGTTAGAGCGTGGAAAAAGTCCAAGGTTTTTTAGGAGTGGACTTTTATTTATTGTGATAATCAAATTGCATTCTCTTAATTTGCATTCTTTTTGTCCAATTTTATTGATGATATCCAAACAGACATTGCCATGTAATCCGACATTTGAGGACTTGACTAGTCTCAAGGATTTTGATTTTTGATTCATCAGAAAAGAATAGGAAAAACAAAAGAGCCGACACTATTTGCTGCAATGTTTTGAAGATTGAACAGACAAGACAAATGGTTTTTAATTCAGAAGAATGGCATATATAGCAAATCACACAAATCCAAATCCTACAGGGAAATAAATGAACAGCCATGACCAAGTTCTAATAGATTCTGGTATTCTGATGCTATAGCATTAGCACCTCCAGAAGTGTCTGAAATCCCAGGCATTCACACCAATTGGATCATGTTTTGAACCCCAAATTCAACCCAAGTTTTGAGAGACCAATAGCGCATTATGAGAGTCAAAATCCTATTGTTGAGACAAATTTCATCTGCCCTCATCAATCTTAGATGAGTTTAAAGCCCTGAAAGTTCTAGTCATAACACTCAAACTGTTGAAGATTTCTTAAAACACAGGAAAACAAAACCAGGATGCATGTCCTCGCCACTGACTTATTAGGTATCTAGCTATTAGGTAAATCTTAATGTTCAACAATATGAAACATTGCTTATATATATGGAAAAAGTAAGTGTTAATTGTGCCTCAAATTAAGAATTACACAAATGATTAAGTGCTATGGAGGATGTGATTTTAGTTGATACAACGTCAGATGTATACGCTACAAAATTTACTGTTGGTTCCGTAGTTTTTCTTGGACTTTCATTCGTCGGGTTATGTAATGGAGAGAATCCTCGGCTACAAACACTACCATCTGAACTATGCTTTGTAGGAGAAAAAATCTGGTCAATGCCTTCACTTCCTGCATATCATCAAAACATTGTTTAGAGTGATGGAAGACTGAATAACATCCCAACCAACCCTTGAAACTCTAAGAACTACATATTTGAAGGCAAAAGATCAACATTCAACAGCAACAAAATTAACCAAAGCCACGCATCCAAAGGAGGTTGGTCTTGTTGTACCAATCAGTAACAGAGAACAGGACGTGGAGGTGCAAAATGGGACAGATTACAAATATAATATAAAGAAGGGATCCTCCAAGAGGACCAAGACAATGGCTGGATTGGTATACTTTAGTTGGCAAGTTACATACATCAAATTTTCTGTTTGTTTTTTCCTATTTGTCATGGATCAATGCTTGTTAGAAAGTCTCACATCGTCTGTCTTAATTCTCAGGGTGCAGTTTATATATTTGTTGGACAACTTTATTCGATACCAATTAGTTTTAAGATGAAATCTAACAATACTGTTAAAACATCCTACCATCTTATATGTGTAATGTGTTCAAAGATTATAGTTCACCAAAAGTTTCCAATTTAAGATAAACTCCAGACAATTAGTAACAATGTGATAATGTCTCTTAATTTCACCATATTAACAATTTATTCAAGTGATAAAGAATCAGTCTTCAACTTCAAGGCTGTATGTAAGGCTGAATGATCACTAATAGATCGTAATAAAATAAGAACTTACTTCTAACCTAATTAAAAGCAAAGTATACATAAGAAAATTCGGCAGCATACCTAGGTTGCCAAGCTGATCAATTATAGACTGGCTAACAGAACCTTCTAGCTTAAATAGCCGTAGAATTCCAGCTGTTATCCGGCCCACAGAATCAAATTCAGATTTGCACAGAAAAGTGAGGTGTTGAACCTCTTCCTTGGTTATTACTGCCTCATTCTGTATGGTAAAATCTTCATCACACACAACCTTTCAATAAAGAGTCAAAGACTACACAGTTTAAAGGCTTAAATATATTTTAGTCTCTAATATATACCTCAATTTTGTGTTTACTCCCTAATAAAAAAAATTTTCTTGGTTGCTCCCTAATATTTGAAAAGTTTTGTTGTAGGTCCCTGCTGTTAGTTAAATAATCGAAACCGTCACAAATTATTTTTTTTTAATTAATTCTGAAGGTTTTTAGCCGAATATTGGCGGTTTACAAACTGTCACAAATCACTTTTTGAAATATTTAATGGCCACGTCATCATTTAATTGACGACAAGGATTTAAAACAAAAAAATTTATAAATCAGGGACCAACCGCAAAGGAAAAATTTATTAGGGAGAAAAGGCAAAATTGAGGTATATTAGGGACCTAAAACATATTTAAGCCTAATTTAAATATGAAATTCCCATTACCGGTTGCTTTATAAAAAACTTTAGGTTTTCCACTTCCCAATTAACCACTTCATCTTCATTATCCTTAGATAGTATCAAGCCCACTTCAAGATCAATTCCCCCAACTTTGTCAGTGAATTCTTTAACGTCATTTACAGTTATCATTGATGAAGGAATGCCCTTTTGGGAGTGGGGCTTCATGATCTGCAGCCCTTGAACTCCAATCTGCAAGTCCAGGCTCAACATGTAAAGGCTATAGAAGGACACATTTACAGGTAAGAAAAACTCATAAGATGCAGATAAAATAAAGCAAAGAATCGTAGTCATAGCTAATATTTAATATTTCCAGTGTCTACACCTACAGTGTTTCATTAAATTTGCCCATTTAATTGTGGGGTGGGGGCGGGGGAATCCCTGCTGAGAATACACGATCAAATATGCTGGAGAGAAATTAGAAAGAGAAACAGAAACTGTATGTCTGTTATTCGTATGTGAGGGCTGATACAAGGTATTTATAGACAGAGATTGAGCCAACTGTCAGTGTCAGCTAAGGGTGATGACATCATACATGTACTGATCAAGCATAACTATGCTTATACATTAACACTTACACACTGCATCACACTTTAAGAAAGAAGGATGCATGTCTTTACCATAACCAGTTCCACAGGATATGGTTGTATTCTGCGTGATTGTGATTTTCTGTCTGGAACATTCATTGGGCAACTTTTTGCATTTACTCTCAAGTTATGGAAAGTTGTGTGCCAACACCTCTCTTCTCTTTTTACATCTTCATGGCTTGAGAACCACCATCTTTCAGCCATCTCTTGTGCACCTTCAAGAGCAAATAACCAGTCTCTCAACTCTATAGTTACATCCACAATATCTGGCTTCTTCATGTGTGGAAAACTGGTATCTTTCCCTTCTCCCGTAGTTTCAACTGGTGTAAAGGTTTGCAAGAAAATAACAAACAAAACACAGGGAATATGACATAAAAAATTATTATGTATAAAGAACACACAGCAGCTACAGAAAATGAGAAGAGACTGTTTCATACCATTTTCTGAATCATCAACAATCAGAGGTGTTGTCTTAAAAAGTTTCACCAATGGTCCAGTTGGTAAGTTTTCTAACCCTTTACACAGACCCTTCCCTGGACCACCATCAGGCCCTAGTATTCCAAATTGATGCAGGAGGGCCTCAGAATAGTTCATTCCCCGCCAAGTCGAACACCAGATACAGAAGCTGAGACATTCAAAGTATGAGACTCTATGTCTACTATACAAAATGGTATGACATGCACCATAGAAATGGGAATGAATGAGAATTTCCATTCAATAGTTGTTTTTCGTTGTTATGCACCCAGAAAACAGGTCTTAGTTTATGGTATCCATCATCACTTATTGAGGGAACATTGTCTCCGGTACTAAAATATGAGTCCTTTATACATGCCAAGTGCTCCTTGGAATCCACACAATCTATCCCAACTCTCTTCCAATTTAAAGTGGATGAAACAACAATAGCACCACCTAGGGTTCTATGAGTGGCACTAACAGACAGACCATCTCCAACAAACTGTGCTGAAGGCATTCCTTCAGTATTCACAGAAGATGATTCAAGAAATTGAAGTTGGAGATTGTTGATTGTCAGAGTTACAGAAGTGTCACTGGGAATCTTGTCCATCAGCTTTCCACTATAAGATTTGTTCCTGACATCCTTCAATTGTTCCTTTTTTCCAGCTATTGCTATTTTCTCACTAACTCTCCCAAAATAAGCAGAGATCCAGGACAAAAAGTAACTGTTCAACTGAAGTGTTGGACAGATACTGTTCAAAAGCAATACCAACCCTCACAATACCCCCTGGAGGAGGAACATTTAACAATGGACTTCCATCAGCAGTTGCCATAGCTACTTCTATGCGAGCATCTTTTAGATCAACACATCTCCAGAATCCAGCAGTCCATCCGAGAGAATTCTGATGACCCAGCTTGCCAGTACTTTCTTCCAGAGATAAAGTAAGCTGGGATGCTCCAGCAGTCCACTTCTTCTGACTAGCATCAATAGGCTGATCCTCCCAAAGACAAAAGCAAGCAGGATCCTTCTCGAGCTTCAGTAGTCTCAGTTTCAATGAGGGTGAATCTAAAAAGAAAAGATTTTCAATATGAAGCCTTGCTCCAACAAAGGAGGTCTTGACTGTATTGTCCATATTGGTTTCAGAATTATCCAGTTGGGTCATATCCGAGGGAACTGTAAGATCCAGCCCCTTGAGATTGAAAATAAATGATTTTACTGAGAAATCTGGTAAAATGTCACCAGGATTGACAACAATACCATCAGCTAAGAATGATGATATCGTCAGGCAGGATTCTTCGTGGAGGTGAATCTGGAAATTATAGAAATATCATCAAAAAACATAATTAGCAACAAAAATTAAAATAGATGCACTTGCAGGCCATTTGTTAAAAGAACTTGCACAAATCCACGCACCAAAAGAGGTTCACAATCAATAACAGTTTGAGAAGCAAAGGATGGTGGAAGTGGAGATGGCACAATCTGAATGGAATGGAGGCATATCAGAGGAGTTCCCATAACTGATTGCCATTGCTGTTCTCCTAGAGGATATATTGGAGGGCAAAAGCTTCTAGCTGCCATAAGAAAAAAGAAAAAATATTAATTAAGTAAACATAGTCATTGCCAAAATGATATATTCTTCTAAGAAAACATGAGGTAACAAAAATACAGAGTTTGCATAAAACTATTTTACATCATCTTACAATCATGTTGCCACATCATTTAACAAAAAAAAACATACCACTCCCTATGTAATAGATAGTTTTTATTGTAGACAAACTTTAGAATGAAATTACTATACGTCAATGGAAAATAGTATACATTTTTTTACACTTAATTGGATTGGAATTAAATTCATAACTTAATACCAAATGCTGGCACTTGGAAAGCATCTGCTGTGACGGATTGCATTGATGGTTGCACTAAGGTACATGGAGGAAATGAAAAGGTGTCCCTGCATTTCAAAATACAGATAGTATAATTTGGTTACATGATAACAATGTTAGATTCCATCTTGGCATTAAGTGAAGCTGCCCAACACATATAAGTTGCACTTCAAGGATTGAGGCAGGTAATGTAGGACTTTCCAACACCCCCCTCCACATTGCCTACCAAAACAGGCGATGCCTACAAGAATAGGCAATAGATGTAGATCAGGTAGATGGGCTGAAAGCTCTAAATACCATGTTAGATTACATCTTAGAACCAATTGGTATTAAGTGAAATTGCCCAACATATATAGGTTGCGCCCCAAGGATTGAGGCAGGTAATGTGGGGCTTCCCGACAAACAATAACTACTACCAACGTCTTATTATTTTTTAAAATGTTTTATTTTTTAATTAAAATAAGAGAAATGCTAAGAACACACCCTTTTGAATACACTCTCTACCAAATCTCAAATTTTGGTGGGTCTCGCATTGCATTTCCTAAGTCTCTCTCTTGATTTTGTAGTTTCAATAAATTTCAGTCAATAATAGAGTGTGTTAGAAAGGGTGTTAGAGGAGAAATTGTGCCCACACAAGAATTTCTCGTGTTAGAGTTTTTGCTAGCACTTCTCTTAAAATAAATTTAAATTTAAAAATATTTAAATGAATGATAAGTAGTTACCAAACACCTTTGATGGGCATAATATTCCTAGTAAATAGTAATAGTACTCTCAGGTATATTATTTCCAGGAGTATTATTTAGTCCTGGGAATAATATTCCCATGAAACAAATGCCTCCTGAAGATTTAAGTTTATCATGCCAAACTCACATAGACAACAGTGTATTGTGTACAATTTTCTATTTTGCAATTGTGTGTATGTGTGCAGGGGGTTCTTTTCTACCTATAAGGTATGACCTTAAGAGACTAAGCACCAGTATTTTGTGTGTGTGTGTGTGTGTGTGGAGGGGGTGGTATGACCGTATGAGACTAAGGAAGCACCAGTATTGAAGAGTCAAGTTTAAAATTATTGAAAAAAAATCTCAGAAGATCTTCCAAGTATATTGTGGAATCAATCAGTCATCTAATTCAGGAAACAATCTCCAGAGTTGTTTTTTAATTTTATTCTCTTTCCTTGTTAATTAGGGTTGGGATTCTTTTTTATCAGTAGACTTGAGCTTGTACTAGTAGCACTACATTATACATGGTCTAGTTCTGAATATAAATCTGGGTCAGTTCTTTGCATTTTAAACATACACCTATCAATCTAATATCAAAATTGTTAAAATAGGAGAAATAGAGGGATAATTGAGTGTGAATAGTGTATTAGAGTACACAGCGGGGTGCATGTTTATATAGGATAATTGCATTAATGGTACATAAATAGAGGATATTTTGTTTCCTCTAAATCAAAGATTATGTTCCTATGAAGTACAATTATGAATAGAATCATAATATTATTTCTAATTTTCAACATTCCCCTCAGACTGAAGCCTACTAGGCTTTGACCTTGTTACAATAAAATTTCCCAACTAATAAAAATAAAATATAAAACCAGTTGAGTTTCACCGAAAAATGTGTTTAAACATCGGCCTAAGAAAGCATGTTTCGACTTACTTAAAACCAACATTTGGAAGCTTCAAGTAATAGTGCAACAAAATTATTTCAACTTCAAAGAGAGAAAATTGTCCTAAATAGCCATTGGCAAAGGTAACCATGGGACAAACATGCAACCAGAGCACATAAAAGTCACCAAGAAACACGTCAAAAAAGGACAGCGATATGATGGGCAACCGGAAAGTTCTTTGCTGGAAAATGAATAGCGATCAAAAGGTGGTGGCCAGGAAAGCATGCTGGAAAAAGACAGTGGCAGAAATGGTAATTGAGATATTCTTTGCTGGAAATGAGCAGGGAGCAAAATGCGGTGGCCGGAAAACATGTTGGAAAGGATGCTGGAAAGTCTCCAAAAAATCGAAAAGACTAAGGCTCTGATACCATGTTAAAATAGGAGAAATAGAGGGATAATTGAGTGTGAATTGTGTGTTAGAGTACACAGTGATGCATGTTTATATAGGATAATTGCATTAATAGTACATAAATAGAAGATATTTTGTTTCCTCTAAATAAAAAATTATGTTCCTATAAACTGCAATTATAAATAGAATCAGAATATTATTTTTGATTTTCAACAAAAATATTCAGAACCTCCTTGCTCTTTCCTCTTTTCCTGTCTAAACCTTATAATTTCAACAAGTAACAAGGACACATCCAAGAAGAAGAAGAAAGAGTACATGGAGGTAAAACGTAGAAGAACACTATCAAGAAAATTACCTGAGAAAAATGGAGGGACTGCATTAAAAGCTCAAGCTGGAACTCTGCAAGTTAATGCCAATTGTAGAATTATTTTGCATGTTTTGTTTACATATAAAACTAATAGCTATATGATATTATATAATCATTAAAGGAGATATAAATCAACATAACGATATTTAAGGCTAAAGACATACCAGCATCTTTAATGCAAAGAAATATGTGGTCTACAACAATTGAGACAAGAGAACATCTAGCAGCTTCAGTTGATCGCTGTCATGATTGATACAGAAACAGAAAAGACTCAGAAACCCATGATGATATTAGTGTTTTGTCCATAAAATACTACTGAATAATAGTTTGGTAAAAGGAGGAAGAAGTTAAGGCAATATGCAACCTGCTGAGCCTTGAAATCTACATTTCCCCTGTTTAGACAGACATATAATCCTGTTATAAAGCGGAGAAACACACGCATTCCTGTTCATATAAGTTATATCAACTTCATGTCACATCTTTGCCTTTTATATCAACTCAGTATGGATACTACAGGCCTGACAAGTCTTCTTGTAGTTACCTGGTTCACTTAATGCAGGGCAAACAGCTTCTGTGACATGTAACTGAACCTCAAGCCCAAATGGACTGTTTAATTCAGTTCTCTGAATCGTGATCTAGTAAGTATAAAATTCAAGCTGTATTTCATGAGTCATGACACATAAAATTCTAGAAGAAAACAGAATATTCATTAAAACCGATTGGAGGAACTATATTTCTTACATATGCTTCTCCTGATATTCCTTCTATAAAAGGCTCACCTCCAAACAATACTCGCTTTACACCATCCTCATCTCTCAGGTTTGCTCCCTCTTGAGAGGGGCCTAAAGTAGCATCCATGAACATGTCAGGATGAGGCAAAAGATCAATACACAAAGATTCCCATTCTAGTTTCTGAAGAGAGAGGAGGGAAAGTAGGAATTATTATGTGGTAATAAAAATATAAGTAACTTAACAACCTCAATATGGAAAAATCTAGCAGAAACACATTCTGATGAAAGGAGAGATGTAATATATAAGGGAAATATAAAGACAAGTTAATCATCCCAACAAGGTTTTGTTTATTTAACCTTTTGAAAAAACTGATTTTAAGAATGTATAAAATATGTGATTTATATTTCAGAGATTTTAATGTAAAGCAGCACTTTTTTTGTTTAGTAATTGGTTACATTATAAAAACCACTTTTTTTTTAATCAAGGTAGGTTATAATTACAGTTTTTTTTCAGAAGCTACTCAAAGTAACTTCTCATAATAATGGAATCTAATTTATTTATTTTTTTAAGATTGTTTATTTGTTTCAAAAGCTCAAACAAATACACTAAAATTCTTAAGAAGTGAACTTTTTTTCAAAATAAAAGTGATTTTTCATGTGAAAAAAGCTCAAAGAAAATGACTCTAAAGGTTACAAGCACAAACTGAAAAAAATAAAAATGAAAGGGGGTATAGTACTTTGAAGACATATATATACTTCTTATTACTGGAGAAATCCCGGGCCTCTTTGAGATTTACAACCTGATGAGAGAATAAAAAAAGAATCAATAAGCTTGATATTCAAGTGCCCAGACATTTATTGCAAGAATGAGTCTCAACATAGTTACCTCCCAGCTTTCATTTGTGGTATACAGTAAAAGGTTGTGTATGGTGATAGATGCCATAGGTGGTGTCCTACAAACAAAGACAGAGAACAGACATGCTTATAAATAGATTTTAGGTGAAATTTACAGCAGTCTTTGAATCAAACAGATACTGTCCTACAGGTCTAAGCCATAAGTTACCCCATAGAACCACCCATTACATCTATGATAAATGCTAATACAGTAATATCAATTTTCTATTTATAAAGATCCATCCATGATAAGTTAATAACAATTGAGAGTGGTTGTAGAGCATAAATGCACTGAAGATGTTACCCAATTCAGAGCACTGGTAATAAAAAACTTACCATGCTGCTCCCCCTTGGCCACAAGCACTTCCAGTTTCAAGTAATAGATTAACAGTATGAATCTGTATAGTCGTTCCATCTGCAATCTGGTGGTTGCCCACGGTGAATAGAATTACTAACATTCAACGAAATACGTACATCTATCAACGAATGAATGGCATTTGCTAGGAACTACCAATCCTTAACCTATTCTTCTCTATACTTAGTCAAATATAACTTCTCCCTATAGTCCAGAAACTACCTCCGCCTACATCTTCATTTTTAGAATCAATATACAATTTCATCCTTGATGGGAGAAACCTATGTTGATTTGGTCTCTAAAAATTTGCATATATACAAGTTAATCCCAAAATCTGTCAATTTCAGGACAAATTAGTCCTTCTCTGTCAATTTAGCGCCAAAATTTGTCAACTTCATGACAATTTAGTCCCTGAATTTATTACCTTAATCACAAATTTAGTCCCCAAATTTGGCCATGTTGATGTGGATGGAGTAAGGACTACTTTGCCATGAAGTTAGCAAATGCAGGGACAATATATGCAAACTTCTAGAGATCAATCAACGCAGGTTGCCACTTTCAGGGAAAATATTGTATACTTACTATTATTTTTATGTTACTGTAAAGTCTCCTGGCAAGTGGAAACAATTTCAACAGAAGGAAAAGGGGAAAAAAATGAAAAGTCCCATGAAGGCATGAAGTGAATAAATCAAATTCCCTCCAACTGTGTTACAAACAGTTGTTGCTTTCTCTTCCTCTCATTCAATTGTGAAATTTTACTACAAGCATTGCATGATTAGTAGTATATGGATATTATCACTCACTCATACAAATTTATTTGCACTTTGTGATGAAAAAGTCAAACTTTATCAGCAAAACCATAGCCGCTACTCTTTGTGGAGGCACTTGATGGGGTGGAACTATAAACAACAAAGTAAGAAGCAAGGAAAAAATAACTTAATAAGTAACAGAAAAGGCATCACTCAACAACAAGATTCCTTAAATATAATAGTAATTAGCAAGACATTAAGTGTGTTTGGATGAGGTATGTGGAGAGGGTAATTCATTTGGAGAGGGTAATTCAAATTCTTTAAAATAAAATGAGTTGTTTGGATGGGGTATTTAAGAAGAAATTGAAATGTGCTCATTTTGAAATGGTACTTTAGTTAGTTAAAAATAGTGAGTTTGAAATTCTTCAAAAAAGTTGAGAATTTGAAATTCTTCATCTCTTCTCTCCCTCTCTCTCCCCCTCCTCTCTCCTCTCTCTCTCTCTCTCTCTCTCATGTATTATTTTTGGAAATCTTCAAATTATGTAATATTTTTAAAAATAATTTTGGACATTATTTTTTAAATTTAAAAATTATATATAAGTTTACAAATTATGTAATATTATTTTTTGAAGGGAATTCAATTTCTAGTAAATCAAATGCTTCATCCAAACAAATCATTTATAAAATGAAGGGAATTCAATTTCAAGTAATTCAAATATCTAGAATTTTAATTACCTTGAATTTCTAAAATGCTCTATCCAAACACAACATAATTTCATTACCTGGATTGAGTTTCAGATGGCTCAAAATCAGAATCCTCCTCAAGAGTCAAATTGAGCCTATCAATTTCCACAATGATTGGCTCTGTCTGTACATTGCTCACGGACGGCAGCTACAAAGCCACACAAAATGGACTCAATAAGAAAACCATACAAACTCATTTGAAAAAAAATAAAAATTGTGGCAATGGTTGTTAAATTCAGAGACTAAATTAACTGATTGACAATGTTGGGAAATTAATTCACAATTCTCAAAGTAGGAAACTAACTTTGCTTTCACAACATCACCAAATTCACAAGCAGTGTCAAATTCAAGACTCGTTTTACCAGAGCATTGTGATTCCGAGAATCCAAACATAAAAAAGAATCTTAAGTCAGTGATCGTGACAAAGGACAAACCGTGATCTCCAATTTGCCAACTTTAGCGGCGGTGACAATGAGCGAGGGTGGAAATCCAACGCTGGAGTGCAGCGCATCCCCGTTCAATTCTGAACACAAAAAAATAGATATATTAAAAACCAATGCCAATCCCAATCATCAGAAACCCTAATTTGAAAGAAAATGAGAGAGAGAGAGAATGAAATGGAGAATGGAGAATAGAGAATGGACCTAGATTGTTAAGCTGAGCAGTGCGACCCTGCAGCTTGAACTGGTCTCTGGTGAACGATTTGAGCCAGTACTTCAGAGTGTACTCCAAAGCTCTTCCCAGGATCGACTCCATGCTCAGCTTCGGCAACGCCCCGAACCAGAAGCTTCGATCGAAAAAACGCTTACTACAACAGATCGTGGTGTAGTGTGTAATAATGGAAATGGCAAAAGGGAAAAGGCATTGCTTAATCGGGTTCGGGTCGGAGAGAATTTTAGTTTTTCTTTTTGCGGCGAAACCACTCGCCGGAGTGTGCGGAGAGGGAGGAGGAAGGAGGTGCGTGCGTGTGTGCGTGTGGCACGTGCGAGTGGGGGTGAGTTAGTTAAGTTTTCGCGGGAGAACAGAGATAGCTTCGGATTAAAGGCGGTCAAAACTCAAAAAGTCAAGATCTGGTGGGACCCTACCCTTCTTTGAAGGCTTCGGAAGTTAGTTAGTTATGGCCATCTAGTTTAAGTTTAAAACACGTAAAAAAAATAAATTATATAATGAATCACTTAAAAATTATTTTAATAAGTGTTTCTAGCATTAATTCCTCTTAGATGGAGTATGTAGTTCATAATATCAAATTTATAGTATAGCACTATATTATGTTTATAATGATGTTAAATATATATTATAAAAATATATCTTAATTCAAATTTTATAGTAATTCTTTTAGTATATGAGTTAATTATATATTAATGTTAAGACTAACATATTATATTAATAAATTAGATTGACCTAATATTGTCTCATATTTATTAATATTTGAGTTCAATTAAATAATAAATTGTGAAATTTCAAATCGAGTTGAGACAAAGATGATAGATTTAAATGTTTAAGTTAATTATAGAAATGTTGTATAGAAAGTCTAGTTGAATTAATTTTTTATTTTATTTTTATGAATAAAAAAAATTATGTGAAATCCACATGAAAATTTATAATTTATAATAGTGCGTGTTTAAATAGAACAAACTCAATACCCTAACAAAAATAGCATTAACTCCATAAAACCTTATTTAATTTATAATTTAATTTGCCAATAATAATAATAATAAAAGAAATATGATATCACATTTTTATTATGGTTTTCACAAAGAACTATGCTTCCAAAATCTGATGTTTGCGTGAACTAGTACACATGTGCAATTTCATTCAAACATCCCCAAGACAAGTTCTGCTTTTTTTTTTTTTTATGATGTTGATCCATCAAAGGTACGAGAATATAGTGGATCTTATGTGTAAGCCTTTGCTAAACACAAAAAAATTCAGAGAAGATGGAAGAATTGCAAAGATGGAGAGATGCTCTAACACAAGTGACCAATATCTCTAGTTGGCATATTGGAAACCAGTAAGAAGCAACCCTCTCATTTGACCATGCATAGTTTTCTTCAATTTATTGTCCTTTACAAAACTAGAGTTAATAGAGGTAACATGCAAATTGGTTCAACAATAAGCATACAAGCAGTTTAATAAGCATAGAGGCATCTCCCCTTATGAAGCATGACAATAATTGAATTGGCATAGAGCCGCAACACAACATGGAAGTGGAACACTACAAGAATCATGTTTCATTTTCCGGTGATTCTTGATGGAGATCTAGTTACAGGCGAATCAGATTACCCTGTTGCTATTCTATTTCAGTCGACCACATTTCATTGGATTATGTGATGTCTTTGGCTATCATGGTGACTTGAAATGATAAAAAAAAAAAAGGGTTATGCATTGTTTCACACAGTTATTAATCATAACGTACCATTTTATGATAAGTCTGTTTGACTTTTATAAAAAGTAACATAACCAGTGAATTATGATTAAATGACAATAAGGTTTACATTTTGAGATGAAGAGGTATTGGTATTGAAGAAAATAGGTAACAACTGCATTTGGTGTACAGTTTCATCATAGTGAAAAATTGGAGGAATAGTTGAATATGGAAGCCAGAATGGCAGAAACCAAACCCAACAAAGAGACACAGTAGAAGCAGATGTAGCATTCAGATTTCAGATTCACTATGACTTTTGTGATAGTTAGACCAATCCTCACTTTACAAGCTGCAATATTGTTAAAATAAATTCCACGTTGTTTGAACATGGTGAGAAAAAATGCTCATGGTCTTGTTAGTTGTTACTATTATTTTTTTAAAAGTAAACTAGCTATTTGTCCTTGACATTATTTCTTCCTGCCATTTAATCTTTTATTTTATCTTTGCACATTATTTGGTTTATAAATCTATTAATCTCACTCCAAGTTAATCCTTGTGTTAACTCTCTTTGAGGTGTCACTCAACATTCCCATGCTTCTCTTTAATTGCCATGTGCCAAGTTAACATTAAATAAATGGTACCATTTCTACCTTCATATTACTTATCAGATAAAATCAAGGAAAAAGAAGTAAAGAAAGAATCTCAGCAAAATGGAGAGGATGCTGATGTAAATCTATTTGGATGGTTAAAACCATTCTTAAATTTTCATAATTATTATCATGATTAAAAAACACACACACACACTCAAACACAGGAGAAATTGGGTAATCACAGGCCTGAGAAATTGCACCATCACAGGACTGCATTTAAATTTACACTAAATATTCTTTGCCTTGCAGTTTCCTCACATTACTCTGATTCAATTGGAGCTGGTCTTTTTCAAAGACTTCTTTTGAATCATTACATGTTTAGTGTAGAGTTGTAAATATCTCAAATTCTCAATCATGCATGACAACATGGAAAAAAAAAACTTGATTTTTTCTGATGCTTCAAGAGTCATTACATCTTTGTTTTATCCTTTCACATCTTCAACTCTAAATAAATAAAATCTGATCAAAGTTCTGATCTAGAATTTTTCAGCTTAATTTAATCCACTTAGTCTTCAATAAGATAATCTGGCTTAAAATCATCAAGAATCATCTGTTTACTAGCATTTGTCTATGCAGGAATTTCTTATGATTAAAATCTTAAATTAGCGAAATCTTAACAGTAAGTACATATTAGAATCATATTGACTATCTATTCAATTCAGGGGAGATTTCTTATACTTTTTAATTACAACATGTATCAGCCTAGTGTCAATCATAATGGCAAAGCAAATCACAAGATTCAAAATCCTATTGGAGAAGGAAATGAACAGTGATGATCACCAATCTCAGTGGAATTGCATGCTTTAATAGGTTCTAATTACAACTATAAAGAAGTGATATCTGATTCTGATGCTCTAGCAATAGAACGACCACAATGATCTGGAATCGAAGTCATTCACACCTTCACAACTATAGAATCAAGTTTTGAACCCCTTATTCAACATATCTTAAGCCATAGAACATTATAAGAGTCAAAATCCTACTAATAAAACAAAATTCAACTGCCCTCATAAATTTTGTGAAGTTTAAAGCCACTGCAAGTTGTAGTAATAACATTGAAACTGTAGAAGTGTACCCTCCTGAGTCGGATCGGGTCGATTTTGCCCTCATAAGGAATTTTCTCTAACTTCTTCTGGATAAGTTATCTTTATTTTTTAATTATCCTTATTTCTTTAATGAACTTCTATATTGATATAAACTACTTTATCGAATCAGCAAAAAACAAAAAAACTACTTTATCTTTTCCTATAGTTAAATTATTTTGTCACTTACTTAATTTAATTTTAATATATTTCATTTAAAAAAATTATAACAAAAAATATTGAATTTTAAATATTTCAATTTCAGTTTCATCCGTTGACAACAATTATATTTAGATATATTTATATTCAAAAAGAAAAAAAATATTTAATAAAGTAATAAATATATACGGATATATTAAATTTATCGATATTAATTGATATATATTCTAATTTGAATATTTATTTTATCTTTTTTATTTCTGTTGAAGATTTTTTTTACCTTTTTATTATTAAAAAAAACATCTAAAATTGAAAAAGTTTAGACAGGAAAAAAAACAGGGACACACACGTAAACACTTGAACGGAGTATCCTGATTTTCTCTCTCTATCTTTTTTGTTTTTTTTTCTCTCTCCTCGGATCACTACCTCCCTGTTTTCCGGCGGGTTATCTTTCCAAAACCCTAAAAACTCCAATTCCCAATTTCAATTTCCTTCCCACCGTTCATCCATATATGTATATTTTTTTTAAAAAAATTATACGAATAAATTCCAATTACTATTTTTTTACACAATTTATATTATTATTTAATTAATTTGTGAATATTAGGATTACTAATCATTGTTTTTTATTTGTAGCATAACCCGAGATATTTTGGTTTTGATATTTTTCTTGGGTTTCAGCCGAAGTTTGAAAAAATAAAAAGGAAAAAAAATTGAAACTTGTTTTATATTTTTCAGTTTTTAATTTTAAATTTTAAAATTTTCAATTTCTATGTCTTGCTCAAACCAACCGCTTCCCTCGTGTGGTTGTGTTCTTTCGGTGTTTTTGGTTTGAGGGAAAACTTGAAGAAGGGGAAAATTTCCGGAGGCAAGTTTTTGTTTTTAATTTTTTGGTGTTGTGATTCGGAGAGGTTATACATGGGGACACTTATGATCTCTGCTGTGAAAAAATAGTGTTTTTTTTTTTTTAATTGTTTTGTTTTTTATTCTTCATGGTGGAAGAAGAGGGCGATGATTGAACTTAAGGGTGATTTTGAAGAATCAGTGGTGACCCTTCTGTTTTTTGTGATTTTGGTAGCTGTTATTTTCATCTTTTTGATTTTTGAGATGAGTAAGAATGATGGTCAGAAGCAGCAACACCTTTTCAATGGAGGAGGTGTTGCTGCTGCTGGTAGAACCAACATCAATGGCTTTATTCCCTCCTTTCGTACTCTCTCTGGTTACCTGAAGATTGTTTCATCTGGTGCTTCTAATGTTGCTCGGACTGCGGCTGCATCTCTTGCGTCATCGATATTGGACAAGGGTGATGATGCTGACCGTGATCGGGTATGCATGAGTGAGTTCTAATGGGTTGAACTGAAAAATAGTTACTTGCTTGCTCATCATGATGATCTAGTTTGTGAATTGCAGCTTGTTTGCTCGTAGCGATGACTTGCGATGTTTGTTGATTGTTGATATGATGTAATTAGATTAATTATTTGCTTTTATTGTGCTGATTACATGTTAGTTTAGGTTTTTCCAAACATGAGAGAATATTTTATACAAGTCAAGTTCAGGTGTAGTTGCTGTTACTCTGTTAGTTCATACATAGAAGATTAGGATACTGGTTGTCATGTGCATGGTTGAGAGATTTCATTGTTTTTTTCTTCTTCTTTTCTGTCTGTTGAGCTGTTAACGTATCCTTTCACCGGTTGGACAGATAACCCATTTTGTCAGATCCAGCATGGCACTATTAAATAAGGTTTTGAGAAAATTTGAATATCAGTCACAACTAACCAAATTTATTGCACCTTGTAATGAATATCTTTGTTGAATTATCTGTCCAAATTGAGCTCTATCCTATTGTGGAAGTTGTAATAATCATGTTTATTAGCAGCATGTTTGAGTTGACGTTCACAATCTTTGAACATGAGTATGTATATAGGGCAAACATGATTTTGCAAGAAAAACTTACGTTTGGTTTGCCTGGTTGCAAAATTGGTTTTGCTTCTAAAAGTGAGCCTAACTAGAAGCTAAAGAGTATATATTTTCCATTAGGATGAAAATTTTAAGCTTAGTTTTGCTACAAACTTACTTTTAAGATAAAAGATTAAAAGTTTCAAAATATAATTCAATTCGCTTCAAACTCACATTTAACCAAAATCAAGATAATCTATGCTCCTCCAAACACCCCATGAGTAATCATGGAAGTAAAATTATGGAAAGTGAGCTATTTTTTCTCTGCTTTAGTGGCTAATGTAAAGAGTGACCTATGTGCCTTGGGCATAAATTTCTGCCTTGTGAGTTATGACCTGGAGTTCATGGGTTCAATTCCTGAAAACAATTTTTCTGCTTGCAGCAGTAAGGATATTTTGTACATCTACCTTTCCTAAATCTCACTAGGAGAGAGCATTATGAATTAGGTTGCGCTTGTTTTTTGTAACTAATATTTCAGGTTGCACAGTTTTAGAGCTTGTATACTATACATTTATATTAAGAATTCATATGCACTATAGATTACTCAGGAGTTTTGAACCTATGATTTTGATGGGTATATTTAGTTGATTTGTAGTTTAAAGTTGAATGTCACTGGAACAATGATGATTGGAAGGTTACTCATGTTTATTTTTAAATTAAGCTGTAACATGGGAGTCATTTATCATTTCCTCTCTAATGCTAGGTTTTTGGTTGTCCTTTTCTGTTCATCACTTCTTTGGGTGTCTTAACTTTGTTCCTATTTAATTGATTTTTTAACCAAATATCCTTATCCCTTTGTATTTATTGGGCCTTTTAGTCTTTTGCTCTAGTATAGATAGTGCTGCTTATTCTCATTTCATATTTTTTCCTTGTTTTAAATGGATGTTGGTTTAGGATGTATGTATGTTATTTTTTCTCTTCCCTTTCATGCATCTAGATCTGATTTCTTTTAGCTTGTTTACTTAATGGATATTGAAAAATTGATACTCTATATCTTTCTACATTTATCAGTTTGGTGTTAGGACTGTGGTGACACTTTTCAATTACTTTCAAATTTGTATAGGTTATTTGGGCTGGGTTTGACACATTAGAGTGCCAGGGAGAAGTCACACGGCAAGTACTTCTTCTAGGCTATTGGTCTGGTTTTCAGGTTTGGGATGTTGATGATTCAAATAATGTCCGTGACCTAGTTTCCAGATGGGATGGTCTTAAGTTCAATCATCACCCTGAAAACAAACAGAACTTCTACTTTTCTGATCACATGGTTGTCTAGACTCCTCCAAACATTTCTTCTGTGGCTGAATGCTTGAGACTTTTCTTGTAACACAACTTTTCTCAACTGATGAACTTCTCTGATCACATGGTTTGCTAAATACCTCTCTAAACTTCTGATTGTTCTCAGATGTAATTGTGCTCCTTGCAGTGCTATCACCACCAATCTCCACTTTCGAAGCATTTCCTGAAACATAACTTCTCCTAACACTAATAACTGATGAACTTCTACTTTTCTGGCCACACAGTTGGCTAGACACCTCCAAACATTTCTGTTGTGGCAGAATGCTCGAGACTTTTCTTGTAACACCACTTTTCCCAAGACTAACCCTCCTAACTGATGAACTTCTTTTCTGATCACATGGTTTGCTAGATACCTCCCTAAACTTCTGAGTGTTCTCAGATGTAATTGTGCTCCTTGCAGTGCTTCCTTCACTCTTGTGATTAGAACTTGAACTACTCACTGGATTGCTGCAATTGGCCATGGAGGCAGTTTTCCCTCTGGCATTCCGTTCAAAAGCCAACCCCCACTTCCCACCTTTTGTCATGTTAATGTTTGATTTTGGTTTGGGTTTCACTTCCTGGCCAAAGCTGGTGGAACCTTGTTGGAAGCCTTTCCTACTCAAACCCTTCTGTTTATCAAACAAGCTATTCAGATCAATACCCTCCCATTTCTTGCTCTTGTAATGTTTGCATCTCGATCTCGAGACCGAAGAAGGAAGCTCTGGCGAATTTACTTCTTGCAAATCAACTCCTGATGTCAATATCTCCATACCATGAGAAAACTTAGATTTTAACTCTCGAGCAGACATCTGGTGGAACCTGAAAATGATTTGTTGTAATTACACAAACACCACACCATTTACCCCCCCCCCCCCCCCAAAAAAAAACAAGTCCAATATGAAACCCCCCAAAAAATGTGTTCCAAACAGTTCCTTACGGGTGATTTGTATTGAACCATTCATCATCACATCTGCATCATAAAAAAAAATTAAAAATTAAAAATCAAAACAATAAATATAAATCTACAAAAAAAAAACCACACTGAATCTAATAGGAACACTCACGTGTCTACACCACCAGATTTAGCTTCAAGTTCAAGAGTCAAATCCACCCACATAGGTGCTTCAATATGCTCCTATATGTCATGCAATTGCAACACACCAAAAAGACAATCACAAATCGATAAACAACTCTGAATACCACCACAACAGAAGTAACAATTACAAACAGAGGGACACAAATTTGAAAGCACAATAGTAACTTAATGAACATCATAAATCTAACAAACATGATTATGAAATTCAAAATTTAAAACTGTTCAACGTTCCACAAATTGAGGATAATTTTCCTCCGCATTTAGAACTTGCGTGATCGATGATAAATGTGCCAATGTAACCAAAACTACTAAGTGATTGCGTGATCGGAACCCTAAAATTGGTGACGAAAATGAAAAGTGAGACAACAAGTGAAAGGAAAAATTACCAGAAAAGACCAGTGATCGTTGCTCTTCGTCTTCATCGTAACCGCTTTCTTCTTAGAAGCTTCCATTGCTCTCGAGAAGTGCTGAAAAAAAAGCTTCGAGTGTGAGTGTTGCTTTGCTGTTGTGAATTTAAGGAACCGCAGAGAGCAGAGAGCAGTGTTGAGTCGAAATGGGAGAACATGGCGCGTGAAAAATGGAGGAAGGTGATGCCGGTGCGAAACGACGACATATGGGGTTTATGTTTGTGACTTGATTCGCTATTACGTTGATTGCCGTTGGATGATAGGAGCGAGTTTTGATGTACGGGTGAGATCGTCCGTGTTACGATGGTTCGGAATATTTGACCGTTGGCAACCCATTCAAAATGTTGGAGCTATGGCCTTGGAGGATAACAATTAACAAGGTACTAAAAAGTTTAACATTTACTTTTTTTTTTTAATGAATAAAGAAATTAAAAAATGGTATTAAAACCTACAAAAGAGAGTACTTGAAGCATCAGTAACTAATTAATTTAAAGTTGAAACTGAACAAGAATTTAATAAAATAAACGGGGATGAGGATTTGGCTCCTAACTTAGCAAGAATGTCCGCCATAATATTTTTTTATCTAAGCGTATGCTTGAAGCTAATATTCCAAGGTAGTTGTACGTAATCACGAATGGTCGAAACCACACTTGCATAAGGATGAACAGCATCGAAGCCTTCAATGATGAATTTCAGAGAAGTGGTGGAATCCGTCTCACAAATAACATTAGAGAAATATTTTGTGTGGATAAGTTTAATGCCATGGAAAATGGCATACAGCTCAACAGTGGCGTTTGAAGTAAAACCACAACTGCCCATATAACTCGTGATTCAATTGCTTGCAAAATCTTGTAGAACACCACCAAAACTTGACAAGTCAGGATTACCAAAGGAACTACCGTCCGTATTGATCTTGATGTAGTTTTGCGGAGGAAGTTCCTAGTTAACCAGTATCCTATCTGTTGGAGATGAGCTGGTCGAGCTTGTCCTTTTGGCTAGATGTAGAAGAGAACTTATTTGGTTATGCATATACCAACTGGCCAAACTATATCGTTAAAAATCACCTCATTCCTCGCGTGCCAGATCATCCAGCAAGTGGTGCCGAATAAGAGCTGAAAATTTCCTTGAATGTTACTTCTGAGCCAATATGTAGCATCATTAACGTAGAAATCAAGACCATACTGCAACTAGATGTATTGCCACACCTTACATGCATAGGGACAATCGCGAAGGATGTGAATCCATGTTTTATTGGCATCTCCATACCTGCAACAAGAAGAATTAGTAGTAATATGTTGCATGAAGCAAAAAGAGTTAGCAGGAAGACTCTCTCTATAGGTGAGTCAAATAAAGTGTTTAACATTCTCAGGTAGCTTGGACTTCCACACCCACGCACTGTAACTCAAAGACAAGTAAGATGAAAAGCAAGCTCTCGGCTCAACCACGCATAGGCGGACTTAGTATCATACCTTCCTGAGTTAGATGCACTCCACCTAATAGTATCTGACATAGAAGGATTAAGAAACAAGTATGGAAGGGTGTTACGAATGTCTTGGGGCAAGGTTGTAGTAAGGACGTCAAAGTGTCAATAGCCATCAAAATAGACATCCTTAACGTGTAATTGCATGTCCCTCTCATGGACCTCATCCACTATGCCATACAATGGTCCCTCCTCTAACCAAGGATCAAATCAAAAGGAGCAATCCTCGTCCCCAATCCTGAATGTGAAACCTTGCTTGAGATGAGATAGGGCTTTCATGATAGAGGACCAAACATACGAGTTGCTTGTGGAATTCTTTAAGGTGAAGAATATTCTTTTGGCCAATATATTTCGCATATAGCAAGCAAACCCATAACTTATCCTTGTCGTGCAAAAGATCCCACACATGCTTGCCAAGTAGGGAAATGTTAACTTGGTGGCATCGACGAATGCCCAAACCTCCTTTGGCACGAGTTTTAGAGATCGTAGACCAATCTACCCAATGATTGTGATTCCCTCCCCAGATGAAGCACCTTAACCTAGAGTCAATTTTATTGCAAATTCCCTCTAGGATTCATAGGTTTTGCATAGAGTAGGAGGGGATAGTAGATATAACTGATATAGCCAGAATTACTCTTCCAGCACGGCTAAGGAGTTGGCCCTTCCAACCTACAATGCGGCTATTGACACGGTCTGTGAGGGAGGAAAAATCCGCCTTAGTGGTCCTACCTATCAAGAGAGGGAACCCCAGGTATCTGCCTGGATTATGAGTATGTTGAAACTCTAATATAGTGGCGAATTGCTAGATTTTGTTACGCAAAACATTCTTAGAGATGAAGAATTTAGATTTCTGTCTGTTAACTTTCAAGCCAGAAGCAAGACAAAATAATCGGATAACATCCTAGACCAACTGCACTTGATTTGCCGACGCCTTAGTGAACAACAAACAATTATCAGCAAAGAATAAATGTGATATCTTAGGGCCACCTCTGGAGACCGTAACTGGTTGCCAAACCCCATTACTCACTTTCTCCTGAATGAGAAGCGCTAACTTCTCCATGCACAAAAGAAAGAGATAAGGTGACATTAGGTCTCCTTGACGAATACCACGTCTCGACAAGAAAGAGGACAACCTCTCGTTGTTCCATTTTAAGGATAAGGACGTAGTAGTAGTAGTGCAGTTCATAACCAAGTCTATTGTGCTGTTCAGAAACCCAAATTCCTTCAGAATCAATCTCAAGAAGCTCCAATCAACCCTATCATAGGCTTTTTCAAAATTGATCATAAACATAACATATCCAGTCTTCTTATGCATACTATGAACAATCTCTTGGGTGATGATGACATTATCACAAGTTTCCCTCTTGGGGATGAAGCTACTTTGAAGGAAACCAATGATAGAATCTAGGTGTGGTCAAAAGCGATTCACTAGGACCTTGGAGACCAATTTGAATAGAACATTACAAACACTGATCGGTCTAAAGTCCCTGATGGACGTGGGATTCTCCGACTTAGGAATGGGAATTATCAAAGGTTTAGTCATTTGGGATGGGACAACAGTTGTGGCAAAAATCTCAGTTACCATGCGCATAATATCATCCTTGATATGTGGCTAGAAGGTTCTGAAAAATATAGGTTGAAATCTGTCTGATCCAAGGACTTTGTAAGGGTTCATGCTAAAGAGGGCATTCTTCACTTCCCGTAACGTGACGGTAGCGGCTAGGCCGAGGGAGACATGATCCTCCAATCAAGGAACATACACTAGCTGTAAGCAATTGGAAAAACATCTAGTAGTAGATTGAAAGAGACCTTGGTAGAATTATTGAACTTCCTTCTGAATAAGGGATGCATCAGTGCACTAAATATTATTGATAAACAAGCCAAAAATATTATTCTTACATCTTCTGATAACCGTTTGAGTATGAAAGAATTTGGTATTCTTGTTGCCAAAAAATGTTATAGTGTTTGCCTATTTTTTATGATGTTGATCCATCAGACGTGCAAAAATAGAGTGGATCTTATGTGGAAGCTTTTGCCGAATACGAAGAAAGATTAAGAGAAGATAAAGAGAAGATGAATGAAGTGAAGACATGGAGAAAAGTGCTGGCAGAAGTTGGCGTACAGTGTGGTTGGGATATCCGAGATAAGTAAGTAATCCTCTCTTGTTTTTTCATTATCTTCTAAACTTACTATCTATCTCTAAATTATTAGATCGAGTTAAGAGATGTATCATGTATATTTGTTCCAAATTTATACATGTCTAACGAACATGGTATTTTCAAAGTGAAAAAATACTCTATGATCTATTGTTATCTTGTCCTATACATGTACATTATGTGTTTTGCTTCTTCTAGGGTGATTTTGCTTCCTACATTTTTTTTATATTTCCAGGTCACAGTATGAAGAGATTGGTGGTATTGTTCAAACCATCATGGAAAAATTGTTCCAAATTTTCAAGTCTTCCAAAATATAATCTAGTTGGGATGGAATCCCGTGTTGATGAATTAGTAAACCATTTATGTTTGGAGTCGATTAATGAAGTCCGAGTCATTGGAATTAGAGGAATGAGTGGAATAGGAAAGATGACTCTTACTCGTACTTTGTGTGAAAAAATATCTTATCAATTTGATTTTCATTGTCTCATTGATGATGTAACCACTTTATCAAAAGTCTAGTGCATTAGGAGTACAAGAGCAGATACTTTCTCAGTGTCTAAAAAATGAAAAAAATCAAGAGATTTGGGACGTTTCCACTGGAACATATTTGGTAGCAACCAAGCTACACAATGCAAGGACACTTATAATTTTTGGTAACGTGGATAAAAATGCACTACAAAAGGTGTTTTCAGGGAATAGAGGTACTTTAGATTTGTTACGTGAAAGATTGGGTGGAGGGAGCAGGATTGTCATAACTTCTAGGAATGATGATATATTTAAGAGACATAAAGTAGATGATGTTTATCATGTCCAGCCATTGGAAGAGAAAAAGGAGAAAGTGATGAATAAGACAGATAAGCATGCTATGCTACAATTAATTAATGATTGTTTCGGTTATTGCAGGATATCCTTTTGTTGCTTGCCATATCATTCTTTTTAATGCTTTGTGTTGGTACAGCTTTCTATTCTTTTTATCTGGATCATCGTCCAACACTCCCATTGTTTATACAAATCAAATTGTTTTTTTATTTAAATTTAAATTATTTTCTAGCTGATTCGATAGATGAATAATTTATTTTGGTAAAAGTGAAAGTTTTATTTATTTTTTCATTAAGTATAATTAATCTAAGATGTAGTACTCACAATAATTTTAAAAATATACATATATCTATAAAACAAAATTGAGTATATTTTATCATTCTAAATAAAATCCAAAACAAATACTTGATTTTGCACCAGAAAAAAAAAAAAAACAAGTACTTGATTATTTGTCCAAATGAAAAATAATGCAAATTCATTTTGGTTAAAAATAATATAAAAAAAAATCTAATAATTTATATTTGACTTAAATAAGTTTTGTTTTTCTTAAAAAATATTTATTTGAGTCTCTACTCATTTTAACCTAAATCAATAGTTGATATAATGTCATTTATAATTATTCAAAACAAAATTAAAAAATTTTCAACAACTAAAACATTGCAAAAAAATATTTAGAAATTCAAACTAAAAAGTAGGTTTTTTTTTTATCCAAAACTTATTTAAATGTTTAAATTTAAATTAATTTTGAGACATTGTTGTAAAAAAAAACATTACCCTCTCATGTTAAATTATTATTATAAAAGTTAACACTATTATATGACAATCATGTTAGGATGATAGTATAACAAAAACTCCAAATTAATTTTTTTTTTGGTGAACAGAAAACTTTCAAATTATTAGTATTACAATTAAATGGTTAATATTTTTGTACTAATAAAAGTTAGAACGTGAAAAAAAGTCCAAGGTTTTTCAAGAGTGGACATTTATTTATTGTGATAATCATATTGCGTTCTCATAATCCTATTATTGAAACAAAATTCATTTGCCCTCATCAATCTTAGATGAGTTTAAAGCCCGGGAAGTTCTAGTCATAACACTTAAACACAGGAATAGAAAACAAGGATGTCCTCACCACTGACCGCATGTTAAATAATACAGTTTTGTCATATTTTTTTACCTTTATTTACCTAAATGTAAAACATTAATTGGTTATATGGAAAAAGTAAGTATTAATTGTGCCTCAAATTAAGAATTACACAAATGATTAAGTGGTATATATGGAGGATGTGATTTTAGTTGATACAACGTCAGATGTAAAAGTATAACGCTACAAAATTTACTGCTACATAAATGTAGAACCATAATTTTTTGGCCTATTTTGTACTAAACTCAACCTGTGGACTTCTATTCTATGCTATATACAAAAGAATTCTGACCTACGTAAATGAAAATTATTATTTCTAACTAAACACAAATGACGCATGAAGAGATTTAAAGTTGGTTCCGCAATTGCACCAATAAACCCTGCATCAACTCAATCTTTTGACTGAGCTCTTTGACAGAGTAAGGTGCTGGACCGAAGACTCCGAAGTACCAATATCTGTCATCAAAGCATTAATCTTTTCCTGTGAATCAGCAACTGCTTCCTCAAGCAAAGTTACTGTTGGTTCCATAGTTTTTCTTGGACTTTCATTTGCTAGCTTTTGTAATGGAGAGACTCCTCAGCTACAAACATCTGAACTATGCTTCTTAGGAGATTTTTTTTTGTCAATGCCTTCACTTCCTGCATATCATCAAAACATTGTTAGAGTGATCCAAGACGGAATAACCGAATAACAGCCCAACCAACCCTTGAAACTCTAAGAACTACATATCTGATGGCAAAAGATCAAGTGATCAACAGCAACAAAATTAACCAAAGCCATGCATCCAAAGGAAAGCTGGTTCTCTAGATTGGTCTTGTACCAATCAGTAACAGAGAACATAACGTGGAGGTGCAAAATGGGACAGATTACAAATATAATATAAAGAAGGGATCCTCCAAGAGGATCAAGACAATGGCTGGATTAGTATAATTTAGTTGGCAAGTTACATACATCAAATTTTCAGTTTGTTTTTTCCTATTTGTCATGAATCAATACTTGTATACTTGTTAGGGAGTCTTACTGGGTATACCGGGTTAGGATTTTAATTTTATTTTTTTTTTATAAAAAAGTCTCGAAATTTTTTTTTAAAAAGAATTTTGTGATTATGACTTTTTAATTTGTATTTAATGGAATTAGAATATAGAATTCGAAAGGATTTCACGGATTTGAAAAAACTTTATGGATCTCTAGAAAAAAAATATATTAAAAAAACGTATATAAATTCAAAATCAAAGATACAAGTTGTTAATGTATTTTGAGATATCTTTTTCACAAATTTTCGTAAAGTAATAGCAAAAAATAATAACAAAACATTAGTTAACAAAAAAGATATAATAATCAAAATATTAATCATTTGCCTAACTTGAAGAATACACAAAATAATCATTCTTCCAGTTACATATAAATAGATTTAGGATTTCTTTTTATAGCATCTCAAACATTGTTTTTTCTTTTTTCTATTAAGTTGTATATTTTTTCTAAATTAACTGTAATAATTTAAAAAGGTCTTTTAACTTGTTTGCCCCAGCTGAATTAGAACTTCCTCGAGGCTCAAATATCTACTTCTCCCGTGAAGATTTTCATTTCATTAGGAATTTATGAACCTTAACAAGGAGATTGAGATAGTGGACTGCATGTAGACTTGTAAGTTGATTCGTAGTAATTTGGGTATAACACATCAATATTAAAATCATATGAAAAGTCTCACCTTGAAACAGATGTGAGTAGAGGATTATGTCGCCTCCGAAAGAATGAAATAAAAAAAAGTCTGTCATGAGAAAGAAAAGTCTATCATAATTGGATGGGATTGAGTTTGGTATTTATATGATCAACTAAAAAGTTTATAAAATCCAATTAAAAAAAAAGTTCATAAAATCTCTATGATTTTGAATAACATGTGACTTTTTTTAAATTATTCAGAATTTCAATTGAATAGCACAAGATTTCGTTGTCTTCTAAAAAAATCTTAATAATCTTATTGAATATATCATATTGTTTTTTATTATTTAATAATCTTGATTGAATACTTCCAAACATTTTTACAAAAATTTTTTTTTATTAAAATCCTAAACAATCTTAATCCAATACACACTGTTATATTGTCTATCTTAATTCTTAAGGTACAGTTTATATATTTGTTAGACAATTTTATTCGATACTAATTAGTCTTGTAACTTCACCATACTAGAGATAAGTATTCGTGCTACTCTTATAAATAAGTATATGTTATATAATTTGAAATTTTTTTTTTTTAATGTATGAAATTATTATTTAATAAAATATATTAATTTGTATGTGAAAAAAATTAAGATAATTTCTTTATTCCTTGAGAAATAATTTTGATCTTATTATTTTTATTGAAATGTCAATAATAAGTACGTTTTCACGTTCAAGTGCATAAAATATATCAATGATATTTGAAATAAAATTTAAATATATATAATTTATTTGGATTTTTATGTTAAAATTATATTATTTTATTGTAAAACTATTTTCATAGCTAATATGACATATTTATCATCATATTAAAAAAAAAGACAACTATATATGATGCTAATGAATAAGTAATTGATTTTGTTGATAACAATTTGAAGTAAAAATCATTCTTTCATCATTAAATATCTAAGATATAATGGGTATTAAATATTTAAATAACAAAAATTAATTGAGATAATTTGTCATAATAAAATGTAATAATTGCATTAAAATGTGTTACTAACTTATTTAAAAAATTAATATTTTAATATTTTTTTTGAATACATTTTATAGGATATTAAGACATGATAACATTGTTAGAATTTATAATATGGAGAAATACTTAATAAAATAAAACAAAATGAAAAAAAAATCATATTCTTCCTAAATTTTGTTAAAGTGCATTGAATTTTATTTTATTTTTTTTTAGTAAAAATTGGATTGAAAATTGAAATACATACGGGATTTTTATTAAAAATTTAAAAAATAATATATTTTAGTGAGTAAGATATAGTAATTTATTTTATTTTAAACAATAATTTTACTGTAGGTTTTTATTTTTATTTTTTTAATAATAACTTTATAATTTTAAGACTTAGAGTAGTTTTATTTAAAACTTATCAAATAAAATTGAATTACTTAAAATCAATGTCTTTTATTTGTTTTTTCAGTAATAAAATTATTATTTAAAATAATTATTTTAAAATTTGAATAATATTTTTAAAATTCAAATCTTTTATGTATTTAATGCACTTTAACAATTATTTTTAAATAAAACATTACACTTATTAAGAAATAAATAAATACTGCATAAATATGGGAGCAAATTTTTAGATATTGACTTTTTTCTATAAGTCATTTTTTTTATTTGTTTTATTAAAAATATAATATTTATTATTTTTAAATTCTTTCTACATATAATATATTAGAAGGGGGTTGAATAGTGAGTTCAAACTTTTCGTAAATATTATTAGTTCACAAGTTGTCTTATTGAATATATGTAAGTTTAAATAATCAAATATATCCTTAACAAAGCTTTGAAAACATTTTCAAAAGAGCAAGCACAAGTAAGACAAATATATGTGACAATAAATGAGAGCTTGTTTTACCCTAGTTCACTCAACCTGAGCTACATTCAGTTATAACATAAATGGTTTCATTATAATTAATTAATCACAAAACAAGTATTCTCCACTCCACTATCACTTTTGGCTACAAGTATTCTCTATGTCATTACTAGCTACAAGTATTCTGAACCATGGCTACAAGTATAAGCCACCTCTTAAGATTATACTTCCCAAGTATTTTTTTATCACTAAACCACTCTTGACTTTTTATACAAATATGTATAAGATTTTGGTAACTCTCAAGAGAGGATATAAACAAGTATTAAATCTGTGTGAGCTTGTAGATGATGAATATTCTCTTTTCTCTTCTCAAATGTGCTTTTCTAGCTTTACAGATTGTTTTGAATTATTTCGTTTCAATTTTTTAACATCTCATTCTTCTCTTCTCGTTGCATGGAAGCATCCTTATATAGTGACTTCATGGATTTGAACGTTGGAGAAGATTTGTTTCCATTATCTCATAAAAAAGTGTTGAAGTAGCCTTGACTGTGTTTGATGTAACCTGAAGCAGATTTTTGTCTCTGTCACAGTTGGCTTTTAACTTAAGTTATGCATCCCAATGTTGATTAGTCCTTTAATTGTACCTACATACTTCACACAATTCGAGACATGCAAGCTATACGAGGAATAGAAAAGAGTAAGATCTTATAATATATTCATTTCTTTTTATAACAACAGTGCTTATATTCATGCAAAGAATTAATTATAAAGAACATATTCCCAGCACATATGACGGATTATATCCTATTCTTGTACAAACAACGTCTAGCTTAATAGACATAGTCTGGTTTGATTAACCATGGTTTGTAATAACAGATATCATCTAGCCTAAGACATTGTTTGACCTAGCTTCAGACATCGTTTGGCTTGACTATGCGTTGTCTAACCGTGTTTCACACATGATCTAGTTCAGTACATATGCATAATTTGGTCCTAGACTTCACATAATATGTCAGAGAGTCTTAGACTTTGCATGAGTTATTTCAAAACTAATAATCTTTTTTAGAGCTTTATTTTAGTATAATTAGAAGTAATTATTGTGCTTAATCAATCATTACGAGTTATCAGACAGATAAGATATAAGTGAGAGTTTGAATAATTTTACCATTTTCTGTTTTCACTTAAATTTCTTGAAATCACTTAATCTAAAAATATTAATTGATTAAATATTATCATATTTGTTATTATTAAAACCTATCAAAGTATTATGGGTCAAACATCATCAAATATCTTTAGAAATTATGAATTGAAATAATTCATATAACTTAAAAAATAAATAAATACTATGCAATTATATATGGAAACATATATTTCTATCCTTTTAACTTGGACACATCTTTTTAATTTGTTTCGTTTGAAAACATATTATATTTTTTTACCAACAAAAACATATTTTTATGAAATATTGTATTCACCTTATAATTAATATTATACTATTGAATATTGGTTAAAGCAAAATCATCCAATTCTTCATTTATCATTAATAATATTATACTTTTGAATTATATATATAGCAATATTTTTTAAATAATAAATATTATATTTTTTTTATCAAAACAAATTAAATTACTTCTAGAAAAAAATAATCAGAATCAGAATACAAAGATGTACAGTATTTGCTCTCATATTTGTGCAGAATTTATTGAATTACATCATTTAATAATGATGAAACTAAAATTTGAATGGGTATCATAACACAGGGAATTAAGGCATGCGAGAAAAGCAACTAAATTTTATCACCAAAATTGCAGGATGGGATCATATAAGCATACCAATACAAGGCTTCACTGAGGCATGTGACATGGCCTAAATTTTTCTATCACCTGAAAGAAAAAAAAAAAAAAAATGAGCACGTTGATCAGTGTCTCTTCCCTAGCGTAGGTAAACCCTTTTGGCTAGATTAATTGGGTTCTTTGCCTCACGTTGATCAGTGTCTCTTCCCTGCAATAATGAACTTGCATTAGACTTTACAAAATCATAGTGCAATTCAATTGCAAGATCAAGAGGCATAAACAGAGACAATAGGGAAGTTATAATTCCATAGGATGTTAACATGAGTACATGTCCATTGCAGTAATTATATAATTGCATCCCTAAAAAATATAACTAATAAATAAAATAATATTTGGTTAGAAACATGAAAGCTCAAAAAGTTCTATTGGTGAGTCTTTGTTATATCAGCTAAATGTAAAAGTCATTCTTGAGTTTTCAGTTTTCACTTTACTGCTCAAGTTTTTAGGAGAATTTATTTTGTTTGAAAACATATTATATTTTTTTTACCAAAGAAAATATATTTTCATGAAATATTGTATTCATTTATAATTAATATTAAATCATCAAATCCTTCATTTACAATTAATAATATTATACTTTTGAATAAAAGTTAACTTATTGGTAAAAGTTCTTTAAAATAAAAAATAAAAGTGACTGAAGAAAAATAAAAAATAAGAAACTTTATAATAAGTCGTTCAAAATTACTTATGCGGAACTTATTTTCATGTTCTTTTTTCAAATTTCAAATTTCAGTAAGGTCAACTTTTAAAATAATTAATATTTTTTTATTAAAAAATATTAATGATTAATTTGTTAATTTTTGTTAGCAAAGGAGGATTTAAACTCAAGATCTTTTTATCTAATTATATTTTAATTTTAAGAAATTTTTAAGTTAAAAAAAAATATTAATAAATAATTTTTTACTTTTTAATTTTTAGTTAAAGTAACTTATAAAATAAATTTTACCAAACATATCCATTAAGACACATATACACAAATTGTTGTGTTCATTATAATGTAATATGATCCTTAAGATACATATACACAAATTTACTTAAACGGTAAGAAACTCACTCTTTTATATTTATTTTTATTCTTACATAATTAGGTTTCAAATAAAATTAGTAATTATATTTTTTAATTATTACGTTTTCATGTTCTCGAGAACCTTCTTTCCTTCCTCACCAACACTCCTTTCTTTGCTTTTTTTTTTCTCTCTTTCATAGGGTAATCTTCATTTTCTCAATCTATTCATTTTGTCCCTTTTACACAACACCATATTCTCATCTTCCTTCTCCTTTCATTAGCACCGCACTTGCTGCATTGCCGCCACACCTGCTACACCCACTGCACAATCGTCTCCTATAAGATCAAATCTTTCTCCCGTTTCCTCTTCACTGTATTTGTTTTTTCGATCTATTGAATCTTGAATCTGATTCTTCTATTATTTTGAGTTGAGATATAATTTGTTAGTTCAATGTGATTTCATTTTTCATTTGATGATTCCAATGACTACTTTTTTTTTATTATTATTATTTTCTTCTTTTTTTTTAACCTGAATTGATGGTGGTTAAAATGAATTAATGCTAAGAAACGGTTCCTTATGTAAGAAATTCTTCTCATTTTGAAGAAACTTACCTTTACAAGTAAGTGCTCTCCAATAAAAAAAAATATGTTAAGAAACCATTCATCCAGCCTAAACATTCCCTAAGGAACTGCCAATGGAGATGCCCTTAGATACAAGGGGTGTTACCTTTTAAAGAGTATCGAACTATCATGAAATATATGTTCATTCATTTTGATAGGTGAGTCAAGATTGTGATGTGTATTACCTTTTAAATAAGATTAATTGGACTATCATTGTAATGTATGGTCACATGGCTTAATAGGTGAGTCAAGATTGTGACGATATATCTTAATTCTTAATCAAGGCCCAAGGCCATGAGCAAGTCTGGAAATTTATGAATATTTGTGAAGTTGCCTAGCTAGTTACCTTGTAAGATAAGTGCATGTCATAAAATGAGCCTTGTGATCTTAAAGATCATGCTTTTAAGATTGGACATTATAAAATATTTGGAACTAGTTATTTATTTATGAAGCAAATATTACTTTATAAATGTTATTTCTTTAACAAATTTTGTTGGGCAGAGATTATTTACAACAATATAATTATTACTTCGTAAAGATTAGTCAATGTTCCTAAAAAAGAAGAAGTCAACTGTCAATTTTAAGAATTCCTTTAAAAACTAGACTAGCGTTGACTTTTTTAATTGATTTATTTTATCAAAATTTAAAATTTATTTAATACAAATTCAATAAGTCAACATAGCCATCCCAACTATATAATGCATGTTTGGATTTCAGTTGAAAGAGTTTAAAAGTGTTTTTATTTCCCAAACAATTTTTTCTCTATTGATTTTGTGCATTGGAACTTAAAAATGTAGTGGAATTCCCAAAAACATGTTTGCAATTTTTATCCCAAAAACGTAGTCATAGCCTTCTAAAACTCGTTGTGGTTTTATAGTAAGAGATCACATATATCATTTTTAGTCCTACTCGAGTTAGGTAGAGCTAGTATTAGGGCTCAATTTTTTCTCAAAATATTCAACATAACTTTATACTCATTGTGATGGGAGGCTGAAGATAAAAAAAAAGAAAAACTTTTTTTTTTTTTTTAGTAGTAAGAACAACAATATTAAATGTGTAGAAGAATAATTATAATATTTTTAAGCATAAAAATATATGCAAAAGCATCATAAGAATTTTGTAATAAAAAAAGTTTCTTGATTAATTGATAATCAAATATCAAATACTATATTTGAAAATGAATAAATTATTTATGTATTTTTTTCCTAAATATTTAGTTAATATTAATTGTGTCTTTTAAAGTGATATTCAAATACTTTTGAAAATTTAGAAGATTAATTAATTTTAAAGTGAAAAAATGAGGATTGTAAACCAATAATTTAGTCAAACAATTTAATGACTTGAAGTTTTTAGGAAAAAAGAAAATATCACACGTATTATAATTTGTTGGAATGACGCGTGCAATTCAACTATGTTAGGATGAAATTAAATTCTTTGACAATAAGTTAGAATAATTAGATTACTTAGATAATCAATTATATGTATTATAATCAATTATAATTAGAATTAATTTTTATTTAGATAAATTTATTGAAAATTTATTTAAAAATAATTAATTTTGTTTGAATGACAAAAAAAAAAAAAATTTACATGATAAAAGAGAACAAAAACAATTAAAAGAAAAAATAAATTAATCCAAAGTTATAAATGTTCAGATTATGAAAATCACTTTATTTTATCAGAAAACACTTTTTGCAAATTTAAGCTGTGTTGCCTTGCCGAGAAACATGTTGATTATTTTGCAAACAATCTTTTTATCATAAAATAAGCTGAAATGGAAGATTATAATCTTTCCCAAACAAGCTCTAGTATTTCAGTTTTTTTTTTTTTTTAAATTACACGTAATATTCTCGAAGCTGGAAGAAAACGATAACTTGTAGTAACACTTTTACAGAATTAAATTACAATAAATTTATAGGACAAAGGACTTAATTATAATATTTTTTAAACGAGGAACTAAATTACAAAACTTGCAGTTGAGAACATTAATTTACCCTTAAATATATTCCACCGTAAAAAAAAAAAAAGTTGAATATATTCAATATATTTTCGTCACCCGGAAGAAAAGAGTGAGAGAGAGCGTGGGACGAAGAAGCTACTACTGCTGAAAAAGAGAAGCTCCTTCGATCTACAATCTATAGCTATCACACTCTCAATTTCTGAGAGTTTTCTTTCTCTCTCTCTCACTCGCCACGATTGCACCGTTTTTCCACCATGTTTTCTGCTACTAAGCTCAAATCGGTTGATTTTTACAGGTCGGAATCTCTTTCTCTGTTTTTCCTTTTTCGGTTTCAATTTGCTTGCGAATGTGCAGAGTAGTTGTTTTCTGTTATGGATTCAGTTCAATTTTGCTGTGTTCGTTGTTATGCTCTTTGGATAACGGTTCCGATCGAAGTGCTGAGTGAGAAAACACGAATACCGCTGTTTTTTTGGTGTCTGTGTGCAAGAAGAACACGTCCATTGCCTAGATTCGAATCCGAGTCTGTCTTTTTTTCGTGATTTGAAGTGTTTTGTTGTAAATTTTACAATTAGTTTTGTAGATTATGGACATTACCGCTTGCGATTTGGATTTCATGAGTAATTTGTGAATGCGTGTTTTCCTTTTCTTTTTTTCTTTTTTTAAGTTGTTAGTAATTTTGTTATGTGGTTGTTGTTGACTTGTGTCAACAGGAAAATCCCGAGAGATTTGACCGAGGCGTCGTTGTCAGGAGCGGGTTTATCGATAGTGGCAGCTCTCGCCATGATGTTTTTATTTGGAATGGTCAGTAGCTGAAGCCCCAATCGTGTTTTTGACTTGTGAATTGTTGAGCATAATATGTGTAGTGTAGATTGATACTGGATCCTATACTGCTTATACTGTTATACGTCAAATTATGAACATCCTGCATTTTTTTTAATCAACAAATGTTAATTTGTTAGTTTTGTTAGAAATGTTAGTGAGAGAGATTCAAACATCCTGTATTAAGTTTTGTCAAATTTGAAGTTTGATCTGGTTGTTAAGTTTCATTTTGTTGATTGTCTTTGAACCTTGTTTCAGGAACTAAGTAATTATTTGTCTGTTAGCACCTCCACATCTGTGATTGTTGACAAGAGTTCTGATGGTGACTATTTACGCATTGATTTCAATATCAGGTAGAAGCATTTGTAAGTGTTTGCTGTCTTTGGTTGAATAATGGTGTTTCTCAAAGATTGTGGATGCTCTTGTGTCTTAACTATTGTTTACTGTTATATTTGAATTATTGGTAGCTTTGTGGTTTTCTGAATCTCGGTGTGAACTTGCCATGTTGCAAGGAATGTGAGCTTCTATCTATTTGTATTTGCAAATTGAGGCTCATGTTATAAGAATGCATAATTGTCTAACAGAGAATTTGTGAAGACCAGCTTGTTAGGGGTTGATAAGTTGTTTGCTGTGTATTAGTTAATTCATTAAACAAAATGGTTTCTTAGATTGACTTTTTGGAAGCTTGAAATTAACTTAGGTAGTGTTTGAATAGAGAGTTTCAAAATTCGAAGGAAATTTAAAATGCATGGAAATTTAGTTGCTTCAATTAAATTATTTTCATTTTCAAAATATTTTTTTGAATAAAGAAATTCAACTTCCTTGTATTTCAAATTCTAGGTTTGGATAAAGTAATTTAATTTCCATTATATGTAAAATTTCATTTTTAAATATTTATTTAAAAAATGAGAGAGGTGCAAAAGAGTGAGAGGCTGTGGGAGGTGTGAAAGAGAGATGGAGAGAGAGAAAGAGAGACACAAAAGAGAGAGAGGGGAAAAGGTGCAATAGAGATAGAGCACTCACCAAAGCTCTGGGTGACAGTTGACAGTGGGACCATAAAAGAGAAGGAATTCTTTAATTTTTCTATATTATTTGAAATGCCTTCATATTACTTAAAAAAAATCTCCTATCAAATTTCCACCATATAAAAAAATCTTTGGATTTAATATCCAAACAAGTCATCTTGATATATGATATTCTAAATCCACTTAAAAAATACAATTCCTCTCTTAAAACTCCACATCCAATCACACTAATAGAAGGAAGTGATGAAAACCTTTCGATGAAACTGGGCCAGCTTCATATCATATCATTGTTGAAATTGGGAGTGGAATGGGGGTCTTACAAAATGATCATTAAGGCTGGGAATCAATATCGAAATTTGATGTATAGTGTGGTTTGTGAAATTGACACAAAGTCAAAGCATTCCCAAGACAATGCCTTCATCTCTCACAGCTCAGCAGTTTTTCTAAGAGTTTCTAGTCCTACTCCCAAGTCATTTAGACACCGTAGCTAGTCATAGTATTATACTCAGTATGTTAAGTTAATTTAATGGCTGTTTGTAAACTTTATCTTCCTGTCTCTGTTGTTGTTGGCTGATTGCTTCAACTTATATTGTAGTTTTCCTGCACTCTCATGTGAGTTTGCATCAGTTGATGTGAGTGATGTGCTGGGAACAGTAAGTTTCTATAACTCCATTTTCTTATTCATTTTATACTTGCTTATGCTATGATACCTCATCTCATTCTTTGATGTTTTAGTCCTTGTACCTAATATTTTACCTCTTGTTTTCAGAACAGGCTCAATATAACAAAAACAGTTCGTAAGTTTTCTATTGATTCAAATTTAAGACCCACTGGCGCTGAGTTTCATTCAGGTACTGTTTCAAATGCTGTAAAGCATGATGATGAAGTAGATGAAGAATCTGTTGAAGGTTCTTTTACACTCACAACAAATAATTTTGATAAATATGTTCATCAGTAAGTGTCCACTTCTGATAATATATCATTCCATTTTTCTTTGTTTTAGCTATGTGTCTCAAAAGTTCCTTTTGATATGCCTTGTTTACTCTATTTTTAATAATCCTTTTGCAGGTTTCCAGTTACAGTTGTAAATTTTTATGCACCTTGGTGTTCCTGGTGTCAACGTTTGGTAATCATTTTATCATATTCTTTATCTCTTCACTTCAGGAAATAAGATTGGTATCCGATTTCTTTGATTCTTCCTAATAGCTTGGCTTTCTGTTTCTGTTTCAACAATGTCACCTTCCCTTAAATAGAAATTTTCCTTTTAAGTACCAGTCCAGCAGTAGTGGCAAAGGCTATTTCAAGTGCTTAGTGCATCTTTCATCTGTTGTACTTTAGTAGTGACTAACGCAATAACATGTCATGCTAAGGGTGCTAATAGTTTTTTCACCTGCCCATATAAGACTGTTAACCAAGTTCTTTGATACTGTAAGAAATCTGAGAAATATCTTATGACTCATGGTATTATTTTTATATCTTACAATATTTTAGAGTATCCTAGATGATCTCTTGGGATTGATTCTTCTTATGTATATTATGATTTGTTTCCTTATTTATTTAGGATCTTTGTAATTTTAGGCATATCCGATTAGTATCAGATTTATTAGATTCTGATTTGTAGGCATATCCTATCATATATGAATAAAATCTCCTATAATTATTTGTATTTATTTGCAACCAGTCTATATAAAACGGACTTCGTTGTCTAGCATGGTTTCAGCATCTCTTGTATCTATTTTTCTCTCTTTCAGCAGATACAATGAATGAATTATGTGGAAGTTCTGATAAGGCTGTTGATGAGGAAAAGGATGGGCTAGTAGATCCAACACTGAATGGGAGGCCTAAAAGGCTTAACAAACACGGAGCTGAATGGGAGGAGTTTATTCACTAAGAGGTAGCTGTTAGTTAGTCTGTTACATGCATTTTGATTAGATTGATGTGTTGGCACATTATGATTGGGTTTGTTATTTCACTGTTGCAATAGTTTTTCCTTCAAATGATAAAGACTGACCTTACTGATAAAAACAAAAAGAAACTTTTCCTGTATTTGAGGTCAGGAAATACCTCAAGAAGAAAGTGGGAATTAGAATTTGATGGAATAATTCTTCTGTCATACTCCCTTTCATATGCCACAACTTATAACAACTTCCAAAAGAAAAACTACTGCAACTGTAAAATAACAAACCCAATCATTATGTGCTAACAGATCAACCTAATCAAAATGCTTGTCAGACTGTAAAATGGACTAACTAACAGCTAGCTCTTGCCTCTCAGTGAATAAAGCTCCCATCCAGCTGGGCGTTTACTGTGCCTTTTGGGTCTCCCATTCAGTGTTGGATCTCCTAGACCATCCTTTTCTTCATCAACGGTCTTATCAAGTTCTTTCCTTTAATGAATGAATGATGATGTGAGTAATAGATTTTAAACTTGTTTACATGAATTTATCTTCTACTGGTTTCTTTCAGAAACCTTCATGGGAGAAGACGGCTAAACTTATGAAAGAAAGGTACTATATCATTGACTCATTGTTTCTCACACTTCTTGAAATTACATTTAGAAAATTGACTTTGTCATCTCCTTTGTAGATTTGGTAGGGTTATTTTTATCATAATTTCCCTAATTCCATGTCCAATATGTATATGATTACATTTTATATAGATATGACCCAGAAATGGATGGGCGTATAATTTTGGGAAAGGTAGATTGCACTCAAGAAGGAGATTTATGCAGGAGGTACTATTGCTAGTTTAATTTTCTGTTTCTTATCTACAGTTGACATTTCCTTTTTTCTGTAATTTTTTATATCCATTAGTTACTGAAATTTGGTTTTCTACCATTCATGTTTTTGCTTTTGACTCATATATACACAACATTGCCAAATCAGACCTGGAAAATAAGTTCTTGTAAATTGTAATAACTATAGTCTATAAAGGCTCTGCTGATGAACTTAGAGTGGTGAAAGGAAAGGGGTCAATATATATATATATATATATATTGATAGAAAAGAACATTATTGGAAATAAAAATGTGATTAACTTCCATATACCCTGTTGGGTTTGTAAAAAAAGAACATGTGAGGCAAAACTCAAGAAATGTGCATGGATTGACCCCCCATTTTGGTTCTCATCGATCAACATAGGTAGCAAGTGCAACAGAATGATGTGTGATGGGTATTAAGAAATAAGAAGTGCATTTGTTTTTTTGACCCTTATAATAGCATGAACCTTTTGTCAATTTGTCTTGGTATTACTTTGTTTGGAAGCTGCCTCAATCGTGGTCACCCTAGTCTGCTGCCTTAGTTGTGGCCTATCAGAGTTAGTTGCTAGTGGGTTGAGATCTCACATTGACTAAAGATATGACCAAATGTGGTTCTTACAAAGCTTGGATAGTTCTCACCTTACAAGCCTAATTTCTGGGATTGAGTTGGGCACTTAGGCCCCTATCCCAAATTCTATGATGGTACCAGAGCCTATCCTAGAGTCATTGTTTGGTCACCTGCATTCCCATGCTCCAAGCCTACCCTGGACATGAGGGGCTGTGTTGGAAAGGTGCCTTAATTGCAGTCACCCTAGCCTGCAGCTTTAATCATGACCTATTAGTTGCCAGTGGGTTGAGATCTCACATTGATTAGAGATTTCTTCTCTAGGTTTAATTGTTTAAGGTTTTCAATTTCTTTTGTCCATGCTATGTCTTCTGCCATTGTAGACGGGAATAAATACAGTCTTTAATCATGTCAAGAATCTGCATTGTCATAAACAGATTTCATAGATTAGGCTCTGTAGATCTTCTTAGCATATAAAATTGAAGAAGATAAACATCAAACACTTTCTGCAATGCTTGTTATGTCAAGCATGAGATTTTTCTTCATTATAATTTATTATTTTCTGTCATAGTTTGTTGATATTGTTATTGAACTCTTGTTATTCTCCGTCTATCTTTTTTTTGCCATTCATCTATATCTCATTATCATTGTCCAGGAATCACATACAAGGGTATCCATCTATTCGAATCTTTCGTAAAGGAAGTGATCTCAGGTAATAAATCCATTAGGGAAAATCAATTGGTCAACCAGTGTTTGATGAAGAGTTCCTACCTCTTAATCATTTGTACTATATGTTATGTGTTATGTATGATTATTAATTTGATGTTATTATACAGCATTAATATCATTAAGTTATCGCTGCACAAACCTCATAATATAGGTCATGCATTTTAGGTATTTCTTCACCTTGGCTTTTTGGGTAATAATGAACATGTGATCATCTTATAGTTAATCAAATTTGTGATTGTATTAAATTTTCTCACTATTTTAATGTTTTTTTTGTTTAATTGGACTTTTGGCTCCTCTAGTTCGGCTAGTGTGTGATTTTGGTTTTCCAAGATTTTATTTTAGTTAATTAAGTCTCTATTTTTAAAATTAGGCATATTTGGTTCCCTTGTCTATTTTCTTTTACCTAAAACCCTCAAATTATTATTTTTCTATCCAAATATTTGAGGGTTTATGATGTGAAATTATTTTACAAGTTTAGAAGTAAGAAATTTAGTAGAGTTGATAAAATTTGAAGGATTTCAATAACATGTGAGATTAGGGTGGGAAGAGGGGAATTTTTTTTTCGGTGTAATTTGATATTTTGGTTGGTGAGTTTTGAGTAGATGATGATTTAATTGATTTAATTTGTAAATATTTTGAGTAGAAAATGATAATTTGAAGATTTTGGCAAAAAAGAAAATAGACAAATGGGCCAAATATGCTAAGTTTTATAAATAGAGGAACTTAATTGGCTCGAAAGAACTTGGGAGACCAAAATCCCATACAATCTAAATTAGAAGGATCCAACATGCCATTAAGCCTTTTTTTCCCATTAAACATGGGAATGGGTTGGCTTTAAAACTCAATTCTAGAATGCAATTAGTGATAAAAAAAAAAAAAGTTAAATCAAAAGTAGTGGAACCTTCTCAATGAATCAAAAAAGAACTCAATGAGTTCTTTTTTTCACCCAAAAAAAAAGGGAGGTCTTTCAATTCACACACACACACACACATATATATAGGGGGTGACTTGTATGAGAACTGCGTTTTTATGTGAGAATGAGAACAGACATTTTTATCCATTGATGATTTTTTTTTAATTTTAGATGTAATAAAGAGGGGAAGGATATAAATCAAAATAAAATAGGTATATGTTAATTTTTAAATGACTACCTTAATCCTTACTATCTAATTTAAGATGAGAATGTCTATTCTCATTCTCACATAAAAATGCAGTTCTCATACGAGTCGCCCCCTATATATATGTATGTATATCTTTATGTATTTTTGGATTTTGTTCATTAAATCTAGTTTGCTGAATGCTTTTCCAATTTCAGAAGTGAACATGGGCATCATGAACACGAGTCCTATTATGGAGATCGAGATACAGAAAGCCTAGTCAAGGTTCATACTATATTTGAAATTAGCATAATGTGAATCCGTAAACTTGATACTTTTTTTTTATGTAATTAAACATCACTTTCTGCCTGCAGTTTATGGAGGATTTAGTCACATCTCTTCCAACAGAATCTCAAAAGCTAGCTCTGGAGGATAAATCTAATGGTACAAAGAATGCAAAAAGGCCAGCACCATCAACAGGTGGTTGTAGAGTAGAGGGATATGTGCGTGTGAAAAAGGTAAATGCCAAAGGGTTAAGGTTTAACCTTCAACCACAATTCATAGAAAAACTCCTTTTTTTCTTAGTTTTCATATGTACCCTTGAAATCTTTGCATTGCTTTGGAAGTATCTGATAGAATGGAATCTGGATCCATTTTTTTTAAATAGTAGAAGTTTCAGTTACTCATACTAAAATAACTTGTTCTTGTTTTTTTCCCCCTTAGATTTCAATTTTCATTGAAAGAAATATAAGCTGTTTTGCACTTTGCAGGTTCCAGGAAATTTGATCATCTCAGCTAGATCAGATGCCCATTCCTTTGATGCTTCTCAAATGAACATGTCACATGTCATAGACTACTTGTCTTTTGGAAAGAAAGTGACAACTAGGGCCATGAATGATATGAAGCTCTTGATACCATACATAGGTAGCAGCCATGACAGGCTCAATGGCCGGTCATTCAGCAATACTCGGGATTTAGGCGCAAATGTTACTGTAAGTTCAACATTTTATATGAAAAACTTATAATTTAATGTTAACTTTACTATTGGACTTTTGTTGGTTGGTATCATAATTGAATAATGGGAAATATCGTGATTGCTTGTATGTTGATTTCCATTTGCAAGAGTGAGATGCCACAGATAGCTTGAATGCTCAGGATCTCAAAGATTTTTGCTTTGTTTTCTCTTTTTTCTTCTTCCAAATGTCTTATAGTCCCACCACTCATGTTTCTGCAGATAGAACATTATATTCAGATAGTTAAGACTGAGGTAGTGGCTAGAAAAGGTTATAAATTAATTGAGGAGTACGAGTACACAGCGCACAGCAATGTGGCACACAGCGTAGACATTCCTGTTGCAAAGTTTCATCTTGAGCTCTCCCCTATGCAGGTCTGAATATGGAGGTTATAGTGATTATGGATGAATTTATGCACAACTAGTAAATTTATTTAAGGTTTACAATGCTATTCTCTGCAGGTCTTAATAACAGAAAACCAGAAGTCTTTTTCACATTTTATTACAAATGTCTGTGCCATTATTGGGGGTGTTTTCACGGTTTGTATTTTTTACCATTGTTCCAGATATTGTTATTTTATGCATGGTTTTTCTTAATTACATTTACATTGTTGATTTTGTTTTTCTTTTGTGATTTCAGGTAGCTGGAATTTTGGACTCGATTCTGCACAACACTGTTAGAATGATGAAAAAAATTGAGCTTGGCAAGAATTTTTGACAGATAGGGGGAAGTTTTGTATAGCGTATGGCCTCTGATTTTGTAATGCCCAATTTCACTTAGCAGTTTTATAGGAAATTAGCTATGCTATACATCATACAAATATAATTTTCTAGTTACTTCAGTAAAATGATCATTACAAGGATAAGGATTAACGAGGTGCTGTAATGCATCCGATATTTGCATTCACTAAATTCCTGTTGCTTTTATGGTCGAGGAAAGAATATCAATTAATTTATTATTGAGTAGGAAGATGAGGAATAAATTTGAATGCAAAATTGGGTGTAGTAATAATGATTAGCATGACTTGAGATTCAGCTTTCAGCGGAGACATGTTTGTTAAAATCACTCTTGGAGTTTCTCTAAGGAAAATTAAATTGCGAGGTGCCTCTGATTTTAGAAAGGAGTAGATTATGCTTCCGTTTTGAGATATTAAAAGTAGGGGAGTAAACAAATTTCGTTCAACCTGCTAATCCGTCCCATCTTATTTTAGATTTGTGACTTGGATTGAGTCATTGAACATGATTGATTTTATTTTAATAATCCAATCAAAATTCGCTCGGTAAGGAGTTGAGAGTTTTGAACTCCAGTACACGACTAAAACTCAATTCAACTCGCATAATAAACAATTATATAACAAAATACTATGTGTATAGTAATTAACAAATACTAATATTAATATAGAAAATCAACTAGATTTATGATTTATCTTTTTATGTTTACCATATGAATATAATATTGTACGAATAGTACTTGAGTATATATTTAATATTTAACATGCTAAAAGGTAAATGTGAATGTTTATACAATAGATTTGACTTTCTCTCTTGGATCTAATTTTAAAGAGTAGTTGCAAAATAAATTTGAAAAATACTGATTTTTAAATAGTCTTACTATTTTTGAGTTTGAGAAATACTTTTTTTAAGCCTCAATCGGATGACCAATCCAATTCAAGTTGGAATGTTTCTTCCTATATGTAAAATCTGCTTCCTGCACCTTCAATTTGCATTTTGGAAAGTTCATTTTGGAATGTAAATTAGAGGTCCGGGAAATAGTTTTTAGAGGTGTAAAAGGTTTTAACTTAAAGTTGAACTGGGTTACAAAAGTCTAATGGTGATAAACTTGCAAATAGTTTTAGATTATGATTTAATCATGACCATTCATTTATGATAAATCAAGTAACTTTTATAAATTTATGATTTAAATAAGTTTTGAGCCTCTATAAAATAATTCTTTTTTATTTTTGGTTCTATAAAAAAAATTTGTTGTATTTTGGATCTCTATAATATTTTTTTTTTGGTTTTGGATCTCTACCAATAACGTGACATTATCTTAATCGTTAGTTAAATGATAACATGACACCATCTCAACAAATATCAACGGTTGAGATGATGTCACATCATCAATAGAATCTAAAACAAAAAAATATATATTATAGAAAAAAAAATATAATAATTTTTTTTATAGAGATCCAAAACTTATTTAATGCAAGCAAAATATAGATTGTGATTAAACAATAACGTAAACACAATATCACCATTAAACTATTTAGTTTATTTTAATTTAAATAAACTTAAGAGTATTTGAGGTTGCAAAGATCTCTCAAGTTGGTTGAGAAATAATTTTATGTCATTGATTTCTTGGAAGGTTACTGTCTCTGAGAATTAAATTTGAGATATTTTAGAATATGATAAATTAAATTTTTTGAATATTTGATAAATTTTTTAGATATTTATGAATGAAGTTTTAATTTAAAGTTAAAATATTTTTAATTTAATTTCCAACATGAAATCACAAATGGGAATTAATTGTATAATTTATTCATTTCTACTATAGATTTAAATCATTGACACTTTCATGTTTATTATTAATTTGATCTCATAGAGTTATACATCTCATTTCTTGCCACAAAAGCACCCGCATTCGCCAGTATCTGTGTTACAATAAGGAGAGCACTGTGGAAAACAACGCGGACAATCGGTGTATGATTTGCATCCGTTTATCTTGACTGTATTGACACACGTACAAATGCTATTAACACTAATAGTGTTTCATCCACAGTTTAGTAAAATTAAGTTGCATTCTTGGTATCCCGGCAAAACAAAATCCTGCAAAAATTTGTGGAACTCTACAATATTAACAAATTTATAGAATTATACATGTGTTTTTATGCATATTTTTAGACATTACGATGTTGAAAAATTAATAACATTGTCAGCCATTAAAGCAAGAAGGACCACTACAAAAAAAAGCTATCTTCACTAAGCCCATCGCCATGCTTGATTTTGATGTGGTGTTTGCTAGCTAGGTTTATACAGAAAGAATAGTTAAATATTTGGTAAATTCAATAGATACCTTATGCTACACATTTAAAGTGTGACATAAATTTTAAATAAGGAATTTTTTTAGAAAAGATAACATATTTTCTAACTCATTATTTAATTGGTTGAATCATTTTGTTTTATTAAAAAGAAAATTAGAAATGAGAAACATTTGCATAGACACATACCTAACACATAGGTTTTACACACAATCAATCATATTAGTCCAAGTATCTATAATTAAGGTATAATTAGGAAATAAAATATTATACTTATTAAGCAATAAATAAATATTGATCAAATATGAGAGCAAATATTGCACATCTTTACATTTTGATTCTAATTTTGATTTTGATTTTTTTTTCTAGAAGTAATTTAATTTGTTTTGATAAAAAAAAAATATTTATTATTTAAAAAATATTGCTATATATAATTCAAAAGTATAATATTATTAATTATAAATGAAGTATAGGGTGATTTTGCTTTAACCAATATTCAATAGTATAATATTAATTATAAGGGATACAATATTTCATGAAAATATGTTTTCTTTGGTAAAAGAAAATATAATATATTTTCAAACAAAACAAATTAAAAAAATGTGTCCAAGTTAAAAGAATATAAATATATGTCTCCATATATAATTTGCATAGTATTTATTTATTATTTAATTTATATGAATTATTTCAATTCATAATTTTTAAAGAATTATATATATATATAAAGAATTTTAAAATAATAAATATTATATTTTTAATAAAAAAAAAAATTAAAAAAATGACTTATAGAAAATAGTCAACATCTAAATATTTTTTCCCATATTTGTGAAGTATTTATTTATGGCTTAATAGGTGTAATATTCTATTTAAAAATAATTGTTAAAGTGCATTAAATACATAAAAGATTCAAATTTTAAAATAATTATTTAAATTTTAAAATAATATATTTTGGTTTTTTATTTTATTTTAAATAATAATTTTATTACTGCAAATAAAAGAAATTGATTTTAAGTAATTCAATTTTAATTGATAAGTTTTACCGCAAATAAAACTACTCTATGGTCTTAAAATTATAAAGTTATTATTTAAAAAAAATTAAAAATCCACAATAAAATTATTATTTAAAATAAAATAAATTACTCTATCTTACACCACTAAAATATATTATTTTTAAATTTTTAATAAAAAGCCTGTATGTATTTCAATTTTCAATCCAAATTTTATAAAAAAAAATAAAAAAATTCAATGCACTTTAACAAAATTTAGGAAGAAGATCAAGTAAAAATAAAAAGAATATCAATTATTCTCTTATAAGATAAATTTCTTTTTTATTTTTTTATTAAGTGTTTCTCTGTATTGATTATAAATTCTAACAATTTAATCATGTCTCAATATCCTACAAAATGTATTCACGAAAAATATATTAATTTTTTTAAATATGAGTTAGTAATAAATTCTAATGCAATTATTACATTTCATTGTGAAGAATTATCTCAATTGATTTTATTATTTAAATATTTAATACCCATTATATCTTTGATACCACAAATGATATTTATGAGGGTGTATTTGATTAGAATTGTCTAAGATTTTAATGACTTTTTTTCTTTAAAAATGTATTGGTATTTAATAAGGATTGTTAAATTATAAAAAATAATCTGATACTATTCAATAAAGATTATCGATATTTTTTTTTAGAGGATAACGAAATCTTGTGATATTTGATTGAAATTTTGAATAACTTAAAAAAAATCATTTGTCATTTAAAATCATAGAGATTTTATGAACTTTTTTTTAATTGGGTTTTAATGGATTTTATGGACTTTTTAGTTAATCGTATAAATATCAAATATGAAAAGTCCATGAAAAGTCCATAAATTCCATCCAACTACGAGAGACTTTTCTTTCTCATCATGAGTTTAGTCTTACTTCACCATCGAGAGAAACGAAAGAAGACTTTCATCTCCAAATTTTATTCAGACATAACTCACTTCTTTTTGGGTGTGAAGCAGTGTCAAACTAAACTACCCAACAAGCATTAGCTCTCCCTGAAAAGGAGGTGACCGCACCTTTCAATACGATTACCTTGTTATGACTTCACTCCAGTCACTAGCCCTGCCTTTGGCATCCCCCTCCTTGCGGTTAAGGTAACAACTTTGGGCATGGCCAGCTCCCATAGTGTGACGGGCGGTGTGTACAAGGCCTAGGAACAAATTCATCGCCGTATGGCTAACTAGCAATTCCGACTTCATGCAGGCAAGTTGCAGCCTACAATCTGAACTGAGGATGGGTTTTTAAAGTTAGCTCACCCTCGCGGGATCGCAATCCTTTCTCCCGTCTATTGTAGCACGTGTGTCGCCAAGTTAAGCAAATGATTAATATTTTGATCATTATATCTTTTTTGTTGATTAATGTTTTGTTATTATTTTTCGCTATTACTTTATGAAAATTTGTAAAAAAAATATCTAAAAATACATTAGCAACTTGTAACTTTGATTTGAAATTCATGTATTATTAATTGGTAAGAGAGGGTTCAGCTCATGATGATTTGTGATTAATTTGTATTTAATGATATTTTCAAGCACACTCTTATTGATTTGTGTTTAGTAGTTTTGAATATTTTTTTTCTAAGAATCCATATAATCTTTTCAAATCTTATAAATTCGTGAAATTCTTTCAAATTTTATATTCTAAATCTATTAAATCCAAACTAAAATTTTTTATGCCAAAATAAAGCCTTTTAAAATCTTAATCCAATACATCCCCTTATAATCCATTTAATGATGAAAGAGTAAATTTTACTTAAAATTGTTGTCTAACAAAATCAATTACTCATCCATTAACATGATAATATTTTGAGTTTGATTCTTTCCAAACTCTATTTATAAATAGATAATATAATTTTCTTTTTTTTAATATGATGATAAATGTCATATTAGATATGAAAATAGTTTTACAATAAAATAATATAATTTTAATATAAAAGCCCAAATAAATGATATATTTTATGCACTTGAATGTGAAAATATATTTACTATTGACATTTCAATAAAAATAATAAAATCAAAATTATTTCTCAAGAAATAAAGAAACTATTTTAATTTTTTTCACATACAAATTGATATATTTTATTAAATAATAATTTTAAACATTTAAAAAAAATTCAAATTATATAATATATATTTATCTGTAATAGCGCGCAGCATGGATACTTATTTAATATGGTGAAATTATGAGACTAATTGGTATTAAATAAAATTGTCCAACAAATATATAAATTATACCCTAATAATTAATACAGATAATATGAGACTTCCAAACAAGTATTGATCCATGACAAATAGGAAAAAATAACCAGAAAATTTGATGTATGTAACTTGCCAACTAAATTATATTAATCCAGCCATTGTCTTGGTCCTCTTGGAGGATCCCTTCTTTATATTATATTTGTAATCTGTCCCATTTTGCACCTCCACGTTCTGTTCTCTGTTACTGATTGGTACAAGTATCAGCTTTCCTTTGGTTAATTTTGTTGCTGTTGATCTTTTGCCTTCAAATATGTAGTTCTTAGAGTGTCAGGAGTTGGTTGGGATGTTATTCAGTCAGTCTTCCATCACTCTAAACAATGTTTTGATGATATGCAGGAAGTGAAGGCATTGACAAGATTTTTTCTCCTAAGAAGCATGGCTCAGATGGTAGTGTTTGTAGCCGAGGATTCTCTCCATTACAAAACCTGACAAATGAAAGTCCAAGAAAAACTATGGAACCAACAGTAACTTTGCTTGAGGAAGCAGTTGCTGATTCACAGGCTAAGATTAATGTTTTGATGACTGATATTGGTACTTAGGAGTCTTCGCTCCAGCACCTTACTGCTGTCAAAGAGCTCATGCAGGGTTTATTGGTGCAATTGCGGAACCAACTTTAAGACCTCTGCATTCGTCATTTGTGTGTAGTTAGAAATAATAATTTTCGTTTACGTAGGTCAGAATTCTTTGTATATAGCATAGAATAGAAGTCCACAGGTTGAGTTTAGTACAAAATAGTAAAAAATGAAGGTTCTACATTTCTGTAGCAGTAAATTTTGTAGCGTATACATCTGACGTTGTATCAACTAAAATCACATCCTCCATAGCACTTAATCATTTGTGTAATTCTTAATTTGAGGCACAATTAACACTTACTTTTTCCATATATATAAGCAATGTTTCATATTGTTGAACATTAAGATTTACCTAATAAGTCAGTGGCAAGGACATGCATCCTGGTTTTCTTTTCCTGTGTTTTAAGAAATCTTCCACAGTTTCACTGTTATGACATTAAACTTCCAGGGCTTTAAACTCATCTAAGATTGATGAGGGCAGCTAAATTTTGTCTCAAGAATAGGATTTGGACTCTCATAATGCGCTATTGGTCTATCAAAACTTGGGTTCTGATCCTGCAAGACATGTTGAATTTGGGGTTCAAAACTTGATTCAATTGGTGTGAATGCCTGGGATTTCAGACACTTGTGGTGGTGCTAGTGCTATAGCCTCAGAATCGGATCTCACAATTTATGAATCAAAAATCAAAATCCCTGAGACTAGTCAAGTCCTCAAACGTCGGATAACAAAAATATTAATCATTTAATTGTAATACTAATAATTTGATGTTATGAATAATATACTAACATCCTAACATGATTGCCATATAATAGTGTTGACTTTTGTAGTAATTAAATTTAACATGAGAGGTCAATTTTTTTTAACAATGTCTCAAAATTAATTTATATATAAATCATTAGGTTTTTTTATACTTTTTTTTTTCTAACCACAATGAATTTGCATTATTATTTATTTGGACAATTAATCAAGTATTTGTTTTTATTTAGAATGATAAAATATACTCCATTTTGTTTTATAAATATATGTATACTTTTAAAATTACTGTGAGCACTACATCTTAAATTAATTATATTCATCATCTAATGAAGTTGAAAATAATATAATTTGAATAAAAAATAAATTGATTTGCCTTAACAGGAGAGTGTTGGACGATGCTACAGATAAAGCATACTTAATTCAATGGCAAACATTAGGAGCACAAGAAAAAAGAATGATATGATATGGCAAACAACAAAAGGATATCCTACGATAACATAACCGAAACTATCATTAATTCTAGCATAGCATGCTTATCTGTGTTATTCATCACTTTTCCTTTTTCTCTTCCTTTCTGAGTGATAGTTGTGTAGATCTTGTTCAGTTATCACACGAATCCCGTATTTCTTCACCTCAAAATGAAAACCTTGTTCGCCCACTATATCAAATTCCAATTTGCAGTCCAAGGATGGTTCCCAACAGAATAACCAGATGTGATCTGATTTGTCTATGACTACATCTTCATGGAGATCCACTGGAATTCTAACATCCATCCCACGATTTGGTAATCTTTTTGGAGGAGGCATCTCTAAATTTGTTTCCCTTTCAGAATGAGCTGCAAATACTACACAACAAGCCACACCGACAAAAGAGCTCCATTTGTCAGGTTTGTGTATTATTATTAAGCTGCTCATGCCCACATGCTAAGTATCGAATTCTAATTATTTGTAGTTTCAATAATGAATGAAATCTAAATAATTAATTGAAATTTCATTTAATAAATTTTTAAATATTTTTTATTTTATTTATGGAATCATAAATATTTAAGGTTTCAATTTAAAGGTGTATAATATATAAGATTTTATTAATAAAACCTAAAATATTCGAGTTTTTATTTAACTTTTCATTTATGAAATCTTAAATATCTAATGTTTAATTTATGAAACCCTTAAGTTTTAGGATTTTGATTTAATGTTTCATTTATTAAATCCTAATTATTTATGATTTTAATTTACGATGAAATTCTAATTATTTATAATTTGAATTAAGGTTTTCATTTATTAATCACATAATATTTAGTATTTTATTTATGAAATCCTAAATATTAAAAGTTTCAATTTATGTTGGGTTTCAAGGTTTCATTAATGAAATCTTAAATAATTAGGATTTTATTAATGAAACATTAAATAATTAAAATTTTGATTTAATGTTTCATATATAAAATACCAATTATTTAGGATTTTAATTTAGGGTTTAATTAATGAAATCCTAAATAAGTAAGATTATCTTAATGAAACCTTAAATATTTATGATTTTAATTTTGACTTTAATCTATGAAAATCAAAATAATTAGAGTTTCATTAACGAAATCCTATATATTTAGGGTTTCAATTCAAGATGAAATATATGGTTTTGGTAATGAAATCTTCAATATTTATGATTTCAATTTAGAGTTACATTTATGAAACTCTAAATAAATAGAATATTAAAAATGAAACCTTAAATATTTTAAATTTTATTTATGAAAGTAAATATTTCACATCTTTATATTTTGATTCTGATTTTTTTTTCTAGAAGTAATTTAATTTGTTTTGATAAAAAAAAAATATTGCTATATATATAATTCAAAAGTATAATATTATTAATTATAAATGAAGTATAGGCTGATTTTGCTTTAACCAATATTCAATAGTATAATATTAATTATAAGTGAATACAATATTTCATGAAAATATGTTTTTGTTGGTAAAAAAAATATAATATGTTTTCAAACAAAAAAAATTAAAAAAATGTGTCCAAGTTAAAAGGATACAAATATATGTCTCCATATATAATTGCATAGTATTTATTTATTGTTTAATTTATATGCATTATTTCAATTCATAATTTCTAAAGAATTATATATATATATATATATATATATAATAAAATAAATTAAAAAAAATGACTTATAGAAAAAAGTCAACATCTAAATATTTGCTCCTATATTTGTGCGGTATTTATTTATTGCTTGAGTATTTATTTATTGTTTGATAGATGTAATATTCTATTTAAAAATAATTGCTAAAGTACATTAAATACATAAAAGATTTAAATTTTAAAAAAATTATTCAAATTTTAAAATAATATGTTTTGGTTGTTTATTTTATTTTAAATTTTAAAAAAATTATTCAAAAAGAATATTAATTATTCCTTTATAAGATAATCTGATATTTTAAATAATATTAATATTTTAAATATGAGTTAGTAACAAATTTTATTGCAATTATTACATCTCATTATGATAAATTATCTGAATTGATTTTTATTATTTAAATATTTAATACCCATTCTTAATTGAGTGGCTTTGTTCAAAAAGGATAAAAAGCTGTAGCAACAGAAGCAACAAAAGGATATCCTACGATAAGAATCATTAATTAATTGTAGCATAGCATGCTTATCTCTCTTATTCATCACTTTCCCTTTTTCTCTTCCTTCCTCTCAGTGAGTCATAGTTGTCTAGATCTTCTTCAGTTATCCAACGATACCCGTATTTCTTCACCTCAAAATGATAACCTTGCCTGTCCCTTATATCAAACTGATAACCTTGTCTGTCCACTATCTCAAATCCCCAGTTGCTCCATAGACCTCCATCCAAATAGAATAAGCAGATGTGATCTGATTTGTCTATGACCACATTTTCATCCAGATCCACTGGAATTCTAACATCATCACACCAACCATTTGGTAATCTTTTTGGAGGAGGCATCTCTAAATTTGTTTCCCTTACAGAATGAGCTGCAAATACTACACAACAAGCCACACCAATGCTGCGTCTGTTGTCAGGAGGAGGTCTGTGTATTGTTATTAAGCTGCCCATGCCCACATGCTGAGTGTCGAACCACCATGGTATTTCACTTCCCAGAATAACACTTGAAATGGGTGGAACCGCAGGATCAAACATAAACCCATAATCACCTCGGTAGTGCGCCTAGTAGCACAAACAAAGTAGAACTGCCATTAGTTCCTATTAACTAAAAAGAAAAAAACAAAGATATGGGAGGAGGAAAGAAGGAAGGACTGTACACACCTTCACAAGTTGTATCATCCATGCCAAAGCCATCTTAGTGCACTCTTCCCTCTCAACTAATCCTGAACAGTTGAAAATATTTAATCCTATTCCTTCTTCAAAACCACGAGTCATATCTCCCATAACAGGCTGTGGATAAATAAGTCGCCAAGATACAGGTTCTATGAGTGGTATTTTGAACAATGAAAGGTAAGAATGATCTGACACGTCGTCGGTTTGTGAAGGGAGCTTAGGCAAATCTTTCAAGTGCTTGCAATGCTCTAAGTTTAAATAACGGAGTTTTGAAAGCTCCTTCAGGTCAGGCAATGAAGCAAAATAATTTCCCCTTAACTTTAGGCTTTCTAAGCAATGTAAAGTTCCAACGACACAGGGGACTTGAAGTAAATTGCAGTAACTTAGATCAAGTCGACGCATACATGAGATAGTAAACGAGGAAGGCAGCAAACAACCAAGTGAATCTTTATGAGCTACGGAATACCACAAAGGTGATGGCAACACATATGTCATGAACCTTTTCAACATGGAGGATATTGATTTGGAATCAGTAGAAGCATCACTTATACAAAGCTGGTTCAAATGCTCTGCATCCTCTGATTCTTCTAATAGCCGGGTATTATACAGTTTAGAACAACCATATAGACTCAAATACTCAAGAGAAGTGAGGCACAATATGCTGTTTGGTAAGCTTAATAGACTTTTGCAATCTTTCAAATTCAAAATTCTAAGCTTTCTTATAAGACCAATGGATGGATGGATCTTCTTGAGCTGTATACATCCTTCAAGATTTAGCATTGTAAGATTTACATCCTCTTTGAAATGTGGTAACTCAACAAGACTTGTGCAGTCTTTCAAATTTAAAAGAGTTAGCTTTCTTTGGAGACCAATGGATGGATGGATCTGCTTGAGTTTTGTGCATCCTCTGAGATTCAGTGTTTCAAGATTATTTAGAGTATCTCCAAAATCTGGTAATTCTGTAAGACTTCTGCAATCCTCCAAATTCACAAAACTAAACTTCCATGGATGAATCTTCTTGAGTTTTATACATCCTTTGAGATTTAGCCACTCGAGATTTGGGGCATCCTCGAAATTTGGCAACTCGATAAGACTTTTTGAACAGGAGAGATCCAAACGTCTTAAATTGCACAGAGGCTAGTAAAGGATCAATAGTAAGAGATGAAGTCAATAATAATTAAATTTAAGTTTTCTTTTGATTCTTTAATAAATCTGAGAAAAATGATATGACATGAGAGTTTGTATTTGTTCATTTAAAGAAAAACAGAAAATCTACAACAATAATTAACAGTACCTTTTTGTCTTGCCATAGTTGTTTGATGTTGCTGTCAATCAAGGACAACTCAACAAGTTTTGTTGGCTGAAAACTTGGAGGCAAACTCTCAAAAGGATATTTATCCCAAACTAGATATACTAACTCATTGGAAAGATGATTGAGACTTCCAGAAAATGTCATATTCATCTCAAGATTGAGCAACTCAAGGTGGGGCATCTCAAGTTTGAGCAACTTAAGGTTAGTCATTTCTGAGAAAGCATTGATCCTTATCATGTTTTCATAATAAGAATTAAACACAATATCAACAGCTTCGAGATTTTCGGCTGCCTACATGTTGCAAAAGGGAGACAAAATATTAGATCAATCCAAGTATTTAGAGATTCCAGGGAAAAGAAAACCAAGGAATTTACACTCAAATCATTTTACCTTATTGTCTGACATAACTTTGCTGAAACCATTGTAATTCCACAACCTACTCCACTCTCTTGGCTTCATAGGAGGATTTCCCCAAACAATACATTTGCCCAAATCTTCAAACATGCCATGCATGTCAATTCTACCATAATAAATGGTTATGAGTGATCTGTTTTTGAGATTTTGTAGGCCACATTCGGGATCAGATCTGTATAAATCTAAGATTTCCTTAGCACGTTGATATCGACACTTATTAAAGAAGCAAGCAATATCTAAAAATATTTCCTTGCTTGGGTCATCCAGCTCATTAAAACATATTTGCAGCACATCTTTAATATCTTTAACTCCTCCGTGTTCTCTTAGCTTAGTCAATGTACTTCTCCAATGTTGGGCACTTCGATCAGACAGAGATGAGCCCAATGCCTTGAGTGCCAAGGGATTTCCTTGACAATATGATAGTATTTCATACATCGGCATTTCATAATCAATCGCAACAAAATTACCTCGAAAAGCATTTTTGAGAAACAATTGAACTGCATCCTTCTGATCCAATGGCTTGACTTGATAAACATCATCAACTTTATGTCTCTTAAATATATGTTCATCCCTGGAAGTTATGATGATTCTACTCCCTCCACCCAAGCTTTCACGTAAAAGATCTAAAGTATCTCTATTCCCTGTAAACACCTCTTCTAGTGCATTTTTATCCACATTATCAAAAATTATAAGTGTCCTTGCATTACGGAGTCTGGTTCCTACCAAACATGTTCCAGTGGAAACATCACAAATCTCTTGACTTTTTTCATTTTTCAGACACCCAGAAAGTAACCGCTTTTGTACCCCTAACGCACCAGAATCTCGAAAAAGTTTGCTTACATCATCAATGAGACAATGAAAATCAAATTTATCAGATATTTTTTCATGCAAAGCACGAACAAGAGTCGTCTTTCCTATTCCACTCATCCCACTAATTCCAATGACTCGGACTTCATTAATCGACTCCAAACATAAATGGTTTACTAATTCATCAACACGGGATTCGATCCCAACCAGATTATGTTTTGGAAGACTCGAAAATTTGGAACCCAATCTTTTCATGATGGTTTGAACAATATCATCAATCTCTGCATATTGTTGTGACCTGGAAATATAAAGAAAATGTAGAAAGCAAAATCACCCAAGAAGAAGCAAAACACATAATGTACATGTATAGGACAAGATAGCAATAGATCAGAGAGTATTTTTTCACTTTGAAAATACCATGTTCGGTAGACATGTATAAATTTGGACCAAATATACATGATACATCTCTTAACTCGATCTAATAATTTAGATATAGACAGTAAGTTTAGGAAATAATGAAAAAACGAGAGAGGATTACTTACTTATCTCCGATATGCCAACCAGTGCGTGCGCCAACTTCTGCCATCGCTTCTCTCCAGATCTTCACTTCCTTCATCTTCTCTTTGTCTTCTTTGAATCTTTTTTCGTGTTCGGCAAAAGCTTCCTCGTAAGATCCTCTCTGTCTTCGCACGTCTGATGGATCAACATCATAAAAAATAGGCAGAACACTTCTTCCCGATGTTTGAGTGCAATTGCAGATGTGTGCTAGTTCACGCAAGCACCAGGTCGAGGAAGCATAGTTCTTTGAGAAGACCACGACAAAAATGCGAGACCCTTCAATAGCTTCTTGCAATTCGGGTGCTATGGATTCGCCTTTCCTGAGATCTTCATTATCTTTGAAGACATCAATGCCTTTACTACGGAGAGTTCCAATGAGAGAACCAGTGAAGTTGTTACGTGTGTCTTCACCGCGGAAGCTGACAAACACATCATATGTGTTCATCACACGAGACGAAGAAGAAGAAGAGCTGCATTGGATGATGGCCTTAGAAGCCATTGAATATGGTGTGAGTGAAGTTGCAAAAGGGAAAAATATAGCTTCTTGGCAGCTTCTGTGAAGCATCTTGTATTTATGGAAAATGTGGCCACACTTTCTTGGTAGTTGCAACTAGCCCTGTTTTTTGACGCGTAAATAAAGTACAAAATATATATTAATATTTATAAATGGCAATGAATATATTATAGTACCCTTGGCCGAGGATGGAGCACTAGAATGGAAAATGAGGAATAACATGTCATTTAACAATATAGTTTTTGTGTAATTTCTCGGTACTTTTCTTTCACTCTCAAGTAATTTCTGGGTTCTTTCCCATATCCATGCTGTGTCGTTTCACACTCTTTTTTCTAACTTTTCCCACTCTCCTACAACTATACTTAGTTCTTCACGCTGATAACAAAATAATTCATATTCTTTTTGTTTTTATTTTATTTTTTAGTAAAAATTGGATTGAAATTTGAAATACCGGATTGTTATTAAAATTTTAAAATAATATATTTTAGTGGAGTAAGATAGAATAATTTATTTTATTTTAAATTATAATTTTATTGTGAATTTTTTATTTTTTTAAATAATAAACTTATAATTTTAAGACTGTAGAGTAATTTTATTGGCAGTAAAACTTATCAATTAATATTGAATTACTTAAAATTAACGTCTTTTATTTACAGTAATAAAATTATTATTTAAAATAAAAAAAATTAGAGTATATTATTTTAAATTTTGAATAATTTTTTTAAAATTTGAATCTTTATTCATTAGATCCCAAACATGACACTCATACTCTCGCAATAGTACACCTATTAATAAATAAATACTGCACAAATATGGAAGCAAATATTTAGATGGGAGAAAATATTTAGATGTTGACTTTTTTCTATAAGTCATTTTTTTTATTTGTTTTATTAAAAATATAATATTTATTATTTTTAAATTCTCATTAAAAATTATGAATTGAAATAATTCATATAAATTAAACGAGAAATAAATACTATGTAATTATATATGGAGACATATTGGTATCCTTTTAACTTTTTGACACATTTTTTTAATTTGTTTTGTTTGAAAACATATTATATGTTTTTACCGACGAAAACATATTTTTATGAAATATTGTATTCACTTTATAATTAATATTATATTATTGAATATTGGTCAAAGCAAAATCACCTCATCCTTCATTTATAATTAATAATATTATACTTTTGAATTATATATATATATATATATATATATATATATAGCAATATCTTTTAAATAATAAATATTATATTTTTTTTATCAAAACAAATTAAATTACTACTAGAAAAAAAATAATCAGATTCAAAATTTGAATCAAAATATAAAGATGTGCAATATTTCCTCTCATATTTGAGCAGTATTTATTTATTGCTTAATAAGTATAATATTTTATTTTCTAAATTATATCTTAATTAAGATACTTGTACTAATATGATTGGTTGTATGTAAAATCTATGTTTTTTTTTTTTGGTGCAAAGTGTAAAACCTATGTATTAGATATGTGTCTAGTGTTTCTCATGAGAAATAGTGGTTGAATTAATTTATATGATATGGTTAGAAATATGAAAATATCTTATATACTATTTTATATCTTAAAATATCTTAGAGTATCCAAGATAACCTTTTAGAATTTATTCATCTTTAGTAATTTATGATTTGTTTCTTTATTTATTTAAGATCTTTGTAATTATATGGATAACATATCTGATTAGTATCAAATTAATTATTAGTTTTTATTTATGGGCATATATATTCTATCATACGTAAATGATTCATATTAAAATCAATTAAAAAAAATTGTATAACTTAGAGTTTCTCAAATATAGTGTTTGGTTGTTTAACCAATATTAACTATTAAGTTCCTTATTATTATAAGTAACAAAAATGTCATTTATTTTGTCCATTATATAAGTAAAATTTAACTTTTGAAACTCATTAAATAATGTTTTGTATAAAATACACTATTTAACTTTTCAATAAAAATTTTCTATTACCCACTTTGTCAAACTATCTTAGAGTCTTTTAAAGAAAATTGAATTGTAATTTTGGAAGAATAATATAGAAAATGTGAAATTTATTTTGTTTCCCTAATTTTCTTAATCTATTTACAAAGGTTTTTGTTGTTGTTGTTTATAGGTTAAAATATGTTGTTAAGGTATACTTTTAATTCCTATAAAATTTTTGATTTATTTTTTATTTTTATAAGTTTGAAATGTATTTTTTTTTTTTTATTTGAGTTAAATTCGACTATCCATACTTACATGTTTTATGTTTTTTTCTTCTAAAACGTCTCACTTTATTAATAATTAATAAATAAATAAAAGTATGAAAATATAATAAGTAAATAAGAATACAAAAAATAAAGTGTGAAATGGTAAAAGAAAAAAACATTAAACATTTAAATTTGTATAGGTAAACTTATCTCCAAATAAAAAATAACACATTTCAATTCTTATAAGAATAGAAATAAACAAAATTTTTTATAATTATTAAAAATATACATTACTATATTAATTTAGATTACTAAAAATATATTTTACACTCGTAGTAATAAGAAACAAATGATATAATAGAGATTTCCATATTTCAACGCGCATCCTCCCATGCATTAAATGATGGTTCATCGATAAATAGAAGACATAAATGCATAATAAATAATTAATCAATGCATTAAATAATTAATCCATTTAATTTTATAATTTGATATTAATATCATTAATGTGTAAAAATAACTGCGTATCATGCATTTAATGATTGTTTATGAATTTTATATTATAAAAATACAAATATTAAATTTTAAAAAAAATAAAAATAAAGTAAAGGTACTAATATGTAATTATTGTTTTCTATTTTTAATTATCCGTATTATATATATTTGATAATGCTTAAAATTATTAAACTATTGACAATATGATATCGTGATTATATGTGTCTTGTATAGTAATAAAAAAAAATTATTTATACCCTAAAAAAATTAAGAGAAAAATAATTACCTTGAACAAAATCAATATATCATATTGTCAATATATCCATATATATAAAAAGATAAAGATAAATTTAAAAAAATATATATCCCCAATTTTAAAATTTATCAACTTTGAGAACAATTCAAAAATTAAAGTGTACAATAAACTAGTTCAACGATTTTTTTTTTAACAAAATAAATTAGTTTAACCAATAAAACTGAATTAGAGAAAATACATTATATTTTTTAAATTGTTTCCTTTTTTAAAATGCATATTTGACTATAAATATGTAGATGAAATTATCTATTGAATTCACAAAAGCAATAAACTATTGTTTAAGTCTAAACCTAAGAAACACTATATCAAAATTAGGCATGGGGATGAGTTTGGTGAAGAAAGCTTGTTTTGTAGCGATCCTTCTTGCTTTAATGGTTGTAAATGGTATTTTCTTTCAACATTGTAATGTCCAAAAATTTGAAAACATTTGTATAGTCCTATAAATTTATTAATATTGTGAATTTGTACATCTTTTTATAGGGTTTTGTTTCACAAGGATACCAAATCATGAAAAATGTCATCAAAATGACGAATACCACGAGCAGATACCAAACTGTGAAGGAAAAACAATTTGCGATAATGGCATTTGTGCGTGTGTCCAAAGCAATACAATCAACATAAGCGAATGCAAAACAAACAAGGATTGCAAGATTAGTTGTCGGCCTCCATTTTGCACACCTTATTTACATAAAGAGCAGCATTTGAATAGAAAATCATTAGTTTTTTTTTAAATAAAAAAATACTCTGTAAAGATTACAAATTAAAACTAATTAAAAAATTGTATAATTTAGAGTTGGTCAAATATAGTGTTTGGTTGTTTAACCAATATTACGTTCCTTATTATTAACAACAAAAACAGAAAAAAAAAAATATATATATATATTTCAAACTTATAAGGATAAAAATAAATCAATTTTTTTGTAAAAAGACTAAAAATATAGATTGCAATATTTATACTTATTTATAATAAGGAACTAAGGGTGTAATAGAAATTTTCATATTCATTAAATGATTGTTCATATTCGAGCGGGCCTCCTTCAATGCATTAAATGATTCATCCATAAATAAAAGAAATAAAGGCATAATAAATAGTTTATCAATGCATTAAATAATTAATCCATTTAATTTAATAATTTAATATTAATACCTTTAATGTGTAAAAATAACTATGTATTATGCATTTAATGTTTATGAAGTTTATGTTTTAAAAATACAAATATTAAATTAAAAAAAAAAAAGTAAAGATACTAATATGTAAGTATTGCTTTATTTTTTATTTGTAATTATCTGTATTATATATTTGATAATTTATAGTATTTAAAATTATTTTCTTAAAGTAACCCCAATGTTTCATATTTATTTTTATTGGTTTAACATTATTTTTAGTCTATTAAGTTTCATATTTTTTTTATTTTGATATATAATGTTTTAAAATTTTCATTTTGATACTTTAAATTATGTTTTAGTTATAGTTTAGTATATTTTAAGATTATTAATTTATTTTTGTTTATATTTGTAACTAAAATATTATGTATAAAAATATAATTAAAACATAATTTAAAGTATCAAAATAAAACTTTTAAAATATTATATACCAAAATATTAAAAAAATTTGAAAATTAATGAATTAAAAGTATAATTAAGCCTTTATTTTATGTCGTGGCTCACAACAATGTTAAACCTTGAAAAATCAAAATATAATTTTCAAGAAAGCATTTATAAAAAAAATAAAATAATTAAAATTAATAAATTCAAAATTACTTTTTTATCTCAAAATTTTCTTAGGCATAAAAATATTTATATCATTTTGTACAAGTTCAAAAGTTTTTAAAAAGTTAAAAAATGATAAAAGAATAAAAAAAGTACAAAAAAATTGTATAAAACTTTGTCGTCCCTAGTTTAACCAATACTATAGATTTTCATATTCTAACGCGTATCCTTGAAAGCATTAAATGGTTGTTCCTCCATAAATATAAGATATAAATGCATAACAAATAGTTAATCAATGCATTAAATAATTAATCCTTTTAATTTAATAATTTGATATTAATACATTTATTGTGTAAAAATAACTGTGTATTATGCATTTAATGATTTTTTATGAATTTTATGTTATAAAAATATAAATATTAAATTAAAAAAATAAATAAATAAAGTAAAGTTACTAATATGTGATTATTATTTTTATTTGTAAATTATTGCCAATATGATATATATATATATATATATATATCTTGTATATTAATAAAAACAATTTATTTATACCCTAAAAAAATTATAGCAAATAGATAAACAACAATTTAGATAGAAGATATTTTAAAAGATTAACTAATTCATGACTAAGAGTGATTATAGAAAATAAATAAACAGGTCTAGGTATTAATGTAAATAACCTTTTCCCACCTAATCTTTATTTACTTTTTTTATTATATATAAAGAAAATATAAAAATATATATCTATTTTTCAAACTGAGTATCTTTATATATAAATTAAAATTATCTTGTAAATTATTGTCATTGGATTTTATTTAAGTTCCAAAATAGATAAATAAATAAAGAAATTGAATATTATTGATTAATAAATTAAAATTATCTTCTAAATTTTGGCTATTGAATTTTTATACATCTATTTTTTAAATTAGATATTATTGATTGATAAATTAAAATTATCTTCTAAGTTATTGTCATTGGATTTAAACTAGGCAGTGTTTTATTTAAACTAGATACTCAGACTGCTATACAATATTGTTAGGTTCATTCATCTACTATCTTCTTTTTCTTATTCTTTTTATAATTCAGCTTTCTTCTTTTTATAATTACAATTCGTTCATATGCTTTCTTCTTTTTTTTTTATTGAAATTTTATTTATTCTTCTTTCAGTTTAATGGCTCCAAGATTTCTTTCATTGACACGATTGTTCCTAGAAAAAATCAATGAGAGCTCAAAGTTCGAGTTATGGGATTATGGAATCAAATTGAATACAACAGACTAAACAAGTACTAAATTTTCGCAATTCAAAAGTGTTGTTAGGAGAATCCATTTGTAACGGGCTTGAAAATAACACTATTATTTTTGTATTCTTGTTTTATTGTTCACATGTTCATATTTTTATTTATTGTTCCAAACTTTGAAAGCATAATAAATAAGGGTCCTTAGATATATGATAAGGCTGAATCTAACTTTAAAAGTGATCTAACATTTACAAGATATCATTACAAAATGTTTTTTTTTAAAGGTTTTATATATTTTTAACTTTTTAATATTATATACGTGAAATCCTTCATTTATTGGATTCTTATTCTAAGTCTAATATGATTGTTTGTACTTTTATGCAGGGTTTTCATAGCAATATGAAACATAAAATAAGTCAATAAACGTGGTGTTGGAGTCTTCAACAATTCAAGATTTTTGCTAATTATGAAGTTGAAAATTAAAACTATTTCTACAATCACACAAGCTTTCTCAACCTTCCCATAGTTAGAAATTTTTTTCTAAATATTTATATCCTTTCTTGTTGTTTGACAATTCTCAAGATACCTTAAAAAAATGTTCATTTATAGTTACTGTATAAAAAATTATAATGTTCTTAATTATATATGAGTATGTGTGCAATATTACTTTAGATGTTCAAAGTATAATATTAATGTTGTGAGTCATCAACAAAGGAGAAGGTGGAAACATTGGTTTTATCCTAGGAAAATATGCTTAAAATATAAATAATATATATATATATATATATATATATATATAATTAATTAATTTTAAAAAATAAAAAGTAGGAGACATCAATTGCATTTATTATCATTATTAATTTAATTTAAAATTAAAATTAAAATTAAATGATCAAAATTAATTAAAATGGTAAAATATGTTTTTGATCACATAATTTTTCAAGAATACTCTTAATTTGTTAAATTATTTTTTTAATGTTAACAATTATTTTTTTAATTATTTTAGCAACCGAACACAATTCGGTCATTAAACTATAATAATTCCAAGCTTAGTGATCAAACTAAAGTTTGGTGATTAACCAAAAAAAAATATTTTAGTGACCAAAATAATATGGTGGCGGAAGAAAATAATAATTGGTTGTAAATGTGGTCACCGTAGGATTTTAGAGATCGAAATTAATAAGATTTTAGAGATTGAAATTAATTATCCATTGATATGAGTGGCAAAAAGTGATTGAATTAGTCACTAAAAAAATGTTTGTTCTAGTAATGCTTATTATATCAACAATTTAATATATGTTATTTTGTTCCAAAATACATTAGTTTCTCTACATATTATTTTTTTTTTTGTCAAAATACATACAAAATAACACCAAATAAAAATTTTCAAGTAATTTGTTTATCTCATGCGATGCACAGGTGAAAAAAAACTAGTGAATTTAATATAACACATGTAATTGACAATGATTTTAAATCTAGAGTAGAAATGAATAAGTTTTACAATTTATTTTTCAGCTCTGGTTTCATGTTTGAAATTTAATATATACACACACAACTAATGTCTAAATTTATTATATAATTAAAACCTTTAATTTTAAACATAAATGGATTATATATATATATATAATAACTCTATGAGTTTTATGTTTTAAAAAATAAAGGTACTAATATGTAATTATTGCTTTATTTTTAAATTAATAAGACATAAATATGAATTTCATTGTGGTTATTTGGATTGTTATAAGTCTGTTGTTCGCTTCTATTATAGTGATAGAATTATATGTTGAAAAGGAGGAATATGCATTATATGCTACTTCTACTCCTATCAATTCTATTGTTAAAGCTGTAAACTAAGTTAGACTATCGTTAAAGCTGTAAACTAAGTTAGAAAGAGGATAAGATAAATTTTTGATTTTTTATTGAGTAGAAACATTTACATATATAATAATTCTAGTAAATAATCATCATCCAAATGTCAACATCTAATATTTTAAATATTAAAATAAAATTAATAATATTCAAAAGGATAATATTTGGGCCTCGCCAGACCCATCTATCATTACCACGGGTTCACTAGGACCTTGTCTTCAAGTCCTTAAAAGAAATGCAAAATTGGAATGGATTGTTGGCCCCGTAAAGAATTTAAAAACCAAAAATATCATGCAGTAGGAACATACCTCAATAGCTGATAGCATGGTTTTAAAGTCCATCTCCTGGGTAGAGTAAATATGCCCCCCCAAAACTCAATGCATCATTAGTGTCCAATACTTGTTTTAAGTTTGCAAAAATCTGCAATTGACTTATTACAAACCAGTGTCTTGGCAAGCACAAAAAATGCATTCTCAGCAATGTCAACAATCAACACTAGCAACAAAAGGTGGAACTAGAACTTCACTGCATTCAACTTGGTCTTCCCAGTTTAACACTCCCCTTGAATAACAACAGTTCATGTAAGCTACTAGCAGAACCGCCTTCACATCACAAATTTCAAATAATTTGTCATTTATAGTTGTATGTAGAGTTGGATTTGAACCATGAGGGTTGGCACTTTGATATACATTTGGTGTATTATTTCCTGCATGAAACAGACCAGGGCCTATTCTCATACGTTGTTGAATTTTTACTATTTTGATATCTAAATAAGATATCATATCAATAATGGCAGTATGTAAATCCTCACTAGGAGAAGATGATGACCAAGTAAGCTCACAATCGTGCTCTATATCTTCAGAGCAATGATAGTGCAATGATTCCCTCGAACATAACAATTCAAAGTCAGCATAAAAAATTCCCTTTCCTTGTTGGAGTTGGAGATCCAACTTATCTAAATCTTTGCCTCTAAGTATGCATCTAATCAATTCATTGGGCATGGCTACCATACAAGTCGCAATGTCAACGGCTAAAACATTTTTTTGAAATCTTTCTTTTTCTGAAAATGAGCATATACACATGCAAAACGTTTGAGTATTCCTCCTCTCAACTACATCCGAGGAAGATAAGAATTCAAGGTCGATCAATCCTAAAATTCTGCCAATATTAAGAATTGAATTAACAATAGAGCAAGGCTTGTACCTTGTGAAGTTCTTCTTAGAAGCAATTGACTGGATTTTGTATGCTTTTATATGCCTTAGCTCTATATACTTTGCCCACATCAATTTCCATACCACTTTTAAAATTGGTTGCCTCTGTGATTTTGAGGAAGCATGGGGTGTCTTCCTAGAACCATACGTGTGCAGATGTCGAAGGTTCTTGAAAATTCCTTTCCAATCATTGGCATGAGGTGATGAAAACAATGGCATGTCGTTGTTGTCTTAGTTTGAATAATTACAAAACCTGTTTGAACAAACACTTGGTGGCACGAACGAGTTTGTGGAGTAAAATGACGACGTGGTTGGGGCTGCGACAAACGATGATGGGGTACATGTGTTTATGGATGCGTTGGCGAATGGAGTGGAGCGTGCGGAGGGCCACGACGATGACACATACGAGCGTGCGGAGGGTCACAACAGCTACATGGACAAGCGAACAAAGGGCAATGGCAACAACGTGGACGAGCATGAGGATGGCCACGACAACGATGCAGACAAGTGTGTGGATGGCAATGGCTGTGACGCGGATGAATGCACAAAAGGCAACAACAACGATAGGGACAAGCGTGCAGAGGACAATGACGACGATGTAGCCTTGTTTGTGGTAAACGGTGACGGCGTGGATGCGTTCGCGGAGGAAGAGGACGACGCCGGAGTTGCAAATCCTAATGGCGACAATGCCTTTGCAATTGTTCTGACGATTGGTAAGGGAGTTTTTGAACTTGATTTTTCAGTTGATTAGAATGTTCAATTGCTTTGAGATGGCGTAGAGGCTACGAAGGATTTGATCTGTCATGGGAGGCAAAATAGGAACCGTGAAAGAAGAATGTTATGCATGTTGTGTTTGTAGATGAAAACAAGAATATGGTGGTTGTTGAGATGTGGAGAAGGAGAAGGAGAAGGAAAAGGTATGGGGTTCGTGATGGAGGAAGTGTGGGTATGATGGAAATTCGAGAAAGGGTTGTGGCGGTAATGACGATGACCACGATAATGGTGGGATTTGTTGCCACCAATAAGCTTCTATGGGAGGGGGTGGTGTGTATGGGAAAGGTGAGTAAGCTCTTCGTTGAATGGAGAACTCATATGGGTATGTTAGGAAACTCGATGGTGGTAGTAGTGGAGGTCATTGTAATGGTGGTGGTAATGACGACCACTAAAAGCATGATGGTATATGTCCATGGTGTTGGAGGCAAAGAACAAATTATGAAAGCACTATTTGATAGGAAGAAGAAAGTTATGTTACTTCTACTCCTATCAATTCTTCCATTAAAGTTGTAAACTAACCTAGAAAGAGGATAAAGATAAATTTCTAATTTTTAATTGAGTGTAAATATTTACCATATATAATAACATTAGTGAATGATCATCATCCAAGTATCAACATCTAGTATTTTAGATATTAAAATAAAATTAATAATATTCAAAGGATAATACCAAGATTATTTATTTTTTAAAAAGTATCTATTTGGACCTCTTCAAACCTATCTATCAATGCATATAACTTTTCTTTTTTAATTGGCCAAGGAAGAAGTATATTAAAATGGTATTGATGAATATTGGCTAATATACCAATTTTGTTTAAGTAAATATAAAATAGAAGTACATATATCGAATCCCAAAAAACTTACGTAATCCTAATTGCAATTGATATTACTATGGCATAGTGTTATGTGTAAAATGATTCTAAAATTCAATAGAATTCAAAACTAAAATATAAAATGTAAAAACAAAGTAATTTAGGTTTGGAATTTTCAACAAACAATTTGTAAGCGATAACAAATATGCAATGGTAAAGAATAGTTGGGGTTTGATTTCATCGAATCATCCTCTCATGTAACCCAAACAACACTTATATAAAAGAAATTTTAAATTACCATCAATCTTTAAAACATTCTAACCCTAATCCTTTAGATGGAGAGAACTTAAGTTACTCTATTAGCTATCACTCCTTGATTTAGTTGATGAAGTAACTTGCATTAAGGTTAGAGATCAAAAATGACTAATCACTCTTACCTTATTCCTAGGAATAAGGGTGACTAGTTGCTTTCCCCAAGTCTAGGCATAAAATAATCTTCCAACAAACAATATACCAATTAAACAAACAATGGTAGGCCAAACCAATAAGATCATTAAGAGTAAGAGAAGTAGCAATAAAATTATAATTCAAACTTGTATAAATCTTTGAGGAATTACATGAGAATTAGATGGTTTTCATCAAACTCAAACTAGATGGAGATTTAGCTATTCATGAGTATGGAGGGATGATACATTGGTGATGGGTACTTGAGTAATGGTGAAGAAAAAGAAGAAGAACAAGAAATGGGTAGCAATGGAATAGAAAAATCGGCCTTTAATCCCCAAGTGTGGCTTGTGGCCTAACTCTTACCCAAAATGACACTTATAGCAAAGAATCCTACCTTCTTATTTTCCACATAAGTGATTTTACGCTAAATGTCTATGCTCGCTAAGCGCGTTATAGAGTCCAACTAGATACATAATAACAAAAAGGACTATCGCTTAGCATCAATGACGCGTTAAGCAAATTTTTCAATTTCTTCGAATAGAGAAGGAATTTCGTTTAACACAGTCGTGCTAAGCAAATTCTTAAATCCACCAAACAAAGAGGAATTGCGACTAAGTGTGTGAGCTCACTAATTAAGCGCTCATTAGTCTTCGACACATCTTCTCTCAAGCCTCCCAAGCTTAGTGCAGAGGATACAAGCTTAGCGCCAAATCTTCCACAGAATTGGCTTCCCAAAGATGAACGCACTAAGTGTGCAACGCACTTCCAAAAACAACTATTCTTCCCATCCAAAGCAAAATAATGGAATTAACCTACAAAACATGCAAAATTTTACCTTTTTCTAAATACTAACTATCTAATATTAAAGGTCTACAAAACTCTAAAAACTATAAACAAATGAGTTCAAACAAAACTAAAAACAAGGAAAAAAAAAGATAATTGCTTAAAATTGTGTTCAAAGAACTAAGTCTATAAAAAGGATGACCAGGTATAAGGCATACCAAAAGCCATAAACAATTACAAGTAAATAAATACAAGGGCACCGCAATGGTTACATGTTATTTTCCAGAAAAAATAGTGGATAATAACAGATAACCATTACTCCAAGAACAAAAAGTAATTGTGACACCAGCCCCATCTTAACGTCAGTTCGTCAAAAAAGAGAAACTCATGCCAAGTTCCGTGCATCTGTAGGCAGCAATACCCCTCGCCTTCCTTCATTGCTGCAAATTAACAGAGGTTGTGGGGTTATATAAAACCCTTATTTAGGTGTTGGTCATTAGACTAAGGGATAGATGACAATATGGTATCTAAGGATTCTGTTAGGAGAAAGGAAAAAGAATAAAAATAAGATAACATAATATATAAAAAAAATTAATTAAATTAAATTAGAATATATAATGTAGGTTCCACATCATTTATTATTTATTTTATTTACATGGTACAACAGATATCGAGCTATGAAACCCTAACAATGATCAATCTACTTTGTTTGGACCTTTAAATTTTATTTGACCCGTGATGTTAAAAATTAGTTTATCTCACTCCTTCTTTCTTTTCTTTAATTACATGAAATGACATTATACGCAATCAACTCCTTCTTTTCTCCTTTTTGACTGTATATGAATGGCAGAATCAAATTTGATTTGTACATATAGATAGTCAGTTAGTTGACAATGATGTACGTATGTATTATAACTTGATACACTATAACTCGAGTATATTTTAATTTGACGTTATATATACATGTTTTTTTTTATTTAAATATACTCATATTTTTTACTTGATTGATAAAAGCATGAGCATATTTATTAAATAAAATTACAAGAACTTAAAATAAATTTTGGATGTTACACAAGTAAGAATGTAATTAATTAAAGAGTGTTTAATATTGAACTTTACGAACGACTCTGACAATTAAAAGATAACGTAAATGAAATACATGGTGTTAATTATTTCATTTCAACTTATGAACAACGTGACATTTGTACATCATCGAGTGAGTAGGAAAGAAGCACAAAAAAAGGTAAATTATTGTCAGCTTATTATTCAATCTTCACAAACAAATATCAAACATCATCCCAACTTTGAACCAAAGACACAGTCTAACAGTTCCGAACTCAAAGTATAGGAAACAAAGAACAAAAAAAAAGAAAAAAAATAGAATTGTATGAAAAAAAAATGAAATCAATAAATACTCAACACCACTTTTATATATATATGCATGCATACTTAGAGAGATAAAACCATCACTGAGGCCATGAATAATGCTCCAACAGATCCAGTAAGAGAGACAAAGGCTGAAGCAGCAGCAGCATTACCATGAGGAGGAGCTTGATCACTGACATTAGGGCTTGGTGTTTGGTTTGTGTCTGAAGATGTTGGAGACTGATTCTGATCTTGGCCAGTAGGTGCTGGCGAAGGTGATGATGATGATGATTGTGGTGATGGTGGAGATGCTGCAGTGTTTTTATTGTTCCTGTCAGCTAGCACAATCACTGTCACTTTTTCATTTTTGTTGCAGTTGTCTTTGTTTCCACTTATGAAGAAGTGAGGGCCTGATTGGTTTAGCTTGATGACTGTGTGGCCATCAGAGTATTTTGCATATGGTGAGTCTGTGTTGCAGCTGGCATAATCTTCACTCTTTACATAGAGCACTGAGTCTTGGCCAGATTGGTAGTTGAACACTGGAATAAAAAAGGAGAAGGACCTTTTTCTTAATCATAACCATTGTTTGATATTTATAACTTAGCAATGATAAACTGAAAAGAAAAGGTTAACTTGTACCAAAAAAATATGATAATTTTCTTTTACAGTCATATTATTAGTATGAAATATTTGTTGAATGATTAATCTCTATAAAAAAATTTGATTGAATATCTTTAATCAAATTTTTTCTTTTAATTATGTTTTTTTTTTTTTTTACATAATTCAAATTCAAGATCTTACTTAAAAAATTAAATTTAATTATTACTAGTACCAATGACTTCTCGTTGAAATATGTTGATTTAGATATAAAGGAAAATGTCTCAGACTGCATGAAATAAGAAGCATATATATAGGCTGAATGAGAACTCACCAAGGGAATCTCCAACTTGAAAACGACTCTTTTCAGCCCATTGATTGAAGGGATTGAAACCTGAATCCTTTGGAACACTCCAACCCTTTTGGCCACCAACCACAAATTCATAGGAAGCACCCTTGTGCACCATCAGAAGCAGACAAAGCCACCCAAATGCATGCACTGCTTTGTTAGACCTTAAGATATTGAAGGTGGCCATGAGAAAATTAAGATCCTAAAAGATTTTGATAAAGAGAGTTAATGCTTGAAATGTTGAAAGCTAGAGTGGTGGTGTCTGACATTGAACCATCATGAGGGTTTATGTAGGTGCAAGTTGCATGGAACTGTGGCAATGAAGCTATTTGCAACAACTTTTTATTATTCTTCCTTCTGTTTAGGTTTACTTTGATTCTGGTGCAAAGCACAAGTTTTTCACTTTTGTTATCTGGACTATGAGCTCTTTTAGAATCTTTCTCATAACTTGGTGTGTAGGTTTGTGCTTTGCTTCAGTGTTATCAAGAATATTCATGTCTTGTGACATAGGGCTAATCAATCACACAATGATGTGTCTAAAGTCTACACTGTTCAATCCGAAGCTTTTTTCTTTTTTTTTGTGGCGGCAATGATGTTTGATCCTTCACCAATACGTGACTGTGCAAGCATTTTTCTATGACTTTTACTCTTCATCATTCTATCCTTTGTGATCTAATCATCTTTGGTAAATTTTATCAACTTTTCTCAGCTATAAATTTCACCCTATATATGCATTGAGTATAGCATTAGTAGCTAAAGTTTTCATTTCCGTCACTAAAGTAAAAGGCTTGCATAATTTTTATACTTCAAAAGTTTATAGAAAGATGTATAGCGCTTTTGTGGAAACGTATGGAAATAGAATTTATTGAAGAAGAAAGAATAAACACTGATAATTAATTTATATATATATATAAAAGGAAATCTTCATCAATGTTGATCTAACTTGGCTTCGAGAATAATTAAAAAAAAAATAGAGAAAATGTATTACAGATGGATTGCGAATGGCGTGGTGGTCACAAAAGTCAAAAGTGCAAACATCTTCAATGTTGATCTAACTTGCCTTCAAGAATATTTAAATAATAATTTAAGAAGACTCGTTCAATACTACAAAAATAAAAAATAAACTAATTTTTATACGTATTTTATTTCCAAGGGATGGCCATATGATCACAACCAGAATGTTCTATATTTCCTGCAGACTTTGCATAAAAATATGCAGAATACACGTTCTCTGCTAATTAATTAATTTTGATTCACAAATGATTTTTTTGTGGATAATAAGTTTCCTGCGAATTTTGCAATCTGAAAAAAAGATTCTAAAATTGGCAAAAACTTTCCCGATAACTTAATTTCTAGTAGATTTTTTTCCAAGAAAGTTTCTTGTTTTTTTTTTTCGCACTTTTTTTTGTATAATATTAATTTTATTGTTGTACGTACAGGGAGTGTCAAAAATCTAACAACGAAAATATGTTTCGATTGTATCAAATGTATTTGTTGCAAGTTTTTTCGCAGCCTCTGTATTGCAACAAAATACAAATTCGTTATATACTTCATCGGGCTGGGATTAGCAAAAGTGGAAGTGAGAATAGAAATCCCTGTCTCAAAGTGGGCCCGTTGCAGAAAATTTCAAGCCCACGCTATTCACTGTCTTCATATCTTCTCTTTCCATTTATTGTTTTTCAAATTACTGCCTATTTTTTCCTATCAGATTTTATGAAAAAAGTTAATATATGTTCTAATATATTATGGAAAGTAGTTTCTGTAGTATAATTTATTTTATTTATTATGCAAAATTAGTTTCTGTAATATAGTTATGTTCTAATATAATATATTATAGAAACACATTTTTATTTTTTTTTACAAATAGCAGTGTATTGATCCAACTTTATATGAATATGTATCACCTTACACCATGTTATGTGTATCAGTTATGAAGTATGAACAAAACTTGAACTAATGATTTGAAATAAAAACAAAAGTCTTCTTGTTAGAAAATTAGTGAACTTGGAGTATTCAGATAATCAAAACATAATCGAGCACTTAAACACCTTCAGAGAATTAGGAATCAATTGATAAATGGTAGAAATTAATGAAGATCAATGACAAATTGCAAACGCTTATATACGATCTCCATTTCTCTGCGTGAGTTGGAACACATTGATTGTTATTCTTAACATCTTTGCCCTAGATTTCTTTGAATGTAATTTATAGACAATGTTTTAAATGAAAGACAGAAAGGAACTTGAATATAGCTACTCTAAAGGCTAAAGCTCTAACATTGTTGAGAATAGAAGGAGTAAACACCAAGGAAAATGAAATCGTGAAAAGTCACGATGAAGATCCGATGAATATTTTATTTTTCTAACTTTATGTTTTGTTCACTTTGGTTTTCTAACCTTTTGTTGTTATATTCATTATTTTATCTTTTTTCTTTTGTTTCATTTTTGTTCTATTTGTCAGTATGTGGCAGATTTTTTTTTTTCATATTGACAAAAACATAAAAACAAAAAATTTATGTTGAAAGAGAGAAAATTATCTTACACCAACTTTATATAAGAATCTATTTAAAGATTTCCTTTGTGTTTGATTACTAGTGTGTTGTGACCCATGCGTCGCAGGGTTTGGTAAATTTTTATTTGTTATGTTATATATAATTAATTATAAAAATATCAATATGATAATATCACTATTCATTTTTAAGGTAATATTTTTAAAAATGCCATAACTTAAAACAATATAAAATAAGTGTAAATATATGTTGATCAGAACAAAAAAAATTGTCATTCAATCTATCTCACATAACCTAAAAGTTAGACCAATTCTATATATATACTTATTATTATTCAATCGTACCAAACCAACCGTTACCACAAATAATAGTGTGATTTGTGCTTCTTAATTAAGAGAAACAGGGTTTGAATTCTTAATTATTTTGAGTTCAATATAAAAAAAATTATATCAAAAAAATAATACTCGCATTTTATTCGCTTAAAGTTATTAAAGAATATTAATTTCTACTTTCTAGATTACTTTATTTATTTTTTAATCAAGAACAATTATATATATAAAGCAAAGAGTACCAAGTCCAATACAGAGACCCTATATTAGGTTGATGATTACATTAACCATGACCAACACCAAGCCACTTGGTACCAATACCATAATCACAAAAAAAAAAAATTATTATCACTCTCATTATTTTCCATGCAAAACAACATCATTTACCATGTAAGTGGACATGACTAAATTATAAGTCATCATATACATAAGTACACAAATAAAAAAATAAAATAAAACTGAAAAATTAAAGCGAGGGGAGAAGAGAGATAGAAAAAACAAAACAAAACAAAATAGTTTGTGTAAATTTACGCATTAAACGGCCAATGTTAGAGTTTGTGAGGCTGTGAATCATTTTTGAATGAGTATTATGAGTTCCCTTCCTCAAACAAAATCTCCATTGTTAACCCCACAAAACCACAAACACTAAAAAATAGAAAGCAAAAAAAATAGTCTTAAAAAAAGTTTTTCATTTCTTGTTGCATTTGGCTTTAGAACCTGGCCCTACCTATTGAACCTTGGTTGGATCCCCTTTGAGATTTATTTCCTGGGTTTCTTGATCATTTCAAAGGGGTCCAAGTCTTGGATGTAGGCAAGGATATTCATATAATTAAGAATCTTTGTCTTCAAATTTTTTTCATTTTCTTTCCTAAGAATTCTTTTGGAATTTAATTAATTTGTTGGGATGTGGAGAGATCCTGGAGCTCCCGCTGATTCTTTCTATGAAACTCGTGCTGAATGCACAGATGTTCCCAAGTCTCGATTTAGGATCAAGGTATAGTTTTTGCATTATTAAATGAAAACTATGCTATAAATAATTGTGAAAATTCATAAAGTTATAGTGAAATCTATTGTTTATTGCTTTGATCTACTTGTGTTAGTGCTATAGTGAAATCTTTCGAGTCATGATTTTGAGTTTGAAAAGTTAATTAATTGTTTGAGCCTTTTTTTCTTTCAAATGGGTAATAATCACTAACCTTGTGGTTTCGAATTGTTGAGATTGGAAACCTGTATAAATATACTGGCCTTAGCAAAACAATGAATAATTGTTGTGATGATGGCGTTTTTCCAAAAGAAAAAAGAAAGGTTTTAATTGTTGCTTTTAGGATAGTTTCTGGGTTATCTTTGGCTTATTATGTATGAGAGAATGAAATGAGTATTGACAAAATTATTCTTGATGATTTATGATGGATCATGAAGTACAATATCTAATTTGCATTATATTATAACAACTATATGTGTTCGATTAAGAACTTTTTAGATTCATTTTGATTTTTCAGACCTTGTCAATTGATATCATATGCCTTTGAATTTAAAGTTCTTGTTATATGATCCAGGCTGGCAAAACATTAAGTGCAAGAAAATGGCATGCTGCATTTTCTCCAGAAGGGTATCTAGATATAGGCAAAACACTGGGTCGAATCCATCGCGGGGTAATTCCATTTTTTTATAGTTCAAATATTATTTAATTATGTTCAAGTATGTATATATGAACATTATAAAGTATAATATTTCAAGAGAATAGGGAATTTAGAGAATAATTTATCTCACTATATTAGATTTGTTTCAAATCAGGGAATCCACCCATCAATTAGAGGAGAAGTTTGGGAATTTCTACTTGGATGCTATGAACCCAAGAGTACATTTCAGGAAAGAGATGAGATAAGACAACGTCGAAGGTAAAAAAAATTAGTTACAACATTTTACATCACATAGAGCATTTAAACTATCACTACAACCTCCAAGGCACATGTTCTTCCTCAAAAATAAAAATGAAATGGCTCCAAGCTTGATATATCTTAAACGACATATATACTCTCACCTCCATTATACAAGAACAATGTAATTATTTTAGACTTAAATAACCATCTAGCCTCTGAAAAATAAATATTCTTTAGTCCTTTGAAAATTTTGATTTTGATTTTAGTCTCTGCTGCCAAGAACATCGTTCAATAATAACTAACAACAACGTTAGCAATCCATTCACTTGTCGCTTGTCATTTTACATCATTGTGTTTTTTAAATTCCCTCTATTCAGAACAATTGATAACGTCAAAGCCGCTTATGAGAGATTTAAAAACACATAATTTACGACGACGACAAAAAAAAATAATACACATAATAAGTTAGTTGGTTTAAAATTATAATAAATATCTATAAAATAAATAATTATTAGATAATTAATTATTTCATAATTAGATAGGATTTTTTTTTAAAATAAGTAAAAAATAATTTATTTTAAATATAAATAATTTAAATAAATATATTAAAAACATAAATAATTACATATTTTATTAAAATAAATAATTATTTCATCAAATAAATTTAAATAAACCAACCAAATTACTCTATAATACTTGATTAATGAAGCCACAAGTCAATGTCGTCGTTGTCCTTGTATCATTAGTTAACGTTGTTTTTTAACAACAAAACTAAAACAAAAAATATTAAATTTTAAAAGAATAAAACAGAAAAAACATTCTATTTTATGGGAATTAAAAGGTTATTTAAGCCTTACTTTTATAATTTTAAGACTGATGTGGATTTAATTCTAATTAATTGAATAGATGATTAATCGTATAACTTTGATGACTGTATTAATGTGAAGGGAGCAATATGCTACATGGAAGGAAGAATGTCGTAAATTATATCCTCTCATAGGAAGTGGTAGATTTATCACAGCACCTGTAGTTTCAGAAGAGGGTATACCAAGTCAAGATCCATTGGTTTTGTTACAAAATAATCCAGGGAATGGAGTCATTGTGACCCCAGAGATATCCCCTAATGCTAAAAATAACTTTCCAAAGGTGACAGACAAGGCAGTAATTCAGTGGATGTTAACGCTCCATCAAATAGGTTTGTCAATATTAATCTTAATTTTCTTCTAGTTAATGCTTTTCCTCATAAGTACATATATATATTAACTTGCACCAATGTAGAGTACTAGGAGCATTTGGAATGGTTTATTTGAGGCAATAAGAGTGACTAGTGGCTTTTCTACAAATATTTATTTTATTTTATTTTATTTATTCTAGTTCACATTCTAAAATTTATGATTAAGCACTTGTTTAATAACATTTTGAGTCATGTTGTTTAAACTTTTAAAAAAATGATTTTTAAGAAGCAGATAGAATTTATTTATTTTTTAAAAAAAAAAACTGTTTTAAAGAAATAATTTAAATAAACACATCAAAAGAGCAAAACACTACTTATTTTTATTTATTTTTAAATAGAACAGAAAATGTTTAAACAAACAGTCCTTTTTATCAAATAAGTGCTTCACTAACTTTACTCCAATATTCTTTTAGAATTTCAAATATCATTACCCATCTGCCCCTTTTGTTATCATTCAAATTATTCATGAAAAAACATTTTTTTAGAAATATTCAAACTGATTTAATGAATGGATAAGAATGAGTTGGCATAGTTTGTAAAAGTTTTCTCAAGTAGGAAGGTAAAATCATATCATCGTTTGATTCACAAGGTAAATGATCCTCCTAATTCTCGCACAAACACATTTCAGGTCTTGATGTGATTCGCACTGATAGAACATTGGTTTTTTATGAAAAGAATGAGAACTTATCAAAACTATGGGATATTCTCAGTGTTTATGCTCGAATAGATTCGGATGTTGGCTATGGTCAAGGTGAGTCTTTAAATAAGTGAACCTTTTGAATCTTAAATACCTTGCATTACCTCATTTGCATGTTGATTGCAACACCTTAGTGAATACTATTATGATATTTATAGACTAAAAATATATTTAAATTTAAAATTTTTAAAAAATAAATAAAAAGAACTAGCCAATAAGGTTTTAAAAAGGAAAAAAATAAATAAAGGTTTAACTTATTCATTCACATTATGGTTTTACTTTTGATTTACTTGTAATCTTATGAGAAACAACAAGTTTTTGGTTTGAGGGATCTTTTTATTCTTATTTCTTATTTTCATAGGTAACTACAAAAAAATATTACTTTATTTCTTGTTTTCAAGGAAATATATAAGAAATAGTAAAAAAATACATTTTGTTTTCTTATCCAAATATTTGAAGATAAGAAGAAAAATGAAAAGAAGGTAAATTTTTGTTATTATTAATGAGAAAAAAATAATATATATATATTACATTTTCGTGTCACTATATGCCACTATTTGTTAATCAATATAATGTTTAATGGGCATGTACCAAGAGTGCATATCAATTTTACATTTTACTTTAATCATAACCTTTTTTTTTCACTAATATATTTTTTACTTTATGATTATGACATTGTAGGAATGAGTGACCTATGCTCTCCTATGATAATACTTCTTAATGATGAAGCCGATGCATTTTGGTGCTTTGAACGTTTGATGCGTAGACTGGTAAACTCCAATCTCAACTATTACAAAACTATAAGTTTCTGTGTTTTCCTCCTTTATTACCTATTTAAAAACAAATGGGATTAACCCAAATTTGAAAATTTACCTTCATGTATGAAATTACAATTTATCTTATTGTGAACCAATATACACTAATGAGAAAGTAGAAAAGAAAAAAAATATGTTTAAGGATAATTGCTAGCATTTCATGTGATTAAATAATACAAATTTTATCGTATTGAACATTATCTTTGTTTCTTATTATCTACATTGTTTATAACTTTTGAAGCGAGGAAATTTTAGATGCACTGGTGACTCTGTTGGAGTAGAGGCTCAGTTAAGTACTTTGGCTACAATCACTCAAGTAATTGATCCAAAACTTCATCAACATATAGGTATTTTCTAATGTCTGTTTTTAGTTATGGCCAAACAATGCTTAAAATTTTATTATCATCACGTAGTTTTCATGTGATTATTTAAAGAAAATATTAGGAATCCTTGGAATTTGGTTATACTTTTGCTAGTCGATGGTTTATCTTTTTAACAATGCATTTTTTTTTAAATGACCATTGTTATATTTCATTCCAATAATGTTGAATACTTGTTGATATTTTGTTACTATTAATTATTCTCAATATACGTTTGAGAAATAAAAAATTAATAAAGTTATTTTCTATTGTTGAAGCACAGAACATATTGGTGGAGGTGACTATCTATTTGCTTTTCGGATGATAATGGTTCTATTTCGACGAGAATTCTCCTTTTGTGATTCGTTGTATCTTTGGGAGGTGTGCTTTATGTCTTTTCTATTGATTCAGTCAAACACATTTACTGAGCACAAAAATGTTGAGTTAATTACATCTAATAAAACTTATGTCCACAATATGAATATAATTTCTATAATTACATCTAGTTTATGTTAATCATTTGCATTCACATCATTTTTCAATAGAAACGGGTGGTAGTGATCAATATTTTAAATTAGGTACCACTTCACATGGTGTATTTGTAACTTCTTCTTTTTTGCAGTCACTAATATGGCATAAAGAACTAACTTATAGTAGATGAAAAAAAAATCTATAATTGCAATAATACAACCACAATCACAATTTGAAATCCTAGTTGTAAGTATTCATGAAAGATGTAATTAGTTTTAAGTTATATGATATCACCATGCTAATATTATAATGATATTTCTCTATAAACATGGATCAAGAGGAAGAGAGTATATAGTACCCTTTTTGCCTAAAAAAGTTAAAAATTATGTCTATAAATAAAAAAAAAATGTAATTTCACAATTTATGTTTATGATGACTAATGACTTAAATATTAAACAGATGATGTGGGCTTTAGAATATGATCCGGACTTGTTTTGGGCGTACGAGGAAGCTGATGAGAAATCCGAGGAAGCTAAAGGAAAATTAAAGTCATTACGTCACTATGGAAAGTATGAGAGGGAAAATATGAAAAATGGAACAAAGAATGTTGAAGATCCTCCACTTCCCATTTCTGTTTTCCTTGTTGCTAGTGTCTTGAAGGACAAAAGTGCAGTATTACTCTCACAAGCACGAGGCTTGGATGATGTTGTCAAGGTTTGCTTTATTCATTCTCACTTCAATTAAGGGTTGATTATGTTAACATAGAATTATTATATTTGAATGATAATTTGTATATTATTAGAATTAATACAATTACTTTAATATAAATTTGTGTAAATAGTTATAATATTTCTCGACAAATTTAGTTTCCATTTTCATATCTATTACCTTCCCTGGCCTCTTTGATAACCTAATTTAATTCTCCACAGATATTGAATGATCTAAATGGAAATCTTGATGCGAAAAAAGCTTGTATAGCTGCACTAAAACTTCACAAGAAGTATTTGAAAAAGGTATTGCAATCATCTCTATGTCTCTTTCTCTATTTTATATATCTTTATGTTTTCTTCTACTTATATTTTTAATAAAATTAACAAACAAGTATTTGACGATAAAAAATAAAAAATAAAAAAGTATTTTTATAGTAAAAGTTTGTGACATACCACTTTCATGGCTAGACAAGCTTATAATGGTGTTTACATAATCATATTGCTTCTTGCATGGTTTTATTTCATTTTTCTTGTTACTAATTAATATAATTTTGTTAGCTATATATTTATACACAAGAAATTTTGTTATTGTCACAGGCCAAGAATCCTTAGCACCAAACATAGCCTGCAGTATTTGTTTTTCCATTGATCAAGTGTGGTGTTGTTGTGCCCTTTGTTTGGAAGACAATAACGGGTCTCTTCAAAATTTTGAATTATTTTTAATTCAAAAATGGAAAAGGGTATCAACCATAGTTTCTAAGATGAAAAACAATTGTTGTATGTTAAATTAATCCTAATTTTGGTATATATATATTTAAAGTAACTATAGTTGTACACAAAATCATTACGTACAACCAGTTGCTCATACTTTGTAATGTGTTTTATACGGTAAAAAAAAGGTATAAAAAAATAAAGATACAAAAAATAATTATATTTGTGAATGAAATTAAATTTAGACTTTATTGCTTGTGATTAATATATTGTATTATATCTTTTAGCAAAATGATTTTTTTTTTTTACTTTTAAGTTAGACAAAACTTTGTCATGTTCAAATTTTAATAAATCTCATTGATCAAATTAAATGAACAAGAATCAACAACTTGTTCATTCACATTATCACATAGGAGGTTGATTTTCCTTAAATAATGTGTCATGTTTAATCTTTTTAAGTTTTGTGAATAGAGACAATATAATAGATCCTCCCTAGAAAAAGCATTGTTGCTTAAATGGTTCACGGTTCCACCTAACTCAATTTGTGTTAGTTGTAATATAGTGTGACATCTAGATATTATAGATTTCAAACTAAAAAATAAATTAAAAAAATGTAAATTAATCAAATACCTAAACTATTTACACTTTTTAATATTCACCAACTGATTTTTGTTTGTTTTTTTATTTTATTTTCACATGACTATATACTCTCTATAGGACAGATACGATTAAGCACTAAATATTGGTTTCTTTTCTAATAAAAATAGATTTTTATTTATTTTTCATATAGGATTAAACAAAAAATCTATGCTACTTGTTATTTTTGTGATTATATTGTAAAAATACTTAATTTTTATATAGTTATGACTTGTAATTATAAAATAGTTACTTTTACATAAAATTATTAAAATGTCTATTTTTAATTAAAAATAGCTATGAAAATTTCATATAAATTTTAGAAGAAAACAATTTGAATTTTAAAAAAAAAAATAAATTTAATTGAAAACTTTAGAAATTTCTCTTATACCTTTCTTAAAACAACTCATTTCAGATCAGAAAGCAAGAACTAAGTTAACTTAACATGATTTTTGTTTTAATCTAGTTTCATAATCATTAAGGCAAAAAAGTTTGGGCAGTTGCATATTTTTTAGTTTAAGATTTTGAAATATAATTTTTAAAATAAAATGCGTTTTACAAAAATAAAATTAATTTAATTTTTAACTCAATTTTAAAATTATTTTGCATTCATTTTCAAAATAATAAAAATAAGTTATCAGAATTAGGATTTTATTTTTAAAAGACATATTCTTATCACCATTGACATTTCATTATCACCTCCATTGTGATAGTTAATATTACTGTCATTGTATCATTGTCACTACCATCCTTATATTATAATTGTCTTCGTGATCATTATTATACCATTGCTGCCAACTTATTGCTATCCATGTTGGACCGGCCTGTAGCCAATGTTAAATGGGTTGGATCGACTCGGCCCATAATCCATATTGATCATATTTTTTTGTGACCCAACTTGTCTGATGACTCGTCGAGGTCATATTTTTTGTGATCAACTTGACTTGATGCCCCCTTCTAGATGTATCAGTTTGACGGGCCACCGAACCAACATTCATAGAGAAGAAAATCACAAATCAAAAATTAAAAGAGAGGACAATAGTTATATTTGAGTTTTGTGTCAATCCTTAACATATGACTCATTGTTAATGTTATTTAAGATAAAATTTCTTTTATATCCTTAAATTACTATTAACTCTATTTTGTATTTTGTATGCAATCACTTACTCCCGAGTAAAAATTTAGAATAAGAAATTGAAGAGACATAATTATAATCACTTAAAATAAATGATATTATTAGAAAAAAAAGAAATCATGTGTTATTTATATCGAGGACATATTTAAAATAGAGAAATATTATCGTAATTATTAATTAAAAAGACCTTTTTTTATCATTTACGATCAATACCTTTTTAAGGTGTCCTTATTATGAATTTTTAAATAAAATGACAATTATAATATCACTTCAATTACTAAAATCCAATGACATTTTTTAAAATCTAAAATAAATCAAAAGACATAAAAATTGCAACAAAGGTGCAGATGGTACGACACTCTCTATTTTATATTGCGATAGGGCCCAAATAAATTAGGATTTGAAGAGTCTAAGACACAAGAAGTTTGACAAACACCCCAATAGATCACTACTACGAACACCTTCAAAGCTTGATATTATTAACAAACTTCATAGAGAGTCATACTACCACACACCCTAAAGATCACTACCACCAACACCTTCAAAGCTTCAATCCCTAACTACAAGCAAGTATTATTTCTAGTTGCAAGCATTGGCAATACCATCAACTTAATGCAACATTGATTAAGCATCTGCAATTTCAGCAGATTCAGCAGCAGCTAGCACAAGCTCAGGCTGGACGACGACGTTTCCTACGGAATCCAAAGCATTGGGAAGTCCCAACGCTCTCAAAGCCAGATGAGCTGCTTTCTGCCCTGAAATCATCATTGCTCCAAATGTTGGACCCTACATTCACAATTAAACACCAAATGTTAGCAAAACTTGTCCCATTACAATTTTATAAAGAAACTTGTCTCATCATGCATTATTTAAATTCCCTTTCAGTCCTAATGTGCTGTTGAACCCATCATATAAAATATCTCTATCTCTATAAAAATACCATCTCAATTCTCAAAAATGACAATTTCTAATTTCTAGACACCATATATTAACAAACACTTATTTTACCTTCTCTTTGGTTCTTTTTCTATTAAATCATCACTGATGGTATTTATATTTTTCTTTCAAAAGTATACCAATATCATCAGTATATCATATGCCATAGTATCTAAATATCTTTATTCAATTTACCATTCTTAAAAAAACATGAATCGCAATGAAGAGATAGAATTTTACCATCCTGGGAGCACCGTCAATCTCAGCAACTTCCATGCCAGTAACAATCATGCCGGGCACAACCTCTCTAGTGAGCCTGACAATGGCATCCTCAGCTTTGTTCATGTCAAGGGCCTTCATCCCAGGCACAGTGTCAATCAAGCCAATGCTCTTGAGCCTCTTAACCCCAGTGGCTCCAAAGGGTCCATCATGGCCACAGGAACTGACGACCACCTTAGCCTCCATGACGTTGGGGTCCATGCAGGACTGTGTGTCGTGGTTCATTGAAACCAAGGCCCAGTTGGTGACAACCCCGCCAACTCTCCCCTCCTTCACGATCAAATCCTCCGCCGCCACAGCGTTGAAGAGCTTCACGTTTGGCCTCGCCAAGAGCTTGCTCATGATGGTGGATGTGAACAGCGCTGCGTGCTTGATCACCACGTAGTTGTCTTGCTCGTCGTACTCAACACCGAGCTCGTCTAGAAAGATGTGTGCTGGCTTTCGCACTACCTGCACTTCCACGTTCACAACACAAGGCCATCAATTTCAATATTATAATTTTTCCGATATTCACACACTTTATTCATTTATATCAAGTTGCTATTATCGTGTGTTTTTATTATCCGTGGCAATAAATAAATTATTAAAAACCATTAAATGTTCTTTAAGCTTTTCTTTATATATTTTCTAAAATCATTAATGTTTAAGATTTCAATGTGTCATTAAGGATTATTTTTTCTACCTATAACAATATTTAATAGTAATTATTATAATAATTTATTACAAATTATTAGATATTAAATACATACACTTTATTCAAAGTATATTATTTTTTTAAAATGAAGTATATTAATGTTATATGGGTAGCGTTTTTTACACCTAGCAACAACTACACAGTAGATATTTTATTTTATTTTAAAGAAAAAAAAAAAGGCTATGTAATAAACTTAAAGTATACATATTTTCTTTCATTAAAAAAAAAAAACACAAAGCAAGTGTCTTTCGTTAAGATTTTCATCTCGTGAGTTTAACAAAAAAAAAAAAAAAGAGTTAGCTACTGACCATGGCGGAGAAGAGTTGGCCGCCGAGCCATGCGCCGCCGCCGGGGCTGACGGACTGCTCCACGATGGCGACTTTGACGGAGGGGTTTTTGCTGAGCTCGTAGGCGCAGGAGAGGCCGGCGGAGCCTGCGCCGACGATGACGACGTCGGTGTCGGCATGGGTGACCATGTCAGTCATGTAACGGCGGGTCATCTCGCGCGACACGATCGACTCCTTGATCGGATCGAACCGGAAGGAGCCGAGGTCGTAGGACGGCGGCGGTGGCGCAGAGGCTGACATGGAGGCGCGTGGCGCGTGTTGCTGGGGGCGGAGAGTGGGGGAGACATGAAAGGAGGGTGATGACAATGGCGATGATGATGATGATTTGTTGAATAGAGTTGATGAGAGGATGGAGGAGGTGATGGTGGAAGAAGCCATTGCTATAGTGATGTCTGAAGAGTGAGTGCGTGGAGTGACATATTTATGGATGGGACTGGGGCCAAAATCGGAAAGACTGAAAATTAATGTAACACGTGAACGGGTTCCTAGATGGTGCATGGAGGACACGTGGCAGGTGGTGATAAAATCAACGGTGCAGAGTTTCTGCGTGAGGGTCACTCTTGCGTTGATCTGCTATCAGTTACACTCTGCGATTGGTAGTTCAACGCTGCACTGTTTATTTAACATTAAATGGAAGCTGTATGATAAAATTCAGACGATTAATATTTTTTTAATTAAATATAAAAAATGAAACGTATGAATATGATATTCATGGGTTATAAGAACATCTTTTAGAATATAAAATGGATTCTTAAATTCTTTTATTAGACTCTATGATATCCAATAAGCAACAAGAATCTCGATTTAAATTTATTTTAATGGTAGGATTTATTTTGGGTTCTTAGAAAATTATTTATCTCTTAAAATAATTAGTTAGAGATTTTAAAAATTATTTTTTTGGGGTTCTTAAAAGTTTTGGTAGAAGAATTGTTCTCCTGATTGAAAAACTTAAAGCATTCTTTAAAGTGGATTCTAAAAAGAACAATTGTTAATTTTAAAAATTTATCTTAAGAAATTTACACTAAAGATAATCTAATCGTCCACTTGTGTCAATCAGTACATAGAGAATAGGTTGGCATCTCATTAATAATTAATAAGTTAATAAATTTACAATAAGTTATTAAAGTATAAAGAAGACTGAAAAATGAAGGAAGAAGGTGGATTAGTATTGAAACGTAGGAAGAAGATTAGGAATTATTTGAAAAAAAAGAAAAGAGAGAAAAGTAATATATAATTGTACATAGTAAATGATAAATTTAATGGTATGATGAAAAGAAAATTAAAGAGAAATAATTAAAAGGAAGTACAAATCAGAAATGAAATATAAATGTACATTCGTAAAGAATTGTGGTAGGAAAACAATCGTGTGAATCCCGATTTTGTGTGGAGGTAGAAAAAAAAAGAGATGGAAAGTAATGAAAAAATAAAGATAAAAAATAAATATCATAAGAAAATAACTTAAGGATGAAAAAAACAACATAGTATGCTATGATTAAAAATAGATATATAAATATTACTAGCCTCTGCCTTTCCATAATACTTGCCTCAAGCTTTACTGGCCTTATTTTACACATAGAAAGTTTATAAAAATATATAGAATTTGCATCAAGTTTTACTGGTCTTTCATAAGACATAGAGACACCAGTCTTTTATAGAAAAAAATAACTTTATAAAAATCTAATCAAAATATTTAAGAAAAAAATTGTATATCTCTCTCCCTCTTATATATACAGGAACAATGATAAGGCTATGTTAGCTTGAGAGAAAAACGAGTGAATGAAAACTAAAATGAGATGGTACTCACCTTTTAGGGTGTATATGAGAAAATTAAAAAAAAAATTATATGATAAAGAAAATAAAAATAGCCGAAAGAAAAAATAGTCATACATTTTTAATTTTTAATTTTATTAAAATAATTTATTTTTTCTAAATAATATTTTTTTCAAATTTAAATTATTGTATCCAACATTAAAAATTATTTTACAAATAACTCATAATAAAAAGACAATTTAAATTATAGTTTCCCAAATAATTTTAATTCAAAAGTTTCATTCAATTTTACTTTCATCTCATTTTTATCCGTACAACCAAATGGATCCTAACGTTAAATCAAAGATAACTAAAAGCATCTAAAAATTACAACCAAACATCACTGTAAACATCTAAAAATTACATCTTAGTAATTTGTATGCAACAACGTGTCATTCATGCAACAAAGTAATTAAGGAAAAGCAAGTGGCTCTACTTCTACGGTCCCAAGTCAGAACTCAGTAGTAGTAGAGCTTGGTCGATCGATACTAGTCGAAGTTCATGTGAGTTTGGGAATACGCATTACACTTTTTAATGGGGTTCCATGATTTTCTATCTCACACTTTTTGTGATATTTTCCCACCAAAAAGGTTCATTTTGTTTGTCACGACATGCCCAATGAGGGATTATTTTGGTTCACTTTCTTCTTTGTAAAGACACATATCACGGATTGTTTGGTAATCATGAAGGTGGCTTTTGAAAAAGTAAAATGTTTTTGGACTATATATCTTTTTTTTATTTCGACCTCTCTTTTATGTCTTCTTCTGTGTTGTTCTTGCAAGATGAGTCATTATGGAGATTCAAGGTTCTGATTCGTTTGGCTTCCTTCTCTATAGTAGGGTGGATGCGATGTCACGAAAAGGATTGCTGATTCTAGCTAGTATCTTTTGCCAAATCGTTCGTCCATGTAGCATTTATAAAATATATTTAATAGATGATTAATGTTGTTTTTAGTTTTTGTTTATGATGTTTTTTATAGCAATATATTTTATACTTTTTCTCTTTTTTTAGACCTTATTATTCTGAGTGTAATTAAGGAATTGTATATTCACTATAAGTAAAAGAAAATAGAAATAAACTTATGGACAATTTAATTAATTTGTAAAAAAAAAAACTATTATATAGCTCTTTTAAGAGACAATTTTCAGTTCATAAACAAATTAATTTTAATTATAGAAAAAATTATTTAATATCCTTTTTTTAAATGCTTTTGAATAAATTTATGTAAACAGACTTATATATACTTTTGTTGGAAAGATAAATAATATGTTCCGTCCGTGATAGGGAATCATAAAATAGAATATTCCATAATTTCTAATTGTGAAATCAAATGAAACGTGGCATACTCAAACCAATAATAAGTAGAGCTAGCTAAAGTTATATACTAATGAAAAGCCAAAACAACTAAACCTAAACTAGAGAAACCCATCACAAAAGGTGCAAAACCCACTTCAAATTACCGCATGATCCTTCTTCACAATACAAGTAAGTGAAAACATCCAACAAGTTAATTAGACAACGGATCCTGGTGTTCAAATATTTCAAAGAAATTTGTTAACAATTCAATATTTTTTTCTCACATCGTTGTAGGTAGGTGTGTACTTGTATGTGACTGGACAAGTACGATCAACATTAAACAACAAGGTAACAGATACCATAAATTCAATAATTATAAGATTGTAACATTGTGATAAGATCCAACTATGATTTGTGTTAAATGAAGCCCATTCAGCTACAATACAACAAATTACTTAAGAAGTATTCTTCAAAAGTCTTCTGTCAAACAAAAAAAAGAAAGTATTCTTCAAAAGTCACAATTTATTCTCTAAAATTAGTCCACATGACTCACATTCCCAAAACAAGCCTTGAATTATTATGAAAATGAAAAACAGCAAAGCGAGAAGAGACATAAAAAATATGAAATTAAAATGGAGAAACTAATTAGGGCAACACTCTACGTAACACAAAGATGAAGCTATAGTTACCTAGACCAGGAAGGTAGAAGCATTTTTCCTCTCATGATCATCACCTTGAAGTTGAATGACCTATAACCAAAAAAAATGTTACTGAAGTTATAAGGAATTTATAAGGATTATTTGGTGGTTGATGGGAGAAGGGGAGAAAAAAATACTTGATTCAATTCTTTTTCATATTTTTACTAGCAAAAATTATTAAATTAATACCTAATATTTGTCTCTAAAAAATAAATATACGAAGCTTATCCTAATTTTAGATATGAAAAATGAGGTCCTAAAAAATAGTATATTTAATAAAATGAAATATAAATAACAAACTTTGATAAAAAAAAATATATTAAATTAATACACTTTTAATTATTTAAAAATCAAATTATTTTTTTAAAACTTGAAAATCAAATAGGACATTGGGGATTATTATTATTTAAAAAAAATAAATTAAATTGTTGAAAAAAAAAAGAGAAGAAAACAAATGCGAATGATGTTTAAAGTGGGATTCGGATCCTCTCCCGTTTGTTTTTAAAAGGAGAGGTCCTTTTCCACACATCTCAGCCCTTGCCTCTTTGGGGGAAACAAATCTACGGTGTAAATTAAAAGGATCTAAACTCACCGTTTCACTAATCAAACTCATTTTTCTTTACGTTTAACCAACTCTTCTAATTTTCACCATAGATTTGCTTTTATAAAGAGGCAACGGCTGAGATGTGTGGATAAGGGCCTCTCCTTTTAAAAGCAAACAGAAGAGTGCGAGCCCACTGATCCAAAGTCGCATCTTTTGCCTCAGTCGTGATCGCTGCAAACCAGAGAGAGACTAAACTCCGACCATGCCTCCCGTCGCTCCTCGATCCGGCGATGCAATCTTCGCCAACGTCGAACGCGTTGTAAGCAAAATACCCTCTTTATGCCCCGTTTGGTTTCCCATAAAACAACGCCTCCGAAATCCCCATTTTCCACTCCAAACACTGGGTTCCTCGTTTTTATTTCACTCTTTACATGAAAAATGTATCAATTTTGTTTTTTTAGTGAGTTCATATTCATAGTGTCCTAATGGATTTGGATTGTGCAGAATGCGGAGCTGTTTACTTTGACTTATGGCGCAATTGTGCGCCAATTGCTCACGGATCTGGAAGAGGTTGAGGAGGTTAACAAGCAGCTTGATCAGATGTACGATTCTTAATCTCTCAATTCTTTTTAATTTGATAAATATTGTTAGTTTAATCTTTTTGCGTTAAAAAAAAATGATTTTTGTGGTTCCTGGTTCAGTGTGTTAATTAATATGAATAAAGGTGAATGCTTGGGGTGGATAGGTGTTGGAAACGAGAAATTATTACATGGTCTGGGACTACCAGGTAGTTCCGGATAGTTTCCACATGATACGTATCTGAGTTTTATTAATCCTTCCTTGTAGATTAAAAAAAAACTCAATTACGTGTTATGTGGAGATTAAGATCATGGACACTTGGCGATCCTAAACCATGTAATAATTTCTCATAACAAGTGTAGGGAAAAGAGAGATAGAAAGAGTAAAGAAAAGGAAGAGAGGGAAAGTAAAAGGTGTCATAAGTGATGTGATCACACCTGAAGAAAAATGGGGTGGAAAGGGAGATGGATGAGAACGAGGGTTTACTAATAGAATATAATGGTCATGCACTTATAATGCAAAATAGTTTTACACTGTCATCCAATTACTGATAGTGCATAGCCTATTTTCTCTTACTAATATTTTATCCTTATTCCTAAGTAAATTTTGGGGTTTGGTTGGATATTTCAGGGGTTACAATATTGGAATCCGTTTGATTGATGAGTTTTTAGCTAAGTCTAATATCTCCAGATGCAACGATTTCAGAGAGACTACTGATGTAATTGCAAAGGTATTGTATTGTCTATTGGTGTCTGTACTTGTTGGGGGAAAAATGTCTGGCAAAAAAAATTCATCCTGGTTGTACTGCAGACACTCTGCACTTCTGCTTGTTCATTTGATCTGTGTTATTTAATGAGCAAGTTTCTTTTTAGTGTTATTGTAGTATTAAACAAAGATGTTGCTAAAGAGTGCTCTAAGGAAGCTAGTTAAGAAATCAATGAATAAAATGTTTTTATTAGAAATCAAGGTGAGAGTGCATTTGTAATATTAAATGTTACACTTTCCTGGATTTTCCCCCCACTTTTGATTCCTTAACCGATACTCTTTAAGCTAAACCTTAAATGGACAAGTTCCATAAATTTGTTTTACTTTTCTCTTCTCATTAAAAAGGTAATTCTCTTAAATATTTCATTTTCTCCCATGCTTCTATTTAATGTTTTTTCATATATTACACTCTTATGAACTGTATAATTGTATTCCTATGAAAAAAGTATGTTAGTAGGGTTTTTTTTTATCATTATTTTATTGAAATGAATATTTTTTTTTCATGTAAATTTATCTGATTTAGAAATACTAGAATGGATTCAGGTGAGCCACACCTGCTCCATAAAACATTTAATTTAACTCTTGTTTGAATTTGTACTTTGTAGTTGGGTTTTTATTGGGCCTGAGTAATAGGTTAAAATAGTATGTTTATGGGATTGAAGTATTAGGGAACAGGGGGTAGGAATTTTCTTTCAGAAGAAGACAGGGCTTCAACCTTGAAGACAAAGTTGAACTTCAAGGTGATGGTATTTATAAGGCCTGAGTAGTTAGATTAGATAGAGTAGTTATATTTTAGCAGTTAAAGTGTTAGGGGTAAGGAATTAGCTTAAATGAAAAGGTAGAAGAGGGAGTTAGGGGGCATATTCTGAATTGTTAGCATTTTGGAATTGAACAAATGTTCAGGGAAACAATAAAATCCTTGGAAGAGTGATCTGTGACTTTTGTGAAGAGCAATCTTTCTCCTTGTTCTGTTCATATTCAATGAAGCAATAAAATCATTCATTTCTTTTTTATATTTCCATTGTGGTTCCCTAACAGATTTGCATCTGAGTCTGCACAACAAATTTGTGACTTTTGTTTGGGCGGGGGGGAGTAGTCTTTTGTGGAGAGTATCTTTTCCTGGAAGCACCTAGAATTATAATTAACTGCTATGATCTTGGAGTGCATTGTATAACCATTGTAAGTGCTACCATTAAAAAGAGTTATGAGTCAAGAGCATTTGAATATGATGACATGTTCCTTTCTTTGTGAATATAGATTGTCAACCTGACCAGACCCATGCTTTCATTAAGTGGGTTTTCAGATTAGCTTATTTTTTGAATAGAATCTTCTCTCTCTCACTGCCAACAAAAGCTTGGAGAAAAATATACTTTACAAAAACAACCAGTGCTCAAACTTGCTTTAAGAATGTTGATTACCTATTTTCCTAATCCAAACACTTTTGAACCAACTATTTAGTCAATATTAACTCACTTTGGCCAGGTGTTATAGGAGGATACCATATATGGAGTTTCTCTTCAAACTGTTCTATTATACTTCCCTGACTTTTGTCACATGTGGTTGGTTTGGGTATTGATGTTTACTTTCAGTATGTATGATACAGTTGGGTGAAATTTTGATTGGTATGATGGTTACAAGTTTAAGCATTGATTCTTGGTTGTGTGATCAGCATTTTTTGTTTGTTTACTAATATTACTAGTAAATTATTTTTAAAGGAAAAGGTAAGTTTTTATTTTTGTCAACTTTAATCTTGCTTTTATGCAGGTTGGTTTTAAAATGTTCCTTGGTGTTACTGCATCTGTGACCAATTGGGATGCTGATGGGACATGCTGTAGTATTGTTTTGGAGGATAATCCTTTGGTAGATTTTGTTGAGCTTCCTGACAACTGCCAAGGTTTGTACTATTGCAACATCTTAAGTGGAGTCATTAGAGGAGCCTTAGATATGGTAAGTTTCTGTTCCTATTCGTTACCTCATTTGACATATTATTTTAACTTCAATTATAGAACTTCAATTTGTCAAATATCAGTGTTATTTTTTATCCGTTTTTGTTTTCACTTATAACACTTGGAAACTAGGAGAATATAATAGTTAGGTTGCTGCAGCCTTCCCTTGTGGTCATCTGAAATTTGATTATTTTTCTCTAACATGAAATAGATTACTCATGTTTTGTGCAATGAAGCATAGCTGTACATGGAAAGGGTGAATATTTTTATTTATTTATTTTGATCAAATTTTGCTTTCTGAGCTGCTATTTCTCTACTATATAAATCATTTGGAATTTTATGACCTCAATTTTGTTTTAGTTCAATCCCTTTTGTAGTGATGTAGAAAGAAAGTCAATGTTTAACTTGAAAATTTCCATATTTTGGGCAAGTTTAACTTGTCCAAAACATTATCACTGATCTCAACTCAACCTAATTAAATTGCTTAACAATGATAGTGAATTGTCCTGGAGGAAAATGAGACATGCCATGTAATGTTCGGTTTCCTGTTATGTCTTGAGAATTGGGCATTATGGTGAAGCGTTAGTTGTTTTTTGTCCTAAACCATACACTCTGTTCTTTTGTTAACATGATTCCCATACATCCATGTACAGGTGTCAATGAAGACTGAGGTAACTTGGCTCCGTGACGTGCTTCGAGGCGATGATGTGTTTGAGTTGCAGGTAAAACTTCTGAAGCATGTTCCAGAAGAGTATCCATACAAGGATGATGAGTGAATTTGTTTTTGTTGTGATGTATACTCGAGGTTTTTATTACTTCATTTCTGCAGAATTAGATTATAATCTTCTGATTTATCCTGTGTGTATTTTGATAAAACACTAATTACGACAGAAAATCTTTAATTAAATCATTTTCATATTGGCTTTGACAGCGGGCTATGATCTATTTATGATTTATTTCTGAGGGCCCTCTAGATTTTGAGTTCCATTATCTTCCTTATTATATGTTATTATGAGCTTGATACTGATGTTTCAGCTATTTATAGTAATAATTAATAAACATATTTCCTCATTCAAAATTATTTAAGTTTTGATTCCTTGTGTTATCAGTAGTCATTTGATATTTGAATGCCCTGCTCCATTTGAATTGTAATGTTCCTCAGGATTTAAAATCACTTGTTAGTATAAGTTTTGGCATCTGACTTTTTCTTCTTTTGGTGTCTCAGAGATGCCATTTGTCATGTACTGATTTTGCTTTTCGAGTGAGAGGAGTTATGAACATGACAAGGATGAAAAGAAAAGTGAACATGACAACTTCTATTTTAACTAGCCATAAGGCAAGGTGGGATTTTTGTGGCAAAACTGCATAAGAATTATTTAAATCAAATAAATGGATAAGTGTTTTTAACAAGCATTATAATTACATTATGATGAACAAATCTTGATTAAGAAAATTCAAAAGTGCATTTTGTATTATTCTGTATTAAGCTTAATTAAACTATTTATAGTTTTTGCTAAGCATATTACACTACTTTTTTTTTGTTGTTCATTTTTTCAGTAATGTCACAAGTAAATCTCTTCAAACTTTAGACGACATTTTTAAGAGTTGAAAGAATACTCAAGTAGAAGTTTTATGAAGAATTGAAAAAAAAAAAGAAAAAAAAACTGTATTTTATTGGACTTGTTTGTTTGGCTAACGAAAATCCTCAAGGATATATCACTACTACTGAAAGCAAATTAATGAATAGCTAAAATATTATTAGGTTATATAGTGGTTAAAAAATATGAAATCAATGGAGGTAAGAGGAAATTTAAACATAAAAATTGAAATTAGTTAGTTAACTACCAGAATACAATACTTAATGCTTAATTTATTTTTTTATTACAAATAATATATATAGTATATAATCTTTATTTATATTTGCATATTAAATATTATAATAGTGTAATATGTAAACATAAATACATAGTATTTTTTATTCATATTATAATTTTATTATTCATATTTATTATTATTAAATATTAATGAATAATTTTTATATAATTTTTTATTTAAAATTTTATTATATCAATGAATTTAAATTTAAATAATGAATGTGAAATTATATTAATTTATAATATATTCTTTTTAATTTTTTTAATACAATGAAATTTTTAATTTTTTCGAATAAAGATCAAGGATACAGTTTTACCCATAGATTTGAATATTAATCAAATATTTCGGTTGGATCACCGATTTAATTTTTAAACCTGCCTACTACTAATACTAAGGTAACGCTCAAAACAACAGAACACTTTCCACGCCACAATATAAAATAAGCACCAAAACTCAATCCTTCTAACTTCTAAGTAACTCAAAAGACGTCGTCAGTTAGCAAAGTTAGATAGTTTACAAATATTAAATGGTGAAAGATGATGTTAAGGGAACCTCCTAATGCAAATTCGCCTTCCTGCCCAATATAAAAACAAAGAATACATATACGCAACAAAGATTTGACTCAAGTACCACTTGCTGCTGAGTAAGGCCGGCAGCATATATATTTTACTACTAACTACATTCCCTAACTCCAAATGGCAAAAAAGTAGAGATTGTGGTAGCTGCTTAGAACAAAGTGTTCACTTTCATCGTTGTTTAATATAAATTAAGTGTTTATATAGTTAACAAATTAGAAATCATTTATGTATGACTTTCAAATTTATTTTTTAAGCGTATTGTTGCTATAACAAGAGGTTAGAACTCATGACCTTTTACATATTATCCGGTTGATATTAAGTAAGATTATTCAACAAATATATATAAGCTGTAACTTAGGCACTCAGGCGATATGAAATTTTCTAACAGATAGATTATAGTATAAAATATCTTTACATAGCACATTATATTATATTATATTATATATATATATATATATATATATATATATATATATATATATATATTTATTTATTAATTTATTTATGAATGAATAATAGATATTCTATTTGTACTGCGTTGGCTAGAATGATGCCATTGAAGGCAAGTGCATCCAGATTGATATATATCATAGACAATAAAATGGAAATTTTGGACCCCTCATGTAAGATTGGCCCTACATAACAATGCAAAGGCAGGAACACACTTCCAATAAACCTGCCTTGGGAATATCGAATCATTACCCTATTAAGTTGGCAACAATTCTTGACTTAGTCCAACTGGCGACAACACATCATATCCACGATTGTAACGGGAATGATTCTTTGCAAGTATCTAAAACTGCAAAAAGACACGTTTAACAATGACCCTGTTGGAACTAACCACAACAACTAACAAACATTGCATGTCAAGTTACACAAACAATGTTTTTTTAAAGTTTGAATAATGTATTAGCCCGGCCAATTCCACACTTGCATGTTGTATCCATTCCGGCTTTGGTTGTAAAAAGACAATAGTAAGAGCCATTTGTTGGCTGCTGATTTTGCATAGCTAAGAGAATATAATGAGAATATATTGGTCTTTTCTCTGTGTTTTTACTGAGATTGGTGATAAACCTTACTGAATCTTGAAAAAGTTAAAAGGGTACCTCTCCATAGGGAGGGTCAAGGGAAAATGGGGAGCAATGGTATGTTTCGTTATGCAGATAGAGTGGACAAGTTGTTGATGTTCTTTGGGACCTTGGGAAGCCTTGGAGATGGACTACAAACCCCTCTCATGATGTACATTCTTAGTGATGTGATCAATGCCTATGGAGACAAGAATAGTCATATTACAAAGCATGATGTGAACAAGGTGAGCTTGCTCAATATAATCTTAAGCTTTCTGCTATAGACTACAAATGCAATTTTTTTTTTTTATAGAATAGGGACTAGCCAACATCAAACTGCAGTGCTCCAATCTCAATTAGGTTGGCACCAAAGTAAAGCAGAATCCCGTGTCGTAGCCGCCTCAAGTATTATTTAAAAAACTACACATGCAATTCATGTGGCATAAATACACCATCCAGTTTAGTTCACAATTTTGCTGGAAACTGCTTTTGCTAACTTTTGACAGCTATTTGATTTCGATGTGTGCTTGAGTTAGCGTTTGCAAAATTGATTCTAAATAAATTTGATTTTACTTAAAAATCAATTTTGGAGTGAAGTGGTTCATCAATATGTTTGGTTTGGTTTGGCAGTGCATTTAGTATAACCGATTCAGTTTTCCAAGTTAACAACGAAGCAACTCTTTCTCTTCAAGTGAAACCAAAAACATGCTATGTTTAAAAGTTTTTACCCTAAAAGCAAGTTTGTTGTAAAACTTAGTATAAAATTTTCAACCTAAAGTAAAAGCCACTTTTTTTTATCACTTCTAGGCAAACCAAGGTTTGGAGACAAAATCAATATTACCTAACAATAGCCAAACATATGTTAGTCTTACTAAAGTCATGTTTGACAAGAGGCAAAATCAATTTTGATACTTCCCACCGTGAAACCAAACACACACTAAGTAGTTATGAAGCTTTATTTAAAGACACTGATGGTGCAAGTCAAGCAAGCACGTACAAACTGATTTATGCATCTATGGAAGGAGGCAACTTAAGCAAGGTCTTTCTACAATTTAATTTTTGTGACATGATTACTCAACAGTTTTTAAAATTGCCATTTCTCTTGGCCTTTTTCAGTATGCGTTGAGGCTTTTTTGTGCTGCACTTGGAGTTGGACTTTCAGCTTTTGTTGGTGAGTTGCACACTTGGTAGCTCAGTTACTTGCAGAATTCACATCAACTTTGAAGTTATGAAAATAGAATGTCAAGCATTAGAAAAAGTAAATCTAACTCCTTTCATGCTTTATACTTATTGATTGTGGCTACTACAGAAGGAATATGTTGGACAAGAACTGCAGAGAGACAGGCTTCCAGAATGAGAATGGAATACCTAAAATCAGTCCTAAGACAAGAAGTTGGATTCTTTGACACTCAGACTGCTGGTACTTCAACAACCTACCAAGTTGTCTCACTCATTTCCTCAGATGCCAATACAATCCAAGTTGTCTTGTGTGAGAAGGTTTTTCTATAGTTATACTCATACCTTTTCCTTAATTAAACTTGCTTGGTATGCAAGTATAGGCATAGATATTCTCATTAAGTATGCTCTAAGGGCACTTGTTAGCATTTTCCATAAGTAACTGTTCACAAGGAAACCAATGATTCTGACCTTCACATGAATTTGTTATCTAATTAATTAGGTAGCATTTTTAATAGGAGTTTAATGGTGATACACTGACAATGTAAAATAGTTTTATAATATCATTTAATTACAACCCTCAATTTGAATGACTTTAAATATAGTTTTATAATAGTTAATAGACTTATAAAAAATGGTGAGTTGTGATTGACTGACAGTGTAAAAAACTAGTTTACACTATCATTCCATAGTCTTTTTTCTCTTTTAATAGATGGGTTTCAAAATTTGATAAGAATAGAACTCTATCTCTATGCTTTATTAACTTATACATTTTTCTGAGTGTAGATACCTGACTGCCTGGCTTACTTGTCAACATTCCTATTCTGCCACATCTTTGCATTTGTACTTTCATGGAGACTTACACTAGCAGCCATACCACTCTCTGTCATGTTCATTTTGCCGGCTCTTGTATTTGGGAAGATCATGTTGGATCTTGTAATGAAAATGATTGAATCTTATGGGGTTGCTGGTGGGATAGCAGAACAGGCAATATCTTCAATAAGAACTGTTTATTCATATGCTGGGGAGAATCAAACACTAAACAGATTTAGCAGTGCACTTCAAAAAGTTATGGAATTTGGAATAAAGCAAGGTTTTGCTAAGGGGTTGATGTTGGGAAGTATGGGAGTTATTTACATCAGTTGGGGTTTTCAGGCTTGGGTTGGAACATATTTGATCACTAAAAAAGGAGAACAAGGTGGCCATGTGTTTGTAGCTGGCTTCAATGTCCTCATGGGAGGCTTGTAAGTGATTTTCTCATCATTCGTATTCTAGTTTTAACTTTTATGCCATATGGTTCACATTTCAATATGACATGTTACTACTAATAGAGAGTGCTACTGACACTCTCTTGCAGAGACTCTCCATATGATTGGTTGAAATTTATTGAAAATCACCACTTTTGGTTGAAATCAGGTAATTCATGAAATAGAATCATTAAATGATGTGAGATCCATCAAGATTTGTGATTTTCAATAAATTTCAACTAATCAAAAAGATAGTTTGTTTTTGAAAGAGAGTGTCGATGGTACTCCTTGTACTTAATATGTATAACTTGATGAATTTCAGGAGCATTTTAAGTGCCCTTCCAAATTTAACTGCCATCACAGAAGCAACTGCTGCTGTCACTCGTCTTTTCGAAATGATTGATCGTGTGCCAACCATAGATTCTGAAGATAAGATAGGAAAGGCCTTATCATATGTGAGGGGACAAATTGAATTTCAAGATGTCTACTTCTGTTACCCTTCTAGGCCGGGCACACCAGTCTTGCAGGGATTCAATCTCACTGTCCCAGCAGGCAAGAGTGTAGGCCTTGTGGGAGGAAGTGGTTCAGGTAAATCCACTATCATAGCACTGCTTGAAAGGTTTTATGACCCTTCTGAGGGAGTAATACTCTTGGATGGTCACAAGACTAATAGGCTTCAGCTGAAGTGGTTGAGGTCTCAAATTGGCCTAGTAAATCAAGAGCCTGTTCTCTTTGCCACTTCCATAAAAGAGAATATATTGTTTGGAAAAGAAGGAGCCTCAATGGAAAGTGTGATTAGTGCGGCTAAAGCAGCTAATGCACATGATTTCATTGTCAAGTTGCCAGATGGATATGAAACTCAAGTAAGTTGTTCTCAATTTGTTTCTTCAGACAAAGTATGAAAACAAATTAATACTATACATGGAAGAGAAAATAAGGAAACAGAACAAAATCTCTATAAATTTGTTTATGTTTGAGTTAAAATTTTCAGTTACTTTGAGTATGCTTCTTTTGAAATTTCATTATCGTATTTAAAAGGTTTCCAATTAAATAAAACTTCATACCAATTTTCATTTTGACCTCTACATCAGAAAACTCCAACTTTGGTCCTTACATGAAAAATGCTTATGAATTGTTTCTTACTGTTTACCGAAGTTACTAGAGTTAGATTTTGCAGAGTTGAGTGACATTTAATCCTATGTATCCCCATGATATCTTAGTGAACAACTCAGCAAAATCTTACACCATCATACCTTCAATAGACGGCAATAGTACCATTTTACAAGCATTTTTTCATGTAAGGACCAAAATATAATTTTTTCACAAGGACTAAAACAAAAAAACCATGTGAGATGTAGAGAACAAACTTTTAATCAATTTTTTTGTTATGTAATCTGTTTTGATTAAAGCCTTACTATTGCAAACCACTATGGTTTTCCTAGGTTGGTCAGTTTGGATTCCAACTGTCTGGCGGGCAGAAGCAACGCATTGCCATTGCAAGAGCCTTACTAAGGGATCCAAAGCTTCTCTTGCTTGATGAAGCTACCAGTGCACTAGATGCTCAATCTGAAAGAGTGGTCCAGGCAGCAATTGATCAAGCTTCAAAAGGAAGGACAACAATTATCATTGCTCACCGCTTGTCTACGATTCAAACGGCCAACTTGATAGCAGTCCTTCAAGCAGGAAGAGTTGTTGAATTAGGTACACATAATGAGCTCATGGAACTGACTGATGGTGAGTATGCTCACATGGTAGAGTTGCAGAAAATAACAACTCAGAATGATGAATCCAAACCTTCCAATCTTCAAATAGTGGCAAAGAGCTCCCACAGAATGAGCATTCCACAAAGTCCAGCTGTAAGTTTCAGATCAAGCACTGTAGGCACTCCAATGTTGTATCCCTTCAGTCAGGGATTTTCAATGGGAACACCTTACTCCTATTCTATCCAATATGACCCTGATGATGATAGTTTTGAGGATAACTTGAAAAGCACAAATCATCCAGCTCCTTCGCAGTGGCGTTTGCTGAAAATGAATGGACCTGAGTGGGGAAGAGCAATGCTAGGAATCTTAGGAGCAATAGGGTCAGGAGCAGTACAACCTGTGAATGCATACTGTGTAGGAACACTTATATCAGTTTATTTTGAAACTGATAGCTCTGTGATGAAGTCTAAAGCTAAAGTCCTGGCCCTTGTTTTCTTAGGAATTGGTATTTTCAACTTCTTCACTAGTATTCTCCAACACTATAACTTTGCAGTTATGGGAGAGAGGTTGACCAAAAGAATAAGAGAGAAGATACTAGAGAAGTTGATGACTTTTGAGATAGGGTGGTTTGATCATGAAGATAACACAAGTGCATCCGTTTGTGCTAGATTGTCCTCAGAGGCCAACTTGGTTCGTTCCCTTGTTGGTGATCGAATGTGTTTGTTGGCTCAAGCTGTTTTTGGGTCCATCTTTGCCTACACTCTAGGACTTGTGCTCACATGGAAGCTTTCCCTTGTGATGATTGCAGTGCAGCCATTAGTCATTGGAAGCTTTTACTCAAGAAGTGTATTGATGAAGAGTATGGCTGAGAAAGCTCGTAAGGCGCAAAGGGAAGGAAGCCAACTTGCAAGTGAAGCTGTGATAAACCACAGAACCATAACAGCCTTCAGCTCTCAGAAAAGAATGCTGGCACTTTTCAAATCCACAATGGTGGGGCCTAAAAAGGAGAGTATTAGGCAGTCATGGATTTCAGGCTTTGGTCTTTTCAGCTCTCAGTTTTTCAACACTTCATCAACAGCATTGGCTTACTGGTATGGTGGAAGGCTCTTGTTAGATGGGGATATAGAACCAAAACACCTCTTCCAAGCATTTTTAATATTACTCTTCACTGCATACATTATTGCAGATGCTGGAAGCATGACTTCTGACTTGTCCAAAGGAAGCAGTGCAGTTGGATCAGTGTTTGCAATCCTAGACAGGAAAACTGAGATTGATCCCGAGACCTCATGGGGAGGTGAGAAAAGGAGGAAAATAAGGGGAAGAGTTGAGCTCAAGAGTGTGTTCTTTGCATATCCAACTAGGCCTGATCAAATGATTTTCAAGGGTCTGAATCTTAAAGTTGAACCTGGGAAAACAGTGGCTCTGGTGGGGCACAGTGGTTGTGGTAAATCAACTGTTATTGGTCTTATTGAAAGGTTTTATGATCCTGCAAAGGGAACGGTTTGCATAGATGAACAAGACATCAAGTCCTATAATTTGAGAATGCTGAGGTCACAGATTGCATTAGTTAGTCAGGAGCCAACCCTTTTTAGTGGCACCATTCGAGAAAACATTGCCTATGGGAAAGAAAACACCACTGAGTCTGAGATAAGAAGGGCTGCATCTCTGGCTAATGCTCATGAATTCATAAGGTATGAGAGAACTGTAATGCAAAAGTTGTGTTTTTTTTTTTTAAACTCATTTTTTTTTAATCATTCTTTGTTCTAATGCCAAAATGTCTTTCATTTGCCTAAACTCAACAATCAACATTAAGGAAACAAACAAGAATTACAATCAACACTGAGCATAATTGGCATAAACAGGCTGATAGTCTTTTTTTCAACTTCTCTTCTCCTTGAAAGTAAAACTCCTCCAACTAGCTTTGAGGAAGCTCTATTAATGGTGCATTTGGGTAAATAACTTAATTAAACACTTATTGATCAAGTGTTTATCATGTAAACACTCATGTATAATTTGTTTCTATAATCCAAGAAGAAATAGGGTTAAATTACTTTTTTATAAGTTGTATTTATTTTCATAAGCTATCCTAGAGAGCTTATGAAAATAAACTAAAACAGCTTATGGAGATATCGTAAACTTTCTGAAACACTTACTCAAGTGCTTATGCCATAAAATAAGCTCCAAATAGCTATAAAAAAGCTCATCCAGTTGGTTTTTAAAGGTTACTATTCAATTTTGAGACATTATCTGACATTGTGTTTAGGCCAGATTATCCCTTTAAGGAGAAGAGAATCTCATAACAAAGTTAGTCCAATTATGATCTAAACTCTATCTTTGTGTTAACAAAAGATTTTCTCAAATTAAACAGCAGAGAAAAACTAGCTGCACCTTGAAACATTCTTCCTCTTGGCACTAACACTTTTTTTTTCTTTCTTTCTTGGTGGTGTTTGTCATGACAGTGGAATGAGTGATGGGTATGAGACATACTGTGGGGAAAGAGGAGTTCAGCTATCAGGAGGTCAGAAACAAAGAATAGCCTTAGCTAGAGCCATACTGAAGAACCCTTCAATCCTGCTTTTGGATGAGGCTACTAGTGCACTTGATAGTGTGTCAGAGATCTTGGTCCAAGAAGCACTAGAGAAGATCATGGTTGGAAGAACATGCATTGTAGTGGCACACAGGCTCTCTACAATACAGAAATCCAACTACATTGCTGTGATTAAGAATGGGAAGGTTGCAGAACAAGGCTCACATAATGAATTGATTTCACTTGGACGTGAGGGTGCTTACTATTCTCTTGTTAAACTTCAAAGTGGTAGCTCCCCTAGGTAAACTTAATTAGTAGTTGTAATATATGGTAGACTTTTTTTCTTTTTTCTCTTTTGCTTTTCTGAGTTAATAACGTACATGTTATGGTAGAATCGGGGGTTGCCCCTTATGAAATTTAAGCGCATTCCATGTTTGCACTGTGAAAAGAAAAGTTAGAACTGTTTTTCTTTTTTTTGGAAAAAAATCAATGGCCTTGTTACAATACAGTCTAGTAAACTTTTACTTTCCATTTCTCCCAAGTTTGCAATGTTTCCTAAGTAGTGCTTGATATTTCACTGGGGGAGAGAGTCTCGACGTGTCACATTATCATTTAAATAAAAAAAAAGTTAATATATTATGAATCAAAATAATAAAAAAAAGAAGAAGCAAAGTTTATATTCATGATGTACATAAAAAGTTATTTAAGCCTATATTAAAACTAAGAGGCATACTGTGACAATGCACTACAAGAAAAACATAAATTAGCATTGTCACTATGGTAGATATTCCACATTAATTAATATCGTGATAATGCAAGAAATATTATAAATTCTTTATTCTTAAATATTGTTGTTGTCCACACGTAGATGGATGCAATTAGAAACTCTATTTTGTTGACAAGCATTTGAATTTTCAATATTTCCACAGCTGCATTTATGGTTATAGGATGAGTGCTTTAATTTGTAGTAATGGTTGGCGGCACACTTTGGGAATATATGCAAATGTATAATTAGACATGTCACATGTCGAGTAGAAAAATAATGTTGTTTTTCGTCACCAATTCTATTCTCAATCTCATCACTGGTGAAGATTGATTGAACACAAAGAAGGAAAAGACAGTGCGACAAACCAAAAAGTCTCTTCTTCTATGGCTATAGCAAAATTGTTCACAAATCACACTTTTCACTAAGTGGTTTATCTTGATATCCTCACGATATCGTAGACCTCTAATTAATTGTTGTACGATATACTATTTTTTTTTTTCTCACATGAACTTGCATTCTTTAGGACAAAATGTAGATGCAAAATTTCTAGATATCTTTTGTATTATAAGTTTATGTGTATTATTGAGATAAAACTTTAATTTTGATTAAACAACAATATTAAAAGTATCTAAATTTTGTCCTTAACTTAACATCGGACTATCTTTTGTAATTTTGTCAGTCACACAAGCAAGATCATTGCAAAACTTTAAAATGAAACTACAAAAGTACGTATAATTTATTGAAAACAACATCAAAACTCAAAAGTGTAAATTTTTCACAATCTCACTGATCGAAAATCTCATTGATTTTTTCCGTACATCTTCTATTCGGTACACGCCATCTACAACATGAAACTCAAAAAAAATAAAAAATTAAATACAGAACAAAACATGAACACATCCATGATCCATCCAAACACCACAAAATGATTCAAATAATAATATTAAAAGAAAATTACAAAAAAAGCTCTCATTTCTCATTAGTGAATAGTCAACTCAAGTAAACGCAGTGAGAAACAAGCCAGTGACAAGAACTCCGAGGAACCCAACATAGCAACTCCGAGCCTCGGAAGCTTGGGACCCGAGCCTGGGCGGAACGTTGCCGAGCCTAATCCCTTTCGGCTCCACCTTCTCCCCGGAGCTAGCGTTGATTTCCACATTCGCCCCTCCGACCAAACGCTGCCGTTTAACGTAAAACAGCATCCACGTCTTGTACTTGACCCTAGTCCTAAACTCCACGCGGACGAACACCTTCCCGTTCCTCACCGTCGCGGCGGTGCGGTTGGCTCTTGCGGAGGCGCGTGGGACTCTGGTGGAGCCCCACTTGCGTGCGGTCTTGCCGCGGCCCTGGTAGAAGGGCTCGAGCGTGGCGTTGGCGAGTGAGCGCGTGGTGTTGTCGTCAAGGAAGAGCGCGAAGGTGAGGAGAACGGGGGAGTATTTGAGGGACTTATCCTTGTTGTCGTTTTGGAGGGAGACGTGGAAGAAGAGGGTGTCGTTTTGGTGGGAGGGGAGTGTGAGGGATTGGAGGGTGCATCTTGGAGGGACGGTGCGGAGGGTTAGCCAGAGGAAGAGCGCGGAGAGGCCGAGCGAGATGAGGGTGCTTAAACAGCACGTGCAGCAGTTGGTTTTTCGTTCCTGTGCCATGCCATGCACGTGACTGGAAGAAGAAGAAGAAGAAGAAAGAGAGGTATTGTGCGAAGGAGTGTTAGATATTGAGATAAATGGAATGGGAATCTGTGTTGGAGTGTTGCTGTGTGTTATTTCAAATTCTTTGCTTTTTCTTTCTTTCTTTCTTTCTTTCTTTTGGTGTCGTTTCTCTTGTGGTTGTGCCTTGCATGTTCTTTTTTCTTAAGTACACTACTATATGTGCAATGTTCGTTTTCTCTTTTGTTTTTGGTATTACTGAATAAATTATTATATTTTAAATAAGATTTAATTGGATTAACCTTTGTTGTCAACGTTATGTTTGGAGATCGATATGCACGTAAAGAGATCAAACAGTACAAGGGATAGTGATAATTAAGTTGATAATAATAGTTGTTATATATTTAGTATATGCACATATGATAGATATGGAATAATGGATGTGGTGGGCATAAGAACCAGAGGCAAGGATATTTTATTAAGGGTGTCATTGTCAGCATATATGTGTTACAAAGGGCGATATATATGTGTATTAAGCTAGCTAGGTGGTTACTTCACTTGGCATAGCTTATGTAAATTCAGCCATAGCTTGTGTTGTGACACATATAACTCTTGTGATCAAATCTTGTACTTATTCAATAAATTCATTTTACCTTTGAAAAAGAAAAAAAAAATGCCTCGTGTGTCAACAGTAAGGATATTATTGATTTGTTGCATATATATATATAAAAATCAGTGATACTTTTGTAGTTTTTTTCAGGGTTACATTTTTGTAGTTTCAATGCATAATAATGATGTTTTTTTATTTGTAAAATATGTTTTTGGTTTCTCAATTATTTATGTTTTTATTTTTATTTTCTTAATTAATATTTGAAGCTTAATTCCTAAATTAGTTTTTTTTTGGATTTTTTAGTCTTTGTTGTTAAATATTGACTTAATATTACTTTTAATTTATTAAGTTTTATATATTTTACATTTTGATACCTAATATTTTAAAAGTTTCATTAACTTTGAAATGTATTAAAATTATGAATTTGTAAAAGTTGGGACTGCAATTAAGCTTAGTATTTATTTTTAAAAAAATTGAAAAACTAAAAATTTAATTAACCATTTTTTTTAGATTTTTAGTCCATCAATTATTGATTTTTTTTTTAGTCTTCAACTATTTTTTTGTTTTTTTAATTAAATATTTTCATTAAATTAAAAGATCGTATGAACAGTTAATTGCCAATAATTTTTTTTCTTTTTACCATAGATAAAAGTTATAAGTTATACGTGAAAGCATATTTATAAGATTTATATTGATTCGGACAATTAAGTCAATAAGGACTTAAGCACCTGATTGGTCTTGAGTTACTAATTGGATACAAATACATATGATTAGATCTGAGTAAGTTGTAATTTTGAATCGAAGAGTTGATAGTTCAGCTAATTAGGATAGGCATGACAGTTTTAGTGTTTTTTAAACATTTTAACAAAATTATATTATCATTTAATATAAATATTTAAAGAAGTTTAATGTTATTTTTAATTCATTAAATTTTATATTTTAAAATTTTATTTTAATATTTTAAATTATATTTTAATGTATAATATTTTAAAATTTTTTATTTTGATATTTTAAATTATATTTCTGTATATAATATTTTATTACAACCATAAAAAAACAAATCTTAAAATGTACCAAATATTTCTTAATGCTCCATATTTTTGTCAATAACAATATACCCTTTTGTTTTTTCCTTAGGTTTTGTTTTGTGTACATGCCACTCACCATATTCGCATTCTTCCTCCATATGCAGTTGTAGTTGTTAGAGTTAGACACACTTCCCTTCATCCATTCAACTTTTGCAAACCAACAAAACGCATTTTAATGAACGAATACAGTACAAACCATTCCATTCAGTAACAGAAAAACGAAAAAAAAAACTCAGCAGCAACAAAAAAACACTCATTTTTTCGACCTTGTTGCAGAGCTTAGATGCGCGCCCTCACCGTAAGATACCTATGCACCCTCAGCAACCTCTTCCGCTCTCAGTTGTTGACCCGCCGCAAACGCAACTCCAACGTTGTCCCCTTCACGGAACCTTATCCTGAATCCGAAGACGAGCTGCACCTCTCCTCAGAGCTCGACCTCGCTCGTGACACTTCCCAAGGTAACCTCTTCAAGTTTCAATTTTTACGCCTACCCATGTTTTCATTTACGTTAAAGTTTTGTAGAGGAGCCTTGTTGCGTTCATGGGTTTTGGTTTTTGGAGCTAAGTAAGTTGGAAAAATGTTGGGCTTTGTGATAGCAAATGCGCTGGTTTCGGTTGTTTTATTTCCTTGGTGGCTACTTTGGTGTCTTGTTGGGGTATTTGGGTGTGTAATGATGTTGTCTTTTTAACTTTTTGGTGCAGGGGATTCGGTTGACGATGATGAGGGTACTAAAGAGCTTTCTGAGATATTGAGATGTAAGTGTTTGTTAAAATTACTGTGAGAGTACAAGTTTTGTGTTTTACTTTGGATCATGTGGAGGAGACTAGGGAATTGAATGTGTGACTTCTTGGCTTATGCTGTTGTCTTATATCAATGTTGGGTATGTGCTGTTTTTTTCTTTTGCAGCTAAAGAGGACAAGAGGATTGCTTCAGAGGAATTTGATGATGATGAAGAACAAAGGAAGAGTGCTGTGGATTTACCGTGGATACCGGACCTGTCTCATGTTAAGTTGTCGGTGAAACGGAAGCAGGCATCGCGTGTGAGGAAACAAAAGTGGATTTTTGAATACACGAGCGATGACCGTTTCGACAGGTTAATTAAAATGTGTGCAGATAAACTAGGAGCGGGAAAGACCTTTAATGTGTTTGGTCACTTGGGTAGAGAAACGGGTGTGAAAGAGTACAATGCATTGATAAAAATGTGCATAAAGAAGGCTAGGGAGTCTGACGACAAATTAATTGCTGTAAGAGAAATGAGTAAGGCTTTTCATCTTTTCAAATCAATGAGGGATCTTGGGTTTCCACTAGAAGAGAAAACGTATGGTCCACTTCTTTTTTATTTAGTTGATATGGGTTTGGTTCAAGAATTTCAACTTTTCACTGATATTATCAAAGCCGAGAACGCTAGTTCAGCTTCACGATTGGGTTACTATGAAATGTTGCTGTGGTTAAGAGTTAACGATGAAGAAATGATCCGGGATATTTGTGAATATATTACAGTTGAAGATAGAGAAGACACTTCCGCTTTACGAGGTTGGTGAATCAATTATTCACGTGCAACAGTTTTTCATGATTTGTTTCATTCAACTTTGAAAATCCAGTGCAAGGTTTTAAAATCAACTTGTAAGAAATTCATGAGTTGCTTTATTTTTTCACATGGGAAAGAGGATGATGCATTCCATAACAATTTCTTCTTCATTTCATGTGCTACCGGGAAAACCTAAGTGACATGATCTAAATGGATAACTGCTTTGGAAATGGATGTTTTATGCCTTTGTATTGCAATTACCAATTTTTTCTTAATTCATATCTTAGCCATTTTTTCGTGCTAAATTATATTCCGAGTACATTGCTGGCATTTATCTTCCGAATAAAAGAAGTGATTGTGCCAAGCATAGTTATTTAAAATCAGCGCATCTGGTATTATAACATAATTATTAATGCAATTCTTCTTGTTGTGTATTTTGATGTCCAAATTGCAGTAGACATTTTTTTTTCATCATGAAACTCAGCTGAATTCAATTCTTGTTGCAGAAAGTTACTTGATGGCTCTTTGTGAAAGTGATCAGAAGATGCAGATTTTGGATGTGGTGAAGAATATAGACATCACCAAGCTTTCATCTGCAAAATTTATTGCAGATATATTCCAATCATTAGGCAGGCTCCAGCTGGAATCTGTTGCAGACGATTTACTTTTGGATTTGAGAGCACGTGGTATGAGCTTATTTTCTTATCTAAGCATCTTTGCAGATGGTATTAGAGGTGGTGCAGTGTTCTGTTTTTAAAAAGAAGACCGTTTTTATATATATATGTTTTCCACTTTATATTTCAACTGTATTGGTCCTGGGATTTATATATATTTGATGGGTTCTATCTGGTTTGTAGAATTATCATTATTATATAGAATCGTAAATGCATTTTTAATTCTAGTAGAAATTGGAATTAGTTTAAAGTTGTAGTCATAATGTTCAGGCTACATAGTAAGAGTTAAAAATACAATTACACTATATTCATAATTAAGTTTCAGTTTCCATAGTATTGAAGCTATTGAAAAAATATTCACTTTAAAATAACTGTATCCCTGTACGTCAAGAAATTCTCCATATAAAAGCACATGCTTTAGAAAACCCCTTTTATCACCTTTCTGGAAAGATTTGCTTAAATTGGGTGTTACATGTTTCATGCGAAGCCATGGCTGCACAGAGCTCAAAATCCTAGATAATGGGAAAGAGGAAGAGTAAAGATGGAAGTCATGGTACTCAACAGCAACAATGCAGTGAAGACCTAAGTTGACAAAAGATTGGTGAAGGGAGAGAGGGTTGGTCATTGGTGAATGCTAGTATGGTAGTAGGGGACAGTGGGAATGCACAAAGGGGAAGCAAGATGGGGAGAGGTGGCAATGGGTTGGTGTTCAAAGGGCAAGGAGGGGGCAATGGGCTGAACCAATATTCTCAATAACCAAAAAAATAATTGATAATTGATAATTGATAATTGATTTTCTAATTGTAATGGCATGCCAAGCTTTGTGTTTGGAACTAGAAGATCAGTCCTACCCCCAAATAGGGCTCTGATATAAATGTAGGCTCCAAGAATCTATTTCATAGCCAGAAAGAATATGTTAGTGGTGAATGTCTTTTCTTATTTCAAAGATTTGTTCAAGTCACAAATGCACTAATTTAATGAACGGTGAAAATCTGTTCCCCTCTGGAAGGATCAAAGTATTATCTTCCTCTATATATTTGTGCCTGTAAATGTAAGAATTTTAATGAGGGATTCTTATGTAATGCAGATCATGATGCCGACCACATTTCAAACTTCATTGTTAGCTATGCTGTTAGCATTCCAAATTTAGCGGTGAGGAACTTCTCATGAATGCTACTGGTAAATGTCCTTGATGCTATGTGATTCTGGGATGCATTTCTGCCTGTCTACAGTTTGCTTCTTCCTAGAGCCATGTTTCTGATCTTACATTTAATGTTGAAACTTAAATCACAATGGATGGTGCATTGGTGCTTAAAGATATCCTGCGTATCTCGTTTACTTTATTATTTTGTAGAACCATATGCTGAAAATGTTGGGACATAAACTGCTCTGTAGCTGCATAATAGGGGCATGAGGGAAAGGGTGTAGTGTGATTGAGAAAGGGCTTCTCGCAGTTCCTGAATAAAAAGAGTTCAAATTTACTGTTATTTTGAACTGTTTTATTAAATGAATAAAGTTAAAACTCAGTTGTGAATTTTTCCATAAGAATCTTCCTTTTTCTGTTTATGATTGTTATATGTTTTCTTATATTGCTTTATAATGTTGATGATTAAGTTTAGGTTTAATTACTCATTTGGTCCCTATAGTTGCACAAACTTTACCTTTTAGTCCCTATACAAGCACTTTCAGTTCCATTTTGGTCCTTGCTGTTTTAAGGGTAATGACTAAAACATAAAGATTGTGCAAGTATAGGGACCAAAATGTAAAATTAGTGCAAGTATAGGACTAAAATGTAAAGCGCAATACACATACGCCAACGCTACATCATCTACGGTTAATGCTGCTATTTTTTTTTTTAACAGCAAGGACCAAAACTGAAAGTGCTTGTATAGGGACTAAAACAGATGGTTTTTAATTTTAGGGACTAGAAGGTAAAGCCTGTGCAATTATAGGACCAAATGAGTAATTAGACCTGAAGTTTATATTTATATTTATTTCTTATAATAACATATGGTGAAATTATTTGTACTATACTTCTTGTTCTTCTACTTAATTTGGTCCATTACATGGAGAAGATTTGCCCCGCTTATTTGTTTTATATCTTTTTATATTACTTGTTTACTATATGATAAATAAACTTGCTCTCCAGCTTCTCCTTTGTGTAATCGTACCCTCCCTTCTATATTATTTTCCATCAGTACTGTCATATTTTAAGATATTTTGAATCTTTAGCTTTTGTCATTGATAATCCAAGGATCTTTAAGTGGTTTGTGATGCATATTTCCTTTGAAGTTTCTCAAAGTTTTGTGGATTACTGGTTGCTTTATTTTGAGCAGGAACTATTTAATCTTTTGTTACTGCCATGATGTTTTAAACCATCATGCTTAAATATTACAAAAGTGCACAATGTTGATAAAAGTTTGACCAGAGTTAAGAGATACCTGCAAGTTTTTTTCTTTTTCTTCATGTTATTTGGAATAGTATTGGCCTAAAGTAGTTGTATGTTATGTAAAATGATTTCATTTTTGTGTTTTCTTATGTTATGTGTGTTGTTTGGTAATGTGGAAGGTTGAGGATATCATCCCCAAAGTCAAGAATATACATGAATTACTGGAAGTGTTCCCTTCATCCTTATCCTATGAAAAACTTATTTTGCATTGCTGTAGATTAGACAAGGTACAACTCTCTTTTTATTCATCCTCATATTGTGGTTATCAATTGGTTGCAAGAACCTTGTTGATGAGAAGGAAAAAAAGAGAAGAAAAAAGCTAGAAGGAAAATGGTAACAAGATGAGTATTGACTATTGAGTGCTCTCCATAGAGCCTTTACAGAACACACGAACCTGCTCCATAGATCCATCACTTGCCTTACCAAAGTCTAAACTTGGACAAATAGAAATAGTAATCTGTTTATTATTCACACTATTTCCTTAAATTTTATCAAAACAATTTATTCACATACTAAAATTTTCTTCAATTCTTTAAATTTCCCCCCCAGCATAAGTGACCTTTCTTGTTCTTCCTTTTCTATCACAGCCATTGCCTTATCCATTGACTTTTGAAGGGTTGACTAGTCTCAAGGATTTGTATTTATAAGAAAATAACAGAAAAAGAGAAAGTGACATAACCCAACACCCTGTTTACTTTAATGTTTTGAAAACTAAATCCAAGATTCAATTAGTGACACCTCTGGATCATGTTTTGATTGATTCAGCCTGGTAAATTTATGATTTAACATGATAAAATTCGAATCCTTGAGACTAGTCATGGAGACTGCATTGTTGAAAAAGAATTGTTGCATAAATTTATTAACAATTCTCTTATTCATATACCTCTGTCTAGCATGAAGACTGCATTTGAATTAAATTATTTGGCTTTTATTTTTCAATGCAGGTGGGCATAGCTCTTGATATTGTTGAAAAAATGTGTGAAGCTGGCTTTACCTTGTCATCTGAGGTGTTACAATACATTTTACAAATCTGTGAGGAATCTTATGAATATATTTTGGTATGCTACATCTTTCTTAGTTCTTACAACAGCTCCTCTGTTTCTTCTTTTTGATAATTTACACAATAATCCATAATCCATTCATCTCTTCTCACAACATATATCATAAAATTTTGCCCTAAAACTATTGAACTTCAAGCAGTCAATGCTGAGTTGCACCAACGAAACCTAACAGCAAAATGGTTAGTTTGAAAAATTATTTTATTCCTTAATGTCCTTTGGGTTCAAAGGGAGGACAAACTACAGGCCAAAACTACCTTGTGCTAATATTTAATTTAAACTAGATATAGACAAGTGTGCTGAGAGGCATCTAAGTTTTTTTTTTTTAAATAAAAATTAATAGTAATAGAATGTATTGAAAATTGAAAGAGTTATATAAAGATAATTATCTTTCTTATTTAGAATTTTATTGTACATTTAAATTTGCTTTAATGGTATAGAATATGCATTATTGTTAGATTTTTTATATAAATTGTATTATACTGATATCTATTTTTTCTTTTCTTAATGCTTGACTAAAACTCAAGGTCCATCGAATCTATTCCATAATATGTCGCTATCATTTGGAGTTGAATGGCGAAATATGCAGGTGTTTGGTACACTTTTTCGTGAGGATGAAAGATGTAAGTTGTATCTATTTTGTTTACATGGTTGCATACATACATTTTCTGCAATGTGATCTTTTTTGAAGTGAAGTGCTTTATGTTTCGATGTTTTTACATTGAAAGCAAGTTTGCTACAAAACTTGAGGTACATTTTTCAACCTAGTGCAAAAGTTTTTATCACTTCTAATCAAACCAAGGTTTGGAGGCAGAGTCATCTTTATGAACCTAATTATGACCAAACATCTATATTTTACTAAAATCTTGTTTGACTGGAGGCAAAATCAATTATGAATTTCTGATAACTGCCCACCGTGAAACCAAACACACATTCTTAAAAGTATAGCTGATGAACATTATTGATTGTCTTCACTTAGAAAAGAACTCCTTTTGGTTAGGAATTTAAATTTTCTATCTGATATTGGTGTCAACATGTCAATTATGCAGCAAACTTAATTTGTATTTACTTTCTTAATGCAGTTTGAAGGTGCATACAGGATGATTGGTGACTTAGAGGAAATGAATTTCAAACCTACAACAAACATGTACAATTCTATAATGGCAGGATATTTTCGAGAGGTGATGTTCTTGGATTTATAAAATATGTCTATTCTAAGTCTAACTTTCAACTATCATTCCAATCAGATTTGAATGTTTTGCTTTAATTTCAAATGAAATATGTTGCAGTTTTTGTCATTTTCAACAAAAGTTAAAATAGTCTCTTGACATGCATGCTAGCTAGAGCTTCAACATGTAGATTGCATGGACATTTTATCTTATATGCATATACTATTTTTGAACTTTTTTTTCTCTCTTCATTATTAAAAAAAAAAGAATTTGTTTAAAATATTGCATTCCTTTTCTCACTGTTTTTGATATTTTGTAGAAGAACATCAGTGGTGGGTTGAGGGTCCTCAAGCACATGAAAGGTGCCAATGTAAACCCTGATTCTCAGACTTTCTGCTATTTGATTCACAATTGTGAAACGGAAGATGATATAATGAAGGTAACTTAAGCTTAAGAGTAATACATGACTAGAAATTGGGCATATGTTCAAGTCGTTTTATTATTTTTAATGAATTGATGTAACTACTAGATGTTATGTTAACTGAAGTTCTGATCTTAAGATTTGATGTATGAACATTTTGAGTTGCTAATTACAATAATTTTCCATAGTATTGTGAAGAAATGAAGCAATCTGGAGTCCAACCTACAAAACAAATTTTTATGGCCCTTATTAATTCATATGCAGCTTTTGGAAAATTGGAGAAGGCAAAACAGGTATGGGTATAAACAGCATGCCTAGGATTATGTTTACTGGGACTATAAGGGTAATAGTGGCATTGTGCAAGCTTTAAATATCTAGCTGATAGAACTTTCATGTTGCTGAGCATAAGTTGTCTTTCATGTTGCAGGTAGTTTTAGATCCAAAAATACCAAACAAGAGCTTAAATGAAATCAAGAGTGTACTTGTCTCAGCTCTTGCATCACATGGGCAATTGTGCGAGGCTCTTCTTGTATATGAGGAGATTAAGAAAGCTGGACATAATTTAGAGCCAAAAGCTGTTACAACATTGATTGTAAGGTTTTGCATTATTAGTTATTTGTAATTTTGTATGTCATCTTTCTACCTTGAACTTTATAATTAATTATTGGACTGGACATATTCTTAGGAGGCGTTCACTCAATTCAATGGGGAGTTGGATGGACTGCTGCTTCTACTTGAGGAAGTGAGTGATCTAGACTATTGGGTTGATGCTTGCTTCAAGGTTATCATGTACTGTATACGGAACAAGAATTTGAGGTTTGATGTTTTTACCTGTATTGAATTTGTTTGTATTCGATTTGTATTCTGCAAGTTGCTTATCTTCATACTACTTGGAATCTTTGGGTCAGTTCTTCTATTCTCTTGTTCAAACAACTCAAGGACAAGTTTGAAAACAATGATATAGTAATGGAAGCTCTTTTTGATGCAGTGAGTGCTTCTTCCCTCCTCCTGGTTTAATTTTTATAAACTTACAATATTATAAATATTCTGGCTTACTAATAGTGTTTGAAATTCTTTCGGGCTTCTCTTTGTAACAGACTATGAAATATTCGTCATACATGGAAATAGAAAAGTTTCAGACATGTTTAACCCTCTTCATCACAATTACTCACTGATATGAACTTTTTGTCTGTCCGTAGGTATTTTCTCTAATTGCAGCATCTGAGTCAACTCATTTACAGATTGGCCTGGACTTGCTTTGGGCAATCAAGGATGAGCTTGGCCTTATGCCTTCACGGCAGTGTCTTGATTTTCTTCTGAGTGCTTGTGCAAATGCTGGAGATTTGAATAATGCTCGCTTGATCTGGAGAGAGTACGAGGTTGCTGGATTTCCTTACAATGTACTAAGTTACTTGAGGTAATTAAGTTGTAAGCCTCTTTTGAGTTTTTGTATTTATCTTCTTAATTTGCCTTATGGTTGGTTGTAGGATGTATCAGGCACTTTTGGCAGCAGGAGATGGTAGATCTGCTTACTTTATGCTTAAGAAAATTCCACAAGACGATGCCGAGGTTTGTTCTGTCATCATAGCATGTCAGGAAACTTACAGGGGTACAAATTCTGTAGGAGAAAAGAAAGAGACAAAAGAAGGGAAAGAGTACTAAGACTTGATCGAGTACTTGTTCCGGCCGGTGATATATGTAATGTAGGAGATTCCTAATTTTTGTGTGGCTTCAGAAATGTGCTTCAAAAGGATTTATCCATTTTTATTTTATTTTTATGAAAGGAAGACCGGCAAGTATCACTTCCAGTTCAATCATTCCAACTAGGTTAGCACCAACAGATTGGAAGATATTTATCCATTTTATTTTTACTTAGTTAAATATCCTGCAATGGCTCTACTACACAGTTTCCCTTTCTTTGTCATTAATTAGAAAATACTTTGCTCCACTAACTAGGTCATTGATCATCATTGAAAATGTTGGTCCCAATTAATTTGTATTGAGGCTTGCCCTAGCTATTTGATTAAGAATAGGCCCTTATATTATATTGGTTAAAAGGTTGTTTTGGATTCTCATGTATTATAATAGCATTTCATTTCTAGCTGGAAAAGATGCATTTTGAATATGAAGGCTGGCAACTGCCACTATTAGTCCAAGATAAATATCTATTTAATGAGTCATTATTCTGAGTTTATAGTTTCAATAAATCTTAATCAACTAGAAAGAGTATGATTATAAAAGTATGTTGTTAATATTCCTATTAACTTAATGATACTGGGTGATCATTTACATATATTTATATAAAAGTAATTTAAAAAATATGATACTATTATTATAAAACATCTTAGTTTAAAATTTAGATATTTAAAAAGTATGACAGTAATTATTGAATCACTTTGTTATTCTCCATTTGCCATTCTAGTGGTCCATCCCCATGTTCATTACAAAGATACAAGATCTTTGAAGCCGACAATTTATTAATGAAGGGTTGCTATACTTATTTTGTGGTAGCTAGCTGTAAACCTTTTCAATGACTAAATGACATACAAGGAAAGAGGTTAAAGTTTCATTGCCATTTATAAATATTAATATTTTGTACTCTATTTACGCGTCAAGAACAGGGCTAGTTCTACGTAAGAGAGTGGGAAAAGTTAGAAAAAACAAAAGAGTATGAAACCTGACCCGAACCTTACGGCATGCATGTGGGAAAGTACTGAGAAATTATGCAAGATAGCTGCTCAAACGTACTGAAGAGTTACTATATATTATTGGTAATAAAGTTGAGTCCTCTTCGTCTAAAAAATACTAAAACAAATGTTTACCTTTTGTCTTACTTTCATTTTTTTTATTCATACATATAGTTTAAAATATGATAAGTATTTTTTTTCACATTTAAACGAAAAATGTCATTTTCCTTATATAGATGCACACTGCTAATTGCTAAACATTTCTTGTTTTGTATTTTCTCTTACATATTTTCAAGTCATACTTAATTTTCAGACAAGGGATTTATATAAATGGAACATGACCATATTAATTAGCATTTCCGTAGAAATTAAGGAAAAAGGAAAAAAAAGGTGAAAGCGTATTAAATAGCTTCATCACTCACAGTCACAGCATCATCTTCACTACCCACGCTTTGTTTCTATCCTCAAACACCAATACACTTCCACGGCTTCTAAGGCCATCATCCAATGCAGCTCTTCTTCATCTCACTTGATGAGGACATATGATGTGTATTTCCATGCTTTTTATTTATTTATTAATTATTAATAAAGTGGGAGGTTTTATAAGAAAAAAACATAAAATATGTAGGTATGGATAACCGAATCTAACTCAGAGGAAAAAAAAAATACATTTTAAACTTATAAAGATAAAAAATAAACCAAAAATTTTATAGGAATTAAAAGTATACATTAACATATTTATTTATTTATAGTTCTTAAAAACATATTTTAACCAATAAACAATAACAAAAACCTTAAATAGATTAAGAAAATCAGGAAAACAAAATAAATTTCACATTTTTTATATTATTCTTCCTAAATTACAATTCAATTTTCTTTAAAGACTCTAAGATAGTTTGACAAAGTGGGTAACGAAATTTTTTATTGAAAAGTTAAATAGTGTATTTTATACAAAACATTATTTAATGAGTTTCAAAAGTTAATTTTTACTTATATAAAGGGATAAAATAAATGATATTTTTGTTGCTTATAATAAGGAACTTAATAGTTAATATTGGTTAAACTCTAAGTTATACCATTTTTTTAATTGATTTTAATTTGAATCATTTACGTATGATATGATATATATGCCAATAAATAAGAACTAATAATTAATCTGATACTAATCAGATATGTTATCCATATAATTACAAATATCCTAAATAAATAAAGAAACAAATCATAAACTACTAAAGATGAATAAATTCTAAAAGATTATCTAGGGTACTCTAAGATATTTTAAGATATAAAATAGTATCATAAGATATTTTCATATTTCTAACAATATCACATAAATTAATTCAACCACTATTTCTCATGAGAAACACTAGACACATACCTAATACATAGGTTTTACACTTTGCACCAAAAAAGAAAACATAGATTTTACACACAACCAATCATATTACTCCAAGTATCTTAATTAAGGCATAATTTAGGAAATAAAATATTATACTTATTAAGCAATAAATAAATACTGCTCAAATATGAGAGAAAATATTGCGCATCTTTATATTTTGATTCAAATTTTGAATTTGATTATTTTTTTTCTAATAGTAATTTAATTTTTTTTTGATAAAAAAATATAATATTTATTATTTAAAAGATATTGCTATATATATATATATATATATATATATATATATATATATATATATATATAATTCAAAAGTATAATATTATTAATTATAAATGAAGGATGAGATGATTTTGCTTTGACCAATATTCAATAGTATAATATTAATTATAAGTGAATACAGTATTTCATAAATATATGTTTTCGTTGGTAAAAAAATATAATATGTTTTCAAACAAAACAAATTAAAAAAATGTGTCCAAAAATTAAAAGGATACAAATATGTCTCCATATATAATTACATAGTATTTATTTCTCGTTTAATTTATATGAATTATTTCAATTCATAATTTTTAATAAGAATTTTAAAATAATAAATATTTTATTTTTAATAAAATGACTTATAAAAAAAAGTCAACATCTAAATATTTGCTTCCATATTTATGTAGTATTTATTTATTACTTAATAGGTGTAATATCCTATTTAAAAATAATTGTTAAATTACATTAAATACATAAAAGATTCAAATTTTAAAAAAATTATTGAAAATTAAAAATAATATACTCTAATTTTTTATTTTATTTTAAATAATAATTTTATTACTGTAAATAAAAGAGGTTAATTTTAAGTAATTCAATTTTAATTGATAAGTTTTACTACAAATAAAATTATTCTAAAGTCTTAAAATTATAAAGTTATTATTTAAAAAAATTAAAAATTCATAATAAAATTATTATTTAAAATAAAATAAATTATTCTAACTTACTCCACTAAAATATATTATTTTTAAATTTGAATAACAATCCGGTATTTCAAATTTCAATCCAATTTTTACTAAAAAATAAAATAAAAACAAAAAGAATATGAATTATTTTGTTATCATGTATCTACGCGTGAAGAACTAAGTATAGTTGTAGGAGAGTGGGAAAAGTTAGAAAAAAGAGTGTGAAACGACACAGCATGATGGATGTGGGAAAGAACCCAGAAATTACTTGAGAGTCAAAGAAAAGTACTGAGAAATTACACAAAAACTATATTGTTAAATGACATGTTATTCCTCATTTTCCATCCTCGGCCAAGGGTACTATAATATATTTAATTTCAGTGGTGGTAACCTGCAAGGAAACAGGGCTAGTTGCAACTTGCAACTTGCAACTACCAAGAAAGTGTGGCCACACGGAAGCTGCCAAGAAGCTACGTGGAAAGCTGCATTGACCCTTTGCATATTGTTCCCTTTTGCAACTTCACTCACACCATACTATTTGCAATGGCTTCTAAGGCCATCATCCAATGCAGCTCTTCTTCTTCTTCGTCTCGCGTGATGAAGACATATGATGTGTTTGTCAGCTTCCGCGGTGAAGACACACGTAACAACTTCACTGGTTCTCTCATTGGAACTCTCCGTAGTAAAGGCATTGATGTCTTCAAAGATAATGAAGATCTCAGGAAAGGAGAATCCCTAGAACCGGAATTGCTAGAAGCTATCGAGGGGTCTCGCATTTTTGTCGTGGTCTTCTCAAAGAACTATGCTTCCTCGACCTGGTGCTTGCGTGAACTAGCACACATCTGCAATTGCACTCAAACATCGGGAAGAAGTGTTCTGCCTATTTTTTATGATGTTGATCCATCAGACGTGCGAAGACAGAGAGGATCTTACGAGGAAGCTTTTGCCGAACATGAAAAAAGATTCAGAGAAGACAAAGAGAAGATGAAGGAAGTGAAGATCTGGAGAGAAGCGCTAGCAAAAGTGGGCAACCACGGTGGTTGGGATATCCGAGATAAGTAAGTAATCCTCTCTCGTTTTTTCATTATCTTCTAAGCTTACTGTCTATCTCTCAATTATTATATCGAGTTAAGAGATGTATCATGTATATTTGGTCCAAATTTATACATGTCTAACCGAACATGCTATTTTCAAAGTGAAAAAATACTCTCTGATCTATTGCTATCTTGTCCTATACATGTACATTACGTGTTTTGCTTCTTCTGGGATGATTTTGCTTCCTACATTTTCCTTATATTTCCAGGTCACAGTTTGCAGAGATTGGTAATGTTGTTAAATTCATCATGGAAAAATTGGGTCCCAAATTTTCAAGTCTTCCAAAACATAATCTAGTTGGGATCGAATACCGTGTTGAAGAATTAGTAAACCGTTTATGTTTGGAGTCTAATAACGAAGTCCGAGTCATTGGAATTAGTGGGATGAGTGGAATAGGAAAGACGACTCTTGTTCGTGCCTTGTTCGAAAAAATATCTTATCAATTTGATTTTCATTGTCTCATTGATGATGTAAGCAAACTTTTTCGAGATTCTGGTGCGTTAGGGGTACAAAAACAGTTACTTTCTGGGTGCCTAAAAAATGGAAAAGATATAGAGATTTACGATGATTCCACTGGAACAAGTTTGGTAGGAACCAAGCTATGCAACGCAAGGGCACTTATAATTTTTGATAATGTGGATGAAAAGGTACTACAAAAGGTGTTTACACTGAAAAGAGATACTCTAGATGTGTTACGTGGAAGCTTGGGTGGAGGGAGTAGAATCATCATAACTTCCAGAGATGAATGTATATTTGAGAGACATAAAGTTGATGATGTTTATCAAGTCAAGCCATTGGATGAGAAGGATGCTGTTCAATTGTTTCTCCAAAATTCTTTCCAAGGTAATTATGTTGCGATTGATTATGAAAGACCAATGCGTGAAGTACTATCATATTGTCAAGGAAATCCCCTGGCACTCGAGGCATTGGGCTCATCATTGTCTGGTCAAAGTGCCCAACATTGGAGAAGTACATTGACTAAGCTAAGAGAACACGGAGGAGTTAAAGATATTAAAGATGTGCTGCAAATATGTTTTAATGAGCTGGATGACCCAAGCAAGGAAATATTTTTAGATATTGCTTGCTTCTTTAATAAGTGTGGATATCAACGTGCTAAGGAAATCCTAGATTTATTCAGAGTTGATCCCGAATGTGGCCTCCAAAATCTCAAAAATAGATCACTCATAACCATTTATTATGGTAGAATTGACATGCATGGCATGTTTGAAGATTTGGGCAAATGTATTGTTCGGGGAAATCCTCCTATGAAGCCAAGAAAGTGGAGTAGGTTGTGGAATTACAATGATTTCAGCAAAGTTATGTCAGACAATAAGGTAAAATGATTTTAGTGTGAATTCCTTGGTTTTGTTTTCTCTGGAATCTCTAAGTACTTAGATTGATCTAATATTTTGTCTCCCCTTTGCAACATGTAGGCAGCCAAAAATCTCGAAGCTATTGATGTTGTGTATGAATCAGATGTTGAGGAGAATCATGAAAAAATAATAATAAGCATCAATGCTCTCTCAAAAATAAGTCACCTTAAGTTGCTCAAACTTGAGATTCTTGAGATGCCCCGCCTTGAGATGAATGTGACATTTTCTGGAAGTCTCGATCATCTTTCCAATGAGTTAGTATATCTAGTTTGGAATAAATATCCTTTTGAGAGTTTGCCTCCAAGTTTTCAGCCGAGAAAACTTGTTGAGTTGTCCTTGATTAACAGCAACATCAAACAACTATGGCAAGACAAAAAGGTAGTGTAAATTATTGTTGTAGATTTTCTATTTTTCTTTAAATGAACAAATACAAACTCTCAAGTCATATCATTTTTCTAGGATTTATTAAAGAATCAAAAGAAAACTTAAATTTAATTATTATTGACTTTGTTTCCTACTAATGATCCTTTACTGCAGCCTCTATGTAATTTAAGACGTTTGGATCTCTCCGGTTCAAAAAATCTTATCGAGTTGCCAGATTTTGGGGATGTCCCAAATCTCAAGTGGCTAAATCTTGAAGGATGTATAAAACTCAAGAAGATTCATCCATGGAAGTTTAGTTTTGTGAATTTGGAGGATTGCAGAAGTCTTACAGAATTACCAGATTTTGGAGATACTCTAAATCTTGAATCACTAAATCTCAAAGGATGTACAAAACTCAAGCAGATTCATCCATCCATTGGTCTTTTAAGAAAGCTGACTGTTTTGAATTTGAAAGACTGCACAAGTCTTGTTGAGTTACCACATTTCAGAGAGGATGTAAATCTTACGATGTTAAATCTTGAAGGATGTATACAACTCAAGAAGATCCATCCATCCATTGGTCTTATAAGAAAGCTTAGAATTTTGAATTTGAAAGATTGCAAAAGTCTATTAAGCTTACCAAACAGCATATTGTGCCTCACATCTCTTGAGTATTTGAGTCTATATGGTTGTTCAAAACTGTATAATACCCGGCTATTAGAAGAATCAGAGGATGCAGATGCTTCTACTGATTCCAAATCAATATCCTCCGTACTGAGAAGGTGCATGACATTTGTGTTGCCATCACGTTTGTGGTATTCCGTAGCTCATAAAGATTCACCTGGTTATTTGCTGCCTTCCTCAATTACTATCCCATGTATGCGTCGACTTGATCTAAGTTACTGCAATTTACTTAAAGTCCCTTGTGTCATTGGAACTTTGCATTGCTTAGAAAGCCTAAATTTAAGGGGAAATTATTTTGCTTCATTGCCTGACCTGAAGGAGCTTTCAAAGCTCCGTTATTTAAACTTAGAGCATTGCAAGCACTTGAAAGATTTGCCTAAGCTCCCTTCACAAACCGACGACGTGTCAAACCATTCTTACCGTTCATTGTTGGAAATACCATACACAGAACCTGTATCTTGGCAACGTTATTACCTGCCTTTTATGGAAGATATGACTGATGGTTTTGAAGAAGGAGCGGGATTAAATATTTTCAACTGTTCAGGATTAGTTGAGAGGGAAGAGTGCACTAAGATGGCTTTGGCATGGATCATACAACTTGTGAAGGTGTGTACACTCCTTCCTTCTTTCCTCCTCCCATCTCTTTGTATTTTTTCTTTTTAGTTAATAGGAACTAATGGCAGTTCTACTTTGTTTGTGCTACTAGGCGCACTACCGAGTTTGTTGGGAGTTTATGTGTAGATATTGGCTTCAACGCATTTCAAGTGTTATTCTGGGAAGTGAAATACCATGGTGGTTCGACACTCAGCATGTGGGCATGGGCAGCTTAATAACAATACACCCACCTCCTCACAACAAATGCAGCTCTGTTCGCGGTTTCGCTTGTTGTGTAGTATTTGCAGCTCATTCTGAAAGGGAAACAAATTTAAAGATGGGTCTAAAAGGATTCCCAATTAGAATTCCAGTGGATCTGGATGAAAATGTGGTCATAGACAAATCAGATCACATCTGCTTATTCTATTTGGAGACAAATCTATGGAGCGACAGGAAATTTGAGATAGAGGACAGACACGGTTATCATTTTGAGGTGAAGAAATACGGGTATCGTTGGATAACCAAACAAGATCTAGACAACTATGACTCACTGAGAGGAAGGAAGAGAAAAAGGGAAAGTGATGAATAAGATAAGCATGCTATGCTATGCTACAATTAATTAATGATTCTTATCGTAGGATATCCTTTTGTTGCTTCTGTTGCTACAGCTTTTTATCCTTTTTATATGTAACTTCAACAAAGCCACTCAATTAAGAATGGGTATTAAATATTTAAATAATAAAAATTATCATATAATAATTGCAATATAATTTGTTACTAACTCATATTTAAAAGATTAATATTTTTTTAATACATTTGGTAGGATATTGACACAGGATAAATACTTAATAAAATAAAATAAAATTATCATATTATCTTATAAAACTTTTTGTTTCTACTTAATCTTCTTTCTAAATTTTGTTAAAATGCATTGAATTTTTTTTTATAGTAAATATTGGATTGAAAATTGAAATACTTACAAGATTTTTATTAAAAATTTAAAAATATATTTTAGTGGTATAAGATAGAGTAATTTATTTTATTTGAAATAATAATTTTACTGTGGGCTTTTTTTTAAATTAATAAATTTATAATTTTAAGACCTTAGAGTAGTTTTATTTGCAGAAAAATTTATCAATTAAAATTGAATTACTTAAAATCAACGTCTTTTATTTGCAGTAATAAAATTATTATTTAAAATAAAATAAACAACCAAAATATATTATTTTAAAATTTGAATCTTTTATGTATTTAATGTACTTTAGTAATTATTTTTAAATAGAATATTACATCTATCAAACAATAAATAAATACTCAAGCAAAAAATAAATACTGCATAAATATGGGAGCAAATATTTAGATGTTGACTTTTTTCTATAAGTCATTTTTTAAAATTTGTTTTATTAAAAATATAATATTTATTATTTTTAAATTCTTGCTCTCTCTCTCTCTATATATATATATAAAATTCTTTAGAAATTATGAATTGAAATAATGCATATAAATTAAACAATAAATAAATACTATGCAATTATATATGGAGATATATATTTGTATCCTTTTAACTTTGGACACATTTTTTTAATTTTTTTTTTGTTTGAAAACATATTATATATATTTTTTTTTTACTGACATGAAATATTATATTCACTTATAATTAATATTATATTATTGAATATTGGTTAAAGCAAAATCATCCGATCCTTCATTTATAATTAATAATATTATACTTTTGAATTATATATATAGCAATATTTTTTAAATAATAAATATTTTTTTTTATCAAAACAAATTAAATTACTTCTAGAAAAAATAATTAAAATCAAAATTAGAATCAAAATATAAAGATGTGCAATATTTGCTCTCATATTTGAGCAATATTTATTTATTGCTTAATAAGTATAATATTTTATTTCCTAAATTATGCCTTAATTATAGATATTTGGAGTAATATGATTGGTTGCGTGTAAAACCTATGTGTTAGGTATGTGTCTATGCAAATGTTTTTCAACTATAAATATTTAGGGATTCAATAAATGAAAGCTCAATTATTCAAGGTTTCATTCATTAATGAAACTCTAAATAATTAGGGTTTCGTTTCAATGTAGGGATTTATTTATGAAAATATTTTTATTTAGAATTTCATAAATAAAATCATGAATAGTTAGTTTCATAAATAAAATATTAAATCACCCAATTATTTATGATTTCATTAATCAAATCTTAAATATTTAGGGTTTCATAAATTAAACTCTAAGTATTTAGTGTTTTATAATTGAATCCTTTAATTGAAAATTAATTATTTAAAGTTTCATTATAAAAACTACAATAATTTAGGGTTTCAAACATGAAACTTAAAACTCACCTTAATTGAAACCTTACATATTTTGGATTTTGTAAATAAAATTTTAAATATTCAAAGTTTCATTGAAACCATAAATATTTAATGTTTCCTTAATCAAAACTTAAATTTCATTTTAAATTGAAACCTTTATTATTTACTGTTTCATAAATAAAACCTAAAATATTTAGGGTTTTAAAATAAAATATTAAATCAAAACCCTAAATATATAGGGTTTAATTAATGAAACTCTAATTATTTTAGTTTTCATAAATTAAAGTCAAAATTAAAATCATAAATATTTAAGGTTTCATTAACGAAATCCTACTTATTTAGGATTTCATTAATTAAACCCTAAATTTTATCCTAAATTGAAACCCTAAATAATTGGTATTTCATATATGAAATATCAAATAAAAACCTTAATTATTTAGGGTTTCATTAATAAATTCTTAATTATTTAAGGTTTCATTAATGAAACCTTGAAACCAAACATAAATTGAAACCTTTAATATTTAGGGTTTCGTAAATAAAATACTAAATATTTTGCGATTAATAAATGAAAACCTTAATTCAAATCATAAATAATTAGGGTTTCATAAATGAAATATTAAATTGAAATCCTAAAAATTAGGGTTTCATAAATAAAACATTAAATATTTAAGATTTCATAAATGAAAAGTTAAATCAAAACCCTAATATTTTGGGTTTCATTAATAAAATCCTATATATTATGAACCTCTAAATTGAAACCTTAAATATTTACTATTTCATAAATAAAATCACAAATATTTAGAGATTTATAAAATGAAAGTTCAATTATTCTTCATTAATGAAACTATAAATAATTAGGGTTTCACGTCGATTTAAAAACTTATTTATGAAATTCTTTTTATTTAGGGTTTCATTAATGAAACCCTAATTATTTAAGATTCATTAATAAAGCCCAAAATTTCTTCTTAAATTTCTTAAATTGAAACCTAAATATTTAGGTTTTCATAAATAAAATCATAAATAGTCAGTGATTCATAAATAAAACATTAAATTGAAACTTAATTATTTAGGATTTCATTAATTAAACCTTGAAACTTAGCCTAAATTGAAATCTTGATTATTTAGGGTTTTGTATAAAATTCTAAATATTTAGTGTTTTAAAATTGAAACATCAATTATTTAGAATGTCATTATAGACACTTTAATTATTTAGGGTTTTATTAATTAAAACCTAAAACTCACACTAAATTGAAACCCTAAATATTTTGAGTTTCATTAATGCAAAATATCTAGGATTTTATAAATAAAACATTAAATCGAAACCCTAAATATATGGGGTTTTATTAGTGAAACTCTAATTATTTTTATTTTTATAAATAAAATCCAAAATTAAAATAATAAATATTCAAGATTTCATTAACAAAACCCTAATCATTTAGGATTTAAGTAATTAAACCCTAAATTTATCCTAAATTGAAACCTTACATATTTGAAGTTTTATAAACAAAACCTATGAAATCCTAAATATTTAGTGTTTCATAAATGAAACATTAAATCAAAACCCTAATTATTTAGGGTTTCATTAATGAAATCCTAATTATTTAGAGTTTCATTAATTAAATCCTAATTTTCATTCTAAATTGAAACCCTAAATATTTAAGGTTTTATTAATGAATTCTAAATATTTTAGATTTTATAAATTAAATCCTAAACAAGAGGAATATCCTTAAAATTTTAAAAAATAAAAAATTTAATTATCTGAAAAAACAAACGGAAAGTCTTGAAAGTTGTCAAAGAAAACGAAAAATTTTAAAATATGAAAAAATAAGAGAAATATTTTTTAAATTTTTTAAAAATGAAAATTGAAAATATTGAAAAAACAAGAGAAATGTCTTTAAAATTTTTAAATTATGAAAAAATAAGAAGAATGTGATGATATTTTTCAAAAAAATAAAAATTTTAAAAATATAAAACAAAAGGAATGTCTTCAATATTTTAAAAAAAATTAAAAACTTTAAAAATAATGAAGTTAATATTAAATTAAAAGAAAAATATTTGATAAACAAAATAATACTTCTTAATATTAACATTTTGAAAACTAATATTTAATTATAAAATTTATATATAAATAATATTAATGTTAGCAACTTAATTGTTCATTAAGTATATATTGGAAAATTAAATTTAGTTACATTCGACAGAAAAAAAAACTTTAAGTTAAATTTATAATATTAATAAAAATAATAATAACAAAAATAATAGAAAAATATCATTGTATATGATAATAATTCAATTTAAGCGTTAACAAAGTTAACTAATTCAAAAATTGAAAATATCACATTATTAATACTAATATTTTCATAATAGTAAATATTAATAAAAAAAATAAAATTATTAATATTATAAATACAAAAATTTAAGTATCCTTTTTGCATTGCAGGGCATGGTTTAAGGAGCAACTCTCATTCAATGAACTCTCATGTTTATGTTTGATAATTTATTTTTATCCATAATAACCTCGCTTGTTTATTTTTTCTTGTGGTCGTAATGCTTGTCATTGAATTAAGTATGCTTTATCTGTAGCATCGCCCAACACTCCCCTGCTTAAGTCAAATCAATTTGTTTTTTATTCAAATTATATTATTTTCAACTTGATTCGAATGATGAATAATTGATTTTGGTAAAAGTGAAAGTTTTTTTTTTTTTTTTTCATTTAAGTATAATTAATTTAAGATGTAGTGCTCACAATAATTTTAGAAGTATACATATATCTATAAAACAAAATGGAGTATATTTTATCATTCTACATAAAATCTAAAACAAATACTTGATTAATTGTCCAAATAAAAAATAATGCAAATTCATATTGGTTAGAAAAAAAAAGTATAAAAAAAAATCAAATGATTTATATTTAAATTAATTTTGAGGCACTGTTGTAAAAAGAATTACCCTCTCATGATAAATTATTATTACAAAAGTCAACACTATTATATGGCAATCATGTTAGGATGTTGGTATATTATTCATAACATCACATTAGTATTACAATGAAATGGTTAATATTTTTGTACTAATAAAAGTTAGAGCGTGGAAAAAGTCCAAGGTTTTTTAGGAGTGGACTTTTATTTATTGTGATAATCACATTGCGTTCTCTTAATTTGCATTCTTTTTGTCCAATTTTATTGATGATATCCAAACAGACATTGCCATGTAATCCGACATTTGAGGACTTGACTAGTCTCAAGGATTTTGATTTTTGATTCATCAGAAAAGAATAGGAAAAACAAAAGAGCCGACACTATTTGCTGCAATGTTTTGAAGATTGAACAGACAAGACAAATGGTTTTTAATTCAGAAGAATGGCATATATAGCAAATCACACAAATCCAAATCCTACAGGGAAATAAATGAACAGCCATGACCAAGTTCTAATAGATTCTGGTATTCTGATGCTATAGCATTAGCACCTCCAGAAGTGTCTGAAATCCCAGGCATTCACACCAATTGGATCATGTTTTGAACCCCAAATTCAACCCAAGTTTTGAGAGACCAATAGCGCATTATGAGAGTCAAAATCCTATTGTTGAGACAAATTTCATCTGCCCTCATCAATCTTAGATGAGTTTAAATCTCTGAAAGTTCTAGTCATAACACTCAAACTGTTGAAGATTTCTTAAAACACAGGAAAACAAAACCAGGATGCATGTCCTCGCCACTGACTTATTAGGTATCTAGCTATTAGGTAAATCTTAATGTTCAACAATATGAAACATTGCTTATATATATGGAAAAAGTAAGTGTTAATTGTGCCTCAAATTAAGAATTACACAAATGATTAAGTGCTATGGAGGATGTGATTTTAGTTGATACAACGTCAGATGTATACGCTACAAAATTTACTGCTACAGAAATGTAGAACCTTCATTTTTGCCTATTTTGTACTAAACTCAACCTTTGGACTTCTATTCTATGCTATATACAAAAGAATTCTGACCTAAGTAAATGAAAATTATTATTTCTAACTACACACAAATGACGCATGAAGAGATCTTAAAGTTGGTTCCGCAATTGCACCAATAAACCCTGCATCCACTCAATCTTTTGACTGAGCTCTTTGACAAAAGTAAGGTGCTGGACCGAAGACTCTGAAGAAGTACCAAATAATATCAGTCATCAAAGCATTAATCTTTTCCTGTGAATCAGCAACTGCTTCCTCAAGCAAAGTTACTGTTGGTTCTGTAGTTTTTCTTGGACTTCCTCGGCTACAAACACTACCATCTGAACTATGCTTCTTAGGAGAAAAAATCTGGTCAATGCCTTCACTTCCTGCATATCATCAAAACATTGTTTAGAGTGATGGAAGACTGAATAACATCCCAACCAACCCTTGAAACTCTAAGAACTACATATTTGAAGGCAAAAGATCAACATTCAACAGCAACAAAATTAACCAAAGCCACGCATCCAAAGGAGGTTGGTCTTGTTGCACCAATCAGTAACAGAGAACAGGACGTGGAGGTGCAAAATGGGACAGATTACAAATATAATATAAAGAAGGGATCCTCCAAGAGGACCAAGACAATGCCTGGATTGGTATACTTTAGTTGGCAAGTTACATACATCAAATTTTCTGTTTGTTTTTTCCTATTTGTCATGGATCAATGCTTGTTAGAAAGTCTCACATCATGAAATCTAACAATACTGTTAAAACATCCTACCATCTTATATGTGTAATGTGTTCAAAGATTATAGTTCACCAAAAGTTTCCAATTTAAGATAAACTCCAGACAATTAGTAACAATGCGATAATGTCTCTTAATTTCACCATATTAACAATTTATTCAAGTGACAAACAATCAGTCTTCAACTTCAAGGCTGTATGTAAGGCTGAATGATCACTAATAGATCGTAATAAAATAAGAACTTACTTCTAACCTAATTAAAAGCAAAGTATACATAAGAAAATTCGGCAGCATACCTAGGTTGCCAAGCTGATCAATTATAGACTGGCTAACAGAACCTTCTAGCTTAAATAGCCGTAGAATTCCAGCTGTTATCCAGCCCACAGAATCAAATTCAGATTTGCACAGAAAAGTGAGGTGTTGAACCTCTTCCTTGGTTATTACTGCCTCATTCTGTATGGTAAAATCTTCATCACACAACCTTTCAATAAAGAGTCAAAGACTACACAGTTTAAAGGCTTAAATATATTTAAGTCTCTAACATATACCTCAATTTTGTGTTTACTCCCTAATAAAAAAAAATTTCTTGGTTGCTCCCTAATATTTGAAAAATATTGGCGGTTTACAAACTGTCACAAATCACTTTTTGAAATCTTTAACGGCCACGTCATCATTTAATTGACGACAAGGATTTAAAACAAAAAAATTTATAAATCAGGGACCAACCGCAAAGGAAAAATTTATTAGGGAGAAAACGCAAAATTGAGGTATATTAGGGACCTAAAACATATTTAAGCCTAATTTAAATATGAAATTCCCATTACCGGTTGCTTTATAAAAAACTTTAGGTTTTCCACTTCCCAATTAACCACTTCATCTTCATTATCCTTAGATAGTATCAAGCCCACTTCAAGATCAATTCCCCCAACTTTGTCAATGAATTCTTTAACGTCATTTACAGTTATCATTGATGAAGGAATGCCCTTTTGGGAGTGGGGCTTCATGATCTGCAGCCCTTGAACTCCAATCTGAAAGTCCAGGCTCAACATGTAAAGGCTATAGAAGGACACATTTACAGGTAAGATAAACTCATAAGATGCAGATAAAATAAAGCAAAGAATTGTAGTCATAGCTAATATTTAATATTTCCAGTGTCTACACCTACGGTGTTTCATTAAATTTGCCCATTTAATTGTGGGGTGGGGGCGGGGAATCCCTGCTGAGAATACACGATCAAATATGCTGGAGAGAAATTAGAAAGAGAAAGAGAAACTGTATGTCTGTTATTCATATGTGAGGGCTGATACAAGGTATTTATAGACAGAGATTGAGCCAACTGTCAGTGTCAGCTAAGGGTGATGACATCATACATGTACTGATCAAACATAACTATGCTTATACATTAACACTTATATACTGCATCAAACTTTAAGAAAGAAGGATGCATGTCTTTACCATAACCAGTTCCACAGGATATGGTTGTATTCTGCGTGATTGTGATTTTCTGTCTGGAACATTCATTGGGCAACTTTTTGCATTTACTCTCAAGTTATGGAAAGTTGTGTGCCAACACCTCTCTTCTCTTTTTACATCTTCATGGCTTGAGAACCACCATCTTTCAGCCATCTCTTGTGCACCTTCAAGAGCAAATAACCAGTCTCTCAACTCTATAGTTACATCCACAATATCTGGCTTCTTCATGTGTGGAAAACTGGTATCTTTCCCTTCTCCCGTAGTTTCAACTGGTGTAAAGGTTTGCAAGAAACTATACTTAAAAATAACAAACAAAACACAGGGAATATGACATAAAAAATTATTATGTATAAAGAACACACAGCAGCTACAGAAAATGAGAAGAGACTGTTTCATACCATTTTCTGAATCATCAACAATCAGAGGTGTTGTCTTAAAAAGTTTCACCAATGGTCCAGTTGGTAAGTTTTCTAACCCTTTACACAGACCCTTCCCTGGACCACCATCAGGCCCTGGTATTCCAAATCGATGCAGGAGGGCCTCAGAATAGTTCATTCCCCCGCCAAGTCGAACACCAGATACAGAAGCTGAGACATTCAAAGTATGAGACCCCATGTCTACTATACAAAATGGTATGACATGCACCATACTTATGTCCAGAAATGGGAATGAATGAGCATTTCCATTCAATAGTTTTTTTTCGTTGTTATGCACCCAGAAAACAGGTCTTAGGTTATGGTATCCATCATCACTTATTGAGGGAACATTGTCTCCGGTACTAAAATATGAGTCCTTTATACATGCCAAGTGCTCCTTGGAATCCACACAATCTATCCCAACTCTCTTCTAATTTAAAGTGGATGAAACAACAATAGCACCACCTAGGGTTCTATGAGTGGCACTAACAGACAGACCATCTCCAACAAACTGTGTTAAAGGCATTCCTTCAGTATTCACAGAAGATGATTCAAGAAATTGAAGTTGGAGATTATTGATTGTCAGAGTTACAGAAGTGTCACTGGGAATCTTGTCTATCAGCTTTCCACTATAAGATTTGTTCCTGACATCCTTCAATTGTTCCTTTTTTCCAGCTATTGCTATTTTCTCACTAACTCTCCCAAAATAAGCATAGAGATCCAGGACAAAAAGTAACTGTTCAACTGAAGTGTTGGACAGATACTGTTCAAAAGCAATACCAACCCTCACAATACCCCCTGGAGGAGGAACATTTAACAATGGACTTCCATCAGCAGTTGCCATAGCTACTTCTATGCCAGCATCTTTTAGATCAACACATCTCCAGAATCCAGCAGTCCATCCGAGAGAATTCTGATGACCCAGCTTGCCAGTACTTTCTTCCAGAGATAAAGTAGCTGGGATGCTCCAGAAGTCCGCTTCTTCTGACTAGCATCAATAGGCTGATCCTCCCAAAGACAAAAGCAAGCAGGATCCTTCTCGAGCTTCAGTAGTCTCAGTTTCAATGAGGGTGAATCTAAAAAGAAAAGATTTTCAATATGAAGCCTTGCTCCAACAAAGGAGGTCTTGACTGTATTGTCCATATTGGTTTCAGAATTATCCAGTTGGGTCGTATCCGAGGGAACTGTAAGATCCAGCCCCTTGAGATTGAAAATAAATGATTTTACTGAGAAATCTGGTAAAATGTCACCAGGATTGACAACAATACCATCAGCTAAGAATGATGATATCATCAGACAGGATTCTTCGTGGAGGTGAATCTGGAAATTATAGAAATATCATCAAAAAACATAATTGGCAACAAAAATTAAAATAGATGCACTTGCAGGCCATTTGTTAAAAGAACTTGCACAAATCCACGCACCAAAAGAGGTTCACAATCAATAACAGTTTGAGAAGCAAAGGATGGTGGAAGTGGAGATGGCACAATCTGAATGGAATGGAGGCATATCAGAGGAGTTCCCATAACTGATTGCCATTGCTGTTCTCCTAGAGGATATATTGGAGGGCAAAAGCTTCTAGCTGCCAAAAGAAAAAAGAAAAAATATTAATTAAGTAAACATAGTCATTGCCAAAATGATATATTCTTCTAAGAAAACATGAGGTAATAAAAATACAGAGTTTGCATAAAACTATTTTACATCATCTTACAATCATGTTGCCACATCATTTAAAAAAAAAAACATACCACTCCCTATGTAATAGATAGTTTTTATTGTAGACAAACTTTAGAATGAAATTACTATACGTCAATGGAAAATAGTATACATTTTTTTACACTTAATTGGATTGGAATTAAATTCATAACTTAATACCAAATGCTGGCACTTGGAAAGCATTTGCTGTGACGGATTGCATTGATGGTTGCACTAAGGTACATGGAGGAAATGAAAAGGTGTCCCTGCATTTCAAAATACAGATAGTACAATTTGGTTACATGATAACAATGTTAGATTCCATCTTGGCATTAAGTGAAGCTGCCCAACACATATAAGTTGCACTTCAAGGATTGAGGCAGGTAATGTAGGACTTTCCAACACCCCCCTCCACATTGCCTACCAAAACAGGCGATGCCTACAAGAATAGGCAATAGATGTAGATCAGGTAGATGGGCTGAAAGCTCTAAATATCATGTTAGATTACATCTTAGAACCAATTGGTATTAAGTGAAATTGCCCAACATATATAGGTTGCGCCCCAAGGATTGAGGCAGGTAATGTGGGGCTTCCCGACAAACAATAGCTACTACCAACGTCTTATTATTTTTTAATTAAAATAAGAGAAATGCTAAGAACACACCCTTTTGAATACACTCTCTACCAAATCTCAAATTTTGGTGGGTCTCACATTGCATTTCCTAAGTCTCTCTCTTGATTTTGTAGTTTCAATAAATTTCAGCCAATAATAGAGTGTGTTAGAAAGGGTGTGTTAGAGGAGAAATTGTGCCCACACAAGAATTTCTCATGTTAGAGTTTTTGCTAGCACTTCTCTTAAAATAAATTTAAATTTAAAAATATTTAAATGAATGATAAGTAGTTACCAAACACCTTTGATGGGCATAATATTCCTAGTAAATAGTAATAGTACTCTCAGGAATATTATTTCCAGGAGTATTATTTAGTCCTGGGAATAATATTCCCATGAAACAAATGCCTCCTGAAGATTTAAGTTTATCATGCCAAACTCACATAGACAACAGTGTATTGTGTACAATTTTCTATTTTGCAATTGTGTGTATGTGTGCAGGGGGTTCTTTTCTACCTATAAGGTATGACCTTAAGAGACTAAGGAAGCACCAGTATTTTGTGTGTGTTTGTGTGTGTGTGGAGGGGGTGGTATGACCGTATGAGACTAAGGAAGCACCAGTATTGAAGAGTCAAGTTTAAAATTATTGAAAAAAAATCTCAGAAGATCTTCCAAGTATATTGTGGAATCAATCAGTCATCTAATTTAGGAAACAATCTCCAGAGTTTTTTTTTAATTTTATTCTCTTTCCTTGTTAATTAGGGTTGGGATTCTTTTTTATCAGTAGACTTGAGCTTGTACTAGTAGCGCTACATTATACATGGTCTAGTTCTGAATATAAATCTGGGTCAGTTCTTTGCATTTTAAACATACACCTATCAATCTAATATCAAAATTGTTAAAATAGGAGAAATAGAGGGATAATTGAGTGTGAACAGTGTAATAGAGTACGCGGGTGCATGTTTATATAGGATAATTGCATTAATGGTATATAAATAGAAGATATTTTGTTTCCACTAAATCAAAGCCTACTAAGCTTTGATCTTGTTACAATAAAATTTCCCAACTAATAAAAATAAAATATAAAACCATTTGAGTTTCACCGAAAAGTGTGTTTAAAAGACAACTCAAGGATCTTGGTTAAGTCAAAGAATATTGCTAGAAAAAGAGAGCTAGAATATACATCAGCCTAAGAAAGCAAGTTTCGTCTTACTTAAAACCAACATTTGGAAGCTTCAAGTAATAGTGGAACAAAATTATTTCAACTTCAAAGAGAGAAAATTGTCCTAAATAGCCATTGGCAAAGATAACCATGGGACAAACATGCAACTAGAGCACATAAATGTCACCAAGAAACACGCCGAAAAAGGACAGCGATATGATGGGCAACCGGAAAGTTCTTTGCTAGAAAATGAATAGCAATCAAAAGGCGGTGGCCAGGAAAACATGCTGGAAAAAGACAGCGGCAGAAATGGTAACTGAGATATTCTTTGCTGGAAATGAGCAGGGAGCAAAATGCGGTGGCCGGAAAACATGTTGAAAAGGATGCCGGAAAGTCTCCAAAAAATCGAAAAGACTACAGCTCTAATACCATGTTAAAATAGGAGAAATAGAGGGATAATTGAGTGTGAATTGTGTGTTAGAGTACACAGTGATGCATGTTTATATAGGATAATTGCATTAATGATACATAAATGGAGGATATTTTGTTTCCTCTAAATAAAAAATTATGTTCCTATAAACTGCAATTATAAATAGAATCAGAATATTATTTTTGATTTTCAACAAAAAATATTCAGAACCTCCTTGCTCTTTCCTCTTTTCCTGTCTAAACCTTATAATTTCAACAAGTAACAAGGACACATCCAAGAAGAAGAAGAAAGAGTACACGGAGGTAAAACGTAGAAGAACATTATCAAGAAAATTACCCGAGAAAAATGGAGGGACTGCATTAAAAGCTCAAGCTGGAACTCTGCAAGTTAATGCCAATTGTAGAATTATTTTGCATGTTTTGTTTACATATAAAACTAATAGCTATATGATATTATATAATCATTAAAGGAGATATAAATCAACATAACGATATTTAAGGCTAAAGACATACCAGCATCTTTAATGCAAAGAAATATGTGGTCTACAACAATTGAGACAAGAGAACATCTAGAAGCTTCAGTTGATCGCTGTCATGATTGATACAGAAACAGAAAAGACTCAGAAACCCATGATGATATTAGTGTTTTGTCCATAAAATACTACTGAATAATAGTTTGGTAAAAGGAGGAAGAAGTTAAGGCAATATGCAACCTGCTGAGCCTTGAAATCTGCATTTCCCCTGTTTAGACAGACATATAATCCTGTTATAAAGCAGAGAAACACACGCATTCCTGTTCATATAAGTTATATCAACTTCATGTCACATCTTTGCCTTTTATATCAACTCAGTATGGATACTACAGGCCTGACAAGTCTTCTTGTGGTTACCTGGTTCACTTAATGCAGGGCAAACAGCTTCTGTGACATGTAACTGAACCTCAAGCCCAAATGGACTGTTTAATTCAGTTCTCTGAATCGTGATCTAGTAAGTATAAAATTCAAGCTGTATTTCATGAGTCATGACACATAAAATTCTAGAAGAAAACAGAATATTCATTAAAACCAATTGGAGGAACTATATTCCTTACATATGCTTCTCCTGATATTCTTTCTATAAAACGCTCACCTCCAAACAATACCCGCTTTACACCATCCTCATCTCTCAGGTTTGCTCCCTCTTGAGAGCAGCCTAAAGTAGCATCCATGAACATGTCAGGATGAGGCAAAAGATCAATACACAAAGATTCCCATTCTAGTTTCTGAAGAGAGAGGAGGGAAAGTAGGAATTATTATGTGGTAATAAAAATATAAGTAACTTAACAACAACAATATGGAAAAATCTAGCAGAAATACATTCTGATGAAAGGAGAGATGTAATATATAAGGGAAATATAAAGACAAGTTAATCATCCCAACAAGGTTTTGTTTATTTAACCTTTTGAAAAAACTGATTTTAAGAATGTATAAAATATGTGATTTATATTTCAGAGATTTTAATGTAAAGCAGCACTTTTTTTGTTTAGTAATTGGTTACATTATAAAAACCACTTTTTTTTTAATCAAGGTAGGTTATAATTATAGTTTTTTTTCAGAAGCTACTCAAAGTAACTTCTCATAATAATGGAATCTAATTTATTTATTTTTTTAAGATTGTTTATTTGTTTCAAAAGCTCAAACAAATACACTAAAATTCTTAAGAAGTGAACTTTTTTTCAAAATAAAAGTGATTTTTCATGTGAAAAAAGCTCAAAGAAAATGACTCTAAAGGCTACAAGCACAAACTGAAAAAAATAAAAATGAAAGGGGGTATGGTACTTTGAAGACATATATATACTTCTTATTACTGAAGAAATCCCGGGCCTCTTTGAGATTTACAACCTGATGAGAGAATAAAAAAAGAATCAATAAACTTGATATTCAAGTGCCCAGACATTTATTGCAAGAATGAGTCTCAACATAGTTACCTCCCAGCTTTCATTTGTGGTATACAGTAAAAGGTTGTGTATGGTGATAGATGCCATAGGTGGTGTCCTACAAACAAAGACAGAGAACAGACATGCTTATAAATAGATTTTAGGTGAAATTTACAGCAGTCTTTGAATCAAACAGATACTGTCCTACAGGTCTAAGCCATGAGTTACCCCATAGAACCACCCATTACATCTATGATAAATGCTAATACAGTAATATCAATTTTCTATTTATAAAGATCCATCCATGATAAGTTAATAACAATTGAGAGTGGTTGTAGAGCATAAATGCACTGAAGATGTTACCCAATTCAGAACACTGGTAAGAAAAAACTTACCATGCTGCTCCCCCTTGGCCATGAGCACTTCCAGTTTCAAGTAATAGATTAACAGTATGAATCTGTATAGTCGTTCCATCTGCAATCTGGTGGTTGCCCACGGTGAATAGAATTACTAACATTCAACGAAATACGTATATCTATCAACGAATGAATGGCATTTGCTAGGAACTACCAATCCTTAACCTATTCTTCTCTATACTTAGTCAAATATAACGTCTCCCTATAGTCCAGAAACTACCTCCGCCTACATCTTCATTTTTAGAATCAATATACAACTTCATCCTTGATGGGAGAAACCTATGTTGATTTGGTCTCTAAAAATTTGCATATATACAAGTTAATCCCAAAACCTGTCAATTTCAGGACAAATTAGTCCTTCTCTGTCAATTTAGTGCCAAAATTTGTCAACTTCATGACAATTTAGTCCCTGAATTTATTACATTAATCACAAATTTAGTCCCCAAATTTGGCCATGTTGATGTGGATGGAGTAAGGACTACTTTGCCATGAAGTTAGCAAATGCAGGGACAATATATGCAAACTTCTAGAGATCAATCAACGCAGGTTGCCACTTTCGGGGAAAATATTGTATACTTACTATTATTTTTATGCTACTGTAAAGTCTCCTGGCAAGTGGAAACAATTTCAACAGAAGGAAAAGGGGAAAAAAATGAAAAGTCCCATGAAGGCATGAAGTGAATAAATCAAATTCCCTCCAACTGTGTTACAAACAGTTGTTGCTTTCTCTTCCTCTCATTCAATTGTGAAATTTTACTACAAGCATTGCATGATTAGTAGTATATGGATATTATCACTCACTCATACAAATTTATTTGCACTTTGTGACGAAAAAGTCAAACCTTATCAGCAAAACCATAGCCGCTACTCTTTGTGGAGGCACTTGATGGGGTGGAACTGTAAACAACAAAGTAAGAAGCAAGGAAAAAATAACTTAATAACTAACAGAAAAGGCATCACTCAACAACAAGATTCCTTAAATATAATAGTAATTAGCAAGACATTAAGTGTGTTTGGATGAGGTATGTGGAGAGGGTAATTCATTTGGAAAGGGTAATTCAAATTCTTTAAAATAAAATGAGTTGTTTGGATGGGGTATTTAAGAAGAAATTGAAATGTGCTCATTTTGAAATGGCATTTTAATTAGTTAAAAATAGTGAGTTTGAAGTTCTTCAAAAAAGTTGAGAATTTGAAATTCTCCATCTCTTCTCTCCCCCTCCTCTCTCCTCTCTCTCTCTCATGTATTATTTTTGGAAATTTTCAAATTATGTAATATTTTTAAAAATAATTTTGGACATTATTTTTTAAATTTAAAAATTATGTATAAGTTTACAAATTATGTAATATTATTTTTTGAAGGGAATTCAATTTCTAGTAAATCAAATGCTTCAAAACAAATCATTTATAAAATGAAGGGAATTCAATTTCAAGTAATTCAAATATTTAGAATTTTAATTACCTTGAATTTCTAAAATGCTCTATCCAAACACAACATAATTTCATTACCTGGATTGAGTTTCAGATGGCTCAAAATCAGAATCCTCCTCAAGAGTCAAATTGAGCCTATCAATTTCCACAATGATTGGCTCTGTCTGTACATTGCTCACGGACGGCAGCTACAAAGCCACACAAAATGGACTCAATAAGAAAACCATACAAACTCATTTGAAAAAAAAAATAAAATTGTGGCGATGGTCGTTAAATTCAGAGACTAAATTAACTGATTGACAATGTTGGGAAATTAATTCACAATTCTCAAAGTAGGAAACTAACTTTGCTTTCACAACATCACCAAATTCACAAGCAGTGTCAAATTCGAGACTCGTTTTACCAGAGCATTGTGATTCCGAGAATCCAAACATAAAAAAAAAAAAGAATCTTAAATCAGTGATCGTGACAAAGGACAAACCGTGATCTCCAATTTGCCAACTTTGGCGGCGGTGACAATGAGCGAGGGTGGAAATCCAACGCTGGAGTGCAGCGCATCCCCGTTCAATTCTGAACACAAAAAAATAGATATATTAAAAACCAATGCCAATCCCAATCATCAGAAACCCTAATTTGAAAGAAAAAGAGAGAGAGAGAGAATGAAATGGAGAATGGAGAATAGAGAATGGACCTAGATTGTTAAGCTGAGCAGTGCGACCCTGCAGCTTGAACCTCTGGTGAACGATTTGAGCCAGTACTTCAGAGTGTACTCCAAAGCTCTTCCCAGGATCGACTCCATGCTCAGCTTCGGCAACGCCCCGAATCAGAAGCTTCGATCGAAAAACGCTTACTACAACAGATCGTGGTGTAGTGTGTAATAATGGAAATGGCAAAAGGGAAAAGGCATTGCTTAATCGGGTTCGGGTCGGAGAGAATTTGAGTTTTTCTTTTTGCGGCGAAACCACTCGCCGGAGTGTGCGGAGAGGGAGGAGGAAGGAGGTGCGTGCGTGTGGCACGTGCGAGTGGGGGTGAGTTAGTTAAGTTTTCGCGGGAGAACAGAGATAGCTTCGGATTAAAGGCGGTCAAAACTCAAAAAGTCAAGATCTGGTGGGGCCCTACCCTTCTTTGAAGGCTTCGGAAGTTAGTTAGTTATGGCCATCTAGTTTAAGTTTAAAACACGTAAAAATAAATAAATTATATAATGAATCACTTAAAAATTATTTTAATAAGTGTTTCTAGCATTAATTCCTCTTAGATGGAGTATGTAGTTCATAATATCAAATTTATAGTATAGCACTATATTATGTTTATAATGATATTAAATATATATTATAAAAATATATCTTAATTCAAATTTTATAGTAATTCTTTTAGTATATGAGTTAATTATATATTAATGTTAAGACTAACATATTATATTAATAAATCAGATTGGCTTAATATTATCTCATATTTATTAATATTTGAATTCAATTAAATGATAAATTGCGAAATTTCAAATCGAGTTGAGACAAAGATGATAGATTAAAATGTTTAGGTTAATTATAGAAAGTCTAGTTGAATTAATATTTTTTTTTATTTTTATGAATAAAAAAAATTATGTAAAATCCATATGAAAATTTATAATGGTGCATGTTTAAATAGAATAAATTCAATACCTTAACAAAAATAACATTAACAGCATAAAATGTGATTTAATTTGCCAATAATAATAATAATAAAAGAAATATGGTATCACATTTTTATTATGGTTTTCACAAAGAACTATGCTTCCAAAATCTGATGTTTGCGTGAACTAGCACACATGTGCAATTTCATTCAAACATCCCCAAGACAAGTTCTGCTTTTTTTTTTTTATGATGTTGATCCATCAAAGGTACGAGAATATAGTGGATCTCATGTGAAAGCCTTCGCTAAACACAGAAAAATTCAGAGAAGATGGAAGAATTGCAAAGATGGAGAGATGCTCTAACACAAGTGACCAATATCTCTCATTTGACCATGCATAGTTTTCTTCAATTTATTGTCCTTTACAAAACTAGAGTTAATAGAGGTAACATGCAAATTGGTTCAACAATAAGCATAGAGGCATCTCCCCTTATGAAGCATGACAATAATTGAATTGGGATAGAGCTGCAACACAACATGGAAGTGCCAAGTGGAACACTACAAGAATCATGTTTCATTTTCCGGTGATTCTTGATGGAGATCTAGTTACAGGCGAATCAGATTACCCTGTTGCTATTCTATTTCAGTCGACCACATTTCATTGGATTATGTGATATCTTTGGCTATCATGGTGACTTGAAATAAGAAAAAGGGTTATGCACTGTGTCACACAGTTATTAATCACAACCTACCAATAAAAAGTAAACATAAACAGAGAATTATGATTAAATGGCAGTAAGGTTTACATTTTGAGATGAAGAGGTATTGGTATCGTTGGGTGTATGAACAGGATCTTGAACTATCAAATTCTCGAAAGCTCAAGATTTTGGCAGTTGAAGAAAATAGGTAGCAACTGCATTTGGTGTACAGTTTCATCATAGTGAAGAATTGAAGGAATAGTTGAATATGGAAGCCAGAATGGCAGAAACCAAACCCAACATGGACACACAGTAGAAGCAGAAGTAGCATTAATCTCAGCAAAATGGAGAGGATGCTGATGTAAATCTATTGGATGGTTAAAATCATTCTTGAATTTTCATAATTATTATCATGATTAAAACACACACACACACACACACACACACACTCAAACACACAGGAGAAATTGGGTAATCACAGGCCTGAGAAATTGTACCATCACAGGACTGCATTTAAATTTACACTAAATATTCTTTTGCTTTGCAGTTTCCTCAGGTTACTCTGATTCAATTGGAGTTGGTCTTTTTCAAAGACTTCTTTTGAATCATTACGTGTTTAGTGTAGAGTTGTAAATATCTCAAATTCTCAATCATGCATGACAACATGGAAAAAAACAAAACTTGATTTTTTCTGATGCTTCAAGAGTCATTACATCTTTGTTTTATCCTGTCACATCTTCAACTCTTAATAAATAAAATCTTATCAAAGTTCTGATCTAGAATTTTTCAGCTTAATTTAATCCACTTAGTCTTCAATAAGATAATCTGGTTTAAGATCATCAAGAATCATCTGTTTACTAGCATTTGTCTATGCAGGAATTTCTCATGATTAAAATCTTAAATTAATGAAATCTTAACAGTAAGTACATATTAGAATCATATTGACTAACTATTCAATTCAGGGGAGATTTCTTATACTTTTTAATATATAACATGTATCAGCCTAGTGTCAATCATAATGGCAAAGCAAATCACAAGATTGAAAATCCTATTGGAGAAGGAAATGAACAGTGATGATCACCAATCTCAGTGGAATTGCATGCTTTAATAGGTTCTAATTACAACTATAAAGAAGTGATATCTGATTCCGATGTTCTATCAATAGAACCACCACAATGATCTGGAATCTCAGTCATTCACACCATCACAACTATAGAATCAAGTTTTGAACACCTTATTCAACATATCTTGAGCCATAGAACATTATGAGAGTCAAAATCCTACTAATAAAACAAAATTCAACTGCCCTCATAAATTTTGTGAAGTTTAAAGCCCCTGCAAGTTGTAGTAATAACATTGAAACTCTAGAAGTGCACCCTCCTGAGTCGGATCGGGTCGATTTTGCCCTCATAAGGAATTTTAAATATTTCAATTTCAGTTTCATCCGTTGACAACAATTATATTTAGATATATTTATATTCAAAAAGAAAAAAATTAATAAAGTAATAAATATATACGGATATATTAAATTTATCGATATTAATTGATATATATTCTAATTTGAATATTTATTTTATCTTTTTTATTTCTGTTGAAGATTTTTTTCACCTTTTTATGATTAAAAAAAAAATCTATAATTGAAAAAGTTTAGACAGGAAAAAAAAAAGGGACACACGTAAACACTTGAACGGAGTATCCTGATTTTCTCTCTCTATCTTTTTTTTTTTTTTTTTTTTTTCTCTCTCCTCGGATCACTACCTCCCTGTTTTCCGGTGGGTTATCTTTCCAAAACCCTAAAAACTCCAATTCCCAATTTCAATTTTCCTTCCCACCGTTCATCCATATATGTATATTTTTTTAAAAAAATTATACGAATAAATTCCAATTACTATTTTTTTACACGATTTATATTATTATTTAATTAATTTGTGAATATTAGGATTACTAATCATTTTTTTTTATTTGTAGCATAACCCGAGATATTTTGGTTTTGATATTTTTCTTGGGTTGCAGCCGAAGTTTGAAAAAAAAAAAATGAAAAAAAATTGAAACTTGTTTTATATTTTTCAGTTTTTAATTTTAAATTTTAAAATTTTCAATTTCTCTGTCTTGCTCAAACCAACCGCTTCCCTCGTGTGGTTGTGTTTTTGGTTTGAGGGAAAACTTGAAGAAGGGGAAAATTTCTGGAGGCAAGTTTTTGTTTTTAATTTTTTGGTGTTGTGATTCGTAGAGGTTATACATGGGGACACTTATGATCTCTGCTGTGAAAAAATAGTGTTTTTTTTTAATTGTTTTGTTTTTGGTTCTTCATGGTGGAAGAAGAGGGCGATGATTGAACTTAAGGGGGATTTTGAAGAATCAGTGGTGACCCTTCTGTTTTTTGTGATTTTGGGTAGCTGTTATTTTCATCTCTTTGGTTTTTGAGATGAGTAAGAATGATGGTCAGAAGCAGCAACACCTTTTCAATGGAGGAGGTGTTGCTGCTGCTGGTAGAACCAACATCAATGGCTTTATTCCCTCCTTTCGTACTCTCTCTGGTTACCTGAAGATTGTTTCATCTGGTGCTTCTAATGTTGCTCGCACTGCGGCTGCATCTCTTGCGTCATCGATATTGGACAAGGGTGATGATGCTGACCGTGATCGGGTATGCATGAGTGAGTTCTAATGGGTTGAACTGAAAAATAGTTACTTGCTTGCTCATCATGATGATCTAGTTTGTGAATTGCAGCTTGTTTGCTCGTAGCGATGACTTGCGATGTTTGTTGATTGTTGATATGATGTAATTAGATTAATTATTTGCTTTTATTGTGCTGATTACATGTTAGTTTAGGTTTTTCCAAACATGAGAGAATATTTTATACAAGTCAAGTTCAGGTGTAGTTGCTGTTACTCTGTTAGTTCATACATAGAAGATTAGGATACTGGTTGTCATGTGCATGGTTGAGAGATTTCATTGTTTTTTTCTTCTTCTTTTCTGTCTGTTGAGCTGTTACCAACCGGTCAGACAGATAATCCATTTTGTCAGATCCAGCATGGCACTATTAAATAGGGTTTTGAGAAAATTTGAATATCAGTCACAACTAACCAAATTTATTGCACCTTGTAATGAATATCTTTGTTGAATTATCTGTCCAAATTGAGCTCTATCCTATTGTGGAAGTTGTAATAATCATGTTTATTAGCAGCATGTTTGAGTTGACGTTCACAATCTTTGAACATGAGTATGTATATAGGGCAAAAATGATTTTGCAAGAAAAACTTATGTTTGGTTTGCCTGATTGCAAAATTGGTTTTGCTTCTAAAAGTGAGCCTAACTAGAAGCTAAAGAGTATATATTTTCCATTAGGATGAAAATTTTAAGCTTAGTTTTGCTACAAACTTACTTTTAAGGTAAAAGATTAAAAGTTTCAAAATATAATTCAATTCGCTTCAAACTCACATTTAACCAAAATCAAGATAATCTATGCTCCTCCAAACACCCCATGAGTAATCATGGAAGTAAAATTATGGAAAGTGAACTATTTTTTCTCTGCTTTAGTGGTAATGTAAAGGGTGACCTATGTGCCTTGGGCATAAATTTCTGCCTTGTGAGTTATGACCTGGAGTTCATGGGTTCAATTCCTGAAAACAATTTTTCTGCTTGCAGCAGTAAGGATATTTTGTACATCTACCCTTCCTAAATCTCACTAGGAGAGAGCATTATGAATTAGGTTGCCCTTGTTTTTTGTAACTAATATTTCAGGTTGCACAGTTTTAGAGCTTGTATACTATACATTTATATTAAGAATTCATATGCACTATAGATTACTTAAGAGTTTTGAACCTATGATTTTGATGGGTATATTTAGTTGATTTGTAGTTTAAAGTTGAATGTCACTGGAACAATGATGATTGGAAGGTTACTCATGTTTATTTTTAAATTAAGCTGTAACATTGGAGTCATTTATCATTTCATCTCTAATGCTAGGTTTTTGGTTGTCCTTTTCTGTTCATCACTTCATTGGGTGTCTTAACTTTGTTCCTATTTAATTGATTTTTTAACCAAATATCCTTATCCTTTTGTATTTATTGGGCCTTTTAGTCTTTTGCTCTAGTATAGATAGTGTTGCTTATTCTCATTTCATATTTTTTCCTTGTTTTAAATGGATGTTGGTTTAGGATGTATGTATGTTATTTTTTCTCTTCCCTTTCATGCTTCTAGATCTGATTTCTTCTAGCTTGTTTACTTAATGGATATTGAAAAATTGATACTCTATATCTTTCTACATTTATCAGTTTGGTGTTAGGACTGTGGTGACACTTTTCAATTACTTTCAAATTTGTATAGGTTATTTGGGCTGGGTTTGACACATTAGAGTGCCAGGGAGAAGTCACACGGCAAGTACTTCTTCTAGGCTATTGGTCTGGTTTCCAGGTTTGGGATGTTGATGATTCAAATAATGTCTGTGACCTAGTGTCCAGACGGGATGGTCTTGTTTCTTTTATGCAAATGGTACCAAGTCCAATTGTATCAAAGAGACCAGAGGACAATTTTGCAGACAAGCGTCCATTGTTGGTAGTTTGTATGGATGGTTTCTTGGCTGGTAGAGGCAAAACACAAGATGGGTTGGGTGCCACTTGCAATGGGGGCACTTTAAACCGCCATGACCTAGTGAATGGAAACTACCTGCCTACCACTGTTCAATTTTATTCTATGAGGTCCCGATCATATGTTCATGTACTAAAGTTTAGATCAGTTGTTTATTCTGTAAGATGTAGTTCTCGAATAGTAGCCGTTTCTCAAGCCACTCAGGTATACTTGCGAATATTTATATTAAGTTCCTCTAAATTTGTTTTCCTACAATGTTTAATGGTATTGTTATTTTGCAGATACACTGTTTTTCTGGCACAACTTTAGAAAGAAAGTATACTTTACTTACCAATCCTATAGTCACACCTTGTCTTGGTTCTGGAGGCATTGGGTTTGGACCACTTGCAGTAGGTCCTAGATGGCTGGCCTATAGTGGAAGCTCAGCTGCAACAGCCACTTCTAGGCGTGTCAGCCCACAGCATTTGACAACTTCTGCAAGCTTTCCTGTTTTTTCTTCAAATGGGAGCTTGGTCTCACACTATGCTAAAGAGACTAGCAAGCATCTTGCTGCTGGGATTATGACACTTGAAGATATAGGGTATAAAAAACTTTCCAGATACTGCTCGGAACTTCGCCCAGATAGCAGTGGTTCTATACGATCTGTAAATTCTAGCCCAAAAGGAAATGGAGTCGTTAATGGCCATTCAACAGATGGGGATAACATTGGGATGGTAAATTCTATTCATAATTTTGCATTCACTATTGGATTTTCACGTTCTTGCTTGATTATCTTCCACACCCGAATAGATGATAGCATCTTCACTATCTTAGGTTGTACACATCTGGTCTGAGGTAGTTCTTAACATTATTGTTCCTGAAATTGTAGTCAATATCTTTCCTAATTATTGGTTCAAATTTAGTTGCAGACATGGTTATGTCTTTATGGAAATAGCAGTTCCAATTTTGCAATTGCTTACGAGTTTCTTATAGTGTTTATCATAGGTTGTATTCATCTTTCTGTATATTTTGGTTTAGGTTACCCTTCTACAATATGGTAACTGATGCTACTACAGATACTATTTTGATTTTACTAGCATAACATATTGTTCTCTTTCAGGTAATTGTCAGAGATATAGTCAGTAAAAAGGTTGTTACCCAATTCTTGGCCCACAAGAGTCCTATTTCAGCTTTATGCTTTGATCCTAGTGGCACCATATTGGTGACTGCTTCTGTTCAGGGGCACAAGATTAATGTTTTTAAGATAATCCCTGGATATGGCCCTTCTTGTGTTCATCTCTACAGGCTGCAACGTGGCTTGACAAATGCAGTGAGTTCATCTTCATGCCAATTCTTCCAGTGGATTAATACATGATTATTTTCTTTTTCAAAAATGCATCTACAAGTAATTGAGACCTTTTTCTAAATCTGTATTTGACTTTTCAGGTTATTCAAGATATCAGCTTTAGTGTTGACAGCAGGTGGATTATGATTAGTTCCACAAGGGGAACTAGCCATCTATTTGCTATAAATCCTCAAGGAGGACCTGTGAATATTCTGTCATCAAACAATAGTTTAACAGAAAAAAATGGCAGATTGGATGTCATGACTAATCAAGCAGTTCGTTTGCCTCATAGTTCAGCCTTAGAAATTTGTAAACAGCAGAGCTTCTGTGCTGCTGGTCCTCCAATCACACTTTCTGTCATAAGCAGAATTAGAAATGGATCTAATGGCTGGAGAAGCACGGTAACCGGTGCTGCTGCAGCTGCATCAAATATGATTAGTTCCCTTTCTGGGGCTATTGCTTCATCTTTCCGTAACTTTGAAAGCAGCTGTACCTTGTATGGTAATGGGGACAATTCCAAGGAACAGCATCATTTGTTGATCTTTTCTCCCACTGGTTCTATGATACAATATACGCTGCGGACAATTAACAATCAATATTCAGATGTTGTTTCTGGAGTAAGGGCTGCTTATGAGTCTGGCCCACTGACTGATGCAAGAGTAGTTGTTGAGCCTATCAAGAAATGGAACATAAGTTGGAGAAATAGTTGGAGACAAGGAGCAGATAATATTGACATATATGGAGAGAATGGAGTTTCAGACAGCAATAAATTATATTCAGAGGAAGTGAAGATGGATAATGTCATTAGCCCTATAATGAAGGATGTAGCTGTGAAATGGAATTCCTGTTCTGAGAGAGGGTATCATTTGTATATTTCAGAAGCTGAACTGCAAATGCATCAAGCAAAGACACCGTTGTGGGCAAAGACTGGGGTATGTTATCTTAAAACTGGAAAATGCATTTTTTAATATTTTGTTTTAACATTTTACTGCATATAGTTTGACATTTAAATATATGATTCTGTTGCCAACCAGATGTATTTTCATTCAGTGGGTAAAGAAGCTACTTTGATTATGGATGAAGAAGCTGCTTCCGGAGGGGAATTTGAGATTGAAGGGATTCCAACGCGTCTGATAGAAGCTAGGTCTAAAGACTTGGTTCCAGTTTTTGACTATATTCAGACCTCAAAGTTTCAACAGATAAGGTTTATTTTGACGACTAATTAATTTACTAATTAGCTATTAGGTAGGTCAAAAGATATAGGGCCTATTTGAAAGGTTTTTTAGTTTTTTTTTTTAAACTATTTTTTAGAACAATTTTTAAAAAGAGAAAATTTGTTTGGTATTTAAAAATTACTACTAGATAAATTTAGAAGATGTGGAACTTGTATGTGAGAAAGATATGAGACTTATGTGAGAAAAATAAAATGAAAGATGTGGGACTTGTGTATAAAATTATTAGCAAAGACGTGGGATTCTATGAAAAGAGAAAATAAAAGATGTGGAACTTTATGAAAAGAGAAAATAGAAAAACAAAACACAAAAAAACTGTTTTGGTTTTTTAGTTTTAAAAACTAGAATAACCAAACAAGTTTTACAATTTTATAATTTTTAGAAATTGAAAACTATTTTTAAAAACTGAAATCAAACAGGCCCATAGTCTTTCGTTATTTTGCTATTTATTATTGGTCAAATCACAATGACAGTAGCAAACTTTCAAGATCTGGAGAATACCAAAATTGATTATTCGGATCTTGGTTGTTGAAGAAATATTTTTTGCTTCCAGCCTGCCTTTAATTCTTGCATTTACTCTTTGCATGATGCAAGGAGACATTTTATTTATGTGAATGATAAATTATGGTTTTCTTGCAGAACTCCTGCTGTGGATAACAAGTTAAATGAACAACTTCTGCATCAAAGTTCCAAGTTTTTTGAAAAGGAAAGGATTTCACCCAAGGGTATTTTGGGACCTCCCGATTGTATATGTAATTCTGGTGGAACTGTTGCTGAATTTAAAAGTGGGATCAAAGGAAATGAGTGGGGTGATCGTTTGATTCCAGCAGAAACAAAGGGTTTTGTAAATAACAATTACACACTTAATCCAAATACTAGGCCAGAGATTGTAAATAATAGAAGAGAGGAGTCAAACATGGATGCTCGTCACATGGTCGTAAATAGTGACAGAGAAGGCCTGAAGCTGGAGAATCACTACGAAGAAAAAGGAGATGAATTTGATTAAAGGTAATAGTAATATTTAAATTTCTGATATAGATATTGTCCAATGGTTAGTTTCTTGGAGATAGTTAAATTGATTTACATTTACTAAATGGATTAAATATGTCTGTTATACTACCTCTGATCCTTGTTATACGCAACAAGTAATAATGTAAAATACACTATCACTTGTTGGTTATAATAAGGACCAGATAGTATTGCTGAACAATAATCTGGTTAATTGAGCTATGATTGCTAATAATTGAATGTAATTTTCTTTCTTTTCATAGGTATGAAATATTCATTCATTTCACACAGGAAGCTTTTTTTTTTTTTTTTATTTTTGCTAGTTATTATGGTTGAAGAGGTAGAGAAGTTTGAGTTGTAAGAGCTTGACTGCTATGCCAAAATGTGGATAATACTTTGGGATTCTTCAGTGGATCTTGTAAATAACAGACAGATTGCATATCATAAATGATTAATTGTGATGGATTTAGTTCTTCTAAAGTGAAAAACATGTGTAAAGTGAGAAAGTAATGATGCACCGTTATCCTTTGCCTTTCTATTTAATTAAATTGATGTTTTCTAACCTTTTTTGAATCTGTGTTATAAATGAGGGTAAATAGGGAAAGAAAAGGGAAAATAAGAAAAAAGATAAATTTTCAGCCATATAATATAACTAATAAGAGAAAGATCTAACAATGTAACAATTGTAATTAAGACTTGGATTTTTCAAATAGGATTTTGAGGTATCGCCACAAATTTTAGTTCTTTGAGTTAACTATGAGAATAATATTTTAGGCATCATCACATTTAAAGTTTCACTCCTTTCTAATAATATTTTTTTTTATCCACATAACATTTCTGTGTAGTATCTATCTATTTTTTTTTTATAATTAATCTTTGTTAAAGAACTTGGCTGAACATTATTTTAAGTGGGATTTCCTTGTTTAATTGTATTTTTTTTCACAAAATTTAAATTTAAGACTTTATTAAATAAAAAAAAACGTGCTTAATAGATTAATATTAGTTGAATTAGTTACTTGTTGATTTTATGCTCAATATGTCATATATATATATAAATTGATATTTTATACTCAGTAACCACAGAAAAGAAAATATATATATAAAGTAACAAATTAAAGTGTATTTGAATTCTCATCCACGTACTCAAACCTGAATCACAAAAGTAATTTTTAGTTGTTTTTATAGATCTTGAAGCGAAAATTTTGATTTAAAGATGTCATACTTCTAAAACATTTTACTCTTAATAGTTTTTCAATTTTTTTTTTTAAATGTTAACTGCAATCCGGTGCAGTCCAACCCACAGAATGTCCAATAAAAATCTCTTACCAAATTACTTACTCTATCCAACGGTCCACGAAATCTTCACAACTCACGCATGCCAGAAGGCGTATTGTTTGAAGAAAGCATCTAATCTAAAATCTAAAATCAAAAATTGAAAAAGAAAAAAGAAAAAAGAGAGGGACACACGTAAACATATGAACGGAGGGTTCTTCTCTTTTAATACGTTATTTTTTCTCTGAAATTGCTTCCTTGTTATCCTGTTTTTCTCTCTCTACCTTTTTTTTCTCTCTCCTCGGATCACTCCTCCCTGTTTTCCGGCGATTTCCCGGCGGATTCCCTTTCCCAAACCCTAAATTCCCATTCCCAAATCAAATTCTCATACCTTCAATCATCAATCTTCGCAGTAATACGTAAATATTCATACATATTTTATTTATTTATTTTAAAGACAAAATTCATACAAATAAATTATTTTTTTTTCACAATTTGTTGTATTATTATTTCCTTTGTGATTATTTGGAATACTAATCTTTGTTTTTGATTTGTAACATAACCCTGGATTTCTTAAAACTTGTTTTTTGTTTTTCTGTTTTTTAATTTTTTAATTTTCAGATTCTTTGTCTTGCCCAAACTGTTTCCCTCGTGTGGTTGTGTTTTTTTTTTTTTTTTTTCCGGTGTTTTTGTTTTGAGGGAAAAACGCAAAGAAGGGGAAAACTTTTGCTAGCAAGTTTTGTTTTGGGGTGGTTGTGATTTGGATGGTTTCGGAGAGATTATACATGGAGACACTTATGACCTTTGCTGTAAAAAAATAGTGTTTTTTTTATTTATTATTTTGTTTTGTTTTTGGTTCTTAATGGTGGAAGAAGAGGGTGATGATTGAACTTAAGGGTGAATTTGAAGAATCAGTGGTGACCCTTTTGTTTTTGTGGTTGTGGGTAGCTGGTATTTTCATCTCTATGGATTTTGGGATGAGTAAGAATGATGGCCAGAAACAACAACACCTTCTCAATGGAGGTGTTGCTGCTGCTGCTGCTTCCAGTAGAACCAATGGCAATGGCTTTATTCCCTCATTTCGTAGTCTCTCTGGTTACCTGAAGATTGTTTCATCTGGTGCCTCTACTGTTGCTCGGTCTGCAGCTTCCTCTTTTGCGTCGTCAATTTTGGACAAGGGTGATGATGCTGACCGTGATCGGGTATGCATTAGTGAGTTCTAATGGGTTGAACTGGAAAATAGTTACTTGCTTGCTCATCATGATGTGCTAGTTTGTGAATTGCTGATTTTTTGCCTGTAACAACGACTTGCAGTATTTGTCAATTGTTGATATGATGTAATTAGATTGATTATTTACTTTTATTATGCTGATTATATATTCTCCAATTAGCTTAGGTTTTTCCAAACATGAGACGATATTTTATACAAGTTTGAAGAGTAGAGTTTGGAGTTAATATGGAAAAATTAATGGTTTAGATTTTTCAAAACACAAGCACCGGGATACAAGAATCCACTCGCTAGATTTTCTCACCAGTGTTTATCATTTGAATTGTACTCTTTGAACTGCAGCCCTGAACTTTAGAAATCCATATCTGTACTTTAGGTATGATGACTGTCATTAGTTTCCAGTTCTTTTAGTAATTAGGTACTTGAATTAGTTGCATGCAAGTTTTCACATTTGGAAGTGTCGTGCACTTTTTTTTTAATCAATCATGGTGTACGTATGACAATGAGGATGTCATCATTTATCTATTTTGGTCAGCAGGAGTACACTTGCTGGGTTGTTCATTCCACAGTGAGCCCTTCTCAAGCAGAATGTTTTAAAAGATAAAATTTAGAGTAGGTTTTATTTAAGAAAGAAGCATAAAGTGTATTTTGTGCAAATTGGATATGTACACATGTCCTAAGAACTTACATATCAGACACTTCGGTTGTTGTTCCTTTCTAGTTTCTAATGAATAACTTGATAATCCTTTGCCAATTGTGCTTAATGGTTCGTTATGGGACTATGTGAGGGTATTGTCATTTCTGTTAGTTGAGATTTTATTGATATTTGTTAAGAAGGGATACACATTTTGCTAGATATGAGTGTGTGTCCTATTATTATGGGCTAAATATTGGTTGAGAGACTTCACTCTTTTTTTTTCTTGCCAGTTGAGCTGTTACAAAGATATCCTTTTGCTGGTTGTACGGTAACTCATTTGTCGGATCCAGCATGATCACTATTAAATAGGGTTTTGAGAAATTTGATATCAACCACAGCTAACCAAATTCATTGCACCTTGTAATGAATATCTCTCTTTTTTGTTGAGTTATCTGTCCAAATTGAGCATTGTAGAAGTTGTAATGAATATATCTATTAATTTTCGTTGAATTTATTGCCTGAGTGCAAAATTGATTTTGCTCCTAAATGAGAGCTTGACTAGAAGCTAAAAAATCTATATTTTGCATTAGGATAAAAATTTCATGCTTACTTGCTTAGTTTTGCTGCATATTTACTTTTAAGATAAAAGATTACATGTTTCAAAATATAATTCAATTCACTTCAAATTCACATTTAACCAAAATCAATTTTGCAAACTCAAGGTGATCCATGCTCGTCCAAACACCCTATAAGCATGGCATTGCTGTAATAGTTTGGCTTCTCTGTTTTGTGCATCAATCATCAATTATTGCACCTATTGTCGTGATCAACAACTTGTGCTGTGAGGGAGTGTATTAGTATAAAATCATTTCTGTACTTTCTGCTTAAGCTTTTAGGAAGTTGGTCCTTGACAGTTTAGAAATAGAGAACAAAGACTAAACGACATAGTAGGAAGGAGGTGAACAGTGAAGTCCATCAATAGGATTATGATTGCAAGTGGTTGTGATGTCCCTGAACATGCATCAAATGCACCCATGAGTTTTTAATGTAGCAGTTTCTCAAGTTAGAATAAAGCTGGACTTTTTGGTAGTATTTATATGATGAATATAATGTTCCTATTTAATTTATTATTTAACCAAATATCTGTATCCTTTTGTATTTATTGGGCCTTTTAGTCTTTTTCTCTAGTATAGATGCTGCTGCTTATTCTCATATTTCATATTTTTTCCTCGTGTTAAATATATGTGTTATTTATGATTTTTTCTCTTCCCTTTCATGCTTCTAGATCTATGTATTTTATCTTCTTTACTTAATGAATATTGAAAAATTGATACTCTGTTTTTATCTTTCTATTACATTTATCAATTTGGTGTTTGGACTGAAGTGACACTTTTCAATTATTTCCAAATTTGTACAGGTTATTTGGGCTGGGTTTGACACATTAGAGGGCCAGGGAGAAGACATTCGGCAAGTACTTCTTCTAGGCTATTCGTCTGGCTTCCGGGTTTGGGATGTTGATGATTCAAATAATGTCCGTGACCTAGTTTCCAGACAGGATGGTCTTGTTTCTTTTATGCAAATGGTACCAAGTCCAATTGTATCAAAGAGACCAGAGGACAAGTTTGCAGACAAGCGACCATTGTTGGTAGTTTGTATGGATGGTTTCTTGGCTGGCAGAGGCAAAACACAAGATGGGTTGGGTGCCACTTGCAATGGAGGCACTTTAAACCCCCATGACCAAGTGAATGGAAACTACCTGCCAACCACTGTTCAATTTTATTCTATGAGGTCCCGATCTTACGTTCATGTACTAAAGTTTAGATCATTTGTTTATTCTGTAAGATGTAGTTCTCGAATAGTAGCCATTTCTCAAGCCACTCAGGTATACTTTCTAATATTTATATTAAGTTCCTCTAAATTTGTTTTCCTACAATGTTTAATGGTATTGTTATTTTGCAGATACACTGTTTTTCTGCCACAACATTAGAAAGAGAGTATACTTTACTTACCAATCCTATAGTCATGCCTCCTCTCGGTTCTGGAGGCATTGGCTTTGGACCACTTGCTGTGGGTCCTAGATGGCTGGCCTATAGTGGAAGCCCAGCTGCAACAGCTACTTCTGGGCGTGCCAGCCCACAGTGTTTGACACCTTCTGCAAGCTTTCCTGGTTTTTCTTCCAATGGGAGCTTGGTTGCACACTATGCCAAAGAGTCAAGCAAGCATCTTGCTGCTGGGATTGTAACACTTGGAGATATGGGGTATAAGAAAATTTCCAGATACTGCACGGAACTTCACCCAGATAGTAGCAGTTCTATACAATCTGTAAATTCTGGTCCAAAAGGAAATAGAATTGTTAATGGCCATTCAACAGATGCGGATAACATTGGGATGGTAAATACTTTTCTTTATAATTTTGCATTCACTTGTTATTGGATTTGCACATATTGTGCTTGATTATCTTCCACATAGCATCTTCCGTATCTTAGGCTGTACACATCTGGTCTGAGGTAGTTCTTAACATTATGTTGTTACTGAAATTGTGGTCACTTTCTTTCCTCATTATTGGCTCAAATTTAGTTTCAGACATGGTTATGTCTTTATGGAAATAACATCATTGAACTCATGTATATTTTGGTTTAGGTTACCCTTCTATATGGTCACTGATGTTACTACAGTTAATATGGTGATTTAACTAGCATAACTTATTATTCTCTTTCAGGTAATTGTCAGAGATATAGTCAGTAAAAATGTCGTTGCCCAATTCCGGGCCCATAAGAGTCCTATTTCAGCTTTATGCTTTGATCGTAGTGGCACCATTTTGGTGACTGCTTCTGTTCAGGGGCACAACATTAATGTTTTTAAGATACTCCCTGGATATGAGAGAGTTTCAGCATCTGATGCTGGCCCTTCTTATGTTCATCTCTACAGGCTGCAACGTGGCTTGACAAATGCAGTGAGTTCATCTTCATGCCAATTCTTCCATTCAATCAATACATGATTATTTTCTTTGTCAAAAATGCATCTACAAGTAATTAAGACCTTTTTTTAAATCCGTATTTGACTTTTCAGGTAATTCAAGATATCAGTTTTAGTGTTGATAGCAGGTGGATTATGATTAGTTCCACAAGGGGAACTAGCCATCTATTTGCTATAAATCCTCAAGGAGGACCTGTAAATATTCTTTCATGTGACAATAGTTTAACAGAAAAAAGTGGTGGATTGGATGTTATGACTAATCAAGAAGTTCATTGGCCTCATAGTTCAGCCTTAGAAATTTGTAAACAGCAAAGCCTCTGCGCTGCTGGTCCTCCAATCACACTTTCCGTTGTAAGCAGAATTAGAAATGGATATAATGGCTGGAGAAGCACAGTAACAGGTGCTGCTGCAGCTGCAACAAATAGGATTAGTTCCCTTTCTGGGGCTATTGCTTCATCTTTCCGTAACTTTGAAGGCAGCAGTACCTTGTATGTTAATGGGAACTATTCCAAGGAAAAGCATCATCTGTTGGTCTTTTCACCCAATGGTTCTATGATTCAGTATGCTCTGCAGACCAATAACAGTCAAGATTCAGGTGTTGTTTCTGGTGTAACGCCTGCTTATGAATCTGCCACACTGACAGACACAAGAGTAGTTGTTGAGCCTATCAAGAAATGGAATATAAGTCGGAGACATAGCTGGAGAGAGGGAGAAGATAATATTGACATATATGGGGAGAATGGAGTTTCAGACAGCAATAAATTATATTCAGAGGAAGTGAAGAAGGATATTATTAGCCCTAAAGTGAAGAATGTAGCAGTGAAATGGAATTCCTGTTCTGAGAAAGGGCATCATTTGTATATTTCAGAAGCTGAACTGCAAATGCATCAAGCTAAGACACCATTGTGGGCAAAGACTGGGGTATGTTATCTTAAAACTGGAAAATGCATTTTCCTCATGTTTTTTTAACATTTTACTGCATGATAGTTTGACATTTAAATATATGATTCTGTTTCCAACCAGATATATTTTCATTCAGTGGGTAAAGAGGCTACTACATTGATGATGGATGAAGAAACTGCTTCCTGTGGGGAATTTGAGATTGAAAAGATTCCAACTCGTCTTGTAGAAGCTAGGTCAAAAGACTTGGTTCCAGTTTTTGACTATATTCAGACCTCAAAATTTCAACAAATAAGGTTTGCTTTGACGACTAATGAATTTACTAATTAGCCATTAGGTAGGTCAAAAGATATAGGCTTTCAATATTTTGCTATTTATTATTGGTCAAATCATAATGACAGTACCAAAATTGATTATTCTGATCTTGGTTGATGAAGAGTTTTTTTTGGCTTCCAGCCTGCCTTCAATTCTTGCATGTACTCTTTGCATGCAAGGGAGACATTTTATTTTTGTGAATGAAAATTTTTGGTTTTCTTGCAGAACTCCTGCTGTGGATAACAAGTTAAATGAACAACTTTTGCATCAAAGTTCCAAATTTTTTTATAAGGGAAGGATTTCACCCAGGGGTGTTTTGGGATCTCCTGATTGTATAACTAATTCTGGTGCAAATATTGCTGAATTTAAAAGTGGGACAGAAGGAAATGAGTGGGGTGGTTGTTTGATTTCAGCAGAAACAAAGAATTTTGTAAATAACAATAACATCATTGTAAATAATGGAAGAAAGAACATAAACATGGATGCTCATCACATGTTTGTAAATAGTGACAGAAAAGGCCTGAAATTGGAAAAGCACTGCGAAGAAAAAGGAGATGACTTTGATTGAAGGTAATAATAGTACTATTTTGATTTCTGATATAGATATTGTCAAATGGTTAGTTTCTGGAGATAATTAAATTGGTTTACTTCTAACTATGTTATATTACTGAATAATAATCTGGTTGTTTATATATAATACTTATGTAATTGAGCTATGGTTGCTAATAGTTGAATGTAATTTTCTTTCTTTTCATAGGTATGAAGTATCCATTCATTTCACACTGGAGGCTTTATTAACTTTGATTATTATGGTTGAAGAGGTAGAGAAGTTTGAGTTGTAAGGGGCCTGACTGCTATGCCAAAATGTGGATATTACGTTGGGAATCTTCAGTTGACCTTGTAAATAACACAGATAAATGCATATGGTAAATAATTAGATGTGATGAGTTTAGTTCTTCTAAAGTAAAAAGATGTGACTCACAAAAAAAGAGAGTAAAAAGATGTGTAAAGTGAGAAAGGTTGCATCCTGATTATATCACTTTACGTATTTACTCAGGATTCAAATTCAGTAATGTATAGTGTAAATAATAGAACCACTTTGTATCGTATCTTTCTCTTTTCATTCTATTTAATTAATTTTTTTCCCATTTTTTCTTTGTTTGGATTGTCACATGACACTGTCCCGGTTTTAAGAGCATCATGACACAATTTAGCAGTTTTAAGGATTTTTTGTTTAGTTGTTCAGAACAGGTAGTTTAAACTGCATGTAGAGTTCAGTTAAATTCTGATTAAGTATCTGGAAGATGGCAGTGTGAAAAGTGGTGTTTAATAACTCAATGTCAATACTTAGGATTTGTTTGGTAGTTAGGTTAGAAAAGAGAGTTCCATAAGGTACAGTGGTGATGAGTAATATCAAATTGAGCAATTTTCACTACTTTTCCTGAGTTTAGGAAGATATACAGTTTCTTTTCTCGTTTCAAAATCCTAAACTTGGCCTCAGTCTTTTTTTTTTATCAGCAAATGGAAGAAGAGCCTTGTTTTCTGAAGAGGTTGAATGTGATAAAATCTTTGTGAAACAAGAATATCAACCATGCATCAAATTACATGGATTGGTCAAGTAAATGGCAAAGATGCAAAGTTGATTTTTTTAGTTTTTTTTTTTTAAGTTTGATCTCTAATCAAATTTTAATCAAGTGATGATGTTAGACCTCTTATTAAGAATACAAAAAAAAAAGTCATTTATCATTGTTCCTTGATACAAAGTAAGAATAAAACTCCTCTTAAATATAAAAATATAAGAGTAATAATGTAGAAACATCATAGACATTATAATTATAAGCAAGGCAAGGGAGATGTAACTCAATTTGTTGAGTAAATTGCGTGAACTATTGTAAATTTTTTGGTATCCAAGTTGTCTTCTCCCTTAATTTAAAAACAAAATCTTATTTTAGTTCTTATAATTAAAAAATACTCTACTTTTTGTCTTGAAAGAGTATCTTTTGGTCAGGCAAAATTACAAGGTTTCTGGGTCTGTTGTGAATAAGTAGTGAGTGAAGGATAGGCCACATGTTCAATTTCATCCACTTAATCGTTACCAATGAAATCATATCACATGTATGAATATATGAAGCAATAAAACTAGTGTTTAAATATCATTAGTCCATTCGTTTGGAACGAAAGAGAACAAAAAAAGTAAAATGATATGAAATTCTCACTTTAATTTAAATCTTTCAACTCATTTTAATTTTATCTCATTCTGTTTCATCCAACCAAACGGACCCTTAATCTGACTGCCATTTCTAATTTAAAAAAATGAAGCTTTCAAAAACCGACGTTATTTTGGTGTTTACGTACTAGTGTTAGTAGTAGACGTGCTTATAAAGCATTTGAAAAGTCATAGTAATGCTTTGTTTCTAGAATTGGTGATTTACACTTTACAAGGTCAAAGTAGTCTCTAAGAACTTGTCTGTTTTGGACATTTTACCTTATGAAGCATAAATTGACAGTCTTTTCTGCTGCAAATGTCGATCAGGAGTGTCTTTAAAGACTTGAAATGGTTGGCTCGTTCCAATGAAAGTTACAACTTATTAAAGGAAAGCATTTGATTCTATTACTAAACCCTAAACTTATAGTTTATCTAATCATGATAAATACATTAAACAATTAACGTAGATTATCAAAATTATCATGGATATGACTTTTAGAATAATTATAAAGTTAACAAATTTATTATATATGATTAGTTTATATTGAATTACCTTGTAAAATTGTTTTATAATATTGTCGATACATAATCTATTATTCTACGATATTATATGTTAATTTTAACTATTAATTTAGAAAAAAAAATTAGTGATGCTAATTAATAAGAGGACTACTCACACTAATTAATAAGAGAGAAAAGAAAAACTATTTGCAATAGACACCTAAGATTCATATTGACAGATCATTAGACATTCAAGTGAGAGAAAAAAGAAAAATTACTAATAGACATATAAAATTCATATGAATTTGCAAAATAATAATTCGTATTTAATATCATTTTTTTATCATATGAAATTATAAATACTTCATATTAATATTGTGATAAATTAAAAACAATATCATATGTTAATAGTTAAAATTAAAAGAAAAATCATCAAAAAGGTAGATCAATTAGTGTAGGTTTGTTCTAACTTAAACAATAATTTTGAATTTTAGTCATAATATATACAATTACATTAAATACATACAATGATAGTTTTGACTCTCGTCTCCAATATAATTGTTTCCAATACATATATTTGATAAAATAGTAAATACTTATATATCACTTTTTAAAATAATACGTCACTATCCTCTAATCTTGTTTATTTATCGTTGTATTGTATATGTCAAATTTACAATTTTCATATTTTTAGAATAAAAACGAATTTTAATATATATATATATATATATATATATATATATATATATATTATTAATTTGATGGTTAACCTATCAATTTAGATTTACAGACATTATGCTTTTGTCCTACTACATGTCAATTGTTAAGCATCAGTTCTCCAACGTTTATATATATATATATATAATATGTAAGTTTTTTTCAGCTAAACTTATAAAATATACTGTTGAAAACTGAAAAGTCAAGAGCAAGTGTAAGAACTGAATCTCATAAACTAGACTTTCTATTTTGTACTTTGTAATTTTCTATTAGTGGTAGCAATCCATGCTTTTCAGTTCAGTTAGCACATCAACACATCAAAACATATATAGCAGTTGAAATGATGATCAAGCAACATTTTTTTTTTAATACTAACTACTACTATCATGTATCTGAAGCAAATATTCACATCATTAATAATCGACCATAATATTGAAAGGTCACGTACTTAATCCCTGTTTAATTGTTTATTACAGCAAGGACATGGTTTTCCCTTCTTGCCCTTTAAAAAAAAGAAAACACCAGTGGTTCCATTTTTCACTTCTAAGGTGTGATGTCTATATAGGATAAGTGCTTTAATTATCTTGGATTGTCTATTTCTGTGTATCTACCATGAAGATGTGTTCAATATTTGTGCAAGTGACACGTCAATCATTTTTCAATTTTGTTTAAAACATTAGTAGTTGATTGATTCCTCCCATAGGATAGGTAGGTAAAGAGAGATTGCATTATTAAGCATGTGTTGATAATTGGGTCTTTCCCATCCTTTCCTCTGAAAATTTTGTGCATGCACCAAGTACAAGCAATATAAAAAAACCCATGATTATGATTAGTAATAGTTACTGAGTTTAATGGTTTTTATTCAGTTATTCAATTATAATATATTATTTGTATGATTATTAAGATGATTTTATAAATTTATTATAAATGAAGAATTGTAGTCGAATGATTGTGTAAAATTATTTTATAAACGTGTATCACTATTAAAATAATAGTTATTTGAGAAAAAAATTATTAAATAAGTTTGATTATGAAGGGAGAAAAAAATAGGATAAGTAATAAGTATCCTTAAATTTTAATATGTTAATGTTATGATAAATTTTACCTTAGTTTATTTAGAGACAATTTTGACATAAAGGAGATCTAATAATGACGAATATATATTTAATGCCAAATTTATTTATTTTTATTGGATTTATAAATGTTATAACTAATGCTATATAGCCTTGTTATCAAAACATAATTTGACAAACTAATGTTATAAAAACTTTACAAATTCCACTTAAAATTTGTCAAACATCCAAGGGTATTGAATAATTAAGTCAATTAATCATTTATGATTTAATAATAATGTCAACTCATTCAGACAAAAATTCTGGAAACTTTAGAACTATATCACATATTAGTAGTATTAGTTTTAATTTAAAATTAAAGAAATAAGCTAAAGTCCCAAAGCTTTCACTACCAACCCACTTCTAATTATGTAGCATTAATTGTTCTGTTTGGTTAAATTTGTAACTCTTTCCTTTTATCCTAAGAAAAAGATGTGCAGCATACATCCACATAAACCTACTCAAATCCTTATTATTATAAGAAAATTATGTTTTTGCCATGGAATTTTACCAACAGTTTTATTTCCATAAAAAAGAAAATATCAATAGTTTTATTTAAACCAAAAAAAAAAATGATCACTATCATGATTAAAATATTTAGGTTTAGTTAAGTTTTTAATCCCTCAATTTTTTTAATTTTTAGTTTCTTAATTTTTTTTTTTTATAACTTTTATAGTCCTCAACTAGTTATTTTTTTGTTAGTATTTTTAGTCCTAAAATTTGCAATCATTTTATATATCTACCTAAGTTTGCATTTATTGTCGTCAAAGAAAACCATCACCAACTATATAGCTACCTCTTTTTGGTACTTGGTTGCTATTTCTACTACCAATCCTTTATTTCATTGTAATGTTGTTAATTTTTGTCAAAGTAGCCTTCTTTTACCAATGTAGTAGTATAAGTTTTAATTTATAAAGATGTTGTTTAATCAATTTTGACATTATATTATAAGAAAATATAATATATAAATTTAGTAAATTTAATAATAACCGTAAGGAAATTAAATTAATTAATATTTTTTTATAATTAGTAATTAATTATAAGTAAAATACAATAATTAATAATGCATTTAAAAATAATTATCAAATAAGTAAAAAATAATTGTACTTTATTATATAATTTTTTAGAATTAATTAGTAATTATAAAAAATAGTATTAATTTTTAATAATTATTAAATTCATTACTAATTAGTTATAAATTTAATAATTATTAATAAAACTGGCAATTAGTAATAGATGAAAATTATTTTAGAATGGAGGGAACGTTACACAAGTTATTGTATATAAACATCATTTATGAATTATTTGGATAAGTGATTTTGATAACATCTTTATTAAAAAATGTTCCATATTTTTAGTAATTTTTTTTTATTAAAAATATTTATAATCTTGTATCTAAATATTATAAAACAATTGTTAAGTCGAGTTAGGTAATATTAACTTGTGATTTGAAAGGGGACATTAAGATGATAAAATATTATATTTTTGGATCATATTTGTGAGTCCTTAAATACTCCAAACTCTAAATGTTCCTTCCCGGTGGAAGGATGAATATAAAAAATAAAACAATTGTTAAAAGGGTAAAAAAAAAAAAATGACTGCATAAAATGTTATTAGATTCAGGAAAGAAAACAACATTCCACAACCAATCAGTGCCAGCCACCCTTCAAAACAATTAAGTTTTCTTCAAAGGAATAGAAGAGAATGAATTAATGTTTTCTGAACTTTTACTCCAACAACCACATCCTGAACCCCACACATCACAGAAAGAAAGCGAAGCAGTCATTTTCCATGTAGAAGTGCCGTTGTGTCACAGTTTCCAAACCCCAAAAATTTCTACATGCCAAACATTACAAGAACTTCGTGTGGAGGCAAAGTTAACTAATTAATTTGCATATGTTGAATTTTTTTTTTCTTTCTACTACTACCCTTTTGTTCCTTAACTTTGCCTCCTTCAAAACCAAGTCAATAGCCAAAACTTGAAACAAAAAACAACAACATGGTCTTTCTCAGTCTTATGTCTCTTTCTCTTTAACAACTCTCTCTCCAAAACAATAATATTAAAAGCCTTTCAAACTCCCCTCTTTGACATGCTGAGCCTGTCCCAAATGCTAAGCAAGGTTAGGTGAAGATAGCAACCTTCTTATTCTTAAGCACCATCAGAAACCTTCCCTTTACTGAATAACCTGACGTGGGATCTTGCAGTTTCTTTTCCACATTCTCATTGATCAAGGTGGTGAATTCATTATTAATTGACCAATGAAAAGAACCAAAAGTACTAGTTGAAGAGAAGGAACACCAAGCATTGTTGTTGTTGTTGTTTCTACTGTTTATTTTGGTGGCGCTGTCTTGCCTTGTTTTGTTTTGGACCATGATGTTGTTGCAGATATCACCGAGTTTGAGGCATGTCACTGTGCTTCCGGGGAAAGGGTTGAAGGAGTTTATCAAAGTGAAGGTTGCATCAAGGAGATTTTCTTATCGGATGCTCTTCTATTCACTCTTGTTCTTCACATTCCTTCTTAGGTTTGTGTTTGTTTTGACAGCCGTGGATAACATTGATGGTGAAAACAAGTGCTCTTCCATAGGTACACTATAAGCCTCTCTCTCTCTCTCTCTCTCACACACACACACACACACAAAGTCACAAGCATAAAAACACATACATGGATAGCAGAAACACATAAGGATGCACCACAGGGTGAATGAGGCTTATATTTTCAATATATCATCAAAGCATTCATGTATTTTACCAAGGTTTGAGCTGCAAATAGTTATTTGGCTGCATTCAATGTTTTGTTATTATTGATTAATGGTGTTTCTATAAATTGAAGGATAACATAACCTTACCATTGTGTTTATTGTTTTCCTTTTTCAATTTTGGCTACTTATGTGTATTCACTTTCCTTTGTTCAAACTGGAATTTTTGTAATATGTATTTTGATTATTAATCTATATATATGACCTTCTGGTTTATTAAATTATATTTTCAGGTTGCCTGGGAAAAAAATTAAGGCCGAAGATTTTGGGAAGAAGTATTGAATCAAATGTAATTTCCTTAACTCTTCTAATTATATTTGTCAGCATGTGAATCCATATGGTAACAAATAGACCAGAAATATCTAATGGTGGCTGAAAATGACACTGGTTTCTTCTAGGTCCCAGAAGTGATATACGGAATATTAGATCAACCCCTTGTCAAAAATGAATTAGAGGGAAGGTTTGATATTCCTCAGACACTAGAAGAGTTCATGATCCAAATGAAAGAAGGTGGATATGATGCCAAGACATTCGCAATTAAACTAAGAGAAATGGTATTATTTTCCCACTCTTTCAAACTAGAGGAAATTCAAAGAACAAAGATCAATCTGTTGCAAAAGTAACAGTTTTCCAAGTTCAATTCTCCACTTAAATTCTGAACATTTTCTCAGGTAACCCTTATGGAACAAAGAACCAGGGAAGCCATAGTCCAAGAATATCTATATCGTCATGTAGCCTCAAGTGGCATACCGAAACAGCTTCATTGCCTTGCCTTAAGGCTTGCCAGTGAGCACACCAACAATGCAGCCGCGCGCCTTCAGCTACCCTCTGCAGAGCTTGTCCCTGCTCTGGTTGACAACAACTACTTTCACTTTGTTCTGGCCTCAGACAACGTGCTTGCGGCCTCTGTGGTTGCAGCATCGCTTGTTCACAACAGTTTACGGCCTCATAAGGTTGTTCTGCACATAATTACAGATAGAAAGACTTACTATCCAATGCAGGCTTGGTTCTCCTTGCACCCTTTGTCACCTGCCATAATTGAGGTCAAGGCATTGCATCACTTTGATTGGTTTACAAAGGGGAAGGTTCCTGTGCTGGAAGCAATGGAAAAGGATCAAAATGTGCGATCACAGTATAGAGGAGGTTCATCAGCAATAGTTGCAAATACTACTGAGAAGCCAAAAGTTATTGCAGCAAAGCTGCAAGCACTTAGTCCTAAGTATAATTCAGTAATGAATCACATTCGGATACATCTTCCAGAGGTAAAAGTGACAGCAATATACAATTATACAGTGAAGTTACTTTTGTATAACCATTAGTCTGTTTGGATACACGTTACAAGTGTTTTTTAGAGCTTCTCTACTGGAAATATAGAGTTTATTTTCAGTAGAGAAGTTCTCAAACAGGCTCTAACCATTTGCCATTGATGCTTACTTTACACATTTTTCATTAACAGTTGTTCTCAAGTCTTAACAAGGTGGTCTTTCTTGATGATGACATTGTGGTACAAACTGATCTTTCACTTCTGTGGGACATTGACATGAATGGAAAAGTCAATGGAGCAGTAAAAACATGTAGTGGAGAAGATAAGTTTGTGATGTCAAAGAGGTTGAAAAGCTATTTGAACTTCTCACACCCTTTAATATCCCAAAATTTTGATCCCAATGAATGTGCTTGGGCCTATGGTATGAACATTTTCGACCTTGATGCTTGGAGGAAGACCAATATAAGCTCTACATACCACTATTGGGTTGAGCAGGTATCTATAAGTACTTTCCATACTGCAAAGAAAAAGAAAATTACTTTTGATATATTCAAAACTAAAATTTGAGTTTCCATATAATAATACACCATTGGTTTATGCAGAATATAAAATCAGACCTGAGTTTGTGGCAGCTAGGAACATTACCTCCAGGATTAATAGCATTCCATGGTCATGTCCACACAATTGATCCTTTTTGGCACATGTTGGGATTGGGATATCAGGAAAATACAAGTTTTGTTGATGCTGAGACTGCTGGTGTGATACATTTCAATGGCAGGGCAAAGCCATGGCTAGATATAGCTTTTCCCCATCTAAGGCCATTGTGGACTAAGTACATTGACTTTTCAGATTACTTCATAAAGAGCTGTCACATTAGGGCATTGTAACTTTGATCGTGAGAAAAAATGTGGCCTTTTTTATGAGTGGAAGGAATGGTGTATTTGCATATAGAGGAAGATCAAAATGAGAGGACTTCTTCAAAGCATACATATACCCTTCCACCACTTCAAGGAAGTGACAAGACAACAATGATATGGCTACATTGCAAGATGCACCCTTTGTTTTGATTTTCATGTGTTAACTCCTCAGTTGAAATTCTTTTTCTCTTCAATTCATATTGTAAGTATGAGTATTTGTAGATCATATATATAAGAAATTGCCGTTCTTTTGGAAAATCAACATGCAAGCTGTTAAGCTAATATTATTAATATAATGTAATCGGACTTAACATAATATGTTAAAAAAAGTTAAACAAAGGCATGTAAACTGCATAGAATAGTTAACATGAAAAACTTAGACATACCTCCCAAAGTAACCTAAATTCTAATCCAAAATTAGTGGCATAATCTTTTTAATAAATGACAAGTTGAAACAGATATTATTCCAATTAGGTTCGCACCCTCAAAGAATAACTGCAAACACAGCAAGCCAGAGAATTGCATTAACATGCAACACATTCAATGAGGCATTCACAAACATGCTTTCCCCATTGTGGGTGTCAGTAAAATAAAAACTTATTTTTCTTGGCCACATTAAATACCACATCAGTGATGAACTTCACCTTCACTTGTTCTCTTTCTTCTACAAGAATATTTCATTTCTTCATTGACAACCCCATCTCTCACACTAAAAAATCACTTATTTTCTTTTGCCCACACCCCCTTCAACGACAAAGCACCCCAAATGAGTCCACAAAGCCAATGAAATCACCAAAGCTACTTTTTTTTTCTTTCTCCAATGCCAATTTTGGGTTGTGTGTAACATAACCACTGACTATGGATAGAGGCCATCAAAGCGTCAATCTCACTATGTCGATCTAAACTTATGCATTTCAGGCCTTCAAAAAGTGAAAAAAAAGTTTACATTTCTATAAAAGTTAAATACATATAAGCTTATTCAAAAGAGAACATGTAAAGCCGATCTCATAGAAAATGTGATGAACCAAGAATATCTTACTTCAGATATAAAAGTAAGCATGTTAAATTGGTAGGTAAATGTTAATGTAGCATCAGCATGGACTGCATATTCAAAGAGAAAGAAAAACAATGTTCACATCCATGGGCACACTCAGGGTCGTGATTACACATACTGCGCCACCTCGTTTCCAATCATTCCATTTCCATTTTTATTTTATTTTATTTTCTACTTGTTCTTTAAAATACTTTTTAGTACCATCAATTTGATCCTGAATGGCTTGAGTATGGAATAGGCAATGTTGGAAGAGAATACTTTTTTAGTTATTATATTTTCTATTCTTGCTGAAAATAGAAATGAATAATGAGTAAACCATACGGCCATCTAAAATATTCTTGGTCAATTTTGGCAACTGAAGGAATATCCATTTGTCCAACTAAGGTGGACGACGTCAGCATGACAGCATCTTTTGTTTTTTAATAAAGGCATGCCAGCTTGTTTTAAAGTGGGATCAGGGTACAGGATTTTTTTTATGTCCCAAGGAAAAATATTATCAACACATTCACTAAATTTAAACAGATCCTTTATTATCATTGAAATTTATTAAAAATCATAAATTGTTTTAGGTTTCCTTATTTAATTGAATATCTCCTTATTATAGTTTTTGACAAGTTTGAATCAATGTGTATGAGATAAGATGTGTTGTCATGTCTCTAAAAATTGAGTATTAGAGTAAAAGTTTGGATGGTGAATCTGGCAAGTCATCAACCAAAGGAATCTCAATAGTCAATACTGATCTAAGTTTAGTTTTTTGGTTTCGCCTATTTGTTTAAGACTCCGATTGGAGGGATGTGGACATTGCTTTTGGGAGAAACAGTTGGACTTTGAGAAGATGCTTTTGACAGTGGCTGCAATGAGTGGTAATAGAAAATGTGTAGATTAACATATAACATATTATGAAGGATGGGACGATATAATTTGTGCTTTTAAACAAAATAATGATTAGGATGGGGGGGCGGGGGGGGGGAGGGGGGGGAATGATGAAGGAGTCTCTTCTCCAAGACCAGAACATGCCAACGGCTTACAACAATGAAGCATCAACAATAACAATAGAACTAAATATGATCATCATCATCAAGACAAGAGTACTAAACCTGTCGATCTAGGGTAGGGTATGTTTAAATTAACGTTAAACCGAACAGACACACGTTCTAATACACATTTTGTGAGAATTAGAAATTCGGAACTTTTGATTCAATGCATTTAAGAACCTCCAAACGTCAAACCAAATATGGTACGTTGCCAACTTAGGCAACGGGTGGACGGAGCACATGATCCTGTGAGGTATCCACTGCAGCAGGTGGCATGAATTGCCACATTGCAACTCCTGGATAACTAATGAAAGGTACCAACTTGTTACCATGGGCTTGGCCTTGTGCCGCAAATGCAGCGGGGATTGCAGCAGGGGGAGGCATGAAACTAGGTTGTACATTCAAAGATTTCAGCTGCTGCTCTAGTTTCTCCTTCTCTGCCTTGAGCCTCTGTTTCTCGTCGCGAAGTTCATTCTTCTCAGTCTACACAACAGATAAGGAATTTGATTTTTAATTCAGACGGTATTGTGAGTTTTTCAGTCACCACTCACCATTAGGAAAAGGTACTACTTTAAAGGCAGAAAACTTAAGGGGCCGTTTGGTTTGAAAAAAATAATGTTTTCTATTTTTAATTATGTTACTTCTAGTTACAAAAAATACCACCTTGCTTTCTCTATATTTCCTATTTTCAATAGTTTGTGTAGGAGTCAATGAAAATAAGTTTTTCCCCTGTTTCCTATACAATTTTTGAAAACATAAAACAAAATGAATACAAGTTGGCATTTAAATAATTAAAAGTGAAAACAGAGCATTCTCTTATATCAAAATGGCCTAAGTGATCCAGAATACAGAACTATCAATAAGTCAATTGAATATGAATACAACGTGAAACCTCACCTTTAACTCTTTAATCTTTTCTTGAAGACCCTGATTAGTGTCTTTCAATTTCTGGGCTTCACCCCGTAACTGGGTCACCATTCGGACAGCATCAATCAGGACAGCAGCCTTGTCCGTTTTTGCAGGCCTTCCAGGCTCCAAAATGGAGCCCAATTCAACAAACCTAATCATGTCCATCATATTAGATACATGCCTCAGCTACAAATTTACACAAAAACTCACAAGGATAATAAAAAGACAGCGGAGGTAGTTGGAATTTGGAAGTAAAAAGTTAAAAGTGTACTTGTCGTTAAGCTTATCTCTTCGCAACTTCTCCCGACATGCCTTGGAGCTAGTAGCAGCACATGACTCAGACCTAACCCTGCAACAGGAAATCAACAAGAAAATGAGGATAACTTCCTCCAAGGATAAGCCATATGGTTTGGGTACACTCATTTTTTAGAGTTTAATCATTTGATATAATGTTATACTTGAACAAAATAACATATGCAATGCAAAGATGCAATAGGATTTGTGATGTTTATTTCTCTTGATACATCAATTGAACTAATTAACCTCATCCTTTGACTTAACTACATTATTAACATCTGTCAGTTTGTTGAAGATCACTTATGGCTAGTTGTTGTGCCTAGCAAATTTATTTAAAAATTAACACTGCCTTCAGATTTCACTTCAGTTTTCAATCTTTATTAATTTATTATGGTATAAAAAGAAATAAAACAAAACAGAACAGTAAATCATCTGAAGACTGTAATAGCAAGTAGCCAGGCACACAAGCAAAATAGAGATTAAGAAATAAAGTGAAAAAAAGAGCTTCAGAATAAGATTGCCAAGTGGCTAAAATGTCTTTGTTTATTTCCTTAAATTAACAAAAATATTTTATTCAATAAAAATGAAAGGGGAATATAACATTGTGTACCTTTTCCTTGAGCCAGACTCTTTGAGACCATCAGAATCCCCCAATGAGCCATCAATTTCAACACTAGGAGCAGATAATATTGTAAGAGAATTTTTTTTTAAAGGGACACAGGTGGAGAGGTAGATATAGTCATGAATAAAATGTCAGAAGACATGTTTGACCAAACAAAAATGTATATGGCCTCAAATCACAAACATGTTTTAGAAAGGAAAAAGTAATCACCTAACAGTAAAAGGGAATGTAAATATATTCATTACATAAGAATGTGTAACTAAAAATGGTAACAAAAGAAGCATTCCATATTCCATAGGCCTCTAAGGAAAAACCCCTCCTGAATTGGTACGTTATCAGCCATTCAAGTTCTCAGACTAAATCAATCCACTTCTCTCCCGTAAAAAAAACTGTCAAGCAAAAGAAATATGAAAGATTCTGGAATAATTATTTCCCATTCTCATAATAAAACCTAGAACCAAAGGAAAATCGCAGTAATGGGAGTCAGAACAATAATCTAGTCTTATCCCCACTAGTTGGAGTTGCTTTATTGAGCTCTAGCAGTAGCCAAGTTTTAGTAAAACACTTTCTTAGGTCTTCCTCTCCCCCTTAATTAGAATATCCACTTCTCTATTTACCCACTTCTCATACTTCATCAGTCTTCTTCTCAAAAGACTAAACTAAACCACCTTACGTGAGATTTTCCTTCTCCTCTATAGTTGCTACTCCTTCCATCTAACTTTCTCTCATATATTTTTCCTCATAATATTGCACTTATCCATTCCACTCATCCACCTCAACTCTCATCTCTTCCACATTCATTTCTTGCCCTTATCAGCACTTTCGCTACCCCCAACATTCACTTCCAAATAGCATTAACAAACTTGTAAGCCATAACATCACAAAATAAGAATCTTCCCTTCAGTTAAACAACCACTCCACTATTGCAAATAATATGGCCACATGACTTCAGAAAATAACTAAACACCCACTGCACAGTCAAAAAATGCAGAAACATGAATTACATGTTCAACACAGAAAATTAAGCAATGTGATGAAATCCGCAGAAGCAATTAAAGCTCGCACGTGCAAAAATGTCCCGAGGCAACAGAATTAATTCTGACCAGACATTTATGCTCCCAAACAGGCAAATTCCGCCACGTAACAACATTCAAAAAAAAAAAAACTACAACCACCCGTGACAACAGCAATCCCCCCAAAAAAAACGAAAATCACAATTCTTCCCAGACCACAATTTTTTGCATCAAGAGGAACTTCCGAAACACAAAACCCTAAAAATTAAACATTCACAAAGTCAAACCAATAAAAACAAACAAAGCAGAAACCCTAATAATCAATAATCAGTGAGAAAGGGGGCAAAAATGAGAATTATATAGAGAAAAGGGAAAACGCAATTGGCGAAGCGATCTGCGAGTACCCGACATTGGAGGGAGCGTTGAGGGCGTTAGGGGGCCAAGCGAAGGCGGAGGTGTTGACAGTGAAGGCGGCATCGGCGGTGACGGGAATATCGTCGATCAAGCCATAATCGAAGAGCCAGTTGGTGTTTTCCCGGGAAACCATTTTCCCGGAAAATTGAGGATTTTTTTTTCTTTTTTTTTTTTTTCGGGAAGACGCGGTGTGGTGTGTTTTGTTTTTGCTGGGAAACAAACGGGGAGTGTGTTATGTTGGTGGGGTTTGCTTGCACGTTTTCAAGTTCCGAGAGGAAGTAGGAGAAAAAAAGGAAGCTTTATTATTTTAATTGTTTATTTATTTATTGGAATAATAATAATTATACTAATTTTCTGGGGAAAAGGAGAATCTGCGTGTGTGAGATTGAGGGATGAGATGGGGAAAATTGGTGGCAACTGGCAAGTGGTGATAGAATTCTTCGTCGTCACCTTTTACGACAAAGAAAAAACAACAATAAACCAACGGTTCCGGGTTTGGGCTTGGGCTTCAGTATCGGCTACGCTTGTTTGGATTCTGAGACTTTTCCAACCACTCTTTGTTTTCTTTTCTTTTCTCAAAATGAACAAATAATTTAATTTTAGATTATAAATTAAAATACAATATTTGAATTAGTTAAATCGCTCAGTTAATATTAAAAACATATATTGAAAGAGATAATGTTAAGTCTTTTTTTGTTGGCATTCTATAAGAAGTAAAGTTGAAATGTAACATTGATATTAAAGGTATAAAATGATATATGAGATGTTGTTAGGAGCATATTTGAATTTTGAAGATAATATATGTCTTGTATTTGAAATTAATATTTTTGATATTCAGTTACAAATTCTTACACAAGATGCATTATTGGAAAGTGGAAACAAATAAGCTTAGATGTTTATAAATATAGGAGATTGAACAAAAATAGGTTTTTATAACCATAGCTAAAAACAACTTTATATTGCAGTTTAAATTATTCAATGTAAATATAACATTTATCATAATTTAAATTTACAGGTTCAATAATATAATATTTATTTGCATGAATTTAATTATATAAAAGTAACATTTATCTAACATACCAGCAAGTACTGGTCTTTAAGATAATTCAAAGAATTAATTTATCATTAGCTTAGCAAAAAACATATTAAGAGTTTTGTGATGCCAGTAGTAAGGATAAGTGCTTTTTCCTTTTGATTTTATTTCATTTTAATTTGGTCTAGTAATATATTTTCTTTTTACTTTTTCTGGGTTCCTTGAATGAAATAGTTGATCACTGTACTCTTTTTTCCTTCCTTAATGGAACACGATGACATAACACTAATGTTATGGAGAAACAAATAACTAGTACTCTGTGATGTTTGGAAATGGGTTGGTGATACATCTCTGTTTGGAATGGTTGTTTATTCAAATCATAGTCTTTCTGCCCTATTACTTATATTCAAAACAAATATTCAAATATATTGTCTAAATTATAATTCAAATTTCAAATATATATATTAGTAGAAGAGAAAAGAAAAGAAAAATTCCATTATAAAGAAAATGAATGCACTAAAACACCCTTTTATAATACATCAACTTGCCCTTTCATAGCGACACTATTCCATGTCCACACCAAACCTTATTATACAAATAATAAAAAATCAACCACTTGGGAATTTATGACATACAAGGAATGAATAATATCCTATTTACTTTATTTTATTAATTAAGAGAATGAACATATAATGGGGGGTCTTATTTACATCTCTGGCAAACTCTGTTCAATGTGTTTGTTCATGCATCATCAACACTGATCATCACTTTGGTGAATGTGTCTGGTGAATAAAACAATTGATCCTTTTCCTCAACTCATTAGGGTTTGCACCCACAGTTCTATCCACTGGAGCTCCTCCATTCATCAACAAAAAGGTAGGAATGGCTTTGATTTCCAACTTGGATGCTACTTCCTAGATAGAGCCACATTTAGAGAATCATGAATACGAGTGATTATACTAACTCAACAATTGTGCATCAGAATTTGTCTCTTGAAACCACCCAACAAGGATTAGAATAGAAATTATTAGTTTATTATAAGTCACTAATTGATACCATCAGCAAGGTCACACTTAACTATTCTTATGACCAATAATGCCATTATTATTATTATAAGTTTAAAGGTTTAAATGATTTTTTAGACTTTAACAATGATGTACTGATATTATACCATTATTTTATTCTTTATATAATCATAAATTACAATTAATATAACTTTTTTTTTAAAAGACATAACATAAATGAAGTGTTATAATTAGATAAATGTCTAAAAATACTATAAAGTTAATTTTGCATAATCCTTTTTTTTTATTGAGATTAGATTAGGAATAATTTTAATAATAATATTGTTTTGGTGACATAAAAACAGCCCACATGACCTCAAAGTTGGGTTTGGAATCCAAAAGTAAACAGTCTTATCCACCATAGCTCCTCCACTCATCAAAACAAAAGGCTTTGATTTCCAACTTGGAGGAAGCAACAATTCTTAGAAAGAACAAAATATGAGCACATAGCAGTAGAACAAAAAAAAGTGGTTACGAGAATTATGAATATAAGTGATATATACTAAGGAATCATGCACAGAATTTGTCCTTTCAAACCATCCATAATGGATAGATAACAAAGGATATTATTCATTATAGGTCACTTTTTGATATCATACTCAGGAATTCAAAATTAAACAATTAGATAGCATTGCATGTTCTGCCAATTAGAGGCACTGACATAGAAATAGATGAATTGAAAATCTCAGAGATGTGGTGGCATGTATATATGGACTAAATAGTTATATATATATATATAAACACCAAACCAAGAAAGAAAACATTAATTACCTTGACCTCATCAACATCCACATTCAGAAAGAGAACATTTTGATAGGTGGAGGCCAGTTGTTGAAAGAAATTATTCATAGCTATAGAAGGCATGCACCAATAAGCAGAGAAATGAACCATAACCTGCAATAGGCAGAATAAGAGTTATGAATAACCTTAATCAACCAATTATAGTAGTAATTAGAAATGAAAACTGATTTATAAGTTATAACTAAATGATACTCACAGGGTAACCTTTATTGGTTGCATTAGTTATGTGGTGTTCCCATGATTTTCTTGAGTCAATTTTCACAACCTTAGATTTTTTGAGCTGTTTTTGGCCTTTCATTTCTTTCTGCCGCAGCTGCTTCTTCTTCAAAATGTTGATTTATATATAAAGAAAATATCAATAGTACTGTAGAAGAAAAATGCTGATTTTCTCTTGAATAATACATTTGTTTAATTGAATTATATAAAACAGGATATATAACCAATCTAATCTAGCTGGGGCCATTGTTTTAGCTATTTCTATGGTCATGTTTTCATTTGTCCTAGTAATAAAAATTGTAGTTAGACAAGAAACACTTCTATTACTATTTATTAATAACAAAAAAAAAAATGAAAAATAACAGAATTTTTCCAAATTAAAGAACACATCTTGCTAGTTGTCAGCTATGCTCCCTGACTCATGTAATGATGACAGAAAAAAGAGCACGGCAAATATTGTAGGAATCATAAAGAGCAAAAAAAAAAAAAAAACAATGTAAAGAAATTAAAAACAAAAAATGTTTTATTTACAAAGAATATAAAACATATGTATAAACTTATTAATGAATACACCATGCAATTTTGTGAAGTTATTGTGATACCATAATAAATCTAGAGATTTTGAGTGTGGATTACCTTATAAGTTTTTTTTTTTTTTTGTCATGCATTAGATATTACAGGTATTTTCTAATCCATTAAATCAAAGAATAATCAAGCTTGTAATATATATAACCGTTAATTAAAATTTTACACATGAAAATAATCCAACACAAGTTATTCCACTAAATAGTTAGATCATTTTTCCATATATAAATAAAATAAGATTTTACATTTCACTAACACTAACTCTATGGATTGTATGAGTTTTCATTAATGAAGTCATACAAGTTCCATTCAATAAAGGTATTATAAACCAAATGACATGGCTTTGTTAAACAAGAACTCATGTAACTATTGATTCAAAAACCAATTAAACAAAACACCTAAATTAATTAGGGTACCATAAAATTTCTTGTAATTTTTTCACCCTAAAGATAAGGTATCCCTATATATATTTGGAATCTATGAGATTAATCTCTTAAAACGTGTATATCACTGAAGTACGTTTTCTCTTTCACAACAAAGTTTTCTTCATAAATAGGTTAGGAAATCAAACTCATTTTAAGAAACTCAGCAATCTATCAACGTTGCATGACTTTTGTTGATTGTTTCGTAATTTTTTGTCCTTTAGTTTAATTAAGGTTTGGGGATTTCTTATTTTATTTGCAAATATTCTTAAAACCGAAAACTCCTGCTGGCAGGGTTATAAAACTATCCCCCAAACCAATGAAGTAATTACGTACAAGTCATTCCTGAAGTTAAGATATTTGATTCGAATCCTTGACATTATAAAGAAAGTTAGTAAGTTATAGTCTCCTTCTACGTGCTGGTCCAGTCTAATATATACTATTAGCCCCCAAAAATGAAAAAAAAAAAAAAAAAAAAAAACAAGATAAGCTAATGAATCTAGTCTTTCAGTTTTGGTAGGCTACAAAGTATACAAAGTGACAACAAAATCTTGAACCTTAACGTTTTTCTTTCCTATGGGGAACTTGCAAATTTGGCTAAATGCATTTGGGTATCTCATGTCATTTTCACAGCCACAATTTCTTTACTTACGAAACTCTAATGAGAGATATATGAATGAATGTACTGTTTGTGATGTGTAGGCTATCCTTGTTGGCATCTAATCTAAGCCTGCATATTATTTATCATGATGATTATCATGAATCAACCTTATCCCTATAACTTCTGAAACAACTAAATAATGATTATTAACCTTATCCCTATACTTTATCATTTAAGAGATTGACATATTTGAATAAATATTTTTTCATACACACAGTTCAGGGATCAATTCTTTGAACACATACTTAAAAGACAAGATTATTTATCAATCATGTCCTACATGGTCAGTTACTATGAAAACAGTTTAAAGCATGCATGCTTAATCCTACTTAAACGTTTCGTTAGTACTCAACATAGAAGAAACATGTGAAAGATGAGTGACTAACTAACTGAGCAATATTGGGCAGTTTAATTTTAGAAAACATTTTTTTTTCATTTTCTGTTAAAATTAACTTTTAACTTTGTATATGAAATAATGAAACACAAACTAATGAAAGTTTGTTATCATGATCTTCTATACAAAATTTTAAAAACAGGAAAAAAGTGAAACACAAAGGTGTTATTTTTGTAACTAAATAACAGAGAGATTCTCCAGCTTTATACGTTTGTTTCACTTGAGCCCATTTAATTAGACTAAAATGATTCGTCTTAAAATCAAACACCTATGTGGACACGCTAATTCGTTAGCAGAATGCTCTATACTTTAGTCAACACGGTTAATGCTACAAGCATATCATTTTTTTTAGTTAAATGCCAATGTATAACTGTATGTGTTTAAGAGTACATGAAAAACATTATTATTGATTCATCACAATAATTATAAAGAGTTAGCAAAACAGTTAGATACCTTCAACTTATATGGTGTGAAAATTATCTATTTAACAAAAAAAATCTGGTGTTCAATTCAGTCATGTCAAAACTCTTTGGATCAGCAACACACAGTACTACAGAAAAAATTAGTCTTAGTCCAATAAATTGAAAGATACCCATGATAGGTAAAAAAAAAAAAAAAATTATCATTTCCATTATCACAAACAATTCCCTTTCCTATTTGTATAAGTGAAATGTTATATATAAATAAATACATAGCATTAAGCAGAATAACAAATTAAACAACTAGAATGAGTTCTATAAATGCAAACTTAGTAACTTTTTCTTCCCTATACAAGCTATATGCCGCTGTTAGAATCAATCTCATTTTCATTTTATTGTGGTACTCACACAGGCACTTGGTTGCCACAAATGGTTAAAAAAACCAAAACAAATACACATTTGTGAAGATCAGAAATAGCTCAAGCGAGACTCTATGGAACGTCCATTGGTTTGACGCCTAGGTGTTCCAATCTCACAAGCATTGACTCTTGATGCAAACCTGAGTGAGCATAGTGACTCACCAACTGAAGAAGGATCAGGTGATATGTTCACAAACATCAGTGTCTTGGAGTCTCCACCTAGACAAGGCTGTTCAACCATCATGTTCAAGACATTAGTATTAGATCATCTCAAATCATCAATATAGTAGTGTGGAATTTGAAAATAAGTTTAATTGTCATGCACTTTAAGTGTGAAGCTTTCTACATTATCAACCCATCAGAAATCATCCTTAGAATGACTTTTTACATTAGGATAATTATGATAAAAGTCAACAAACTTATCATACATAATGAGTTCTGATTCTGATTGGCTGATAGTGTAAAAGTTTTTATATTGAGAATACATGACAATTAGACTCTTCAAAATGCTATGTGAAAGAATAATAATGGATTACCTGAAGCAGATATGTAAGCTTTGAGTTCCTGAATGGCACGTGATCCTCCTTCTTGGCTAAGGCGAATATAACATCACTCAATGATGATAAACTTTTGTTGATTGCCTGATTACAAATGAAAGAGTTTAAACTATTTGAAGTGAAATAAGCACAAGAGAAAGTGAAAATCACCATGGAATTACATACTTGAGTTTCTTTCAATCGGTCCCCAGTTGATCCACTCTTTGAAAGACGCTCGCTACCAGCAAGATCAATGAGATTCAAAACACCTTGTACTTGTTGGTCAGTGCTCTGGAAGAAAGACAAAATAGGTTGCATTGTGATGCAAGTCAGTCTGTCTATCAATGGTTGAGATGGAAATTGAAAATTGAATATAGAACATGCTTTTAGTTATTGTCATAACAGAAACATGATCTTTACCTCATTTACACCATATATTCGAAGAGTGAATACAAAATGACTTCTTGATGATTGTTCATTCATCTGGGTTTTTCCCACAGATCTAAAAGGAGATAATAAGAAGAAAAAATCATTACAGTTAAGTTGGACATAAAAAATGTTAAGTGTTATGGCTACTAAGAGAAAAAAAAAATATATTTTGTTGTATTGAAATTATGTTATACTAAACCAGTTGCTCATTTCTCTTAATCCTATATAAGCTATAAAATGATAATTTCCAAATGCATCGAGAAGTGTAGGTATATAATGTTGGCCATAAAATAGCAAGTTCATTTGCAGTATCTTATTGAGACAATAATAATAATTAAAAGTTTGTTAAATCTCACACGAAAAAATTAAATAAACACTAGAAATTAGTTACCTGCTATTTGCAGCTTGATTTAAAAGAAAAGCAACCTCTTTAGCACTATTAACATCCACTACTGTGAGATCAGAAACTTGTGTATTTCCATTTGCATCATGTTTGATTGTATATTGTTTCCCAGGAGTACCATTTTCCACGCGTGTTGTTGTAGATATCAGATCACGAATAGTTTCATTGTATATTTCCAACATTGACACCTGAAAATTTTGTGACAAACAACTTCATCAATTCAGCAACATATTTAAGACTTTACATACATTGCAATGATGTGTGAAATTAACAAGACAAATTCTCTATCTTACCTGCATTTCATATTTCCAGCCCTGAGGTTGCTGAGACTGCTTTGCTTGAAATATTTGTTCTAATGAACGTGGTATCAAGCCCTTTTCCTCTGGATGTCCCGGCCTTCCCATCATTGTATAGGTTTTTCCTGACCCTGTTTGACCATAGGCAAAGATGCAAACCTGAAAAAGAAAACATCGTCATATTGATTCACACAGATGCATGCTACTAGAAAAGCATCATCTCACACCAAATGTAACTGACAGACACGTGTCTTATAGTACAGATAGGTCAGAACTCAGAACCAAAGTATCACAAGGCAGAAGGGCAAAGATACCATACAACATAAAAGTGAGTATACTATAGAAATTAAAGGGTTTTAGGATTCTGCTTTTCCAAAACTGACTAGTGATTGTGTGTGCAATGGTTGATACATATGTATATAGAATCTTAAACGAATAGTGCTTTAGAGATGACAGAAGAACTTTGAAATTACCTTGTAACCATCGAGAGCACTTTGTACAAGCTGTGAAATTTCTACAAAAACTTCTTCTTGTAATGCCTCTGGTGTAAAGACTTTATCAAATGTAAAAGAATGTTTTTGGCCTAAGAACAAAACATGAGCAACATGAGTTGACATTTTGACAACATAATCTAATTCAAGCAAAAAGAAACAAGAATAGTTTCAAATGCATCATCACAATAGATATACCATTTTGGGCTAGGTCAATGGCTCGTCCAGAAGTTTCCATTGATGTTGGATAGCTGAAAATCTTTCCTTCTGTGCTACAACTTTCATCAGGTAGTAAAGGCCTCACTCGACAGAATACACGAATGTTCCCTTTTAGCTCCTGTTAAAATGAAGATTATTAAGGTGTTGATTTTTTTTATTACTATTATAATTATTATTATCAACAAATCTTTTGGCTCAGTGAATTACCAAAATAGTATTATGTAACTTTTTCCGCAGCCTCTCCCCTTCTATAAGTTTATATTCTGCATCTTCTAAGCGTCTTTGTAACTCATTCACAAGTTTCTGCTGTCCTTCATATTCTGTCCTTGTCTCATACACAGATATATCAGACACCTAACAAGGAACAAAATCCATGAATAAGATAAATAATCATCATAATCTATATGTCAAGGACCAACTTTAAAAATTTCACATTCTTTATCTAACAATATATCAAATGGTTTGACACCTAATAGTATACAACTTTAAAAAAAAAAAATCCTGATTACCTGCAGTTTCTTCTCTGCAGTTGCTAGCTTCTCTTCCAATGCCTTTAACTGAGTATCTTTCAAAGAACATTTTTCCTGTAGGGCAGGAGGCTCATCTTCTCATGACTCCATATTAACAAAATGTTGTGATATTTAATAAAAATAAATAGGGCATACAAACCAACCTCCAGATCATTTGCTTTTAACGTCAAGCTGTCCAATTCGGTGGAGGAGTGTTTTGTAGATTCTTTGAATTTCTCTAACTCAGAACTTAATGTTTGTACTTGAGATAACTGCCGATCTCGCTCATCTCTTACTTGTTGCAACTCTCCTCTTAGAGAAGAAACTTCTGTAGACAGGACATCCTTCTGTTTTATGGCCTCTTCTTGCGAAGACTATTAAAAGAATCAAGGAAACTGGGTAATATAGCTGCATGATAAGTTGGAAATAAAAGATAGAACAGAAAAGACAGCAAAACAAGTTCAATAACTATAGTCATCGGATCTTTTTTTGAAAGATTAAGATAGTTTATCTTAATCCAAAACCAAATTTTACATGTAAATGAAAAATGCAGAATGACCAAAGCATCAGGTCCTCTAGGAACAACATTTTGTCACTCTCGTTATTTTCACTGATATTCCAATTTCTTTAATATATGAAAAGTGTTATTGAATTCTTGCACATTGTTTGTATCTTTAGCAAGAAAAGTTTAAATTGATTTGATCTTATTAAAATACCTTATCCTCAACTTTCAAAACACCAATAGAAATATTAGAACCTTAGACAAAGATAAAATCATTGGACTTAAAGATTCAAAGAGGTAAGAGATTCTTTTTCTGGAGTGATTTTTTTTTCTTGCAAATAAAGAAATATAGTCCCAAAACTCTAGTATTGTAAATGCTAATGTTTTAGGGAAAAGATCAATTTAATTTCTCTGTTCCTTGTTATCATTGAATTTGAAGGTTTATCATTGCATGATTATTGACTATTTTTGAACAATAAACTATTTTCCTTAAGCATTTCTCCATTCACAAATCACTCATTCAAAACTAGTTGACGATGAAGAGGAAAAAATCATCAGATTCTCTCTAATCATGGCCACAAAAATTGCAGCTTCCATATTTTTGTGCTTATCACAAAGCTTTTTTATTTATCTACTAAGACAGTGTATACAGTCTAGTTGAGTTCCAAATTGAAACAGATGTGAAAGCAAACTCACAACGGATATAGTAAGTTGACCCCTTAACATGGTTATGCTCTCCACTACAGTAGCCTTCTCTTTTTCTACACGTTTAAGTTCATCCTCAACCGACGAAAGCTCAGAATGAAGCTTTCCATTGTACTGTTGTAAGCTTGTAATGTAATCCTGTAACCGCTTATACATTTCATTGAGTGATGCTATCTGCAGAAGTTCACAGATGAAGACATTTATTTATCAGCATAATTCACAAATGACTGAAAAAAAATTGAGAAGAGGAAAGAATCAATGAAATTCATTGAATTGGAATTGTACTATTTATTTTACCTTCTGATTTGCACTTTGCATCTCTCGTTGAGCTCTTCCAAGGTCCTCTGAAAGTGTACTATGTGACCTCTCAATGTCAAGCCTAGCTTCTCTCTCCTTAACAAGAGTTTCCACTGCAGCCTTGAATTTGCAAAGATAATAAAAAGTTTAGAGTTCATCATATAACATTTCCTTTCGCCATTTTGTTGCTTTCATCCAATTGACTAAAAAATCTTTCTCACCGATCTTTCAGTTTCTTCCTTGATCAATTTTTCTTGCAAAGAAGTGCAATTCCTTCTCATTTCTGTGATAATTGAATTTAACTCTTCTTCCTTGATTTTAAGCAGCAACTCTATGATCAAACAATTCAAAGCATAATAATAGTCAAAATCAGAAAGGGTGTTTCATAATTGAAAGTGAAGAACAAAATGAAAAATAATCTTACCAATTTCTATGCTTTTTTGCTGACTCAATTCCAGTGAATTCTTTAACTTTTCATGCTCTAGAGAGTAGTACATCTCAAGGTCTTGGAGCCATCTGATACAAACCTTAAGCCTTTTTATATAATCCATCATATTCTCACATCGTTCCTATAAGCAAAGAGCATGATGATAATATTGTCAGATTTCATCTTAAAACCAATTGACGTTAAGAGAAGTTTCCCAACAGATACATAAGCTGCACCCACCAGATACTTGAGAAGACAGAAGATGTGGAACTTCCCAACAAATATATGAGTAATCAAACAATAATTCAAGCAACACTATGTACCATGTAAACAAACAACACACAAAGCCATGAGCCTTGAACATTTTGATCTCAAATCCAAATATAAGAACAAAGCACATACACATACACACACTCCTTAATTAAAATTCCAAACTTGAATTAACCTTATAATTAAATCTGTCCTTTCTCTTGGCTTTCTCATTAAGCAATGCTTCCACGTCCTCTCTTGTGAACTCTATGACACCATAGTCCGATCCAGCATTGCTTGGAGGGGCACTACTGGGGCTAAGATCGTGGCCACCGCCATTGACAACTGTGAAAGCTTGCCTTGTTCTTCCATTAATTGGAGTCCCCACCATTGTCTCTGCTCCAACTCGTTGCTCTTTGTTTTTGTCTAGGAGGAGCACATCACCCTCAAAACTCTGAAACCTCAACATGAAAAAATATTATATTTTAAAGCATTTTGATGCAAGGAAATTGAAGAACAAGAACAACCCATGATTAAACCTCAGGTGGACATTTGAAAAAAACAAAAGGGTACCTTTGAAAGAGGTGGAGGTGTGGATGTGAGTAAAAATGGAGGCCTGTTCTGGATTTTGGTGACCATTTTGAAGCACAAGCACCTAGTTAGAGAGAGAGAGAAAGAGAGAGACTGTGACTAATGTGGGTCCATGAATTGTTTTGAAAGATAACAAATAACAATATATATGAAAAAAAACAGTTGCTTTAGCAGGCAGGAAGATTGATGAATTGAGGATGATCCACAAACACAAAGAAGAGAGAGAGAGAGATGAATAGTGAGAGAGAAGAAAGTGAAAAAAAAACTAAAAAATCATAAAACAGAGTGAAACTTTAATGATGTGTTTCTTAGAGATGATGATAGATTGCATGATGTTCTTTTTGTTAATTGTTACTTAGTTTGGTACTCCGTGGTTGAGTTTGAATTAGTTTAGATTTCACTGTCTTCTCTTGAACGTTCAAAAATTAACTCAAATTCTCTGTTTGAGTTTTAAATTTTGTAAAATGACTCATTTAAATAAAAAAAAATTGGTGTGCACATTCAAAGGAGTTAGTATAACCATATGTATCAGAATGCACGTTTTTGGTAATTTCAAGAAGTTGCATGAGGAATTTTAAAAGGATAATAACGATGTTTCATAATAATGGTAATAATAATTTGAGGAGATTTTTTAACCTTTAAATGCTGTGGGGGTCACGTGTAGTAAGATTCTTGTATCTTGACAAGTGTAACAATCATAATATTCATCATTATAAAAAATTCTTGAAGCTTTTAACCATTGGAAATTTGAAAAATATCACACTCAGATCCGAGTTCTTGGGCAATAGGTTTGTCTATTCTCATGCTATGATGCATATAAAATTGATTATAAAATTCAGTAGTTTATTGAGTAAATAGTAACAATAGAAAAGTTGTGTTTTTAAATGTTCAACGTTATAATAATTGATTTCTTAAAAAAAATCACTATAATAGACTGACATAGGCAGGGAGATAAAATGATATAACAAAAAGTTTATAGGAAAAACTCGAGATAAAATAATATTGAAGAAAAAAAATACCCTTTTCTAATATCCTAAACATCAATTATTTAATTTGGTGCCGAGATAACTATCTAATTATGGAATGTTAATTAGCGATCATTTAGGCGCGAGATTCAATGGAACTTAGATACTGATTATAGGTTTTAGTTGTTGTATCTACTTAAAATAATAGTAAGAAATTACAAAATGCTACGTAGTTTTAAAGTATCCAAAATAATGTGTATATATATAATAAACTACTATATGGAAAACACTTAATTTTCATAGTTTCATACATAGCACAGTGATATAAATCGTATAAAAAAAATGCTTTGTAACGAACAAAACGACTATGCGGGTTAGATCGAACAAAGCTATATATACCTACTGATTAAGACTTCAAGAAATTCAATAAGTATACAAATAATTGATAGTTTGGTGGCATCAAAGTTACCTTAAAGAATAAGAAATGGATGCTTTATAATAGGAAATAATTATTGAACCCTGTGCTTCCTTAAAGAATTACAATTTGCTAAACTACATTACGCCCTAAATTCTTTTAATATTTGTTTGAGTTTAATTAAAAATGGATGATAACGAAAGAGTGAAGTGTTGTACAAAGTTTAAAATAAAAAAAAAGTTGTCGGTAGTTAAAACACGATTTGCTCTCTAATAAACAGAAACAACAAGGCTAAAATCCTTCACCCTAGAATTATAATATATATAGAATAAAAAGAAATGAAACTAATGGGTTAAAGTTAAAAAAAATCATCAATTTTATTAATAATTAATTTTCGTTTAAAAATTTATCTAACTACTTTTAATAAAAAAAAATATTTTTAATCACATTTTATTCCTCCACAAAACTTGAATGTTAAACATGATTCAAAATATCACTAATTAACTTTTTATAATGTAAGATGCATCCAAACAGTGAATATAATACGTGAATAGTTTTCTTTATACTCAATTAATTTCACTCCTATCAAGTATACTATTAAAAATAAATGCAACGTACAATTATGTTGAAAACGATTGTTGCTGAATGTTTCATTTTCATCAAACTTCCCTAGCTATTTTCAAACATATATTTTTAGTAAAAGAATCTTTAAGCATAACTATTTTATATATTTATGAATTCAGATAAAAATGTTCAGTAAAACTACGCAGATCCCTTAATTAAGTTACAATTTATTCCCAAATCTCAAAGACTTCAACTTTAATGTTACTTACACCAATTAAACAAGAATAAATTAATGCTCATTATTAAACCCTCTTGCTGTGCAAGGAGATCCAACATATAACTATTTTCTCTGTTGCTTTAGATTGGGGCTAAGAATTTTCCCTTTCATTTTCCAAGAAAAGTTAGTATACAACTTTCTGTGCCAACTTAAATAGCAGAATGGAATATACACAGTGAAAGCAATAAGATCACATACCTCACTCACATGTTATAAGTAGTTGGTGCTTTCCATTCACTTCTTGGTACTCAGCAGCATTCTGTGTCCTTTTCCTATGACCCCCTTTATATGAGGCTTCTTCTTTAGCTATGCCTATGGAATTGACTCATCTTCTTCTCCATGCACCAAATAAAGTTTTGAACTGAACCTGCTGTTGCTCAATATGCTAAGAAAAAAAATATGATTTTAGTCTTCATCTATTTGAAGTTTTGCTTTTTAATCCTTAAACTATTGTGTAATTGATCTTCTTCATAAAAAGAAAAATACTTTGAGTATGAATACCAATCAAATAATAGTTACCAGTTAAATAGTAGTTTATGGATTTAAAAGTAAAATCTTCAATAATTAAGAGACTAAACATATTTTACATTTATACTAAATAACTGTACTTAAATCCTTTTTTTCCATGTTAAGTAGAATAAAGTTCAAAATTCTTCATGTCACAACCTCACACAGGATGCTCAGATCTTGCTCTTTTAAAGGTAGCAATTCAGTGTCAACTAACGTTCCAAGGGATCAATCAGACACACCCTTTAGCCTTTTCTTTGCACAAAGTCTAGCTAGCAGGTTACTTACTCTATGTATCTTGCTCAAAATCTGAAAATGGGTACCAAATCTTACTAAAATAAAAAATTTAATCCAAAAATGATAATAATAAGAAGCAGCATTGCTATTTAATTTCTTTTATTAATTAGGATTGCAGTTTCTTGCTTATTGCATTAGTACAAAGAGTTTCATGCCCACTAGAGTTGATTTAGTACTAGTTAGGTAGGGGTGTGAAAAAAAAAAACCTGCTTGGGTCAAAGTGTTTTTGAATCAAATTGAAATTAAATTGATTTTTATTTATATATGTTTGGAAAAGGAAATTTATAATTTTTTTAGAAAAAAGAAATGATTTGGTTAATCAAATTTATTTTTTGAAATCGATTCAATTTAAAAATCAGTCAAAAATCTATTCAAAACCATATCAGTTGAGTTTTTTTTATTAAACTAATTTTTACACTATCTTAATGATGAGAGTTGAAATAATATGTATGAGATCATAAATTTAAATCTTGTAGGACTATTAAAAAAAAAAGCTTCATTTTACAAAGAAAATTACTGGCTCGGTCTCCTTGAGATGCAGAAATATACGTAAGTGTGCACTTTGGTGTGATGAATATTGAAGCTCAACAAAGTCATTTTTTTTATAACCAGAGCTCAACAAAGTCATTGATCTACCAATCACAATCTCATGTCATGGTTATAATTTGGGTGTGTTATACACAAAGGTGTTGTGATCTTGATCTACCAATCACAAGGGGTTCCTTAATTTCAAGTAATTAGTTTATAGATGGTAGAGCATTATTTTTAGTGGTTCTATAATTGCTAGAATTGAACCACATTTTAATTTTTTGTTTTTTAATAGATGAGTTGCACTTGCACATGATAAACTGAATATGGTTAAGCTAGCTTCTCTACCTCTCTTTATATTTTAACAATCCAAAGTGGTAGTATGAGACAAGTGAAAAAAAGTAATCAATGCATAGTTGAAACTTGAAAGTATCAAATTTGCGTTGTAGCCTGCATATTCTTATGCCTATATATGAATGTGTTCATTAGTTACAACTAGCTAGGCACGTGGATGCTTATGGATTTTAGCATTTTTCAAAATTAGATTAATACTAGCACTAGTGTTTGTTCTTAACCCATGTATACTAGATTATTCTGGTTCTTAAGAAACAACAATAAAATTAAAAACAAATGTTTATTATCGCTTAGAGAGTAGAGACAAACACATTCTTTCGTACAATAAGTGACAAAATAAAATATTTTATTTATCTACCGTCTCTTGACATAGTCCTGACTCATGAGACTTTTTAAAATTAAATTATCACGTTTGCTAAGTCTGAAAATCCCGAGGAAGTGGCTTAACGGCTAAATAATAATTTGGCATTACTAAGCAGACCGTTACTTACGTATTTGAATCTCAATTATGTTAATCATTTGAAATCACGTTATACTAAAATATACTTTTAATCTGTTTCCATTTATTTCTTTTTAGTTTTATCTTGTAAGTGTAGACTGCAGAGAGTTTTGCTTTCAAAGTCAAATGTGTTTATTTTATTACATCAAATTTGCATTTATCATCAATTTTTTTAATTACAATAACAATGTTGATTTTGGTTGACTTTAACTGTTCATTTGATGTGACATTTTTCAGATTTCACCATCTGAGAAAATAACTAATTTAATTTAATTAATAGAAATATTTTGAAGGAATCAAAATGATTTTTTTTAAATTAGATGGTTAAACAAAAAAAAAAGCTGAAATATTAAAATTGTATTGTAGCCTTAAATTTAACATAAATGCTTGTTTGGGAATTGTTTTTGAAGGTAAACTTTTTTTTTTTTTTAATAAAAAACTGTAAGAAAATCAAAAGAATTTATTTATACTTCAAAATTATTTTTTCACTGTATAACGAAAGTGAATTATTTAGGAGTACAATTTTCCTTACTCCGTTACAATTTTAAAAATAAATTTGTATATGTGCATAAATAAAGAGAAAAAGAAACTTACATTATATCATATGTTACCTTTCTGTGGCTTAGTATAGAATATGTTTATGAATGATACCATTTGTTAACTCTTTTTTCTTTCTGAAAATAAGTTTACTACACTCTCCATTATTTGTCATCTTACCATAGAAACGAGGCTTTTTCCTTTTAGAGTTATATTTTATATATTAATATATATATTAACAAGTAAATGCAATATATCAGAAGGGGATGTAGCTCAGATGGTAGAGCGCTCGCTTAGCATGCGAGAGGTACGGGGATCGATGCCCCGCATCTCCATCTGAGGAGTGTTGTTTTAATCTTTTTTTCTAAACACGACAAATTTCTAGATTGCCTTGTATCTGTTTGTGGAAATGCCTATGTGAATGTTTTGACTTTATGGCTGCAGAGGTCATGGAGTGTTGTGCAATGCAAGTCTATATGGTCACATCTCACCAATTTCAGTACTCTTTTAGGTCCATTTGGTCCAAGTTCCAACCCCATCTCGTTAAAATCCTCATATACATTCTTGAGATCTAAAGAAGTGCCATTTCACTAACTTTTAGATGGTTGATGAGAGAACGTGATTTTTTTTTTCTTCTTATTTCCTTTTCTTACTAATGCTTATAGAAAAAAAAATTATCCAAATAGAACCAATACTTTGAAACACGACCACAGTATGCCTTTTCATTTAAATTGCATTTTTTTAAGAGAAAAATAAAATTGGGGTCACAAAGCTACAAAGCTAGTGGTAAAATCTTAATTTAATGATCACCTTCGAGCACACACCCCATGTGAAGTGAGATGCCGGTGAGAAAAAAAAAATTTGACGGTCTGCATATTTTAATTTTGCTGACCATTTTTTTTTATAATATTCCGTGTCTAGGTATAAGGTTCTAAATTATTTGAACAAACATTAATAAAAAAGAATAAGAACAAGAAGAAAATAGGAACAAAGCAAACAAGATAATGCTTCCTTTGTTTGGTAGTACGGAATGGCATGTGGATGTACACAATGAATAAGAAGTTTGAGTTGGATGGGAATGTTCCATTCTCATCTATGCCCATATGGTCATATATGTTAAAAGAAATAGAAAAAAATGATGATTTAGTTAGGTGTAAAAAAGTTTAACACTTTTTATAAAATAATGAGTTATAATTGAAAGACATTATAAAATTATTACTATTAAACCAAAGAAAAAAACATATGAATAATTTTGTTTATATTCATCCTTATAAAGTTTTTAGGATCATTATTTTTTTTCATTTGTCATGGGGCTCACATTCAAGAGAATCCAACAAATAAAATATGTCTTTAAGTGGCCTGTTGATTCGAATTAACTAATTAACAACTATGTCATTATGGTTTTCGTGACCAATGTGTTGTTTAAATGACAAGAACCAACTTTGTTCATTGGATTTTGTTTTCGGAATGATTTGTAGGAAACTGTTGTCAGTCACATGTAAAACTTTCATTGCAACAAAGAATTTCGCCCACCGATGGGACCTCTATCATTATCCTGTCTCCAACGATTTCATTTGCTTCTGTTAATCATGGTTCCAACATTTACCTGAACTTAAGCTGTTACTAATTACTATCATTATTTTATTGCCTTTTTCTTCGAGAATTTGGACAATTATTGGGCCCTGGCATGAAATTTCAGTTTTCCTAGTTTGCACACGGGAACAGGATTCATTTCTGTCCCAATTTGTGTTTTAGAATAGAGAGGAAACAAGACACAGTCATGTATTCTTTTATAAGAATTAATATTCTTTATTGAGTATTAGAGGACTGAGATAATGATATAACTCAATTTATTGTGTTAGGTATTAATTTTGCGTTTTTTTTTTTTTATAACTCATGCTACAGTGTGTGATTATTATTGACCTTAAAAAAAAAAAATTTTAAAAGATGAAATTAAACAGGAAAGAATCGATGAGCCCTAGAAATGAAACCAACAAAGTCTTATACTATTAAAGCATCATCCTTATAGATTTTCATGAGAATTAATATTATAACTCAAAACAAGCATAGTTCATTTTCCTAGCATGGATCGGTAAGGATGTGTTTAACATGTCTCCATGTATATTTTTCCCATGAAAACTAATATATTTTATGCTGTGCTGGAAAACTTTTTATTCCCTTTATTTTCTTATTAATTTTTACACACGACACATCTTTTTTTCACTCAATTTCTCTACTATTTCTATCATTTTTTTTTCTTTTCTTTTCTTCTCATTTTCTTTTTCTCTTCGTTCCTAATCCAAACAGAACATAAATGTCAATTCAATTTGCACCACTCTATTGATGGATTGAGGCAAACAAGACGGGAGTTCACTTAACGACAATGCCTATATCATTAATTCTCCTATAATTTAGTTTTTTTTTTTTTGAAAGACTCCTATAATTTAGTTAAGAGAATGATTCATAACACATTTCACAAAAAGCCATTCATGCCAAAATAGTACCATTCTTGTACTACTATATTAGATTGCTCTAACCTTGTTAAATGCCAAAGTATTGCAAATATATCAAGTTGCTACTACTAACTATTACAAACTCTACTATCAATATCTAATTGTGTTCTAAATATGGTTTTATTACTTTAAATAAGTTGTTTATTTTTTTTAATCCTTAAAAATAATTAAAGTTTGTTTTTTATTCCTCGTGACAAATATTTTTTTTAATTATTTTATCTAAATTTTTAAATAAAATATATATAAATTTTATAATTTGTATCGGTTAGGGATCATAATAATTTAATTTTAAAAGTGTAAAAATTGATACAAATTAAAAAATTTATATACTTTGACAATTTTAGATAAAAAGATTAGAAACAACATTTTTCATCTTGAATGACTAAAAAAATAATTTTTAATTTGAAAGAATAAAAAAAAAAATTATTTGAACCTTCTGATAATTTCACACTGCTTTGAAATTAAACCACGATCCTATCCCTGGGAGCACTTTGATATTCGTACTTCCAATAATCTGCTATTACATATGGGAGCTTCTATAGTCTTCAAATCTGCATCCTGTGGTATCTCTAGCCTTCTAACATATCCAAATTCCCACCAATGGCCACACCTCCAGTCATTTACCTTTGTTTCTCCTTGCAGCTTCTTCCACTGTCCACTAGTTTCCACAACCTTCCTTTCATCAACATGGACTTGAATGCTATTTATCCCAGTTCCTGCTTTCACAAAATTAAAACACAAGTGTTACACAATTTTTTTTATCAGTCATATTTTTTTTTTTCTAAACAAGGCCAAGGCCATGATTTACTATTTTATTGATGGATCCACTGAATACTTAGTTATATTTTGTTAAATATCTCTGACCATAACCTGGTAAAAAAGAAAATTAGTAAAGGGTGGAGGTTTCCCTTGTTCCCAAATATATATAGTTGTAGTTCCCCCAAGTCATAAGGTTTTCTCATTTAATTTGAAATTTTAAAAATGATGGGGTAGCACATATATGGTAAATGCTATGTTATTATCTAATAACTATTTGTTAACTTATAATAACTATTTTAAATTCATATTAATGATAATTTCTGATTAGTTAATTAACAATGTAAAAACTTTTACAGTAACTATGTACATCTATTCAACTCTTTGTTTAACAAATAATATTCAATTTATGAAAATAATTAGTTACAAAACTGCAGAAGATTAATTTGTAGAATTTTGATTTAATGACCTGGTATTTCTGCCTTGAACACATAACCTTCATCGGTTTGATACCAATCCACAGTAGTAGTGTTTTGGTTGGAGCTCCATAGATGAGATAGCAAGATATCTGACTCAAACTCCCATAGGGGGAATGCATCAGAAGGATCAAACAACTTTCGAAACAACATTGGGCTGAAAAGTGACCCATTATCATCACCAAAAATCTTGTGCACTACTGTTGGATTAGCCTGGCTGAAGAAGAATCTTTTGAAAACATCTTCTCCCAATGGAGTGCACCATTTGTGTGGAGTTTGATCTGTTTGAACTTCTAGCTTCTTATTAGTACTAGTCATAATTGCTAATGATCAATTCACAAGCTAGATTAATGAATAATTGGGAGTGTGTGTGGTAGAGTGAAATATTTTCTGGTCTTGTGGTGGGAGAGGGAAGACATTTGATAAAGTAGAGATAATAATAATTCATTTGGAATATTTGGAAGCATGTAAAGCTAAAAGGAACATATTTTCTTTTCTATACCTTGGTTTAACAGAAAGACAAACTACTTCAAGCACATAACGTGAAGGTAATTAAATGCTATGTGGCTGGTTATTTGCAATCTATATATAAGTCCCTGAAATTAATTATTTTGGATTGTTATGGGTCTAAAAAAAATTTAATTTTACTTTGAGCCCTTATCAAATGACATGTCACAATTTTAACCATTAATTAATTAATAAAGAATATTTTTTAAAGATTCAAAACTTATTTAAGCTTATTAATAATTTAAGATAAAAAACATAAAAATACTTTCCCAAACATATGATTTTTTTAGTTTTAATTTTTTTCAAATCTAATTTTTAAAATAAAATGTATTTCACAAATTTTGAGTTTTAACTCATTTTTAATCAAAACACTTTTACAATTTCAAAATTAGGAGAAAAGAATTTGTGAATATGATGTTTACTTTTAAAAAAAATATAATAGATTCTTAGTTACAATTAACCATGACACTTATTTATACTTTGGCCACCAACATTATTGACACCATCATTAGGAATAACAAAATGAATCAAGTCCTATGAATCGATTTAGTAACTCACAATTAGGATTAGATTAGACTCTAAAAAATAAAGTCCAAATAAAAATTGAGTATATATATATATATATATATATATATATATATATTCATGCTACTAACTTAACGTCATTTGCAATTATACATTTTATCGATCTACTCTCAAGATCTCACTTGGTTAGACGCAAACATTTGCCTACACCATTGTCATAATGTCTAACGCAGGGTGAATCACAAATAAATATTCCACTACAATCAACAATGATTTAACCTAGTGATGTTAAGCTTATTGTAGGATCACATGTGAAAATATCATTTTCATTACAAAGAGTGTTGGACACTCAATTCACAAGTAGTACTAATTATTCTATTTATCAATATATAATATATAACTAACAAAAATTGTATGTCAGAAAAAAATGAAAATAAAATATTTAATTAACATAATTCATAATTTAATACATTAAATATATGTCTTTTATTTTTTTTTATCCATAAAAATCAAAAATAGTACTTATACATCCTTTTCAATCAATTAAGATAAACCCCTTTACCTAAGGATATACCAACACATCTTCACGTGTTTTTTCTTTTTTTATTACTTATATAACAAAAATTGTTTGTCTTATTATTTTGCAAAATAGCATGTCCAACCAGAGGGTTTACTACAATTTCTTTAAATGTCTACCTAACTTGCTTTAAAGCTTTTATTTTATTTTATTTTATTTAGATATATATAAAAGAATTTGAATAGTCACTTGGTATTGAAAGGCTTATTCCTACCCAAATGACTTTATTTTTTCTTGATAGTTTTATAGAACACAGATAATTCTTCTTCTATTTATAGTGAGTTTAAAAAAAATATTTTTTTTCAAATATTTAGTATACTTAAAGTGTTCTACTCCTTTTTATGTTGTATTTTAGAGGTATTCCAAAAAGCAAGAGTCTTACATTGTCTAACTACACTTTTTTTTTTTAAGCATAAAATGTGTTTTTAATTATTTTCTCAACTAATATTTTTGCTTTTAATCTCTCAACTAATATTTGATGGATTTTAGTCTCCAAACTATTTTTACAATTGAGTTTTAGTCCTTACTGTTAAATATTTTCATTAAATAATGATATTGTATTTCGGTTAAATAATGATGTTGTAGCTGATTTGTGATAGAAAAAAATTGATAGATAAAACTCTCAAGAAATTGTTGAGATAATTATTATTAAACATTTTCTAGCGGTTATAAAGCTATCAAAATCAATTAAAGTTTATTGGTTTGGCATCTAGCTTATAGTTTGTGACAAATTCTGACCGTTTTTATCTTGAAATATTTGCTTAATTTGGTGTCAAATCTTTATCCAATAAATATGTAAAAGAATATGAATATGACCAGTGACTTGATTTTTTTTTTTTTCTTTCAAAGTAAATTTACTTTCTAATAATAGTTTTACAAAACACAGTCCATCTCCATATTTTTATTTTCCATGTTTGAGTTTCAAAATATAATTCTTGTCAATTATTTTTTTTATAATGGTTCCCCTATCTCTTTATAAGCCGTATATTTTCTTCGTATGTTAATTTACAAATTTAATTAATTTAAATTTTAATGCAAACGTGTTAACATTACAAAATTCAATAACTAAAAAAACTTATAGAAACAACTAAAAAGACAAATACACAACATGTTTATTAATAAAAAAAATTATTTGTAAAATATTATTTTATTTTCAATATATATATTTAGTCAATACACGTTTTAAATATCATGTTAAACAGTTGTTTAGTGTAATTATATATTATATTTATTAAATATATTACTTAAGATAATTGGCTAGTCAATTTTTCTCAGTACTAAATTTAATATTTAACTACATAGAATATAATTCAATGTTAAAATCACAATTAAATATTATACATTTGATTGAATATAATATATTTATTAATTTAATAAATCAAAATATGTATCATAAATGAATACTTTTTAAGATGAATAGTATTTAAGGGAATGCAAACCAATGCAAGTGAAGTGTTATCTTATATTTATTCTTCTTCAAGCTATTAAAAAAATAATAATGTTAGTTAAACAGGGGAAAACTCAAGCTTTATAGTGTTTTCTTTTTACAATCAGTACTTTTTAGTTTGTTTTTTTTTTAAAATAAGCCAACCCTGAAATTTGAGTTAGACCAATTTAAATGATTAGTCAATCTTGAGTCATGTTTTTTTCAATCTTCCTTATGAAAAAATTAAAATTAACATATATAACTGTTAGAGAATATATTTTTTAATTTTAATATAAAAGTTTGTCTTTTCATGTGAACAGTGATCAAGGATATAGTAGAAAATTCATGTGCATAATTATTATTTTTTTAGCCGTTACTAGTATTTTAAATTGTCTAACCAAGGAGTTTCCCTAAAAATTCTTGAGATGTTTGCTTAATTTTTGTTTAAAAATACTTTCCTTTAAATATATAAATGAATATGAATAGTTACTTGATTTTTAATGTGGTTTTTTCTTTCTTTTGAAAATGACTTTATTTTCTGAAATCTAATAATAATATTTCAGAACACAATTCATTCTCCATAATTATGTTTTTTATTTAATTTTAAAAAAAATCTTGTCAATTTTTTTTTTATATAAGTGCTCCCCACCTCTTTATATGCAATATGTTTTAATTAATAGTATGTCAATTTTAAAAAATAAATTTTAATGACAACATGATTATCTTATTAAGAAAAACATTTAGAGATAATTGAAAAGACAAATACATACAATGTTTATTTTTAAGATCTATATAGATAACAAATTTTAAGCACATAATGAAATCAATAAAATTGATATATATTTATTTCATGCTACCGACTTAAGGTCATTTCCAATCACACATTTGATTATCTACTCTCAAATTTCACTTAAATGGACACAAGCATTTGCCTACAGCATTGTTACATTTTTAGAACTTTATATGTTTTCATGTATATATATCAAGAGAATTTTGACAGAAGTCATCTTTATACCTTGTTTTGGTGTGGTGTTTGAAACTTGAATAATAGAATTTTTTTAGTATGGATTCAGTTTATACCATTATTAGTAGGATTGTGCAATGAATTGTTTTGTTACAAGATTTTGATAACAAAAAAAAAAAGACTCTATATTTATTAAAAATAGCATTTAATAATGTTTTTTTTTTTTTTTTTTAATTTAACACTTATAGGTTGACACTTAAAAGTTAGCTTTATTATCTTTATGAATTGAGTTGACACATTCTACTACATGTTTATAGTGCAATATGAGTTTTAAATTGGGTTTGTGATTATGTATTGCATATAAGATCACAAATGATATATTTTTAATAAAAGAAAGAATATCAACTCTTTTTTTAATTGACAATCAGATTTTATTTATTTATTTATTTATTTTACTTTATAAGTTATAAATTTCTTATTGATTTGTTTAAGAATGATGTGTTAACTAAGTGTTTCTTAAGAGAGAGCTTTATTATCTTTATGAATCGAGTTGATACATTCTACTACATATTTATAGTACAATATGAGTTTTAAATTAGGTATGTGATTATATATGGTATATAAGATCACAAATGATATTTTTTTTGAATTAAAAGAAGGAGTGTCAATTCTTTTTTTAATTGACAATCTGACTTTATTTTATAAGTTGTAAATTTCTTATTGATTTAAGAATTATATAAATACTATTTATATAATTTAAAATGTATTTACATATTCATTTTAAAATACATATAAAATATATTTATGATTTACATTATATAAAATATATTTATAAAACTTTATTTGTTATTAATAAACTATTAAAATTTTTGAATAAGATTATACAAAATATTGATTTTTTTTTAAATTATAGGCTTAAATATGATTTTAATCTATCAAATATAATATTTTTTTTTATTTTAGTCATTTAAATTAAAAGTTATATTTATAATCTTTCAAATATAATAAATGTTGTTTTTAATTATTCAACCATACAAATTTCGAAACAAAGTCAAATTGTGATGTAAAAAATTATTACAAATTACAAAATTTTTATATGTTGTTTGAAAATTTGGAAAAAATAGTAAAAATAATATTTATTACATCTGAATGACTAAAAAAATGAAACATTTTTTTTAAAGACTAATAATAATAAATACTTTATTTGAAAGAATAAAAATATATTTAAACTATTTTTTATCAAATTAAAATTTTATCAATGAAAACTAATTGATCATTTGCTGATTTAAATGAATCAAATTAAAGCTAATAAATGAATAAGATATTTTCTTTTAATTTTGCCACTTGTCAATTTTTTTTATTGGTTGTGTGCATGTGTGTCTATGCATGTAATTCTCCTTCTGTGGAGAAACACTTAGTTAAACAAAAACCTAACATATCATTTAAGCATAATCAATAAAAAAAAATTACAACTTATAAAGTAAAATAAATAAATAAAATCAGATTGTCAATTAAAAAAAAAATTGACATTCTTTCTTTTATTTAAAAAAAAATCTCATTTGTGATCTTATATATGATATTTAATCACATACCTAATTTAAAACTCATATTGCAATATTAATATGTAATAAAATGTATCAACTCAATTTATAAAGATAATAAAGTTATTTTTAAGTGTCAATCTATTAATTGTTAAATTAAAAAGACATTATTAAATGTTATTTTTAATAAATATAGTATCGTTAATCAAAATCTTGTAACGAAAAAATTCATTGCATAATCCTATAAATAAATATGTAATGGTATAGATTGAATCCATACAAAATTTTATTATTTAGGTTTCAAACACCACATCAAAACAAAACATAGAGATGACTTCTGTCAATATTGCTCTAGTAGCGGTGGTTTTTGCTTTATTAGTTTCCAATGGTAAATTCTCTTATAAAATGTATGAGTACATGAAAATATATAAAGTTCTAAGAATGTGCTAATAATATTGAATTTGTATTTTTTTTTTTTTTTTTTTGCGGGGCTTGGATTTATCAAGAATGACAGGTTCTCGTAAATGTAACGTAGACATTGAATGCAACTCGATGTTACCAACTTGTAAAGGAAAAGTTTTTTTTGTAATGAAAATGGAATTTGCATATGTGATCCTACAACAAGCTTAACATCACTAGGTCAAATCATTCCTAATTGTAGTGAAGTGTTTGTTTGTGATCCACCATGCCATATAGATTGTGACAATGGTGTAGGCAAATACTTGTGTCCGTTTAAGTGAGATTTGAGAGTAGATCAATAAAATGTATAATTACAAATGACCAAATCAGTAGGATGAAATGAATAAGTTCAATAAATATATAACAATTTTATTGATTATATTATGTATTTGTATTTTCAATTGTCTCTAGCTAAATGTTTTTCTTAATAAGATAAACATGTTACCATTAAAATTTATTTTTTAAAATTGATATACTATTAATTTAAACATACCGCATATAAAGTGGTAGGGGAGCCCTTATATATAAAAAAAATTGACAAGATTTTTTTTGAAACTCAAATAGAAAACATTATTATGGAGAATAAATTGTATTCTAAAATACTATTATTGAATTTAAGAAAGTAAAGTCATTTTGGAAAGAATGAAAAAACAACATTAAAATATTATTATTCTTCATACTCTTTTATATATTTAAAGGAAAAGGCTTTTAAAAAAAAGTTAAACAAACAGCTTAAGAAGTCTTAGTTAAACTCCTTGGTGAGACAAGTTAAAAAAATTATAAATTATTATTAGTTGTAAAAATAAAAATTATGCACATGAATTTTCTAGTATATCCTTGATCACTATTCACATGAAAAGACGAACTTTTAATATATTAAATTTAAAATTACATTAAATTAAATAAATATATTCTCTAACCATGCATATGTTATTATATATTTTAATTTTTTTAATAACAATTTGTGTTGGTTATATACTATATTAATAGAATAATCAATTGCGATTAAATTAATAAATATAGTATATTCAATAAAATGTATAATATTTAATTATGATTTTAATATTGAATTATATACTATGTAGTTAAATATTAAATTTAGTACTATAAGAAAAATTGACTAGAAAATTATCTTAAATAATATATTTAATAAATATAATATATAAACAGAGTAAAATATATATATATATATATATATATATATATATATATATATATATATATATACAATAATTTTTTATAGGAAACTGTATTTTTTAAACATATTATATTTAGTCAAACTAAAAAACACTATTAAATATAATTTTTAATAAATATAGTATATTTTTCTGTCCAAAAAACATAATTTACTTCAAATATGTAATGAAAAGTATTAACTGAATCCATACTTACCAAAATCTATAATTTAAGTCTCAACCTAACAAACACCAATTTTTAATAAGTTTTTTTAGTTATTGAATTTTGTAATGTTAACATGTTTACATTAAAATTTAAATTAATTAAATATGTAAATTGACATACCAAAAAACGCATGTTCACAGAATATATAATATATTGAAAAGACAATATTTCTTTATCAATAAAGTTTTATAGAAAATACTTAATTGTAATTTTGTTCTCCTGATTTTTCAAATACATAATTTTGGTGTTTTTATTTACAATTTTGGTTCTCTAATTAATTATTAACTAATAATGGTTGTTATTATATATATATATATATATATATATATATATAAACAAACAAACAAACAGTATTACATAAAAGATAGCTACCGACTGAAATTATTAGCAGCACCTGTGTTAATCTCCAATAAAAAATTCTGTTTTATCATTCCTAAATTTGCTCAAACTAATTAGTTAGGTTGATTATATTTAATATATTTATACTTTTCTTTTCAGAATTAAATAACCAATTTTTAAAATTATTATTAAAAATATTATTATTTTTAAGAAAATCTCAATTTAATTATTATATATAATTTATTTTTAACAGATTCTAATAGTTTTATTATAGGAGATTTACATACCCAAATTAACTAGTATTGAGTTGTATATATATATATATATCCCCATATTGTATTCTTGAAATATACGATACATAAAATAGAATTACAATCTGATATATATTTTTCAATTCCACCTGCATATCTGCTTACCTATTTGTCTCCTTGCTTTGCCTGTTTTTTTCTTTCTTTCTTTTCTTTCTGTGCAGATCTGTACAAACTCAGTCCTCCATTATCCTGTTCATCTCTGCATCATGGAGAAAACTGAGATTGTTAAACCCATTACAACCACCTTGAATGGACCAAACTACAATCTTTGGGTTCAAGGAATGAAGAGTTTTCTGATCGGACACAAGCTTTCGCGCATAGTTACCGGAGATGTTGTCAAGCCAACTCAAGAAAAAGATGAATCTGCTACAACATTTGTTGAACGCCTTGAGGATTGAGATAGTAAAAATCACTAGATCATCACGTGGTTGCACAACACGTCTGTACCATCTATCCATATTCAATTTAATAATTATGATTCGGCAAAAGAAATTTGGGATTTCTTGAAAAACCACTATCAAACCACTGGACTTGCACATTATTATTAGTTATGGACCACACTTCACAATACCAAGCAAGACCCTGGTCAATCAGTGAATGATTTTCTTGCTCAAGTTCAACCAATTTGGCATCAAATATCTCTGGCCAAAATCAATGTAGACCATCTTCATCTCATTCAAGTCCTTATGGCTCTTCGGCCCGAATATGAAGCCGTACAAGCCTCAGTGCTGCATCGAAATCCGCTTCCATCGTTAAACACTGCTATTCAAGAAATCATATTTGAAGAAACACGTTTGAATCTAGACAAAGCTCCTCAAATGGATGCTGCTCTTGCAACTACTAGATTCTCACACCAAGAAATCAAATCATCATCCATGTAAGAATTGCAATCGCACCGGTCATATATTTGCTAATTGTCCTACTATAGAGTGTAGGTACTGCCATGGTATTGGTCACATTCTTGAACATTGTCCCACGCGACCTCCAAAACAAAATCGTGGCTTCACAAAATCTAAGAATGTTCCAAAGTCTGGATCTTCCTCCATCTCTGTTGCTGCCACTGAGGGTTCGACTGCCATTACTATGAGTTATATTGAAGCTTTAATCAAACAAGTTATATCTTCCAAGACCTCTACTGCTATGTCTGCTACTCACGGTAATTCTTGTTGGTTTTTTTATTCTGCATGTAGTAATCATATGACCACTGATATAAAATCATTGCCTTCTGCGACACTTGTTTCATCCCTGCCACCAATCCACATAGCCAGTGGCAATACAATGAACATCACTCATACTGGTCATGTATCCACCTCAAAGCTCACCCTTCCTGACACATATTACATTCCTAACTTGAAACTTAATCTTATTTCTATTGGTCAATTGTGTGAACAAAGACTGAATGTTTACTTTTCTCCCTCTGGTGTTCAGGTACAGGATCCACAGACGAGCAAATCATTGGGACGAGTCGTAGGGTGGGTCGGTTATTTGAACTACAATCTCTTCACCTTCCTAAACATCATATCTCTGCTGCTACTCTGAATTCTCCAATTCATCAATGGCATCTTCAACTTGGTCATGCCTCAGCAAGCAAAATTCAACCTCTAATATCTCATGGGTTATTAGGATCCACAAAGTTTGAGTCTTTTGATTGTTTACATTGTTAACTTGCAAAACAACCTGCTTTATCCTTTAATTGTAATTTTTCTATTTTCGATAGTCCTTTTGATTTGATTCATTCAGATATTTGGGGACCCTCTCCTGTTTCTTCAATAAATGGTTTTCGTTACTTTGTATTGTTTATTGACGGTTTTTCTCGCTTTATATGGATATATTTTTTAAAAAATCGCTCTGAATTACCTCAAACTTATATTTCTTTTGCTCGTATGGTTAAAACACAATTTTCTTGTGCCATTAAGATTCTTCGCACAGACAATGCAATGGAATATCGTGAATCTTCCTTGCTTCAGTTTCTCAGTTAGCAAGACACCGTGGTTCAATGTTCATGTCCTCACACCTCCCAACAAAATGGTCAGGCTAAACGAAAACACCGTCACATCCTTGACTCAGTTCGTGCTCTTCTCCTATCAGCCTCATGTTTAGAGAAGTTTTTGGGGGAAGCAACTCTTAATGTTGTCTATACAATTAATCAACTTCCCACCATAAATCTTCAAAACTCATCTCCTTTTGAAAAATTGTTTGGTAAATCTCCTGAATATTCCATTCTTAAACCTTTTGGATGTGCTTGTTTTGTTCCCTTGCAGCCTCATGAGCGCACAAAATTACAACCACGTGCTCGTTTGTGTTGCTTTCTTGGTTATGGCACAGAACACAAAGGATATCGCTGTTGGGACCCAATCTCCAACAGATTACGCATCTCACGTCATGTTACCTTTTGGGAAAACACCATGTTCTCCTCTCTTTCTACATTTCATCATTCTCTTCGTACTGACTCATTTTATTTCACTGATCCCTCAGTTGAGTTGTTTCCAAGTTCTAATGCAGATAACTCTAATGACCTTAATACTTGTCTGCCCTCACCTGCTCCTATTGAACCTTTTCTAGATGTTGAGCTTAATACTCATCCGCCCTCACCTGCTCCTACTAAACTTGTTCTGGATGTTGACACTATACCTGCATCTCGTCATTCCACCCGAGTAAGTAATCCACCTACTCGTCTTAATGATTACCATTGTTACTCTACTATTAAAACTCTCCATGAGCCTTGTTCTTATCGAGAGGCAAGTACTAACACCATTTGGCAACAAGCTATGGCTGAAGAAATTCAAGCTTTAGAAAAGACACATACTTGGGAATTAGTTGATCTTCCTCCAAATAAGATTCCTATTGGATGCAAATGGATCTACAAAATTAAAACTCGCTTTAATGGAATTGTAGAACGTTATAAAGCTCGCCTAGTAGCCAAAGGGTACACTCAAGAGTATGGGATAGACTATGAAGAGACATTTGCTTCGGTAGCTCGAATAACATTTGTTCGTAGCCTCTTGGCCATTGCTGCAGTTCGTAAATGGAAGCTTTTTCAGATGGATGTCAAAAATGCTTTCCTTCATGGTGATTTGACAGAAGAAGTATATATGCATCCTCCTCCAGGTTATCATTCTCCTCATAAGGTCTGTAAGCTTCAGAAAGCCTTATATGGATTGAAACAAGCTCCTAGAGCATGGTTTGCCAAGTTCAGTTCTACTCTAACACAGTTTGGTTTTCTCCCTAGTCCACATGATTCTGCTCTATTCACTCGAAGAAGTGATAGTGGTATTATAATTTTGCTTCTTTATGTAGATGATATGATCATAACCGGAGATAACAAGATTGGAATCTCAGCATTACAACAATATCTCAGTCACCATTTTGAAATGAAAGACCTTGGTGCCCTTAGTTATTTTTTGGGACTTGAAGTTTCCCAAGACTCAGAAGGCTATTATCTTTCCCAAGCCAAGTATGCCTCTGACTTGCTTTCTCGAGCAGACATCACAGACTGCAAGACTGAATTGACACCATTAGAAGTCAACTACAAACTCACACCACTTGACGGCACTCCTCTTGGAGATGCCACCCTGTATTGACAACTTGTTGGTAGTCTTGTTTACCTGACTGTCACTCGTCCTAACATTGCATATGCTGTTCATAAAGTCAGTCAATTTATGGCTGCTCTTCGATCATCTCATTTCTCTGCAGTTCTTTGTATTATTCGCTATGTTAAAGGTACTCTTTTTCATGGTTTACGCTTCTCTGCTAATTCATCCTTGGTCCTATCTGGATACTATGATGCAGATTGGGCAAGTGACCCAACAGATCGTCGCTCAACAACAGGGTATTGTTTCTTCTTAGGAAGTTCTCTCCTTTCTTGGCGTAGCAAAAAGCAAACAGTTGTTGCCCGATCAAGCACAGAATCTGAATATCGCGCTCTTGCTGATGCTACTTCTGAGTTACTTTGGTTACGATGGCTGTTAAATGATATGGGCGTTACACAATCCTCTGCTACTATACTTCATTGTGATAATAGAAGTGCTATCCAGATTTCCCATAATGATGTTTTTCATGAGCACACAAAACACATTGAAATTGATTGTTACCTTGTACGCCATCATGTTACTAATGGCACCATACAGTTGATTTCTATTCCTTCTATGGACCAACCAGCTGATATCTTCACCAAAACACATCATCCGATGCGCTTCAAAGATTTATCAAACAAACTCCAGTTGGCATCCACCATACCAACTAGAGTTTGAGGGAGGGTGTTAAGAGAAATTATAGGAATATTTTTTGATGATAGATTAATTATAGGGATACAGTTTTATTATAGCTTTATTATAGGAGATTTACATACTCAAATTAACTAGTGCTGAGTTGTATATATATATATCCTCATATTGTATTCTTGAAATATACGATACATAAAATAAAATCACAATATGATATACAGTATTTTCCAATTCCACCTTTTGCTAATACTAATGATGATTTGTTTTTATTTTTTTCATCATTTTTTATATATTTAATTATAGTAATAGTCATTAATATGTATAATATATATATTCTAATTAGATTAATATTTTAAGTTTTAACGCATTATTATTATAATAAATTAAAATAATATATATTTTATTTATTAATGATTCTAAAATACACTATAAAAATTAACACGTAAATAATAGATATTAAAATATTTTAAAATAAAAAATCACATTCAGAGGTCAAGAAATGTATGTTTTTATTCTTTGATTTTTTATTTTTTTTTATCACATATCCACCGTTCAACTATGCACAGGTTTTGGGGGATGGGAAATTGCACAAAGAAGGGTCCAGAGCCAAAGTTTTTGATTTTTCATCAGTCTATAGGATTAGATTTCATTTGTGTTGTGTTTGTAATACTCTCTTCAAAATTATTTCTTTTGCAACTTTATTACAACGATTGTATATATAAAGGACATATACGTTTAAGAATTCCATTGTACGAAGCTATAAAAGTGGTCTAGGAGTGAAGGTGAAAGGAAGGAAGGAGAAACAGTCGTAGGTGCGATAAAAAAAAAATGGTTTTAGAGTATATATACTTTTTTTTTTGGTTTTAGAGTATATATATATATTCATGCAATTCTTTAAATATAGATAATATTTTTTTTATTCCTTCAAATAAAAAGTCATTTTTTTAATCTTTAAAATAAAAAAATTATTTTAATTATTCTTACGAAAATACCAAACAAATTTATAATTTATAATAATTTTTAACCATTATAATTTTATTTGTTATATTTTTATATATTTGTGACGGTCAGTTATAAGTTATAAATTATAAATATCTTCATATTTATCTTTTCTAAAATTAACTAAAATAATAATTTTTTAATTTAAAAAAAAAATAAAAGTGAGTTTTCTGGAGCCCCTCTTGTTTGCAAAGACTCTTCCATACCGAAAACACTTCCTTCCATCATACTATTTCTTTTCACAAAGGTTTTTATTCTTTCGTTGCCCGTTCAATTGTTTTTTTTTTTTTTTATATTAAATCAACTTTCTTGATTCCTTTGTGCGTTTTTTTCATGCAAGAAAATAATTTTCTCTGTGACGGTTAGTTAGTTCTTTCATTAATAATTCTTTTGTTTATGTAATTATTTGCTTCTATCACTCCATTACATGTTTATCCATTACGTATTAATCCATAACTTCATTTTTTTATTTGTTGCATGAAAAAAACTTGTAGGGTTCCGCACAATGTCTTTGAATCACTGTCTTAGTATTGAGGTGTATAATTCACATGTTATAATTTTCTACATTATGTAATTTCTTCTTTCTAGATTTTGTTGGTTTTCTGTCTCTTCCATTATTCTTCTATTGATTTTTATGATGAAATTTCTCCACATGTTAATTCACTCCTGCTATTTTATAAAGATTTACAGGTGATGTATATATAGAAATCTTTATAGGATTTAGAGGTCAAGAAATGTATGTTTTTATTCTTTATTCGGTGAAGATTGGTGGTTTGTTTCTAATTTTTAATTTTTTTTATAACATGAGTTTAAATTCTTGTATTTAACTAGTTTTCTTTCTTAAATGGTCGTTAGTCTCTTTATATGCAGTATATCTTTTAACATATGTCAATTAGCTTACAAATTTTACTTTTAGTGTAACTTATTAAGATCACAAAATTCAATTAAGAATGAAAACCTTTGTGAAAAGACTGAAAATAAAAGTACACATGTTAAATTTTACCCCATATATTATATAGATAACATATTTCAATTATCTCATAAATTTTGATTCCGCTGAATAAGTATTCAAGTTATTCATTTGGTAATTCTATTTAAAGTCTTTTCCAGATACATGTTTATTGATATAATCCTTAGCATCTCACTAGTTCGTACACTTGCATTTGCATGTGGAAGTTATTGGGTCACAATAAACAGTATCGCACGGTGGGGCACAAGCTAAAGGAACACAATTGGTTAACTTTTTGCATTTTAGTGCTAGGATTGTTTTCTCCTCGTAACACACATTCTCCGCCACAACAAATGGCCCTTCCATGACAATAAGGTAGCTTCAAGTTGCATTCAACATTATTGTGACATTGACCAAAATCCGACATTGGTGGTAATGTGGTATACCCTTGAATCCAAGCACTACCATAAGATATAAAAATTTAGAAATGTTAGTACATTCTTCAAACTATTTATGTGATTTCATATAATCCATTGTTAAGATGATGAAGGAAAATACCGTCGGAAGCTAGCAAGAACGATCATGACAAATGTAATCTTGACCAAAACCATCCTTATGCCTTGTTTTGGTGCAGTGCTTTTAAGGTTGACACTTACAATAGCTTATTGACTTGATGGGCTTTAATGATACTCACTGCTACATATTTATAGTATATACAAAAATATTGTCATATATGGTGTATATAGTCATGGAGGAGAATTTTTTACATCTTATCTTTCGTTATGCATTTTTATATTAATATATATAAATATAAAAATTAATATATATTGCATAAGATAGTGGGTCAGTCAACATTTCTTGTAATACTAATTTTAATATTTATTAAAATAATATGCAGTTATTTTAAAAATATAATAAATAGTATTATGTTTAATGAATATAACATAACATTTTAAAATTATTAAATGAAGTTGTAATAATAAACGTATGCTTTACAACATGACTATATTGGTCAAACAAATATAAATTAGTACAAGTTATTGTGTTTTTCTTTCTAATCTTACTTCATATTTTATTATTTGGTTATAACTTGCCTAACCAAGATGCCAGACAATTGCTTTCAAACATTTTTCTATTTTAATCTATGAAAGAGTTTGAATTGTCTTTTGGTTTTAAAAGTTTTCTTTTTTCAAACCCACATTAACTACTTATTACTTTGTGAAAATTGTTTTATAATAGACAATTCATTGTCAACTATGATTCAATGAATATTGAGCATAAGTATTAATGTAGAATACACCATAAGTATTCGACTCAAATTTTTGTTAATAATTATCATTTTTCACTTTTCTAATTAAACTTGACAGTTTAATTATAATCATTTGATAAAAATATTTTATATAAGATATATAACGTTTAATCATGTGAGTCAATTTGATTATAATTATTGTACTTAATATATACACTGTTTACTATAATAATTTATAAATAAAAAAAGTAATTCAATTTAAATATTAAAACAAATTAAAGAAAAATCTCATTGAGTTTCGAGTTTCGTGTGATTGCACATACATCCTCTATTTTTTAATCATTATTTTCGTCCTCTCCCAAGGGTGTTAACATACTATTAAAGTAAAGGGAGTTTTCATATATAGTATATATGATCAATTTTTGAAATCTTATTTTTTGTTATTTATGTCTATATCAATATAAATATAAAAATTAATATATTAAATATGATAATTTGTTGGTCAACATTTCTTTCCATACTAATTTTAATTTTATTGAAATAATATTCAATTATTTTAAATTTTAATAAATATTATTTTTAATGAATACTATATATTTTGAATTATCATACGAAAATTGTTATAATATATGTATATGTATGCTTTACAACAATACTACCTGTCAAAAGAATGTAAACTAGCATAAACTATTTTGTATTTCTTTCTAATATTTTTTCATATTTTATTATTTGAATGTAACTTGCTTAAGCAATATGTCATTTAAATTTGTTGTTTCCAAATATTTTTAAGTCTCAATCAACCTTATCGTAGGCCTTCTCGAAGTCAATCTTGTACATGATGATACCTTTCTTGCCTTTCTTTGGATGATAAAGTAAGTAATTTCTTGAGTCAATAATGCATTGCCGCCTGTTCAAGATCTTAGGATGAAGCTACTTTGACATGGCCTAATAAGGTCATCCAGGAATGGGCAAATTTTCTGAATAAGAACTTTGGAGATAGTTTTCAATAGTACATTACAAAGACTTATTGGACAAAAGTTGTTTAGCTTAGTTGGATTATCTACTTTAGGAATAAGAGCTATTAATGTGTCAGCTAAACCTAGGTTGATCACTCTCGTTGCAAATGCATTCATCACCATCACCAAACATAATTTCCAATAGTGACCCAATACTTTTGAAAAAAGATTGGCTGAAAGCCATCTAATCCCAAGGCTTTGTATGGACTCATCAAGAAGATAGCTCTTCGAACCTCCATATTTGTTATTGGCCTAATGAGACTTTTGAAAAGTTCTTGAGTGATTCAAGGTACATTCATCAATTAAAGGCTATTAGGATAGCAAGACTCATGGTTTTGGAATAACCCTTTGAAGAAGGAGAGAGCTTTGGTTTTGAGTACCTCCTCCCCGAGCACCAAACATTGTTTATCATAAGTCCTAAGATTTTATTCATTCTTCTCCTAATGATAGCTTGGGAGTGAAAGAATTTGGTGTTTTTATTGCCAAATTGAACCCAATTCTCATGAAACTTTTGGAACCATAGTAACTCCTCCTCCACTAAAACCAATTCATGTTGTTTCTATAGGTTTTTCTCCAAGCAAATAAGGTCCGACGAGAACCCATAATCCAACTGTTTTTGTATGCCATACATCTGTGCTTCTAGGTGGCACTTGCGGTGGACGATATTGCCAAACACCTCCTTATTAATATTTATCAAAGCCTCCTTCACTGTGTACAACTTCCGCGTGGCATCCCCAAGAATTCCCTACCAACAGTCCCATACTTGTTCATCATAGTCAGCATGCACATCCAAGCATCTTGAAAGTGGAAGAGCTTCATTCTATGACTACGCGCCTTTGCATAGCTTAAGAGTAACGGGCTATAATTAGAGTTATTCGGGGTCAATAGCTCCATTAATGCGTGAGGGAGCATTAGATGATATTCCAGATTTGCCATGCAATGATCAAGACGTTTATGAATATGAATCCCATTCTAAGTATTTCTTCTCTAGGTAAAGAATCCTCTGACAGTCTCATATCCTTAAGGTTACACACATTGACGATCTCCACAAAACCCTTGTTAAATACTATATTTTTTAAATAAAATAAATATAACATATAACTAACACAAATTACTTACTATTAAAAAAAACTATATAATTAACACATATTATATTATATTATATATTAAACAATATTTTTATGAATATAATATATTTTTAAATTTAATATATAAAATATATGTATATTAAATGTTAAACTCTTCGTGTGAACAGTGGTAAAAAAAATATGTATATCAATGTAAACTCACGTAGTTTCATTTTATTTTTTTTTTGTCTAAGATCGGAGACTAATCCCACTTGTGATGCGTCAGTATAACAACCCATCTTTGTTACTTATATATCATCATAATATAAAGGTTTTAATAGTGACTTTACAAAATATATATATATATATATATATATATATATATATATATATATAAAAGTCTTAAGCTAGTCCCCCTGCTATATAAATATACATAAGAACACAATAAAAGTGGGATCTTGTCCTGCATGTGAAATCTCAATGCACTTCACTCGTAAGATGCCTGAGAACCTGCAACTACATCATTATCTGCTGCCTTGGCAACCACATGATCATCATAGTCAGACAACACAAATACAAACACAAAGCGCAAGTGTAGCCTTATTTATATAAAATAAACATAATTATATAAAGATATAAACTAAGGATAGATTTAGTTTAAAAGAGAATTGAATAAATTAATGATCATAAACCATGTAACCGGAGGCGAAACTAGGTTGGCCACTAGGGAGCCCCTTGACTTTTTTGTAATTATTTTTCTTATAGGGGTGCATTTAGTAATTTTTATGTACATTTAGCAATTTAATTTTCTTTTTTAGTCCATTTTTTTCAAATATTCCGTGATAAGTTACAACTTGTTACTTACACTTTTTTTCAAATACTTTAGGATATAATATTTGTTATTTTATAATTTTAAAAAAAAATCTTACATAAATATTATTTTTGTATTATTATTATTATTATATGATTTGTTTTTATTTCTTGATTATATTTTCTCTCAATTATCAAATCAATACCAATGTTTTTTTTTTTCTAGAAAATCTTATTTAAATATTAAATTTTAATTATTATACCTTTCATCTTTAATTTTTTTAATTGATAAAATTAATAATTTTTTTTCAAAAATCTTATATGAAGATAATATTTTATTAAATTTAGTTATTACATCATTTTTTTTTATCTTTTAAATTTATTTTCTAAACTATAAAATCAATAGCAATATTATCATTTTTTAATGCTATAATTTATCAAATTTTAGTTATTATACAATAAATTTTTAATTCACTTTTTTTGTTATAAAATCAATAATGATAATTTATTTTAATTTGTAAATAAATCTTAATGTAAATACTATATTTGATAAATTTTGTTATTATATATAATTAGTTTTTTCTTGAGTTAATATTATCTATAAAAAAGATGTTTCATATTAATTATAGAACATTTAAGAACATTTTATATACAATTGATTATATATTTTTTTTATTAAATAAATTCTTTGTTTGATAATTGCGCCCCCCCCCCCTCCGTCCTTCAATTCTGGGTTCGCCCTTGCATGTAACCTCATTCAACAAAACAATTTCAACTCACACTTTAATTTCGATTCACATTTCAATTTCAATTTGTAATTATATCATGTATGCCATGTTGACTTAACTCTATGGAGATTTCTACAACTTTTGAGCAGTCCTTGTAGGCCCTATCTCCTACTATGGTCTCACTTTCTGACCATTTAGGAAGTCCATTGTGCTACCTTATGGAGGATTTGTGGTTTATCAAATATAGACAAGTGTTGGTATCAGTTTACCTTTGTAAGGTTTGGAAAACTGTACATCTATAAGGATTCACTCACTTGTTTGTTGCCCACCACAAAATCCCCCTGCACTAAGTTGAGAGCCAACGTAACACTCTCAACTTACGTACCTACCCATATAAACTATCATCTAGACATGATGTATGAATGTGTGTATGCATAACCAACTACATAATACACTTTAAGTAGACAAACATTCATAAACTTTATTAGTACAAATTCACCATGTTATAATTTCACCATTCATATATATTCACATATAAAGAACCCATCTAACAATTCTATAAGCATGGTGAGACATTCAACACCATAAATCTTCATAATAATTACACCAACGATCTTTGTGAACGATAAATTTCATAACATTAATAGAAAATTATACTTCTCATTTATAATACATAGAAAAATTATATAAATGTACTTGGGATTGATTATAAAACCCTTAACAAAACATTTAAGGTAAAATAAAACATTTTGACTTAATTTAGCTTAAGCTAAAAAAAATTTGCTTCAACCAAAAATATAGCTTAAGCTAAATTTTTTAACTTTAGCTAAATTTGTGTAGATCTAATTATTATTGAAATTTAGCTTCGGCCAAAAAGTTATCTCAAGCTAAAAAAATTTAGCTTAGCTAAAATTCTGCATCATAAGTTCTTCATAAAAAATTGAGTTTTAAATTAATTAATGATCCCTAAACATCCAATTTCATAATAAATATGTCAATAATCCTAAACCATAACAAAAGAACACCTAAGATTTAAACCAAACAACTCAAAATCATCTTGAAACAAGGAAAGGGAGTAAGCTTCCCTTACCTTAGGAAGTGACCAAAAATCTTGAATAAGTTATGAAGGGAACTTGATGATTCAAGAATAACCTTTACTCAATCTTTGCTATGAAACCAATTAGAGGGAACCTAGATCAATACCAAAACAAATTTTCATCAAAATTTCATTTAACCTTCCAAATTTTAAACAATACCCATTTGAGAGATTCTTAATAGGAAATGAGAAAGGAACAAAGAAACTAATAAGAAGAAAGATATGAGTTTACCAACACCACAACAATTTAGGAAGCTTCAAAGAAAGATGATTAAGTTGTTCATAATGAGAAAGTTTCAATTTTTCACCATGAGAGAATGGAACAAATAAGAAAGAAGGAAAGTGAAGGAGATAAAGGAAAAGAAAGAAGTTTTTCATGTATAAGTTTGAGAAAAATTCAAGCTTTTGTTATTTGCACCCTTTCAACCTTTAACTACACACCCCTCATGTTATAGTCTACACGATAGGAATCGAACACAGGACTTTCCGTTAAATGGATTTACTCCTACGACTATGAACGCAATGAAGTCTTACACCATTATACCAACTATTTGGTTTTCTTTATACAACTTATATTGCATTTTATTATTTTATTCTAATTAACCTATCTAACAAAGGGTTTAATTCATTAAGATTTCTTGAGATGTATGCCGAATTTGCTTTAAAAGCTTTTTTCTTTCATCTACAAAAGAATTTGAATAGTCATTAATTTCGTCGGCTTGTTCCTTTCAAAATGACTTTACTTTGTTATAACATCTTATAAACATAATTTATTTTCCACACGGTTGTTTTTAGTGATTGAGTTTCAAAAACTTTTGTGATCAATTAATTTTTTGCTTTTCTTGAACTGTTCCACACCTCTTTATTTGTAATCTGTTTCCATCGTATGTCAATTGACAAATTCCAATTTTAATGTCAACATGTTGATCTTATAAAAATCAATAATAAAAAAAATCAAGACACGACTATTAGTTAGAAAAATGCATACCATTTTAGCTTATAACCCATATATAAAAACAAACTTCAAGCATTTCATGAAATTGAAACCGAGCTAGAACTCTTGGTCATGTTTATTGATATAATTTCAAACATCTCACATGTTACACTTGCAGTAACATGTGTTAGTTACGTAACAAAATGGAGTAGAGCATGGTGGATGACAAAAAGGGGCACAATCAGCATCAGTTTTACATTTTGGTGTTGAGCTTGTCATAATTTGATCACACATACATACACCATTGTGACAATTAGCTTTTCCTTTGCAGTAAGGTAAATTCAAGTTGCATTCAGCATTTTCGCGACATTCACTTTGACCCGTCGTTCTTGGTATACTCATGCATCGAATCCCTGGAGAAAGATTTAAGAAATAAGTTATATTAGTACATTCGTAGAACTATATATGCATTCTCATATACTCAAATTAATATATATATTAAGATGTTAAATGAAAATACCATTGCAAGCTGTTAAAACAAGAATGACCACCGTAAAATCAATCTTGACCAAAGGCATCCTTATGCCTTGTTTTTATGTTTTTGTGTGGTGCTTGACACTTTTTTTTTTCAGGGGAAACTAATATATAGGTAAGAAAGTTGTGGCTCACTTTCTCCCACCTAACAAGAACACTTAACTTTAGACCATTTTTATTTAATTGCTTTTTATTTATTTAATGAATTATATCCGTTATCGGATCATTAAATATAAAATGGCTTTTAAATGCTCATTTACTATTAAATATTGTGAGAATATAATAAAATTTAATGACATCACTAATGATTTTTTGAATTTTTATATTCAGTCAATGGTTATTAAATATTCATTTAATGATTATTAAATTCAATGATAATTAAGTTTAATTACATATGATTTAGCCTTTTAAATAAGTGTTTCTAAAAACTGTATTCTTTTAAAAAAATAATAATGGTCTTTTTGAAATAATTTTTAGTTTTTGATATTTAAAAACTACTTCACATCATTCACGTGTGAAAAAATTTAAAATTTAAAATAGAATAGATAAGAAAAATAAAATGAAAGATGTGTGACTTATGAGTAAAAAATATAAACATTTTATATCTTATTTTTTAAATAAAATATGTGACAAAAAACCAAAACATTTAAAAGTTGTTCTAGTTTTTTAATTTTAAAAAATAAAAATAAAAAATAATTTTTAACAACAGTTCTTAAAATTGATTAACCAAACAAAAATAAGTATTTAATTTTATAATTTTTAAAAACTAAAAACTATTTCCAAAATAGAAAAAAAAATGCCCTATGCGTTTAAAGAAGCGTTTTTTTTTTATAAATATTTTTAAAAAAGTGTTTTAAAAAGTAATTTTTCAACAAGTATTTTTAATTAAAAAATATATTTTAAAAGGTGATTTTACAAAAAAAAAAATGCTTTTGAAAAAGTAACTTTTAAAAAAAATACTTCATAAAAAGTGTTTATAAAAAGTACTTCGAAAGTGAAATACTTGGTAAAAAAAGATTTTTTATTTATAAAAATACTTTGTTAGGTTTACACTTAAAAAATAGTTTTATAATCTTTATGAATTGAGTTGATATATTATATTACATATTTATAATACAATGCGAATTTTAAATTAGGAATGTGATTATATATGGTATATAAGATCACAAATGAGATTTTTTTCAAATATATAGAGAAGGACCGAAATCATCTCATATGGGTTACCGAAACTTCAAATCTTCCTTCTTGATTTCAATTCTAAAAAAATAATGGAATAGATTCATTCATATATCTTCATTTCCTCCTTTATCGTTTTCATCTTCTAAATTTTTGTCCAAACAAACAAATGTGGAATTTAAGGTGGCACTTGGTTATACTATTTTTTTTTTAATTTTCATAGAAAATATAAAATACAATTAAAAATGTGTTTGTTTTAATTTTTGAAAATATTTTTAGTAAAAATATATTTTAAAATATATTGAAAACTGAAAACAAAGATATATCGTTAAAAACGTTTTCACTTCATTTTCAACTTTTTTCTTTTTTATAAATAAATTTTTTAATATTTAAAAATCTAAAAATAAAAAATTATTTTCAGAAAATAAAATAAAAAATAAAAATAAAAAATATCTCCTCAAAACAAACACTACCTAATATTAATTTTATGTTCGTATTTTGTATTGATTAATATCATCTTTATACAACAACTTTAATTAATTATTGTATTAATAAAAGTGAAAAAATATTATATTTGGATCCTCTCCTTTTTGTTGGTACAAGAGAGGTCATGTTTGTAAAATCTCAGTCGTTTATTATATCTAAAGTTTAATCCCTGGTTGAAATAAAATCCATTGAAATTCTAAATCATTAATCCCTTTCCCTTCCTTTTGTAAAACCCACTAAAATTCATTGCATCATTAATCTTTTCCCCTTCACTTTTCACGTTTCAGAGTTACTAAAAGTCACATTTCACGTTAATTGTAAAGATTTTTTAGGTGTTTTGTGGTCACTCAACATTCCTTTACTTTCCATCTGTGACGCTGTCCTTATACTGCCGAAAACTTTGCAAAACTCTGTCGCTCGTCGACCCCTTTTTTTCTCAATCTCGTGTTGCTCATTTTTGTTAAGGGTTTTTATATAATTTTAAATATTTAAAATTTCAATTTAGGTTTTATTTAATATAATCTTAAACCATTATAAGTACATTTAATAAATCATAAATAATTAGACATTTAATTTTATAATCTTTAATATTTAAGATTTTAATTTATAGATTTATTTATCGAACTTTAAATATTTATGAAGGATTTCATGGTTTTATTACTCAAAATAAAAATATGTAAAGTGAGTTTTAAGTTTTCATCTAGAAAATTCTAAATATTTAATGTTTCATTAATGAAACGCTAAATAATTAAGGCGTTTATCAACCTTTTCATCTTTATGGTTTCATTTTAGGATAAAACTTAAGGTTTTATTAATAAAATTTTAAGTACTAATTATTTAGGATTTCATAATTGAAATTGTAAAATGAAGCTCTAAATATTTAGAATTTTATACATAAAATATTTGATTGAAATCCTAAATATTTAGGGTTTTATTTAAGAAACCATAGTTTTGTCTTTACATATTATTATATTTTCATAATTTTTAAAAATTTTAACACATTTCATTTGTTTTTTAATATTTTTTGAATTCTTATTAATTTTCAAATCTTTTCAAGACATTATTCTTACTTTTACATATAATTTTTTTAATTTTCAATTTCTTTTGATTTTTAAGGAAATTTCTCTTGATTTTCAAATTTTTCTTTTTTTTTTCAAGACATTTCACTTCTTTTTTCATATTTTTCAAAATTTTAATTTTTTTAAAATTTTCAAAGACATTAGCCTTGCTTTTTTAATTTAAAAAAATATTTTTTTTACAATATTTAAAGACATTATATTTGGATTTTCATTTTTTTAAAATAATTTTTTTCCAAATTTATAGATATTTGTCTTAATTTTATTTTTTTTTTATATTTTTTAAGTTTTGAATATTTAAAGACATTACACTTGGATTTTCATATTTTGTAAAAAAAATTTTTTTTTTCAAATTTCTACACATTTGTCTTTCTTTTTCATATTTTGTAAAAATTTTATTTTATTTTCAACTTTTTCATGATATTAGACTTGTTTTTTTATTTATATATGGTTCCATTTATTAAATCCTAAATATTTAAGGTCAAATTTTGGGTTTCATTCATGAAAATATTTAGGAAGAATTTCATGATTTTATTAATCAAAACATAAATATGATGGGTGAGTTTTAGATTTTTATTTATGAAACTCTAAATATTTAACGTTTCATTAATGAAATATTAAATAGTTAAGGTTATGTTTATCAAACCTTTAATATTTATGATTTAAATTTATGAAGAAGCTTAAGGTTTTATTAATGAAACCCTAAATAATTAGGGCTTAGAATTTAAGAAATCCTAAATATTATTTTCTTTTCATATTTTGAAATTTTTTAAAATTTCAAGACATTTCATTGACTTTTTAATAATTTTTAACTATTTCAAAACATTACTCTTGTTTTTTCATATAATTTTTAAAATTTTCAATTTCTTTCCCTTGTAAAAGACCCACATTTTGATTTTTCAAATTTATAAAAAAATTCATTTTTTCATTTTTTTTAAGACATTACACTTCCATTTTTATATTTTTGAAAATTTTCATTTTTTTAAACTTTTTCAAGACATTACTATTGTTTTTTCAATTTTTTTTTTAAAAATTTCATTTTTTTCAATATTTAAAAACATTACACTTGAATTTTCATATTTTCTTCAAATTTAAAGACATTTTTCTTATTTTTTCATATTTTTCAAAATTTTAATTTTGTTCAACTTTTTTAAGATATTGGAATTATTTTTTTTAATTTATGATTTTATTTATGAAACTCTAAATATATAGAATTAAATTTTAGATTTTATTCTTGAAATTCTACACGATCTATTTCTAATATTCTAACTTTATTCCAAATTATTAATTTTGTTGAGTATTATGAAAGGAAATCTTAAATAAGAGGTGGAATCAATCCATTTATTATTTATATAAATAAAAGCATTTATGAGAGAGTGGATAGAAAAAATCTATCTTATCTTATGATTCTAACTCAATTCTTTCTCGAAATAAAAAAAATACATTGTGACATAGAATAATAAACAGCACTATAGTAGAATATGATGAATTATAAATACAAATGGAACCGGAAACTATCAAACTAAATCCTCAATAACTAGGTGACTAAAAACGTATTTTGAAATTTTGTGCAAATTTTTATCAATAAAAATTTGCAATGAGGAATTTACTAACGTTTGTCATAATGACAATTGTTATAGACCAACGTACAGAAGAAGAAAAAAACATATCTCTTGCTGTCATTCTTCTATTTTTCAAATTTCAAATTTAATAATTTAACACTGTCTTATTTGGATTTCCTTATAATCAATGTTAGAATGAGAACTCAAAGCTAAGACATTTTGAAGGTAGTGGCAGCTTGGCAGCAACGACTGAATCCACACCATCCAGAATCTTTTGTCCTAGGACGGTTCTTTTTACGCGTAGGGTTCGTCTTCTGTCTGGCGCCAAGAAACTTCCCTTTTCCTTAACATCATCAAACTCTCTCTCATTCCTTCTTTTTACTATAAGTCTTTGCTTTTGGTCTCTCTTTTTTACCATTTATGACACTTGACACACGTTTCAGATAAAAAAGAAAAATTGTCACAATCAACAGACATTTCATGGTCAACATCGCCAAAAGCCGTCCTTTTTGAGTTACCTATCTTGGATCCTGCAAGAAGCAAATACCCTTTTCTTGAATCTTTATTTGGGGCTCTGGTTTTTGTTTGTACTTGCAGGGCGGTTTTAGTGATTTTGATGCTTCAACACCTACCCAAGTTTTTGTTTTTGTTTTTGTTTGGAGTTGATCTTTGATTGATTCTTGTGGTGGGGCTTGGCTGGACTTGATCTGATTCGATTAAAAGGTGGAAGCTTTGGATTGGGACAAGGCTCTTTTGGGGTTTGATTCTGTTCTTTTAGTTTGATCTTGAAGTTCTGATTTTGGGTCCAAACCCTTGGTTGGTCTTGCGGGATTCAACTCAGTAAGGTACTGGTTGTGTTGTTCTGTGAAGGAATTGAAGTAGGTTGGAGGTGGATTGAGAAAAGAAGGTTCTTTTTCTTGGTGGGTTTTTGTAGGTGATGAAGGGATTGAAGGGGGGGTTTAGTCCTCTAGTGAAATGAGAAGCATATCAAGCATTTGGAATGGGAATTCAAAAACATATGGTTAGTATAAAGGTTAGCTTTGGTGTTCTCTTGGTTCTTCTTCTTGTGGCAGCAGCCAGTTCTATAGAAAAGAAGGAAACGGAAGATGGTTTTGTTAGCGAGTTACTTGATCCAGCATCTGGATTGGTTGATGAGCACACGGTGAGGCTCTCTTTGCTAAGTGTTTGGATTTTGTAGGTTTTATTTGATTGCTTTTATGTTCAAATACCAAAAGACCAAAAAGTGAACATAGTATAGGAACTCAGAAATTTTGGTTGGTGTGAAATGCTGTGTTTTACTGTTTCTTTCATGTCTTGATTGTCTTAGCCTGTCATTTCTCTCATTTGACAATCCCAGTTCTAGTAATGCCATAAGCTGTTAAGCCCAGATACCCTGTAGCTCTTTTGCTTCTGCTTCACAATTCTTAACTCCTAAGCAAATGGCTAATGTTAGTATCTGATTAATCTGACATTTATTTTTGCCTCACATAGAAGTTGTTAGCTAACATAGAGGTAACTAGTCTGACAACGATTTCAGCTTCACATAGAGGTAGCTAACATGGTTGCCTAAATCCATGATTCCCTGCTGAAGTGGGAAATAAAAATAAGGGAAATATGTGTTTTCGGGTCCCTCAATTTTTTGTCAAAATTGGTCTTAGTCCTTTTATACTTTAAAAACGATGATATTGATCCTCTTATTTTTTATAATTGGTGAGTTTTGTCCCTCAACTAAGTATCCTAAGTTCCATAATGAGGGACATAATTCACCAATTATAAAAAATACATGTACCAAAGTCATCATTTTTATAGTATTGGCACTAAGACCAATTTTGCCTGAAAATTGAGGAACCTAAAATACATTTTTCCCTAAAAATATGATCTCTTGAATGGTATTTGGGCCTAGAGCCGGTAGAAATTGTTTTAATATCTGTCAACTCTTTGTGTGCACTACAAAGCTCAAAACTGTGTCAGTGATATTGATTGCATAGAGACATCTTAGTTAGATTAAATCCAAGTATTTCCCTCTTTTACTATAGTCTATACATATGGCAAAGTTTTATTAGTTAGCACTTTTAGTCACAATTTAGTGCAGCATGATAACTAGAAGAGGATGATTCTACTTTTGTGGTTATCTTTTGCATAATTCTTTTCATGTGGATTTGGAAAGTGCTTAAGAAAAGAGTGAGGATTAAAGCTGTCATTTGACCACCAGTTTCCAGCATGACATTGAGGCCTGATGTGGAACAGTGAATTATGCTTCTTGTTTTGCATTTTTCTGTGGTCATGGACTCTAATCTTTCATCCATCTTAAGGACCACCCAAGATCTTACATTTGCAAAGTTTAAGTTTTAGTATGTTGTATGATTGTCATAGTATATACATTCCAATTCTATGAGATAATCATCTAGTAAATACTGTTTTACACATGCTGTGTTTACGTGAGAAACACACAAACATGCTCTGGAATTCTATTACCTTTCACATGATAGCTTGAGCATGCACTCTATATAAGGATAAATTTATATATTTTCTGTTGTTACTGTTACTATGTCACCTGACACAAAATTAGGGGGACTTGATTGTTTTATGATCATTTGTCAGATTTAAGAGAATATAAAAATGTTAACATTATGTTTATGTGCTCCATTGTTTCTAAGAATGGATTGATAGATTCTAAAAGGTGTTAAGTTTCATGATCACAGCCAAAGCTCTTGTGGAAATATTGCTGGGAAGATTTATTTCATTTAATGAGAGATGTTGAGGATCATGATTTATGCCTCACACGGGAATTGTCTGAAAGCACCAATATAATCAGTTCAGAGATTCAACCATTAGCACAAGAAGAAGTCCAACAGTTTATCAATGCTTACTGCCCTCAATTCAAGAAGAACTTTCTTCATTGTTTGAGGAAAAGTAATCTTCCATTACCTCTCTCAGGAAAAGAGGATGATTCCAAGATTTGGCATGTGAGTTATATGAGGCCACTTTTTTCCCGATCAAGTGATCCTGAAAAAAAAATAGGTCGTATTTTGCTCCAGCACCTATCAGAACCACCTAGTCCAGGCCCTGCAGTTGGATCACCTACACCCAGTTTAACACGATCTCCTGAATCCAGTCCAGCACCATCATCTGAACCCAGTCCAGCCCCATCACCTCTTGCTCCAGCACCTCTAGTTCATAGACCTCCGCATTTCTCTTCACCACCGACATCACCATTTTTCCCAAAATTGACGCCACCAGCAGCTTCAGAAATTTCTTCTCCTCCATCTTCTGACATTAACAAACAGGAAGATAAAAGTAGTAATAAAAGAACAGTTGTTATCGCTGTAGTTATAACTGCATTGGTGACATTTATTGCTGCAGCACTGCTCTTTTTATGCTGTAGTCGGTACCATAAGACTGGCCATGTTAGACTAAATGATGATAGGCCTCTTCTCAGCTTGAGCATGAGTGACTACTCTGTTGGTATGTATCATGTTACCATTCATTCATACCTTGTTAATAAGATTTACTAGTCTTGACAAAGTTGAATTTTATCCTACAGGTCCTTCCAGTTTTTCTTTCGGAAATTCAATAAAAGGGGAGAAAGTTGGATTTCAGTCATCAAGTAATGGTTTAGTAGACAATAAGAAGTACTCAGTGCAGGAAAGTCAATCAATAGGAGCTTTTAATGCTGCTGCCGGATCACCATTTGAACTGAAACCTCCTCCTGGGAGGGTGGGAATCATCGCTTCTGGAATTCCTCCTTTAAAACCTCCTCCGGGCAGGCTAAACCCTCTTCCTCCGGAGCCACCTTCATTTAGGCCTTCTGGTGATCCTGCTCCGGCTGCTACTGCTGCTGTTGCTGCAGCTCCTCCTCATGCCCCTCAACAGCCTACTATTAGTAGCAATCGACCACCACCACGACCACCAGCTGGTGCCAAACCTGGCCCACCTCTACCACTACCACCAGCACTAGCTGGTGTCAGACCTGGTCCTCGTCCTCCACCACCTCCAGCACCAGTTGGTGCCAAACCTGGTCCTCGTCCTCCACCACCTCCAGCACCAGTTGGTGCCAAACCTAGTCCTCCACCACCACCCCCAGTGTCAGCTGGTCCCAAACCTGGTCCTCCTCCACCACCACCCCCTGCATCAGCTGGTCCTCGTCCACCACCACCCCCAGTGTCAGCTGGTCCCAAACCTGGTCCTCCTCCTCCACCACCCCCTGCACCAGCTGGTCCTCGTCCACCAACACCTCCAATGAGTGGTGTGGCTCCTCCTCGACCTCCGCCCCCGTTTGGCTCAAAGGTGTCATGGCCTTTAGCTAGTGGATTGAAAGCTACTGTTGAAGCTGGTGTAGAAGGTGAATCTGATGCTCCCAAAGCCAAGCTAAAGCCCTTCTTCTGGGATAAGGTTCAAGCAAACCCAGACCAATCAATGGTTTGGAATCAAATCAAATCAGGATCATTCCAGTAAGGAATAAATACCATACCTCTTTTGTTTATCAATGATAATTTATCATTAGTATTCTCAAATCGCAAACATTTACAAACAGGTTTAATGAAGAGATGATAGAGACACTTTTTGGCTATAATGCTGTGGATAAGAACAATGGTCAAAAACAGAAACAGTCTTCCTCCCAAGACCCTTCACCACTGTTTGTCCAGATCATTGACAAAAAGAAAGCGCAAAACTTGTTGATTCTGTTGCGAGCATTGAATGTGACAATGGAAGAAGTTTGTGATGCACTTTATGAAGGTGTGCTTTCTTGTTCCTTCAATTTTCCTAAAAAATTACTGATAACTTTCATAGTAATATTAGATTCTTCTAGGAAAAGCACATCATCCAGGACACGTTTGTGCACCCATAATTCCCCTAAAACATTGTAGACTTGCAGTACCATATGAACTCTTTCAAACTAGCACCATGTCCTTGCTGTTGAGGAGGATAGATTGTTGTAGTGTTGTTGATAGGTTTGAATGTTCTAAAATTATTTGATTATCATAATGTTAACTACTGGGAAGATAGATTATGATAGTCCTGGCTATGCTGTTGAGATGATTTTTTCCTGAACAAGTGGATTGGTTCCTTTTTTAGAATCTTACTTGAGCCATAAATCATGTTGAAATTTATTTACCAGGAATTATAATATTATAATTATAAGTTATATTATATAGAAATTTAAAAGCAAAATTGTTTAGTTGTGTTGTTCCACATGTATGAAAGACTTGCAATCTCTTTTTGGCTGATCAGGACATGAGCTGCCCCCGGAATTCCTTCAAACTTTGCTGAAGATGGCACCGACATCTGACGAAGAACTTAAGCTTAGACTTTTTAGTGGTGATATATCTCAACTTGGGCCTGCTGACCGTTTCCTGAAAGCCATGGTTGACATTCCATTTGCATTTAAGCGAATGGAAGCTCTGCTTTTCATGGGCTCACTTAAAGAGGAGCTTGCATTTACTATGGAGTCTTTTGCTATTCTAGAGGTATGCATCATACATGCAGTTGTATTGCTTATGCTCTTTCTATTAAACAATGATTGGGACCTTAAATTTTTTTAATTGAACTAAATGCCAAATGAGATTGTACAATGACCTTAGTGTGTACTATATCATCTTAATATAACTACTGTCAATTTTAGGACATCAGAGATAACATAGAAAACTGTAAAAAACTTGGCAGAATATGCATTTGTTGCATTAGTAATGCCAAATTGATGCTGTAATTAATGTGCAGAGTTTTGCTTTATGACCAAATTTCGTTGTATTTAGATGTTGGTAATTGGTATCCCCTCACCCTCTCCAAATACAAATTACAAACACATACAAGTTAAGGATCATTTCACACCTGTGTAAAACTTCTTATCTTGTATCATTGAATAACTTGCAGAATGTCTTTTCTCATCAGTCAAATAAATACACCATTACTTGTTAGTTGATACTCTATTATTTTGGATGCATATCCATGTTAAGAAATATACATGTAACCTGAATAAATTTATGATTAGTATGAAATTTTATGAGTTATATTGCAATTTAGTTTGTTGATATATCAATTAATTTTAAACTATTTATACACACAAATGAACACAGCAATGTTCTGTAATTGATATCCTCTCATTGCAATTCCTTTGGTTTTAGAATCTCTGCCCTCGTTGTTTTGTTTTTATCACCTGATTACCTTGAATAAAATCTTATTCTTCTTGCAACTTCATCTGATAAAAACAGGTTGCTTGTAAGGAACTAAGAAACAGCCGGTTGTTCCTCAAGCTTCTTGAAGCTGTTCTCAAAACTGGCAACCGAATGAATGTTGGAACATTCCGTGGTGGTGCACAAGCCTTTAAACTTGATACACTTCTGAAATTATCCGATGTAAAAGGAACAGATGGCAAGACTACACTCTTACATTTTGTTGTTCTAGAGATTATCCGCTCTGAGGGCATAAAAGCCATCCGAAAGGAAAAAGAGAGCCAGAGTTCATCTAGTATTAAATCAAACGACCTTCACGATAGCACTCAAGAAACAGAAGATCGCTACCATGAAATTGGTCTTCAGGTGGTTTCGCATTTGAGCAGTGAACTTGAGAATGTAAAAAAAGCAGCAATTATGGATGCTGACAGCTTAACCGGAACCACTGCCAAACTTGGCCATGGTCTCATAAAAACACGAGACTTGGTAAACAAAAGTATGAAGAGTGTGGAGGGAGATAGGGGGTTTTGTGAGACAATGAAAAGTTCTGTGCAGAATGCTGAGGCTGATGTTATGAAACTGCTGGAAGAGGAGAAGAAAATAATGGCTTTGGTGAAGAGCACTGGTGATTACTTCCATGGGAATTCTGGGAAAGATGAAGGCATAAGGTTGTTCATCGTGGTACGAGACTTCTTAATAATGCTGGATAAGGTGTGCCAGGAGGTGAGAGATACACAGAAGAAGCGAGCAAGAACACTAAAACAAGAGACTCCTCGAGGAGCATCTTCATCTGAAACACGTCCACCACCTGATTTTCGTCAGCGGCTTTTTCCAGCAATTGCTGAAAGGAGGATGGATGACATTAGTTCAGACGATGAGAGTCCATAGATTCAAATTGAAAGTGGTATTGAGACTGTTACCCTTACTAGCATGTCCTTGTATATCTTAGCATAATTAAAGACTTGGATAGTGTTTGGCCTGGCTTTTCTAGACCTTAAAATCTGCTTTAATGTTAAAAACAAGAGCTTTAATTAAAGTTAAACGAATGTAAAAAAAATTACATTGTCATCTAATCACAACCTTTTATGTTTTGTAAGTTTGATTACTTTTATAATAATAACCTTTAAGGTCATAAAAGATTATTTTTAACTGGTTGCTAATGTAAAAGTTTACTCTGAAAATGCATATTTATTGTTTATTATTGAACTCTTTCTGAAGAGAAGCTCCTTTTACATTTTAGAGATTCTGTAGACTTGTGTTTGGTATTGCTTCTCTTTAAAGGAGAAAAGTCCCAAATTAGCCTAGTCAAAAACTCTATCCACTTATCTTAATCTTGTGGGGGATTGATCATTGATATTTGAATTTAAATTCATGGTTCTTTTGACTTTACTTTTGCAGAGGACTACATATGTTTTTTCCATGAATGATGGAAGGGCATGTCTTTTACACTTCTCAAACTAGAATGTTCATATGTACAGACCTGGCTGGAGCGCTATCATCAAGCAATGCAATTGCTTCCTATCATCATTTTTGTTGCCCCTTTGGGAATTAGCTTCATAGTTTGAGACAAACCACTTCTGGAACTATAGTTGTGTAGTGTAGGGTCTTGATTTTTTGTTTTTTCTTGATTCTTTATTCAATTTAATATGTTAGTGCATTTATGTATTGAAAGTGGCAGGATGTAGCATGATGATACTTTGTTTTTTTAATGAACATAGAATTCATTTTTAGACATCTAAGAAAAAGGTTTCCTCTTTGTTAATAGAGAGCAACTGAACAAATAGTTTTATGTCTTTTTTTTTTTTTTTTTTTCTAATTTATGATTTAAAACCAAGACTAATTCTTAATTATTATTGGCTATTTTCTGAGATTTTAAAAAATTATAAAACAAATAGCTAAATTATGAAAGTACAGGAGAGAAACAATCACAATTTGCAGAAATTATTCTTTTGTTGGTTTAGGTTAATTCACTGTCTTGGATGACAATTCACCATAGGTTTAGCCAAATCCCATTGCAGTTTTGGGATGAAGAAAAAATGGGCTATTAGAGGGGTCTTAAATTTAATTTACAACTTTATTGTGGCCTCATATCTATTGCTACTTTTACTAAAAAAATAAAAGAAAAATACCTGTAGCTACTTTTAGTCATAATTGATAGGACAATTACTTTTTGCATCCATATTTTGCTTCATACACCCATAGAAATTTTAAAACAAACTAAATGGGCAATAATGCCCTTTAGCTCTCACCATGCACCCCACTCTCCCAAGCAAACCCTACCTGTCTCTTTCCTTTTCCTTTAGCACATTTTTCATACACAACCACCACCACGGCAACCACACAACACCACCTCTACACCCAAATACCACTGTCACAACCATCCAACACCACTGCAACACCCAAATGTTACCACCACAATCACCCAACATAACCTATGCTCCTAAACACCATAATTAATTTGTTTGGACGTAGTGATTGTGTGTGAAAGAGAGAAAATGAATGTAGAAATTATCTCACTAGGGACCGAAATTTATGGTATGTGGTTTGGTAATCATGTCACAAGCGACGAATAATCTCATTAGTTTCACAATGATAAACAATTTGGTTAAAATTATACTAAAAACGTTATAAAAAAAAGTATGAATTTATTTCAAAAGCTTTTTTTTATCATACATATAAAAATATAAAACCAGAACGGGATATTTTGAATTACTTTTTTATAATCTCAACTAAATATGGGTATTCTGAATTGATAATATTAATAAATCTAAAATTGTATTCCAATTTTAATGTCAACCAGAATATGTTCTAATTTATATGAATTTTATTTCACATAATTGGGCAAATATCTAAGTTATTGCGATATTTGTGCTTGCCAAAAGGAACATCTCTCTTTCAAATAGAGTCATACACAAGACAAATATTTTATTTTAATCCTATAAAAAAAAGAGACAACAATGTCAGACAAGATAAAATTGAATACCTGAATGTCACAAGTGGCACTATATATATTCTCATTATTTAACAAGGCTTATGTCCCTTAACATTAAACTTGATAAGGGCATTGCATGGATGATTCACAACTCAGACGCGGACAAAATTTTCAGATGCTGTTCCAACATGAATCCTTTGTGAAACTTCCACCTCTCCCTCATAAATGGAAAAGAGAGTCTTAAATAGTTGAAGAGTAGAGAGTAACTCAACGAAAACAAAATAACAGATACTATGTTTAAATAATCCTTATATTAATAAAGTTTTTTTGTTCAAAGATTATGAGTGTTCTTTAATCTATTTAATCACAAACTAATTTCATCAATTAAGTAAATTTTACACATAATAGATTCAACACGCATTCTTTTATTAAATATATCATTTCTACCCTCACATGTGAATGTATATGAGTTCATTGTTAAGGTTGTGAACATATGGTACCTACTGCCCAATTTTTGTTTTTATTTATTCCAAAGGGAACAAAAAGTTGGTCAAATATTATTCACAACACATAATAATATTTTATGTTTTGAAATGAAGCAAACATGGTCCAGAAGGCAAAATTGAGATGCTAGCATGTGCTTGCATTTAATCAATGAATTGAATAGTGGGTTGCACCACCACATGTCCCAAATCATCATCAGTGACACTCTGTATGACACTGCCCCATGTTTCACACTACTCCATGGCTTAGCTTTTGTACTCCAATACTGTAATTTGAATTCACATTAATTATTATGGCCTTAAAATTCTAAAGTTTTGGCTTTGTCTTAACCCTTGTGGAGTTTTCTTGCAACTAGAAAGCCACTTTGACATGTTTTGTCTAATCCATTAGGAGCAGCATAACGACAAGAAATGAAAGTACTATAGGAAAATGAGAGAGAACACGGCCAAAATTGTTACTATAATTTTTATTTTTTTAATCCAGAAAAAAATATGAGTGTTCTCAAATCAAGGATTTAGTTTAATTGGTTAGCGTGAATATTGTAATTTTTTTATAATACTATGTTCATTTTAATGGATAAAAAAAAAAATCTAACAAAGTTATACTGAAACACGGGTTACTGTAACTTGATATGTAGTAGATTTTTTATTTTATACTCTTCAAATCTCACTCATATCTTGCATCTATTTCACCACCTTTTCGATTTTCTCAACTTGATAAAATAATTGTGGGTGGTCAAAGTTAATAATGAGCTCTCATATTTTTCAAGGGCTCACTTTGTGCTTTTCAAGTTTGGGTTCATAATTGTGCACCACTAATCCCCAAATTTAGGGTTGTGAGAAGTAGAAGTGATCGCATTGATGTCTCCAACTCCAAGAGACCAAAGATCTAGAAAAAAAAATCGGTGGGGCTAGATCCTAATAATCATTCATGGTTTACAAATAAAATAAAAAAATCACTTTTTGTGAACGAGAGATTAGTGATGATTGATCAACAGCACTATTATGGTGATTTGGAACATGATAATCTGAATGTAGATGACATCTTATATTACGCACTTCAAATCAGCCCAACAAGATCGAGCTAAATTTTCTGCTAAAAATTACTGAGTGATTGTTTTTCTTCTTCATTTTTTTTTTCTCATTTTCTAACGACCCTTTTTTAGTTTATTATTTTGAAAATGAATTTACTAAAATTGTATTGCTTCAGTTTTCAAATATTAAGCTTAAAGTTTACACACTTAAGTTTGAATGAACTTTATTTTACAAATTGAGTTTGCAAAAATAATCATAATTAATATATTTTTAATTCAAAGTTGGTTCCAAAATAAATGCAAATGTATAATATACTTTAAATAAAAAACAATTAATATATAATCAAATAAATTTACTGAGACAAAAATAAGTTAAAGGAGGCTAAACGATAGATAAACTAAACGTTGCTTTACTCTGTCATTTTCTTCATACTGGATATTGCATTTTTTTTTTCCTAAAAAAGAAAGACTACGTACTGAAATATTGGTGGAGATATAAATAGCAATTGCAAAATTATTAGCTGTCTGCTTTCATTTTCATATCACTTTCTATGGTCAAAGGATATTCCCAGCAAATATTACATATGAGATAAAAAAAAAAAAAGCAAATAAAATTTAAATAATTACATATTATTATTATTATTATTATTATTATTATTATTATTATTATATATGCATTAATTATAATTATTATTGGTTTTAATTAATGACTATATATACTATAACTCTTTATTTTCTAATGTATTTTATTCTATATATGTTATTTTTTTTTTATATTACTGTAAGTTGTAATATAAACTTACTTTTAAAATGACAATTTATAAACATGACATGTACACTTTATTTTAATTACACACAAACTTTTCATTAATTTAATTAAACCAAGCAAAAATATGCAGAGCTATGTCCTACAAATTATCATGCTTTATATGCTTTTGGTACATATTATTATTATCATGCTTTCAGAATTAAGATGGTAATTGAAAACGAATTCCAAACAAAAGCTTGTACTTTTTGGCACATGTCGTTTAGCCCATTAAGCAAATTGCTAAAACTATGCTTAAAATTGCTTTCTGATGCAGAAAGATTGCTTCTTCATACAGGTGAAAAAGTGCTTGTGAAGTAAAGGCACTTCGCATGTAAAAGCTGCAGACATGTAAGAGGAAAATCTCAGGCATGTTGTCAATCTTTTAGATAAGTTCACTGACACAATGTCATTGTTTACATTGATTACTGTTTGGTTGTTAGGCATTATTGTCCAAATCTTAATTGAGACATTGATTAAAACTGGTGAGAAATATTAATAAAGTTTGTATTAATTTGTATAAGGTTGGTGTAAAATTATTTAGATTATGTGTACGGATTACATACCCATGTTTGTTTAGAATATACTCCATCCATTCATTCTAAAATATATGAAATTTAAAGTTTGATATGGATATTAAGAAATGTAATTAATTTATAATTTAAAAAAAAATAGTTAACCTTCTAATATATCTTTTTTTTTCTCTCTAATTAATTAATTAGTAAATTACGTTTATTATACACCATTTCCACTAGGTATTAATTAAAGATAGTTCCGGAAAAAATATTTAATGAAACATTCATTTTGTAAAATGACATATATTTTGAAAACAATTCTCACTCTAATTAAAACGTCATATATATTTATAACAGGGAAGTAGTATCAAATCTTTATTAAAAAATCTTCTGAACTTAGTTATTAAAAGATAGTAATGGAGCTCAACAATTTTTTTTGGATTTAAACTTTGTAAATGAAAAAAATATTGTTGAAAAATAAATTTTATTAAAAAAAAAGGTGATTAATTAGATTTTTCAGAAGAAATTAGCTATCGAAAAATTCGATAAATATTTAGTATTTGTAAAGTGCTTAAAATTTTTTACTGGACTTAATATTCAAGGTGAAAAATATCAAAGTTGGGGACAAAATTTATATTCTCCTCTTTGTTAAATCCAATATTTAATTATTTATTTTGGGGTCCCTTCTAGTTAATTCCACGGTTTAGAGACTGTTCAAAGTTGGACAAATTAAAATAAACACTTGAGTTGAGTGGTCCTCACTTCGGAACTTGATTTGCATGTGGCATTATTTTGGGTTAGACTTCTCCCCCATAAAATAAAAGTTAAACACTATGCATTCATGTGCTGACAGCATAGCAACATACTAAAAGCGACACTTAATTTGTTCCAAAAAAACACAAATCACTTCATTATTTCATGTACACTTTTTTGTTATTGGATTAATTTGACATACCAAAAATTTATTTGTTTTCAATCACTTTTAAGGTAGATATGCATCTTATTGTGTGGAAATTTGATGAATTGAATATATTTGCATTCTCATTTACTCACTAGTTCTCAGGACACTTTGCCTAAGCTTAAAAGTAAAAAAAAAAATTATGATTGTGTAAATTTTTCTTTCTATAATAGTAGTACAATGTAAAAAGAAATTAAAGGTACAGCATGAGTAACTCATATTTATTAGCGCCACAGTACCTAGTTTGTCCAAGTTATAGTTGTCATGTTCCTAAAATCCCATATCCAAGAGCCAAAGATTCTTTGTTTTTTAACTAATGCTCTCATTCATTCATGTTATTTTTTTCATCATCCTATGGATTTGAGTCCCTTTTGTCTCACTTGCTCTCTCCTCTGATGGGGTCACGGACACCACCATCCTTTGCAACTTGCCAAACTCATTCTGTGTGATGAAGCAGAATCAGAAATTCAGAACTGCCCCTTCACACTTCTCTTCATGCTAACACCTGTACTGAGAGTTGAGTGTTTTCAAGGTGTTTGATAGTAGTTTTTGGTGTGTTGTTTTTGGATTTTGTTCCCTTTGATCTCCCTTTGATGCATTGTTGAGTTGAGAAAGTGAAGGGAGTTTCAGGAAAGAAAAAAAAGGAAAGGTGAAGTTGTTGTTGTCTTTTTGAGTTTTTTTGTTGTTTTTTTCATTCTCTCAGCTTTCACTAGGGAAAAAGAAAAGGGAAAGGTGGAAAAGGTGAGACATGGAGATGGACCCCTTTGAGAATGAGGGTTGTAACTGTAAGAGAGTTAAGTTGAAGAGCACAGAAAGTTAGGAGAGTGTAGCTAGTAGTTGAACTTGAAGTGAATGGAGAAAGAAGAGAAAAAGAAGATAAAGGGAAACATTAAGGATAATAGCATGCCAACAGTTTGGTTCTCTCTGAAGAAGTCTCTACACTGCAAATCTGAGCCATCTGAAGTTCATGACCCCAAAACAAGGAAGCAACTGAGCACAATCTTGACCAAGAGAGCAGGGAGGTCAGGGTGTTCAAGGTCCATAGCAAATCTCAAAGATGTAATCCATGGAAGCAAGAGGCATCTTGATAAGCCACCAAGCTGCAGTCCAAGATCCATAGGGAGCAGTGAGTTCCTCAACCCCATAACTCATGAGGTCATTTTGAGCAACTCAAGGTGTGAGCTTAAGATAACTGGCTATGGAGGGTTCCATGAAGGGGTTGCAAGTGGTGGTAGCAATGGTGGTGGTGGTGGAGGTAGTGGTGGTGGTTCAACTTTTGTGGGGACTTTGAGGCCTGGTACACCTGGCCCTGGAGGGCACCCTACAATGCATTACTTTAACCCTTCTTTTAGGACTTCATCCACTCCTCCAAGGAAATCTCCTTTCCTTCTATCAGATAAAGAAGGGTCTGGTGGTCTTCATGGTGTTGGACTTCATCCTAGCCATAGGTTGTCTCTTGAGACAGACTCTAATGGCTCTTCAACTGTGACTTGTCACAAATGTGGAGAGCAATTTAACAAATGGGAAGCTGCTGAAGCTCATCATCTCTCCAAGCATGCTGGTAAAACTTCTTTTTTCTTTTAGTACTTTATTCTTGTCTGTTTTCATGGTTAGCTTCTATCTTCAGGTGAAGTTGTTCCACCACATCTTTTAATGCTTGTAACCTTCACCATAGCATTTGCTGTTTATTTTTCATCCATTTGTTACATAACCCTCAAAGTTGGTTATCCAAACATTCTTCTGACCACAAACTTTCTGGCCACATCTGTATCAGATAGACATAGTTTTTTTTTTTTTTTTTTAATGTTGAGGCGAGGAATATTATAAAATCAACATACTTTTTCAGTTTGGGACAACCAAACTGATTTCCCTTTTTTCCATTACCTTTTCAATTTAGAACTATGCTTAAGATTCCCCAACAGCTTTTACCTTCAAAATCAAAATATCTAGGAGAATCAGTCTCTCTCTCTCTCGCTTTCTCTCTCTCTCCCCAACCAACATAATTCAAACTTGTTTGAAGTGTCAATGACCTCCAAGTTTGTTACTATTTTTTTTTTTTTTGACATATTTGAAGTGTCATAAATTTCAATTTTCAAGTTTAAGAGCAATAAGTTTTTTTCCCTTGGCAGTGACTGAGCTTGTAGAAGGAGATTCATCAAGGAAAATAGTGGAGATCATATGCAGGACTAGCTGGTTAAAGTCTGAAAACCAATGTGGTAGAATTGAGAGAGTTTTGAAGGTTCACAACATGCAAAGACTCTTGCAAGATTTGAAGAGTACAGAGAGATGGTGAAGATTAAAGCCAGCAAACTCCAGAAGAAGCATCCAAGATGTCTGGCAGATGGGAATGAACTCTTGAGGTTCTATGGCACCACTGTTTCATGCTCTCTTGGCCTCAATGGCTCTTCTAGCCTCTGCCTATCAGAAAAGTGCTGTGTTTGCAGAATCATAAGGAATGGCTTTTCAGCCAAGAAAGAGCTCAAGGGTGGCATTGGAGTCTTCACAACATCCACTAGTGGAAGAGCTTTTGAGTCCATAGAGATCATTGGTGAGGAACCATCATTGAGAAAAGCACTTATAGTGTGCAGAGTAATTGCTGGCAGGGTTCATAGGCCACTCGAGAACATTCAAGAAATGGCAGCACAAACAGGATTTGACTCATTGGCTGGGAAAGTTGGTCTCTATTCAAACATTGAGGAGCTTTATTTGCTCAATCCTAGAGCTCTTCTTCCTTGCTTTGTGGTGATTTGCAAACCTTGAACCAAAAGGGTCAAAGTCAAAACTCCTTACATGTTGTGTAGTTTTGTAGATCCCCCTATTTTGTTGGCCTTGTGGAGGTTCTTTTGCCATTCATCTTTTGAAGAATTTTGATTCTTTCACCCCAAGTCAAAATTGTGCCTCTTCATGTTTATTGTATGAACCTCCCATTCATACATTTGTAATTTTTTAAAAATTTTTTTAAATGGCTATGAATATTTTTACGTCTGCAATAGGCAACATTAAGTGCAGGAATCAGAAATAAATATGCTAGACTTGTAAGATAGTACTAAACCAGATTTAATAATTGCACCTCCAACATTTCCACTGGAATGCAGTTGTTTGCAGGTTCTGTGTCGGTGTTTAATTAATTGAAGGTCTAAAAGATAGGGCCATTATTAAAATAGGTAACACCCTAGTAAACCTTCTAACGTGATTGAATTTCTCAGAGGAAAATTGAAAAATGCAAGAATCATGGTTGCATGTTCATTTAATTAATTAAGTGATATAGACTTGGACTAAGGGTGCAAAATATTTGGTTTAATTTAATGCAATCAAAGACTAGATTCCATAAGTACTCAATAATGTGATTATATTGGATCATATTGTGTAAATAGTATATACATATACATTGTAAAACATTTTTACATTGTCATCTGATAGCAAATTCTCATGTAGAATAAATTTGGCCGTGTAAAATTTCAGAATGATAATGCATAAAATATTAAACTCTGATGCTTTTCATATTATAAACTGTTTTATCAATAAAAAAACAACTTACATATAACCTTGTTTTTCACACCTTGTGTGAAATTGGGTGATGTAGTTGACCATTTCAGCTTAATTTGTATATTAACTAAACATGTGCTGTACCTTAAACTGTGAAGCTTCAACCTAGTTCATAAATGGCAAGTTGTTACATTTTGTATTTAATAATGTACCTCGAATAAATGGCATGTGACCCTTCTTGGATGGTTTTGGTTCTAGTTAGGACAGAGGTGGATTATAAACATGAGGACAAACACAAGAATTGGAATTTACAAGTGAGATATTCAAACTTGAGGTTCTTGTTTTGTCTCTTCTTCTCTTTGTGCTGTGAAGGCTTTGTTTTATATTTAATTTTCATTTTTGTCTGTTATATCCATCCTTGAAGTTTATTGGATCTTGATGTGAACAGTAACAGTTTAAGATAAGGTCCGGACCCATGTGTTATGACTCTCACTCTCTCTATGATATCTCTTTTTATAGGAAATACAACAATAGTTGACATTTACATGTAAAATTTGGTAACATGACATTTTTCTATGATTTTTTTTCAATGTCAAATTTTACTAATCTTATTATTAAATAATGTTATTTTTTCCTTTCAAAAAAGAAAAAAAAGTTAATTTGTTTCCATAATTGTATATATAAATTTTTAGATAATTTAGAGATTTCTAGATATATGATTTTAGATAGTTGTGTACGAAATTTTATACATTTAATCTATTTTTTAAGAATTTAATTTTCAATGCAACAGTTTAATTTAGAAGATACTATTTTTATGGAAAAGTGATCAAAGGTGATATTTTGATTATGTTATGTATGCATGCATGCCTACATATGCATACAAAATAAGTAGACATAAATTTTTGTTACATGAAATCATAAGTTAAGAAAGTGACAATCAAATAGCTAGCTATTCAAATTATATATATATATATATATAATTTACATAAAAGTAAAAATTATTTAATTATTATTGTTTAATTTTTACAAGATCAATCATAATTTATGTAAACAATTAAACATATTCATAATCAACATGGTCTAACTTAAACATAATGTGTGAGTTGTAAACTTCTCATTCTACTTTCGATTTATATATATATAACATAGTCATGCATAGGCAAGTGTTAATATGGGGAATTTATTGGTCACTTGCAAAGGCCATGACTCCACAGAGCCTGTACCTTGGTTGTGTCACTTCATTTCTGTAACAATCTGTACAGCTTTCATATCTCATGGCACATGCACCTCATAAATGTGTACTAACCCTCATTACACTTCCCTGCCTTTGGAATGGAGGTCATTCAATGAAACTCCACATATTTCAAATTTTGAAGTCAAGTAAAGTTTGGTAAAATTGAATTTGCAAAATGACCTTGGTGCTGTTGACTTGCCCTAAGGCTGCAAAAAAAGCCTTGAGAAGCATTCTTAGGCTAATCATCTGAGCATAGGTTCATGAACCATTTTAAGGGCTTCACTCTTTAATGCTTGAAGCAGGCTTTGACAGTTGCTGATAGCTGTGTAATAAAAACAAAGGGATACAACAGTGAAGGCTAAGATTTGTCAAAGATATCAAATAGCTATAAAGTATAAACCTTCCCAAATATGGCTTCTAATTTTGGTATAACTAGACTTTGAACATGACCTTAGTTTCTTATTTTGTTTAGTTGTTTACCCTTTGTCTATAGCTAGTTCTGAACTAAATTTTCTTCTTGTAAATAACTATGCATGGTCCCCAATCTAGACCAAAAATATCTATCCATCAAAGTACAATTAGGTCACACCTATTCAGCAGGTTTGCCTCTATTAGCCTCTTGTCTAGCCTTCATTTACTCTACAGACTCAAGATAAGGAGTGACCACCATTGAAGTTGTTGATTCAGATTAAGACATACTTTTTAAGTTCTTGGTGTATTTCAACTCATCAAAATCTTGGTCTAATTAATTAATTGTCATATATATCATGCTTGAAACTTTTGGTATCAGACCTCTTATTTCTATTGATAATTAATGATGGCTATGAATTGTTGTGTTGTAGCCATAATAAGAGAAAACAACATATACCGAAAATTCAAGGAAGTTGTTGGTCAGAAAGTGGACTACATTTATTTGAGTGGCAAAATAAAAATATTTAAAGGATAAAATATGTTTTAATTATTCATGTAAACCTTGATTTTACATTTGTTCCCTGATAAAATATTTATTTTTTATTCTTGATATTTTTTTTAATCCCTGATAAATTAAAAATTTTTGCGTGATCCCAAATAATTTTGTTCATTTTTTGTTCTACACCCTTCGAAGAAAAATTATAGGAATAAATAACAAATTATCTACATATAATAAGAATAAAAACAAAATTTATTAATTTATTAAGAACTAAAATAAAATATTAATAATCAAAGACAAATATTTTGATGCATTAGGAACCAACTATAAAGAAAAAATTTATCAAGGAGAAATGCAAAATTGAAAATTTATTTAAGTACAAAAAAACATAGCCATATTTAAAACTCAATTGTTTAGAAAAATCATGTACAATGGTAATGAAAAAACTACTAGTACTGTATTAAACAGGAGGTAAGTAACCATAGTCTATGCAACACATAATTGTTTGATAAATTATATCTTCAAGGCCATGCTTGTAACTAAACCCCAAATCTTGTAGCTTCTGTGATGAAATCTCAAAGGGAACTTTGTCATAAATTTTCTTGGTCTTCCTGGAGATATTTGAATTTGAATACACTTTGGAAAGAAGAGTAGCCAGGTCAGACAATGTACAACCTTGGCTGCTGCACATGTATCTGCCTTCTGCTTTAGCATTCTCCATTAGCAATATGTGAGCGCTGCATATATCTTCAATGTGAACTAAAGAAATCGACCCCATTCGTGTATTTACAGCAGATAATATCTTGAAGTACTCAGTTTCACCTACATTTATGATCATCAACATGGTCAACTAATATAACTACATTTAATGTTACTTTTAGTCAATTAAATTTCATATTTTTTGCATTTTAATACATTATGTTTTAAAAGTTTCATTTTAATACTTTAAACTATGTTTTAATTGTATTTTGATACATAATATTTTAAAAGTTTCTTTTTGATATTTTAAACTATGTTTTAGTTATATTTTTGTATATAATGTTTTAATAAAAAACATAAATAAAAGCAATTTAACAACCTTGAAGCGTAACAAAATATAACTAAGACATAATTTAAAGTATCAAAATATAATTAAAATGTAGTTTAAAGTATCAAAATAAAACTTTAAAATATTATATATTAAAATATAAAAAATATAAAATTTAATGGATTAAAAATAACCTTAAACCTAACTATAAATTGTAAAACATCTTTTAACTCATGTAGAACTTGATGCACACGAGTCCAATGTTGCATTGTTTGTACTTCATGATGCATATAGAAGTTCACAAATTCAGGAATTAAATGAAAGTTGCAGAAATAAATATATAATTTAATACTTATATAATATTGAGTTTAAGGGGATGCACCCGGTGAAATCAGGCAATCACAAATCTTGATTGAATTGTGATGGCCTGAAATGTAAAAATAGTCCTCTACGTTACATTGTTTTAGTAAATTACCTTTAAATTCTCTTTAATTTCAAACACATGCATACTCTTTAATTTCAAACACATACATAGACATACCAATGCATCAAATATTTTTCTAGGAACAAATTACCTAAGATACTAGTTTCCTGATAAAATCATGCATTTTCAATGTTTCTGCAGGAATATCGTCATGTACATTGATGATAAAATTAATCACCTGTTAATGGTGACAGTAGAACTTTAACACTTGTTGGCACATTAGCAGTGAAGAAAGGGCCGGCAACAGTGCTTGTTATGACTGACACAAGATCAATTCCATTCTCTTTTGCAAATTGAAATGCTGCTTCTTCTGTGAGAAGCTTTGAGAGTGCATAAACCTGTCACCACAGAAAAAAGTTCTTAGGGAAAGGAACCAATTTTGTGTAAAATGCAAGTAAACACAATTAAGGAAATTAAAACATCGCATATTTATTACCCATCCACTTGCTTGTGTGTTGCATATAGTGTTATGTTGGATTTGGCAAGATTCATCAACAAAAGATTTCCACTTTCCATTGATGTCTTTGGCAGTAATGGTACTAATGGAAGATGTGAAGACAACCCTTTTCACAGAATTGGATTTCAAACAAGACTTGAGAAGGTTTATTGTTCCTTTGATTGCAGGGTCAATTATATTTGCTTGAACAAAAGCCTCTGCCAGTTCAATACAAGGAATATTATTATTTCTCAGTTACCATTTTATTACAAAGTTCAAAAGTACTGAAAAGTACTTGTTGTGTGTGTATGTTAGTTTCATGAAAAGCATTAAATAACGTTCATGGAATCATGGCATTACCATTGTTTTGTTTCTCACTGACATTGAATTCCATTGATGCAGCAACATGGAACACACCAATGCATCCTTTTACAGCCTCATCGAAGCTTCCTTCCTCATGCAAATCCGCTTTGAAAAATCTCAATTGGTCACCACCCTTCCACAGAGACAGAAGGTGCAATGACTTTGCTTTTTTACATTTAGACAAAAAGAAAGTGAAACATTTATCATAATTAATTCATATAAATATTTTTATTAGACAAATGAAAACATATATACAATAATTCACTGTTGAAATATGAGGAACAAATTGAATTCAAGTTTGATTAGCCCTTCAGATACTACAAAAAACTGTTGATAGTGAATGCATGTTATTTGGGTTGTGTTATTTTTTAAAAAAAATTGTGTTTTCTTCTTAAAACAGAATTTGTTTAAAGCAATATAAATAATATATTCAATGATTGAGTAAATCATTTCAATAATTAATAGGAGATAACTATTTCTATCTCTTGAGATGTGCTTTCTCTCATGTACTATGCAGGTGTTATATCTAAATTTATATATGGGCTTCTAGAATAGAGCCCAACGGGTACCAGTATGGGCTCAAAGAAGTCCAGTAGAGACCAATAACATATGGGCACTGCAATAGGTGCAATTCCACTTTTATATGAATGGACAAAATTACCCCCAATCTTAAATTCATAACTCTCTTATGCCCCACTGCTGCCACACCCTCGCCCTCACCCTATGCATGTCTCCTCTGTGCGCGCCGGTACCGCCGCCGCCACCCCCTCGACTTCTCACCCTCACCGGTACCAATATTCTATAACTTAAAAATATTTAAAATATAATAAATAAAATAATAAATTAACATAATTTTAAAGTGAAAAACCTATTCTCTCCCTTTTATAATAAACTTGGTGGTATAAATTATAGAATATTTATTAAAGTGAAAAACTTATTCTCTCCCTTTTTCTTCCAAACATAGTTTTAGATTTTTGCATAATAGCACGAATATATATTCTCTATAATTTGGTGTTACAGTGATCTTTCTTTCTTCCAAACTCACGAAATCCTGTCTAACTTCTCTACTTATAAGAAATCGTGCATAATTTTCATCCTTCCCTTGTTGGCTTCAGTTGACATCTGAAGTCTTTTACTATATATAAGGACAGTAGCTAACATTGAACTTCATCCTTTAATTTAGCCACACTATCTCTGTTTCTATCACCCCCAATAATCGATAAAATACAAAATGTCTGATTTGGTACCTTTTTATTAATAGATTGGTACGGTATGTTTCAAGTATATTTTTAAAAAGTTAAAAAATAAGAAGAATTTTTATATAAATTTTAAAATAATAAATTTATTTTTATAAATATAATTAATGATAAAAAAAAACCTTCAACCTATTAATAATAATAATTTTATGGTGACAATCATCTTTTTTTTTTTTTTTATAACTACTCCATTCATTATCACATTCCACCGTGATAAAAAAATATATTATCTATATTTTTTAAATAAACAACATCCTTCCTTCGAATAGAAATCACATCTTAAAATTTATCAAATACAAATGTCAAAAATAAAAATTATGTTTAAAAAGGTGACTTCTGTTAAAAATCTACTATATAACATCATGAACCACGGTTCTCTTTCATGAACAATCAAATTGCTTCTGCTGTCTCGATTCTTACAAATGTCAAAATCATGATTATGGAAAATACAAAAAATTAAGTTGTAATCCTGTCAGCATGTTGCCCTGTTAATTTCTATGATTTTTAAGAAAGGACTGGTGAAGTAAAAGTGCTATCAGTATCACATAACTTCTGTTTTAAATTTTAATCAATAATTGCTAGTTCTTTCTCTTCTACAAGTTTAATCGGAAAACAAAATAGTGGAAGAGGAAAAGGGTATATATATATATATATATTAGCCTATTAGAGAAGAATAATAATACTAACCAGGATCTCTAACAGTGGCATGAACAGTGCATCCCCTTTCAAGAAGAGCCTCCACAAGCCATGAACCTATATACCCTGTGGAACCTGTAACACAGTATTTGGCTCCAGGAACAACTTGCTCATTGCTTTTCACCATTTTCATCACTTCCTCCATTCCCCCTTCTTTGCTCTTTAATTACTGCCAAAATCTTGCAAACTAAACCAGCCTGATGGAACACTTTATATTAAGAGCCTGGCTAGGTAAATTCTTTTTTGAACTATATTGATTCTTTTCTTTAATATAATGTAATCCTATCCCTAGATTATTATAGTAGTAGGCAAGCACCATGAAGGCACGTAGGCAAGTGTTATAAAATAAATAAATAAAGATTTAAATATATTTTTATTATTTAAATGGTATTTCAGGTTTAGTTATTTAAATTAAAAATTATTTTTTAATCATTCAAATATAATAAATATTATTTTTAATCTTTTTGTTACATAAATTTTCAAACAAAATATATATATTTTATAATTTATGATTTTTTTTATTGTTAAAATCAATGACGATAAAAAATTATTATAAATTATAAAATTTATATATTTTACTTGAAAATTTGGATAAAAGAGACTAAAAATAATATTTATCTTATTTAAAGGACTTAAAAAATAAAATATTTTTTTAAATTAATAATAATAAACATCTTATTTAAAAGACTAAAAATATATTTAAATCATAAATAAATAAACGTATTTAAATCATAATAAATAAATAAGAATAAATCACAACTAACATAGTGTACATAATTTAGCGATAAAAATCAAGAGTGTAATTTTTATGTTTATCATGTATGTATGAAAAAATAGGTGAGAAATCAATCCTTTAAATGATTTCATCAATTCAAAAGATTAGTCTTTTTAACTCTTGGTGAAGGTATCTTGGTTTCATTAAAAAAAAATAAAAATTAATCACCTTTGATGGAATCAATTTGCAACAATAGTAATAATATAATCTTTTAAAAAAAATGAAAAACCTAGATTTGTGAGTAATTTAATCTGAATAGGCTAGTGCTGGTGAACTAATTTTGGGACTTCTCAGGAATTGTGAATTTCTAGACTTCACAAGGCAAATACGACAAGACTAGAAGAGAAATCAAATTTGGAAGGGAAGAGAAAATGAGATTCTTCTTCTTAGATGTCAATTTTAGATGATTATGTGAGCATTAAAAATATTGGCAGGTCAAGCCCTGTCTTTATCAAGTTCATGTATGCTGGACAGGAAACAGGGCGAGAAAATTGAATCTCTAAATGGGTGATATAGAGGTGACTAATAATTATAATATGTTAGCCTATGACTATGTTAAGTTTATGTATAAACAAATATTGTAACTTTCATTTTGGGTTTGAAAGATGATAAAAAATGAAATATGATGTGACATAATTGATAAATAATCTTATTTTTTAAATGTGTTCAAAAGTTTAATTTTGGTAAATGCGTATAGAAAAACATCTATTAAGACAGATCAATTTTTTAAATAAATCTCACTATCCCAATAGATTAGTTATAAGTTATCGACAAAAAGATAATTTGAAAAAAAAAAAAAAACCTGAATGGTAAGCATTATCTAGCTTGAGCATGCGTATGATTTTTTTTCAGTAATGCTGATCCATTCATGGCAAATAGGAATATTTATACCCTTTAATGGTTCATCTGTATCTTTCAACTGAACAACACGAAAAGGAGATTTCCAAATCCATTATTGTTGGCTCTGATTGATCTGAACTTTTTATCTCACCCACTATGAGCATGGAGGAGAAATATCAAATATGTATCATTTTCGTAATCAGAGCAATGTTGCTAATCAACACGATTGTTCTATTGATTTGGATGTAGCCAAATCTATTATTTGTACACATTTAGAGAAAGGTGATAATATTGTTGTTGCTCCACACAAAATTATGATAGTATATTTCAAATTACAAATTAAATCTCTACTACGTGAAATTGACACTTATATTGAGTTTATTTGAATATAAAGTTAAAAACGGTTTTTGAGAATTTATAATGAACTGAAAACAAACTCTATATTTTCAGAACAAAAACTCTAAAAAAACATTAATTTTATATCTTGTATCCAAACAGACTCATATTATCTTTTTACAATTATTTTACAAGATTTTGATTTTCACTTAATTACTGAAAGCTGAAAGCTAAATGCTAATAGGGTAAGTACTAACTGTCATGCTAGAAGAAAAGCTTTCATAAGTACTGTTATGATCTTACTTTGAGGGTAAAGAAAAAGAAAAAAAGAGAGGCTCAATTCAGTTCTTGTCAATTCATTTTGATTTTGATTTTGTTGTTTTTCATTCTGGTGGAATAAAGAAACAATCAACGTAGACTTTTCCAGACAGAAGAAATCAATTAGATATTCTATCTTTAAACGTGGTGCACCCAATTAGTGTTGGAGATTCCAACAATTTCTAGAGTCTTGAGGAAAGTCAATTGCACAAAGTCAACCAAGCAACAGTGTTTTCCTTAGGGTGAAGCATGACATCAATTGTGAACACCATTTGGCTTCAATTCCAACAGCAAAACGAGTTCGTAAGTTGAAAACTTTATACATATTTTTGTGGAAAATTATAACGGTCCAACTAACAATACATATTTCTGCAAGTCAATATAACTGATCGAGGCAAGATCAAAAAAATGTGTGCAACACTTTTCACAGCAGTATACAAACCAAATCTACAACCATGTACATATCCAAAGCCAAAATCAAAAAGTGAAATGTAACAACAAAAATGAACTCAATTAAGGTAAAACCATATTCTACACTTCATAGTTCATACAACCTCTACTACACTATCCAAAGATTCTCCTCTCCTGTGGTCAGTAACAACAGAAACCTTGTTCTCTAGCTGATCATTGTCAATGAAAACTTCATCTGTGGCTGACAAGGAATTTTTGTGATGACTTCTTGATTTAAGGATCCTTGTTAAAACTTGCACTATGTCCCTCATAGAAGGACGTTTACTTGGGGCACGGTTGATGCATTTGTAGGCAAGTGCTGCCACTTCATTGAGTTCCTTGATATCAAAGTTTCCTTGAAGGTGAGAGTCCACAATTTCCTCCCACCCTACTTTTCCCTCTGTGTTCATTGCTGCCTAATCAATCATTCATTAATTGCATTGGTTAGCATAGAAAATGATGTGTGCATGATTTGTTATGTGAACAAATTAAGCCAACAACTACTTTTGACTTTGACATGTTTTCTTTCTTGACCACAACAGTGATCATTTTTTCAACTGATTCAAGATGTGAAAATTTCATCTGATAAAGTCATCAAGTAGCTAATAATAGACTTGGTACCTTAGGTGCTTTTGATGTTATTCTTGGAATTGAAGTTTTACTTTGATAACATGTGCTAACCTTTAACTTAAGCTTATATTGTGTCAACTATTGAAATAAAAATTCAATTCTAGTTGACAATACTAAAATACTTGAAGAACCGTGTATGAGTTGTCTTAACAAGTTCCTGTTTAATGAAACAGAATTTGAAAGTATTTATTGAAAAATATTTATTATAACAAAACTAAAAAAGAGAAAATCTGCTATGTACTAATTAATAGTGTGAAACAATTTTACACTATCATTCAATCACTATGATAAGTTTAAGGACTTTTACAATAACCAACTTCAAAATCATATCAACAGTGGTTTGAGATTGGTGTTTTACCTTTACACTGTCAGCATATGATGATTAAACTTGAAAAAAAAACCACTTAATACTTACTTTTTAAATAACTAGACACATGTTAATATGGTGTATTAAATGCTCTTTAACCGGTACTCTCAGGTTACTGAGAGAATGTGAGACTAACAGATTTCTTCTAAAAATTTAAACTGTTTTGTATGGTATGCACTATGTAGTATATATCTCCCAAAAGTAACCACCACTTCCATTATCCTCAGTATGGTTTGAAGGGATAGAAAGAGATCTTACAAGCCCAACGTATTCCATAAGACCCTGCTGAGGGTTTCTGCCAGCTATAATTTCAAAGAGCAAAACCCCAAAACTGTACACATCACTTCTCTTAGTGAATGTTCCTGAAGATATATACTCAGGGTCAAGATAGCCAAATGTACCCCGAATAGCTGCATGTTTATCCACCATCTCTTCCCTTGAAAGTCCAAAATCAGAAACCTGATTGATCCAACATTAACAACTACGGATTAAGAAGCATCCTAACAACAACTAATGACTATGACAACACTAATGTATAGTGTGTCATTCACCAAAATAAACTAATGTACATTGTGTGTGTATCAGAGTAATGGTTAAGGAATTAAAAGGAGAAAGTATTTATTGTAGAATTCATAGGAGAGCGTAAAAAAAGTTCTAGACAGCGCAATTTTACGCCTCACGATAAAGAACATTCTACTTTAAGGCCACAGGTTAGCATTTTCCTTTATTGAAAGCTACTTTTTGTGATAAAGATGATGGATGAGTAACAAGGACATACCCTGGCTCTCATGGATTGGTCCAACAGAATATTGGAAGATTTGATATCTCTATGGATTACAGGAGGAACTGCCTGAAGTGTCAATACATACAATCATAACAATACACATACAAAGTATAATTAAAATTGGTGCAGATCACATGGAAACTTGCCCCATTATGAAGATACTCCAAGCCTCTTGCCACATCTAAAGCTATGTGAACCCTCAAGTCCCAGCACAGTGCTTCATTAACATCACCTGAATGTAGAGACAAGAAAAGAATATTCAATCTACTATTGCATATCCAATGCACCAAATGCATTTGATAGGAATGAAACAAAAAAGGAAAAAGAAAAGAAAAAATAATGCATCAATTGTAAGCAGACAATATTAACACTACTATTTAACAACATGATGTAGAGAAAAATAATGTGGAGACAATACATAACATATGGTCAGGGGTTCGATTCTCAAGTTTGTGTATTTGGAAGAACGTATGTTGGAAGATATTAGCCTCTTAAATGGATCTTTGTATCTTGAGATATTAGTTTCTGGCTTTCGACCGGAGACAGAAGAACAGTCTATGCATGTCATGCAAAAAGATAGATCGATTACTTACTATACAAGTGGGATGCCAAGCTACCGTTACTCATGTATACATATACAAGCATATGTTGCCCCTTTTCTGCACAATATCCAACCAAATTCACCAGATTTCTATGGTGTAACCTTCCCAACAGCATGACCTAAGAAAAAGAAGAACATAAAAGGTTACAATTGAAAATTACTCTGGAGTAAAATGAAAGGTAGTGCAGAAAAGGCTAATGTATATGATAAGGACTGTAAAACTGCTATATCATCAATTGCTCCACAGAATCATTAACTTCAGCTGAAAGTAAACGTACCGAGTTAGTTACTAACTAAATTACCTTAGTAGCACAGACAGAAACAACGGAATTTTATTTATTTTTCCAATTTAGGATATGAAAATAGTCATGTTTTTAATATTGTAAGTTTCCAAATTGATATTTATACACCAATACTAATTCACATTACTCCTATATTTTCTTCAGCAGTCTGACTTCATAAATTTTCTGAAATGACCAAATCTAACACACTTGGCCCTGAAATTTATGTCATGAAACACAGCATAATTCTATCAGTGGTGTGGCCAAAGTAAGGATAAATGACATTGGCAACCTACCTCTGTGTGAAACTCTTTCTCCCCTTGCTTAGAATTAGTTGCAAGAACTTTAACTGCAACAATTTCACCCGTAGGCATGTGAGCTTTGTAAACAGGACCAAATGCACCTTGTCCAATGACTGTGGTGAAATTATGTGTTGCTTTCTGCAAATCCCTGAAGCATAAATAAAACATTCAATAAAAAGAATGACACACGTAGTCAAACATTTTGAATTTTACTTGGTAACAATTAGTAGTCACTAAAATTTAAACATTTTCAAACAAAATAGTTATGTTTTGGCTTATCTTTAAAAGACAGACATGATAGGTTAAAACTTGAGATTTGCACATGCATTTATGTAGCAGAGGCATATCAAGCATGAGTCAAAAAGGTTCTTTCCTATAGGCTATAGCCAAATCAAGCATCTATTTTAACAAGCATAATGTTTAATGGCATTAATTAAAACCAAGGTTCCAAAGGTATCTTTCCTTTGTTTCAATATCTAATACTGAAAATTTTCGTCCTAGTAACTTGAGACTATTTCTCATCGAAGTATACAGATCACGATTCATGAAGCATGCAATGCAAGTTTAATGGGCCATTTCACATTACACGCTGAGAAAATAAACAGAAAATTATGATTTTTAGGTCCTATTTGGATAAACTTATGCATAAGTCCTTACATGAAAATAAAATAAAAGGGTAAAATGCATTGAACTTCTCTCATAAGCTAAAATCAATTTATATACCTTAGTTTTTAGAGAAGTAAGATGAGATAGCTTCTATAAAAGTTAAGCACATTAGTTTATTTTAACTTATGGGATAAGCTCAATTCATTTTACTATCTTTTACCTTCAAAAAAAGATATATGAAGAAGCTTTTACAAATTAGTTATTAGAAAAGATAATTTTAACTTTTTAGATAAGTTAATTTCATTTTTTTTCATATTTTATTTTCCTAGAAATGTTTACAGAGTAATGTGTCCAAACAGACCTTTAATCTTAAGGGTTAGATTTTCACTTAAAACCAATTTGTCTAAGTGAAGTTGTCCAACAAATATACATGCTACACCCATATCCTTGAGACATAATGTAGGACTTCCTAACACCCCCTTCACATATGCTTGCCAGATGCCTTCCAGAATTGACGATTTACGGAAATAGGCTATAGGCTTGAGGCAAGCAATGTGGGACTTTTTAACATTATGCATAGTAAAATAGGCTCATCAAGAACAAAAGGAAAAGCAAATGAAGGCAACTTCACAAGAGAAAGAGAAACAAACTCTTACCTGTATGCATATTCGGGTAGTCCAGATGCTGGGATCATGCTACTACTCTTCTTAAAACCATCAAGCCAAAAGGGCATGCCATGTCTTCCTGACTTTATGGGTGATTCTTGACCTAAGGTTGAGTCTGATAGAATGGTGCAAGAATCAGCACCATTTGTGCGGATTGGTATGGTAGCAGCTCTTCTAGAACTGCTATTGCCGATCTGCGATCGCTTCCGATGATACCTATGGCAGAAGAATGCAAAAATTGCCAAAACCAGTCCAATAACCACACCTATGGAAACCCCAATAATCAGTCCTAATGACTCCTCTCTCATCTCCTCTTCACTGCTTTGTTATTGTTCCCTTTTGATCATCAAATCCATTTATAGGCCTGCCAAAAGGTACATCAAGCACACAACAAATCATGGTTGGTATTTAAAAAGATGAGATCAGTAATAGTTAATCTTGAAACTTGATTCATTATGGTGAACATTAAATGGTCAATTGTGAGCTATTATGGATTTCAACGCCGTTAATAAACTCTGTACCATGCATCATTCAAAACCACAACACTGAGCTAAAAATTAAAAGCTACAGCTTGAAAATAGTTACTATCTGTAAAAAGAGTAAATGAAGGATTTAAGATAACAACCATTCATGTCAATCCAAAAGGTCAATTAATCAAAATTACAATTATACAGAAAACAAGGAATGCCATCAAAGACCCAACAAGGGGAAAGTAGCATATGAAAAATAAAAAAAACAAATGCAGTTCAATGCAGTCCTTTACCCAAATGAAATATAAATCTTTTTCCTTTCTTTGAATTCTTTTAATTCAACAAGGCATATCTTACTGTCCCAAAATAAAGACACTAAAGAAAACGGCTCAACCTTTTGATGACATTAAACTGAATTCTCTTCTTTGTTTTTTCATGGATATCATTTCATGAAGACAATTCTATTCAAGACAAGATCGAATACTAAATGTTAGCATCTCATCTAGTAGGAGATTCAAACTGTGTTTTCTCATGTTGTAGGAAACTAACAACTAACATTTGCCCATAAAAAAAACTAACAAATTACAATTAACATTTTCGGATAAAAATAAACTCTTCCACTAGACACAACTCTCATTGGTATGCATTAAACCAAATGCAGATAACTATTTCCCTACCCAGAAATTTCTTAGAAACCAAACACAAACACATTAAGCAATGAAACATCAGCACAGAAGACACAACACAAAACACCCTTTACTGAAAAACATAGCCAGACAGACGACGGACAGACAGATCAGAACACTGACAGCAGCAACGTTAGGCCAAAAAGCAAACAATGTTCTGGAAAAACGCGTTACCACGTTGTACCATAAACTCACCATTTCATACGAGGTATAAAAACAACAGTCACATGCTGTTATGTTATTAGCACAGAACTCCAAAAACAACAGCAACCACAGATTATAAAAACACAACAACTAAAGTGTGGCAGTGAGAACTGAGAAGGGATCAAAAAGAAAGAAAGCTGAGAGAGAGAAGAATTGAAGAATCTCTGATGAAGGTTGAGCAGAAGCAGTCACACACATGACACAACAAAAGCATAATAAAAAGTGGCATTAAACAGTGCACACATTTGTTGCAAGGGATGTTTGAACAAGATGCACACGTGGGACCACTTCGCTTCATTCATTGGCTCATTGCTTTTTTCTTCTGCACTGCAATGATTTGGTCCACACTGTAAACAAAACCGCACCAAAAAAATTTGTGTTGTGTTTTATCATCTAGAGAAGTAACGTACGTTGTGTACATGCTTGCAATGCCCACACCATCATATTATCGAGTTTGATTTCTGTTTTGGATATTATAATTAGAAAAAGGGTCATGGAATAATCGTAACTATTAAATTTTTATAAAATTATCATAAAAATCAGTTAAATAGTAAAATGTGATTGAGTAATAAAACTATTAGTCTTCGGAAATTTTTTGTCTTTTTTTTCTTTTTGTTAGTCATTTTAGTATTGCATATATACTTTTTTAATCCGTTTTAATCCTCACAGTTTTGGATTGCTGGAACTTAAACAAATTAAAAGGTACATGTACAAAGACTAGAACAATAAAATGTAAAGATTGTTCATGTATAAGAATTAAATGAACAATTAAATATATTTAATATATATTTTTACTGCAAATATATTTAATATTTAAAAACATAAAATATTTAATATTTAATATTTTTATTTAATAATTTAATAGTTAATAAGATTGATTAGGAAATATAAATGCATTTTAATTTTTACAGGTACAAATAGACAATAATTTCTATTTCCATATTATATTATTAAGAAAAATAAATGATAGTGACATTTTATGTGACATTATCTTTCAATACTCTTTCCTGATTAAAATTATTAATTTTGGTAGATTTCATATATTATTTAGGGATAATATTTTTTTTTCAATTTAACTTATATGTATCAAAATTAATAATGTCCAATCAATTTCAAAATCCATCACTTTTCTTCTTCTTAGAAAAAAAAAAAATGAATCACATAGAGAGAGTATGTGTGGCTAAGTTAATTGGCTTAATTTGGGGATTAAAAGTTTGAGGAAAATGAAAAGAGAAGTGATCTAGCTACTATCTAACTGTCAACCTAACACACACCTAAATGACTAAATGTGATATGCATTATGCAATAAAGGGAAGTGATGAATCCAAGTAAGAATTTAATTTGAGGAAGAAAACAATATGAAACCCACTTCCGACCTTCATGAAAATGACTTTCATCAATTCTTGAGACATTGATTAATTAACTAAGGTTTTAAGTCTATCTCCATGCCTCAGTTACATATTGTACATCTTTTTTTATTCATCAAAAAGTTTAGTTAAGTTGAATCTCAAGGAAGCATCAGAATTTGGATATGCCTTCCAGATACATGTAGCGCTCACAGATATAAATACTTATATATATATATGTCCAGATAATACAAACATTTTGATTTTCACACAGAAAGTAATATGTTTTATTTTCTAAAATGAACCGCATGATTTCATTTTCATTGTCATGAGAGATATTTGATGGATGTATATATCTTGAAGGCAAAGAAAGATATATATACCAGCTGATATCAGATTGAAGGAAGCAGAATAGAAAACTTTGTAGGGTCTGAAAGCCATGTGATTCACATACACGTAATGGCATGTGTTATTATTGTTGGCTCCATTGCTCCACTTCAATCTTCATCCTTCGTAAGCTTCGGTTGCTTAATTTGCTTTAGCAATGAATAAAATAGTTTTATTATTATTAATTTTTTTTCTTGGTGAGTTAGAAGGTATATATAATAGAACTATACTTGTTTTTGAGTTCTACTAAGTTTCTATATATGACTTAAATTCAATATGATTTAAATCTAAAATTTTGGATTTTTCTTCGCTATTGTTTTCCTTTATTTCGTAATATTTTAAACTATAATTGTACACTACGTTTTAGCTGGACTCCATTTGTGTTTTGCTTCAGTTTGGCCCCATAAACTGCATGGAGGGCCAAGAGTCCTAAGAATAAATTTAAAATTCAAATCTTCACAGCAAGAAATTAAAGTAGTCAATGATCACACACACACTGTTTCATCTTCTGATTTGAGTTTTATTTTTCCCTTTTTTATTTTAATTTATTTATTACAATGTTTTTAAGTTTGATTTTGATACATGTTGAGGTAATATATTTTTTTTTGAAAGAAGGAAAGGTAATCTATAATCTATCTTCTATAACTATATTATTAAAATTTTCCATGGGTAGGACACATGTCATCACTGTGTCTAATTTTCTAGCCCTCTACTCTTTCTTTTCTTAGCATTCTATTTTATTTTTATTTTTCATTGAATTTGGTTTGCTATTTTACATGTCCACTAACGGTGCAAAGCATAAGTCAACTGTTATAATCATTATAAAACTCAATAATTCTTTATACGATAATTTATTATAACACTATAAAACAATCTTTAATTAAATTCATTATTCATCTGTCCCATGCCACTTTCTTTATATACTACAAATTAAAAAAAAGTTAATGAATAAATATATTTTTACTCTATTAATCCTTTTTAATAAAAAAAAATATTTTTTATTGACTTTGGTTGAATCTATAAGTGTTTTTTTCTTCTTCTTTTTCTAACACATTCAACAAAATTTTTATTTTAAATTTCAAATTTCTTTGCTTCTTTTCTCCTTTAATTTCCTTGGCGAGACTCCTAGTCCTAGATGCTCCCCATTAGGCTTCGGCAAATGGTTGAAGAATAAGGGAAAGTAATTAGGAAAATATTGACAAAAAATCTAAGAATAATCTTGATCACTTTCTTAAAAATAGCACATACATATTGAAAAGTTAATGGGCTTCTATATTGCATTGGACCTTACTTTCTTCTCCCTGGGCTGGGAATTACTTCCTACACCTCCCATTTTGCTTTCTGCAGCTGCCAAAAGATGTGAACAGACAAGCCTACCCTCACCCTACCTCTCCCTCCCAAGAAAACCCTAGCACGATCAATGATGTTGATGGCAACAAGGGTGTGAACGGTGGCATTGTTAATGATGTTGCCCATATATGACAAAAGGAAGCAAGAAAGGAAACATTTGTGTTTAGAGATATGGTAGTGAAAGGTCTTGGTAAGTTTTGGAAAGAAAGAAAGCGAAATGTTTTTGGGGGTGCCGAGGTATCACTTTTGGAATATCTATTCCGAAATATGATTTTCATAAAGTGGTAGTAATCTGAAATAGTTATTATAAAATATGATAAATAATTCAAAAATCTATTCCAAAATAGTTATTTTTGGAATAAAAAATTTATATTCTAGAATAGGATACATTCCAGAGCGGACATTCCATACTGAGTGAGGGGTATTTTTGTCTATTGAAGTCTTTTGGAAGATATATAAATAAAGTTAGAGGTGCAAGAAGCAAAATCCTGTTGGATTTAGTCAAAATCGAACAAGCCCAATCTTTTTCTATATTTCTTCCTTGTTACAATCTAAAAACTAAAAAGGACCCCGGACAACAAAATAAACAAAAAAGGGTTATGTTAGTTTTTGCCTACATTTTATCTTGAGAAAATATGTTAGGTAAAATATTAAATTTACAACATCTTTATTGGGGATCTTGAGAGAAATCTTAAATCTCAAGATCTTTCATGAGAACAAAGCAAGTTTTTCACATGGAGATCCATATCTCCAAGTGTAAAATCGGATTTTCTACGAGATCCTTCCAAAATTATTTTTTTATGAACTAATCAATTTTTTTAGTAATATAAAATACAAAATAACTAATTAAATTTTTTTAGTAATAAAAAATAAAAAATAAATAACTATTTTATTTTACAAGAAGTAAGTTCAAAAACAAATACAACAAAAATAAAACATAAGAAATTTTGTATTAATTATCATTTTTTTTCAAAATAAATGTTTGTATTTTTTACTTATCCATGTATTAATTATCAGTTTAATCTTTATTCATAAATAAATATTTATATTATTTTTGTTTTATTTTTTAATATTAATTATTTTATAATTAAATATTATATTATTAAATAATTAATTTTATTTTAAAATAAATTTTCAGAGCATTAGTGGATTCATGATGAGATCTATAAAAATATCATAAGATGTCGATATAAGATATATCATTAAAATAAAAAATGTGAGATATTGAAGTTTATGTGACATTATAAGGATTCAAAAAAAATATTTTAAGATCTTTTCAAAACCTTTCTCACTAAAAATATTCTTATACAAAGACAATCATATTTTTAGAGAAAGATAATAGTATTATTGAATATTAAATTTAGACACTTCTTTTAACAGAAAATTCAAATGTTTAAGCTGATATTTGCTTACATTCTTTCTTAATAAAAAATAGTCTTTGGGTTATGTATGATAATCTATAATTTACCGTTTTGATTTCAATATATTGTTAATGAACACTATATATTTAATCATGCAATAGCACATTATAAATGTTCTATCTCTTCAATATATTCTTTCACAATCGTACAATATGAATAATGCGCTAGCACGTTATAAATGTTCCATCTCTTTAATTGATGCTATCGCAATCGAACTATCTGAACATGTATCAAAACTTGATTAATTAGATATAATATAAAAGTGTACGATGCTTAAATATATTCAAAACTAAAAAAGTACTATTTTAAAGTATAACATTGAGAACATGGTATTGTTATTGCATTAACTCATGAAAAGGAATTGGTCAACCGTGTGCTAACTTTCTGATTAATTTAAGATATTTTGAAGACGTAGGAGGAATAGTAAGCCTAGCTAGATTTCTCTAGAATGAGTCAAATATAATATAATATAATACAACTTAAAATACAATTATAAAATGCACTTGTTTAAATTAACCCTTATCCATTATTCTTTTGCATTTAGACACAATTAATACTTTATGCTTTTCTTATGTATAAAGAAAAGCCCAACTAGGTACTATAACATATATTATTACACGTGGCTGAGAATTAAAATTCCAATTTGCTTGCACTTTTCAAGAATCAGTACTGTGTGTTTTTGTTCTATATATAATGCTGGGATGTGGGACATAGAGTTGAGGTTGGAGGAAACAAGGGGTCAAAATCAGTGTCCCTATCTACCCATGACTTTAGAGAAATATTGGAAAAAATCATACTAACAAACTCTTTTGAACGTAATTGATATGATTATTTAAAATTTATTAAAAATCATAAAATTAAATGTCGTTTATATCAAATGGGATGAATTTCACGAACTATTTAATGATTATCTTTTATTTTATAATTTTTAATAAAAAAAAAAGTTACTATACAAAGAATACGTTCCAATTAATTATAATATCCGTATTGATTGATGTGGTACCATCAAGAATTCAAGAGCATAAATCAGGTAGGTTTTGAGGGTTGCTCATTAATGGAAACGTGGTATGTATAGAGCAATGCTGATATATACTCCTATACTATATATGTTATATTTTTTTTGTGACCACTTGCATATATAGCTTCAATTAAGAATTGGAGGGGCCGGGAAATTGTTGCCATGGGAACGCAAATATGAAACTCTAGTGTCTGCTGGTGTTCCAATTGGGAAGCCGAAATAGATAATTCCCATGTGATCATTTCGGGAGTTACATGGCTCTTGGAAAGAGTAATAAGAGTTCATGTTCAAATCTTAATCGAATTTGGTATGCGAAAATAATGTTTGGGAGGAAAAATTTTCTTTATGGAGGTTTAAAGTCAAAGTTTCCAACCAAATTACTCTTTCGTTTCTATATGAATTACTTCATACCAATATCAATGTTTAAAAAAAAAAACATATATGGTGATACACCATAAATAAGACATTATTTAAGAAGTCTAAGTTTGTTAATTGTTGTTATAGTATTTATCATACGAATAATAATTAAACTCAGGAGATGGATCTAGAAAATTGATTAGGAGGGGTTAGATTTTTTTTAATTATTTAAATATATAATTCTTAATTTTTTTTTATTAAATAATAAATTTTATAAAATTATTTGAGTTTTAACCATAAAATTAATTTTTTTTATTTCAAATAATAGAAGAAGAAAATGCATGCATTTATAATTTTAAACTATTTTTTTTTATCTAAAATACATTAATAATAATAATTTCACACTTAAAAAAATTAAACAAACTCATTAAATTTCATAACAATTATAATATATATATATATATATATATAAAGGTAATAATTCATAAAATATAATTAGTTTAGATAAAAATAATAATTAATGAAATTAAAATCATAAAATATTTGTGATCATATCTATTAATTAATATATTATATATTTTTGAGTTAGATTATATACCAAAATATATTATTTAAAATATTATTAATATATATTATATATTTATTAATTATTAATTTTTTTACTAAAAAATAATTTTATATATATATATATATATATATATATATTATAAAAAGGGATTGAGGAGGAGGGGCTGCTTGCCCCCTAATATCCATCTTTGATTAAGCTATCAATTCAAACAACCAAAAATCCTTTAGATGCATGAAAATACCATAAATTTGAATATATTACCAAATATAAACAATTAAACAAAAACATTTCAAAATCATATGAACTCATACTGAAGTTTGAAATCAATTGTTTTAGCCTAATGAATATTGGTATTAAGTTTGAATCTTGGACATGTATTTGCATCATAATAGAAAGTACTTATATGATTTATATTTATAAAAAAAAAACACACATATGAACTCTTATTTGAAAAGCTTTTAAACAAAATACAAACGATTTATAAATAAAATTAGTTCCTTACAAAAACATATATACCGTTTTACAACAAAATAAATTAACTAAGAAGGAGGATAAAAATCGACCTCAAAAAGTTAATATTCCCACCTTAAGAATCTTAGGACGGTGTTTGATTCGGGTTCTGAAACATTGTATTTGTATCGAGCCAAAGCTATTAATGAATGAATGCATGGACGTACATCTGTCCAAATTACATCATCGCTCGCGTAGGCACATGCATGAGTTAGTACAAAGACAAATTTTCCTTAAAATAGTGTGCTTAATGTAAGGAAATAAAAGAAAATCTATATACCATTTATTTAACATATATCTATATAAAATTATTTTCTACCTTTTTTTTCTCTTAAATAAATACTAAAAAATTATTATTTTTTTTTTTGGAATTTTTCTTCGATTGCAAATCGTTATATATATAATAATTTTTTTTATAACTCTCTTAAATGTCACTTCAAACACCATTTCTAATTAGTTAGAATTACAAATAATTTATACTAACTACGTATGTCAGATAAATTTTTTTATTTCATTTCTATTTGTTGTTCCTTCTATTTTCTTTTCTTTTATTTCCATAAATTCAAACACAACATAAAATTAAATTACTCCACTTGTTAAGAAAAACGTTTATTCACACAACAAAATATAATAATTTATATAATATGTTTTTTTTTTCTTATCCTATTCATTTCTCAGTTATTATTATTATTGAAATACTTATCTAAACAATTTCACAAACTTTCACCGAAACACGTACGAGGAAAGCGACAGAACCAGCTAAGATATATTATAGCGAGGAATGTTCGAAAGCCAAGTTCCCAACGTGTGCTTTGGTCGGCGTTTTCAACCGTCTCAGTCAACCACTTAACGTCCGTTACAAAACCGCGCCAACGCCATCACGAGTCACGACCAACCGATTACCGAATCTCCCCCGTGCCGTTACCGTTCCTCCTCCGTCAATCTTCCAACACCTTTTTATTTTTCCCCTCCTTTTTCTTCCCCTACATATACCCAGTTTTGAACGCTCCCCGTTCTCAATTTGCGGTTTTAATTTCAAACAACCCCTTTTCCACGTTACCTTCGTTTTCCTTCAAAAACCAAAGTCCCACATAGAAAAAAAAAAACAAAAAACCCACACGATATTTTCAGCAAAGTTTAGCTCTCCACGTGTATTGAAAATCAAAGTCTTTTCTATTGGTAGGTGCTGAATTTGATTAACCAGTCTTCGAGGTAATGCTTATTGCTCTAAGTGCTTACAACAATGTTTTTCACTTTCCTATACAATTTGGTTTTCTCCATCATTATGTTGTTGCTTGTGAAACCGTATTATTATTAATCAGTTTATGTATCTGTTTTCCCCTGTTGTATCTTTGTTTGCATAGATGTATGGGATTGATTATTATTCCTTGGTGATTTAAGGGTCTTTGCGTTTTGGATGAAGATGTTGAATTTTGCATGTTGTTGTTTGATTGAGAAAAATGATGTAACATCATTTCTTCTGCTGAAAGTTGCAGAATTTGGGTCTGACTTCTGAGTTGAAGTTTTGGATTTTGATTTGAATTTGATTTTTTTGCTTGAATAAATGGTTTGGGTGGGGTGGATTGATGGGATTTGAATTAGGACGATGATTCTTTTTCTGGGTTTGGAGGAAATTTTTTGCATTTATTGGTAATTTGGTATGGTATGAAAAGGTGTATATGCTGTTTCCATAAACTCAGCACCAGGGGGTTGGTGCACCTGCACAATACCATTAACAGTAACTAATTGTGATAAAGTTTAATTTTTGGCTACATGGTTGAGTGATTTCCCTCGGTTTCAAACTAAGGAGTTTTTGGGTCTGGAATGAGGAATTGTGAGTTACATGGTATTGTTTTTGTTGTTGCTGCTGTTGTTACTATTATTGTTATTGTATACTTTGTTTACTAGAAATTAGCTATGTTTGTGATGTCTGCGTCTATCTCCCGGTGTATATTAGCAAATTAGAATATGAGCAGATTTTATCTTGATGTGAAGAAAATTTATGAAGGAAAGTCTGCCTCTGCGGTTTTTCAAAGCACATGGGAGAGGTTTTGGAATTGCAGCCTTTAGAATAAATTCTGATGGTGTACAATTTTCCATCGCTGTTCGTATGTTTTGCTCTACTCTTATGTGTATGTGTAATTTGTCCTATTTCTGTTGATGAGACGGAGAGCACTACCATACCACAACTATGGCATTCAAAGAATCATTTTGATCACTTTCCCCATCTAAATTTTTCCCAAATTCATTAGTTTGACACTGATTTTCCTCTTCAACCATCTAAATCAGTTATTCCAAATTTCTGCTCTATTTGTTCCTATGAGTTAAGAGAGTAGTGGTGAATTCAATCTACAAACTACCAGAAATATAGCCTTATATGTGTTAATCAGATCATAATTTTTAGTTTATGCAAGTTCATCTATTTCTTGTATGTATGTGTGAGCATTTATGCTTTGTGTATGGCATGTTTCTTCTAGCTTCTCCACTTGTTAGGCTGGTAGATGATTGTTGTTGTGAACAATATTTTATGATATAGTCGTGTTATGCTTATATTGACAGAAGGCTTCTCTGTTTTTCAAGGTTTATCTGCTATTATTGGAAGTGTTGGGACACAAGTCCCAAGCAGAAGTTTACCAAGGAAGCTGCTTTTAGCCGATGCCATCATCATAGTATGGACTTGAATCAATTTTTAAGTTTCAGCATGACTAGTTCAGCAGGAATCCCTTGCACATCATCATCTTATCCTCCTATTTCACCAATACCCAACCGGTTGCTTGGATCCTTGAAATTTGACATAGGAAACTCACCTAATTCAGCCCTTTCTAATCATTTTGATTCTGATACTGTTTCTTCTGCATTAAGTGACAGCCAAGAGCAGCACACCTCTGGCGAAATTCACTCCTGTAACTCTTTGCATGAAACCAATCACTATTTGCACAGACCAGTCTCATCTGTGGACCATCTATCTACTAGGAGCTTTTTTCCACAGGATGCAAGTTATTACCATGAAACCAGACATGCATTGCTGGAATTAGAAACTGCTTTGATGGAACCTGATGGTGAAGATCAAGTCAACACATCAAGAACTTCTTTGGGTGTTAGCAATAAGCCAATAACATCTGGCCAAAGAAATAAGTCCTGGAGCCATGAGGGCCAGTCAAGTGATGTTGCACATACAGAGAAGCGTCACAAATCAATGGAGGCAGTGTCACTACAAGGATTCTCATCGAGCAATTTGAAACAATTGCTGATTGTATGTGCCAAAGCCTTGTCTGAAAACAACATCAAAGGTTTTGATGAGTTGATAGAAAAGGCTAGAAGTGCTGTGTCCATTACTGGGGAGCCAATCCAACGCCTTGGTGCTTACTTGGTAGAAGGGCTTATTGCAAGGAAGGAGGCATCAGGGAATAACATCTACCATGCCCTAAGATGCAGAGAGCCTGAGGGAAAAGACTTACTCTCTTACATGCAGCTACTGTATGAAATCTGTCCCTACTTAAAATTTGGTTACATGGCTGCCAATGGCGCTATTGCTGAAGCTTGTAGGAATGAGGACCGCATTCATATCATAGACTTTCAGATTGGTCAGGGAACTCAATGGATGACACTTCTTCAAGCTCTTGCAGCAAGACCTGGTGGAGCTCCCCACGTGCGGATCACAGGGATTGATGATCCTCTTTCTAAGTATGTCCGTGGTGATGGATTGGAAGCTGTTGGTAAAAGGTTGTCTGTGATCTCTCATACATTTAACATCCCAGTCGAGTTCCACAGCATGCCTGTTTTAGCTCCAGATGTGACAAAAGACATGCTTGATGTTAGGCCTGGTGAGGCTTTGGCTGTGAACTTCCCTTTGCAACTCCATCACACGGCTGATGAGAGTGTTGATATGAGTAATCCAAGGGATGGACTCTTGAGATTGGTGAAATCACTTTCTCCCAAGGTGACTACATTGGTAGAGCAGGAGTCAAACACAAATACCACTCCTTTCTTCAACAGGTTTATAGAAACCTTGAATTACTACTTGGCTATGTTTGAGTCCATTGATGCATCTCTTCCAAGGAAGAGCAAGGAGTGGATTAATGTGGAGCAACATTGTTTGGCTCGGGATATAGTCAACATTATTGCTTGTGAAGGGAAGGAAAGGGTAGAGAGACACGAGCTGTTAGGCAAGTGGAAGTCTAGGTTAACAATGGCTGGCTTTCGTCAATATCCTTTGAGTTCTTATGTCAATTCTGTCATAAGAAGCCTTCTGGGGTGCTATTCAGAACATTATAATCTTGTGGAGAAGGATGGGGCCATGTTGCTAGGATGGAAGGACAGAAATTTGATTTCAGCTTCAGCTTGGCATTGATTACATGCTGACAGGAAATAATTTAGTTGTAGAAATATGTTGCTGACTGAGGTTTATGTTGATTTCCTAGGCCATGTGCTTCTTATTATTGATTTAAAGGTCACTGTTCCATAAATTTGTCTATGGTCTTTTATGTCATAGTGATGCAGATTACTGTATACCAATTCTTTTATAATTTGTTTAGATATGTACAGTGTTTTGGTCTAAAAATATTGTACTTTTAAACTTATCTCCTTTGTCTCCAATACAAAATTAAATGAATTCACAATTAGATTACTAATACTGACAGCTTGCTAAATTCTTATCTGATACAATTTGTTGCAGCTCCATTTTGTGTCGATAAAATTTATTTTTGCATAAGCTGATTATTGACAACTGGGATGGTTGTTGTATATACTCGTTATGCTTTTGAGATATCTTTCATAACCAATACAACAAGCAGTACATAACACTACAATTACACACTGGTCATTTGATACAGTCAGAAACACAAGATAAGTACATGGAAGCAAAAGAAGGAACTTTAATGCTATCATGGAAACTTGTGAATGAAAAAATGACTCAAGTTCCAACACTGTGTATTCTCATTTCAGTCATTCCCAATTGTCTTAAAACAATCCACTCATCTGAGACAGTGAAATGGCAACTGCATGGTCTATTCTGTTGAAGGATGTTCAGACCCTTTCCAAGAATCTCTACTTGTCTTTCAAATGCAAATCTTGTCATTGTTCCTTTGCTTGTTTATGCATCAAGTTGATTATATTTCCAGGGAGGATAATTGGTTGCATCCTTTCACCATTTTGCTGAGCTTCTTCCTTTGCTTCTTTTTTTCTTGCTTTGTTCCTCTTCACTTTATTCCTGTGATAAATTAAGATATGAAGGTACAAGAAGAGCTGCCATTCATTTAATGTTAACTTTGGAGTGAGATTCCTAAATTTAGAAACCAAATAATATGCAAAGAGCCGAAGACAAATTAAACAATTAAATTGCAAATAAGAAATAATGATAGGGATGAATAGCTAGTTTACTATCTATTTTAAAAAAAAACAAAAACAAAGAGAATGAGCATTTCATTTCACCTTATTCAAACAAAGTGCAATTTAACAATGTTGCTGTAAAGAGATGATTCGACAGTCTATCCCAAACACCAAGGTCAATTTGAAGGCTACTGGTGCTTCCACTGTGCATCCGTTTTTTGTTTGATTGTTGCAAATCTTGCATCTATCTTCAACAATGCTTCCAATTCTCCACTATGATGGAAGGGTAGTCGAACTGCAGTTGTTACTAGTTTTCTTCAATTGCCAGGAACTTGCGCTTACGAGACAACGAATTTTGGGTGTGCATCATTGTTGAACTTGATAGTTGTAGATCCTTTTCATATACCCAACGATACCCGTATTTCTTCGCCTCAAAATGATGACGTTGTTCATCATATAATTGAAATTCTAATGTCAAGCCATCAAGAAATGCTGACCCAGGATACTTCCCAATCAAATTTGCTCGACTGATATATGATAGTAGCACGTGATGATCTGATTCATTTGTGACATTTAGCGGAACATAAACCTTGAGTGATCCTTTAATTTTTGGAGGGTCCATTCTTCTTCCATTACGAACCACAAATATTGCGCTACACGCAAGGCCTATCCAATTATTGTCGTGCTGCATAAAGTGAGATGCGTCTTCTATGTTTATGAAATGGTCCTTGCTCACATGCTGATTGTTGAACCACCTTGGTATTATACTTCCTGGAATAATACTTGAAATTTGCACTTCCGATCGCCATGACCATGAATAAAATTCATCACGATTGTATCGGTGCTCCGCCTAGTACCACAGACATAGGTATATGTGAGTTCCTGGTTTCTACACTTAATTAAGAAAGAGATGGGAAGAGAGTGCACAAACCTGAACCATTTGCATCATCCATGAAAAACACTTGCTCATGCAATGCTCCCTGTCAACTATTTCTGGGCAGTTGTAAATTTTTAATCCTCTCATAAAAAAATCAATTCCCCAGTCAACTCTTTGTCTGCCGCCACTGAAACCCATTGAGTAATGGGTCCTGTGACTTGTTGATGATATATCAGTCTGTGAAGGGAGCTCAGGCAAATATTTCAATTGCTTGCAGTGTTTTAAGTTTAACCATAACAGTTTTGAAAGCTCCTTCAGGTTAGGCAGGGTAGCAAAATTGTTTCCCATCAAATCTAGTCTTTCTAAGAAATGTAAATTTCCAATAGCATCAGGAATTTGAACTAAATTGCAAAAACTTAGATCAAGGTGATGCATACAAGAGAAAGCAAGCGATGAAGGCAACAAAAACCCAGCTGAATCTTTATGTCCTCCATAATACAACAAACGTAAAGATGAAGTAAACCAGCTTGTTATGATGGACCATGTTGAGTGGGAACAAATAGAAGTTTCACCTGTACAAAACTTCTTCCAATGCTCTACATCCCTTGCTTCTTCATCTAACAACCGGATATTATACAGTTGATAACATCCGTGAAGATTTAGATATTCAAGAGAATTGAATTGGAATATTTTTTTGGGTAAAATTACTACATTTTCACAGTATTCTAAACTCAACCAAGTAAGCTTTCTTAGAAGACCAATGGAAGGATCGATTTTCCTTAGTTGCATACATCCTTCTAGACATAAACTCTCAAGATTTAAGGCTTCACTAAAATTTGGTGTCTCAATTAGATTAAGGGAGTGAGAGAGATCCAAACGTTTCAAATTGTTCAGTGGCTGCAATGAAAGGCAAAATTATTAATATCACTTTGACTTTCTCTGTTCTCTTTAGTTAGTCTGGCATAAAGGAAATAAATAACAAATAATAATTTGTTTTTTTATCCATCCATTTAAATAAAAATAAAATAGAAATAAAAATAAAAATTTACATTACCTTTGTGCCTTCCCATAATTTTGTGATGTTACTAAAACAAAGGGACAACTCCACAAGTTTGTGCGGATGAAAAGATTGTAGCAAACAGTCAAATGGATATAGTTGCCAAGTAAGATATCCTAATTGATTAGAAAGATAATTGAGGCTTCCTGAAAATTCGATATGCTGAAGTTGGAGAACCTTAAGGTGACTCATTTTTGACAAAGCATCAGCACTCATTGTTTGAAGCGGTACTTTTGGAATATCAACAACTATGGCTTCAATATTTTCAGCCACCTACAACATCGCAAGTTGGGAAAAATAGTTAGATCTTCTAAATATTTACCACTTTTAGAGAAACGACAAAATAAAATTTTATAATCCCAAACTATTTTACCATATTATCTGACATAACTTGGTGGAGATCATTGAAATCCCACAACCTACTCCACTTTCTTGGTTCTTTAGGTGATTTTTCTCGAATAATATACTTGTCCAAATTTACCAATAAGCCATGCATAAAAATATAACCATCTTCAATGGTTATGAGTGATTTGTCAACGAGAACTTGTAAGTCTAATTCTGGATGAAATCCACGAAAATCTAACATTTCTTTCAAATATTGATGTTCTTCTTCCCAATTGAAAAAGCAAGCAATATCAAGAAATATCTCTTTTTCCATGTCATCCAATTCATCAAAACTTATTCGTAACACATTCGTAATTTTTTTACTTTTGTTTTCACTTAGCATACCTAATGCACTTTTCCATTGTGAGGTACTTCGACCAAACAAAAAAGATCCAAATACTTCAATTGCCAAGGGATGGCCTTGAACATGTGATAGTACATCATGTGTCAATTTTTCATAGTCACTCTTAATAGTGTTACATTTGAAAGCATTTCTACTAAATAGCTGGACAGCATGTTCCCAATTCAACGGCTGAACTTGGTATAAATCATCTACTCCATATGTTCTTAATATATGTTCATCCCTAGAAATTATGATGATTTTGCTCCCTTCACCAAGACATTCACGTAACATAGTCTCTATTCCCCGAAAACATCCTTAACTGTTCAAATTGGTCAACATTATCAAGAACTATAAGTGCCCTTACATTGCCTAGCCTACTCCATACCAAACGTGTTCCCTCGGAAACATTACAAATCTCAAGATTCTTTTCATTTATAGATTGAGAAAGTAATTGTTTTTGGACACCTAATGCACCGGAATCTCGATAAATTTTGCTTACATTGTCAATAAAACAATGAAAATCATATTGATAGGAGATTCTTTCATATAATGCACGACCAAGAGTTGTCTTGCCTATTCCAGCCATCTCACTAATTCCGAGGACTCGGATGTTATTGATCGACCCTATCTGTAAAAGCTCTGTTAATTCTTCAAGAAGAAATTCCATCCCAACCAGATGATCATTTGGAAGCCTTGAAAAATTAGGACCCAATAAATTGATAATTTTTTGAACCATTTCGTCAATCTCAGCATGCTGTGCCCTGAAGATATAAAGCAAATGAAGAATGCCAAATCAACACAGAACCAAAACAGAATCTATATCTATCTATATATTATAAATAAAGGAAGCTTGAAACTACTGGAGCCACTAAATCAAAATTTTAACAACAACCTTTGATCTTATTTAATTATTTGACATTTACGTCAATAATCTTAAGCCATCATATCAAAACTTTAATTTTATAACAACTGTTGATATAATTCAATATTATTTAACATTAATGAAAGATTATTAATTTTTATATACTATTATAAAGATTATTATTATTATTATTACTAGCGAAAACATAGACACTTTCGTGCTTGTGTCCACATTTGTATTATCCTATTGTATTTTATATTTGAAATAATCATCTTTTACAACACATAAATCATGTTTAATACTATATTAGTAATTCTTTGTTAATATTTATGTAAAATCTTTATAAATAAAGTTTTTTATACACATAGTTAAATCACTTCACTAAATATTTATCTATAATAAAATATTTTTTTTAATTTTAAAATTCCAAATTTTTCATTAGTTTATTGTTTTTGTTTAAAGAAAATCATTATTATTTGTAAACTTTTTGTTTTATTCTTATTTTTAAAATTTCAACGTACAATGTAAAAATTATAGATTTTTTGTGTGTTTAAATTTTACAACCAAACAATTAGTTATCAATAAGTAATTAAATAAAAAAGAAAAGTGGAAAAGTTAAATTAACTGCATAGATCATTATTATTTTAGTTTTTGTCTAATATATATATATTTTTTTTTGTTTCATCTCTTTACTTATTTAATTTTATACTCTTTGTAGAATTGATGCATAACAATATTTTTCTAATTTCTATTTTATGTTAAATTAATTGATATTTATTAACTATTTTATTAAAAAATAAATAGTATAAATTAACAAGAAAGAATAACAACAATATGGACAATTTAAAATAAAATAATTAATTATAATAATTACAATTACAAATCAAAAATAAAAATAATAATTTAATCGAACTCGATGGATTTAAAATCTAGAATCTAGTCTATTGGTATATGACAATTGGACAATATAATAAGATAGTATATTTTCACTTTTAAAATACTATCCGCATTAAACACGTATAAATTTTTGACTCAATTTACAGATATTGCATATTAGCCCCTCGACCTCTTTCAACTCTTGGTTAGAATTAAATTCGAAAAAACCACAACTGAGAGAGGAGAACTTTGTACTTACTTATTTCGGATATCCCAACCAGAGAGATTGGCCATGTGTGTGAGAGCTTCTCTCCATCTCTGCATTTCCTCCGTCTTCTCTTTATCTTCTCTGAATCTTTCTTCATGTTTTGCAAAGGCTTCCTTATAATATCCATCCTGTTTTCGTACATCCGACGGATCAACATCATAGAAAATAGGCAGAACATGCCTATGTGATGTTTCAACGCAGTTGCAGATGTGTACTAGTTCACGCAAGCACCAAGTTGAGGAAGCATAGTTTTTTGAGAAGACTACAACAAAAATACGAGACCCTTCAATGGCTTGTAGCAGCTCGGGTGCTATGGATTCTCCTTTTTTAAGATCTGCATCATCTTTGAAGGCATCAATGCCTTTTCTGGAGAGAGCTTGAATGAGAAAACCCGTGAAATTGTTGCGCGTGTCTTCACCACGGAAGCTCACAAACACATCATATATCCTTTTTGAGTGAGATGAAGAAGAACTGCACTGAACGATGGCGTTAGAAGCCATAAGTGAAAGCAAAACTTGTTGAGAATGATGAGTATTAGAAACACTGTGAAGGTTTGAAAGATAGAACAAGTTTCTCTGGATACAAAACAGAGTGTCGGCAGCACTGAAGAAATATTCATTTAAAAAAAGGATGGATTGGCAAGCAAGAATATGTGACTCATTCTGATCTGTCAAATATATTTATTGGCGTTGACGCGTGCTCGTCAAAGTCTTTCCAACTTTATCACTTAATAATATGGTTGCACTTTCTTTGCTTGCCTGTTTCTACGAATTTTCTCCCATTTTCCACCTACCAACTGGGACCAAATTAAGTTGACTATATTGTTAATTACTACTGTATTCACTTTCTCACTTTATAACTATAAAGCTAATTAACGTGAACACATTTTTTTCTCCATTGCCCTGTTTCTTCCCTCGTTTTGTTATCTGTGATATAGATATGAAGGTAAAAGCATTAATTATTTAATGTTAACTTGGTAAATGGAAGTTAATGTGGGACATACAAACATCAAGAGCCACCTTGGAGTCACAATTAAAATTATTCAGAGAGTTAACAAAAGGATTAACTTGGAGTTTATACAAAGACAAATTAAAAATATTAAATGGCAGGAAAGAAATAATCAGGGATTAAAAAAATAGTTCATCCGTTAGTACTCATTTTATTTATACACTTAATATCTAATAATATCAATTTCCAATGATTTTTATTGTTTAATTACAATTTTGGTTCCTTACTTTTTCAAATTCACAATTTTGGTTTCCTTACTTTCAAATTCACAATTTTGACATTGACTTTTTTTTATTGCCATTATTAATTATTTAATTAAAATTAATTAGTTAACTTTTTTAATGACACAATTACCCTTTAATTTAATTAGTTAATTTAAATAAAAAGTTGAATAAATTTTTACAAAGCTTTGCAAAGCTAACTCTCATTAGTTTTCAAATATAGAATAATTACTAAGCCAATTATCGAATTGATAACTATTCCGAAACATTATATATGTAAATCTTTCACATAAATTTTATTTATTATCATATATTTATTTATTGTTTCTTGTATTCTCAACCAAAATTTAATAATTTGAATAAAAATAAAATAAAGAGAGTGATTTATAAAACAAAAAGTGAAATATATATAAAAAAAAAGAATTACAATTAATAATAAGATATATTAAAAAACAAAGAAATAATAATTTAAATAATTTCGGTGTCTCGACATCTTTTTTAGAGTCTCTCTATCATAATTTTAAATATTGGACCGATATCAAATTGGTCAAGAAGACCCTGGATTACTGAGTTATTGTTTGAATTAATGGATCACTAATAGATCACATGACCCGACATATATTGATAAAAATAAAAAATATTTTTATTTTAAATTTATAAAAGTTTATTTTATTAATTTTTAATATTATTAAAAGTTATTTAAATTATTTTTTCTTTATTTTTTAAAACAAAGATAATATAAATTATATAAAAGCCCTACCATCACAAGGAATATAATCCTATATATCCTATATATTATGATATCCAAAAATATAATTTTATTCCAATTCGTATCCGTTGATATTTATGTACAACTACAATCATAAATTTGAATTGATTTTTCATTTCACTATGTCCCTGGCTACAACAATAAATTTTGAATATGATGTTAAAGTGACTGACTATGCCCCTTAAATTCATATATATATATATATATATATATATATATATGCGATGAAAAGTGCGTTTTTATGTAAGAATGAGAATAAACATTCTCATCATTGGATTAAATTAGACAATAAAGATTAACGCAGTCTTTTAAAAAATTAACATGTACTTATTTCATTTGATCACTCTATCCAAAATTAAAAAAAAAAAAAAAAACTTTCTCATTCCCCTCTTTACTACACCCAAAATTAAATTATAAAAAATACTATTACACTCTCCCTCTCATAAACCTGTTTCATAAATCTTATATCCTAAATCTTATGCCTTGAACTTTAAATAAACAAACACTGTTTCACCTCATCTCTTGACAGGGGTGTAAGAACTTGAGGGGCCTGTGGGTAAGAGTGATGCTGTCAATCATGATTTGGTTTCTTTGGAGAGAGAATTGTCAACACTTCGCAAGAATGGCAATATTGATCCTTTTGGTTTGTACTTATATGGTCTTGTGCTCAAACAGAATGCCAGTGAGAATCTTGCACGTACAGTTGTTGTAGAATCTGTGAATATACCCTTGGAACTGGAATGCTTGGACTGAGTTGCAATCCTTATGCAAAACAGTGGATATATTGAATAGTCTTAATCTAAATAGCCATTGGATGAAGGACTTTTTCCTTGCCAGTGTTTACCAAGAATTAAGGATGCACAATGACTTTCTGTCAAAATATGAATACCTACTAGGGACCTTTGGTAATAGTAACTATATACAGGCACAATTTGCAAAAGCCCAGTACAGTTTAAGGGACTTTGACCAAGTTGAAGCATTATTTGAAGAATTGCTGAGTAATAATGATCCTTACAGTGTGGAAGACATGGACATGTACTCCAATGTGCTTTATGCTAAGGAATGTTTTTCTACTTTGAGTTATCTTGCCCATAGAGTATTCTTGATTGATAAATACAGACCCGAATCTTGTTGTATTATTGGGAATTACTACAGTTTAAAGGGACAACATGAGAAGTCAGTAGTCAGTTGTGTATTTCAAGAGAGCCCTGACAAGTTTTCGGTAAGCTTACCAAAAATCATTCAAGTAAATAATATGGTAAAAAACCAAGTATCGAACACAGGGACTTACGTAACGTATTTAAATAAGCAAGATGTATTCATTGAACGGATAATGTGTAAAAATTACTTGAATAGCAACAAAATGCAATTAAAACTAAATGTAAGTAATGAGAATTGGTTCAGAACATAGAACAAACACTTGGTATACGAAGATGTTGATTCAATAATGTGGAGCAGTTGGGGTTCGAATCCACCCATTCATCCTCCCATATAAACAAACCAAGAAATTATACAAGATGAATTCATGAATTTACCATAAATCTACCCAATTACTCTAACCCTAATTCCTTAGATGAAGAGAGCCTAAGTTGCTTCATTAACTCACCAATCCCTTGATTCAATTGATGAAGTTACTTGCATGGAGCTCAGAGATTTGAAAAATGGCTAATGACTCTTATCCTATTCCTAAGCATAAGCATCATTAGTTACTATCTCCATTTCTAGGTATAGCAAAGCTTCCCAACAATTAATACACCTAAACATCAATCAAAGGTAAGCCACACCTAAGAAAGCATCAAGAGAAGAAGATAAAGCAATAAATTCAAAATTCAAACTTGTATAAAACTCAAAAGATGTTTACATGAGATTCAGATGGCTTCCTCAAACCCTAACTAGAGGAGTTTAGCTATACATGAAGGTGGAGGAAGGAGCCATGGAGAGTGGGTACATGGGTAGAGAAGAAGCAAAAAATGAAAATGAAGCAATGGAACAGTGGCGGCGCCAATCCCTAGGCTTATGTTCTAATTCTCCCCTCGACCTACTTGGGACCCTCCTATTTGAAGTAGCGTATCTCGCGTTTGTCTCGTCTACATAAGTGTTTTCTTGCTAAGCACCATCTAGCGCTTAGCGAACAAATATGATCACGCTTAGCGCGAATTTGCGCTTAGTGAATTTTCTTCTCTGTTCAAGAATTTTGCTAAGCCTCAAATCTGGCTAAGCGACTCTTCAATCTTCAACACTTGCTCCAAGTCTTTAGGCTTAGCGCCAGGTCTCCGCACACTCCTTAATTTCCTCCAGATTCTCTCGCTAGGCGCGGAATTGCGCTAAGCAAGCTTACCAAAATGACCAAATCTCCAATCTAGCTTAAAAGGAGGAAATTCACTTGCAAAACATGAATTTTTTTTACCTAATTCCTAAAGACTAACTATCTAATGTTAGTAAACTATAAGACTCTAAAAACACTGAACAAATGAGTTCAAATAAAGCTATCAATAAGGAAAAAGAAGATAATCGCTACGAATTATGCTCAAAGAACTATATCTATAAAGCGATTATCAAGCCCTTAAATTAAACAAAAACTTTTTATCAGCTTGGACACTTATGGGGCATGAGTTTGTAGAGATGAAAAACATTCTTGTAGCTGTGGATGCCTATCATTGAGCAGTAGATATAGACCCACATGATTATCGTGCTTGGTATGGACTAGGACAGGCTTATGAGATGATGGGCATGCCTTTCTATGCGCTTCAGTACTTTGAAAAATCTGTATTCTTGTAGCTAAATGATTCTCGTTTGTGGATTGCAATGGCTCAGTGTTATGAAATTGATGAACTTTGCATGCTTGATGAAGCAATAAAGTGTTACAGAAGGGCAACAAATTGCAATGATAGGGAAGCAATTACTTTGCACAACCTGGCAAAACTTCACTCGGAGCCAAGGCGCCTTGAAGAGGTTGCATTTTACTAAAAAAAGGACTTAGAGAGGATGGAATCTGAAGAGATGGAAGGATCTATAATGGTTGAGGCTTTACTCTATCTTGCAAAATATTACAAAGCACAAAAAAAATTTGAAGAAGTTGAGGTTTACTATATACGCCTTCTGGATTATATTGGCCCCGTAAGTTTAAATATTCAACTCGACTTTCAATTCTTAAGAGGTTAGTTAGTTTGAGTCTAATAATTATTTAATGGTTTAAATCATTCTTTCAAGAGAGAGAAACAACACAAAGTATACTTAAAAATGTGATCATCACAATCAAGTTTTCCTTACATGGGTTTAGAGTGTAAGGTTTAAGGTTTAGGATAGATGATTTATGAAATAGGTTTATGAGAGGGAGAGTGAAATAGTATTTTTTTTTTAATTTAATTTTGGGTGTAGTAAAGAAGGGAATGAGAAGATTTTTATTTTTTTTAATTTTGGATGCAAAGTGATCAAATGAAGTAGTGCATGTTAATTTTTAAAAGATTGCATTAATCCTTACCGTCTATTTTAATCTAATGGATGAGAATGTCTATTCTCATTCTCACATAAGAACGCATGTTAATGACTTAATGACTTTTATATATACGACTTCAAGTGAGAACGCAGGTTTATTATGAGAGATGAGAAGTTTGAATATTAATGGTCCAGATGTAATTTTAAATTAAAATTAAATGTGATCTTCATCATATGCAATCATATTCACATTTACACGCACTTACCCCCATCACCATGACCACTGCCACCACCACCAACATAGTCACCACCGCCATTTTTGCCGCCACCACTAATAGGGCTACCATCACCACAACCACTGTCGCCACCACCAACAGGGTCATTGTCACCACCACCATCATAACCGCCACCACCACCAATAGAGTTACCATCATAGTTGTTGTCCCCATTGTTGTTGTCACCACTACCGCCATAGTGGTGGTGACGTCAACAATGGGGATAACGACCATGATGGTGGTGGCAAAAACGGCGATGGTGATCATGTTGATGTTGGTGTTAGCGATAGTGGTGATGGTGATGGGGATAATTGCCTGTAAATGTGAATGAAATAATAATTAGGAGATATATAATTATATATGATGAATATCACATTTAATTTTAATTTAAAATTATATTTGAATCATTAATATTTAATTAATGGTTATTATTTAAACTTCTCATCTATCATAATAAATATGTCCTCTCACTTGAAATGAAATGTTTCTTGTCTATTCTTCCTTCTCCCAAGGCATATAGTTTGCTCCACACAAATTAATTGAACTAAATTGAAAAAACAGTTCAAGTGAACTGAATTGAATTATTTTATAGCAGTGCACCGAATTGAATTGGTGCACTAACTGGGTTAGCTAGTTTTGGAGTACTGTGTTAGAGAGAGACCAAACAAAAAATAGCTTTGGACTGTAGCATTCAGCGAGTCCTTCCAGCATTGTTCTCTTGTTAAAATCTCATAATAGTTCAAACAATGAACTGAACAAATCTTTTAACAGATTAATTAGTATTATAAAACTGAACTAGAAAAACAGTTCTATTCATTTTTTTTTATATTAAAAATAGTTTAGTTTTTTATAGTTTAATGTAGTTCAATTCATCAACAATTTAGTTTAATTCAGTTTTTTTAACACCCTTAATCAAAACAACAGAAATTGAGTTCAAAAAGACAACCTAAAAAATTGTCTCAACAAATTCATAAGCAAGAAAATCATTTAAGGATATACATTATTTCAACACAAGTCCTAGGGTTGTACAAAGTGAAACCTTTCTATCTTGTTCGGTGTATCATGTATGTCTTTATTGCTAAATTAAAAAAAAATAAAAATTCACATGACTCTAGTAAAATGCATATTTAGATATTTAATTAGAACTGTTTAATCTCAGTTTTCGCTTTAAGAAAGGATTTCATATTAGTTGGAAATTGCGATCGTTGCTCTGTCAATGTGATCTGTTTTTTTTTTTTTCTTAACTAACAAACTTTTGATATTTCCAATTGATGGTTCGTGAGGTTTTTTTTTTGGTTCGAGATGAGGACTTAAATCCACTGTGTCAAATCATTGGGTTTGATGCTTAGTGAGTTTGAAGAAGGATGTTAGAGATATGCTTTATTTATTATTTCAGTTTTCTATAAGGACAGTTTAACATATATATTACTTGTTTGCTTTATATTTTTTCTCATTTCACTCTTATACATTAATCAAACTTATATTTTATTGAATAGAATTGAACCTCTTCCTCTCATTTGCACTCTCTTCCTCTTTGTCTATATTTGAATTGTTAACATGATTAAATGACTTTATCATCGGGTCCTTCAAATGCAAAACAAAACATCGTACTACATATGTAGAATGATTTTTAAAAACTGTGACCAAAAAAGTAAAAGTACCGAGTCCCTGAAAAAAAAAAAAATCTAAACTAAAAAGAAATGAAACACACTTGTACAATATATTTTAGGCTAAAATTCGATTTAGGTTCCGATAAATTAATAAATTTTATTTAAGTTTCTATTAATTTATTTTTTGTTTGTAATATATTAAAATAATTTTTTTATTTTTGATATTTTGTTTTAGTCCCTAATAAATTAACAAATTTTTCTTTTTATCCCTAATATACATAAATAATTTGTTATTTGTCCTGATAAAAAAATCAAAGGAAATAAAACAAAAGTAACAAACTGTATTAGGGGACTTAAAACAAAAATTTCCAACTTATAAGAGACTAATAAAATATTAAGGATAGTGATTTGAAGTCTCAAATATTATTCAGAGTATTTGATTTATTTAATTAGTCAAAGTTTATACTCATGCACTCAGAGTCACAAGCTTGTTGAAGTCTCATAAACAATAGTGATTGAAGTCTCAAATATTAAAGGCTAATTAGGGTGATGTTTAGTTGTTAGTTTAAAAAAGTATATATATATATAACTAGCTTTTAGTTTTAAAAATATAGTTTTAGTTTTTTTTTTAAATAGTATCAAAATAAACTCATTTTAAAAATTTCCTATCCTATTTGTTTTGATGGAAAATTCTGTATATATCATCTATTCAAAAGAATTCATAACAATTATGCTCTTAGCATTGGATTGGTTGGGTTTATAGGGTGATCCAAACTAACTTTATATAAATTGATTAATTTTAAATATGCATTGGAATTTGTTGTAGGAAAGCATTTACCGATGATCATTATATAACTAAATCTATACTACCTTGGAATTAACATGTGTTGTTTATTAATTAGACGAGTAAAACATGATTTTTGTACTCCAAACTTTTTCACTTTTCTGCTTTTGGTCCCACACTTTCTTAATTCTGGTTTTAATCCTTATACTTTTATTTCATAATGGATTTTAGTCTTTTCCATTCATTCTGTTAAATGTCTTTTTTTTTTTTTTTTTTTTTTTCATATTTTAATTAAGGATAAAATATGATTTTGATTCTTCAACTTTTCAACTTTTTTAGATTTTTGTTTTTGGTTCCTAGACTTTTTAATTTTGATTTTAGTTTCTAGACTTTTATTTTGTCATAAATTTTAATCATTTTCATCCCTGCTCCATTAAATGTTTTTTTTTTTTTTACATATTTTAATTAATTTTCTGTCACGTGTACATCTTTAATATTTTTAAAATTTTTTTTTACTAAAATTAAAAAATTAAGAAAAATTAATTAAAATATGTAAAAAAAAGAATAAAATTAACGAAGCATTAATAAAAATAACTAAAATGCATGATAGAATAAAAGTTTAGAAATTAAAACTAGAATTAAAAAAGTCTTGGAGAATAAACCAAAATCATACTTTACCTGTAGATGTAGTTTACAAATTGAAGGAGCAGACTGGAAATCTCACACGAAAGGATAAGCAATGATTACAAGGAATGTTGGGCTTGTAGAAAGCAAAACAACTAAGATTTCATAGAGAAGAGGTCCTTGTACAAAGCAAGCCCATAATTTCACTCTTCTTCAGTTAACTAATTAAGTCCTTAATCACCCAATTAAGCCCGTTTCTTGCTGCACAAGTGAACCACAACTTAAGACAATCACTTCACACGAGAATGCCTAGGTTGGAGCAAGATATCATACATATGTCATTCTACCATGAAGATCCCTCACACATGATGACCAAGTAATATCTTCGATCGTGAAAAATAATTATCTTTCGTTAAATTAGATAATAAATAAATAAATTCAAGTCTGAGACCTTTTATAACAAACAAATATTATTGGATTTGATGATCAGGTGTGGATTGTAGAATGTTGCTTTTGGAGTTTGAGGGTCTACTTTGAGCCACAATATTCTCTTGGTAGAAGGATAATGACAAAAGTAATTTCCATAACGTCCATGATTGATGATGTGTATGATGCCTATGGAATCATATGGATGAACTAGTGATTTTTTCATCAATCCAATGGAGAGGTTAGACACATTGAGCAGTATATCTTCAATCTAATTCTTTAAATAAATGGAAGTTAACTTTCTAATAATGATGAATAGGTGGGACACTGATTGCTAGGCTAATCTCCCAGAATGAATACATCAAATTTACGACACTGTTGGATGTTTTTGGAGAAATGGAGCAAGAGATCGATGAGGAAGCGTGGAAAATAAATTACATCAAGTATTCTAAGAAAGAGGTATGGTTAATTTTTTTATTTTTTTTTGCAATAGTTACCTACATTATTCTCTTATATTGTTAGCTCTGATATATATATCTGCATGTTTTTAGCTTTGGTATCTTTATATGCTCTGATAAATTTAAGTTTATATAGCCTTGATAATTTTATGTGCATTTGGTCTGACATATGCATGCTCTGATGAAGTATAGGATTTAGGGGGAGTCTAAAGTTCTTTATTTAGTTTTTGCTATGATAAACCTTGTTCTGCATGCTTTAAAACATAGCATAATCATGTAAGAATATATATATATATATATATATATATATATATGAGAGAGAGAGAGAGACGACATGATAATTTCCCAAATATATAAGATCTTAATTAGACTTATAAACTTGTTCACTTATTTATTATTTCATTTAATGAAAGATTGTGTTTTTGAGCAAGGTATATTACTTGGTCAAATTGCTGAATTCTTTTTTTTATGCAGCAGCTTCTGTTGTAACAATAGCTGAAATAAAAAACTTAAAGCCTGCAAGCGCATTGTCTTTAAGAATTTATCTGTGCTACTCGTACAAGTTTCTCAGGATTCAACAGAACCTCTCAACAAATATAAGAAGAGAGAGAAGGGAAACACTATGCTCAGAATGGAGGTAGGTAGACTATGCATAGGGGACATGATTTTAATGGTAATAAAAGAAATTAATTTTAATTTAATTTTGTACAATGACCAAAAACAAATAAATGGTAATGAATTTTTGTAACTGAAATATAACAACTTTTGTAATAAATAAATAAAAACCACAACAACTTCTTCAGTAGCATGTTAAAATCTAGTTTTGCAAATGTTACCAGATTTTCATTATGAGAGGGATCTTCTTGGTAGTCAAACATATATATGATACCTTGCTTCAAACCTAGGCATTCCCACGAAAAGTGATTGTCCTAAGATGTGGTTCATTTTTGCCGTAAGAGATGGGCTTAATTCAATTGTTAAGGACTTAGTTAATTGAATGAGGATGAAATTACTTGCTTCTTCAAGTATCTCCTCTCCATGAAATCTTAGTGTTAGGTTGCTTCATACAAGCTCAACATTCCTTGTACAACATTGGTTAGCTTTTCATTGAAGTTTCCACTTTGGTCGTTGAATTTGTAAAATACATTTGTTTAATTAACACACAACATGTGTTGTATTCCAAGTTATGCACTTGATTTGTAAAGATGGATTCTTAAAAGTTAAAATGACCAACGTCGAATCACATTCAAGGCACAACTGTCTCCAAGCTTCATTACAAGCCATCTCAATTGCTAAGATCGCCCCCAATAATATATTTGCTTTTATTGAGCAGTTTGGAGGAGGTTTTGCCTCATACCTAAAGTGGGAAAAGGAAAATCTTTGGATTCAAATAAACTATTTGGTACCATACATGTAAATGATGGCTCGACTAATATAAATATGTCTTTTGAGTAAAAATGGATATTATTAATGTTCAATTTAATTTTACTTAAATTTAAAGAAAATTAATATTTATATGTTGTGACACATTGTTTTGTAAAAAAAATATTTTAAGTCATTTAAATTTGATTAATATATATTGAAATGTTGATCATACAATCATTATTAACACACTTTTTTTTAACAAATTGCTCTTTATTATTAACTATAAGTTATTAAAATCACTTTTTTTTTAATTCCACCCACTATAAATTAAATAAAAATCATCCAAAAATTTATAATTTTCAACAAATCAATATCAATTATAAAGAGTATATATACTGAGTGTATTAAAAAATATGGTGTCATAACTCTATAAGAAATGCAGTATTAAATGAAACTAAATATGAGAAACGAGAACTATAAATATAAACTATTTATTGTTATAAACCATTAGATATTATATGGATGGCTAAAATTAAATAAAAATGTGCACAATTTTTTTTAAGTTGTCATTTTTTATATATTTTTTTGGCTCTTTAAACAAGAATATAATTAATGTGTGGATGTCAATGATATGAACTATGAAGTGCTGCTGTTTGGCCTGCATCATAATTGTGTAATGGGATAATTGTCACAAATGTTAAGTTGGATCTGTTTCATATTAATTGTGCATAGAATTAAGATTATTAGGTTTGAGATGGTACGTTCTTGGCTAAATCTAATTATCAAGGCTACTTGTTCGTTGGCTAAATGGTTTGTTAATCCTTCTTATCTATATAAGGAAAATTATTCGTTTGCATATATATATATATATATAACGTTTTAAGTGAGAACGTATGCTTATTATGAGAGATAAGAAATTTAAATAATAGTCATTAATTAAATATTCATAGTCTTGATGTAATTTTGAATTAAAATTAAATGTGATCTTTATATCTCTCCTAATTATTGCATATTTATATACAGTTGTCCCCATCACCATGACCTTGGTGCCACCACCAACATGGTCATCACCACTGTTTTTTTCACCACCACCAACAGGACCACCATTATGGTTGTCGTTCTTGTTGTTGCTATCACCACTATTGGGACGGTGGTGGTGACAGCAATAATGAGAATGACGACCATGATGGTTGTGGTAATGATGACCTTGATGGTGGTCCTATTGGTGGTGGTGGCGGCGATTATGATGGTGGCAGTGACAATGACCTTGTTGGTGGTGGCGGTATATATATATATATATATATATATATATATATATATTAAATGCTAATATATGTTTTTTGTCCGTATAAATATTGGAAGGTTCAATTTTAGTTCCCTACAAAAAATTGTTTGTTTTTTGTCCTATGTTTTTTAATGGATTACTTTTTGGTTCAAAATTTGGTTTGGATAATTGAACCTATGTAATTGATACATTTTTCTTTCCACATTTCCTATTTTATTTTTTGCACTCTCACTTTGTTTATTACATATTTCAATTTACTTATTTTACCTCTATGTTTTTAATTTGTAATTTTTCAAAATATTAAATATTAAATATAAAATAAAAATAAAAGTATGATATTTAAAATCATTATGTGACCAAAATTTATGTAATTTTAAAATTAAATGATTTTATGACGTGTTAAATTAATAAATCAAATCTAACGTGTCCTACTGGTTAGAGTTCATGACTTTGACCCATCTAAACAAATAATCAGGTCTTGACATTTTAGAGGTCTAAGATGAAATTATGATTAAGAGGTCCTTACATATAAATATTATAAAATTTAAATGTGTATTCAATAAAAGATAAAAAATAATTAATAAAAAAAATACGTCTTATTAAAATGTTATGAATAAACTTTTAACAATTCTTTAAGAAGATGTATTACAATTTATTTTTCAATACACTCCTATGTTATCTTTTATCGTTAACAAATTATTTTTTCTGAAATTGTCACGTATATCACATATAAAACAAAACATACAAATGATCATAAAAAATTATTTCTTCTAACATTTTGAGATGCAAAATCATTAATAATAACATCAACATCAATATTCTCCATCATATTGTTCTAGATAAAATTATAAACCATTCAACATTTCTTGTAACATTGAAGATCTCAAGTAAGATTTTATTAATTTTAGTTTTGAAAAACTTCTTTCAACTGAATGCGACAATTACTGACATAATAAAATTCTATAAGCAATTGAGACATTTGGATGATAATCTACAACTTTGATAAACTCAAGAATTTCAATAGTTGACATTAAGTCATTAGACAAAGTCATTTTCAACACTTTCAATTCATTATCATTTAATAATTTTAACTTGTTTGAATTAAACAAGAATTCAAAAATACTTTCAAATATATTTAATTGTTCAAATCTATCATTCAAAGAAGTAATTGTCATATTCACAGTAATTAAAAAATAATTAACTTTAAATGACTCGCCAGCTGATTAAGTTTCTCTATCAAATTGTTTCTTTCTAATAACATGACGTTTTTTTTGGAAGGATAATCTCTACATCCATATTAAGTGCAACATCTTTAGCAACATTCATACTAGATATGAAATCTTCATCTTCAAAAAACAACAATGCATCTTCTAATTATTTTATGGTAGTGTTGATGCACATAAACTTAGATTGTAATTTTTTGCTAACCATATTAATAGAAAATAAAATTTCATATCAAATAATCATACCAAGCAAAAACTCAAAACTCTCAAGTTTATTGGCCAAACTCTTAGCTTCACTTTTAGATTTGACATCATCACAAGATTTATGTAATTCTAACAAAGCTAGTCTTATTTGAGAGCTTGGAATCTAATAGCTTTAATACTTTTAATTCTACTCTCCCACCAAGTATTAAACAAGGATTTCACAGTTAATCCAGGAACATTATTAAGCAAAATTTTTCATCTTTTAGTAGAACCTGAAAATGTATACCACGTAAAGTAATTTAATATAATCTTATTTTAATTTTTATCATCTCTTTGTATAAATAATAAATTTATATCCATTGCACAAAATATTAAAAATATAATCAGTTTTTTAATTATTAGTCGTAACAAATCAATTTTTACATGTTGAGGGTTTTTTTTTTTTTTTTTAAATATAATGGGAGAAAATTAAACTTTATAGCTGTTATAAGTTGTTAGTGCTTTAAAAATAAAATATTTTGTTTTAATGTTTTAGAGATACTATAACTATTTAACCCCTATTTTCATTTAAATTATTAATGCGTGAGAGATAATTAAGGATGAATGGGAGAATAATAGATAAAAAAAAACTAATTAAAATATATTTTTTGTACTAAAATATTAAAAAAAAAATTTGGGGCCCCCAAAATTAGTGGGCCCTGGGCGGTGGCCTTTCCGGCCCTGGTGGGCTGGCCCTGCAAATAATTATGCTGTGAAGTTGGCCAATTTATTGTAAAGCTATTCAGGTAAAAGAATGACACTTGCTATATTTTTGTTAGCTTGCTTGTAAAGGGGCCTGTTGTAAGACTCTTTTGCCAATCTTGTCAGTCCGCTGTGGTTCTTGCAGCTATGGCTTCCTACTTACTTCCTATCGGCTCAGTTGGTTGTTTACAAATAGAATAGGGAAGAAGCATCGAATGCAGCTATTGAATGTGTTGTTGTTGTTGAGTGAATAAGCAGTCTAGTCATATCTGCTGTGAGCCTATCTGCTGTAGAGGCATCAAAGCTGCATTACCATCATTTGTGGTCAATGTGCTGTCCTCAGGTTTTAGTTTACAGCTTATAATCCAAAAGCTGAATGAAAGAAATTACATTCAATGAGCTCAATCTATGAAGCGACCTTGGTGTGATCATTGTAGAAAACCATGGCTTACAAAGGAATACTGACTAAAAACACCATGGCAAGTAAACAAATGGAGAAGGTCAGGCATTTCAAACCTCAAATGGAGAAAACATGGAGCAAAAGGTAAACTGAGTCACTCACTTTCTCTAAGGAACAATTGGATCATTTCTATAAGTTCTTTTCAACTAAAATGTCAGTTATTCCATTATCTTCTCTAGCTCAAAATAGTATTTCTTTTTCTACAGCTCTTCTTTGTACCAAATGAAATTCTAAAGTCCCACAGGTCATTGATTTTGGAGTTACTTACCACATGAAAAATTGTTCTTCACATATAGGTGTGCATGCCATAAAAGGATTAAAATTTCATATGGTATCTTTTCAAGCATAGACAAATATAGAAGAAATATAATCTCCCCTGAATTTGTAGTCTGTCAACTATCTTTCGAATAGGTGCCTACTGTTTAGACTTCGGTAGTTACACAATTTTTAATTATATGAAATTCCAGCATAGACAGAAGCTAATAAACATCTATTCTTGATAATTTTAGTTGTAAACTCTTACTGAAGACTAAGTGGATTAAAACTGAAAAATTCTAGATTTGAATTTTGATCAGATTGTGTTCATTAAGAGTTTAAGATTTGAAAGGATAAAATAGAACAAATATGCATTGAACTGGTTGGACCATGAACAACTTTTTCAATTCAATAAAAGTCTAATTACAGTTTAATAAAAAAATTGAACCAACCAAACCATGATCCAGATGTCTCTTGGTTCAATCTTTGATCTGGTTTTCAAAACATTGCAGCTGCAGGGAAAGTGTTGGGCAATGATACTTCTCCTTATTTTTCTTTCTGTTCTTTTTATAAAGAATAAAAATCTTTGAAACTAGTCAAGTCGTCACATGTTAGAGGACGGGAATAGCTGTCTAGATAAAAATCTCAAACAGATTCAATGCGTTACCTATGTACAAGAAAGAAGAAAAAAAAATATAGTGACTCTGCATCAAAATAGTTTTCAAAACCATTTATTTGTCTTGTATGTTCAATCCTCAAACTATTTTTCAAAACATTGCAGCAAATAGGTTTGGGTAATGTCAGTTTTTTCATATTCATTTCTTATGAGTCAGAGTCCTTGAGACTAGCCAAGCCCTAAAATGTCACAGGACAGGGCAAAGACTGTTTGGATCAAAATCTGAAGCAGATTGTATTTGTTTTAAGTATAAAACTTAAAAGCAGAAAAAAAAAGACAGCATAACCCAATGATTATATGTGAAGATATTGATTTAGATACAGTATAAGGGTTAAAAAAAAATTCTTAAAATAAGTGGCAAATATAGGTTTGCAGAGATTCTTCCTTTACCTCTATTTCTTCATATTGTTCCTTCATTTTATTCTCTGTTATTTTGATATGAAGGTATAGGCATTTATTTAATGTTAACTCGGCACAGGCCAATTAACGTGCGAAATAGGAATGTTGAATGGCACCTTGGAGCCACGTAGAGTTAAATTTCGTCAGAGTTAACACAAGGGTTAAGTAGGAGTGAGGTTAATAAATTTAGAAACCTAAAAATACCCAAAGATAAATTAAAAATTTAAATGGCAAAACAGAAATAAAGCATTTCTTCGATCTCACCTTATTCAAATAGAGTGGAATTAAATTTAACAATATTGCAGCTTGTAAAGAGAGGATTAGACTGCCTGTCCCAAAAGTAATGGCGAATTTGAATGTTGTGCTAGTTCTGCTGTGCCTCTTTGTTGGTTTTGATTGTTGCTCATCTTGCTTCCATTCCATATTCCAGAATGCCTCCAATTCTTAACTATCATGGAAGTGTAGCTGAAATTCAGTTGTTACTTGTTGATTTCAATTGCCAAAAGGTTGTGTTTCTGAGGCAACGGAGCTATGAATCATTGTTAGGTTTGGTAGCTCTTGATCTTGTTCATGTATCCAACGAGTATTTCTTCACCTCAATATCAAAACATTGTCCAAACACTAATGAAATTTTAACATTCAAATCAGTGGATTCTTCTAGAGTAGAGAAATAGAATAACCCCATGTGATCTGATTCGTCTGTGATTAGAGATTCATTGAGAACAAGGGGAAGTTTTAAATGATAACGAATAAATATTTTTTAAGTTTCTGGAGGAGGCATCCCTAAAACTGTTCCGCTTCCAGAACTAGCTGAGAATACTACACAACAAGCAATTCTCCCAATGCAATTATCGTGATTCTGCATAAGGGGAGATGGGTGTATGGTATTATACTGCCCATGCCCACATGCTGATTGTCGAACCACATTGGTACTTCCTGGAATTATACTTGAAATGCCTGGAGTCCACTCCATGCTGGACTGCAGATGTTGGAATTGGTTGTCCACCTAGCACCACAGACAGAGCTATATGTTATTGGTTACACACAAAACCAGAGAGAGAAATACGCGAGGAAGAAGGAAGAAGAGTGCACACCTCAACAAGTTGTCTCATCCATGAAATAGTCATGCTACTGCAGCATTCCCTCTTAACTAATTTTGGGCAGTTGTAAATATATAATCCTGCAAGCTTCATACTCTCCTGATGGTAAATAATTATCAGTGCGCCATTTCGGCAAGCTGGATAAGTTATAAATGGCCATGGCCACCTGTAAACCTCTGATGACTGGTCTGTTCGTGAAGGGAGCTCAGGGAAATATTTCAACTGCTTGCAGTGCTGTAAGTCTAAATAATACAATTTGTTAAGGTCCTTGAAGCTGGAAAGTGTAGCAAAATAGTTTCCCATTAAATTTAAGCTTTGTAAGCCATGTAAATTTCTGACTGCATCTAGGATTTGAAATAGATTGCAGAAGCTAAGATCAAGTTCGCACATATATGGGAAAGTAGGAAGGGATGGCAACAAACAACTAACAGAATCTTTATGTCCTCTGGAATACAACACTTGTAACTGAAACCACCTTTTCATGATGAACGATGTTGTTCTGGAATGATCGGGAGCTTCACCTATACAGCGTTTCATCAAATGTTTTTCTTCCCTTGCTTCCTTTGGTAACAATTTTGAACAGCCAGAGAGATTCAGATATTCAAGAGAATTGAGACATAGCAAGTTGTTGGGTATGTTTACTAAATATTTGCAGTCTTTCAAATTCAAAAAAGTAAGCTTTTTCAAAAAACCAATGGATGAACTGATTTGACTGAGTTGCTCACATCCTTTGAGATTTAGTGCTTGAAGAATTCTCTCCAAAATGTGGTAACTTGACAAGACTTCTGCAGTCTTCCAAATTCAAAAAAGTCAGCTTTCTTAAAAGGCCGATTGATGGATTGATATCCTTGAGTTTTATACATCCTTTGAGAGATAGGTTTTCAAGAGTTACGGACTATTCAAAATGTGGTAACTTGATGAGACTTTTGCAGTTTTCCAAATTCATTAAAGTGAGCTTTATTAGAAGACCAATAGATGGATGAATCTCCTTGAGTTTTATACATCCCCAGAGATTTATGAACTCAAGATTTGGGGCCTCTCCAAAGTCTGGCATCTTGATTAGGTTTTTAGAAAAAGAGAGATTCAAACGTCTCAAATTGTGTAGAGGCTGTAATGAAGGGTAAATTGTAGGAGAAAAAAAATATTATTTCACAATGACATTGAGGCTTTCTTTTATTTTCATTAGTTAGTCAAACTAAATGGAAATAACCTAAGATAATTTGTTTTTATATACATTTTAGTCCCTAAATCATAATTAATTGTTCAATTTGATCCCCAAAATTTAAAAAATTAATAATTTGATACTAGATTATTTAAAAGGCCTTCATTTGATTATTTTTCATAAGATTTTGCTATTTACACTTCCTTTTTTATTAAGTACATCTTTCATTTTTTTTAATATTTTTAAGAGTGTATTTAGTAAAAAGGAAGTGTAAATAGCAAAATTTGACAAAAAAAATCACTAAGTTAGTATATTTAAATAATTTAGGTACCATATTAAATCTTTTTCAAATTTAAGGGCCAAAGTAAAAAAAAATTAATTATAACTTAGGAGACTAAAATGTGTATTTCCATAGCTAAAAAGAATAGTAAATTATAGTACCTTTTTGTCTTCCCACAATTGTTTGATGTTGCTTTGACGTAAGACCAACATGACAAGTTTGTTTGGCTGGAAACTTGGTGGCAAACACTCAAATGGATATGAATACCAAAAAAGATATCCTAACTCATTGGATAGATGAATGAGGCTTCCGAAAAAATCCACATCTTTAAGCATAAGGAACTTAAGGTTATTCATTCGTGACAGAGCATTGGCCATTATTGGTGTTTTGTGAAACTTGTTGGACATATCTCGACCAACCGGTTCAACCACTACTACTTCAACATTTTCTGCTACCTACAACGTTCCAAAGGGGAAAGAAATGTTAGATCTTTTGAACTATCTATAGATTCTAGAAAAATGAAAACCTAGATTTATGCACTGAAAAACGATTTTACCATTTTATCTGACATAACTCTTTGGAGATCTTGAAAATCCCACAATCTACTCCTCATTCTTGACTCTTTAGGTGATTTTTCTCGAACAATACACTTGTCCAAATCTCTCAACAAGCCATGCATATGAATTTGCAGAGGATAAAAAATTTCTTGAATGGTTGAGTGATTTGTCAATGAGATCTTGTAGGGCACTTTCAGGATGAAATCCATGAAAATCTAAAATTTCCTTCACAAATTGCACTTCATACTCATTGAAGAAGCAAGTTATATCTAGAAATATTTCTTTGTTCTCGTCGTCCAACTAATCAAAACTTATTTGCAATACATTCATAATATCATTACTTTTATGTTCTCCTAGCTTAGTCAATGAATTTTTCCACTGTGATACCTTTCAACCAATCAAAGAAGAACCCAATACTTGAATTGCCAAGGGATGACCCTGAGCATGTGATAATACATCATATGTCAAGTCTTCATAATCACTCACAATATAATTATTTTTGAAAGCATTTCTGCATCCTCTTGATTTAAAGTACAAGCTAGAGCTGTCTTTCCTATTCCACCCATCCCACTAATTCCAACAACTTGAACATCATTACCTTGTCCTAAACATAGAAGCTTTGCTAGTTTTTCAACCCTAGATTCCATCCCAACGAGATTATCATTTGGAAGACTTAAAAAGTTGTGACGCAGTATAGTTATTATCTTTTGTACAATTTCTTCCATCTCTGCATATTGAGGCCTGAAATTTAAAAAAAAAAGAAGAATTCCAAGGCATCACCATAGAGATCCAAAATAGAACGTACGTACTTCAGTTTTAAACAACTATTTGCATCAAACGTGTATAATATGGACCCAATTTGAATGTTACCTCTCTCAAGTCTAGTTTAAAATGAATATATATATATATAGGGGCGACTCTGATGAGAAGTAATGATTAATGCAGTCTTTTAAAAATTAATATACACCTACTTCATTTAATCTTTCAGCATCCAAAATTAAGAAATAAAAACATTTTCCTTCTCGTCTTTACTGCACCCAAAATTAAAAAAAAAAATATATTGTTTCACTCTCCCTCTCATAAACCTGTTTCATAGTAACCTTACACCCTACACCTTACATCCTAAACCTTAAACCTTAAACAAACAAACATTGTTTCACTTTTCGTGACAAGGGTGTTTCCTCAATACAATAAAATTTTCTCCTTTATCTTCGTTTTTGTAAGTATGATAATTATTATTTTCTTCTTTCTTCTACTCACGAATATGCTTCATTTTGCGTTATCATACAATTATTGTTTAATTTCTCATTTTTTCAATTCTTTATTTTCTAGGAATATGAACATGAAGATAATTGTTGCATCAAAAGAATTGAAAAAAATGAGAATTTACATGAGTTCTTTGTTACACTTTGGAATCTACAGAATCATTTAATTCTTCTTCTGAAGCAACAATTGTCTCCATGTTCATATCCCTAGAAAATAAAGAATTGAAAAAAAAATGAGAAATTAAACTACAAATGTAATTACATGTTAACCCAAAACGAAACATATTTATGAGTAGAAGAAAGAAGAAAATAATAATTAACATACTTATAAAAATGAAGATGAAATGAGAAAATTTTCTTGTATTGAGGAAACACCCTTGTCATGAGAGGTGAAACGGTGTTTGTTTGTTTAAGGTTTAAGGTTTAGGATGTAGGGTGTAAGGTTTAAGGTTACTATGAAACATGTTTATGAGAGAGAGAATGAAACAATATTTTTTTTTTTTTAAAAATTTTGGGTGTAGTAAAGAGGAGAAGGAAAATGTTTTTATTTTTTAATTTTGGATGTAGAGAGATTAAATGAAACACCTTTGTCACTAGAGGTGAAACAGTGTTTTTTTGTTTGTCTAAGGTTTAAGGTTTAGGATGTAGGGTGTAAGGTATAAGGTTTAAGGTTACTATGAAACAGATTTATGAGAGGAGAGTGATACAATATATATATTTTTTTTTAATTTTGGGTGCAGAGGGCAAGGAAAATGTTTTTATTTTTTAATTTCAGATTTATGAGAGGAGAGTGATACAATAATTTTTTTTTTTTTTTAAATTTTGGGTGCAGTAAAGAGGGGAAGGAAAATGTTTTTATTTTTTAATTTTGGATGCAGAGAGATTAAATGAAGTAAGTGCATGTTAATTTTTAAAACACTGCATTAATCCTTAATCCTTACCGCTTAATGCATGAGAATGTTTGTTTTCATTCTCACATAAAAATGCAGTCCTCATGCGAATTACCCCTATATATATATATATATATATATATATATATATAAAAGATATGATTAAGTGCATTTATATGTAGTGAAATTAAAATCCTTGAGGAAATGAGAGAGGTTTGCTTACTTATTTTGGATATCCCAACCAGAGAGATTGGAAACTGTTATGAGAGCCTCTCTCCATGTCTGCACTTCCTCCAATCTTCTCTGTCTTCTCTAAATCTTTCTTCATATTCTACAAAAGCTTTCTCGTAGTGTCCACTCTGTTTTCGAACTTCTGATGGAACAACATCATAAAAAATGGGAAGCACTTGTCATGCTGATGTTTGAATGCAATGGCAGAGTTGTGCTAGTTCACGCAGGCACCAAGTTGAAGAAGCATAATTCTTTGACAAAACTACAATGAAAAGGTGAGATCCTTCAATGGCTCGGATCAGCTCAGGTGCTATGGATTCACCTTTCTTGAGATGAGTATTATCTTTGAAGGCATGGATGCCTTTTCTACTAAGAGCTTCAAAGAGAAAACCAGTGAAGTTGTTGCATGTGTCTTCACCGTGGAAGCTCACAAACACATCGTATGTTCTAGTCACGTGAGATGAATTAGAAGAGATGTATTGGATGATGGCGTTAGAAGCCATGGCAAATTGGCAACAGTAGTGGAGTCAAACTTGTTGGGAAATATGTGTATTAGTAATTCCTATGAAAGTGAAAAGCAAGAACAATGTTATCTTGGATACAAAATTAGAAAGCGTAGAGAGTGATGAAATATAAGGTTTGAGAGTTAAGACTGTAGATGAATTGAAGATGATTGGTTACATGAAAGTTTCTTGCTGACTAATTAATATGGTCTCACTTTCTTGGCAGCTTCTATCAAGTTTCTCCCATTTTCCACTTACCTTCAGCGAAATTATTGTTTCTCCCAAAGAACGTGCAGGTTGAGGGTCAGTTTCAAAATAAGAAAGTACTTTGGATATTTTTAATCATATCCCAATAGTTTAGAAAATGAATTCAAAGAAGTATAATAAACAATCTAGATACAAAATTTATGTTTTAGTGAACATCAGTTTACTTAGTGTTCTTGGCTCTTTTCCTGAATGAAGGTATTAAAATAAAAACAGAAATAAATAAATAGATAATAATATACTACTAAAAATATTAAACTATATTACAAGAAAGATTAAAATATACTTTTGATCCTTATGTTATTTTTAAAATTAGTTAATTCATTTAATTCATTCATTTATCTTTCAAAATATTAATGAGATTTTGATCGAGCAATTATGATTAATATATGTCATTATTTAATTCTATGGTCACATCAAAATTCACAAGAGTCGTTGTGTTCACACACAATGGAGGTAAGGTTCCACTACACCAAAAGTTTCTCCAACTCCAAAATTATGTTGTTTCAGACTTTGATCCAACAGGGAGAGTGTTGGCCAATGTCACCTCCTTTTCCTTTCCTTTATTTTTTTTCCTTTTATTTTTCTTAAAGAATAAAAATCTATGAAACTGGTAAATCCCTCACATGTTAGAGCAAGTGAATTCAATTCGTGAAATAGAAGAAAACAAAAATATAGTGACTCCAAACATAAAAATACATTTCAAAACCCATTTGTCTTGTCTGTTCTATCTTCGATTTAGTTTTCAAAACAATGTAGAAAATAGTGTTGGGTAATTTTTTTTTTGTTTTCCTATTCTTTTTCTTATGATTCACAATCACTGAATTATTATACCGTTGCACAGTCCGGTCCTAACATTTTATGGGCCCTGGGTGAAATATTATAAAATTTAAATATGTATTCAATAAAAAAAATAATTAATAAAAAAAAGTATGTCTTATTAAAATGTGTTAATAAACTTTTTTAACAATTCTTTAATAAATTCTTATTCTATCTTTTATCATTAACAAATTATTTTCTCTGAAATTGTCACACATATCACCTACAAAACAAAACACACAAATTATCATAAAAAATGCTTTCTTCTAGCATTTTGAGATGCAAAATCATTAATAAAGCGATATAGTTAGTAAAAATCTATAAGTAATTGAGACATTTGGATAACAATTTGCATCTTTGATAAACTCAAGAATTTCAATAGCTAACATTAAGTCATTAGGCAAAGTCATTTTCAACACTTTCAATTTAGAGAAAAAATCATCTAAATTAACATCCAATAAATTGTCATGAGAAAAGGTAGAGTGAACTTTAACACAACATTCTCTCAATTTATTATCTTTTAATAATTTTAACTTCTTTGAGTTAAACAAAAATCCAAAAATACTTTCAAATATATTTAATTGTTCAAATTTGTCCTTTAAAGAAGTAATTACCATATTCACAACAATTAAAAAATAATTAACTCTAAATGACTCGTCATCTGACTGAATTTTTTTTATCATGATTATTTTCATCAAATTATTTCTTTCTAATAACATAACGATTTTTTGGAGGGATAGGCTCTACATCCATATCAAGTGCAACATCTTTAGCAACATTCATACTAGATATGAAACATTCATCTCTATACTTCAAAAAACAACAATACATCTTTTAATTGTATACCGGTGTATACTATTCATAGTATACACCAAAGTTAAAACCTTGTATACCACGTAAAGTAATTTAATGTAATATTCTTTTTTAATTTTTATCACCTCTTTATATAAATAATAAATTTATATCTGTTACACAAAATATGGAAAATATAATTTAGTTTTTAACTATTAATTGTAACAAATCAATTGGTTTTTACACATTGAAGATTTTTGAAAAAAAAAATATAATAGAAAAAAATTAAGCTTAATAACCGTTATAAGTTGTTAGTGCTTTAAAAATAAAATATTTTGTTTTAATGTTTTGGAAATACTATAATTGGTTAACTCCTATTCCCATTTAAATTGTTGATTGATGCATGAGAGATAATTAAGGATGAATGAGAGAATAATAGATAAAGGAAAAAAATCAGATTGCTTTTATTTTTTTAAAATAAAATTAATTAAAATATATTTTTTTTACTAAGATATTAAAAAAAAAATTTGGGGCCCCAAAAATAATGGGCCTTGGGTAGTGGCCCTTCCGCCCCACCCCTAGGGCTGGCCCTGCCGTTGCATGAAAGTCTCTTCCGAGTAATATGGTGGTCGCACTTGCATGGCAGCTTCATTCATGGTCAGATCTACTCTCTTATGATGATTTTCTTTTAAAGGGGAATGAGATGACGAACTACATTGGTTATGTGATGTAGGTTTGTAATGATTTGGGGTATGAACTCATCATATGGAAAGTCTCACCTAGAAGAAAAAAAAAAAGTGAGAGATTAAGTGCGAAATTATGCCACCGTTTTCAAATGAGAGATAATGAAATAAAAAAAGTCTGTGATGAGAAGAAAAAATGTATTGAGTTTGGATGGAATTGTTTGTTGGGTTTGGTTTATTATTCAATTGAAAAATTATCATATCGGTATTTCTTTCAAAGAAAGTTATAAATGTCTTCAATAAAGAGAAAATGCATTAGATGGGATAAAAAAAAAAGTTTGACAAACTCCAAAAAAGAAATAAAAAAAAATCTAGTCAAATCTCAAGGATTTGGGTAAAACTGTTTGATGAATGTAGTATTTATATTTTATAGTGAAAAGTCTTATGAAATCCATTTAAATATAAGTACTTTTGAATACCAAAATATTTTTTTTATCGTATGTAAAAAGTCTTAATCGAATACAAGCAGATTTCATTGTATTGTTTAAAAGCCTTTATTGAATACCAAAAGACTTTTTTCTCTCAGTAAAAAAAAAAATCTGATTGAATAGCACAAGGTTTTTTTGTTGAAATTTTTTTTTTTTAAAATCCAACCAAATAACAATTGAATACACTCCCTAAGTTGACTAAAGCTGAAATTCTAGATTAGAATTTTGATCTGATCGTGTTTACAAAGAGTGTAAACATCAGAAATATTTTACTTAGTTTTTGTTTTGCCTAGTCAGAAATATTTTATAAGCTTGAGTGATATGAAAAAACAAAATCAAGTTCTTTTCAAGTAATTATTAAACTTATTAAATTTGTACTATAGATATAAAATCATTCTCGTGTGTTTATTAATATGATCTCAATTCTCAAACATCTTGTACATTCTAACACGAGCATTTGCATATGCCTGTTTTTATGTCACAATATAGAGCAAAACATGGTGGAACACAAGCAAATCTGCAATCAGCAATGGATCGACATTGTTGTGTTATGCTTGTTTTGATTTGGGCACACATGCAAACACCACTATCACAAATATTCTCCCCTTCACAGTTAGATAAAATCAAGTTGCATTGATCGTGTTCATCACATTCAACATGATTTGTCGTTCTTGGTATCTCTACAAGACCAAGTCCTGCATAAAAGATATATTAATATTTGTGTATTTCTAGAACTATATATATTGTGTTTTAAAATATACTCAAATAAATATTAAGATGGTGAAATAAAATACCTTTGCAAGCTATTAAAGCAAAAATAGCCACTATGAAAGCTATCTTCACTGAAGCCATATCCTTATGCCTCTTTTTGGCGTGGTGTTTGTTAGGTTTAAACTGAAACAATACTCTTTGTCTCTATGATAATGGATTCACTTGATACCATCTCTAGTGCATATTTATAGTACTACATGACTTTTAAAGAGGGCAAATAGTATTATATGTGGTTTACAATCACATAAATGAGAATCTCAAAAAATAAGGAAAATGGTATTATGTGTGGTAAATCCGTAAATGTGGTGGAACATAACATTAACAATATTCAATTGAAAAAATAATGTTTAAATGAATAATTTCATAATAATCTACAAAAATACACATCAACCCTAAACTATTCCCAAATTCCTTTATCTGAATCCCAATTAATTTCTACAAAACATGTCACAAATAATTAAAATCACCTCAATTAGACTACAGTCTTACCATATTCCCATTGGCAAAAAGAACATGATGGTGACTAAGGTGCGAGTAAATTTGTAGGCTGAGTCATCTTTATGAACCAAGGTTTGGAGGCTGAGTCATGCCCAATTGGGCCAGAGTAGTTTTTATCACTTCTAATCAAACCAAGGTTTGGAGGCTGAGTCATCTTTATGAACCTAATTATGACCAAACATCTATATTTGTACTAAAATCTTGTTTGACTGGAGGCAAAATCAATCATGAATTTCTGATACTGCCCACCGTGAAACCAAACACACATTCTTAAAAGTATAGCTGATGAACATTATTGATTGTCTTCACTTAGAAGAGAACTCCTTTTGGTTAGGAATTCAAATTTTGTCTGATATTGGTGTCAACTTGTCAATTATGCAGCAAACTTAATTTGTATTTACTTTCTTAATGCAGTTTGAAGGTGCATACAGGATGATTGGTGACTTAGAGGAAATGAATTTCAAACCTACAACAAACATGTACAATTCTATAATGGCAGGATATTTTCGAGAGGTGATGTTATTGGATTTATAAAATATGTCTATTCTGAGTCTAACTTTCAACTATTTTTCCAATCAGATTTGAATGTTTTGCTTTAATTTCAAATGTAATATGTTGCAGTTTTTGTCATTTTCAACAAAAGTTAAAATAGCTTCTTGACATGCATGCTAGCTAGAGCTTCAACATGTAGATTGCATGGACATTTTATCTTATATGCATATACTATTTTTGAACTTTTTTTTCTCTCTTCATTATTAAAAAAAATGAATTTGTTTAAAATATTGCATTCCTTTTCTCAATGTTTTTGATATTTTGTAGAAGAACATCAGTGGTGGGTTGAGGGTCCTCAAGCACATGAAAGGTGCCAATGTAAACCCTCATTCTCAGACTTTCTGCTATTTAATTCACAATTGTGAAACGGAAGATGATATAATGAAGGTAACTTAAGCTTAAGAGTAATACATGACTATAAATTGGGCATATCTTCAAGTCATTTTATTATTTTTGACGAATTGATGTAACTACTAGATGTTATGTTAACTGAAGTTCTGATCTCAAGATTTGATGTATGAACAAGAATTTGAGATGTTTTTACCTGTATTGAATTTGTTTGTATTCGATTTGTATTCTGCAAGTTGCTTATCTTCATAGCTGACCTAACTATATATATTGGTAATAAAGTTGAGTCCTCTTCTCTAAAAAATACTAAAATAAATGTTTACCTTTTGTCGTACTTTCATTTTTTTTATTCATCCATATAGTTTAAAATATGATAAGTATTTTTTTCATTTAAACGAAAAATATGTCATTTTCCTTATATATGCATGTAAAAATAGATGCACACTGCTAATTGCTAAATATTTCTTGTTTTGTATTTTCTCTTACATATTTTCAAGTCATACTTAATTTTCAGACAAGGGATTTATATAAAATGGAACATGACCATATTAATTAGCATTTCCGTAGAAACTACTAAGAAGTTACGTAGAAATTAAGGAAAAAGGAAAAATAAGGTGAAAGCGTATTAAATAGCCTCATGCGTTGCAACTTCACTCACAGTCACAGCATCATCTTCACTACCCACGCTTTGTTTCTATCCTCAAACACCAATACACTTCACTGTCAACAACTTTCCTTCCTTCCTTCCTTCCTTCCACTGTTACTATTTGCAATGGCTTCTAAGGCCATCATCCAATGCAGCTCTTCTTCATCTCACTTGATGAGAACATATGATGTGTATTTCCATGTTTTTTAATTTATTTATTAATTATTAATAAAGTGGGAGGTTTTAGAAGAAAAAAACATAAAACATGTAGGTATGGATAGCCGAATCTAATTTAGAGAAAAAAAAAACACATTTCAAACTTATAAAAATAAAAAATAAACCACAAATTTTATAGAAATTAAAAGTATACATTAACATATTTATTTGTAGGTCTTAACAACATATTTTAACCTATAAACAACAACAAAAACCTTTGTAAACAGATTAAGAAAATTAGGGAAACAAAATAAATTTCACATTTTTTATATTATTCTTCCTAAATTACAATTCAATTTTCTTTAAAGACTCTAAGATAGTTTGACAAAGTGGGTAACGAAATTTTTTTATTGAAAAGTTAAATAGTGTATTTTATACAAAACATTATTTAATGAGTTTCAAAAGTTAAATTTTACTTATATAAAGGGACAAAATAAATGACATTTTTGTTGCTTATAATAAGTAACTTAATAGTTAATATTGGTTAAACAACCAAACACTATATTTGAGAAACTCTAAGTTATACAATTTTTTTTAATTGGTTTTAATTTGAATCATTTACGTTATATATGCCAATAAATAAGAACTAATAATTAATCTGATACTAATCAGATATGTTATCCATATAATTACAAAGATCCTAAATAAATAAAGAAACAAATCATAAACTACTAAAGATGAATAAATTCTAAAAGATTATCTAGGATACTCTAAGATATTTTAAGATATAAAATAGTATCATAAGATATTTTCATATTTCTAACAATATCACATAAATTAATTCAACCACTATTTCTCATGAGAAACCATAGACAGATACCTAATACATAGGTTTTACACTTTGCACAAATAAAAAACATAAATTTTACGCAAAACGAATCATATTAGTCCATGTATCTAATTAAGGCATAATTTAGGAAATAAAATATTATACTTATTAAGCAATAAATAAATACTGCTCATGAGAGGAAATATTGCACATCTTTATATTATGATTTAATTTTGAATCTGATTATTTTTTTTCTAGTAGTAATTTAATTTGTTTTGATAAAAAAAATAATATTTATTATTTAAAAGATATTTATATATATATATATATATATATATAATTCAAAAGTATAATATTATTAATTATAAATGAAGGATCAGGTGATTTTGCTTTGACCAATATTCAATAATATAATATTAATTATAAGTGAACACAATATTTCATAAAAATATGTTTTTGTTGGTAAAAAAATATAATATGTTTTCAAACAAAACAAATTAAAAAAATGTGTCCAAGTTAAAAGGACACAAAAATGTCTCCATATATAATTACATAGTATTTATTTCTCGTTTAATTTATATGAATTATTTCAATTCATAATTTTTAATAAGAATTTTAAAATAATAAATATTATATTTTTAATAAAAAAAATTAAAAAAATGACTTATAGAAAAAAGTCAACATCTAAATATTTGCTCCCATATTTGTGCAGTATTTATTTATTACTTAATAGATGTAATATTCTATTTAAAAATAATTGTTAAAGTACATTAAATACATAAAAGATTCAAATTTAAAAAAAATTATTCAAAATTAAAAATAATATACTCTAATTTTTTTTTATTTTAAATAATAATTTTATTACTGTAAATAAAAGATGTTAATTTTAAGTAATTTAATTTTAATTGATAAGTTTTATTGCAAATAAAATTACTCTAAAGTCTTAAAATTATAAAGTTATTATTTAAAAAAATTAAAAATTCACAATAAAATTATTATTTAAAATAAAATGAATTATTCTATCCTACTCCACTAAAATATATTATTTTTAAATTTTAATAACAATCCGGTATTTCAAATTTCAATCCAATTTTTACTATAAAATAAAATAAAAACAAAAAGAATATCAATTATTTTGTTATCATGTATCTACGCGTGAAGAACTAAGTATAGTTGTAGGAGAGTGGGAAAAGTTAGAAAAAAGAATGTGAAACGACACAGCATGGATGTGGGAAAGAACCGAGAGAAAAGTTTCATTGCCATTTATAAATATTAATATATATTTTGTACTTTATTTACGCGGTCAAGAACAGGGCTAGTTGCAACTTGCAACTACCAAGAAAGTGTGGCCACATAAATACAAGATGCTTCACAGAAGCTGCCAAGAAGCTACGTGGAAAGCTGCATTGACCCTTTGCATATTTTTCCCTTTTGCAACTTCACTCACACCATATTCAATGGCTTCTAAAGCCATCATCCAATGCAGCTCTTCTTCTTCTTCGTCTCGTGTGATGAACACATATGATGTGTTTGTCAGCTTCCGCGGTGAAGACACACGTAACAACTTCACTGATTTTCTCATTGGAACTCTCCGTAGTAAAGGTATTGATGTCTTCAAAGATAATGAAGATCTCAGGAAAGGAGAATCCCTAGAACCGGAATTGCTAGAAGCTATCGAGGGGTCTCGCATTTTTGTCGTGGTCTTCTCAAAGAACTATGCTTCCTCGACCTGGTGCTTGCGTGAACTAGCACACATCTGTAATTGCACTCAAACATCGGGAAGAAGTGTTCTGCCTATTTTTTATGATGTTAATCCATCAGACGTGCGAAAACAGAGTGGATCTTACGAGAAAGCTTTGGCCGAACATGAAAAAAGATCCAAAGAAGACAAAGAGAAGATGAAGGAAGTGAAGATCTGGAGAGAAGCGATGGCAGAAGTAGGCCACCACAGTGGTTGGGATATCAGAGATAAGTAAGTAATCCTCTCTCATTTTTTCATTATCTTCTAAGCTTACTGTCTATCTCTAAATTATTATATCGAGTTAAGAGATGTATCATGTATATTTGGTCCAAATTTATACATGTCTAACGAACATGCTATTTTCAAAGTGAAAAAAATTACTCTCTGATCTATTGCTATCTTGTCCTATACATGTACATTATGTGTTTTGCTTCTTCTGGGGTGATTTTGCTTCCTACATTTTCTTTATATTTCCAGGTCACAGTTTGCAGAGATTGGTAATATTGTTCAAACCATCATGGAAAAATTGGGTCCCAAATTTTCAGGTCTTCCAAAACATAATCTAGTTGGGATCGAATACCGTGTTGAAGAATTAGTAAACCGTTTATGTTTGGAGTCTAATAATGAAGTCCGAGTCATTGGAATTAGTGGGATGAGTGGAATAGGAAAGACGACTCTTGTTCGTGCTTTGTGTGAAAAAATATCTTATAGATTTGATTTTCATTGTTTCATTGATGATATAAGCAAACTTTATCGAGTGTCTGGTGCATTAGAAGTACAAAAGCGGTTACTTTCTGGGTGTCTAAAAAATGAAAAAAATCAAGAGATTTGTGATGTTTCCATTGGAACATGTTTGGTAGGAACCAAACTCCGTAATGCAAGGAGACTTATAATTTTTGATAATGTGGATAAAAATGCACTAGAAGAGGTGTTTACAGGGAATAGAGATACTCTATATATGTTACGTGAAAGCTTGGGTGGAGGGAGTAGAATCATCATAACTTCTAGGGATAAACATATATTTAAGAGACATAAAGTGGATGATGTTTATCATGTCCCACCATTGCATAAGGAGGATGCAGTTCAATTGTTTCTCAAAAATGCTTTCCGAGGTAATTTTGTTGCGATTGATTATGAAATGCCGATGTATGAAATACTATCATATTGTCAAGGCAATCCCTTGGCACTCAAGGCATTGGGCTCATCTTTGTTTGATCAAGGTGTTTCGCATTGGAAATGTACATTGACTAAGCTAAGAGAACATGGAGTTAACGATATTAAAGATGTGCTGCAAATATGTTTTGATGAGTTGGATGACCCAAGCAAGGAAATATTTTTAGATATTGCTTGCTTCTTTAATAAGTGTCGATATCAACGTGCTAAGGAAATCTTAGATTTATTCAGAGTTGATCCTGAATGTGGCATACAAAATCTCAAAAATAGATCACTCATAACCATTGATGATGTTGATCGCATTATCATGCATGGCATGTTTCAAGATTTGGGCAGATGTATTGTTCGGGAAAAATCTCCTATGAAGCCAAGAAAGTGGAGTAGATTGTGGAATTACAATGATTTCAGCAAAGTTATGTCAGACAATAAGGTAAAATGATTTGAGTGTAAATTCCTTGGTTTTCTTTTCTCTGGAATCTCTAAATACTTAGATTGATCTAATATTTTGTCTCCCCTTTGCAACATGTAGGCAGCCAAAAATCTCGAAGCTATTGATGTGCCAAATGATTATAAGAATCATGAAAAAATGATAAGGATCAATGCTTTCTCAAAAATGAATCACCTTATGTTGCTCAAACTTGAGATTAATGTGACATTTTCTGGAAGTCTCCATGATATGCATCTTTCCGATGAGTTAGTATATCTAGTTTGGGATGAATATCCTTTTGAGAGTTTGCCTCCAAGTTTTCAGCCGAGAAAACTTGTTGAGTTGTCCTTGATTAACAGCAACATCAAACAACTATGCCAAGACAAAAAGGTAGTGTAAATTATTGTTGTAGATTTTCTATTTTTCTTTAAATGGACAAATACAAACTCTCAAGTCATATCATTTTTCTCGGATTTATTAAAGAATCAAAAGAAAACTTAAATTTAATTATTATTGACTTTGTTTCCTACTAATGATCCTTTACTGCAGCCTCTATGTAATTTAAGGCGTTTGGATCTCTCCGGTTCAGAAAATCTTATTGAGTTGCCAGATTTTGGGGATGTCCCAAATCTCGAGTGGCTAAATCTTAAAGGATGTATAAAACTCAAGAAGATTCATCCATGGAAGTTTAGTTTTGTGAATTTGGAGGATTGCAGAAGTCTTACAGAATTACCAGATTTTGGAGATACTCTAAATCTTGAAACACTAAATCTCGAAGGATGTACAAAACTCAAGCAGATCCATCCATCCATTGGTCTCCAAAGAAAGCTAACTCTTTTAAGTTTGAAAGACTGCACAAGTCTTGTTGAGTTACCATATTTCAGAGAGGACGTAAACCTTACTATGCTAAATCTTGAAGGATGTAGACAGCTCAAGAAGATTCATCCATCCATCAGTCTTTTAAGAAAGCTTAGAATTTTGAATTTGAAAGATTGCAAAAGTCTAGTAAGCTTACCAAACAACATATTGTGCCTCACTTCTCTTGAGTATTTGAGTCTATATGGTTGTTCAGAACTGTATAATACCCGGCTATTAGAAGAATCAGAGGATGCAGAGCATTTGAACCAGCTTTGTACAAGTGATGCTTCTACTGATTCCAAATCAATATTCTCCATAGTGAAAAGGTACATGACGTTTGTGTTGCCATCACGTTTGTGGTATTCCGTAGCTCATAAAGATTCACTTGGTTGTTTGCTGCCTTCTTCGCTTACTATCTCATGTATGCGTCGACTTGATCTAAGTTATTGCAATTTACTTAAAGTCCCTTGTGTCATTGGAACTTTGCATTGCTTAGAAAGCCTAAATTTAAGGGGAAATTATTTTGCTTCATTGCCTGACCTGAAGGAGCTTTCAAAGCTCCGTTATTTAAACTTAGAGCATTGCAAGCACTTGAAAGATTTGCCTAAGCTCCCTTCACAAACCGACGTGCCAGATCATTCTTACCGTTCATTGTTGGAAATACCATACACAGAACCTGTATCTTGGCGACGGGGACTTATTTATCCACTGCTTGTTATGGAAGATATTGCTGATGGTTTTCAATATGGAGAGGCGGGATTAAATATTTTCAACTGTTCAGAAATAGTTGAGAGGGAAGAGTGCACTAAGATGGCTTTGGCATGGATCATACAACTTCTGAAGGTCTGTACACTCCTTCCTTCTTTCCTCCTCCCATCTCTTTGTTTTTTTCTTTTTAGTTAATAGGAACTAATGGCAGTTGTACTTTGTTTGTGTTACTAGGTGCACTGCCGAGGTAGGGTGATGTGGGGATATTGTCATCCACACATTTCAAGTGTTATTCTGGGAAGTGAAATACCATGGTGGTTCGACACTCAGCATGTGGGCATGGGCAGCTTAATAACAATACCCCAACCTCCTCACAACAAATGGTACACTGGTGTGGCTTGTTGTGTAGTATTTGCAGCTCATTCTGAAAGGGAAACAAATTTAGAGATAGATCCTCCAAATAGTTGGCCTGGTGATGTTATAATTCCAGTGGATTTCGATGAAAATGTTATCATAGACAAATCAGATCACATCTGGTTATTCTATCGGACTTCTTCATATCTACTACGGAGCTCCTGGGGATTGGAATTGAAATTTGTTATAGAGAACAGACAAGGTTATCATTTTGAGGTGAAGAAATACGGGTATCGTTGGATAACCAAAGAAGATCTAGACAACTATGACTCATTGAGGAAGAGAAAAAGGGAAAGTGATGAATAAGACAGATAAGCATGCTATGCTACAATTAATTAATGATTGTTATAGTAGGATATCCTTTTGTTGTTTGTGTTGGTACAGCTTTTTATTCTTTTTATACGTAACTTGAACAAAGCCACTCAATTAAAAATGAGTATTAAATATTTAAATAATAAAAATCAATTCAGATAATTTATCATAATGAGATGTAATAATTGCAATAGAATTTGTTACTGACTCATATTTAAAAGATTAATATTTTTTTAATACATTTGGTAGGATATTGACACAGGATAAATACTTAATAAAATAAAATAAAAATACCAGATTATCTTATAAAAGAATAATTAATATTCTTTTTGTTTCTACTTAATCTTCTTTCTAAATTTTGTTAAAATGCATTGAATTTTTTTTATATGTAACTTGAACAAAGCCACTCAATTAAGAATGGGTATTAAATATTTAAATCATAAAAATCATAATTTATCATGAGAGAGGTAATAATTGCATTAAAATTTGTTACTAATGTTTAAAAGATTATTATTTTTTTTAATATATTTTGTAAAATATCGACACATGATAACATTGTTAGAATTTATAATTAATCTGGATAAATACTTAATAAAACAAAATAAAAACATCAAATTATTTAATAAAATAATAATTAATATTCTTTTTGTTTCTGCTTAATCTTCTTTCTAAATTTTGTTAAAATGCATTGAATTTTTTTTATAGTAAAAATTGGATTGAAAATTAAAATACTTATAGGATTTTTATTAAAAATTTAAAAATAATATATTTTAGTGATGTAAGATAGAGTAATTTATTTTGTTTACAATAATAATTTTATTGTGGGCTTTTTTTTAAAATAATAAATTTATAATTTTAAGATTTTAGAGTAGTTTTATTTGTAGAAAAACTTATCAATTAAAATTGAATTACTTAAAATCAACTTCTTTTATATGTAGTAATAAAATTATTATTTAAAATAAAATAAAATAAACAACCAAAATATATTATTTTAAAATTTGAATGATTTTTTTAAAATTTAAATCTTTTATATATTTAATGTACTTTAGCAATTATTTTTAAATAGAATATTACATCTATCAAACATAAATATGGGAGAAATATTTAGATGTTGACTTTTTTCTATAAGTCATTTTTTAAAATTTGTTTTATTAAAAATATAATATTTATTATTTTTAAATTCTTGCTCTATATATATATATATATAATTCTTTAGAAATTATGAATTGAAATAATGCATATAAATTAAACAATAAATAAATACTATACAATTATATATGGAAACATATATTTGTATCCTTTTAACTTGGACACATTTTTTTAATTTTTTTTTTGTTTGAAAACATATTATATCTTTTTACCAACGAAAACATATTTTCATGAAATATTATATTCACTTATAATTAATATTGAATATTGGTTAAAGCAAAATAACCCGATTCTTCATTTATAATTAATAATATTATACTTTTGAATTATATATATAGCAATATTTTTTAAATAATAAATATTATATTTTTTTATCAAAAAAAATTAAATTACTTCTAGAAAAAAATAATTAGAATCAAAATATAAAGATGTGAAATATTTGCCCTGGAGCAATATTTATTTATTGCTTAATAAGTATAATATTTTATTTCCTAAATTATGCCTTAATTAATTATAGATAGTTGGAGTAATATGATTGGTTGCGTGTAAAACCTATGTATTAGGTATGTGTCTATGCAAATGTTTCTCAACCACAAATATCTAGGGATTCAATAAATAAAAGTTCAATTATTCAAAATTTCATTCATTGATGAAATTCTAAATAATTAGGGTTTCATTTCAATGTAGGGATTTATTTATGAAACTATTTTTATTTAGAATTTCATAAATAAAATCATGCATAATTAGTGTTTTATAAATAAAATATTAAATCGAAATCCAATTATTTATGAAATCCTAAATATCCATAATTTCACAAATGAAATTCTAAATTTCATTCTAATTTGAAATCCTAAATAATTAGGGTTTTTGAAATAAAATTTAAAATATTTAAGGTTTCATTTTTAATATCCTATTTATTTAGAATTTCATAAATGTAACCCTAAATTGAAACAATAAATATTGAAGAATTTATTACTAAAACCATATATTTCATCCTGAATTGAAACCCTAAATATATAGGGTTTTGTTAATGAAACTATAATTATTTTGGTTTTCATAGATTAAAGTCAAAATTAAAATCATAAATATTTAAGGTTTCATTAACAAAATCTTACTTATTTAGGATTTCATTAATTAAACCCTAAATTTCATCCTAAATTGAAACCCTAAATAATTGGTATTTTATATATGAAACATTAAATCAAAACTTTAATTATTTAAGGTTTCATTAATGAAACCTTGAAACCCAACATAAATTGAAACCTTTAATATTTAGGATTTCGTAAATAAAAAACTAAATATCCTGTGATTAATAAATGAAAACCTTAATTGAAATCATAAATAATTAGGGTTTCATTAAATTTTATCGTAAATTGAAATCATAAATAATTAGGATTTCATAAATGAAACATTAAATCGAAATCCTAAGAATTAAGGGTTTCATAAATAAAAAGTTAAATCAAAACCCGAATATTTTGGGTTTTATTAATAAAATCCTATATATTATGAACCTCTAAATTGAAATCTTAAATATTTACGATTTCATAAATAAAATAAAAAATATTTAAAGATTTACAAAATGAAAGTTCAATTATCCAGGTTTCATTCATTATTGAAACTATAAATAATTAGGGTTTCATGTTGATTTAAGGACTTATTTATGGAATTCTTTTTATTTAGGGTTTCATGAAACCTTAATTATTTAGGATTCATTAATGAAGCCCAAAATTTCTTCTTAAATTTCTTAAATTGAAACCTAAATATATAGGTTTTCATAAATAAAACCATAAATAGTTAGTAGTTCTTAAATAAAACATTAAATTGAAACTTAATTATTTAGGATTTCATTAATCAAACCTTGAAACTTAGCCTAAATTAAAATCTTGATTATTTAAGGTTTCATATAAAATCCTAAATATTTAGTTTTTTATAATTGAAACATCAATTAGTTAGGATGTCATTATAGAAACTTTAATTATTTAAAGTTTTATTAATTAAAACTTAAAACTCACTAAATTGAAATCCTAAATATCTAGGATTTCATAAATAAAACATTAAAGCAAAACCCTAAATATACAGGGTTTTATTAGTGAAACTTTAATTATTTCAACTTTTATAAATAAAATCCAAAATTAAAATAATAAATATTCAAGATTTCATTAACAAAATCCTAATTATTTAGAATTTCATTAATTAAACCCTAAATTTATCCTAAATGGAAACCCTAAATATTTGAAGTTTCATAAACAAAACCTATGAAATCTTAAATATTTAGTGTTTCATAAATGAAACATTAAATCAAGACCCTAATTATTTAGAGTTTCATTAATTAAACCCCCTTAATTTTCATCTTAAATATTTAGGATTTCATTAAAAAATTGAATTATTTGAAAAAACAAAAGGAAAGTCTTGAAAATTGTCAAAGAAAATGAAAATTTTAAAAATATGAAAAAATAAGAAAAATTCTTTCAAAATTAAAAAAAATGAAAAATGAAAATATTGAAAAAACAAGAGATATGTCTTTAAAATTTTTAAATTATGAAAAAATAAGAAGAATGTGATGAAAATTTTCAAAAAAATAAAAATTTTAAAAATATAAAACAAAAGGAATGTTTTGAATATTTTTTTTAAAAAATTAAAAATTTTAAAAATAATGAAGTTAATATTAAATTAAAATTAAAATATTTGATAAAAAAAATAATACTTCTTAATATTAACATTTTAGAAACTAATATTTAATTATAAAATTTATATATGAATAATATTAATGTTAGCAACTTAATTGTTCATTAAGTATATATTGGAAAATTAAATTTAGTTACATTCGACAGATATTGATAAAAAAAAAAAAACTTTAAGTTAACTTTATAATATTAATAAAAATAATAATAACAATAACAATAATAATATAAAAATATCATTGTATTGATAATAATAATTCAATTTAAGCGTTAACAAAGTTAACTAATTCAAAAATTTGAAAATATCACATTATTAATACTAATATTTTCATAATAGTAAATATTAATATAAAAAATTGAAAATAAAAAAATAAAATTATTAATATTATAAATACAAAAATTTAAGTATCCTTTTGGCATTGCAGGGCATGGTTTAAGGAGCAACTCTCATTCAATGAATCCTCCTAGTTAAACAGATCACGATTGCTTCAAGTAGAATGAGAGTCATGTTTGGGATCTAATGAATAAAAATGTATTTAGGAATCTGACAATATATCTAAAATATCATAAATGTTTATGTATGATAATTTATTTTTATCCATAAGAATCAAAATTGCCCTTCAGGTTTAAAAATGAACTTTCATTATGCCAGGATAGTACAGTCTCGCTGGCCTTTCATTATGCCATTTGTCCTCTGCCTTAATTAAATCGTGTTCCATTGTGTTGTTAAAGATATAAACAATTTCCTAATGACTGAAATAGTGGCTAACTAAAATTACATTCTATAAACAAGGGAAGTGACCAACCTCTCCAGCAATACAGTTATCAAAAAAGAATATGCAATGAACTTGTTGGACCATGAACATGTTACATATCCAATTCGACCTAAGTCCAATAACATTTTAATCGTAAATTTAACTGATTGAACCAATCAAACTTTGATTCAGAGGTCTTGTTGTTTCAGTCTTTGATCCAGTTTACAAACTGTTGCAGCAGGGAGAGTGTTGGACAATGTCACTTCCTTTTCCTTTCCTTTTTTTTTTTTCCTGTTATTTTTCTTAAAGAATACAAATCTATGAAACTGGTAAATCCCTCACGTGTCAGAGGACAGTGGAACAGCTATCTGGATCAGAATCTGAAGCAGATTCAGTTCTTGGTTCTGTTCATATATCCAATGATAATTTGCTTTGCCTAACTTGCACACGTGGTTATGCATTGCCATGAAGGTGATCAACCAAATTCTATTTACAGGTTAGTCATAAATTTATGGAAGAGATTGAACCAATCAAACCGATAAAACATGGGGAGTGTTGGGTGATGTTAGGGATAGATAAAGCATACTTAATTCAATGGTTTTGTTCAAGTTACATATAAAAAGGATAAAAAAATTATACAAACACAAGCATTACAAGCATAAGAAAAAAGAATCACAAGACAAGCAACAAAAGGATCCTATTATGCATAACGGAGACAATCATTTTATTCATCAGTTTTCCTTTTCCTTTTCCTCTTCCTCATTCTTGAGTTAAGTGAGGGTTGCAGATCTTGTTCATGTACCCGACGATACCCGTATTTCTTCACCTCAAAATGAAAACCTTGCATATCCTTTATGTCAAACTCCAATTTCGAGTGCAAGCGTACATCATACGGATAAGGAGCCCAATAAAATAACCACATGTAATCTGATTTGTCCGTGACTACATTTTCTTGGAGATCCAGTGGAATTATTGCAGCACAACAAAATAGTGTTTGTGTTTTTGGAGGAACCATCTCTAAATTTGTTTCCCTTCCAGAATGAACTGCAAATGCTACACAACAAGCTAGGCCAATGTGATTGTTGTCATGTGGCACAAGGTGAGATCGCTCTATTGTTATTAAGCTTCCCATGCCCACATGCTGAGTATTGAACCATGATGGTATTTCACTTCCTAGAATAACACTTGAAATGCGTGGAGGCCAATTTCTACAAAAGAACTCACATATGCTTTGGTAGTGCCCCTAGTACCACATGCAATGCATAGTACAACATGATGTTAATTCCTACATCCTATAAACTAAAAAGTAAAAAGAAAGAGATGGGAGGAGCAAGGAAGGAGCATACACACCTTGACAAGTTGTATCATCCATGACAAACCCAAGTTTGTGCAGGCTGTGCAACCTTCCCGATCAACTAATTTTGGGCAGTTGAAAATATTTAATCCCACTTCTTTTGTATCAGGTATAGCTTCTATAATTGGTTGTGGCATACTTCCCCAATCTATAGGTTCTATTTCTGACATTGGCAGCAATTCAAAGTAAGAATGGTATGACAAGTCAGCTCGTGAAGGGAGCTTAGGAAAAATTTTCAACTACTTGCAATGCTCTAAGTTTAAATAACGCAGTTTGGAAAGCTCCTTGAGATTAGGCAATGCATCAAAATAATTTCCACTTAATTTTAGGCTTTCTAAACAATGTAAAGTTCCAATGACATGGGGGATTTGATGTAAATTGCAAAAACTTAGATCAAGTCGATGCATACATGGGAGAGTAAGCAAGGAAGGCAACAAGAAACCAACTGAATCTTTATATGCTATGGAAAACCACAAACGTGAAGGCCACATCCACGTGAAGCACCTTTTCACTATGGAGTATATTGATTTGGAATCAGCTGAAGCATCACCAATAAAAAGCTTCTTCAAATGCTCTACATCCCCTGGTTCTTCTAATAACAGGGTATTATACAATTTTGAACATCCATATAGACTCAAATACTCAAGAGAAGTGAGGCACAATATATTGTTGGGTAAGCTTACTAGACTTTTGCAGTCTTTCAAATTAAAAATTATAAGCTTTCGTAGAAGACCGATGGATGGATTGATATGCTTGATCTGTATACATCCTTCAAGATTTAGCATTTTAAGATTTAGGTCCTCTCTGAAATGTGGTAACTCAACAAGACTTGTGCAGCCTTTTAAATTTAAAAAAGTCAGCTTTCTTACATGACCAATGGATGGATGGATATGCTTGAGTTCTATACATCCTTTGAGATTTAGTGTTTCCAAATTTTGAGAGTCTCCAAAATGTGGTAACTCAGTAAGACTTCTACAGTCTTCCAAATTCACTAAAATAAGTTTCCTTAAAAGAGAACTGAATGAATGAATCTTCTTGAGTTTTATGCATCCTTTTAGATTTAGCCACTCAAGATCTAGGGCCTCTCCAAAATCAGGCAACTCAATAAGATTTTTGGAATATGAGAGATCCAAACGTCTCAATTTGCGTAGAGACTGCGATGAAGGTTAGTAGGAAACAAAATTAATAATAATTACACTTAAGCTTTCTTTTAATTTTTTAAACAAATATGAGAAAAAAAGGATATAACATGAGCGTATGTATTTCTTTATTTAAAGAAAAATAGAAAATCTACAACAATAATTTACATTACCTTTATTTCTTGCCATAGTTGTTTGATGTTGCTATCAATTAGAGACAACTCAACAAGTTTGCTCGGCTGGAAACTTGGAGGAAAACTCTCAAAAGGATATTTATCCCAAACTAGATACACTAACTCATTGGAAAGATGATTAAGACTTCCACAAAAAGTCGCATTCCCAATATTAAGAAATTTAAGGCAACTCGTTTTTGATAAAGCATCTATCTTTATTATTTTTTCATGAAACTCCTCCTCATAGGATTCATATCCAACAAAATCATCTAATCCATATCCAACAACAATGCCTTCAAGATTTTTTGCTGCCTACATGTTGCAAAGATGAGAGAAAATTTTAGATCATTGGAAGTATTTAGATATTCTAGAGAAAAAACAATCAAGGAATTTACACTCAAATCATTTTACCTTATTGTTTGACAAAACTTTGCTGAAATCTTTGTAATTCCACAACCTACTCCACTCAACCTACTCCACTTTCTTGGATTCATAGTAGACTTTTCTCAAACAATACACCTGCCCAAATCTTGAAGCAAGCCATGCATGTGAATCCAACCATACTTCATGGTTATGAGTGATTTATTGATGAGATTTTGTAGGCCACATTCGGGATGAAATCTACATAAATCTAGGATTTCCTTCACATGTTGATATTTACACTTATTAAAGAAACAAGCAATATCTAAAAATATTTCTTTGCTTAGGTCATCTAGCTCATCAAAACCAATTCGCAGGACATCCATAACATTTTTAACTCCATGTTTTCTTAGCTTAGTCAATGTACTTCTCCAATGCAAGACATCTTTATCATGCAAAGATGAACCCAATACCTCAAGTGCTAAGGGATTGCCTTCGGCATATGGAAGTATGTCGCACATCAATACCTCATACATCAACATTTCACAATCAATTGCAATATAAGTACCTTGGAAAGCATTTCTATGAAACAACTGAACAGAATCCTCATGATTCAATGGATGGACTTGGTAAACATCATGTACTCCATGTGTCCTCAATATATGTTCATCTCTAGAACTTATGATGATTCTGCTCCCTCTACCCAAGCTTTCATGTAACAAAGTATCTCTATTCCCCGTAAACATCTTTTGTAGTGAAACTTTATCTACATTATCAAAAACTATAAGTGTCCTTGCATTGCGTAGCTTGGTCCATATCAAACATGTTCCCTGGGAAACATCATAAATCTCTAGATTTTTTTCATTTTTTAGACACTGAGAAAGTAATTCTTTTTGTACTCCTAATGCACCAGAATCTTGATATATTTTACTTACATCATCAGTAAGACAATGAAAATCAAATTGATTTCCGATTTTTTCATACAAAGCATGAGCAAGTGTTGTCTTCCCTATCCCACACATCCCACTAATTCCAACAACTCGAACATCTTTAACCGACTCCAGACATAAACGGTTTACTAATTCATCTACACGAGAGTCTATTCCAACTAGATTATGTTTTGGAAGACTTGAAAATTTGTTGGAACCCAATCTTTTTGTGATGGTTTGTACAATATTTTCAATCTCTGCATATTGTGATCTGGAAATATAAAGAAAATCAAGGATGCAGAATCATTATCCCAAGAGAAGCAAAACTGAATGTAAATGTACATGATAAGATAACAATATATTAGGGATCTAAAGCAAAATTTTGATAATTTATCAAGGACGAAATAAAATATTAAGGATCAAGAATAAATATTGTGATATATTAGAGATTCAAAACAAAGAAAAAATTTATTAGAAACCTAAAAAAAATTTATTGACTTATTAGACACCTAACATATTTTAGCCTACTTTTAAAATACTATGTTTGTTAAACATGTATAAATTTAGATCCAATATGCATGATACGTCCCTTAACTCTAATTTAGAGAGAGACAGTAAGTTTAGAAAATCATGGAGAAATGAGAGAGAGAGACGATTGCTTACTTATCTCGAATATCCCAGCCACTATGTTCACTCACTTCTTCCAACGCTTTTCTCCATTTATGTACTTCCTCTATTTTCACTTTGTCTTCTACGAATCTTTCTTCATATTCGGCAAAGGCTTTCAAGTACGATCCACTTTGTTTTCGCACGTGTGATGGATCAACATCATAAAAAATAGGCAAAACACTTCTTTGTGATGTTTGAGCACAATTGCAGATGTGTGCTAGTTCACGCAAGCACCAGGTTGAGGAAGCATAATTCTTTGAGAAGACCACAACAAAAATGCAAGACCCTTCAATAGCTTCTAGTAGTTCAGGTGCTATGGATTCGCTTTTCCTGAGATCTTTATTATCTCTGAAGACATCAATGCCTTTACGACTGAGAGTTCCAAGGAGGAAATCAGTGAAGTTGTTACATGTGTCCTCACCGCAGAAGCTCACAAACACATCATACATCCTCATCAAGTGAGATGAAGAAGAGCTGCATTGGATGATGGTGTTAGAAGCCATTGCAAATTTTGTTGAGAATGGTGTGTATTAATATTATTACTGTGAAGGTGAAAAGGAAGGACAAGTGTTTATCAATCAGGAAATTTGATCTGTGGATGAAGTTGGTTGATTATATAAAAAAATCTTATGAGTAAGGGAATCGCTTCTTCGATGGTTGGTCTGGTAAGGTTTGATTCTCTTTTCCACTTACTATACTTATAAAGCAAGCAGTATTATTCAAATCTCCAGCATTGGCACTTTTAATAATAAAATTAAGGCACTGCCGTGGGCAGAGAGGTAGAGTACATCACTGATGGCCAACTTATATATATTTGTTGGAAAATTTCTATAACTGCCAATTGATTTTAAATTGAAATCTATCAGGTTAAATCTGAATATAATTTTTTTATGGATTTGTTTGGTGAGATATTGAGCAATTTAAGATTGATGGAGATTGGAATCTGATATGGGATTTGAAAGTGACTCTTAGAGTAAGAGTTTTTCTTTGGCGTGCTTGTAGAGATTGTCTTCCTTCTCTTAGTAGATTACAAAGTCATGGTATGTCATGTCCAGCTATTTGTGTCTTATGTGAAGAGGATTTAGAGAACTACGTACTGTCATATATATATATATATATATATATAGACGGCGTATCAAGTAAGAGGACATGTTTATTATAAGAGATGAGAAGTTTAAATAACAGCCATTGATTAAATCTTAATGGTCCAAATATAATTTTGAATTAAAATTAAATGTGATCTTCATCATATACAATCATATCTCTTATAATTATTGCACATTTACACACAGTTGTCCCATCATCATGACCATTGTTGCCACCACCAACAAGGCCACCATCACCACTACCATCATGGTCGTCGGTGGTGGTGGTGATGGTGGCCCTAACAATGGTCCTATTGGTGGTGGCGGTGACGGTGGCCCTGTTGGTGGTGGCGGTGGTGGTCATGGTGATGGCGGCGCCAATCACCACGACCACCACCGCTACCACCAACAGGGCCACCATCATCGTCACCATCATAATCACCGCCACCACCAACAAGGCCACTGTCATTGCCACCACCAATAGGACCACCATCATGGTTGTCGTTCCCGTTGTTGCCGCCACCACTACCGCCACGGTGGTGGTAGCGGCAACAATGGGGACAACGACTATGATGGTGGTGGTGGTGGCCCTGTTAGTGGTGGCGGCACTAGTAATTGTGATAAATAAATGCACAATAATTAAGAAAGATATGATTGTATAAGGTGAAAATTATATTTAATTTTAATTCAAAATTATATCTGGACCATTAAGATTTAATTAATGGCTGTTATTTAAACTTCTCATCTCTCATAATAAACATGCCCTCTCACTTGAAATGCCCTTTATATATAAATATATATATATATATATATTTTTTTTTTTTTTTTTTTTTTTTTACTTGTCCAAGTAGCATTTCAGTTTAGAATCCTATTGGCTCATGGCAGAATATTAATTAAATCTCTTTTAGCATACGTGGTTTCCTTTAAAGAATTGGCATTCAAACTTTGAAGGAATTTGGATAGTGTTTGATAGGTGTCTAGTTTACCTAGTTCATAAGTAAAATACATAGCCTTTTTCTCCCCTTTGGACTATATTGGAGGCTGTTTTCCCCATGATTGTTGTCATTTCATCAAGTCCCTTAATGGATAGCTTGAGTAAGATTTTGGTTTTCTTTCACCCTTTGTCCTTTTGTAGGATAATGATGATAATATAGAGAAACAAGGATTCTTTGAGTGCATAGTCCCAAGAATACAAGCAAAGTCAACAGCTGTTCAAACAATTCAACCATGAAATTTTGATTGCAAGCCAAATTTTGGCTTGGAGTCAAAATCCACTAACAGTGGAATAATGACTTTTGTTGCTCTGAAAAGAAGTCTGTTTCAGAGAATATATTCTCTGATTTTGGAGGCTAAAGGGACAAGGCACTACTGTATTGGGCTGAGAAAAAAAGTTTTCTATGTAATTTTAGTATAAGAAACCCATTGTAACATGGAATTAGGAGACCTTTTACCCATTATCCATTATCCACTCTTAGAACCTGAGCTGCTATCTATGGAAAGGAGCAACTAAGTTCTCCATTGTTGTAAGGGGATGAATATAACCACTGCTACACTCTTAATGTATCTTTGATATTTTTAATGTATGAATTTCACTCTCTATATTTTGGTTAGCATCTTATCCCTTGCTTACTGCTTGTTGTAAACTGATCACTTATAGCATGATTTTAGGATAGTACCTTGGTTGGAAAACTAGGATTATTATCTTGAACTGAGTATAGATGTCCAATAAACTTGGGGTACAAGGGATCGAAACTTGGTTTGTTCGAATCACATTGTCACTAATTTTACTGTTGGTTTCTTTATTAAAAGGTGAGAGCCTTAGAAAAGAAACTTAGTTCCTTTGTGTGTGAGGGATCGACACACAAGATAGTTTAGTTAGCTGATTTTAGTTGATAAATATAGAGAAAATTTATACAGAACGTTCATGCACAAGAGTATTAGCTTTGGTGAAACTCAACCCCCTTACAGCATCACTTCATGATTTATCACAATTATATCACTGCTGCTTGCTACTGCTACTATTATTTTCTGAAATTCTAAAGGCACATTCAAATCTGTTCTTGGCTGAGAACATCAGCCCTCACCACATACAACTGGTTTTTGTTTTTAACTCCTTTGTTCCTTTATTTACAGTTTAGAACAATAGAAAATCTTAGTTATTTATATTGCATTAGTCCCTATGGAAAACAATACTTGAACTTGTCCATTATACTACTTGATACGACATGGTGCATTTGCCAACAATTAGGAACCAAGCATTGACAAAATTCGTGTCTTTGTTATGAGTCTTTGGAGAAGACGCAATACAAAGTTTTGGAATGTTGTGATGGAACAGGATATTGGAGTCATTATATTTGAGGGATGAATTAGGCCAATGATGGTTCAACATTTATGTAGTAGTAAATTTTGTACCGTTAAAGGGATGCAATTTTTTTGTAGCGTTATACATCTCACGTTGTATCAACTAAAATCACATCCTCCATACCACTTAATCATTTGTGTAATTCTTAATTTGAGGCACAATTAACACTTACTTTTTCCATATAACCAATGTTTCATATTGTTGAACATTAAGATTTACCTAATAGCTAGAAACCTAATAATTCAGTGGCGAGGACATGCATCCTTGTTTTCTTTTCCTGTGTTTTAAGAAATCTTCAACAGTTTCACTGTTATTAATAGAACTTCCAGGGCTTTAAACTCATCTAAGATTGATGAGGGCAGATGAAGTTTGTTTCAACAACAGGATTTTGACTTTCATAATTTTCTATTGGTCTCTCAAAACTTGGGTTCTGATTCTGCAAGACATGTTGAATTTGGGGTTCAAAACATGATCCTATTGGTGTGAATACCTGGGATTTCAGACACTTGTGGTGGTGCTAGTGCTAGAACATGATCCAATTGGTCATGGCTGTTCATTTATTTCCCTGTAGGATTTGGATTCGTGTGATTTGCTATATATGCCATTCTTCTGAATTAAAAACCATTTGTCTTGTCTGTTCAATCTTCAAAACATTGCTGCAAATAGTGTAGGCTCTTTTGATTTTCGTATTCTTTTCTTCTGAATCAAAAATCAAAATCCTTGAGACTAGTCAAGTCCTCAAACGTCGGATTACAAAAATATTAACTATTTAATTGTAATACTACTAATTTGATGTTATGAATAATATACTAACATCCTAACATGATTGCTATATAATAGTGTTGACTTTTGTAATAATAATTTAATATGAGAGGGTAATTTTTTTACAACAATGTCTCAAAATTAATTTAAATATAAATCATAGATTTTTTTTTATACTTAATTCATTGGCAAGCATTCAGAGCACAAGCAAAAAGAATCATATGATATGGCAAGCAACAAAAGGATATCCTACAATAACCAAAACAATCATTAATTCTAGCATGCTTATCTGTGTTATTCATCACTTTCCCTAATTCTCTTCTTGATCTTGTTCATGTATCCAACTATATCCGTATTTCTTCACCTCAAAATAAAAACCTTGCTTGTCCTTTATACCAGATTCCCATTTCCAGTCCAAGGGATCAATGTATGGAGATACAGCACAATACAATAACATGTGATCTGATTTGTGGATGACTACATCATCATGGAGATCCACTGGAATTATAACATCATCACGACAACGATTTGGTATTGTTTTTGGAGGACCCATCTCTAAATTTGTTTCCCTTTCAGAATGAGCTGCAAATACTACACAACAAGCGACACCATTGCTGCATTTGTTGTCAGGTTTGTGTATTGTTATTAAGCTTCCCATATCCACATGCTGAGTGTCAAACCATGATGGAATTTCACTTCCTGGAATAACACTAGAAATACGTGGAGGAAAATCTTGACACATAAACTCACAATGGCCTTGGTAGTGCGCCTAGTACCACAAACAAAGTACAACTGCCATTAGTTCCAATAAACTAAAAAGAAAAAAAGAAAGAGAAAGAGATGGGAGGAGGAAGGAAGGAGTGTACACACCTTCACAAGTTGTATCATCCATGCCAAACTCATGTTAGTGCACTCTTCCCTCTCAACTAATTCTGAACAGTCGAAAATATTTAATCCCACTGTTTCTCCTATAGTAATATCTTCCATAATAGGCCATGGAAAAATATGTTGCCAAGATACAAGTTTTATTTGTAGTATTTCAAACAATGAATGGTAAGAATGGAATGGCAAGTCGGTTTGTGAAGGGAGGTTAGGCAAATCTTTCAACTGCTTGCAATGCTCTAAGTTTAAATAAAGGAGTTTTGAAAGCTCCTTCAGGTCAGGCAATGAAGCAAAATAATTTCCCCTTAAATTTAGACTTTCTAAGCAATGTAAAGTTCCAACAACACAAGGTAGTTGAAGTAAATTGCAGTAACTTAGATCAAGTTGACACATACATGGGATAGTAAATGAGGAAGGCAGCAAACAACCAAGTGAATCTTTATGAGCTACGGAATACCACAAATGTGATTGCCACACAAACGTTATTTACCTTTTCACTATGGAGGATATTGATTTGGAATCAGTAGAAGCATCACTTATACAAAGCTGGTTCAAATGCTCTACATCCTCTTATTCTTCTAATAGTCGGGTATTAATAGTTCTAAACAACCATATAGACTCGAATACTCAAGAGAAGTGAGGCATAATATGCTGTTTGGTAAGCTTACTAGACTTTTGCAATCTTTCAAATTCAAAATTCTAAGCTTTCTTAAATGACTGATGGATGCATGGATCTTCTTGAGCCGTGCTTGAGTTTTGTACATCCTTTGAGATTTAGTGTTTCAAGATTTAGTGTTTGCAAAATGTGGTAACTCCGTAAGACTTTTGCGGTTTTCCAAATTCACAAAAATAAGCTTCCATGGATGAATCTTCTTGAGTTTTATACATCATTTTAGATTTAGCCACTCAAGATTGAGGGCATCCCCAAAATCTGGCAATTCGATAAGATTTTTGGAACCGTGTCTTAAATTGCATAGAGGCTTCAATAAAGGATCATTAGTAAGAAACAAAGTCAATAAAGTCAATAATAATTAAATTTAAGTTTTCTTTTGATTCTTTAATAAATCTGAGAAAAATGATATAACATGAGAGTTTGTATTTGTTCATTTAAAGAAAAACAGAAAATCTACAACAATAATTTACACTACCTTTTTGTCTTGCCATAGTTGTTTGATGTTAGTGTCAATCAAGGACAGCTCAACAAGTTTTCTCGGCTGAAAACTTGGAGGCAAACTCTTAAAAGGAAATTTATCCCAAACTAGATATACTAACTCATTGGAAAGATGATTGAGACTTCCAGAAAATGTCACATTAATCTCAAGTTTAAGCAACTTAAGGTGACTCATTTTTGAGAAAGCATTGATTGTTGTCATTTTTTCATGATACTTGTCATCTGTTTCATACCCAAGAACAATAGCTTCGAGATTTTTGGCTGCCTACATGTTGCAAAGGGGAGACAAAATATTAGATCAATCTAAGTATTTAGAGATCCTAGAGAAAACGAAACCAAGGAATTTACACTCAAATCATTTTACCTATTGTCTGACATAACTTTTTTGAAATCTTTGTAATTCCACAACCTACTACACTTTTTTGACATCATAGGAGATTTTCCCCGAACAATACATCTTCCCAAATCTTTAAACATGTCATGCATTTTAATGTAACCAAAAGAATGAATGGTTATGAATGATCTGTTGATGAGATTTTGTAGGCTACATTCAGGGTCAAATCTGTATAAATCTAGGATTTCCTTTGCATGTTGATACTTATGGTTATAAAAGAAGCAAGCAATATCTAAAAATATTTCCTTGCTTAGATCATCCAGCTCATCATAACATATTTGCAGCACATCTTTAATATCTTTAACTCCATGTTCTCTTAGTTTAGTCAATGTACATTTCCAACGTGAAACACCTTGACCAAACAAAGATGAGCCCAATGCATCGAGTGCCTAGGGATTGCCTTCACAATATGATAGTACTTCAGACATCGATCTTTCATAATCAATCGCAATATAATTACCTTGGAAAGCATTTTTGAGAAACAATTGATCTGCATTTTTGAGAGTATATCTATTCCCTGTAAACACCTTTTGTAGTGCATTTTTATCCACATTATCAAAAATTATAAGTGTCTTTGCATTGCATAGCTTGGTTCCTACCAAACATGTTCCAGTGGAAACATCATAAATCTCTTGATTTTTTTCATTTTTTAGGCATCCAGAAAGTAACTGTTTTTGTACTCCTAATGCACCAGACTTTCAATAAAGTTTGCTTACATCATCAATGAGACAATGAAAATCAAATTGATTAGATATTTTTTCACACACGGCACGAACAAGAGTCACCTTTCCTATTCCAGTCATTTCTCTAATTCCATTGACTCGTGCTTCATTAATCGACTCCAAACGGTTTACTAATTCATCAACACGAGATTCCATCCCAAATAGATTATGTTTTGGAAGACTTGAAAATTTGGAACCCAATCTTTTTATGATGGTTTGAACAATATCATCAATCTCTGCAAATTGTGACCTGGAAATATAAAGAAAATGTAGGAAGCAAAATCACCCCAGAAGAAGCAAAACACATAATGTATATATGTATAGGACAAGATAACAATAGAACAAAGTGTATTTTTTCACTTTGAAAATACCATGTTCGTTGGACATGTATAAATTTGGACCAAATATATACATGGTACATCTCTTAACTCGATCTAATAATTTAGAGATAGACAGTAAGTTTAGAAAATAATGAGGATTACTTACTTCTCTCAGATATCCCAACCACTGTGTGCGCCCACTTCTGCTTGCCCTTTTCTCCATGTTTTCACTTCATTCATCTCCTCTTTGTCTTCTCGGAATCTTTCTTCATATTCAGCAAAAGCTTCCCCGTAAGATCCATTCTGTTTTTGCATGTCTGATGGATCAACATCATAAAAAATAGGCAGAACACTTCTTCCCGATGTTTGAGTGTAGTTGATGATGTGTGCTAGTTCACACAAGCACCAGGTTGAGCTCAATGGTTCTTTGAGAAGACCACGACAAAAATGCCAGACCCCTCGATAGCTTCTAGCAATTTAGGTGCTATGGATTCGCCTTTCCTGAGATCTTCATTATCTTTGAAGACATCAATGCCTTTACTACGGAGAGTTCCAAGGAGAAAATCAGTGAAGTTGTTATGTGTGTCTTCACTGCGGAAGCTCACAAACACATCATATGTCTTCATCACATGAGACAAAGAAGAGCCGCATTGGATGATGGCCTTAGAAGCCATTGCAAAGAGCAACAGTGGATGGAAACTTGTTGACAGTATTAGTATGGTAGTGTTGGAAAATATAGTAATGAGAAAGACACTAGACAAGGGAAATTAAGGAACACAGTAACAAATCAACTTTAGATTATGTGATTGAACAACATTGAATAATAAGAAAATGCTTAATTAAAACATTCAACAAACACAAAAAGTAAATAAATATAAAGGAAAGGTTTATAAAAGTAGCTTGGGTCGAAGCACACTAGGCACTATCCTTAGAGAGAAAACACCTCCACTGCAATGGAGATCTATATTTTTCTGTGCTCCTCTCCCAAGATACGACAACCCATTGGACTAATCGAATATAGTGATAGAATCCCCAAACCTTCTGAACACCAATGTTCTTTCTCTTTCTTAGAAAATATAATTATAGTTTATAACAATTGTTCTTTTGTCAGTGTCCCATTTCCCATACTCAAAAGAAGTATATAGCTGTTAAGGAAATAACTTATCCAACTAGTCGTTAAGTAAATAACTTATCCAAATATCATTTCCCATACTCAGAAGAAGTATATAGCTGTTAAGGAAATAACTTATCCAACTAGTCATTAAGTAAATAACTTATCCAAATAGCCGTTAGGAAAATAACTTCCTTAAAATTTTAAATTACAAAATAAAATAAATGAAAAAAAAAAAAATATATATATATATATATATATTAACATGTACCTGTGAAGTTGATGCTGTGAGTGAAGTTGCAAAAGGAAAAAATATGCATTTGAGTTTATAGAAGGCTAATAGGGTCAACGCACCTTTCTAGGTAGCTTCTTGGCAGCTTCTATGAAGCATCTTGTATTTATGGAAAAGCTAATCTATATAATATATAATATGTGGCCACACTTTCTTCGTAGTTGCAACTAGTCCTGTTCTTCACGCGTAAATAAATATATATTAATATTTATAAATGGCAATGAAACTTTAACCTATTTCTTTGCAGGTCACCACTGAACCACAATTAATCACTTGCTTGTTCTTTAAAGCATGCTTTCAGAGTTTCAGTGTGAATTGCTGGAATTTACGGTCTTTTGAGACATCCTAATAGTAATATTTATATGAACATATATTTTGAGTTGGTTTTCACTATAATTCCCCCACATCATTGGGCTTTCATGCTCCACATTCTACCACTTTATTATATTATTTTTTTGTGTGTGAACTTATATTTCAAGTTATCACTCTGCCTTTCAATTTTCCTATTTGTCCTCTGCCTAAATTAAATCCTGTTCCATTGTGTTGTTAAAGGTATAAACAATTTCCTAATGACTGAAATAGTGGCTAACTAAAATTACATTCTATAAACAAGGGAAGAGACCAACCTCTCCAGCAATACAGTTATCAAGAAAAAATATGCAATTCGACCTAAGTCCAAGCACATTTTAATCATAAATTTAACTGATTGAACCAATCAAACTTTGATTCAGAGGTCTTGTTGTTTCAGTCTTTGATCCAATTTACAAAATGTTGCAGCAGGGAGAGTGTTGGACAATGTCACTTCCTTTTTTTTTCCTGTTATTTTTCTTAAAGAATACAAATCTATGAAACTGGTAGAGGACAGTGGAACAGCTGTCTGGATCAGAATCTGAAGCAGATTCAGTTCTTGGTCCTGTTCATATATCCAATGATAATTTGCTTTGCCTAACTTACACACTCGGTTATGCATTGCCATGAAGGTGATAGACCAAATTCTATTTACAGGTTAGCCATAAATTTAAGGAAGAGATCAAACCAATCAAACCGATAAAACATGAGGAGTGTTGGGTGTTGTTAGAGATAGATATATAAAGCATATAAACAAAGGTTTTGTTCAAGTTACATATAAAAAGGATAAAAAAATTATACAAATTAACACAAGCATTACAAGCATAAGAAAAAAGAATCATAAGGCAAGCAACAAAAGGATCCTTATGCATAACCGAAACAATCATTTTATTAATCAGTTTTCCTTTTAGATGGCCAATGGAAGGATCAATCTTTGTGAGTTGAATACACCCTTCCAGATCTAGCCTCTCAAGATTTATGGCATTTCCAAGATCTGGCACTTCAATTAGATTCTTGCAGTGAGAGAGGTTCAAACATCTTAAATTCTGTAGAGGCTATCAAAAGTGGGAGACAAATTAAGTTTTTAATAATGACACATGTGTCTTCTTTTGTTTCTTTAATCAGATTCAATAAAAAGGAAATAACATAAGAAACAAAATAAAGGAAGATAAAATAGAAAAAAAGAATACTAATGTACACTAACCTTTGTGCCTTCCCCTAGGTGTTTGATGTTGCTGTGACACAGGTCCAACTGAACAAGTTTGTTTGGCTGAAAACTTTGTGGCAAATACTCAAAAGGATATTTATGCCAAATAAGATATCCTAATTCATTTGAAAGATTATCAAGTCTTCCTAGAAAATTCACTTTGTCAAGCAGTATGAGCAACTTTAGGTTATTCATATTTGATAGAGCATCAACCTTCATTGTTTGAGGTATGTTGACTAGATTTACAATAGCAATGGCTTCCAAATTTTCAGTTTACTACAACATTTGAATGGGAAAATAAATTGTTAGATCTTTTGAGGAATTTACAGATTCTGGTAAAATGGAAAAATTAGATTCTATATCAAAAATATATTTACCTTATTGTCCAACATAGTTTTGTGGAGATCTTCAGAATTCCACAACCTACTCTTCCTAGGTGATTTTTCTTGAGCAATAAACTTCCCAAAATCTCTCAACGAACCATGCATTTGAATGCACTCAGACTTAATAGTTATGAGTGATTTATCAACGAGAAATCTTAGACTGTATTGAGGATCAAATCCACGATAATCTAGAATTTGAGTCACAGCTTTCTCTCTGCAGTCATATAGAAAACAAGCAATATCCAAGAATGTTTCCTTTGCAAGGTCATCTAGCTCATCAAAACTTGTTTGAAACACATCCATAATATCTTTACTTCTATTTTCTCTAAGCCTAGCCAATTTACTTTTCCACTGCGAGACATCTCGATTAAACAAAGATGAGCCCAATAGCTCAAGTGCCAACGGATGGCCTTGAGCATACGATAGTAGATCATGAGTCAACTCTTTATAATCATCACTCATAATATCTTTACCTTTGAAAGCATTTCTGAAAAACAACTTAGCAGCATCTTCGGGATTCAATGGATGAACTTTGTATATATCATCTACTCCATGGTTTCTCAATATATGTTCATCCCTGGAAATTATGATGATCATGCTTTCTTGACCTAGACATTCACGTAACAGAAAATCTCTCCCACCAGTAAACATCTTTAGTTGTTCAACCTGATCAGCATTATCAAAAACTATAAGTGCCTTTACATTGTGTAGCTTAGTCCATACCAAACTTGTTCCAATAGAGCTATTGCAAATCTCTATGCATCTAACTACTGAATTTCCAAGGAAAGGAGTTGTCTTTCCTATTTCACTCATTCCATTAATTCCGACAACTAGAAGATGCTTATTTGACCCGAAACATACAAACTTTGCTAATTTATCAACTTGAGATTCCATCCCTGCTAAACCATCTTTTGGAAGACATGATAATTTGGGATGCAACATATTTTTTATCACTTGAACAATATCTTTAATCTGTGGATCTTGTTGCCTAAAAAATTAAAGAAAAAGAACAATATCTTAAGAGAATGAACCAAAACAGAATATACGGGTATATGACAGGATAATAAAGGGTACTTTTTCACTTTTGAAATACCAATCTGCACTAAAATGAACAAATTTGTACCCAATTTTATGTCTTTATCCTATTTTCTCAACTCTATTTTGGCCATGGGATATAATCCATTACTCTAGTATCCAACAAGAAAAGGGATAGTAAATTCAAGAAAACTGCAAACATGACTAAGAAATGATGAACTATATGCAAATGATATATATAACTGAGTGCAAATATATTATTATACATAATAAATTAAAATCGGATACTTACTTCTTTCTAATATGCCAACCAGAGAGATTGGCAAATTCTGTCAGAGCTTCCCTCCATGTCTACACTTCCTCCATCTTATCTTTATCTTCTTTGAAGCTTTCTTACAAAGGCTTTCATATAATGTCCACTCTGTTTTCGCCTCTGATGGATCAACGCCATAAAAAATAGGAAGACAATGTATTCCCCTTGTTTGAGTGCATTTGTGAGTCTGTGCAAGTTCACGCAGGCACCAAGTTGAGGAAGCATAGTTTTTCAAGAACATGAACCACAACAAAAATGGGAGACCCTTGAATCAGTTGTACCAGCTGTGGTCCTATGGATATGCCTTTCTTGAGCTCAGTTTCATTGGGGTCAATGCCCCTTCTACGGAGAGCCTTAAACAGAGAGGTTCTGAAGGTTTTGCGCGTGTCATCTCCGGGGAAGCTCACAAACTTGGCGTGTGTCCTTTTTGCATGAAATGAAAAAGAATTGCACTGGATAGTTGTGTTAGAAGCCATTGCAAATGGGAATGGTGGAAGCAAAGTTGTTGAGAATGATGTGTATTGGCATCATTTCATTGCTATGAATGTAAAAGTGAAGTGTGAACAGTGAAGAAATATAAGGTTTGGGAATTGATGCTATAGAAGAAAGGGCGAAAGGCTGCTTATAATTAAGCAAATATGATATGCGTACACTTTCTTAGCAGCTTCTTTTCCTCAATATGACCATAAAACTCCATTGGAAATAATCAGTTAAGTTTTTGAATGATGATTAATGATTGACAAAGCATATTAGTATTTTACATTTAGAATAGGATAGTAAAACAAAAACACAACCCAAATTAAGTTGTTTTAGCTATTGTCACCACTAATGCAGGACGTCATGGTTGGGTTCAGTTTTCCACCTTTTCAAAAAGCTAGTATGTCTTTTATGCTTTTTAATTATAAAGCTAATACGAACACACTTCATTTTCTTCCTACCATTTTTAGAGAGAGAGAGAGAGAGAGAGAGGGCGTTTCAAGTAATAGGATATGTTTATTATGAAATATGAGAAGTTTAAATAATAGTCATTCATTAAGTATTAATGGTTCAGATATAATTTTGAATTAAAATTAAACGTGATTTTTATTATATACAATCATATCTCTCCTAATTATTATGCATATTGATTCATACATTTACTTCATTTGATCTCTTTGCATCCAAAATTTAAAAAAAAGAAAAAAAACATTCTTTCACTCTCCCTCTCATAAACCATAAACCTGTTTCATAACAACCTTAAACCCTACACCATAAACCTTAACCTACGCCCTAAACCTTAAACAAACATTATTTCAACTCTTGTGACAAAGATGTTTACTCAAAAAAATTTCTCCTTTCATCTTCGTTTTTGTAAGTATGATCATTATTATTTTCTTTTTTCTTCTACTCATGAATATGCTTCATTTTGGGTTAACATGTAATTACATTTGTTGTTTAATTTCTCATTTTTTTTCAATTCTTTATTTTATAAGAATATGAACATGGAGATAATTGTTGCATCAAAAGAATTAAATGATTCTACAAACACACAACGATATGAATTCCAGAGTGTGATGAAGAACTCATAAGTCTTGGGATAATATGTCGCTTGTGACCAGTAATGTGTTATTATGCTAATAGGAATTATGATTAGATGGAGAGTTAGTTATGTTGTATTTATCATTCTAAACTTTATCAATTCTTGTAAGCCAAAAATATGAAAGACTTATTCACCAAGAGTTGTCTCATCACCATAACCACCGCCACCGCTACCACCACCACCAACATGGTTACCACTGTTACTAAAACCACCATCACCACTACCATCATCGTTGCCATCCTCATTGTTGCCATCAGGGCCACTATCACCATCACTAACATGATTACCATTGTCATTCTTGCTACCACCAAGACCACCGTCACCACCACCAACATGGTCGTTGTTTCCATTGTTGCCACTACCGCCGCCGCTGCCAATGGTGGTGGTCATGGTGATGGCGGTGTCACCACCACCACCAACAGAGCCACTGTCATCACCACCATCATAACTGCCACCGCCACCACCAACAGAGTCACCGTCACAGTTGTTGTCGTCCCCATTGTTGCCACCCCCACTACCGTCACGATGGTGGTGACAACAATAATGGGAACAATGACCATTATGGTGGTGCTGATGGTGACCCTATTGGTGGTGGTAATAGTGGTGATAGGTGTAAATGTAAATGAAACATGGTGAAAATCACATTTAATTTTAATTCAAAATTACATCTGGACCATTAAAATTTAATTATTGTTATTTAAATTTTCATCTCTCATAATAAACATGCCCTCTCATAATATATATATATATATATGTGTGTGTGTGTGTGTGTGTTTTTTATGTATGTATATGTATATTATTATCATTTAGTCACATGTCTCTCTCCCCTATCCACAATTTGGCATACTGCAATTAATTTTTGATAAATAATTCAATTTTGTTTAGAATTTTTAATCAATTTTATTTTTATTATGGAATCTTGATATATCAAAATATTTTGTTTCGATTCCTAATAAATTCATGAAATTTTTTTTTGGATCTTTATAAATGATAATTTATTATTAATCTCTATCAAATATTTTTTTAAAGAATCTAACACAAAATGAACAAAATTCATTAATTTATCAAGAACTAAAAAAAAAATATTAAGGATAAAAAATAAATATTTTGATTTAGCAAAGATCCAAAGCAAAAAAAAAAAATTATTAGAAATTTAATTTAAAAAATCATTAATTTATCATCTACGTAAAACATATTTTAGCCTAAATTAAAAAAGAGAAAAATATAAAAACAAATTCTTTTTAATACATCCCCTTCTATTTGAAAAATTTTGGATATTAAAAATTTTTGTAGTTGTTTTCAATGAAATTTAACGACTAAATAAGAATATGTGTTAAAAAGTGTTTATTAAAAAAAAAACAATTCAGCACAATAACTGTTATATCCTCTCATTGATTTCCTATAAAATAACTCTTTGAACTATTCAAAGTACACCAACCAAATCAGCCTCTCTCTCTCTCTCTAATTATCCTCAAATAATCACTTCCAAATTACAAGACAGAAAACCATGGCTAATAATGTAACCTCATCATCATCAATTCCAATTTTGGCACCGGATGGAAAACCTCCCTCAAACTTCACTCGACCCACTGCAAATTTTCATCCTTCCATTTGGGGAAATTATTTCCTTTCCTATGTTCCTAGATCCTTGGTGTGTGCATATCTCCCTGCGTATAATCTTTTTTTTTTTTTAAATCTATTTATACTAAAGATCGATGTTGGATTTACATATATTGAATATTTGTGTAGAAATTATCCGAACATAGCCTAATTTTAGTAGTCGCAAACTTTATGCATCTAACTACTGAATTTCCTGATGATTAACTCATATCAAATGTTTAGAAAAAAAATTGTAGGTACAATTTACAATTTCAAATTAATTTATTATTTAAAAGCACAATACATGTTAAAAAAGACGCTTCAAATAAAGTAGTAAATAATTTTAAAATAACACGAGATTTTATATGTTTAATCATGCATGTGTGAGGCACAAGGACATAAAAATAGGTAGATCATATAAAAAAAAAATATTACAATTAACTCTTGGCTCTTTTTTTTTTTTTTTACAGAGTTAACTAACTTATATGATGCATGTTACTTATCTAAACTTTAACAGGAACGCATATATGTTGGTAATATATTTAACATATTGACTAATTAAAATTTCTTAAAAACTACAAAATTATGTGTGAACTTAAACATTGTATTAATTATGAAACTCGCATAATTTTGTTATTCATTCTTAATAAAATGTAAAAAAAAAAAATGCATTGTCAATACTGATCTGATAGGATTTGAGATCTTGTAGCCGCCTAACTAAACAAGTATATAATGTGTCTAAAATTAGATTATACTTTTTTAATTTTTTACTTTATGGTGTTAGATTTCATATTGTGGCTTGACAATTGAATTTTGTTAAAATCAGAAAATATTTCATATGCTAGACTTTTCATTACCACTACTTGGAGGAAAGTGATGATAGTCATATCCAACAAATTCAACTATTAAAAGAGGATGTGAGGAAGCTGCTTATCTCTCCTATTGATGACAATTTCTTTTTCAAATTAAACTTTATTGATTCAATCCAACGTTTGGGTGTTTCCTACCATTTTGAAGACGAAATTGATGGAGCATTACATCATATTTATGGCATTTCAACAAAGGACAACAGTATCATAGCTCATGATGATGATCTTTATCATGTGGCTCTACTTTTTCGGTTGCTTAGGCAACATGGATATCGCATTTCATCAAGTACGTATGTGTTCATGATCATTTACACAAAATTTTATTTTCAATCAATAATAACATAGTGTAACTCACCATGATGATATTAAATTTAATTTCTCATTTGAGTTTACACTTTTGAATACTTATATTATATGTACTAAGGGCATTACATTACATCCAAGGTTTTAAAAACCGAACCGGTGATTGAATCGATCAAGGTACTAGTTTAATGGTCGAACCAATGGGTCACTGGTCAAACCTCAAGATTTAAAAATGTTTTAAAAAATATTTTAAAAAATACCACAATCAACAAACAAACTCAGCTAAACTAAACAGATAACACTAACTCATTAAGATCAAAGATACGAGCGAGGCCGCACGAGCAAGGTCGCGTGCGAGGGCGACACGAGCGAGGCTGTCAAGGGTGGCGCGAGCGAGAGCAACGCAAGCAAGCCAAGCGGCGGGCGGCTAGCGGTAACCGTGAGGAGCTTCATTTCAAACCAGACCAGTTCAACGGGTCAGTGGTTAAACCAAAAAATCGACCAGTTCACACCGGTCCAAACCGGTTTAACAACACGAACGATCTAACGTTCGAACCGAACTGGACCAACCACCAATTCTCGGTTGGATCGGTCTGACCGGCTGGTCTGGTCCGATTTTTTGCACCCTGATTACATCAAGTATGTCTTTATTTCGACCTAGGAATGCATATAATATTATAACTCACTCAACATATCTCAAATCAATGAATTGCAAAATACATATAGCTAGGTTTTAAGTCATCTTAAATTTCCCAGTTTTCAAATTTTCACAATCTGCATAGATTTTAATATCGTTTAATCTAAACAAAACTTATTATTTGATCCAAACAATTTTTCACTTTTAGGATTGAGTTGATTAGGTATATAAGGTTTATAGAGTGACTTAGACCCATTTTTACAAATTCTTTAATATTATATATATAGCAGGTATCAAATGCACCAATATAACTTATACTATTGAATAACTTTTAATTGAATAGTTTTATCTCAAAATCCTTGGTTGGATTAAAAATTAATCTACATGAAATAAACTTTCAATTTGATAAAGGCTTTTGTGATAAAAATTATTCATTTAAAAGTTATTGAATGATATAACACTTAGTGTATGTGTATATATATATACACTAAGAGGGATCAAATTATATCAAAAGTAACTCTAAGATAGTTACATTCTATTTTGACCATTCATTTTTTAAGATCTAATGGTTAAAATTAGTGACTTATGATAATCATTAGATCTTAGAAAAATAAATGAACAAAATTGAATGTAACTTTTCTAAAATTACTCTTGGTATAACTTGTTCCCTTGTCTCTATCTGAAATTAACACATACACACACCTTTGGAATTAACACATGTTTATTAATTAAACAGATGTATTTTACAAATTCAAATACCAAAGTGGAAACTTTAGCGAAAGGGTAGTCAATGATATACAAGGAATGCTGAGCTTGTATGAAGCAACTGAACTAAGATTTCATGGAGAGGAGATACTTGAAGAAGCACATAATTTCACTCTTACCAGTTAACTAAGTCTCTAACTACCCAATTAATAAGTCCCTCCATGGCTGCACAAGTGAAGCATAGCTTAAGGAGGTCACTTCGCAAGGGATTGCCTAGGCTGGAGGCAACATATTACATGTCTTTCTATCAAGAAGATCCTTCCCATGATGGAAATTTGCTAAAATTTGCAAAAATGGATTTTAATGTGTTGCAGGAGTTGCATCAGAAAGAAGCTAACAATGTCAACAAGTAATATCTTTCTCAAATATTAAATACTATCCCTAATTTCATTAGATAAATAAATGAATCTAGATCCAAGATCCTTTATTTTTTGGAATTAATTATTAATATTGGATTTGGTGATCGATCAGGTGGTGGATTAAGGATTTAAATGTCTCGGAGAAATTGCCATTTGTACGAGATAGGATTGTAGAATGTTACTTTTGGATTTTGGGAATATACTTTGAGCCACAATATTCTCTTGCTAGAAGTATAACAACAAAAGTAATTGCTCTAGCTTCTGTCATTGATGACATGTATGATGCTTATGGAACCATTGACGAACTTGAGCTTTTCACCAATGCTATTGAGAGGTTAATTAGGCACATCAAAATGATATATAACATTATATCTTTAGTGTATTTAATAACATCAAATGTATCAAACTCAATTTTTGAATAACTAACAGGTGGGATACTTGTTGCTTGGCTGATCTCCATGAAAGTATATGTTATATGGCAATTTTGAATGTTTTTGAAGAAATAGAGGAAGAGAAGAAAAACCAAGGAAAAGTATATTGCATCAAGTATGCTAAGAAAGAGGTATGGTTAATTTTTTTATTAATATTTTTGCAATAGATACCTACAGTTTGTTTCTTATTATTTTTACTTTTATTAAAATTATATTTTTTGTCTGCTAAAAATTATTATGACTAGCACTTAAAGCTTTTAATCTAAATCTTATATATTCGAGATACAAGTGTGTGATCACGAAATCTTCTTAGAAATAACGAATCAAAAGTATATATGGAACATGTTTATAAATATTAACATATTTGTACTTAATTCTAGATGAAAAGACTAGTTAAGAGTCACATGGTTGAGGCAAGATGGCTTCATTGCAACCATACACCAACAATAGAGGAGTACATGAAAGTTAGAAGTTTATCAGTTGGTTACGTTTTGGTGACTACCATATGTTTTGTTGGCATGAAAGATATAACAGAGGAGGTTCTTATATGGGTAACGAGTGACCCAAAAACTGTTGTAGCTGCTTCAATTATTATTAGGCTTATGGATGACATTGTTGGAAATGAGGTACATATTAGACGGTCCTTATTTTCTTTTTCAAAATCTTCTATAATTAATTTCACTCAAAAGAGAATCCAAATATTAATTCAGCAACTAGGTTGCATATGACCACTCGTACAAAAGCAATTTGAGTTTAAAACATGGAAGAAAAGACACTATTAATTTACCTTCTGTTAAAAGATCTAGTCATCCCTCTAGTTTTGGTAATAACGATTAAATATTGGTTTCTTTTTTCTTTTCTTTTTTATGTAGTTTGAACAGGAAAGAGAACACATTGCATCAAGCATTGAATGCTATATGAAGCAACATAATACTTCAAGACAAGATGCCATTAAAGAACTACATAAGATGGCTAAGAGTGCTTGGAAAGACATCAATGAGGCTTGCCTTAACCCTACTCAAGTACCAATGAATTTTCTCTTGCGTATTGTCAACCTTGTGCGCATGATGGACGTGATTTACAAAGATGAAGATATTTATACAAATGCAGGAGGTTAATGAAAGATTACATCAAAGCTTTATTAGTTAATAAGATGCTTCCATGTAAAAGCTAGAAGCGCATTCTCAATCTCTCACGTTTCATGGATGTGATATAAGGATGAAGATAACTACACTCATGCTGAAGGAGTAATGAAGACTTATATTAAAGCTTTGCTCATAGAGCCGGTGCCAATATGACACTACAAAAAAAATGGTTTTTAACGTCGATTTTTTAACATTGGTTTTAAAAACCGCCATTAAATATTTTAAAATTGAAAATTCCCGTCAGTTAAAACCGACGGAATATATTTCCACGAAAGGGTTCTTCCAACTTTTCATTTCGCGGGGTTTGGGTCTTTGTCTTCTTTGCCTCTCTCGCTTTCTATTTGTGTCTTCTTCGCCTCTCTCGCTTTCGCTTTCTCTTCCATCTCGAAACAAAGGTAAATTTCTCTTAATCTTTCTTCTGGTTCACTCTCTCTATCTCTCTTGCCCAAAGTTATCTTAGATTCAAACGGTGGTTTTAAAGCTCGCTTTCTCTTGCTAGTTTTTTTCTCACAAATTTGAGCTCATTTTGAACTTGATTTGAATCTTCTTAGGTTTTTGAACTTGATTTGAACTCGTTTTCTTTGAAATCCACAAGTTCCTCTCTTGCATCCAAGTTTCGTGAAAGCCCTAACCTGAAGTATTGAAATCTCATTCATGTATTCTCAACTGTAATTTCACCTATCAGTGAACCTCAGTGTAAGAAATTGCTTTATGTTGAATATCTATGTTTAGCTACCTTAGTTGCGTGGTCCTCTAAAATGAATTTGTGGATCATCACACTCTTGTTTCAATTTGTTACTTCTTCTCATTTCCTTTGTTTATAGAATTACGCTATTGTATATGACGTGTTAAATTTACACCATGTGAGGATCCTTTAATGTTGTAAACAAGCAAGATGATTAGGTCTAATGTGCTGTTTTGAAGACTATAATGGAACTGTGCATGCTAGCTATACTTGCTTGCTTTAGGCCAATCATGAATTCGGCTATCATTTTATTCTGAGAACTTAATCCCAGTCCTTTTGAAATTATGCATGTTAATTAATTAATTTAGTCCTTGGAATTCAGCAATAAAATTCAATAAAATATGCATTCACTGCACTCATTGTCTCTTGAATTGAATTCTATCCAATCTCTTTTCCTATGGCAGATTGGATATCATCCTAATTTTGAACGGACTAGGTGTTTGGTCATAGTACAACAAGATGGAGAGCAGGTTGATTTTTCATACTGGAAATGCATAAAGGGCTTGATCAGAAAGATCTATCCATTATATGCAGACAGTTATGATCTCAAACATTTCAGGAAGAAGAGTCGTAATATGTGAAGTTAGCACTGTCTTTTGCTGGTTGGACAATTTCATTTTAGAGTTTTCTTATATGCACTGAAAAGTTTTTATGCTTTCTTTTCAAATGTTCATTATCAGATCAGATTACTAAAATCACATAAATATATAATCCTTTTGTAGGGAACCATATTTGAGGTCATCGGCATCAGAATTGCTGCAGGTGATTCTATGAGCATTTCTCTCTAGATTGAATATATGAAATATATATGACATTTTGAGTGGCCATTTTAGTACTCTGCCAGCTATTGATTGGTAGTAGTAGAGTCTACTTTAAATGCATACTGTGACATTAGATATTGTTATTATTATTATTATTATTAATAGTAGTAGTAGTAGCCAGACATTTTTCATGAAATATCTTAGTTCCGCCCAAGATTAATGTTGAAGTTTGTAACTTGCTGCAGCATCCCTTTGTTACCGATGAACAAATGAATTCTCTTCCTCTTTCATCTAATGTCACAGTATGTAAAATTGAAGTGATATTGAAAATGTTGTATGTATCTTCTATAAACCAATTTTTAAGAAAAAATCACTTTTACTTGACAGGAAAATTTTGAAGCTTCTTCACCATCATGTGCCCCAAATTTTGAATCCTTGTAAGTATTAAACATTTCTTTCTAGGATTTGTAAGATTTGGCAGTTATTTCTGTGATTGTGAAGCTTCTTCACCATCTTGTGGAACATTTAACAGAGCTATATTTTAATAGTATATTATTTCTTGATGTTAGTGAATGGTAATATGATATTGTTTAGGAAATTTTTGTGATTTATGTAGCCTTTGTTGTTCAATCGTAAATCCTCTGGACTCAAGGAATAAACAGTCATGGGGAATGAGCAATGATGATGATGATATGTGTGTGATTGATGACAAAGAAGAGTTCTCGCAGAGTGATGCCAAATACAAATCATTGATGTCAACTAATATTGTGGTGATTGCATTCAGGCCCTTAATGTTTTATTTAATATTAAATTAATGACTTCTTAGAAACATTTGTTTTCATGTAGAGTTTCAACCCAATGTCTGATCCCTCTGATGATTCAGGGTGTAAATTTGAGGGGTTAATTTTAGCACTGATGAAAGTTACGTGCCACCTGATCAGTCAAGGGATGATAAGGGGCAAAGAGATTTTTCCTTTCCAGGTGTGCCATCTCTGTCAGAGGAAGATGATGAACCTACAGAGTCAAAAGTTAAAGCCTTTTTGGATGAGAAGGTATTGCTTTAAGTTGAAATCAAGTTAGTCGTTCTTCTGTAACTTCACCACTCTTTTTTGTCTACTAACTGCTATGTCGTAATGTTGATTATGCATTTATGGACAGGCTCTTGAACTGAAAATATTGCAGACACCTTTATATGAAGAGTTTTACAACAGTTTAAATACTTCTTCTCCCAATGTGATTGATAGCACAAGTGATGAAACTGCTTGTCAAAAATATTTGAAATTACCTCATAAAAGCAGGTCACCAAGTCGGGTACCAATTAGCACTCCATGTAAATAACCATAGTCCACATGATATTCCAGCATCTCCCCTTAATGACTCTCAGTAGCAGCCCTGTAGCCCAAGGTTGGTTTGTTTTTGCCATGCTTTGCTTTTCTAAGCATCAATTAATTTCATGCACTATATGCTATACCTGCCGTCTAAGCTTTTCCAAGAGACAGAGGAAGTGGAAAGAAGAGCTCAACTAGGAGCTTGAGAGAAAGCGAGGTTAGAAGTCTCTTTTTAGTAAAATATCTAACAAGTTCCTATAATTCCTAACTCTGTTCGATGATGCTAATTTTAAGGATTAAATTGATGATTTACAGCTTTTTTAACTTGTTTTTTGCTTATCTATAGTTGCACTAAAGTTGACTATTTTATGGAAGGAGAGACTCCCAAGTTATCACTGGTGCATACTTGAAAAATACTTTAGATGATGGAAAACATAACATGCTAACTGAATTTGTATAAATAATTTTAAGCTAGAAATCAAAAATATTTATAATAACACTAGAAGAATCCAAAGTCCTATGTTCCTTCCATCTAGATTAGTAGAGAGATGAGTAGATTCACTCATTCAAGTAAAAGTGTAAGGGATTTTTTTCATGAGCTTAACTATCACTCAAGCTTCTGCTAAAATGAAAGTTCCAGGTAAATTTGGACTCTAAATAAAATTTATGTTCTTAATGGTTGATTTAGTATGGAAGATAGATGATAAAGGTCTTGAAAGCCTATAATAAAGAAACATTCCTCACCCAAAATTCCTTTTAAAAGACTAAAACAAAATATGACTATTATCTCCTAAACTTAATGAAACAATGACTAAGAAACATTACCCTAAGAAATAAACTTCCAATGACTAGTGTAAGTTGCAATGATCGCCGGGTTGCCATCCTATCCACACTGATCTTATCTAATGTTCATTGAGTGTGCTACTTGTAAGAGTATGATGATTTTGCAGTGATCACTAGGTTGCATCCTATCCCTGTTGATCATGTAAGTTCAATCTGATTTTCTTTCTCTTTCCTTCTTTTACAGAATGCAAATCTTTATTCACCAATTCAGGGTTGATATAGATATAATAAAATACGTACATGTAACATGTTTTTATTTTTCCAATTCTTTAAGAAAGATCCTAGCTAAAGGTCTCTTATTTTTCAGATTCTTGCCTATGTCTCTCAAGTTCGTAAGATTGTTCCTCCTTGAGGACCTTATTGATCATGACACTCTGATTCTTGATCAGGAATTAATGTTAATATTTATATTTATATATGCACAAGCAGCACAGTGGTTCCTTTGTAAAGTTATGTGAAGTGAATTTCATTGAGATGTATGATAATATCCACTATCAAGCTTTCATTGAGATTTAGTATTTTTACTAGCATTCACTTATTCATTCCCCTTTGCTTTCGATATCACTGCTGGTCTTTTTTATAAATATCTTGTATTCTTGTACCCATCATATGATTATGTGAAACCTTCAAACTATGTTTCATTACTTACGGGAATAAGCTTTTGAATTTAATATATTCACGGGTGAACTATACTAGCTTTTTCAGCAAACATTCAAATTGTCAGTTTCCACTTTAACTATACTAGCTGCCGATGATACTTCCAAACTAGATTTTTTTTTTATTTTGTTGCAATTAAATGTTTATCATCTAGATTATATTATATATAGCAGTGACAATGACAATAATACTTATATAACTGATTTTGTTGTCCCTACTCTGCACTTATTTATTTATTTTGCATGCTATATAATATATGGTGAGAGCATCTTATATCATATAGGATAAATATATAAATCCATATTGGCTTACAGGGTTTACCCTTATTTTATTTTCTCCATTAACGAGGAAACATAGCAAGTGTTGATTGTGTAATTAACGGTGGTTTGTAAAACCGTCGGTAAAAAATAACCTCCATTAAAACCATGATTTCTTGTAGTATGATGAGCATTAATTAATATGAATAATGAAATATCAATCCTTTTATTTATGCTTCATGTTTCTACTTTAATAAATAAAGCAAAATGTTCACGTGTGGGATTTGTTTTGCTGAATGTGATTTGTTGTGTGGTGTGGAAATTCTGAGTTTGATATATATGATACATAAGTTTTTCTTATTTGGGAAGCACTAAACGTTATCTCATAAATCTTTGGTATAATTTCAATACCTTCTTTGGTATAATTTCAATAATTAACACTAATGTACTTATTGCAATACCATCACACAAATTAAGATAAGTAACCTATATATAGTGAACTTATGTGTGAGGACCTCAAAGGAGTAAAATACAAAGGATAGGAAAAACTTTTGGAAATTGATCCTATTAAGAAAAATAATACATGTAATTTAGTATATATTTCCTTGTGAGAAGGAAGATCTAGTGCAAAAAGTTTTACAAGAAAGAAAACCTAGTACAAAATGATGCTCTTCAATCTTCATCCTTATGCTATTCTCTACCCCTCTGACGACGTTATTCTCCACCCCCACGTTGTGCATTTGTACCTAGAATTTGAAAATTTGAAAATTTAGAGTTTTTTTATATCCACTCTTCTCAATTTGAAAATTTTGAACTTATGATTTTTTGTTTCTAATTTTTAACTGTCAACATCCATTTAAAAATACGTATTATAAGTGTTGCTATATGATTTTTAAAAAAAATGTTTTTTTTGTATGTTGTTAATTACTTAATTAATGAATTACTGATAATATTAATTAATTAATAATTAATTAATGTTAATAACTTAATTATTAAAAATTAACATAATCAACATCCAAATTAATGGTTAACGTACAAAAATTAACTAAGGTATCAAAAGTGTAAAATATTTAATTTTGAAAGATGAAAAGTGATGAAAGACCAAAATTACAAAAATTTTAATTATGGGGAACATGCAATTAAGCGTAAAATAAATTTATAGTTCAGAAATTAATTTGAGTTGCATGCAACCCTAAAATCTCATATATCAGCTTAGAGATTCTTTTTAGGTATAAAACTTACAATCTCCATCTTCTATCCCAAAACAAGCTAAAGCCGCGACAAACTTAATTTGGAAGAATCAATATCAACATGTTATCATCGTCACTAACTTAAACTACACTCTTAGACATAAACAAAGAAATAAGATCTGATTCGATAAATTTCTCCATAGACATAAACATAAGAAAAGCAAATAATTATGAAAAAAATAATTAAGTTTTTCCATATAAAATTAACTTATGGATAAATTAATGAACTTTAAAAATTGGTCTAGATGTCAACCTAGTTGGAATTGGAAGCCTTTTTCTTATGTCTTAGCATTCCTCTCTTTTTTGGTAAAAAACAATGAACTTGAAAACGTGGAATTATGCAAGTGTCACTCTTAATTTAATGAAATTTACTTGTAATTTTGTAATTTAATCGAATTTCAGTGAATAATTAAAAATGTGTTAAAAAGAATGTTAAAGAATGTGCATATCGAACACTCATACAAATACAAGCCATATATTTTTTTTTATGAAATAGGAAGTTTATGCATGTTGATAGTTGGTCAATGATCTCAACTAGATTGCAACCAAAGGAATTATTGATACTAGACAGCACCACTAAATATTATTAAGAAAAAGAATAAAAATACATAAACAAATATAGGTGGAGGACCAAATCAAAACTCAATCAACAAAACCTATAGGCAAAGAGGTCAAATCCTTCCCTAAGAACCTGGTACACAAGAAGGTAAACTATCCAAGCAAAATATAATACCTTACTCAAATATAGATTCAGTTTATTTAAAATTAAAATAAATATTTATAAAATAAATGATTATCAGATAATTGATTATTTCATAAACAGATAAAATTTATTTATTTAAAAAACAGAAATCTACTTATTTTAAATAAAAACAATTTAGACAAACATACTATAAAAATAAATAATTATTTATTTTATTAAAATAAATATTTATTTCATCATATAAGTTTAAACAACCCAACCTTAATATATTTAGCTAACCTAATTTTTTTTTTTTTTTTGAAGAAAAGTTAGCGAACCTATTATAGGTGAAGGTCTCATTGTGATGCGTGCTGTTTTTGCAGTGTTAGTATATATGTTGCCTCCATAGCTCTGTTTTGTGGAGTTTTGGATTATGCTTAATTCTAACTATCTTGTTAGTGTTTAGTGATAACCTTGCAACTATGTGGTCATTTGTTTTGCTTGTTACTTGTGTATACCTCTACAAATTGGTACTATTGGTATCCTAAAATAATGTTATTATACTTTTGCTGTTGATAAAAAAAAAAAAAAAAAAGTTAGCTCCCACAATAATTGTCTTTCCAATAGTGTGAGAAACAACGAAGCTCATCAAATGAGTAAGGAAGATACTAGTAATTAACTACTAAGTCAGTAATTAAAATAAGGATGCAACGTGATGATGGACTGTAATTCTTCACTGACAATGATGACCTTTAGCTTTAAGATGAATTCAGACATTTGTGAGAAGCAAATATCAAATTACTTTGCAACGGAAATAGTGATGAAAATATCTCTTCAACACCAAATCGGTCACAAAAATGTATTCATTTGAGAATCTTTTGAAGGAATTTTGTCCACTAATGACTTAGTGCCATATTATTTTACATTCAGTGTGGTAGATTTTTTTTCATCACTAATATCCATTTTTCTAGTTCTCATGACCAGTAATCTTGGAATATTAAGAAATCCAACATAGAATTATGCATGACACACTTTGTAAGATTGCCTATTAAAGAAACAAAAGCATAATCCCACTAATGATACCTACATGCGAAAATGGTCCCCTTTGAAACCTGCGAAGTTCCTCCTACTAATCCAAATAAACCAAAAAGATTAATAATTTACACCAATAGCTCATTACTCATTGTGTGTTTGAGAAGGTATACTGATGGCACTACGAAGCTTTCAACAGTATCAAAATTTCATACATTATGATTTCATATAATAAGTAGTCAATTGAACCCCACACTTGTCCAAAGAACATTAATTTGTTATTTTAATTTTTAAAATGATTACATATACGATACATAGGAAAAATAAAAGTAAATAAAAATTGTTTGATAAATGATATTTTGGTTCCTAAATGTATAAATCAGTGAAAATTTAGTCCTATAAATAAAAATTCTAATTTAGTTTATGAATATATAAAAAGTGTAACAATTTGCTACCTATAATTATTCTACTTCACTCAAGTAACAAGTAGGATGGTTTATAGTGAACGATATTTATAATCTCTATGATTAAAAATTGAAACATTTAAAATATTTGATGATAAAAATATATTTGGTAAATGAATTTTACTTTTACTATGTATTTATGCAAAAAATAATCACATTATTATATATACAAATATTAAATTAAAAAAAAAATTAAATATGAAGTTATTAAACACAACGTAAACATATTTTTTCAATAATTCTATTAACTATTTAGATTTAAATTAATGTTTAGTAAAAAAATCAAATTCATAATATCCATATATATTATTCGAAAAATATTTATTTACTAAATTATTTGATAATATTTTTAAATAAAAATAAAAATAATTTTATAGGATTTAAAAGTTAAATTTTTTTTTTTATCGAGTCTTAATATGCAAATGATTTAAATACAACAAAAATAAAAATGTGTTAGGTCTTGACATCAAGAGAGTTTAGTTTTCTTTGGATAGATAGAACAGATAGATGGATGGATGTTAAACACAAAAATGTTTTCATTGCACGAATGTTAATTCCTCTTGCTTCGTATGTGTGTGTGTTTTTTTTTTTTATTTGAAATGCAGTCATGCTATCTTTCAGTAGAGATAAAAGATATTTCAATTATATTGACACTGTGTTTGAATAGTTTAATACATAAAAAAAATGTTTTCATTTCAACATTGGTGCTCTTAATTAGGATAAAGGACAAAATATAGGATCGATCCAATATCCAGAAGCAAGATTTGTTCGTATAAATCTGATTCTTATTTTAATTAAGGGGGTGTAATTAATCCTTCCATCACCAAACACCAAACACCACATTGATAATTTGGATAATGTTGTTTGCTCTTAATTTGGATAAAGGACAAAATATGTGATCCGATATCCATAAGCAAAGATTTGTTCATAAATTTCAAACTTATTTTAATTAAGGTGTCGTAATCCTTCCATCACCCAACACCAAACACCACAGAGAAAAACTAATTAAATAATAATTAATTTATTAAAAAATAAACGACAATAATATGAGAAAGAATACTGTAATATATCTTCACCTCCACACATTACCTACTTTTCACGATTTAAAGATGGCATTAATGTTTGGGGGTGGTGGTTAGTTGGGTCAGAAACGTGTTTAAAATCAAGGTGACCTTGAAGCAAATCATTAATTGTTGCTTTTAAGAAAATATTTTCTTTTTACGTGATTTCATCGTGATATCCACATGATTTCGGGTGTACCTAAAAGGTACACTAATTTTGTTTTGTTATTATGATATGTTTTAGGTATGTTTGGAAAAATTTATACAAAAATATTTTTTAAGCGAAAAAATATAAAAAAATATTCATAAGTTAAAATTAATTTTTTCAATAATTAATTTATAAAAATTTGATATTTTTAAGAAAAATTATAAAAGAGAGCTTCTCTTAATATATTTTTAATTTAAAATATTTTTATATTATGATAAAATAGTTTATTCATTTACGGACTAATTTAATCACAAATTGATGTATATATGGTAAGTTTGTTGAAAATTTTAAATCTCACATGAAATAAAGTAGATAGTCATTGTTTTGACTTTTATTTTTTTATATATAATCAAATAAAATATACTAGTGTAGATAGTGCTAAAATATTAATGTATGTAAATGTGGTGGAGAACACCTCTCGGCATATAATCTAGAATTTTGAGATTAAATTAGATCTAAATTCAAACTCTAATAAAATTGGAGAATTGTGTGAAAGTCTAAGTCTCCTGTGGTGAGACTTTCCTTCTACTTATATTCACTAATACTATTTCTTATCTTTAGTCTTTATGAGACATAGACTTTCACCAATACCAAAAGTTAAGTTATGGCGTGAGAGTTAACTATCATCTTTGTTATAACAATATATATATATATATATATATATATATATATATATATTATCCACAAATGTTAATTAGTTGTTAATATGTTAGGTTTTATAAACAAAGATTAATCAGTTTTTTCTATAAATAATATAATATATTAACAACTAATTAACATATCAATTTTTTTAATGATTAATCTTTGTTATAAAACCTAATTAATCATCTTTAATCATTTTATCATCTCAATTATGTTTTTCTCTTCTATGGTACTCAAACTCAATTTTTTGCTTTAACCGAACGAGAGCTGAGTTCAACTTAAATCAACAACATGTTGATAAACTATTATATTATTCATATATTAAATAGAATTCAATTACTAATAGTGTATTTTTTTTTTTTTAAGTATTGTCATTCATTCCACATATTGTTTTATATATGTACGATAAACTTGCTTATGTTTATAGTAACTATTTTAAAAATCATATATATATATATATATATATATATATATATGATTGTGAGACATTAACACTTTAATCTTTGAAACATAAAAAAAATATAAAATAGTACCTTGAAAAAAAAGTGAGACTATTTAGTTTTTCCATTAATTAAGTTAAATTCATTATCATTAATGTAATTATTTACTTGGCATATTTTATTCACACATAAGTAACAGGTGATTATTGCATCCTGTCATTCACGTAAATATCACATGCCTTATTTATTATTATTTTTGTTTAGTTAATTAGTATTTAAAATATTTACACCAATGTATTAATTTTTTTTTATTTGTAGGAATTGAAGACAACATCGTGGATTTATAATATTTATGCATCTTATTTAATTAATTGAGATTTAATAATAATATTAATATTGTTCAATCATTATTTTTCTTTTTCTTTTTCTTTTTTAATTATTGTTTTGCAAGAATGGAAAGTATGAGGCAAAAAGAGTTAGTCCACTTAAAGGAATGTAGTACTTTAGTCCATATTTAGGTAGTGATTGGCTTAATTCTTTTTAGCTTTTTTTTTCCCTTAAAGCTTTCGATTGGTATGTGAGAATGGTAGAGGGAAGACTTTAGCTTTTTAGTTTTAAAAAAGATTTTAAGCAAATATTGTCAATTAATATGCACTATATTTTTAAATTTTAATGCCATTTTTAGTCCTTTATTTTTTTAGAAATTTTTTCATTTTTATACATTAAGTCTTAAAATTTTCATTATAAATCTTTATGTTTTTGAAAGTTTTATTTGATATATTCTTTTATTTTCCGTTAGAAAAAAAAATACCAAAATAAAATTTCAAAAACATAAGCACTGAAATGAAAATTTTAAAATTTAATATATCAGAACGAAAAAAATACTTAAACATAACAATTCGAAAGTAACATCTTACCTATTTTTTAAATATCCAAATTTAAATTTAAATTTTAAAATAAATTTAAGGTTATAAAATGGTTAAACCAGACATAACCTAACCTGACCATTAGTGATGCTGTCCTGGTCATTTGAAACAAAAAGCATGTAATGATTAAACGAAATCTTACAGTTTTTTTGTGATGATAGGCAAACCAGTCATCGTACCATGAAGTATTATATTATCAAAATGCTTAATTACTGTAGTATAACACAGTTTTTTTTTTTTTTAATGAATAAAGAAATTAAAAAATGGTACTAAGGCCTACAAAAGAGAGTGCCTGAGACATCATCAACTAAGTAATTCGAAACTGAAGTTAGACAAAAATTTAATAAAATAAACGGGGAGGAGGATTTACTTCCTGACTTAACAAGAATGTCGCTACATTATTTTCTTGCCTAAGCGTATGCTTGAAAGTAGTATAACCCAGTTTAATTGTGAGTAACTCTTATAAGGATATATTTTATTTCTTTTCTCACTTTATTCGTCTTAAAAACTGTTTTTTGAAACAATTCTATTACTGATCAACAGTACGTCCTGCAATTTACGATTCAAAATTTATTTAGTCTTCAAAATGATTTTCAAAAACAAGTATTTTTATTTTGAGGAAAAAGAAAACACCAAATGAAACACGAATAAACCACATAAATGAATTTGTTTGTGATCCAAAATTTTTAGGTAACACCTTTTGACTGTTTCCAGTTTTTATTTTCATAGTTAAAGATGCATTTGTTTTAATTTTTATATATATTTCCATCATTCAACGAACTCTTTTTCAATATTTTAACTTTTATAAATAAGATTTATTTAAAAATCTAAAAATAAAAATTATTTTTAAAAAATGAAAATAAGAAATACCTTACGAAAACAAATGCCAGCTTAAGTGTCAGATTTGTAGGTCTTTCCACAATGCTTAACTATATTATTCAACTTGTCAATTTTTATCTGATAAGAGACTTCCCCTTTATATTTATTTATTGAAAGAACGATGTTTTTTCCTTTTTCTTTTTATGTTTTATATTCCTGAGTGAGTCATTTCGAATGGTACTGCATGTAGTGATCGACATATGGTGGATTAATTTAATCCACTATAAATATCCACTCGGCCACCTTAATTTCCCCAACCAAAATATTCAGAGTTGAAGTAGATTTACAAAGTACTGTCCTCTTCATTCGAACACTTTAAGGATATGTCTGCTGCAAATTTAAACCTCAGTTACTTCACTCCAGATGTCAAATCTGGTCAACATCGACATGTTGCAGATTTTCACCCAAGCATTTGGAAGGATTGTTTCCTTCAATATGCTTCAGAATCCACGGTGTATATATATATATATAGCTTCTTAATACTTTTTTGTGTTCCTCTTGCATGTGATTTATGGTATAATATATTTGTGACCAACTCTTGAAGAACCTCATTAAGTTAAGGATATGATTGACAAGGTAAGGTATTTGTACAAAGGATATGATTGAATATAAACTATTAAAAAGAATATGTGCATGAAAAGAAAATAAGAAATTAATTAAAATGAAGACTCTATTTTGTATGCATTTTATGTCAGTGTAAAAAATTTATATTGTCAACCAATAAAAAATTGTGGTAAATAAGTAATTATTGTAAAAATTAACAAATTTACTATACATTACATATATAATAGTTTGTGATTAAATGAATGAAAATATACAATCTGTTTACAGTATCAGTTTTTTTTTCTTTTTTTCTTCTTCTCAAATGAATCAAACTTGTCATATAAATTAAAATTAATTTATGTATTTTAAATTTTAAAAAGTTAAATAAGAAATCTTTTTTTATTTTTTCGAAACGGTCAAAGTTATGTATTAACACAAGGTACCAGAAGTACCAAAAAAGTGGAATACAAAAGAAATCTTCTGAAAAGTTAAGGTAATAAGTTCATGGCAAGTTATGAGAGAAATTTTATTTATTTTATCTTATTCATTTTACTCTTCTGAAAATTTTATTTAAACTGCTCCAACTACTGTCCATAACTGGTCCATTTTAATGAATAAGTTTTTAAATATAATAATTAAGTTTTTCTTCTACACCTGCAGGAACTCGATCAGGACATTGGGACACAAATTGAAACACTAAAAAAAGAAGTGAGCAAGATGCTTGTGATCTCAAAGACTGAGAAGCCATCAGCAAAAATTAACTTGATTGATTCAATCTATCGTTTGGGGGTGAACTATCACTTTGAACTTGAGATTGAAGAAATCTTGCAACATATTCACAACAATTATGTTGCAAATGGAGAAATAATTCTTGAAGACAACCTTTGCTCTCTTGCTGTGCTATTTAGAGTGCTGAGGCAACACGGATTTCATGTTTCACCTCGTATTTTCCTCAGCTTATTAATTATTTGTCTACTTTAATTGCTTTCCTTTAATATTTGATTTTGAATCACCTTATATATACGCAGTAGGCCCTGCAGAAAACTTCTAAGCAAATACTGGTAGAAAAAGAAAATAAGAGAGATAGATCAATTGATAAAACTTTTATAAAAGTTGAAACACATAATTTTAATTTATTTTACTCTTTTTTTCTTATGAATGTTTGTTGAGATGTATATTCAGACAGATTTTTACTGCATAAACTACAAATTAATAAAGGAAAATGAGAATAACAGGCATAAACATATATGTACTTTCATTATAAGAAAAAAAAAGTATTTTTTTTAAGAGGAAAAAAAAACTTTGATTATTTTCTGAATATCAAAATTGGGGTAGAACAACAAATTAGGGTGTAATGCAATAACTTTTTTCTTATTTGGGAAGCACCCTAAAGGTTATCTCACAACTTGTCTTCTAAACTTATCTTCTATATTTTAGTTTTGTTAAATGTTGTCCTTGACTAATATTTTGAATCTTGGTGTGATGTTGAATATAAAACCCTAGTTGTGTTCGACAAGTTCAAGGATGTTCAAGGAAACTTCAGTGAAAGACTTATTAGTGATGTTGAGGGAATGTTATGCTTGTATGAAGCCTCACATGTGAGGGTTCATGGAGAGGACATTTTAGAAGAAGCATTGGCTTTCACTTCAACTCACCTTGGATCCATTGCCACCCAATTGAGCCCTAATCTTGCAGCTCAAGTCAATCATAGCTTGAGGCAAGCCCTGCACAAGAACTTGCCCAGGCTAGAGGCACTGCGTTACATTTCTATCTACGAGCAAGATCCTTCTCATAATGAAATTCTACTCACTTTTGCAAAATTGGATTTCAACAAATTGCAAAATCTACACCAAAAAGAATTTGGCTACATTTGCAAGTAGGTTCTTCATCATACAACCTTACTAGCTAGCTAAACAAAAAGGAAAAAAATTATTTTTTTTATCGATAAACGTTAATTTGATAATTAGTTTTATAGAAATGTAAGTGAGATCGATTTGAATCACGATCATTTTTTCTTCTTCCTTTTCCCTTCACCCATAAGTCTTTTTTTCAATTATCAAATCAATCTTATATCTCTAGATAAAAAAAAATTGTTAAATTTGGTTCCAAAGACTAGTCCTTCTAATTATTAATTGCTATTATTTTTTTTGGGTATTTATAGGTGGTGGAATGAGTTGGATGTCCCTGGAAAACTACCGTTTGTGCGAGATAGAGTTGTGGAATGTTGCTTTTGGATTTTGGCAGTATATTTCGAGCCTCAATATTCTCAAGCAAGAAAAATAATAATGAAAGTAATTGCCACCGTATCAATCATTGATGATACATATGATGCATATGGAACCGTTGACGAATTAGAACTTTTGACTGAGGCAGTTGAAAGGTTGATTAGTAAATTCTAAAAATACAAGTTTTCTTTTTTGCTTTTTATATTTTTTTAAGAAAAAATAAATTATGTAACTGATTGTAATGAAAGTGATTTTCAGGTGGGATAATAGATGCTTGAATGGTCTCCCAGAATGCATGAAACTATCTTATAAGTTACTCATGAAGGTTTATGAAGAAATAGAACAGGAAATGAAGAATGAAGGCAGAGCATATTGCGTTAACTACGGCAAAAAAGAAGTGAGTTTTTTCTGTAAAAAAAAGAAGTATGAGTTTTTCCCCCTAATTATTAACAACACCTGAATTATATATATAACTTACAAGGCTTGCATTTCAAATTAGTTTGTAACAAGATTCATATATTAAATTGAGTGTTTGTGGTCAACTATAACCAAGATCCTTATTGTACATATGCCAAAACCCAAATTAAAAAGAAAATACTCCTTAACATTAAAAGATACTCTTTTAATTTTAATCGTGTTCCAAAACTATTAATATTTTACAAATCTAATACTAAATTTATAACTTTTTTCTAGCTATATATGCCCTTATATATATACAATTACTAATGCATTGAATTTTTATTGCTATTTAATTTACGCACTAGTAGGCAAGCCAGTAGCTAATCACCCATCAATGAGAATGTCCACTAACACAGTTAATTTCTATACTCTCCACTATGCAAATGTTGAAGGATAATGGTGGTTCCAACAACACCATTAACTATGGATATTTCAGTCTAGAAATATACCAGTTAATAACCATAAACATCTATAGTTTAGGAAGAGGTAGTATTATAATTCTACCGAAAACACTGAGACAAAATATAGGAGTATTTACTATAATGCATGTTGTTTTGGCAGTTCAAAAAGGTGGTCCAAGCCTACATGACTGAGGCCAGATGGTTCAACAACAATTATATTCCAACAACAGAGGAGTACATGCACATATCAACAATATCATGTGGTTACTCAATGCTTACAACAACAAGTTACATTGGCATGGGAGACACAGCCACAGAGAGCATCTTTAAATGGGCAACAAATGAACCAAAAATAATTAAGGCTTCTTCTATTCTTTGCAGGCTAATGGATGACATTGTGTCCAACGAGGTATATAGTTTTTAGTCTCTGAATTTGTATCTAGTTTAAGTCCATAAAATTTTCTAGAGTTCATTAAGTCTCTAAAATTAACCCTTTTTTTTTTCATTTTGGTACCCTAATCTGAGAATTTAAAGTGTGATAATATTAACATAAATTTAGAGACCAAAATGAAAAAAAATGTTAATTAATTTTAGGGACTTAAAAAAATCCTGAAAAATTTCAGGAACTAATTAAAATGGCAGCAAAATACAAATTCACGAACCAATTAAGTTGGTCATTTAGTTTTTTAAGAATCCTTCTTTTCAATTAATGTCTATGTTCCATTATATTATGATCTAAATATTAATTTGCTGAAAATATTTTCATGTTGCATAGTTTGAACAGAAAAGAGGACACGTTTGCTCCTTCTTGGAATGCTATATGAGAGAATATGGTGAGTCTAGGGAAGTTGCCATTAAGGAATGCCAAAAGAGAATAGTAAATGCTTGGAAGGATATAAATGAGGAGTTTCTTAGGCCAACCAGTGTTCCAATGCCTTTTCTGACACGCGTTCTCAATCTCTCACGTTTCATGGATGTGATATATAAAGATGAAGATAACTACACTCATGCTGAAGGAGTAATGAAGACTTATATTAAAGTTTTGCTCATAGATCCGGTGCCAATATGATGAGCATTAATTAATATGAATAATGAAATAGCAGTCCTTTATATGCTTCATGTTTCTACTTTAATAAATAAAGCAAAATGTCCACGTGTGGGATTTGTTTTGCTGAATGTGATGTGTTGTGTGGTGTGGAAATTCTGAGTTTGATATATATGATTTCTTAATTATTTGGGAAGAACCCTAAACGTTATCTCATAAATCTTTGGTATAATTTCAATACCATCAAACGAACGTTATCTGATTGCATGTTTATAGGCTATGCGGATATAGTGTTGCATATATAGGTTTCTGGTCCTTACGAGTAATAACTTGATTGAAATACCATCATACAAACAAAGTATGTTGAATTCTTTGGGGACATATACCTTTTAAGGTTTTGGAGATGTAAACTTTGGGAACAAGTCATTAAGATTGAAATTGATTCTACTGAGAAAAATAATGAATGGACTTTAGTTTATATTCCGAAGGGTGCAAAACCAATTGAGTGTAAGTGGATCTTTAAGGAAAAAAATGTAACCCTAACAGATCTATAAATAAGTATAAGGCTAGATAGTTAGCTAAAGGTTTTACTCAAAAACCATATGTGTATTACCTTGATACTAGGATTTCCTCTATACGTGTTTTGTTAGCTTTAGCCACCATCCATAAGTTGATCATTTATCAAATGAATGTGAAGATGGCCTTCATAAATGGTGATCTGAAGGAAGAGATATATATGACTCGATTAGAAGATGTTAAGGTTTCTATGTAGGAACAAAAAAGAGGTAATTTTGCCAGAGTTGTAGTAGATTTGCTTTCATCATTTGCATGTCTTCCAACAACAATTAAACATTGATTCTCATACTTTGATTTCATGTGACAACCATCCATGCTAATAAATTAGGGTCGACAAATCCTTAACAAAACACTTCTTACAAATATCCATACACAGAATTATCTAAACTTGAATTGTATCGCAAGTCCTGACGTACTCAGCTGAATCTTGTATACAGTGTGATTGCTTGTTCTTTTAAGTTCATTATCGTAGAGTTACCACTAAGTAACTGCAAAAATATATTTTTTATTTTTATATGGATGAAATTAATACAAAAAAAAATTATGAAGAAGTAAGAAACTAATATTTTCATGGAGTCCAAACATATGTTATGTCCATGGACCTAAAATATATTTTAGCTTAAATTAAAAAAAATACTAAAAACAAACTTCTTTTTATTAACTTAAAATTATTAGATATCAAAAAAATTTGTAGATATCTCATATAGTACCCTATTTAATAATGACTCTCCTTACTTTGGCAATTTTCAATTAAATTTAACTATCAAGACTTCGTTTGACTCAGCTTATTTTTAATTTATAATTTACTTTTAAGTAAAAGTTAAAAATAAGAACTTAAAAAATTAAGTAAAAAGCTGTTTGTTAATATTTTTTTTTTAACTTAAAGCTCCTTAAGGTTAAAATATAATTAAATGGAGAGATTTTGGGTTCAACTCGCCCCGCTAACAAAAATTAACAAACTAATCATTAATATTTTCTAATAAAAAAATACTAATTATTCAAAAAGTTGACCTTATTGGATTCAAAGAGAGAACATGAAAATAAGCTCCGCATAAGTAGTTTTGAATGTCTTATTATAAAGTTCCTTATTTTTAATTTTTCTTCATTAAAAATAAGTAACTTTTATTTTAAAGAACTTTTACAAATTAGTGTTTGATCCAACTTTTACTTAAAAGTTATAAGTTAAAAATAAACTGGGCCAAATGGTATTAAGAGTGTATTAAAAAAGTATATTGTCATCCTTCATCGTTAAAAAATTCAAGATCCAATGTTTTTTTCTTTTGTTTTTGGCTAAAATATGCTTTTATTTCCTATAAATTTTATTTATTTATTTTTCATCCTTATAAGTTTGAAATATGTTATTTTTTGTCTGGGAATTAGGTTTGGCTATCTCCACTTTGCTTGTTTGCCTATAAGATTTTTTTTTTTTTTGTCTATAATTAATAATTAATGTTTGATGTTTTTTTCTTCTAGTACTTTCAACTTAATTTATTGCACTCCCACCTTACTTAGTGTAACTCTCACTTTATTTTTTCACCTCTACATTTTTTAATTATTAATTGTTAACTATTAGTTATTAGTTATTAATCATTAATCATGATTAATGATTAATTATTAATAGGAATAATTTTGCTAGCCTTCTCAATGACCGATGAGGGACGGTCATAATAAGGTTTACAAATCATTTTCTGATATAATTGAGGGCAAGGAGGGAAGGTTTCGCGAGACTCTACTTGGAAAACGGGTTGATTATTTGGGTCGTTCTGTCATTGTCGTAGGTCCATCACTTTCATTACATAGATGTGGATTGCCCCACAAAATAGCAAAAGAACTTTTCCAGACATTTCTAATTCATGGTCTAATTCAAAAACATTTTGTGTCAAACATAGGAATTACTAAGAGTAAAATTCGAGAAAAAGAACTGATTGTATGGGAAATACTTCAAGAAGTTATGCAGGGACATCCCGTATTGCTGAATAGAGCGCCTACTTTGCATAGATTAGGTATACAGGCATTCCAACCCATTTTAGTAGAGGGGCGTGCTATTTGTTTGCATCCATTAGTTTGTAAGGGATTCAATGCAGACTTTGATGGGGATCAAATGGCTGTTCATGTGCCTTTATCTTTAGAAGCTCAAGCAGAAGCTCGTTTACTTATGTTTTCTCATACAAACCTCTTGTCTCCGGCTATTGGGGATCCAATTTCTGTACCAACTCAAGATATGCTTTTTGGACTTTACATATTAACGAGCGGGAATCATCGAGGTATTTATTCAAATAGGTATAATCCACAGAATTGCAGAAATTTTAAAAATGAAAGAATTCGAGATACTAACTATAAATATACGAAAAAAAAAGAACCTTTTTTTTTGTAATTTCTATGATGCAATTGGAGCTTATCAACAGGAAAGAATAAACTTCGATAGTCCTTTGTGGCTCCGATGGCGACTAGATCAACGTATTATTTTGTCAAGAGAAGTTCCTATCGAAGTTCACTATGAATCTTTAGGTACCTATCATGAAATTTACGAGCATTATCTAGTAGTAAGAAGTACAAAAAAAGAAATTTGTTCTATATACATTCGAACCAATGTTGGTCATATTTCTTTTTATCGAGAAATCGAAGAAGCTATACAAGGTTTTTGCCGGGCCTATTCATATGATATCTAATCATATAGATGGTTGGTATCTAAGATAAGGAAATTTTTGATACCGGTGTAAATTCAAGTCTTCATGGTTTAACTAGGATCATAGTTTTTCAATTTCTATGCAAATCAAGATAAAGAAAAGGCAGTTTTCCAATCATTGACTCAAACCCATTGTTGAACCGAATCCCACTGAGTGGAATATGGAGATACTTATGGCAGAACGGGTCAATCTAGTCTTTCACAATAAAGTGATTGGCGGAACTGCCATTAAATGACTTATTAGCAGATTAATAAATCACTTCGGAATGGCATATACATCACATATCCTGGATCAAGTAAAGACTTTGGGATTCCGTCAAGCAACGGCTACATCCATTTCATTAGGAATTGATGACCTTTTAACAATACCTTCTAAAGGATTGCTAGTTCAAGATGCTGAACAACAAAGTTTGATTTTGGAAAATGTACATGCAATAGAAAAATTATGCCAATCCATTGAGATATGGTATGCTACAAGTGAATATTTTCGACAAGAAATGAATCCTAATTTTAGGATGACCGACCCCTTTAATCCAGTCCATATAATGTCCTTTTCGGGAGCTAGAGGAAATGCATCTCAAGTACATCAATTAGTTGGTGTGAGAGGATTAATGTCGGATCCACAAGGACAAATGATTGATTTACCTATTCAAAGCAATTTGCGCGAAGGGCTATCTTTAACAAAATATATAATTTCTTGCTACGGAGTTGTAAAGGGGTTGTAGATACTGCTGTACGAACATCAGATGCTAGATATCTTACACGTAGACTTGTTGAAGTGGTTCAACACATTATAGTACGTTGAACGGATTGTGGTACCATTTGAGGAATTTCGGTGAATACCCAGAATGAAATGATGCCGGAAAGAATTTGGATACAAACATTAATTGGTCATGTATTAGCAAAGGATATATACAGAGGTTCACGATGCATTGCCATTAGAAATCAAGATATTGGAATTGGACTTATCAATCGATTTAAAACCTTTCAAACACAACCAATATCTACCCGAACTCCCTTTACCTGTGGGAATACATCTTGGATCTGTCAATTGTGTTATGGCCAAACTCCTACTCATGGTCACTTGGTGGAATTAGGAGAAGCTGTAGGTATTATTGCGGGCCAATCCATTGGAGAACCGGGCACTCAACTAACATTAAGAACTTTTCATATTGGCAGAGTATTCACAGAGGTACTGCAGAACAGGTGCGAGCACCTTATAATGGAAAAATTAAATTCAATGAGGATTTGGTTCATCCTACACGTACACGTCACAGGCATCCTGCTTTTCTATGTTATATAGACTTGTATGTTACGATTGAAAGTGGTGATATTATACATAATGTGACTATTCCAACAAAAAGTTTTCTATTAGTTCAAAATAATCAATATGTAAAATCAGAACAAGTGATTGCCAAGATTCGTGCAGGAACATACACTTGGAATTTAAAAGAAAAAGTTCGAAAACATGTCTATTCTGACTTAGAAGGAGAAATGCATTGGAGTACCAACGTTTACCATGCATCAGAATTTAGATATAGTAATGTCCATATCTTACCAAAAACAAGTCATTTATGGATTTTATCAGGAAAATCATATGGGTCCAGTTCAGTATCTTTTTCAATCCGAAAAGATCAAGATCAAATGAACATTCATTATCTTTCTACTGGAGAAAGATATATTTGTAACCTTTTAGCAAGTAATAATAAAGAAAGACATAAATTGTTTCGTTTCAATCCTTCTAATAAAAAAGAAAGAAGGATTTCATATTATTCAATATTTAATCAAATCATATCTATAGATTATTGTCATTTTACACATCCTACTATTTTCCATGATACTATGGATTTATTAGCAAAGAGGCGGAGAAATAGATTTCTTATTCCATTTCAATTCCAATCGATTCAAGAACGAGACAAAGAGCTAATGTTAGCTTCCAGTATCTCGATTGAAATACCAATTAATGGTATTTTTCGTAGAAATAGTATTCTTGCTTATTTCGATGATCCTTAATACCGAACACAGAGCTCGGGAATTACTAAATATAGGACTATAGGTATAAATTTCATTTTAAAAAAAAGAGGATTTTTTAATAGAGTATCAAGGAGTTAAAGAATTTAAGACAAAATACCAAATTAAAGTAAATCAATTTTTTTTCATTCCCGAGGAAGTGCATATTTTACCAGAATCTTCTTCCATAATGGTACGGAACAATATATCATTGAAGTAGATACATAAATCACTTTAAATATAAGAAGTCGAGTAAGGAGATTGGTTCGACTGGAGAAGAAAAACAAAAGATTGAATTAAAAATATTTTCCGGGGGTATCTTTTTTCCCGGAGAAATGGATAAGATATCCCGACACAGTGCCATGTTGATACCACCAGGAACGGTAAAAATAATTCAAAAAAAAAATGAAAAATTGGATCTATGCCCAATGGATCACAATTACAAAAAAAGTCTTTTGTTTTGGTTCGACTGGTAATTTTATATGAAATAGCAGATAGGATCAATTTAGTAAAACTTTTTCCCCAAGATATGTTCCAAGAAAGAGAGAATCTGGAACTTAAAGTTATTAATTATATTCTTTCTAGAAATGGAAAATCCATTCGGGGAATTTCTTATACAAGTATTCAATTAGTTCGGACTTGTTTAGTCTTAAATTGGGATCAAGACAACAAATATTCTTCTATCGAAAATGCGCATGCTTCTTTTGTTGAAGTAAGTATAAATGGTTTGGTTAGATATTTGTTAAGAATTGACTTAGTGAAATCCCATATTTCATATATAAGAAAAAGGAATAATCTGTCCGATTCAAGATTTATCTCGGATAATGAGTCGGACTGCACTACTATCAATCCATTTTTTTCTATTGATTTGAGGAAAAAAATTCAACAATCACTTAGTCAAAATCATGCAACTATTTGTATGTTGTTGAATAGAAATGAGAAATGGCGATCTTTGATAATTTTGTCATCATCGAATTGTTTTCAAATACAATCATTCAACGATGGAAAATATTACAATGGGATTAAAGAAGGAATTAATCAAATTCAAAGAGATCCTATGATTCCAATTAAAAATTCGTTAGGTACTTTAGGAATAGCCCCTCAAGTTGCCAATTTTTATTTTTACCATTTAATAACTCATAATCAAATCTCGATAATTAAAAATTGGCAACTTGAAAAATTAAAGGAAACTTTTCAAGTATTCAAATATTATTTCATGGATGAAAACGAGAGAATTTATAAACCCGATCTGTGTAGTAACATCATTTTAAATCCATTCTATTTGAATTGGTATTTTCTCCACCAAAATTATTGTGAAAAAACGTTTACAATAATTAGTCTTGGTCAATTTATTTGTGAAAATGTATGTATAGTTCAAACAAAAAATGCACCACACCTAAAATCGGGTCAAATTCTAACTATTCAAATGGATTCTGTAGGAATAAGATCAGCTAACCCTTATTAGCGACTCCTGGAGCAACAGTTCATGGCCATTATGGGGAAATACTTTCTAAAGGAGATATATTAGTTACATTTATATATGAAAAATCGAGATCAAGTGATATAACACAAGGCCTTCCAAAAGTAGAACAGGTATTAGAAGTTCGTTCGATTGATTCAATATCGATGAACCTAGAAAAGAGAGTTGATACTTGGAATGAGTGTATAACAAAAATTCTTGGCATTCCTTGGGGATTCTTGATTGGTGCTGAGCTAACGATACACAAAGTCGTATTTCTTTGGTTAATAAAATTCAAAAAGTTTATCGATCCCAAGGAATTCACATTCATAATAGACAGAAATTATTGTGCGTCAAATAACATCAAAAGTATTGGTTTTAGAAGATGGAATGTCTAATATTTTTTTGCTTGGTGAACTAATTGGATTGTTGCGAGCCAAACGAGCTGGGCGTTCCTTAGAAGAGGCGATTTGCTATCGAGTTCTATTATTGGGGATAACAAAAACATCTCTGAATACTCAAAGTTTCATATCTGAAGCAAGTTTTCAAGAAACTGCTAGAGTTTTATCAAAAGCCACTCTCTGGGGGCGCATAGATTGGTTGAAAGGTCTGAAAAAGAACATTGTTTTAGGGGGAATGATACTAGTTGGTACCGGATTCAAAAGAATAATGCACTGTTCAAAGCAAAGGCAATATAACAAGATGACCTCGGAAACAATAAAAAATAAATTATTTGAGGGCGAAATGAGAGATATTTTGTTTCACCATTGAGAATTCTTTTTTTTTTTTTTTTATTTCAAAGAATTTATGCGATACATCACAGCAATCTGGTAATAATTCCTAAAATAATGATTCTTAAGGGTGGATTCATCTTCGGTCATTTTATTTTGTATAATAAAAGAAAGATAATAAAGAGAATAATCATATTAACTATTACATAGAAAAAATGGCCCGATCATTTATCAATGGCCAATCTTTGCTAGAAGAGAAGGTTCCTTTGGAACACTTATTTATTTCTATTTCAGTATACCAAGTCTCTTTCTTTCATTTCAAAAAATTTATAGAATTTCTATTTTGAAATGAAAGAAAAGTGTGGGGATAAAGATAAATGACAAAAAGATATTGGAACATAATCTTGGAAGAGATGATGGAAACTGGAGTTCATTTCGGCCACAGTACTAGAAAATGGAATCCTAAAATGTCACCTTATATATCTGCAAAGCGTAAGGGTATTCATATTACAAATCTTATTAGAACTGCTTAGTTTTTATCAGAAGCTTGTGATTTAGTTTTTGATGCAGCAAGTGGGGGAAAACAATTCTTAATTGTTGGTAAAAAAAAAAAAAGCAGCTGATTCAATAGCACGGGCTGCAATAAGAGCTAGGTGTCATTATGTTAATAAAAAGTGGCTCGGCGGTACGTTAACGAATTGGTATACTACAGAAACACGACTTCAAAAGTTCAGGGACTTGAGAATGCAACAAAAGACGGAGGGACTCAAAAGTTTTCCACAAAGAGATGCCACTATATTGAAGAGACATTTAGCTTATTTGGAAATGTATCTTGGCGGCATTAAATATATGACGGGGTTACCTGATATTGTAATTATTGTCAATCAACAAGAAGAATATACGGCTCTTCGAGAATGTATAACTTTGGAAATTCCAACAATTTGTTTAATCGATACAAATTGTGACCCGGACCTCGCCGATATTTCAATTCCAGCTAATGATGATGCTATAGCCTCAATTCGATTAATTCTTAACAAATTAGTATTTGCAATTTGTGAGGGTTGTTCTAGCTATATACGAAATTCTTGATTAATAATAAGATAAAAAAAAATTATTGGATTTGGTTGAAGGGGTTCATAGATTTAGGGAATCGATTACTATGACTAGACTAGTAATAAATTGTACAAAAAATCAAAATCTAAATAATATAAAAAGAACAAACAAAAATTTTATGTGATTAGTGACGGTATTCAAAATCAAAAATGAAAGTAGACAAATCAAAAATGAAAGGAGATGTTTGAATAAAAATAATTCCCCTTCAAGTTCTTATTTTTTTTTAGAGGATAGAACAATATGAATGTTTTATTATGCTCTATCAACACATTAAAAAGATTATATGATATATCTGCTGTGGAAGTAGGTCAACATTTCTATTGGCAAATAGGGAGTTTCCAAGTACATGCCCAAGTACTTATTACCTCTTGGGTTGTAATTGTTATCTTATTAGTTTCAGCCATTCTAATTATTTGAAATTTGCAAACCATTCCCGCTTTCGGTCAGAATTTCTTTGAATATGTTCTTGAATTCATTCGAGACGTGAGCAAAACTCAGATTGGAGAAGAATATGGTCCATGGATTCCTTTTATTGGAACTTTGTTTCTATTTATTTTTGTTTCTAATTGGTCAAGGGCTCTTTTACCTTGGAAAATTATACAATTACCTCATGGGGAGTTAGCTACACCCACAAATGATATAAATACTACCGTTGCATTAGCCTTACTTACATCAATTGCATATTTCTATGCAGGTCTAAAAAAAGGATTAGCTTATTTCAGTAAATACATTCAACCAACCCCAATCCTTTTACCGATTAACATCTTAAAAGATTTTACAAAACCCTTATCTCTTAGTTTTTGACTTTTTGGAAATATATTAGCTGATGAATTAGTAGTTGTTGTTGTTGTTTCTTTAGTACCTTTAGTAGTTCTTATACCTGTCATGTTCCTTGGATTATTCACAAGTGGTATTCAAGCTCTCATTTTTGCTACTTTAGCTGCGGCTTATATAGGTGAATCCATGGAAGGCCATCATTGACCTGTTTTATAAAAAATAGTCTTTTCGTTTAGCTTGCCGCACATATATTGCGGCTTAATATAATCTACTTAGTAAACATCTATATCTATCTACCTATAGCTATCTATATCTATATAGATAGATATACGTAGATAGATATTCGATTAGCATCTATTAGTATATATTGGATATTCGAAAAAAAAAAAAAAAGTTAAGAGCCATAATTCGAATTCTATATGATATTTACGTTTATGATGTGTGATAAAAAGATACTATATAGAACTAAAGAAGATTCCCGTTTCATTCACATTCAACGATTGACCAAAAGAGAATTCAAAAAAGAATATTTAGATCACCAAAATTCCAATATTTCTATGAAACAATAATTAAATCTAACGAATTTATTTAGATTGATTGTATCCATATGAGATAATAATAAAAGGGGGAGGACAGCTTAAAAAAACAAGATAAAAATTTAAGTAGAAGTGAGGGGGGTCAAACAGGGTGTATATAATCTGATCACTATAAGACAACTCTTTCTTTGTTTGAGGTTTCAAAAAATGATTTTCAAATTCGATTGAATCTAAAACACAAAATAATTGGTTTATATGTGATAGGATATTCTATAGGAACTAGTTATATATGAACTAACCACATATAAAATAACTATTTTATATATAAAATTACCCCACTACTACTGTAAATTTGGATAGGGATTAAAAAACAAAGCCCTTCCCTTTCATCTCTAATTGTGCATTAAATATCCAATGATTAAAAAAATGGAATAAAAAAACGAAGAATTCAAAGAATGATTCCAAATTTAAGGTAAAATAAGAACAAAGGTTATACATATTCACAAAAAAAACTACGTAGGTAGAGACAAAAAAAGAAATCTTGAAGTAATTTGTATAGTTCAATAACTTTTATTATTTTCAATTCGGAATTCTTATTAATTACTTTAACTAAATAAATCTTGGTAATTGAAAAATTAAGTCATAATTTATTGGTTGATTATATCATTAACTATTTCTTTATTTTATATTTAGGTTACAAGGAAATTATCATGAATCCAATTATTTCTGCTGCTTCTGTTATTGCTGCTGGGTTGGCCGTAGGGCTTGCTTCTATTGGACCTGGGGTTGGTCAAGGCACTGCTTCTGCTGCTTGAAATTTCTCCTCGACCAATTCACATACAGATTCGCCCTCTTTCTTCTCTTTTTTAGTCCAATGAACCCCCCCTTTTTAAGATTTAAGATAATTTTTCTCAAGTGTTAAAACTTGAAAGATTTTGCAATCGAGATAAGTACTGGTATCTAATTCTAATAAGTATCATTCTTTTAGGGAATCTTCCAATTGATTGACCAATCCAAATAATATATATATATATATATATAGGAATCTTAGAAAGGTAATTAGTCTATTCATAAGAGGAGATGAGATCATATGAAAAATATAACCGATTCTTTCCTTTGTTTGGGCTACTGGCCATCCGTAAGAAGTTTCGGGTTTAATACCGATATTTTAGCAACAAATCCAATAAATCTTAGTGTAGTGTTAGGTGTATTGGTTTTTTTTTTTGGAAAGGGAGTGTGTGCGAATTTTTTATTTCAAAGAATAGATTGGATCCAACCAAACTGCACTTTTTAGTTATAACTAATAAAATGTGCATAATCCCGCGAATTACTTCTGAATTAATTTCAATTTTTCAATAATTTAAGAAAAAGAAAAATAGTTAAGAACCATAGCATGTCTCGATTTATTGGTAATCCATTTTGATTCTCTATTAACCAATAATTTTGGACTATTACCATGGTTAAAGTGAATAGTTTGAAATCTAGATGCAGTGTTTTACTCTTTCTACCACTATGTTAATACAGAAATGAAATGATTTCAATAAATTTATTAGATTTTTTTTTCGAGATATAGAACACTCATGTCAATAAAATGGCTTGAATCCTATTTACTTACGGTGAGAAATTGAAAAACGGGTTAATTTAACCCTCCCTTTTGTACAATGCGTAATCGATGACCTATGTATAAATGAATAAGAATTCTTTGGATTTGAAGAAAAAAAAATAATTTTGCTGACATATATTTGTTTGGTCAGAAGAGTCCTCCAAATATTCTGGTCTTATATTGGTAATTGTTTTCAATATTTTTAAAATAAAAAAAGAGAAGAGAGGATAGGCTCATTACATAAAAAATGGGGAAATTTTCCATAAGTAATTGAGTGTGAGAGCCAAATGAATCAAAAGATTCATATTTGGTTTGGGAAGAGATCATAGACATTTTGAAATGAATGGAAATAGAGTCTACTTTCATTATGTGATTTATTAGATAATTGAAAACCGAAAATCTTGAAAACTATTCGAAACTCAGAAGAATTACGGGAAGGGGCCGTTGAATAGCTAGAAAAAGCCCAAGCCCGCTTAAGGAAAGTCAAAACGGAAGTAGATCGGTTTTGGGTGAATGGATATTCTGAAATCGAACGAGAAAAATTGAATTTAATTAATTCAATTTATACGACTTTGGAACAATTAGAAAATTACAAAAACGAAGCCATTCATTTTGAACAACAAAGAGTGATTAATCAAGTCCAACAACGGGTTTTACAACAAGCCTTACAGGGAACTCTAGGAATTTTAAATAGTTGCTTGAACAACGAGTGACATTTACGTATTGTCAGTGCTAATATTAGCATGTTTGGGGCGATGAAAGAAAAAATAACTTATTAGTCTTTCTATTATAAAAATAGAGTATAGGCATTATTTTTTTCTTCTAAAAAAATAAAATTAAGAAATTTTCATGGTAACCATTCGTGTAGATGAAATTAGTAAAATTATTCGTGAACGCATTGAGCAATATTATACGGAAGTCAAAATTGTAAATACGGGTACTGTACTTCAAGTAGGCGATGGTATTGCTAGTATTTAGGGTCTTGATGAAGTAATGGCGGGTGAATTAGTGGAATTTGAAGAGGGTACTATATGCATTGCTTTGAATTTGGAATAAAAAAATGTTGGTGTTGTATTAATGGGTGATGGTTTGATGATACAAGAGGGAAGTTTAGTAAAAGCAATAGGAAGAATTGCTCAAATACGAGTAAGTGAGGCTTATTTGGGTCGTGTTATAAATTCCTTGACTAAACTGATTGATGGTCGAGGAGAAATTTCAGCTTTGGAATCTCAATTAATAGAATCTCCTGCTCCTGGTATTATTTCGAGACGTTCCGTATATGAGCTTCTCCAAATAGGACTTATTGCTATTGATTCAATGATCCCCATAGGATGTGGCCAGCGAGAATTAATTATAGGCGACAGGCAAACAGGTAAAAACAGCAATAGCCATAGATACAATTCTCAATCAACAGGGACAAAATGTAATATGTGTTTATGTAGCTGTTGGTCAAAAAGCATCTTCTGTGGCTCAGGTGGTGACTACCTTACAAGAAAGAGGAGCAATGGAATACACTATTGTAGTAGCTGAAACAGTGGATTCTCCAGCTACATTACAATACCTCGTCCCTTATACAAGAGCAGCTCTGGTTGAATATTTTATGTACCGTAAACGTCACACTTTAATCATTTATGACGATCTCTCCAAACAAGCACGGGCTTATCGCCAAATGTCTCTTCTATTACGAAGACCACCAGGTCGCAAAGCTTATCCAAGGAATGTTTTTTATTTACATTCGTGTCTTTTGGAAAGAGCCGCTAAATTAAGTTTTCAGTTAGGTGAAGGAAGTATGACTGCTTTACCTATAGTTGAAACTCAATCAGGAGATGTTTCAGCTTATATTCCTACTAATGTAATTTCCATTACAGATGGCCAAATATTCTTATTTGCCGATCTATTCAATGCTGGAATCAGACCCGCTATTAATGTTGGTATTTCAGTTTCCAGAGTTGGATCGGCGGCTCAAATTAAAGCCATGAAACAAGTAGCTGGTAAATTAAAATTGGAATTAGCACAATTTGCAGAATTAGAAGCTTTTGCCCAATTCGCTTCTGATCTTGATAAAGCTACGCAAAATCAATTAGCAAGAGGTCAACGATTGCACCAGTTGCTTAAACAATCCCAATTAGCTCCTCTTACCGTGGAAGAACAGATAATAACTATTTATACTAGAACGAATGGTTATCTTGATTCATTAGAAATTGGACAGTTAAGGAAATTTCTTGTTGAGTTACATGCTTACTTAAAGACGAATAAACCTCAATTCAAAGAAATCATATCTTCTACCAAGACATTAACTGGGGAAGCAGAAGCCCTTTTGAAAGGAAGCTATTCAAGAACAGATGGAATTCTTTTTACTACAGTAACAGGTAGAAAAAAATTGATTAATCATTTAATAACTTTATAATTTAACTTTCCAATTTTTAGAATTGGTATCTTTTAATATCTTTTTATTTCATTTGAATATAATATATATATATATATATATATATATATATATATATAAATAAAATGAATTCGAATGAAAATCGAAAAAAAAAAGAAGAAATAAAATAGAAGGACAAGGTATAATTGCATATATTTGCATATAGGATTTGAACCTATACCTAAGGTTTAGAAGACCTCTGTCCTATCCATTAGACAATGGACGCTTCTATTTTTTTTTCTTTTATTCTTTAACCTTTTGTAGTTAATAAGGTTAAAGAATAAAAGAATTCTATATTCTATATATAGAAAATAAATCAAATTCAATTGCATATAAATAACTAAAACTAAATTAAGAAATGAAAATGAATAATTGATAAAGTAATTAAAAATTCTAGATTCATTCTATAATAAAAAAGATAGATTCAAATAAAATAAATAGAGAATATAAGCAGGTAGTGGGAATCGAACCCACATCATTAGCTTGGAAGGCTAGGGGTTATAGTCGACGTTGATTCATCATTTTGATTTCAATTTAACGTCTCTAATTCAAAATCGAATATGAAACTTTTGTTTCATTCGGCTCCTTTACGGAAAAAATTAAAAGATGGAAAATCAAAAAATTGACCCATAACATTTATGTCAGCCTTTTTGTTTTGTATGAATAAGTTTAAAACATCTTGCTTTTTAAATGATTCCTCTAGAAGAGCAGTATTCTAATAATCTATGTTTTTTTTTTGTTACTTCGTTCTCTATTTCTATTTAATAGAATCTTTAGGAAAAGAATAAAATTTCTGTCAAGCTAAAAAAATGTAGATGTCTCTAGTAAACTAAAATAATCATTTATTTTGCTTCAATCTCTACTATAAAAAAAAATGGAAGATTTAGTTACGATTAGAAATAAACTTTCTATATCTCTCTCTATTGATCCTTTCGTCATACTCAAAAAAATTCGGATTATAGATCCACTTCCAAAAACTTATGTTTCATAATTTTAGAACTCAATTTGTCAATTTAGAGTTGATTCTTCTTGTATACAAATTATGATAATGTATATTATACCCCAAATCATTCATTGAGGGTATAAAGGATTCCCTTTAAGTAAGAAATAAAGTTTTTGATCAGAATATGAATCAAACAAGGGATCCCTTAACTATTTAGGGATTCATGGAACGAATCGCACTTTTACCACTAAACTATACCCACTGTAATATAATTATTGTATCTTTTATCGAACAAAGCAATCAGACAAAATAAATAAAGAAATAGAGGGGCAGAATATATATATATATATTCTAATAATTCGAGTATTGACATGTTTCATTAGAGGATCTTCTAATGAAATTTGAAAAACGGGATGAATTACATTTTTGGATTTTGTTTTTGCTGAAGGTATTTTTTTTTATTAACATTTTTTTTAACATATCATATATATAATTTAATATAAAATTTACGTTACTTGAAAAAAAGAGAAGGCCATAAAAAAGGACATTTTGATATTATCTTATTTTGGTTTTTTATCATAGGAATTAATCTGTATCTCTTATTTCCGTTTGATCGTGTTTAAATTACAAAGTATTTTTTTTTCGAATGAAATATATTCAACTCAAATAAATCATTGTTATTCAATATTCATGGGAATAAAAAGAGTCCAACTAGGTACTGGCCGGGCTCTTTGGCTGTAGAAAAAAGAAAAAAGGAAACTAAGAGAAGAATATATATATATATATATATAAAATGAATAGAAATCAAATAAAAAAAAAGAGATAAAAAATAAACTAAAAAGAAGTCTTTTTTTTCAAGCTCCATTTTTTGCTTTATGTGGTATAACATAAACAAAGTAATTCTATTTTTCAATTGGGGAGAGATGGCTGAGTGGACTAAAGCGTCGGACTTTTTTCTTATTCTTTACACCCTGGATTACGTCCTCGATCGTTAGATAGGAATCTGAAGATGAAAAAAGAAACGAAGAATATCACTACCGTGTAAACAAATAGTTTTAGAGTAAGTATTATAAAATCTCCAAGATAATTAAAAAACGACAAAGAAAGAGAATAGATTCTCTTATATTACTACACATTTTGTTTCTTTTAATACTAAGTTTCTAAAAAATGAAGTCTTTTTGAGGATATATATAAGATAAGTTTCAAAAATGAATTTGGAGTAAGAGTCGAGTCTTTTATTACAAATTATCAATAATTACTTTTACCAAAAATCCTCTTTCATATCTGTAATCTAGCTATTATATTGGTGATGGGCTCAAATCGAATAATAAGATTTGGATTTCTCAATTGGCAAAACGTAGATGATGAGATGGTCCGTATTTTTTCGTATATATCTAAAAATTTCAATATTGGAATCGATAATTCACACGGTAAGACTTATTTGATCTTATAAATTGTTAAAATGTTTGAATGTTAATTTTCTGATAAATTCTGAATTTTTTTTTAAGAGATTACTCAAATTACTGATCTCATTGAAAACTTACAGCAGCTTGCCAAACAAAAGTTAAAAGAAAAAAGAGTAAGGGTATTACAGGCATAATATCCACAATTGGATTCAAGAAAGCGTAGGTTTCGGGCAATTTCGCCGAGAAAAAACTACTTGAATAAAGGACGGAGTGAATACAAATATAGACCAAATTAAAGATATTAAGCATAACAAACATTTTGTTCTTTAAGAAAATAAAAATGATTTTTTTTGAATTAGAATTAGAATTTTTATTGTATTTTATGAAAAGAAATTAATATTAATTTATGATATGAATAAAACTAAAAAAAATGAATCAAATAAGATAAACTCCTCCAAAATCCTTCTTTCATTTGAACTGGATAAGTTCAAAAGATTTAGATTTTTTATTCTGAAATAAAAAAAATTGAAGAAATCATACTTCTATACAATATCTTAATTGAATTGTACAAATGATCAATAAATTTAGTCTTATCCTATCTACATTTATCTATATATAGATACAGATAGATATGTAGATACGCATATAAAAATAGTAGCAAAAAAATTTTCTATAGAAATTTTTGAATTGGAATTGACGAACAACCAATATCAATAATAGTGTTTATTAGTGTAAAATCAAAAATGGGGCGTGGCCAAGTGGTAAGGCAATGGGTTTTGGTCCCGCTATTGGGAGGTTCGAATCCTTCCGTTCGAGAGCATATATTGGAATATAAATTGTATATCAGAATTCAAATTATCCCCCTTTTTAAAATTATCCGGCTCTAATTCTAAATCAACTTGCTTTCAAATATATAGATTCAAAAACAAGTCGAGTTTTTTTTTACTTTCTTTTTTGTGTAATCATTGTTTTAATGTAATCATTTCATTATATATATCTATTAAAATTTGATAATTTTTTCATATTTCTTTTTTCTAATATTTTGAAATTCCCATTTTTTTACTTTACAAATTCTAAAAAGAAAGTAGAAAATAAATTGATAAAATACTGAGTTAATTTTAATTTACGTCTTTACTTTTAAAAAAGTTTTTGTTATATAGAAGAAAAACCGAGACGTAAAAAGGATAGATTATTATGTATCGATTGAATCAATGATTATTCACGATTCCATAATTGAATCAATTACATACTGGATCCAAGCAAAAGGAATGTTATGGTAAAACTTCATTTGAAACGATGTGGTAAAAAGCAACGTGCGACTTGAAAGACATGATTCGATTAGCTGTGGATTCTTACATCCGCCATTTTTTCTAGTATAGAGAAATGAACATGCTCTTGACTCGACATCGTTTGTTCTGTTCCACTAGAACTTATTGTTTTGGGGACAGGAAAGAAGTTGATGATGTAAATAGTATAATAAAAAATAATTTCTTGCATTTCTTCTTTCACAAGATCAGTTTATATACACAATATACAAGCGTATGACTAAGCTAGAATTAGGGAACTGACTAGCTATAATTAGGGAACTAACTAGTTATAATCAAGGGACGAAATATACACCTAACTAATATAGCAAATACACTAAATCAGAATATATTAACATATATTCTAACACTCGCCTGCAGTCTAAGCGGGAGGTCGTCGAATGCAAAGACTGTCCCGAAAATCCTCAAATAACACCAACGGAAGGCCTTTGATGAAAATATCTGCAATCTGATGACGTGAGGGGACATGTAACACTCGAACATGGCCATGAGCAACCTTTTCCTGAACAAAATGTATATTCATTTCAATATGCTTAGTGCGTTGATGTTGAACAGGATTGCCAGCTAGGTAGATCGCACTAACATTATCACAGTAGACCAATGTAGCTTTTTGAATTGGACAATGAAGCTCCAAAAGCAAGTTTCTCAACCAACAGGATTCAGACACCACATTGGCAACCCCTCGGTATTCAGCTTCTGCACTAGATCGTGATAGCGTAGCCTGTCTTTTGGCTGACCAAGAGATTAAGTTGTCACCCAAAAAAACACAATAACCAGAGGTAAAATGATGAGTATTTGGGCAGCCACCCCAATTAGCATCAGTATAAGAGAGAAGAGTGGATGTGGAAGAGGGATAGAGATGAAGACCAAAATCCAGAGTACCCTGAATGTAGCACAAAATGCGCTTGAGAGCGTGCATGTGTTCTTCCCTAGGGTCATGCATGAATAAACATACCTGTTGCACTGCATATGTAATGTCAAGTCTTATGAAAGTAAGGTACTGGAGAGCCCCTGCAAGACTCCTATAAAGAGAGGGATCCTCAAATGGTGTGCCGGTAGTAGCACTAAGCTTGGGTTTCGTATCAATAGGTGTAGAAGATGGCTTACAGGAAGACATACCAGCTCGGTCAATAATCTTGGCAGCATATTTCTTTTGTGATAAAAATAAACCACTTGCATGACGAGTCACTGCTATGCCCAGAAAATAGCTCAACTGTCCCAAGTCCTTCATAGCAAATTCGGAGCTAAGAAGGGATATGATAGATCTCCGGAGCTTATTCGAGGAAGTAGTCAAAATGATATCATCCACATACAGTAATAGGTAAGCCATAGAGGTACCTTGATGATAAATGAATAGAGAATGATCCAAAGTGTTGTGAGAGAAGCCAAGAGTACGTACATAGTCAGCAAATCTCTTATACCAAGCCCGTGGGGCCTGTTTAAGCCCATAAAGAGATTTCTTCAGCAAACACACATGATTAGGCCGATCAAGATCCCGAAAACCCAAAGGTTGATGCATGTAAACAATCTCTTTGAGTTCTCCATGTAAGAACGTGTTTTTGACATCAAGTTGATGAATAGGCCAATCTTTAGACAAAGCTAAACTGAGAACTGTGCGAATAGTTGCCGGTTTGACCACCGAACTAAATGTCTCACCACAATCCACGCCAACCTGTTGAGTTTTACCATCACCTACAAGACGGGCTTTATGCCTCTCAAAAGAACCATCAAAATTTTCTTTATGAGCAAAAATCCACATAGACCAAATTACATTAACATTAGATGGACGGGGCACTAACTCCCACGTCTTATTTTTAATAAGAGCATCATATTCGTCATCCATAGCCTTTTTCCAATTCTGGTCACGAAGGGCAGACACGGGATTGCGGGGTAGTGGGGATTTGGACACAGTTGTAAGAAGATTGAAGGACTTCTTAGGCTTAAAAATCCCATGTTGGTTGCGGGTAACAGGCCTTTTTAGTGAGCTTGTGTGTGAGCTTGTGGCTGGGCTTGGAAGAGGTATAGGTAGAGGAGAAGAAGATGTGGCTGGGCATGGCCCAATAGGCCTGGGAGAGCTTCGGTGCTGGCTGGGCAGGTCTGTTTCAGGAGTAGGTAGGGGAGCATTCTGTGAGCTACTTTGAGTGGAGAAATGATGGATTATGTAAGGTGAATGTCCATCATCTAGAAACTTATAAGTGAGTGTTTTGGGGGTATGCAACTTTGAAAAAGGAAATTGATTTTCATTAAAGAGCACATGACGACTAATTATGATTTTTCTAGAAGAGACATCATAGCATTTATACCCATGGTGATTCAGAGGATATCCCAAAAAAACACAAGGAGTGGAACGGGATTGAAGTTTGTTTATGGTGGTAGATGGAATAAGAGGATAACATAAACACCCAAACACTCGAAGATGAGAATAAGATGGATCCTTTTGATAAAGGATTCGGAAAGAAGAGTTGTAGTTTAAGAAGGTATGTTGCCATTTGTAAAGCATGGTGCCAAAACGAAGGGGGAAGAGAAGCATGGGCTAATAACGTACGAATAATGTTGTTAATCGTATGAATTTGTCTTTCGGCTTTCCCATTTTGAGGAGAAGTATGAGGACATGAAAAGCAAAAAGAAATACCATTAGCTTGACAAAATTCTCGAAATGACTTATTATCAAATTCCGTACCATTATCATATTGTATACTTTTGATGTCTCGTTCAAATTGAGTTTGGATGTATGATTTGAAATTCAAAAATGCGGCAAAGGTTTGAGATTTTTGTGATAAAGGAAAAGTCCATAAAAATTTTGAATAATTATCCACAAACAAGACATAATATCTATGACCCGAGGAATTCAATACAGGTGATGTCCAAAGATCACTATGGATAATATCAAATGGCATAATAGTGTGAGATTTTGAAGCATAAAAAGGCAACTTAACATGTTTCCCAAGAGAACATGAATGACAAATACGAGAGTCCTTAATTTGATTACATTCAATCAATTTATTCTTCCTAAGAGAGTTAAGAACAGGTGCTCCCGAGTGACCCAAACGGTCATGCCAAAGAGATGGTGCTAAGGCTGCAAAAGTAGATGGTGATGTGGCTGGAGTTGTACGCTTAGTGATAGGATAAAGCTCGCCCCGACTCTCACACCTCATCAGTGGCATCCACATCTGAAAGTCCTTCATAGAAAATCCAAATGGATCAAATTCAACAATATTAGAGTTATCAGTTGTAAACTTCCTAACTGACACTAAGTTTTTAACAAGTTGAGGAGCATGTTGGACATTATTTAAGGATAGGGGAGGACATGGGGAAGACAATGTTGTGTGACCATAACCATGAATTAGAATTGAATGACCATTACCAACAATTATACCACGTTTATTGCTCATATTAAAATAAGACGCGAGGTTACCTTGTGCAGAAGTCATGTGAGACGTAGCACTAGTGTCCATGTACCAATTTGCATCCAATGGAGTGAGCTCGAGAGTATGCATTGCCGCTTCTATGTCTATTGGAGTCGGTGTTGCTGTGTATGCTTGTGGAGGTCTGGGCCCCAGAATACCAAGTTGTACTTGTTGCCGCTGCTGTCCGAAATTAGGCCTGGCCCATGAGGTGGAAGGCCATGGACATGGAGGTAAAGCCCACGGAGCCATCCATTGCCAAGGCCATGCTTGTTCGCCAGACTAAGGAGCATTAGTCTGGGCCTGCTGGTCGGCATGCTGCTGTCCACCACCACGGTGGTTGCCACCTGTCCTATCCCCACTGTTGGCACCACCCTTTCCCCCACCATGGCCATCGTTGTTGCTGCGATTTTTCCCACTGTTATTGTTGCGGTTTTGTTGCTTCTTTCAGCCATTATGATGGTGAGTTGAAGAGATATGATCAGAAACCTCATGAGATTCATCTGTGTCACAAGCAACCATAGCAACGAATGAGTTCTTGACCATTTTCTTGGCAAGGCCTGCCTCTTCAAGAGTGAGCATCGAACGGACTTGGTAAAATGGGGGCAATGGATCTCGTTGGCAAATGAGAGTGGCGACATTATTGTAGGGGTCAGTGAAACCAGAGACAAGTTCTTTGAACCAGTCAGTTGTTGTCGACAGGAGAGCCAACATTCTTGAGTTGATCCGACAAAGATTTGAGATGTTGACAATAGGCAGAAACATTAGGGAAATCAGTCATGTCAGTGTGGGTGAAGTCATACTCAAGAGCGGCGGCACGAGAATGTTTGTTATCCTGGAATATATCATGCAATCTATTCCAAGCCGCTTGTGCCGTGGAGTCGGGTTCAAGAATGGTATGTAAAAGATCATTCGAAATAGTGGCATAAATCCACTAAAGAACCGTAGCATCAAGGGTCGACCATAGTTCGTCTTCCTCCTTTGTTTTAGGCGTTTGGTCTGTGCCTTCTGTCGGAGGAAGAATATGATCAATTACTCTATGGGATCGTGCGTGAATTTTGAAGAGTTCCGCCCACGTCGCGTATTGGACATTTTCCATCTCAAGGGTGATGGGAATATGGTTCTTGATGTTGGAGACAGCAAGAGCAAGGTGAAAGGAGGATTTTGAGGTTGACATGGAGGCTAACAGTAAGAAGAAGAAGATGATGAAAGATGGGCAGAGCAGCGCTAGGGCTGGGAGCGGAAGTTAGAGAAAGGGTGAAGGATCTTTCCCTAGAATATACACCTAACTAATATAGCAGATACACTAAATCAGAATATATTAACATATATTCTAACATAGTACATGATGGAGCTTGAGTTTATTTATTTCTCAGGGGCAAGTATCTAAGGTTAGTGAAAATTAATAAGTTAGAAAAACTTCATAAGTATATTTTTGATAGAAAAATCGAAAGGATCCAATTTGAGCAAGGTTAAAAAAAATGGTTGAAATTAGTAAAATAGTTTTGATCAAAAGTGTAGCCGCAAGAATTAATCTTCTATTTTTATGATTCTTGTATTTCAGAGAAAGAAAAAATGGCATGTTGCTGCCATTTTTGAAAAGATTTAAGATTCCCGAAGTAATGTCTAAACCCAATGATTCAAAGAAAAGCTAAAAGATCATGGAAAAAGTAAATACCATTTTCAAATTGTCTCATCAATTCGATTATAAAAAATTCTAAAAAAGAAAATAAATTATAAAGAAACGAAACACGTACAAAAAAGGGGAATAGAGACCACTCAATAAATGAAATAGCTACTAAAGGCTTTTTTCTTTTTAGTTATTTGAGAATTATCCAATTTGAGTTATGGGGTTATAAATAGGAGGAGTTTTTTTTCAGAAAGAAAATACGAAAGAAAAATACTTAAGTCATAGTTTAATTGATTTAATGATTTTATTGATCGATTTGACATCATAATTTTCTACATACATCTCATTTTTTATTTTTTCGAACCGTACGAGGATAAAACTTCTTATACATTTTGAGGGGGTGCATTATTTATCTATCTCTATCCCAATGAGCCATTTATCGAATCGTTGCAATCGATGTTCGATCCCGAAGAGAGGGAAGAGATCTTCAGAAAGTGGGTTTTTATGATCCAATAAAGAATCAAACCTATTTAAATATTTCAGTTATTCTATATTTCCTTGAACAAGGCGCTCAACCTACAGGAACTGTTCAAGATATTTCAAAAAGGGCAGGTGTTTTTATGGAACTTAGTTCAAATCAACAAACGAAATTCAATTAATGAAATAAACAAGGGGGGGTGCAGATGACTTGTATATAGATTTTGATAACTTTTTTCTCTTTTATCCCCCCACTCTCTTGTTCTATTCATACCTAATTTTGATTATTTCTTGTTGTTTATATAGAATGATAGGCTGTAATTTTCTATAGCCAGAAAAATAAATGAAAATTTTATTACACTTCAAAACAAAATGAAAAAATGTATACAGATAAAAGATAGAATATCGGAAAAAGCAAAAAAAAAAAAAATAGTCACTAAATGAAGTAATTGGACTTATAAATAGATTACCCCCCATGAGGTGATTTTTTTTTTTTAGCATTTCTTTTTAATACTCACTGGCTCTTTATTATTTTCAATTACTAATCCGAGTTATTTGAAATGATGCTTTTAACATTATAACATATGTATTTTTCAATTTTTTTAACTCATCACTCATGTATCCCCTAACCTTTTAACTCATCACACATATACTCCTCAAATTTTAAACACATCATAGATGTACCCCTTAATTTTTAAACACATTATACATGTACCCCCTAAACTTTTAAAATCATCGCATCGCATGTACCCCATTAACTTTTTATCACATTAGAGACGCACTCCCATGTTTAAAAAAGAAAATAAGGGTATTTTTGAGAAAAATAAAAATATTATAAAAGTTATGTACCAATCAAATGACAGAAAAAGTTAATAGAGTTAATTCCGTCTACAATGGAGGAGGTGCAAGTGTAATGTGATATCAAAAGTTAAGGAGTTTTGTGTAGAGATAAAAAAAAAAAAAAAGGAGGGGATGCATGTGTAATTAAAACAAACCTCAGGGACGTTGCTGTAATTTGCTCTTTTTAATATTTTTAAAAATTATTGAACTTTCAGTTGGAATTAAAAATATTGAAATGATGGATTAAAATTAGAGATAATTATTAAGAAAAATTCACAAAAATATTCTTAATTATTTTTTCTTTTTTTTTAACGACAAATATTAATTCATTATTTTTGTAATAATGGGAGAATTCTTGAAACCCACAAAACCTCTCTATCCTTTCTTCTCCCATTAATCACCAAGTCACAATCTTATAACTCCTCTTAAAAACATTAATATTCTCGTTAGATATTGATAACTAAAAATGCTATATTTCATTATTGTTATTCTGCCCTTCTTTTTCTGGGACAAATTTTTATTCTACTTTGTATACAAAGAGATGTATAATCATGGATACATAACTTTTGTTTTTCAATAATCATATATTAATCATTGATAAATATAGCAAAACTACTCAACCACGTGTGATTTGTGCCAGTAATTCAGTAGAATTCATCCAAACAATTAGTTATTTGCATAATTATTTTTCCCCTTTCTACTAAAATAGTGTTAAAACTTTTCGACTTCTCTCAAAATGGTCATTCATTAAATTTTCTACAAAATAAAAAATAAACAACCTCAAAAGTAGACAATTAAAAAATTATAAACAAATTAAACTATTATTCAAAACTCAACTTAGAGAAACACAAACCAGGTTCAAAATTCAAAATCACGACATACACATAATTATTCGGAAATAACCGTAATATGTCAATTATCAATATGTGATGTTGATCATAGATGACAATTCACCAAAAAAGAAAAAATGTCCATGGGTGTCAATATTTCTAGTTTGGGAATTGAAAGCTCACCTAATAACCACTACTTATGGACAAGCAGCCTACAACATGCATGCACTGTGTTAGCTATATATGTGATGCAGATCACAAGTGTCAATATCAATTTTCAATTAAGTGGACAAGAAAATAAGGGCATTTTTGAGAAAAAGAAAAATATTATAAAAGTTATGTACATGACAAAAAAAGTTAATAGAGTTAACTCCATCTACAATTGAGGGGGTGCAAGTGTAATATGATATCAAAAGTTATGGGGTTTTGTGTAGGGATAAAAAAAAAGAAGAGGATGCATATGTAATTAAAACAAATCTCAGGAGCGTTGCTGTAATTTTCTCTTTTTAATATTTTAAAAAATTATTGAACTTTCAGTTGGAATTAAAAATATTGAAATGATGGATTAAAATTAGAGATAATTATTAAGAAAAATTCACAAAAATATTCTTAATTATTTTTTCTTTTTCATGTTTTCTAACGACAAATATTAATTCACTATTTTTGTAATAATGGGAGAATTCTTGAAACCCACTAAACCTCTCTATCCCTTCTTCTCCCATTAATCACCAAGTCACAATCTTATAACTCCTCTTAAAAACATTAATATTCTCGTTAGATATTGATAACTAAAAATGCTATGTTTCATTATTGTTATTCTGCCCTTCTTTTTCTGGGACAAATTTTTATTCTACTTTGTATACAAAGAGATGTATAATCATGGATACATTACTTTTGTTTTTCAATAATCATATATTAATCATTGATAAATATAGCAAAACTACTCAACCACGTGTGATTTGTGCCAGCAATTCAGTAGAATTCATCCAAACAATTAGTTATTTGCATAATTATTTTTCCCCTTTCTACTAAAATAGTGTTAAAACTTTTCGACTTCTCTCAAAATGGTCATTCATTAAATTTTCTACAAAATAAAAAATAAAAAACCTCAAAAATAGACAATTAAAAAATTATAAACAAATTAAACTATTATTCAAAACTCAACTTAGAGAAACACAAACCAGGTTCAAAATTCAAAATCACGACATATACATAATTATTCGGAAATAACCGTAATATGTCAATTATCAATATGTGATGTAGGGATAGCAATGGATAGGGTATGGGTAGGGTACTATAGTACCGGTCTTCATACCCGTGTTTGAAAAAAGTACCTGTCCCCGGCCCCATACCCGTGCGGGTAATAATTTCAATCCCCATCCCCATACCCTCTAGGTACTTATGTACCCATACCCGCACCCGCGACCCGCACTTTTCATATATATAAAATTATAAATTATAAAAAAAAAAAAAAAAAACTTAGGGGATGTATTAGATTAGGATTGTTTAAGATTTGAATGACTTTTTTTTTTTTTTTTGTAAAAATGTCTTGGGTATTCAATCAGGATTGTTAAATGATAAAAAATAATCTGATGGTATTCAATCAAGATTATTAAGATTTTTTTCAGAGGGCAACAAAATCTTGTAGTATTCGATTGAGATTTTGAACAACGCAAAAAAAAGTCATCTATTATTCAAAATTATAAAGATTTTATAGACTTTTTAGTTGATCATATAAATACCAAACCCAACAAACAATCACATTCAACTATAAGAGACTTTTCTTTCTCATCATAGACTTTTTTATTTATTTCATTCTCTTTGCTTTGGAGGCAGTGACATGATCTGTCACCCACACATTTTTTTGTGTTTCAAGGTGAGACTTTTCATATGATTCTAATAGTGATGTGTTTATATCTCAAAATCACTATGAATCAATTTACAAGCCTACAATGTAGTCCACTGTCTCATTCATTTTAAGTTCATAAATTCTTAATGAAATGAAAATTTTCATAAGAGAAGTAGATCTGAGTCTAGAGGAAGTTTTAACTCGGGACAAACAATCAAGTTAAAGTTTTAAAAAACTTTTATAAACTATTGCAGTCAATTTTGAAAAAATATATAATTTAACATAGGAAACAAAGAACAATGTTTGGGATGCTATAAAACATAGACAACTTTAGATATTCTTCAAGTTAGGCAAATGATTAATGTTTTGATTATCATGTATTTTTTGTTGAATTATTTGATTTATATTTTGATGACATTATTGATTTTATGAGTTAAATGAAACATTTTATATTTTTGACTAATATTTTGTTATTATTTTTCACTATTACTTTATGAAAATTTGTGAAAAATATATCTCAAAATGCATTAATAGTTTGTAACTTTGATTTTGAGTTCATGTACATTATTAGTATGTGAGATGGTTCGGCTTATGATAATTTGTGATTAGTCTGTGTTCAATAATATTTTCAAGCACATTCTTGTTGCCTTGTGTTTAGTAGTTTTGAATATATATATTTTTTTCTAGAAATCCATAAAATCTTTTCAAATCTTATCTTATAAATATGTGAAATCGTTTCAAATCCTATATTCTAAATCCAAATTATAAAATCCTAATCACAAAAGTCTTCTTAAAAATCTTTTAACATTTTTTAGTTTCCTACAAAATCTTCAAGACTTTTTTATGTCAAAAAAGTCTTTTAAAATCCTAATCCAATACACCCTTATATAATATTAAAATCAAACAAATATTGATTTATATAAATAAATAACATTACAAAAATAATCATTCAACATAAATCTAAACAAAATCTCTAATTAAACGGGAAAAACTAATATATTTTAAAAACTAATTAGTTTATAATTATATATTAAAAATAAAACACAAATAGATATAATATTTTAACTTCATCATTCGAATTAATTTCTCCATATTTTGCAAATGCTTATTTCCATAGTTTCTATATTGCTTTGAACTACTAATACAAATAAAAATTAAATCATAATAGAATATCAAAATTAACATATAAAAAAATAATTAAAATAATAAATAGATAATTAAATAATTTTAATTGAATAATTTAAATAATAAAATTATAATATATTAATTAATATGTATATACATGCGGGGCGGGGTGGGATGGGTACTACGATACCCGTACCCGCACCCATCCCCGTGAGATTTTGTAAGTAAATACCCGCCTCATCCTCATCCCCAAATATGAGGGTTATTACCCTACTCACGTATGGGTATTTTTGCGGGTGTCCGTAGGGTCTGGGTCCATATTGCCATCCCTAATATGATGTTGATCATAGATGACAATTCACCAAAAAAGAAAAAATGTCTTTGGGTGTCAATATTTCTAGTTTGGGAATTGAAAGCTCACCTAATAACCACTACTTATGGACAAGCAGCCGACAACATGCATGCACTGTGTTGGCTATATATGTGATGCAGATCACAAGTGTCAATATCAATTTTCAATTAAGTGGACAAGAATATGATAAAAGAAACAAATATCAAACTATACTTTTTTTTTTTATCTTTATTTATATAATATTGGTTTAAATATAATATAGTCCCTCTAATTTAACATTTTTTTTTTAATTTTAATCCCTGTAACGTTTTTTATTAGTTTATTTGTATTAGTCCCTTTGAAAAATATTTGATAGAAACTAATAACAAATTATCTACATACGAGAGGGATCCAAAATAAAATTCTATAATTTAGCATAAACTAAAATAAAATATTGATAATCTAAAACCGAGGACCTAGAACATATTTTTGCTAAATTAAAAAATAAAAATATTAAAAATACACTCTTTTTAAACACATACTCTTCTACACATACTATTCCATGACTCTTCTTAATTACTTTTGTAGTTTTTAAGAAAATTCAAGGCCCAATGCTTTTTTGTTTTGTTTTTATAGCAGAACATTTCCAACGCTGATACCAACTCGATGGGCATCACATCACAGTGTTCACCAGAGAAAAAATAATAAAATAAAAAGTTGTCACCACAATCAACCTTGAACACCCATTCAAAAATTAATTTCAGCTGATTAACGACAACCAGTCTGCATAGATATATATAACATTATATCTATTTGCAAAGATGATAAGAAAATATATCTTTGAAGGTAAATTTAAAATAAAATCATAAAAATTCAATAAATTAGGTGCGTTTAGAAGATATTTTTTATTTTTATTTTCTAAAAACAATTTTCAGTTTCAGACTTTCAAATATTAATTAAAAATTTATTTATAAAAGTGAAAACATTAAAAATGATGTCATTAAATGATAAAAATGTTTATAAAAGTGAAAATGTTAAAAATGTCAAATCATTATTTTTAATTTTTAATCATTTTTAAAAAATATTTTCTTTTAAATTGTTTTCAAAAATTAAACAAATGTATTTTCAGATAATTTTTTATTTTCTCTTGAAAATGAAAACAAAAAATAAAAAAACAAAAAAAACCACCTTATTTTTTTACTAACGAGTCATTTTGAAATTTGCTAGCCCCTTCTTTCCTATAAATTAGTTCCTTAGTATTCAAAGTACATCAACCAAATCAGCCTCTCTCTCTCTCCCTCCCTCCCTCCTCAAATAATCACTTACAAATCACAAGACAGAAAACCATGTCTGATGTAACCTCATCATCACTTCCAATTTTGGCCCAGGAGGCAAAACCTCCCTCAAACTTCACTCGACCCACTGCAAATTTTCATCCTTCCATTTGGGGGGATTATTTTCTTTCCTATGTTCCTAGTTCCTTGGTGTGTACATATCTCCCTACCTTCATATAATCTTCTTTTTTTAATCTATTTATTTAAGATGATAGATTTACATTTATGTATATATATATATTAGAATACACTAAGATCTTGTTTGGAATTTTTTTTTGAAAAGTACTTATAAAAGAAGAAAAAAAACATGAAATTAGTTTCACCCCTATGTTAAAATTAACTTATGTATAAGATAAAGTTAGTCTTTTTCAAGAAATTAAACATAATTTCTACAAGTTAGTTTTTACTTTTTACCTAACATAATTTTAGTTTATAGAATAAATTTATTTCATTTTATTCTGTTATCTTCTTCTCTATAAGTGTTTCTGTAAAAATTTATTCGAACATATATAGCCTAATTTTAGTACGTAATGTGCAAAGTTTATGCATCAAACTACTGAATTTTTCATGATGATAATATTTACTCATATCTAATGTTTAGAAAAAAAGTTGTAGGTATAATTTATAATTTCTCATTAATTTAACATTAATGTATGATTTAAAATTAAAGCACAATACATATTAAAACAAACATTTCAAATGAAGTAGTGAGTAATTTTAAAATTCATAAGATTTATCTGTTTAATCATGTGTGTGAGGCACAAGGACATGAAAATAGCTAGAAATCATAAAACATATTATTCTTAACTAACTTTTTTTTCACATAATTAGATATGACTTATATCATGCCTGTTACTTATCTACACTTCAACAGGAATGCATATATGCTGGCAGGGACGGATCCACGGGGGCAAGTCCCCTCCCTTTAATATATATATATATATAATAAATATTAATAAATAAAAATTATTAAAAAAAATACATTTTTAAGTTAATATTTTTTTATTAGTAATAAATATTTAATTTAATTATATTTTTATTTTATTTTATTTTAATTTTTAACATATTTTACTCTTAATAAATTAATTTGACACTTTTTATCTTCAATTATTTAAAATCTTGCAAATTTTACTCTATCATTTTATCTTTACATCATATAATTACATATTTTATTCTCATTTTTAAAAAAAAAAAATTGACAATTTTGTACCCATTTTTTAAAATTTTATATTAAATATTTTTTTTTCAAAATTTAACTTCAATTTTTGTAAAAAAAAATTATAACCCTTCTCTACCTAAATTTCTGGATCCATTCCTGTACGCTGGTAATATATTTTAACATAAATTTTTAATTATTGACTAAAATTTCTTAAAAACTTAACATTGTGAGTGAAATTAAACTTCTTAATCATGAAACTCACATAATTAATTTTTTTTTTATTAATTCTTAATAATTTTTAATTAATAATTAATAAAAAAAAAAATGCAATTGTCAATACTTATCTAAAAGGATTAGACTTTTCATCGATTAATACTACTACTACTTCAGGAAAGTGATAGTCATATCCAACAAGTTCAACCATTAAAAGAAGATGTGAGGAAGATGCTTGTCTCTCCTATTGATAACAATTTCTCTTTCAAATTAAACTTTATTGATTCAGTCCAACGTTTGGGTGTTTCCTATCATTTTGAACATGAAATTGATGGAGCATTACACCATATTTATGACATTTCAACAAAGGACAATAGTATCATAGCTCTTGATAGTGATGGTCTTTATCATGTGGCTCTCCTCTTTCGGTTGCTTAGGCAACATGGATATCGCATTTCATCAAGTATGTATATCTGGTATTGCATTATGGGGTTCTGAGGGAGAATTAGATACAATTACTGCATTACACTTTAATAGAGAGAGTTGGCTTAATTACTTGAGTTTGGATACACGTAGTAAGATTTTTTTGGATACACTTTAATAGACCCATTTTTACAAGTTGTTTGATTTAAAATATAATAATATATACACATTTGGAATTAACACATGTTTATATTAAACAGATGTATTTTCCAAATTCAAGGACCAAACTGGAAACTTTAGCGAAATGGTAGTAAATGATATTCAAGGAATGTTAGGGTTGTATGAAGCAGCTGAACTAAGATTTTATGAAGAGATACTTGAAGAAGCGCATGATTTCACTCTTATTCAGCTAACTAAGTCTCTAACTACCCAACTAAGTCCCTCTATGGCTGCACAAGTGAAACATAGCTTAAATAGGTCACTTCGCAAGGGATTGCCTAGGCTGGAGGCAACACATTACATGTCTTTCTACCAACAAGATCCTTCCCATGCTCAAAATTTGCTCAAATTTGCAAAAATGGATTTTAATATGTTGCAGGAGCTGCATCAGAAAGAAGTTAGAAATGTGACCAAGTAATATCTTTCTCAAAAATTAAATACAATCTCTAATTTCATTAGATTAATAAATGAATCCAAGTCTAAGATCCCTTTTTTTGGAATTAACCAATATCGGATTTGGTGATCAGGTGGTGGATTAAGGATTTAAATGTCTCAGCCAAATTGCCATTTGTACGAGATAGGATTGTAGAATGTTACTTTTGGATTTTGGGAATATACTTTGAGCCACAGTATTCTCTTGCTAGAAGTATAACAACAAAAGTAATTTCTCTATGTTCTGTCATTGATGACATGTATGATGCCTATGGAACCATTGACGAACTTGAGCTTTTCACCAATGCAATTGAGAGGTTAGACACATCAAAATTATATATATACCATTATATCTTTAGTGTATTTTTTCAAATGTATCAAACTCAAATTTTGATGAATAACTAACAGGTGGGATGCTTGTTGCTTGGTTGATCTCCCAGAATACATGAAAGTGTGTTATATGGCAATTTTGAATGTTTTTGAAGAAATAGAGGAAGAGATGAAAAACCAAGGAAAAGTATATTGCATCAAGTATGCTAAGAAAGAGGTATTGTTAATTTTTTTATTAATATCTTTGCAAGAGTTACCTACAATCTTTTCTTAGTTTTCGATTGACACTTACAGATTAATTAAGTAAAGTGAGTCCTCGATACCATTTGACTTCTTTTTTTTTTTTTAGTTTTAATTTGCATTTTAAAATATAAAGCATTTTTTTATATTTTATGAGGATGCAAAATATATTTTACCTTAAGATTAATAAAATTTTTAAACAAATTACACATTGTACGTTCTTTAGCCATGTAAGTCCATTGTTTAACGAAATTACCGTGAAGGACTTATAAAAGTGCGTTTAAAGTTTAAATTTTACATAGAGAAAAATAATACGAAAAATTTTTGATGAATGAAAATAATAGTTTTAATATTTTATTAGTACGTAAAACATATTTTCCCAATGAATATTAGATAACCAAATATAATTAGTAGACATTGCATACGACTCAATAAAACCATGAGCAATCCCCCACTAAGACCATTTCATCCACTAAAAAAATTATCAGCAATCAGTGTTCTTACATGTTACATAGTTTTCATATTTTTCAAAGCGTATTATTTGATATACATGTGTGACAAAATCTTCTTATATATAACACTAATCAAAAGTATTTGTACTTAATTATAGATGAAGAGACTAGTCAAGGGTCACATGGCTGAGGCAAGATGGCTTCATTGCAATCATACACCAACAATAGAGGAGTACATGCAAGTTAGAATTCCATCAGGTGGTTACCCTTTGCTGGTTACCATATGCTTTGTTGGCATGACAGATACAACAGAGGAGGTTCTTATATGGGCAACGACTGACCCAAAAATTGTTGTAGCTGCTTCAGTTATTAGTAGGCTTATGGATGACATTGTTGGAGATGAGGTACATATTAGACACTCCTTATTTTCTTTTTCAAAATCTTCTATTAATTGAGCTACTAGGTTGCATATGACAACTCATACAAAAGCAATTTGAGTTTAAAGTATGGAAGAAAATCACTATTAATTTACCTTATGTTAAAAGATCTAGTCATATCCCATAACTTTTAAAGAGTCAGGAGAGGATGACTTAATTATAATTTTGGTAATACCAACTGTTACTTTAACGATTAAATATTGGTTTCTTGAGGATTTTTTATTTTTTTTTTATGTAGTTTGAGCAGGAAAGAGAGCACGTTGCATCAAGCATTGAATGCTATATGAAGCAACATAATATTTCAAGACAAGATGCCATTAAAGAACTACATAAGATGGTTAAGAGTGCTTGGAAAGACATCAATGAGGCATGCCTTAACCCTACTCAAGTACCAATGAATTTTCTCTTGCGTATTGTCAACCTTGTGCGCATGCTGGACGTGATTTACAAAGATGAAGATAATTATACAAATGCTGGAGGGTTAATGAAAGATTACATCAAAGCTTTATTAGTTAATAAGATGCCTGCATGTACAAGCTAGAAGCGCGTTCTCAATCTTTCACATTTCATGGATGTGATATAAACATGAAGATAACTACACTCATGCTGAAGGAGTAATAATGAAGACTTATATTAAAGCTTTGCTCATATATCCGGTGCCAATATGATGAACGTTAATATTTAATATGAATAATGAAATACAAGTCCTTTATGTTGGGAATAATTTTGTATGCCCAAGTTCCAATTTATCATGTAATCAATTTCTATTTTCAAATAATAAAGTATTATTTCATTTCTTTATCATTTTATACTGGTTTGATAAATTGATGAAGTCCTTGGTTAAAATTGAAGATTGTTATCATAATTAAATGAGAAACAAGTCTCTTGAAATTTTAATCTAAAGTGTTCTTGATCATAGGATTATTTTGAATAGGATATTAATAATTCGGATAGATTAATATATGTGTAATAGTATTCATTGGATGAATATTAATAGATCTCATTTATTAATTTATACATATAGATGATACACATAGGGATGTGATTATTGAACTGACTCGATATTGAGATTTTTCTAATGGTTAATATTACCTTAATTTGTCAATAGAAAAACTCTCAAGAAGAAATATAACATTTCCTTTGACCTGAGATTATCATAGTAATTAACAAGTCATTTGTTATATTTTAATTCCGGACACCCAATGCTTTGGAGCACTAGTTGAATGGATATTGGATATAATTAAATACTTGTAGAATTAATGATTATTCAAGAAGGAATCCATTGACTCTAGGTAATGAGTTTGAACTCTATAAATCAAGACCTTGGCCAGGGCAATTGAATGAATGAAGAAATGAGTTTCTTAGAGTCATTCACTGATTAACGTGATTGAATTTGACAGTAATACCATATTCTAAAGTTAATCTAGAGTTGGAAATGATGGAAAGAAATATTATATATTACTCTTCTAGTGGTTCTTGAAAGTAACAACAAATTACTTCATGCTATCTGGACATTGAGGAGTGTTGCTAGATGCCTACCTTGATTAGCAAAATTAATTTGATTAATTTGCTACCAGCTTAGTATTGAACTTACGAGGTCACACACAAACGAATGTATTAATCTTTACTAGAGAATAATCAATTTGATTGACAAAATCTCTATGTGGAATATTATTATATTCTTTACTAGCACCAAGAATATAATTAATATGTATACTAAAGATAGACATCTCTTTATTATTGTGACATTTATGCATAATAATATTTTAATGGGCAATAGAAAATGATGAGAGAATATCTTATTAAGAGAATATATTATTTCTGTTAATAAGTTTGAATTAATTTGAATATGTCAATAGGTTGACAGATTAAATTCAAATTTGAAATATCTTATTGATAGAATATATTATTTCTGTTAATAAATTTGAATTAATATGAATATGTCAATAGGTTGACAGATTAAATTCAAATTTGAAATATCTTATTGAGAGAATATATTATTTCTGTTAATAAGTTTGAATTAATTTGAATATGTCGATGGGTTGACAGATTAAATTCAAATTTGAAATATATTATTAAGATAATATATTATTTCAGTTTGAATTAATTTGAATATATTCATGGGTTGGGCTATGGGATAGCATGAGTATCCCTATAAATAGGAGCTCTCACCACGTCTATTGTGCATCAAATTACTGAAGAGAATTTTTCAATAAAAGTATACAGTTCCATATTCAAGAGTTTTGAAGTAGAGATTAACTCTCGGTGTGGATACACGTAGAGTCTTCACATTATTGAAGAACATTTGCGCCTCAAAGACGGTAACAGGTACATGTTTACTGTAATTTTATATTGCGATAATATTATTTTAAATCCAAAAAAGATCCTAAATTCCGCTGTATGTTTTGAACACCAGAATGAACTAACACTTTATATGCTTCATGTTTCTACTTTAAATAAAGCAAAATGTCCCTGTGTGGGATTTGTTTTGCTGAATGTGATGTGTTGTGTGGTGTGGAAATTCTGAGTTTGATATATATGACCCTTTCCTATTCTGAGTTTGTTATCTATAAATAAGCATAAGGCTACATTTATGCAAGAGATAAGCCAATAATAGCTATGCTAGATTGGATTAGGACGTATTTGATGTCTAGATTTAATGTCATGAGGGAAAAAGGGGAAAACATTGAAGGGAGTAAATGCCTAGACCTATGAAAAAGTTAGATTGGGAGGTTGAAAAAAGCAAAACTTGGTTTCTTGAATGTGCTAGTAACTTATTGTATGAGGTCACATACACATTGTTCACACAAAAGTTCATTGTCAATCTTTCACGTAGAACTTGCTCTTGTAATTTTTGGACATTAAATGGGATACCTTGTAGGCATGTTGTTTCAACAATTCAGCATAATAGAGAAAAACCAACTGATTATGTTCATGCTTTCTATCATAAAACGTATGCTAAGTATTATGATCATTCTATTAGCCCTATAAATGGTGAGAACAGGTGGCCCAGGAGCAACAGCGATCTTATTCTCCCTTCGGCTTACAAAGTTAGTCTTGGACGACCAAAAAAATTAAAAAATAGAGAACCAGATGAAGATCCAAGACCAACTAAATTGAAAAGAGAAAATACCAAAAATAAGTGTAAGAGATGCTAAAATTTTGGGCACAACATTAGAACTTGCAAGGAGCGACCAAAGCCATCTGAAATAGCCACTGCTATTCCATCATCCACAGTTGCTACTGCTTCTGAAATTCCAACTACTACTGCTGCATTTGAATCACATGTTACTGTTGCCTCTGAAATTTCAACTCAGGCTTCTCAATCTCAAGCACCTGTTGTTGGTCAATTTGAAATTCTAACTCAAGCTTCTCAAGTTGGGAGTGGAGGATCTGGAGTTACAGCCAACTACCTCTGAACACTTAAAATCCTTAATATTTTTTTTTTGTTTGCACATTTTAATTTAATCTTTGACATAGGTAATGCCTAAGGTAATTGAAACAGCTGCAAGTCATCCAGTTGAATCAATACCAAATGCTTTAGGAAAACAAACATAAAAGGTGATTTTTGACATACCTTGCATGATTTTTGTATGTTGCTTTTTTTGTTCTCTAGTTTGGATCTAAATGCTGATTTTATGTTTGTAATACAGCCAACTGCTGAAGGCAAAGTATCAAGGAAAAAAGGCAAACCATTAAGTGAAGCGGTCATTCCAATGTATGCAACCAATTTAACTCCAGCATAAGTGTTAACAAAGATAATGTTGGGGCTGAAGACAAAGAATGTAGGTGCTGTTGGGAAAGATGATAGTTCTAGTACTATTTCATCACATGTGAAAGGGAAGGGAATCTGAGGGCATTGCAGCAGAAAGTTTTTTAGGAATGTATAAAGGAAAAATGATATTTAGTTTTGGATGTATTCACCCAGTGTGTGGCACTTGTTTTGGTCAATTAAAAAGTAGGAATCTTATGTGTAGTCTTTTTATGTTTACCAAAGCACTACACATTATTTGCGATTGCTTTTTAACTAGACAATTAAATTATTGTATTAAGAATCACTTTGTTATCAATGTTACAACAGTTAGATTATGGTATTATTATGGTTGTTGTTGCCTCTCTTTTATTATGGTTGTTGTTATTCAATTTTATTATTGGATTCATTGTTATAACATTTGGGGGCAAATGAGCAAGTAGTGGAAATGAATGATTTTTAAATTTGGGGTAAATAAGTTGGTGGTGGAATTGAATTAAATTGAACTTCATCCTACTTAAATTCAAAACAGTTGATCTAATTCAAAAACAACTTAATTCTAGCAAAAATAAGGGATTTACTCAACAACTGTTAAATCTACCAAAAACAGGGAATATAAAGTGATAATAACCACTAATACATTTGGAACATTTACTTACAAACATACATCACCACTAATACATTACTAAAATAGAAAAATTAAAATCAGCATTAACATTGACAAATGAAGATGAACAAACGCAACTGTTCTTTCAGCAGAAAAAACAATCTAGAACAATCATAACAAATGCAATTCTTCTTTTAGCAGAAAAAAAAAAATAACCCTAGAACAACATCATGTTTTTTTCTACAAAAGGAAGATGAAGATGTTGACGTAGGAACCACAACAAAACAAACGAAACACGAAAGAGGGACGAGACATGTAGGAATAGAGTCACGAAAGAGGGATGAGACACAATGGCTCCATGACCCACGACAAAGGAATGAAACATGACAACCAACACGCCACAATAACGCCACGATCCACGACGGAAACCCCATGTGTCTATTCCTACTTCACGGGGTGAATAACCAAAACGTTCCCCATGGACCACCACACTCGAGAGAGAGAGACCACCACCATGCAACACCAACATTCATCAAGGACCACCACAGCAATGACTTCGTCTCTCTCGAGCTCAACAGGTCACTCTCAAAACTTAGCAAATTCCCAATTGTTTCTATTCTGCATCAATAACCAAAACAACACAATATGCAAGGATTATTCAAGTAAAATGGCACCCACCATTTGTATTAGTTATAACCAATTAAAACATGACACATGGTAAGTGGAGTTAGGTTCGGATGCCCAATCAGCGACACGTAGGTGCAGATATAACCCAACCAAGTTCCGAGTCAAAAATTAACACATTTCAAACTTATAGAGATGGAAAAAAGACTAAAAATTTTGTAGGGACTAAAAACATATTTTAGCCTTAATTTTAATTAAATGTTAAGATCAGGAAAATGTATCATATGCTAGACATTTTATTTTTTTTTATCATCATATGCAAAAAATATATAATTTATAACTCTTTATTATATATATATATATGATTCTTTATTTATTCATTATATCAATATTTAATGTTTTTTGGAATAAACTTGTTTTTTAAAAAAATTGATAAATTTATATTATTTTAACTGACTTTTTAAATAATGTAAAATTAGTTAATTTTTATATATTTGATTTTAGAGAAAATTTTATTTAAGTTTTAATTTTTATATATTAGTCATGAAATTTCTTTATGATATATAAAATTGATTGCTAATATTTATAATCTTGGATCTTAAAAAAATATATCATTTATTTTTTTATTTAAATATAATTTATTATTATTATTATTATTTTAATATATTAAAATTAATAATATAATTATATATTATTAAAACATTTAAATTTTTACATTAAAAAATTATATAAAATAAAATAAAATTGGCCCCCTAAGTCTCAAGTCTGCCTCCGTCCCTGCTTAGGGCATTGCATTACATCAGCATCAAGTATGTCAAGTATGTCTTTGTTTCGACCTAGGAGTGTATTATTTTGAGACGTTCCGTATATGAGCCTCTCCAAATAGGACTTATTGCTATTGATTCAATGATCCCCATAGGATGTGGCCAGCGAGAATTAATTATAGGCAATAAACAAACAGGTAAAACAGCAGTAGCCACAGATACAATTCTCAATCAACAGGGACAAAATGTAATATGTGTTTATGTAGCTGTTGGTCAAAAAGCATCTTTTGTGGCTCAAGTGGTGACTACCTTACAAGAAAGAGGAGCAATGGAATACACTATTGTAGTAGCTGAAACAGCAGATTCTCCAGCTACATTACAATACCTCGTCCCTTATACAAGAGCAGCTCTGGTTGAATATTTTATGTACCGTGAACGTCACACTTTAATCATTTATGACGATCTCTCCAAACAAGCACAGGCTTATCACCAAATGTCTCTTCTATTACGAAGACCACCAGGTCGCGAAGCTTATCCAAGGGATGTTTTTTATTTACATTCACGTCTTTTGGAAAGAGCCGCTAAATTAAGTTCTCAATTAGGCGAAGGAAGTATGACTGCTTTACCTATAGTTAGAAACTCAATCGGGAGATGTTTCAGCTTATATTCCTACTAATGTAATTTCCACTACAGATGGCCAATTATTGTTATTTGCTGATCTATTCAATGCTGGAATCAGACCCGCTATTAATGTTGGTATTTTGGTTCTCAGAGTTGGATCGGTGGCTCAAATTAAAGCCATGAAAACAAGTAGCTGGTAAATTAAAATTGGAATTATCACAATTTGCAGAATTAGAAGCTTTTGCCCAATTCGCTTCTGATCTCGATAAAGCTACGCAAAATCAATTAGCAAGAGGTCAACGATTGCGCGAGTTGCTTAAACAATCCCAATCAGCTCCTCTTATCGTGGAAGAACAGATGATAACTATTTATACTGGAACGAATGGTTACCTTGATTCATTAGAAATTGGATAATTAAGGAAATTTCTTGTTGAGTTACGTGCTTACTTAAAGACTTAAAGACGAATAAACCTCAATTCAAAGAAATCATATCTTCTACCAAGACATTAACTGGGGAAGTAGAAGCCCTTTTGAAGGAAGCTATTCAAGAACAGATGGAATTCTTTTTACTACAGGAACAGGTAGAAAAAAATTGATTAATCATTTAATAACTTTATAATTTAACTTTCCAATTTTTAGAATCAGTATCTTTTAATACCTTTTTATTTCATTTGAATATAATATATATATATATATATATATATATATATATATATATATATATATATAAATAAAATGAATTCAAATGAAAATAAAAATAAAAATAGAAGAAATAAAATAGAAGGACAAGGTATAAATTGCATATATTTGCATATATATATATATGCAAATATATGCAACCAATTTGCGTCCAATAGTATTTGAACCTATACCTAAGGTTTAGAAGACCTCTGTCCTATCCATTAGACAATGGACGCTTCTATTTTTTTTTCTTTTATTCTTTAACCTTTTGTAGTTAATAAGGTTAAAGAATAGAAGAATTCTATATTCTATATATAGAAAATAAATCAAATTCAATTGAATATAAATAACTATAACTAAATTAAGAAATGAAAATGAATAATTGATAAAGTAATTAAAAATTCTAGATTCATTCTATAATAAAAAAGATAGATTCAAATAGAATAAGTAGAGAATATAAGCAGGTAGCGGCAATGGAACCCACATCGTTAGCTTGGAAGGCTAGGGGTTATAATTGACGTTGATTCATCATTTTGATTTGAATTTAATGTCTCTAACTCAAAACTGAATGTGAAACTTTTGTTTCATTTGACTCCTCTACGGAAAAAATTAAGAGATGGAAAATCAAAAAATTGACCCATAACATCTATGTCAGCCTTTTTGTTTTGTATGAATAAGTTTAAAACATCTTGCTTTTTAGATGATCCCTCTAGAAGAGCAGTATTCTAATAATCTATGTTTTTTTCTAGTTACTTCGTTCTCTATTTCTATTTAATAGAATCTTTAGGAAAAGAATAAAATTTCCATCAAGCTAAAAAAATGTAGATGTCTCTAGTAAACTAAAATAATCGTTTAATAGCTATTTTGCTTCAATCTCTACTATACAAAAAAAAAATGGAAGATTTAGTTACGATTAGAAATAAACTTTCTATATCTCTCTCCATAGATCCTTTTGTCATACTCAAAAAAAATTGGATTATAGATCCACTTTCATAAACTTATGTTTCATAATTTTAGAACTAGATTTGTCAATTTAGAGTTGATTCTTCTTGTATACAAATTATGATAATGTATAGTATACCCCAAATCATTGAGGGTATAAAGGATTCCCTATAAGTAATAAGTTAGAAATAAAGTTTTTGATCGAAATATGAATCAAACGGGGGATCCTTTAACTATTTAGGGATTCCTGGAACGAATCGTACTTTTACCACTAAACTATACCCACTACAATATAATTATTGTATCTTTTATCGAACAAAGCAATCAGACAAAATAAATAAAGAAATAGAGGGGCATAATATATATATTCTAATAATTTGAGTATTGACATGTTTCATCAGAGGATCTTTTAATGAAATTTGAAAAACAGGATGAATTACATTTTTGGATTTTGTTTTTGCTGAAGGTATTTTTTTTATTAACATTTTGTTTAACATATCATATATATAATTTAATATAAAATTTATGTTACTTGAAAAAAAGAGAAGGGACCATAAAAAAGGATATTTTGATATTATCTTATTTTGGTTTTTTATCATAGGAATCAATCTGTATTTCTTATTTCCGTTTGATCGTGTTTAAATTATCACAAGCATTTTTTTTTTCTAATGAAATACATTCAACTCAAATAAATCATTGTTATTCAATATTCATGGGAATAAAAAGAGCCCGACTAGGTATTGGCTAGGCTCTTTGGCTGTAGAAAAAGAAAAAAGGAAACTAAAAGAAGAATATATATATATATATATATATATATATATATAATAATAATGAATAGAAATCAAATAGAAAAAAAAGAGATAAAAAATAAACTAAAAAGAAGTCTTTTTTTTCAAGCTCCATTTTTTGCTTTATATGGTATAACATAAACAAAGTAATTCTATTTTTGAATTGGGGAGAGATGGCTGAGTGGACTAAAGGGTCGGATTGCTAATCCGTTGTACAAATTTTTGTACCGAGGGTTCGAATCCCTCTCTTTCCGTTTCCGTTGATTATTTGATTTTTTTTTTCAACTTCTTTGTTTTCCTTGTTTGTTTTCTTTTTTGTATTTACTAATTAAAGATGTTAAAATAGAGAAAATCCTAAAAATATTTCAAAATCCAGCACAAGCAAGAAAAACACATAATTCACTTTTTTCTTATTCTTCACACCCTGGATTACGTCCTGGATCGTTAGATAGGAATCCGAAGATAAAAAGAGAAACGAATAATATCACTACCGTGTAAATAAATAGTTTTAGAGTAAGTATTATAAAATCTCCAAGATAATTAAAAAACAACAAAGAAAGAGAATAGATTCTCTTATATTACTACACATTTTGTTTCTTTTAATACTAAGTTTCTAAAAAATGAAGTTTTTTTTTAGGATATATATAAGTTTCAAAAATGAATTTGTAGTAAGAGTTGAGTCTTTTATTACAAATTATCAATAATTACTTTTACCAAAAATCCTCTTTCATATATGTAATCTAGCTATTATATTGGTGATGGGCTCAAATCGAATAATAGGATTTGGATTTTTCAATTGGCAAAAAGTAGATAATGAGATGGTACGTATTTTTCGTATATATCTAAAAATTTTAATATTGGAATCGATAATTCACATTGTAAGACTTATTTGATCTTATAAATTGTTAAAATGCTCAAATTTTAATTTTCTGATAAATTCTGAATTTTTTTTAAGAGATTACTCAAATTACAGATCTCATCGAAAACTTACAGCAGCTTGCCAAACAAAAGCTAAAAGAAAAAAGAGTAAGGGTATTACAGGCATAATATCCACAATTGGATTCAAGAAAGTGTAGGCTTCGGACAATTTCGCCGAGAAAAAACTACTTGAATAAAGGATGGAGTGAATACAAATACAGACCAAATTAAAGATATTAAGCATAACAAACATTTTGTTCTTTAAGAAAATAAAAATGATTTTTTTTTTGAATTAGAATTTTCATTTTTATTAGGATTTGGATTTCTCAATTGGAAAAATGTAGATGATGAGATGGTACGTATTTTTCATATATATCTAGAAATTTCAATATTGGAATCGATAATTCACACTGTTATTTGATCTTATAATTTGTTAAAATGCTCGAATTTTAATTTTCTGATAAATTCTGAATTTTTTTAAGAGATTACACAAATTACAGATCTCATCAAAAACTTACAGCAGCTTGCCAAATAAAAGCTAAAAGAAAAAAGAGTAAGGGTATTACAGGCATAATATCCACAATTGGATTCAAGAAAGTGTAGGCTTCGGGCAATTTCGCCGAGAAAAAACTACTTGAATAAAGGACGGAGTGAATACAAATACAGACCAAATTAAAGATATTAAGCATAACAAACATTTTGTTCTTTAAGAAAATAAAAATGATTTTCTTTTGAATTAGAATTTTCATTTTTACTAGGATTTGGATTTCACAATTGGCAAAATGTAGATGATGAGATGGTACGTATTTTTTTGTATATATCTAAAAATTTTAATATTGGAATCGATATTTCACATTGTAAGACTTATTTGATCTTATAAATTGTTAATACTTATCTAAAAGGATTAGAGATCTTATAGCCTAACTAAACAAGTTAATTTATAATGCATACGTCTATAATTAGATGATCATTTTAATTTTAGGCTAAAATATATTTTTAGTCCTTATAAATATGGTAATGTATGTTTTTAGTCCCTGCAAATTTTTTAGTCTTTTTTTCATCCCTATAAGTTTAAAATGTGTTGATTTTTGACTCAAAGCTTGGTTGGGTTATATCCACACCTACGTGTCGCTGACTAGACATCCGAACCTAACTCCACTTGCCACGTGTCATGTTTTAATTGGTTATAACTAATACAAACTGTGGGTGCCATTTTACTTGAATAATCCTTGCACATTGTGTCGTTTTGGTTATTGAAGCAAAATAGAAACAATTGGGAATTTGGTAAGTTTTGAGAGTGACTCATTGAACCCGAGAGAGACAAAGTCGTTGCTGCTGTGGTAATCCCTGGTGAACATTGGTGTTGCATGGTGGTCTCAGTTGAACAGAGGTGTCTCGTGGTGTCGTGGTCGTTGCTGAACAAAGGTAAGTTCTATTAATTTGGGGTTTTCTCCTTACTTCACGTCACAATTGGATTCGTTTCTGGGTTTGCAAGTTGGGGTTTGTGGATTGGGGTTCAATTGGGTTAGGTGATAAATGGGTTCGGGTTGGGGTTATGTGTGATTTGTTAATTCTGGGTTTGTGATTTGTTAATTCTTTGTTTGTGCATTATGGGTTCTGGTTTATGTTGTTTATTTGATTTGTTAATTTACTTGAACAGGGATGGGGTTCTCTGTTTCTTTTCACTGTATGGGTTCTTGGGTGGAAGAACCCATTTTGCACTGGGAAGACAAAGAAAAACTTGTCTATCACAATATGAATATTGACTAATAGGGCTACTTTGAAGTATTATGTGTGATTTGTTAATTTTGTGTTTGTGATTTGTTAATTCTTTGTTTGTGCATCATGGGTTCTAGTTTATGTTGCCTATTTGATTTGTTAATTTACTTGAACAAGGATGGGGTTCTCTGATTCTTTTCACTATATGGGTTCTTGGGTGAAAGAATCCACTTTGCACTAGGAAGGCAAAGAGAAATCTGTCTATCACAATTTGAATATTGACTAATGAGGCTACTTTGAAGTATTATGTGTGATTCGTTAATTTTGTGTTTGTGATTTGTTAATTATTTGTTTGTGCACTATGAGTTTTGGTTTATGTAGTCTATTTGATTTGTTAATTTACTTGAACAGTTGGGGTTCTCTGTTTCTTTTCACTATATGGGTTCTTAGGTGAAAGAACCCACTTTGCATTGGGAAGGCAAAGAGAAATCTGTCTATCACAATCTGAATATTGACCAATAGGGCTACTTTGAAGTATTGGCATTGATGAAAGACCTCAGCTATGACGTGAAGAATGTGTCTAATATGAAGTGGAAAGAGGCTAAGGTTAGTTACGAATGCTTACAAGACTTGTTGACTGATAAAGATGCTTTAAATTTGGCAAACTATGCTTTAATGCATAAGTGTGAGGCTCAGATTTTTGTGGAAGCTAGTGTGTCTCAACCTAATGAATTCCCTGTGGTTAAGCTTATAAAAAATGGGGGAGCTGAAGATGCTATAAATGGGAAGACTTCTGAAGTTCATAATGAGGGGGCTGAATTTGAAATACATATAGAGTTTATGGATTTTGAAGGATATGATTTTTGTGAAGACATTGATGTACATGCGAACCCTCCTCGACCATTTGAGAAGAAGAAAGGAAAACAAAAACCAAATCTAGAGCCAAAAAGAAAAGGAAAAAGAAGGTAGTTGATCCTTGCTTACCACCTATGGAGCCTCATTCAAATTTCAGTGAAATGCATCAATTGGATTTAGGCTAATGTTTTTTCTACAAAAGGATGTCGACGTTGGAACCACAACAAAACAAACGAAACACGAAAGAGGGACGAGACATGTAGGAACGGAGCCACGAAAGAGGGATGAGACACAATGGTTCCATGACCCACAAAGAAGGAATGAAACATGACAACCAACGTGCCACGATAACGCCACGATCCACGACGGAAACCCAATGTGTCTATTCCTACTTCACGAGGTGAATAACCAAAACGTTCCCCATGGACCACCACACTCGAGAGAGACCACCACCACGCAACACCAACATTCATCAAGGACCACCACAGCAATGACTTCGTCTCTCTCGGGTTCAACAGGTCACTCTCAAAACTTAACAAATTCTCAATTGTTTCTATTCTGCATCAATAACCAAAACAACACAATATGCAAGGATTATTCAAGTAAAATGGCACCCACCATTTGTATTAGTTATAACCAATTAAAACATGACACGTGGTAAGTGGAGTTAGATTCGGATGCCCAATCAGTGACACGTAGGTGCAGATATAACCCAACCAAGTTCCGAGTCAAAAATCAACACATTTCAAACTTATAGAGATGAAAAAAAACTAAAAATTTTGTAAGGACTATAAATATACACTATCATATTTATAGGGACTAAAAACATATTTTAGCCTTAATTTTAATTAGATGTTAAGATAAGGAAAATGTATCATATGCTAGACTTTTCATCGATTATTTTTGTTTTATCATCTAATTTATAACTATTGCACCAAAATATATATATATATATATATATATATATGATTCTTTATTTATTCATTATATCAATATTTAATGTTTTTTGGAATAAACTTGTTTTTTTAAAAAAATTGATAAAATTATATTATTTTAACTGACTTTTTAAATAGTGTAAAATTAGTTAATTTTTATATATTTGATTTTAGAGAAAATTTTATTTAAGTTTTAATTTTTATATATTAGTCATGAAATTTCTTTATGATATATAAAATTGATTGCTAATATTTATAATCTTGGATCTTAAAAAAATATATCATTTATTTTTTTATTTAAATATAATTTCTTATTATTATTATTTTAATATATTAAAATTAATAATATAATTATATATTATTAGAAACATTTAAATTTTTACATTAAAAAATTATATAAAAAAATAAAATTGGCCCCCTAAGTCTCAAGTCTGCCTCCGTCCCTGCTTAGGGCATTGCATTACATCAGCATCAAGTATGTCAAGTATGTCTTTGTTTCGACCTAGGAGTGTAAATAACTGAGTCGACTTAATAGAAAATAAGTCTAATTAAACCAATTCAAAAACTTTGGTTCAATATTCAAATGTTGAAGTTTTTAAAATTTGTTGCACATCATAATCAGAAATAACAATCAAAATCAACTTGGTTTGAAACAGACCATGCATAAGGTAGGGTACATATATGTTTACATTTTAAAATAAAAAATATATTTTTTTTTCTAAATTAGAATGATTGTGACTAAAAAAAGATAGTGGTTTCTCAAATTTCTCAGTTTTCAAATATTTATACCAACATAATATATATTTTGACCTAAATAGACTTAAATATCTTTTAAACTAAACAAAACCTATTATTTGATCCAAAATTTATTATAATTGAGTTTACTATGTTTATAATGTGAATTAGACCCATTTTTACAAATTGATTGATTTTAAATATGCATGACATCAATTGTGTGATAACATTCACTATAATAATTATATATATATGCCTTGGAATTAACACTTGTTTATTAATTAAATAGATGTATTTTACAAATTCAAAGACCAAACTGGAAACTTCAAAGAAAGGTTGGCCAATGATATAAAAGGAGTATTGAGCTTATATGAAGCAGCCCAATTAAGATGTCATGGAGAGGAGATACTTGAAGAAGCACATAATTTCACTCTCAATCTGTTAACTAAATCATTAACCACCCAATTAAGCCCTTCTCTTGTGGCATTAGTGCACCACAGCTTAAGACACTCACTTCGCAGGGGATTGCCTAGGCTGTCAGCAACATATTACATGTCTTTCTACCAAGAAGAACCTTCCCATGATGAAAAATTGTTGACATTTGCAAAACTAGATTTTAACATGTTACAGGAGCTACATAAAAAAGAAGCCAGCAGTGTAACCAAGTAATTATATCTTCCACAAATTATCATCTTTAATTTAAAGTCTAAGATATTTTATTTTTAATAAATTAATATTGGATTTTGGTGACCAGGTGGTGGATTAAGGATTTAAATGTCCCAACAAATCTACCTTTTGTACGAGATAGGATCGTAGAAAGGTTGTTTTTGGATTTTGGGAGTCTACTTTGAGCCATGCTATGCTGTTTCTAGAAGGATAACAACAAAAGTAATTGCTCTATGTTCCATCATTGATGACCTCTATGATGCTTATGGAACCATTGATGAACTTGAGCTTTTCACCAATGCAATTGAGAGGTTAGGCACACCAAAATCACATATAGTAGTATATATATCTTTAGCATAATTAATGACTATCAGGTGGGATACTAGCTGCTTGGTTGATCTCCCAGAATACATGAAAGTATGTTATATGGCTGTTTTGGATGTTTTTAAAGAAATGGAGCAAGAGATGAGAAAGCAAGATAAAGTATATTGCATCAAGTATACTAAGAAAGAAGTAAGATTAAGGTTTTTTTCTTTTCTTTTGCAATACTGAAGTATATTCCAAAACCTATCATTTGAGATATATACATGTGCGACAAATTATTCTAAAAACCATTTAATCAAAAGTATGGAACACATATCTCAGTACGTATTATGTATTTGTATTTTAATTCTTCTAGATGAAAAGATTCGTCGAAGCTCAGATGACTGAGGCAAAATGGTGTGATTGCATGCACATGCCAACAATAGAGGAGTACATGCAAGTTAGAAGAGTATCAAGTGGTTATCATTTGTTGACTATTATATCTTTCGTTGGCATGGAAGATACAATCGAAGAGGTCCTTATATGGGTAGCAAGTGACCCAATAATTGTTGTAGCTTCTACAATTATATGTAGGCTCGTTGATGACATTGTTGGAGATGAGGTACATAATAGACGACACTAATTAATTTTTAAAGAAATCTCTAATATTAAAATTTTTAAAGAGTTGTGAAAAAAGGACCAAATAAATAATTATGGTAACACCTTTAACAATCTACTTATATAAATACTGATTTCTTTAGGATTCATTTTTCTTCTATATATTTTGTTTATGCAGTTTGAGCAGGAAAGAAAACATGTTGCTTCAAGCATTCAATGCTATATGAAGCAACATAAAACCTCAAGGGAAGATACCATTAAAGAACTACGCAAGATGGTTGAGAGTGCTTGGAAGGGCATAAATGAGGCATGCCTTATTCATACTCAAGTACCATTGACTTTTCTTATGCGTGTGATCAACTTTGCACGTGTGATAGAAGTTCTTTACAAAGATGAAGATAACTATACAAATGCTGGAGGGATACTCAAAGAATACATCAAAGCTGTACTAGTTAATAAGATGCCTGTCTATGTAAGCTCGAAACTTGGTTCTTTTTATAATTACATATTTTTTATTTACGAATAAAATGTGTTTTACTATTTTATAGTTTGTAATGTTTCATATTATGGTAGACTTATTTGCTACCATACTCCATAGGTTCACTTATTTTGTAATGTTTCATACTCTTCACCTATTATGTATTGTTTCATGTTATGATAGACTTATTTCATACAATTATTTTCACTTATCTTTACTTATTCTGACTGATATAATTGAAATTAAGTGCCAAAATAAAGTAAATTAATTAATATATTATTTAAATAAATCAACATTTTACTAGAATTAAGTGATACTAATAATACAACATATTATGTTAAATAAATCTCTTTTTGTTAATTTCTTTGCATTTTAGGTTTAGTTTTAGAGTGTTATGTCTAAACTACATTTATCGATTGAGTTTCTAGTTTATTTAGAGAAAACTAAAGGCTTTCCAATAAACGACTTTCGTTTCAAACTTTTGTTCAGAAAGTTAAAAGAGATTTAGTGATTAAAGAATAATTGAATGTTTATCAATTTTATGAGGAGATTGAAAATGTGTCAGAAATGACTTAAAAATTACATAAGTCAGAGTTATAAAATCACTTGTTTTGTATTCAGTTTTTGAATAGTAAAATTCTCTAACAAATTGAAGAAGAACTAGATGCAAAGTAAAAGTTTGAGTAAACCAATTTAAATCAAATGTTTATATTATTTCCTACAACCTTAAACTTATTTTCTCTTGTTTTCCTTAAACACATTTGGACGCACAAGTTCTTAGAAATTGTTTTTCAGAATACTATTTTATCAAGTTGTTGGACAATCCTAAGTCAAACTTGTCTTCCAACCTTCTTGCAAAAAAAAATTTTGAAAAAGATTTCATCTTTGATTAAAATAAAGTTTTAGGTTTACACTAACACACAATTCAATCCCTACTTCTAATGACTTCCATTTACTTAAGAAGGAGAGGAAATATAGAGATCTAAGCTTGGTTAAGTGTGAATGTGAAGAAAGGTGCAAGTGAGAGAAAATAAGAGGGCGCTGAATCTTATAATCTTAACTATGAGTGTTTTAATTTGGGTGTATGTGAGTGAAAATGAAATTGGGAATCTGGGGGAATTTTTACATCGGTTATAAAAACTAACCAACATAAATATACTATCTACATCGATTAATTATATAATTGTTATAAAATAATATATGCATTTATAAATATGTCATCACGTCACTTTTTTACATCGGCTGTTTTAACAACAAATGAAGAGAGTCTGACATAAAAAGTTATTTTTCTTCCAGCATTTACGTTGTTTGGCTTCTTTTGGACCCGCTGCATTCTTAGAACATCTATTTTGAGAAGTTGTTTAATAGGTTGCTTTAAAAAAAAATTATACTTATGTGGAGAGTTATTTATTTTACTGTGGCATATAAGATTTTGAGTTACTTAAAATTGAAAGAAATTGTTTGTATAAGCAACTATTGTTCATGTAAAATGTTTAACTTTGCATTAAATATAAAAACAAAATGAAATATTTATGAATTAAGAAATTGGTTAATAAAATTCTCATTGAAGAAAAAATTATTTGAGTTACTTAAAATTAAATGATAAATATTAAAATAGTTTTAAAAAAATTAGAATAACAGAACACACCCAAAAATGACGGGGGGTTGACCTGGTCTAACTTTCTCTCTATATAAATTAGAATAGCAATAATCAACATATTCAGTGGGCGTTAGAAATTAGTCATCAAAATAATTAGCCAAATATTTCACATCAATGTCATAATAACTAAAAAATAATAGCTATATCGGATATTACAATTATCTTCAGTTTTAACTTGGTGAAAATTATCTTTAGTTTTAAAATGAATTTCAATAGTTTTCAAAAGAAATTATCAATAGTCCCTTTCTCTATATAAAAACAATTAGAACTAGAATAATTATCTTAAACGAAAGCTATTTTTTTACTATCAATCTTCAACTACTTTTCTTTAACTAGAACATTATATGGATTTTTCTAATAACTTATCTTTTTCAATTTATCATTTTCAATATTTTTTTTAAAAATATTGAACTTTAAGTTAGAATTAAAAATATTGAAAATGATGGATTAAAATTAGAGATAGATTATTAAGAAAAAAAAATCACAAAAACATTCTTAATTTTTTTTTATCAAAAAATAAGTTATTTTTTCATTTTTTTTAATCAACAAATATTAATTCATTATTTTTGTAATAATGGAAGAATTCTTGAAACCCACAAAACATCTCCATCTTTCCTTCTCCCATTAATCACAAGTCACAATCTTATAACTCCTCTTAAAAACATTTTAGATATTGATAACTAAAAATGCTATATTTCATTATTGTTATTCTTCTCTTCTTTTTTTTGGGACAAATTGTTATTCTACTTTATATACAAAGAGAGATGTATATCTATTTTATATTATAGATAACTTTTGTTTTTCAATAATCATATATTAATTGATAAATATAGCAAAACTACTCCACCACGTGTGATTGTGCTTGTGATTCAGCAGAATTCATTCACACAATTAGTTATTTAGTTATTTGCATATATCTGAGAATTCAACTTTACATCCTTAGACAGACGTAAAAAACATTAACAATCCACTACAACTTGTGGCAGAGCTGTGACACTCTCTCGATCGCGTGTGCAAGGAAATCGAGAAGGAGAAATCGAAAAAATGCGAAAGATGTCATTCACCGATGCGTCCCTCTTGCCGCTGATTCCAGCAGCGGAGAAGCCCGGTGGAGAGTCGTCACTGTCAGGAACGGAGAAGCTATGCATCGATGAGATGCTGCAGAAGTACTGCGGCGAGTTTGGGCGGTGGCAGTTGAGGCACTTCGTTCTGACGAGCCTGGCATGGGCGTTGGAGGCGTTCCATACAATGGTCATCATATTTGCAGACCGCAAGCCGGAGTGGCAGTGCCTGGACGGCATGGCTGGGCTGTGGTGCGACCCGGCTGCAACCAGCGTGTGCCACCTCAAGCCAGGGTCGTGGGAGTGGCTCGGGGACTCAACTGTGACGGAGTGGGGCCTGGTTTGCGGTGACAAGTATAAGGTTGGACTTGCTCAAGCCATCTTCTTCGGAGGCTGCATGATCGGTTAGTTTTCTCTCTCCATACTCTATTTATAACATGCATTTTATCACGTACTTATAATTATAATTATAATTTGACTAAGGTTAAATAGAGTTAATAGTAGTATATGTACTAATGTAAATATAGAATTATAATGTCTTATGCAATAAGTATATTAATTTCAAATGCCTCTTAAACAATTGCAATAACAAAAAAAAATATACAAGGATAAACAACCACGTAAGAACCAGAAACGCAACATAGGCCACTTCGAAGTTCTTCCTCATTGCTAGTGCGGCAACAAATTAATATTCTTCAAAGAGGCTGTGCTATTTTTTAATCTACAATATACTAGTATTTATTTATTATTTATTAGGATTCTGATCTGAGTTCTAAAAGCCCTATCACCCCCTCCTTCCAATGTGTAGTTGTGCATTTTGATTTTCTTACCTTCTTGATGAATATGTGATGTTAAATAGATAGAAATAACAGGGTGATCAATAATAGAGAAAATATAAGGCAGAGAAAATGTGTTAATTAGCTAGATAAGCTGAAATAACAGAGAGAAAAATAAGAAAAACTCTATATATTTATTTAGATAAGTGAAAGGAGAGTGAAAACACAAATAAATTATATATAATATTTATAATAATAATAATAATAATTTGATAAAAATTTAAGCTTTTAATTATAATATTTTTAAAAAATATATTTCTTATATATAGTTTGATTTTATATACTAATAATTATAATTAAAACATTAGATTGTTTTCTTGCAGCTATCACAAAAATACTTTTCTACGTTGTTATTTTCTTCACAAACAAACATTTTAATTAATTTTTATCTATCTTATCTCTTTTCTTTACATTGTTTTTCTCTTTATTTCTAGTAATTAAACCAATATAATGTATAAATTCCCCCACTCTAGAGAAAAAAAAAAAACATAGCATGTGAGCCACAGGGTGACCCCCTTACTAACCTAATTATAAGGACCTTTTCTTTCTCTCACTTCCTCCTACCTTCCAATCAAACAAATCGTTACCAAACCTATCCTATCATCTGCAAGTCCTGCATTTGGTGGAGTTCATACGGAAAAAAAAAAAAAAAAACAAATTAAATGCCAGAACAAACCTCAGAAGAAATATAGTGAGGGAAAACAAGTTAAAAAATGATTATGTAAAAATAAAAGAAAATTAAGGAATTAATTTTTGACTCGGTGTTTTTGAGACACCCGTGAAGTGAAATGTAACAAAAAAAAAAAAAAAGAATTAGCAACCCTAAGGTCCACGAATTTGAGAAAATGGAAATTGAGATATTTTAATTTGAAGGGTGTGGAGTGATCTGGCTTTAATTTCTTCCCTTATCATTGCAGTTCATTATTTTAAAATTCCGAAACAATAAATTAATTAAGCTTTGTTTTAATAATTCTCTCTATTAGTAATTACTCTACTTTATTCTTACAAATATAATCACTAGATCATACATATACAACAATTTGTACAGTTTTATTTTTTATGTTTATTTCTGTCTGTCATGGCATCACATTATTTAATTATTGAGCAGCTATTGTATTTCATGGGATTTTGGTACATGATTGTGAGTTGGATCAATATAGGGAAGTCATACCAAATTTTTTTTCGTGAATGTTTTTTCAAATTGCAATTTAATAATTTATTTTTTTTATTAATTATTAGGCTCCGAAGAATTTCCCTTAATTATTACATATCAAACTTCTTTATTTTTATCTCTTTTCTAGTTCTATATTATTATACAAGTTATTGTACAAATAACATTTTCCAGATATCAATGAGGAGTTGGAATGACGTACGTACAGATTCTGAGAAACTCAAATAGCAATTTACAGGCTACATACTCAAGTTGATGATTTATTTATTTATTTATAATATTTATACTTAAATATAAATATAGCTAGTCTTAATTAGTTCTTAAATATGTAATGTAGCATCTGTTTCTTATATAAACAACGTTCTTTGCATGAGAAACTGGACTTTTATATATATATATATATATATATATATATATATATATATATATATATATATATTATATATGCTTTATTAATACTACTTACGAATCACATAATCTATTTGCTGCGTTTTCTATTTTCTGTTCCTTCTATTTGCCATTTCAATTCGTTGTGTTTTTAATTAAGCTCAATTCGTAGCATCAATGAGCCAGTTAAAAATTATAATAAGTGTTTATAAAATAAATAATTATCAGATAATTTATTGAACTGGTTTGTTTAAGTTTATTTTGTGAAATAATCACTTATTTTAATAAAATAAATAATTATCTGTATTTTTAATATGTTTGTCTAAACAACTTTTACTTAAAATAAGTTATTTTTTGTTTATTTAAATAAACTAATTTTATCAGCGTATGAAATAATCAATTATTTAATAATCATTTATTTTATAAAAAATTATTATTTCATAGGATTTATTTTAAATAAGTAAAAAAATAACATATTTTAAACAGAAGCACAGTTCAGACAAACATAAACACAGATAGTTGATTATTTTATTAAAATAATTTATTATTTCACCAAATAAATTTAAATAAACTAGTCCAATGTTTCACTATTGTTGAAGGGGATTGAGAGTTTGAGAAAAAATAATAATACTATAGCAAACATTAACCATTTTTTTTTCAAGCACATTAACCATTAATTACTCTTACTCATAATCGATTCCCTTAAGAGCAATTTTCCAAATACCTAATTAACGTTCATCAGATTATTTCTCCAATCTTTTCTTGTTTATAGTTATATTTTCCTCTCTTTTATTAGATGTGAAAAAAAATACGAACATTAATTTTGGGTGTGAAAATATAATTTTTGTTGTAACAATCACAGGTGCTGGAATATTTGGTCATCTCTCGGACTCATTTCTTGGAAGAAAAGGCTCACTCACAACGGTTTGTGTCCTAAACACCGTTTTTGGTACCTTGACAGCCTTCTCTCCCAACTACTCATGCTACGTCCTCTTTCGCCTCCTCACTGGCTGCAGCACTGGGGGTGTCGGCCTCTGTGCCTTTGTCCTCGCCACCGAGCCGGTTGGCCCCAAAATGCGTGGCTCCATCGCCATGTGCACCTTTTACTTCTTCTCCTCCGGCATCGCCCTCCTCTCCGCCATTGCCTACATCTTCCCAGCGTGGCGCAATCTCTACATCGCCTCCTCCCTTCCCTCCCTCATCTTCCTCGTCTTTGTCCTCCCATTCCTCTCGGAGTCCCCAAGATGGTACTTAGTACGAGGAAGAAGATCAGAAGCCATGAAAATCATGTCCACCATCGCCACGGCCAACGGCAACCACCTCCCCCAAGGTGTTGTACTCACACTAGACCATCAACCACCACTGCCACCATCACCACTATCATGCCATGTGTCAGTCATCACGATAGAGTCTGACATGAAAGAAGAAGAACAACAACAACAACATGTGTTCGAAGAGGTAAGTCCCTTAATTGAATCTCAATCGTCGTGCCACGCGATAATGACTGGGTCATTACTTGAAGTGATATGCATGCCAATGACGCGTGCGAGGCTCGTCCTTGCAGTCGTCATCAACTTCCTGTGCTCCGTGGTGTACTACGGGCTGAGCCTCAACGTGGTGAACCTCGAAACCAACCTTTACCTCACTGTGATCCTCAATGCCGTGGCAGAGATGCCGGCGTTTATGATCACGGCGATGCTGCTTGACCGGTGGGGGAGAAAGCCCTTGACCATAGCCACACTATGGTTCAGTGGCGCGTTTTGCTTCGCGGGAAGTTTAGTTAACAACGTTGGAGTGTGGAAGGGTGTGAGGATGGTGTGTGGGATTTTAGGGATTTTTGGTATGGCAGGGACGTACAACTTGCTGTTTATTTACACGGCGGAGCTCTTTCCAACTGTGGTGAGGAATGCAGCGCTGGGGTGTGCCACGCAGGCAGCGCAGATGGGTGCAATATTGGCGCCGCTGGTTGTTGTTTTGGGAGGGTCACTACCGTTTATGGTGTTCGCATTGTGCGGAATGGGTGCTGGCGTTTTCGCGTTTTATTTGCCGGAGACGCTCAACCAACCTCTCTATGATACCTTAACGGGAATGGCGGCAAAGGAAAATAGTGCAGCTACATCAACCAATGCATGATAGTGCTTTTATTTTATTTTTTTATTATTTTGTTATTGGATGTTCATTTTGGTGCTGTAATTTATTTTTTTTTACAATATAATTTATCACTTGTTATTAGATATATTTTTTTTCTTTTTTGTTGGAATATATGTAATCTTCATTTTTATTTTTATTTCTTTAAATGTTGGTAATTAAACTTAATAATTTAAACTTTCGCTATCAAGGAAGGGAAAAACAAAGGCCAGGAAGAAGAATATCTATTCGTTTATAGACAATGGAGTTATAAACTTATAATAAAAAGGCTGCTTGCATTCACAAATCACAATGTACTTTTTTTTTTTTTCTTTTTTCTTTTAACTTCATTAATCCAAGTAGTGATTCGTATGTAATACCTATACACATTTACTGTTATATATAAATTCAACTCTAATGTTAAAACATAAATGGCGTCGCAGAGAATGTTGGCATCATCGTCGGCATTGAAGGTGCTGACCTGCAAATTAGACCAAAAACAAAGTTAATCTGATGAATTTGGCTCATTTAGTGTATAGAATACAGAATAATAATCAGTCAATGATTAATTAAACTTGTAATAAAGTACATACATATATATAGAAAATTTCAATAGTTAACATTTTAACCATTAACTATATAGTTTCTCGATTAGTGACCATCACTTCACACTATATATATTCTCCCATTCAAACTCATGATATGACAAGTAGTGAAAACTGAAGACAAGAACCAAGTGATAAATATGTAAAGCATTGAAGTATATATTTATAATATGCAAATCAATAGTCTTGTTGAAATGTTAAATAGATCAAACTTTATAATGTGTATAAATTATGACAAAAGAAAGTTATACTTCGAAATATTTAAATTAATTAAATAAATACAAATATTATAATGTGTATACTTTCAAATTATCTAAAATAAATAATTATGGTTGCCAAATTAAATCCTCAATCTCAATGCATCATGAATTCCAGTTCAAGCTAATTAAAAGGATTCATAAATTAAAAGTTTTCTTCCCTTCTATTCCTTCCCCCTTACTTGTGTACTTGTTCGTTTGAGACAGCAGCCAATCGTTGACTCTTTGTTTTTATCTAAACTAAAAACATTTTCTTTTCAAAGAGGTAGGTATTTAACTTCCGTGCAAGTTATGTGCTTTATAAGACGAAATTGGCTGATAATAATTAACATCATGTTTGGATAAAATTTTAATAAATAAAAATAAAAATTATTTTTTATGCTTTTAGAAAAAAAAAAACTATTTTTTTTTATAAAATTGAAATACATAAATTAATTTATTTTTATTGTCTCTTATAAATATATAGAAAGAAAATCATTTTTTGTTTATTTGCTGAATAGAGCATTTAAACAAGACCTAACTTTCCAAATAACAATTGTTTTTAATCTGATAATACTTTCCAATCATGTCCCATCCAACAAAGAAAATTACAAATCTTATAAATCTCTATGCAATTTTATAAATTAGGGGATTTAGAATATCCTCGAAATTAATTAATCATGAGCTGTAATTTGACTTTTAAATTGCACAAAACCATAAGTTATTAATGGATTGGACTTTGACCTGGAATTTGGGTAACTATTATGAGTTGAAACTCCGCCATCAACATTAATATCTTGAATGCATAAAATAAATATAACGTGAAACTACAATGTTATTAAAAAAATCTTATATTTTCAATATACAAGTCAACTGCATATATAATACTACTTGTGATGAATATCAGCAAATAACGCCTAGAAGAAAAAGGGTTATGTACTTACTTCCAAAATTTATTTAAACAGTTTAATTAGTACTAATTACATAGCAGTCACTGGCCCACGAGTATAATATCTCTAAAATAATTGAACTTTATTTTTCATAAATAGTGGTCACTCACACTAAAACAAAGCAAATAATGAAACGTAACATCAGTTATAATCAAACAATTGTTATTTGTAATTTTGCTCATTTTTCTATCTATATACGAGATACGGTCCCGATTCTTCAATTTACTTTATTAAGTCAAATTTATAAAATATCCTTGCACTTTAAATGTTTCCTAATTTTTAACCTTTTGAGTTTTGACATTTATAATAAAAGTTAACAAAATTATCTTATATAAAAGTTTAACAATGATGCATTAATTTATATTATCATCTAATCTAATTACAACTTATTATTTATATAATTTTAAAAATAATAAGTTGCGGTTTAAACATAGAATGACATGTATAAATCTGTTTTCTTATGTAATAGTTTGTGGTTATAGATTACTTGTTTTCTCAAATTTTATGTTAAGTCCTTTACTATTGATTTTAACTTTTTAAGTTTTAACTGTAGGAATAGTATTATTTAGTTACTACTTACTACTATCTATAATCAGTTAAATTAAACCGCGAAAATCAGTTATTATTTTCACTGACCCGTAATGACCGTCGTTGTAACTGCGATGCCGTCGAACCTTGGCGGCGGCGTTGCCGGCGCTCCTCTTCTTTGCGTCTCTTCCGGGAGAGGCCACCGCGCATCTCCGGTGACTCTGCCTCTCCCTCGGCGGCGGCGTCACACACTCCTCCGAGATCGACACCAGCGACGGCCTCCACTCCCCGGCGCCGCCCATCCTCACCTTCTTCCGGCAGGAACGGCGGGAGGACACGTCGGCGGCTGCGGAAGCGGCGGCGGACCTCTCCAGAACGAGCGACAACTCTTCCTCCTGCGCCGGAACCGCCGGCTCCGGTGCGCGCTGCGTCGGCACGCCGCAGCACGAGACGAACTCGAAGAAGAACCTCATCTACTCAGGCTTATCTTCTTTTCTCTTTTTCCTTTTTCTTTTCTTTAGTTTTTATGTTTTTTTCCTTCGGTTAGGAGGAAAAAAAATGAAAAGAAAAAGAAAAAAGGTGGACTTTGAAGGTGCTAGAGAGAGGCTCGGTGGTGTTTAAAGGAGAATATGGAGGGAATGAAATCCATTTTTGTTATATTGAAATTGAGGAGAAACATAATAAAATTTGGGTTTGTTTTCTGCTTCTTCGTTTGTGAATCGCCGGGTTTTGCTTTGTGACACTCGCAACCCCAATTTTATAGCGGAAGATGCGCCACGCTATTCTCCATCGAAAATTTGTCGTTATCCGTAACTCGTTAACACTTTGCTCCCGTAGTTTCACCTTTATTACAGTTCATGCCCTTGGTTGGACCTTACAGCTGGCCTAAAATATATATATATATATATATATTATTTTGTTAAAATAATAAGTTTAATAATAATAATAATAATGTATAACAGTTTTATACTATCGTAATAAATAATCAGTAAACTCTACACAAATATTAACTTGCTTAAATTGATTTATTTTAGTAATGTCGTTTTTTATTATCAAAGCAATGTTCGTTTAACTCGTGGGTTGACTTGATAGTTGGCATAGTTCAATTTTTTTTGTTTTTTTTTTTTTTGTAAAATGTAATCTTAAGTGAATTCCCTATGTAAAAATTAAAAAATAAAAGTGAATTTGCTAAATACAATAACTTAAGGGAATACATTGAATTATAGGAAAATAACAATAATAATAGTAAAAAAGATCAAACGAAGAAGCATAACTAACTCACTTTTATTGAGCATAGTGTTGTCTATCCAAAGTTTCAAACCCTAGAAGAAAGTAAGGACAAAACCTCCACTTGTTATAACTAAAAACTTAGTACTAATCAATCTATCCTAAATAAATCACTAGTGCTCGACATTTTACTGTACTTAACAATAACATGTCACTAAACTAGTAGTGGAGTTTATGTGTTTTTTAGGGTTAGTGGAGTTTAAGGTTGAAAGTATATGCAATCAAATATAGGAATACACCCACTTCATTGAGGTGGGTTGTCACCATCTGACCCTTACAATTATTACTATCAAAAAATGAGATTTTATCTTCAATCTAAAATGAGACATTATTCAAAATAAAGACCTGATTGTGAATTATAATATAATTGAGATTTTATTCGTACTATACTTCCTTCCTGTCTCTTACCTTTTGAGGAAGGTAGAAGAGATTCTCTTGATGAAGCTTTAGATTCTATTCTCACTATGAACCATTCACATTTCATTTTAAGGTCCTGAAAAAGACCCAACAATAACTACGTACCTAAACCTATTTAATTCCCACCACAACATCTAAGTACACATGTACATAAATGCCGTGGCTTTCTACTTCTCATGTGACCATTTTCCATCGAAAAATTGACATGTCTGGAACAGAGAAAACCCACATTTTAGGGAAAAAAATTGTCTGTGCATATATATAAGGTTGAGCTTTGAAGCCGCTGGGAAACGAAAACGCATTTAATTTCATCGTTCCAATTCCCTTCAATGAGATGATTCCATTTCTTTTCTTTTTCTATTTTGTCTAAATGTGGTGACAAAGCACTTGAAATGCAAAATATCCACTGTTTGGTTACTCTCTTCTCTTATGACTTATTCATGTTGCTTTGACAAGAGGGCATTGCCCTAATACCATTAATTGGTCCATTTCTAAAATTGCTTTCATGGGGCTTTGTTAATTTTGGTCCATTTGCGACATGGTAATAAGAATGTACAGATTTAGGGCCCGTATGTACATAAAAGACTTTTTAAGAGAAAAATATACATATAAAAAATAAATTATTTTAAAAAAAAATTAAAACTATCTTTTCTAATAGTAATTAATCAAAATTCTCTCGTATATCTTTTTTTAAAAGATATGAGATCTCTAGAATAAAATAATTTTAACTTCTAAATAAGTTAATTTTATTTTTTTTAAAAGTTGTTTAGAACAGTGTGTCTAAACATATCCTTAAAAGATATTGGATTGAATTATTACGAAATTGCATTGCATGGGGTCGCTAGCTAGCTTCTCAACAACTCAGTGTGTGAACTTCATTTTAAGCATTCCAATCAAGGTAACAGAAAATGATATCAAGAATAGTAAATTAGGAAATATCAACGTAGCTAACATTTGAAAGCAACAAAAACAATGCTGATTGCAACTTGATGAATTGAAAGATGGCGTTTTAATTCAATTAATCTACGCAATAGAAATCATCATGATTATTTTGTACTTCTCGATCTAATTCAGCATTCAATTTGATTTCAGTATCTGATATGATATTCTGTGGCACTGTCTTTTTTGACCTATGCAACCACATTTAGTGTCGACTAGGGATGACAATAGGTAGGTACTATATTACCCGTCTCCATACTCGCGTTTGAAAAAAGTACTCGTCCCCGCTTACATTACTGTGCGGGTAACAATTTCAATTCCCATTCCCATATTCTCTGGCTACCTATATACTCATGCCCGCCACACTTTTCATATATATAAAATTGAAAATCATAAAAAAAAAACTCATATATAATATTAAAATCAAATAAACACTAATTTATCAAAACTTAGGTTATAAATAAATAACATACAAAAATAATAATCAAATATAAAGATTATAAATGTTCTAATTTAAACAAAAACTCTAATAAGACGGAAAAAAACTAATATATTTTTAAAGTTAATTAGTTTATAATTATATATTAAAAATTAAAAATAAAACACAAATAGATATAATATTTTGACATCATTATCTAAATCAATTTCTCCATATTTTGCAAATGCTTATCTCCATAGTTTCTATATTGGTTTGAACCACTAATATAAATAGAAATTAAAACATGATAAAATATCAAAATTAGCATATAAAAAGAATAATTAAAATAACAAATAGATAATTAAATAATTTTAATTAAATAATTTAAATAATAAAATTATATATATATATATATATATATATATATATATATATATATATATATATATATATATATATATAAAGGTGCGGGGTGGGTACTGTAGTACTCGTACCCGCACCCATCCATCCCCATCCCCATTGTGCGGGTTATTACCCTACCTGTGTATGGATATTTTTGCAGATACTCATAGGGCTTGGGTCCATATTGCCATCCCTAATGTCGACCTTGAAGTTTTTACACATTACGTTTTTTTGTGGAAAAAAAATAATGCATTACATTCGCATTTTATTGCACAAAATTGCATAATACCTGATCATACTATGTCTCTTGACTATGTTAAATTTATATCTACTTAAAAGATCTCATAATCCATTATTAATATATCAAAGTTGTTCATCCAAGTGTTACATTGAGCTTTGGCCTCCTTAGATAAAGTTATACAAATTGGGTTAGTTTCTTTAAGTTTATTTGATAAAATAATCACTTATTTTAATAAAATAAGTAATTATTTATGTTTTTAGTATGTTTGTCTCAACTGCTTTTACTTAAAATAAGCTATTTTCTACTTATTTAAATAAGTAAATTCTAACTGTTTATGAAACAATCAATTATCTGATAATCACTTATTTTATAAACATTTATTATAATTTTAAACAAACTGGCTCATTATCTGTATTTTTAGTATATTTATCTAAATTGCTTCTACTTAAAATAAGTTATTTTTTGCTTATTAAAAAAAGTAAATTCTATCTGGTTATGAAATAATCAATTATTTAATAATCATTTATTTTATAAATACTTATTATAATTTTAAACAAATTGATCCAATATTAACTATTTAAAAAATCAATTTTAATTTACGACGAAATTACTTTTTTTTCTTCATATTTTTTTTTAAAATCTTTCTAGAAACATTTATACAAATAAATTATTTGTGTTGGTAACAAAAGAAAAAGGAAAGAAACTTTACTCTTACGCACATCCACGGATCAAGGAAAGAAATATGGTGAATATGTAGCTGTTTGGAAGAAAGCATAAACACAACACAAATAAACTCACAAAACAATATGAAAGCATGTTTATAAAATCGTAGACAATAACCATTTTTATCTCATTTCAAGTACAAGGAAATATTGGACCAGAGTAAGCCCATGGAGTCCATCAATACTCTAGTACAAAAAATGAAGCTACTTTGGAGTAACCACCATAACGACACAAATCTTGTCTTGCATTACAACAATGTCATAGGTTATCCTTTCATTACAACTTTTATAGATAATTAAAGACCACCCCGAGCATCCATGCCCTTGTAAATAATACTCTTATGATTTGCAATTGCTAATTGAGACAACCAGTTCAATGAGGCATAAGAATGTTTCGGACAAATAACAGGAATCACTGCCGACCATACTGAGGACTGTTGTTATTTAGACCTTGTCCTGATGGTGGTCTTGGTCTCGCATACTCTACAAATATAACCCAACTGTCCAAAAACTGCATTGCATTGCGGAAATATCAGAGTCAGCATTACAGAAATAGCCACAGAAAGTTTGGAAGAAAAGCCAAAGCATAAAGTAACCATTAATTGGTCCATTTCTAAAATTTCTTTCATGTGGCTTTGTTAATTTTGGTCCATTTGCGATGTGGTAATAATAATGTATGGATTAATTTAGAAGGTAACAGAAAATGATATCAAGAATAGTAAATTAGGAAATATCAACGTAGCTAACATTTGAAAGCAACCAGTTCAAAAAAAAAAAAAAACATTTGAAAGCAACAACATCAGTACTTCCAAGTTGCTGAATTGAATGAGGGCGTAATTCAATTAATCAGCAATAGAAATCATTATGACTATTTTGTACTTCTAGATCTAATTCAGCATTCAATTTGATTTTAGTATCTGATCTTATGGCAGAGGTTTTTTTTTTTTTTATCCAAATGAATCAAACAAGTATCAAATGAGATTTACATCACTCACTCGCCTATCATGCTTAATCAACTGAACTAAACTCACCAAATTTTTACACCATATTATGTTTTCTTGTGATAATAATTAAGTTTCTGTATATGCATTACATTCGCATTTTCTTTTTGTGAAAAGCTTTTTTTACATTACATTCTCACTTTATCATACAAAATTACAGAAAATTTGATCATATTGTATGTCTTTAAACCTATACATATTTGCATTAAAAAAATTAAATATATATTTGGATACCACACTGTATAATACTATTGATTAAATAAAATGTCGGCAATATCAAGCGCAAGGGAGAAAAGATATATACTGTACAAGAACTTGTGTGTCCTTTGGTAATTGGTATCATAAAAGATTTAATTTAGAAATCGTTTTTCTCTCCTTTTTTTTTTTCATGAAAAGATTTTATACATCATATTCACATTTTTAATTACCATAGAAAATATATTGCATAACATTTGATCATAAACTACATGTCTCTTTTACTATTTTAAACTAGGGGCCTTTTAACATATTTTACATTCCCAAATATTGTCTCATTAACTACTAGAAAAAAGGCTATTTATAATAGCAGTTATGCACTAAGTATATATGTATGCTCAAACAATAGATAAATCCAAATTGGAGGGGAAGCCTAAAATTTTCTTGCTTGCATGTCCTATCTTGCATTTAACACTGTGATGGAAATTTGATTAACTGAGCACAATTTGTCATTTGCATATGAAGAATTTGCTTCAGATGTAAAATCTTTTGCAGTGTTAAAGCCAGGAACCTTTGGCTTTGGCAATAATTTATCACCATTCAACATTAAAACCACTGATGACATATCTGGCCTATCATCTGCTCTTTGTTGCACGCATAAAAGTCCAACATGTATGCATCGTATGACTTCTGAAGGTGTGCATTGTTCTCGTAACACTTCATCCAACAGTTCCAACTCCCTCTCTTCAGTCCATAATCTCCACGCCTATTATGGTGAGAATTTTGAAAACAAAAACAGATTAGAAATAATTCAATTTATACTAATTAGCAACATATAGTTAGCTCAGTAAACTTACATGACCAAGAAGATTGTTGTAGTGTTCTGGGTCTGAAAATTTCCTATTTTCCTTTCCACTTATGATTTCTAGGACTATCACACCATAACTAAAGACATCTGATTTTACTGAGAAATGCCCACGTAGAGCATACTCGGGAGACATGTAACCACTGAAAATAATATTTTCAATGAAACTAAATAAAACTTGACAATGCAATATCAAAGAATCATAATTTGAAATTAAAGAAGCTAACTTACTATGTTCCAGCCACCCTATTAGTGTTTGCCTCAGCTTGATCTCCCAAAAATAATCGAGCCAAGCCAAAGTTTGATATTTTGGGATCTAAATTTTTGTCTAGTAAAATATTGTTAGGTTTTAGATCTCTGTGAATAATTCTCAGTCTAGAATCTTGATGAAGATACAAAAGTCCTCGACCAATGCTACTAATAATGTCGAAATGCTTACACCAATTTAGAACCTTCCTTTTGGTTTCATCTAGTCAAATACACACAAGTATTTAGTATAGCAGTCTCAGTCTCAATTTCATAAACTATAAATGAGAAAAAATAGTGAGTGCTCAAACCAAAAACAAAGTAGTCCAAACTCTTATTGGGCATGTATTCATATATCAACATTTTTTCTTCTGCTTCAATGCAGTAACCATAAAGCTTTACAAGATTACGGTGCTGAAGTTTTGCAATCAACGAGACTTCATTTTTGAACTCATCTAACCCTTGTCCAGATTTCTTTGAAAGTTGTTTGACAGCTACTTCTTTCCCATCCATAAGTGTGCCCTGAAAATTATTCTTCTGCGACACTTAGAATAATTTTTATGAAAAATACCAGTTGCTGATATTGGTTTTCTTTATCACCTTGTATACTGGTCCAAAGCCACCTTCTCCAAGCTTGTTTTCGGTTGAAAAGTTTTCAGTGGCATTAGCTATGACTGAAAAATTGAAAGTTGGCAAATCAATGTTTTTCATTCTCTGTATTTTTTTGTGATGCTTGTTGTAAAATTTTCTTGCAGCCCCTGATTGTTTGAAGAAAAAAAAAAAACACTATAAAAAGAATGACACATAACATGCATATCTCTCTGTGCCTAATTTTGATAAATTATATCTATTTACTTACCTGGACTTTTAATTAGCAATATGCATACACATGTGATGATTAATCCAAAAACAGCCACACCAATAGTGGTTCCTATTATCCTTTTCTTGATGTTTCGACGGCTAGCTGCAACATGCTCTAAAAGATGCAGAGCATAATTAGCCAGTCACCTGTTTTACTACCACAGTTCTATTAATTGAAGCTAAGGATGGCAATATATTTAATTTGGAAAATAAATGCCACATAACAAATAACATGCATCTCTAATAACTGTTGTTAACAAAATTTAGCAACCCATAGCACTATTTTTCATTTAATGTCTTCACTTGAGAAAATGTTTGTTTAACACTCCTAGAATTATGCAATAATCAACAATAAATTAAACAAGAAAAAGGAGAAAATCAATTACCAAGTTCTTCTGAAGCAGGGACTCGGACATAAAGGTCTTGTCCCCATTGAGAGAATTTCCTCAAGTCAACAAGGTTATTGAACCAAAGAAGACAGACACTTCCTCCACCACGAATATCTAAACTTGCATATGCTACACAAGAACAGTTTTCAAGACACAAATTCTGACAATCCTCAAGATTCATGGTCTTATTACTAAACCATGATGAAGATGTGTCTGGCAATTTCATGTGTGTACTTCAAGAAGCTATCAGAGTGACTGTGGTTGCAGTTAGATTTATTTATTGCAGCAACACAACCGTTAGGCAAGTATTGAGAAAATTGGGGAACATATCCTTTCAAGCACTCACAAATTGAATTGCTATCATCAATATTGCATACAGAATTAGTACCGCAAAAGGCATAATTTTGGCATTGATCTTTCCCTTCTGTAGAGAAGACATGCCGGATGCTTGATTGATTTGTCCAGTAAAAGCTCTCTCCGGTGCCGGAAGGGGTCAGTGTATAAACACTGAACATGGATTTACCAACAAGCTTGAACTCATAAGTTGCCTCTTTTTCATTGAACACAAATATTTGTGATGTTTCAGGATGAGTTGGAGGACATGGAACATTCCATGGCTCTATTCTGATCTTTGTCTCAGGTCCCTTGACTAGAACAGCTTGGGGATATCCTGTGAGATAAACTTTTAGAGTATATTCTCCCTCAGCAGTTGTCAACACTTTTCCAAGATGATAAAGATCTTTCCAGACCAGTCTCTAGGTTCCATCCAAGTTTCATTCCTGGCATCAATGAATCGCACGGATAATCAAAACTCTGCCACAAGACGCAGTCCGGGTTAGTTTCGTCTCCATTTTTCACTACAAAATTTCCCGAATCCAAAAGATAAGAAATTGGATTATTCGTTGCTTTGGTTGATATATTGGATGACCAAATGGTGTTGTTTATAGCATTGAGAAGCTCAAGAAACCCTTTTTCATTGAGTTTGAGAACTCCTTTGTTATTCTCAAGAGGTGTATTTCGGTTAGCCACCCACACTATTGTCACAGGGGAGACATTTCTGAACCATATACCCAAGTATCGTCTCGTTGAATTTCCTGGGCTAAAGAAACCAACCCAGTGTCTCACCATCTTGGATGGATTGATTCACTGCCAAAATGTCTAGTGAAGTGTAAGTTCCCAACATGTTGGAGAATACGAAGAACCAAATGGATAACATTAACATGACATGCACCATTACGTTGTTGAAGCAATAATGACGACTTAAAATTAGAGAAGACGACGTTTTGCGATCTAGATAATGCAGAGGCAGAGGGTGACCATAAAATACAAAATGTTACGATGTTCAAGATTAGCGTCAATTGTCGTCAAAAGATCGTTATAGCCTTATAGAGTTCACTGGAGTTGCCCGCACGAAAAGGGCTTCTTACGATAGCTATGTTCGGGTCAATAGAACTGTCCAATACCAAGTCTAAAGTCTTCCATTATCATACCTTTACTAAATTAAGTCTTCAACACCAAACCCGACCAAACACTTGGACCAACAGGTAAAAGGTTGTTTTTACTTTCTAGGTTCGAATCCTGAACAGATAAGAGCAGTTTTGTTGGTGATAATGATCTTACTAGACTCTTCTACCCATAAAGATTTCATCAGATTAGAAAGACTCTGCCATTGACTCACATTGGGCTTTTACTGAGTTCCTTCTCTTCCTTCCAGTTCCTTATGCAATTTAGAAGCCATTTCTTGCATAAAGTCACAATGTTATTTGTTTGGCTCTTTTTATTCTCCTACTACATGACTACAACTAATTCCACTTCATTAGACCGTTTAGAAGTGAGCCAATCTATCCGAGATGGCGAGACTTTGGTTTCAGTAAATGGAAATATTGAAGTGGGTTTCTTCAATCCCGAAAATTCAGCAAGACGATACTTGGGTATATGGTACACAAATGTATCCCCTTCAACAGTGGTGTGGGTGGCTAACCGAAACACGCCTCTTGAGAATAACTCAGGAGTTCTAAGACTCAACAAAAAAGGGATTCTTGTGCTTCTCAATGGCGCAAACAACAGCACTATTTGGTCGTCCAATAAATCAAACACAATAGTGAATAATCCATTTCTTCAACTATTGGACTCGGGAAATCTTGTGGTGAAAACTAACGAGGACAGCATCTTGTGGCAGGGTTTTGATTATCCAGGTGATACATGGATGCCGGGAATGAAACTCGGGTGGAACTTAGAGATTGGCCTAGAAAAATTTATATCATCTTGGAAAAGTGTTGATGATCTTGCTGAGGGAGAATATACTATAAAAATTTATCTCAGAGGATATCCTCAATTATTTAAGTTCAAAGGGGCTGATATAAAAATAAGATCAGGGTCATGGAATGGCTTGGCTGCTGTTGGAAATCCAATACCAACTCGTCGAGCATCACTGAAATTTGTGTTCAATGAAAAAGAGGTGTACTATGAATACGAGTTTCTTAATATATCTCTTCAGCGTGTCTACAATAACACCTTCAGGCGTTGGGCAGACATTCTTTTTTTGACAACTCAAACAAGCACCCAACGACAAGTCATCTCAAACGAGGAGGAGGATCAATGCCAGAATTATGGCTATTGTGGTGCAAACTCTATATGCAATATTGAAGGTGGCCATCCAACTTGTGAATGCCTGAGAGGTTTTGTTCCCAAGTCTCCTGATCAATGGAATATAGCATCTTGGTTCGATGGTTGTGTTCCAAGGAATAAATCAAGTTGCAAAAATAGTGATACCGACGGCTTCCTCAAGTACACATGCATGAAATTGCCAGACACATCTTCATCATGGTTTAGTAAGACAATGAACCTTGATGAATGTCACAAGTCGTGTCTTAAAAACTGTTCTTGCACAGCATATGCAAGTTTAGATATACGTGATGGAGGAAGTGGCTGTCTACTTTGGTTTAATACTCTAGTTGACATGAGGAAATTCTCTAAATGGGGACAAGACTTATATAACAGAATCCCTGCTTCAGAATTAGGTACTTCATCTATATTTATTTTGACCTTTGCCTTTGGCTTCTATGATTACTTTTCCTCTTTTATTTCTTGTTGAGTATTGTATTATTCTAAGAATAAAAGATGGAGTAGGGTAAGGCCATCAGAACATTCAAATATGAGTCAAACAAACATTCTATTATTGTAACTTGAAATGCCATGCTAAAGTGGAAACAGCAATTAAAATGAAGATCTGTGAGTTGCAAAGATTTTTCTTATAACTTCCTAGAACGTTATTAGTAATACATGTTATTATAATATGGAATTTATTTTCCAAATTAAGTACATATCATTCTCCTCCCCTTAATATAAAGAAACTAGACTCACTCTCAGCTTCAGTCAATAGAGATGTTTAATTTAAAGTCTATATATAACTGGTCATCCTCTGCTTCTTTTAGATCGTGGTGGCCATGGAAACATCAAGAAGAAGATAGTAGAAATCACTCTTGGTGTTACTGCTTTTGGATTAATCATCACATTTGTATGTATATTGATAATTAAGAATCCAGTTAAGTATATATATACGATTTAGCAACTAATAAAAATATGTGCATCACGTGTCCATGTTTATATATTTCGATTTCCAAGCAAGGGCTGCAAGAAAAATTTGCAATAAGCATTACAAAAATATACAGAGAAAGGAAGAGATTGATTTGCCAACTTTCAATTTTTCAGTCATAGCTAATGCCACTGAAAACTTTTCAACTAAAAACAAGCTTGGAGAAGGTGGCTTTGGACCGGTATACAAGGTGATAAAGAAAACTGATATCTGCAACTGGTATTTTTCATAAAAAAAATTCTAAAAGTGTCGCAGAAGAATAATTTTCAGGGCACACTTATGGATGGGAAAGAAGTAGCTGTCAAACGACTTTCAAAGAAATCTGGACAAGGGTTAGATGAGTTCAAAAATGAAGTCTCGTTGATTGCAAAACTTCAGCACCGTAATCTTGTAAAGCTTTATGGTTGCTGCATTGAAGGAGAAGAGAAAATGTTGATTTATGAATACATGCCTAATCAAAGCTTGGACTACTTTGTTTTTGGTTGGAGCCTTAACAACCTATTCTAAACACTCATGGCAATCTTCTTTCTTATTTGTGGCAAACGAAATTATGGAGACTGCAATTGTTGTGCTAAATGTGTGTTTTTTTTACTAGATGAAACCAAAAGGAAGTTGCTAGATTGGCACAAGCGTTTCAACATTATCAGTGGCATTGCTCAAGGACTTTTGTATCTTCATCAAGATTCTAGGCTGAGGATTATTCACAGAGATCTAAAAACTAGTAATATTTTACTAGATGCAAATTTGGATAAAAAAATATCAGACTTTGGCTTGGCTCGACCATTTTTGGGAGATCAAGTTGAGGCAAACACAAATCGAGTGGCTGGAACACAGTAAGTTAGTTTCTATCTAGTTATGATTCTTTGATATTGAGCTGTCAAGTTTTAATTATTTTTACTTTTGAACATTTTATTTTCAGTGGTTACATATCTTCTGAGTATGCTGTGCATGGGCATTTCTCAGTGAAATCAGATGTCTTTAGTTATGGTGTTATAGTACTGGAGATTCTAAGTGGAAAGAAAAATAGGGAATTTTCAGACCCAGAACACTACAATAATCTTCTTGGACATGTAAGCATATCGATCTGACTACGTTGCTAATCAGTATAAATTGAATCATTTCCAACCTACTTATTCAATTATCTGCATCTTAGGCATGGAAATTGTGGACTGCAGAAAGGGCAGTGGAACTATCAGAGGAAGTGTTAGGGGAACAATGCACGCCCTGTGAAGTCATAAGATGCATACAAGTAGGCCTATTATGCGTGCAACAAAAGCCAGAAGATAGGCCAGACATGTCATCAGTAGTTTTAATGTTGAGTGGTGATAAATTATTGCCAAAGCCAAAGGTTCCCGGCTTTTACACAGAAAAAGATGTTATATCTGAAGTAAATTCTTCATCGGCAAATCACAAACAGTCTTCAGTTAATGAACTCTATCACAATGTTGGACGCAAGATAAGAAATGAGAGCAAGAAAACGTTAAGGCCTCACCTTCCAATGTGGGATATACTAGTTATATGATATAATAACTTATTTTAATAAAATAAGCAATTATTTGTATTTTAGTATGTTTGTCTGAACTGTTTTTGTTTAAAATAAGTTGTTTTCTGCTTATTTAAATAAGCAAATTCTATCTGCTTATCAAATAATCAATTATCTGATAATCATATATTTTATAAACATTTGTTATAATTTTAAACAACCTGCCCTATAATTGGTGAAAGTGCTTTTAGTAGCTCCAGCTTTGAAGTCTTTAACTTTGTTTAATGTATCCTCTTAATGCTGCTGTGAAATTTCTAATGTACACTTTTTTATGACGTGGTTTCATTTTATGTTTTGTGTAATTGGTGTATTTTTTTTACTAAAGTTCAATGACCCTATCTTTTTCGAGTGTTTTAAGCTTTGTAATCTTGTCATTTTGCAATTAGTTGTGGATGATGATGTTTCCATGAGAATCTCAAATTTAAATACAACGAAGAAAGTTTAGGAGAAGCTTGAAGAGGAGTTCTTTGAGAATGAAATAACCGAGCAAATCAGGTTCTTAACCTCAAAAGGAGAGTTTGAGGCCTAGAAGATAAATGAGACTAAAAAACATAAAGGACTTCATGACCAGGTTAATAAAAGTAGTAAATCGGATCAAGTTGATGGGGAAATAGCAAAATTGCTGAAAAAGTCTTAGTGGTCTTACATGAAAGGTTTGAATTCAAGATTTCTTTGCTTAAAGAGTCAAAGGATGTCTTCAAGATAGGCTTTGACAAAGGTTGTAAATGCTTTCCAAGCTCAAGAGCAAAGATGACTTTTTAAGACTGGAGGAAGCAACAGAAACTCTACTGGTCAGACACAGACAAGGCTATTACAACAAAAGGTGGAAACAAATATGTTTGAAAGCATTTTTGGAAAAGATTCAAAGAGGGGAGTTAACTTTTACCCTCTAGCCACTGACATAATTAGTTACAAAATCTTGTTTAGGTTTCTAATTACAATATAGTAAATTATAAAGGTAACACAAACATTTATTTTTAAATATTTTCGTTAAATTAAAAATCCTAAAAATATAAATATTTAACTATTTTTAATAGCAGCTCATTTATCAAATGGTGGATATGTTTTGCAGAAAGCATAAACACAGAACACAAGTAACTCCCAAAATGGAATATGATAACATGTTTATATATCGTAGACAATAACCATTTTTTTTATCTCGTTTCAAGTATAAGGAATATTGGACCAGAGTAAGCCCATGGAGTCCATCAATACTCTAGTACAAAAAATGAAGCTACTTTGGAGTAACCACCATAACGACACAAATCTTGTCTTGCATTACAACAATGTCATAGGTTATCCTTTCATTACAACTTTTATAGATAATTAAAGACCACCCCGAGCATCCATGCCCTTGTAAATAATACTCTTATGATTTGCAATTGCTAATTGAGACAACCAGTTCAATGAGGCATAAGAATGTTTCGGACAAATAACAGGAATCACTGCCGACCATACTGAGAACCGTTGTTATTTAGAGCTTGTCCTGGTGGTGGTCTTGGTCTCGCATACTCTGCAAATATAACCCAACCGTCCAAAAACTGCATTGCATTGGGGAAATATCAGTCAGCATTACAGGAATAGACGCAGAAAGTTTGGAAGAAAAGCCAAAGCATAAAGTAACCACAGACAGCATCATATTGTAGATGAACAAGACAATAAAAAAATTCATTAAACCAAGAACAGGAAACTGTTAATGAACCTCGCGTTTAGAGTTTATAATATGTGAAACTATGCATATTTATACCAGCTTCACAATCCAGGCCTGATTTCAGGTTCAGGGTGGCTAAAAAGCAAATACTCCAAGTATTGGAGAGTTGAACGATCATTGATTTCCATGTGAAGTAGGGGGGAAGTTGAGAAAAAAAATTGTGTTCAAACAAAAATGATGAGATTTGTGCAAACTCAAGGGAAATTTGTAAGTAAAATTGTACTTCAAGAATTGTGAATGCAATGCTTAGCACTGTCAAATACTAATATTTTTCATTTAATACTGTGTGTCAATGCTGCATTGGTATTTAAGCATAATTATCTCAGGTTATCATACAGAAGTCTTACTTTGAATGAATATACATACACAAGCAGACACAAATCCAAGAAAACAATGTTCTGAAAGATTTCCAAGTCTCCCCATTGGTGTAAAAGCTTTGAAGTTTAATCTACATTACCTTGCCATCCATGCCTTCAATGCCCTTTGCAGCATCCTCTATTGTAGCATATTGAACAAAACCAAACCCCTTAGAGTAACCTGAGACTCGGTCAGTAACCACCCTCGCTAAAAACAGCAAACAGGAAACCATTAAGTTTCAGAATATATTATTTTCAATATATTACAACAAAGTATAAAAGCATAAATAGATGAACAATTTCAATGTTAAAATAAGCTTAGAGGTGGAGAACAAACCATGAACAACATCACCAAACTTTGTAAATTCCTCTCGAAGCCTTTCTGTAGTAGTACGTTTGCTAAGACCTAAAGCAAGATACAATGATACATAAAAAATCAACAGTCAATTAAATAATACAAGTGACAAGGCTTTGCTCTAACAATTTTATTTTTGTTTGATTAGGGGAGGGGGATAATAAGAGACAATTGTAAAATCTATGGCATTTCTAAAGAGCAAAATTGAAGGGGCATTCAGTCCTGGGAATTTAGAGTATGAAAGTTTAAAAGCAATGTCTTGGTGGCTTTACATTTAAAGGCTTTACTGTTTATTCTTGTGTCAGCAAACTAAATAATTAGAGCGTGTGGATTAAATCAAAATGGGTAGGATGCCAGCACAGTAAAGCAATCAATCAATGAAACTTGTTCTAGGCCCTGAGGACTGAGAGTCTGCTCTAAGGGATATGCTTCTTTGATCTGCGTTGGTTGACAGTACTAATCATGTTCGGAGCATAAACTTGGGCAGCGTATATTCTAGTTTTCTAGTTACTTAATCATTCCTTCAGTTTCTCACTCTTTCCTCTAACCAACAGATTTGGCAAAAGCTCTTTTCAATGCCAATTCATTTTTTCAGTCCTTAAAAAGATTAACAAAAATTGCATTTTGCAGATGGATACATCTCACATTGCTCCTTCACCAAAAATGTTTCATACGAGACCATCTGTCCCAGAGTCCAGAGATAGTATAATAGCCTACTTCAGCAGTGTAAGGGTTTTGTCATTTGTGTGTGTGAGGGGAGAAAGGGTGTCATAACAATGTTATAAAAAGTAACAATGAAAGTATGCACATCAACACAAAACAACAACTTTTCTAAAGCTTCTAACACATCAATTTTTAAAGAAAAAAGAGATTCATATGTAGAAAAAAAATAAAAACTTAAGCTGTTTAAGTCGTGAGTGTTGCAAAACACACAATCTAGCCGCTTTTAAAATTCGGAATCATACACTACGAGAAACAAAACAAAAAGACTAGAATAGACAATCAATATTAAACGAGAAAATCTACTCCAAACCTTAACCTCGTCAAAACATGTAATATGCACAACTACATCAAAACACACACATTAAACTCACAATTCAAATTAACATCTAATTATACAGTAACAAACGAAAACAAGACTAGAACTTTCTATTGGCGTTAGATCAATAAACGACAACAATAATAAATAAAAACAAAAATTTAATTAAATTAACAGTGAAGAGAAATTAAGAGAGAGACCAGAGACGAAGAGGTTGGTGTTGGGCTCTGCCGTGGGTCTGCCGGGAGCGGGGGTGGCGCCCAGTGGCGACGTGGAAACGAAGGGGAAAGAAGAAGAGGTGGAGTTTGTGCAGAAAAACCGCCGCAAAACGCGTGGCGCCGCCACTGCTGCCCTCGTCGCCATGGCCATGGGTTTAAGCCGAAAGTAAAACCCTGATGAGAATTAGAGAGAAAAGGGGCGAGAGTAAAGGAGTGTATCTGTACTTTGGAGCCCGTGGGGTTTTATAAGAAAAATTATTGAAATTACACAAATGGGCTTTGGGGTTGGTTCTATTAGCAATTATGGAGACTTCATTGCATCTTCAAAAACTGCTTCTTGCACCTCCTATGAAATTACACAGATGGGCTTTGGTGTTGGTAGTTGGTACTACTAAGGCCGTTGTTTCTCGTACCTCCAAATTGTTTCTCGCACCTCCCATGAAACATTAGACGGCGTTGTGAAAATATTTTATGTATTTATTTTTTATCTCCATCTTTTTAAATGATTTTAATTTTTAATTTTTAAGATTTAGACAATGTGTTTATTTTTGTTAATTTCTAATTTAAAAAAATGAAAATGTTATAATTCTGTGGTGCAAATTTTTAAACAAAACAAAAAATGGGAAAATAACAATTTATTGTTTTCAAATCTCTACCAAACATATTTTTTATTTTTTAAATAAAAACAGAGAATACTCAAACCAAACACTACTGGAATGTAATTTTACATTCCAGAAGTTAAAAAGAGGTGAAGAAAGCAAGCTGAAGGTGTAAACAAAAGCCTCCTACTAAGTTAGTAATTGTGAATAAGTGGATTTGAGTTTAGTTTTGGCAGTTGATATATATACCCCCCTTTCTTGCTAAATTACCTCCCTTTTGTATTTTTTCCCAAAAATATCCTCAATATAAACTTAGCCCCTACCACCAGCCAACAGAAAAGATGTTCATAAATCCAATTACATTTTACATGCTAGAGTGACCAATAGTAGATTGGGAATTTGTAGTAGCACTTGATTTTTATAAAACTTAAAAATCATTTACACAGTAGGTTTGTGACTGAACGGAGTTAAAAATTGTTAGTGTAGATTCTTAAATGAATAGTTCTCTTCCATCCAAAAGAAGACACGTAGGTTTAACCATTCATTTTCAGCCAGAGGAAAGCAACAGTTACAACTTAGAATGCATCACATCCCACAGAAGGAGCTGTTCTATCTCACGATGAGGAATGAATAATGATGGTGGTCCCAAATCTCCATCTTTGTTTTATGCTAACTTTTCTCCCACCAAAAATTGTATAGAGTAAACAAGATATTTTGCCATAGAAGCATCATATTCATTGGTGATGTTAATAAGTTGTTTAATTTTAAACAATATTATTTATTTTATTTTTTATCATAGGAGTAAATTATATGAAACCATTTATATCACTATAGTTATTTAAATAACTATTGTTTAAGAATTAATATCATTAATAATATTTTTTTAAGTATTATAGAATCTATGACATTAAATTAAATATTCCATTTAACAATCTTATTATTAGAGTAAATGATGACAAATAATATTTAAATGTAAAAGTGTAGATACTCTTGTGATTTTAGTATTATGTATGTGTTTAAATGTAATTATTGAAGTATTTTGCTTCTTTTTTTTTTCTAAACAACTTAATTAATTAATTGTTAGAATAATTCTACAATAAAAATAAAAAGAGATAGATAAAAATAAAAAGATTAATCAAATAACTTAAGTAAAAGAAAGCTCGTGAAATTTCTAACAAAATTAATAAAAACATAATCATGTGATTCAAAGAGTAATGAGTGACTCGTACAATCAAAAAGTGAATGGGAAAGTAAAAGTATATTTATTCTAATTTATAATATGGGAAGAAAACAGTATTTTAAAATCTTAAACAAACAACAACCTATAAGTTAGTTAATTTTATGATTAAATTATCAACAAATAATATTATCAATTTCATGGTAGAATCGATTCCACTCCACGGGGTCTAATCTTAAGTTATTTTAGACAAGAGAACACTCCAAAACACTCACTCATCATGTCTTTCAAAATAGTTTGGACTTTGAATCTCCAACCCAAGTTAATCGGTTCTTTTGGACAAAGTAGGTTGTTAAGTTTATCACAAAGTTGCCAAACTCATTGTCCAATTGTTATTCTTATCTTAAAATTTCTTTAATGTATAAAAATAGTTTCCACACGTCTATGTTCATCTAATCAATCATTATACGCAGTCTACGTAATGAATTTTTTATTTGCCATCTGTGTATAAAATATGGGGGATCTTGTTGACGTTGAGGGGCTTGGCTCCTCCCAAGACTTTGAACTTATAATATTTTTTATGTAATTTTTTCAAAAATGAGAATTATGCAATATGGCCCCAATCAAAGTATTATCTTTCTAATCTGGCAACCCCAAACAAATATTGTACAAGTATAATCCCCTCCCAAAAAATATTTAGCAAATTTATTTTTATTATTATTATTATTAGGAGTTGGGATGAATTTCTTTGCTACCAATTAGGGAATATTTTTACGTGGTGGGAAAATATATAATAACTAGTTCGAGTAAAGTTTAAATAAATGAAATGGTGTGATTTGTCTTTGTCTACAATGTATTTGGTCTCTTTACGACAATTGTGTTGTTGATCTTTTTTAATTTCATGTGTTTAATTATAAAGATAAACGAAAATAATGCATGCATATATTTTAAATTTTAATAACTAATTAAATTTGCACATTGTGACATGGGAATGACTTGGCACTTTTTATACCACATTTGACAGTACTTTTACGAACCATTCCAAACGAACAAGAAATGAAAGATTCTATGTATCTAATTCATGCATATTGCATACATCATAAAACGCTTAAATATTGTTATTTAACTTGTAGAAAATTGTAGTAATTATGACAGAGATTTATCTGTTTTAAGACTATTTCTACACGTGTCAAATAATGATTTGAGTATTTAATAAACAACGCTTAATCAAGATTTTACTTGTGCCAGGGTGAATCACTTATCTTTGCGTGAACACTGATCAGAAGTGGATTTGATTAGATAGAGATTAGAGACAGACACACAAGATGAACTTGACCACAAGAAAGAAAGAAAGAAAAAAAGATAATCCATTGTTGCCTAATTCAATGCTCAAAGAATGGAGAAGTATAAAAAGAGAAAGGCACCATTTTCATTTCCCTTCACAAACACACACACACACTCCTACCAAATTTTGCTCTAAGAAGAATATAGTAAAATCTCTTGCTTATCAAATGTGCCATGTGTCTTTCATTGATGAGAATAGCCTCTCAAAGAAGCTGAATAACAAGAACAAAAAATTGGAAAAATCATATATATAAATATATATCTCACAACAACATAACATATGCTAGTTTCTAAGGAAACTCGCCCTTTTTTCTAGTCTATTTCTTCTTCAGCCATAGCCTTCACCTTTACAACAAAGATAGCTACATTTTTGCTGTATATAAATAAAAACCAAAGCAATACATAGCCTCTAACCACAAAAGTCTCACTAACCAACTACAGAAAATTAACTTTTCAACATATCAACAACCATATCATGAGGACTAGTGTTTTTTCTATTATTCATTTCCTCATAGTAACTCATCTCCTTGTGAGGGCAGAATCAATTGGCAGAGAAGATTTTCCAGAGGGCTTCATCTTTGGAACTGCTTCTTCAGCTCACCAGGTATGCATCTCATTTTTCCTTCTATTTTTCAAAACTTAGATACAATTCTATAGATGATGTTTCTGGTGCTATTCTCCGATTAGAATTGAAGTTTTATCTCAATAATCTATGTTAAGCTTTAATACAAACCTTTATTTCACGAGTTAACGAGATGAAACTCCAATTCTGATCGGAATAACAAGAGTCCAACAAAGGACATAACATTTGTGTAATGTTTTATGTCACAGTTTGAGGGAGCTTCTGATGAAGGCAACAAAGGAGATAGTATTTGGGATACTTTCTCAAGGTTACCAGGTAATTAAATTAAAGAGTATCAAATACATGACATCAAAATCAAAACTAAATAAAGGGAAGATTTCAAATTAGTACTATAGAAGTTTCTCATTTTTGCTAGTTTTAATTGCATTATGAATATGATGACAGGGAGAATTTTGGACTTCAGCAATGCAGACAAGGCTGTGGATCAATACCACCGATTTCAGGTACGTGAACTAGGAAGGGACACATTTGTTGACTTCAATTTTACTCTATCCATATGTATATTAATTGCTTCAATTTTCTATTGTGCTTCAACTTTGGTGCATGTGGTCATTATCCATTTTGAAAAGCTTAGAATTAGAATATTGCATAAAAAACTAAACAATTCGAATGAGCACCGCCATGGTTACGATGATGACAACGTTTCACCAACCTTGAAGAATAAAAAATCAGCGTAAAAGTAACACATGACATAAAGTTCCTTAGAGTTGCAAAAAATCTGTTTACTATATAACAAGGTACTTGTTGTATTTTTTTAATATAAAACACCCCACTACTTTGTTAATTGACTTCAACCGGCCTCATCATCCCCTCACACCAACCTACTCTGACCCCTACCCGTCAACCCACACCGACCAATCCCATGCCTCACCCTATGACCACTCGTAGTTAACATGGCATATCCAAACCAAACCCCAAATATACCCATAATTTGAGTGCTTCGACCACCACCTCTATCTCACCATTACCTAAAAATCCGATGAGTGCTCTTCATGACTCCAATTGGAAACATGCTATGACTGATGAATATAATGCTCTGATACCATGTAGGAAATCATCTGTGCTTCTCATATTCATTGATTTGGGATATATACAAAATACAAACTATAATTTAGGTTGTTGTTACAATTAACAAGCTATTATTTAGGCTAACTTTTAGGCAACTAATGCTACAAGATATTATCAAAATAATTACAAATTATTTTAGATAATAATATCTATAATATCTATCAATATTGATGTGACTTCAGTTTTGTCTTTTTTGTTTAAGTAAAATATACTGATAAAATAATTTTTGTATACCCTCCTTCAGTTATAAATTATTGCCCTACGATAAAATTGTTGAGAGATTTTTTTTATTACTCTTTAATTATTTCGCATAGCTTTACTCAAAAGTCAAAAAATAAAGTTTCACATTGAAGCTCGCGCAAATTCCATTTCATACAGAATGATATAAACTTGATGAAGGATTTGGGAATGGATTCTTACAGATTTTCCATATCATGGCCGAGAATTTTCCCAAGTAAGTCTTAGTACTTTCAAAACCATTTTAATGTTTGTGTAGTTTGGTTTGGTGTCCATGTTAATGCTAACTGAATTTGTGACCAGATGGAACAGGGGAACCCAATAAAGAGGGAATAAAATATTACAATAGCCTCATTGATGCTTTGCTTGAAAAAGGTTACTCAAAATTTATTCGGGAATTGCATCTTAAAATATATGGGTTAAATTACTTTTAGATTTCCATAAATATCCAAATTTTATTTAGAGTATTTCTTAGATTTTTTTATTCTTTTAATTTTGAATAAAATAATTTTATTTAAATTTTTGTTCACAACGTAAAAGTGTCTTAATGATTGATTTATGTTGAAAAGATACATTGAAATGGTGTCACATAAAAATTCGAAACAAAATTTTTGTTTTTTAAAGAGGTACTCAAAAAACTAAAAAAATTTATGATTCCAAACAAAATTTGGATATATAACTGGGATCTAAAATTTATTTAAAGTAAAAAACATAGCAAAAAAAGAAAAATAGCATTAAAATTTTAGCTCTTCTTTCCAATCAGGAATCCAGCCTTTTGTAACACTATATCATTGGGATCTTCCACAGATGCTAGAAGATAAATATGAAGGATGGTTAAGCTCACAAGTCATGTAAGTTATTCCAATGTTATATAGTTTTTTTTTTAGACCAAAATGATTGAATTTCATATTCAGTATTCAGTATTCACCCTCTATTTACTTACAGAAAAGATTATGAGTACTATGCCTATACATGCTTCAAAGCTTTTGGAGACAGAGTTAAGCACTGGATTACCTTCAATGAGCCTCATAACTTTGCACTCCATGGCTATGATTTAGGCATTCAAGCACCAGGAAGATGTTCCCTTTTAGGTCATGTTCTGTGTAAGAAGGGAAAATCATCCACTGAGCCATACATTGTTGCTCACAACATTCTCTTGTCACATGCTGCTGCCTATAGAAGCTACCAACTACATTTCAAGGTTCCAATTATTAGACCATTTTCACAACTTATATATAAAAATAGAATTTAAGAAAATAAGAAAGCTTAACCTCTACTTTGATTCTTGAGATTGTAAGTTTGTTTCATTTTTACAAAACTTTTACTTCAATTGCTTGCTTTACAAAAATGTTGCAGAAGTCATTGCTTTGGCTTGTGTTTGGAACTGTGTTCCATAATCACATGCCTTGACGCGAAAGCTACAATGTGTAGCTTCTGATTGAATACGCGTTTTTCTTCATGTAAACATGGTTCCAAACACAATATATTTGAGGCAAAAGTACTTTTACCAAAGGATCAAGACCCTTTCTTTTGATTTCATTTTGTTTTTATCAGTTGCATTTATATTGGAATGCATACACAACATTTTCAACTTTAAACCAAACATGCAGACTCCTTTCCACCTCAATGACCTCATTTTTTCAATGACACTAACTGTTAAAATAAATTATATTTTGCAACATATGGAAAATTAAAGATTGAAGTGAGAGTTTTGAAATGTTAAGGACTATGATTGACACTTTCATATTAAAGACTAAAGTGGGGGATTTAATTGATAAAATCATCACTTAACAGTGTACATTCTACAGAAAAGCTAAAAATGTTGATAATGTTTTGTTTTTGATTTGGATGGAGAATTCAGGAACAACAAGGAGGTCAAATAGGAATAGCACTAGATGTCATTTGGTATGAACCAATAACAGAACTTGATGAAGACAAAGATGCAGCAGCAAGAGCTATGGACTTTTCACTTGGATGGTATAACCTTTCTTCTAGCATAGATTATCATTAAAATTTCATTGCTTAGTGACAACAACTAAGGACTCATCTTCAACATAAAAATATGTGTAACACCAATGTGAATCAGGTTCCTTGACCCTCTTTTCTTTGGAAAATACCCTCTCTCAATGAAGAAACTTGTAGCTCATAGATTGCCTGAGATTTCTTATGCAACCTCAGAATTTCTTGTGGGATCTTTGGATTTTATTGGCATCAATCACTACACCTCGGTGTATACTCGAAACGACAGGATTCGGATTCGCAAACTGGTTATGCAAGATGCTGTTACTGATGCTGCTGTCATTACAACTGGTAAGCTATTAATGCTAATAATTGTGATTTGTGAGTCTTTTTTCTTCCCTTCTCTTTCATTTCTTCTTTGCCTTAAACAAGCATATGTAATTGAAGTTCAGTGGAAGTTCTGATATTTGATTTTGTCCTTCATCATAGCATACCGAAGAGGATCTGCAATTGGAGAAAAGGTATGCTCAGAAAACCATTATAGGATGTGTTTGGATTGGTGGAAAAACATGAAATGGATTCTAGTGTATGGTAGTCTGAAATATCACAGAATGAAATGAAAAGATGATAATGGCTAACGACACACTTTCTAATACACTCTTTAGAAGACATTCTATATCATTTCCTGATTTTTTTTAGAAATTACAAAATTTCAAGACCTCTTCATGAAATCATTTACTCATTTTTTTTTCTTTTTTACATCATAAAAATATCCAAACAATGGACAATGCAATGGTAATATTTTACTCCTATCCACTCCACTTCATTCCATTTCATTGGTCACTATGAATCCAAACATAGCCTAAGGCTACAATGTACATTTACACAGTACACTTAATGCTAAATCAATAACTCTTCTTTTTCAGGCAGCTTCAAGTTGGCTACACATTGTTCCATGGGGCATCCGAAAGTTAGTAAAACACGTGAAAGACAAATATGGGGACACGCCAGTAATTATAACAGAGAATGGTGAGTACTTTAATGGCTAGGAAACTGTTGAAAACTTGAATTCTATGGTTCTAGTCCTAGACGGAGGGAGTGAAACAGATAAAAGAAAATGATCCAATGAATTGATATTAACTTAACAAGGAATGCTAGCAAGACACTCTTTCAAAGACTCTCATGGAAATTGGTTGTAACTTATTAGAATCATCAATTTTGGTGGATTTTACACATCATTTAATGATTATATTTTTTAATTTAACTAATTTCAATCAAAATTGGTAACTTTTAATAAATTTCAACTAATTACATGAAGAGTCTCTGAAAGAAAGAGTGTCTGGGAAATTGTCGTTAGCACTCCTCTCTTCCTAGCATTTCTCTTATAGAATATGGTTAGACATTTTCATATATAATCTTAATAGACATTTTCTGATACAGGAATGGATGACCCAAGTGGACCCTTTAGGACCTTAGAAAAAACCTTAAAGGATGACAAGAGGATAAGATACCATAGAGACTATCTCTCAAACCTATCTGCTGCAATAAGGTATATAATATAATTGCAAGTCCTTGAATATTTCTTCTTCTGGGTTATGTAACATTACTTGCTAGCCGTCTTAATCATGACATAATATGAACTCAATGCAGGGAAGATGATTGCAATGTGCGTGGTTACTTTGTATGGTCATTGCTTGACAATTGGGAGTGGAACATGGGATACACCGTACGCTTTGGACTCTATTATGTTGATTTCAGGAGCAATCTTACTAGGATACCAAAAGATTCAGTGCAATGGTTCAAAAACTTGCTCAGAATAAAGACAGAGCAGAGTAGTGATATTTGAAATTGCTTTTTATCATACATCAAAGGCATTTTGTAATTGTATAGTTCTTCTGAAAATTAATGTAGGAAATGGCATCTACAAATTAAAGAGTTAAAAACTGTAATATGGCCAACAACTAAGAAGGAAGAGAGAAGAGGGAGGATACCGAGTCATTCCTATCTTTTATCTCAAGTCAGGCGATAAATTATTAGGTTATTTGGACCATCACCTAGTCATGATTCTAGTAGGTTTCTATCTGAATTAGACAAGTATTCAAGTATAAAATAAAAATAATACTTGATTACGTATTATATGATGAAGATTACTGTCTCAACCAAAACAACATTCCATTAAAAATTTAGACTTATTTATTTTCTCTATAATTTTTTTTTTTTTTAATTTTCGGAAGAAGGAGACTCCAATAACGGCACCACGCTCTGTAATTAAAAGAGAAGACAAATTGTATTTTATTTGGTAATATAAGGTGGGTCTTGACAGATTTAAGGAATACTAATGCAATGACTTTGTAACTCGGAAATAATGTGGTTGATGCAAATATTTTTGTAACTTTGGGTAAAAGTATGGGCTAGGATTTTCATCGAACACATAAAGGGTCTCTAGTTTGAAAATGAGTTCCAATGTATGAGGAATTTTGTCTCTCACCACCATCATGAAGACAATAGAAAATAGAAACAACTCATTATTGTCAAAAGTTTATATGAGGTGGTCACATGAAGCTCATAAGCCATGACACTTCAGATTGCAACTCAAACCTCTATGCGTTGCACTTAACACGCTACACTCATTCTGGGTTGCACTTTGCCGTTTGCATTGTAACTCGGTTAAAGTTTTTTGTGGCGACGTGAGTCGCGGAGGGGAGGTGGTGGAGAGGGGCGGTGATACCTGGTCATGGAGGGGAGCATGGTGGTGCACGTGGTGGTGGCCGAGAGAGGAGGGGAGGCAGATGGAGGAGAGGAGGTTGAAGATTATGATTTTGGGAGGTATTTTTAATTTTTAATTTTTAAAATAAAATAAAGATAATGATAATTTTTAACTGCTATTATTTTAAATTTTAATACTAACAACGTTAAACATTTTTAACGAAAAACTTTAAAAAATGTATTAAAATATGAACAAAACATAACTTAAATTTAAAAGCATTAAAATGACACTTCAAAGCATTATGTAGCAAAATTGACATTAAAATTAAAATATATAGTTTAAAATATAAAAAATTTAATGGACTAAATTTGACATTGAGATTAAAATATATAGTTTAACATAAAAGTATGACTAACTAATGAATACAAACATCCTATGTGATTGAGTAGAACTCTCAAAATGGGTTAAAACATATGTATTGGCTCAGCCCACCACGGGTTTGGGTTGGGCTGGGCTAAAAATAATATTTTTTTCGATAAGCTCAAATATTAAATCTGGTCCATCATGAATTGACTTGTGATGAGCCAAACTAACCCATGAAACCACTAAATGAATAACCCTAAATCCTAATGTTCAACACTCACGACCTCTTCTCTCCTCTTGCTCACTCACTTACTCACTCATACTTTCACTCTTCTCTTCACCATTACCATCGTTCTCTTCTCCTCTCACTCACTCACCTTCACCAATCTCACTCACTTTGATGCCTGTAGTCGCGCTCGCCACGCCCTCCACACTCACCACGCTCGACAACGCTTCATCGTTCTTCTCTCACTCACTCACGAACACGATTATCTTTGTTTCAACTTCAATTTGTTTTTGAATTGTTTTTTTTTTATTTAGGATGATTTTCTTAATTTTGAACTATGAATTGAACTACTCGAAATTGGGAATTGGGAAATGAATTGTTTTTTTTTTTAACTTTTAAATGGGTTGGTGGGTTGGCCTGGCCCACCAACTAGGTAGATCAAGGTGGGCCAGGCTAACCCGTTTTGACAGTTCTATGTTTAGATATCAAACATTTCAACTATTGTTGCATAATTTAAGTTGTTTTTCAAAAAAAAGTAGTATGTTTGGATAGGATAGATTAAAATTATAAAAAAAAACTATTTTGTTAAAATTAAAGTTGTTTTGTCACATCTCCTAAGGCCAACGATTATATTATTTTATAAAACAACTTATTTCAATTTAAACTTTTTATTTCCAAAATTGCTCATCCATTATTCTTTCACCAACCTTTGTCATTGAGTTTACCAATCGTCGTTACTCCATTTCTTATGAGTATTTTGCTTGAATCTATCCTATTTCAAGTCTCTTTCACCATCTATTCACAATGGTTCATTCTTGCTGAGTTGTGTTGTCTTGGATTACACTGTTCATCTATTTGATTCTTCCATAATAGCTTGATTTGGGATCTTTATACTTGATTCGTGTTGCGTTTGTCATTCTGTTTTGTCATCATAGACTTCACTTCGTGTTTCGGTTTGTTTACTACTACTCCTTTATGCTTTTATTAATCTTTTATGTTGAATAATGTTTTGATGTGTTTTCATGTTTATAATTTTTTTGTGATTTGAAATTTGGTTTAGTTCCTTACACTTGTAATACTTTGGCTAATCTCTCATACCCATCATATGTTTGATAAGTTTTCTACAAATTCATTATTCCTAGATAAGTCTTACATGTACATTTATGGAATCATCTTATTATTTTTTGTTATATTATTAACATTGATCAATTGTGGTATGTTTTTAGTTTGTTGTTAACGGATCAAAATATCTTAAATAAAGGATATAAGTTTTTTTGTCATATTTTTTTTTCTCTTTTCTCTTTTTGGTGTAAACATTGTAGTGATAACACTTTACTATAAATTAGCTTTTGTACCTTGGTATTTCTTCCAATTTTTACTATGACTTTTGATTGAAATTTGTTTGAAATTGGTTATATTAATAATATTATTTTATTTGTCTTCCAAAAGAATATCCTATTTCTAATAGTGTTATTTGGACCTTGCTTAGACAAGAAAAAAAATGTGTACTCAAGCCGAATGGGAGGATAATGAGAGAAAAAAGAAAATAAACAATTATTGTATCTCCAATCTTACCCTTGAAGACAGCTAGGGAAGCAAGAGGTGCGAGTAGTAAAAGAAGTGTACAGCAGAAAAAAAAAAAAAAAAAAAAAAAAAAAAAAACCTTCACTTAAACCACCATCCAAATCCGCCACAGCCTATCCAACCAAACCACCACGCAGGGTGCGAGTGGGTGTATATGCTATTGCTATTGTTGTGGCGTGTGTTAGAAAAGGGAATATAAAGGGGAGTGCAAATAGCAAGTTCCCTATTTTCTAATGTCACGCAGACCACAATTCTCACGTGGTACCCAGCAATCATAGTCATAGATCAGAACCAACGAGTTAGGTCCACTATAGTGATTACCCCCGTCACCGCCACCATCTTCAACAGACACAAATTCATTCTTCTTGTCTTCTTCTTCTTCTGCACATCCTTCACTTTAATTTTCCTCTTTTTTTTTTCTCTCTTCAAATCAAACACACATACACAAATACATACCCCACCCAACAACACAAAACAACTTGGGAACAGTTTCGATTCTCTCTCTCTCTCTCTCTCTCTCTCTCTCTCTGACACGTGACACCCTCCAACGATTCTTGCAGTGTCAGTGTCATTCTTCTTCAATTCATCGCTCCCAATGAAACGTGGTTACCAGGAATCTCCTTCTAGCTCGTTGGGTCCACCTCAATCCAGAGCTAGGCATGATCCTCAAGGTCATTTTTTTACTGCTTTCTGCACTACCCCATTTGTTTTTTCCTTTTGATTTCATTGTTTTTAATGGTATGTGGATTTGGGGTTAATTGGTTATCACACTTTAGGTTGTTTGGATTTTTATAGTGGAGGAATTTATGGGGTTAAAGGGAAAGTATTGGTCATTGGTTTGGTCTGGATTCCGGAGTTAACAATTGACAATTGAATGAGGATGAAAGTGCACCCTAATTTTGTAATATCGGGTTGCAGTTTGGGAATTGGACTTAAAAGTAGAGTTTTTTTGGAGTTTGACTGAGTAATGAACAAGCAAAGTCGCTAGCTTATTTGATAAAAACAATATTACGATAGAGATTTCTGAGTTAATGTAAATGAAGTTCACACTAAGGGCATGTTTGTGTAACCGTTGAACTTATTATGCACAAATTCCAAGAAAAAATCCGGACCAACGAAAAATTAACTCAAAAGGAAAAAGGAAATGTGGGGATGTTTTTGCAAAAGTCTGTTTGTTCCCAGTGGTACTTAGGTTATACTTCTCAATATTTAAAAAAAATTGTGGCTGCAATGTCCTAGTTTTTGGAGTTTCTGTGACTGTGTTGCTACTGGGAATTGCGGTTGCATCAAGTGCATAATGTGCATTTGTCTACAATTTTCTGTAATATCAAGAATTGCAATGTAACCACAACCATAATTGCAATTGCTTTTCTTGTGGCAAGCTTATAAGGGGGTTATGGTTCTGGTGTTAATTTTCATTTGATGCATTGTGTTTAGGTGGTGCACACTTTCTTGAGGATGAAAGCACGAAAATTTTTGCTCAGAATGTAGCAGATCATTACAGTGCGAGATCCAACCAAACCCTGGAAGAACGGGAGGCTAGTCCGATTATTCATTTGAAGAAACTCAATAACTGGGTATGTGTTGTAGTCTTTAATATATGATTTGTTTCCAAATGGAGTATTATGTGAACGCTGAGTAATTGTATTGTCAATTTTGTCATTTAACAGATTAAGAGTGTCTTAATTCAGCTTTATGCTCGTCGAGGAGATGCAGTACTTGACCTAGCCTGTGGCAAGGTGTTAATGGTTTTTAGTTGTTGTTTATATACCAAAAGGCATTCCTAGTTTTTTGGCTAACCATCCTTTTTTGCTTCATAATGTTCACCAGGGTGGTGATCTTATCAAATGGGACAAGGCCAAAATTGGATATTATGTTGGCGTTGACATTGCTGAAGGCTCAGTAAGTATTACTATTATGTTTAGCCTTAATTGTTTGCACTGGTTTTCCTTATTTGCCATTGCAGATATATATTTCCCCAACTTTAAGTGATGAAATTATAATTATATTTTCTAACTCAAATCCTTGTCGTTACATGGTTAAAGACTGTATAGCTTATCATGTCAAACTATTTGTAATTATCATGTGTCCTCACTGTCTGCTCACTGAATTCAACAATCTTTCCAGATCAAGGACTGCCGGACACGTTACAATGGTGATGCTGACCATCATCAGCGACGTAAAAAATTTACGTTTCCTGCTCGCCTCATATGTGGAGATTGTTATGAGGTGATTAACATTACTATCCTTTGAAAATAACATTTCTTACACTCTTTCATCTTCTCTCACTTCTATTATTTAAAGATTAGCTTCTGAAAATTGTTTCGAATAATAGTTTTCAAAAACTAAAAAACAAAACACATTCAAAAACATCCTAAATTTTCTCTAGAGAAAGCGATCTTGTGATCTTCAGCTTCAATATCAATTTCTGAATTTTATTTAGATGTCCAAAGGTATAATTGTTCATATCATTTGCTATTGTAGGTTCGCTTGGACAAAGTTCTTGCAGATGATGCTCCTTTTGATATTTGTAGTTGCCAGGTAAACAATACACTCTTGAACTAATTATATGTAATTGGTGTATTTATGCAGAAAGAGAAATTCACTTGTGCTGCTAGAAAATCTAATACCTTCAGCGGTGGTCCCTCCCAGTAATTACCCTGCTTTATGCTTTAACTTTTGGCCCAGACATTCTTGTTAAACATTCTTATGTTTTTCTTTAATTGCATTTAAAATGTTTTATTTGACGTCTAATTTTGTTCTTGCAAACCCCTTGTTCAGCTACAGTTGTCCTGATACAAATTAAATAAAAAATGCAATTTAGTGATATGTCTACCATTTATATATTCTTCGTAACTTCCTTTTTTCCCCTTCAATATGCAAAAACACCATAGTCTTTTGTCAGTACAAGCAAAATCACCATAATGTTTACACTATTGTCTTCAATACAGATTTTGAAGTTTTTCCATCTTGAAAGTGTATGTCAGTTTCTAGTCTGACAAACTGTTTAAATGCTGCAGTTTGCATTGCATTACTCATGGTCTACAGAGGCCCGTGCCCGGCAAGCATTGGCTAATGTGTCAGCTTTACTTCGCCCAGGAGGCATTTTCATTGGAACTATGCCTGATGCCAATGTGATTATCAAGAAGCTTAGAGAAGGTTTTTCTTGCACGTTCAATTCTTATTATTATTCTTTTAAAATAAATATTAGTTGTTGAAGTTCTGTGCATGAATTGATTCTTGTAAACCAACCACATATAGTGAAATAAGACATGATGATTGTTATTTAAATTTTCTTTTATAGAAATTCATAAATTTTTTTTAAGACAGTTCACAAAGGCTTGCCTATGCTATGCTGTATTTATTTTCACCTCTTTTGGTAAATAGAGGATCAATGATTCCTATGCTGCATATATAAGTTGGAATTTTGTTGCATATGGCAGATCTTTTTTTGTCACTCTTAATTGGAGAGGCTATTTTCACTGTGAATTTGCAGCTGAAGGATTAACTTTTGGTAACAAGGTCTATTGGGTGCGTTTTGATGATGAATTTTCTGAAAAGGTAATTTTGTTTTCCTGATCATGTTGCTTCATCATTTCTTTGTTAATGCGTGGAGCCTCACTAATTTTGGAAATGATCTTGTGAATTCTACTTCTTACCTGAAATTCTCCTTGTGTGATTCAGAAATTTAAATCTTCCAGCCCTTTTGGAATAAAGTACAAGTTCCATTTGGAGGTATCATTCCTTTTTAATCTTGTTTTTATACACATCAAGTAGCTGTTTTCCCATTACACAAGGCTGATTTGGAGTTTCCTTGTCAATTAACTGAGATGTATGACTTTGAGCATGCATAATCATAGAGAACCTTTGTGTAACAAGTGTTATGACGTTATAATTCCAAAACTGATTCTTATTTCAAGCCCTCTAAAGCTTGCATACTGTTTATACCTATGCTGTCATCTAAGTGCAATGTCTTTTTTCAGGATGCTGTTGATTGTCCTGAATGGATTGTCCCCTTCCATGTATTCAAGTCATTAGCTGAAGAGGTATGCATCACTGTCTGTGAAACTGCCAAATTTCTAGATTTTCCTAGGCAAGTATTGGATTGCAAATACTTGTTCTTCTAGACTACTCATTTAAACTTAACGTTTGCAGTATGACTTTGAGCTTGTTTTCGCAAAGAACTCGCATGAATTTGTGCATGAGTATATGAAAAAACCAGAATTTGTGGAGCTCATGCGAAGACTCGGTGCCTTGGGAGATGGCAACCAAGACCAAAGTAACCCTTTGTGCCTACTCTATCTTCTTTTCAAATTCCATTAAATTTCATTGAACACTTCTTTTCCCGCTCTTTTGTACATGAATCCCCATCTTTACCTCTCCTGGTTAACAGGAATCCTAGTAACATAGTGCATGTGTATATTGCTATGTCAGGTACACTCTCAGCTGATGAATGGGAGGCAGCATATTTATACATGTCATTTGTATTGAGAAAGGTCAGTATCAAAAGCACTTGAGTTGGCTGCTTCATGTTGACAATGAAAACTTTTCAGTTCACCTTTAGTGTGCACTCCCTCCCCTTTAAAACAAGACACCTCAAATATATGGTTATTTTTTCATAATTTAAAATTTGGCTTAAATATGTTTGAGGTCTCTGCAAATATAACACTATATGTTTAGTCTCATAATTGTATGTTTTTATCCCCTCCAATGATTGCCATCACCGGTTTTGGTCCCCACCATAACCTGCTATTAGAAAAAATGTTCCTTAAAAATTGTTACAAAGTAGCTGAAGGGTTTTTTCTTGTGATCACACAGCGAGGGCAACCTGACAAAACCCAACAGAGTGGCAGAAAGGACCGAGGGTTGATGAACATTTCAGAGGAAGACATCATGTTCGTTAGCTCTGATTATTAAATGTGATTAAGAAGCAACCAGTGACTGAATTTTCTACAATGGCATAGGGCATTGATCTCACAACCTTGAGCTCCAGCAATTTTTTTTGCTGCAAGATATATGCTGAATTTTGTAGGTCCACTTTAAATAATTGAAAACAAAATTTCTGCCTCCGGATTTGTATTAGCTTCTGGATTTAGATTTGCGGTAGGTTATTTTTAACAAACTCCCTGTGTAATATATATTCTTCCCTGTTACAGCAGATGATAATGTGTTAGTGAATATTGAAAATTATCCATTGGCAGTGATTTTTATTTTAACTGAAGGAACAATTGTCTGCCAACTCAATGTTGGAAATCTTTCCATGATTAGTAATATGGCTAAAATTTTATATATGTGAAGAGTTACATCATGAGCTAGTTTTTGAGATTTAAACTTGAATTCAAATTTAAAAATGATATCAACTATTATCCTAGTTGTTATTGTTAAGTTAATTCAGCCATCCATTATTGGACTACTTGTAAGTATCCAGTCAATGAACTTAAGGCTTGAGATATCCAATCTTTCACATGAGTGATGTAAGAGGTGAATTCAAATAATAAATCAAAACCCTAATTATGAAATTTTAAATAATTAGGTTTATAATTTAAGATTTTATAAATGAAACTTTAAAGATGTAAGATTTCAATTTATGGTGAAATTTAGAGTTTCATTAGTAATTTAGAATTTAGGATTTTATAAATAAAAACATAATTATTTAAAGTTATGATTTATGATTGCATTTATGAAATCCTAAATATTTAAGAATTTGATTTATTATTTTAATTATAAAATCTAAAATATTTAAGATTTTGATTTTTAAACAAGAATACTTATAGTGAAATTTAGGATTTCTTTAATAAAATCCGAAATACTTAGGATTTTATTATTGAAATCCTAAATATTTAAAATTTTAATTTAAAGTTTTATTTAAGGTTTTTTTTAATGAAATCCTAAATAAATGGTTTCATTTATGAAAACCTTAATATTTAAGATTTCAATTTATGGATTCATTTATGAAATCATATATAATTTGAATTTTAATTTAAGGTTTCATTTATAAAACGTTAAATAAGTAGGTTTTCATTTAAAAAAAATCAAATATTTAGTGTTTTTATTTATGGTTTCATATATGAAACCTTAAACATTTAGGGTTTCAATTTATAGTTTTATTTATGAAATTCTAAATATTTAATTTTTGAATTTAGGGTTTCATTTATGTAACGTTAAATATTTAAGGTTGTATTTATGAAACCTTAAATGTTTAAGGTTTCATGAAACCCTAAATATTTAAGGTTTCGTTAATGAAACCCTTAATATTGAAAGTTTTAATTTATGGTTTCATTTATGAAACTCGAAATATTTAAGGTTTTATTAATGCTTTTGGATTTAGGGTCTTAATTTAGGGTTTCATGAATGAAAATATAATTATTTAGGGTTTTGATTTATACTTTCATTTATCAAACCCAAAGTATTTAGGGTTTTATTTACGAAACCTCAAATATTTAGGGTTTTAATTATGAAACCTTAAATATATAGTTTCATTAATGAAACCATAAATATTTAAAGTTTTATTAATGAAACCCTAAATAAATAAGATTTCAGTGATAAAATTTTAAATATTTAAGGTTTCAATTTATTGTTTCAATTATTAAATCCTACATATTCAAGGTTTCAATATAAGGTTTTATTAATGAAACCTTAAATATTTATGGTAAAATTTATGGTTTCATTTATACAACTCTAAATATTTGATATTTTACTTATAAAATCCTAAATATTTATGGTGAAAGATAGGGCTTTAACTTTAAAATCTTAAATAATTAAAACTTTAATTTAGGGCTTTATGTATGAAACTCTAAGGTTTCATTAATGGATTATGATTTTAGGTTTCAATTTGTGATTTCATTTATGAAATTATAAATATTTTGGGTGAAATTTAGGGTTTCATAAATGAAAACATAATTATTTAGAGTTTTGATTTATGAATTTAGTTATAAACTCCTAAATTTTTAACATTAAATTTAGGTTTTAATTATGAAATCCTAAATATTTAGGTGTTGAATTTAGGGTTTCATTAATGGTATATGATTCTTAGGGTTTCAATTTAATGTGATATTTAGAGTTTCACAAATGACAGCATAATTATTTAAGGTTTCATTTATGAAACCTCAAATATTTAGGGTTTCAATTTAAGATTTTATTAATGAAATCATAAATACCTAGGGTTTCATTAACAAAACCCTCAATATTTACAGTTTTATTATTGAAAGCTCAAATGTTTAGGTTTCAATTTAAGGTGAAATATAAGGTTTCATTAAATGAATAAGATTTCATTTATCAAACCTTAAGTAATTAAGGTAAAATTTAGGGTTTCATTATTGAACCCTAAATAATTAAACTTTCAATTTATGATTTTATTTATATGACCCTAAATATTTAAGATTTCACTTATGAAACCCTAAATATTTAGAATAAAATTTAGGATTACATTTATGAAATTTTAAATAATTAGGTTTTTAATTTAGAATTTTATATATAAAACTCTAAATATATAAAATTTCAATTTATGGTGAAATTTATAGTTTCATTCGTGGTTTAGGATTTATGGTTTCAATTTAAGATTTCATTGATGAAATCATAAATATTTAAGGTAAAATTTAGGGTTTCATAAATGAAAACATAATTATTTAAGGTTATGATTTATGATTGCATTGATGAAACCTTAAATATTTAGGGTTTTGATTATTTATTTCAATTATGAAACCCAATATATTTAAGATTTTTATTTAGGGTTATTTTTTAAACCATGAATATTTATGCTGAAATTTAATATTTCTTTAATAATATTTGAAATATTTAGGGTTTTATTATTGAAACCCTAAATATTTAGGGTTTTGATGTAGGGTTTTTAATGAAACCCTAAATAAATATGGTTTCATTTATGAAAACCTTAATATTTAGGGTTTCGATTTATGACTTCATTTTATAAATCATACATGGTTTGGATTTCAATTTAGGGTTTCATTTAGAAAAAGTTAAATATGTACGTTTTCATTTAAGAAATCTCAAATATTTAGTTTTTTTATTTATGGTTTTATACATGAAACCCTAAACATTTAGGGTTTCAATTTATAGTTTTATTTATGAAATTCTAAATATTTAATTTTAGAATCTAGGGTTGTATTTATAAAATGCTAAATATTTAAGGTTGTATTTACGAAGCCTTAAATATTTAAAGTTTCATGAAAACCTAAATATTTAGGGTTTCGTTAATGAAACCTTTAATATTTAAGGTTTTAATTTATGATTTCATTTATGAAATCCTCAATATTTAGAGTTTCATTAATGCTTTTAGATTTAGGGTTTTGATTTAGGGCTTTGTAAATGAAAACATAATTATTTAGGGTTTTCATTTATGCTTTCATTTATGATTTAAGGTTTCATTTCTAAAACCTTAAATATTTAAGATTTTATTTATGAAACCCTAAATATATAAGGTTCCATTTATGAACCCTTAAATATTTAGTGTTTTATAGATGAAAACATAATTATTTAGGGTTTTGATTTATACTTTCATTTATGAAACCCTAAGAATTTAAGATTTCATTTGTAAAACCTCAAATATTTAGGGTTTTATTTACGAAACATATATAATGTTTCATTTATGAAACCTTGAATATTTAGAATTTCATTAATGCTTTTGGATTTTAGGTTTTGATTTACTGTTTCATAAATCAAAACATAATTATTAAGGGTTTTACTTTATGCTTTCATTTATCAAACCCTAAATATTTAAGGTTTCATTTATGAAACCTTAAATATATAGATTTTTATTAATGAAACCATAAATATTTAAAAATTTATTAATTAAACCCTAAATATTTATGGTAAAATTTATGGGTTCATTTATATTACTATAAATAATTGATATTTCACTTATGAAACCATAAATATCTATGATGAAAGTTAGGGTTTAATTTATTAAATCTTAAATAATTAAGTTTAACTTACTGATGTAAATTTTTGTTTATGAAATTCTTAATATGTAGGGTTTTAATTTATGGTTTCATTAATGGATTAGGATTTAGGGTTTTAATTTGTGATATCATTTATGAAATTCTAAATATTTTAGGTGATATTTAGGGTTTCATAAATGAAAACATAATTATTTAGAGTTTTGGTTTATTAATTCATTTATAAAACTCTAAATATTTAATATGAAATTTAGGGTTTCAATTATGAAATCCTAAATATTTAGGTTTTAAATTTATGATTTCATTAATGGTTTATGATTTTTAGGGTTTCAATTTAATGTGAAATTTAGAGTTTCATAAATGAAAACATATTTAAGGTCTCATTTATGAAAGCTTAAATATTTACGATTTCAATTTACGGTTTTATTAATGAAACCTTAAATACCTAGGGTATCATTAACAAAACCCTAAATATTTAAAGTTTTATTATTGAAACCATAAATATTTAGGTTTTAATTTAGGGTGAAATATAGGGTTTCATTAAATAAATAATATTTTATTTATTAAACCCTATATAATTAGGGTGAAATTTAGGGTTTCATTATTGAACCCTAAATAATTAGGATTTTAATTTATGGTTTCATTTATATGACCTAAAATATTTAGGATTTCACTTATGAAACCCTAAATATTTAGGATGAAATTTAGGATTTTATTTATGAAATAACTAATAATTAGGTTTTTAATTGAGGGTGTTATTTATGAAATTCTAAATATGTAGGGTTTCCATTTAAGGTGAAATTTATAGTTTCATTAGTGGTAGGATTTAGGTTTTTAATTTGATATTTTATTTATGAAATACTAAATATTTAAGTTAAATTTAGGGTTTCATAAATGAAAACATAATTATTTAGGGTTATAATTTATGATTTCATTTATAAAAAGCATAAATATTTAAGGCTTCATAATGAAACCTTAAATATTTAGGGTTTCATTTATGATTTTATTTGTGAAACCCTAAATATTTAAGATTTTAATTTAGAGTTTCATTAAAGAAACCCTAAATATTTAGGGTTTTAAATTATTATTGCAATTATGAAATCTAAAATAATTAAGATTTAGATTTACGGTTATTTTTAAAACCATGAATATTTACACTGAAATTTAGAATTTTTGTAATAAAATCCTAAATATTTAGGGTTTTATTATTGAAATCCTAAATATGTAAGGTTTTGATTTAGGGTTTTTTAATGAAACCTTAAATAAATAAGGTTTCATTTATGAAGTCTAAATATTTAGGGTTTCATATTATGGCTTCATTTTTGAATTCCAATTTAGGGTTTCATTTTTGTAACATTAAATTAGTAGGTTTTTATTTAAGAAATCTCAAATATTTAGTATTTTTATTTATGGTGTAATCATATATGAAACCTTTATTTATGGTGTAATCATATAGGTTTTCAATTTAGTATTTTTATTTATGGTGTAATCCTATAGTGTTTCAATTTATGGTTTTATTTATGAAATTCTAAATATTTATTTTTTGAATTTAGGGTTTCATTTATGAAACGTTAAATACTTAGGATTTCAATTTATGGTTTTATTTATGAAATTCTAAATATTTAATTTTTGAATTTAGGGTTTCATTTTTGAAATGCTAAATATTTAGGTTTTGTATTTATGAAATGCTAAATATTAAAGGTATTTATGCAACCTTAAATTAAATATTTATGCAACCTTAAATACCTTAAATATTAAAGGTATTTATGCAACCTTAAATATTTAGGGTGTCATTAATGAAACCCTTAATATGAAGGTTTTAATTTATGGTTTTATTTATGAAAATATGAATATTTAATGTTTTAATTTATCATGTTATTAATATTATCCTAAATATTTAAGGTGAAATTTTAGGTTTCATTAATGAAACCCTATGTATTTAAGATTTTGAATCATAAATATTTAGGGTTTTAATTTAAGGTTTGATTTGTGAAACCCTGAATATTTAAACCATAAAATAAAATCCTAAATCCTAAACCATGAAACTCTCATACCTAAACCATGAAATGAAACACTAAATCATGAATCATAAAACCCTAAACTTTAAACCATGAAATGAGATAATACATCCTAATGAAGCCCTAAATCCTATATTATGAAATGAAATCCTAAATCCTACATTATGAAACCCTAAATCATAAACCATGGAATCTTAAATCTTAAATCTTAAACAATGAAACCCTAAATCATAAACCATGAAACATTCAAACCTAACTCATAAAATAAAATGCTAAATAATAAATCATAGAGCCCTAAATCTTAAGTCTTAAACCATAAAACTTTAAATTATATATAAAACATAAAATCTTAAATCTTAAACCATGAAACCATAACTCATGCAACACGAAAATGTAAAATCTGACAGCATAAACCATAAACCTTGAAACCCTAAACCCTAAAACCCTAAACATGAAATAATAAAGCCATAATTCATAAAATTTTAAATCAAAAACCTCTAGACACAAACCATTAACCATGAATAAACGTTAAAGCTTAAAACAATGAACCAAAACAATAAACCATGAAACCTTAAACCCTAAATATGAAAAATAATATGAATTATCTTAAAAATTTAAGAGCATTGAATGCAAATAAAATTAAAAAAATAAAAATATGAAAAAAGGAAGAGTAATGTCTTACAAAAATGAAAGAATTGGATGAAAAAAATGGAAATATCAAAATTTTAAAATATGAAAAGCCAAGAGTAACATTGGAAACTAGACTTGTTTTTTTTTATATTTTTAAAATTTTTATTTGTTTTCAAATTTTCAAGACATTACTCTTGTTTTTTCATATTTTTAAATCTTTTTTTCAAATTTTCAACACATTATTATTGTTTTTTCATATTTTTAAAAATTTCATTTTTTTCTAATTTTGAAGATATTAATCAAGGTAAACAAAGGAGAGAAACAAAGAAAAAGACATTAGAGATAAACATAAAGTTTTAGATCAACTAATCCAGTGAAGAATGAGAGAAAAGAGTTTTAGATTAACAATTAAGATGTATTTTATGAAATAAAAAGACAATAACAAAGATGTTATTGTGCATTAATTTGGAGGAAAGAGTTTTAGAGCAGTAAATTTAAGATAGACATTATAATGCATTAAATTAATGAGAAAAAAGTTCAATCTCAAGAGAGATGAAAAAGCTTGCACTGTAATATTGAGGGAAAAAATAAAAAATTGATGAGTAAAAAAGTAAAAATAAAGAATAACATGACACCGATAAATTTGATGATATGTCAAAAATCATTGACTTTTTTTTTTGTACAATCAAAAATTACTAACTTAATGTGTAAATAATCAATGATAATAATGAATATTTAATAATCTAATAATAGTTAATATTTAAAGGTTATGTTTTATGCCACCAAATAAATGATAAGTTCTTTTTATTTCAAATTGTAATGATTCTTACAAACCATTTATGAATAAAATGTAAACATAATTTTACTCTTATGTATAATTTTTTTGGGTTCATTACGTAAGAAAATGCACCCCAAGATATTGGATAGTTTATTCTCATTTGTAATTTTTTAGGATTCAAAAAATATGTCGATCCAAAAAAAAAAAAAACATAGCAGAAGAACACAAAAATAATGAGTTACTAATTTATCCTTTACACAATTAAAGAATACGTCAGAACACTAATCATTTACTATTTCCCATGAAAGAAGAGAAAAAAGAGCAATTAAGAAATTAAAAAAATATATTATAAGGGTAAAATAGTATTTTAAATAATAATATTATTTTTCTTTTTTTTTCAAACTTTATAATTTTATTAGACTTTATTTCTCTTAAACCAAATAACATTTATTTTTACTATATGTCTTTCCTATTTCTCTTTTCTTCTTTTCTCATCTATTATCTTCCATTCTTTCTTCTTTCATTCTCCATCCAAACTAAGTCTTACCCTTTGTTTGATTGTTGTTGATTTTTATTAATAGGAGAAAATTGAACTCACAATCTTACCCTTTACCCTTTGTGCAAGAAGAGGAATGGAATGCGCTGAAGTGCAGAAAAAGTTGCAAATCATAATGATTTGGTTAAGGTCAATTGTGCAGAAGTTTTTGAAAAGAATCATGGATCCCACATGTTTTTTTCTCCTCTTTACGTGTGAGTGGATTGGAGAAGAAATTCCGACAGTGCATACAATTTTACCATCTTGCCCTGTTTCATTTATGTTTTTTGCTTGTCATTAATAAGTGTGGACCAATGCAAAGCGAATGTGTATTCTCTTTCATATTACTTTTTGATACATATTAATTAAAAAAGTGGGGAATACATTGATTACGTGAATATAACTTGCAGTATATATTCCGCAGAAAAAATAAACGTAAAATACAAATTAATATACTTAATGGATCAATTTTTTATTATTATTATTATTATTTACTTACTAAAGAACTTTAATTTAAATATGTTCATTCTATTCTTATGTATTTCTTTTTAATCAAACTATCTCTATTTTTACTCTATTTCTCTTCTTATGGACTCTCTCCTCGGGTCTCATTTTCTATCTCAAAACCAAACTATCGCATCACTGCATCTCCCATTCCTAGGTTAATTAATCAGAGTTTCTGTCGAAATAAATTGCCTATTCTATCAATTTCCGCAGAGTCACAAGCTATGAAGCTAGCTTCTCTTTTCCACGTTCATTTATTATGTTCCAGCTAGCCTTTTTGTGTTAGTCTACGTTGAAAGCTGATACTAGACTAAAATGGATAATCATAAAATCTTCTGCATGGGGACAACATGCACGTTCAAGAGTAATATATATAAAGATATTTCTATATATATCAAACATTTCAATCTAATATTTTTCATTGTGTTTTGTTTTTCTCTTTCTATTAGAATATGTCACCTAATTATCATATTTATATATTTTTTCCTCTCTTCCCTCATTTTTTCTCTCTAGTAGTCTAATTAGTGTTTAAATAGAGCTTAACATCGACCAAACTTTTCCCCAGCTTCAAATATCACCCGGAAGGTTTTGACCAACTCTTCAAATCCATAAGCTTAACTTTCCCTTTTCTTTTTTAAAATATTTACACTGAACAAAATACATAAATTATTATATACTTTTTGGTACCTGTTTTTTATTCTTACGGATAAAAAACTATATTAATATGTATCACTTCTAAAGTTGAACTAGATACACGTGTAGATAAAACAACTATGCATCTTGTATGATGTTTAATGCTTAACTGTGTTATACAAAAGAAATCTTTGGTTTAATTTTCTTTTAAACATGTGCTTATTTCTTTTAACAATTAACCTAATTAACTAACTAATGGTATCTATGAATCCTACATAATTCTAGTTCTTATGTGATTAAGGTACAGCACCGAATGCATCAGCTAAGTAGTGGAAGAGTGCATATCTATTGGCCACATTGGAAAATCTAGTTTGAATGAACTTCCCAATCTAACAGCCATCTATGGCATTTTGTTTCAATGGCTAGTAGTAAAATAGGATTTATGGAAAACATTGAGTCCAATCTCCTTTCCTAAAGAATCAATGTCCACATGACTTTATTAAGCTTCACCTTAATCTTCTTCTTTTAAGCTTATTCTACTTTTCACTTTATCGACATTGATCTGATAGAAACTACTCCCTTTTAACAGTTTCACTCACCTATCAATCAATATTGCTCTTTAATACAACTCTTATGTAGCCCTTTATGTGGCTAAACTCTCAATGAAACAGCAATTGTTATGACTTAAATGAAGAGGGTTAAACCCAAATGACTAATTCATTAGATGAAAGATTCTTATAGCTTTAATCTTGCAAAAAATGCTAGCAACACTTTTTCTCTTAACATTCTTTAAGATACTAATGGATTAAAATTGATTGAAAATTACAAACTTAGATAGACCACATATCCCATTTAATTTCTAATTTTATAAATTTTAACCAATAAAAAAAAGAATATTAGTAAAAATATATTACTAACATTCCTCTGATCTTAAGATTCCATCCAGTGTCTGAGAATCCTAGCATTCATCAAGTTGAAACTTCTTCCAAAACATAATGATATTTTGGAAACCTATTTCAACATAAATCACACAAGGTTCAAATTTCACGTAGAGTGACCAACTTTAAATGCAAGCCCTTAAATCAAGGAACACAAAAAATTCCCATTCTCCATTTTTTTATGAAAACCAAATCACTATCCTTACTGGTCGAAGTCTAAGTGTGAACCACACCAACATTCTTTACCAATCAATACACAAACAAAGAAAGATGATAAAAAGTAATACAAAAAAGGTTAAAAAAACTAACCAACCAGAAAGACTTTCAAATGTTAGTCGAAATAAATAACCGAGTGCTGACAGATTGTCAATTTAAAAGCAGTTAATATTTAATTACAGGGTTTCAAAACGATCAGAAAAGTCGACAAATTGTAGTTTTTGTTTTCCAAAAGTCTAAGCTCTCTTCGTCACTATCACCATTATCACCAGCACTGCCAAACCTATGAAGGTTCCTCCCATGCCAAATTTACTATCCATGAAACTTGCTTTAGTGTTCCCATCGGCATCAGCAGACATTTTCTCTTTCAAGGTATCAGGTGTTGGGAATATGTTCTGAAGGAAACCAGACACCCTACTTACCAACTCAACAACTGAAAGCTTCAGATTCTGCAGAAGACCCATGAAATCAGAAAACACACTTCCCGGGTGAGTCTCAGCCGACAATTCCAATTTTTCAGGGGATTCAACTGTTTCAGAAGAACCACTTGAGAGCCTATCCACTTCCTCAGTATTTTCTGCTGCTACAAAATCCACCACTGCAGCAGCACAATTTGCATTAACATCCAGCACATAAGAATGGATCCTCTCATTTTGGAATTTTGACATGATCATATCATTTGAATATTACGTCTATCCTTCTCTTCTTAAATGTGCACAAATTTTAATATGGCCTCGCCTATTTAATTTCTAAGAGAGATATAGACACAATTTTCATATGATATGGTCATGTACAAATTCAACATGATAGGATTCATTCCCAAAGTAATGAGGCAATACCTTGTGTGCTTTTGATGTTGTTCTACAATTGGAATTGGAGTTCTACATCAGTAGCTTATGCTAACCTTTAATGTAAACCTTTAATATGTGGATTACTCAAGTGAAACCCCAATTCTGATTGAAGAAAAGTACCAAAAGCACTGAAGGCCACATTCAGTTCTTGAGTTATCAGTTTCAATTTTTTATTTTCAGTTTCTAAAACCTTCTATCCTACAAATAAAAACACCCTTTAAATAGGAATTAGGATTACCTGTTTGTTGTGATTGGAAGAAACTACTGACAGCAGGATTTTCCATGACTGCATTCCATACATTTGGGTCACAAGCAAGTGAAGCCACAACAGCCTGATTGAAACCAAAGACAGGTGAATTCTATCTATTAATTCAACACATGAACCTAAGACTTCATTTAATAAACATGTTTAAATATTGCACGAATCAATATTGCTAAAGAGACTGTAATTTTGACTTGAAACACCATCGGTTTACCTGGGCCTCACGGCTTGAACTAAGCAAATGAAAAGCCTGAATGGCATGCTTTGGTGCTGAAGGATTTGAAATAGCATCAATGACACAAGATCTGTTCACTGGCTCATAAAGAGTAGGAGACAGAGCAGAGACTGGACCAGCGGTAGATGAATATTGAGAAGACTCAGGAGAAAGATATACTCTGAAATACAATAAATATGATCTCAGAATAGAGATAAAGTTACAGTGTGTGTGTGTGTGTGTGTGTGTGTGTGTGTGCACATGGAAAATGTCCTCCTCCAGAAAAAAACAGCAAGGTACAAAACACAATTAAACATAACCATTACTCCTCAGTCCTCAGTCCTCACTATTGCACTCTTGGCCCAAGGAAGGGAATTCATACAATATAACTTCATCAAGCAATACTTCTTCATGAAAAAAACTAAATACACAGATTGAACTGATGACAGACAATAAGTACATGTATGAATAACTGTTGCACCCCTTCCAAAACTACATTCAGAACAAAAGATACAAAGAGTATTCTTCTCCAAAAGTGCGTTCAACATCCAAAAAGTTCATTCAGAACAGTTATCCAAACATGCCCCAAGCCCTACACTTCCCAAAAGGAATACCTTTAACACTACCAAATATACACAGATAATCATATCTAGAAACAAGGATAAAAAATAAGCTAAAAGAGTAGGAAAAAAAAAAAGAGAGAGAGAGAAATAGTAGGCCAAGAAAACAAACAAACCCAAAAGTTTACCAAGAACAATCAACAAGATTATATACCTGCATTTCCTAACATTTATATTATCATCACGTTGAAACTTACTACACAAAGATGAATAAGAGCAACAGCAACCGAAGAAGCTATCACTGTCACTAACAAGTGAATTTCCATATTAAAAAAAAGAGGGAGAGAGAGAGAGAGAGAGAGAGATTTTACATTTACATATAGAATTTAATTTCAATCCTCTTTACAGTATCGTTTACACTATCATGATCACGAAAAAAGATAAAAACTTTCACACTCACTGATAGTGTGCCAGGGGACTGACCCTATTGATCGAAACTCAGTTTAAAACCCTAAGGGCAAACTCTCACTAAGGGCATAAAAATGAAACCTTTGGAAAAATCCAGTACCAGAAAACAATAAAATCAAAACAAACACTTCAAATCAGAAATTGAATTAAATCACTAACAGAACGCTATTAATAATAATATAAAAAAAAAAATTATTATACTGATCAATAGCGTCTTTCAATTCTGTGGTGGCTTCCTTAGCTTCCTCGAGAGTGGGGATAGAACCGAACACTATCCTCGGCACGTCCAAATCGCCGTCGTCGGCGAAGTCCCAGTCGTCCCACGCCGGCGACGTGTGCAGCGGCGCAACCTCGGCGGGCTTCGCCGCCTGCGACGAAACCCCGGCGACCGCCGTTGGTCGCGACGCGTTGCGGACCGCTTGCTCGGCTGGGAACGCGGGGCGTAGCGCCGCCTTGGAGACGCCGATGCCGGCGATCTTCGCCGCCGAACGCATAGCTCCTCCGCCACCCATTTGTCCGATGATGAGTCAACTCGGAAAGGATCGAAACGTTATCTGGGAATGGAATGAAAATGGGTATGGATCGCTTAGCTTACACGGTTTAAGAAGTGGTGTTGTTGAGCACTTCAAAAAAAAATAAAAAAATATTGTGGATAATCGTTGGAAGACACGTGGCACATTATAAGACGTTTGATTCCACGTGTTTATCGGAAAATGATAAATGATTATTGTAACTTATTTATTTTGTGTTATCTCTACTTCCTTTTAGCTTTTTATTTTGAATAAATTTGGTTGTTTCTTTATACTATAACCGTCTAAGGATAAGGATATGGAAATGGAAGGAGATTCGCTGCACTGTAAAACATCTCATTTTTCTGCGGTGATGTAATTCAACCACTAACTTTTTTTTAAAAAATATTTTTAATAATATTATTAAAAATGAATGGTTAGGATTTTCCTACGTGATAATGTCACTGCTGGAGATCGATTCCCTTAAAGATATAGTATCATTTTCACTTTTGAAATTTTAAGATAATGTCAGTTATTTTTCCTTTTACTGCAAGATAATGTTAGTTATTTTAAGTAAATACCTGCCAAAAAAAAACGATATGAACATTAAATAGGATAATGGTCTCTATTTTGAGGAACAATCAAAGTTTTGTTTGACGTTTGACGTTATATCCATACTTTACATATATTTCCTGTGTTTTCATTTATAAACGATAAAAACAACCATTTTTTCCTTTTTATAAGTAAAAATTAATTTTTTAAACTTACTAAAGGATATTTTGCCTAAAATATCTCATTAAGACGTGAAGAATTTTTTGATAAAATTAATAAGGATAATTTTTAAAAAATTAAAAAAAATTGATGCATTTAACTGTTTTCTTATCTACATGTTTTTTTAGTTGTTTATAAATGACGAGCAAGTATGAAACTCGTATTAATGTGTGGACCAACCATTAACTTGGATGTCAACAATGCTTACATCCAAAGCCCACTCATCCATGGGTACCAAAGGACATTTGTGCTAGTGATTTGCTTGACCTCCTAAAAAATACCTCGCAGGAACTTCATCAACAACATTGTCAACAAACATGACCATGCATCAATTTTGAGCATACCTATCCAATTCATCAATGGGGACAAATTGCTTTAATTTTTTTTTTCTCAGCAAAACAAATAGTAATATATATAACTATGGGAAAATAAATAAAAAGGTATCAGAAATACCTATGTTACAGTAACAATGGGGACAAATTACTTTAGTATTTCAGTCAAGATAATAATTACACTGTGAAGTCAAGTCATGGAGACTCTAATCGGCAACTCTCACTTGAACGTCCCAAACAAAATCAAGATTTTACTTTGTATTTCCTCTCTTTGGACATAGCCATGGAGATTCTAGTTGACAACATAGAAAGGGTGAGACGAAAAAGGGCTGGATTAACATAGCTACTCCAACTAGCAATTAAGATCAATTAGGTAATCATAACTATTTTCATAATTGTACAACTTTGTAATTTATTTATTTACTTATTTTCCATACAATGACAATACTAACTCGATAAAATTAGTCTCTATGTATAATATTCCTCTCACAAGTAAACTAAGCTGGCAACTTTCATGTAATAATTACTAAGTTAACTTCAATTGCTTTGTTTAATAAGTTGTATTAGCTTTCTATGTATTAACCATGTCTTGTGTGATCACTATTTTTTTTCCTGTGATCAATACAAGTTGGAAAACAATCAAATGCCTAGAGGCAAGCTAACATAAAATCTTTATATTTGAAAATAATAATGAGTAACGTAATTTAGAATCCAAAATATATACAAAACTTTCTCTTTTGCCTTATGCATCTCTTTTTACTTAATCAATTTAATTTAATTTGATGTATTTCAACACTATATACTACATTATAATAGATTACTCTTAGTTAAAAGAGTAATGTTATTTCAATATTTTTATTTTTAAACATTTTATCTGCATTTTTTTTTATCATATTATATTATCTATTATATTTATAATTTTTTTTTACCCTCTAACTAAACGTAAAATAACATATAAATGTCTAAGAAACATTTTTCAAATTAAAATAATGATAGTCCCTTCTAGAAAAAGTGAGCATACGTCCTAAATCAACGCACATATACTAAAGTTGTTTATTATAAAATAATAATAATAAAAACAGTACAAAAGACATGATATACGACATACAAGGGAACGGGAGAGGCAGCAGCCTAAAAAAAGCCAATTGCTCAAATAAATTATATATTTTGAATACACATTGCTTTCTTTCATTTTTTAATATACTTTTTTGTGATTTGATTTTCTGTGTTTTAACAACTTTACCTCAATTATTGGAAACAAACATTAGAATAAAGCTTTTCACAAACAAATAACAATGTAAGGACAAATCTACCTTGATATGTATATCCCGTAAGAAAGAAAATCAAACCTGGATTGGTTTACTTAAAAGGATTCATTCAGTACAATCATCATGACTCTTATGACTAAATAAAATGTAATACAGTTTCTCGAAGGTGTTCGATTGTGACCATATTTAAGCTATTTATGAGAATATATTAAGGTTTTTATAAAAAAAATATATATATATATTATAAGATAAAATAATAGTATATGCATTGTGAACGCATAAAGAGAGAGAGAAATAAAAAAATTTATACTAGCAAAACATACCCGTTTAATTATTATTTTAGGCTTAGTATAGTACTATCATTGAGTTGCAAATCTCGTTGTTAAGGCTAAATTGGTTTTGCTAAACCGTGGTCGCATGGAACTGGGTAAATAAATATTTATTCATCACTTAATAAATAATTTTAATAATTGGAATAATAAAACAAATATTTGTAAGTTCTCAAAATATTAAATGTTTTATTTTCATTTAATTAATTTTATTTTAATTCCTCAAATAATATTATAAGGGAGAATTTTTTCATTTTTTATTTTGACTCGCAGGGAGAAATTTTATATATATATACTCCCAAGACACTATGCTCTAAAAAACAAAACCTAAATTAAATCTCAATTGTTTGGTATAAAAAATCTCTTTCCCTTAAGAATTGACAAAACCCAAAACCAACCTAAGTTTTGGGAGAGGGGAGAATAGTGTGCCACATGCATATTCATTGTCAACATTTCCTTCTCGTGAAACCTTTTTAAGTTTTCAGCTTTTTCTTTAAACTTGTTTTAAGAAAAAAAAAGAATCATATGGTTCAATATTATTTGACTTCTTGATTTACAGCAATACATGCACTAAACACAATCATGTCATTGTTTGAGTATGACTTTCGAGCAGTTCCACACTTCAACCCACGGACCTAACCCCAAGCCTCATTTTCATATTCTAAACTCCATCTAAATACTAAAATAAAAAATGAAAAAAAGTTGTTAACTTTTCACCGAAAAGAAAAGCTAAACTCCAAATAAAAAGCAATAATTATCATGGAAATTGTAATTTTGTGCCGTTGCAATTCAATAACTCGTGCTGCATCCAGCAAAGCACTTAATCAAGTTTGCTTTTATGTTGGTTTGACTTCAATGGATCAAATTAAATATATTTTTCTAAAAACATTTTTAATTTGCACAAGATACTACTAATTCCATAGAATGGCCCATATTTTAGATATTTTTTCAACGTGGATAATTCATAGCTTGTAAAAATAACGTGGGTAAATAGTATTTTCTTTTTTTAATCACGAGATTAGACATAACAAAGGTTTAATATTAATATGCTATCATAAATCTATTATATGTTATGTGAAAGACTTGCACGAGGAGTTCAATGCTAATGCTACTGTTCAAAGAGAGAGGCTTTTCTCCTTTCAAGTAACTCAAAAGTTCCAAGATTTTTTTGCCATGCAAGCGTGTAAGTTTTAAATTTTGTTTTTGTTTGAACTTTAATTTTAGTATCTATAAAATTTAATATATTTTTCATCTCTACATTTGGAAAAGAAAGTGATACACACGTGTTTCTATTGAAAATGTAGAAACTAAACTTTTTTATAAGAATTAAAACTAATATTCCAAAATGTTGAGAGACTCAGTATATTTTATTCCTTTTTTTTTTTTTTTTCCTTCTAAGAATCTTAATCAATTCATCCAATCTGTTATTCCCTAAACAAAAAGTAAAGAACAAAAAACCCCAGTTGTAATAACAAAGTGCCAGAAAGGCAATAAAACCAAGGGACAATTAACATATTCCAAATACCTTTTTTCCCCAATTTCGTTGGCAAGTTTCTTAGTCATTGTTGCTTTGCGAATTCATAAACCTAGATTTGATCCTTTGCTTTGAGTGACACTTATCATATCTTTTTCTTTCTTTTTTTTTTAATCTCAAAAACAGAACAACATTATGAACAAAAGTTAGAAGATTACAACTTGTAAATTTGATTACGACATCATCATCAGATTCCATATTTCCATAGTTTTCTTTCTTTTTCTCTTCTCTCTCTCCTCACATTTTTACAATGCTCAACCTCTACGCTACAAAGGCACCACCTACTCATTAATTCATATGACTACTATTACTATAGTTGCTGCTTCTGCTGCATGCATTGCAAGGAGAAAATTTATATAAACATGACATAGAAAAAGACAACAAGTGAAGCCTGAAAGGAAAAAAAAAAAAAAAACAGGGTGGCATCTTTTTTCTACTACCTCAGAGCCTCGAAACCTTTTTCCTTCCTCACATGATTCCTCAACCCTCCTGCACAACAACACAACCATACAATTAGCCTCAACCACGAGTTTTGCATATGAACAAAAAAATCCCGTCTTTTAAGCCTTGGAATAAAAATGATGACAATGCAAAAAAATAATAATAATAATAATAAAACAAGTAGAAAAAACAAAACAGATAAAAATAAAATCAGTAATTAACCCCACCCCATGAACTTGCACAGCATATCTGGCCTAAAAATGTTACTGTGATGTATGCAGAAGGAGCCTCTCAGGAACTGACATATTGTGTAGAATATTGTACTTTTTTTTCCCCTTTGAACACACGAAAGTTCCGATTAATTGTTTTTATCTGAGGTTTTCTAAGTTGAGTGATAAAGATATTGTCTTGAGTCTTTTTTTTTTTTTTTTATATGTGAAGACATGGGAGATAAATTCAGAAAAATCAAATAAAAGTTGAAAAACAAAAATTGAGTAAACCACCCTGTATCATTCTCCTAAATGATCCTTATAAAACAAAACAAATTACTTAAATAATTCCAAAAAATATTATAAGTTATGCTAAGTAGTACTAAATATTTAAAAAAATATTTAAATTAGTTCCTGAACTTCACTTCACTTCACTTCAGTGTAAACATCTTAGGAACTAAACTGACTGATACTGATAGATATTCAACAATTAAAAGATTGCTTGAAAAAATAGTTATTTTAGGCACTATTTTAGGAGAGAGAATAATGTTAGACTACTAAAATTTGTTTTTTATTAAAAAAAAAATTAACTACTATTTGTAACTCCACAACAGTTTGTGAAACAATAGTCATGAATGAAGCCGTGAGAAGGGGCTGGCAGCTGTTTCTTTTGCACAAAATAACAGAAAAAAAAACCTCAATCAACACAAAATTCCAAAAAAAAAAACCAAAGAAAACCACTCCCTCACTCACACTCCCAAAAATGGTAAAATAATAATAATAATAATAATAAAACAGTAGATTAGATTGACATGATCAAAAATGAAAAAACTCTCAATTGTATGTAGTGTGACGAAAGATTGCAGCTTTGGACTGTAGTTTCAAAAGGGTAGTAGTGGCAGATCTCGGTGTGTGGTGTGGTGTGATTCAATTTTTAGTTATGGTGATTTTGAATGCGTGAATGCTGTAAACTCATAATATTGAATTTACCTCCGGGTTTGCAGTGAGGTGGATCTTCGAAGAGGGAGAGGGAGAGCTGTTTATGAGCGAGGCCAATGTCGAAGAGGATGAGGCCGGAGGAGGGGTCATTTACGATAATGTCCTTGACGGGAAGCCAGACGAAAAGCTCCTCCTGTTGGAGGCCCTCGACTCCGATGAGGCTGCCGTAGGTGAGGTTGGCGGTGAACACCTGCTCGAAGAGGACTCTGTTCTCGTATTTCGTCAGGCACGGCGCGTCCAGGAGGACCTCCAGGTGCCCGGTCGAGGAGAAAGTGTAGGATTTCACCTCTTCCGGGAGGAGCCCGGGCGGCAGCCCTTTTGACCGGAGAAGGTCGTGGATGGAGGAGGAGAGAGAAAGTTGGAAGAGGAGAGAGACTGACAGGAAGAGGAGTGTGTTGAAGATTGCTGTTGCTGCTGCCGCCGCTGCCATGGTGGTTTTTGCTTAGAACAAAAAGAGAAAGGAAAAGAACATGAGAGAAGGGGGGTTTTTAAGTTTTTCAAGGGGAGTTTTCTTTTCTTTTGATGGGAGTGGAAAATGTAGAGACTGTTTAAGAAAAGGTTATGTTATGGGGGCTGTGGGGTGAGGACTATTTTACCCTTGGTTGGTGTGGGTCTTGAACGGGTTACCGATTTTTATGATTAATCTTAGATTGAATATCTAATCGTTAGCTAAGTGCATAAATTAACAAAAATAAAATTTTGTTAGATCATAACAATAAAAATAAATTTCAGGAACATACACTAAAAATGAATATTTTGTTGGTACTTAAAATTTATTTAAATCTTTAATTCACAATCATTTTTTTTTATAAACTATCATCTTTATGTTTGTTTTAGAATTATTTTGAATGTGAACGGAATTTCATTTCAAAGTAGTTTGTAAGTGTAGTATTTGAATTAAAATAATTTTAAGTGCATTAGAAAATATCAATTGAGATTAAAAAAATCAATCCAAACATAATTCATATAATTTTGAAAGGATAATTAAATGTTAGTTGGTTTTGAAAGCTCTTTCTGTTTTTTTAAATGAGAAATCACCCATGTCCATTAATCTATTAGATCCTAAATTTATTTTGTTGGTGATGTGTGAGAGTTGTTTTTCTAATTATTTTTATACATAATAATCATCATCTAATACAACTTTTCTCGATAAAATAGATCTAACACCACCACTTGTGTCAATTCTGTGAATTATTTTCAACCGTATTTTATGTCCCATGCTGGTTACTCTACTCAATATCAAACCATACATCTCAAGTCTCAAGTACATCATAGGTTGATTTGTTTTATGCTTATAAATGTAGTTGCTGGTCCTTTGCTTGAATGTATGTTGTAACTTATCTTGAAAGTTCCAAGCATTGTTAGTACATGCGAAAATAATTATGATCCTTGCTTGACCTTAATTATTGTTCCCCTTGCCCCAAAGTAAAAGCAAACTACTAACTTTCATGTCTACCACTCTAGCATCTCGTTTTCATTGCACAGTTTTTCACATTCAATAACGAGTTTTTTTGGTTTTTTTTTTGTTTCCCAGAAGTCATAGATATTTTTTTATCGGATGGTAAATGCCCTCTTTTCTTTTTTTCTCTAAAAACAATAGAATTGAATATCAAAATACTAGTATTATTGTGTTTTTTTTTTTACAGCTTTTATATATTCTAACAAAGATAATTTTACTTGAGTTGAATAGAATTATTATAAATGATAAAACTCTTATTTTAATTATTTAACATAGTTAAATGTTCAACTCAAAGCTAAGACTAGTTAAGTTAAAATAACTTTGGATGAGTTGATTTATACTTTCAAATACAGTATCTTTTTTTTTATATATATATTAATTGAATAAAAGTTTAACAAATCAGCAATATGGTTAAAAAGTTTTTTTTTATTCAAAATTTTAAAAATATACAGTAATTGTTATTTAAAATTTTAAATAGATAAAAATAAGTTATAATATATTATTAATTTGAATTTATTATCTAATAAAAAATATTTAATAATAATAATAATGAAAATGAGAGATATTCACATTATTATAATATGAAACACAATTATGTTATTATTTAGATAAGAATAAATGAATAATCCACATTTTCAAATAAATAATAAGTGTGGAATTTCAGAAAATGGATTGTTTCAATTATTCAATAATTTTGATGAGAAATATGTGAAAAGGTTTCCTTTAGGTCATGTATCACACTAGTTAGAAGTTAGAAATACAATTGCATATCATATAGGGTATTGTGAGATTCACACAAAATACCAAAAATAATAATGCACAATAATTTATGTGGTCCAATAAACTCAACTGGCACTCTTATATTGTGTTAGTAGGGTTGCATCATGGAAAATGGATGGAGGACGTTGACAGAAGGGAGAGGATATTATCAATCACCATTCACCACAGCCAAAGTAGGTGCATTAAGAAAGCATAATCAAGACTAACATAGAAAGCAAGACATAATCATCAACATAATCATATATAGAGGGGTGGTGAAAATTTAACCATGGTTAGATCCCAAGAGGGGTAACTTGGTCATTTCACAAAGGGAAGAAGCAGACAAAGGGGGGTTAAGAGGGGGAGAGTAACGGTCAGAGTAGGCACAGAGAAGGTCAGAGAAAAACTAGCATCTTTCAATTTCTGTTACTGATTGGGGGGCTAAACGGTCATTTAGGACTTTCATGGTTATGGAAGAGATTCAGTGTGAGCAAGTGTCAAAGTGCTAAACTATTTTCGGAGCCTTTAAATTCATTAAGTTTGGACAAGAGCCTATGACCTAAATGGATCGTGGTTAATACAAGAGACTAAATTAGGAAAGGTCATTTTCAGTTACATATTTAATAAATATTAGCAGCACGTTATTTTAATTCTCATATTTGTTATATAGTTTTAATATTTTAACACTTCATTTTATCATATATTTATTAAATATTTTTTTTTATCTTTTTTTTTTTATCTAATCATATCATTTATCATACTTATATTTTTCTCTCTTTTTCCTTTCTCCTCAAAATGTATACTAATATCAGGTATCCATGTATCTTTATTCAAAATGTATACTACCTATATTTGTTATAGCAGGTCTTCTTTTCCGAATTCAAAGGTGATGTATATATTTTTTTTTTGAGTTGAACGGTGACGTAGTTATAATATAATATTATTTAATTATAATTTATTGTTTATACCATTGATTACAAATTGTCATTTGTGATAAAGTAATAGCTTAAAACTAATGCACCGTGTTTTTTTTTTTTCTCTTCTCTTATTAGTTGGATTTTTTTTAAAGGAATTTCATTTATAATCTGAGAAATAATACCAGAAAGAATATAATCAAAGATAATTTAATATCTGAGAAATAATACCAGAGAGAATATAATAAAAAATAATTTAATAGCTCGAGTTAAATTGTGAAAAACTCATCTTTTGAGTTTAGAATAAGAGTAAAATCATAAATGCACTTTATAAAATTGTAGACTCATTTTATTGGTTGGAATTTATTAAAAAATATATAATTTAATGGTTATCTCTAATTGATTTTATAATTTTTAATTAATAAATAAGAGTTTGTCTGATGGAGTGTGATAGAGAGTACAATGCTATCATTCCTTTTAAACAATCTATAAAATTTGTTAAAGAGAATTTGATTTGAAGAATTTAAATTTGTTACTTACGATATTTCTAAAGTACAACTACTTTTATACCAACCATGATTGATTTTGTAGAAAAAAAAAGGATTAGTTTTCTACAAAGTGGTGAATTATACAATTTGAGTTTTTTGTTAGGTGAGGTATTGATGTTTAATATTTAACCTTGTTTTAATAAAGTAAATGTCTTTTATGAAAGATACACATAAATAAGTACAATTACTTCTTATAATCTAGTTATTGGAATATTATACGTATAGATCGATATATAAAAATCGGAATGATAATTCGTTTAGATGTTCTTGATACCCATTCAGCTGAAGATAACTAGGAAATTAAAAATAAACGTAGCAAAAAGCCAAAAACCACCAATGCCATTTAGTTTTTGACAGATTTTTTTTTTCAAAAGAAGATTTTATCATTACATAGTACACATATAGTCAAGTAGTATTTTAAATGTGGACATATCTATTAGCTAGTGAGAATTCAAATTTTATTTTATTACATTGTGGGAGACTGAGGATCTCTTCCACTAAACTCAATTCTTGGTACTTAAAAGAGTATCAAATTTAATTAATTCCAAAAAGAGTATCAAATTTAATAAAGAATAAAAATATTTTTATAAGCTATGAGAGAGAAAGAAAGAGAATGTATGATAAGTGATATGATTAGATAAGAGAAGAGAAATAAAAATAAAAATATAATATTTAGTAGGTGTATGTTAAAATAAGGTGTCCAAATATTAATATTCTTTAATAAATAAAAACGTTAAAATCTTTAAAAGTAAACATATCAACTTAATTGATGTTGGATATTTGTTTATTACTGTTATGAATGTGATCAATCTTGCAAATCTATTGGTCCCATGGCTAGTTAAAATAAGGTCATAATAATAATAAAAAAAAAAAGCTGTATTCCAAATAAAATGATAGTAATCGTTTACAAAAATAGACGGAATAATGGGTTGCATGCTTTGATCTTGTTTAATAATAACCTTTTTTCCAGTTAGAAAAATTTAAAGATAAGATATAACAACTTGTCAAATATTTCAAACAGGACTTCTTATTCTTTTACTTAGTTTAGAATTTAGATGGACCCTGTAAAGCTAACCCTGGAGATGCACGTTGCTGGGTGGTATATATAAATATACTGTGCCAAAAGTTAATTGCACTTTTTTTTTTTTACAAAGCTTTCAGGTATCATATATATAGGATCTAGCTAGTACCTCTTTCCCAGCATAACATGGTTCTTCGATTCTTATAAGAACAAACATCTTTGTGAGACTCTTATTGTTATGGGTCAAAACATGGTCTAAGAAGAATGGCTATAGAAAAGTGATAGAGGTTGGAGAGTGACTCAGCTATAAACTTTGTTATCAATGATCTCAAGTGCAAGAGGCAATGTAGCAGCAATTGCGGGAAACTTGGTGAAACGCATCTATCATACACCGGACAAACCCATATGGCACTGATAGTTTGATTGGATACAATGTTAGAAATATTTTTAACTGTTAGTTTGATTGGATACAATATTAAAAGTGTTTTTAATAATTTCTTTATTGAAGAATGTTCTATATTTTCAATAGAAAAATGGTTAAAAACACTTTTATCTTATATCTAAATACCAATTTCTATACAAAATCAATGAAAAAGAATATTCACATTTAATTTAATATATTTATATTGTGTACAGCTTTGATAGCTAATTGGGGCATAAAAAAAAAAGAAGTAAAAAACCATGTGGTTTTTATGGAGTTAGTAATTCATATGGAAAGCCTAGGTAGTTAGTTATGACTTATGAGTGTTGTTGGGGCCACACTACAATTCCTTCAAAGCATTTTCCGTGGACTTTTCTCTTTGTTGCATCTTCTTTCTAAACTATAATTGATGATTGAATTCTTGAAAGTTGAAATTCCTTCTTTTTTTTTAATATAGTTTGTGTTTAATAGTTAGAAAAGCTTCTTCTTCTTCTTCTTCTTTTTTCTTTTTATAGAAAAATACTTTTTAAAATTTTAAAAATTGAATCCAAATGTACTCATGGCAAGACATTCATGAGCTTTTTCCTTCTACAAGTAATTCAGGGTTTCAACTAATTAAGGTGTAATATGCAATCCATGTTAGTGTTTGTGTAAATTGTGTTTAAGAAATTGAGAAGAGAGAAATAACAATTGGTATAGGTTTCACTTTTTTTCCTATGCAAAAGACTTGAGAAAGGATCAAGGAGGGGGAGGGACCAGTTTCTTTTCTTATTTTTTTAAAAATAAATATATTTATAAAATGCACATTAAGTATAATTTTTAAGTGAATGTGGAGGTTGAATAAATGCACATTAATATGAAAGGAACATAAATTTTTTTTTGGGAGAAATATGAAATGGACATTTAGAATCATTATAAGTGGAAATTATCAACGAACCTCCTGTCTCAAAATTTTTGGGAAGATTTGATATCATAAGAACCATTATAGTTTTTCCATAAGTCAATTGAAAAACACTTTTCCGTATTTAATACCTTTTTCAGTCCTAACAATTTACTCGTCTAACTGTAAGTAACTTTACATTTACCCCAATTATGTGTTATTACGTCATTTTAAAAATTGACATGAAAACCTAATTATTAACATACTCATTAACATCTCTTAAAAAAAAAAAAAATACTCAATAACATTGTAAAAGAAAGAAAGAGCAAAAACTTCACAATACTGTTTTCTTTTTTTGGTAGAGATTACGCGTTTTTTTTCAAAAATAAAAATAAAACAGAAAACTAAATTAATTCTAATAGAACTCACAAGTATCTTTCATGAAAAACAATCCTAGTAAGACCACCTAGAACTATAAAGCTCACACACTCCTAATATTTAATAAAATTACATATCTAGAATTATAGTAAGTCATTTTACACAATGATGTTGCATGTATTTTTTTACATAAAAAATAGTAGTAATATTATTTGAGTTAATTATGATTATCATGAGTTTATTACTGACAAAACTCTTTATCTAAATATTTCTTTCACTTTAACTTATATTTGTTTATTTTAATTGGGTCATTGATCGACTAACACATGTAAGACATGAACTAAAAAAATACTAATCAAATTAGAATACTTTTGTATCAATTAATGACTACACTTGATATAATACCTACTCGGAATACTAGCTATACATCTACATCTAAATCTATTTTAAAACAATCTTGTTTATTCTCATTATGGAGTCATCTTCTATGAAAATTCTAGCCACCCTCAATACCTATTATCAAAATAAGAACAAACATTCATCTTCTAAGGTTTGCGTTGTTTTGACGAAAATGCTGAGAAGAAATATCATTGGTCTCTTTTACATGTGTTGACACCGTGACGTGGGTTAGCAAATTTTCAAGCCACAATCATGACGTTGCCCTACAAAGGGACCCTTAGTAGCTGCCTCTGTTTAATATGATTTGAAACACGTGGACCAGTCTCCACCGGCAACCCACAATTACCTGTCTCCGGTTTGCACTCTTTATGCAACGCTTCTAATGATTCGGGGCCATGTTCTGCCGGTTACCGGTAACAATTGGCCCTTTTGTGGGTTGTGAGGTCCCCAAGCGTGTTTTCTATGATGCTCTCTACTCTCCTAATAAAATTATTTTGACATATATGTTAAAAGCACCGACGTTAGTTGGGAAAAAATATACAATGAGATATTTTTTGTTTAGTGTTTCAATATATAAATATAATAGCAAAATATGTTTTTATGTTTTTCATTCGTGAAATATTGAAATTTTTTATTTATAGTCACTCAAATTTAGTTTGATCCATATTTATTTTTAATGTAATTTTTTATTTGTTTATTTAAAATTAATTTTTTTTAATTAAAAAAAATGCACATCAACAAAATGAAATGTGACAAGTTAAAATGTTATCAAAGTATACACTTCATCGTTAATATACTTCACTAACGGATGAATAAAAAAAAAAGACATTAAAAATAAAAATTAATTAAATTAAATTTAAAAAATTATAAATAAAAACGATCCACCGTAAACATATTTTGTCCTGAATATAAATAGTTATATGTTTTGGTTTTTTTTTTCTTATATACATTTGTAAGTCTTCGACCCGAATTTATTTATGTTTTTTCATAAGTTGGTCTCGTATAACTTGAATAAAAGCACTTAAAGAAAATAGGCAAAATGACTTCTTTTTTCAGTTTAATCATTAATTTATCTTTTAAAAAATTTATTTGAATTTTTTTATATTATGGATTAATTATAAATTTTCATTGCAAAAAATTTTAAACTTCAGAGTATTTTATCAGGGTGGGGTGGCATTAGGGACTTCCAAGTTCCAATCATATATGATATATGATGATAAATCCACCAAAACATTCAGAAATTTGTTTTACCGAAAAAAATCTGCAACTTAAAACAATAGTATTTTCCATCATCATTTAAGAGACAGACTCCGCATATATCTCCCCAAAACGACAAATGTATAATTAAGCATTTCTTATAACAATTAAAATAGTAAATTTATAATTTCATGTCGAAAAGTTGTGGATTTGCTAGCATTTAATTTAGGTCTTAAATAGTGCTTTCATGTTTTAACCCAAAAAAAATAGTGTTTTTATCCCTTATAAACTGCACAGATATTTTCTTTCCAATTTTCACAAGTTCATAATTTAAATTTTATATATTTAGTCAATTTCAATTTCATCATAGATTATAAATTTAATCATTTTCATCGCAGAATGACTAATCTAATTCTATATATTATAAATTTTAATTTTTATCTTGAATGAAAGTATTCTTAGAAGTTCCTTAAAAAAATATTCTTAGAAGTTTTTGTTAAATAAGAACATTCATTTTTATGGAAAATAAGAACATATATATAATTTATATGTTAAAAATATTTATTTGTTACAAATTTTAATAATAATATTTTTAAAGAACACGGGGGTGTAAATAGTAAAAAATGGGTTAAAAATACCAATTTCCTAGTAATTTCAACTAGGGATTCTTAATTATAACTAATGACTAATTTAGAGATAATTATTATAACTATAAATAATTTTATAAAACTATTTATAATTTATAATAATTAATTATTATTTTTAAAAACTGATTATAAATATATAATCACTTATTATATTTAAAATAAGTTATAAAATCTGTTATAAATAAATAATTAGTTATAATTAATTATAACTAGTTTTTTTTTAGTATTTGAAAAATAAATTATTAAAAAATAACTATAAATAATTTTTAAATAAAAATAAATTATTTGAAATAACTACAACTATAAAACTAATTTATATAACTAGTTATTATTAGTTATAATTATTATTTTTTATAACTTTTTTTTATCACCCTTAATTTCAACCCACTGTTGCCCAAAATAAAGGCCCATCGCAGCATGAAAGCCCAAATCCATTATCATTAGCTCCAAGCCCCAATGTATACTCTCCAACAAAGGATAACTTCAGGAGAGTAGTTGCCACTTACCACTAACTATTATGCAAAGAGAAAAAGAGCTATTAATTGAATCACAACCCATGGTTTAGAATAATAATAAAATTACCTTTAAAAGTCATGCAAATAATAAATTATAATTAAATAATAATATAAAATTATTTTATATGATTAATATATCATTATTAAACTTTTATATAAAAAAGTTGGATTTATTTAGCAACCAAAAAGTTGGCTTCAACTTTTTTAATTGACACCACAAACCAAGGTGGTAATATGCTAATAATATGAGATGAGTTTGAGTTGTGCCAATGGGTGATGCCATTGAAATTCCATAGCTAATAAGTGATTGCTCAATATGGATTGTGATAGAAATGATAGAAGCAAAGAGTTCATGGTGATTTTATTTGGTTTGTGATTGTTCACAGTTATTCATTTTTTTTAGGCAAATATTTGTTTTTAATTGTTAATTTTTTTTTTTAGTGGAAGAGAATCAAATCCACCATTCTTGTTCTTCTTTTTCCTTCATTCACTATACCAATCTTATAATTTTTAAAGTGTTTGTGATTGATTATAAGACGAATTTTATAATGTATAAATGTAACTCTTCATATTATAAAAACGAACATGTCAAAGAAGGAGCTTAGAAAAATTGGTATTTAAGAAGGGTGTCGTAGAGTTTTTCAATGGGACCTTGATGACTAACATGGTTGGAAATATACCACTGTAATTAAGCTAAAAGGACAATTCATTTTCAATAAACAAGGAGAAGGACATAGGAAACAGAAGCCAAACCCCACATGTTGGTCCCCCTAGCTGAGGAAGGAAAAACCTAAAATAAAGAGATTGTTTTGAGTTAATGCTAGCTAACAGGTGGTAGGGCTAACCTAACCATAAGTGAGATTTAAAGCAAACTTGAGAAATACTTTTTAATTTTTTTTAATTCTACTTTAAATGAGAGAGATATATGTTAATTTTTTTTTTACTTTAAATGAGAAATATAGAATTAATTTGTTTAAAATTATTTGATAAAAGAAATACTTATTATAATTTTAAACAAACTAACTCAGTCAATAATCTTTTTTGTTGATAAACCTAATGCTTGAGCTGTAGTAGTCTTATTATTGAGTCGGTCCTAATAGGTGGCACCATTGTGGTTAGATCAGGACTCGAGCGATATGGTGGCATACACAATACTACTCAGTTTCTGTGCATATAGTATATGAACATGGCAGACAGTAATTTCTTATTAGATGACTGTAAAATTTAGCATCTAGTATTTTTTTTCTTTATACGAAATCATAGCATTTCTCACTTGTTTGCATAACTATTTACAATCACATGTGATAAAGAAGCATAGCCCAATTAGTTGAACAAAGTGTAGGACCATTATAAACTTCTTAACAGTGTTTTCTAATCCATAATTCCTGTGGATGAAAAAATTTAATTTTGAACCACATTAAATTTGGTTGAAAACTGTTATTCCTTTACGCGTTTAGAGTTATTGGGCTGAAAGCTATTGCTTCGGCTTTCATGACTTTCTTTAGGTCTTTTGTAGGACTTGGGCTTACTCAGGTCCAGCAAATTAATTAAGCAGTTACGCTACGAAATTGACTTGGTGCAAAGTAGCAATTGAGAGGAAGGTGCATATATTTGTATTTTTGTGATTTTTTTCTAAGTGCGAAATTATTTGTGATTTTCAAATAACAATGTACTCATTATTTTTTTTAAGAGTTTAATAAATTGACTAATAGTATGATTTTTCCTTTTTATTTATTTATTTATTATAAAAATCAACTAATTTATGATGATCGTAACGTATTTACATGATATTATATATTGTAACAATTACGTCACATCTAGAATGATGGTAGCTTCTCGGCATTTAATTAGCAACAGTTTTTTTGGTAGGCATTTAATCAGCTAATACTTGACTTCCTGGGCAATAGGCATTCTAAGATCATCTTTATCTCAATTCTCTTCATAATATTTGATTCAACTAAAGGAATGCTTATTTTTTTATACTCATTTTGAAGGAGTATTGATTTTCTTTTGATATTCTCAAACGAACAATATTTCTTAAATCATTCATTTGAGTGGACTCAGCTTCGTTTATTTGAAATGTTGTATTGAGAAAGGTAAAATGAATAATGTATATACAATGACGTCCAATTAAAAAACAAAATTATGAATAGGGAGATAGATGCTATAAGATTCCATTTATTATCGATAAATAACCTAACAAAACTATGAACTTTTGGATCTTTAGATTCTCGAAATTGATTTGTTTTCTTCCTTTAATTAATACTTAATACTACTCCACGTATCTTAATATATACGATAATTTACCGCGTTTTGAAGTACATAATAACATTTCTATTGAAATTATGTTTTGTAAGTAATTCTTGTGCAAGTATAGTTAAGTGATTCAGTTCAGCCGAAACATATTAGTTAATTAATGAAAACCCACGTACATGTATTAGTTGTGAAAAAAAAAATAAAGAAACTTCTTGCATAGATTTGTTCTTCGTAGAAATTCAATTAATATATTAGTGTCGCTTTGTGTATATATTTGTTTTATTTTATTTTATTTTATTGTAATTTGATGTATAGTATTTAGTTGTATGTTGATCTTCTGCCTGTATTTGGGTTCAATGTTCATGTGAGTTTAACTAAATATCTTTTCTCTGGACAAAGGAGTTGATCACACAAACTTAATTGTATATATTGTTTAATTTTATTGCATCGTTTTCACAGAAAAATATTTCACAGACAAATATCTTGTGATAATGTTCCAAACCATGAAAATTTCCATACCGTGTGAGCGTTGAATACATTGAAAGGTATATGAATATGATAAGGGCAAGGTCTCTTTTCAGTGTGAAACCAGGATAACTAACAAACACTGAGAGAAGCTGATTATGCCTTAATTTGTGAGTGGTGTGTGATTGATGAAAATTTTCTAGCATGACCCTACACTAATTTCCTTTGAAGTTCCAATACTCACTTTCTTCTAGCCTACCAACCAGAACCACATGCATGGCATATCCTTACACTACTACAGCCATTCAAGAACTATCAATAAGGACAATAGAGAACTGCTAGATATTTGTTGCCTCACGAGTCACGTGGTGAAATTTAATGTGACTCAGACAACATGAATACAAGTCATAATTTGATTTTGATGGTATAAAAAAATTGCACAAATTATAAAATCTAAATGTTTGATAATTTTTTTAAAAAATAACATTTATTATATTTAAAAGACTAATTTTTTTTTAATTTAAAGGATTAAAATAAAAAAACTATAAAATATATTTAAAAGAGTAAAAACTTATTTAAACCTAATATAAAATATTATAAACAGAAAAGTAAATGTAAACTATTCCAATCTCCAACCAAACTAGGCTCTGTCAACACGACACTTGTAGTGATTTCGACTTTTCTTTGTTCAACATTCAGCAATGTACTTTTTGTCTTGTCCACCCTTGTGCATGACTTTTGACTCCATCATGCATTACTTCGGTCGTTTACTTAATGTGTTCTAAATTTTGGTATCTTGGACCACCCTCTCTCTTTTCTTGTTTTATTTTGTAATAGACTATTGGAAAAAAAACTTGTCTCACTTTGGCTAAAATTAATATCAAGATATCAATCAAGATAAAGTATATGTGAAATGGCTTTTGGGATTGAGTTAGTCTAACACCAATTTTTAACATGGTATTAAAGTTTATCTTAACGAGATTTGCTGGACTTATCGACCACGCTAAGATGTCCAGTCCTACAAAACTTCAATTTTGAGATGTCTAATCCTGAGAGTGTGGAGATTAAGATCGAGTTAAGCTAAAACTCACATTTGAAAATAGATCACATCTTCTCGAGACAATCCTATTCGAGTTAGATAAAATCGATCACTATCAATTGATGTACATGCTCTCGGTGGTCTCTCTCTTTATTATATATACACTGGTTACAGTTTTCCATGTTTCCTGCGTGTCTGTTATATGCTAACTCTCAAGCATAGTACTCAATGAAGTTTATTCTTTCTCTAATGAGTATCATACTTTATACACTTTTTGTCTCTTCTCTTGTAGTTCCCATAGCAGCGGACACAGACACACTATCCAATTCACAGTTCCACTCCCTCAGTTATGGAAAGACTATAAATTCCACAAATGGAATCTTCGAACTTGGTTTTTTCCATCTTGGAAATGCCAACAAAAGCTACCTCGCAATTCGGTACAAAAGATACCTGGATGGAACCTTTCTTTGGGTTGCAAACGGTGCCAAACCAATCAATGACTCCTCAGCCATGTTGAAACTAAACAGTTCTGGCAGTTTGGTCCTTACACACAACAACAATGAGGTTTGGTCCACAAGTTCTCCAAAAGTGGCACAGAATAATGCAGTGGCAGAGCTATTAGACTCTGGCAACCTTGTGATAAGAGAGAAGATCAATGAAGCAAAGCCAAAAGAGGAAGAAGAATATCTATGGCAAAGTTTTGATTACCCTTCTAACACAATGTTGGCAGGGATGAAGATTGGATGGGACCTCAAAAGGAAAACAAGTAGAAGTCTAATAGCTTGGAAGAGTGATGATGATCCAACCCCAAGTGACTTATCATGGGGTGTTTTGTTGAATCCATATCCTGAGATCTATATGATGAAGGGAAAAACTAAGTACCACCGACTTGGACCATGGAATGGGAAACGCTTCAGTGGCATGCCAGAAATGAAGCCTAATCCTGTTTTCAATTACAAGTTCATCGTCAACCAGGACGAGGTTACCTACATGTGGACATTGCAGACTGATCTGATCACAAAAGTGGTGCTCAACCAAACCATGCAGGAACGTCCTCGCTATGTGTGGTCCAAGGCCGTTGGATCTTGGAACTTCTACTCAACCATGCCGGGAGAGTACTGTGACCTCTATGGCGTCTGCGGGGCCAATTCCTTTTGCAGCTCCACTGCATCACCAATGTGTGACTGTCTGAGAGGGTTCAAGCCTTTGTCTCCTGAGAAATGGAACTCAATGGTTTGGTCACAAGGGTGTGGCTTGAAAAGTCCATTGACTTGCAACTTTGATGGATTTGTTCCTATTGATGGCTTGAAAGTGCCAGATACTCAAAATACTACTGTGGATCATAGTATTGATCTTGAGCAGTGCAGAACCAAGTGCTTGAAAAGTTGTTCCTGCATGGCATATGCAAATTCTAATATAAGTGATTCAGGAAGTGGCTGTGTCATGTGGTTTGGTGATTTACATGACATCAAACTGTATCCAGTTCCAGAAAGTGGAGAACGTCTATATTTAAGGTTGCCTCCTTCAGAGTTAGGTAAATACTTCATTAACTTTTTCAATTCTTATCTTTGAGAATTTAAGCTTACTCCTTCAATGTGGAGTTTAATGGTTGTTTTGTTTGATGAAGTTTCTACAAAGCACAAGGCGTCTATCATAATATATGTAACCGCTGCTGCAGCTATAGGAGTTATACTTGCTGTTTATTTTCTCTACAGAAGGAAAATTTATGGTAAAACTATTATTCTTCTCTTCTCTCATATTTGACTAAAAAAATAGCTGAATAGTTCTGCACAGAATATTTAAGTAGAAATTCTGCTATTTGACAAGTGCTGTGTTATTCAAAGTATTTGTTTTTATAGAGTATGATGTGAAATTGGTTAGGTGTCCTTATAGCAGGGTTCTGTTCTGTTTTGTAATGTTTAATACTTTGAAGGCATATAAAGTATTAACATAATACTTGTTTTCTTTTTCCAGAGAAATCAATGGCAGAATATAAGTATGAAAGTTATGTGAATGATCTGGAGCTCCCATTGCTTGATTTGTCAGTAATCACTGCAGCCACAAATAACTTTAAGGGGAACAAGATTGGAGAAGGTGGCTTTGGATCCGTATATAGGGTAATTCAATATTTGTGTTCTAATAATGATATTCATACCCAAGATACAAACAAATGAGAAAAATATTTTTATGTTTCAAAGAGCATCTATTCATATGAATGTGATTATGCAGGGAAAATTAGCCAGTGGGCTAGAAATTGCTGTGAAGAGACTTTCAAAGAACTCGAATCAAGGAATGAGTGAGTTCGTCAACGAAGTAAAATTGATTGCAAAGGTTCAACACCGAAATCTTGTGAAGCTTCTTGGTTGCTGCATTCAGAAACGAGAGAAAATGCTAGTTTATGAGTACGTGGTTAATGGCAGCCTTGACTACTTCATTTTTGGTAAGGAATAATGTCAAGAAGTCTCACATTAGTACTCACTAGTGTTTTGTGACTATAGTGAATTAGTGATAGCTTGTGCATTCAATACTTAATAATTAATAGAGTTGCTATGATTCTATGAATACCACAGATAGTACCAAAGGGAAATTGCTAGATTGGACAAAGCGTTTCAACATAATTTGTGGAATTGCTCGGGGACTTATGTACCTTCATCAAGATTCTCGATTAAGGATTATACACAGAGATCTCAAAGCAAGCAATGTTTTACTAGACGAAACTTGGAATCCAAAAATTTCAGACTTTGGTACCGCTAGAACTTTTGGAGGAGAGGATATTCAAGGAAACACAGAAAAAATTGTTGGAACATTGTGAGTTTCTTAACTAGTTCAATTCAGCACCATGCATGTTTTTATTATTTTATTTTATTTTATTTTAAAGGGACATGACAATTGACAAATATGGTTCCTTAATTGCAGTGGTTACATGGCACCAGAATATGCTATTGATGGCCAATTTTCTACAAAATCTGATGTCTTCAGCTTTGGTGTTTTGCTGTTGGAGATTATATGTGGGATGAAAAGTAGACGTTATAGTGGAAAGCAAATCATTAACCTTGTTGATCATGTAAGCACAATTGGCTGATTTTAATTTATCCTATGTTACATGTTTTTAACAATTTTTCTATTTTTGTGATTTATTTAGGTGTGGACACATTGGAAAGAGGGTAATGCTTTACAAATAGTTGACCCAAACATGGAGGATTCATGCAATGCATCTGAAGTGCTACGTTGCATCCACATTGGGCTATTGTGCGTGCAACAATACCCAGAGGATAGGCCTACTATGACCTCAGTGGTTCTATTATTGTTGGGGAGTGAGGTGGAATTGGATGAGCCTAAAGAGCCAGGGCATTTTCAGAAGAAGGAAACCATTGAAGCAAATTCAAGCTCATGTGGTTCAACCAACGCAATGTCCATAACCTTGTTAACTGCTCGCTGAAAATGGATGAGATAGGTTAAACCAGATATAATCTATTTCTATAATCCATCAAATTGGCGTGAATAGTTTCTATGTAAATGCTTTTTTATTCATCATCGTGTTATAGGTGTGGAGTATCACCAACTATGGAAGTGATTAATATTTCTTGAAAAATCTAGTTAATCATCTTTGTTGAATCTACCTCCTAATTAATTACATTTTTTTTCTTTCTAAATGATGTAATAAATTAATAATTTTTATTTTGAGTTCCTAATACACCTAGATAATTTGTTATTTATCTTTATTAAAAAAAATTTAAAAGTCTAAAATAAAATTAACAAAATTATTAAGTACTTGATACAAATTTTTTTAATTTATCAGGACTAAAATAAAATATCAATGATAATTTTTTTTTATATATAAAAAAGGCAAATATATATATATATATATATATATATATATATATATATATATCTATCAGATACGTAAAGCATATTTTACATTGACAAAGACTTAGAGCGACAATATTCAAGAGTCAAGAGTGAGATACTTCTATAGCCACACATTCACACAGGCTGGAAAGACAGAATCAAAATATGTTGACAAGTCTTTTGAAAAGCTCACACTATTTGGATTTTCAACAGAAGTTAAATTAAAATCAACCATTCCATCACACTGTTCACACATTACTCTCTTCCTTCTTCGACCCGTGCGTGACTTATACTCAGTGATATGATATTTCTATACTTTGTTTTTTCTATCTCTTTTCCAGTATTTCTTTTTATATCTTACCATCTCATTTATTATACCTATATATATTTTTTTTCTCTTATTTAACATTTAGTTATAGAAATATCTTTATTCATCATTTAGCCATTGGTGCACTCATTAATTCAGTTTACTTCGTAAATTTGTTGTCTTGCACAAACTTCTCTCTCTATAGTGGTTTCAGTTTTCTTAGTCTTCAACGTGCGTGGCTGCTTTAAGCTCTAATGCTTAAGCTTGTTACTCAATAATTAAGTTTATTCTTACTCTGATGGGTATCAAACTTTATATACTGTTTGTCTCTTCTCTTGTAGTTTCCATAGCAGCGGACACATCATCCATTTTACAGTCCCAATCCCTCAGTTTTGGAAACACCATAGTTTCCCCACGTGGAGCCTTTGAGCTTGGTTTCTTCAATCGTGGAAATCCAAACAAAAGCTATCTCGGGATTTGGTTCAAGAATATTCCATATCAAGACATTGTTTGGGTTGCAAACGGTGGCAACCCAGTAAATGATTCCTCTGCCATCTTGAGACTAAACAGTTCTGGCAACTTGGTACTCACACACAACAACATGGTTATTTGGTACACAAGTTCTCCAAAAGAAGCACAGAATCCAGTGGCAGAGCTATTGGATTCTGGGAATCTTGTGATAAGAGAACAGAATGAAGCAAATGAAGAAGAAGAGGCATATCTGTGGCAAAGCTTTGATTACCCTTCTGATACAATGCTGCCAGGAATGAAGATTGGATGGGACCTCAAAAGAAATCTCAGTATGCACCTTACTGCTTGGAAGAGTGATGAGGATCCAACCCCAGGTGACTTAACTTGGGGTATTATTCTGCACCCTTATCCTGAGTTCTTTATGATGAAGGGAAGCCAAAAGTACCAAAGAATTGGACCATGGAATGGTTTGCAATTCAGTGGCGGCAGGCCGAAAATTAACAATTCCCTTTACAATTACGAGTATGTGTCTAACAAGGAAGAGATCTATTACAAATGGACCCTCAAGAATGCTAGTATATTATCAAAATTAGTACTTAACCAAACCTCAGGAAAACGTTATCGTTATGTATGGTCAGAGACTGGTAAATCATGGACGGTTTATTCAACCAGGCCAGAAAGCAACTGTGATACATATAGGGTTTGTGGAGCCAATGAATATTGCAGCACTACTGTATTACCAATGTGTGAGTGCTTAAAAGGGTTTAGGCCCAAGTCTCCTGAAAATTGGAACTCAATGGACAGGACCCAAGGATGTGTCCTTAAACATCAATTGAATTGCAAGAATGATGAGTTTGCTCCTGTGGATAGGTTGGAAGTGCCAGATACTCAAAATACTTCTGTGGATGAGAGTATTGATCTTGAGCAGTGCAGAATAAAGTGCTTGAAAGATTGTTCCTGCATGGCATATACAAATACAAATATAAGTGGAGCAGGGAGTGGCTGTGTCATGTGGTTTGGTGATTTAATTGACATCAAACTGTTTTCAGCTCAGGAAAGTGGGCAGCGTCTATATATAAGGCTGCATCCTTCTGAATTAGGTAAATACTTTGTTAACTGTTTTTCCAATTAATCCTTTTATTATTCTTCTCACCATAGTTTCAATCTTTGAGAGTTTAATCTTGGTCCCTCAATGTGGAATTTAACCATTGCTGTTTTCTATGATAGAACTGAACCATGAAGAAGTTATCAGCAGGAACAAGAAGAACTATAATGTAGTAATTGTAACCTCTCTTGCTGTAACTTTAGGTGGTTTACTTGCTATTTATTTCATCTACAGAAGGAAAATTGCTGGTAAAGTTATTCTTTTCTTCTTTTACATTTCACTAAAAATATGGCAGAATAGTTCTGGATATCATTTTTTTTAAGGTTAAATAACTTTTAGTTCCTTGATTAATAGCAAATGTTGCTCTGGGTCCACGTAAATCACTTAAGTGACGCCATAGACCTGAAATAAATTTTTTAATATATCGGGAACTCAAAACAACGAAAAAGTTTATCGGGGACCTTCAACAAATTCAAGTCGGGAACTTAAAAGTTATTTGTCAATTCCCTTAACAAGTGTTGTTATTGGTTTTTTTAGAGGATCCTTTTGAAATCTTGGTTAAGTGGCCGTATAGCAGGGTTCTGTTCTGTGTCTCCGACATAATTTCATGTTTGTACAGTTTAATAATGTGAAGGCATAAAAAGAAATTCACATAATACTTATGTTTTCTTTTTCCAGATAAGTCAAATGAAGAAAATAACCATGGAAAGCCTCGACCCCAACATGGACACAGCCGAAGCATTAATATTGGTAAACTATTCACCCTTATTTTTGTCACTAAAGTCTAAAATCATGATAGCTCTTTTTTATATATTCCATGCTTTTCAACTCAAGTGTGCTCTCCAAGGTAAATCTGCTGAAACAACCATGCCTCCTAAAATGGAAGGTTAAAGGTACTAAATCAGTTGTTCTAGAAGCAGTTTTGGATTCCAGAGTAAGCATGCATAATGACAAGAAGCAATTAAATGGTTTACACTTTGGAAGACTCAACCAGTAATAAATGCTACTTGGAAGTAAGTGAGTTTGATAAAGAAATTTCCTTCTTTCTGCCTTGAGAGTATATGGCAGAATTTTTACAGGATGGTATTAATAGGAACATAACACCTAATTCTTTGAAGGTCCCTAAGCCTCTATAGTTTTACATCTGAAGGCCTAAGATTAACCAAGGCCCATAATTCAGTATAGGAAATAGTGAGAGAAAGGGAAGAGTGTTAGTTGTAGATAGAGAATAATAGTAACCTGTTATATAGGGAAAAAGGAAGAGTGAGGGGTATTATGTTTAACCAAATTGTTGGGGGATAAGACTTCCCTATGTTTGGGAGCTTCTCTATTCTTATTATATCTTTTTCTTTTGATATATTATATAGAAAATACATTTTCTAATAGCAATTTCTATAAAGTTCACACAATTTATTGTTTGTCTCCTTCTCTAATTGAATATTGCAGATTTATCTATTAAACCAATTCCAATCCCCCCTTATGTTTTCATCATACTATTGAATGTTTTGTTCCTTTATTCTGGTTCCAGATAAGTCAAAGACAAAAAGAAACATTGAAATACAACTAGAAGATGTGGATGTGCCTTTGTTTGATCTGCTAACAATCACTATTGCCACTAACAATTTCTCATTGAACAATAAGATTGGACAAGGTGGCTTTGGACCTGTATATAAGGTAATTCAATATTTTAGCACTAAATTTAAAAAAAAGAACAATTATTAGAATCCAAAGATGAATTATTGTTATAGAAAGCTACTCCTTCAATGAATGCAATTATGCAGGGAAAACTAGTGGATGGGCGAGACATTGCTGTGAAGAGGCTTTCAAGTAGGTCTGGACAAGGAGTAATCGAGTTCATAACAGAAGTAAAACTGATTGCAAAGCTTCAACACCGAAATCTTGTAAAGCTCCTCGGTTGTTGCATTAAAAGACAAGAAAAATTACTAGTATATGAGTACATGGTTAATGGCAGCCTAGACTCCTTCATATTTGGTATGTAATATATGTTCACTTGTGTTCTTTTCTTTAAGTTATACTCAGCAGCTTTTGAAACTTGAATATCTAATACTTTTTAACTCCTTTAGATCAAATGAAAAGTAAATTATTAGATTGGCCACGACGCTTCCACATAATACTTGGAATTGTTAGGGGACTTTTGTATCTTCATCAAGATTCTCGATTAAGGATTATTCATAGAGATCTCAAAGCAAGTAACATTTTACTTGATGAAAGGTTAAATCCAAAAATATCAGATTTTGGAATGGCTAGAGCTTTTGGTGAAGACCAAACTGAAGGAAACACAGATAGAGTAGTTGGGACACAGTGAGTGTCTGTCTATTTATAATGCACCACATTTATTTATTACCTGTTCATATATTATATTTGTGTTAATGTGAATTGTTTTCTCTAATAATTTTTCTTGTAGGGGATACATGGCTCCAGAGTATGCTGTTGATGGGCAATTTTCAATAAAATCTGATGTTTTCAGCTTTGGTATTTTGTTGTTGGAGATTGTTTGTGGAAACAAAAATAGAGCTATTTGTCACGAAAATCAAACTCTTAACCTTGTTGGTTATGTAAGCGCTCAAATAACTTATTATTTATCTATGCCAAAGTTTACATATCCTTATTTAAATTTTTTGCTTCTTTTATGTGTCAGGCATGGACACTTTGGAAAGACAACAACGGTTTACAGCTGATTGACTCAAGCATAAAGGAGTCATGTGTTATCCCAGAAGTACTGCGATGCATCCATGTTAGTCTCTTGTGTGTGCAACAATACCCGGAGGATAGGCCAACCATGACTTCAGTAATTCGAATGTTGGATAGTGAGATGGATATGGTTGAGCCAAAAGAGCCTGGTTTCTTTCCAAGGAGGATTTTGAAAGGAGGAAATCTAGGCACAGATCTTAACCAAGTGACTACCAATGATGAATTAACCATTACCTCATTAAGTGGTCGGTGAAAATATAGTAAATGATTATAATCAGCAAGCTATTTTAGCTAGGCTTAAAGATTATAATTGTAATTCTAGCATTTTTAGAAACGTTATTATGCTTTATTTCTTCAAAATTCTTAAATATTTGTTATTTATTAAATTGTTTAATACAAGGATTTATGTAAGAGAGAATGGTTCAATATATTTTAAATATTTCACCATGCAATTTTTGGCAGATAGTGTCAGAATTTTATTTTGTCACAAATAATCCTTCGTATCATCATTTAACAGGATAATTCAACGGTATTGAGCAAATATCAAATTGAAAAATAGTTAGGGATCAGACAAGTCAACTTTTAGTTAAAGGACTAAAAATAAAAATTTTAAATAGTTGAGAGATTAAAAATATATTTTATTCATAATAAATATAGTGAGGATTTTTAACAGTAACTATTTATAAATTTAAGCTGCCACAATTTATAACTTAATGACGTTAGTTATGTTTCGACAAAAAGGGTCAACCCATTGATTTTCACCTAGCACCCAAACTTTGAATGTTTCTCTAACACTGTCTTTTTCAAATGTCTCAAAAGGGTCAACTCCGTAGGTTACACGGAAACAACCGAGAGTCACAATATTCAAGACTGAAATCCTTTCTATCCACAAAGGCGAGAATGACAGAAGCCAAAACGCGTAAATACTTTGAAAATTTTATTGAAAAGCTTACACGATTTGCATTTACAAGATAAGTTAAAATTTACTATTCCAATCATGCAATACTTGTAACTTGTCTTCTTCATCACGTACTCTTGTCTTTATTCACCATTGAGCTCCAATTCTCAAGCTTAGTACTAAATATTGAAGTTTATTCTGACTCTTATGTGATGAGTTTCATACTTTATACACTGTTTGTCTTTTCTCTTGTAGTTCCCATAGCAGCGGACACTTCATCCATTTCACAGTCCCAACCCCTCAGTTTTGGAAAGACCATAGTTTCCCCAAGTGGAACCTTTGAGCTTGGTTTCTTCAATCGTGGAAATCCAAACAAAAGCTATCTCGGGATTTGGTTCAAGAATATTCCATATCAAGACATTGTTTGGGTTGCAAACGGTGGCAACCCAGTAAATGATTCCTCTGCCATCTTGAGACTAAACAGTTCTGGCAACTTGGTCCTCACACACAACAACATGGTTATTTGGTACACAAGTTCTCCAAAAGAAGCACAGAATCCAGTGGCAAAGCTCTTGGATTCTGGGAATCTTGTGATAGGAGAGAAGAATGCAACAAATCAAGAAAAAGCATATCTGTGGCAAAGCTTTGATTATCCTTCTAATACAGGGCTGTCGGGAATGAGAATTGGATGGGACCTCAAAAGAAATCTCAGTATTCACCTTACTGCTTGGAAGACTGATGATGATCCAACCCCAGGAGACTTAACTTGGGGTATTATTCTGCACCCTTATCCTGAGTTGTTTTTGATGAAGGGAACCAAAAAGTACCACAGAGTTGGACCATGGAATGGTTTGGGTTTTGGTAACGGCAGGGCAGAACTTAACAATCCCATTTACCATCACAAGTTCGTCAACAACGAGGAAGAGGTTTCTTACACATGGAACCTGAAGAATGATAGTTTATTATCAAAAGTGGTAGTTAATCAAACTACACAAGAACGCCCTCGTTATGTATGGACAGAGACTAATAAAACATGGATGATTTATTCAACCAGGCCAGAAGACAAATGTGACCATTATGGGGTTTGTGGAGCCAATGCTTATTGCAGCACTACTGTATCACCAATGTGTGAGTGTTTGAAAGGGTTCAAGCCTAAGTCTCCTGAAAAATGGAACTCAATGGACTGGTCCCAAGGATGTGTCCTCAAACATCCATTGAGTTGCAAGAATGATGGGTTTGCTCATGTTGATAGTTTGAAAGTGCCAGATACTCAAAATACTTCTGTGGATGAGAGTATTGATCTTGAGCAGTGCAAAAACAAGTGCTTGAAAGATTGTTCCTGCATGGCATATACACATTCTAATATAAGTGGAGCAGGCAGTGGCTGTGTCATGTGGTTTGGTGATTTAATTGACATCAAAATGTTTCCAGTTTATGAGGGTGGCCAGCGTTTATATATAAGGTTGCATCCTTTAGAATTAGGTAACTACTTTATTAACTTTTCCAATTAGTCCTTCTGTTATTCTTCTCACCATAATTCCATTCTTTGAGAATTTAATCTTGGTCCTTCAATATTGTGGAATTTAACCATTGCTGTTTTCTTTGATTAAATTCAACCATGAAGAACCTATCAGGGACAAGAAGAACTCTAAAATAATAATTATTGTAACATCCGTTGCTGCAGCTTTAGGAGTTATACTTGCTCTTTATTTCATCTACAGATGGAAGATTGCCGGTAAAGTTATTCTTTTCTTCTCTCACAGTTTACTAAAAATATGGTGGAATAGTTCTGTATATCATTTTTAAATGAAAATTCTGCTATCTGTCAATTCCCTTGACAAGTGCTGTTAATGGTTTTGTAGAGGATCCTTTGAAATTAATCTTGGTTAAGTGGCCATATAGTAGGGTTCTGTTTTGTGTCTTTTTGACAAAAATTCATATTTGTACCGTTTAAGAATGTGAAGGCATATAAAGAAATCCATATAATACTTATGTTTTCTTTTTCCAGAGAAGTCAAATGAAGAAAATAACTATGAAGAGCCTCACCACCAACATGGACACAACGGAAGCATCAATATTGGTAAATTATTCACCCTCATTTTTGTCATTAAAGTCTAAAATCATGAATCATGACAGCTCTGTACGTTCTCTCTCTCTCTCTATATATATATATATATTTTTTTTTTTTTTTTTTGATATAGTGGTAGATTCATATGTATTGGACTCGGGAGGAGTGAATATCATTTTAGGGGTTGAGTGGTTGGAAACGTTAGCAAGACTACCACAAATTGGAGAAAGAAGAGGACAAGTTTTCAGGATAATGGTCACACTGTTACAATTAAGGGGTATTGAGTTCAAGATAGTAACCAAACTGCAGCTTCGCAGTGAATAATACAAAGCCTGGAAGTAGTTGCTGGTGAGAACACCTTGTCAATGGTAATGGAACCAGGGAACTCTTCCTATAGAGTAGAAGAGCTAGAGCACATCCTTCATGATCATCACTCTATTTTTCTATAATAGCAAGGAACTACCATCTTGTAATCATGCCATCATCTTGCAACATAATAGTAACAATAAGTGTTAGATCCTAGTAGGACGAGATGAAGAAGATCTCTGCTAGTTAATTTGTTACAGCCACTTCCATTTGTAGAACAAAATAAATTTTTATTCTTTCTGCCATGAGAGTAAGGTAGAATTTTTATGGGGTGGTATTGATAGGAACATAATACCTAATCCTTTCAAGGTCCCTAAACCTATATAGGTTTACACCAGAAGGCCTCAGAATAACCAAGGCCCATAATTGGCTATAGGCAATAATGAGAGAAAGGGAGCGTTAGTTGTAGAAAGAGAATGATAGCAGTCTGCTATATATATAGGGAAAAAGGAAGAGTCAGAGGTATTATGTTTTTTAGCAAAATTGTTAGGGGATAAGACTTCTCTATGTTTGAGAGCTTCTCTGTTCTTATTATATCTTTTTCTTTTGATATGTAATATGGAAAATACATTTTCTAATAGCAATTTCTATAAAGTTCACACTTTTTTTTTTGTTTCTTCTCTAATTGAATATTGCAGATTTAGTTATCTACTTAAACCAGTTACAATCCCTCTTTATGTTTCATGATACATTATATATTCAATGTTTTATTAATTTATTCTGGTTCCAGATAAGTCAAAGACAAAAGAAAACATTCAAAGACAACTAGAAGATGTGGATGTGCCTTTGTTTGATCTGCTAACAATCAATGTTGCCACTAACAATTTCTTATTGAACAATAAGATTGGACAAGGTGGCTTTGGATCTGTGTATAAGGTAATTCAATATTTTAGCACTAAATAAAAAAAAAAAAACAGAACAACTTGAATCCAGAGATAAAATTATTGTTATAGAAAGCCACTCCTTAAATGAATGCAATTATGCAGGGAAAATTAGAGGGTGGGCAAGAAATTGCTGTGAAGAGGCTTTCAAGTTGGTCTGGACAAGGAATAACTGAGTTCATAACAGAGGTAAAACTGATTGCAAAGCTTCAACACCGAAACCTTGTAAAACTCCTCGGCTGTTGCATTAAAGGACAAGAAAAAATACTAGTATATGAATACATGGTTAATGGCAGCCTAGACTCCTTCATATTTGGTACGCAATATATGGAGAATGCTTAAAATAGGTTCACTTGTGTTCTTTTCTTTAAGTTATACTTAGCAGCTTTTTAATCTTGCATATATCTAATATTGAGCAATACCTTTTAACCCCAGACCAGGTAAAAAGTAAATTATTGAATTGGCCACGACGCTTCCGCATAATACTTGGAATTGCTAGGGGGCTTTTGTATCTTCATCAAGATTCTCGATTAAGGATTATTCATAGAGATCTCAAAGCAAGTAATGTTTTACTAGATGAAAAGTTAAATCCAAAAATATCGGATTTTGGAATGGCAAGAGCTTTTGGAGGAGACCAAACTGAAGGAAACACAAATAGAGTAGTTGGGACTTAGTGAGTCTCTGTCCAGTTAGTTATAAAGCACCACATTTATTTATTTATCTATATATTCATATATTTATATTTATGTTAATGTGAATTGTTTGCTCTAATTTTCCTTGTAGTGGATACATGGCCCCAGAGTATGCTGTTGATGGGCAATTTTCAATCAAATCTGATGTTTTCAGCTTTGGTATTCTGTTGTTGGAGATTGTATGTGGAGACAAAAATAAAGCTCTTTGTCAGGAAAACGAAAGTCTTAACCTTGTTGGTTATGTAAGTGCTCAAATAACTTATTATTTATGTATACCAAAGTTTAATCATCAATAATTAACTATTTCCTGCTTTTATATTTCAGGCATGGACACTTTGGAAAGACCACAATGCTTTACACTTGATTGACTCAAGCATAAAAGACTCAAGTGTTATCCCAGAAGTACTGCGATGCATCCATGTTAGTCTCTTGTGTGTGCAACAATACCCAGAGGATAGGCCAACCATGACTTCAGTAATTCGAATGTTGGATAGTGAGATGGATATGGTTGAGCCAAAAGAGCCTGGTTTCTATCCAAAGCAGATTTTGAGAGAAGGAAATCAAGGCACAAATCTAAACCAAATGACTTCAAATGATGAATTAACCATTACTTCATTATGTGGTCGGTGAAAATATTGTAGTAAATATCTAAGATAGGAAATGAGCTTGAAGTGAATGATAATTGAATTGTCAGGCCTGTTGTATTTTATTTGGCAAAGTAGGAACAAAAGAATCTTTGATAATTGTAATATCAAGTCAATTGGAATCATGAGCCAAGTTTGAGTAAATTAAGCTGATGCTATTTCGATTAGCAATCAGCGGCATTCAGTGCTTTTACCATGCACCACTAATGTTCTTAATTGTGTTTTTATTCTGTGGATGAATCCTCCTAGTGAACAATCTATCTATCTATTTATAATATATAAATTCTGAGCTACGAATCAATGCGCTTCCACATCATACTATTTGCTGATTTGTCATTACCTCTCGTATGTCTCATTCCTACTCATTGACTATTAAGTATATGATTGGCTTTACTGCAGATAGTCCTTTTGCTTATCCTTCATCTGATTTCAAGAATCTTTTACATTTAACCAAAAAGCCACTGTTTTACACTTTTTATCAGGCTTTAGATTTTTCTTAAGAACAGAGTGAAAGCATTGAAAATAACATTGCTGCTTGAGTTAGATGAGAGTAAAAAAAACGAGAGTTTAATGTGAATATGTTCTTGGAAAGACAGCATTTCCATTTTCTATTGTTTAATGTTTCTATTTTTTTTCTTTATGTTGATCAGTTTCTAAGGAAACAGTTTTGTATATGGGCATTTGTCACGTACTCTTACTTCAACTTAAAAATTTGTTCTCATGGTATTGTTGACAGTCATTGCTCATGTATCATTCATATGTAATAAACTAATAACGTTAGCGTTGATATAGAAAATTTCTGATTTGAAACCTTAACTGTGTTGAACATTCCCAAGTAGGCTTGTCTGTTGGTTTTTGATGACAGTCCTTTTCTGATTTAGTTTGCATTGTCTATTGTTTTGTTCTGTTGTTAATTTTCAACTTAATTTTTGGTTGTAAAACTATTGAATTGGTTCCACCTTACACATGGTTTCTCTTTTTATTAAGATATATACTCCCTTTGCTACTTTTTTAACACTGTTTTATTGAGATGTCTAATGGGTCAAGCCCGTAGGTTACACGAACAATGACTGAACCGCAATATTTAAGATTGAGGTGCTTCTATCCACACAGACACAGGTTAGAAAAACAGAAGCAAAACCCATAAATCACGAAATATATTGAAAAGCTCACGTGATTTGCTTTTAGAGGACAAGTTAATATTTACCATCCACATTACTCTCTGGCAAGAGAGTCTCTGCCTTATGCATCACGTACTCGTGACTTGTCATTGTTTAATGTTTATTAATCATCAATAAGCCACTGACTAATCCATTCATATCTTCAGTTTTCTTACTTAATTTTGGTCTCTTACACTAGCTTCTCTCACTCTTTACAGTGGTTTCTGTTTTCTTGGTCTTGAGCGTGGCTGTTTTAAGCTCTAACTCTCAAGTTTAATTAGTACTCAATGAAGTTTATTCTTACGCTGATGAGAATCATACTTTATACGCTTTTTGTCTCTTTTCTTGTATTTTCCATAGTAGGTAGGTAGTCCAAGACAAAAAAATATTAAATTTACAAGAAATTGAGTGAACGACAGACATAATGCATGGGCAATAGTAAGTCAACTTGTGCAATAAATACACAAGTGTGGGCAGATACATTGCTAATGAACAATGAAAAGTCACTTATCTTTGACGACGAATCTGGTCGATTATTTTTGCTAGAGTCTTCTCTCCTGATCACAACTTTTTCATCCGTAAGACTTGAATTCAAGATTTGCTCAAACCAATGACATATTGATAAACATAAACTTGTTAATTTAAATATTATTTTTTTTGGTGAATATTAACTTGTTTATATAAATTACAAATACAACTAGTTCTATTTTCAATAGAATTTTCAATTATCAGCTTACGCGTATCTTAAATGTTTTGTTGTTGTGTGTGTGGCCAACAGGACGGAACAGTTGAATATTTTGGTTTGCAGTTGCAAAAGTTTCCATTGAAAATTCTATTGAAAAGCACACGTGATTTGCATTCATTCAAATGTCAAGTTCATATGTTGCTACTACAGGCCCAACTAGGCCCAAAAGAAATAGACAGAACTCAATTTGGTTCAAAGGGTTTGTGTAATTTGGGCTTCGTGGGGGGTGCTTCGTTGCTATCCACACCCTCCGCTTTATGTTACTGTTTTTTGTAGCTGCTTGGTCCATTAGCTTTTAGGTTACGCTTCTTGTATTTAAGCATCCTTATGGGATTGTTTTAGGGATCCGAAAAAATCAACATCTGAATTTTTATCTTTTACCTTGCTGTCAAATTTAGGTTTTCTTCCCTGCTTATTATTAATTTTTAGTTGTACAGTAGCTACTACCTATCATCATATTTACCATTCCAATCACATTACTATCTGGAAAGAAATCGAGTCTCTATATACAGTGGTTTCAGTTTTCTTAGTCTTCAGCGTGGCTGTTTTAAGCTAACTCTCAAGCTTAGTACTCAATGAAGTTTATTCTTATTCTGATGAGAATCATACTTTATACACTTTTTGTCTCTTCTCTTGTAGTTCCCATAGCAGCGCACACATCATCCATTTCACAGTCCCAATCCCTCAGTTTTGGAAACACCATAGTTTCACCAAGTGGAACCTTTGAGCTTGGTTTCTTCAATCTTGGAAATCCAAACAAAATCTACCTCGGGATTTGGTTCAAGAAATTCCGTCTGAAAACGTTGTTTGAGTTGCAAACGGTGGCAACCCAATATATGACTCCTCTGCCATCTTGAGACTAAACAGTTCTGGCAATTTGGTCCTCACACACAACAACACGGTTGTTTGGTCCACAAATTCTCCAAAAGAAGCACAGAATCCAGTGGCAGAGCTCTTGGATTCAGGGAATCTTGTGATAAGAGAACATAATGCAGCAAATGAAGAAGAGGCGTATCTGTGGCAAAGCTTTGATTACCCTTCTGATACAATGCTCTCAAGAACGAAGATTGGATGGGACCTTATAAGAAATCTCAGTATCCACCTTACTGCTTGGAAGAGTGCTGATGATCCAACCCCTGGAGACTTAACTTGGGGTATTGTGCTTCATCCCTATCCCGAGTTCTTTATGATGAAGGGAACCAAAAAGTACTTCAGGGGTGGACCATGGAATGGTTTGCATTTCAGTGGTTCAAAGCAAAAAAATAGCAATCCCATTAACCAATACGAGTATGTCACCAACAAGGAACAGATTTATTACACATGGACCCTCAAGGATGCTAGTTTATTATCAAAATTGGTTCTCAACCAAACCACACAAGAATATTCACGTTATGTATGGTCAGAGACTAATAAATCATGGATGCTTTATTTAACCAGGCCAGCAGACTACTGTGGCCATTATGGGGTTTGTGGAGCCAATGCTTACTGCGGAACTACTGCATCACCTATGTGTGACTGCTTAAAAGGGTTTCAACCCAAGTTTCCTGAAAAATGGAATTCAATGGACTGGTCCCAAGGATGTGTCATCAAACATCAATTGAGTTGCAAGAATGATGGCTTTACTCCTATGGATTACTTGAAAGTACCAAATACTGAATATACTTCTTTGGATGAGAGTATTGATCTTGATCAGTGCAGTACCAAGTGCTTGAAGGATTGTTCATGCATGGCATATACAAATTCTAATATAAGTGGAGCAGGCCGTGGATGTGTTATGTGGTTTGGTGATTTAATTGACATCGAACTTCTTCCAAATCCAGAAAATGGGCTGCGTCTATATTTAAGGTTGGATCCTTTAGAATTAGGTAATACTTTATTAACTTTCCAATAACTCCTTTTATTATTCTCCCCCCAGAGTTTTAAATGTCAATCTTGTCTTTGAGAATTTAATCTTGGTCCCTCAATATGGAATTTAACCATTGCTGTTTTCTTTGATCAAATTGAACCATGAAGAGTCTATTAGGCACAAGAAGAACTCTAAAATAATAATTGTAACCTCTGTCCCTGCAACTTTAGGTGTTATACTTGCTATTTATTTCGTCCACAGAAGAAACATTGCCGGTAAAATTATTCCTTTCTTCTTTCACATTTCACTGAATATGACTGAATAGTTCTGTATATCATTTTTAAATAAAAATTCTGTCATCAGTCAATGTTCTGTGTCTCTTTGACAGAATTTCATAGTTGTACAGTTTAATAAAGTGAAGGCATAAAAACAAATTCACATAATACTAATGATGTTTAACCAAATTGTTAAGGCATAAGACTGATCTCTATGCTTGGCGATTCTTATTATCTTTTCCTTTTTTGATATATAGAAAATATATTTATTGTAATTGCTATAATTCACACTACATTTCTTGTTTCCTTCTCTAATTGTAATCCCTCCTTATGTTTGATGATATTCTTGTATGTTTTATTCCTTTTTTTGGGTTCCAGGTAAATCAAAGACAGAAGAGAATATCGAAACACAACTAGAAGATGTCAATGTGCCATTGTTTGATTTGCTAACAATCACTACTGCAACACACAATTTCTTACTGAATAATAAGATTGGACAAGGTGGTTTTGGACCTGTATATAAGGTAATTGTAATTTTAAGCAGTTTACAGAAGAAGAACAACTAGAGTTCAGTTCTGAATTAGAAAGCATCTACTAAAAAATGAATGCAATTATGCAGGGAAAATTAGCAGATGGAAGAGAAATTGCTGTCAAAAGACTTTCCAGAAGTTCTCGACAAGGAATAATCGAGTTCATAACAGAAGTAAAACTGATTGCAAAGCTTCAACACCGAAATCTTGTAAGGCTCCTCGGCTGTTGCATTAAAGGACAAGAAAAATTACTAGTATATGAATACATGGTTAATGGAAGCCTAGACTCCTTTATCTTTGGTATGTAATATGTAGAATCCTTTGATCAGGTTCACTTGTGTTGTTTTTTTTAAGTCATACTTAGCAACTTATTAATCTTCAACATTTGCTTTGCAAAAATAACAGATCAAATAAAATGCAAATTATTGGATTGGCCCCATCGATTCCACATAATATTTGGAATTGCTAGGGGGCTTTTGTATCTTCATCAAGATTCCCGATTAAGGATTATCCATTGAGATCTCAAAAGCAAGTAATGTTTTACTCGATGAAAAATTAAATCCAAAAATATCAGATTTTGGAATGGCAAGAGCTTTTGGTGGAGACCAAACTGAAGGAAACACAAATAGAGTGGTGGGGACTTAGTAAGTACATGTCTATCTGATTATAATGCACCACGTTTATTTATTTGTCTATTCATACATTTATAATTGTGTTAATGTGAATTGTTTGCTCTAATTTTTCTTGTAGTGGATACATGGCTCCAGAGTATGCTGTTGATGGGCAATTTTCAATCAAATCTGATGTTTTCAGCTTTGGTATTTTGTTGTTGGAGATTGTTTGTGGAAACAAAAATAAAGCTCTTTGCCATGAAAACCAAAGTCTTAACCTTGTTGGTTATGTAAGTACTGAAATAACACATTATTTAGATATGCCAAAGTTTAAACATCAACAATTAACTTTGTCCTTCTTTTCTGTTTCAGGCATGGGCACTTTGGAAAGACAACAATGGTTTACAGCTGATTGACTCAAGCATAAAGGAGTCATGTGTTATCCCAGAAGTACTGCGATGCATCCATGTTAGTCTCTTGTGTGTGCAACAATACCCGGAGGATAGGCCAACCATGACTTCAGTAATTCGAATGTTGGTAGTGAGATGGATATGGTTGAGCCAAAAGAGCCTGGTTTCTTTCCAAGGAGGATTTTGAAAGAAGGAAATCTAGGCACAGATCTTAACCAAGTGACTACCAATGATGAATTAACCATTACCTCATTGAGTGGTCGATGAAAATGTAGTAAATATCTTTAATCCAAATGAGCTTGAAGTTAATGATAAGATGTAGTGTTGAATTGTAGTGTATCATTCATATGTAATTACGTTGGGGTTAATATAGAAAATTTATGATTTGAAACCTTAATTGATTTGAACATTCCCAGGTATATGGCTTGTCTGTTGTTTTTGTTACCATATCATATTTTTATTGTTGATGAATGATGACAGTCCTTTTCTATTTTTATTTTTTTAAAGGAAAATCTAATATTATCAAAAGGCACCAAATGTGACCTGTAAGGTTGAAGATTAAAGAAAATTGCATTAAGACACTAAAAATGAAGGTTGAAACTATGATGTTTATTTCATATTGTGCCAATCTTTAAATACAAATAATTCATAAACTAAAAATAATTAAGTATTAACCCGTGCGATGCACAGTTAAATAATTAAATTATATATTTTAATTAGTCATAATTAAAAATATGATACAATATATCATTTTATTAATTGATATGTTAATTTTAAATGTATTTTTTTTAAAAGAAATATGGTTATACACTTTTAGTATAAAAATAGTTTTATTTATATAACATTTCAATTTATTAAACTATTTATTATTTTTCTATATGAGATATTTAAATCAATTTTAATAACTGGTGTATTGATCAAATTTAACATATGTTTTTATATTAGTTTACATATATGTTTAGGGATAATAATAAAAAATATATGTTCAAAGATGATTAAAATAAATATATATTTAGAGTAAAAAAAAAATACATGTTCAGGTTCTCATGCATTAAAGAGAATAATAATTACATTAAAATTTAATAAATATTATTTATTTCAAACAAATTATGTCATCATGAAATATTATATATTTATTATAATTATTTTGAATTTGAATTAAGTGACGGACATTTTAAACTTTAATAATCCATGCTAATGTTGTTATAATTACAATCAATAAATAATAATTTAAAAGATTAACTATCAGTTATGTAATAATAATAATTAATTTATAATTAAAAGAGACAATTTGAATAATACATCTTGAAAAGTTAACTCAAAAAAATTATTATTTATTTTACTTGATTTGCCAAATAAAGAAAAAACTTATTTTTTTTTACTAGGTTCTTAATATTTCAAATAACTTCAAAATAATTTTGATACTAAGATTAGCTAATTATCATAGGTAAATCAAAGGGAGATTTTATTACAAATCCGAGACATCAATCAAAAGTGATTTTGAAGATATTTTCATTTTGTATAGTTTTTGTTTTTTTTTTTTTTCTCTGACCTAATTATATAATTGGAATGAGTTCATAAAAGCTGAGATATCAATGTCAAGAGAATATGCAAAAATAAGGAATGCTGAAATGGAGATAATGTCACAAAAGCTGAGATGTAAATGTCATAGGCTATGTCTCATAAATTATATTATATATAGATATAGATTGCTAATAAAGTTACTCATTAACAGCATATAATAACCCATAAACTTTAATAAAAACACCAATAAAACATAAACTTATAACAACATTTCTACCCTAAACTCTAATAAAGTATAATAAAATAAATACTGGTTCAATTTCTCAACAAATACAGAATTACAGACCTCACAAAAGCCAAAACAGTGGCAAAGAAGTCATATTTAGGCTAAAAACACAATAAAGGTTTCAAACACCAATTTGCGAAAGACAAAGCACCATATATCGTCCAAGTTCACAATAACCTCAGAATGTGACTTAATACGCTGTGAATATCTGAAAGACCACCCTTGAAAGTTATGGAATTTTGCTGCAATCACAAACACTAACATGTTGTATGCCAAAGAATGAATCTTACATTTTGCATATTAACCCCAACCAATTAAAAACTGCATTCCACACCTGGTGAGAATAATTGCACTATACAAAAATATGATTCAAATTCTCCAAGTCCTCATGTTCACAAAACACAGTCAGGACTGTTAACAACCACTCCTCTGTGCACTGAAGCCTCACAATATAAAAAGACATATGCTGAGGCTACTGAAAAAATGTTATCTGCTGAATTCATCCAAATCGAAAGAAACTTCATCCATAAAAACTTCTCTTCCTAACTAAAAAAGATACATCTCCAGTTCCATATCCAACACTAACTGGAAGATTTCCACTCGCCCAAATCAGAAACAGTACTATCTTGATTTGTTGATATATGATATAGCCATTACAAATGTTTCTCTGTGTTCTGTTTTCATTTTCTATTTTGACTTTTTTTTATAAACTTGTCACTATGTTTTCTTTCTGTTTTCTAATATATATTTGTAAATGAAACAGAGAAAACAAGGTTGTTTTCCTTGTTTCATGTGCAAATATTAGAAAATAGAAAAAATAATGACAGTTTTAGAATTAATTAAAAGGTGAAAACAAAAAAGATGAAAACAGAAATCAAAATTGTAACGAAACTTCACCAAGGCGGAGTTAAAATTATTTTGTTTGAGACTGTCTTCAAAATACTCTAATTCAAGTCAAGTTGTAGGCACTATGGCCAAGACCAAGTTAAAGATACTCTGGTTGAGGCTGAGTTGAAAATGCTTTAGACAATGCTGAGATGAAAATGCTATTGGCTAAGACTGAGCTAAAGATTCCTTGGAAATTAAATAATATTATCTTATTTGAAGTTGAAATGAAGATACTCTAGCAGAGGTTGAGCTGAAGATATTTGGCCAAGGTCGAATAGAAGGTACTCTAGACAAGGCCAAGTTAAAAATACTCTACTTAAGGCCTAGTTGAAAGATACTTTGGTCGAGGATGAGTTGAATTTGCTCTGGTTGATGCCAAGTTGAAGACACTCTGGTTGACACCAAATTGAAAATACTTTAGCCTTGATCAAGTTGAAAATATACTAATCGATGTGAAGTTAAAAATACTTCGAATGAGAAGAAGTTGAAGTTATTATGGCCAAGGTTGAGCTAAAGATGCCTTGGCCAAGATTGAGCTAAAAGGTTCTAATAGATGTCGATTAGTGTATCCAGATTGAGTTGAAACTTTTAGTCCCTTCTACAGTAAGGAAAAAAAAAAACCATCATAATATGCATCCAAACTGTCAAAATTGAATAAGGAGAATTAAAAATAACATTTTTCAAAATTAGGAACCAAGAATAACAGTGACTAAATTTTCAAAGACCAAAAATATATTTGAGCTTATTGTAAAGTATAAACATATAATTTTAAAAAAAAACCCTGTAATTTCATTAAAATAATATATTTTGCTATATAAAAATTATTTTTCAATTCATAGGGTTGACACAATAGTGTAAAGTCATCTTGTACTCATATGTGGATAAAAATATTTTTTTATTAAAAAAAAACATGCAAATACAAAATTTTACATGTTAATTGACTTTTATTTTTCGAAGAAATTTAAAATTTGTTAACTTTAATGCTTTTGATAAGTTAATTTTTTTTTTTTGAAAAAACAATAAAATTAAGTCATTATCAAAATAATTGAAAACTGTTTTTTTTCTTCTAACGTATATTAAAATATTATTTTTTTTCCTTCTTTGGACTTTGATCATGAGTCAGTGTCTGCGCAGGAACTCTATACTCAGATTCACATATCTGCAGGAGAGAAGAATGCACACGACTATTGGTGGGTGTCACTTTCTCTTCTTGAAGCTTTGACATTTTACTTAATTTAAAAGAGAAAATACTCCTGATTCTGATTCTGATTTTTTATTCTTCAGTTTTCCATGTAATTAAACAGAAGAAAATAAATTAACTTTTTTATGCTTTTCAAATTTCATCAACCTAACTAATTAATACATTTTCACTCCAAATTAAAATTTACTTTCATTATTTAATATCTTGTATATTTATTTTTCTTTTTATAATTTCTTTGCCACATTTTCACTTCTTAATTATACTATTGAAATATAAAAGTTAAGATTGATAAATTAATTTAAATTTATAAGTTGGTTTTAATTTTTTTTTCTTATTCCGTTTATTTATTTTTTAATAAATGCTGACAAAAAAAACATATCTAAAATGGGTCTTAATCGATGTACAACCACACTCACACACAAACGTACACCATGACACCAACATTGGTTTTTATCCTTATGGTCCATGATATCCATACACCAAAATTGACACACCAAATTCTTCATGATGAATTATTACTTTCACTTTCTGTCGGTCCTTTCTAGGACTTGGAGCTTCCTCAGGACCACCGGTTAAGAAATTAATTAATTTTTTTATCATTAAAAATTGTATGGGAGTGTATTCATTTTTATTTTTTTTATTCAAAGGGTGACTATGGGTACTGAGATATTGCTAAACAATAATTTTCCCAGATTTGAATTATGAATCATAAATATGGAGTCAAGATGAAGGGGCGCATGTCTAGATTAGGTATTGTGGTGAGTTTGTAGCTGAGAGATGATTAATTAAGGTGGTAGCAATATAAAATTATAATTAGGGGTCAAAGTTTATAGCTTAGAAGAAGAGCATTCAATGTTTGAAATTTATGGACATAATTAAGCATGGGGGACATTGGATGCATGTGAGACGATGGATATCTAAATAAATTAGTGAATCTGGTAGGTGAATTAATTAAATGACCTACTTGAATTAATCTCAATTTAGAATCCATATTGTTTATTGCTGACCCCAACACTTTGATTAATTCCAATTAAATAATTTTCTGGGCGGCTTTGTGTTCTTCATCTAGAAAATTCTCAATAATAAATCTTTATTAATTCTTATCAATAATTGTCTTTGAGAATTGAATATTAAGAATTGACCTAGAGGTTTCAATAACAACTTGATAACGGATGGACCAAAGTGCAACAATAAGCTCATAATAAGATGAAAATTACTTTTTACTCAAAAAATAATAACAACACTCTTTTGTTATTGATTAAAATTTATTTAAAACACAAATTTTGGTGCCTCCCATTCCTTAATTACCCTCCTAATTTTATAATTTTCAATAAACTTCAACTGTAAAATATGTGTTAATAATGAATATATTAGACAATATGTTGCTAAGAATCTTCCTCTACTTCTACCTATATCACGAGCATTTTTCCAACAACTTGCTATCATCACGAAACCCATAAATCAATTAATAATTGTACACTTGTAAAATATTCTGAAAAGCTTAATTACAAGATTTGCCTTTATAAAACGTTATCACGACAAGATGACTTTGTCGTGGTTCAACACTGACTAATCCACTCTTATGAAATTTGTAACCCATGCATTAATTACTTCGTTTCATTGACTTTTCTTTCTTATAAATTTTGTTGTCTTTGCACTAGCTTCTCTTTCTCTATATAGTTGTTTCAGTTTTCTTTGTCTTCAGCGTAGCTGTTTTATGCTGTAACGCTCAAGCTTAGTACTCAATGAATTTTACTCATTTTCTGATGAATATCTTAGTTTACACGTTTGTCCCTTCTCTTGTATTTTTCATAGCAGCAGACACTTCATCCATTGCACAATCAGAGTCCCTCAGTTATGGGAAAACCATAGTCTCTTCCCCTCGTGGAACCTTCGAGCTTGGTTTCTTCAACCTTGGAAATCCCAACAAAATCTACCTCGGGATTCGGTACAAGAACATCCCAGTTGACAACGTTGTTTGGATTGCGAACGGTGGCAGCCCAATCAATGATTCCTCTGCCATCTTGAAACTAAACAGTTCAGGCAACTTGGTCCTTACACACAAAAACACGGTTGTTTGGAGCACAAGTTATCGAAAAGTAGCGCAGAATCCGGTGGCAGAGCTATTGGATTCCGGCAATCTTGTGATAAGAGAGAAGAATATTGAAGCAAAGCCAGAAGAGGAGGAAGAATATATATGGCAAAGTTTTGATTACCCTACTAATACAATGTTGGCAGGAATGAAGGTTGGATGGGACCTCAAAAGAAATTTCAGTATTCGCCTCGTAGCTTGGAAGAGTTTTGATGATCCAACACCAGGAGACTTAACATGGGGTGTTACTCTGCATCCCTATCCTGAGTTCTATATGATGAAGGGAACCAAAAAGTATCACAGGCTCGGACCGTGGAACGGTTTGCGTTTTAGTGGAAGGCCGGAAATGGCGGGCAGCGATCCAATTTATCATTTTGATTTTGTTTCCATCAAGGAAGGTGTTTACTACACATGGAGCCACAAGCAGACTAATTTAATGTCAAAATTAGTACTCAACCAAACCACACAAGAACGTCCTCGTTATGTATGGTCAGAGACTGAGAAATCATGGATGTTTTATACAACTATGCCAGAAGACTACTGTGACCATTATGGGGTTTGTGGAGCCAATTCATATTGCAGCACTTCTGCATATCCAATGTGTGAGTGTTTAAAAGGCTTCAAGCCGAAGTCCCCGGAAAACTGGAACTCAATGGGGTGGACTGAAGGATGTGTCCTCAAACATTCATTGAGTTGCAAGAATGATGGCTTTCTCCTTGTGGAAGGCTTGAAAGTGCCGGATACTAAACATACTTTTGTGGATGAGAGTGTTGATCTAGAGCAATGCAGAACAAAGTGCTTGAATGATTGTTCCTGCATGGCATATACCAATTCTAATATAAGTGGAGCAGGCAGTGGCTGTGTCATGTGGTTTGGTGATTTAATTGACATCAAATTGTATCCAAATCCTGACAAAGGGCAGGTTCTATATATAAGGTTGCCTCCTTCAGAATTAAGTAAGTACTTTATTATTAAATTTTTCCATTCAATCTTGTCTTTGAGAATTTAAGCTTGCTCCTTCAATGTGGAATTTAACCCTTGTTGTTTTTGTTTGATCAAATTCAACTGTGTAGAGTCTATCAGGGACAAGAAGAACTCAAAAATAGTAATAATTGTAACTTCCATCGCTGTAACTTTAGGAGTTATACTTTCTATTTATCTCATCTACAGAAGGAAAATTGCAGGTAATCTTTTTTCTTTGTCACATTTCACTAAAAATATATCGGATCATAGTTCTGTATGTCATATTTTAAATGAAAATAGTGCTATTTGTTAATTTCCTTGACAAGAGCTGTTATTTGGTTTTTTAGAGTATCCTTTGAAATCTTGGTTAAGTTGCCTTATAGAATGGTTTTGTTTTGTGTCCCTTGGATAGAATTTCATAGTTGTACATTTTGAAGGCATAAAAGGAAATTCACATAATAGTTATGTTTTCTTTTTCCAGAGAAGTCAAATGCAGAAAATAACCATGAGGAGTCTCTGCCCCGACATGGACACAACCGATGGAACATTGCTGGTAAATGATTCACCCATTTATTTTCACAAAAATAATGATAGGTCTTTTGGTATATATCCTTTAAAATTGAAATTTGAAAATGTTTCAAATTATCAGGAAGCACTTTTATTATAATCATAGCTTAACAGTTAACAGGGAATTTGGGGCCAGGTGGCTTTTTAATATGTCCATGAATCTCATATGGGTTTAATGACAGGAGTTTCAACTTGCTAGAGATTAAAAAAATTGAGTTCGCACAGCATAATATTTACTGTTTCGTTCTCTAGTTGAATATTTCAGACTTATATGTTTAAGTCACTTCCAATCCCTCTTCATGTTTCATAATACATGCTTTATCCCTTTTCAGATAAGTCAAAGACAAAAGAGATTAAAAGACAGCTAAAAGATCTGGATGTGCCATTGTTTGATCTGCTAACAATCACTACTGCCACTAACAATTTCTCGTTGATTAATAAGATTGGACAAGGTGGTTTTGGACCTGTATATAAGGTAATTCAATATTTAAGCACTTAACAGAAAAAAAAAGAGCAACTAGAGTCCAGAGATGAATTATTGTTATAGAAAGCATGCATTTTTCTCAAATGAATGCAATTATGCAGGGAAAACTAGTTGATGGGCGATACATTGCCGTCAAGAGACTCTCAAGTTGGTCTGGACAAGGAGTAATCGAGTTCATAACAGAAGTAAAACTGATTGCAAAGCTTCAACACCGAAATCTTGTAAAGCTCCTCGGCTGTTGTTTTTCAAAAGAAGAAAAAATACTAGTATATGAATACATGGTTAATGGCAGTTTAGACTCCTTCATTTTTGGTATGTAATATGAAAAAGGCTTAGACTTAGAATAGGTGCACATGTGTTGTTTTATTTCAGTCATATTTTGCGGCCAATTAATCTTGAATATCTAATAGTCAACAACACATTTTCTTTGTAATAACAGATCAACAGAAAGGTAAATTGTTGGATTGGCCTCAACGGTTCCACATAATTTTTGGAATTGCTAGAGGACTTATGTATCTTCATCAGGATTCCCGATTAAGGATTATTCATAGAGATCTCAAAGCAAGTAATGTTTTACTTGATGAGAAGTTAAATCCAAAAATATCTGATTTTGGAATGGCTAGAGCTTTTGGAGGAGATCAAACTGAAGGAAACACAAATAGAGTAGTGGGGACTTAGTGAGTTTCTGTCCAACTATACAACATGACAATTTTCTCATTTCATTTTTTTAATTGTCAAGTGAATTTTTTCTGTAATTATTTCCTGTAGTGGATACATGGCTCCAGAATATGCGGTTGATGGGCTATTTTCAATCAAATCGGATGTTTTCAGTTTTGGTATTTTATTGTTAGAGATTATATGTGGAAACAAAAATAGAGCTCTATGTCATGGAAACCAGACACTTAGCCTTGTTGGCTATGTAAGAACTCAAATAACTTACTTTTTTTTATTTATTTATGCTGAAGTTTAAACATGAATAATGAACTTTTTCTTTCTTTTATGTTTCAGGCATGGACACTTTGGAAAGAGCAAAATGCTTCAGAGTTGATTGACTCAAACATAAAGGACTCATGTGTCATCCCGGAAGTACTACGATGCATCCAAGTCAGTCTCTTATGTGTTCAACAATATCCGGAGGATAGGCCAACCATGACCTCAGTAATTCAAATGTTAGGGAGTGAAATGGAACTGATTGAGCCAAAAGAGCCTGGTTTCTTTCCGAGGAGGATTTCGAATGAAAGAAATTTAAGCTCAAATCTAAATCAAACGATTTCAAATCAGGAAATAACCATTACCATATTAAATGGCCGCTGAATGTTTTTGTGTCAGGTAACATATTGCATAGGTGCATAGTATGCATTGCAATTACATTCAAGACCAAAGGATTTTTGTGTCAAAACCTGTTATGCATAGAAATTTAGTCTCAGAAGTTTTAAAAGTGATATTATAGTTAGAATTAATTTTTTTCTTGATATTTTAGAAATAAAATCTGTTTGATATATATGCTTTTTTAATATTGTCTGATATGTAATCCATTAAGTCAACATGAAGTAGGTGAAATTGTGTGACAATCCATGTTTTGAGGGAGGGGTTATGCTAAGTCAAAGTTGCCCACTCTTTTTTACCTGTAACATTGAATTTTTTCTAAAACAAGTCACTGTATGTATGTTGAAAAATTCAGAACGAAAATACACTTTCATTCCACCATATAGAAACTCTGAAGCCATGTTCTGTTTTTCTCTTTTCTCTTATAAACCCTGCTGTATCTTTTCTTTGTAAACCCTGCTGTGTCAAATTTGTATCAATGAAGTATGCTCAATAGAAAACAGTTTATCAAAATTAAAATATAAATTTGGTCCTTCATCTGGATTTTTTCTTTCACATTTCATTTTGGTCAGTTAAAGTGTCTTTGTTTGACCAAAATGTTACTTCTGTCAGTTTTTCTCACTAATGGTGTTAATTTTAACTGACTTGGCTAACACTCATCTAACATGACATTTCTCATAGTTTAATGGATATGTACTAGTGTAAAATCTTTTACATTTTACAGTATCAACCAATTAAAAAATAGTTTGTGTTGCTGCCACTATTTAGACAACAAACCTCATTTGGAGGAGTTTATCAAATGAAAATTTCTCATGTATTCATTTGTATCCATTTCTCATTAGGTATCAGCATGTATCATTTGTATTCATTTCTCATGTATACATAATTGACTGTGTCAGGACTGGACATGTATCTTTCACGAACCTTTTTACATTCCTTTATACTTTAGAATTTTAAAAATCTATGCAATCAAATTTATTTTAATGTTCAGTTACAGAAGAGTAGATTGTAGAACATCTGAACATGCAAACAGGTTTTGAAACAACCCACTGGGGTTGGCCTAGTATGTTCTAGGTTCTAATTTTGTTGGCACCATTGTATACACACACAAAAGAGTTTTGAAACACTAGTCCTTTAGTAGTGACTGTATACACGAAGAAATTTTATACATGTTTTAATGCAACATGTGCAGCAGCAGAGGCTATCTCATTGATTTTCACCGAGCACTCAAGGTTATGGTTAATGCATTAGTTGAACAACTACTTGAGCTTGGATTTGGTTCAATAGTTTCCTTCTTCATGAAAAAAATTGGCTTTTTTGGTTCATCCAATTCCATTTCACTCCCCAACATTAGAACCACTAAGGTCATGGTAGGCCTATCCTCCGGGTATTGTTGCACGCACAAGAGCCCAATATGGATGCAACGTAACACTTCAGATGCATTAATGCATGAATCCTCAATGTTTGGGTCAATTATTTGTAAAGTCCTGCCCAATTTCCAGTGTGTCCATGCCTAAACCAAAAAAAAAAAAAAAAGTTAAAGAAAACAGAAAATTGTTATTACAATAAAAGAGAAATGTACATATGATGTCAACTGTAAAATGAATACAATAAAAAAATAGCAACGTGCTTACATGATCAATCAGGTTAAGTGATTGTTTTCCATGAACTCGTCCTCTATTTCTTTTCCCACATATTATCTCCAACAGTAAAATACCAAAGCTGAAGACATCAGATTTTACAGAAAATTGCCCATCAACAGCATACTCTGGTGCCATGTACCCACTGAAAAAAAATTCATTCGGAGGAAAATAATATTTACATAACATGTCTGTAAATAAATTAAAAAAAAAAAGGTTCTGAACAGTAAGATACTCACAATGTTCCAACTATCTTATTTGTGTTTCCTTCAATCTCCTCTCCTCCAAAAGTTCTAGCCAATCCAAAATCTGATATTTTTGGATTGAAATCCTCATCTAGTAAAACATTACTTACTTTGAGATCTCTATGGACAATCCTTAGTCGAGAATCTTGATGAAGATACATAAGCCCCCGAGCAATGCCCCAAATTATGCAGAAGCGCTTTGGCCATTCAAGTGATTTACCTTTGGTATGATCTGTGTATCACAGAAAATCTATTGTTAAATATTGAATGTGCATAAGAAGCTGCTAAGTACCACTGAAGTCATAAAACTTGCGTGTCCTATAATATAAGATTTCAGGATATTCCATACCAAAAATGAAGTAATCTAGGCTTCCATTAGACATGTATTCATAGACTAATATTTTTTCTTGTTTCTGAATGCAACATCCTAGAAGCTTTACAAGATTTCGGTGCTGAAGTTTTGCAATGAGTTTTACTTCATTTATGAACTCGGTCATTCCTTGTCCCGAATTCTTTGAAAGTCTCTTTACAGCTATTTCTAGTCCACTCACTAATTTTCCCTGCAAAATCACATTCATCTGAGTAAAGGCTCTTTATAATATTGATAATTGATAACTCAAGTTTTTGGTGTTAGTACACAAATATTGAATTACCCAATATACTGTTCCAAAACCTCCTTCTCCAATCTTGTTCACATCTGAGAAATTATTAGTTGCAGCAATAACTATTGACAAATCAAGCAACGGGAGATCCAAATCATCCACGTATCTTTCAAAGTTATCTTTTGCCTTTGACTTCTCTGAAATGGGGAGAAAGTGCTTTAGCAATATGTCACTGTGTCACTGTAATGTTATCATACTTAAAAGAGATATCAGCATAAGAAAATAAAAAAGAATGGGATTATGTATAATTTTATAAAAGTTTCGGGAGGTATTCCTGTAATTTGTTATAATATATTTGATCCCAAAGGAAAACTAAAAAATAACTGTCTTGTCAATTTTTTTGACATCCTATAAATTATGAAATTCTAGTACTCTGCCTCTACGAAATAAGACACAGAACTGAACACTTTTAATAAGTCACCAAACAAAATATTCAAATGATAGTTCTTTTTTTTTTTTGAGAGGAATAAACTTCATTTCATTCAAAATAACAGTAAATACAAGTTGGTATTATATCAAAACTTTGATTGGTATTATATTCAAATGATAGTTCTAAACACTGAAAAAACCAGTAATTTGAATAACTGTAGTATTTGTCAAGCTAATGGAGGACATTAGCAAGGGTGATTTGCCAATTATTAAATGAAAGCAAGGGTGACCCACACTTGATCTAAAAAAGGGTTAAATTTATCAGATATTTTAATTCAAAGGGTGGATGCACTTTTACTTTCTCATTTACACATTTGCTCAATTTAAACCCAATACAAATAAAATAACTATTCAGTCTTTCTTAAATGAAGTGTGAAAGAAAAGGAGAATAATTTTACCATTAATGCCCCTCCAGATTCTGCAGATAAAATAAATACCGAGTAAAAGCATTCCTGAAGCTGCAGCAATGCTGGTTACAAGTTTTATTTTAATTTTCTTGTGCCCGATAGCCTCTTCATGGTAGAATTTGATCAAACAAAACAACAATAGTCAAATTCTATACTGAAGTACTAAATTCTCAAAGACAAGATCGAAACTCTGGTGAGAAGGATAACAAAAGGATTAATTGGAAAAGTTAGTGAAACATTTACCGAATAATTCTGAAGCAGGCAACCGGATATATAGACTCTGCCCATTTGCAGGAACTGAATACAGTTTGATGTCAAATAAATCACCAAACCACATGACACAGCCACTGCCTTCTCCACTTATATTTGTATTTGTATATGCCATGCATGAACAATCTTTCAAGCACTTGTTTTTGCACTGATCAAGATCAATACTCTGATCCACAGAAGCATTTTGAGTATCTGGTACTTTCAAACCATCAACATAAGCAAACCCATCATACTTGCAATTCAATGGATGTTTGAGGACACATCCTTGGGACCAGTCCATTGAGTTCCATTTTTCAGGAAACTTGGGTTCAAACCCTTTTAAACACTCACACATTGGTGATGCTGTAGTGCTGCAATGTGCATTGGCTCCACAAACTCCATAATGGTCACAATAGTCCACTGGCATCATTGCATAAAACATCCATGATTTATCAGTCTCTGACCAAACATAACGAACACGTTCTTTTGTGGTTTGGTTGATTACAGCTTTTGTTATTAAACTAGTCTGCTGGAGGGTCCATTTGTAATAAACCTCTTCCTTGTTGGAGACATACTCGTAATGGTAAACGGGGTTAGGCTTCATTTCTGGCATGCCACTGAAGCGTTTCCCATTCCATGGTCCAAGTCTGTGGTGCTTTCTGGTTCCCTTCATCATATAGATCTCAGGGTAAGGGTGCAGTGTAACACCCCAAGTTAAGTCTCCTGGTGTTGGATCATCAGCATTCTTCCAAGCAGTAAGGTGAATACTAAGATTTCTTTTGAGGTCCCATCCAATCTTCATTCCCGACAGCGCTGTATTGGAAGGGTAATTGAAGCTTTGCCACAGATATGCCTCTTCTTCATTTTCTGCATTCTGTTCTCTTATCACAAGATTCCCAGAATCCAAGAGCTCTGCCACTGGATTCCGTGCTCCTTTTTGAGAACTTGTGCACCAAACAACCATGTTGTTTTGTATAAGGACCAAACTGCCAGAACTGTTTAGTTTCAAGATGGACGAGGAATCATTGATTGCGTTGCCACCGTTTGCAACCCAAACAACATTTTCAAGTGGGATATTCTTGTACCAAATCCCCAGGTAGATTTTGTTTGGATTTCCAAGACTGAAGAAGCCTAGCTCGAAGATTCCACTTGGGGAAGAAACTATGCTCCTTCCATAACTTAGAGACTGGGACTGTGAAATGGATGATGATTTATCCCCTGCTATTAAAACTATCAGAGAAGGGACAAATACCATATAAACTATGATACTCATCGGACTAAGAATAAACTTCATTGAGTATAATCGTGAGAGTTAGAGCATATAACAGCCACACTGAAGACTAAGAAAATTGAAACCACTGTATGTAGAGAGAAGCTAGAGCAAGACAACAAATTTTACAGAACAATGTATAAACTTAACATTAGTGCATTAAATCTTGAACAGTATCTGAACCAGGTCAATGAACTGTCAACCACCTGTGATTGGAATGGTAAATTTTAGACTTGGTTCTGTTGGTGAGAATGAAAGTGTAATGAAAGAAAGAGTGATAAAAGTTAAAGTTGTTTGATAGTGATAAAATATGTATGTAAGGAATAAAAGATTTGAATTAAAGTGATTTTTTTTTTATAAATAATAAAAAATTGAAATTAAACAACTTAAAGTGTGAAAATTTCACCGTTCTATTTATATCGGTTTTCAAGGACAAAAAAATCAGTACGCCACAAACAATACTCGAAAATGCCTCGCAGATGATAAAAAAATTAATTATTTATTCGATTATATATGCACCATTCGAAAGTACATATTCGATTATACATGAAATTATATTTGATTATCAGTGACTACATATTCTATTAGGCAAAGTATATTTGATTCAGGTGAAATAATTAAGTTATTCGTATTCGATTATGAGAAGAAGCATATTCGGTAATGATTTTAGCATAATTAAACGTGCATTCCTCTTTTCCGATCTCTCTACGCTTTTCACAAGGGACGTTTCGGGGGAAACAAGCGGAAAACAATTTATCACAATAGCCGATAGCTTTTCACCCATTTTCGCATAGTTTAGAGATGAAAGTCTATACTTTGAGAGTTGAGACCCACACAAAATTCCATCTTTCTCTGTGCCTTTAAGCTCAAACTATTCGATGAAATACTCTCTTTCATTCCTTCTGCCACTTTCATATTCACTTTAGGTCGGGTCTGAATTTTCTTTTCTGCAGTGAAAAGTGTTCAGTTAAATCCAAACCACACATTATTTTTTTAATATTTTATTTAATTAATTCTTAAATATGAATGGTTGATTATATAATTTGGACACCCTGCCGTGATTTTTTCAGTGCAAGGGATCCAGATCCCTTTCGGCCCTACTTTAATTCGAACCGAACACAACGTTAGGGTAAATCATTAATTTAGTGTCTCTATTTGTTTATTTTATTCATTATGTTCCCTCTTTTAATTAAGTGTCTAATTTAGTGCCTTAGTTTTAAAAATTCTTCAAATAATATAGTCCCTCTGTTAATAAAAAAAGTATTTCACTGTGTTGTTCTCAATTGCACAAAAAAGATCACAATGAAGTTTTTTTTAAGATAAAGAGACTCAGTTCTTTTAAAAAAAATTATATTTTATCACTCAATTTTAATTATTTTGCGATAAAAAAGATCACAATGTATATTTTTATTTTTACATATTTTATCATCCAAGTTTTATTTCAAATTTGAAAAAGAGTTATTTTGTCACCAACATGATACGGTAAAATGCGTAAAAATTTAAAACTTAGATGTTAAAATTTACAAAAATAAGTTTGGTGATAAAATGTGTAAAAATTAAAAACTTTAAGAGGTAAAATCTACAAAATAAAAATTAGATAATAAAATTTGAAAAATAATAAAAGTTGAATGGTAAAATATATCATTAAAAAAAAAGCTAAAGGGATTAAGTTGAACTTTTTATTAAAAGATAAATCAAATTTAATAAATATATATTTTGTTTCGTGGTTGACGGGTTTTACTTCTGTCTTTCTCTAGCCAGTGTGGCTAGAAGGACCATAGTCTTAAATATTGTCTCTCGGTCACCGTCCGTGTAAATTACGCAAGACATCTGAAAAAGACTAATACTCAAAGACAGGGAGGACTATTTAATTACACTGGCTGATAAATTTTTTGTTTGGTATTTTGTACGATCTCAATGATTAATATACACTGAGATTTTATCGTATCATTACTTAATTAATTATCTATCGAAACATGACAAGATCATCACTGAGACTAAAAAATAATATCAAGAATAAAAAAATCAGAGTTTCAAACCAAAAACATATATTTATTAGGGACTGAAATTATTTAAGCCCAATTAATATGTATGGAATTTTCTTTCTTTTTTTGTAACTGTTTTTCTTCCTGATGATAATGGTATATCTATTCTTTATTTTTAATTTTTTTTTTATACTTTTTAAATTTTCAATACATTAATACTTTTTTTTAAAAAAATTTTCAAGATATTACTCTTGTTTTTTTTATTTAAAAAAACATTTTTATCATAAAATTTCTAGGCATTACTCTTAATTTTTCATATTTTTAAAATTTACATTTTCTTTTAAAATTTCTAAGACATTATTCTTATTTTTTCATGTTTTTTTTTAAATTCAAATTTTCAAGATGCTCCTCTTGTTTTTTTTTTTTTTTTTTCATATTTTTAAAAATTTTCATGATAATACTCTTGTTTTTTAATATTCTTAAAATTTTCAACACATTACTCTTGGTTTTTCATAAGTTTTAATGTTTTTCATATTTTTGAAGCCTTATATCCTACAACTTCATTTAGGATTTTAAAGTTTATGATTTAGGGTTTCATTCATGAAACCTAAGGATTGAGAATGAAACTATAAGGATATGGGGTTTTATAAATGAAACCTAAAGGATTTAAGGTTTCATAAATAAAATTTTAAGAATTTATGATTTTGTAAATGATATTCTAAGGATTTGAGATTTCGTAGATAAAACTCTAAGGATTTAGGAAATGAAACCCTAAGAATTTAAGGATTTTAAATTTCATAAATAAAACCCAAAGGATTTAGGGTTTCGTGAAAGCAATCTCAAGGATGTATGGTTTAATGAATTCAACCCTAAGGATGTAAGGTTTTGTGGATGCAACCCTAATTATTTAGGGTTTTGTAGATTCAACCCTAAGGATTTTAGGTTTCATGGTTTCAATCTTAAGGATTTAAGGTTTCTTGGATGAAACCCTAATACCTTAGGATTTCATGGATGAAATACTAAAGATTTAGAATTTCGTAGATAAAACCCTAAGGATTTAGGGTTTCGTGCATGAAATCCTAAGGATTTAAGATTGTGTAGATGTTACCCTTAGGATTTAAGGTTTTATGAATGTAATCCTAAATATTTAGGGTTTTATGGATGTAACACTAAGGATTTAGGGTTTTGTTGATGCAAACTTAAAGATTTAGGGTTTCATGAATGCAACCCTAAGCATTAATGGTGTTATAAATGCAACCTTAATGATTTAAGGTTTCGTTGATCCCATTCTAAGGATTTAAGGTTTCGTAGATGTAGCCCTTTGAATTTAGGGTTTTGTTGATGAAATCCTAAGGATTTAGGATTTCATGAATGAAGCTTTAAATCCTAATATATGTTTCATTTATAAAACCTTAAATCATAAAGCATGAAATAAAACCTTAAATCATAAATCATGAAAGTCTAACCTTAAATCATCAATGAAACCTTAAATTCTAAATCATGAAACTTTAATTTAAAAGAAACCCTTAATGCTAAACCATGGAATGAAATCGTAAAGGTTAAATAATGAAACACTAAATCCTTAACCATAAAACCACAAACAATGCAACATGAAATCTAAACTATTAAAGCATAAACCATAGACCCTAAACACTACATCCTTAAATATTGAAATCTTAAACTTTAAATTTTAAATCATAAGCCATAAACCCTAAATCATAATGTAGGGTTTCATTAATGAAACTCTAAATTCATATGTTGCCACATTAGTTTATTAATTTTTGACATGTCAGTTAATTGGTTAAGTATCATTTCATTGTTCAATCTCATACTTTCTCTAATTTTCCAAACATTCACTCATCACCTTAAAACATACCCTATAAAATTTATGTTCCCGTCATCATTTTCCAAGCTAATGAATATCTTTAATCAGTTACTAAACTATTAAATTAACATTAAAATTTGTTCATACGTTTTGGATTTCTACTTTATTGATTTGTTATATTAGTGAAATACATTTTTTGGTAGTTCATGGAAGCTTCCCATGTAGTTAACAATGGCATCTTCAAGAGTAAAGTGTAATTAATATTCTATTTGTTACTTGGAATGATTAATATCTTTGAGAAGCTTTTTACAAAATCTATTTCTTGATAATGAAATAAAATACAACAATGTTAGTATTTTATTATTTGTAGCAAGTATGGTAAGAAAAATAATAGGACAGAGAAAATATAGTAATTGTGTTTCTATGAATCATGTACGAGCATGTGGTTTTAATTGATTTTAATATTTTTGATATTTGAATTTATGGCCTCTTTATCAACGTTCTTTTATTTTATTTTAGGGTTTCAAGAGAGATTAATATTCATAATTTTTTTTTATTATAATTCATGACTAAACAATTGTTACATTAGCTTCTTTTGAAACATTTGTATATAATTATGGGATCACCACCTAGATGTGCATGCAAGACACTAATGAGTTTGATATGCACGTAACATATTTAAGCCACAAAGAAAGACTACAAATAGCTTTTGGAGGTTCAATATATTCATCCAACCGGGTCTTGGAGTTTGATTTGAAAAACATTGTTGTTTGAGAATATTAAATATTTCATGTGCTAGCGTTCTCATGAAGAATTGCTTACAAGAAAATTCATTTCCCAAAAATATGTTTCTAATATCATGTCTTGCAATACATGTAGTGCTACTATGGAAGATACATGGAGAATTCATATGCCTCTAGAAAGTATAAAATTTTTTTGTCCTGTAACTCTCATCTCTCAATCATATCTCTAAAAAAAATCTCCCCCACCTATACATTATCGGTTGAAAAATGCATTTTTTTTTTATGATTTCTATTAAAAAATACTTGTCAACTTATCACATTAAGAAACAAAACTTTACTTAAGAACAAAAATTTAATCAATTCTATCATGTAGAATAATTCCCTTTTGTTTTATCTCATTGGATAGACACCACAAAATCACATAAAGATGTGGAGCATATGTTGTTTCCATTGTCAAGCAAAAGATGATGAAATCCATTGCTAGCATCAAAGATAAGTTAACACCTTTCTATTTCAAATCTTATTTGACTTTTTTTTTTTTTTTATACTTTGAATTTGATCAGGTTTTATGTTATTTTTCACTATATATTTTAAATTCAAATTCTTAAAGAACTATTGTAATTTTCTTTTGTTTATATAGACCAAAACTTGGAATAAGCGCAAATGCTAAGAAAAAAGAATTAGACATCTCTTGGTAATGACAAAGTATTTGATTAAGGCAAATATTTGATTCAATTATTCATATGTGATTATTATATTTTAAATGCAAGAGACATACAATAATTAATTATACAAATTTAAATAATTAGTTACTTCCTCAAAGCATATCTGATTTGTCCTTCCTTAGTTTTATAAATCAATCATTCAAGAACTTATTGGATAGAATTCTCACAAGCACCTAATTTTAGAGCTTTGCGGTCCTCTTGTAATAAATAATTGCACTAGAAATGAAGAGTTATTAGAAAGTTCTTCTAGTGGACATGGTGATGAAAATTACTGAATATTAGAATCTTATATGAGAAATGGTGTTGAATTTGCAGTAGGATTTTAGGGGGTTTGTAGAGTTATTTTCTTCAACAGAATTTCCATAATAGGCATGCTTATTTTCATTTTTTTGCCCACGTGTAAGATGTGATTTATGTGACCATAGTTTTGAAATTAAGAAGATTACTTGCTAGTTATGAGTTTACTTATTAACTATTAAGAAATGAGAGACATTATGAGGTGTTATTCTAGTCATTAAAAATGTAAAAATGATTACCTTTATATGTTCATATAGTCTCTTCTTTCTAATTTAGATGTTTCCATTTGATACTCTTAATTAGGGAAGAACCTAGATTGGGTTTTGGGGGGCCATGGCCCCCTGGCTTTTTTGATTTTTTTTTCCATAGGGTGCATTTAGTAATTTTTGGGGTGTATTTAACAATTTTTAGGTACATTTAACAATTTAACTTTTTTTTTGTAAAAATTACACAACTTGCGACTTCTTTTTAAATATTTCATAATAACTTACAACTTGCTACTTACGCTTCTTTTTAAATACTCTATGATATAATATTTTTTATTTTTTAATTTAAAAAAAATCTCATATAAATATTATTTTTGTATTATTAATATTATATGATTTTTTTATTTCTTAATTATTTTTTCTCTCAAATATCAAATCAATAGCAATATATTATTTTTTAAACTATAAAATCAATAGTAATGTTATCATTTTTTTAATGTTATAATTTATCAAATTTTAGTTATTATACAATCAATTTTTAACTCACTTTTTTTCTTGAGCTAATATTATCTTTAAAAAAGATATTTCGTATTTAATTATAAATGATTTTTATGACATGCAAAAAAATATATTGTGCATTTTGATAAATTATTAACGTAATTAACCTTTAGATCAATTTAAAAATATATTATATACAATTGATTATATATTTTTTTATTAGATAAATTTTTTGTTTGATAATTGGTCCCTCGTCCTCTAATTCTAGATTCACCCTTATTTTTAATGTTAGGAGAAATGAAAGAGCCTGAGACTTGAGTGTAAATTTTGTTATGAATTTACAATGCCTCAATGAATGACTTAGATATAATCATATTCTTAATTACACTAAAAGTGAGACAATCTACAAACATGTCTCTTTTAGCCTCATTAGTTTTATAGATCACTATTGTCTTCTACTATCCACACACTAACAATTTTTTGTATTAAAATAGTTGAAATGACACACTGGATGATAATACGTAAGAAGATTGTTTTACACAATATATAACTAATGATTTGTCTCAATGAATTTTTGTAAAGATTGAAACTTGCATATGATTATGCAGTTTCTAAACCTTTCTACATTTCTTTGAAAAATGAATAAAATAAGTTTTCTTTAGACAAAATATTCCATGAGTCAAGTAGAAAATTATTTAGCAAAATGATATTAAGAGTAAATTCTTGTGTGTTTTAATTTTTATGAAAGTATTTGTACTTTAAATTAGTTATTCATATTACCGAAAGATATAAAATCTCTACAAAGAAAATATTCATAGACTTGAATTAATTATGGTACGTAGAAATTAAATATTATTTCCATATAATGTAAATACTAAGAAATTTGTTTTAGTAATTGAGCTTACATTTCATGTTCAAATAAATCACTTTTAAAACTAAATCAATTGATAAAATAATATATTTCATTATATTTCTTAAAAATAATCAATTTAAATAATTTGTTAATTTAGCGGCGCATTATGTGAGTTCTTACCTAGTTACATAATATTAGAAAGTGAGTGTAAAGGGTGTTGCTAACATTTTTTTTTTATAAATATATAGAATTCATGAATAAAAGTGAAATAAAATGATTGATAAAATAAATATCTTTCAACTTGAATTTGGACCTAATTCAATCATACAAAATGGGCTTGTATGTAGAAGGTCGCTCTCAACTTACAAAATTGCCCGGGAACCTGAACTTGTCACCTTTGAAGTGCACCTGGTTCTTGTTCTTCTCGATCATCAGCTTCTTGTGTGGTGTGCACGCTCGCAAACCACGTGGTGTCGCGGCTTGACAGCCACCACAGCGACACGTAGTACTCAAACAGTGTCGGAATCCAAAACCATAGAAACTCCCTCTCTGTCGGACAATGCCTCTCCTAGTGAGGATTTATGGGGTGCAGGAAGTAATTGAAAACTAAGGCGCCCGGTGAAGGAACTAAGTGTGACCTTGAACACTTAATAAACTAATAGTTTATTTGGATACATTATTTTATAAAGATTTTTAAATAAAAATATAAAGAAAAAATTATAATTTTTTTTATAAATTAAAATTGGTTTATTTGATAATTAATTTTTAAAAGTTCTCTCGTATAATTTTTTTTTAAAAGATATGAAACTTTTACAATTTGACTATTAGATAAATCAATTTTATTTTTTTCATATGAAACTAATTTGACTATTAGATAATTTTTTTTTTTCAATTTTAAGCTTTGTTTAGTCCAGTTTATTTTTAACTTATAAGTTACTTTTAAGTTAAAGTTAAAAATAAAAATTTTAAAAAATAAGTAAAATATTTTTTGTTAATATTTATTTATTTTTTAAACTTAAAAGCTCTTTTAAGTAAAATATAATCAGATGGAGAGGTCGTGATTGTGATTCAAAGAGACAACATAGAAATAAGTTTTGCATAAATAGCTAGCTTATTTTTATGTAGCATTTTTTACCCAACTTTTACTTAAGAGTGATTCTAAAAAGTCACTAAAGATATTAATCCTTTTAACTTCTTCTACGAATGCAAGTTTTGTAAACATTTTCAATTTGAATTTTTTTGGGACTCTTAGGAAGTGGCTAGAAGAGGACCGCACCACAGTCTTTAGAATTGTAGCGTGGAATGCTCAATTTCCGTGCTGATAGGGAACTACTTACGATAGTGGTCCACCAAATTTGAATGTTATAACCAGGGTCTCTCGTTTTGGTCTGTTAGCACGTACATGTATATCTCTTTGAAGAGTTGCATTCTGATTGTAGGTAAGGTTGAATTTAAAACTGAAAAACCAGATTTCAGATTCGAAGAGGATGTAACTATATAGATGGTATTCTCAAAAAAAAAAAAAAAAACACTATATAGATGGCAAAGCAGGTGCAAGATTGACACAAGGGATCGAATGTGTGAAAACAAAAGGCAAGGTAATTGAACCAAGTCATTATAAGAAAAAATCTATCTTAGAAACCAATTGATTTTTCTTTGATTAGTATCAAGGATTGATTTAGAATCTAATTTAGTAAGTAATTAAAATGTATAGATAATTATTGATAATTGCTTTAAATACAGAAACTAATTTAGTGACCATTTCTCTTAAAAACCATTTGAGTAACTAATTTAATGAAATTAGAAATCATTTTTAAGATTAATTATTTTTTAATCTCTAAAATAGTTACTGTGAATTAAAATTTTAATGTTAAAATTAATGAATATTTAATGAATTTATTGTAATAAGTGAGACTGAATTTTGTTGTATAGTATATACTATATATAATGTTTTGGATTCACTTAGGTAGGTGGCTTGTCACTTGTGATGGTACGTACTTCATAGTTATAATGTTTATGATAGAATGTTGGTTGGGTTAATTATTAGAAGGTTTAAACAAGTTTTGAATATTAAAAAATATTTATTTTTTAGTTTGAGTTGTTGAATTTTTTTTGTATTGTTATAATTTTTGATGAATTTTTTATTTTTGTTTTGAGTCTTTATCAACGATGTGACATTATTTTAATCGTTAGTTAAATAATGATATGATATCATCTTAACGTAAATCAATGGTTAAAATAATACTATGTTATCAACTCAAAGTAAAAATAAAAATTTATTAATTACCCATGACAATGCAAATTTTTTTTTTTGGAACTTAAACAATATTTTTTTGAACCCAAAAGTTACTTAAGCCTCCTTGAAATTCATACCAAATAACTTATTGGGTTGGTGTTATTTATTATTGGTTATTGCTGTTTTGTACTAGGAATTGACTTTGTATTTTTGGCTTTTGCATACGCATAATAAGCTGGTATCTCTTATATAATGAAATATTTTGCCAGTCACAAAAAAAAAAATCAAATTTGAGATGTCAATGCAATAAAAAAGCCAAGTACACCCTGAAAATCATTTTTTGCAGTGCAACTTTAAAACTAAGTTTAACCTTAGATATTTTGAAGTCCTAAACATTCACCATATCCTTCTTCCGTAGCAGAACCAAGTCCATCATAACTAATGGCCAAATAGAAAGAAAAATATGGAAATCTTGGTTTAGTATATGTTTATAAGAGATGTGCTAACTATTCAAAGAGATGTGCTAATAAAGACCAAAAGGCAAAAGCTAATAACACAAAACGTGAGAATCTGGTTATAATAGGTCAATTTCGTGGACCACAAGCGTAAGTACTCTTCCCTATAGACACCGAAATTGAACTTTCCATTCTACAGTCTTTTGCAGATGTCACAAGTAGTTTACGCTGACAGTGACTGAAAACCACAATACTAAAGACTGTGGTCCTTCATGCCAGGTCCTAGAAAGACAGAAGCAAACAAAACCCGTTAACCTCAAAATAACAATGTCCACTGAAAATTCTACTAAAAAGCTTACAAAATTGACAATAAAAGGTAACAAAATTGAGAATCCTGAGGTAATAACGCTAATGACTTATGCATCCCGTACTAATGACTTGTCATTGTTCAGCACTTAGCTACTGGCTGATCAACCCTTTTGAAGTTTATACTTTACAGTTTGCACCCAAGTTTGACTCTCTCGTTGTTCATGCATTATTTTGGTTTGTTATCTTGCTTTAGCTTCTTGCTCTTTCTATCGAGTGGTTTCATTTTTCTTAGTCCTCAACGTGGCTGTTTGAAGCTCTAACTCTCGAGCTTAGAGCTCCAATGAAGTTTATTCTTATTCTAAAGAGTTTCATTCTTTATAAAGTATTTATCCCGTCTCTTTTAGTTTTCATAGCAGCGGACACATCATCCATTTCACATTCCCAATCCCTCAGTTATGGAAATACCATAGTTTCTTCCCCATGTGGAATGTTTGAGCTTGGTTTCTTCAATATTGGAAATCCCGACAAAATCAACCTCAGGATTCGGTACAAGAATATTCCAGTTGACAACGTTGTTTGGGTTGCGAACGGTGGCAACCCAATCAATGATTCCTCTGCCATCCTGAGACTAAACAGTTCTGGCAACTTGGTCCTCACACACAACAACATGGTTATTTGGTGCACAAGTTCTCCAAAAGAAGCACAGAATCCAGTGGCAGAGCTCTTGGATTCTGGCAATCTTGTGATAAGAGAGAAGAATGAAGCAAATCCAGAAAAGGAAGAAGAATATCTATGGCAAAGTTTTGACTACCCTTCTAACACAATGTTATCAGGAATGAAGGTTGGATGGGACCTCAAAAGAAATCTCAGTATTCACCTTACAGCTTGGAAGAGTGAGGATGATCAAATATCAGAAGACTTAACTTGGGGTATTACTCGGCATCCTTACCCTGAGATCTATATGATGAAGGGAACTAAAAAGTACCATAGACTTGGACCATGGAACGGGATCACTTCAGTGGTCAGCCAGATATGAAGCTGAATCTGGTTTACCAGTACGAGTTTGTCTCCAACAATGAAGAGGTTTATTACAGATGGACCCTCAAGCAGACTAGCTTAATAACAAAGGCTGTAATTAACCAAACCAGAGTAGAGCGTCCTCATTACGTATGGTCGAGGCTGATAAGTCATGGATGTTTTATTCAACCATGCCAGCAGACTACTGTGACCATTATGGGGTTTGTGGAGCCAATGCATATTGCAGCACTTCTGCATCACCTATGTGTGATTGCTTGAAAGGGTTTGAACCTAAGTTTCCTGAAAAATGGAACTCAATGGACTGGTCCCAAGGATGTGTCTTGGAACATCCTTTGACTTGCAAGCATGATGGGTTTGTGGCTTTGGAAGGATTGAAAGTGCCGGATACTAAAGACACGTTTGTGGATAAGTGTATTGATCTGCAGCAATGAAGAACCAAGTGCTTGAAAGATTGTTCTTGCATGGCATATACAAATTCTAATATAAGTGGAGCAGGCAGGGGCTGTGTTATGTGGTTTGGTGATTTATTTGACATCAAACAGCATTCGGTTCCTGAAAATGGGCAGCGTCTATATATAAGGTTGGATCCTTCAGAGTTAGGTAAATTCTTCATTAACTTTTCCATTTTCCAACTAATCTTTTATTATTCTTCTGTTCAGAATTTCGATCTTGTTGTCTTTTAGAATTTAAGCTTGGTCCTCCAATATGGAATTTAATTACCATTGTTGTTTTGTTTGATGAAATTCAACTGTGAAGAGGCTATCAGGCACAGGAAGTTTAAAATAAGAATTGTAACGACCGTCACTGCAGCTTTAGGAATGCTTATACTTGGTGTTTATTTTATCTGCAGAATCTGGAGGAACACAAATGGTAAGATTATTCTCATTTTCTCTCACTTTTCAATTTAAGGAAGGATGAATAGTGTTGTGCAATGCATTTGTTGAAGAGAGCAAATGTGTAAAATGAGATAGTAAAACTGCATCCACCCTTTGTATTAAAATATCTGACAAATTTAACCCTATTTTAAATCAAGGGTGGATATCACTCTTACCTTCGTATATTAAATGGCAATTCTGCTATTTGTGAATTCTATTGACAAGTACAACTATTCAAATTACTGGTTTTTTTTTTAAGAGTATTTAGAATTACCATTTGAATATTTTGTTCGGTGACCTATTAAAAGGGTTCTGTTTTGTGTCTTTTTACCAAGTGGTAGAGCTTTAATAATTTGTAAGAGACCAAAAAGAAACATTGACACGATTCTATTGCTTTTTTATTTCTCCATTGGGATCAAATATGTTATCTATTTTAATTGGTTTCACTTCCCTCCCTAGTTTTGCAATTAATATTGCTAAATCACTTTTACTCATTTTCAGAGAAGTCAAAAGAAGAAAATATCTGTGAAGGATATGTAGATGATTTGGATCTCCCATTACTTGATTTGTCAATAATTTCGGCTGCCACTGATAATTTCTCAGAGGTGAACAAGATTGGAGAAGGTGGTTTTGGACCTGTATATTGGGTAAATCAATATCCGGATACTAATACTTAAGAAAGAACAATAAGAATATGATTAATCCTATAAAGATATTCTACCCATATGATGTGATTATGTAGGGTAAATTAGCCAGTGGGCTAGAAATAGCTGTAAAGAGACTTTCACAGAGCTCCGGACAAGGAATAACCGAGTTTGTAAATGAAGTAAAATTGATTGCAAAACTTCAGCACCGAAATCTTGTAAAGCTTCTTGGCTGTTGCATTCAGAAGAAAGAAAAAATATTGGTTTATGAATACATGGTTAATGTCAGCCTAGATTACTTCATTTTTGGTATGGAATATCAAGAAATCTTGTATTAGGACTCAGTCTCACTATTGTTTTGTGACTACATTGATAGTTAACAGCTTCTTATTAAGCATGAATAATCAATTTTTAATGATGGATTTTCTGTGGAATACAGATGATACCAAAGGTAAATCACTTGACTGGCCAAAGCGTTTCAGCATAATTTGTGGAATTGCTAGAGGGCTTATGTATCTCCATCAAGATTCTAGACTAAGGATTGTCCATAGAGATCTCAAAGGAAGTAATGTTCTGCTAGATGATGATTTCACTCCAAAAATATCAGATTTTGGATTGGCTAGAACTGTTGGAAGAGAGGAGATTGAAGGAAACACAAACAAAATAGTAGGAACATTGTGAGTGTCTTACTGTTTCAGAATCTTTTATTTTTATTTTTACAGACATGTCATGTAAATATATATATATTCTTTTAAATGGTTATTTCAGTGGATACATGGCACCAGAGTATGCTGTTGATGGGCAATTTTCTGTGAAATCTGATGTCTTCAGCTTTGGTATTTTACTTCTGGAGATAGTATGTGGTAAAAGAATTAGAGGACGATATAGTGAAATGCAATATAACCTTGTTGATCATGTAAGCACTCTGCTAGATTTTAATCTATCCACCTTACAATGGACATTATATCTTTTTTGGTAATAACAATTGTTTTTTTTAGGTATGGAAACACTGGAAATTAGGCAGGACTTCACAAATAATTGACCAAAACATTGAAGATTCATGCATTGAATCTGAAATCACACGTTGCATCCATGTTGGGTTGTTGTGTGTGCAAAAACATCCAGAGGATAGGCCTACCATGACTTTAGTGGTTCTAATGTTGGGGAGTGACATGGAATTGGATGAGCCTAAAAAGCCAGGTGTTTTCATAAAGAAGGAACCTATGGAAGCAAGTTCAAGCTCAAGTAGTTTCAACCAATGCACTAACCATAACCTTAAGTGCTCGATGATAATCAATGAGTACAACTACCACTAAAGGACTAGTGTTTCAAAACCTGTTTGCATGTCAGATGTTTTACAATCTATACTCTTCTGTAACTGGGTATTTATTCAAATTTGATTTCAAGGAGGATAGAACTAGTTGAGCCGAAAGGGCCCAGTTTCTTTCCAAGGAGGATTTCGGATGGAGGAAATTTAAGCTCAAAACAAAACCATATGACTTCAAATGGTGAGCATGTTGCACCTCTAATGCACAATTTGCATTGCATGTACATTCAACTCCAAAGAAATATTGTTTCAAAACCTGTTCAGTTCTGATGTATTTGCATGTAGTTACATATAAAAATTTAATCACAAAGCCCTGTTTGTTTTACCTTGGGCAAAAACAACTGATATTCATGTTAATGATATTTTGCTCCACTATTAGAAGTTCGTAAGAGATACATATGTTGTATTAATGGCTTCACTCTCCCTGAAGACTCTATCACTATGTGGAAGGACCTTTGTTACAAATTTATGTTAGTCAGTTATTGGTGCAACAATACCTGAGATGCCTACCATGACCTCAGTTGTTCTAATCTTAGGGAGTAAGATAGAATTGGTTATGACTTTAGATTAAAGAGTAACTCAGATGAAGAAAATTTAAGCTCCAAGGAAAAGGAAATCACTTTAGTAGATGAATTAAAGTTCAATCAAGTCCCTTAAACTGTGGATATTGGATCAGCATGAAATTGGCACCCCAACTTCAAGGACAGAATTTTCTACAACTTTCATGCAGACTCGAATGTGAAATTTGTCCACCTGAAGTCTGAATAAATTTTGAAGATTCTATCTCATTGGGATTTAAAGATTTCATTAAAGATTTAGGGTAAATGGTCACTTTCATTAAAGCGGTTATAATTTAATCACTAAAAGAACAAGAATTCTAAAATAGTTCCTGAAAGTGTAAAAAGTGAGTAAAAAACTTTGTACCATTATTTCAGAATCGTTCTTTCAGACACTAGTGTCTAGTGAAATTTTTTAAAGCCAAGTGAACATATTGCACTAATGCACAATTTGAGTAGCAAGTACATTCACTATGCAAGTACATCATAACAACTGAACAGCTTTTGAAACCAAAATCCTCTTATAGTGAATGTATTTGCAAGGCAAACTGTGCTTCAGTGTAATATATTCAGATGATTTAATACTTTTCACCGGCCATTTAATGAGGTAATGGTTAATTCATCATTTGAAGTCATATGATTTGGATTTGTGCTTAAATTTGCATCATCTGCAATCCTCCTCGGAAAGAAACTAGGCTCTTTTGGCTCAACCAATTCTGTCTCACTCCCTAACATTTGAATTACTGAGGTCATTGTTGGCCTATCCTCCGGGTAATGTTGAACGTACAAGAGACTTACTTGGATGCATCGCAGCACTTCTGGGATCACACATGAGTCCTTTATGCTTGAGTCAATCAACTGTAAAGCTTTTTGCTCTTTCCAAAGTGTCCATGACTGAGCATAAAAGAAGCATAAAAAGTGAAGCTTTCATGTTTAAACTTGACATAGATAAACAAAAAGTTATTTGAGTGCTTACATAACCAACAAGGTTAAGAGTCTGGTTTCCATGACAAAGAGCTCTGTTTTTGGTCCCACATATAATCTCCAATAATAAAATACCGAAGCTGAAAACGTCAGATTTGATTGAAAATAGCCCGTCAACAGCATACTCCGGAGCCATGTATCCACTACGAGAAAAATTAAGCAAAACATTTGCATCACAGAAAAATAAATAATAATTAATGTATATATATTAGACAGACACTCACTATGTTCCAACAATTCTATTTGTGTTTCCTTCGGTTTGGTCTGCTCCAAAAGCTCTAGCCATTCCAAAATCTGATATTTTTGGATTTAACTGTTCATCGAGCAAAACATTACTTGCTTTGAGATCTCTGTGAATAATTCTTAATCGTGAATCTTGATGAAGATACAAAAGTCCCCTAGCTATTCCAAATGTTATGTGGAAGCGTCGAGGCCAATCCAGAAATTTGCCTTTTATTTGATCTTTTTTTTTTTTCTCAAAGCAAAAATGTTATTCAATATAAGATTCATAAACTGCCAAATGTGAGAGTTAAAATGAAAAAAATTAAAAAATACGCAAGTGCATCTAATCAAAGCATTCATCATATTACACACCAAAAATGAAGGAATCTAGGCTGCCATTGACCATATATTCATATACTAGTATTTTTTCTTGTCCTTTAATGCAACAGCCAAGAAGCTTTACAAGGTTTCGGTGTTGAAGCTTTGCAATCAGTTTTACTTCTGTTATGAACTCGACTGTTCCTTGTCCAGAACTCATTGAAAGTCTCTTAACAGCAATTTCTCGTCCATCTTCTAATTTTCCCTACATAAATTGCATTCATTTGAGTAGATGCTTTCCATAACAATAATTCATCCCTTGACTCTAGTCATTATATTCTGTTAAGTAATTAAATATTGAATTACCTTGTACACAGGTCCAAAACCACCTTGTCCAATCTTATTATTCAACGAGAAATTGTTAGTGGCAGTTGTGATTGTTAGCAGATCAAACAATGGCAGATCCAGATCTTCTAGCTGGCTTTTGATGTTATCTTTTGTCTTTGACTTTTCTGTTCAAAAGAAGAATGGAATAAAGCATTCAGTAATATGCAATATTAAGCATGAGAAGGGATTGGAACTGGTTTAGATATATAAATAATGCAATATTCAATAAGAGAAGCAAACAGAAAATATATTGTGTGAGCTTAATTTAATTATTCTATTTGGGACTCAGGTAATGAAATCCATGAGAGTCATTGTCATGTTAAAAAGCAACCTGGCCTCAAAATCCTACGCTACAAGTGCTTCCTGATAATTTGAAATGTATGCTTCTATCTTTCAATTTAAAAAGATATACATATAAAAAGTGCTACCGTGATTTTAGTGAGAGCAATATGGGTGCATAATTTACCAGCAATGTTCCTTCGGACTCTGTAGGTGACAAATATACAACATAAAAGTATCCCACTGGTTGTGGCAACAGTGGTATAAATTATTATCGTCTTGCTTTTGCTGTGTCCCGGCAGAGGCTCTGCACAGTTGAATTGTATCAAACAAACATATGAAAACATGAAATTAAATCCTCATATTTAAAGAGTGATGGAAGTATTAAGAGAAAAAGATACTTAAAGAGTTAAGTCTGTACCCAACTCCATAGCAGGCATCCGGATATATAGACTTTGGCCTCTGTCAGTTTTAAACTGTTTGATGTCAAAGAGATCTCCAAACCACATGACACAACCACTACCTGCTCCTCTTATGTCTGAATTAGTATATGCCATACAAGAACAGTTATTCAAACACTTCACTTCGCATTCCTCTAGACCAATACTCTCATCCAACCACGTATGTGTAGTATCTGAAACTTTCAGGTCGACATATTTGACAAACGAATCTGTGTAGCTTTCTTTGCAATTTAATGATTTAAGTCGGACACATCCATTGGTCCAATCCATTGAGCTCCATTCTTGGGGTGACTTTGGACTGAATCCTTCTAAACATTGGCATAAAGGTGATTCTGTAGTCCTGCAATTTCCATAGGCACCACAACATGCAAACAACTCACATTGGTCACGTGGGGAAGATTCATAAACCGCCCATTCTGCCTTGTCCTCAATCCATACTTCGGTTAGGATCATGCTTATGGTTTCGTTTATTGTGACTCTCACGGGGAGAGAACCATTCGTGAGGGTAAACCTGTAGAACATCTCAACCTTATTGGCAACAAACATGAGATCATTTGTCGTGACATAATTGATTTCATACAAAGGATTTGGATTTTTATTTGATAATCCACTAAAATGAAGTCCATTCCATGGTCCGGTGCGGAAGTACACTGCCGATCCGTTCATTAGATAAAACTCAGGATAGTTATGGAGCATTAGACTCCAAGAAAAATTTCCTGGAGATGGATCATCTGGACTCTTCCAAGAAATTATTTTGCGTTCCAGACCTGTTCGGAGGTCCCATCCTAACTTCATCCCGGGCAAGAGTGTATCAGAAGGATAGTCAAAGCTTTGCCACAAGTAGTCTTCTGAGTCTGCATCTCCCTCATTCCTTACCACAAAATTGCCATTGTCCAAGAGCTCTGCCACTGGATTCAGTGCTTGTTTTTGATAGGTTGCAGACCAAACAACGGAGTCATTTTGTCTGAGCTCAAGATTGCCTGTGCTGTCCAATGTAAAGAGTCCTGAGGAATCATTGATCGGATTTGCCCGGTTTGCGACCCAAACAACTGTTTCAGCAGGAATATTTTTATACCAAATCCCCAGGTAACGGTTTTTTGAATTCCCTGGGCTGAAGAGCCCAAGCTCAAAATTTCCTCCATTAGACACTATGGTCTGGCCGTCAATGATAGACTGTGTCACATTGAGGATAGCAGCTGCAGAAATTTTGAGAGAGGGAACAAGCATGTAACCAACAACAATAAACATGAAAGAAAATATCTCCATTGAATAGAAACTTTTGTGGTTTGGATATTGATCATATGGGTTCAGCTAGCTAAGCGTTATCACAGTTCATAAGCACACAATACAGGATGACCCGACACTATACTGAGTCTAAGGTACATACGCGTTTTGGTTTTGACCCAGAACATTATTGGTCTTTGGAGAAATTATTGGCATGTTGCTGGTGTGACCACAACAGTTCTAGTTAATGTTGGCATGACACGTGACAAAATTGAACTCTCCAACATAAATTCTTTCTGCTTAGAGCATCTCCACGGGTTCTTAAATAGGTTTAATCTTCCCGGTAAAAGCATTTTATAAGAGAATCTAATCTCTCAAACCCAACACCTTTACAAAATTGACTAAATAAGCCTACCAATAAATCTACATTCTTACTATTATAGATAAGTTGTTTATTTTATTTTTTCTGTAGATAACTAATGTTTGAATAATATTATTAAATCTATTAGACCAAAGAAAAATCCCATGCTGGGAAAAACGTGTACCTGTGGCAAAGCTTTGACTATCCTTCTAATACACTCTTGCCTGGGATGAAGTTAGGACCTCGGAACAGGTCTTGAACGGAAAATATTAAAATAATGTCTTGGAAGAAGCCAGAGGATCCATCCCCTGGAGATTATTCTTGGCGTCTAATGCTCCATAGGTATCCAGAGTTTTATCTGTTGAATGGAACAAAAAAGTATCACCGCATCGGACCATGGAATGGACTTCATTTCAGTGGCTTATCGTATCAAAAAAATTCGTTCTATGAATTCAACTACACCGCTCGAACTGATGCGTACGTCTTCAATAAGGCTGAGATGTTCTACTCCTATACTCTCAAGAATAGTTCGATCCTTGTGAGAGTTGCTATCATCGGAGCCAGTTTCCAAATCTATTTATGGAAGGAGACTGAGGAAAGTTGGAAGCTCCCCAATAGACAAGTGTGATGTGTATGGTTTCTGTGGAGCCAACGGGATTTGCAGCCTTACAGACTCACAAGTGTGCCACTGTTTACAAGGATTCAGTCCAAAGTCAACACAGGAATGGAAGGAAGGGAATTGGGGCCAAGGATGCATCCGCAATAAACAATTAAGCTGCAGCAACACAGATGATGGGTTTCTCAAATATGTAGGCTTGAAAGTACCAGATACTACACTTACTTTTCTGGATGAGAATATTGGTCTAGAGGAATGTAGAGTGAAGTGTTTGAATAACTGTTCTTGCATGGCTTATACTAATTCAGACATAAGAGGTGAAGGCAGTGGTTGTGTCATTTGGTTTGGCAATCTATTTGACATGAGACAGTTTGAAACTGCCGGACAATATCTATATATCCGGATGGCTGCTTCCATGTTAGGTAAAACGCAAGATCATTCTTGTTATTGTTATTTCAGAAAACGCAAGATCATTCTTTCAAAATCTGAGGATTTAATTTCATGTGCTTTTATTTTGTTTGGTCAAAACCAACCTTGAAAAACTTCTGCCCCAACATGATGGACACAGCAAAAACGTGACGATAATAATCAGTACCACAACTGCTGCAATTAGTGGGATAATTTTATTTTGCATTTTTGTCATATACAGATTCCGCAGGAAAATAGCGGGTAAGTTAGTTATTCACCCATATTCTTGTACTAAAATAGTGGCAGCATTTTTCTATATTGATCTTTGTTTTTTCTTCTCTAATCAATTATTGCATATTTATCTATTATTGAAACCAGTTCCAGTTCTTTCTCATGTTTCATAATATTATTGAATGTTTATGTCCTTTCTTCCATTGTCCAGATAAGTCAAAGACAACAGATAACATAAAAAAACAGCTAGAAGATCTGGATCTGCCATTGTTTGATCTGCTAACAATCACTACCGCCACTAACAATTTCTCGTTGAATAATAAGATTGGGCAAGGTGGTCTTGGACCTGTATATAAGGTAATTGAAATCTTAAACATTTAACAGAAAAGGAACCACTAGATTTCAGTTATGAATTAATGCTATAGAAAGCATCTTCTCAAATAAATGAAATTATGCAGGGAAAACTAGCAGATGGAAGAGAAATTGCTGTCAAGAGACTTTCAAGAAGTTCTGGTCAAGGGATAACTGAGTTCATAACAGAAGTAAAACTGATTGCAAAGCTTCAACATCGAAATCTTGTAAAGCTTCTTGGTTGTTGCATTTGAGGACAGGAAAAAATACTAGTGTATGAATACATGGTTAATGGAAGCCTAGACTCCATCATTTTTGGTATGAAATATGAAGAATGCTTACATTAGGTGCACTTGTGTTGTTTTACTTCAGTCATAATTAGCAGCTAATTAATCTTGAATATCAAATATTGAATAACATATATGCTTTGCAAAAACACAGATTGGCTAAAAGGTAAATTACTAGATTGGCCTCAACGCTTCCAAATTATATTTGGAATTGCTAGGGGGATTTTGTATCTCCATCAAGATTCCTGATTAAGGATAATTCATAGAGATCTCAAAGCAAGTAATGTTTTACTCAATGAAAAGTTAAATCCAAAAATATTAGACTTTGGAATGGCTAGAGCTTTTGGAGGAGACCAAACTGAAGGAAACACAAACAGAGTAGTGGGAACATAGTAAGTGTTTGTCTATCTAAATTGCATTTATATTTATTTATTTGTATGTCAAGTGAATTTTTTATCTAATTATTTCTTCTAGTGGATACATGGCCCCTGAGTATGCTAGTGATGGGCTATTTTCAATCAAATCTGACGTTTTCAGCTTTGGTATTTTGTTGCTGGAGATTGTATGTGGGACCAAAAATAGAGCTCTCTGTCATGGAAACCAGACTCTTAACCTTGTTGGTTATGTAAGCACTCAAATAGCATATTATATATCTATGCCAAAGTTTAAACCGATTAATAAACCTTTTTTTCTTCTTTTATGTTTTAGGCATGGACACTTTGGAAATAGCAAAATGCTTTACAGTTGATTGATTTGAGCATAAAGGACTCATGTGTTGTTCCAGAAGTACTGCAATGCATCCATGTTAGTCTCGTGCGTGCAACAATACCCGGAGGATAGGCCAACCATAGCATCCATAATTAAAATGTTAGGGAGCGAGATGGAACTAGTTGAGCCAAATGAGCCTGGTTTCTTTCCAAGGAGAATTTCCGATGAAGGAAAATTGAGCTCAAATCAAAACCAGATGACTTCAAATGATGAATTAACCATTACCTCATTAAATGGCCGGTGAAAATTATTTAGCCAACTGAACATGTCTCACCTATAATGCATAATTTGCATTGCACGTACATTCAAGTCCAAAGGACTATTGTTTCAAAACTTGTTTAGTTTTTCTGATGTATATGCATATAGTTTACATATAAAAATTTAATCACAAATCCCTGTTTTTCTTTGAGCAAACAACTGATATTAATGGTAATGGCATCTTGTTCTACAATAAGAAGTTTGTAAAAGATACATGCTGTAGTAATGGCTTCACTCTACCTGCAGACTCCATCACTATGTGGGGGAACCTGTGCTAGAAGTTTCATGTTAGTCAGTTATTGGTGCAACAACACCTGAAATGCCTACCATGACCTTGGTTGTTGTAATCTTAGGGACTAAGATAGAATTGGTTAAGCATAAAGAACATGGTTCATTTTTCAAAGAGGAATTCAGATGAAAGAAATTTAAGCTCCAAGGAAAACGAAATCACTTTAATTGATGAATTAACCACCGTCTCATTAAATAGCCAGTGAATTATTGAGTCACCTACATCTATGGCACTATCTTATAAAAGGGTTAACTTCTAGCTTTTCACGCTTGATTTTAACAATCCTCTTAACAACTCAGTGGTGCAGTGCTTGATCTTATTTGTCCCTTGATAATGAATGTTGCAATTTCATCATTGGCCTATGTTTTCATCTTTTGATTCTTGTTCATTTACTAATAAGTGCTACGCCGTACATCAACACAGTATTTCAGAAATTGGTTTATTTTAAAAACTCTGAAATTTAGATTTCAAAAATCAAGTCTTCAAGTGATAGATTTGAAAAGTTAAATGGAACATTGACATATTATTAGAAAGTGATATGCAAATATATCCTGCCAACATGTGAATATAGTTAAATTGAGTTATATATATGACCGATTGACCGTATCATATCAATAGTTGAGGTGCATCATGGAAACTTGTAATTCTGTTGGAAGTTATTCCAAAATCCAAACACTGGCTTTGCTCTTCTTGTCTAAATAATAGAACAGATATTGCTGCTTTGCCAGGCTTTTCTCTTTCTATCCTCTTTGTTTTGTAATATATATATTGTGTCGTTACAACTTCTACTTTAATTTTTTTGTTTAAAACTGTGTAAATAGGTTATATATTTGCAAACAATTTTGTTATTGAAATGAATTGCAGATGTTATTAACTATAAAAGTGACAATGATGAACAAAATATTGCAGACATTTCAACAGGAAGCTAAAAATGAAATGTTTCGAAAAGGATGAAAATGCTCCATTCAGATCAAGCATCGATTTTCTTAAGAGGCTTGCAAAAATCCAGCAACAAGAATAAAAAGCTAGTGCAATATATGTAGGTGACTCGTTAATTTTCACAGGCCATTACTGAGGTGGTGGTTAATTCAGCAATTAAAGTGATTTCCTTTTCTTTAATTTCCTTTGAGCTTAAATTTCCTTCATCTGAAACTCTGAAAGAAAACTAATTAGCTTATGCTCAACCAATTTTATCTTACTCCTTAACATTACAAAAGCTAAGGTTGCAACTTGCAAGAAGAATTGTGCTTCAGTGTAATATATTCAGCTGATTCAATCATTTTCACCGGCCATTTAATGAGGTAATGGTTAATTCATCATTTGAGAACATATGATTTGGATTTGTGCTTACATTCCCTTCATCCAAAATCTTCTTTGGAAAGAAACCAGGCTCTTTTGGCTTTACCAGTTCTGTCTCACTCCCTAACATTTGAACGCACAAGAGATTAACTTGGATGCATCACAGCACTTCTGGGATCACACATGACTCCTTTATGCTTGGGTCAATTAACTATAAAGCCTTTTGCTCTTTCCAAAGTGTTCATGCCCGAGCATAAAAGAAGAAAAAAATGACTATTATTCATGTTTAAACTTGACATAGATAAACAAAAAGTTAATTGAGTTCTTACATAACTTAAGATTAGCTAATTATCTTATGTAAAACCAAGGGAAAATTTATTACAAATCCATTGGTTCTTAATTTGTTTGTATAGTTTTTGTATTTTTTTTTTCTCCAACCTAATTATATAATTGTAGTGAGTTAATGTATTATTCATAAAAAAGAAAAGAAAAAAAAGTTTAAGTATCAATTTCAAACAACAAAGATGCTTTAAGTCATATGCATATGTAAATTGTAAAGAAAAATCATATAAGCAAATGTAGGATGAGCTAATTATCAATAAGAAAAAGCCAACCTTTCAACATAATAGGAAAAAAAAACTATAAAATAAATAACAACTCCTAGATCTTGTTTCGATCTTTTTTAAATGATAATGAAAGTGAAAAACTATATTGTATGAAAAAAAGGGAGAGTGATACATTGGATGTTCCCCATTAACATCTTGAGTTTTGGTCTTATGTCATAATATATCCCTTTCATTTCTCCGCTAGCACTGCACCAACACAATTTAATTTCACTATTGTTTCTTCTTTTGCTTATACATTTCACTTTACTAAACTGAGCACCGTTTAGTAAAGAATATGATTTGAGAGTTAAAAAAAAGTATTTTAGAGCACTAACATGAAAATAAATGAAGAGAAAGATATGAAAAAGAATGAGGAGATGCCTAGGGGGAGATGAAGAGTTATTGATAGATGTAGTATTGAAAATGAAATGGATAATACACACTTTGAGAGTTAAATAGTGGGAAAGTGTATGATTATACCAATTTTTGTTACTCATTTTTTCACAATTCTATGAGAATATTAATGAGTTTTAAAAAAAATTGTGACATTTTAGTAACTTAAAATAACATTTATTTTAGACTTTTAAAGTCTTTTTAAAACATATAGAAAAATGTTAATGTTAATTTAATATTAGAAACTAAGTTAAAATAAGAAGAATATGTCAAAATGAGATATATAGATTAATGAATGTGCTGCATGCAATATATATATTAAACAGACACTGTGTTCGGGCAATTCTATTTGTGTTTCCTTCGGTTTGCTCTGCTCCAAAAGCTCTGGCCATTCCAAAATTTGATATTTTCGTATTTAACTGTTCATCCAGCAAAACATTACTTGCTTTGAGATCTCTGTGGATAATTCTTAATCGCAAATCTTGATGAAGATACAAAAGTCCCCTAGCTATTCCAAGTTATGTGGAAGCGTAGAGCCCATTCCAGAAATTTGCCTTTTATTTGATCTGTTTCTTTTCTTTTTTTTTTTCTCAAAGAAAAACTGTTATTCAATATAAGATTCATAAACTGCCAAATGTGACAGTTAAAATGAAAAATTAAAAAATACGCAAGTGTGCCTAATCAAAGCATTCATCATATTACATACCAAAAATGAAGGAGTCTAGGCTGCCATTGACCATATATTCATATACTAGTATTTTTTCTTGTCCTTTAATGCAACAGCCAAGAAGCATTACAAGGTTTCAGTGTCGAAGCTTTGCAATCAGTTTTACTTCTGTTATGAACTCGGCTGTTCCTTGTCCAGAACTCATTGAAAATCTCTTAACAGCGATTTCTCGTCCATCCTAATTTTCCCTACATAATTGTATTCATTTGAGTGGATGTTTTCCATTACAATAATTCATCCCTTGACTCTAGTCGTTTTCTTCTGTTAAGTACTTAAATATTGAATTACTTTATACACAGGTCCAAAACCACCTTGTCCAATGGCAGATCCAGATCTCCTAGCTGGCTTTTGATGTTATCTTTAGTCTTCGACTTTTCTATTCAACAGAAGAATGGAATAAAGCATTCAGTAATATGCAATATTAAGCATGAGAAGGGATTGGAACTGGTTTAAATATATAAATAATGTAATATTCAATAAGAGAAGCAAACAGAAAACATATTGTGTGAGCTTAATTTAATTATTCTATTTGGGACTCAGGTAATTAAATCCATGAGAGTCATTGCCATGTTAAAAAGAAACCTGGCCTCAAATTCCTACGCTACAATTACAAGTGCTTCCTGATAATTTGAAATGTATGTTTCTAACTTTCAATTTAAAAAGATATACATATAAAAACTGTTACCATGATTTAAGTGAGAATAATATGGGTGCATAATTTACCAATTACCAGCAATGTTCCTTCGGATTCTGTATGTGACAAAAATGCAACATAAAAGGATCCCACTGGTTGCAGCAACAGTGATTGCAATTAAAACCTGTAGAACATCTCAACCTTATTAGAGGCGTACATGAGATCATTTGTAGTGACATAATTGAATAAGCCTGAGACGTGTGGCAACTCTCATAACGTTGTGATTAATGCAAACATTTTCTTATTGATAACGTACGTTGATCAGTAGAGGAAAAATATATATAAAAGCACTTTTTCAACCAAAAAAAACAAGAAGAAGGCAGTATTGAAAATACACAATATAAATAATTATCTTGTTATATTACAAAAATTCATGAACTAGATTAGTGACAAATAATTAAGCTTCTAGCTTTTACATGCAAGCATCTTATTAACTAATAAAGCTTTGATGTAATCTTTCATTAACCCTCCAGCATTTGTATAATTATCTTCATCTTTGTAAAGCAATTCCATCATGCGCACAAGGTTGACAATACGCAAAAGAAAATTCATTGGTACTTGAGTAGGGTCAAGGCATGCCTCATTGATGTCTTTCCAAGCACTCTTAACCATCTTATGTAGTTCTTTAATGGCATCTAGTCTTGAAGTATTATGTTGCTTCATATAGCATTCAATGCTTGATGCAATGTGTTCTCTTTCCTGTTCAAACTACATATAAAAAAAAAAAAAATCCTAAAGAAACCAATATTTAATCGTTAAAGTAACAATTGGTATTACCAAAACTAGTGGGATGACTAGATCTTTTAACATAGGTAAATTAATAGTGTCTTCTCTTCCATGTTTTAAACTCAAATTGCTTTTGTATGAGTGGTCATACGCAACCTAGTAGCTCAATTAATATTTGGATTCTCTTTAATTTTGAGTGAAATTAAAGAACATTTTGAAAAAGAAAATAAGGAGTGTCTAATATGTACCTCATTTCCAACAATGTCATCCATAAGCCTACTAATAATTGAAGCAGCCACAACAATTTTTGGGTCAGTCGTTGCCCATATAAGAACCTCCTCTGTTATATCTTTCATGCCAACAAAACATATGGTAGTCACCAAAGCGTAACCAGCTGATACACTTCTTACTTTCATGTACTCCTCTATTGTTGGTGTATGATTGCAATGAAGCCATCTTGCCTCAGCCATGTGACCCTTGACTAATCTTTTCATCTAGAATTAAGTACAAATACATTAATATTTATAAACATCTTCCATACTTTTGATTCGTTATATATAAGGAGATTTTGTCACACACTGCAGGTATCTCAATAATAGGTTTTGGACAGTATGAAAATTAAGATTTACATTACAAGGTGTAAGTGTTTAGTCATAATTAATATCAATATTTTAGCAGACAAAAACAGACTTTTTTTTTTCAAATGAGCAAAAATATATTAATGATGAGCAAATATATAAGTGTTGAAGTCCTAAATGGCATTTCCCATTAAAAAAAAAAAAGTCCTAAATGGTACAATAGAAATGTGCGGTCAGTAGATCGAATTGAGTCATGTTTGATCAATTGTCAAGTTGAGTCTTCGGATATATATATTATATATCAAACTTCAAACTAAGCATGTTTTGCAATCGACATTATTCGCAATTGTAACATGACTGGTTAGATTCCTAGAATAAAAACAAAAACAATTTCTATACACATAAGTAAACATAGAATAGATATTCATATTCTAAACTCTTCCACACTTCAAAACCATTAATTAGGAAATAAAGGAAACGCACTTTATATTTTAAAATGAAAAATTAAGAAACAAAAAAAAAAGTCAAATGGTATTGCAAAAGTTAAAAATATTAATAAAAAAATAATAGATAACAATTGCAAAAGTTAAAAATATTAATAAAAAAATAACTATACCTCTTTCTTAGCATACTTGATGCAATATATTTTTCCTTGCTTTTTCATCTCTTCCTCTATTTCTTCAAAAACATTCAAAATTGCCATATAACACACTTTCATGTATTCTGGGAGATCAACCAAACAACAAACATCCCACCTGCTAGTCATTAGAAAATTGAGTTTAATACATTTGAAGAAATAGACTAAACATATAATGGTATGTATGTCATTTTGATGTGTCTGACCTCTCAATTGCATTGGTGAAAAGCTCAAGTTCGTCAATGGTTCCATAAGCATCATACATGTCATCAATGACAGAAGCTAGAGCAATTACTTTTGTTGTTATCCTTCTAGCAAGACAATATTGTGGCTCAAAGTATATTCCCAAAATCCAAAAGTAACATTCTACAATCCTATCTCGTACAAATGGCAATTTGGCTGAGACATTTAAATCCTTAATCCACCACCTGATCATCACCAAATCCGATATTAATTAATTAATTCCTAAAAAAAGGACCTTACAAATGAAATTAGAGACCATATTTAATTTTTGAGAAAGATATATTACTTGGTCAAATTGTTAACCTCTTTCTGATGTAGCTCTTGCAACATATTAAAATCTAATTTTGCAAATGTTAGCAAATTTTCAGCATGGGAAGGATCTTCTTGGTAGAAAGAAATATAATACGTTGCCTCCAGCCTAGGCAATCCCTTGCGAAGTGATCGTTTTAAGCTATGCTTCACTTGTGCAGTTAGAGAAGGACTCAATTGGGTAGTTAGAGACTTACTTAACTGAATAAGAGTGAAATTTTGTGCTTCTTCAAGTATCTCCTCTCCATGAAATCTTTGTTCAGTTGCTTCATACAAGCTCAACATTCCTTTTATATCATTGACTACCCTTTCGCTAAAGTTCCCAGTTTGGTCTTTGAATTTGTAAAATACATCTGTTTAATTGATATAAACATGTGTTATAATATCATTGTGATGAGTTACCTTATGTAATATCGTTCATTGAAAATTAAATTTGGTGTAATGCTCATGAAAATATACATACTTGATGAAATGCGATATCCATGTTGCCTAAGCAACCGAAAGAGGAGAGCCACGTGATAAAGATCATCATCATGAGCTATGATATTATTGTCCTTTGTTGAAATGTCATAAATATGGTGTAATGCTTCATCAATTTCATGTTCAAAATGATAGGAAACACCCAAACGTTGGACTGAATCAATAAAGTTTAATTTGAAAGAGAAATCGTTATCAATAGGAGAGACAAGCATCTTCCTCACATCTTCTTTTAATGGTTGAACTTGTTGGATATGACTATCACTTTCCTGCAAGTAGTAGTAGTATTAATCGATGAAAAGTCTAATCCTTTTAGATAAGTATTGACAATTGCATTTTTTTTTATTAATTATTAATTAAAAATTATCAAGAATTAATAACAAAACTAATTATGTGAGTTTCATGATTAACAAGTTTAATTTCACTCACAATGTTAAGTTTTTAAGAAATTTTAGTCAATAATTAAAAATTTATGTTAAAATATATTCCCAACATATAGTAACTAGATCCAGAAATTTAGGTAGGGAGGGGTTAGAATTTTTTTTACAAAAATTGAAGTTAAATTTTGAAAAAAAAATATTCAATGTAAAATTTTTTTAAAAAAAATTATAAAAATGGGTACAAAATTGTCAATTTTTTTAAAAAAATGATAATAAAATCTGTAATCATGTGATGTAAAGGTAAAATGATAGAGTAAAATTTGCAAGATTTTAAATAATTGAAGATAAAAAGTGTCAAATTAATTTATTAAGAGTAAAACATGCCAAAAATTAAAATAAAAATATAATTAAATTAAATTAAATATTTATTACTAATTATAGATATAAAACTAAAGTATGTTCTACTAATAAAAAAAATTAAATAAATATTAACTTAAAAATATATTTTTTTAATAATTTTTATTTATTAATATTTATTTTATATATATATATTAAAGGGAAGGGAGGAGAGTGCTCAACCCCCCCGTGGATCTGTCCCTGCCAGCATATATCCTGTTGAAGTGTAGATAAGTAACAGGCATGATATAAGTCATATTTAATTATGTGAAAAAAAAGTTAGTTAATTATAATATGTTTTATGATTTCTAGCTATTTTCATGTCCTTGTGCCTCACACACATGATTAAACAGATAAATCTTATGAATTTTAAAATTACTCACTACTTCATTTGAAATGTTTGTTTTAATATGTATTGTGCTTTAATTTTAAATCATACATTAATGTTAAATTAATGAGAAATTATAAATTATACCTACAAATTTTTTTCTAAACATTAGATATGAGTAAATATTATCATCATGAAAAATTCAGTAGTTTGATGCATAAACTTTGCACATTACGTACTAAAATTAGGCTATATATGTTCGAATAAATTTTTACAGAAACACTTATAGAGAAGAAGATAACAGAATAAAATGAAATAAATTTATTCTATAAACTAAAATTATGTTAGGTAAAAAGTAAAAACTAACTTGTAGAAATTATGTTTAATTTCTTGAAAAAGACTAACTTTATCTTATACATAAGTTAATTTTAACATAGGGGTGAAACTAATTTCATGTTTTTTTTTCTTCTTTTATAAGTACTTTTCAAAAAAAAAAAAATTCCAAACAAGATCTTAGTGTATTCTAATATATATATATATATACATAAATGTAAATCTATCATCTTAAATAAATAGATTAAAAAAAGAAGATTATATGAAGGTAGGGAGATATGTACACACCAAGGAACTAGGAACATAGGAAAGAAAATAATCCCCCCAAATGGAAGGATGAAAATTTGCAGTGGGTCGAGTGAAGTTTGAGGGAGGTTTTGCCTCCTGGGCCAAAATTGGAAGTGATGATGAGGTTACATCAGACATGGTTTTCTGTCTTGTGATTTGTAAGTGATTATTTGAGGAGGGAGGGAGGGAGAGAGAGAGGCTGATTTGGTTGATGTACTTTGAATACTAAGGAACTAATTTATAGGAAAGAAGGGGCTAGCAATTTTCAAAATGACTCGTTAGTAAAAAAATAAGGTGGTTTTTTTTGTTTTTTAATTTTTTGTTTTCATTTTCAAGAGAAAATAAAAAATTATATGAAAATACATTTGTTTAATTTTTGAAAACAATTTAAAAGAAAATATTTTTTTAAAAATGATTAAAAATTAAAAATAATGATTTGACATTTTTAACATTTTCACTTTTATAAACATTTTTATCATTTAATGACATCATTTTCAATGTTTTCACTTTTATAAATAAATTTTTAATTAATATTTGAAAGTCTGAAACTGAAAATTGTTTTTAGAAAATAAAAATAAAAAATATCTTCTAAACGTCACCTGATTTATTGAATTTTTATGATTTTATTTTAAATTTACCTTCAAAGATATATTTTCTTATCATCTTTGCAAATAGATATAATGTTATATATATCTATGCAGACTGGTTGTCGTTAATCAGCTGAAATTAATTTTTGAATGGGTGTTCAAGGTTGATTGTGGTGAACACTGATGTGATGCCCATCGAGTTGCTATCAGCGTTGGAAATGTTCTGCTATAAAAACAAAACAAAAAAGCATTGGGCCTTGAATTTTCTTAAAAACTACAAAAGTAATTAAGAAGAGTCATGGAATAGTATGTGTGGAAGAGTATGTGTTTAAAAAGAGTGTATTTTTAATATTTTTATTTTTTAATTTAGCAAAAATATGTTCTAGGTCCTTGGTTTTAGATTATCAATATTTTATTTTAGTTTATGCTAAATTATAGAATTTTATTTTGGATCCCTCTCGTACGTAGATAATTTGTTATTAGTTTCTATCAAATATCTCAAAGGGACTAATACAAATAAACTAACAAAAAACGTTACAGGGATTAAAATTAAAAAAAAAAGTTAAATTAGAGGGACTATATTATATTTAAACCAATATTATATAAATAAAGATAAATAAATAAAAAGTATAGTTTGATATTTGTTTCTTTTATCACATTCTTTGGATCAAAAACTAATTTTAGTAATAATGTAACTATAGCATACAATGGAAATCAAACATGTAACTCTCTACAGATAGATTGTTCCTATGTGTGAGAACAAAATATCTAACCACTGGATGAATTCATTCAATGTGCATAAAATGATATGATTGGAAGATTTTTTTATATTGGTCGCAAAATATAGTAAATTCTTATTTTGCCTCTTAAAAAATAGTAAATTCATTGAATTGGTCAAGTTAACCCTTTCCAAATTAATATTTCTTGTCCACTTAATTGAAAACTGATATTGATACTTGTGATCTGTATCACATATATAGCTAACAAAGTGCATGCATGTTGTAGGCTGCTTGTCCATAAGTAGTGGTTATTAGGCGAGCTTTCAATTCCCAAACTAGAAATATTGACACCCATGGACATATTTTCTTTTTTGTTGAATTGTCATCTATGATCAACATCACACGTGATGTATTCTTTGAGTATCCCTCCAGCATTTGTATAGTTATCTTCATCTTTGTAAAGAACTTCTATCACACGTGCAAAGTTGATCACACGCATAAGAAAAGTCAATGGTACTTGAGTAGGAATAAGGCATGCCTCATTTATGCCCTTCCAAGCACTCTCAACCATCTTGCGTAGTTCTTTAATGGTATCTTCCCTTGAGGTTTTATGTTGCTTCATATAGCATTGAATGCTTGAAGCAACATGTTTTCTTTCCTGCTCAAACTGCATAAACAAAATATATAGAAGAAAAATGAATCCTAAAGAAATCAGTATTTATATAAGTAGATTGTTAAAGGTGTTACCAAAATTATTTATTTGGTCCTTTTTTCACAACTCTTTAAAAATTTTAATATTAGAGATTTCTTTAAAAATTAATTAGTGTCGTCTATTATGTACCTCATCTCCAACAATGTCATCAACGAGCCTACATATAATTGTAGAAGCTACAACAATTATTGGGTCACTTGCTACCCATATAAGGACCTCTTCGGTTGTATCTTCCATGCCAACCAAAGATATAATAGTCAACAAATGATAACCACTTGATACTCTTCTAACTTGCATGTACTCCTCTATTGTTGGCATGTGCATGCAATCACACCATTTTGCCTCAGTCATCTGAACTTCGACGAATCTTTTCATCTAGAAGAATTAAAATACAAATACATAATACGTACTGAGATATGTGTTCCATACTTTTGATTAAATGGTTTTTAGAATAATTTGTCACACGTATATATCTCAAATGATAGGTTTTGGAATATACTTCAGTATTGCAAAAGAAAAAAAAAAAACCATTAATCTTACTTCTTTCTTAGTATACTTGATGTAATATACTTTATCTTGCTTTCTCATCTCTTGCTCCATTTCTTCAAAAACATCCAAAACAGCCATATAACATAATTTCATGTATTCTGGGAGATCAACCAAGCAGCTAGTATCCCACCTGATAGTCATTAATTATGCTAAAGATATATATACTACTATATGTGATTTTGGTGTGCCTAACCTCTCAATTGCATTGGTGAAAAGCTCAAGTTCATCAATGGTTCCATAAGCATCATAGAGGTCATCAATGATGGAACATAGAGCAATTACTTTTGTTGTTATCCTTCTAGAAACAGCATAGCATGGCTCAAAGTAGACTCCCAAAATCCAAAAACAACCTTCTACGATCCTATCTCGTACGAAAGGTAGATTTGTTGGGACATTTAAATCCTTAATCCACCACCTGGTCACCAAAATCCAATATTAATTTATTAAAAATAAAATATCTTAGACTTTAAATTAAAGATGATAATTTTTGGAAGATATAATTACTTGGTTACACTGCTGGCTTCTTTTTTATGTAGCTCCTGTAACATGTTAAAATCTAGTTTTGCAAATGTTAACAATTTTTCATCATGGGAAGGTTCTTCTTGGTAGAAAGACATGTAATATGTTGCTGACAGCCTAGGCAATCCCCTGCGAAGTGAGTGTCTTAAGCTGTGGTGCACTAATGCCACAAGAGAAGGGCTTAATTGGATGGTTAATGATTTAGTTAACAGATTGAGAGTGAAATTATGTGCTTCTTCAAGTATCTCTTCTCCATGACATCTTAATTGGGCTGCTGCATATAAGTTCAATACTCCTTTTATATCATTGGCCAGCCTTTCTTTGAAGTTTCCAGTTTGGTCTTTGAATTTGTAAAATACATCTATTTAATTAATAAACAAGTGTTAATTCCAAGGTATATATATATATATATATATATAATTATTATAGTGAATGTTATCACACAATTGATGTCATGCATATTTAAAATCAATCAATTTGTAAAAGTGGGTCTAATTCACATTATAAACATAGTAAACTCAATTATAATAAATTTTGGATCAAATAATAGGTTTTGTTTAGTTTAAAAGATATTTAAGCCTATTTAGGTCAAAATATATATTATGTTGGTATAAATATTTGAAAACTGAGAAATTTGAGGTAACTTAAGCCTATATATTCTACTATTTTGTGCTCCCGAAACCACTATCTTTTTTTAGTCACAATCATTCTAATTTAGAAAAAAAATCTATTTTTTATTTTAAAATGTAAACATATATGTACCCTACCTTATACATGGTCTGTTTCAAACCAAGTTGATTTTGATTGTTATTTCTGATTATGATGTGCAACAAATTTTAAAAACTTCAACATTTGAATATTGAACCAAAGTTTTTGAATTGGTTTAATTAGACTTATTTTCTATTAAGTCGACTCAGTTATATACACTCCTAGGTCGAAACAAAGACATACTTGACATACTTGATGCTGATGTAATGCAATGCCCTAAGCAGGGACGGAGGCAGACTTGAGACTTAGGGGGTCAATTTTATTTTTTTTACATAATTTTTTAATGTAAAAATTTAAATGTTTCTAATAATATATAATTATATTATTAATTTTAATATATTAAAACAATAATAATAAGAAATTATATTTAAATAAAAAAATAAATGATATATTTTTTTAAGATCCAAGATTATAAATATTAGCAATCAATTTTATATATCATAAAGAAATTTCATGACTAATATATAAAAATTAACTAATTTTACACTATTTAAAAAGTCAGTTAAAATAATATAATTTTATCAATTTTTTTAAAAAACAAGTTTATTCCAAAAAACATTAAATATTGATATAATGAATAAATAAAGAATCATATATATATATATATATATATATATATATATATATATATAATAAAGAGTTATAAATTATATATTTTTTGGTGCAATAGTTATAAATTAGATGATAAAACAAAAATAATCGATGAAAAGTCTAGCATACGATGATAAAAAAAAAAAAAAAAAAAGTCTAGCATATGATACATTTTCTTGATCTTAACATCTAATTAAAATTAAGGCTAAAATATGTTTTTAGTCCCTATAAATATGATAATGCATATTTTTAGTCCCTGCAAAATTTTTAGTTTTTTTTTCATCCCTATAAGTTTGAAATGTGTTGATTTTTGACTCGGAACTTGGTTGGATTATATCCGCACCTATGTGTTGCTGATTGGGCATCCGAACCTAACTCCACTTACCACGTGTCATGCTTTAATTGGTTATAACTAATACAAATGGTGGGTGCCATTTTACTTGAATAATCCTTGCATATTATGTTGTTTTGGTTATTGACGCAGAATAGAAACAATTAGGAATTTGCTAAGTTTTGAGAGTGACATGTTGAACCCGAGAGAGACGAAGTCATTACTGTGGTGGTCCTTGATGAACGTTGGTGTTGCGTGGTGGTGGTCTCTCTCAAGTGTGGTGGTCCATGGGGAACGTTTTGGTTATTCACCCCGTGAAGTAGGAATAGACACATTGGGTTTCCATTGTGGATCGTGGTGTGTTGGTTGTCATGTTTCATTCCTTCGTTGTGGGTCATGGAGCCATTGTGTCTCATCCCTCTTTCGTGTTTCGTTTGTTTTGTTGTGGTTCCTACGTCAACATCTTCATCTTCCTTTTGCAAAAAAAAACATGATGTTGTGCTAGGGTTGTTTTTTTTTTTTTTTTGCTGAAAGAAGAATTGCATTTGTTATGATTGTTCTAGATTGTTTTTTCTGCTGAAAGAACAGTTGCATTTGTTCATTTTCATTTGTCAATGTTAATGCTGGTTTTAATTTTTCTATTTTAGTAATGTATTAGTGGTGATGTATGTTTGTAAGTAAATGTTCCAAATGTATTAGTGGTTATTATCACTTTATATTCCCTGTTTTTGTTTGGTAGATTTAACCGTTGTTGAGTAAATCCCTTATTTTTGCTAGAATTAAGTTGTTGTTGAATTAGATCAACTGTTTTGAATTTAAGTAGGATGAAGTTCAATTTAATTCAATTCCACCACCAACTCATTTACCCCAAATTTAAAAATCATTCATTTCCACTACTTGCTCATTTGCCCCCAAATGTTATAACAATGAATCCAATAATAAAATTGAATAAAAACAACCATAATAAAAGAGAGGCAACAACAACCATAATAATATCATAATTTAACTGTTGTAACATTGATAACAAAGTGATTCTTAATACAATAATTTAATTGTCTAATCAAAAAGCAATCGCAGACAATGTGTAGTGCTTTGGTAAACATAAAAAGATTATACATAAGATTCCTATGGTTTAATTGACCAAAACAAGTGCCACCCATTGGGTGAATACATCCAAAACTAAATATCAATTTTCCTTTATACATTCCTAAAAAACTTTCTGCTGCAATGTCCTGAGATTCCCTTCCCTTTCACATGTGATAAAATAGTACTAGAACTATCATCTTTCCCAACAGCACCTACATTCTTTGTCTTCAGTCCCAACATTATCTTTGTTAACACTTATGCTGGAGTTAAATTGGTTGCATACATTGGAATGACCGCTTCACTTAATGGTTTGCCTTTTTTCCTTGATACTTTGCCTTCAGCAGTTGGTTAAAATCAGCATTTAGATCCAAACTAGAGAACAAAAAAAGCAACATACAAAAATCATGCAAGGTATGTCAAAAATCACCTTTTATGTTTGTTTTCCTAAAACATTTGGTATTGATTCAACTGGCTGACTTGCAGCTGTTTCAATTACCTTAGGCATTACCTATATCAAAGATTAAATTAAAATGTGCAAACAAGAAAAAAAAATTAAGGATTTTAAGTGTTCAGAGGTAGTTGGCTGTAACTCCAGATCCTCCACTCCCAACTTGAGAAGCTTGAGTTAGAATTTCAAATCGACCAGCAACAGGTGCTTGAGATTGAGAAGCCTGAGTTGAAATTTCAGAAGCAGCGGTAACATGTGATTCAAATGCAGTAGCAGTAGTTGGAATTTCAGAAGCAACAACAATTGTGGATGATGGAATAGCAGTGGCTATTTCAGATGGCTTTGGTCGCTCCTTGCAAGTTCTAATGTTGTGCCCAAAATTTTGGCATCTTTTACACTTATTTTTTGGTATTTTCTCTTTTCAATTTAGTTGGTCTTGGATCTTCATCTGGTTCTCTCTTAATTTTTTTGGTCGTCCAGGACCAACTTTGTAAGCCAAAAGGAGAATAAGATCATTGTTGCTCTTGGGCCACCTGTTCTCACCATTTATAGGGCTAATAGAATGATCATAACACTTATCATACGTCTCTTTATGATAGAAAGCATGAACATAGTCAGTTGGTTTCTCTCTATTATGTTGAATTGCTAAAACAACATGCCTACAAAGTATCCCGTTTAATGTCCAAAAATTACAAAAGCAAGTTCTGCGTGAAAGATTGACAATGAACTTTTGTGTGAATAATGTGTATGTGACCTCATACAATAAGTTACCAACACATTCAAGAAACCAAGTTTTGCTTTTTTCAACCTCCCAATCTAACCTTTTCATAGGTCTAAGCATTATACTCCCTTCATTGTTTTCCCCTTTTTCCCTCATGACATTAAATCTAGACATCAAATACATCCTAATCCAATCTAGCATAGCTATTATTGGCTTATCTCTTGCAGGCAAAATGGCACTGTTAAAAGACTCACACAAGTTATTCATAGTAATATCACACTTAGCATAGGTGGTAAAGGCATGCTTACACTATGCCTTTTTTGGAAATTCTTGAGTTAGCCAATCGTATGCCTTGCTATTGATCTCTTTGATTTCATTCATTTTCTCTTCATAATGCTCCAAATAATAGGCCCTTAAAGCAGCATGCACCAAGTCCCTCAGCAAAGCTCTACCTCCAAACTTTTTTTAAAATTTGCGTACATGTGCCTTACACAAAACCTATGTTCAATTCTGCCTTCCAACTCCTTAAATGCATTTACTAAAACCTATTAAACCAAATACAATTAGAGTAGTGAAAAAATAGTTAGTATACAATTATAGTAGTAAAATAACAATTAATTTACAATTAAAGCAATGAAAAAATAGTTAATATACAATTAGAGTAGTAAAATAATAGTAAATATACAGTTAAAGTAGTAAATACAATTATAATAATAAGAAATCAGCAAGCAGTTAAAGTTGGAGCAGTTTTGTTGACATGAACTTTGAAGGTATTATGTTTATTTCTTAATCTAAGCTCCTTACTGTACCTCCTAAGTAATGAATATTGTTTCATCGCATGACCTTCAATTTGTTTCAAATGCGATCTTTCCGGCAAAAATTGCACAATGTTGAGTTATTCCAATTGCATAAATGGATTTCATGTCTGAAATTATCTATGGCAATGTGAACCTTTCATTACTTCTAAACTTGTCAAGTAGAACTTTTGCAACCCACTTAGCCTTGGCATTCTTGTTGTAGAAAACTCTAGCACACGTGTGAGTCAAATCCAAAGTCTTCAATTGGAATGTAGTTGACTATCCAACTATTGAAATGGACAGTCTGGACTCTTACACAATGACCTTACCCTTCTCTTATCATTCTTGAGAAAAGTTACCTCATATCCATTCAAAATAGAATATTCCATTATGCCTTCTTTAAAATCTTTTAAAGAGGTAAATTGCATCCCTAACTTCCACTCAAAAGCCTTGCACATAGTGTCTTTTTTGAACATGGGAAATTTCGTCCCAAACATTGTAGTTTCATCCTTTGATTCAACATCACTGTAGAGTTCTTCAGTTTCATAGCCTAAATCCAATTGATGCATTTCACTGAAGTTTGAATGAGGCTCCATAGGTGGTAAGCAAGGATCAACTACCTTCTTTTTCCCTTTCTTTTTGGCTCTAGATTTGGTTTTTGTTTTCCTTTCTTTTTCTCAGATGGTCGAGGAGGATTCGCATGTACATCAATGTCTTCACGAAAATCATATCCTTCAAAATCCATAAACTCTATATGTATTTCAAATTCAGCCCCCTCATTATGAACTTCAGAAGTCTCCCCATTTACAGCTGCCCCATTTTCTATAAGCTTAACCACAGGGAAGTCATTAGATTGAGACACACTAGCTTCACAAAAATCTGAGCCTCACACTTATGCATTAAAGCATAGTTTGCCAAATTTAAAGCGTCTTTATCAGCCAACAAGTCTTGTAAGCATTCGTAACTAACCTTAGCCCCTTTCCACTTCATATTAGACACATTCTTCACGTCATAGCTAAGGTCTTTCATCAATGCCAATACTTCAAAGTAGCCCCATTGGTCAATATTCAGATTGTGATAAACAGATTTCTCTTTGCCTTCCCAGTGCAAAGTGGGTTCTTTCACCCAAGAACCCATATAGTGAAAAGAAACAGAGAACCCCAACTGTTCAAGTAAATTAACAAATCAAATATACAACATAAACCAAAACTCATAGTGCACAAACAAATAATTAACAAATCACAAACACAAAATTAACAAATCACACATAATACTTCAAAGTAGCCTCATTAGTCAATATTCAAATTGTGATAGACAGATTTCTCTTTGCCTTCCTAGTGCAAAGTGGATTCTTTCACCCAAGAACCTATATAGTGAAAAGAATCAGAGAACCCCATCCTTGTTCAAGTAAATTAACAAATCAAATAGGCAACATAAACTAGAACCCATGATGCACAAACAAAGAATTAACAAATCACAAACACAAAATTAACAAATCACACAATACTTCAAAGTAGCCTTATTAGTCAATATTCATATTGTGATAGACAAGTTTTTCTTTGCCTTCCCAGTGCAAAGTGGGTTCTTTCACCTAAGAATCCATACAGTGAAAAGAAACAGAGAACCCCATCCCTGTTCAAGTAGATTAACAAATCAAATAGACAACATAAACCAGAACCCATGATGCACAAACAAAGAATTAACATATCAGAAACACAGAATTAACAAATCAGACATAATACTTCAAAGTAGCTCCCTTAGTCAAATTGTGATAGACAAGTTTTTCTTTGTCTTCCCAATGCAAAATGGGTTCTTTCACCCAAGAACCCATACAATGAAAAGAAATAGAGAACCCCATCCCTCTTCAAGTAAATTAACAAATCAAATAAGCAACATAAACCAGAACCCATAATGCACAAACTAAGAATTAACAAATCACAAACCCAGAATTAACAAATCACACATAACCCCAACTCGAACCCATTTATCACCTAACCCAATTGAACCCCAATCCGCAAACCTTAACCCACAAACCCAGAAACGAATCCAATTGTGACGTGAAATAAGGAGAAAACCCCAAATTAATAAAACTTACCTCTGTTCAGCAACAACCACGACACCACGAGACACCTCTGTTCAGCCGAGACCACCATGCAACACCAATGTTCACCAGGGATTACCACAACAACAACGACTTTGTCACTCTCGAGTTCAACGGGTCACTCTCAAAACGTACCAAACTCCCAATTGTTTCTATTTTGCTTCAATAACCAAAACGAAACAATGTGCAAGGATTATTCAAGTAAAATGGCACCCACAGTTTGTATTAGTTATAACCAAATAAAACATGACACGTGGCAAGTGGAGTTAGGTTCGGATGCCCAGTTAGCGACACATAGGTGCGAATATAACCCAACCAAACTTCGAGTCAAAAACCAATATATTTTAAACTTATAGGGATGAAAAAAAGACTAAAAATTTTACAAAGACTAAAAACATATTTTAGCCTAAAATTAAAATGATCATCTAATTATAGACGCATGCATTATAAATTAACTTGTTTAGTTAGGCTATAAGATCTCTAATCCTTTTAGATAAGTACTGACAATGCTTTTTATTTATTTATTATTATTATTAATTAAAAATTATTAAGAATTAATAACAAAATTAATTATGAGTTTGATGATTAACAAGTTTAATTTCACTCATAATGAAGTTTTTAAGAAATTTTAGTCAATAATTAAAAATTTATATTAAAATATATTACCAGCAATGCATTCCTGTTGAAGTGTAGACACAGGCATGATATAAGTCATATTTAATTATGTGAAAAAAAAGTTAGTTAATTATAATATGTTTTATGATTTCTAGCTATTTTCATGTCCTTGTGCCTCACACACATGATTAAACAGATAAATCTTATGAATTTTAAAATTACTCACTACTTCATTTGAAATGTTTGTTTTAATATGTATTGTGCTTTAATTTTAAATCATACATTAATGTTAAATTAATGAGAAATTATAAATTATACCTACAACTTTTTTTCTAAACATTAGATATGAGTAAATATTATCATCATGAAAAATTCAGTAGTTTGATGCATAAACTTTGCACATTACGTACTAAAATTAGGCTATATATGTTCGAATAAATTTTTACAGAAACACTTATAGAGAAGAAAATGAAATAAATTTATTCTATAAACTAAAATTATGTTAGGTAAAAAGTAAAAACTAACTTGTAGAAATTATGTTTAATTTCTTGAAAAAGACTAACTTTATCGTATACATAAGTTAATTTTAACATAGGGGTGAAACTAATTTCATGTGTTTTTTCTTCTTTTATAAACTTTTCAAAAAAAAATTCCAAACAAGATCTTAGTGTATACTAATATATATACATAAATGTAAATCTATCATCTTAAATAAATAGATTAAAAAAAGAAGATTATATGAAGGTAGGGAGATATGTACACACCAAGGAACTAGGAACATAGGAAAGAAAATAATCCCCCCAAATGGAAGGATGAAAATTTGCAACACTTTTTTTATATAACACATTTTAGTTAATGATTAAATTTCATTAAAAACTACAAAAGTAATTAAGGAGAGTCATGGAATAGGACATGAGATTGAGATCTACATTGTTTTGTGATATCTAATAAATTTAAACCTGTAGAAGAGTATGTGTTTAAAAAGTGTGTATTTTTAATATTTTTATTTTTTAATTTAGCAAAAATATGTTCTAGGTCCTTGGTTTTAGATTATCAATATTTTATTTTAGTTTATGCTAAATTATAGAATTTTATTTTGGATCCCTCTCTTATGTAGATAATTTGTTATTAGTTTCTATCAAATATTTTTCAAAGGGACTAATACAAATAAACTAATAAAAAACGTACAGGGATTAAAATTAAAAAAAAAATGTTAAATTAGAGGGACTATATTATATTTAAACCAATATTATATAAATAAAGATAAAAAAAAATATAGTTTGATATTTGTTTCTTTTATCATATTCTTTGGATCAAAAACTAATTTTTATTAGTAATAATGTAACTATAGCATACAATGGAAATCAAACATGTAACTCTCTTCAAATATATTGTCCCTATATATGAGAACAAAATATCTAACCACTGGATCAATTCATTCAATGTGCATAAAATGATATGATTGGAAGATTTTTTTTTATTGGTCGCAAAATATAGTAAATTCTTATTTTGCCTCTTAAAAAATAGTAAATTCATTGAATTGGTCAAGTTAACCCTTTCTAAATTAATATTTCTTGTCCACTTAATTGAAAACTGATATTGATACTTGTGATCTGTATCACATATATAGCTAACAAAGTGCATGCATGTTGTAGGCTACTTGTCCATAAGTAGTGGTTATTAGGCGAGCTTTCAATTCCCAAACTAGAAATATTGACACCCATGGACATTTTTTCTTTTTTTTTGAATTGTCATCTATGATCAACATCACATATTGATAATTGACATATTACAGTTATTTCCGAATAATTATGTGTATCTCGTGATTTTGAATTTTGAATCTGGTTTGTGTTTCTCTAAGTTAAGTTTTGAATAATAGTTTAATTTGTTTATAATTTTTTAATTGTCTACTTTTGAGGTTGTTTACTTTTTATTTTGTAGAAAATTTAATGAATGACCATTTTGAGAGAAGTTGAAAAGTTTTAACACTATTTTAGAAGAAAGGGGAAAAATAATTATGGAAATAACTAATTGTTTGGATGAATTCTACTGAATTACGTACAGGCACAATCACAAGTGGTTGAGTAGTTTTGCTATATTTATCAATTAATATATGATTATTGGAAAACAAAAGTTATGTATACATGATTATACATCTCTTTGTATATAAAGTAGAATAACAATTTGTCCCAAAAAAAAGAAGAGCAGAATAACAATAATGAAATATAGCATTTTTAGTTATCAATATCTAACAAGAATGTTTTTAAGAGGAGTTATAAGATCGTGACTTGGTGATTAATGGGAGAAGAAAGGATGTAGAGGTTAATTAGTGGGTTTCAAGAATTCTCCCATTATTACAAAAATAATGAATTAACATTTTTCATTAAAAAAAAAAGAAAATAAATTAATATTTATTGATAAAAAAAAATTAACAATATTTTTGTGAATTTTTCTTAATAATTTATCCCTAATTTTAATCCATCATTTCAATATTTTTAATTCCAACTTAAAGTTCAATTTTTTTTAAAAATATTAAAAATGATAAATTGAAAAAGGCAAGTGACCAATTATGTTAATGACTAATTTCTAACGCCCACTTAATAAATAAATATATATATATATATATATGCGCGTGTGTTTTTATATAATTAATCGATGTAGATAGTACATTTATGTTGGTTAGTTTTTTTATAACAGATGTAAAAATCCCCTCAGATCCCCAATTTCATTTTCACTCACATACACACAAATTAAAACACTCATAGTTACACAATCAAGAGATATCTAACATTTTTTTTTTTGAAGTGGTAGATCTTAGATAGAGATATTATGATATTTTTGTAGGTTTTATTATGTACTCATTTTATAAAATTTTATTTTAAAATGAAATTAATTATTTAATAAAATAATATTTAATTATGAAATAATTAATATTAAAAAAATAGAACAAAAATAATATAAATATTTATTTATAATTAAAGATTAATCTGATAATTAATATGTAACACCGAACGTGAGTCAACTAAAAATTGTATGTCAAATGAGATAAAGAGTGACTAATTTATAAAAAAAAAATTCATCTGTTGATTTTGTTGTATGTATTTGTTATTGAATTTGTTGTTATAAATTAATTTCGGTAAAAAAATGGTAAATTATTTTTTATTTTATATTATTAAAAAACATTGGTGAATTATTTTTTATTTTATATTATTAAAAAAAAATGGTTAATCAAATCTTGGAAAGATCTCGTGGAATATATTTTACACGTTAAGATCTCTCTCACGAACAGTCCTATTTGACACGTGTATAAGTGATTTTTTGATTAAGTGTGTGTTTAGATAAGTATAAGCATAAATGTAGCCTTATGCTTATTTATAGATAACAAACTCAGAATAGGAAAGGGTCATATATATCAAACTCAGAATTTCCATACCACACAACACATCACATTCAGCAAAACAAATCCCACACGGGGACATTTTGCTTTATTTAAAGTAGAAACATGAAGCATATAAAGGACTGCTATTTCATTATTCATATTAAATATTAATGTTCATCATATTGGCACCGGATATATGAGCAAAGCTTTAATATAAGTCTTCATTATTACTCCTTCAGCATGAGTGTGGTTATCTTCATGTTTATATCACATCCATGAAATGTGAAAGATTGAGAACGCGCTTCTAGCTTTTACATGCAGGCATCTTATTAACTAACAAAGCTTTGATGTAATCTTTCATTAACCCTCCAGCATTTGTATAATTATCTTCATCTTTGTAAATCACGTCCATTATGCGCGCAAGGTTGACAATACACAAGAGAAAATTCATTGGTACTTGAGTAGGGTTAAGGCATGCCTCATTGATGTCTTTCCAAGCACTCTTAACCATCTTATGTAGTTCTTTAATGGCATCTTGTCTTGAAGTATTATGTTGCTTCATATAGCATTCAATGCTTGATGCAACGTGCTCTCTTTCCTGCTCAAACTACATAAAAAAAAAAAAAAAAATCCTCGAGAAACCAATATTTAATCGTTAAAGTAACAGTTGGTATTACCAAAATTATAATTAAGTCATCCTCTCGCGACTCTTTAAAAGTTATGGGATATGACTAGATCTTTTAACATAAGGTAAATTAATAGTGATTTTCTTCCATACTTTAAACTCAAATTGCTTTTGTATGAGTTGTCATATGCAACCTAGTAGCTCAATTAATAGAAGATTTTGAAAAAGAAAATAAGGAGTGTCTAATATATATGTACCTCATTTCCAACAATGTCATCCATAAGCCTACTAATAATTGAAGCAGCTACAACAATTTTTGGGTCAGTCGTTGCCCATATAAGAATCTCCTCTGTTATATCTTTCATGCCAACAAAACATATGGTAGTCAACAAAGCGTAACCAGCTGATAAACTTCTAACTTTCATGTACTCCTCTATTGTTGGTGTATGGTTGCAATGAAGCCATCTTGCCTCAGCCATGTGACCCTTGACTAGTCTTTTCATCTATAATTAAGTACAAATACTTTTGATTAGTGTTATATATAAGAAGATTTTGTCACACATGTATATCAAATAATACGCTTTGAAAAATATGAAAACTATGTAACATGTAAGAACACTGATTGCTGATAATTTTTTTAGTGGATGAAATGGTCTTAGTGGGGGATTGCTCATGGTTTTATTGAGTCGTATGCAATGTCTACTAATTATATTTGGTTATCTAATATTCATTGGGAAAATATGTTTTACGTACTAATAAAATATTAAAACTATTATTTTCATTCATCTAAAATTTTTCGTATTATTTTTCTCTATGTAAAATTTAATCTTTAAACGCACTTTTATAAGTCCTTCACAGTAATTTCGTTAAACAATGGACTTACATGGCTAAAGAACGTACAATGTGTAATTTGTTTAAATTTTTTATTAATCTTAAGGTAAAATATATTTTGCATCCTCATAAAATATAAAAAAAATGCTTTATATTTTAAAATGCAAATTAAAACTAAAAAAAAAATAAAGTCAAATGGTATCGAGGACTCACTTTACTTAATTAATCTGTAAGTGTCAATCGAAAACTAAGAAAAGATTGTAGGTAACTCTTGCAAAGATATTAATAAAAAAAAATTAACAATACCTCTTTCTTAGCATACTTGATGCAATATACTTTTCCTTGGTTTTTCATCTCTTCCTCTATTTCTTCAAAAACATTCAAAATTGCCATATAACACACTTTCATGTATTCTGGGAGATCAACCAAGCAACAAGCATCCCACCTGTTAGTTATTCATCAAAATTTGAGTTTGATACATTTGAAAAAATACACTAAAGATATAATGGTATATATATAATTTTGATGTGTCTAACCTCTCAATTGCATTGGTGAAAAGCTCAAGTTCGTCAATGGTTCCATAGGCATCATACATGTCATCAATGACAGAACATAGAGAAATTACTTTTGTTGTTATACTTCTAGCAAGAGAATACTGTGGCTCAAAGTATATTCCCAAAATCCAAAAGTAACATTCTACAATCCTATCTCGTACAAATGGCAATTTGGCTGAGACATTTAAATCCTTAATCCACCACCTGATCACCAAATCCGATATTGGTTAATTCCAAAAAAAGGGATCTTAGACTTGGATTCATTTATTAATCTAATGAAATTAGAGATTGTATTTAATTTTTGAGAAAGATATTACTTGGTCACATTGCTAACTTCTTTCTGATGCAGCTCCTGCAACATATTAAAATCCATTTTTGCAAATTTGAGCAAATTTTGAGCATGGGAAGGATCTTGTTGGTAGAAAGACATGTAATGTGTTGCCTCCAGCCTAGGCAATCCCTTGCGAAGTGACCTATTTAAGCTATGTTTCACTTGTGCAGCCATAGAGGGACTTAGTTGGGTAGTTAGAGACTTAGTTAGCTGAATAAGAGTGAAATCATGCGCTTCTTCAAGTATCTCTTCTCCATAAAATCTTAGTTCAGCTGCTTCATACAACCCTAACATTCCTTGAATATCATTTACTACCATTTCGCTAAAGTTTCCAGTTTGGTCCTTGAATTTGGAAAATACATCTGTTTAATATAAACATGTGTTAATTCCAAATGTGTATATATTATTATATTTTAAATCAAACAACTTGTAAAAATGGGTCTATTAAAGTGTATCCAAAAAAATCTTACTACGTGTATCCAAACTCAAGTAATTAAGCCAACTCTCTCTATTAAAGTGTAATGCAGTAATTGTATCTAATTCTCCCTCAGAACCCCATAATGCATACCAGATATACATACTTGATGAAATGCGATATCCATGTTGCCTAAGCAACCGAAAGAGGAGAGCCACATGATAAAGACCATCACTATCAAGAGCTATGATACTATTGTCCTTTGTTGAAATGTCATAAATATGGTGTAATGCTTCATCAATTTCATGTTCAAAATGATAGGAAACACCCAAACGTTGGACTGAATCAATAAAGTTTAATTTGAAAGAGAAATCGTTATCAATAGGAGAGACAAGCATCTTCCTCACATCTTCTTTTAATGGTTGAACTTGTTGGATATGACTATCACTTTCCTGCAAGTAGTAGTAGTATTAATCGATGAAAAGTCTAATCCTTTTAGATAAGTATTGACAATTGCATTTTTTTTTATTAATTATTAATTAAAAATTATCAAGAATTAATAACAAAACTAATTATGTGAGTTTCATGATTAACAAGTTTAATTTCACTCACAATGTTAAGTTTTTAAGAAATTTTAGTCAATAATTAAAAATTTATGTTAAAATATATTCCCAACATATAGTAACTAGATCCAGAAATTTAGGTAGGGAGGGGTTAGAATTTTTTTTACAAAAATTGAAGTTAAATTTTGAAAAAAAAATATTCAATGTAAAATTTTTTTAAAAAAAATTATAAAAATGGGTACAAAATTGTCAATTTTTTTAAAAAAATGATAATAAAATCTGTAATCATGTGATGTAAAGGTAAAATGATAGAGTAAAATTTGCAAGATTTTAAATAATTGAAGATAAAAAGTGTCAAATTAATTTATTAAGAGTAAAACATGCCAAAAATTAAAATAAAAATATAATTAAATTAAATTAAATATTTATTACTAATTATAGATATAAAACTAAAGTATGTTCTACTAATAAAAAAATTAAATAAATATTAACTTAAAAATATATTTTTTTAATAATTTTTATTTATTAATATTTATTTTATATATATATATTAAAGGGAAGGGAGGAGAGTGCTCAACCCCCCCGTGGATCTGTCCCTGCCAGCATATATCCTGTTGAAGTGTAGATAAGTAACAGGCATGATATAAGTCATATTTAATTATGTGAAAAAAAAGTTAGTTAATTATAATATGTTTTATGATTTCTAGCTATTTTCATGTCCTTGTGCCTCACACACATGATTAAACAGATAAATCTTATGAATTTTAAAATTACTCACTACTTCATTTGAAATGTTTGTTTTAATATGTATTGTGCTTTAATTTTAAATCATACATTAATGTTAAATTAATGAGAAATTATAAATTATACCTACAAATTTTTTTCTAAACATTAGATATGAGTAAATATTATCATCATGAAAAATTCAGTAGTTTGATGCATAAACTTTGCACATTACGTACTAAAATTAGGCTATATATGTTCGAATAAATTTTTACAGAAACACTTATAGAGAAGAAGATAACAGAATAAAATGAAATAAATTTATTCTATAAACTAAAATTATGTTAGGTAAAAAGTAAAAACTAACTTGTAGAAATTATGTTTAATTTCTTGAAAAAGACTAACTTTATCTTATACATAAGTTAATTTTAACATAGGGGTGAAACTAATTTCATGTTTTTTTTTCTTCTTTTATAAGTACTTTTCAAAAAAAAAAAAAATTCCAAACAAGATCTTAGTGTATTCTAATATATATATATATATACATAAATGTAAATCTATCATCTTAAATAAATAGATTAAAAAAGAAGATTATATGAAGGTAGGGAGATATGTACACACCAAGGAACTAGGAACATAGGAAAGAAAATAATCCCCCCAAATGGAAGGATGAAAATTTGCAGTGGGTCGAGTGAAGTTTGAGGGAGGTTTTGCCTCCTGGGCCAAAATTGGAAGTGATGATGAGGTTACATCAGACATGGTTTTCTGTCTTGTGATTTGTAAGTGATTATTTGAGGAGGGAGGGAGGGAGAGAGAGAGGCTGATTTGGTTGATGTACTTTGAATACTAAGGAACTAATTTATAGGAAAGAAGGGGCTAGCAATTTTCAAAATGACTCGTTAGTAAAAAAATAAGGTGGTTTTTTTTGTTTTTTAATTTTTTGTTTTCAAGAGTAGAGCCACGTGATAAAGATCATCATCATGAGCTATGATATTATTGTCCTTTGTTGAAATGTCATAAATATGGTGTAATGCTTCATCAATTTCGTGTTCAAAATGGTAGGAAACACCCAAACGTTGGACTGAATCGATAAAGTTTAATTTGGAAGAGAAATTGTTATCAATAGGAGAGACAAGCATCTTCCTCACATCCTCTTTTAATAGTTGAGCTTGTTGGATATGACTATCACCTTCCTGCAAGTAGTAGTAATTAGTGAAAAGTAAAAACTAATACCATAAAGTAAAAAATAAAATGATCATCTAATTATAGATGTATTATGTATATCCTTGTTTAGTTAGGCGATAGGATTTTAGGTCAGTATTGACAATGTATTTTTTTATTTTTTTTTTGTTTGCATTATTATTAATTAAATTTTATTAAGAATTAACAACAAAGTTATGTGAATTTCATGATTAACAAGTTTAATTTCACTCATAAATTTGTAATTTTTAAGAAATTTTAGGAAAAAACTAAAAAATTATGTTAAATATATCACCAGCATATATGCGTTCCTTTTAAAGTTTAGATAAGTACTAATATGCATGATATACGTCAGTGTTAATTCTGTGAAAAAAAGAAGTCTGAGTTGATTGTAATATTTTTTATGTGATCTATCTAGTTTTATGTCCTTTTGCCTCACACGTGATTAAACATATAAAATCTTATGTATTTTTAAAACAATACATGTTAAATCATAAATTAACGTGAAATTAAAAATTATACATGCATACAACTTATTTTTCTAAACATTTGATATGAATTAATCATCATGAAATTCAGTAGTTATATGCATAAACTTTGCACAGTACTAAAATTACGATTTTCTTCGGATAAATTTCTACAAATATTTACTGAGAAGAAAATAAGAAGATAAAATAAAAAAATTATTCAATAAATTAAAATTAGTTTATGTACAAATTAACTTGTAGAAGTTAGTTCTCAAAATTCAAGTCAACCAGTAATCGAACCCTAATATCTTGGTTAAAGAACAGAAATAGTTATTACTTGTACTAACAGAGCATACAACCAGTACACTACTAAAAGTTATTTAAAAATAAATGCTACATATACAAATATGCATCTAAAAGATAACATGCGACATAGAGTGGGTATGCAGACGTGGGTACCGTGGAACTAGGAACATGGGAAAGGAAATAATCTCCCCAAATAGTAGGATGAAAATTTGCAGTGGGTCGAGTGAAGTTTGAAGGAGGCTTTATATCATGGCCGAAAATTGGAAATGAAGATGCTACATTAGACATGCTCTCTGCTTTCTAGTATATTTATTTTAGTCACTATTTTGGGGATAAAGAGAGGCTGATTTCTGTAGCTGTGAAATGTTCAACACCCAAACTCACTCAATTTATAGGAAACCAAAATAGAATAAATAACCATTACAAAGTGCATGTTTTAATTTTAGGTATAAAAAATATGTTTCAGTACAAAATAATTTATTTTATTTTATTATCTAATATTTCAGGTTTTTTGTAAGCCACATGTGTCACTCTCCCAGTTCCTCTCCTGGTTCTTGTATTTTTCTTTTCTTTATTTTCTCTTCTTTGTCTTTTCTTCTTTCTCTTTCCTACTTTTCTTTTTTGTTTTCTCTTTTCTTGTATATTCTTTTATTACATCTTTTTCTCATTTTTTTCATTTTAATTTTATGTTTCTTTATATATTTTTTTCTTTTTACATTTATTTTTTTACTTTTATGAAAATAATAATAATAATAATATTTATATTATGAAATTAAATTTTTTAAACTAAAAATTAATTTAAATTTAATTATTTCATACATTGTATTTTAATATTTATATTAAATTAATTATTAAATATATATTTATACCAAAGTAATTTTTAATTACTTTATCCATAATCAATAATATTTTTAATGGAATAATTTTCAAGTTTTTTTATTTATGACATAAATCACAAATTTAAATATTCATATTGAACATTAATTAATTAATACATTTATTACAAAATAATATTTTAACACACTGTACAATATTATATATAAAAAAATCTGTTGATTAATATGTATTATAATAACATTTTTTTTCAAAATAAATATATAATAAAATATATTTTAACTAATTACCTTAATATTTTTTATTATAAAATAATTTTAAATTACTTTATTAAAAATATCATAAATTAAATTAATTTTAAATTTTTTTTAATGGTAGAAACTATATATTTAATTCACAGAAGACAATCATGTTTGAATTAAATAGAATTATGATGACAAATATTTTATTTGATTATTTAACACAATTTCATTCTTAAAATTAAACAAAAAAATATTTTAAAATTTTATATAATTATTTTTACTTATAAATCATATAAATAAATTTTTTGGTTGAATAATATTTATATTGTGAAGTTAAATTTATAATCAAATTTAAATCAATTCCAATCTACCAAAATTTGTATATTGCAGTGCTTTGCATTCTATTTTTTAAAAAGACAACATACACTGTTCTAACTACAGTACAAGATTTTTGTCAAAAAAAAAAAACACTACAGTACGTAACGCTGTAGACACTGGACCCATGAGATAGGTGGTGATCCATTGAAAAAGAAATATCCATTTTATTCACGTTTGTAAGAGCATCTATAATGCCCCCGAATTTTTTAGTTTTTTTTTTTAAATATATATGATATTTTATAATTATAAAACTTAATTTTATTGGAAAGTATTTTTTAATGAAATTTGAATGTTTAATTATAAAGATAATAATATTTAAGTATTGTTTATTTTATATTTTTTTTATAAAATATATTATTCTTTTAGGTATCATTTTTAGATAGTTTTTCCTTTTACCATTTATTATTGTTATTTTAAAGAATATATATGATTACATTTTCAATCAAATAACATTATTGTTCTTTCTTTATATTAATTTAGTTATGATTGATTTGGTAATGAATTAAACTTATTTATTAACTATGGCCAGAACCACAATAACAAATGTTTTTTTTTATATTGTTATTACTCACGAGGTTTCAATATTTATAACTTTGATTATTCCGTGCATATTAATGTGTAAAATTTTTAAAAAATAAAATACATAAAAAAAATAAATCTTATCAGATGTGATGATATTATTGAGATTTTTTTTAAAAAAATTATAAATGTTTAATTTTTTTTCCTATATAAATATATTTTAGATGATATATTCTTAAATTCTTTTAAAAACACATAATTATAAATATTTTATCTAAATTAATATTTATATTTATTATAAATCTATATGTGTAAAAATAAATTTTACTTTAGTCTTTATAAAAAAAAATAAAATTAACCCCTAATTTCAAATTCTACCTCCGTCCACAGACGAGAGAAAACGTCAATTAATCCGTGGAGGTACACTACTACTTCACCCGTGACGCATCTGCTGACTGCTCTCGTTTTGTTTTTCACATGCTACTGAATAAGATGTTCTCTCGACCGACAAATTAAATTAACAGGTTATTAATACATTCGAGACTTTAAGATAATTATAATTTTTAAAATAATTTTATTAAAACTAATTGACTTAACATAAATGATAAGGATGATTTCATGATTTTGATTTTGTACCCCCCCACTTTTTTTTGTTTCATTTAAAAATTATTAGTATTTATATTAGGATAATTAATTTATGTATTAATTGAGTAAATTGATTTATAGATTATTATTTAGTCATAAATTATCAATATATTATAACATTATTGATTGTTATAATATTATTTTAGAAATAATATATATATATATATATATATATATATATATATATATATATATATATCATAATTTTATTGATTATTAGTGTATAATTTTTATGCTAACAATGTATAAAATTGAACTCCTATTTTTAAAATAATAACATCTAAGTGCTAATTATATTTTCCATCTTTTACAAAATATTTTTTACTTTTTATAGAGGTTACTGTTGAGAAAATTGTATCTATACTTTTTTTTAGATAAAATATTTTCTAATTCACTGTTATTATCTTAATAGCTATAAATGATTTGTTTGCAATCAAATGATTTTATTAGTATTTTTTTTTTAATGTTGATTGATTACAATTGATTTTTTTTTTATTAACATGAACAATAAAAAAAATCTTTAATGAAAATAATGTAAATAATTAAATATTTTATATGAAATTAAAATTTATATTTATATAGTATTTGTTAAGCAAAAAAATGGTCCCCCACCCATTCTATCTTGGCTCGGTCCCTGCTGGCCCGCCCTCACCCTCACCCTCACCCCCACCCCTCATCCTTCCCTTCACTTTCATCGAAGTTGTTGTACCAGGTCTATGCTTTCCATCATTTCTTTTTATCTGACAAACCTCGATCTATTGTTGTGTTATTCTGAACCTTGATATGTTGTTTTGTTGTTGTTGTGTTGTTCTAACTCTCAAAATTGGTGAGCCAACCTGTCAATCTACTTGATGGCAGGACAAGTTGATCCTTTTGGCTCGTACCAGTCATAGGCGGGTTGACTCATTTTACCACCCCTAATTATAGACAAGGGAAAAGTAACACCATCCATGACAGATCTAGAAAACTATAGGATGGTGGACTAAAGTTTGTTTTTTTAAAAAAGAATTATTATTTTTCATAATAAAAAATAATTATTTTTTTTTGTGATTGATTTGTGATATATCAAAATTTTTGTTTTAGATTTTTGCCTCTGAAAATAGTCACAGATTAATTTTTTTTTTAATTGATTATGGTGAGTTCATGGTTTACAAATTATTTTTTAAAATATGTAAGAATATGTCATCGTTTCACTTATGACAGCAATCTAAAACACATTGTTTTATATATCAAAGAGCAAGGATTGCAAAGGAAAAATTATAAATGAGCAAATACAAAATTGGAGTATAGAGGACCTAAAACATATTTTAACCAATTTTTTAACACAATTATTAAAATATCTATTTTTTATAAAATTATTTAACAAATAATAAGTTTAACAAAAATATTTATTATTGATTTTATGTATAAAATTAAAGATAGAGACTACTACTAAAAGAAAATTAAACAAATCTTAACCAAAAATATATTTTTTTATTATAATTTTTTTAATTTCTTTTTTCTTATTTATATTTTTAAAATGCATCCGTCTCGAACACCATGCAATACAACAAATACTGTCCTAACAGCCTAACTATAGTGCAAAGATTTTTATGTTGTGGATTGGAATAGAGAAAACGAAGAATTTAGGGTTTAGGGTGTAGAACGATTAATCAGAAGAGGACGAGGTACACTTCTTCACCCGTGACGCAGCTGCTCTCATTTTTTTGTCTTCTCCGCAACAATGTATGTGCTTCATGAACATTCATATATGTGCTTCACGGATGAACTATCAATTTAAAATATAATTTTTTTTAACAAAAATCAATTTTACCCTCACCCTTTCCCTTTCTAGTAATATTGAAAAGTATATAAATTGTTGATTTGTGGGTGGGCATGGGAGTGTTTTACAAGCATCGAAGAGATGATAGCATCAGTAGTGATCTATGGGCTAAATTGTTGAAATAGTCACATTCATTGTGCTTCCATGTTTGTAATTAGAACTGTGTTAAAATAGGTACGATAAAAAAACCTAAACCAAATCAATTCCGAACTGATTAACTAGTTTGGTTTTTTTTTTTTTAAAAAAATTGAATTAGTTTGAATCATTTTGAACTAGTTCGAATCAATTTTTATGATTTTTTAATGGAACCGATTTTAAAAATCAATTCAATTAGCTGAACTGATTTTTGAAAAAAAAAAATGAATTTCACTTTTCAAATCAATTCGGGTAAAATCAGTTTGATTTTGGTTCGAATCAATTTGCCCGAACCAACTTTTATGCACAATTGCACACCCCTATTTGTAATGGCTGATTTTCACGTTTATTCCAAGAAAAACCGACTCTCTTTCTTTCTGCCTTCACTGAGAATTAAATAAAATCTTTGTTTTATCAATTTATCATGTATGGAATTTTTTTTATTTTCTTAAAACTCTTTCTTCCAGTTTCCGACGAAATTATGCGGATGGGATTGAGAAGGGGTGAAGGAGATGAGGATAAAGATGTCATTTTATTTTTATTTATATAAATATCTAATTTTAATCATAATCATTATAATATTTTAATATCAAATCTAATGGTTAATAATAATGGTTCACTCATGAATCATTTGATACACTTCTTCACTATAGTATTCACCCTGAATAAGATGTCTCAACACAATAATGTTTACAAGGACAACTTATAAACACTCTCTTCACTTAAACCTACCTGTGCGTTCTTTTAGAAGACAAAACTTAGGTTATTTTTGTCCCTTATTTTTGATTGGAAGGTTTGTTTTAGTAGTCACCAAGTCTCATAATATTTAGGAACCAAAACCACGAAGATAATATATAAACTTTCACTTTCCTAACTCAATTTCCAAAAGTTAGTTTATAGGATCAGAGTTATCTCTCACTTATGTGTATACTCTTGGGTTACATTCACTTCAATTAATTTCTTGAAGGATTCCATTAATCAACATATTATAAAACTAAGTATTAGACCTTGTTACTTTTGGCTTACACAAATATTTTCTAGGTCACTTTTGACAAACCTTTAATGTTTTTTCCTGAGATTGATAAATGCCAAAATATTCTTTGATCACTAACTAAGTGACTATTTAATTTTCATACAAAACTATGAAAGAATATAATTTAGAAACAAAAGTCATTTATTTGTAAAGCCTTTAGTTTTCTCTAACTAAACTAGAAGCCCAATCCATAAATGTAGTTTAGTTTAGACCTGTAAATCCAAACCATAAGCACAAACCTAAAATGCAAAGAAAGGAAAAGGAATTTTGTTATTCTCATGCTCCTTTTCAATAAGTTTACACCCTTATTTATTTAAGTCAAAATAAGTAAAGATAAGTGAGCATAATTGTATGAGTTAAGTCTAACATAACATGAAACAATACAGTGAAGATAAAACATTACAAAATAGCTGAACATATAGTAAATAAGTCTATCATAATATGAAACAATACAAAATGTAAAATAGTAAAACAAATTCGCAAATCAATATTAATATTTAACTAATAAAAGAACTAAGTTTCTAGCTTATATAGGCAGTAACGTTATTAACTAGTACAACTTTGATGTATTATTTGAGTATATGATAAACCTATTTTTAGTCTTTGTTTTTAAGGGATTTCTTGTATCATTTTATTGATTTTTGCATATTATAATGAGATATTTAATTCAAATATGTGTTGAGTTACTGCAGGACAGTTGAAACATTGGAAAAAGGAGAAAATGACTTCAAAAAGTGAAATTTGGCCTTATTTTGAGTATGCATGCCCTTAAGCATTAGGTCCTGTATAACCGGAAGAAGCACGGCTTTAAGCACTAGGTCGTGCATAACCAATAGTGCTTCGTATGGGAAGCATGACCTCAAGTATTAGGCCATGCATAACAGTCTCCGCTTCATAAAATATGCATGACCTCATGCATAACTCTATTGCTTTCTTTTGTATATTGTTGTTTCCTATGTCTTTTGCTAACTAAATTCATAATCTAGGATTGTAATGTAGGACCTATTATGTGAACCCTATTTCACTATTGTCAATATAGTTTCTCAATTGTTCTTTTAATTATATCTTTGTGTTATTCTTACTGCTATTTGAGATCGATCACCCCATAATCCAAATTGATTAATTGTCATGATCAATACTTTTAATTGATAGATCTACGCATAGATTGAATTCTAGGGATTTGCATGACCAAATTAATACCTAAATTTCCAATCTAATTAATATTGATTAATCAACCTCTTTGCACTTAAAACCTTCTTTCTAGTTTATTTTTTCATGACCAGCAAAGGAATAAATTAGGGAGAAGGGGTTTTACAATGAATGACAAAATTTTGATTATTATTTTAAAAAGCATGATTAATAATTGAATAGATAATTGAGATTTAACTGAAATAGGAAAATAGGAGAACATAAAGATAAGTCTAAATTCATGACTCTAGGTCTTTTAATCTGTTAGAACCTTCATTATTCTCAAGTTCTTTTTGCTTTATTTATTTTTACAATTGAATTGCAACTCAAATCAATCTTTCGATTACTTGTCCTTTATAAATATATTATTTAGAAACCACTTTTAATTTTTAGGGTATGATAGCTAGACTTAAATTCATTATGTTGTGTAGGATACACTTGTCCTTAAGTGTCTGTATTTTACACATTGGTATCCCTCCAGCATTTGTATAGTTATCTTCATCTTTGTAAAGAACTACTATCACACGTGCAAAGTTGACAACACGCATAAGAAAAGTCAATGGTACTTGAGTAGGAATAAGTCATGCGTAATTTATGTCCTTCCAAGCATTCTCAACCATCTTGCGTAGTTCTTTAATGGCATCTTCCCTTGAGGTTTTATGTTGCTTCATATAGCATTGAATGCTTGAAGCAACATGTGTTCTCTCTTGCTCAAACTGCATAAACAAAATAGAAGAAAAAAAAATCAAATTTTAAACCTTTAAGTAGATTGTTAAATGAAAGGTGTTATCAAAATTATTATTAGGTCTTTTTCTCATAACTCTTTAAAAGTTTTTGAATGAGTAGTTATTCTTTAATTAACATATGGAGAAGTAAATGTGTTTCACCCATATTTTAAATTCAAATTACACTTTTGCATAAGTGGTCATATACAACCTACTCCTCGACACATTTTCTTTAATTAGGTGTATTTAATTTTATCGGTAGTCGCATAAAAAACTATGGCACATTCTCTTTTTAGTGAAATCCATCCACATTTAAGATATCAATCAACATAATATAATTATGAAACAATACATAACCTATGGTAGTAAATAAGTCTACCATAATTTGAAACAATACAAAATATAATGAGAAAAAAAGTGCATATAACATAAGTGTAAAACTATTTTATACCATCAGTTAATTATAACTCTCCATTTATGATAAAATAATTGAATTTTATACAATTATTTCAAAAGTCATTATAATGATAGATTATGATTAACTAATGGTATAAAATGATTTTACACTGAGTATTTTACTCAAATATAAAATAGTAAAACAAATTCATAAATCAATAGTAATATGTAATTAATAAAAGAACCAAGTTTTTTTTTATCAGCAAAAGGAAAGTACAACTCTGCCGAGCTATTCTAATAGCTACCCCTCCAAAACAGCCATGTATCTTGCCCAATACATAACAATATTGCATATGGTAGGATACAAAGCTTAACAAAATTTTTTTGCCATATATAACCTCAGCTTGATATTTTGTACAATCTATGTATTCTTATATGTTTATCAGTCTCCCTAACTTACTTCACTCAACACAGGTCCTCCCATATCCTTTCCTCCAAATCATTAATGAATCGGTCCTCCAAAGATGCATTCCCTTGGAAACAGAGCCCACTGATCAAATGGATGTGAGAACTTTTGATCCAAGACCATGCCACAAAAGAGATGTGTTGCATAAGTCATTATATGCTTTCCAAACATCAAGGATTTTTTTGCAGGAGAAAAAACAATGACCACGGGTTTCCTCAACTTCCAAACAGAAGGCACACAAGGATTGTTGGTCCCTAGGAATGATACCCTTGATACAAAGAATATCTTTAGTAGGAAGTTTGTTCAGCATTAGTCTCCAAATGAGAAAATTTGCTATAAATTAATTATTGAAAAAAAATAATTTTAACTTTATTGAGAAGTTAATTTTTTTTATTTTTTTCATATTTTCTTCTCTTTGTGTCCAAATATGCCTTAAGTCTAATGCTTTAACTTCACAACTTCTGTATCTCTTTTGTTCTAGCAAGATTCATTAATAGCAGCCACCACCCACACCTTTTGAAAAATAATTTAGCATAACTATTTTAATTTGTATATTTCATATAACTAATGGTTCTAAAATATAATAAATAAATATATTTGAATATATAAAATATCAAACATGTTCCAATACATTATATAAATTTTTTTTTTTGTGATTTCTTATAGATTTCATAACCAATTAGAGAAAGAGATCAAAGTGTGTTCAAAATAACGTGTAATTAGCATTTCAATAAATTAATATGTATTATGCACCAGTATCTATTCCTTCCTGATGAAGTTTAGATAAGTAACATGCATGCATGATAAAAATCAAAGTTAATTCTTTGGAAATAAGAAGCCAGAGTTAATTGTAATTTTTTTTTTTATGCAATCTACCTATTTTCATGTACCCTTTTGCCTCACACATGCATGATTAAACATATAAAATCTTATGTAATTTTAAAATTATTTAGTACTTCATTTGAAACGTTATTTTAACTTGTATTGTGTTTTTAAATCATATATTAATGTTAAAAATTAATGTGAAATTATAAATTAGACCTACAACTTTTTTTTCTAAACATTTGATATGAATTAATGATCATGAAATTGATGCATAAACTTTGCACACTACTAAAATTAGGCTATGTTCTAATAAATTTCTTCACAAAAACTTATAAATGAAGAAAATAAGAAGATAAAATAAAATAAATTTATTCTATAAACTAAAATTAGTTTATGAACAAACTAAAAACTAATTATTTTATAGTTTCTTGAAAATACTTTTTAACTTATACATAAGTTAATTTGAAGAGAAAAATGATGAATTGGAGATGTAAAATAATTTTACACAGCCACTCAATCACAACTCTTCATGTATGATAAGTCAATTCACTTTTATAAAATTATTTCCAAAATATCTAAAAAGGTGAGTTATTATTGACGGTAAAAATGGTGCATTAACATTAAATTCTAATTTTAATATATGTAAGAAAACTATTTAGGTGTCTTTGCTCCATGATCACCTTGTATTTCTTTCTCTCTCCTTTCAATTAAAAAAAAAAACAAAAATTGTATTTAAAATAATCATAAAAATAATTGTTGTCATAGATGATTTGAGTTAGAATATCATATTGTCCACGTGTTGAATGCGTATACAAATGTCATATATATAGATAGTACTTGTTTTGTCGCTGTTGTGTACGATGTAGACGAGGGAAAGTAACACCATGCAATGCAAGACAACAAACACAGACCTAACTATGTTGTGGACTAGAATAGAGAAAAAGAGGAAGAGTGATTACTCATCCATCAAATCAACACCATAGTAATAGTTGTAGTACTATGTAGGGTTTAGGTTTTACGAAGATTAATCAGTGGAGGACAAGGTACACTACTTCACCCGTGACGCAGCTGCTCTCGTTATTTGTCTTCTCAGCAACAAACTGTGCGCAAACATCACTCTCAGTCACGCGGGAGAACCTCTCACATTTTTCACACACCATCTGAATATGACGTGATTAGAATGCTGATTGGGAAGCGATTACTCACATTCATTGTGCTTCCATATTTGTAATGGCTAGTTTTCACGTTTACTCCAAGAAAAGCTGGCTCTCTTTCTACCTTCACTAAGAATTAAATAAAAATTTTGTTTTATCAAGTTATCCTGTATGAAATTATTTTACTTTCTTAAAACTCTTTTTTACAGTTTCCAACAAAATTATGCAGATGGGATTGAGGAGGGGTGAAGGAGATGAGGATAAAGATGTCATTTTATTTTTATTTTTTATTTATTAAATAAATATCTAATTTTAATCTTAACCATTAAAATATTTGAATATAAAATCTATGGTTAATAAGGATGGTTCACTCATTAATCATTGGATACACCTCTTCACTCTAACTTTCATTCTGATGGTGTCTCCACTGATAAGCTAAACTAGTGATAGGTAATTAGTTAAAATAATAATGTTTATAAGGACAACTTATACACTCTTTTCCCTTAAATCTACTTTTACATTTTTTACGAGACAAAACTTGGGTTATTCTTGTCCCTTAGTTTTGACTGGAATTTGGAGGTTTGTTTTAATAGTCACCAAGTCTCATCTCATTTTTTAGGAACGAAACCATAAAAGTAGTATATAAACTCTCACTTCCTTAACAATACACGTACCAAACCGTCTTTTACATAATATTGTAATTGAGAATTAGTAACTGTGTATCACTATAATGGATCAATCTAACTCAACTTTTAAAAGTTAGTTTATAAGGTGAAGATTATCTTTCATTTATATACTCTTGGGTTAAGTTCAATTTTTCCTTCAATTAATTTCTCGAAGGATTTCATTAATCAAATAGATTATAAAGCAAGTATTAGACCTTGCTACTTTTGGCTTACACAAATATTCTCATGCCACTTTTGATACACCTTTAATTTTTTCTTGAGATTGATTAATACCAAAATATTCTTTGGTCACTAAGTGACTCTTTAATTTTCATACAAAACTCTGAAAGAATACAATTTAGAAATAAGAGTTTGAAACAAAAGTCATTTATTTGTAAAGCCTTTAATTTTCTCTAACTAAACTAGAACCCCAATCCATAAATGTAATACTCTAAATCCAAACCATGAGCACAAACCCAAAATGCAAAGAAACGAAAAGGAATTTTATTATTCTCATACTCCTTTTCAATAAGTTTACACCCTTATTTTTTTATTTTATTTTTGAAAAAAAAAGTTCTAAATGAAAACATATTTCTGTTGTGATCAATACACAAGGAAACTTGTTCCCATTGTGCTATAAATGAAAATAGGAAGTGTGAATTCACTATACAGTATACACAACAAAAACAAGTTTATATTGTGTGTGAATATTCACAATACATAATAAAAATATTTCCATTATTTATGGTAAGTTTCAAACTCTTTACAACAATTGTCAGTATCAATTATTAAGTGGTATAACTGATAGAGTGTATTTTAACATAGTTTAAATGGTAGCTTTTATTTAGTGGGGTTCAGACCTCTTGGGGGACCACGATTTTTTTAGTATTTTATATTTAGCTTTCCCTTTTTACAATATTACATTACAAAACATTACTACATTGAATGAAAATCTCATATTTGCTCTTTTCTCTTCTCTTCTTTTCCCTTTCTCCCTCATCAATTCCGTGCAGCCCCTTTGCAGCCACCATGGAATCTTCATGGAGGGTTAAATCCCCTCTGTAACCCAAGAATCATATGCTTGGAGGTAAATATGAATTCCTCTATTTTCAATTTTGAATTTTGCCCCTTTCCCCCTTTTTCGAATTTTTAATTTTCTTGTTTAATGGATAATGATTAGATTAGGAAATTAAAATCTAAATTTGGGTCAATTACAATCGATTGATTGTGATTTAATACGATATGTGCTTGAATTTGGGAAAACTAAGAATGCAATAGTAATCTGAATTTTTTTCGAATAAATGTGAGGTGATTGCCTTAAATTTTGTATTGTTAGGAATTTCATGAATATGAATTTAACTTATCTTTGGTGGAATTGTGATTATTTCTTTATAAACATAGGTTCTTGAGTTGTATCTCTTTGATTTTATTTTGGTTTATTGTTTAGAAAGTTGTTATGTTGCTTTAATTTCTAAAAATCACATAAAATCCCCCTATTTTGAATTGAATACAAGGTATTTGATGAATTATATCTTTGAGAAAATGATTGAGTTAGCCTTATATTACAAAATTTATTAGAGAACTTAATTGCTTTTGACGGCGTGTTCGACGTGCTCCATTAATAACAATTGAATAATTTTAGTAAAATGTTGATTTATTTAAATAATATATTAATTTATTTATTTAATATTGGCACTTAAATTTTTTTGATTTAAAAAAGTCAAAATAAGTAAAGATAAGTGAGCATAATTGTATGAGTTAAGTCTAACATAATATGAAACAATACAGTGAAGATGAAACATTACAAAATAACTGAACATATAGTAAACAAGTCTATCATAATATGAAACAATACAAAATATAAAATAGTAAAATAAATTTGTAAATCAATAGTAATATGTAATTAATAAAAGAACTTAGTTTCTAACTTATATAGGCATGCAGGAACCTTATTAACTAGTACAGCTTTGATGTATTCTTTGAGTATCCCTCCAGCATTTGTATAGTGATCTTCATCTTTGTAAAGAACTTCCATCACACGTGCAAAGTTGACAACACGCTTAAGAAAAGTCAATGGTACTTGAGTAGGAATAAGGCATGCCTCATTTATGTCCTTCCAAGCATTCTCAACCATCTTGCTTAGTTCTTTAATGGTATCTTCCCTTGAGGTTTTATGTTGCTTCATATAGCATTGAATGCTTGAATAAACATGTTTTGACCCAGAACATTAATTATTGGTCTTTGGAGAAATTATTGGCATGTTGCTGGTGTGACCACAGCAGTTCTAGCCAATGTTGGCATGACACGTGACAAAATTGAACTCTCCAACATAAATTCTTTCTGCTTAGAGCATCTCCAGTAAAAAAAACTTCTCTTTGGGTTCTTAAATAGGACTAATCTCTCAAACCCAACACCTTTACAAACTTGACTAAATAAGCCTACCAATAAATCTACATTCTTACTATTATAGATAAGTTGTTTATTTTTTTTATTTTTTTTTGTAGATAACTAATGTTTGAATAATATTATTAAATCTATTAGACCAAAGAAAAATCCCATGCTAGGAAAAACGCGTACCTATTTTTGACTAAATCAAAACGAGGAACCATAGTCTCGAGTCAACTCATCCTGACATCCTGTGTTATGGCTTATGAATTGTTGTGATAAGCTTAGCTGCATCCATATCAAAATCCAAATAAGCTGCTATTCAATGGGGATATTTCCTTTCATGATTATTGTTGCTTACATGCTTGTTCCTTCTCTGACAAGTTCCGCAGCTATCATAACTGTATCAAAGTCTATCAGCGACGGCGAGTCTTTAGTGTCCAAAAGTGGAGAGTTTGAGCTTGGTATTTTCAGTCCCGGTAATTTCACAAAACGTTACCTTGGAATTTGGTATAAAATTATACCTATTCAACAAGTTGTCTGGGTCGCAAACGGGGAAAACCCAATTAATGGAACCTCAGGCATCTTTACATTGAACAGCACAGGCAATCTTGAGATCAGACAAAATGACTCTGTTGTTTGGGTTACAAACTATCAAAACCGAGTTCATAACAGAAGTAAAACTGATTGCAAAGCTTCAACATCGAAATCTTGTAAAGCTTCTTGGTTGTTGCATTCGAGGACAGGAAAAAAATACTAGTGTATGAATACATAGTTAATGGAAGCCTAGACTCCATTTTTAGTGAAATAGGAAGAATGCTTACATTAGGTGCACTTGTGTTGTTTTACTTCAGTCATAATTAGCGGCTAATTAATCTTGAATATCAAATATTGAATAACATATTTGCTTTGCAATAACACAAATAGGCTAAAAGGTAAATTACTAGATTGGCCTCGACGCTTCCAAATTATATTTGGAATTGCTTGGGGGATTTTGTATCTCCATCAAGATTCCCGATTAAGGATAATTCATAGAGATCTCAAAGCAAGTAATGTTTTACTCGATGAAAAGTTAAATCCAAAAATATTAGACTTTGGAGAATAGCTAGAGCTTTTGGAGGAGACCAAACTGAAGGAAACACAGACAGAGTAGTGGGAACATAGTAAGTGTGTATCTATCTAAATTGCATTATATTTATTTATTTGTACGTCATGTGAATTTTTTCTCTAATTATTTCTTGTAGTGGATGCCCCTGAGTATGCTTGTGATGGGCTATTTTCAATCAAATCTGACGTTTTCAGCTTTGGTATTTTGTTGTTGGAGATTGTATGTGGGACCAAAAATAGAGCTCTCTATCATGGAAACCATACTCTTAACCTTGTTGGTTATGTAAGCACTCAAATAGCATATTATATATCTATGCCAAAGTTTAAACCGATTAATAAACCTTTTTTCTTCTTTTATGTTTTAGGCATGGACACTTTGGAAGGAGCAACATGCTTTACAGTTGATTGATTCAAGCATAAAGAACTCATGTGTTGTTCCAGAAGTACTGTGATGCATCCATGTTAGTCTCTTGTGCGTGCAACAATACCCAGAGGATAGGCCAACGGTGACATCCATAATTAAAAATTAAAATGAGATGGAACTAATTGAGCCAAATGAGCCTGGTTTCTTTCCAAGGAGAATTTCAGATGAAGGAAATTTGAGCTCAAATCAAAACCAGATGACTTCAAATGATGAATTAACCATTACCTCATTAAATGGCCGGTGAAAATTATTTAGCCAGCTGAACATGTTGCACCTACAATGCACAATTTGCATTGCACGTACATTCAAGTCCAAAGTACTATTGTTTCAAAACTTGTTTAGTTTTTCTGATGTATATCCATATAGTTGCTTATAAAAATTTAATCACAAAGCCCTGTTTTTCTTTGAACAAACAACTGATATTAGAGATAATGGCATCTTGTTCTACAATAAGAAGTTTGTAAAAGATACATGCTGTAGTAATGGCTTCACTCTACCTGCAGACTCCATGACTATGTGGGGGAACCTGTGCTAGAAATTTCATGTTAGTCAGTTATTGGTGCAACAACACTTGAGATGCCTACCATGACCTTGGTTGTTGTAATCTTAGGGAGTAAGATAGAATTGGTTAAGCATAAAGTATTAAGGGATAATAACAAATTCAGTTTTGATCTTATTAAGGGATAATAACAAATTCAGTTTTGATCTTTGTAATTTTAAATTACTGTTTTATTATTCTTAGCTTGTTGTTAGTTCTTATCTTTAGCCTAGTTTAGCTGGTTGTTGGGCTAGTTGTTACAGCTGAAACAAACTTTCTTTATGTGTATTCTCTTTCTATAAAAAGGGTGTTATTCATCTTTTAATCAATAAGAAGAATTACCCTTCTCTTATATGGTATCAGAAGTACACGATCTAATACCTCTTTATCATGGCTTCTGAAAATTCCATCATTCCAAACCCCATGGACCCTTCCACACCTTTCACTCATATCCAAGTCCACAATGCTATTAAGCTCACCTCCACTAACTATATTGCATGGAAAACCCAGCTTCAAGCCACCTTACTTGGATATGACCTATGGAAATATGTTGATGGTTCTTATCCTTCCCCGCCGCCATCTATCACTGATGCAAATGGTGTCCTCACTGTCAACCCTGCTGCCTTGTCATGGTTTCGCCAAGATCGTTTGATTTTTGGTGCTATTGTTGGCACACTATCTCATGATATTGTTGCTCTTGTCTCACAAACAAAGACAACAGCAGAAGCATGGAACGTACTTGCTACTACATATGCTAATCCATCTCGTGGTCATTTTAAACAAATAAAAAGCAATCTCAGCCAGATTACTCACACCACTCAATCCATTACTTCGTACATGCAATCTATTAAGCAGTGTACTGATCGTCTTGCTTCCATGGGCAAACCAATGGATCACGAGGATATTATTGAAAAGGTACTATCTGGCCTAGATTATGAACAATATAAATCTGTTATTGATGCTGTTAATGCTTGTGATAACCCCATCACCTTTGAAGAACTTCATGAAAAACTCATCACTAAAGAGATCTCGGCTTCTCTTAAAGTTCTTCCCTCCAACTTCCCTGCCACTGCTAATGCTGCACAATATCGTGTTAAAGCATCATCAACTCTTGGTTCCTCTCAGCAGCCATATCATCAACCTCCTGATGTTCGTGTTTCTAGGCAGTCACGTCCTTATCTTGGAAAATGCCAATGGTGTAGGGAACAAGGCCATTCCCTCAGTAACTGTTCTTCATTCAAGAACAAATTTCCTACTATCACCATTCCTCCTACTGCTTCCAATCGTCCGGTGCACCAGGTTATCAACCACGAGTTCATGCTCCACAGGCACATGTCGCCATTGCTATGAATCCTTCCTCGAATAGTTGGCTGCTTGACAGTGGTGCCTCACATCATGTTACTAATGATCTCTCAACTTTATCACTTCATGCACCCTATAGCGGTATTGAGGAACTGGTAATAGGTGATGGTTCCTCACTTCCAATCCAGAACACAGGTTCCTTTGATTTATCAACTTCTTCTACAAAATTCACTTTTTCAAATGTCTTGCATGTCCCATCCATTGCCCGCAATATTTTATCTATCTCCAAGTTTTGTCAAGAAAATAACACTAGTATTGAGTTCTTACCATTTTTCTTTCGTGTCAAGGAGCTTTCTCAGGGTCGCATTCTCCTCCAAGGTCCAACTAAAGATGGTGTTTACGAGTGGAATCCACCTTTGCCTCGTGCTTTTGTCTCAGTCAAGTTACCTACACATGATTGGCATCATCATCTAGAGCATCCTTCGTTGTCTGTTCTTAGGATTTTGAATTCTAGCTTTGGTTTATCAATTCCGCAATTTCCTTTGTCTAATTGTAATGCATGCAATACCAATAAAAGTCATAAACTACCATTTTCTCTTTCATCTCTTACCTCTCAACGTCCTCTTGAACTTATTTTTTCGGATGTTTGGACTGCACCATTATACTCATTTGATAACTATAAATACTATGTGATATTTGTTGATCATTATACTCATTTTTGGTCCACTGCTCTATCCACAGCCACCTATTTGATCAATCATTTACCAACTCCCACTCTTCACAATATGTCACCTTATCTCAAGCTCTTTGGTCATGTCCCACATTATCAAAAACTTCGCAGTTTTGGGTGTCTTTGCTATCCTTGGTTACGACCTTACTCATCTCACAAACTTGATCCTAAGTCTCTTGTGTGTTCATAGGATATTCCTCCTCTCAAAGTGCATATCATTGTCTTCATCCATCTACTAACCGTATATATACATCAAGACATGTGAAATTTGTAGAAGATGTTTTTCCTTTTGTTGACTTATGCAGGAATGTTGACTCATCACAATCATCCCCTATTGAGGACTGGACAGTTCTCAATGTTCCTATCATAACCACGGTGCAGCCTCTTGTTGCAGTTTCTTCAGCACCTTCTCCACTTGCTTCCGCTACTGCCTCATCATCAAATCAACAATCTCCCTCCATCTCCAATTTGCCACCTCAAATCTCACATTCTTCTCCACCTCCACCCTCAAGGACCATAGTTACACGCCTTAAAAATAACATACACAAACCTAATCCCAAGTATGTCAACACCACCACACTTCAGCCTTCTCCAACCGAACCACACAACATAACTCAGGCTTTTAAGAATCCTCAATGGCGAGATGCCATGACTATAGAATACCAAGCCCTCATTCACAATCAGACATGGGATCTTGTGCCACCACATCCTTCACAAAATTTGGTTGGCAACAAATGGGTTTATCGCATCAAATACAAACCTTCTGGTGCTATTGAATGCTACAAAGCTAGACTTGTAGCAAAGGGGTTTCATCAATGAGCAGGTATTGATTTTTCAGAGACCTTCAGTCCTGTTATCAAGCCAACAACTATTCGCTTGATCTTGTCCCTAGCAGTAATGCATGGCTGGTCCATTAGACAACTTGATATTAATAATGCTTTCCTCCAAGGATCTCTCAAAGAAGATGTCTATATGTCACAGCCTCCTGGTTTTCTAGACAAAGATCATCCTACTCATGTGTGCAAGCTTCGTAAAGCAATCTATGGCCTTAAACAAGCCCCACGAGCTTGGTACAATGAGCTTAAGTCTTTTCTTCTTTCATTTGGGTTCATTAACTCAATTGCTGACACTTCTTTATTCTTGTATCATAGACAAGGTCAGACATTCTACTTACTTGTTTATGTAGATGATATAATTATCACTGGGCCTTCACCCAATGCATTGCAGGAGCTCATACAGTCATTAGCTTCACGATTTTCTTTGAAAGACTTGGGTCCATTGTCTTACTTTCTTGGAGTTGAGGTTTTATCTCATCCTCATGGCTTGTTTCTTAGTCAACAGAAGTATATTGGAGACCTTCTAGCTAGAGCTAATATGACTCTTGCTAAATCAGTGTCAACTCCAATGGTAGCTCATCCTCCTCTCACTGTCGCAACTGGTACTGCATTATCCAACCCCACTGACTATCGTGCATTGGTTGGAAGTTTGCAATATTTATCTCTCACTCGTATGGATGTTGCTTTTGCGGTAAACAAACTCTCTCAATTTATGCATAAGCTAACTGACTTGCACTGGGCAGCCCTTAAACGCCTGCTATGTTATTTGAATGGCACCATTGATAGTGGACTAGTTCTTCATAAAAACTCACCACTTTGTCTTCATGCCTATACTGATGCGGATTGGGCTGGTGATCGTGACAATTATCTTTCCACTACTGGTTACATTGTTTATCTTGGCCGAAATCCACTATCTTGGAGCTCCAAGAAGCAACAAGGTGTTGCTAGATCATCCACTGAAGCTGAATTTCGTGCTGTTGCATCAACCACTGCTGAGCTTCTTTGGCTCCAATCCTTACTAACTGAGCTTCGTGTTTCCTTACCATCCTTTCCAACAATCTATTGTGACAACCTAAGTGCTACACAGTACTCAAAGAACCCAGTTTTCCATTCAAGAATGAAGCACTTAGCCCTAGCTTTTCATTTTGTGCGTGAACAAGTTCAACTTGGGAAGCTTCGAGTTCAGCATATTCCTGGTGATGATCAGCTAGCTGATGCACTAACTAAGCCTCTTGCCTTAGCTAGACTATCAACGTTGCTGTCCAAGATTGGCCTAGTCTCCAGACCGTCCATCTTGAGGGGGGATATTAAGGGATAATAACAAATTCAGTTTTGATCTTATTAAGGGATAATAACAAATTCAGTTTTGATCTTTGTAATTTTAAATTACTGTTTTATTATTCTTAGCTTGTTGTTAGTTCTTATCTTTAGCCTAGTTTAGCTGGTTGTTGGGCTAGTTGTTACAGCTGAAACAAACTTTCTTTATGTGTATTCTCTTTCTATAAAAAGGGTGTTATTCATCCTTTAATCAATAAGAAGAATTGCCCTTCTCTTATATAAAGAACATAGTTCATTTTTCAAAGAGGAATTCAGATGAAGGATATTTAAGCTCCAAGGAAAACGAAACCACTTTAATTGATGAATTAACCACCGTGTCATAAAATAGCCAGTGAATTATTGAGTCACCTACATATATGGCACTATCTTATAAAAGGGTTAACTTCTAGCTTTTCATGCTTGATTTTAACAAACCTCTTAACAACTCAGTGGCAGTGCTTGATCTTATTTGCCCCTTGATATTGAATGTTGCAATTTCATCATTGGCCTATGTTTTTATCTTTTGATTCTTGTTCATTTACTAATAAGTGCTAGGCCGTACATCAACACAGTATTTCAGAAATTGGTTTATTTTAAAAACTCTGAAATTTAGATTTCAAAAATCAAGTCTTCAAGTGACAGATTTGAAAAGTTAAATGGAACATTGACATATTATTAGAAAGTGATATGCAAATATATCCTGCCAACATGTGAATATAGTTAAATTGAGTTATATATATGACCGATTGACCGTATCATATCGATAGTTGAGGTGCATCAGAGAAACTTGTAATTCAGTTGGAAGTTATTCCAAAATCCAAACACTGGCTTTGCTCTTCTTGTCTAAATAATAGAACAGATATTGCTACTTTGCCAGGCTTTTCTATTTATATCCTCTTTGTTTTGTAATATATATATTGTGTCGTTACAACTTCTACTTTGTTTTTTTGTTTAAAACTGTGTAAATAGGTTATATATTTGCAAACAATTTTGTTATTGAAATGAATTGCAGATGTTATTAACTATAAAAGTGATGATGATGAACAAAATATTGCAGACATTTCAACAGGAAGCTAAAGATGAAATGTCAGGAAAAGGATGAAAATGCTCCATTTAGATCAAGCATCGATTTTCATAAGAGGCTTACAAAAATCCAGTAACAAGAATAAAAAGCTAGTGCTGATATGCAGGTGACTCGTTAATTTTCACAAGCCATTTAATGAGGTAATGGTTAATTCATCATTTGAGGACATATGATTTGGATTTGTGCTTACATTTCCTTCATCCAAAATCTTCTTTGGAATGAAACCAGGCTCTTTTGGCTTTACCAGTTCTGTCTCACTCCCTAACATTTGAATTAGGGAAGTCATGGTTGGCCTGTCCTGTAGGTATTGTTGAACGCAAAGAGACTAACTTCGATGCATCGCGGCACTTCTGGGATCACACATGACTTTTTTATGCTTGGGTCAATTAACTGTAAAGCATTTTGCTCTTTCCAAAGTGTTCATGCCCGAGCATAAAAGAAGAAAAAATGATAATTATTCATGTTTAAACTTGACATAGATAAACAAAAAGTTAATTGAGTTCTTACATAACCAACAAGGTTAAGAGTCTGGTCTCCATGAGAAAGAGCTCTGTTTTTGGTCCCACATATAATCTCTAATAATAAAATACCGAAGCTGAAAACGTCAGATTTGATCGAAAATAGCCTGTCAACAGCATACCCCCGAGCCATGTATCCACTACAAGAAAAAGGAAGTAAAACATTTGCATGACAGAAAAATAAATAATAATTAATGTATATATATTAGACAGACACTCACTATGTTACAACAATTCTATTTGTGTTTCCTTCAGTTTGGTCTGCTCCAAAAGCTCTGACAATTCCAAAATCTGATATTTTCGGATTTAACTGTTCATCGAGCAAAACATTACTTGCTTTGAGATCTCTGTGAATAATTCGTAATCACGAATCTTGATGAAGATACAAAAGACCCTTGCTATTCCAAATGTTATGTGGAAGAATCGAGGCCAATCCAGAAATTTGCCTTTTACTTGATCTGTTTTTTTTTTTTTCTCAAAGCAAAAATGTTATTCAATATAAGATTCATAAACTGTCAAATGTGACAGTTAAAATTAAAAAAATTAAAAAATACTTAAGTGCATCTAATCAAAGCATTCATCATATTACATACCAAAAATGAAGGAGTCTAGGCTGTCATTGACCATATATTCATATACTAGTATTTTTTCTTGTCCTTTAATGTAACAGCCAAGAAGCTTTACAAGGTTTCGGTGTTGAAGCTTTGCAATCAGTTTTACTTCTGTTATGAACTCGGCTGTTCCTTGTCCAGAACTCATTGAAAATCTCTTAACAGTAATTTCTCGTCTGCTAATTTACCCTACATAATTGTATGCATTTGAGTAGATGTTTTCCATAACAATAACTCATCCCTTGACTCTAGTCGTTTTCTTCTGTTAAGTACTTAAATATTGAATTACTTTATACACAGGTCCAAAACCACCTTGTCCAATGGCAGATCCAGATCTCCTAGCTGGCTTTTGATGTTATCTTTAGTCTTCGACTTTTCTATTCAACAGAAGAATGGAATAAAGCATTCAGTAATATGCAATATTAAGCATGAGAAGGGATTGGAACTGGTTTAAATACATAAATAATGCAATTTTCAATAAGAGAAGCAAACAGAAAACATATTGTGTGAGCTTAATTTAATTATTTTATTTGGGACTCAGGTAATTAAATCCATGAGAGTCATTGCCATGTTAAAAAGAAACCTGGGCTCAAATTCCTACGCTACAACTACGAGTGCTTCCTGATAATTTGAAATGTATGTTTCTAACTTTCAATTTAAAAAGATATACATATAAAAACTGTTACCATGATTTTAGTGAGAATAATATGAGTGCATAATTTACCAATTACCAGCAATGTTCCTTCAGATTCTGTATGTGACAAAAATGCAACATAAAAGTATCCCACTGGTTGCAGCAACAGTGGTAGCAATTAAAACCTGCAGAACATCTCAACCTTATTGGAGGCGTACATGAGATCATTTGTAGTGACATAATTGAATAAGCCTGAGACGTGTGACAACTCTCATAACGTTGTGATTAATGCAAACATTTTCTTATTGATAACGTACGTTGATCAGTAGAGGAAAAATATAAAAGCACTTTTTCAACCAAAAAAAAAAAGAAGGCAGTATTGAAAATGCTCAACATAAATAATTATCATGTTATGTTACATAAATTCATGAAATAGATCGGTGATAAATAATTAAGCTTCTAGCTTTTACATGCAAGCATCTTATTAACTAATAAAGCTTTGATGTAATCTTTCATTAACCCTCCAGCATTTGTATAATTATCTTCATCTTTGTAAAGCACGTCCATCATGCGCACAAGGTTGACAATACGCAAGAGAAAATTCATTGGTACTTGAGTAGGGTTAAGGCATGCCTCATTGATGTCTTGCCAAGCACTCTTAACCATCTGATGTAGTTCTTTAATGGCATCTTGTCTTGAAGTATTATGTTGCTTCATATAGCATTCAATTCTTGATGCAATGTGTTCTCTTTCCTGTTCAAACTACATAAAAAAAAAAAAAAAAAAAAGAAACATCCTAAAGAAACCAATATTTAATCGTTGAAGTAACAATTGGTATTACCAAAAATAGTGGGATGACTAGATGTTTTAACATAGGTAAATTAATAGTGTCTTCTCTTCCATGTTTTAAACTCAAATTGCTTTTGTATGAGTGGTCATACGCAACCTAGTAGCTCAATTAATATTTGGATTCTCTTTAATTTTGAGTGAAATTAAAGAAGATTTTGAAAAAGAAAATGAGTGTCTAATATGTACCTCATTTCCAACAATGTCATCCATAAGCCTACTAATAATTGAAGCAGCTACCACAATTTTTGGGTCAGTCGTTGCCCATATAAGAACCTCCTCTGTTATATCTTTCATGCCAACAAAACATATGGTAGTCACCAAAGCGTAACCAGCTGATACACTTCTTACTTTCATGTACTCCTCTATTGTTGGTGTATGATTGCAATGAAGCCATCTTGCCTCAGCCATGTGACCCTTGACTAGTCTTTTCATCTAGAATTAAGTACAAATACATTAATATTTATAAACATCTTCCATACTTTTGATTCGTTATATATAAGAAGATTTTGTCACACACTGCAGGTATCTTAATAATAGGTTTGGAAAGTATGAAAATTAAGATTTACATTAAAAGGTGCAAGTGCTTAGTCATAATTAATAGCAATATTTTAGCAGACAAAAATAGACTTTTTTTTTCAAATGAGCAAAAATATCTTAATGATGAGCAAAGATATAAGTGTTGAAGTCCTAAATGGCATTTCCCATAAAAAATAAACAAGTCCTAAATGGTATAATTGGTACAATAGAAATGTGCAGTCAGTAGATCGAATTGAGTCATGTTTGATCAATTGTCAAGTTGAGTCTTCGGATATATATATTATATATCAAACTTCAAACTAAGCATGTTTTGCAATCGACATTATTCGCAATTGTAACATGACTGGTTAGATTCCTAGAATAAAAACAAAAACAATTTTTATACACATTTAAGTAAACATAGAAAAGATATTCATATTCTAAACTCTTCCACACTTCAAAACCATTAATTAGGAAATAAAGGAAATGCACTTTATATTTTAAAATGAAAAATTAAGAAACAAAAAAAAAAGTCAAATGGTATTGAGATTCACTTAACTTAATTAATTTTTAAAGTATCAATCGAGAAAATAATCTCAGAAAAAAATAATTGATAACAATTGCAAAAGGTTAAAAATATTAATAAAAAAATAACTATACCTCTTTCTTAGCATACTTGATGCAATATATTTTTCCTTGCTTTTTCATCTCTTCCTCTATTTCTTCAAAAACATTCAAAATTGCCATATAACAAACTTTCATGTATTCTGGGAGATCAACCAAACAACAAACATCCCATCTGCTAGTCATTAGAAAATTGAGTTTAACATATTTAAAGAAATAGACTAAACATATAATGCTATATATGTCATTTTGATGTGTCTAACCTCTCAATTGCATTGGTGAAAAGCTCAAGTTCGTCAATGGTTCCATAAGCATCATACATGTCATCAATGACAGAAGCTAAAGCAATTACTTTTGTTGTTATCCTTCTAGCAAGAGAATATTGTGGCTCAAAGTATATTCCCAAAATCCTAAAGTAACATTCTACAATCCTATCTCGTACAAATGGCAATTTCGCCGAGACATTTAAATCCTTAATCCACCATCTGATCATCACCAAATCTGATATTAATTAATTTCTAAAAAAAAGGATCTTACAAATGAAATTAGAGACCATATTTAATTTTTGAGAAAGATATATTACTTGGTCAAATTGTTAACCTCTTTCTGATGTAGCTCCTGCAGGATATTAAAATCTAGTTTTGCAAATATTAGCAAATTTTCATTATGTGAAGGATCTTGTTGGTAGAAAGACATATAATATGCTGCCTCCAGCCTAGGCAATCCCTTGTGAAGTGATCGTCTTAAGCTATGCTTCACTTGTGCAGCCATAGAAGGACTTAATTGGGTAGTTAGAGACTTAGTTAACTGAATAAGAGTGAAATTATGTGCTTCTTCAAGTATCTCCTCTCCATGAAATCTTAGTTCAGATGCTTCATACAAGCTCAACATTCCTTGTATATCATTGGCTACCATTTCTCTAAAGTTTCCAGTTTGGTCTTTGAATTTGCAAAATACATCTATTTAATAGATAAACAAAATGCGTTAATTCCTCTCATGTTATACGTCCTTTATTATGGAATATGGATGCTATCATCTCACAATGCATATTTAAAATCAAACTTATTTTTTTCCTCTAAGCATGACTCAACTGCACCTCTATATATAGGCATAAATAAAGACATTAGTTCTTGATGTAATATGCAAATGCACCGTCCCTAGTATATATACCTAAGTAGAAAATGAGAAATTTAATCTCATCACAGTGAGTTAAAATATGTTAATGTTTGGTTGAAATGTAAATTTGGTGCAATACTCATATATAATAGATACCTGATGAAATGTGATATCCTTGTTGCCTAAGCAATCGAAAGAGTAAAGCCACCTGATGAAGATCATCATCATGAGTTATGATATTATTGTCCCTTGTTGAAATGTCATAAATTTGGTGCAATGCTTCCTCAATTTCTTGTTCAAAATGGTATGAAACACTTAAGCGCTGTACCGAGTCAATAAAGTTTAATTTACAAGAGAAATTGTCATCAATAGGAGAGACAAGCATCTTCCTCATGTCCTCTTTTAATAGTTGTACTTGATTAATGTGACCATCAACTTCCTGCAAGTAGTTATCAAAATCTAGCATATGAAACATCACACTAATTTTGGCAAAAGTCAATTAATATAGTGAAGTTAAGAGATCAAAACTTTAAAACCATAAAGTAAAAAGAATTAAGGACCACATGCATTTATATATAGACGCACTAAGTAGCTAAACTACTAGCTCCAACAAATGGTTATATATATAATACTTCATTTAAATTATTTTATATTAGCAATATTGTGCTGATAAATAAAATACAAGTGTTAATTAATTAATGGGAAATTAAAAATTATACTTATGTCTTTTCTTTATAAATTTATGCAAACATATCATCATCATCATGAAATTTAGTATATAGATTCATAAATTAAAACTGGTACACTACCAAAAATTATTTCAAAGCAAATTCGACATCTTAAAGTAAACAAATCTTGATGTGTAAAAAGATACATTAGACATAGAATGAGGTATGCACACGTTTGTACCGTGGAACTAGGAACAAGGGAAAGGAAATAATCTCCCCAAATAGTAGGATGAAAATTTGCAGTGGGTCGAGTGAAGTTTGAAGGAGGCTTTATATCATGGCAGAAAATTGGAAATGAAGATGCTACATTAGACATGCTCTGCTTTCTAGTATATATATTTTAGGGACTGTTTTGGGAATAAAGAGAGGCTGATTTCTGTAGCTGTGAAATGTTCAACACCCAACTCAGTCAATTTATAGGAAACCAAAAATAGAAGAAATGATGGTTACAAAGTGTATTATAGCATGACATTTTGGTGCGTATTTTAGTTTTGTTGTGCACCGCTATTTCATAACGTGCTTAATTAATAACTATAGTTGATGGATGATCCTTGTGCTTAAACTATGAGAAACTATTATATATCATTTTCTTTAGTTTTTGAAATCCATTTCCTTTGTTTTTACACGATTCATTTTCTTCTGTCTGTTTCCTACTTTTCTTTTTTGTTTTCTCTTTTCTTGAATATTCTTTTATTACATCTTTTTTTCTTTTTAATGTTATGTTTCTTTATATATTTTTTCTTTTTATATTTATTTTTTATTTTTATAAGAATATTAATAATTATATTATGAAATTGAATTTTTAAAACTAAACATTAATTTAAATTTAATTAGTTAATATATTATATTTTAATATTTTTATTAAATTAATTATTAAATATATATTTATATCAAAGTAAATTTTTAATATCTTCGTCCATAATCAATAATATTTTAAATTGATTAAGTTTTGATTTTCTTTATTTATGTCATAAATCACAAGTTTTATATAATAAATAAAATAAAGAAAATTTTATTTACAATCAACAATATCATTCGATGCTTATTTTATAGTTGATGATTTCTTATTTGTTTTATGTTCATAGAAATTGTTTTTTTTTATTTATTGTCCATCTTATTTATTTACTTATATTTATAATTTATAATATATGTATTTATATGTAATATTTTTTGAATACTTATTTATGTATTTATTTTATTATCTCATTTAGTTATACATATTTTTTAGAAAAAATATCTATTTGTAGAATAGTGAACTGACGGTATAAAATTATTTTATATCGTTAATCAATCATAACCTTTTATTTATAATAATATAGTTGACTTTTATAAAATTATTTCAAAAGTTATTACAACGATTAGTTGACTTTTACTCTTACTTATTTTCTTTTATTATGAAAAAGTATTTATCGATGCACTCAATAAAAAATATCATGGAAAGAAAGCTTATTTTATGGTTATTAATTTCTTATTTGTTTTATGTTTGTTGAAATTATTATTTATTCTATACTATTGATAATCATGTAGTATTTTATAATATTGGCCTATTATTTTACTTTTTATTCTTAATTATTATATATTATAGTATTTGGAATATATGTATTTTAAAGAATAACAATGTTTTTAAGAATCAAATCTACGTAGCATCAAATGATATAAATGACTTTATTATGTTTTTTTTTTAGTTTAATTTTGTTCATCTAGATTAAGTAAAAAAAATAATTTTTAATTTGATTTAAATCTAATATTTTAGTTAAACAGAAGAATAAAACATTTTAATCTAATCAATTAATCAAATATATAAAAACGTAAATCTAAGAATTTTAAGTATAAAAAAAATTAATAATAGAATAGAACTAAATTTTCTTGACTTAAAAAAACAATGAATTAAAGCTGAGTAAAAAAATATAGATAAAATATTTCTCAAATTAAATAGATGATGCAGGAAATATATATATATATATATATATATATATATAGTATGATATCTATTACGGTAGATACTTGTGTACGTTGTAGACGAGAAAAGGAGGGAAAGTAACACCTAAAACAACACGGTCAAATAGTGTACGTACGCTGTAGACACTGGACCCATGAGATAGGTGGTGATCCATCGAAAAAGAAACAACGTTTGTAAGAGCATATATAACGACCCCGATTTTTTTTTTAAAGAATATATATGATTACATTGTCAACCAAATAATATTAGTTTTCTTTTTTTATATTAATTTAGTTATAATTGATTTGATAATGAGTTAAACTTATTTATTAACCATCGCCAATGAATCACACTAACAAATGTTTTTTTTTATATTGCTATTACTCATGTGGTTTCAATTTTTATAACTTTGATTATTCCGTGCATATTAATATGTAAAATTTTAAAAAATACAATATATATTGAAAAACAAATCTTATCAGATGTGATAATATTGTTGAGTTTTTTTTAAAAAAATTATCAATGTTTACCTTTTTTCTGTATAAATATATTTTAGATGATATATTCTTAAATTTTTTTAAAAAAACACATAATTATAAATATTTTATATAAGTTAATACTTATATTTATGATAAATCTATATGTGTAAAAATAAATTTTATTTTAGTCTTTAAAAAAAATAACATAAAAATTAACCCCTTAATTTCAAATTCTGCCTCCGTTCACTGACGAGAGAAAACGTCAATTAATCTGTGGACGAGGTACAGTACTACTTCACCACCCGTGATGCATCTACTCTCGTTTTATTTTCTCAACAAACATTGTGCAAACTGCAAACATTACTCACGGTCACGGGAAATCTCTCACATTTTGTAAATGTAGTTTACATTATAAAAATAATATAAAAATCATTGAGTAAATCTAGTTTCCATTATAAAAATACTATAAAAATCATTGAGTGTGTTAATCAATTAATAATAATAGAAAGATGATGTATCTCAAAATTCAAAGCTATCAATCTTACATAAATACATGATCCCCTTCACTATAGGTGTCTTCTTTTTTTTGCTGGTTACTATAGGTGTCTTCTATTGCTACCAGCTTGTATTTTCTTTCTCTCTCCTTTCAAATTTAAAAATAAAATTAATTTTGTATTTAAAATGATCATAAAAATAATTGTTTTCATAGTTGGTTTGAGTTAGAATGTATCTTATTGTCCACGCTTTGAATGCGTATACAAATGTCTATTACGCTATACATAGATATTTGTGTTGTGTATACTGTAGACGAGTGGAAAGTAACACCATCCGTAACGGATCAAGAAACTGTAGCAGGGTGAACTAAAGTTTTTTTTTAATTTTTTATTTTTTATAATAAAAAATAATAATTCTTTATTTGTGATTGATTTATGATATATTAAAAATCTATTTTCAGGTCTTTGTCTTTAAATAAATGATTGAAACAATCACAAATTAATTTTTTTAATTGATTCTCGTGAGTGATTCACAAAGTAAATCATTTTTTAAAATATTTAAGAAATATATTATTGTTTAAAATACTTTTATATATATATATATTAGGAGCTAAGATGGCAAAGGAAAAATTATTAGGGAACAAATATAAAATTGGAGTATATAAGACCTAAAATATATTTTAATCAATTTTTTTAATACAATTATTAAAATATTTATTTTTTATAAAATTATTTAACAAATAATAATTGCACCAAAATTTTTTTAACAAATAATAAATTTAACAAAAATATGTATTATTGCTTATAAAAGTAGAGATAGAGTCTACTATTAAAAGAAAATTAAAGAAATCTTAATAAAAATATATATTTTTATTATAATTTTTTTTCTTATTTATATTTTTAAAATGCATCCGTCTCTGAACACCATGCAAGACAACAAATACTGTACTAACTATAGTGCAAAGATATTTATGTTGTGGACTGGAATAGAGAAAATGAAGAATTTAAGATTTAGTATACGACGATTAATCAGCAGAGGACGAGGTACACTACTCCACCCGTGACGCCGCTGCTCTCGTTTTTTTGTCTTCTCCGCAACAATATATGTGCTTCATGAACATTCATATATGTCCTTCACCGATGAACTATCAATTTAAAATATAATTCTTTTAACAAAAATCCATTTTATGCTCACCCTTTTCAGTGGTTGCCAGATTCATCTTCCAACATCGTCCAGACGTCGTGAAGTAAATAGATTTTTCTGGGGTGTTTGGTCATAGATCACGAATGTTTCTCAACTCATATAGTTAAAGACAAATTTCGCATAGTTTGTAACTAGCTTATTGCCTCTCATCTAAAAGAATTTTAAATTTTACGGATAATAAAAATTAAATAAGAAATTTCTCGTTAAATAGGGACGGAACTACTTGTAGCTAAGGGGGCTTGGCCACCCTGCATTTTTTTTTAGCATATATAAATGATATTTTTTATTATTGTTTTTTAGTTAATAGAATTTTAATTTAAAGATAATACTAGTATTTAAATATTAATTATAAAATACTAGCATTTTATTTTCTTTCTATAGTTTATGAGATTTTGTAGATGAATGTTTTATTTTCCTTTTTTATAATAAAGACAATATTATTTTTTAGATAAATATTTTATTTCTATTTTTATATTCTTTACTTTAGATAGTTATATTATTTTCTTTATAGACAAATATATGAGTATTGATTCTTTTTCTTTTGGTCAGCCTTTTCTTTTTATAATTTATTATTTTTATTTTAAATATTATAAATTAATAATTATATTTGCAATTAAATAATTGTATTAATTAGTATTGCATTGATATTGATTTGATAATTTTAAAGTTGTTTATTCACATTTGTTACCAAAAATTTTACAATAACTTATACATGATTAAACTAATTTAGTTTGATCTTTTAGTCACTAATTCCTTAGTCTAAATTGTTTATTAATTTGTATTTTTGAGAAAATTTATGAACACTAAAAATATAAGAGATTAGAGTTTGAATTTTTAGACATAAAAAATACTCTATTTTTCTATTACAATTTTTTTTTTTCATATTTAGACCTTATGAAGATTCATTGTGTTTCTAACCTCCACTACTCCACTATACACATTTTAAAATCTAAATAGACTAACAATTAAAATCTTGGAAAAACAAGTTAGGATATAGTTAAAAATAACTTGCTTGTTCTTCTTTAATTTAAATTATTTTTTATGTATTAAATGATATTTATAATTTAATTTTTGTTTACAACTTTTTCTTGGATAATACAAAATAAAAATCAATTATTGATGAAATTAATATTTCAAAATGTATTATTATAAATGTTTATATAAAAAAATTATATATATTTACTAAAGGATTTTTATTTTTTTTAAACTTGGCCCCCTCTATTTAGATCCTGCCTCCATTCCCGTTGTTAAATATATCATTTTTCCATATGAACGCAACAACAAAGTCTTATAACATTTGCGTTAATCCTTTGATTAGTAAATAATAAATTTAAAAAAGAAGATTATATATAGGTAGGGAGATATGCAGACACCAATGAACTAGAAACACGGGAAAGGAAATAATCCCCCCAAATGGAAGGATGAAAATTTGCAGTGGGTCGAGTGATGTGTGAGGGAGGCTTTGCATCCTGCGCCAAAATTGGAAGTGATGATATTGAGGTTACATTATTAGGCATGCTTTTCTGTCTTGTAATTTGTAAGCGATTATTTCAGGATAGTTAGAGACGCTAATTTTTTTAATGCTTCAAGGACCCAACTCTCAGTTAATTTATAGGAAACCGAAAAGAGGATGTAATGGTCATTGAGCATGCTAGCAAATTTTAAAATGACGTGTTTAATATTATAGTTTATGAGGTTTTTATGTTTTAATTTTTATTGAGTTCAATCATTTATCTTTTAATTCATACTGTGTTTTTTTAAAATAAATTAAAATAATTTGATATTGTGATATAATTTTGAATAATTTTTTAACAAATTTAAGACATAAAAATTATTTTATTAAATTCACTTATAGAAAAATGATAAAATACAACTTATATAAAAATAAAAAATAATTTAATATTAAATTCTTTTTTTATTAAAGACACCCTAACTTTCCTTCACTCCTTCACTTACTACCAGAGCATTTATAACATGAGAGTTATTTAATTTTAAAAAAAAAACTTATTTTAATATGTACTTGATTTTGGATCGTATAAAATTGAAAAAAAAAAAACCTGTGAATTACATTGAAAAAATAATAATTAGGTTCTTAAATTCTGGGACAAAAATTGAGTTGCTGGAGTTGCTGTCTTTGCTCGCACTCCTCACACTCTTATTTCATTATTCTCCCATTAATGCGTATACAAATCAAATGTGATCTATATTACGCTATATATAGATACTTGTGTTGTCACTGTTGTAGACGAGGCAAAGTAACACCATGCAAGACAACAAACACTGACCTAACTATATAGGTTGTGGACTAGAATAGAGAAAAAGAGGAAGAGTGATTACTCATCCATCAAACCAACACCATAGTAATAGTTGTACTACTGTGTAGGGTTTAGGGTTTACGACGATTAATCAGTGGAGTACGAGGCACACTACTCCACCCGTGACGCAGCTGCTCTCGTTTTTTGTCTTCTCAGCAGCAAACTGTGCGCAAACATCACTCTCAGTCACGCGGGAGAATCCCTCACATTTTTCACACACCATCTGAATATGGCGTGATTAGAATGCTGATTGAGGGAAGGGATTACTCACATTCATTGTGCTTCCATGTCTGTCATGGCTCCTCACAGTCACAGGTTTCACATTTACTCCAAGAAAAGCTGGCTCTCTTTCTGCGCCTCACTATTAAATAAAACCTTTGTTAATTTTATCCATTTATCTTGTATGAGATTTTTTTTTATTTTCTTAAACCTCTTTTTTTCGGGTTTCCAACAAGATTATGCAGATGGGATTGAGGAGGGGTGAAGAAGATGAGGATAAAGATGTCTAATTTTAATCTTAACCATTAAAATATTTTTATATAAAATCTAATGATTAATAAGGATGGTTCACTCATTAATCATTTGATACACTTCTTTACTCTAACTTTCACTATGAATAAGATGTTGTCTCGATTGGTAAGCTAAACTAGTGACAGGTAATTAGTTAAAATAATAATGTTTATAAGGACAACTTATAAACACTCTCTTCGCTTAAATCTATTTTTACATTTTTTACGAGACAAAACTTGGGTTATTCTTGTCCCTTGGTTTTGACTGGAATTCGGAGGTTTGTTTCAGTAGTAACCAAATCTCATCTCAATTAGGAACGAAACCATAAAAGTATATATAAACTCTCACTTTACTAAACACTACGCATACCAAACCGACTTTTACATACTATTATAATTGAGAATTCGGAACTTGTGCACATAATTTGAAACACGTGTTTTAATGATACACATGTATCATGTTAGGTTATTTAATTTAATAATGACTCCTGTGATTATGGTGATTTCGTTAAGGGTTATTTTTGACATTAAAGAAAAATTAAAGGAAGTTGGAGAAGTTATGGAAGTTATTGTTTTCTCAACAATATAAAAAGATGACTTTCTTCTCTTCTTCGTACACTTCCTCTGCATCTTTTCTTAACTTCTTTAAAACTTCCGAAAAGTCTCTCACATAAGGAAACTGTGTAGAGAAAAGTCAAAAGTAATCAAAGAGATTTCTATACCATCAAAGAGATCAAGTAAAGGAAGTTAGAGAATGGAGAAATTCTTATAGATATTTCTGCATACATTATAAATCCGGATAAGTCTTCTAAACTCTTTTAAATTGAAGTGAGAAACATATCATTATAATGATATACATATGTTTCAAAGATCAATTATAATGATACACACATATCATTATAATCGATCGATCTAACTCAATTTTTAAAAATTTATTTATAGGATAAGGATTATCTCTCATTTATAATCTTGGGTTAAATTAATTTTTTTCTTCAATTAATTTCTAGAAGGATTTCATTAATCAAATAGATTATAAAGCAAGTATTAACCTTGCTGCTTATGGCTTACACAAATATTCTCACGCTACTTTTGATACACCTTTAATTTTTTTTCTTGGGATTGATTAATACCAAAATATTTTTTCATCACTAAGTGACTCTTTCATTTTCATACAAAACTTTGAAAGAATACAATTTAGAAACAAGAGTTTGAAACAAAAGTCATTTATTTGTAAAGCCTTTAATTTTCATAAATGTAGTTTAGACGTAATACTCTAAATCCAAACCATGAGCACAATCCCAAAATGCAAAGAAACGAAAAGGAATTTTATCATTCTCATACTCCTTTTCAATAAGTTTATACCCTTATTTATTTATTTTTTGAAAAAAAAAAGTTCTAAATGAAAACATATTTCTGTTGTGATCAATACACAAGGAAACTTGTTCCCATTGTGCTATAAATGAAAATAGGAGGTGTGAATTCACTATACACAACAAAAACAAGTTTATTTTGTGTGTGAATATTCACAATACATAATAAAAATATTTCTATTATTTATGGTAAGTTTCAAACTCTTCACAACAATTGTCAATATCAATGATTATAAAATGATTATAAGTGGTATAACGATTGATTAATTTTAGTAAAATGTTGATTTATTTAAATAATGTATTAATTAATTTAGTTAATTTTGGCACTAATTTTATTTGATTTAAAAAAGTCAAAATAAGTAAAGATAAGTGAGCATAATTGTATGAGTTAAGTCTAACATAATATGAAACATTACAAAATAACTGAACATATAGTAAACAAGTCTATCATAATATGAAACAATACAAAATATAAATAGTAAAACAAATTCGCAAATCAATATTAATATCTAACTAATAAAAGAACTAAGTTTCTAGCTTATATAGGCAGGAACCTTATTAACTAGTACAGCTTTGATGTATTCTTTCAGTATCCCTCCTGCATTTGTAAAGTGATCTTCATCTTTGTAAAGAACTTCAATCACACGTGCAAAGTTGATCACACGCATAAGAAAAGTCATTGGTACTTGAGTAGGAATAAGGCATGCCTCATTTATGTCCTTCCAAGCACTCTCAACCATCTTGCGTAGTTCTTTAATGGCATCTTCCCTTGAGGTTTTATGTTGCTTCATATAGCATTGAATGCTTGAAGCAACATGTTTTCTTTCCTGCTCAAACTGCATAAACAAAATATATAGAAGAAAAATGAATCCTAAAGAAATCAGTATTTATATAAGTAGATTGTTAAAGGTGTTACCAAAATTATTTATTTGGTCCTTTTTTCACAACTCTTTAAAAATTTTAATATTAGAGATTTCTTTAAAAATTAATTAGTGTCGTCTATTATGTACCTCATCTCCAACAATGTCATCAACGAGCCTACATATAATTGTAGAAGCTACAACAATTATTGGGTCACTTGCTACCCATATAAGGACCTCTTCGGTTGTATCTTCCATGCCAACCAAAGATATAATAGTCAACAAATGATAACCACTTGATACTCTTCTAACTTGCATGTACTCCTCTATTGTTGGCATGTGCATGCAATCACACCATTTTGCCTCAGTCATCTGAGCTTCGACGAATCTTTTCATCTAGAAGAATTAAAATACAAATACATAATACGTGCTGAGATATGTGTTCCATACTTTTGATTAAATGGTTTTTAGAATAATTTGTCGCACATGTATATATCTCAAATGATAGGTTTTGGAATATACTTCAGTATTGCAAAAGAAAAAGAAAAAAACCTTAATCTTACTTCTTTCTTAGTATACTTGATGCAATATACTTTATCTTGCTTTCTCATCTCTTGCTCCATTTCTTCAAAAACATCCAAAACAGCCATATAACATAATTTCATGTATTCTGGGAGATCAACCAAGCAGCTAGTATCCCACCTGATAGTCATTAGAAATTTTTTATTTTTAATATATTTGAAGAATTATGCTAAAGATATATATACTACCATATGTGATTTTGGTGTGCCTAACCTCTCAATTGCATTGGTGAAAAGCTCAAGTTCATCAATGGTTCCATAAGCATCATAGAGGTCATCAATGATGGAACATAGAGCAATTACTTTTGTTGTTATCCTTCTAGCCAAAGAATAGCATGGCTCAAAGTAGACTCCCAGAATCCAAAAACAACCTTCTACAATCCTATCTCGTACAAAAGGTAATTTTGTTGGGACATTTAAATCCTTAAGCCACCACCTGGTCACCAAATCCAATATTAATTTAACAAAAATAAAAAGATCTTAATTAGATTTGAAAGATGATAACTTTTTGGAAGATATATATATAATTACTTGGTTACACTGCTGACTTCTTTTTGATGTAGCTCCTGCAACATATTAAAATCTAGTTTTGCAAATCTTAACAATTTTTCATCATGGGAAGGTTGTTCTTGGTAGAAAGACATATAATATGTTGCTGCCAACCTAGGCAATCCCCTGCGAATTGATTGTCTTAAGCTGTGGTGCACTAATGCCGCATAAGAAGGGCTTAACTGTGTGGTTAATGACTTAGTTAACAGATTGAGAGTGAAATTATGAGCTTCTTCAAGTATCTCCTCTGCATGACATCTAAGTTGGGCTGCTTCATACAAGCTCAACATTCCCTTTATATCATTGGATAACCTTTCTTTGAAGTTTCCAGTTTGGTCTTTGAATTTGTAAAATACATCTGTTTAATTAATAAACATGTGTTAATATCATTGTGATGAGTTACATTATGTAATATCGTTCATTGAAAATTAAATTTGGTGTAATGCTCATGAACATATACATACTTGATGAAATGCGATATCCCTGTTGCCTAAGCAATCGAAAGAGTAGAGCCACATGATAAAGATCATCATCATGAGCTATGATATTGTTGTCCTTTGTTGAAATGTCATAAATATGGTGTAATGCTTCATCAATTTCGTATTCAAAATGGTAAGAAACACCCAAACGTTGGACTGAATCGATAAAGTTTAATTTGGAAGAGAAATTGTTATCAATAGGAGAGACAAGCATATTCCTCACATCCTCTTTTAATAGTTGAGCTTGTTTGATATGATTATCACCTTCCTGCAAGTAGTAGTAATTAGTGAAAAGTAAAAAGTAATCCCATAAAGTAAAAAATAAAAATGATCATCTAATTATAAATACATTATATATATCCTTGTTTAGTTAGGCAATAAGATTTTAGATCAGTATTGACAATATATTTTATATTTTTTTTTACATTATTATTAATTAAATTTTACTAAGAATTAACAACAAATTATGTGAGTTTCATGATTAACAAGTTTAATTTCACTCATAATTTTGTAATTTTTAATTTTAGTATAAAACTAAAAAATTATGTTAAATATATCACCAGCATACATGCGTTCCTGTTAAAGTTTAGGTAAGTACTAACATGCATGATATACGTTAGAGTTAATTCTGTGAAAAAAAGAAGTCAGAGTTGATTGTAATATTTTTTATGTGATCTATCTATTTTTATGTCCTTTTGCCTCACACATGATTAAACATATAAAATCTTATGTATTTTTAAAAAAATACATGTTAAATCATAAATTAACGTGAAATTAAAAATTATACATGCATACAACTTATTTTTCTAAACATTTGATATGAATTAATCATCATGAAATTCAGTAGTTATATGCATAAACTTTGCACAGTACTAAAATTACGATTTTCTTCGGATAAATTTCTATACAAATATTTACTGAGAAGAAAATAAGAAGATAAAATAAAAAAAATTATTCAATAAATTAAAATTAGTTTATGTACAAATTAACTTGTAGAAGTTAGTTCTCAAAATTCAAGTCAACCAATAATCGAACCCTAATATCTTGGTTAAAGAACAGAAATAGTTATTACTTGTACTAACAGAGCAGACAACCAGTACACTACTAAAAGTTATTTAAAAATAAATGTTACATATACAAATATGCATCTAAAAGATAACATGCGACATAGAGTGGGGTATGCAGACGTGGGTACCGTGGAACTAGGAACATGGGAAAGGAAATAATCTCCCCAAATAGTAGGATGAAAATTTGCAGTGGGTCGAGTGAAGTTTGAGGTAGGGTTTGCATCCTGGGCGAAAATTGGAAATGATGAGGCTACATTAGACATGCTCTCTGCTTTCTAGTATATTTATTTTAGTCACTGTTTTGGGGATAAAGAGGCTGATTTCTGTAGCTGTGAAATGCTCAACACCCAAACTCACTCAATTTATAGGAAACCAAAATAGAATAAATGAGCATTACAAAGTGCACGTTTGAATTAGGTATAAAAAATATGTTTCAGTACAAAATAATTTATTTTATTTTATTATCTAATATTTCAGGTTTTTTGTAAGCCACATGTGTCACTCTCCCACTTCCTCTATGGTTCTTGTATTTTTCTTTTCTTTATTTTCTCTTCTTTGTCTTTTCTTCTTTCTCTTTCCTACTTTTCTTTTCTTTTTCTTTTTTTTTTCTTGTATATTCTTTTATTACATCTTTTTATCTTTTTTTTCATTTTAATTTTATGTTTCTTTATATATTTTTTTCTTTTTACATTTTTTTTTTACTTTTATGAGAATAATAATAATATTTATATTTATATTATGAAATTGAATTTTTTAAACTAAAAATTAATTTAAATTTAATTATGTCATACATTGTATTTTAATATTTATATTAAATTAATTATTAAATATATATTTATACCAAAGTAATTTTTAATTACTTCATCCATAATCAATAATATTTTTAATAGAGTAATTTTTAATTTTTTTTATTTATGACATAAATCACAAGTTTAAATATTCATATTGAACATTAATTTAAATTTAATTAATTAATACTGTTAAATAACTAGAACAAACAACATTACAGAGAAATAGGCAGTGTAAACCGTGTGTCTGAATACATCACGGAGCATAGTTTATATAGGCTTATTTGCATTTATTACACAATATATTGTTTCCTCTAAATGAGATATTGTTGCCTATAAACTATAATTATGAATAGAATCAGAATATTAATTTTGATTTTCAACATTCCCCCTCAAACTGGAACATATAAATCATATGCACCAAGCTTGTTACATATACAGTTTACCCGTGGATCCCTCAAAGCTTTGGTGAACACATCTGTTAGTTGATCACTAGAGTTAACAAATCTAGTGATGATATCTCCTGATTCAATCTTCTCTCTAACAAAATGACAGTCCACTTCAATGTGTTTGGTCCTTTCATGAAACACTGGGTTAGATGCAATATGTAGAGCTGCCTGATTATCACAAATCAGAGTCATTTTGGTATCCTCTTCAAACTTGAGTTCTTTAGTAAGTTATTTTAACCAAACAAGTTCACAAGTTGCTATAGCCATAACTCTATATTTTGCTTTAGCACTAGACCTTGCCACCACACTTTGCTTCTTGCTCTTCCAGGATATAAGGTTTCCACCAATCATTATACAATATCCTGAAGTACCCAATCTGCATCTGAATATCCAACAATTTGGACATGTCCTTTGTTATTATAGACAAGTCCTTTTCCAGGAGCACCTTTGATGTATTTGAAAATCCGCATAACTGCCTTCCAATGATCTTAACAAGGAGAATTCAAGAACTGACTCACCACACTAACTGCGAAAGCAATGTCAGGACGAGTGACAGTAAGGTAATTTAGTTTCCCAACTAACCTTCGATATCTTCCCGGTCTCGCAAAAGGAACCCCTTGGTTAGGTAGCGCTTTGACACTTGGGGTCCATAGGAGTGTCCATTGGCTTAGCATTCATTAGGCCAATTTCCTCAAGGATGTCAAGAGCATACTTCCTTTGAGAGATCACCACACCATCCTTGGATTAGGCCACTTCAATACCTAAGAAATATCGAAGTTTCCCAAGGTCCTTAGTTTGGAACTCAGCGAGAGAGGTATTGCTTTAGTTGGGCTATGCCATGCTCATCTCCTCCAAAGGATAACAATGTCATCCACATACACAATGAGGTAGATACATCCCCGTGTGGTGAATGGCGGTAAAAGACCAAATGGTCACTCTACCGCAAATCAAGCCAAATCATTGTACAACAAGACGAAATCTGCCAAACCATGCTCTCGAAGACTGCTTTGAGTCCATGAGGGATCTCCGAAGTCGACAAACCATGGTAGATGATTCCCCCTGAGCAACAAAGCAAGGTGGTTGCTCCATGTAGACTTCTTCCTCAAGATCTCCATGTAGAAAAGCATTTTTTATATCAAGTTGGAAAAGGGGCCAGTGGCGAATGGCTGCAACAGAAAGTAATAGCTAGACATATGTCATTTTTGCCACAGGGGAGAATGTGTCAGTATAGTCCTGGCCAAACACCTGAGTGTAGCCCTTTGTCACTAATCGGGCTTTGAATCGATCAATCTTACCAATAGGTCCAACTTTAAGGGAGTACAGCCACCGACACCCGATGGCAGACTTTCCAAGAGGAAGAGGAACTAGATCCCAAGTACCACTACTTTGTAGGGCACACATCTCGTCAATCATTGCCTGTCTCCATTCTGGGTGGGATAAAGCTTCACCTGGAGAGTTAGGAATAGACACAGAAGACAAAGACGAAAGACAAGTATAAAGTAAGGGAGAAAGACGGTGATAACTCAACGTAACATAGTGAGGGGATGGGTTACGAGTTGTACGTATACCTTTCCTAAGAGCAATGGGTAGGCCAGGGTCAGACGAAGGACCTGAATCCGAGAAAGAGATTGGAGCTGGAGGTGGGTTGATCATGGTCTCATCCTCAATTGTAGGGATAGGCACCTGAGCGACTAGGGGCATTGGTCGTCTATGATATGTCTGAATAGGTTGTGGTTGGAGAGAATGTATCGGTGACTGTTCCTCTAAAACAACAGGAAGAGGAGCAAGAGAAGGACTTTCCAGTGGGAGAGAATGATAAGAGTCAAAAGGAGTGGAAGCAGACTCAAAGTAGGGCACAGACTCAAAGAAAGACACATCAGGCAGAGATGAAATAACGTTTAAGGGTAGGGGAAAAACATCTATACCCTTTCTGGGACTGATGGTAGCCAAGGAAAACACACTTGATGGACCGAGTTGATAATTTGTCAAGCCCCGGCGAAAGGTTATGAACAAAACATGTGGAACCAAAGACACGGGGAGACATGGGATGAAGTGGTGTATGGGGAAACAAAATTGAGTAGGGGGTTTGACCTTTAAGAACAGGATGAAGTGGTTTCGACAAGGTGCCGATTTTTACGTTCGGCGACTCCATTTTGTTGAGGCGTATGAGCACAAGAAGTTTGGTGAAGGATACCTTTTGATGCCATCAACTGTTGGAACGGGTTGGATAGGTATTCACGGGCATTGTCACTACGAAGGGTGCGGATAGGAACACTAAATTGAGTTTGAATTTCAATATAGAATTTTTCAAATAGGGAAAATAATTCAAATCTATTTTTCATTAAGAATAACCATGTGCAACGACTAAAATCATCAATGAATGTAACAAAATATTTAAAACCAAAAGAGGTAAGGACCCGAGACGAACCCCAAACATCAAAATGGATTAAAGCAAAGGGAGACACAGGCCCGTTTATTCATACGATCAGGAAAAAATTGACGCATGTGTTTTCCTAACTGACACGACTCACAATTTAAAACAGACAATTTGGACAAACTAGGAACCAACTTCTGAAGGATCAGAAGGCTGGGATGAACCAACTGAGCATGGATGGTAAAGGGAGAGGATGCGGCAAAACATGCTGGTGATGGGACAGAGAGGTAATAAAGACCATGAGACGCACATCCAGTGCCAATCATCTTTCCCGTACTCCGGTCTTGCAAGATAACAGTTTCCTTAGTGAATGTGATCAAACAATCATGTGATTGGGTCAAACGGTGAACAGACAGAAGGTTAAAGGGACAATCAGGTACAAATAAAACGGACTCGATAGTTAAAGTGGGTAAGGGATGGGTGGTGCCAATTCCTTGTGACTGTGTTTGGGAACCATTGGCAGAGGTAATAATAAGTAGAAGACCAGAGGTAGAAAGAGAAGAGAAAAGAGAGCGATTACCAAAGATGTGATCGGAGGCACCAGAGTCAAGCACCCAAGGGCCCATAGAAGGAGACTGTGAGACAGGCAAAAGAATTACTAGATTATGCTATCAAAGCAGTGGTACCCAAGTTCTGACGACTTCCAAACCATTGAAGAAAATCTTCATACATCGCAGGGGTGGGTCGGGGCTGATCAGTGGTTGAAGAAGTGGTGGCTGGTGAGGAATTGGTCACCTTTGGCAAGGGAATAGTGCAAAACCGAAACCCTAGAGAGAGAGAGAGGAAAACAAATCTCGTCAGATGAAGATGGCACAAGGGGGGGTAAGTTCGCACGGGAGAGACGACGCTAGCGTTCAAGTCGTCGCCGGGAAGGGAGCTCTACGCACACCAGAAAATGGTGTTTGGCACGTACAGATGACACGCGTGTGGGCGTGTCGGAGTGCTGGTGGAGATTCCATCAATGGCCGTGGACAGAGGGGGCCGACGTGATTCAGATGGCAGGGAAATTAGCCGGAGGGGGTTGCCGGGAAATTTTCCGGCACGACAGTCGGCGGCGGTCGCGAAGGTTTTCAAAAAAAAAAATGGAGACAGCAACAGTAGGGTTGCAAACCAATAAGAAAATGTATTTACAACAAAACTATGTCGGAGGACAATGGGTCCTCCGAAAAAAAATAATCGGTTTTAGGTACTACCCAACCTGGCTCTAGATACCATGTTAAATAACTAAAACAAACAACATTATAGAGAAATAGGTAATAAACTGTGTGTCTGAATACACCATGGAGCATAGTTTATATAGGCTTATTTACATTTATTACACAATATACTGTTTCCTCTAAATGAGATATTGTTACCTATTTTATTTGATTATTTAACACAATTTCATCCTTAAAATTAAATAAAAAATATTTTAAAATTTTATAAAATTATTTTTACTTGTAAATAATATAAATAAATTTTTTGGTTGAATAATATTTATATTGTGAAGTTAAATTTATAATCAAATTTAAATCAATTCCAATCTACCAAAAATTTTATATTGCAGTGCTTTGCATTCTATTTTTTAAAAAGACAACATACACTGTTCTAACTACAGTACAAGATTTTTGTCAAAAAAAAAAAAAAACTACAGTAACGCTGTAGACACTGGACCCATGAGATAGGTGGTGATCCATCGAAAAAGAAATATCCATTTTATTCACGTTTGTAAGAGCATCTATAATGCCCCCGAATTTTTTAGTTTTTTTTTTTAAATATATATGATATTTTATAATTATAAAACTTAATTTTATTGGAAAGTATTTTTTTAATGAAATTTGAATGTTTAATTATAAAGATAATAATATTTAAGTATTGTTTATTTTATATTTTTTTTTTATAAAATATATTATTCTTTTAGGTATCATTTTTAGATAGTTTTTCCTTTTACCATTTATTATTGTTATTTTAAAGAATATATATGATTACATTTTCATTATTGTTCTTTCTTTATATTAATTTAGTTATGATTGATTTGGTAATGAATTAAACTTATTTATTAACTATCGCCAGAACCACACTAACAAATGTTTTTTTTTTATATTGTTATTACTCACGAGGTTTCAATATTTATAACTTTGATTATTCTGTGCATATATTAATGTGTAAAATTTTTAAAAAATAAAATACATAAAAAACAAATCTTATCAGACGTGATGATATTATTGAGTTTTTTTAAATTTTTTTTTTATAAATGTTTAATTTTTTTCCTATATAAATATATTTTAGATGATATATTCTTAAATTCTTTTAAAAACACATAATTATAAATATTTTATCTAAATTAATATTTGTATTTATTATAAATTTATATGTGTAAAAATAAATTTTACTTTAGTCTATATAAAAAAATAAAATAAAAATTAACCCCCTAATTTCAAATTCTGCCTCCATCCACAGACGAGACAAAACGTCAATTAATCCGTGGACGAGGTACAGTATTACTTCACCACCCGTGATGCATCACTCACGATCACGGGGAATCTCTCACATTTTTCATATGCTACTGAATAAGATGTTCTCTCGACCGACAAATTAAATTAACAGGTTATTAGTACATTCGAGACTTTAAGATAATTATAATTTTTAAAATAATATTATTAAAATTAATTGACTTAACATAAATGATAAGGATGATTTCATGATTTTGTAAATATAGTTTACATTATAAAAATAATATAAAAATCATTGAGTAAATCTAGTTTCCATTATAAAAATCATTTAGTGTGTTAATCGATTAATAATTAATAATAGAAAGATGATGTATCTCAAAATTCAAAGCTTGCATAAATACATAATCCCCTTCACTATAGGTGTCTTCTAGTGCTACCAGCTTGTATTTTCTTTCTCTCTCCTTTCAAATTTAAAAATAAAATAAATTTTGTATTTAAAATAATCATAAAAATAATAGTTTTTATAGTTTATTTGAGTTAGAATGTATCTTATTGTCCACGTTTTGAATGCTTATACAAATGTCTATTACGCTATATATATATATATATATATATATATATATATATATATATATATATATTTATTTATTGATATATATACTTGTGTTATGTGTCTTATAAATAGGAATGGTAAAATGAATTGTGTTTGGTGGGTCGACTGTTAAAAAATGACGAAAGAGTGTTTCCAACAACCTGTCTAATCTGTTTCGTCTAACTCGTCAATTGGAGAGGGTTAACTTGTCTATCCTAAATTAAGTAACTAACCCTAACATTAAACTACATACCCTAACAAAAATAGAAACCTAAATCAGGCTCTTCTCCTTGCCTCCATCTCTCGATCTCTCCCAGCCTCCTTTGCCGACCTGCCCTTTGTCGCCAGTCAGTAGGGATGAAGGCACTTGATGCCTTGGGGGCCAGCCCCCCTCCTCTGCTTCATTTAAAAATTATTAATATTTATATTAGTTAATTAATTTATGTATTAATTAAGTAAATTGATTTATAGATTATTATTTAGTCATAAATTATCAATATATTATAAAATTATTGATTGTTATAACAAGGACGGAGACAGAGTAGAAATTCAGGGTCAACTAATTATGCTGTAAAAAATAAATTAATAAAAAAAAAATAATTATGCTGTAAAAAATATAATTACATTACTAATTTTAATTTATCAAAATATTAATAAAAATATATTTAAACAAAACAAAATAAACTTTCTATATGACCAAAGATTATAAATGTTAATAACTAGATTTACATATTACAAACAAGTTTTATGGTTAATAAATAATTATTATTATTAAAATTCCCTCTAAATTAAAAATAAATTAACCTTAATATTTTACTGACAAATATTAAAAAAATTAATTTTAAACTATTTTTAATCAAATTAATATTGATAAATGATTAATAAAGACTTGTAAAGATAATTGGTCAGTGAATTTTGAGATATGTCTTGGCTTGTTGAGTTTCTCAATATCAATTTACTTAAATTTTTATTTATAAAAAAATAAACTTGTAAATATAGTTATTTATAGTCTTTAAATTAAAAGATAAAAGAAAAAACTTTTGAAGAAAATAAATTATTTTCAAATATTCTATTTAAAGAGAAAAAAATAAAATTGTCTTCAAAATAAATATAATAAGAAAAATAAAATATTTATTTAAAATAAAAAGATATAATTATCTTCACAATAAATATTAAAAATAGAGGATAAGATATTTTTTTTAAAAATAAAAAAACACCTAAAGTATAAATATTGTTAGTTGACTCCAAAATAAAACATAGTTATTCAAATAATAATATATAATACTAAATTAGATTATCATATCTATAAAAATAAAAAATAATTTTTCATATGTATAAAAAAAAATTAAAAAGCTAGGGGGGCCTTGGCCCCAACCCCCATGCTGTGGCTCCATCCTTGTGTTATAATATATATACATATATATATATATATATATATAGTATTTTAAGTGAGAGGGCATGTTTATTATGAGAGATGAGAAATTTAAATAATAGCCATTGATTAAATCTTAATGATCCAGATATAATTTTGAATTAAAATTAAATGTGATCTTTACTTTATACAATCGTATCTTTCTTAATTATTGTACATTTATTATCCCATCACCATGACCAGTGCCGTCACCACCAACATGATCACCATTGTCATTTTTGCTGCTACCACTAACAGGGCCACCACCACCACCATCATGGTCGTTGTCCCTATTGTTGCTGTCACCACCACTATGTGACGGTAGTGGTGGCGACAACAATAGGGACGACAACCATGATGGTGATTCTATTGGTGGTGGCGGTGACGATGACCCTGTTAGTGGTAGCGATGGTGATGGTGGCGCCGCCATTACCACTGCCACCATCATAATCACCGCCGCCACCACCATTATGGTCATTGTCCCCATTGTTGTCGCCACCACCACCGTCGGTGGTGGTGGCGGCAACAATGGGGACGACAACCATGATGGTGGTGGTGATGATGACCTTGTTGGTAGTGGCGGCAGTGGTCATGGTGATGGGGGCAACTGTGTAAATGCGCAATAATTAGGAGAGATATGATTGTATAGGATGAAGATTATATTTAATTTTAATTCAAAATTACATCTGAATCATTAAAATTTAATCAATGGTTGTTATTTAAACTTTCTATCTCTCACTTGATATACGGTATATCATAATTTTATTGATTATTAGTGTATAATTTTTATGCTAACAATGTATAAAATTGAACTCCTATTTTTTAAAATAATAACATCTAAGTGCTCATTATATTTTCCATCTTTTGACAAAATATTTTTTACTTATTACTGAGGTTATTGTTGAGAAAATTATATCTATACTTTTTTTTTAGATAAAATATTTTCTAATTCACTGTTATTATCTTAATAGCTATAAATGATTTGATGTTTGCAATCAAATGATTTTATTAGTCTTTTTTTTAATGTTGATTGATTACAATTGATTTTTTTTTTTATTAACATGAACAATAAAAAAATATTTAATGTATAACATCTATAACAATAGATAAAGACGATACCACTTTTGGTAATCGCTCTTTCGTTTTCACTTTTAGGATGCGATTTTGTCCTTAGTAAATTAAAAAAGTTAAACAAAATTTTATACTAATATTGTTATTTTGATTGAAAAATAAAATTTTGAATAAAAAAAAATTAAAAATTAAAAATTAAAAATTAAAAATTAAAAATTAAAAGTACGTGCTTCAGAGAGTGTAATTGGCCACTCTCTTTAGGGAGGTTTGTTTTAATAGTTACAAAGTAACTCGTTCACTACCTCCACTTTCTTAACATGAACGTTCAATAATTACTCACACCCAACTCAACATGTGACTACTCCAAATTTTGAATACCCTATAAAATGCCATTCCTTACATGAAATTGTGAAAAATCAAAACAAACAATTTCTTTATATCAAAACTTTCTTCTTTCTTCCTTTATGTGGAACTCTTTTCCTTTTTTAGTCTAAAAGTAAGTTCGATGAGAAAATACTATCTTCCTCTTCATTTCCCATTTATGACATATATATTTTCTCTTCAATTGTGAAGCTGTTGCATTCAAGATTTTTCTAATTTGGTTGTTGAGATCAATTCTTTTTAAGGTAGTGAAGACAGAGAATCTAAGTACTTCTCGTTTAGTTTTTTCAATGTATTCATCATCTAATTTCAGTTTCTTGCCTATCCAAAAAAAAAAAAAAAAGAATGATGATGAATCCCTAAGATGGAATTGTGCTTCAAGAAAACCTTTCCCATGGATTAGTGAACCTCTTTTATTTTTATTTTTTTTTCTTTTAGTTTTTTCTAACAAACATTTTTATATTCTATCCCTTATTTAATTTACTCCTCTAAATAACATCATCATACGGTTTGTTTTTAATTTCAATTTTAAATTAACTTAAATATTGTAGAATTTTAAATCATCAATTTTAAATTTTAGTTTAACTGCTTTTTCTCTTAAAAATATATTTCATTTATCTAAAATGATCGATTACTCAATTTTAGAGTTTTGTTTTAATTTTGTTTATGTTGTTACATTTTTATTGTTTATATTTCTTACTTTGTTTTTGCAAATTTCTTATAATTACTTTTAATTATTTTTCGCACAATTCTTTTGTTTGTCACATTTAAGTGTTTTATTTAATAAAATCAAATTAAGAATATATATTTTTGTTTATTTTAAAAATTAGTGGGTGATTTGTTTATTTACTTATTAATTCTTATGGTTATTAACTTATTGTAATATATGAATATAGGTTCCAATCAAGATAGATATTTTTAACAAATTAACAACAAGTGAAGTTGTTTTTAATGTGATCATTGTAACATCCAACTTTTTATTAATTTTATAGGATATTTATTAACTATCATCTATGATTATTATTTGTACTAAGTTTTGTTTCATATTTTAGTTTCAGGTAAAACCTTACTTTCATGGTTATAGTAACTTTTTTTTTATTATTTTTCAATCAACTTTATCATAAAGAATATGAATAATATTAATTTTTTAATTTATTATTTTGTATATATTTAATAAATATTCACAATTTTAAGTGAGTGGTAAACATAATAAAAAATGAGAATTTTGTTTGAGTAAGAAATTTTCATATATGCTTACAATATTTGTAACTGTACACTAATAAAAAAAAATATCCACAATTTTGTTTGAGTGCAATAGTAAAAAAATAAAAATGATTATAAGAAGTTATATACCAATATATAAATATTTAAAATATGAAGTAGATTTTATAAATGTCATGTACAAAAATTAAAAGCATCAATTATAAATTTGAAAATAAAAAATAGCCCGTAAAAATTATAAAATATTTTAACTAGACAAATAATCAACAATAAACCTACTATATGTAACAATTAAAAAAATAGAATCAAAGAAATTAATAAGATTAATTTATATGTTAATATATACAATAAAATATCATAAAATATATATTAGTTTTAATATATAAAAATATAACAACATAAAATATTTATAAAAATGGAAATAGTACACTTCTAAAATTAATATAATAAAAAAAAGAATTTGAATGTTTTTATTTTATATTCAAATTCAATCAAATTATTTTGCTTAGCAAGCTAATTTTATTCAATGTTCACATTATAAATCACAATATTATTTCACATTTAAATTAGGTATATAAATATGTAAATTTATTATTCATTTAAATCAATGAGTCAAAATTTAAAATGCATGTAAATAGTTAAATATTATAATTTTACAAAATCCCTCTCTCTCACGCCAATCTTCTTCAAATTATAAGTTCATGTAAAAGCTTAAAATGGTTATTATAAAATTACATTCAACATGTAAGTGTCACTTTTAAAGACTGCCATTTAAATTAATAAATTGTGTACATTTTTTTTTATTAAGAGATGTTGTCATGCTACTTATCCCATTTCATAAATATCTAGCCATTTAGTTATTGTTTACTTCAATAAAATATTCAATGAGTTTAATTTTTAAGAAATCATGATAGGTATGACTTTTGAAAAATTATGTTAAAAATAAACCAGTTATCATTTAACATTTTTTTAATAAATATATATAAAAGTTTTTTTTTTTTTTATAATATAATAATATATATGTTATAGATTAGAATACTCTTATACATGTTTCAATTTTAACATTTGTATCTTTAATGTGTGTATTATGATTATGGAACAATATGACAATCAATAGGTATATAACTATGCAAAATTCAAGTCGACAATCAATAGAACAACAACGACAAAGATGGAGACAAAACTATAGAAATAAAGTGAATAGATTGAGCATGGAGCAAAGAGAACAAGAATGGTATAGAAGGCAAGCAGATTACCAACAAATGAGAGAAAGGGGAAAACAAGTGCAAACATCATGTAATTTAGCTTTTTTCCAAATAATTATTATATTTGTAGAACAATTGAAATGTCAAATAATACACTAATTTTACCTTTTGTAACTTCCACAAATGCATCTTTGTCAAATTCATTGAGATTGATATCAATACGACAATTAGCTCGGACAACAAATTATCAGCAATTTAATCCAGGTAACAAAAAAAGATACTATGTATGTTTTTTTTTTAGTTGCACAAGTTACCATTATTTCCAACTTTCATCTTTCTTTTCTAAATATTTTTTCTTAAATTTTGTTTTTTTTAAAAGCATAATAAACATAAACATGTATATCGTATATTTTCAGGTACGAATGACAATGAAGTTGAATCAAGTAATGCACCTTTGACAAATACAATGAGATTGACATCATTACGATAATTAGCTCGAGAAACAAATTATCAACAATTTAATGCAGGTAACAATAAATTGGTTAATTGGTTATACTAATTATTATGGATGCTTTATAAATGTTAATTGGTGGAAATTTCATGTTTTATGTTTTTAATTTTTTATAGTGAAACAAACTTTATTTTATAGTCTATAACTTTATATAATTTATGTACTAAGTTTACTTAATATGTTTTGTTATTATTTATTAATGTTTATTATTATCTCTACACAAACTACACTTCACTTTTTCTTTTGCATCAACATAAACATACAGATTATAATTTTGTGACAACAAGAATTCAAGGAATGAATGACAATGAAGCGGGATTAAGTAATACACATACTAATCAAAGTGCTCATGGTTTGTACAATGTTTTTCACCGTCTATCACAATGTACACTTACTCATATTTATTAATTTATTATTTTGTTTTTTTTTTAATCAGAAACTCATCTTCAAAACAATACAAATTTAATGGAATTAGAAATGCCAAATGTGGATATCTCAGACATAAACAATGAAGGTACACTTATTAACTTTCAACCTTTATTATATTCATGCATATTGCTACAAAGGCGAGTGATACATTTTTGTGAATTATCTGTCAAATAATATTAAACTCCATTATTTTTGTTCACAACTATATGAATTTTAATAGTTCTTAATAACACAGTATTGCCATGTCAATTCCCACGAACACATAATAGTTGCTTGAAATATTTGAGGATAACACATCTGAAGAAAGACATTTTAGGCAAAATATTAGAAATTATAACCACACACTTTCGTTCACCTCACTTGGTGTTTATCTTGATCAAAACATTTCCACAACTGGACGTGGTATATATACTTTTCATGCTCAAGGGGAAATATACCAAAGCATAGGAGGATTCTATCCAAATGAAGGTTTAAGACCACGTTTCTTACAGTTATACATTTATGATACAGAGCATGAGTTACAAAATAGGATGATTGAAAATCCTGAACTTTATCAAACTATAGTTCTAAAGTTGTAACAAATACTCTATCGATGCAATCCTTTTGTGGATGTATTTAGACAACTCGCTCTATGTTCAAATATTCATGAATGTAGTCTAATTATTAAAGAACGTCATTCCAATCAACCACAATATTATCTCCCAACTGCTTCATAAGTTGTGGATATTATCGTTGGTGAAGATGCAGAATCAATGGCACAAGGATGGGATATCAATGTAGTTAGACATGATAGGAATCTAATGTGAATTCAAGAAATAGTGGGATATTATGATCCCTTACAATATCCTTTATTGTTACCTTTTGAGACGTATGGTTGGGACTTCAACACCAATAATAGTACCAGTCGCAACATCTCATGTCGTGAATATTACAGTGACATGCTATAAGTACATGAATTTCTACAAGTGATTTATTGTAACAATATATTTGTCAAAATAAAAAAAATGATATATTAAGTAATAATTTGTCATATTGTAGATTCGTCCTAATGATCACTCCATACTATTGAAAGCTGGTAGACTTTTACAACAATATGTTGTGGATAGCTATGTGAAGATTGAAGTAGGGAGGTTAAGGTGGATAAGAAGTCACCAGAATAATATTCATGCTGTAGTGTATCGAGGATTGCAAGATGCCTTTCATATAGGAGAAAATACTGCAGGTAATTATTTAACACACACATAACACGCAACTACCAATTACATTTACTAGTAACAATACTAACACATTTAATTTGTCATTGTAGAAAATGTCGGACAAAGAACAATTTTACCATCATCATTTATTGGTAGTTGTCGAAATTTGACACAATGTTATGAAAATGGTATGGCTATTGTCCTGAATGATGATAAACCTAATATTTTCTTTACAATGACATGCAATCCCTCTTGGATAGATATAACATTTGAACTTAATACTCATCAAACACCACAAGATCGTCCTGACTTGCTCATAAGAATTTTTCGAGCAAAATTTGAGCAATTGAAGATTGATGTCATTGACAAATGAATCTTGGGAAAGGTTAAAAGTTACATGTATGTCACAAAATTTCAGAAACAAGGGCTACCTCATGTACACATGTTGCTAATCTTACAAAATAATGATAAATTACGAGATCCTGAAGAGTATGATAGCGTGGTTCGAGCAGAGATACCAAAAATTGAAGAGGAGCCATAACTGCATAAGGCCATACAAAAGCATATGATACATGGACCTTGTGGAACATTGAATCCAAGATCACCGTCTATGAAGAATGGTCAGTGTAAAAAAAAAAAATCCTAAACAGTTCTTAAAAGAGACACGTCAAGGTAATGACTCATATCCAGAGTATAAAAGACGATTTAGTGACCCAATACCTGTAAATAGAAATACAACTGTTGATAACAAATAGGTAGTCCCTTATAACCCATGGTTGTTATTAAATGATTGTCATATCAATGTTGAAATATGCAGCAGCATCAAGAGGATTAAATATTTGTATAAATATGTCTACAAATGTCTAAACCGAGTAGCAATGAAGGTTCATAAAGGATCAATTGTAGATGAAGTTCAATAATATATTGATGTGAGATGATTTGTGCTCCAGAAGCTTTGTGGAAAATCTTTAGATTTACCATTTACCGTTTATATTCGTCTATTGAAAGATTACACATCCACTTGCCAAATCGTCACCAAGTACGATTTCAAATACATAAAAAAATCATTGATGTACTAGACAATAATCATAACTCCAAAACCATGCTAACACAATTCTTTACTCTAAACTACAAAGATCCACATGCAAGGAGTTATTTGTATAGAGAGATACCAAAGCATTATTGTTGACGTAAGGGGATAAGGAGGAGCACCCAAGAATGTCAAATAGGAAAGTTATTGGTAAGATTTATACAATATCTCCTTTAGAAGGAGAGAAATTCTACTTATGTGTTTTGTTATCTCATTTAAGAGGTCCAACCAGTTAGGAATATTTACTTTCACCAAATGGCATATGTTTGCCCACGTTTAAGAAAACAACTGAGCAGTGGGGCCTTTTAGAAAGTGACAATAGTATTAGTGAGTTCTTAGTTGAATCATCAAATTTACGAATGTCACATGCTTTAAGGAGGTTGTTTGTCACTATATTAATTTTTTGTGAACCAATTGATGTTAAAAGCCTTTGGGATGAGTTTTACATGTACATGGTAGAAGATTATCCTTCAACAAGTGCTACTATGACATCAAACTTGACTAATATGTTGTTGAGAGATTTGAATGACCTTCTAACAGTACATGAAAAACAAATCATAAATTATGATTTGCCAACATTAACACTTGAGAAAAATGAAAATAATTTTATTCCAAGAGTTATACAAAAGGAGTTATTGGTCCAGGTACCCAATAAAGATGTGAAATCTAGACAAAAGTTAAATAATGACCAATTAACTACTTACAATACCATTATGAATGTTATCCACCGTAAGCAAAGTCAAGTTTTTTTTGTGGATGGCCCGGGAGAAACAAGTAAAACATTTCTTTATCACACTTTAATTGCAAATTTGAGAAGTAAATGTCAAATTGTATTAGCAACTGCCTCATCTGGTATAGCTGCTACATTACTACCTGGTGGTCGAACTGCACATTCTAAATTTAAGATACCCATCAATGTAGAGGCAAATTCATTTTGCTCTATAAGCAAACAATCTGATCTTGCGAAGTTAACTGCAAAAACAATAGTAATCATATGGGATGAAGCACCCATGATAAATAAATATGTTTTGAAAGCATTAGATTGTTCATTAAAGGATATTCTAGATTGTGATGCTACGTTTGGGGGGAAAGTTGTGATACTGGGAGGGGATTTTCGCCAAGTTCTTCCTGTTATTCCTAAAGGTACTAAGGCGCAAATGATTGCTGTATGTATTGTTAAGTCTCATATATGGCCTATTATAAAAGTCTTACATTTGCGTCAAAATATGCAATCACTACACGATCATACTTTTGTAGAATATCTTATGCGCATTGGAAATGGTATTGAATCTACAAAATGTGATGACATGGTCAAAATACCCTCCCAAATGGCAGTAACATGGGAAGGAGAAACTTCAATAGAAGATCTTATTCAAGAAACATTTCCTGAATTAGAATCTCATACATGAGATGCATCATATATGGTTGAAAGAGCTATACTCACACCAAAAAAGAGGATGTTCAAAAAATTAATGACAAAGTTCTCTATCATATTATTATATTAACGTTAATGCAAAATTAATAAATTTTATAATCATATATTCATACTAATACAAAAACGTGATAACGAAATATTATTGCATAAACACATGTGCAACATTATCATAATTTAACAAAATAAAAAATATAAATGCATATATATATTTTTTTATCAAATTACTATAATAAAACACAACAGTGACAAAAAATGTGGATGCACACGCGTGATAATCGCGCTTGTGTTTCTGCTAGTGAAAATAATGAAATATTTTATATGAAATTAAAATTTATATTTATATAGTATTTGTTAAGCAAATAAATCCCATTTTACAAATAGCCCCCCACCCATTCTATCTTGGCTCCATCCCTACCGGCCAGCCCTCGTGCCCTCGCATCCTCCCCTCTTGCTCTCATCAGAGTTGCTGTGCCAAGTATTATGTTCTCCATCACCCTCTTCTCATCTCACAAACCTTAATCTATTGTTGTGTTTGTTGTTTTGTTATTCCGAACCTTAATTTGTTGTTATGGTGTTGTTTTGTTGTTGTTGTGTTGTTTTGACTCTCAAAATTGGCAAGTCAACCCGCCAACCTACTTGATGGCAGGGTAAGTTGGCCATTTTGGCTCGCGCCGGTCATAGGTGGGTTGGCTCATTTTACTATCCCTAATTGTAGACGAGGGGAAATTAACACCATCCGTGACGGATCTTAAAAACTGTAGGATGGTGGACTAAAGTTTGTTTTTTTTTAATTTATTATTTTTCATAATAAAAAATAAGAATTTTTTTTTGATTGATTTGTGATATATAAAAAAAAAAAATTAATTTTTTTGCCTCTAGATAAATGATCAAAATAGCCACAAATTAATTTTTTTAATTGATTATGGTGAGTACGTGATTTACAAATCATTTTTTAAAATATGTAAAGGATATGTCATCGTTTCACTGATGATCACAGTAATCTAAAACACATTGTTTTATATATCAAAGAGCAAGGATTGCAAAGGAAAAATTATAAAGGAGCAAATACAAAATTGGAGTATATAGGACCTAAAACATATTTTAACCAATTTTTTTTAACATAATTATTAAAATATCTATGTTTTATAAAATTATTTTAAAAAAATATTTATTATTGATTTTATGTATAAAATTAAAAATAGAGTCTACTACTAAAAGAAAATTAAACAAATCTTAACAAAAAATATATATTTTTATTATAAATTTTTTTTATTTCTTTTTTCTTATTTATATTTTTAAAATGCATCCGTCTCGAACACCATGCAATACAACAAATACTGTCCTAACTATAGTGCAAAGACATTTATGTTGTGGATTGGAATAGAGAAAACGAAGAATTTAGGGTTTAGGGTGTAGAACGATTAATCAGTAGAGGACGAGGTACACTTCTTCACCTGTGACGCAGCTGCTCTCATTTTCTTGTCTTCTCTGCAACAATATATGTGCTTCATGAACATTCATATATGTGCTTCACGGATGAACTATCAATTTAAAATATTATTTTTTTAACAAAAATCAATTTTACCCTCACCCTTTCCAGTGATACTGAAAAGTATATAAATTGTTGATTTGTGGGTGGGCATGAAGTGTTTTACAAGCATCGAAGAGATGATAGCATCAGTAGTGATCGATGGGCTAAATCGTTGAAATAGTCGCATCCATTGTGCTTCCATGTTTGTAATTAGAACTGTGCAAAAATCAGTTTGATAAAAAATCCGAACCATACCAATTCCTAACTAGTTCGATTTATTTTTTAAAAAAATTGAACCAGTCACCAAACTGGTTTTAAAAAACCAATTCGAAATCAAACTGATTTTGAATTAAATCGAACCAATTTTTAAGATTCAAATTGATTTTTTAATCGAATCAATTTTAAAAACCAATTCAATTAACTGAACTGGTTTCTGAAAAAAAGAAAAAGAAAAATAGGTTTCACTTTTCAATTTGATTCGGATAAAATCAGTTCAGTTTGGTTTTGATTTGATTTCGAATAGATTCGACCCGAACCAACTTTTATGCATACCCCTATTTGTAATGGTTGATTTTCACGTTTATTCCAAGAAAAACTGACCCTCTTTCTTTCTGCCTTCACTGAGAATTAAATAAAATCTTTGTTTTATCAATTTATCATGTATGGAATTTTTTTTTATTTTCTTAAAACTCTTTTTTCCAGTTTCCACGAAATTATGCGGATGGGATTGAGAAGGGGTGAAGGAGATGAGATAAAGATGTCATTTTATTTTTATTTTTTATTTATTAAATAAATATCTAATTTTAATCATAACCATTATAATATTTTAATATCAAATCTAATGGTTAATAACAATGGTTCACTCATGAATCATTTGATACACTTCTTCACTCTAGTATTCACCATAAATAAGATGTCTCAACACAATAATGTTTACAAGGACAACTTATAAACACTCTCTTTACTTAAACCTACTTGTGCGTTCTTTTAGAAGACAAAACTTAGGTTATTTTTGTCCCTTATTTTTGATTGGAAGGTTTGTTTTAGTAGTCACCAAGTCTCATAATATTTAGGAACCAAAACCACGAAGATAATATATAAACTTTCACTTTCCTAACTCAATTTCCAAAAGTTAGTTTATAGGATCAGAGTTATCTCTCATTTATATGTATACTCTTGGGTTACATTCAACTTTTCCTTCAATTAATTTCTTGAAGGATTTCATTAATCAACATATTATAAAACTAAGTATTAGACCTTGTTACTTTTGGCTTACATAAATATTTTCTGGGTCACTTTTGACAAACCTTTAATTTTTTTTTCCTGAGATTGATAAATGCCAAAATATTCTTTGATCACTGACTAAGTGACTATTTAATTTTCATACAAAACTATGAAAGAATATAATTTAGAAACAAAAGTCATTTATTTGTAAAGCATTTAGTTTTCTCTAACTAAACTAGAAGCCCAATCCATAAATGTAGTTTAGTTTAGACCTATAAATCCAAAGCATAAGCACAAACCTAAAATGCAAAGAAACGACAAGGAATTTTGTTATTCTCATGCTCCTTTTCAATAAGTTTACACCCTTATTTATTTAAGTCAAAATAAGTAAAGATAAGTGAGCATAATTGTATGAGTTAAGTCTAACATAACATGAAACAATACAGTGAAGATAAAACATTACAAAATAGCTAAACATATAGTAAATAAGTCTATCATAATATGAAACAATACAAAATATAAAATAGTAAAACAAATTCGCAAATCAATATTAATATTTAACTAATAAAAGAACTAAGTTTCTAGCTTATATAGGCAGGAACCTTATTAACTAGTACAACTTTGATGTATTCTTTTAAGTATCTAGTAAACTTATTTTTAGTCTTTGTTTTTAAGGAATTGATTTTTTGCATTATTTTATTGATTTTTGCATATCATAATAAGATATTTGATTCAAATGTGTGTTAAGTTACTGCAGCACAATTGAAGCATTTGAAAAAGGGAAAAATAACTTTAAAAAGTAAAATTTAACCTTATTTTGAGTATGTATGGCCTCAAGCACTAGGTTCTATATAATTGGAAGAAGCACGACTTCAAGTACTAAGCCGTGCATAACTAACAACACTTCATATGGAAATCACAGCCTCATATAACTAATGGTTCTAAAATATAATAAATAAATATATTTGAATATATAAAATTTCAAACATGTTCCAATACATTATATAAAATATTTTTTGTGATTTCTTATAGATTTCATAACCAATTAGAGAAAGAGATCAAAGTGTGTTCAAAATAACGTGTAATTAGCATTTCACTAAATTAATATGTATTACGCACCAGTATGTATGCCTTCCTGATGAAGTTTAGATAAGTAACATGCATGCATAATAAAAATCAAAGTTAATTCTGTGGAAATAAGAAGCCAGAGTTAATTGTAATTCTTTTTTATGCAATCTACCTATTTTCATGTACCCTTTTGCCTCACACATGCATGATTAAACATATAAAATCTTTTGTAATTTTAAAATTATTTAGTACTTCATTTGAAACGTTTATTTTAACTTGTATTGTGTTTTTAAATCATATATTAATGTTAAAAATTAATGTGAAATTATAAATTAGACCTACAACTTTTTTTTCTAAACATTTGATATGAATTAATGATCATGAAATTGATGCATAAACTTTGCACACTACTAAAATTAGGCTATGTTCTAATAAATTTCTTCACAAAAACTTATAAAAGAAGAAAATAAGAAGATAAAATAAAATAAATTGATTCTATAAACTAAAATTAGTTTATGAACAAACTAAAAACTAATTATTCTATAGTTTCTTGAAAATACTCATTTTAACTTTACATAAGTTAATTTGAAGAGAAAAATGATGAAGGGAAGGTATAAAATAATTTTACACTTTCTTGTTTGTCAATTACAATTATTCATTTGTCTGTCAATCATAATTATTCATTTATGACAAGTTAATTGATATTATTATTTTTATTAATCAACGGTGAAAAACATGCATCAACATTAAACTCTAATTTTAATATTCGGAAGAAAACTATTTAGGTGTCTTTCATTGATCCATGATCACCTTGTATTTCTTTCTCTCTCCCCTTTCAATTTAAAAACAAAAAAAACAAAAATTGTATTTAAAATAATCATAAAAATAATTGTTGTCATAGATGATTTGAGTTAGAATGTCATATTGTCCACGTTTTGAATGCGTATACAAAAGTCTATTACGCTATATATAGATAGTACTTGTTTTGTCGCTGTTGTGTACGATGTAGACGAGGGAAAGTAACACCATGCAATGCAAGACAACAAACACAGACGTAACTATGTTGTGGACTAGAATAGAGAAAAAGAGGAAGAGTGATTACTCATCCATCAAATCAACACCATAGTAATAGTTGTAGTACTATGTAGGGTTTAAGGTTTACGACGATAATCAGTGGAGTACGAGCTACACTACTCCACCCGTGACGCAGCTGCTCTCGTTTTTTGTCTTCTCAGCAATAAACTGTGCGCAAACATCACTCTCAGTCACGCGGGAGAATCTCTCACATTTTTCACACACCATCTGAATATGACGTGATTAGAATGCTGATTGGGGAAGGGATTACTCACATTCATTGTGCTTCCATATTTGTAATGGCTAGTTTTCACGTTTACTCCAAGAAAAGCTGGCTCTCTTTCTACCTTCACTAAGAATTAAATAAAAAATTCGTTTTATCAATTTATCTTGTATGAAATTTTTTTACTTTCTTAAAACTCTTTTTTACAGTTTCCGACAAAATTATGCAGATGGGATTGAGGAGGGGTGAAGGAGATGAGGATAAAGATGTCATTTTATTTTTATTATTTATTTATTAAATAAATATCTAATTTTAATTTTAACCATTAAAATATTTTAATATAAAATCTATGGTTAATAAGGATGGTTCACTCATTAATCATTGGATACACCTCTTCACTCTAACTTTCGTCCTGATGTTGTCTCGACTGATAAGCTAAACTGATGACAGGTAATTAGTTAAAATAATAATGTTTATAAGGACAACTTATACACTCTTTTCGCTTAAATCTACTTCTACAGTTTTTGCGAGACAAAACTTGGGTTATTCTTGTCCCTTAGTTTTGACTGGAATTGGGAGGTTTGTTTTAGTAGTCACCAAGTCTCATCTCATTTAGGAACGAAACCATAAAAGTAGTATATAAACTCTCACTTTTTCCTAAACAATACACATACCAAACCGTCTTTTACATAATATTGTAATTGAGAATTAGGAACTGTGTATCACTAGAATCGATCTAACTCAACTTTTAAAAGTTAGTTTATAGGGGAGAATTATCTCTTACTTATATACTCTTGGCTTAAGTTCAATTTTTCCTTCAATTAATTTCTCGAAGGATTTCATTAATCAAATAGATTATAAAGCAAGTATAAGACCTTGCTACTTTTGGCTTACACAAATATTCTCAGGCCACTTTTGATACACCTTTAATTTTTTCTTGAGATTGATTAATACCAAAATATTCTTTGGTCACCAAGTAACTCTTTAATTTTCATACAAAACTTTGAAAGAATACAATTTAGAAACAAGAGTTTGAAACAAAAGTCATCTATTTGTAAAGCCTTTAATTTTCTCTAACTAAACTAGAACCCCAATCCATTAATGTAGTTTAGACGTAATACTCTAAATCCAAACCATGAGCACAAACCCAAAAAATGCAAAGAAACGAAAAGCAATTTTATTATTCTCATACTCCTTTTCAATAAGTTTACACCCTTATTTTATTTTTTTTGAAAAAAAATGTTCTAAATGAAAACATATTTCTGATCAATACACAAGGAAACTTGTTCCCATTGTGCTATAAATGAAAATAGGAAGTGTGAATTCACTATACAGTATACACAACAAAAACAGCCATATAACATAATTTCATGTATTCTGGGAGATCAACCAAGCAGCTAGTATCCCACCTGATAGTCATTAGAAATTTTTTATTTTTAATATATTTGAAGAATTATGCTGAAGATATATATACTAGGGGTGTTCATAAACCGAACCAAACCGAACTAAACCGCGACACCACCCAAAAAAACCGAAAACCGATTAAACCGAAAAACCGCATGGATCAAAAATTTCCAAAATTGCATATTTTTTGCGGTTTGATTCGGTTTTTGGATTTTATTATAAAAAATCGAACTAAACCGAACCAAACCGCATTCTATAATTATATTGATTTACTTTTAGATATTTAATATTATCTAGCTAACAATATTTTTATTTTTTATGATCATAATATGTGATTTATAGTATTTTTTTTTAATAATAAATTTGTAATATATTATGACACATACTTTCATATATTACAAAAAGATATATTGATATTACTAAATAACATTAAATTAAATATAAAATGAAACATGATTTATTATTATGTTACAAAAAAAAGTTAGTAATATCATTTTATAATAATGCTAAATAGAAGTAAAAATAATATTTTTTAAACTAAAATATGTAAATCAAAATTTAATTAAAAAAATATAAAATAATAATTATGTGAGTTTAATTAAAAAAATTAAACTATGATAATAGATTAAAAAAAATTGGTTTGGTTTGGTTTGGATTTGATGTTATATTAAAACCGAACCAAACCGAACCACGACTTTATTTTAGGTTTGGTTCGGACCACTTTTTGCCCAAAAACCGAACCAAACCGCACCGCGAACACCCCTAATATATACTACCATATGTGATTTTGGTGTGCCTAACCTCTCAATTGCATGAGTGAAAAGCTCAAGTTCATCAATGGTTCCATAAGCATCATAGAGGTCATCAATGATGGAACATAGAGCAATTACTTTTGTTGTTATCCTTCTAGCCAAAGAATAGCATGGCTCAAAGTAGACTCCCAGAATCCAAAAACAACCTTCTACAATCCTATCTCGTACAAAAGGTAATTTTGTTGGGACATTTAAATCCTTAAGCCACCACCTGGTCACCAAATCCAATATTAATTTAACAAAAATAAAAAGATCTTAATTAGATTTGAAAGATGATAACTTTTTGGAAGATATATATAATTACTTGGTTACACTGCTGACTTCTTTTTGATGTAGCTCCTGCAACATATTAAATTCTAGTTTTGCAAATCTTAACAATTTTTCATCATGGGAAGGTTCTTCTTGGTAGAAAGACATGTAATATGTTGCTGCCAGCCTAGGAAACCCCTTACGAAGTGAGTGTCTTAAGCTATGGTGCACTAATGCCACAAGAGAAGGGCTTAATTGGGTGGTTAATGACTTAGTTAACAGATTTTATATATACTTTTATGGTTTCGTTCCTAAATGAGATGAGATTTGGTCACTTATATACTCTAACTAAGTCACTTCTTTACTCTAACTTTCACTATGAATAAGATGTTGTCTCGATTGGTAAGCTAAACTAGTGACAGGTAATTAGTTAAAATAATAATGTTTATAAGGACAACTTATAAACACTTTCTTCGCTTAAATCTATTTTTACATTTTTTACGAGACAAAACTTGGGTTATTCTTGTCCCTTGGTTTTGACTGGAATTCGGAGGTTTGTTTCAGTAGTAACCAAATCTCATCTCAATTAGGAACGAAACCATAAAAGTATATATAAACTCTCACTTTCCTAAACGGTACACATACCAAACCGACTTTTACATACTATTGTAATTGAGAATTAGGAACTGTACACATAATTTGAAACATGTGTTTTAATGATACACGTGTATCATTATAATAATATACATGTGTTTCAAAGATCCATTATAATGATACACGCGTATCATTATAATCAATCGATCTAACTCAATTTTTAAAAATTAATTTATAGGATAAGCATTATCTCTCATTTATATATTCTTGGGTTAAATTCATTTTTTTCTTCAATTAATTTCTAGAAAGATTTCATTAATCAAATAGATAATAAAGCAAGTATTAGACCTTGCTACTTAGGGCTTACACAAATATTCTCAGGTTACTTTTGATACACCTTTAATTTTTTTTTAAGATTGATTAATACCAAAATATTCTTTGGTCACTAAGTGACTCTTTAATTTTCATACAAAACTTTGAAAGAATACAATTTAGAAACAAGAGTTTGAAACAAAAGTCATTTATTTGTAAAGCCATTAATTTTCTCTAACTAAACTAGAACCCTAATCCATAAATGTAGTTTAGACGTAATACTCTAAATCCAAACCATGAGCAAAATCCCAAAATGCAAAGAAACGAAAAGGAATTTTATCATTCTCATACTCCTTTTCAATAAGTTTATACCCTTATTTATTTATTTATTTGAAAAAAAAAGGTTCTAAATGAAAACATATTTCTGTTGTGATCAATACACAAGGAAACTTGTTCCCATTGTGCTATAAATGAAAATAGGAGGTGTGAATCCACTATACACAACAAATACAAGTTTATTTTGTGTGAATATTCACAATACATAATAAAAATATTTCCATCATTTATGGTAAGTTTCAAACTCTTCACAACAATTGTCAATATCAATGATTATAAGTGGTATAACAATTGATTAATTTTAGTAAAATGTTGATTTACTTAAATAATGTATTAATTAATTTAGTTAATTTTGGCACTTAAATTTTATTTGATTTAAAAAAGTCAAAATAAGTAAAGACAAGTGAGCATAATTGTATGAGTTAAGTCTAACATAATATGAAACATTACAGTGAAGATGAAACATTACAAAATAACTGAACATATAGTAAACAAGTCTATCATAATATGAAACAATACAAAATATAAATAGTAAAACAAATTCGCAAATCAATATTAATATTTAACTAATAAAAGAACTAAGTTTCTAGCTTATATAGGCAGGAACCTTATTAACTAGTACAGCTTTGATGTATTCTTTCAGTATCCCTCCAGCATTTGTATAGTTATCTTCATCTTTGTAAAGAACTTCTATCACACGTGCAAAGTTGACAACACTCATAAGAAAAGTCAATGGTACTTGAGTAGGAATAAGGCATGCCTCATTTATGTCCTTCCAAGCATTCTCAACCATCTTGCGTAGTTCTTTAATGGCATCTTCCCTTGAGGTTTTATGTTGCCTCATATAGCATTGAATGCTTGAAGCAACATGTGTTCTCTCCTGCTCAAACTGCATAAACAAAATAGAAGAAAAAAATATCAAATTTAAACCTTTAAGTAGATTGTTAAATGAAAGGTGTTATCAAAATTATTATAGTTAGGTCTTTTTCTTATAACTCTTTAAAAGTTTTTGAATGAGTAGTTATTTTTAAACTCATATACAACCTACTCCTCGACACATTTTCTTTAATTAGGTGTATCTAATTTTATCGGTAGTCCCATAAAAAAAACTTTGGCACATTCTCTTTTTAGTGAAATCAATCCACATTTAATATTAGAGATTGTTTGAAAAAATTATTAGTGTCTAGTATGTATACCTCATCTCCAACAATGTCATCCATGAGCCTACATATAACCGTAGAAGCAACAGTAATTATTGGGTCACTTGTTGCCCAAATAAGAACCTCTTCTGTTGTATCTTCCATGCCAATGAAAGATACAGTAGTCAACACATGATAACCACTTGATAGTCCTCTTACTTGCATGTACTCCTCTATTGTTGGTGTGTGCATGCAATGACACCATCTTGTATCAGTCATCTGAGCCTGAACGAATCTTTTCATCTACCATTAAAATACAAATATATAAGAATTGGGATATGTGTTCCATACTTTTGATTGGTGAAATGAAAATTTTACCCACATGTGTATCTTAAATGATAGCTAGGTTTTGGAATACACACTTCAAATATTGCAAAAAATAATAATAATAAAAAAAAACTTCACTTACTTCTTTCTTAGCATACTTGATACAATATAGTTTTCCTTGTTTTCTCATCTCTTGCTCCATTTCTTCAAAAACATCCAAAATTGCCATATAACAGAATTTCATGTAATCAGGGAGATCAACCAAGCAGCTATTATCCCACCTGAGAGTCATTAGAAAGTTATTATTTTGTATATATTTAAAGAATTATGCTAAATATATGTATTTGAAGAATTATATAGATGTGTGTGTGTGATTTTGGTGTGCCTAACCTCTCGATTGCATTGGTGAAAAGCTCAAGTTCATCAATGGTTCCATAAGCATCATAGAGGTCATCAATGATGGAACATAGACCAATTACTTTTGTTGTTATCCTTCTAGCCAAAGAATAGAATGGCTCAAAGTAGACTCCCAGAATCCAAAAACAACCTTCTACAATCCTATCTCGTAGAAAAGGTAATTTTGTTGGGACATTTAAATCCTTAAGCCACCACCTGGTCATCAAATCCAATACTAATTTATCAAAAATTAAAAATCTTAATTAGATTTGAAAGATGATAACTTTTTGGAAGATATATATAATTACTTGGTTATACTGCTGACTTCTTTTTGATGTAGTTCCTGCAACATATTAAAGTCTAGTTTTGCAAATGTTAACAATTTTTCGTCATGGGAAGGTTCTTCTTGGTAGAAAGACATGTAATATGTTGCTGCCAGCCTAGGCAATCCCTTACGAAGTGAGTGTCTTAAGCTGTGGTGCACTAATGCAGCAAGAGAAGGGCTTAATTGGGTGGTTAATCACTTAGTTAACAGATTGAGAGTGAAATTATGTGCTTCTTCAAGTACCTCCTCTCCATGACATCTTAGTTGGGATGCTTCATATAAGCTCAATATTCCTTTTATATTGTTGGCTAGTCTTTCTTTGAAGTTTCCTGTTTGGTCTTTGAATTTGTAAAATACATCTGTTTAATTAATATATAAACATGTGTTAGTTTCATATAATTGTTATAGGTGGCATGCATGTTATCACACGATTGATGTCCTGCATATTTAAAATCTAACAATTTGTAAAAATGGGTCCAAGTCACAATATAAACCTAGTCAACTCAATTATAATAAGTTGTTTCAAACCGAGTTGAATTTGATTGTTATTTCTGTTTAGGTTGTGACAAAATTTAAAAACTTCAACATTTGAATTGAACCAAAGTTTTTAAATTGGTTTAATTAGACTTATTTTCTATTCGAAATTTAATATCATCATGGTGAGTCACAATTTGTTATTTTTCATTGGAAATTAAATTTGGTATAATGTTCATGAAACATACGTACTTGATGAAATGCGATATCCCTGTTGTCTAAGCAATCGGAAGAGGAGAGCCACGTGATAAAGATCATCATCATGAGCTATGATATTGTTGTCCTTTGTTGAAATGTCATAAATATGGTGTAATGCTTCATCAATTTCTTGTTCAAAATGGTAGGAAACACCCAAACGTTGGACTGAATCGATAATGTTTAATTTGGAAGATAAATTGTTACCAATAGGAGAGACAAGCATCTTCCTCACATCCCCTTTTAAGAGTAGAACTTGTTGGATATCATCACTATCACTAATTTCCTGCAAGTAGTAATTAATGAAAAGTCTAGCCCATGAAACATTTTCCCGATTTTAACAAAAGTCAATTGTCAAGCCAGGATATCAAAACTAATACCATTAAGTAAAAGATTAAAATTGATTTCATCTAATTGTAGACGCATTATATACTTGTTTAGTTGGGCTATAAGATACCCAAACCCTTTAGATCAGTATTGACAATGCATTTTTTTTTTTACATTTTTATTATTAATTAAATTTTATTAAAGATTAATAACAAAATTATGTGAGTTTCATGATTAACAAGTTTAATTTCACTCATAATTTTGTACTTTTTAAGAAATTTCAGTCAATAATTAATTTTTTTTGTTAACTATATTACCAGCATATATGCGTTCCTGTTAAAGTTTTAGGTAAGTAATAAGCATGGTATAAGTCAGTGTTAATTCTGTGAAAAAAAGTCAGAGTTAATTGTAATATTTTTTTATCTGATCCCTGTTTATATGTCTTTGTGCCTCACACATGATTAAACATATAAAATCTCATGTAATTTTAAAACTATTTACTACTTATTTGAAACGTTTGTTTTAACATGTACAGTGCTTTTAAATCATAAATTAATGTGAAATTATAAAGTATACCTACAATTTTATGCATAAGAGAATTAAATAAGAAGATAATGTAAATACACGTTACCTTAGCAGTGTGAGATCACAAAACATGTATGACGTGTGTGTTAATTTAAATGTTTTTAAATTTTCTATTTTGTTTCTTTTCAATATATATATATAATTTCTGTGGTGGCTATCTAAAATAAAAATCTCTACATTCTTTTTATGTGTGACGTGCGTGTTATTATATGCTGAAATAGAGCATTATATCTTTTTATACAAATGAGCAATAAGTTATATATATCATGTTTATGAAGACGTCATGTATGTACGTTTGTAACTGTTTATACGTATATTCAAGTATACACAATTTCATATTATCCAGTAGTCACTTGTTTCATATTACATAGTATATACTTCAGAATTGTGGAATGAAAATATCATAACAATCATAGAGACCAAAACAGTTTCATGAAAATCACATCTTAACTGGATGAGGTAATCTACATATCCAAACTAACAATATATGATATAACTTTTTTATCACTGTTTTGTCCAAACCATATTATATATGAAGGAAGAATGTGCAGGTATGAGCACTGTAAGTAAAGATATATAAATGCATAAACTAATATTAAATCACAAACACTTGAGAAGAAAGGAAGATAAAATAAAATAAATTTATAGAAGCTAGCTCTCACATTTAGTTTCTTAAAAAGGCTAATTTTAACTTATACATAAGTTAATTTAACATATGGAAGAAATTGATTTCATGTTTTCTTCTTATATTTTTTTCTTTCTTTTACAAGTACTTTCGAAAAAAAATTATCCAAACAAGATCTTATTGTATTCTAAAATATATGTAAATCTAACATCTTAAGTAAATATATAGATTAAAAAAAAGATTATAAATACGTAGGTATGGGGAGATATGCACACACCGAGGAACTAGGAGCAAAGGAAAGGAAATAATCTCCCCAAATGGAAGGATGAAAATTTGCAGTGGGTCGAGTGAAGTTTGAGGTAGGGTTTGCATCCTGGGACAAAACTGAAAGCGATGATGATGAGGTTACAATATTAGACATGGTTTGCTTTCTAAGATGTGACTATTGGTAAAGAGAAAGCTAATCGATTTGGTTGGGGTAGTGTAGCTTTGCTTTGAATTGTGAAGGACCCAACTCAATCAATTTAATTTATAGGAATCCGAAGCCGACGAGGTTAATCCCACGTGTGATTTAACTGACGTCAACTCAAATAATTTTTATGTGGTGAGAATCATACACGAACTTTCTCTTTCTCTTAAATATTGTAAATGGACAAATCATATTTAGAAAATATTTGGATGAAAGTTGTCTTTTCAAACCATTTTAATCTATTTATTTAAAAAAAAATCATACTTTAATTAATTCATAACTTCATAATTCACCAATAATTGTATTTATTGACTAGTCTTATTTATTTTATTTGAATCAAAGGAAAGGACTACCATCACCCACAAGAGAATTTATACATTGGTTCTGTCCATTTGTGCAAAATTGAACTTAAATGTCCTGGCTAATTTTTTCGTCCTACCACGTCGATCTCCCAACCTAGTGGACCATATATAAAGACTCATTCTACATGGGGTACTGTGACTGTTTATTGTTCTAATGACTTTTCTTTAAATAAGCACTAAAATGTGATTTTGGTTAAGATAGAATAATTTTATTTATAATTATTAATGTTATATTTTATGGGTGTTAATTTTTAAAGTGTTTTATTTATTTATTTTTAGTATCTTTAATAGTGAATTTTATTAAGTAGTGATTTTATATTAATTAATTATAAATATCACATGCTTTATTAATTAATTAATATTAATTTTAAAAAAATTATTATTATTATTATAAAAAATAAAATAAAAATACTTACACCCAATATCAATCAAATATAATATTAAGAATTATATATAAAAATATTCAATGCTTTAATACTTTAAGTAAATAAATATTTTTTTCTTAAAGAAATTTTCAATATATTGTCCACACAGTGTAAGCAAAAAAATAAGTAACCGCTATGTCAATTCTTTAATTTAAAATATCTGTGGAATTGAAATTTATTCCACACAAAATTAGATATATGTTAATGTTATGTACAGTATAGATGTCAACATCAGATTTTGATGTGAATAATTCATAAAGAATTTATTAAAATGATAAATGATATCTAACTTTTCCATACCAAAAAGCCTAAATTTCCGAGGGATAAGGACAGATCCAACAATACCTGTCCCAGAATATGAAGAAGAACTACCTCCCTCTTCAATACAATTTGAGTCAGCTAAAACTCACAACTCACCAACTCCATCAGAATTTAGTCAATTAAATATGATAAGAACTTTCCAAATAAATAAAGAATTATTGAGAGAAGAATTCCTTAGTAAAGAAAACAAGAAAAGGAGAGACTAGTTCTTTGCAACCTTTTCGCAACAGGAATTAGCAAATTATAGAAAAGATTACTATAGAAACTTAGAAGAACTTCAAACTCAAATACCATTCTTTGAGTGGTTTAAACAGAATTGTCTAGATAAGCTCTCTATAAAAATGATTAAGAGTGTTAAAAGAAGTTGGAAAACTATTAAAGGAACCGTTGATGGAGAAATTCCTCCTTTAGAAGAGATTAGCTTTGCTAACATAGAAAATAATGAGGTAATCGCTTCTCCCTTTAAAATGATTAGTACAGATAGAATCAAAAATGAGAATCCAACTTTAAAAGATATTAAAAATTTGCACCAACAACTAAATTATACAAATCAAATATTACATCAAGTAGCCTCAGAAGTAATAATTGGATTGAGAAAACCTGATAAAAGCTCTTCTGATAGTATAGCATCCACCTCAAAACTAGAACACTCATTAACCAAACCATTTAAATTTTCAGAAGCTGAGCTTAAAGAATTAAAAATAGGAAAAGAAACCGACTTAGCTTTAGAAGAGATAAACAAAAAATTAGATCTACTAAAATTATCTAAAATCAGCACTTTAACTAAAACCCCAAAGAAAAACGCAAAAGAAAATAAAACGGGATACCCTTACAAGATAAGATTCTAACTATAGTAAAGGAAGATGAACATGAATTAATACCCCCTTCAGATAAAATTTTAAAGTTAAAAGGAAAAAACCAGGTAAAACGCTTCACCCCGGCACCAACAACTAGAAATTTCTATCAAAGGCCAACTCTCCCAGACATTCAATTTAAAGAATGGGAATTGGATACTCCTTCAGCCTTTGATGGATCGGGCATCACAGAGTGGAATATTGATGGTATGACCGACCATCAAATTCTACGAAAAACCAATGAAATGACAATGGCCGCCTCAGCCTATAGGGTAAAAAATTCTGAGGAACAAACCATAAAATTAATAATAGTTGGTTTTACAGGAATTCTCAAGGGTTGGTGGGACAACTACCTAACCCCTAAACAAAAAATACATATCTCTATGGCTGTTAAGCGAGAAGGAGATAGGGCCATACCTGTAATGGTAGAAACTCTAATTGTAGCGATAATTCAAAATTTTATTGGAGACACAACTTTTCAATGAAAGGACTTCAACACTGTTACATAATTTGAGATGTCCTACCTTAGGAGATTTTAGATGGTATACAAATAATTTTATGGCAATGGTTTTTACCAGAGAAGATTGTAAAGAACCATTTTGGAAAGAAAAATTTATTGCAGGACTTCCTCAAGTCTTTTCAACCAAAGTAAAAGAAAGATTAGAGTTAGAATATCCTAATTTATCTATCCATGAATTAACATATGGGAGAATAGCGTCTGTGGTTAAAAACACAGGCCTAGAACTTTGTAATAACTTAAAACTAGAAAATAGAATAAAAAGAAATGAAGCGAATGGGGTTAAAGAACTAGGTAACTTCTGCACTCAATACGGGTATGAAAAACCTTCTCCTCCCTCCTCTACTAAAAGAAAACAATTTAAGAAACAACACTATTATAAGTCAGACAGAACAACCCCTTTTAGAAAAAGAAAATTCTCAAGAAAACCTAATTATTCAGTAGAAAAATCTAAGGAACCATATAAATCAAAAATAATCTGCTACAAATGTGGGAGAATAGGACACATGAAAAAGGATTGTAGAGTTAAACAAAAAATTAATGAATTAAATATGAGTGAGGAATTAAGAGAACAAATTGCTAAAATTCTACTAGAAGATTCCGATAGTGAGTCAGAAGAAGAAGTTCAAAATCTTAGTAATATCGAAAATACAAGTACTAGTTCCGAAAAGGACGAAAGTTGTGAACAATGTGATTCTGAAACTTGTCAGTGCCAATTTCAAATAAATATGATTAAGAGTGACACGAGATTAGCTTTAGAAATGATAGATAAAATCCCAGATGAAGAAGAAAGGATGAAATACTTAATAAAAATAAAAAATATGCTTCTAAAGCAAAAAGAAGAAGGAAGTAGTAAGAACCAGAATAATTTTCAAGGTTATGACTTTGCAAAGATATTAAAACAAGCTGAACATCAAAATAAAAGGGTCACTATACAAGATTTACAAAAAGAAATAAAAGATTTAAAATAAGAAATTAAATCAATAAAAATAGACCTTCAAGAACTAAAAGGTCAGGTACTTGAGGAAACTAGCAGTCAATCCACTCAAAATTCCGATAAAGAAGATGAAGAAATCACAACGGTAAACATGATTAAAACACTACAACAGAAATGGCATGTTAAAATTACTCTAAAAATAGGAAAAACATTTCACAAAGATTTTACAGCATTAGTAGATTCTGGTGCTGATCTAAATTGCATTAGAGAAGGATTAATTCCTACTAAGTATTATGAAAAAACTCAGCAAAAACTATTCACGGCTAATAACTCTAATTTACAAGTCCAGTTTAAATTACCAACTGCAAGTATTTGTAATAAGGGAAGATGTTTCAAAAATACGTTTATTCTATCAAAAGAATATCAGAGGAAATGATTTTAGGAACTCCATTCCTTACACAAATCTACCCCTTTGAAGTATCCAAGGAAGGAATTAAAACAAATAAACTAATGTTCAAATTCATAAAACCACCCAAGAGAAAAAGCATCTTAAGAATAAATGAAACCGATTTTCTTAATAAAATTGAAAATAAATCAAACCAAATAACCTTCTTAAAACAAGAAATTATCCACAGAAGAATAGAGGAGCAATTAAAGACAGAAAAGGTAAAAGCCCAATTTAAAGAATTAACTGAAATCTTTTCCAAAGAAGTATGTGTGGAGGTCTCAACCGCCTTCTAGAAAAGAAACTCGTTTATGGTAAGTTTACCTTACAAGGAAGACTTTCATGAAAGTAAAATTCCCATAAAAACTCATCCAGTTCAAATGAACAAAGAAACCCTTGAATACTGTAAGAAAGAAATCCAAGGTTTCCTTGATAAAGGACTCATTAGGCCTAGTAAGTCCTCCTGGAGTTGTGCAACGTTTTATGTACAAAACGCTTCAGAATTAGAAAGAGGTGAGCCTAGAATGGTTATTAATTATAAACCACTAAATAATGCATTAAAATGGATTAGGTACCCCTTACCCAATAAAAGAGATTTGATTGGAAGACTTCATCAAGCCACTATCTTCTCTAAGTTTGATATGAAATCCAGGTACTATCAAATCAAGGTTAAAGAAGAAGATAAATATAAGACTGCATTTACAGTTCCATTTGGTCATTACGAATGGAATGTGATGCCTATGGGACTTAAAAATGCCCAATCAGAATTTCAAAACATTATGAACTCAATCATAAATCCCTATTTAGACTTTGCTTTAGTCTATTTAGATGATGTATTAATCTACTCCTCTTCAGTAGAACAGCACGTAAAAAACTTAAATACCTTTAAAAATATAATTAAAGCAAATGGAATAGTTTTATCTGAAAAGAAAATGAAAATAGTTCAAACTAAGATAAGATTTCTAGGGCATGAAATAAATCAAGGCACGATAACTCCAATAGCTAGAAGCATTGAGTTTGCTAGTAAATTTCCAAATGAAATAAGAGATAAAACTCAGTTACAAAGGTTCTTAGGATGCCTAAACTATGTAGCTGATTTCATTCTCCATATTCGAATTATTTGTAAACCTTTATTTAATAAGCTTAAGAAAAACCCCAAACCCTGGACCCCTGAATTAACTAAGACAGTTATCAAGGTAAAATCTCGGGTAAAAATCCTTCCTTGTCTAGGAATACCCCAACCAGATGCTTGTATGATAGTCGAAACCGATGCCTCAGAGGTCGGATTCGGAGGAGTCCTTAAACAAAAATATCCCCAATCCAAAGAACAAATAATTCGTTTTCATTCCGGGGCGTGGTGTGAAACCCAAATTAAATATAGCACTGTAAAAAAGGAAATTTTATCTATAGTGCTATGTATCACAAAATTTCAAAGTGACTTAGTCAATAAAGAATTTTTATTAAGGGTAGACTGTAAGTCTGTAAAAGAAATTTTGGAAAAAGATGTTCAAAACATCGTTTCAAAATAGATATTTGCTAGATGGCAAAGTCTTTTATCTTGTTTTGATTTCAAAGTTGAATTTATAAAAGGAAAACATAATTATATCCCTGATTTTCTAACTCGAGAATTTTTACAGGGTCAGACCCCCAAACATGAGGCCTTCAGCCCCTTCATTCGCCCTGTCCCTTGATGATTTGGCCCCTTCCTTCTCCAAGGTGGCAGCCAATAAATCCCTAAATAACCTAAGAATCCTTCCTAAATCCCTAAATACTCCTTCCTCTTCCAATAGGTTTTCCTTATTAATTCCTCCTCAGAAAAGCCAAATTATTGATAATTCTCAAAATTCCCGAAATTCATAAACCCTTAGATCAACACATAAAAGAGTTGTGTCAAAGGATAATTTCCAAAGAGCCTGAATTTGATCAAATGGCATCGACAGATATTCTGGGCTGAATTCTCTCTTGAAGGATGGGGATGGATGCCAAAAGACCAAGATCTAAAGAAGAATAAAAAGTTTTATCAGCTCATCTTGTTAAACACCGGATCTGCTGAAATAATTCCAGAAAAAGACAAAAGGGATCCTTCTGTCATTAATTATTCAAAATTAAAAATCCTAAAGGTTCTCACCTTGACGGATTGGAACCAAAATCCAATTACTGAAAAGAGGTTTTCCCGACCTTTTGACCCTCCTACATTTAATTATTTTGATTATCAAGAAGCATGGCTCAAGATCCTTCTTGAACCTAACCCTCGCCATTCTTGGTACATTACCTTTAAATATGCCCTTCCAGCCAAAATACCGACCTGGTTTCAAGACTGGTTTCTTGCTTGTAGGGCCTGTAAAAGCCATTCTACCTACCAAGGTAGTCTCAATATATGAAAATTATAAAAAGTTAACTCCCAAATTACCAGTACATGAAAAGTTAATTAGCTTTTGCTCAATAATGGGAGTGAGCTGGTTAATGCAGCATCTCTATGAATTCCACTAGCATAATTCGGCTCCTTATCCGAATGTTTTATGCCATAGGGTAAAAGTTTTTTGGTGGAAAAAATTCGAAGTTAAATTTTTGGAAGATAAGTTTTCTCATTGGAAGACTGGAAAATCATTCCTTCCCCCTAATCATGAAAAGAAGGCACTCCAGCATCCTGCAATGTCTTTACAACTAGCAAGAAAATCTAAAGAAGAAAAAAGGCAACACCTGTTGGCGGCCTTGTCTTCTCTAGACTCAGATGAAGAACAGGAAGTCTTAGAAGGAGAAACCCAATGCAGTAATTCGTATTTAAATAATGAGGATGACTGCTTTGGAATTCAAGAAATTGCAAACTTGGATCAACCGTGACTAGAATCCAAGACAAAATTAAAGGTAATTGATGAAGAAGCTCCTGACAAAATAATAGGGGCAGTGGATATAGTAACTACAACAGTTGATCATCTTGACAATACTATCGTATATACCAAGAAAATACCAATTACCAGAGGCAGCTGGAAGACTTTTTCAACAGAGGATTTCTTTAAAAGAAATAATAGGGTCCATAGTGTCACTTCTGTCTTCACAAAACGACAAAGGCGACGCTTAGATAAATGCTTTTGAATTTTAGATTGAAATCCGTCTAAGAAATCCGTGTCCGGATTGGATTTCAATAAATTGTAATTTATGATTTTGACATCCGCCTGTGGTTGTCATGCTATAAATAGGTGAGTTGAAGAGTTGAGAGATACAGCTCTCCTGAGCCTTAAACTTTCTTCTCTCTCTCTACCCTCTTGTAACCCTTAAGCTCTTTCTCTTATAAGTCTATCTCTTTCAATAAATGTTTTGTCAATACCATGAACTGCTTAGACAACTGTTCCTTTCTATTTGTTACCTTAACCCTTACCTTCCGCCATATCTTTTATATATATATATATTATCCTTAAAAATGGAATATAATATAAAAAATTTACAATACTTTAAGGCTTTTGTAGTATGTGTGACTATATCAATCTAACTGCATTATTCTATAAAGATTTAAAATAAAAAATAAAAAAAATTATATTTTTTTATTTAATTAATAAAAGTTTGTACGTATATATATATATATATATATATATATATATATATATATATATATATTTATTTATTTATTTAAAAGATGTGAAATTTTTATAAATTAATTATAAGAAAAAATAATTTTAACCTTTAAAAACATTAATTTTATTTTTTCTCTTTATATTTTCTTATAAAAAAAATTACTGTGTCTAAAGAGACTCTATGTAAAGTTGATTGAGTATTGTACCCGATAGTAAGGTGAGGACCTACATCCATTCCCTTGGGTGTAGATGCACCTCGCTTTGCGATAAAGATAATGATTTATCTATTTACCGTTGTTTTTTCCCCCTTTAATTTTATAATTTGATTCCATTGTTTTTAATTTTTAGTTTTTATTGATTAGTTTTTTTTTCGTATGTTTTGTTTTTTTTTTTTTTACCTTTAACCGGTTAGACATTTTATTCTGTTTTAGAGAGTAAAATATGTTTTTTTTTTACTATAGGAATTTTGAATTTCAGTTTTAGTTCCTCTAAATTGTTTTTGTTAGTTTTACGTCACCTAATTGTTTAGGGGAACAATATATATTATTCTCTATCATATATTTTATTTTCACAAGTAAGATGGTAATATTATTAACTTTTTTAAAACAATTTTCCCTTACTATATATAACACTAACATATATCTACGTCAGTTTAAAAAAAAAAAAACATGTATCTACGTCAACAACTCAAATTCTCCGTAAAATCTAATGTAATTTAAAAAGTATTCAATATTTGAAGCATTTTATTCCTATTAGTACATATATACGTGCTTTTTTCACAAAATCTGTATGAATATTTTTATTTTTATTTTTATTTTTAGGAGAATAAAAGAAGAAGAAAAATCTTCATACACTAAAATTAATTTATACATAAGTTAAATATCATCCTTAAAGAAAAGAATGCAAAAGAGTTTCTAATAATTAACTTATGCATAAAGTTTTAATTTTAGCTTATGCCAATACACTGCTAAAATCATCATTTCACATATGGGATATGCATATACCGTGGAACTAGGAATATAAGAAAGGAAATAATCTCCCCAAATGGAAGGATGAAAATTTGCAGTGCAGCGAGTAGAGTTGAAGTTGGGTTTTGCATCATGGGGGAAAACCGGAAGTGACGAGGGTGCAATATTAGACATGATTTGCTTTCTAAGATGTCACTATTGGCAGTCGCAGATATAAGACTCTGGACAGTTGAGGTAATTTATTTTAAAAAAATATTATCATATAAAAAGATAAAGATATAAATCATAAAATAATTAAATTTTTAATATATAATCAAATAAATTACTTATATTATAATTGTCCACGACATAGTTTCATGTTTTGAAATATAATTAATTGATTGTCAATATTATTAAACATATTTTTAATATAAGTCACAAAAGTCACAAGACAATCATTTATTCATGCATCTTCTATTTGATTACGTAATTTATTTTTTACAATTTTCATAGGAAAAAAAAAACTCTCTCCACAGTCGTTATAACAACAGGCAAAATCATTGTTAGTTTTAAAAAAAAAAAATCAATGAATAAATAATATGTCTTCCAATTTCAACCAACTTTTCTGAAAGATTATCAATCCCTTTCAAATATGCAAATTCAACATTGCTGCGCATATCAATGATGTAAGTCTCAAGTTGATTATCAAGTATCACCAAATCAATTAAAAAAAATTCACAAGGATAAAACTTTGCAAACTCAATTAGCCTTGCTTTATTAAAAGTAGAGAACAAATTGGTTGGATTTAAACAAGTCATATAAAGGAGCAATTGAATACTTGTCTGAGTGAAACGATCTCCCTTTAGAAAATACATCTTCCATATTAGGAATGTTAATGGAATACACATTGCAAAATAAAACTACTTGCAATAAAATCTCTCATTCATTTAATGGTAATTGTCTCTTAAAAAATCTTTCTATGATCTATTGAAAAAAATAACAATAATAAATTAAAAATTTCTAATACAAAAAATATATAAACATAAGGAAATAGAAACCAATAAACAAATTTTTTTATTCATACTAACTAATAATAAATATATATATTCGCAATTCAGTTCATATATTTATAATATATAGAAACTAATCAAAATTTCAAAATTTTATGAGTACAAATTAAATTTGTTACTACATCTTTTACTTTAAAAAAAATCAAAGTTTTATCCACATAAAAATAATAACAATAATCAAAATTTTATAGTATATTTAAGAAAAAAAATTTAAAAATTTTACCATTCAAAATGATTAAAAATTTAAAATATAACAATTGTAAAAAAAAAAAAAGATTATTTGATAATGAGAAAGGTGTGCACATATAATAGCAAAAAGTTAGCAATCAGCAATCAGGAATCAGGGCAATGATGTACTATTCACGTTATATACTATTCAGTATTCACAGCTTTTTATGTGAAAAATAGGAAAAAGTTAGTGATGATAGAGTAGGCGGTAGCACTCCTTTGATTTATTGTTCTAAAAGATATAAAAAAAAAAAAATAGAGAAGGAAAAGGAAATATGTGGAAAGATGTTATCGCAAAGGAAAATGATACAAGATCTTTTTAAAATGGGTTATTAGAAACTTATTAATATAAAATAATAATAAATTAAGGAGATACAATATCTAAGGGAGAGTGCAAAATATAAAAATAAATATATTTAGTAATAATTTTTAAAATTGAGGGGTGTAATTCCCCACCCCCAGTCAGATGTACATCCGCCACTGACTATTGGGAAAGGGAAAAGCTAATCGATTTGCTTGGTGTAGTGTAGCTTTGCTTTGAAATGTGAAGGACCTAACTCAATCAATTTAATTTATAGGAAACCAATGAGGTAGAACTTAATTCCGCTTATTTTGTGTGACTGTCAGCTGAATGGATAAATCATGTTTAGAAAACATTTGGATGAAAGTTGTTCAAACCATTTTAATTTAATTTATTTTTGAAAAAATCCATGTTTTAATTAATTCATGACTTCATAATTTAGCAATAATCATATTTGTTGACTAGTCTTATTTATTTTATTTTAATCAAAGGAAAAGGATCTTCTATTTGGTCCCTCCATTTGTACAAAATTGAATTTAAATGTCCTGGCAAATTTTTTCGGTCCTACCATCAGTACCAGGTGGATCTTCCAACCTACCTACCGGACCCGCGGATCTACACTGTCGTCTTCTGGGGTGCACCAACAGTCTCTCAATTTTTTTATTTATGTCAAAATTTTTAACATAAAATTATTAATAAAATTTATTTATTTTTATTTTATTTTATATAAACTTATATATTTATATTTATATTTATTGAATTTTATTTTTATATTTTACTACTTTATTGGATTAAATATAAAGACTCATTCTATTTAGGATATCGTAACAGTTTATTATTCTAAAGACTTTTCATTAAATAAAGATTAAATATGATTTTCTTTTTACGTAATTTTATTTATAATTTTTAATGATATATTTGATTGATTTTGGTTCTTAAAATATTTTTTTTTTTTCATTTTTAGTCCTTTCATTAGTGAGTTTCCATTAGTAAGTTTTGTTAGTGAGTAATCTAATTCTCATGAATATTTTGTATCTCATTAATTAATTAACTTGTAACATTAAAAAATTATTATTATTATTATTTCCAAAAATCAAACAAAAGAATACTTAGAACCTACGTTAGTCAAATATAATATTAGAAATTATACACACAAAATATGCTGTAAAAAATATATATTTTTTCCTTAAATTTTTCATATATAGTTCTCAATGAAAAGATAAGTAATCGTAATAATGTATTTGGATAAGGAAATTCAAATTTTTTATAATAAGATGAGTTGTTTGGATAAAATATTTAAGAAGAAAAGAAATTGAAATGTACTCATTTTAAAAGAGTATTTTAGTTAATTAAAAATAATAAATTTAAAATTCTTCAAAAAAAAGTTAAGAATTAAAAAATTTTCATCTCCTCTCTCTCTCACTCCCTTCTCTAATGTATTATTGTTGAAAATTCATAAATTATGTAATACTTTTAAAAAAAAATTTAGACATTATTTTTTAAGTTTAAAAATGATGTATAACTCCTAAAGGATTTATTAAAATGATAAATGATTATATGTGTGTGATTATATATATATATATATATATATATATATATATATGTCGATAATGATGGTGGTAGCGGCGGCGACGAAGCGGTGATCATGATGATAAAAGTGATATTTTGTTAATGTGCTTGTGTTGTTAAAATAAAATGCAGAAAAAAAAATTAATTGAAAGAGAAGAAGAATAAAATTTCATCATAACGATACACTTAAAATTAAGGTTTTAATCTAATTTATTATTTTTAATTTTAATTCAACTTGAAACGCCCCATATAATCTTCGTATGTGTGACTATATTAGTCTATTTAGATATATTATTTTATAAAGATTTATATGAAAAAAAATATGAAACAAAAATAAAATTAGTTTATTTAAAAATTAAAATTATGTTTTTCAATAATTAACTAGTAAAAATTATATATATATATATATATATTTTAAAAGATGTGAAATTTCTACACATTACATATTAATTATATGTAAAAATAATTTTAACTTCTAAAAATATTAATTTTTTTTTTCTTTTCTTATTAAAAACTCATTGTGACTAAAGAGACTCTCTTAAAGTTGATTGAGTGAAACAAAATTGAGTATTGTACCCGACAGTAAGGTGAGGACTACATCCATTCCCCTGTAGATGCATCCTTCACTTTGTGATTAAGAGAATGATTTATCTATTGTGGTTGTGTTTTGCCCCTTTGATTTTATAATTTGATTCCATATTTTTTAATTTTTAGTTGTTATCAATTTTTATTTTTTATTGATCAGTTTTTTTTTTCGTATGTTTTTTTTTTTTTTTTTTTACCTTTAATCGGTTAGACATTTTATTCTGTTTTAGAGAGTAAAATATGTTCAAGGCGGTTTGTTGACAACGTGCTTAAAACTAGTGTTGATGGTTGAACTTTCATTTCCACAAACTTGGATCGCAAAAGTGCTTTAACTTCGTGACTTCCATTTCTCTTTGTTCTAGCCACCGCGCACACGTTTTAATAATTTTTTACAAGCATTTTAATTTGTATAGAAGAAAAAGAATGATGCATTGGGTGCGACCAACTAACTTAATTTTATTCGGTTAGTTAATTATAATTTTATATTTATGATAAGATCATTTAATTTTAAATTATTTTAAAAATAATTAAATAATAAATTATAATTAACTAATAATTTAAAATTATTTTATATTAACAGTTGATTAATATTAATCTATTTTGATATTTCATATAATAAATGATTCTAAAAAATATATATAATAAATCTATTTGAACACATATAAATTAGTTTAATATTCGTATACTCTGTTGTCGATGTAAAGTAAATTAACAATTTTAATCAATCATAATTTATAATTTAAAAAATTAATTGAATTATCAAAAATAAAAAATTGACATTGTGAGTGACCTACGGCATCGATACATCTCCCTTTTTCTGTGTATACTAACATGTTCCGCTACCTTGCAATTTGGTGAATAATTATAATTTCTATGTAAGTGAGTGAGGAAGGTGAGCAAAATTGGAAGATATATAATTAATAATTCCCTCCCAGGATAATATTTATGATACTTATGCTCTCAGTGGAGGCTTTGGAAACTGCATAAATTAAATACACAACTACAAGTGTGCCAATGTTTAAAAGGTTTCAGTCTAAAGTCACCATATGCACGCATGGGACTTTTCAGATTGGACCTACACTACAAAAGATAAATGATATATTTGGATAACCTTTTCTAAACATATTTTTAGAAAAAAGAAATAATAATAAAAAAGTAAATAATTTTTTTCATAAACTAAAATTTAGCTCATGTATGTATTAATTAATTTATAAAAATTCCTAAATAAATTATATGAGATAACTTTTATAAATTAAGTAATACAAAAATTAATTTTAATTTATACAATTTTTTTTTAGAATTATTTCTAGAAACTTACCCATCCAAATAGACTTAAAAATACTAATTAATGACGAATTTGTAAAAAATTCAAGATATACTTGGTTGGACTTGAATGAGACTGCTGGTCTAGGGAATCCAGAGCATGCCGTTTTACGTTGTTTTCAATAATTTAAGTTATTTTGGTATACTTTTTAATATGTTAGAGGTTATAGCATAAATCTGATTATTTTTATTTTTTTTGGAAAAGTAAGTTGTTTGATGAAAAGTTGGAATTTTAATAATTTATTTTTTCTTTCCGTTATTCTTATACTTTTTTATTATTAAAAATAATTTTTTTTTTCATTCAAACGAAATTAATTATTTTTAACAAACTTATAAAAAATAAATTCTTATCGAAATAATTTAATTATATACGACATTTTAAGTAAAAGCATATGTTTTTTTTTTTTTATGAGAGATGAGAAATTTAAATAATAATCATTAATTAAATATTAATAGTCCAAACAATGACGAATATACATGTAAGTGAGGATGGACAGTCGCACCCCTTCAATTTTAAAAATTATTACTAAATATATCCATTTTTATATTTTACATCCCCTCAATTTATATATTGCACCCCTTAATTTATTAGTATTTTATATCAATAATATTTAACCTCACACGGTAAACATTAATTCATTTTAAGGTCCAAATAAAAGTCCAATTTAATAAATCCAAAATTTATAATTATTATAAATTAAAACTAAATATCTTATTTTAATTAATTACTTCCTCTTCTCTGATAAGTTTCGGTAACTTATTTCAAAAGTAATGTTGTATCATTTCCCTTTACGGTAACATCTCCCCCACACCTTTCCTTTCCCTTTTCTATTTTTTAATATCTTTTTACACAATAAATCAAAAGAGTGCTACGCGCTTACTCTACCATTGCTAACTTTTTCCTATTTTTCATGTAAAAAATGCGTGAATACTAAATAATATATGCCACAGCCATGTGAATAGTACATCATCGCTCTGATTGCTGATTGTCACTTGCCACGTTGCTGTTGCTATTATAGGTGCACACCTTTCTCATTATTAAAGAATCTTTTTTTTTTTTTTAAGTTGTTATATTTTAAGTTTTTAATCACTTTGAATGGTAAAAGTTTTAAAATTTTTTTTTCTCAAATGTACTATAAAATTTTGATTACTATTATTATTTTTCAATGTGAGTAAAACTTTGATTTCTTTTTATAATAAAAAATATAATAACAAATTTAATTTGTACTCATAAAATTTTGATTAGTTTTTATATATTATAAAAAAAATTTGTTTGTTGGTTTCTATTTCCTTAAGTTTATATATTTTTTATATTAGAAATTTTTAATTTATTATCGTTATTTTTTTATATCATCCTGATTTTTTTTTTTAATAGATCATGCAAAGATTCTTTAAGAGACAATTATCATTAAATGAGCATCAGTCTTCTCCAAAATCTTGTGAATCAAGTCTCCAACAACAAGTTAAAATTAATTTAAATACTTGCTATTGGATCTTGGAAAGTGTATCAAAATTTCAGCATATCATCCTAATAATCGAGATAAAATACGAAGAGCATATTTACAAAGAGGGCGCCTACTCAACATAATTTTCTTTAAAGAAAAATTGGAAAATCATTAAGAAGATTTTGTTCCTCTTGGTTTATTGAATTTGGCAACTGGTTAGAGTATAATATAGAAAAAGATGCTACATTTTATTTATGTTGTTATCTCTTTAGGCCTGATGTTGGAAAACAATCTAGTGGTGATACATTTGTGACAGAAGGATTCACAAATTGTAATAAAAAAGAAAGGTTTTCATCTCATGTTGGAGGTCTTATTAGTGCTCATAACATTGCTGTGAAGAAGTGTCAAGATTTGATGAATCAAAATCAACATATTGAAGTTGCAATATCAAAGCAATCAGAATAAATTCGTAATTTATATCGAAGACGCTTAACTGTATCAGTTGATTATATTCGCTTTTTACTAAAGCAAGGATTAACTTTTTGTGGTCATAATGAATCAATGAACTCTGCTAAGCAAGCTAATTTTCTTGAGCTTCTTAAACTCCTTTCTCAACACAATGAATCAATAAATTGTGTTGTCTTGGAAAATGCTCCTGAAAATAATCAATTAATTGCACCTACAATTCAAAAGGACATTGTTAATGTTGCTGCCTTAGAAACAACTAATGCAATTATTTCTGATCTTGGAGATGAATTATTTGCTATTATTGTTGATGAAGCTCGTGACATATCAAATAAAGAGCAAATGACTGTTGCTTTGCGTTATGTTAACAAGAATGAAAGTATTATTGAGTGTTTCCTTGGTATGGTTCATGTGAAAGATACTATGTCTTTATCATTGAAAATGACAATTGATGACTTGTTTTACAAATATGGACTTAGTATATCAAGAATACGTGGTCAAAGTTATGATGGTGCTAGTAACATGCAAAGAGAATTTTCTGGTCTCAACAGTTTGATCTTAAAAGAAAATTCATCTGTATTTTATGTACATTGTTTTACTCATCAATTACAACTTACATTAGTTGTTATTGCCAAAAATCACATTCAAGTTGCTTCTCTTTTTAATTTATTATCTACTTTATTAAATGTTGTTAAGGGATCTTGTAAACAACATGACATATTTCGTGAAAAACAAATAGTCAGTGTTAGAGAAGCATTGGAAAAAGGAGAAATATTTAGTGGGCAAGGTTTGAATCAAGAAACTAGTCTTAAACGACCTATGAATACTTGTTGGGGTTCATATTATACAACTTTGATCAATTTGATATGGATGTACTCTTCAATAATTGATGTTCTTGAAATTATAAAAGAAGATGGATCAAATGTAGATCAAAGAGCTAAAGCCAATGGTCTTTTACACTTGTTAGAGGATTTTGATTTTGCATTTACATTGCATTTGATGAAAAATGTCTTGGGTATTTCAAATGAGTTGTCACAGGCATTGTAAAGGAAAGATCAAGACATCATCAATGTTATGAACTTGGTTAACATCACAAAGCAACGGTTGCAAACTATGAGGGATAATGGACGGGAGATTTTATTGCAAGAAGTAGTTTTATTTTGCAATGTGCATTTCATTAGCATTCCTAATATGGAAGATGTATTTTCTAAAGGGAGATCTCGGCGTGGAGGTAAAGCTCAAGCTATTACAATAGAACATCATTATCGTGTTGAATTATTTTATACTATTGTGGATATGCAACTTTAAGAACCTAACGATCGTTTTACTGAGACAAGTACTGAATTGCTCCTTTGTATGGCTTGTTTGAATCCAACCAATTTGTTCTCTACTTTTAATAAGGCAAGGCTAATTGAGTTTGCAAAGTTCTATTTTCATGAATTTTCTTCAATTGATTTGGTGATGCTTGATAATCAACTTGAGACTTACATTGTTGATATGCATAGCAATGTTGAATTTACATCTTTGAAAGGGATTGGTAATCTTTCATAAAAGTTGATTGAAACTGAAAGACATATTGTTTATCCATTGGTTTATTTCTTTTGAAGCTAGCAATGATTTTGCCTGTTGCTACAACGATTGTGGAGATAGTTTTTTATACTATGAAAATTGTGAAAAATAGGCTACGCAATCGAATGGGAAATGCATGGATGAATGATAATCTTGTGACTTATATTGAAAAAGATGTGTTTAATAATATTGACAATGAGTTAATCATTCAACAATTTCAAAACATGAAATCACGTCGAGGATAATTATAATGTACGTAATTTATTTGATTATATATTAGAAATCTTGTTATTTTATGATTTTTATCTTTATCTTCATATGATAGTATTTTTTTAAAATAAATTATCTCCATCGGTCTAGGGTCTTGAATTAACCACTGGATCCAGATGTAATTTTAAATGAAAATTAAATTTAATCTTTATCATATATTAAATGTAATCTTCGTCATATAAAATAATTTCATATATGAATATTTTGTTAAACAGTAGTATTCATAGTTGTTAAACAATAGTAATTTTATATGAATATTTTGTTAAACAATAGCCTTCGATTATCACCTTGTATTTTTTTCTCTCTCCTTTCAATTTAAAAAAAAATTGTATTTAAAATAATCATAAAAATAATTGTTTTCATAGTTGATTGAGTTAGAATGTCATATTGTCCACGTTTTGAATGCGTATACAAATGTCTATTACGCTATATATAGATACTTGTGTTGTGTAAGTTGCAGACGAGGAGAAAGTAACACCATGCAATGTAAGACAACAAACACCTAAGTATAGTGCAAAGATATTTATATATGTTGTGGACTAGAATAGAGAAAAAGAGGAAGAGTGATTACTCATCCATCAAATCAACACCATAGTAATAGTTGTAGTACTATGTAGGGTTTAAGGTTTACGACGATAATCAGTGGAGTACGAGCTACACTACTCCACCCGTGACGCAGCTGCTCTCGTTTTTTGTCTTCTCAGCAACAAACTGTGCGCAAACATCACTCTCAATCACGCGGGAGAATCTCTCACATTTTCACACACCATCTGAATATGACGTGATTAGAATGCTGATTGGGGAAGGGATTACTCACATTCATTGTGCTTCCATATTTGTAATGGCTAGTTTTCACGTTTACTTCAAGAAAAGCTGGCTCTCTTTCTACCTTCACTAAGAATTAAATAAAAAAAATTGTTTTATCGTATCACTATAATCGATCGATCTAACTTAACTTTTAAAAGTTAGTTTATAAGGTGAAGATTATCTTTCATTTATATACTCTTGGGTTAAGTTCAATTTTTCCTTCAATTAATTTCTCGAAGGATTGCATTAATCAAATAGATTATAAAGCAAGTATTAGACCTTGCTACTTTTGGCTTACACAAATATTCTCAGGCCACTTTTGATACACCTTTAATTTTTTCTTGAGATTGATTAATACCAAAATATTCTTTGGTCACTAAGTGGCTCTTTAATTTTCATACAAAACTTTGAAAGAATACAATTTAGAAACAAGAGTTTGAAACAAAAGTCATTTATTTGTAAAGCCTTTAATTTTCTCTAACTAAACTAGAACCCCAATCCATAAATGTAATACTCTAAATCCAAACCATGAGCACAAACCCAAAATGCAAAGAAACGAAAAGGAATTTTATTATTCTCATACTCCTTTTCAATAAGTTTACACCCTTATTTATTTATTTTTTTGAAATAAAAATGTTCTAAATGAAATCATATTTCTGTTGTGATCAATACACAAGGAAACTTGTTCCCATTGTGCTATAAATGAAAATAGGAGGTGTGAATTCACTATACACAACAAAAAACAAGTTTATTTTGTGTGTGAATATTCACAATACATCATAAAAATATTTCCATTATTTATGGTAAGTTTCAAACTCTTAACAGCAATTGTCAATATCAATTATTATAAGAGGTATAACAATTGAATAATTTTAGTAAAATGTTGATTTATTTAAATAATATATTAATTAATTTAGTTAATTTTGGCACTTAAATTTTATTTGATTTAAAAAAAGTCAAAATAAGCAAAGATAAGTGAGCATAATTGTATGAGTTAAGTTTAACATAATATGAAACAAAACAATGAAGATGAAACATTACAAAATAACTGAACATATAGTAAATAAGTCTACCATAATTTGAAACAATACAAAATATAAAATAGTAAAACAAATTCGTAAATCAATAGTAATATGTAATTAATAAAAGAACCAAGTTACTAGCTTATAGGCAGGAACCTTATTAACTAGTACAGCTTTGATGTATTCTTTCAGTATCCCTCCTGGATTTCTATAGAGATATTCATCTTTGTAAAGAACTTCTATCGCACCTGCAAAGTTGACAGCACGCATAAGAAAAGTCAATGGTACTTGTCTCATTTATGTCCTTCCAAGCATTCTCAACCATCTTGCTTAGTTCTTTAATGGTATCTTCCCTTGAGGTTTTATGTTGCTTCATATAGCATTGAATGCTTGAAGAAACATGTGTTCTTTCCTGCTCAAACTGCATAAACAAAATATATAATAGAAAAATGAATCCTAAAGAAATCAGTATTTAAACCTTTAAGTAGATTGTTAAAGGTGTTACCAAAATTATTATCAGGTCTTTTTTCTCATAACTCTTTAAATGTTTTTGAATGACTAGCTAGTTCTTTTAACACTTCTCAATAATTAAATACTTCTATGATAATAAAATATGAAAAAAAAAATTAATTTTCCTACAAGTTAAAATTATCTTATTCAATAGTTAATTTGTAAAAGTCTCACATTTTTTAGAATAAATTATATGGGATAACTTTTATTAATAGTTATGGGAGAAGATAATTTTAATTTTTAAAAAAGTTAATTTCATATTTTGTTCTCTTATAAAAAGTTTTTTTTTTTTAGAATAGTGTCTCTAAACGGCCTTTAAATATTTTAAATTATATATTTCATATAACTAATGTTCTAAAATATAATAAATAAATATATTTGAATTCACATAAATTTACATCATTTGTCATACTCATATCTATTGTTGTGAATTCGACCGTGCGAAAATTTCAGAGAGATGTAAGTAAATATGAGACAAAACTTCAATCCAAATCCTTTAAGACTTGTATCATGACAAATAAGATTACATTAATATTTATAAAATAAAGTTAATGATATAATTTACAATATCCCATGTGTATCGTATGTGAAAGGTTTTGGTCCCACATCCCAACTCAAGTCGTAATCCAACAACGGGTTCATAAAACAATATGGTAGATGCTATATTTGGCTCTCCGCTCCTATACGAACTACCCATAGAAAATGAGTCATGCCCAACACAAATGCTAAGCGAAAACTCCATCAATGGTTTTTCAAGCATGTTAACATTGAACATAAATGTTAAAAATATACTATTTAACACTTTTTTTTTTTTACACCGTCACTCTACTTGATTAAAATTTATTAAAAATTATAAAATTCTATATATAAGTCCCGCATCCCATTTTGATGATTATAAACCTTAAATTATTTTTCTTGATTTTATATTTATCAATAAATTTTAACCAATAAAAAAGAATATATTGCTGACACTCCTCTAACATTGAACATTGAAGGCAACCTTGTACTCAGTCAAAATGGTACTGTTGTTTGGAATACAACAGCCATGAAACAAGCAAATTAAGAATCTGGTGGCAGAGATTTTGGACAGTAACAATCTTGTTGTAAGAAATGAGGGAGAAACAAACCCAGAAGTCCAGAACTAGAAGAGTGTTTTTGTGGCGGCAAAGCTTTGCCTATCCATCAGATACACTCTTGGCAGGGATGAAGTTTGGATGAAACCTCAAACTTGGTCTGGATTGGAGATTGATGATCCGTCCCTAGGAAACTTTTCTTGGAGTATGGCATTTCATTCTTATCCTGAATTTTATATGGTGGAGGGCACAAAAATAATATACTCGCATGGACCTTTGGGGTGACTTATATTTTAGTGGAATAACAGCTTTTGTCTAATGACCATATTTGATTCCATCAAAATATTCAAAAACAATTTTTTTTTATTAAGGACCAAAACAAAATTTGTTGATTATTATAGACATAATAAAACATTCTATAGCATAATAATAATGTATACATGTAAAACAATATGTAATTAATATGTTTAAAACAGATAATAGGACTAATTAAAATGATAATAAGGCATGACAAACCTTATTGAAGCATAAATTATTTCCAAGTTAAAAATAGTATAACTGGGAACCTTTTGGAACACACAAAAGTAACAACAATTATAATATTACAGTACATGATAAAGGAATTAAGTTTTTAGATATCGATGATATTAATTAGCAGACATTTGATTAACAAGTAAAGCTTGAATGTAATCTTTCATTACTCCTCCTGCATTTGTATAGGTATCTTCATCTTTGTAAAGCACGTCTATCACGCGTGCAAAGTTGAGAATAGGCATAAGAAAAGTCATTGGCACTTGAGTAGGTTTAAGGCATGCCTCATTGATGTTCTTCCAAGCACTATCAACCATCTTACGTAGTTGATCAATGGCATCTTTTCTTGAGGTGTTATGTTGCTTCATATAGCATTCAATACTGGAGGCAACGTGTCCTCTTTCTTGCTCAACCTACATAGAAAATATAGAACAAAAGTGAATTGTAGTACATTATTCTATAAGGAATTTTAAGAAAAAAAATATAAAAAAAAATAAAATTAATTTCTTTATAAGTTAAAATTGATTTATATAATTATTAATTTATAAGAATTCTTCCATATAACTTCTCCTAAAATATGTGAAGCCTCTACAAATTAACTATAAGAAAAATCAATTTCAACTTATGAAATTAATATTTTTTTTTTCATATTTTATAATCTAGAACTGTTTCTAAAGATATTTACTCAAACGGATCCTAAACATTTAACAGTTAATGTAACAATTGTTAATGGTATTATAAAAATTTATTACTAAGTCTTTGGAATATATAATTACTATCTCTTTTAACATGATATAAATTAAATGCTTCATATAGCATTCAATACTGGAGGCAACATGTCCTCTTTCTTGCTCAACCTACATTGAAAATATAGAACAAAAGTGAATTGTAATAAACAAAGGACTTGTTTAGGTAAATTATTCTAGAGGGACTTTAAAAAAAATATATATAAAGAAAAATGAAATTAATTTCTTTATAAACTAAAATTGACTTATGTAATAGTTAATTTGTAAGAATTCTTGCATATAACTTCTCCTAAAATATGTGAGACTTCTACAAATTAACTATAAAATAAATTAATTTTAACATAAGGAAAAGTTAATATATTTTTTTTCATATTTTATAATTTAGAAGTATTTCTAAAGATATTTATTCAAACAGACCTAAATATTTAACCGTCAATGTAACAATTGTTAATGGTACTATAAAAATTTATTACTAAGTCTTTTGGAATATATAATGACGATCTCTTTTAACATGATATAAATTAAATGCCCAGCTCTTATCTATGTTCTTAACTCAAATATATATATTTGGAGAGTAATGCTATTATTACTTTTTTCTCAATGCATTCTTTTTTTATAAAGAGGTGTGGTTTATAGGAGTCCCATAAGAAACATTGATTCACTCCCTTTTTAGTGAAATCAACGTAAAATTCACATAATATTGAAGAATATAATTGGTATATATCTAATATGTACCTCATTTCCAACAATGTCATCCATGATCCTACAAATAGTTGAAGTAGCCATAACAATGATTGGATCATTTGTTGCCCATTTGAGAATCTCTTCTGTTGTGTCTTCCATGCCAATGAAAGATATGACTATAAGCACAGGGTAACAACTTGATATAGTTGTAACTTGCATGTACTCCTCTATTGTTGGTGTGTAGTTGCAATTAAACCATCTTGCTTGAGTCATCTGAGCTTGAACTAGTCTTTTCATCTATTGAATAATAAATTATGATATTGAGAAATGTGTTCCATACTCTTTTGATTCATTATTAGAAGATTTTTTTCAAGCAAGTGTGTCTCAAATGATAGATATAGGAATAGATGAAAAATAAGATTGAGTTTTAAGACTTTATGTTCAAGTCATAATAACAATTTTTTTTCCTTTTGAGCAAAAAGATCTTATGCCTGGATATTAATTTGTAGTCCCAAAGATATATAAATAGTAAAGTTCATACAGTTGACAAAAGAGACCATGGCACTACTTGATTTCTATTTCTTTTATTTTTTTAGTTTTTAAAACCTAAAACTGGGGAGTAAAACATGCCCAAGACAACTCACATTTTGCTAGCAGAAAATTCAAATCCCTTATAATGTTTGTTTAATTATCATATATGTGATTGGTTAAATTGTTGTAAGCAAAAAGAGAAAAGGTTTTTGTATACCATCAATTTTACATAACAAAAGATCATTTTTCTACAGTCTTTTCAGAATTCAAAATCATTAATTAGAAAAAAAAAATGCACTTCATAGTTTTGAATGGAAAATATAGCAACCAAATAAAAAAGCCAAATAATGCTATGAAAATACCCTTTAATTTCTTATTCAATTGAAGAAGAAAAAACCAAGGTAACTTTTGCAATAAAAAAAACATTAACCATACTTCTTTTTTAGCATACTTCATGTAGTACGCTTTCCCTTGCTTTATCATCTCTTGCTCTATTTCTTCACAGCAATCCAAAAGTGTCGTATAGCATATTTTCATGTATTCTGGGAGATCATCCAAACAAGAACTATCCCACCTGCTAGTCAATAAGAAAGTTAACTTTAATTTATTTGAAGAAATAAAGAGAAGATATATATACTACTTAATATATATGTCATTTTGATGCCTAACCTCTCAATTGCATTTGTGAAAAGCTCAAGTTCATCGATGGTTCCATAAGCATCATACATGTCATCAATGATGGTCAATATGCCAATTATTTTTAGCATCATCCGTCTAGCAAGAGAATATTGTGGCTCAAAATAGACTCCCAAAATCCAAAAGCAACCTTCTACAATTCTATCCCTTACAAAAGGTAACCTTGTTGAGACATCTAAATCCTTAGTCCACCACCTGATCAACAAATTCAATATAATATTAATTTCTTGAAAAATAAAATTAGAGTTAGATTTATTTATTTAAGACTTAAATATACTTTTGATCCAAATAGTATATATATCCTTTTATTTTATTTTGGTCCTTATAAAATAATTTTTTAAAATAGTGTTTGCAATTTTTTTTCTATTTTAGTCCTTGTTATTTTATTTTAGTCCTCGTAAATACTCATTGTTCTTCAATTTTGTCCTTGTAATATATGGATAACTTTCTATTAGTCTCTACCATTTTTTGTCAAAGGAACTATCTCAAAATTAATAAAATATTATAATCACTAAAATGAAAAAAAAAATACAAGGACTATTTAAAAAATATATATATAAGGACCAAAATAAATAAATAAATAAAGTTGTACATTACAATGACAAAAAATGTATTTAAGTCTTTAATAAATAAAAGATCAAATTGTAAGGAAGATATTACTTACTTGGTCACACTGCTGACTTCTTTCTTATGCAGTTTCTGTAGGATATCAAAATCTACTTTTGCAAAAGATAGCAAATGTTCATCATGGGAAGGATCTTGTTGGTAGAAAGACATATAATATGTTGCCTCCAACCTAGGCATTCCCTTGCGAAGTGATTGTACTAAAGTGTGGTGAACTTGTGGTTCAAGAGAAGGGCTTAATTGGGTGGTTAAAGACTTAGTTAACTGAATACGAGTGAAATTATGTGCCTCTCCAAGTATCTTTTCTCCATGAAATCTTAGTTGAGCTGCTTCATAAAGGCTCATCATCCCTTTTATATCATTGGCTACCCTTTCATTGAAGTTTCCAGTTTGGTCCTTAAATTTGTAAAATACATCTGTTTCATTAACAAAATAATATGCATGTGTTAATTCCAAGTCATAATATTTTTAACTATATAAGAATTATGCTTGGATGCTATCATACTTAAAATGAAACAATTTGTATAAGTGGGTTTGGTGTCACCATATAGACCCGATCCTAGAGGCAAAAAAAACTATTTGGTATCAAATAATTAGTTTTGTTAGCAAAATCTTAAAAACTGAGAAACTTGAGTCAAACTAGCAAAAAACATATTTATTTCATGATCATTAATTGGAGATGAAGTTTGTGATCCTCATCTTGCATAAAAAAAAATAAAAAAAATAGAAGAAGCTAAAAGCCTAAAACTAATTTAATGCAAAATTTTGTCACCATCATTCTTAACAAGGATCTGTCAAGGTCTATAACTAACATGCTCAACATCTACTAATTAAAATATTTATACACATATAAGTTGTCTCTGTGTATTTTTGTCTTTCCCTTACATATTTTTATTAAAGCAATCCTTATTTTTTGTAAAAATCTCATCGCAATTTGCTTCTTATAATTTTTTTTATTCTTCTTTTCTCTGTAAATTATTGATTAAATTTTGATTTTACTCTTTTTTACATATAAGGTAACATTTTTTTAATATTCTTGTTTCTCTTCTTCTACTCATAAGGTATGGTTTTCTTATTTTTACCCTTTTGTATCATTATTTTATGTGAATTAATTAGGAGATAATAAGGCATATCAATATCTTATCTCTCTTTTAATTCACCTAAGATATTAATATGATAGATAATAAGTTATTTTATTATTATATTTTAGATATTTTATATTTTGCCGCTTATTAATTTTAACCATTAACTATACTATTCACAATATTTCTCTTACTATTGTAGCATTATACTTCAAGGTATTTATATTGATAAATGATAGATTTTTTTTTTTTAATTGTGTGTTAAAATTTTTATTATATTACAATATTTATTTTAACCATTACACTATTTACATTATTTACTCTATTATTTTTAACACTATATTTCAAAATATTTTAACCAATACACTGATTAACATAATGAAAGCATTTCATCAACTTAAGTGTATGATTTTTTACTTTATTTTAAATTTGAATGAAAATATTTTAAGATACAATGTAAGATTAATAATAAAATTCACAATATGAAAAATATATTAAAAAAAATGAAACTAAAAAGAAAATTAAAATAATTTATCTGTAAATAAAATTAATTAAAAAAATTAATACCCAAAATATACTTTTATCAATAAAATAAAATTAAAATTTATATAAAACATTAAAAATACCATATAAACATGTTTATTTATTTTTTATCATTTATTATTATCAGATACTTCAACAAATAATTTTATCAATTAATTAAAAATAAATAAGCTATATATAATAAAATTTTGGCTATTAATTACCAATTATAATTTTTCAGCTTTCAGCTTAATTTTTAGATTTTAGCTATTTTGTCAAACATAATTAACCTTAAATTTGAATGAGTTATTTCTATTAATGTTGGTTTACAGTAATCTCCAAATTTGACTAAACTTCCTAGACAAAAAAAAAATAAAAATAGGCTTCTTCAAGGGTTAGTTTGGTTCGCATTTAGGGAAAAATAAAAAATAAAAATCAAATTATTTTAATTGGTTCGATTTGGTTAGGAATTTTTTTCGCCTAACCTGAACAAAACCAACCGTGTATACATATCCAAACTCAATGGTTCGAACAAACAAATTAAAAAAAAAATTGTTTTGAAAATATTAAAACTAACATGATTTTGTTCAAATTTGATATATAATGTTGATAATGTAAGTAACATATTTGAATATAATTGGTTTATACCAATTAAATAATAACATAAATTATAAAAAAAACCACACATGATTAATTGATTAAATATAAACTTCATCTATTTATAATAATAGAAAAAAAATAAGTCAAATTATCCCATACAAACCTTAATTTTGAAGGAAAACTTAAACGAAACACAATAAAAAATTCTAAAGGATACAATAGTAAGTTAATCGTTAAAAAAAATAGTGCAAAAAAAAAAAAATGTAATAAATTGTTGATGTATGATCGATTGTCTGGTTCATCGGATTGATCACACCAATAAACATCCCTAAAACACAAATAATTAATATAATGAAATATCCTTGTATACCTGTACTTAAATATTGGAAAAGTTAAAGCAGGACGAGGAATATAAGGTCATAATTAATGACAGGTACAATATATTATTGTTAGAATTATTGTTAGAGTAACTTTCTATCTTTATTATTGTTTGTTGAAATGTAAATTTAATTGGTTAAATGCTCATAAATACATACTTGAGGAAATGCAATATCCTTGTTGCCTAAGCAGTCGAAAGAGTATCGCCAGTTGATGAAGATCATCAAGGTGACCTATGATATTATTGTCCTTTGTTGAAATATCATAAATTTGTCGCAACAATCCATCAATTTCATGTTCAAAATGGTAAGAAACACCCAAGCGTTGAACTGAGTCTATAAAGTTTAGTTTAAATGAGAAATTGTTATTAATTGGAGAAACAAGCATCTTCCTCACGTGCTCTTTTAAAAGCTGAACTTGCTTGATTTGGCTATCATCATCTTCCTGCAAGAAGGTATATATATGATAAGAGGAGAATGATCTAATTATTGAGGCATTGTATTGGCCAGTTAGACAATTAATATATTCTCTAAAGTAATTTTTTTATTCTTTATTAGTGATTGAAATTTATTTAAAAGACAAAATTATTCGAGTCTCACTCCAATTAATAGATTTCACTCATAATTATGTATTTAAAAAAAAATTAAGTCAATCATTAAAAATATATTAAAAACAAAATGCTAAATATAATGTATTACTAGCACTCATTTCCTTTTATTTATTTTTTTGGTGAACCCAGCACTCCTTTCTTGTAAAACTTGAACATGGAATATGAATAATATAAGCCATAGTTTATTGTTATATATTAATAATTTTATGGTTTTTTATTATGCAATGACAATCTTTCTTTTTATGTGATAGCACCTCGATCTCGTACGATTCAACATATAAAATTTAATGTAATTTAAAAAGTATTCAGTATTTGAACCATTTTATTCCCATTAGTACATATATACGTGCTGTTTTTTTTTCACAAAATCTGTATGAATAATTTTTTTTATCTTTAGGAGAATAAAATATAAAAAAAATCTTCATAGACTAAAATTAATTTATACACAAGTTAAATATAATCCTTAAAGAAAAGAATGCAAAAGAGTTTCTAATAGTTAACTTATGCATAAAGTTTTAATTTTAGCTTATGCCAATACACTGCTAAAATCATCATTTCACAATAAATGTTAAATATATGGAAATTGACATATTAAGTAAAAATATAGATATATATGAAAATATAAAATTAGACATATGGGATATGCATATACCGTGGAACTAGGAATATAAGAAAGGAAATAATCTCCCCAAATGGAAGGATGAAAATTTGCAGTGCAGCGAGTAGAGTTGAAGTTGGGTTTTGCATCATGGGGGAAAACCGGAAGTGATGAGGGTGCAATATTAGACATGATTTACTTTCTAAGATGTGACTATTGGTAAAGGGAAAAGCTAATCGATTTGCTTGGTGTAGTGTAGCTTTTGCTTTGAAATGTGAAGGACCCGACTCATTCAATTTAATTTATAGGAAACCAATGAGGTAGAACTTATTTCTGCTTATTCTGTGACTGTAGCTGAATGGATAAATCATGTTTAGAAAACATTTGCATGAAAGTTGTTCTAACCATTTTAATTTAATTTATTTTTGAAAAAAACCATGTTTTAATTAATTCATGACTTCATAATTCACCAATAATCATATTTGTTGACTAGTCTTATTTATTTTATTTTAATCAAAGGAAAAGGATCTTCTATTTGGTCCCTCCATTTGTACAAAATTGAATTTAAATGTGCTGGCTAAGTTTTTCGGTCCTACCATCTGTACCATGTGGATCTTCCAACCTACCTACCGGACCAGCGGATCTACACTATAGTAGTCTGGGATGCATTAACAGTCGCTCAATTTTTTTAAGTCAAAATTTCACCACTCTGACTAATATAAAGACTCCTTCTATTTGGAGTATTGTGACTATTCATTGTTCTAAACACTTTTCGTTATATATTTTACTCTAATAAATATTATGTATTTTATTAATTAATTAACACGTAACATAAAAAAAAATTATTATTATTACCAAAAATTAAACAAAAGAATATTTAAAACCTACATAAGTGAAATACAATATTAGAGATTATATAAAAAAAATGTTGTAAAAAAATATTTTTTCTTTAAATAAATTTTTCATATATGATTTTCACAATATATGGAAAAATAAATAACCATTATAGTATATTTGGATGAAATATTTGGAGAAAGTAATTTAATTTTTTTTTTAATAAAATGAGTTGTTTGGATAAAGTATTTAAAAAGAAATTAAAATGTAATCATTTTAAAAGAATATTTTAATTAATTAAAAATAATAAATTTAAAATTCTTCAAAAAAAAAAGTTAAGAATTTAAATTTTTTTTATCTCCTTTCTCCTCTCTTTTCTCTTTCTCCCACTCCCTTCTCTCATATTCTTTCATGTATTATTTTTGAAAATTTATAAATTATATAATGTTTTTAAAAATATTTTTGGATATTATTTTTAAAATTTAAAAATTATATATAAATTTACAAATTATGTAATATTAATTTTTTAAAAAAAATTCAATTTTTAATAATTTAAATGTTTCATCTAAACAAATTATTTATAAAATAAAATAAATTTAATTTCTAATAATTTAAATGTCTAAAATTTTAATTATCTTAAATTTTTAAAATGTTCCATTTAAACACTAAATAATTTTTTGTGTGTGACCTAATTGCTCGCATAAGAGAGACAGCATATGACTAAAATACGTGGAATTGAACTTTATTCCGCACAAAGTTAGATATATGTTAATGTTATGTACAGTATAGATGTCAACATCAGATTTTGATGTGAATAATTCCTAAAGGACTTATTAAAATGATAAATGACTATCTCTCTATATATATATATATATAAATTATCCTTATAAATTGAATATAATATAAAAAAATTTACAATATTCTTTGGTTTGGTAGTATGTGTGACTATATTACTCTAGTTAGATATATTATTTTAGAAAGATTTATTTGAAAAAAAAATTAATTTATTTAAAAATTAAAATTATATTCTTCAAATAGTTAATTAATAAAAACTTATAAATATATATATATTTTAAAAGATACAAGATTTTTACAAATTAATTATATGAAAAAATAATTTTAACTTCTAAAAATATTAATTTTATTTATTTTTTCTTTATATTTTCTTATAAAAAAATCATTGTGACTAAAGAGACTCTCTTAAAGTTGATTGAGTGAAGCAAGATTGAGTATTGTACCCGATAGTAAGGTGAGGACTGCATCCATTCCCGTGTAGATGCACCCCTCACTTTGTGATTAAGAGAATGATTTATCTATTGTCGTTGTTTTTTGCCTCTTTGATTTTATAATTTGATTCCATTGTTTTTAATTTTTAGTTGTTATCAATTTTTATTTTTTATTGATTAGTGTTTTCTTTTCGTATGTTTTTTTTTTTTTTTTACCTTTAATCGGTTAGACATTTTATTCTGTTTTAGAGAGTAAAATATGTTTTTTTTTTTTTTTACTATAGGAATTTTGAATTTCAGTTTTAGTTCCTCTAAATTGTTTTTGTTAGTTTTACGTCACCTAATTGTTTAGGGGAACAATATATATTTTTCTCTATCATATATTTTATTTTGACAAGTAAGATGGTAATATTATTAACTTTTTTTAAACAATTTTCCCTCACTATATATAACACTAACATATATCTACGTCAGTTTCAAAAAAACAAAAAAAAACATGTATCTACGTCAACCACTCAAATTCTCCGTACCACCACCTAGTTGCGGAAAGAGGAGAGAAACATATGACTAATGCATGTGGAATTAAAATCAGGGTAGGTGTTTGCTTTGTTGAGGATGATGGGGATGTCATCCTCTCTCTAAGAGAGAGGAGAATGAGAGAGAAAATGTATTTATTATGAGAGATAAAAAATTTAAATAATAATTATTAATTAAATATTAATAGTTTAAATAAATTTTAAATAAAAATTAAATATAATCTTTATCGTATAAAATAATTTTATATATGAATATTTTATTAAACAATAGTATTCAAGGTTGTTAAATAAGAGTAATTTTATATGAATATTTTGTTAAACAATATCCTTTCATTATCCTTTGTATTTTTTTCTCTCTCCTTTCAATTAAAAAAAATTATATTTAAAATAATCATGAAAATAATTGTTTTCATAGTTGATTTGAGTTAGAATGTCATATTGTCCACGTTTTGAATGCGTATACAAATGTCTATTACCCTATATAGATACTTGTGTTGTGTAAGTTGCATACGAGGAGAAAGTAACACCATGCCATGTAAGACAACAAACACTGACCCAAGTATAGTGCAAAGATATTTATAAACTAAGGTGGCGTTTGGTGGGTTGGTTGGAGGTAATATTTCTGATTTTTATTTTTCATTTTCATTTTTTTGAAAATAATTTTTATTTTTAGATTTTTAAATATTAAAAAATTTATTTATAAAAATAAAAATGTTAAAAATAAATTTATTGAAGGATGAAAATATCTATAAAAATAAAAATGTTCAAAAATGTCAAATATTTATTTTTATTTTTCAGCCTTTTTTAAAAAGTATTTTCTCTGAAAATATTTTTTAAAATTAAAACAAACACATTTTTAACCGTATTTTTTATTTTCATTTCAAACGATACCTAAAATATCAGTGTAAATTGTTCTTAAAAAAATGGAAATTACATTGGTCAACTTGACCCTTTAATTTCCGCAGTTTAAAAAACAACTCAGCCATTCAGAGAATAGATGAATATATTTTCTTGCAAACCTTATTTTTTTACATATATTTTCTTGAAATATTGAAAACTGATAGCGACGCTTGCTTGTAATAATTTCTAAACGTAAATTAAGGTTGTACTGTTGAAGGCGGCTTGTTGACAACGTGCTTAATACTGGTGTTGATGGTTGAACTTTCTTTTTCACAAACTGGTATCGTATAAGTGCTTTAAATTTCGTTACCGGATGTGATAATCAAATTTGTATTCCCGGATATATTCTTATAACCGTGTTGATATTAACAGATAATTTCACTTTGGTTAGGTATGCAAGTACACACATAGGTAATATTCGATTATAAAAATTGTATGGAGACGGGATAAGGATATGCATACCTATTCCGTATCAGGTATTCATATTCAATATATATATTTATTAAAAAAATTATTTTATATTATAGATTTTACTTAATAATTTTTAAGTATTTACCTTTATTTTATGATTTATAATTTATATTTACTAAATTATTATTTTAGGTTGTTTCAATTTATTTTTATATTATTTAGACAAAAATTATATAATTTTATTAGATTATAAATAATTATACGGTTGTTATTAACATATTACTAGTTTGTTATCAAGTTTTTATTTGTGACGAGACTTTTAATTTATTATTAACTTGTTATGACTTTAAGTAATATAAAAATTAATTTTTTTTAAAGTTTATTATGACTTAAAATTATTATTTTTTAAATTATAAACAAATACAAATATGGTTCAAGTATACTCAATATCTGATGAGGGTGAGAATGTGAATAAAAATTTATACCTGATAGGGATAGGGATGCGGGAACGAGAAACTATAAACCTGTCTTCGTCTTACCTCGTTGCCATGTCTATTCGTGACTTCCATTTCTCTTTTGTTCTAACCATGTTCCCACACACATTTTGAAATAATTTTATACAACTATTTTAATTTATATATGAGAAAAAAGATGATGATACTAGGAGTGAAAACGTAAAATTATTTTATATGATTAATTAATTATAATATTGTATTTAAGATAAGATGATTCTCTTTTATAAAATTATTTTATATCAGTTAATGAAAATTAATTTCTTTGTATATTTCATATAATAAATAATTTCAAAATATATATAATAAATCTATTTGAACATATATAAATATATAAATGAATTTAATATTCATACATTCTATCAATATAAAGTAATTTAACAATGTCAATCAATTATAATTTATTTTAAAAATCAATTCACATACCAGAACCAGAAGGTGCATTACATCACCCTTTTCTCTGTATAAATGTTCCACTGCCTTGCAATTTGGTGAATAATTATAATTTCTATGTAAGGGAGTGAGGAAGGTGAGCAAAATTGGAAGATATATAATTAATAATTCGCTCCCAGGATAATAATTATGATACTTATGCTCTCAGTGGAGGCCATGGAATCTGCATAATAAATACACAACTACAAGTGTGCCAATGTTTAAAAGGTTTCTGTCTAAAGTCACCACAGGCATGCATGGGACTTTTCAGATTGGACTTAAGCTACAAAAGATAAATGATATATTTGGATAACCTTCTCAAAAAATATTTTTAGGAAAAGGAAATAATAATAATAAAAAAAATTCATAAACTAAAATTTAGCTCATATATGTATCAATTAATTTGTAAAATTTCTTAAATAAATTATATGAGATAATTCTTACAAATTAACTAATAAAAAATTAATTTTAGTTTATATAAAAATTCTTTTTTTTTAGAAGTGTTTCTAAAAACTTACCCACCCAAATAGACTTAAAAATACTAATTAATGACGAATTTGTCAAAAATTACACATACTTGATTGGACTTGAATGAGACTGCTGGAGTGCTGGTCTAGTGAATACAGAGCATGACGTTTTACGTCGTTTTCAATAATTTAAGCTATTTTAAGCTATTTTAGTATACTAAGGGATAATAACAAATTCAGTTTTGATCTTTGGGGATAATAACAAATTCAGTTTTAATCTTTGTAATTTTAAATTACTGTTTCATTATTCTTAGTTGTTAGTTCTTATCTTTAGCCTAGTTTAACTAATTGTTTCGCTAGTTGTTACAGCTGAAACAAACCTTCTTTATATGTATTCTCTTTCTATAAAAAAAAGTGTCATTCATCCTTTAATTAATAAGAAGAATTACCTTCTCTTATATACTTTAATATGTTAGAGGTTATAGCATAAATCTGGAAAAAAAATATTTTTTTTGTTGTTAAAGTAAGTTGTTGGATGAAAAGTTGGAAGTTTATAATTATAATTACTTTTTAATAATTTAATTTTTTCTTGTATGGCTTATGCTAATTCAGACATAAGAGGAATAGTGTCAATCTAGTGGGCAATATAAGATCTATACATATTGTTGCAACCAGATCACGGTAGGACGACGATTAAAATCGAAAGTATGGATCAGAGGAGTCGTCACCAATGCTTATTAAAAAAAACATTGGAAAAACCATTTTTAGAAAAAAATGGTATTTAAAATCAGATTTGAGTTCGGGAGTCCATTACGTGCAGGGAAGGTATTAGCACCCTACACAAAGACGGTTATCTTTAATTAATTAAACAAAAATCTTTTATAATTTTTGTACATTTATCTCACCAAAACATTACTAGAAAAGAATAATTTATTTTTATAAAGATCAATTTTATTAAAGGAAAGAAGGAAAGACATTATTTTTATTCTTTTATTTTTAATTTAGGACTCTTGAACTATCGCAACTCATTTATCCTAAAAAGACACTTGAAAAATTGACAGAGGTGTACACCCAAGTCAATTCATCTTTATTTTTTTGAAATGATTTTAATTTAGACAACTATTGATAATTAAAAAGGAAAAAGAAAAGAAACTACAACTTAGTAATTTTAAGTGTTGTTGTAAATAAAAGGCTGGCCCAAAACAAATATGCTGTAATTTAGTAATAATGGGGGGGTGTAAACAGAAATATGGCCCAAAACACAAAATTAGAAAACTGAGGGGTCTCATCCTCCTCCCTCAGTTGCTTGGTTCACGAGTGAACCCTAGGGCTCGCGAGAGAGGAGAGAAAGGGGGAAAGGGGCGAGGTCGGTCGAGGGAAATAGGCGATTCCAAGTTACTTTAATTTTTGCCTAAACTGCTCTTTCAGGTTTTCAACTTAGCGAACTCACTTTTTTTTTTTTTTAAGCATAATACTTCTTGACCGCATCAGAGTTTATGGGATGGGACAAGTCCTCTCCATCCATATTTGTGAGAATCAACGCTCCCCCTGAGAATGCCTTCTTTACCACATAAGGCCCTTCATAATTTGGAGTCCATTTCTTTCTATGATCTTTTTGGGTTGGTAGAATTTTCTTAAGCACCAGCTCTCCTTCTTGGAACTCTCGAGGATGAACTTTTTTATCATGAGCTCTTTTCACTCTCTTTTGGTATAATTGACCATGACACAGGGCAGTCAGCCTTTTTTCTTCAATGAGATTCAATTGGTCATAGCGAGCTTGAACCCACTTTGCCTCTTCAAGTTTGGTCTTTGCTAGTACTCTCAATGAATGAATTTCTACTTCAATAGGGAGCATAGCTTCCATTCCATACACCAAAGAATACAGAGTTGCCCCAGTCGAGGTGCGTATCGAGGTGCGATAACCATGCAAGGCAAAAGGAAGCACGTCATGCCAATCCTTGTATGTTACTACCATTTTCTGGACAATTTTCTTGATATTCTTGTTTGCTGCCTCTACCGCACCATTCATTTTTGGGCAATATGGCGAAGAATTACAATGCTGAACCTTAAAGTCATTGCACAATTCTAACATCAATTTGTTGTTCAAGTTTGTCCCATTATCAATAATGATGTGGCTTGGTAGGCCATACTGACAGATTATGTCTCTCTTGATGAACTTGACTACTACGTGTCTTGTTACGCTAACGTATGATGCTGCTTCAACCTATTTGGTGAAGTAATCAATTGCGACCAAGATGAAACGATGTCCGTTTGATGCCTTTGGTTCAATCGGACTGATCATATCTATCCCCCACATTGAAAACGGCCATGGTACGGCCAAGACATTTAAGGACTTCGGGGACACAAGGATATTATCAGCATAGGTTTGACACTTATGACATTTCCTCACATGGTTGCAACATTCAGCTTCCATGGTTGACCAATAATAACCAGCTCTTAGAACCTTTCTTGACATTGCATGCCCATTTGCATGCGTTCCAAATGAACCTTCGTGGACTTCTTCCATTATCTTGGCGGCCTTAATTGCATCAACACATCTGAGCAACACCATGTCATGGTTTCTCTTGTACAACACATCATTATTCAGCAAGAAACCCATTGCAAGTCTCCTCAAAGTTCTTTTGTCGTTATTTGAAATGCCAGGAGAATATTCTCCACTCCTCATGTAGCGCTTAATGTCATAAAACCATGACTTCTCACTTGGTTCTTCTTCGATTGCTTGACAATAAGCCGATTGATCCCAATTTTAGATCCTTATCAGCGACACTTCTTCCTTTTGACTTATTTTGAACATTGAAGACAGAGTAGCTAAAGCATCAGCTAGTTGATTATTCTCATGAGGGATATGACAAAGAGTAATTTCATCAAAGTGTTCCATTAACCCCTTAATGTAGGAGTTGTATGTGATTAAATTCTCATCTCGAGTTTCCCACTCATCCTTTAGCTGGTGAATCACTAGTGTTGAGTCTCCATATACCTCCAACACCTTGGCACCAAATTCAATGGCTGCTAGAATCCCCATTGCACATGCCTCATATTCTACTATATTATTGGTGCAATCAAAACCTAGTCTTGTAGTGAATGGGATAAATTGATTTTTGGGAGAAATTAACACTGCCCCAATTCCATGTCCCAATGCGTTGGAAGCCCCGTCAAACAACAATGTCCATTTCTCATCTGTGGATTTCTCCTCAAACAATGCCATTATGTCTTTATTTGGAAACTCGCATTGCATCGATTGATAATCTTCTATTGGATGATGAGCCAAGTACTCTGCTAAAGCACTGTCTTTGATTGCCTTTTGGGTAACATAAAGAATATCATATTCAGTTAATAACACTTGCCAACGAGCAATTTGACCAGTAAGAGCAGGTTTCTCAAATATATACTTGATTTGATCCATTTTTGAGACCAACCAAGTAGTCTGGCACAACATGTATTGCCTTAACCTATGAGCAACCCAAGCCAAAGCACAACAAGTTTGCTCCAACAAGGAGTATCTCATCTCACAATCCGTGAACTTCTTGCTCAGATAATAAATCGCATGCTCCTTTTTCCAGACGCATCATGTTGACCTAGTACACAACCCATGAATTCTTCAAGCACTCTCAGGTACATGATTAGGGGTCTTCCTACTACTGGTGGTACCAAGACTAGAGGCTCTCGCAAGTATTGCTTGATCTTTTCAAAAGCATTTTGACAATCGTCATTCCACACCATAGTTCGATTCTTACGCAACAATTTGAAAATTGGGTTGCATGTAGTAGTCAACTAAGATATGAATCTGGCAATGTAGTTCAACCTCCTTAGGAATCCACGAACTTCCTTCTCAATATTAGGGACTGGCATTTCCTTAATTGCTCGCACTTTGTCAAGATCAACCTTTATACCTCTTTTGCTGACTATAAAGCCTAGCAATTTGCCTGACTTCACGCCAAAGGTACATTTAGCAGGGTTTAATCAAAGTTTGTACATCCTCAGCCGCTTAAACAACTTTTGCAGGTTGACAAGGTGTTCTCCTTCTATGTTCGACTTGGCGATAATATCATCCACATACACTTCAATTTCCTTGTGCATCATGTCTTGGAACAAAGTGACCATTGCCCTCTGATACGTTGCCCTAGCATTTTTTAACTCGAATGACATCACTCTGTAGCAAAATGTCCCCCACAACGTGACGAATGTGGTCTTCTCCATATCTTCCGGTGCCATCTTGATTTGATTGTATCCAGAGAAACCATCCATGAATGAAAAGAAAGAATGTTGGGTTGTGTCAGTACATCAATGTGAGGCAATGGGAAGTCATCCTTAGGGCTAGCTCTATTCAAGTCACGATAGTCAACACACATCCTGACTTTCCCATCTTTCTTTGGAACGGGCACTATATTAGCAACCCACTAGGGGTATTTAGCCACTGCAAGGAAACCTGCATCAAATTGCTTCTTAACATCTTCTTTGATTTTTAACAACAACTCAGGTTTCATTCGTCTCAACTTTTGCTTTACTAGAGGACACTCTAGATTCAATGGCAATTTGTGCTTGACAATACTGGGGTCTAGTCCAGGCATATCTTCATATGTCCATGCAAAGACATCAACGTAATCAGTTAAAAGCTTGAGCAACTGGTCTCGCGCATCCCCCTTATGGCAGTACTGACTTTAATCTCTCTTTTATCAATTTCATTTCCTAGATTGAGTATTTCAATTTCCTCCTCATGGGGCTGAATTATTTGGTCCTCTTGTTCCACCAACCTCTCAAACTCAAACGGGGTTTCTAAGTCGTCAGTGCTCTCATCAGCTTGATGGACAAGATGGTCAAAATCGTAGCATGAGATACTAACACCATTATTCTCAAGGTGAATATTTTTGAATTTGCAATTTCAGGGTTAACATGGAAACAAAGGAAAATAAATAGAGGTCGAACTTATGAAAAAGAAAAGGATGAGACACAAATGGAATGATTAGAAAGTTGCAACATGCATTTCATTCATATGATATATCAAAATTAACATGCAAGCCCATTTTAACAAAATGTCATACTAAAGACATGGGCATGATTGTCGAATTAGCATTACAATTACTTTGAAAGAGAATTAAAGACCACAGGATATTCTTGGATCTCCCAGTTGTGAAGCTCTTGATGATGGTCGCATGGGTACACAAGGTTGACATGATTATTTGTCCCCTGATCTTCCTTAGTCATAGCCACTTGATTTGCATACACTAATCCTCCATTATGGAAGCTTCGATAAAGATCACAAATGAGAATTCTTTTGGTCTTTGGCTCCTAATTCTCAAGGCGAGCCGACCTCTTCTTTATTCTTGCTGTTTTGTTCTCTATTTTTTCTTCTTTTTTTTTGATCTCAGTGTTTTTCTTTTGATTGTTGTTGTGCCCTCTTTTTATCTGTTTTCTTTTTATGTTTTTTTCCTTCCTTTTCTGATTCGTTCTGCTGCCTCTTATATATAGACATGAGGTTTCTTCCCTAAGAGGGTTTGCTCTCAGCTTTCCTTCCTAGGAGGGTTTCCTCATGTCATCATGTCATTTTCTTCTTGCAGCCACCCCTAGAGCCTAGCCTAGCTTGCTAGTTGATGAGGTTGTTGACAGAGCTGCTTGGGATGAGGTTGTGTTGATGGAGCTGCTTAGGATGCTTGGGAGAAGTTGTGATGATGGAGCTACTTGATGAAGCTACTTGGTGAAGCTGTTGTTGGAGCTGCTTGAGATGAAAAAGTTGTTGATTCATTTTTGTTTTGCTCTTTTTCTTTTCTTTTCTTTTTTTTGGTGTTGTTGTTGTCTCTATATATAAGCTAGGATTTCCTTCCTAGGAGGGTTTGCTCTAAGCTTTCCTTCCTAGGAGGTTTTCCTCATTTAATCATTTCCTTTTATCTTCCTACAACCCCTTTCAAATAAGCCACCCTCTAGGCTAGGCCTAGTTTGCTGTCTATAAGGAAGCTACTTGATGAAGCAGCTACTGTTGTTGATTAATTGGATGAAGCTACTGAAGCTGTTGTTGATGGAGAAGCTACTGAAGTTGCTTGTTTCTTCTTTTTTTCTTTCTTTTATTTCTTGCTGCTTCTTTATTTCTTTTTGCCTTGAACAGACTTGGCTTGTACCATTTTTTTAGATTTGTAGGCTTGTTGAAGCTTCATTCCAATGTTGTAGTGTTCCAAAATTTGTAATGTTCATGTAACGGAGGAACACGAAAGAAGATGACAAAAGATTGGGTTTACATATTTCTGTGCATCTTTCTTCTCTTTTTTTATTCTTGATGTAGCGAGACACCACATGTGGGATAATAATAATAATAATACCAACAACAACAACAACAATAATAATAACTATAATAGTGTAATTAAACGGACAAAATTAGGTGTTGACACATATGAATGGATGCTTCGCAGATAGGTATGGACTATGAACTTTCCTTAATATGTTCTTCCCATTAGACGTTGAATTGTATATATCTATAAAAATTCAACATTATTGTTCTAATTTAGAAATTTTAGAGTGATAGAAAGACTAGTCAAAACATGTGAGAGTGGAATCTGTTTAACTCCATGGTCAGACCTTGTTTATATAAGAGGTTTAGAGATAAAGATATATCTTTATCTTTTTATTTAGAGATAAAAATATTATCTTTATTATACATAAAACAACAAATTAATCTCAAAGATAAAGGTAATGTCTTTATCTTTTTACAATTATCCTAAGACTATTCTCTTAATTATCTTCATAATATTATCTCTCGGCTAAAGGGTGGTTAGGATCTTGTTCGGTAGTAAGTAGATCAGCAGCTATTCGATTGACAAAATGATTGGACGGTACACAGCCCCTTAGCCTTAAGTGCGTAGCACGAAGAGGCTAAGGTTAGTCTTATGCAAGTGGTCAGCTTTTGCTTCTTTATCTTCAGCGTTTATTTGAATAACAATCGTCCGATCGACAAAATGATCGGACAACACACAACCTCTCAGCCTTAAGTGCGTAGCGTGAAAAGGCTAAGGCTAGTCTTGTTCAAGTGATTGGCCTTTGCTTCTTTGTCTTCAACATTTGTTTGAATAACGATCGTCCGATCAACAAAATGATTAGACAACACACAGCCCCTCAACCTTAAGTGCATAACGCGAAGAGGCTAAGTCTTATTCTATTAAGACGATCAGTCTTTCTTCCTTTGTCTATGATGTTTAGTTGATTGACAGTTGTTTAGTCGATGAGCGGTTGGATGGTACACATCTCTTCTAGCCTTGAGCGTGAAGCATAAAAATGTTGGATTGGCTTGCCTTTAGCCGGTTGATTTCAGTCCCTCGTTGGCTTGTCGTCGGTGTTTGGTTGATCGATCATTCAACTATTGCATGATCGACTTTCTACTAAGCGAGACGTTCATGTATCATTTGGGCACCTCAAGAAGTTTCTTCTTGTATTCTATGGTGCCACGTGTCGCACGTTGGTTGGTCTTTCTGTCTCGTGCATGTGGGCCATGTGTTTGGCTTTTATAAAGTGCAATTTTGTTGTCAACTATATTTAAGTACTTTTCCTTTCATCATATCTTTTATAAATGTTGTAACATCCCACTCACGTCACATAAATAATCAGAGAAAGATTGAATTATATTTTATAAAAACAAAACTCTTCCATTAAACTATTTATTAAAAAGGCTATGAACTTTTATCGAGTTCCAAAATCAATGAATATAATAAAGTTTAAAGTATAAAACATGAGTTTATAAAACTGAGTTGAATGATTTACAATACCTCATGGTACTTCACTCTTTATAAAAAGAAATATAACTTCAATAATATAAAACTCTCACAACAAAAGTTTAACATAAACCTAAGTTATCCAAACATAAAACAAGGCCAAAGAAAAGGAGGAAAATGTAGCTCTAAGCTTGTGCGCGTTCCATCTACAACGGCTCCAAGAGAATTCCACTTGAACCCATCTGCTCTCCTGTACGTCAAGGTTGGGATCATCACAGTCACAACCACACGTGCCACACGCAGGGGTAAGCTTACCACAATAAATACATATATAGATAAGGCAATTCAAATTACAGAAATGAGAAAGCTAACTATTAACTTCATGGCACAACCATCTCAACCAAATCATACAACACAATTATAAAATAGACCCACAGTCATGAACAACAACACAAATCTATTGCAACATAAATCATCACCTCTCGTTACATCTATTCATCAAATATCACAATCTTTATCAATCATCAAAAGTCACAACCATTCATCAACTATCACACAATCTCATCATACTCATTTAAGAGAAATCATCATCATAATTCAACATCACAAGTCATTGGTCAACCTCAACAACAAACACTAACTTTGCTCCATGGAGACTCAACACAATATGAGCGATCCCCCATAGGCCCCATCCCATAACATAGTCTCACTATCTGACCATTCTGGGAGTCCCTTGGGCTGATCATGTGGGGGAGGTGTGGTTTTATCGAAAATAGACAAGTGTATATATTGGCTTACCTCTGTAAGTTTGCAAAACCTTACATCTATAGGGATTCGCTCACTCGTCTATTCTATATGCTCATTCTCGTTAGCTACCACGAAAACCCACAGCACTAGGTTGAGAGCCTACCTAACACTCCCAACTTACGTGCCTACTCATATGCTCGTGCACCAACTGTGCACGCCTATGCACCAACTGTGCATACAAGGTATATTTTTGTGCACCAACTATGCACCCACCGTATACCAACGACACATATTTGGTATCCTCTCTAGTCTTAGATATGGCACCTCCATACTTGCCATCTTCAATGGCCCAACTTAAGGATCCAAATACATCTCAATAGTCCACACAAAATAACAAGACTTGAATTACTTGAGGTTTGAGATACAGCACCTCTGTACCCACCATCTCACTCATGGTCTGTAAGTATCCAAGTTTCACACCATTACCATCACCACCAACAACAACATTATATCTCCTATACGCTAAAGGGTCATTAAGCCTTTTGGGAAGTGGTTCTCTACACTCTAACAGGCCATCTAGAGTAAAAACACAGGGATGGTACTTGAGAAGATACCCCACTAGGTAAGACCCCCGGGTCGCTTTAGTGGGATGGAGTCCTAGCGTGGAACTCACCCTTCTAAGTATACCATTTTTCATTAACAACAAAAGCCTTCCCAAAGGACATAGCTAATTACTTTTAACATATAGGGACGGTTTCATAACAAGTTCACATTCACATCACATACATCATCATCTCACCAACAACCAATTTTTAATTTCTAAAAACATCATAATCTTCTTAATATCACATTCAACAAGATCACAATTATATTTCCTTACATACATATTATAAAGATTCATAAAACTACATTATATCCATTGGGGAACTTTTAAGAAGTATTAAAAGTAAAACAAAACACTATGCCTTCATTTAGCTTAAGCATAGAAACTTAGTTTAGCCAAACATTTAGCTTGGGCTAGAAATTCTAGCTTAAGCGAAAATTGTGCAAACCCATTTCTATCGAAATTTAACTAAGACTAAATTATTTAGCCTAGTTAAAACTGCAGATTCTGCAACTAAAGTTCTTCAAAAATCTTAGCTTCTGACCCCATTAATGGCTACCCAAGCATCCAAACTCACAACAAACATATCATAAATCATCCCTTAACCTTATTAACACTAAACCCTAACAAGAACACACAAGATTCAAACTAATCAAACCCATAATCATCATAAAACAAGAAAGGTAGGTTAGCTTCCCTTACCTATCACCATTTCCAACCTAGATTTTTTAAAAGAAAAGGGGATCTTGAGCTCCACCAAGGGTTTTCCTTCAATCATCAGCTCTACCGCATCAAACTCATAAACAACCCAAAACAACGCTCAAAAATGGGTTTTACATCAAAATACATAATGGGCTACTCCAACAAAAGGTAAGGAGAAAAAGATCAGAACAAGGAGGTCAAGGGAGGAAGAAGAAAGTGAGCTTACCACTCCTACAAATAGCCAAGAAACTCTAACTAATGAAAGGAAGTCTCCAATGGTGTAGGTACCAAATCCCTAGGTTGGAGGAAAGCTTGGAGGAAGATGAAGAAGTGAAGGATATGTGGAAAAGAGGAAGCTTGTGTGTGCATTTAAGCTTTGGAGTCACTTAAAGTTTTGCTAGTTGACACCCCCCCTTATTATAACTATAGTCCATTATTTATTTTTATCGAAAACAACTACCAAGTCTCACACTTTCACAATTAACAATCTAAACATACTATAACACATCAAGCACTAAAAGCATAATATTATTAATCAGTAAACATATCAAATAACATAATTTCAATTTAATTCAAATAATACCCCAAATAAAATATTTAATCATATATTATTAAAATCAGAGTGTTACAAATGTCATATTCCCGTTCCCTTTTTATTCCTTTTCCTTTTCAAGTTTTTGTTTGATATGTTCCGAGTGCCCTACATGTTAGTTATAATAGATACGCATGCTTTCCCTATCTGTAAACCATATTTTTCCGAGTCGATATATGTAAAGTCGTATTTTTCCCAGTTGATTTTGGTGATATCTAAGTCGAATCTGATGGTATCTGAGTCGTCTCTGTATCGAGTCGAATCTAGTGATATCTGAGTCGTCTCTATATCGAGTCAAATCTAGTGGTATCTGAGTCGAATCTGATGGTATCTGAGTCGTCTCTAATTACTTACATTTTGTTGTGTGCTTATAGTTTTAGGCATTTTAATGTAATTAGGCATTTAGCGAAGGTAAACTTGATGAAAAGCAAATGATATATGATGAATGCATGCAGAAATAAAACCTAGGTACGGAGCTGGCTCCCTTTACTCTATGAATGAACTAAGGATGCAAATACTTGAAAAATTGCTAAGTGTTTTAGGACTTAGCTATAGTAGAATCGGAGATTTTTGGAGTTCCATGAGTTCTCTGAGAACGGCTGGAAGTCTCCCTAAAGTTTAGTTGAGGTCTCCTCACTATGTTTCATCGTTTCTAACTATTTTTCAAGGCATTTTGTTCTGCTTCAACCTTGTCAGCTTTCCTCTTTGCGTCTTATGTCGCCTGCTTCAAGTGTTGTGCCATCCCATGAGTTCTTGTAGGGTGGAGGGGGTGTTTTCTCTCGCTCTTTTCGGGGAGTATGATTTGAGCTTGAGCTTGTCATTCTCCTTAATTTTCAGATACGTGATATAGGGATTGAAGTTTATCAAGCCCCACGGTGGGCACCAATGTTTTGGTTTAGAAATTCTAGAGTAATAGAAAGACTAGCCAGAGCATGTGAGAGTGAAATCTACTTGACTCCATGGTTAAACCTTGTTTATATAAGAGGTTTAGAGATAAAGATATTATTTTTATTATACATAAAACAACAAATTAATCTAAAAGATAAAGGTAATACCTTTATCTTTTTACAATTATCCTAAGACTATTTTCTTAATTATTTTCATGATATTATCTCTCGGTTAGAGGGCGGTTAGGATTTCATTCGGTAGTAAGTAGATCAGCAACTGTTCAGATTGGCAAAATGATCAGATGGTATACAACCCCTCAGCCTTAAGCGCGTAGCGCGAAGAGGCTAAGGTTAGTCTTATGCATGTGGTCGGTCTTTGCTTCTTTATCTTCAGCGTTTGTTTGAATAACGATTATCCGATCGACAAAATGATCGGACAATACAATTATTATAACTTTTCATCTTATACTTTTTTATAATTTTTAAGAGATTACTCATTTGTTATTTTATTTTTTCATCTAATACTTTCAAAATTTTAAGATTCTTACTCTTGCTATTTCATATTTCTATAAATATTTCTTGCCTGCAATGATTTCAAAACATAAGACATTTCACTTGCTATTTGATATTTTTATAATTTTCAATTTTTTTATCCAATAATTTTAAAAAATTAATCTAGAAAACTAGCTTTTCTTATTTTAAAAATTTGCATTTTTTCAATTTTTTAACCAAATGTTTTCAAAATTTGAAGACATTATTATTCTTGATTTTAAATATTTTTAATAGTTAAAATTTTTTCAATTATTTTTTGGGTTCAATGCTTTCAAATTTTTTAGACATTGTCCTTGCTATTTCAATTTTTTTTTTTTACTTTTTTGCATCTAGTATTTTTAAAGTTTTAAGATATTACTCATGCTTTTTCATATAATTTTTTTAAACTCTTTTTTGCATTCAATATTTTCAAAAATTTAAAACATTACTCTTGCTAGCTCATATTTCATTTTTACAAAAAAAATACAAATTTTAAGACATTACTCTATTTATTTCATATTTGCAAACCCTAATTTTCATATTTTTAAAATTAATTTTTTTTTCCATCAAATATTTTTGAATTTTGAAGACATTACTCTTGCTATTTCATATTTCTAAATTTTTCATTTTTTCAATTTTTTTTTTCCAATTTTTAAGACACTAGTCTTTTTGTTTTTTATTTCTAAATTTTTCATTTTTTTTATCCAATGTTTTCAAAACCATAAGACATTATTCTTGTTATTTCATATTTCTAAATTTTTCATTTTTCATTTTTTTTTGCATCCAATGTTTTAAAAAATTTAAGACAATACTTAAGCTTTTAAATATTTAAAAATTTTCAATTTTCTTTGCATCAAATATTTTCAAAATTTCAAGACATTACAATTACTTTTATATATTAAAGTTTTTTTTTTCATCCAATGCTTAAAATTTTTTTAAAACATTACTCTTGCTATTTCATATTTCTAAAATTTCAATTAAGCAAATGTTTTTGCATCCAATGCTTTTAAATTTTTTATACATTAATCTTGATATTTCATATTTTTAAAAATTTTTATTTTGCAAAAAAAATAAAATTGCATCCAATGTTTTCAAAGTTTTAAGAAACCACTCTTGCTTTTTCATAATTTTAACATTTTCATTTTTTAGTTTTTTTTATGCATCCAATGTTTTCCAATTTTTAAGACATTACTCTTTTTACTTCATATTTCTTAACTTTCCATTTTTTCAATCATTTTTTTTTCATTCAATGTTTTAAAAACTTTAAGGCAATACTCTTGCTATTTCATATTTCTAAAATTTTAATTTTTAATTTTTTTTGCATCCAATGTTTAAAAAAAAATTAAGACAGCAATCAAGTTTTTACATATTTAAAAAAATTTCATTTTTTTGCATCAAATGTTTTCAAACTTTTAAGATATTATTACTCTTGTTTTTTCATTTTTTTCATCCAATAATTTCTAAATTTTAAAACATGAGACTATTGCTATTTCATTTTTATTAATATTTTTTTTTGTCTAATCCTTTCAAAATTTTAAGACATGAGTCTATTGCTATTTCATATTTTTAAAAAAAATTGACATTTTCAAATTTGTGTGTTACCGATGCTTTCAAATATTTCAAAATATTACTCTTCCTATTTCATCTTTCTAAAATTTTCATTTTTTTTTTGGCATCCAATACTATTAAAGTCTTAAGACATTACCATTGCCATTTCGTATTTTAAAAAAAAACAAATCATTTTTTCATTTTTTTTTCTTGACATTACTCTTCTTATTTTATCTTTTTAAAATTTTCATTTTTCTAATTTTTTTTCTTGGGATCCAACGCTTTTAATATTTTAATACATTGCACTTGCTATTTCATATTTCTAAAATTTACATTTTATCATTTTTTTTTTTGCATATAATGCTTTCAAAATATTCAAAACATAATTCTTGCTTTTTATATTTTTCTTTTTTTTTCTCCAATGCTTTTAAATTTTTAAAACATTACTCTTGCAATTTCACATTTCTAAAATTTTCATTTTTCAAAAAAAAAAAATTTAAAATTTAAGACATTTCTATTTTTATTTCATATTTATTAAATTTTTTTTTTTTTTCAAAAGTTTAAGACATTACTCTTGCTATTACATATTTCTAATTTTTTTTTATGTTTTCAATTGTTTTTTTCTACATCCAAGGTTTAAAAAAAATTTAAGACATTATTTTTGCATTTACATATTTTAAAACTTTTCATTTTTTAAAATTATTTTTGTATTAAATGCTTTCAAATTTTTATGATATTACGGTTTCTAATTCATGTTTCTTAAATTTTCTTTTTTTGTGCATCCAATGTTTTCAAAATTTTAAGACAATACTACTATTTTTTCATATTCTCAAAATTTTTGTTCATAATTCAATTTTTTTTTATCCATACTTTCAAATTTTGAAGATATTATTCTTATTATTTCATATTTATAAAATTTTCATTTTTAAATCTTTTTAATTGTTTTTAAGATATTACTGTTTTTATTTCATATTTCTAAAAATTTTATATTTTTAATTTTTGTTTTGCATCCAACGTTTTGAAAACTTTAAGACATTATCATTGCTAATTCATATTTCTAAAATTTTCACTTTTTGATCTTTTTTTTTTTCCTGTATTCAATGCTTTCAATTTTTTTTTATACATTACTCTTACTTTTTTATATTTTTTTTTTCATCTAATGCTTTCAAATTTTTAAGATATAACTATTGATATTTAATCTCTTCAAAAATATAAACAAAATTCTTGGTATTTCAAATTTCCAAAATTTTCATTTTTTTCAGTTTTCTTTTTCAAATTTTGAATACATTACTCTTACTATTTCATATTTATAAAAAATTTATTTTCTCATTTTTTTGGCATCCAATATTTAAAAAAATAATTAAACAGTACTCTTGCTTTTAACTATTTTATTTTATTTTTCATTTTTTCAATTTTTTTGCGTCAAATATTTTAAAAATTTTAAGACATTTTTCTTTCTTTTTGATATTTTAATTTTTTTTTTCAAAATTTTTTTTCATTCAATGCTTTCAATTTTTTAAGACCGTACACTTGTTATTTTGATATTTTTTTCTAAAATTTCATTTTTATCAATTTTTTTTTGCTTTATATATTTTTAAATTTTTAAAAAATTACTCTTACTTTTATTTATATATATAGATATAGTTTTTGTAAAAAAAAGTTCGCATCTAATATTTTCGAGTTTTTAAGACATTATTGTTGCTATTTTATATTTTTATTTTTTTTTAAATTTTAATTTTTTAAAGCATTACTCTTGCTATTTCATATTTCTAAAAATTTTAATTTTTTTAAGACATATTACTCTTGTTTTTTCATATTTCTTTTCACATTCAATGCTTTCATTTTTTTTTCCATCCAATATTTTCAAAATTTTAAAACATTATGCTTTCTATTTCATATTTCTAAAATGTCCACTTTTTTTTCATCCAATATTTTCAAATATTTAAGACATTACTTTTGCTATTTCATATTTCTAATTTTTTTCCATCCAATATTTAAAAAAAAAATTAAGACAATATTTTTACTTTTATAATAACTTAAAAAAAATATGGAGACCAAAAATTCTTTTGAATTATATAAAGGTGATTGTACCTCTAGTAATTGTCTATGAATGCAATAAAATGCTTTTTTTTTTTTTTTTTTTCCATTCATAGAGTCTGTAGGGAATAGAGTACAAATATTCATACGTATCAATCCTAAGACATCGATTAGCTGTTTTAGTCACTTAAATTTGTTTGTCAATTTTTTCGTCTTTAATCAACGAAAAGTTTAAAATCTCACAAATTTAAGATTCCAAGAATTTCCTCCAAGGCTTTTGGATTCTCTTTTTAGATGTATTTTTTTGATAAAGTATTATCATTAAATAGGTACGGGGGGGGACAGATACAATATAGATATTTACCATCACACCTTCAACATACAAGTTATGCTATTTATGTAACATAAATATAATTTAACTCAATAATCAAACACAAAAAACAAAATCCCCCATCACAGAACAATGAATGTGCATCTCCAATACCCAGGCAAGTTATAAACCACCATTCCCTGCCATTAAACACGCTGAGGGATTAAAATCCCACTGCATAAAAGGAACAACAAAAATTTCTAATGTTTTAGATACACCAAATACCAAAAGGTAGCACACTAAATTACTTTTCACCTTGCCACGACCTACTCAAAAACAATGATGTTGCAATATACGTGCGAAGGTGAAATAGGAAGTGGCAAGCCCACATTCAGGCATGAATATATTGTATTCCAAATTATTGGAAGCACTTTAACACAAGAGAAAAATAAGTGTGGAATTAATTTCATTTCAACTTGACAAAATAGACAAAACACCTACTAATCAAATAAATGAATATTGCGCAACAACAAATTATTCTTTGCTAGTAGTTTACCAAGTAAAAACCTCCACAATAACAACTAAGCCTTTGGTAGGATTTTAAAGTTTCACATCATCCGTGTGCAGAGATGGATCTGCGGGGGGCAGGCAGGAGCTTTAGCCCCCCCTCCCTACCGTCTTTTTATATATATATAATTATTTTTAGTAAAAAAAAAAAAAAATATATATATATATATATATATATATTATTTATATATTAATAATCTTTTAAATAATATATGTTGGTATATAATTACATCTAAAAAAATATAATCTAACTTAAAATTATATAATATACTAATTAATAGATATGATTATAAGTAGGGATTGATTTATGAGGGACAAAAAAAAGGTTTTTAAGTTAATATATATTTAATTTTTTTTATTAATAGATCATATCTTAGTTTTATATCTAATAAATATTTGGTTTCATTATATTTTTATTTTTATTTTTGGCAAGTTTTACTCTTAATAAATTAATTTGACACTTTTCATTTACAATTTTTTAAAATCTTATAAATTTTACTCTATTATTTTACTTTTACATCACATTATTATAGATTTTACTCTCAATTTATTTAAAAAAAAAATGGCAAATTTTATAGCCATTTTTTATTTTTTCTTTTATATAAATTTTACATAAATTTTTTTTTTCAAAATTTTATCTTCAATTTTTGTAAAACAAATTCTAATCCCTCCCTACTTAAATTGCTGGATCCGTCCGTGTCCTTGTGTGAATTAGATCTAATTGTTTATATGACCTAAACGTTTATATCATCATAAGATGATGAGCATATCATTTTATTTATATTTCATTATATAAATGTTTAATATCAAGCTTATAAAAATCATTAATTAAAGACCCGTAACTAACAACATTTTGAATAATAAAAAAAGGACTAACTTTAATATTTTCAATGAACAAGAATAACTCATCTAAATGAAAATAGAAATTAAATTTCCTCTAATACAGTGCATCATATGGTTCAAATTCTGGGACATCAAAGCATGATATCAACCTTCTCACTTCAGATTAGTTCACTTAGTACAAGAAATTTTGCAATTATCGATAATCACAATCTGTCAATAAATACAAAATTCTGTCAGTTCCGACATATTCCTATTACAGTTTTTGTTGTAATGCATAGTGTCATTCAATTAATTCACAGTATTAGTAAAACCATGTTAACGTACTCCATCAATTTACACTTTTGTGGCCTTTATTTTTATAAACCGTTGACAATTTTTACAACAATAATTACAATTCAGTATGGACCAATCATACAACAAGTCAAAAGGGGAGCTTGCCGTGGCTGCTATGGTAGTTGACATGTAACCAAAATGAATTACTGACTGGTACTACTATTTCTGGATTCAATTTTAAGCCACAAAAAAAAATAAAAAATTGAACTCAAATATAAGTAAATATTAACTACTTCCACTCTATTTAATAATATGGTTTTGCTATCCAGTATCCTAAGAACATTGTTTAAGAAATTAAAAAGAAATATTTATCATAGAAATTATAAGAGAGCGTAAAATACAACACTTTCAATTATGCAAACAAAAAGAATGTTTTAAACAATTAAAATTAGTTGGCTTAAATACCTTGTAAATCTCTAAAAAAATATCTAAATTTTGTTTTGAATTTCAGATAAATTTGTTTTGTTTCGAGTTTTCATCGACGATAATGTGACGTCATGACTTAGCTAACCCATGACTCTATGTAAAATTTCCCATCTTTAACTTAATACTTATATCATTATCCAAATAACCGAGTACCAAAAAAGCTGTGACTCAATGGACATTTTTTCTGTTATGATTGTGGTTGCTTGCATACTTGTTCCCTCTCTCAGATTTTCCGTTGCAAATAATTCTATTAACATGCTTCAGTCCATGAGTGATGGGGAGAGCTTGGTGTCAAAAGGTGGAAAGTTTGAACTAGGGTTTTTCAGCCCTGGCACATCCCAGAAACGTTACCTGGGAATTTGGTACAACAATATCCCAATTCAGACAGTGGTTTGGGTTGCTAATAGGGCTAACCCCATCAATGATACCTCAGGTATCTTAACACTCAACACCACAGGCAATCTTGTTCTTACTTATAACGAGTCTGTTGTTGTTTGGTACACCGACAACAATTCTTACAAACAAGCACAGAATCCGGTGGCCGCGCTCTTGGACAGTGGCAATCTCGTGATAAGAAATGATAAAGAAACGAACCCGGAAGTGTATTTGTGGCAAAGCTTCGACTATCCTTCTGATACACTCTTGCCGGGGATGAAGCTGGGACGGAACCTCCGAACCGGTCACGAATGGAAACTTACAGCTTGGAAGAGTCCGGATGATCCGTTCCCAGGAGACGTTCACCGGGTTTTCGAATTCTATAGCTATCCCGAGTTCTACGTAATGAAAGGAACAAAGAAGCTATCCCGGTCTGGACCGTGGAATGGCCTATACTTCAGCGGATTGGCTGATTTACAGAACAACACCGTGCATAGATTCTACTATGTCAGCAACAAAGACGAGATTTACTACTGGTATAGCCTCACGAATGATTCCGCGATCGTCCGATCCGTCGCAAACCAAGAGACGACTGCGATTTATCGCTATAAATGGGTGGTCGGAGAGCAAAATTGGAGCTTGTATAGAACCTTCCCGGCGGATATTTGCGACAATTATGGCCACTGTGGACCCAATGGATACTGTGTAAGTACTCAAACACAGGTCTGTGATTGTTTAAGAGGCTTCAGTGCAAAGTCACCACTAGCATGGTCTTCGTCGTATTGGAGTGGAGGATGTGTGCGCAATAAACCGTTAAGTTGTAACGGTACAGACAAAGACGGATTTATCAAATTTGAAGGACTGAAAGTTCCGGATACTACACATACTTGGTTGGATGAGAGTATTGGTCTAGAGGAATGTAGAGTGAAGTGTTTGAATAATTGTTCTTGTATGGCATATGCTAATTCAGACATAAGAGGTGAAGGTAGTGGTTGTGCCATTTGGTTTGGAGATCTCGTTGACATGAAACAGCTTCAAAATGATGGGCAAGTTCTATATATCAGGATGCATGCTTCAGAGTTAGGTATGCACTGTCAACTTATTTGATCCTTTCTTTTCTATTGCAACCAAAATAAATCGTCTAAGACAACTCTAATTTTAGATTTTTTTTTTAATGGATCCAACCCTTAAGAACATGTATATTGGCTCAAGAAGAACATGCCAGCAATAGCTGCTTTCACCAGTGCTGCAATTTGTGGGGTTCTGTTACTATGCTCTTATTTTGTCTGCAGAAGCCGGTGGAACAATGCTGGTAATTTGTTCATCAACTTTTTGTTAAGCTGTAGATAATTTAATATTTACTCTAAACCTAATATTTAGGTTAAAATATATTTTAGATTTTTGATATATACCATAATTTTACATTTGCTCCTAAATATAATTTTTTCCTTTGTAGTTAATTTTTATATATAAATTTTTTTGTTTTATATCCATGTGTTAGTTAAGGGATCAAAATAGTCATAAATTATTTTTTTAATTGGTTCTAACAATTTTTAATTGAGTACTATAGTTTATAAATGATTATAATTTATTTTTTAATAAACACATCATCATTTAATTAACGGTATAAATTTAAAACAAATTTTTTTATATATCAAAAATATATATATATATATATATATATATACGCGCTTGCGAAGTCAAAAATATATTTTAGCCTCATATTTATGATATACAACCTATAACTAAATCAAAAGATTTATTTGCCTATGTTTGGTAGGAGAGAAAAATAGGAAGGGGGGAGAGAAGATGAAATTAATTCGTTTGTTTGGTGTAAGAAAGCGAGGATGGAAATATTTTTAGAATGTGAGAATGACTATATTATTTCTCATCTATTTTTATTTATCACTTTATTTCTCTCTGTATCTTTTTTAATATTTTCTTCAACCAAATACCTTTAATATGTATTTTGTTATGGAGATTGAGTACATAGGTTGGAGATATTATTTAAAATATTTTGTGAAGAAGCTATAATTTAGCTAGTTCCTCAACAAAATGGATTGAGTAAAAGGAAGAACAAAATAGTTATGGAGATAACCAAGTGTTTGTTGTTTGAGAAAGATCTTCCTAAAATTATTTTGGATTGACGGTGTTAATACTTCACGTACTTGCTGAATATGTTGCTCACCGAAGCTGTAGAGGAAAAAATAACTTTTGAAGCATGATATGGATAGAAGTCTTCAGTGGAGCATTAATAGCATTTGATTGCATATGCTATACCCTTGTTTCTGAAATGAAGAAAGGGAAACTTGAACTTAAGTCTAAAGTTGACACTATAATAAATTTATTAAATATTAATTGATTTACAGACCAAAAGCTGAGCATATTTCAACCACAGCAGCAAGTCAAGCCGTTTGGTTAAGGAAGATTTTATTACATGTTGGCTAATTTCAAAATGCATCGACTGTTATTCAAATGGGCAACGAGTCATCTTTTGTAATAACAAAGAGTCCTCCTTTTCAACATGGAAGGACTAAACACATCAAAGTGAACTATCATGCCATTGGAGAAGCAAATAAATCAATCATCTTAGAGCTTTGCAATTAAAAAAAAGTCATTACAGACATTATGACAAAACCCTTTACCAAAGCAATATTTGAAGTTTAGAAATCCAAGCTTAGAGTGTTGAACAAAAGTCTCAAGGAGGAGTCTTAGTAGTGAGATTTCGAGCAACTTTTACATGAAAATATTATGTCTATGCGATTTCTATTTTTTTATTACTTGGTTTTGTGTTTATATACCGCTAGTGTAGGCTAACGATTCTTACTTTTATAATTCATGAAAACTTTTTGCTCTCTCAATCATAGGCTTTCATAGCTTTGGTATTTAAGCAACTTGCTGTAAAATTTATTTGTGTGAATAACTAAAATGCACCAGGTACGTACGTTTTTCCTCCTTTCTCCTTTTCATTTGAGAGGTTTCTTTGTTTCATCCTACTGCTATTTGTGTTTAATCCTATATTTTGTTTTATGTTTTGGTTTCAAATACAATCAACTGATAACAAATTTAGTATTTATGATTTTTTTTTCTAAAAGTTTTATTTCTTGTAATAAATGTACAAAAAACATCTCTTATATGATTTTGATTGCATAAGATCTGCTAATTTTGTTCATTATATATAGCAACATATTGCTGGAAGGACAAGACTCAGAAGGATGACAACATTGATTTACAAGCATTTGATTTTTCATCCATCTCTAATGCCACAAATAACTTTTTAGAAAGTAACAAATTAGGACAAGGTGGTTTTGGACCAGTGTACAAGGTAAGAAAATTAAATTTAATCTAAGCATTCATCTTGATCAAAATAATTTCAATGTTTCCAAATCAATGTTAGGGAATGCTACCAAATGGGCAAGAGATTGCAGTTAAGAGACTTTCAAATATTTGTGGACAAGGTTTGGACGAGTTCAAAAATGAAGTCATGTTAATTGCAAAACTTCAACACCGTAATCTTGTAACACTCCTTGGCTGTTCTATTCTACAAGATGAGAAGTTGTTGATTTATGAATTCATGCCTAATAGAAGCTTGGACTACTTTATTTTTGGTTGGAGCTTTGGCTTAATTTCATCCTTCTATTTTTTTCAAGATAATAGTCTTCATGTTAACATGAAGTAAACTTTTTTCAGATTCAACAAGGCGTGCATTATTAGGATGGGTTAAACGACTTGAAATTATTGGTGGAATTGCTCGAGGACTTTTATATCTTCATCAAGACTCTAAACTAAAGATCATTCATAGAGATCTCAAAACTAGTAATGTTCTTCTTGATAGTAATATGAATCCAAAAATATCAGATTTTGGTATGGCGAGGACATTTGCTCTAGATCAAGATGAAGCAAATACAACTAGAATAATGGGAACATAGTAAGCTTTTCTATACCTGATTTTCCTTTCTTATTCCACATTTTCTTTTAGCTTCTCATTATGGACTCTTGTTTTGATATGCAGTGGTTATATGTCTCCTGAATATGCTGTACATGGATCTTTTTCAGTCAAATCTGATGTTTATAGCTTTGGTGTAATTGTGTTGGAGATAATTAGTGGGAGAAAGATCAAGGAATTTTGTGACCCAGATCATGACCTAAATCTTCTTGGGCATGTAGGTTTATCAAAACCAATTTGTATATGAATAGTATATAACACTCTGGGCCATGAAAATGATGAACATTGTTTCATAGTTTTTAATATGGAAAATGAACTTATTTTCAGGCATGGAGACTATGGATTCAGCAAAGTCCAATGCAACTTATGGATGACATAGCGGATAATTCAGCTGATCCATCTGAAATATTAAGGCATATTCATATTGGTCTGTTATGTGTACAACAAAGACCAAAGGATAGGCCAAATATGCCATCAGTAGTTTTAATGTTGAATGGTGAAAAGTTGTTGCCCGAGCCAAGTCAACCCGGGTTCTACACAGGAAATGGTCATCCACACATGAGAGAATCTTCTCCAAGAAATCTTGAAGCATTTTCCCTTAATGAAATGTCTAACTCAGTGTTCGAGGCAAGATAAAAAAAATAATAAAACGATAAAAATGATATGGGAAATCGAGTAATTGACAAGTCTCCAACCACCAATCTCAAAGATTACTACTTTATGAGTGGAAGAAATAGGATTGACTCTAGAATTTTATTTTTTATTGAATCAATGACTTAGTCTAATGCCTCCTTTGGAAATAATTGTCAATTCCTGAAAATTTTATCAAACCATGAATATAGTAAAATGAGTTTTTTTTAAAAAAAAAAAAAATTGATAATTCAATTTTATTGTGAGGCTTCAATTTTAATACCATATCATACAATTATTTGTTTTTAATAATTTTTAATTTTTTAGCAGCCAAAATTTGATTTATGATGTTTTTTTTTATAATTGTTGCGGTTAAAAATCTTCAATATCGCGAATATGTTTTTCTTTGTTTAAAGTTAATATTACTCTAATTGGGTGCTTTGACCATGTCCACATTTTCTCTTATATATTATTACCATCATGATTTAATCAAATTTCCTTATTCTATTCATCATGTTAATGTTTTTTTTTTTTATCGGCAAAAAGGTAAGACTTTAATTATTATTATTTTGTTCATTATGTTAATGTTAATTTGAAAGAAAGTCCCCAAAAAGTGGGGCACGCGCTTGACTTTGATGTTAAGTTAGAATGAATATTCAAAACTTACGGCAAAGACTTCATCCTGAATTTTCCATTCTCGCGTTTATCCACATAAAGGAGTACAAAAGTTGACTCAATGGGCATTATTTGTTCATGATTATAGTAATTGCTTGCATAATTGTTCTCTTTTTATTCCTATATCGTGCTTTAGGGATGCCTCGAGAAGCTAAATATTGCATGTTATCAACATGCTCTTCAGACACGGTCAAACTATATATGGCATGGCTTATGGTGGGTTCTGCAGTTTTGTATATATCTTTATCTCTTTGCTGTTAATTTATTCCAAATTGGTATATACTACTGATATTTATTTGGCTGACGTACGTAACACACTCTGACGTATGAACTAATAGCATGAATTGTTGACTTGTATAGTTGTAGATAATACTGTATTACATGTATGAAAGAGATGTTAGAGGTAGCTAATGTGCCAAATAATAAAGTCTGACAAGGAAGAAAAAATTATTGGCCAAATCGCATATTAAAGTTTCCCGAAAACATCATCCAGTATCAAAGTCTACTATACATATTTGTCATTTTGCATAAATTATTGGGTAAACTATAATTTTGATCCATGAAAAATAAGGTCATTTTTATTTTAGTCTTTTATTTTATTTGTTTTTTTTTCTTTCTAATTTTGGTCTTTTAAAAATATTCAAAGACCAAAATCATATTTAAGTCTAATTTTTTCAATAAATATTCAATTACGTAATAAAAAGAAATATGATGTTAATGAAATGTATAATATTGGGACACTTGGTTGACTTGGAAAACATGTTTGAACTTGGAACACAAGACATATCAGCTTATACTGAATTTTTCCCATTTCAGTGTTTATGATACACATAGTTTAATTATCCATGCATATCATCATTATCCAAATACAGGAGTATCAACAATGCACATTCTTTCTTTCATGATTCTATTTGCATGCATATTTGTTCCATCTATCAAAATTTCCGCAACAAATGATTCTATCAACCTGCTTCAGTCCATGAGTGACGGGAAGACCTTGGTGTCAAAAGGTGGAAAGTTTGAACTAGGGTTTTTCAGCCCTGGTACTTCCCAAAAACGTTACCTGGGAATTTGGTACAAGAATATCCCAGTTAAGACAGTGGTTTGGGTTGCAAATAGGGCTAACCCCATCAATGATTCCTCAGGCATGTTAACACTCAACACCACAGGCAATCTTGTTCTTACTTATAACGAGTCTGTTGTTGTTTGGTACACGAACAATTCTTACAAACAAGCGCAGAATCCGGTGGCAGTGCTCTTGGACACTGGCAATCTTGTGATAAGAAATGAAGGAGAAACAAACCCGGAAGTGTATTTGTGGCAAAGCTTTGATTATCCTTCTGATACACTCTTGGCGGGGATGAAGCTGGGATGGGACCTCCGTACCGGTCTGGATCGGAGACTAACAGCTTGGAAGAGCCCCGATGATCCGTCCCCGGGAGACGTATACCGTGATCTAGAACCCTACAGCTACCCTGAGTTCTATATAATGAAGGGAACAAAGAAGGTATTCCGTTTTGGACCTTGGAATGGCCTATATTTCAGTGGAGTTCCGGATCTTCGTAACAACACCATCTTTGGCTTCAGTTTCATCAGCAACAAGGACGAGAGTTACTACATCTTCAGCCCCGCCAACGATTTCATCATGTCGAGGATCGTGATGAACGAATCGACGACGATTTATCGGTACGTGTGGGTGGAGGATGATCAGAATTGGAGGATATACACTTCTCTTCCGAAGGACTTCTGTGACTCCTATGGTCTCTGTGGAGTGTATGGGAATTGCATGACTTCACAGACACAAGTGTGCCAATGTTTGAGAGGGTTTAGTCCCAAGTCACCAGAAGCATGGGTTTCATCTGGGTGGAGCCAAGGGTGTGTGAGAAATAAACCCTTGAGCTGCAAAGAGAAACTCACTGATGGGTTTGTGAAATTTAAAGGGCTGAAAGTTCCAGATACTACACGTACTTTGGTGGATCAGAATATTGGTCTAGTGGAATGTAGAGTGAAGTGTTTGAATAATTGTTCTTGCATGGCTTATACTAATTCAGACATAAGAGGTGTAGGTAGTGGTTGTGTCATGTGGTTTGGAGATCTCATTGACATCAAAGAGCTTCAAAATGATGGGCAAGTTCTATATATCAGGATGCCTGCTTCAGAGTTAGGTAAGCAAAAACCTTTGATCTTCTCATTTCAATTGCAACTTTGGAAGTACACTATTTATTTAAGGAATTTTAGGAGGAAAAATATGAAGAAAAAATAAAATTAATTTTTCTAGTTAAAATTGATTTATCTAATAGTTAATTTATAAAAAAAATTTCATATAACTTCTCTTAAAGACGTGGGACTTCTAAGAATTAATTAGGAGAAAAATCAATTTTAATTTATAAAGAAGTTAATTTCATTTTTTTTTATCTTTCATATATATTTTCTTAGAAGTCCTTTTTGGGATATTTATTCAAACATGCCTATAAAATCACTCTAACTTCAGCTTCATTTTTTTTATCTGTTCCAACCTTCCAGAATCTGTATATATGCACAAGAAGAAGATAGTAAGAATAGCTGCTTCTACCACTGCTGCAGTTTTTGGGGTTCTTTTACTATGTAGTTATTTTATTTACAGAATCCGGAGGAATAATGCAGGTAAATAATTGTTAACTCACTGCTTTACTGCAATTTTCTTCATAAAAAAAAAATTGTTAGTCAATCTTCATGTCATTAAATTAGAAGATTTATTTAAAAAGAGTTAGTAACGCAATTATTTTCTTTATCAAGATTGAGTTTGCTTTTTTTGTCGTCTTCTTATGTAATACTACTACCTTCTTGTCTTTTTATAAGAAACAAGTGGTTGTGTTTATTTTTATCCTGATAATTAAAAGAAGTATGGACTTGTCTTGCAGATGTATTAATCGTTAAATATCTCATATATTCTTTGTCTGTGGTAAAGTTTAGGTGAAGTTTATTGATGATATATATACTCATTCCCCTATATAATTAAGTAAATTCATTCACTAACCTATTAATAATATTAGTCTGTCGGCGCTAAAAATGGTTGACGTACGACTAAATTAGTTGTTCTTGACGATTGACAGCTAATTTAAATAGTCATTTTCTACGACTGATATGTGGCCAACATATTTGGACTATAAGCTGTTCAGAATCAAACTTATTTTGGAGAAGACCAAGACTAAATGTTTATGCAACCATGATTTCTTAAGAAAAAGGAAAAGTTGGTAATCTAAGATAATTGGTATTTTTTTTACCTGTGAAATATATAATCAGAAGCAAACATAGGCCAAAAACTTGTGAAAATATTCAGGAATAGTTTTTAGGACAAATACTCGTATGATAGAAACATATGAACTTATAATTGTCATTATGTGTAGTTAATAGAAAAATGGATGATGCTTGTGTACTGATTATAAAACGTTATATATAGTAGAAATCAAGGTGTACAATAGGTCTCCAGCCAAATTAATCAATTTTATCTTTGATAATTTATTTTTCAGCTTTAATTTTTCATATTTTTATAATTCTTAATAATTACAATTCCCTCCACACATTATTGAAGGCCTTCCTCCGTTTTGTAGGAAAATCATTGAAAGAAGATAACGAAAAATCTGTGGATGATCTGGACATCCAACTATTGGATTTACCGACAATTGTAACTGCCACTAATGAATTCTCCATAGAGAATAAGATTGGAGAAGGTGGTTTTGGACCTGTATACAAGGTAATCAGTCTGAGTACTACCAGCTGCAAAGAAAAGAAAGAAATACAGATATATATTAGAGTAAATTATACTAACTACCTTGAGTTTTTGTGAAACTACACTCTCCTACTTTCAGCTACTCTTACAATAACTCTCCTTAATTTTTGAAAATATACCTTTATATTCTTTATGCATTACACTAACTTCCCTTAATTATTTGAAAAACATTACACCGTGCTCACCTATAATAAAAGTTATTGTAAATCTTATAAAGTAAAAGGTATTTTGTGTAATTTCATGCAAAGTATCTACTCACGACTATGAGGATGCAGGGAATATTAGCTGATGGGCAAGAAATTGCTGTGAAAACTCTATCAAGGAGCTCATGGCAAGGAGTGACGGAATTCATAAATGAAGTGAAATTAATTGCAAAACTTCAACATCGAAATCTTGTAAAACTTCTTGGTGTTTGCATTCAAGGACAAGAAAGAATGCTAATTTATGAGTACATGGCAAACGGCAGCCTAGACTCGTTCATTTTTGGTATGAAAATTGATCAAAGCATAAATTTGGTTGCTCATAACTTTAGTGAAATAAGCAAATTAGTGAAACTGATGAATATCCAACTTCGAATAACATTTTCGCTTGAATCAAACAGATTGTCAAAAAAGCAAATTGCTAGAGTGGCATCAACGCTTCCACATAATCTGTGGAATTGCACGGGGACTTATGTATCTTCATCAAGATTCTCGATTGAGGATTATCCATAGAGATCTCAAAGCAAGTAACGTCTTACTCGATGAAAATTTGAGTCCAAAAATATCAGATTTTGGAATGGCCAGAACTTTTGGTGGAGACCAATTTGAAGGAAACACAAATAGAGTAGTTGGTACCTGGTGAGTGACTCATTAATTATCCAAAACCATTTTTCTTTCTTTGCAAATTTGTGAATTCTTCTTGATGCAATGTATGTCTTGCAGTGGATATATGGCACCGGAGTATGCTGTTGATGGATCCTTTTCTGTGAAATCTGATGTCTTTAGCTTTGGCATATTGGCGTTAGAGATTGTATGTGGCAAGAGAAATAGAGGACTTTATCAGACAAATAAGAGTCTTAACCTCGTTGGTCATGTAAGAACTTTAATCTATCTTCGATTTATATGTATGTCGAATTTAAACATAACAAATAATTATCTTTTATTATTATGAGACAGGCTTGGACATTATGGAAAGAGGGAAGTGCACTAGATTTGATTGACTCAACCATGGAGGAATCGTGCATTATATCAGAAGTACTACGTTGCATCCATGTTAGTCTTTTGTGTGTGCAGCAGTACGCAGAAGATAGACCTACTATGAAGTCTGTGATTCTAATGTTGGAGAGTCACATGGAATTGGTTGAACCTAAGGAACATGGTTTCATTTCGAGAAATGTTTTAGGTGAAGGAGATTTACGCTCAAATCGGAAAGATACTACTAGTTCAAGCAACGATGTGACAGTTACCATGTTAGAAGCGCGATGAAATCTTAGTTTGACATAAACCAATAAACCAATGTGATTATTTTAGTGATGATCTATAAGTATTTTTTATAAGTGTTCTTTAAACTGTGACACCTTCCTGACATTGGTGAACCATTCATCACTTAAACTTCTATAAAAAAAAGTAGATGACTTTTTAGAGTACATATGTTTGCGGTGGCTATCTCAGTAAAAATTGTCTAGTTTTCAACATGACAATAAATGTTTTCCATTGCGTGCGTTTGACTTTGACTCTGCCAAGTTATTGAAGTCTATGGTTCATTCCTTATTGTTGCTTGCATGCTTGTTCCCTCTCTCAGAATTTCCATGGCAAATGATTCCTTTTACGTGCCCTAGTCTGAGTGATGGCAAGACCTTGGTGTCAAAAGGTGGAAAGTTCTAACTTGCAGGTTTTTTCAGCCCAGGTACTTCCCAGAAACGCTACCTTGGAATTTGGTACAAGAATATCCCAATTCAGACAGTGGTTTGGGTTGCTAATGGGACCAACCCCATCAACGATTCCTCAGGCATCTTAACACTCAAGGCAATCTTGTTCTTATTCATAACGAGTCTGTTGTTGTTTGGTACACCAACAACATTAAGTACAATTTATCGCTACATGTGGGTGGTGGGAGAACAAGGTTGGAAGATATATAGTTCTTTCCCAGAAGAGTTTTGTGACACTTTATAGTCTCTGGAGCCTACGGGAATTGCATGAGCAGCATTCAAGCCAAAGCTTGCCGTTGTTTAAAAGGTTTCAGTCCGAAGTCACCACAAGCATGGGACTCGGTGGATTGGTCCCAAGGATGTTTTCCTGAAAGGATTTGTTGTGTAATGGTCTATACTCAATTTATATGTAATCAGTTTAGCCTAGATAGTCTTAGCTAGCTAGTTTATGCAAATTCAGTTTTTCTGTAATTGGTTAGTTAATTCTGTGATAGGTGGTTATGTTAGTTATTCAGTTGGTTATTGAGTAATTCTATTAGTATCATTTTGTGTAAATACTACCTTTTATGATTCAATGAGCAATGAGAAGTTTATTCTAAACACTTCAATTATCTGAATCTCATTTCACAATAGGATTGAAATCATTTGTGGTACTTTTTATGTCCCATTAATAAGAATCTGAGACCATGTGTCAGATTTTTATTGTGTCAGATTCTTATTAGTGCGATACAAAATGAAACACAAGACCGGGATTGATAATTTCAATTCTCCGTGAAAAAAGCATTGAGCTGCAAAGAGAAACTAACGGATGGGTCTATGAAATTTGAAGGGCTGAAAGTTCCAGAGATACTACACACACTTGGTTTGATGAGAGTATTGGTCTAGACGAATGCAGAGTGAGGTGTTTGAATAACTGTTCTTGCATGAACACATGACTTCACTTTTCTATGTATAACTTTTTAGATAGTTGACCAGGTCATTGTTTCTTTTAGTAGGGTTGATTTTGTTTATTCTTTCATCCCACTATCATGCTATAATTAATTATTTTCCTTTATATACAAGCCTCTTGAAATTGAGAGTAGACAATGTTATCATTTTCGTTTATTCACATGATAATGATATTAGAGCCTTAAAGTAATTTTTCTTGTCTCTAGTTCCTGCTGGGAAGTTAGTTTAAGCTAGAGTAGGTTTAGAGAATGTAGGGATGAAAAATTTAAACTCAACCTTATCTTCGTTGAATTTTATGAGATTCATGGATAATTTATCAGAACCAGACACAAATTTTTAAATTTTAATTTACTGGTATATTCTTTAAATAAATCATAAATCATATATTAAATTGTTTATTATGCTTTAATTCAGATGACACATTCACCAAAAAAAAAAAACTAATCAAATGAGAAGAGGAGTTACGTCTCAAGTCGTCGTATTCAAATTTTTATAGCCAAGTCTAATTCACGTTTTTATCTTGTACGATTTTACTGTCCCGCCTCTCTTTCACGCAATTATTTAAGGTTGTCTTCATCATTGGAAAATTATTCTTCCTTAAGCAACATTGACCATCGAGCTAGTTTTATGAGTTGTTGTCCATGAAGCGTGTTTTCAATTAATATACCATTGTAGAGAATGTTGGCAATTACTTCAGCAAGTACCAGTTGCTTCCTGAAATATTGGTAATTTGAATTTTAAATTAATAAAAAAAAAATAACAATAAAATTAAATAATAATTTAATGAACCATAATAATTTATATTTTTCTTGGGATTCATTAAAAACAACTTTGAAGAATTGGTTGCCATGGTAAAGATTTGGTGATTAAAGTTGTTTGTATTGGAAAATGTATAATGAGATGAAACCTAAAAATAGGTCTCTTAGAAAGCAACAAAAGATAATTGCTTCATTTTGGATGCTTTATGCTACCACACTACACATATTAGACCAGAACCTAATTAATACGACACATTTAAGTATTTAACCAGTCTTCATCACATCATGATTGTTATCTATATTTTTGTCAAATTTTATTATTTAAACTCTTTTTTTTAAGTACATCTCTCACTTTTTATGTTTTTTTGAGAGTATATTTTGTAAAAGCCACGTGTAAATAGAAAAATCTGACAAAAAAACCTAATTAATGCATTTAAAATAATTTAAAATCAAATTAAAACTTTTTATAACTTCAGATCAAATTGAATAATTAATTATAATTAGAGAAGGGAAATGAACAAAGCATAAATTTTGTTCCTAATTGATGACTTTAGTGAAATAAGCAGATTAATTACTAAAACTAATCAATATTCAATAACATTGAATAATGGCTTCAGTGATATAAGCAAATTACTAACATTGAATATTCAATGTTGACTAACAGTTTTGCTTAAATAAATTACAGATGGAACGAAAAGTAAATTGCTAGAGTGGCCTGAGCTCTTCCGCATAATCTGTGGAATTGCAAGGGGGCTTATGTATCTTCATCAAGATTCCCGATTGAGGATTATCCATAGAGATCTCAAAGCGAGTAATGTTCTACTTGATGAAAATTGAGGTCCAAAAATGTCAGATTTTGGAATTGTCAGAATTTTTAGAGGAGACCAAATTGAAGGAAACACAAGAATAGTAGTTGGGACCTAGTGAGTAATCTCGTTTACAAACAAGCACCGTTTTTCCTTTTTACGGATATATATATATATATATATATATGAACTGTTCTTGATGTAAAGTATGTCATGCAATGGATATATGGTACCGGAGTATGCTGTTGACGGGTCATTTTAGTACACTAAAGTACTCTGAAATCTGATGTCTTGTTAAATATAGTATAAACTACGGCTCCAAATTTGTATAAACAAATACGACATCAATTTGGTATATAGTAGACTCCGGGGGCAAATGAAATGTCAACTATATCTAGTAGAGTTGTAGTTGATATTATATATGATAAAGATGTGAGTGGTCGGTTACATAACATATGCATAGGAAACACTAAGTCTCAAAAAAATAAACCTCGCTGGTCAAGTTGTGAATTAAAGTCTCACAAAAAAACTCATCCATAAAGTCATTTTTTTTTTCTGCATAACCTTTTGAATAAACATTTATTTCATTCGGTCGACTTTTGACTATTAAAAATTATTAAATGTTTTTTAATATTATCTCTAGTCCTAATTATAAGTAACATTGACTTATCACAATGACCAAGAAAAATAATGATTATATATGATTAAATCATAAATCTAAGTTTTATTTCTAAAATGCACTTTATTTTAAATAGAATTGGTGTATTGTAGATAAAAGTTAATAATAAATATGATCAAAGAAATATGAAATTGTTGCTTTTATATATAGTGTCAGAGATATAGTATTATATAAAGGCTTAATGATCCCTAAATTATTTTCAAACGAACATGGAAAATTAAGTATATGTCAGGCTGGCACCATGGTCAATGAATTCATCCGATCATGTTATGTATGAAATGGGTGTAGATGAGTTGGAAATTTTCAAAAGGGTTGGGTACCCCTTATTCCCTATTAAATTTATATGATTTCTTGACCGATGAAAAAAACATATACGTAAGGCACACTCAACTCGATCGGCTTACAAATTTCACATTTTTCTGTTTATGACACACTTGACTTAATCAATACCAAAAAAAAGCAGTGACTAAATGGACATTCTTTCTTTGATGATTACAATATTTGCCTGCATAGTTGTTCTCTCTCTCAAAATTTCCGTAGCAATTGATTCCATCAATCTGCTCCAGTCTGTGAGCGATGATGGAAAGACTTTGGTATCAAAAGGTGGAAAGTTTGAACTCGGTTTTTTCAGCCCAGGTAGTTCCCAGAAACGTTACCTGGGAATTTGGTACAAGAATGTCCCAAACCAGACGGTGGTTTGGGTTGCTAATGGGGCCAACCCCATCAATGATTCATCAGGCATCTTAACACTCAACACCACAGGCAACCTTGTTCTTATTCATAACGAGTCTGTTGTTGTTTGGTACACCAACAACAACTCTAACAAACAAGCACAGAATCCGGTGGCGGCGCTCTTGGACAGCGGCAATCTTGTGATAAGAAATGACAAAGAAACGAACCCGGAAGCGTATTTGTGGCAAAGCTTTGACTATCCTTCTGATACACTCTTGGCGGGGATGAAGCTGGGATGGGACCTTCAAACCGGCCTCGAACGCAGAATAACGTCGTGGAAGAGTTCAGATGATCCATCCCCAGGTGACGTTTCCCGTGCTTTACAACTCTATAGCTATCCTGAGATTTATCTGATGAAAGGAACACAAAAGTTGTTCCGGTATGGACCTTGGAACGGCGAATACTTCAGTGGAGTACCGGATTTATCGAATAATACCCTTTTCAATTTGAGGTTTGTTAGCAACAAGGATGAGATCTACTACACCTATAGCCTGCTTAATGAGTCTTCCATCACCAGAAGTGTAACAAACCAAACTGGTAATATTTATCGTTATGTATGGGATCAGGGTGGTAAAATGTGGAGAACAACTAGATTCTACCCGAGAGACTTATGCGACAACTATGGCCTCTGTGGACCAAACGGGAACTGTGTAACTACTCAAACACAAGCCTGCCAATGTTTAAAAGGTTTCAGTCCAAAGTCGCCACAGGCATGGTCGTCATCGTCGGATTGGACCGGAGGATGTGTCCGCAATAAAGGGTTAAGTAGTTGCAACAGTACAGAATCAGACGGATTTATCAAAGTTGAAAGACTAAAAGTTCCAGATGCTATGCATACATGGTTGGATGAGAGTATTGGTCTAGAGGAATGTAGAGTGAAGTGTTTGAATAACTGTTCTTGTATGGCTTACACTAACTCAGACATAAGAGGTGAAGGTAGTGGTTGTGTCATGTGGTTTGGAGATCTTATTGATATGAAACAGTTTGAAAGTCTTGGCCAAGATCTATATATCAGGATGGCTGCTTCAGAGTCAGGTAAGCACCATTAACTTTGATCTTCTAATTTCAATTGGAACTTATAGAAGACTCACTATACTTTAACTTTTGTCATTGCTTCTTCTTTTTGTTTATAGTCAATTCTTCCAAACCTCAAGAACCATTACCAAGGCACAAGAAGAACACGTCAACGAAAACGATAGCTGCTTCATCCATTGCTGCAATTTGTGGGGTTCTTTTTCTTAGTACTTTTATTATTTGCAGAATCCGAAGGTCCAGAAGCCCAAGGAATAATGCAGGTAAGTAATTGTTTACAGACAGTTATTCTGAACTCATGACTGCACATTTCTAGTTTTCTATAAATAACTTTGTATAGTTATTTACGAAACTGTAAATATAATTAATAGGATTAATTAGAATTTTTATCCTTAAACTTTTTAGTATTTTTGGCCCTTATATTTTTCCTCGGCTAGTGTCAAGTTACAACGTGAATGAGACTGATGTGATAGGCACTTTGGAAATGACTTAATTATCACATCATCTAAGAGTTTGATCAATTGTCGCCACATTTGGTTTGAAAAGATGAGGAATTAAAAACACTTTACCAAAAAAAAAAAAATTGCACATGACTTGTCATACTAAATGATGACATGGCAAGCCATGTGGTTGCCAAAGTATTTATCACGTCATTAACTGTTGTTACTTGATAGTACAGTCTAAAACGGTTAACAGAGGGAAAAAATATAGTGACAAAAGATGCTAAAAAGATTGGATTTGGTCTTTGGAGGCATGTTTTAAAAATATAGGGACAAAAGATGCTATAAAATTTATTGAATTTTAAAAACTTGTGATGAGCTGGTCTTAATTGCTTTTAAAATCGATATTGAAGGGTCTTGCATTATTACAATGACAAAAAATAATAATAAAATCAATATTGCTTACAATCTTGTCCAACATGAGATATTATTGAATGCCTTCCTCCATCTTGTAGGAACTTTATTACCAGAAGACAACAGTAGAAATGAAGTGGATGATCTGGAGGTCCAATTGTTTGATCTACTGACAATTGTAACTGCCACTAATAATTTCTCCACAGAAAATAAGATCGGAGAAGGTGGTTTTGGACCTGTATATAGGGTAAACATTCTTTGATCACTACAACCAAAGAAAAGAAAGAAATATAAATATTAATACAAAGTTTCTATTCATGACCGTGAGTATGCAGGGAATACTAATGGATGGGCGAGAAATTGCTGTAAAGACTCTATCAAAAAGCACATGGCAAGGAGTGATAGAGTTCAAAAATGAAGTAAATTTGATTTCAGAACTCCGACATCGAAATCTTGTAAAACTTGTTGGTTGTTGTATTGAAGCACAAGAAAGAATGCTCATTTATGAGTACATGCCAAACGGCAGCCTAGACTCTTTAATTTTTGGTATGGAATATGAACAAAGCATAAATTTGGTTGCTAATATGACTATTGAAATCAGCAGATTACTAAAATTGAATATTCAAATATTCAAGTTGAATAATATTTTTGCCTGAATTAACAAAACAGATGATACAAGAAGTAAACTGCTAGAGTGGCCTCAACGCTTCGACATAATTTGTGGAATTGCAAGGGGGCTTATGTATATTCATCAAGATCAAGATTCGCAGCTGAGAATTATCCACAGAGATCTCAAAGCAAGTAACATCCTACTCGATGAAAAATTAAGACCAAAAATATCAGATTTTGGAGTGGCCAGAACTTATGGCGGAGACCAATCGGACCGAATGACAAGAAGAGTAGTAGGGACCTAGTGAGTATCTCGTTATCCAAATCCATTTGGCTTTTTAATTTACAAATGTCTAAGTAAATTGTTCTTGATTCATGTAATGATGTCTTGTAGTGGATATATGGCACCAGAGTATGCTGTCGATGGGTCATTTTCTGTGAAATCTGATGTCTTTAGCTTTGGAATTTTAGCGTTGGAGATTGTATGTGGGAAGAGAAATAGAGGACTTTATCAACAAGATAAGAGTCTTAACCTCGTTGGCCATGTAAGCGCTAGCCCAACCTTATATTTTCAATAATTATGTATGTCTAGTAGAAATATAACATACAATTATCTTGTTTCTATTATTTTTACTATGAGACAGGCATGGACATCATGGAAAGCGGGTAGGGCATTGGAGTTGATTGACTCAAACATGAAGTTGTCGGCGTGTGTTACATCGGAGGTACTACGTTGCATCCATGTTGGTCTTTTATGTGTGCAGCAATACCCAGATGATAGGCCTCCAATGAAGTATGTTATTCCAATGTTGGAGGGTCACATGGAAATGTTTGAGCCTAAAGAGCATGGTTTCATTCCGATAAATGTTTTAGGTGAATTAGATTTACGCACGAATCCGAATTACACAAGTTCATCCAACGATCTGACAATTACCATGTTAGAAGGTCGATGAGACATGAAAGGATAATTGGACATACACTGAATATAGATATATGAGGTGTGCAGATATACGAACACAACACAATAGTTGTTTTGTTTAGTGTTTTAGTTTAGCATTTCAGTTTAGACATTACCTATTTCGTAAATCGGGGTTGGCCATGGCACCCCTGTTCCCAATTTAATATATACTTTCTTTTGATTGCCCAAAAACGGTAGTTTGATTACCATTATTTTATCAAACATTAATATTTACTCAAAAAATTAAACAAACAATGGACATGATACAGTAAATCATTCAAAAATTTTCTACAACATAATTATATGCATAAGTTATCGGGACTAATAATTGATGGCATTCCAACACGTTTTTTTTAAGTTATTTAGTTATTCTTGCAAATTAAACTTTATATCCCTTGTTCCCCCTAAAATATTGAAAAGGTACTATTTGAATACAGTAGATGAAAGAATAAAGATTTGTGGACACCCTTATGGTAGATGACACCTTAAGAGAGATAGAGAAAAGAGAGAGAAGTGTAGGTATAATTGACGATATAATTTGATAGAAAGAGAAAGATAGCAAGAAAAAGAGAGTATTAATTAGGTGTTTGATACTTTTGGGTATCGAAAAATCAGCACTCACTCAGATGAAATGCAACCGTGGAATGGCTGCATGAAAAGGGTAAAACTTCTTGATAAAGACAATGTAATATGTAATATGTGGTCCTTTGCAAGTATGATAATCGAAGTCACTTCCAGTTCTTGAAATCTTACATAGTAGTCATATATGTAAAACTCATTAACAAAACCAATATATATATGAGCTTGTTTGGATATACTACTCCATAAAGACTTTTAAGAGAGGGAAAATATGAAAAAAAAAAAATGAAATTAGTTTCTCTATGAGTTAAAATTGTTTTTCCCATAGCTAATTTGTATAAGTTATTTGAGAGAGCTTCCACTAATTGAGTATTGAAAAAAACAATTTTAACTTATAGAAAATCTAGTTTCATTTTTTCTTCATATTTTTCTCTCCTAGAAGTGTGTCCAAACAGGCCCATAGTCAATCATAAACAAATTAAGGTGCATACCCTCCTTTTGAGCTCTATGATGTTTAGCCACAATTTATTGGTGTCACTTGCATTTCTTCTCAATCTATCTCTTCTCAAAATTCTGATAAAACTGTTTGTTTTGGTTTTCTACTAAGATATTTAGGTCATTGCCTAATATTTAAAAATATGTAAAAAAAATTGTTGGGTTGTCCACACAAGTCGTATAAAAAGTTCTAATCAAATTTGTATTATATAATAACAATATTATTATTACATGGATATAATATTTTCAACCTTAAAAAAAATAAATTGGAAAGATGAATGATAGATTTACACTAAAATAATAATAAAAAACATTATTGACACATAGATGTAGGCTTAAATATGTTTTGGGTCCCAAAAACTATCAATTTTTTTTAGTTTGAGTCATTGAATTTTTATTTTTTTTTGCATTGTTTTGAATCCCTAAAAATTTTTTTATTTTTTTTCTAGATGATATGATATCATTTCAAACATTAATATATGTTAATATGGTGTCATGTCATCACTTAACTAACAAATGAGATGATGTCACATCATCAATAGAGATTCAAAACAAAATTAAATTTTTTTCAAGGATTCAAAACAACACAAAAAATTCAAGGACTCAAATTAAAAAATTAGTATTTTTTAGGAATCTAAAAGTTATTTAAATCTATAGATATAGATGTATGATAAAATAAGAAGAGAAATATATCTAGATATTTTTTTTGCTTTGATAGAAACCTAGATATGATAGGTGATAGTATAACTTTGTATTTATCTATAAAAATTAGACGCGTATTAGAGGGTTTAGAATAACTGACCTAAACTTCTTTGAGAGTTGATAGTATAGTCTAATGAGAAGCTAATGAAAGATACGTGGTTGACTTGAAAATTGAGTTAGAATTACGAAGAACCAAAGCATACGCCAGGCCCTCTCAGCTTAAACTGAATTTCCTATTTTGGTGTTTAGCACTTAGCTCGATCCATATATATCATCAATATCCAAAAATAACTGAGCACCACAAAAGCTGTCACTCAAAATGGACATCCTTTCTTTCATGATCATGGTTGCATGCATACTTATTCCCTCTCTCAGAATTTCCATAGCAAATGATTCTATCAACGTCCTCCAGTCCATTAGTGATGGAAAGACCTTGGTGTCAAAAGGTGGAAAGGTTGTACTTGGGTTTTTCAACCCTGGCAGTTCCCAGAAACGTTATCTGGGAATTTGGTACAAGAATGTCCCAGTTCAGACAGTGGTTTGGGTTGCTAATGGGGCCAACCCCATCAACGATTCCTCAGGCACCTTAACACTCAACGCCACAGGCAATCTTGTTCTTATTCATAACGAGTCTGTGGTTGTTTGGTACACCAACAATGACTCTCACAAAAAAGCACAGAATCCGGTGGCGGTGCTCTTGGACAGTGGCAATCTTGTGATAAGAAATGAAAGAGAAACCGACCCAGAAGCGTATTTATGGCAAAGCTTTGATTATCCTTCTGATACACTCTTGGCAGGGATGAAGTTAGGATGGAACCTCCGAACCGGTCGTGAATGGAAACTAACAGCTTGGAAGAGTCCAGATGATCCATCACCGGGAGACGTTTACCGGGTTCTAGAACCCTATAACTATCCTGAGTTTTACTTGATGAAAGGAACAAAAAAGGCACACCGGTTCGGACCTTGGAATGGACTATATTTTAGTGGAATGCCAGATCTACGGAATAACTCCGTGTATAGCTATTATTATGTCAGCAATAAAGACCAGATTTACTACGCATATAGCCTTGCAAATGATTCTGTCATAGTCAGATCTGTAGCAAACCAAACAACTATTTCAGTTTATCGCTATAGTTGGGTGGTGGGGGAGTCGAATTGGAAGATATATAGAACCTTCCCAGAAGAGTTTTGTGACACTTATGGCCTCTGTGGATCCTACGGGAATTGTGTAAGTAATACTGAACCCCAAGCCTGCCAATGTTTAAAAGGTTTCAGTCCAAAGTCACGGCAAGCATGGGACTCATCGGATTTTACTGGAGGATGTGTCCGCAATAAAAGGTTAAGTGATTGCAACGGTACGGACAACAAAGACGGATTTATCAAATTTGAAGGACTAAAAGTTCCAGATACTACACATACTTGGTTGGATGAGAGTATTGGTCTAGTGGAATGCAGAGTGAAGTGTTTGAATAATTGTTCTTGCATGGCATATACTAATTCAGACATAAGAGGTGAAGGTAGCGGTTGTGTCATGTGGTTTGGAGATCTCTTTGACATGAAACAGTTTCAAAGTGGTGGTGGGCAAGATCTATACATCAGGATGGATGCTTCAGAGTTAGGTAAGCAATAACCATCATCTTTGATCTTCGCATTTCAATTTCAACTTGGAAAACTCAAGATCACTCTAACTTAATTTAGCCTTTTAATTATTTTTTCATTTTTTTTTTCATTCCAACCTTCAAGAACAAGTGTATGGGCACAAGAAGAAGATTCCAACGGTAGTTGCTTTTATCATTGCAATTAGCGGTTGTGCGATCGTTCTTGTACTGAGTACTTATTTTATTTGCAGAATCAGGAGGAGGAACAATGCTGGTAAATAAATGCTTACCCCTAGTTTTACACTGAACACATTTGACTGCAGTTTTCTCTATATATAACTTTGCAAATTAAGTCGTAATTAAATATGAAACTATAAATATAATTATAATTATTAGAAGATTTCTATAAATATAACTGTCAGGATAGTCAAGAACCTACAATTCGTTACATCTTGGGATATGTTTTGAGAGTTAATTTGATCAGGCCATATTAGTATAAGACTGATTTTGTTTAGTATCCCAGTACTACATGTTATAGTAACACTAGGATTGGCCTAGTAGTCGGAGATTTGGAATAATATGCATGTTGTCTCTTTAATCAAGAGGAGACAAATAGTTTTTATCATTTTAGAATCTTAGGAATTTTTCCTTGGTCTCTAGATCGTGCTAGACATGGCAACCTGGGTGGCCTCCAGCTAGCCCCACAAAAAGCAAAGTTGCTCTATTAAGTTTAGAAAAGGTGTGAATAGAAAATTTAAACTTGACCTTGTCTCTGTTGAAATCTTTTAGCTTTGGAGAAATTTCGGGCAGAATCAAATTCATTTTAATTTTTTTTATATATTTTTAAATATATTAAGTTATTAGTTATGTTTTAATTTAAAATGTATATAAAAGTTAATAGATAATGCAGATTTTTAAAATAATAAAAACAGAATTAAATTACTTTTTAACCAAATACTATATACTTTTTAATTTATAATTTTATTAGTATTTTAATTTTTAAATAATTATGATTTTAATATTTCTATTATAACTTAAGTTTATGTTTTTAATAATACATCTCAAAGTCGTGCCGGGGTTAATCCGGTACATACGTATTTAGACTTCATTGCCAAGTCTAATTCCTGTCTTCATCATTTCACAATTTTTCTTTCTTAAGCAACTAACTTTGCTCTGCAATTGGTATACTTTAATCATATCATCTCTGTAGTGGCATTTCAAGTAGATATCTAGTGGTTCCTGTTGTTTGAGTGTTTCTTTATCACTGTGTTAGAAAAAAATCATTGACGAGCAAACCAGCTCTCTCCAACAAGGTTCACGTGACTCCAATTAATTTGTTGGGACCTATGCAGAGAGCATCTTTGTCATCTTAAATTTGGGACAGAGAAAATTAATGGACTGAAAATTTAGCGTATGTGAAGAAAATTCTATGATAATGTTCAAGGATTTAGCTAATGTGAAGTTTTAAAATCGTGGTCCACCAATAAGCAGGAAGTAATAATCGTTGGATATATTTGTAAAATACTTAGTGGCTAGGATAAAAGAATATGTTGGTTCTAAATTCAAAGTTTTCAAGATCAAAACTATTTTTTCTTAACAACTCAATAACAGATGCATGAAGAACATTCAAGTTGCCCAGAATTTTCTATTTTCAGGCTATTTTAATTTCAACATTTTTAATTTGATGTGTACTTAGTGAAATGTTGAGTATAAGTATAAGAATGAAGTCTCACAATGAATAGAAAAGAGAAAAATTCAGCATCATATAAGTGAGCAAAAAACTTATAAACCTGAATTTAAGATTTTGAATTAAGATATAATGTCAAGAGTCACTTATGCAATGTGCTGAAGGCCCATTGATGTAGATTTCCCTGAGGTTAACCAGCAGGATGCACATGATAAAATCAATTCGTTCTTTTTTTTTTTTTTGTTAGAAGCCCAAGACATACTCTTACAAAGTATATAATGTTTTTTACAAACTGGTTCTAGTTCTGTACCATTTGTTCCATTTAAATCAAAAGTTGATGGATAAAATTTCTAGAAAATATTGAACCAACCATTAGAGTTCATCATTTAAAAAAAAATAATAATAAACAAACTTACTTTCTTGTGAAATTTTTATGAAATAAAAATAAGCATTGTGATATTTTTATTTTTCCATAAAACTCCCAAGATTATCCTAGTAATTTTAAAATAAAATGGAAAACTTTTTAGAAAAACCCAGAACTTGTCAGCTCTGGTGTGTCTACTTCTAGTATTTTTTTTTTCAATGGTAAATGATTTTTAAAACTCCAAATTTTGATATGGTTGTGAAGAATTTCGAGTCTATTTTCAATATGGAAATCCATGTTCATAGTAAAAATATATAAAAATCCTTAAAAATTGTACAAAGGCAGAATATTAATTTGTTTCCAGTACAATTAATACTGCTTAAAAGATCAATTTATTTATGGACCTTCCTAAAACTAAAAAAACATTAAACTTGTCGTCTCAGGTTGTACTTAAAAAAAATATTTCTAGAAAGGTATATTTCAACATTAAACTCTTGTTTACAAATTACTGGAGTTTTTCTTTCAAAGTCAGTTTTTAATTAGAACCTAAAATTAGTTCGAACAACACACTATCGGCCTCTTGAAATTTTATTTTAAAATAGTTAACGAAGTAAAAAAAATTAACTTAAGATATATGGTTTGGAAGTTCTTAAGTCTAGTTTAATTAAGGATATAAAAAACATTTTGATATAAAGATAAACACAAAATACAGCTTTTGAGAAAACCAAACACTGCCAGGCATAGATCTGAAAATCGAAAGTGTCAATTTAAATTTCACATATCTCACTTGTATTAGTGTTTTTGTCAGCCATTTTAAAAGAAAAGCTGTAGATTTTTAAGTCTAGTTTCGTTTAAAACTAGTTTCACATGATTATATATTAAGTGTAGATTGATATTTTCACAAAACAGTGGCATGTGTTCGATCAGAATATTGGAACAAAATTTTTATTAACAGTAGTTTGTCAATAAAATTTTCCTTTTCTGTTCAAAAATAAAATTACTAGAACAACTACTGCTTCCTTTGTTCTTGGCTTTGTTTTAAAGAGAAAATTCTTGGATAATAGGTCGTTAGTGGAACATGAAAATAACTAATCTTCATTTCTAAATTCCCATTCTTGTTACACACAAAAAAAAAAAAAAATCTCCTATTTATACATTTTGTTTGCATAAGAATGATAAGATATGCTAATAATTCTGTGCTATTCAGCAACAAATTCTTGGAAGGACAAGAGTGAGAAGGATGACATTGATTTGCCAACATTTGATTTTTCATTCATCTCCAATGCTACAAATCACTTTTCGGAAAGTAACAAATTGGGACAAGGTGGCTTTGGAGAAGTGTACAAGGTAAGAAAATTAAACTTAACCTAAGCGTTGATAATCAAAATAATTTAAATGTTTCCAAAATCAATCTCAGGGAATATTTCCAGATGGACAAGAGATTGCAGTGAAGAGGCTTTCTAAAACATCTGGACAAGGTTTGGATGAGTTCAAAAATGAAGTCAAGTTGATTGCAAAACTTCAACACCGTAATCTTGTAACGCTTCTTGGTTGTTCTATCCAACAAGATGAGAAGTTGTTGATTTATGAGTTCATGCAAAACAGAAGCTTGGACTGCTTTATTTTTGGTTAACACTTTGTCCCCAATTTAATCCTACAGCTTTTATTTTGTTTTATTGTTTCTATAAAACAGTTATCATTATAACTTATAAGTAAACTTTGTCAGATTCAACAAGACGTACACAATTAGGTTGGGCTATAAGATTTGATATTATTGGTGGAATTGCTCGAGGACTTCTTTATCTTCATCAAGATTCTAGACTGAAGATCATTCATAGAGATCTCAAAACTAGTAATGTTCTTCTTGATAGTAATATGAATCCAAAAATATCAGATTTTGGTATGGCCAGAACATTTGGACTAGATCAAGATGAAGCAAATGCAAGTAGAATAATGGGGACATAGTAAGTTTTTTTTTTCTCTTTCACTTTTCACAATTGCTTCTTTTTTTTTTTTACTGAATTTCACAATTGCTTTTAGCTTCTGATTGTTGACACTTGTTTTGTTATGCAGTGGTTATATGTCTCCTGAATATGTTGTGTATGGATCTTTTTCAATGAAATCTGATGTCTATAGTTTTGGTGTGATTGTTCTCGAGATAATCAGTGGGAGGAAGATTAGTGGGTTTTGTGACCCACACCATCACTTAAATCTTCTTGGACATGTAGGTCTAAAAATATTAACCTATTTATTAATTATAAAACTTTGGCCCACGAAATGATGAATATTGTTTATAGTAGTTTTTAATATGGAAAATGAACTCATTCATTGGTGGCTTTCATGTCATTTTCAGGCATGGAAACTATGGATTGAAAAAAGGCCAATGAAACTTATGGATGACTTAGTGGACAATTCAGCCAGTCCATCTGAAATATTAAGGCATATTCATATTGGTTTGTTATGCGTACAACAAAAACCAGAAGATAGGCCAAACATGTCATCGATAGTTTTAATGTTGAATGGTGAAAAGTTATTGCCCGAGCCAAGTCAACCTGGATTCTACACGGGGAAAGATCATCCATCCATGACAATTTCTTCTCCAATAAGTTTTGAAGCATTTTCCCTTAATCAAATGTCTAACTCTTCATTGGAGGCAAGATGAAATAAAAAGTCTTCTACCTCAAATCTCAGCAACTACTTATATGTGTGGAAGAAATAGCAATGGCTCTAGAATCTTATTTTGTTTTTATCAAATGAACAACTTAGATCCAATGCTTCTTTCTTCTTCGAAAATAATTGTTAGTTATTTGAAATTTTTATTAAACATGCATGTTGCACGGATGCCTTAACCATGATGTAATTTTTAGATCATGTGCAAAACATAGCTAAGAAGCATAAAAGCATCAATGTAACTAAATATTGTTGGTGTGGAAATTCTTACTACTTTTCAGCCATTAATTGTATCGGCTAATTACCTTAGGCAATTGACATAAGGAGAAAATTTTGTTTCTCGAATGGGTTCCTAATTCACTCTAAAAGAACTTTTTAGTGGTCGATGAATTGAAGTTTTTATATATACTACACTACTCTCAAGAAATTTGAGGTAGAAAAGGTTATAAATAAAGCGATGAATAAAAGATAAAGGGTTAGAAAAGATAAATTTGATTGATTTGGCCGGAGACCTCTTATACACCATAATTTTTAGTAATTTTTACTAGTTATAATGTTTTCTAAACAGTTAGTAACTATCAACAATTTTTTTGGGCACATAAGCCATTTTCTGATAAATATCCACGTTTGGCAATGATGCTTGCATGATTCCATCATCGATAGTATCTTGAAAATTGTCCTTGAGGATTTTCCCATATTTTATTTTCCATTACCCATTTCTCCTGATTTTAAAAAAAAGATAATATTGTTCATCAAAAGATGTCTATTGAGAGATAAAAAACTTCAGGTCGTCTTTATATATAATTTGTTCAAATTAAAGATGTCTGTTGAGAGATAGTGTTGTATTTTGATGTTATTACAAAAATCAAGTCTTACATTGTTTAGAATACTTTTGCATCACTAGTTTATAACTTAAAAGTTGTAATGTTGACAATTAAAATGACTAGCAAAAGATAGAAGTCTCTCGCGCGCCACTTAGAAAGTTTACTGTTTTCAGCTTAAAGATTATCATAAAGAGTTTCAACTTCTTCCCATTTTGATTCTTTGTTTATTGCATGAGAACTTTTCAGAAGTATTACGTTGCATCCATGATAGTCTTTTTTGTGTGTAGCAGTACGCAAAAGATAGACCTACGATGATGTCCGTGATTCTAATGTTGGAGAGTCGCATAGAATTGGTTGAGCCTAAGGAACATGGTTTCATTTCGAGAATTAATATTTTAGGTGAAGGAGATTTTGTTAGCTTGACATAAATAAACTAAATATAGATACATTAGGATATTGGTAAATATAGTATAGACTACGACAATATATACGACTTTTTTTTTTTTAACAAATAAACCAATACAACTTCCAATTGGTATAAACCAATACGACATCAAATTAATGAATTGTTAACTACTAGTAGAGCTGTAGTTGATATTGATTTTGCATATATGAAAGAGATGTTAGGGGTCGGTTACATATGCATAAGAAAAAGTCTGATAATTAAAAAAGAAAGCATCGTTGGTCATGTCGCCAAATAAGTCTAAAAAACAAAAGTAACACCATCCGTCAAGTCATTATGCATACCATTTGAATAAACATTCAATTCATTTTGTCAACCTAGTTTAATTATTGAAAACTATTAAATGTTTCTTAATACTATAAATACAAGACATTTTAAACTTTTCGTCTTTTAAATATAAGAATTAAACTAATACTGTATTTCATATTTATAATCTTAAGAGAAAAATGTATATTTCTTTAATAATTGAAGTGTGCCTTGGTTTTTTTTTATTAATTTGTTGGCAGATATTTTTTTTTTTTTAAATGAACTCAAAGTATCTCAAACTGGAAGCTAAGAACTAGCTAGTAATATACTAATTAAGATCTACTTGAGATAATCTCCGATCTCCCAACCAATATCTGCCAACAAGTGTCCATATTTTCATAGATTAATTTGTTTATTTATTTTTAAAAAAAAAACAACTAGAATCAAACATTAAAGTTGTCACATCAATTTCTCCTCGCGTCTAAATTTAAACAATATATGCAGAAATTAACTAAGCCATCTTATCTAAATTTAAGCAAAAACTAAACAATCTTCTCTTTTTCTAATTCATCTGTTTGACAAATAAAAGAAAATATCATTTTCCATCAAATTAATTATTCTTACATGAGAACATCCACCAAATGATTGTGCTCTCTTAATGTTTAAAAAACATATACGTCAGGCACACTCGATCAGCTTATAAGTTTCACATTTTTGTGTTTATGATACACTTGGCTTAATCAATACCAAAAAAAAAGTGACTGAATGGACATTCTTTCTTTCATAATTACAATATTTGCATGCATACTTGTTCCCTCTCTCAAAATTTCCGTAGCAATTGATTCCATCAATCTGCTCCAATCTGTGAGCGATGATGGGAAGACCTTGGTATCAAAAGGTGGAAAGTTTGAACTAGGGTTTTTCAGCCCTGGTAGTTCACAAAAACGTTACCTGGGAATTTGGTACAAGAATGTCCCAAACAAGACAGTGGTTTAGGTTGCTAATGGGGCCAACCCCATCAATGATTCCTCAGGCATCTTAACACTCAAAACCACAGGCAACCTTGTTCTCATTTATAGCGAGTCTGTTGTTGTTTGGTACAACAATAACAACTCTCACAAACAAGCTCAGAATCCGGTGGCGGTGCTCTTGGACAGCGGCAATCTTGTGATAAAAAACGATAAAGAAACGAACCCAGATGCGTATTTGTGGCAAAGCTTTGATTATCCTTCTGATACACTCTTGGCAGGGATGAAGTTAGGATGGGACCTCAGAACTGGTTTGGATCGGAGACTAACAGCTTGGAAGAGTCCAGATGATCCATCCCCAGGTGATGTTTATCGGTTTTTAGAACTCCATAGCTATCCTGAGATTTATCTGATGAAAGGAACAAAAAAGTTGTTTCGGTATGGACCTTGGAATGGAAAATACTTTAGTGGAATACCAGATCTATTGAATAACACCCTTTACAACTTGAGCTTTGTTAGCAATAAGGATGAGATCTACTACACCTATAGCCTCCTTAATGAGTCTTCCATCACCAGAACTGTAACAAACCAAACTGGTAATATTTATCGTTATGTATGGAATCAAGGTGATAAAATATGGAGATTAACTAGAATCTACCCAAAAGACATTTGCGACAACTATGGCCTCTGTGGACCATACGGGAACTGTGTAACTACTCAAACACAAGCCTGCCAATGTTTAAAAGGTTTCAGTCCAAAGTCGCCACAAGCTTGGTTCTCATCAACGGATTGGACTCAAGGATGTGTCCGCAATAAACCGTTAAGTTGCAATGGTAAAGACAAAGATGGGTTTGTCAAATTTGAAGGGTTGAAAGTTCCAGATACTACACATACTTGGGTGGATGAGAGTATTGGTCTAGATGAATGCAGAGTGAAGTGCTTGAATAACTGTTCTTGTATGGCATATACTAATTCAGACATAAGAGGTGCTGGTAGTGGTTGTGTCATGTGGTTTGGAGATCTTATTGACATGAAACAGTTTGAAAGTGGTGGCCAAGATTTATATATCAGGATGGCTGCTTCAGACTCGGACTCAGGTAAGCACCACCAACTTGGATCTTCTCATTTCAATTGGATCTTAGAAGAATTAATTCTGAATTATTTTTCGGCGTGAAACTAAATATGTTAAAAATTATTTAAAATTAATTCTGAACTTAGAATCAATTCACCAACGTTAAACTAAACACGCACTGATCAATATCACTCTAACCTTAGCCTTTGCTCCTTTTTTTATAGTCAATTCTTCCAAACCTCAAGAAGCATTACCAAGGCACAAAAAGGACACGCCAATGAAAAAGATAGTTGCTTCATCCATTTCTGCAATTTGCAGGGTTCTTTTTCTAAGTACTTGTATTATTTACAGAATCCGAAGGACCAGAAGCCCAAGGAATAATGCAGGTAAATAATTGTTTACAGGTAGTTATTCTGAACACATGACTTCACTTTTCTAGTTTTCTATAAATAACTATGCATGGTTATTAGGGTTTGACTACGAAATTGTAAATATAATTATTAGGATTAATTATGATTTTTGTTCCTGAACTTTTTCGCATTTTTGGCCCTTATATTTTCCCTCCACTACTGTCAAGTAACAATATGAATGAAAGATGTGATAGGCCACGTTGGAAGTGACTTAATTATCAGAGTTTGATCAATTGTCACCACATTTGGTCTGAAAAGGAATTAAAAACACTTTACCATGTGGTTGCCAGAGTAATTATCATGTCATTAACGGTTATTACTTGATAGTAGGGTCTCAAACCCTTGACAGAAAGAAAAACAGTATAGGAACAAAAGATGTTAAAAAATTTATTTAGAGACTAAAAATGAATTTTACAAAAACTGAATTGGGTTTAGAGGCATGTTTTAAAAAATGGAACCCGACCTCATCTCTATAGAAATTATTGAATTTTAAAAACTTGTGATGAGCTGGTCTTAATTTCTTTAAAAATCGATATTGAAGGGTCTTGCATCATTACAATGACAAATAATAATAATAATATCAATATTGCTTAGAATCTTGTCCAACATGAGAAGAAAAAACATATTAAAATGGATAGATATTTCATTAAACAAACGTTAGATTACAATCATGCTCCCAAGTTCCATCACAACAATAATTTGTTCATTTTCTCAGAGGGGTTGAACAATTCAAATTATCAAGATCTTATTGTTAGGTTGAGATTAAAAAACATCTCTTTATCATGTTGTGAGGAAGTGTAGAACTGAAAATAATAGGTATGGATTGTTAGTGTAAAAGTTTTGACACTGTCATAAGCCGATTAAAAAATATGTTTATTAAGGTAGTTATCAATCAAAGCCATCTAATTAACTTATCATATATGATGGCTTGTAATTGGATGACAGTGTGAAGACTATAAGTGCGTATCTTATTTTCTTTTTTATTATAATCTTTGCTAATTTAATTTCCTCCAAACATTTTATAACATTATTGAATGTCTTCCTCCATCTTGTAGGAAATTGATTACCAGAAGATAACGGTAAAAATGAAGTGGATGATCTGGAGGTCCAATTGTTTGATCTACTGACCATTGTAACTGCCACTAATGATTTCTCCACAGAAAATAAGATCGGAGAAGGTGGTTTTGGACCTGTGTATAAGGTAACCATTCTTTGATCACTACAACCAAAGAAAAGAAAGAAATATAAATACTAATACAAAGTTTCTACTCATGACCATGAGTATGCAGGGAATACTAATGGATGGGCGAGAAATTGCTGTAAAGACTCTATCAAAGAGCACATGGCAAGGAGTAACAGAGTTCAAAAATGAAGTATATTTGATTTCAGAACTCCGACATCGAAATCTTGTAAAACTTCTTGGTTGTTGTATTGAAGCACAAGAAAGAATGCTCATTTATGAGTACATGCCAAACGGCAGCTTAGACTCCTTAATTTTTGGTATGGAAAATGAGCAAAGCATAAATTTGGTTGCTAATGACTTTATTTAAATCAGCAGATTACTAAAATTGAAAATTCAAGTTGAATAATATTTTTGCCTTAATTAACAAAACAGATGATACAAGAAGTAAATTGCTAGAGTGGCCTCAACGCTTCGGCATAATTTGTGGAATTGCAAGGGGACTTATGTATATTCATCAAGATCAAGATTCCCAACTGAGAATTATCCATAGAGATCTCAAAGCAAGTAACATCCTACTTGATGAAAAATTGAGACCGAAAATATCAGATTTTGGAGTGGCTAGAACTTTTGGTGGAGACCACTCAGACTGAATGACAAGAAGAGTAGTAGGGACCTAGTGAGTATCTCGTTATCCAAATCCATTTGGCTTTTTAATTTACAAATTAAATGTAAGTAAATTGTTCTTGATTCATGTAATGATGATGTCTTGCAGTGGATATATGGCACCAGAGTATGCTGTCGATGGGTCATTTTCTGTGAAATCTGATGTCTTTAGCTTTGTCATTTTAGCATTGGAGATTGTATGTGGGAAGAAAAATAGACTTGATTGTAATGGGAAAGGCATGGACATCATGGAAAGTGGGAAGGGCATTGGACTTGATTGACTCAAACATGAAGTTGTCGTCATGCGTTACATTGGAGGTACTACGTTGCATCCATGTTGGTCTTTTATGTGTGCAGCAGTACCCAGATGATAGGCCTCCAATGAAGTATGTGATTCCAATGTTGGAGGGTCACATGGAAATGTTTGAGCCTAAAGAGCATGGTTTCATTTCGATAAATGTTTTAGGTGAATTAGATTTACGCTCGAATCCAAATGACACAAGTTCATCCAACTATGTGACGATTACCATGTTAGAATGTCGATGATTGATGAAAGGATAATTGGACATACACTAAATATAGATATGTGAGGTGTGCTGATATGCAGATGTAGGTTTATGAACACAATAGCTTTTAGCATTTTAGTGCAGCATTTCAGTTTAGACATTAGATCAGAGTGCTGGTATGGATGCAGGTTATTTGAAAACAACAATACCTATTTTGTAAATGGGTTGGCCGTGGCACCCGTTGTTTTCCATTTAATACATACTTTCTTTTGATTGAGCTAATTAAACTTTATATCCCCCGCCCTAAAATATTGAAAAAGTACAATTTGAATACAGTAGGAGATGAAATGCAACAGTGAAATGGCTGCATGAAAAGGGTAAAAACTTCTTGATAAAGACAGAATGCAATATGTAATCTGTGGCCCTTGCAAGTATGATAATTAAAGTCACTGCCAATTCTTGAAATCTTAGTAGTCATATATCTAAAGGTAAACACTACAAGAAAAAATGGTTTTAGCAACCAATTAATCCGTCTCTGATTTTCCCATATTGATCTCTAAATCAATCAGAGACTCATTTAGAAACTAATTTTACAAATAGCTAAAATGTTGGTAGTTAATTTTTTAGACTGATTTAGATACTATTTCAAAAACCAATTCAGTGGCAACTTTTATAGAAACCATTTTAGTGACTAATTTAATGACATTAGAAACCAATTTAGAGACCAATTATTTTTAATTTTTAAAATGATCTATAAATTAGTTATTGTTGTGACTAAAAATTTTAGTTTCTAATCAATCAATATTTAATAAATTTCTTATTGTGAAAGTAAATAACAAAACTACTATAATCAATCGTATATTAATACTCCTCATTGCATAAACCAATCAATTTACAACATTCCTAGTTAAGCAAGATTTGGGTTAGCTTAAACAAAGTTTCGGATTGGATGAAACTCATGAATGTAAGGATATAAACTAAATATAGATACATAAGGATATTGTTAAATATAGTATAGACTACGACTCCAAATTAGTATAAACCAATACGACATCAAATTGGTATATAGAGTATAGACTCTGACGGCAAATAAATTATCAACTACTATTAGAGTTGTAGTTGATATATAACAGATATGATAGAGACGTGAGTTGTCGATGACATATGCATTTAAAAAGTCTCACAAAAAAGAGAACATCGTGGGCCAAGTTGCGAATTAATTGAAGTCTCACAAACAAAATAACATCATCCATCAAGTCATCATTTTGCATAACATTTTGAATAAACATTCAATTAATTCATTCTGTCGACCTAATTTTGATTATTAAAAACTATTAAATGTTTCTTAATACTATGCTATAACGGACATCATAATTCATAACCCGAATGTAAGGTTCTAAAAAGGACTTATGAATAGAAAAGATCGAAACAAAAAATACAGGATCATAATAACAAGGTTAGTAGTTGACTTGGAATTCAAGTTAAAAAATGAAGAACAAAGCATACGTCAAGCACCATGGTTAATTAATCCCATGTTATGTATGAAATGCGTGCAGATGAGTATGAAATTTTTAAAAGGGTTGGGTACCCCTTATTCCCCTATTAAATAATTAACATGATTTCATTCTTTGTGTTTGTGATACACTAGATCAGCTTATAAATTTCACATTTTCATGTTTTTGATACACTAGGCTGAATCAATACCACAAAAACAGTGACTCAATGGACATTCTTTCTTTCATGGTTACATTTGCATGCATACTTGTTCCCTCTCTCAAAATTTGCGTAGCAATTGACTCCATCAATCTGCTCCAGTCTGTGAGCGATGGCAAGACCTTGGTATCAAAAGGTGGAAAGTTTGAACTCGGTTTTTTTAGCCTAGGTAGTTCCCAGAAACGTTACCTGGGAATTTGGTACAAGAATGTCCCAATTCAGACAGTTGTATGGGTTGCTAATGGAGCCAACCCCATCAATGATTCATCAGGCATCTTAGCACTCAACAGCACAGGCAATCTGGTTCTTATGTATAACGAGTCTGTTGTTTGGTACACTAACAACTCTCTCAAACAAGCACAGAATCTGGTGGCAGCGCTCTTGGACAGTGGCAATCTTGTGATAAAAGATGATGAAGAAACGAACCCAGACGTGTATTTGTGGCAAAGCTTTGATTATCCTTCTGATACACTCTTGGCAGGGATGAAGTTGGGATGGGACCTTAGAACTGGTCTTGAGAGGAGATATACTGCGTGGAAGAGTCCAGATGATCCATCCTCAGGTGATGTTTATCGAACTATAAAACTCTATAACTATCCTGAGATGTATTTGATGAATGGAACACAAAAGTTGTTCTGGTATGGACCTTGGAATGAAAAATATTTTAGTGGAGTACCGGATCTAATGAATAACACCCTTTTCAAGGTAAGTTTTGTTAGAAACAAGGATGAGGTCTACTACACCTACAGCCTGATTAATGATTCTTCCATCACCAGAACTGTGACAAGCCAAACAGGTAATATTTATCGTTATGTATGGAATCAGGGTGGTAAAATATGGAAAATAACTAGATCCTACCCAAAAGACTTTTGCGACAAGTATGACCAATGTGGACCCAATGGGAAATGCGATATGACTCAAACACAACACTGCCAATGTTTAGAAGGTTTCAGTGCAAAGTCGCCACAAGCATGGTTCTCATCGTCAGATTGGACAGGAGGATGTGTCCGCAGTAAAACATTAAGGTGCAAAGATAAACTCACAGATACATTTGTCAAATTTGAAGGCCTCAAAGTTCCAGATACTACAAATACTTGGGTGGATTGGAGTATTGGTCTAGAGGAATGCAAAGTGAAGTGTTTGAATAACTGTTCTTGTATGGCCTATACGAATGCAGACCTAAGAGGTGCTGGTAGTGGTTGTGTCATGTGGTTTGGAGATCTTATTGACATGAGAAAGTTTCAAATTGATGGCCAAGATCTATATATCAGGATGGCTGCTTCAGAGTCAGGTAAGCAGCACCATCAACTTTGATATCTGCTCATTTCAATTGGAAGACTCAAGAACTGTCTAATATTAGCCCTTTTTTTTTTCTTCCTGTTTTTAGTCAATAAATCCAACCCTCAAGTAACAGTATCAGGGAACAAGAAGAACAAGCTAAAGATAGTTATTGCTTCGTCCATTTCTGCAATCTGTGCGGTTCTTTTTCTAAGTACTTATATTATTTGTAGAAACCGAAGGACCAGAAGCCCAACAAGTAATAATGCTGGTAAATAATTCTTACTGACAGTTATTCTGAACATTTTTTTTTTTAAATCATGTTATAGGTACGAGTATCTATTGACTAATTTGTTGATAACTAAACTTCATAAGAGAATCTGAGTTGATATGTTTTTTAATGTAGTTATTATCAAAACAAACTAAATAACTTAATCATACATGAGGTGTTTTTTTTTAGCTAATTTATAAATTCCTCCAAACATTTTATAACATTATTGAATGCCTTCCTTTATTTTGTAGGAAATTCATTACCAGAAGACAGCAGTAAATATGAAGTGGACGATCTGGAGGTCCAATTGTTTGATCTACTAACAATTTCAACTGCCACTAATCATTTCTCCACAGAAAATAAGATTGGAGAGGGTGGTTTTGGACCTGTATATAAGGTAACCATTCTTTGATCCCTACAACCAAAGAAAAGAAAGAAATATAAATATTATTGCAAAGTTTCTACTCATGACCATGAGTATGCAGGGAATATTAATGGATGGGCAAGAAATTGCTGTAAAGACTCTATCAAAGAGCACATGGCAAGGAGTGACAGAGTTCAAAACTGAAGTAAATTTGATTTCAGAACTCCGACATCGAAATCTTGTAAAACTTCTTGGTTGTTGCATTGAATCACAAGAAAGAATGCTCATTTATGAGTACATACCAAACGGAAGCCTAGACTCCTTCATTTTTGGTATGGAAAATGAGCAAAGCATAAATTTGGTTGCTAATGACTTTATTTGAAATCAGCAGATTACTGAAATTGAATATTCAAGTTGAATAATATTTTTGCCTGAATTAACAAAACAGATGATACAAGAAGCAAATTGCTAGAGTGGCCTCAACGCTTTGACATAATTTGTGGAATTGCAAAGGGGCTTATGTATATTCATCAAGATCAAGATTCCCAGCTGAGAATTATCCATAGAGATCTCAAAGCAAGTAACATCCTACTCGATGAAAAATTGAGACCAAAAATATCAGATTTTGGAGTTGCCAGAACTTTTGGAGGAGACCAATCGGAACGAATGACCAGAAGAGTAGTAGGGACCTAGTGAGTATCTCGTTATCCAAATTCCTTTTTCTTTTTCAAAATTATGTATGTAAATTGTTCTTGATGCATGTAATGATGTCTTGCAGTGGATATATGGCACCGGACTATGCCGTTGATGGATCATTTTCAGTGAAATCAGACGTCTTTAGCTTTGGCATTTTAGCATTGGAGATTGTATGTGGGAAGAGAAATAGAGGAATTTATCAACAAAATAAGAGTCTCAACCTCGTTGGACATGTAAGCACTTGAATCTGTTTTCAATAGTTATGTATGTATAGTTGAAACATAACAAATAATTATCTTTTTTCTAATATTTTTGTTATGATACAGGCATGGACATCATGGAAAGCCGGCAGGGCATTAGAGTTGATTGACTCAAACATGAAGTTGTCGTCATGTGTTATATCTGAAGTACTACGTTGCATCCATGTTGGTCTTTTATGTGTGCAGCAGTACCCAGATGATAGGCCTCCAATGAAGTATGTTATTCCAATGTTGGAGGGTCACATGGAAATGTTTGAGCCTAAAGAGCATGGTTTCATTTCGATAAATGTTTTAGGTGAATTAGATTTACGCTCAAATCCGAAAGACACAAGTTCATCCAACTATGTGACAATTACCATGCTAGAAGGTCGATGACTGATGTAAGTATAATTGGACATAAACTAAATACAGATATATGAGTTGTGTAGATATGCAGATGCAGATTTATGAACACAACACAATAGGTGTTTATTGTTTTAGTTTAGCATTTCATCAGTTTTTAGACATCAGTTCAGAGTGCGCCAACAGTGGCATGGATGCTGGTTATTTGAAAATGATAATACCTATTTTGTAAATGGGTTGGCCGTGGCACCCCTTGTTCCCAATTTAATATATACTTTCTTTTGGTAGACTAAAAAAAATGTATAGATATATGAAGAAATTTGTAAGAACTTACACTAAATCAAAAAGGACTTTTAGTGGGAAGCCAAATATATTACCTTTATTGACACTAAAAATGGCCATCGAAGGTTTTACGGACAATTGCTCATTGGACGTTGCATGCAGGGTCGGTAAAAATTTTACAGGCACTTATAAGGTATGCTGGTATAGAATCTCACAATATCTGGGAAATATACTAATGCTTTTTACTTCTCTGCCAACTTATAACTGTTGCGGCTAGGAAAAGTTAAATTTCTAACTTTACAATTATGGGTAGTTTGATTACCATTATGTTCTCAAACATTTCTATTTACTCATAAAAAGTTAAACAAACAATAGACGTGTTACAGTAAATCATTCAAAAACTTTCTACAACATAATTATATGCATAAGTTATTGGGACTAATAATTGATGGCATTCCAGCACTTTTTAAAACTTATTTTGATATTCTTGCTAATTAAACTTTTTATCCCTTGTTCCCCCTCAATATCTAAAAAAATTACCATATGAATACAGTAGGAGATGAAATGCAACTGTGGAATGGTTGCATGAAAAGGGTAAAACTTCTTGATAAAGACAGAATATTGTAATAAGTAATCTGTGGGCCTTGCAAGTATGATAAATTGATAATTGAAGTCACTGCCAGTTCTTGAAATCTTACATAAACCAATTAAGGTGCATACCCTCCCTTTTAAAGGACATTACCTAAGTGTCTTCAAACTTTGTTTTCTTTGGTGCAGGCTGGATGTTACCTACCTGCAAAAGTAATTTCAATTCATCTCATGGACTCTTTATAGTACCTAAAGACTAAAGCAACAGAAGATTAAAAAGGGAAAACAAGTATATCATAACTAATTAGCTGAATTAAAGTTCTATGTAAATACAACACATTATTGTAATTGTGGGTAGAGAACAATTTATTTTTCTAACCAACATATGGCAAAGGAACGTACAATAGCATAGTGGCTTACTGGATCTTGAATTAGGTTGCCAAAATCAGTGCTTCTATGATTTACTCAAGTTTTGCAGCAACAATTTGGAGTGAACTCCAATATCGTTTGGGTCAGAATAGTGGACCGAACATTTTCCAGATTAAGAAGGAATTGGTTACACAAAACAAAACATTATCTTTTGCGTAGTAGGGTATGTTTAATTAATTCAGTTTTATCATCTATGCCCATTTTCAGAGGGAGCGTAAGGTAAGCCAGATGGGTATTTGGCATGACAGTGAGTAGTCTTGGAGTTTTGAGTGACGTAGAGAGATGTTTGAGTGGGAGTGGATACAAGTAAATAGGTTTATTTCTTATGTAAATAGCTACAGCTTGAGACAACATGTGGGGGATTCTTGGACTTGCCATGGTGAAATATATGGTGGTTATTCAGTAAAGTATGCATATGTTGGAATCAATGAACTTATTGGAGAAAATTCTGAGTGTGAGATTCTGGTGTCTACGTGAAAACTAAAGATACCTCCGAAGATTAACTTTCTATTATGGAGGGTATTCAGGAACAGCATTCCATCAAGTGATAACTTGCTATGTAAGAATATTTGTGTAGGTGATAATGATTACAATTGTAAATTTTGTCTTAATGTCTTGGAAATCGTTGATCATTTGTTATTCTAGCGACTGATTATTACTGAGGTATGGAACACATGTTATTGGTGGTGCTCCCTCGGTTAGCGGCTGATCATTTCTATCAACACAATCTCATGGGAGTCAATAAGGATAAACAAAGTAGATGAAAGATTCTATGGTGCGTAGTGATCTGGATGGTTTGGAAGACTAGAAATGACATTTTGTTTAACAACAAGGTTTTCAATTTACAAAATCTGGTGTAGGAGATCTTATTTTACTCCTGGAGTTGGATAAAAGCTTCCAATGTGTCATTTTGTTATTCTCTCACACAGTGATACCCTAACCCTGATGCCTGCCTTTTGAGCACGTAGGAAGAAGTACTGGGTCATTGAACTACCTTTTTGATTGCTATAGGTTTGTTGTATAGCTTTTTGGTGAGTACAGGGATAGATTACTGATACAGTATTACATATAGTGGAAATAGATCATAGGAATTTATGTTTAGGTGGAATTTGTTGGTACGGTATCATTGGACTTTGTTGCCTCCGGGTATTGTTTACGTAGCTATAACCAGGATTATTCTGCAACAGAGCTTCTTGCTTGATAAGGTAAGGACCAGATATATTTGTATTGTGACTTTGGTACTTCTGGTATTGTTGTACATCCTGAATTAATTCTATATATACATATATATATTTTTGCTGAGCAAAAAAAAAAAAAAAAGAAGGAATTGGTTACGTGCTCTCAACGATCATTTGGGAGCTACCTCCCATATCACTTTTCTTCCATTTCCATTTCAAAATTTTCCACTTATAAGGATTGGCACGGGTGATTTACTCCAAGGCCTTTATCTACTTCGCACCCACCTAGAATCACAGCTAGGTGCAAATTTCACTCCTAATGATCATTAAAGTTATTTTTATTTTTATTACAAAAAGATTTAAAAAGCTCGTCAGATACACATGTCCTAGTCTAGCTAGAATGCCAAAGTCTAAAACTATCTTTAGGAACATTGGACTTATTATTCTGAAAGCATGAACACACTACAAAATTGAAATTGGGATTTTTACAAGTAACATAATAAATTGTTACATTCATTTAGGATGCCATTCATTCAGAGTGGGTCACGTCAGCCAACAACGACTTCTAATTGGTATATTGTACAGATTCCAGAGACATTCGAATTGTTAAACTAGTATATTTTGTAGACTTGTAGGCCAAGTCGTGAATTAAAGTCTCACGAAAAATCAAGTCGTTGTCCTTTTGCACACAATTTTGAATGAACATTCCGTTCAATCTCTATCTCAACCTATTTATTTTTTGTGAATACCTAATTTATTTATTTTACAGACATAGTTTAATTATTAAAAACTACTAAAAAGACTTTTAAAGATTTCAAATTATAAATTCTAGACATTTTAAACATTTTGTATTTTAAAATGTAAGGACTAAAATTAATATCTTATTTTATAATGTTAAGAGACTATTTTTTTTAATAATTAAACTTCCGTTGTATTTTTAGTCAACCCATGATATATTGATGAGTCTAGAGCTAAGATCCAGTACCTCGAAGTATTAGGATGGATGTCTTTAATGAAAAAAACCTCTCCTAATAAATTACTTACACCTATTTGTGGTGTGAAGGGTAATCTTTTTCCTACACATGCATTTTTTGCTGATGACCTTATGGCGTTTTGTCAGGGAACTCAAGTTAATCTGTCTAGCATCAACCAACTTTTGCAAGTATATGGTGAATCTTCAGGTCAAAGAATCAATCTCAACAAAAGTTATTTCTACATGCACCAGCAAGATCTCTAACTCAAGGAGTTGTCAATTTAAAAATATACTTGGATTTGGTCTTGGCTCGATTCCTTTCAAATATTTAGGTGTGCCCATATTTATTGGTAAACCTAAATCGGTGCATTTGCAGCCCATTGCTGATGCAATTAGAACCAAACTTGCTTCTTGGAAGGGCAAGCAACTCTCATATATGGGCAGAGTACAACTGCTGCCATCAGTGATTACTGGAATGCTTTTTTATAGTTTTCAAGTTTATCTATGGCCTAGAGGGCTTATCAAGACTATAGAAAAATGGATGCGGAATTTTTTATGGGCGGGAGATGTCCACACTTGGAAATTGGCCACAATTGCTTGGGCTAAAGTGTGCACACCTACAAAATGTGGTGGTCTTGGACTTTTGTCTATTTCTAAGCAAAACCAAGCGGCTTTACTAAAACTGGCCTAGAAAATGCATCATTCTAATCAAGATTGGGCCTGCTTTATGAGAAAGAAATTCTTAAGAAATGATCAACCTTTGACTACCCATTATAGCTCTTCTATTTGGCCTTCAATTAGGCAAGTATGGCCTAGAATACTAGAAAATACTGGGTGGGTTATTCATGGCGGTACACTGAATTTTTGGTTGGACATTTGGTGTTTGGACACCTCCATTGTTGACTATTTACATATTAGTTCAATCTGTAGAAAACATCTACATGATACAATTAATACTCTGATTCATAATGAACAATGGCAAATTCCCAATCGTATCTCTGATCTGATTCCACAACTCAATGGCCTTTTAGCTCAAATACTTGTCCCGTGTGGCTCTTTAAAGGATACTCCAATCTTGATCCCAGCAGAGTCGGGTCTGCTGTCTACTAAGGAAGCTTACTCTTTCCTATCTCCTTTACCTCAGTCAGCATCTTAGGCCAATATACTATGGTCCAATTCCATTCCTCCATCTAGATGTTTTTTTGTATGGAGGGGCATCCATAATGCCCTCCCAACGGATGATTTGTTGCAAAGAAAAAGGCTGCTTAATAGCTTCAGCATGCAGTCACTACTTAAAAGAGGAAGAAACTGTTTCACATTTGTTTTTACATTGTAGTTTTGCACAAAAATTATGGAGATGGGTTAGTGATATCTCACTTGTTCCTTTGGAAAAGATCACACTTATAACTTTGTTGAAATCTACCAATAGCATAAGTGGTTCCCAATGCAAAGATGTTTTCCTTTCTGTATTAATACATGTTGTGTGGTTGATCTGGACCAGTAGAAATCACATTAGATTTTGAAACTCTCACATTTCCTTCCAGCATATTATAAATCAAATAAAGTCAATGCAGCATATACTGGTTTCATCTAAAAAGGCTTTATTACAGCTGCAGCAGAGATAAGATTTCTCAGACATTTTGAAGTCAGCCCGCGCCATTCCAAACCAAAGATTATTCTACCTATTTTTTGGGTCCCGCCAACCCCAAATCTCATCAAATGTAACACTGATGGAGCTGCTGTTAGAGCACCTGGTCACGCTTCAATTAGAGGCCTTTATCGAGATAATTAATTTTGGATGTTTCTTGGGTGGATTCACTCAATACATTGGTATCCATTCTACACTCTTTGCTGAACTTTCTGCTGCAATTATGGCAGTCAATAGGTGTATTGATATGGGCTGGAACAGCCTTTAGCTTGAGTGTGACTCAAGTGCAGCAGTTTGGCCTTCCAAAAGTCGGAATTCGTCCCATGGAAACTTAGAAGAAGCTGGAATATAATGATAGATAAATGCCTCAAAATCAATTTGAAAGTATCACATGTTTATAGGGAAAGGAATCAATGTGTTGATGCACTTGCTAGTTTTGGCCTCAAGCACAAATTAGAGTATACCTGGTTTTCTAGACCTCCTAGGTTCTTGTTTAGCTTCTTAGATTCAAATCAAAATGGCCTACCTAGTTATAGATTTAGCAAATAATGGGGCTAGTAAAAATGTAATTTGTACTCATTTTCTTGGGTTTTGGCATGATGTCCCCCCAAATTGTAAACTTTTCTCTTTATTTTAATAATTCTTAGCTGGGTGGGTTGTGTTTTTAGGAGGTGTCAACATAGTTGGGATGTCTTAATTCTACTCCCTCGCTTGGACTCTTTCAAAAAAAAAAAAGTTGAAATTTAGGGTTTCATGAAGCCCTAAATAAATAAGATTTCATTTATAACCCCAAATATTTAGATTTTCAATTGAAGGTTTCATTTATAAAACAACTAAATATTTCAAGTGAAATTTTGGGTTTCATTTATCAACCTTAAATAAATAAGATTTCATTTATGAAACTTTAAATATTTAGGGTTTTAATTTATTATTTCGATAATGAAACCCTAAATATTTAAAGTTTCTATTTACAGTTTTTTTATTAAACCTCAAATATTTAGGATTCCATTAATAAAATCCTAAATAAATAAGATTTCATTTATAAAATCCTAAATATTTAGGGTTTCAATTGATTATTTTAATTATGAAAACCCTAATTATTTAGGGATTCAATTTAAAGTTTTATTTATGAAACCCTCAATATTTAAGAAGAATTTTAGGATTTCATTAATGAAATCCTAAATAAGTAAGATTTCATTAATGAAACCTTAAATAAGTAAGATTTCATTTATGAAACCTCAAATATTTAGTATTTTGATTAATTGTTTCATATATGGAACCAATAATATTTAAGGTCCCAATTCAAGGTTTTATTTAGGGTCTCAATATTTAGGATCTCAAATTTAGATTTTACTTATGAAACCCTTAATATTTGCAATGAAATTTAGGTTTTCATTAATGCAACCCTAAATAAATAAGATTTTATTTACAAAACTATAAATATTTAGGATTCGATTTATTGTTTCAATTATGAAACCTTAAATATTTAGGCTGAAATTTATAGTTTCATTAACGAAACCCTAAATAAATAAGATTTGATTTACAAATCATGAATATTTAGGATTTCGTTTTATTATTTCAGTTATGAAACCTTAAATTTTCAAGGTTTCAATTTTTTGTTTCAATTACCAAGCCCTGAATATTTAGGTTTAAATTAAGGGTTTTATTAATGAAAACCTACGTAAATAAGCTTTCATATATGAAACCCTAAATATTTAGGTTTCAATTTAAGATTTCATTTATGAAACACTAAATATTTAAGATGAAATTTTGGATTTCATTTATGAACCCTAAATAAATAGGATTTTATTTGTGAAACCTTAAATATTTAAGGTTTTGATTTATTGTTTCAATTATGAAACCCTAAATATTTAAAATTTCAATTAACGGTTTTTTATGAAACCCCAAATATTTAAAGTTTCATTAATAAAACCCTAAATAAATAAGATTTCATTTATCAAATCCTAAATATTTAGGGTTTCCATCTATTGTTTTAATTATGAAACTCTAATTATTTAGGATCTCAATTTAAAGTTTTATTTATGAAACCCTCAATTTAAAGTGAATTTTACAATTTCGTTAATGAAACAATAAATAAATAAGATTTCATTTATGAAATCTTAAATATTTAGTGTTTAATTTATTGTTTCAATTATGAAGCCCCTGAATATTTAAGTTGAAATTTAGGGTTTCATTAATGAAACCTTAAACATAGAAGATTTCATTAATAAAACCCTAGATAAATAAGATTTCATTTATGAAATCCTAAATATTTAAGGTTTGCATAAAGGTTTCATATATGAGACCTTAATATATAAAAACCCTCAATAATTCGGATTTCATTAATGAAACTCTAAATAAATAAGATTTCATTTATGAAATCTTGAATATTTAACGTTTCATTTTATTGTTTCAATTATGAAAACCCTAAATATTTAGGGTTTCATATATGAAACCCATAATATTTAGGGTCTCCATTTAAGGTTTTAGTTATGAAACCCTTAATATTTACGATGAAATTTAAGATTTCATTAATGAAACCCTAAATAAATAAGATTTCATTTACGAAATCCTAAATATTTAGAGTTTTGATTTATTATTTCAATTATGAAATCTTAAATATTTATGGTGAAATTTAGGATTTCATTAATGAAACCCTAAATAAATCCTAAATTTTATCGTAAATATTTGGGGTTTCATAAATATGATTTTATTTTAAAATCCTAGTTGAAACATTAAATCAAAACCCTAAATAAATAAATAGTATTTATTATTACATTTTGTTGCATTTGCTGATATCACATAAAATCTCAGACAAATATAAACGATGCGATTCCAACTAAGATTGTGAGTGTGTACTTATTTGTAAGGTAAGGACAGACCAAATAATTATATAGATTTTGGGGTTGTTTTCACTATGTTGATAGATAGATAAAAAAAAAAAAAAAAAAACTATTGACAGAGACCAAATACAAAAAATAAATTTCAGAGATGAAAAGGTAAGGAAAATTTTATTAGGATAGATTAGCAACTCAACTAATATAATCAGTTGTTCGGACGTAATTAAATTTGGCTACATGGTAACATCTTATAACACTTACGCTATCTTACCCTGTAGTCCACATGGTCAACAGTATCTGGAACTTGAACTCTGCTGATTCTAGGATGCACTGGCAGCCAGGGACAGATCCAGGAATTTAAGTAGGGAGGGGCTAGAATTTTTTTATAAAAAATTGACGATAAAATTTTTAAAAAAATATATTTAATATAAAATTTATTAAAAAAATAAAAAATAGATATAAAATTTGACAATTTTTAAAAAAATTGAGAATAAAATCTACAATCATGTGATGTAAGAGTAAAATAATAAAGTAAAATTTATAAGATTTTAAAAAATTATAGATAAAAAATGTCAAATTAATTTATTAAAAGTAAAACTTACCAAAAATAAATAAAAATATAATGAAACCAAATATTTATTAGGTATAAAATTAAGATATCATCTATTAATAAAAATATTATTAACTTAAAAATTTATTTTTTTAATAATTTTTTATTAATATTTATTTTATTATATATATATATAAAAGGGAAGGGGGAGGAGGTGGGGGGCTGAAGCCCCTGCTTCCCCCCCCAAAAATCCGTCACTGCTGGCAGCATGCTTTCAGAGAGGCAAACTCAGTTGCTGATGCCTTAGCTAATCATGCTAAAGCTCCTCATTTTGGTTGTAATATTTTTAATAGCTCTCCTGCTTTTATTTCGCTTTTGTTGCTGGCGGATATGTCAGCAGTTTCGTTTGTTAGGTGATCTCTCCTTGCTTTGGCCCTTGCGGCCCGTTCAGAATAAAAAAAAAAAGACTAAGAACTTTGGGGGCACTTGTACCTCTTAGTTATATTATATATAGATCTTGGGGTTGGTTTTACGCACCAATTCAATCGGAAATCGGTGGTCTAATCAAGTCGATCCAATTATCAGAATCCAGGGTTGGAACCTTGCCACACTCAAGTGAAAACATGCTTAAGTACTTTGCCATTAGGTTAAAGGCAATTTATTGTCATATTTCTCCCAAATATTATATTTATATTATATATGTTATGAATCAAATCAATATTAACAACTGGTTGAATCGCATGATCCGGTCTTTATTAAAAAAATTAAAGATTTCATACATTGTCTTGAAAAAAATTTAAAAGAATACATCACAAATTAATATAATTTTATTATAAAACTTATTAGGTAAATTTTTATTATTCTTTTGTTTATGATATTATGTATTTTTTTATTTAATTAATATTGACCCACATAAATTAATATGATTTAGATAATAAATAATATTTATGAATGAAAGAGATATATAATATATGTTTGATAGAATATTAATTTGAAAGATGATAGTCTAACGATAACTTAGAGAATATATCAATGTATATATATATATATATATATATATATAAAAGTTATTACTTATGTCTAGTGGTTAAGATGTTAAACTTGTCCTCCTAGATACAAGGTTTGAAACCTTAGACTGACATTTAGTTTGACTGAGTCAATTACATGACCGGTCCAACATGCAACCCGACCCGAGCTGACAATCGGTTCACAATTGAACCGGTCCGACCAACTGGACGGTCCAATTTTTCAAACAGTGGTTAATAGCAACACAAAATCATTATCACTAAAATAGTGTCAACTAACTTATATAATTTTACATGTCTTTGTAATCTTGTCATTTATTTTCTCCATGATAAAAAGAAACAAAAATATCAAAGTGGTATGATGATGCCATTCATTAAAATTAATGTGTGTACGTCTCATCGACTATGACTTCCAATATTTGGTATATGGCATAAAATTCGAAGCCAAATAAATTGTTGCCAAGTGTGGTTGATATTACATGAATGAAATTGAAGTGATTTTTTTTGTCTGAATGAAAGAGATGTTAGAGGTACGCATGCTCAATAATAAAGTCGATGCATGACTTTTTTAGAAATGAAGGTGATTGTTGAGAAGTACTGTGTTAAAGGATATATAGAATGTCCTTTAAGAAAAACAAAAAAAAGCTACACTGTAAAGAATAAGAATATTTGTAACGAAAAAAAAAATATATAAAAACATAATTATGAATAATTCAACAGTAACATGCTCATATACCCAGTTAGTATAAAATCATTTTACAAAAGTCAACTTTCTTATAGAAAATGGATGGTTGTGATTGACTAACTGTGTAAAATAGTTTTACATCGACAATACATAAGTTTTTTCTCATAATTCAAAGTCTAGTCATTTTAGCTAACTTCTAGCGTTTTTTTAGTAGATTTTCTTTTCTAATTTGGGTATTTGGTAAGGAAGTAAAATTTAAAAAACTAGTTTAAAACCTTCTAGCTACCGGTTAGATTTTTAGTTTCCAACTAATTTTTCAGCTTTCATGAACTAGCTTTCCAGCTAGTTTTTCCCAACATAACTTATATATATTAAAGTAACTTAAAAATATCAAATAAAAAAATAAACCCATTTATATGATATTTTTTTATAAATTTTAATTTTATTTTATGAATAAAACTATATTTTGAAGTGTTATAATTTTAAATTTTTAATAAATTTTAAACTTTTGTAGTTTTTTATTTACTTATTTACTGATAAATTACTTTACTTTTTTAGCTTCACATATTACATGTCTATCATGTATTCTATTATCAATCTTATATTTAAAGTATTTTAAAAAAAAATTAAAATAAAGTCAAAAAAAATATTTAAGTAAACATTGTATTTTTATTAGGTTAATTAACCTAATAATTAAAATAAATTGTCTAAGTAAAATTATTCAAAATAAAAAAAATCTAAAAATTATCATTTTTAATTTTATGAATTACAATGAAAAATAATAAATTAAATATTACAATTATTACAATATTTAAAATAATTAGTGTAATATAAAAATCTGTAAGAAGAATAGTGAAAAGAAAAATAAATAATACAATCTCGTTTATTTATAAAGGGTAATAAAAAAAAAGTTAATAAATATTGTAAGAATAAAAATTGAATAAATGTAAAAAGTTAGAAGTTAGTGTTTTTAAAGAATGTAACTCCAAATGTTAAAAGCTATTGAAAAAATGTCGTTTAGCAGATACTTAAACTAACTAAAAAACTACTAAAAAAAACCTAGAAGGTAGTTGAAATGGTTTGTCGAACATAATTATAGTTTATCAAATATTTATGATTTAAAAAGTTCACTTAACAATTTTCAGTTAACAACTTTCAACTTCTAACTATGAGCTAACTTTTTAGCTTCCAACTATATTTTTACCTGCCAAGCAAACTTTTCAACTAGTTTTTTTCGCATAAATCTTTCTTCACCATCTTACTACTAAGCTTCATCTTTTCTTTATATAATAATATTAATACATTCTCAATTTTAAGATATTCAATATGTTATTTTTTTTTTATTAGGTAGTAGATAATTTATGAGAATGCTACTCAATAATTATATCAAAGAGGTATATCTTATGATGCCATTCATTAATTATAAGGCATTTCTTTTTTTTTCTAGGCAATTGTTAAACATATATACTATTTTTTATGAAAGAGATGGGTAACACATCCATAAGGCGATTGTTAAACATGCTTTTTATTTATAATTAATTAGAAATATTGATAATATATATATATATATATATATATATATATATATAATTAAAAACATAAATGACAAATTTACTATTTGACACCCGATAAAAATTAATTGAAAACATAAATGACTAATTGACAATTAGATACTTAATGGAAAAAAAAAATCATGGAACCTCTAAATACCTAAAGAGAAAGAAAGATTGAAAAATATAAGACTTAAATAACCTTTTGATTCTCATAAAATAAAGTTTTTTTTTATTTTAATCGTCCTTTAAAAATATATGTTAATTTTAGTCCAATTTTAACCATACGTGTGTGTGATAATTGATACTACTCTTACTCTAGTTCTTATAATCCAATTAAATAATTCATCAAAATTAAAAAAAATTAATTAAAATATTAAATTTATTTTAAATTCATATTTTTCAAAAATTATTCATGGGAAAAAAATTAACAAATATTGATGGGTCATGTTTTTCTGACCGTCATGACATTCTAAAACTGACTTAATGAATGACATTTTTGTGAAAAAACAATTATTACTTAATTAAAATATTTTAGATTATAACTTATAAAAATTAACAGAATTACATTTTAAACTTAAATCTTATAATAAATATTAAGAGAATCTAACAAGTTGACCTCCCATATTGTGAGTGTCATGCTTCCTTTGAGGCTTATCATACTGGGTTGACAATACCAAAGGAAGGGACAAAAAGAGAGTTCGGGACCTCCAACCTTTTTTTTTTAGTTTTGTTTTTGTTTGTGAAGTTTATGCAGTTTGATGCTGCTGATTTGGGGATTGATTTTGGATTTGGATTCATCTAGGTGCAATTTTTCTTTTTTATCTTCTATAAAATATATATTCTATCATCATCTCAACATATATCAATGATTGAAATGATTTCAATAAAATGATTTCAAATTATTGAGACCAAAAATAAAAAAATAAATATATTATAAAAACATAAAATATAGTAAAAATTTTATTGGAATCCAAAATAAAATAAAATAAATTATTGAACCCAAAACTCATTCCTTTTTCTTTTTTCATTATTGCATCTTCACAAGTTAGACATGTTATATTTTGTGTGGCTATGTTAGTTGCATGTCCTCAAGAACTGAGAACAATTATCAAATTTCAAGAATTAAATAGACTTTAAATTTGAAAAATTAAAAAGAATAATAACTTAATTTGAATAACTAAAAATATATTAAAAAAAAATAAAATATGGGTTGGAGGTCACATCGTTAACCCACCATCTAAGAAGAATAATGAAATACGTGGGTGACACGGAAATTGACTTGGAATGAAGAAAAGTATGCGTAGTTAGGAGGATACTCCGTTATTTGACACGTATTTCTTTATATAATGGTATAGATCGTGCAAATAACGGGAGTATCCTCAAATTTGTGACTCAATGGACGTACTTTCTTTGATGATTACAATATTTGCATGCATAGTTGTTCCCTCTCTCAAAATTTCTGTAGCAATTGATTCTTCTATCAATCTGCTCCAGTCTGTGAGTGATGGGAAGACCTTGGTGTCAAAAGGTGGAAAGTTTGAACTTGGTTTTTTCAGCCCAGGTAGTTCCCAGAAACGTTACCTGGGAATTTGGTACAAGAATGTCCCAATTCAGACAGTGATTTGGGTTGCTAATGGGGCCAACCCCATCAATGATTCATCAGGCATCTTAACACTCAACACCACAGGGAATCTTGTTCTCACCCAAAATGGGTCTCTTGTTTGGTATTCCAACAACAACTCTCACAAACAAGCACAGAATCCGGTAGCGGTGCTCTTGGACAGTGGAAATCTTGTGATAATAAGAAACGAGGAAGAAACAAACCCAGAAGCGTATTTGTGGCAAAGCTTTGACTATCCTTCTGATACACTCTTGCCAGGGATGAAGCTGGGATGGGACCTCAGAACTGGTCTGGATCGGAGACTAACAGCTTGGAAGAGTCCAAATGATCCATCCCCAGGTGATGTTGATGTGGTTTTAAAACTCTACAATTATCCTGAGATTTATACTATGAAGGGAAGAAAAAAGCTATTCCGGTGTGGACCCTGGAATGGCCTATATTTTAGTGGAATACCAGATTTACAGAATAACACTGTTTATAGCTTTGTTTTTGTCCGCAACAAGGACGAGGTTTACTACACCTATAGCGGCGCAAATGATTTTGTCACCGTAAGATCTGTAGTAAACCAAACAACAAGTACAATTTATCGCCATGTATGGGTGGAGAAGGAACAAAAATACTGGAGAGTGTATAAATCACTCCCGAAAGAGTTCTGTGACACATACGCCCTCTGTGGACCCTATGGGAATTGTGAAAGTACTCGATCGCAATTCTGTCAATGTTTGAAAGGTTTCAGTCCAAAGTCACAACAAGAATGGAACTCGGCGGATTGGAGTGGAGGATGTGTACGCAATAAACCATTGAGTTGCAACGGTACAGAACCAGACGGATTTATCAAATTTGAAGGAGTAAAAGTTCCGGATACTACCCATACATAGTTGGATGAGAGTATTGGTTTAGAGGTATGCAAAGTAAAGTGTTTGAATAATTGTTCTTGCATGGCATATACTAATTCAGACATAAGAGGTGCAGGTAGTGGTTGTGTCATGTGGTTTGGAGATCTCATTGACATTAAACAGTTTGAAACTGGTGGCCAAGATCTACATGTTAGGATGGCTGCTTCAGAGTCTGGTATGCACCATCAAACTTAGATATTCTTCTAACTTTTTTTCTTGATCCATAATAACCGAAGTCAGTATCAAAGAGTTTATAATAGAAAAAAAATTAGATCTTTATATTTCTTGCCGCTTTGAAAAGTCGTCAAACATCACTCTGACTTCAGACTCTTTATTTTTTAATCTATCCTACGCTCAAGAACCTGTAAATAGGCACAAAAAGAAGAAGAAGCCAGCGATTGTTGCTTCCACCAGTGCTGCAATTAGTGGGGTTCTGTTACTAAGTTCTTATTTTTTCTGCAGAAGCTGGGGGAATAATGCTGGTAAATGTTATTAAGTCGTTAGTGGAACATGAAAGCAACTAAACTTCATTTCAACAAATTTATTCTTGTTACAAAAGATAAAAATCTGTCTTCTATTTATAATTCTTTGTTTGCATAAGATCTACTAATAATGATTTTGTTTGTTGCAGCAGCAAATTCTTGGAAAGGCAAGAGTGAGAGGGATGGAATTGATTTTCCAACGTTTGATTTTTCATCTATCTCCAATGCTACAGATCACTTTTCGCAAGGTAACAAATTGGGACAAGGTGGCTTTGGAGTAGTGTACAAGGTAAGAAAATTAAATTTAACCCAAGTGCCAATCATCATCAAAGTAATTTTTAATGTTAGCATTCAAAATTATTCACAGGGCATATTGCCGGATGGGACAGAGATTGCTGTTAAGAGACTTTCTAAAACTTCTGGACAAGGTTTGGAAGAGTTCAAGAATGAAGCCATGTTGATTACAAAACTTCAACACCGTAATCTTGTAATGCTTCTTGGTTGCTCTATTGAGAAAGATGAGAAGTTGTTGATTTATGAATTCATGCCAAATAGAAGCTTGGACTACTTTATTTTTGGTGGGAGTTTTTTCACAATCTAACCTTTGCTTTTTTTAATTTCTTGATTTCTCTAAAATAATTGTGATGCTAACTTATAAATATATTTTGTCAGATTTAACAAGACGTAAATTACTAGGTTGGGCTAAGCGATTTGAAATTATTGGTGGAATTTCTAAAGGACTTCTTTATCTTCATCAAGACTCTAGACTAAAGATTATTCACCGAGATCTTAAAACTGGTAATGTTCTTCTTGATAATAATATGAACCCCAAAATATCAGATTTTGGGATGGCCAGAACATTTGGACTAGATCAAGATGAAGCAAATACAAATAAAATAATGGGAACGTAGTAAGTTTTTCTACAGTTGTTTCTCTTTCACTTTCCAGAGTTGCTTTTAGTTTCTCATTGTGGATACTTGTTTTTGCAGTGATTATATGTCTCCTGAATATGCTTTACAGGGATCTTTTTCAGTGAAATCTGATATCTATAGTTTTGGTGTAATTGTTCTAGAGATAATTAGTGGGAGGAAGATTAGTGGATTTTGTGATCCACACTATCACCTGAATCTTCTTGGGCATGTAGGTCGAAAAATATCAATCTGTTTGTGAATAATAAAAGTTGACCCAATAAATGATGAACATTGTTTAGTAGTACTTTTAATATGGAAAATGAACTCATTAATTTGTGGCTTGAATGTCACTTTCAGGCATGGAGACTATGGATTCAAAAAAGGCCAATGGAATTTATGGATGACTTAGTGGACAATTCAGCTAGTCCATATGAAATATTAAGGCATATTCATATTGGTTTGTTATGCGTGCAACAAAGGCCAGAGGATAGACCGGACATGTCATCAGTAGTTTTAATGTTAAATGGTGAAAAGTTATTGCCGGAGCCAAGTCAACCTGGTTTTTACACCGGAACAGATCATCCATCCATGATAAAATCTTCTCCCATAAAATTTAAAGCACTTTCTCCCAATGAGATGTCTAACTCATCACTGGAGGCAAGGTAATTTTCACAGTACATCCATAGATCAGAAGAGACAGGGAGAAACAAAACATGTGAAGATAAATTATATAATCTGGGGGTTGATAATGGCATTTAATTAATGCCTACAAGGGAAGTTGGCCAAATAGAGAAGATATTGTGGAAGCGTCAATTAATTAATGAAATATAAATAGGGGTTGTTGAAGAGTATGTAAGAGGATTGAATGAGAAATATATATAGGATATATAGATGCACTGGGATAAATTCTGGTGCTTGTTCACGCGTGAATAAACAAATTATTTAGCAGCAAAAACTAACCATGTTTGAAGGATCAACACAATCACAGTATTACACACTGCTAGTTAGATTAATAACTGGCCTAATGGGTTGAAAAATATTTATGATCTTTAACTCGGGAAAAACTGATAGAATGAGAAAATAATAAATGATTATGAATAATTTTAAATCTTTCATCATTTTATATTTATTTATATAATAAGTATCAAATATTTTTTTTTTATTTTAAGATATTAATTAAATACATTATTTTTTTATATTTTTATAAAATAGTAAAAAATTATAAGGAATTACTCAATAATTATATTAAAGAAGTATGTTGACGATGTCTCATTAATTCATAGTGTGACGTTAGCCAATTGGTGTATATATAGTGTAAGTTCTGGAGAAAAATGACAGGTGGGTAACATGTGTGAGTAATAGTAAAGTCTTACAAGAAAACATCATTGACCATTTGACCAAGTTGCGTCTTAAAGTCTTGAAAAAAATAAAATCATGGTTTAAATAAGTTTTTTCTCGTTAAAATTAGGAGTCTCTTAAATGTTTTGCATTGTCACAGAATCTACCATAAATTTTTATTTTTATTTTGAGTATATATGTGATACCATCTCAACCGTTAATTAATTGATGACATAATCAAAACAAAAATTAAAATTTATTAGGACTCATAACAAATCAAAAAAAAAAATATTTAGGATTCAAATTAAAAAATAATATTTTTTAGAAACCCAAAATTTATTTAAGTAATGTTTTTTTTTCAAAGAAAATTATCATCGATCAAGTATACTATATCTCTCATGCATAAAATTAATTTTTGCCTAAACATGCAATTCAATCTCTCAAATTTGACTTAATTGTTTAGGTTCAAACTTGACCTAATTAAATTGAAATGCACCGTTTCACTTAAATGAAAAAAAAAAATTATTTTTATTAATAGCCTCAGCCCTCAATTATTTTAAGAGAACCCGAAAGTCCCTCCCTCCATTCTCTACATCAGTTTTTTCTTCCCAAAATAACACATTTTCCTTCCAGTATCTTCAATCTATTCTTCATCTCACCTTTCAATCCATGCCTCCATTGTTTCTAATCCATCGACATCTGTATTTTTTGTAACAATCAAGGATGGAAACATTATTAAAGTAATGGGAACTATACATTTTTTAAAATTTTGTGTTTGAGCTCCTTGAAGTGAATTCTCGCAACCCATTGAAGTAGATGGGTATTACTATGACTGAGATTAGTAATGGGAGGTGTTGGAAGTCTGAATATTAGGATTATTGTGGTTCTCTTGAAACCCTAGACATGCTAAATTTGGGGATTTTACCTAATTTGTTATTCTTTTGATTGCAATGACTAGATTATGTGGCAAATAACGAGGTTGCTTCTCCGAACGGTGTTAGAAGACCCTGATTGAGTTCTCTTTGTTTGTGAGTAGCTAATTTACTTAGTGACACTTTTAATTAGTTTACAAGATGCAAGTAATTTTCAAGACAAGCTTTGTTAAGGATTTTTGTCTTCTTGAGGACTTGAGAATGCAGTATAATATTTATTTTACTTAGTTAGACTTGATCCCTTGTTATCTTTGATGGTTTGAAGTGTATTTTAATATATCAAGATAACATAGTCTAAGTTAATACTCATAGTTTATATATATTCTCATTTGTTGCAACGAAGAGAGAATGCAATCTATGGATTGAAGATCCTTAATTCATGTAATTACCATTTGCTGCAACAAAAAGATAATGCAATCTATGAGTTAAATATTGTAGTTCTATAATTTCCATTTACTGCAACAAAAAGATAATGCAGTAAAATTTTTGTTTGCCACAACAAAGTGATAATGTGATCTATGAACACATAGTATATTGAAAATCAATATAAAGTTGTTATTCTTGTTTATGATTTCTGATTATTTCTAATGAGTTCCCGAGTGAGTTAATATTAGTATTTTAAAAGTAAGTTGTAATTATTCCAATTTTTACTAAATGTCATTTAAATCTTTTAGAGGTAAAACTCGTGCTATGTTTGCTTTCTCTTTCTTGTATTTTATGTTCTCACTAAATCTCTATGACTTACCTCTCTTTATCTCATATTCATAAGTGATTGAGTAACAAACTTCTTGAAATTCGCAGATCTATTCAAGAATTTATTTATATTGAATTATAGGCATTCTTGATAGGTTATTTATGTCATTGTGATGTTTGAAAGTTACAATGATAGGTATGCATTATAGTTTAACAAGTGAAACTATATATTGATGGTCTTATTTGTAAGGGAAACTCTACTAAGTATTTTTTTGTAGCCCACTTTGTTTGTTTTCTTTATGTCTTGGTGTAGTATTATTCTTAGACTGGCTAGGTGAACCATAGCTTGTGCACCCGTCATGGACACAAAATGGGTTGTGACATAAATACTTTATTCAAATTATAAATACAAGACATTTGATTTTTTTTTCATTTTTTAAATGTAAGGACTAAAATTAATATTTCATATTTAATTTTAAGAGACTAAATTATTTTTTAATTATTAAGGTGTCTTTGTTTTAAGAGGCTAATTTGAGTATTTAATTAAAAGATTTCAATTTTTTTTTTACTGAAAAAAATTTCAACTATAAAACATTAAAAATATCACATCAATTTCTCTATTTTCTATGTCATCCCTATATGATAAATATTATTAAATGACCGAGAACATCAGGTTGTGTTTGCTCAATATTTCAATAAAAATAAACATTATATATGGGTGAGAATGAGAATGGACATTCTCATCCATTATATCAAATCTGATTGAAGTTTTTAAAAGATTTATCAAATATCTCAAAGACTTATCATCATCGTCACCAAAAGTTGTTTCAGTCACCATGATCACTGCCGTCACCATCAACATAGTCACCATCGTTGTTTTTGTTGTCGCTAGGGTCATCATCACCGCCAAGAATTGTCATTATCACCATGATCATTGCCATCACCACCAACATGTTTACTATTATCATTCTTGTCGCCGCCAAGGTCACCATGGCCACCAAAAGTTGTCGTCATCACTATGACTGCCACCGTCACCATCACCAATATGGTCACCTAAAATTTTTGTGCGTTGCTATGGGTCATAATAAATTTATTTTTGCTCTGAATCTCTATCGATGATGTGACATCATCTCAATTGTCAATTTATGTTGAGATAATGTCATATCATCACTTATAACAGCTAAGATAATATCACGTTATTGATAGGGACTCAAAATAAAAAATAAAATAAAAATTTATCAACCAAAAAAAAAAAACTTAACTAAAAATTGAATATTCCTATGAACCCAAAATTTATTTAAACTAAATTTATTTTTTTTAGTCTTTACCTTTGAAATAAAGTCCCGTAACCCAAACAAAGATGGGCCACGTGCTTGACTTTTGATCTTAAGTTAGAACTTAGAAACGAATAATCAAACCATGTGTAGACTTGGGTTAGCCATTTGTACTAACTCTCTCAAAGGAATAACGATATTTTTGCATCTAAATGTTAGTTGACAATTAATGAGAGAAAAAAAAAAATATAAGTATGATAGGTAATATGATGGAATATGAAAAAAAAAAAAAAGATAAAAAAAACAAAGAGATATTAATTGGGTGTAAAAAAAAAATTGGATGTAAATATCAAATGCAGTGTGAGAATTATCTATTTATTGGAAAGTGACGTGGTCATCCTAATGCCAACGACAATCTGTCACGCGCTGATGTAATGTTTGATCTATTAAATTGAGAAATATGCGTATTGAGAAATATGCGTGTAAGACAAGACAAAAAAAAAAAGCATGCTTAGACTCTCAGATTATATATGCTGAATTAATTTTCCATTCTCGTTTTTATGACACAATGAATCCATACAGTGCTCAATATCCAAAAAGTATGTGACTCCATCATGGACATTTCGTCTGTCATGAATCTAGGAATTTAAGTAGGGAGGGGTTAGAATTTTTTTTATAAAAAATTGGCGATAAAATTTTTAAAAAAAGTATATTTAATATAAAATTTATTAAAAATAAATATAAAATTTGACAATTTTTAAAAAAAATTGAGAATAAAATCTACCATCATGTGATGTAAGAGTAAAATAATAAAGTAAAATTTATAAGATTTTAAAAAATTATAGATAAAAAATGTCAAATTAATTTATTAAAAGTAAAACTTACCAAAAATAAATAAAAATATAATGAAACCAAATATTTATTAGGTATAAAATTAAGATATCATCTATTAATAAAAATATTATTAACTTAAAAATTTATTTTTTTAATAATTTTTATTAATATTTATTTTATTTTATATATATATATATATAAAGGGAAGGGGGAGGAGGGGGGGGGGCTGAAGCCCCTGCTTGCCCCCCCATAAATCCATCACTGATCATGGTTGCTTGCATACTAACCTCCTCTCTCAAAATTTCCATTGCAAATGATTCTATCAACTTGCTCGGAGTGATGGCAAGACCTTGGTGTCAATGTTGAAATATAAACTTGATTTTAGGTCATATGTGTCAAAACATAGCCCAATATCTAGAAACATTTTTAGATATAAGTCTAGAAGCATGTTCTAGAAAGCTCTTTTATTTTAGAGTAGAATGTAGAATTATCTAGAAAGTGGAAAAATGTTTGTAACTACATAGAAAGTTCTAGAGACTTATTTGTAGCCATTAGATTAATCATGTGTTGGCAAAATCCTAGCCATTGGTTTAGAAGGAGCCACTAGTATAAATAGGAGTGATGTCTTAGAATTTGTAACACACACCATCAAGCTAAAAAACAAGAAGAGTTATCTTGTACAAATAGCCTCTTCCTCCATATTTCTAAACTTTTTATTCTCAAATATTCATTCATTAAGTAAAGTTACATTCCAACAAATTGGCATCAGAGCTTGAAAATCCTTTCTAAAGAGATGGCAAGTAGCGGCATGATTCCATTCCAAGTCCCGATGCTTCGGAAGAGCAGTGACTACAATAATTGGAGTATCAAGATGATAGCTCTCCTTGGTTCACAAGATATGTGGGAGATAGTAGAGAAAGGTCACACTGAGCCAAAGAATGAGGATAGTCTTTCTCAAACTTAAATGGATAGTTTGAGAGACTCGAGAAAGAGAGACAAGAAGGCTCTCTACCTAATCTATCAAGGATTAGATAACGATGCTTTTGAGAAGATTTCAGAAGCAAAGACAACGCAAGAAACATGGAAGAAGCTTCAAACCTCATACAAGGGAGTAGATCCGGTCAAGAAGGTACTTCTTCAAACTCTAAAAGTTGAGTATGAAACTCTGCATATGAAAGAAGGTGAAGTCATCTCCGACTATTTCTCTAGAGTTTTGGCAATTACCAATCAACTTAAGAGAAATGGTGAAAAACTTGATGTAAAAATTATGGAGAAAATTCTTAGATCCTTAGATCCAAAGTTCGAACATATTGTCGCCATCATTGAAGAAACAAAAGACTTGGAGGTTATGACCATTGAGCAACTTTTGGGCTCATTACAAGCTTATGAAGAAAAGAAAAAGAAAAAGGAAGGGATCATGGAGTAACTATTTGAGACACAAGTTGATTTGACCAACGAAGAAAGAAGTCACAATAGTCGAAGCCAACAAGGACGTGGTCGTGATGGAGATCGAGGAAGAGGACGTGGTCGTGGACAAGGACAAGGACGAGGTTGGCGGTCTTTTGAGGACAACAACAACTTTCAAAGAGGAGGAAGCTCAACAAGAGGTCGTGGGCAAGGCAACTTAAGATCAAGGTATGACAAGTCAAATATCAAGTGCTACAATTGTGAGAAGTTTGGTCATTACACTTATGAATGTAGAGCTCCTAACAACAATAAAGTTGAAGAGAATGCCAACTATGTTGAAGAAAAAAGTAAAGAAGGTGACACATTATTGATGGCTTGCACGAATAATGAAAGAAGTGAAGACAATAGACGGTACCTAGATATTGGTGCAAGCAATCATATGTGTGGAAAAAAGAGCATGTTCGTGGAGCTTGATGAATCAATGAGTGGCAATGTGGCTTTTGGGGACAAATCCAAGGTAGAAGTGAAAGGAAAAGGTAACATTCTTATCCATTTAAAGAATGGTGACCATCAATTTATCTCAAATGTCTATTATGTGCCAAATATGAAAAGTAATATCTTAAGCTTGGGGCAACTCCTAGAGAAAGGTTATGATATTCGCCTAAAAGACAAGAACCTTTCTATTAAAGCCAATAGAAGTAACTTAATTGCTAAGGTGCCGATGTCAAGAAATAGAATGTTTGTACTCAACATTCAAAATGATGTTGCAAAATGTCTCAAGATGTATTACACATCTTGGCTTTGGCATCTTCGATTTGGGCATCTCAATTTTGGAGAATTAGAGTTGCTCTCCAAGAAGGAAATGGTGAGAGGATTACCTTGCATTAGTCACCCCGATCAAGTGTGTGAATGGTGTTTTACTTGGAAAACAATTCAAAAGGAGTTTTCCAAAGGAGTCTAACTCAAGAGCCAAAAAGTCGTTGGAACTCATACATACTGATGTATGCGGTCCAATCAAGCCGAGTTTACTTGGTAAGAGTAATTACTTCCTTCTCTTCATTAACAATTTTTCAAGAAAAACTTGGGTGTATTTTTTGAAACATAAATCAGAGGTGTTCGAGAATTTCAAGAAGTTTAAAGCCCTTGTTGAGAAAGAAAGTGGTCTTAAGATTAAAGCCATGAGATCCGATCATGGAGGAGAATTTACATCAAATGAATTCCACAAGTATTGTGAAGATCATGGAATTCGACGACCTTTAACAGTGCCAAGATCCCCCCAACAAAATGGAGTGGCAGAAAGGAAGAATAGAACAATCTTAAACATGGCGAGAAGCATTCTCAAGAGCAAGAGACTTCCAAAGGAGTTTTGGGCAAAAGCAGTAGCTTGTGTAGTTTACCTTTCCAACCGATCTCCAACAAGAAGTGTATTAGGAAAAACACCACAAGAAGCATGGAGTGGAAGAAAGCCTAGGATTTCTCATCTAAGAGTCTTTGGAAGCATTGCCCATGTGCACATACCGAATGAAAAAGGAAGCAAGTTGGATGACAAAAGCGAGAAATACATCTTCATTGGTTATGACTCAAATTCAAAAGGCTACAAACTATACAATCCTAATACAAGGAAAACAATAATTAGTCGAGACGTTGTTTTTAACGAAGAAGGAGAATGGGATTAGGGACAACATGATGAAAACTATAACTTCTTTCCATGTCTTGAAGAAGATGGCATAGAGCAATCAAGAATAGAATCAATAAGAGATGATCCTATTACTGCACCAGCTTCACTAATTACAACTTCTCAAGAAGATGAAAGCTCAAGTGAAAGAGTTCCACGCTTTAAGAGCTTACAAGAACTTTATGAGGTAATTGAAAATCAAGGTAATCTTACTTTATTTTGCCTATTTGCTGATTGTGAGCCTATGAACTTCTAAGAAGCCGTAGAAAACAAGAATTGGAAAAATGTTATGGATGAAGAAATCAAGGCGATCAAGAAGAACAATACATGGGAGCTAACTTCACTTCCAAAAGGGCACAAGGCGATTGGTGTGAAGTGGGTGTACAAAGCCAAGAAGAACACTAAAGGAGAAGTTGAAAGATATAAAGCAAGATTAGTGGCAAAAGGCTACAACCAAAGAACTGGTATCGACTATGATGAGGTATTTGCTCCTATTGCTCGACTAAAAACTATTAGACTAATTATTTCATTAGCAACTCAAAATAATTGGAAGATACATCAAATGGACATGAAATCTGCCTTCTTTAATGGCATCCTTGAAGAAGAAGTATACATTGAGTAACCTCAAGGGTATGAAGTCAAAGGAAAAGAAGTAAGGTTTTAAAGTTAAAAAAGGCACTCTACGGGTTAAAGCAAGCTCTAAGAGCTTGGAATGCTCGAATTGACAAGTACCTACATGAGAGAAACTTCATCAAGTGTCCATATGAGCATGCACTCTACATCAAAGCCCAAAATAATGATGTTTTAATTGTGTGCTTGTATGTAGATGACTTGATCTTTACAGGTAGCAATCCAAGCATGTTTGATGAGTTTAAGAAAGAGATGACAAGAGTTTGAGATGACCGACATTGGTCTCATGTCTTACTACCTCGGCATTGAAGTGAAGCAAGAAGACAAAGGCATCTTCATCACTCAAGAAGGCTATGCTATAGAGGTGATTAAGAAGTTTAAAATGGATGATTCTAATCCAATTGACACACCAATGGAATGTGGAAACAAGTTATCAAAACACAAGCAAGGAGAAAGAGTAGATCCAACACTCTTTAAAAGCTTGGTTGGTAGTTTACGGGTACTTAACATGCACAAGGCCTGATATTCTCTATGCAGTTGGAGTTGTTAGTCGTTACATGGAGAATCCAACAACCACTCATTTGAAGGCAGCAAAGAGAATTCTTTGATACATCAAAGGTACAGTAAATTTTGGCTTGTACTATTCCATTTCTGATGATTATAAGCTTGTTGGATATATTGATAGTGATTGGAGTGGAGATGTGGATGATCGCAAGAGCACAACTGGCTTTGTGTTCTACATGGGAGACACTACATTCACATAGATGTCAAAGAAACAACTGATTGTTACTCTTTCTACATGTGAAGTAGAGTATGTGGCTGCTACCTCATGTGTTTGTCATACAATTTAGTTACGAAATCTACTTAAGGAGTTGGGTTTGCCACAAGAAGAGCCGACCAAGATTTGTGTGGATAACAAGTCAGCAATAGCTTTGGCTAAGAACCCAGTTTTCCATGACCGAAGCATATTGATACACGCTACCACTACATTAGAGAATGCATCACGAGAAAGGATGTGCATTTGGAGTACGTGAAGACTCATGATGAAGTAGCCGATATTTTCACCAAGCCACTTAAGAAAGAAGACTTCACAAGATTGAGAAGCTTGATTGGAGTAACAAAATCAAGTTTAAGAGGGGGTGTTGAAATAAAAACTTGATTTTGGGTCATATGTGTCAAAACATAGCCTAATATCTAGAAACATCTTTAGATATAAGTCTAGAAGCATGTTCTAGAAAGTTCTTTTATGTTTTAGAGTAAAATGTAGAATTATCTAGAATGTGGGAAAATGCTTGTAACTATGTAGAAAGTTCTAGAGACTTATTTGTAACCATTAGATTGTGTTGGCAAAATCCTAACCATTGGTTTAGGAGGAGTCACTAGTATAAATAGGAGTGATGTTTTAGAGTTTGTAACACACGCCATCAAGCTAAAAATAAAAAGTGTTATCTTGTACAAATAGCCTCTTCCTCCATATTTCTAAACCTTTTATTCTCAAATATCTTTTCACTAAGTAAAGTTACATTCCAACAGTGAAAAGGTGGAAAGTTCAAACTTGGTTTTTTCAGTCTAGGCACTTCCCAGAAACGTTACCTTGGCATTTGGTACAACAACATCCCAGTTTGGGTTGCAAATAGAGCCAACCCCATCAACGATTCCTCAGGCATCTTAACACTCAACGCCACAGGCAACCTTGTTCTTATTCATAACGAGTCCGTTGTTGTTTGGTACACCAACAACAACAACAACTCTCGTAAACAAGCACAGAATCCGGTGGCCGCACTCTTGGACAGCGGCAATCTTGTGATAAGAAATGACAAAGAAACGAACCCGGAAGCATATTTGTGGCAAAGCTTTGATCATCCTTCTGATACAATCTTGCCGGGGATGAAGCTCGGCCGGGACCTCCGTACGGTCTGGACCGGAGATTCACCGCTTGGAATACTCCTGAGGATCCATCGCCCGGAGACGTTTATTCCGTTTTAAAACTCTATAACTATCCCGACCTTTACACGATGAAGGGAACAAAGAAGATAATAAGGGAGGGACCATGGAACGGCCTATACTTCAGTGGATTTCCAGATCTAAAGAACAACACGATTTTCGGGTTGAATTATGTCATCAACCATGATGAGATGTATTACACCTATAGCCTCGTGAATGATTCCGTCTTCTCCATGCTTGTAATAAACCAGACAGGTAGAGTTTATTGCTACGTGTGGTCGGAGGGTGACCGGAATTGGAGGACATACATATCGCAACCGAAAGACTTTTGTGACACTTACGGTCTCTGTGGAGCCTATGGGAATTGCATGACTACACAGACACAAGTGTGCCAATGTTTGAGAGGGTTTAGTCCAAATTCGCCAGAGGCATGGGCTTCATCTGACTGGACTTGAGGATGCGTCCGCGATAAACCGTTGCGTTATTGCAACGGCACAGACGAAAAAAACAAAGACGGATTTATCAGATTTGAAGGACTAAAAGTTCCTGATACCACACGTACTTGGTTGGACGAGAGAGTTGGTCTGAAAGAATGCAGAGTGAAGTGTCTGAATAATTGTTCTTGCATGGCGTATACTAATTCAGACATACGAGGTAAAGGTAGTGGTTGTGCTATGTGGTTTGGAGATCTCATTGACATTAAACAACTTCAAAATCGTGAGCAATATTTATACATCAGAACGTCTGCTTCAGAGTTAGGTAATTAAGCAACCATCACCTTTGATCTTCTCATCATTTCAATTGCAACTTTGAAAAGTCTAATATCACTCTTAACTTTTGCCCCTTTTTTTTAATTATCTGTTCCAACCCTCCAGAACACAAGAAGAACACACCAACGATAGTTGCTTCTACGGTTGCTGCAGTTTGTGGGGTTCTGTTATTAACAAGTTCTTATTTTATCTGCAGAATCTTGAGGAACAAGGCTGGTACTATATACATATATATAATTCATTTCTAAATTCAGATTCTTGTTATTAACTACAGAAAATTCTATTCTATTTAGACTAAAATATGTTTAGGGTCATGATATATAGGTGAATTTTATTTTTGTCCCTGATAATTTTTTTCTTTTCTTTATATCCTTAATATATCAAAACATTTGTTTTTAATTTTGATATTTTGTTTTGATCTCAGATAAATTAATAAATTTTGTTTTGCATCCCTATTGTAGGTAGATAAATTGTTATTTGTCCCAATAAAAAAAAAAAATCAAAGGGAGTAACTAAAACAAAATAAACAAAATTTATTAGAGACCTAAAATAAAAATGTCTAATTTGTTAGGAACTAAGACAAAATATTTAAAATAAAAAAAATATTTTGATATATTAGAGATCCAAACCATAAAAAAAAATTAATAAGCCTATTTATTAGAATAAAACATATTTTATAATTTTGTTTGCATAATATTTGTTAATAATTATGTTTATTGTAGAGAAAGACAAGACTGAGAAGGATGACATTAATTTACCAGCATTTGATTTTTCGTCCATTTCCAGTGCCACAAATCACTTTTCAGAAAGTAACAAAGTGGGACAAGGTGGCTTTGGACCAGTGTACAAGGTATGAAAATTAAATTTAACCTATGCACACCCCGTCAACAAAAAAATTTCACTGTTTTTCAAAATTATTTGTCAGGGAATATTACCAGATGGACAAGAGATTGCAATTAAGAGGCTTTCTGAAACTTCTAGACAAGGTCTGGACGAGTTCAAAAATGAAGTCAGGTTGATTGCAAAACTTCAACACCGCAATCTTGTAAAGGTTCTTGGCTGTTCTATTCAACAAGATGAGAAGTTGTTGATTTATGAATTCATGCCAAATAGAAGCTTGGACTACTTTGTTTTTGGTTGGAGCTTTTGTCACAATATAATAATCCTTCCTATTTTTGCATTTCTATCAAATAGTTATCATGCTAACTTAGAAGTGAATTTTATTAGATTCAACAAGGCGTGCATTGTTGGATTGGACTAAGAGGTTTGAAATAATCGATGGAATTGTTCAAGGACTTCTCTATCTTCATCAGGACTCTAGACTAAAGATCATTCATAGGGACCTTAAAACCAGCAATGTTCTTCTTGACAGTAAAATGAACCCAAAAATATCGGATTTTGGTATGGCTAGAACATTTGGGCTAGATCAAGATGAAGCAAATACAAATAGAATAATGGGAACATAGTAAGTTTGTTTGTACTTGTTTTTTTGTTTCTCCTCATTTTTAGACTTTGATTGTGGACTCATGTTTTGTTATGCAGTGGTTATATGCCCCTGAATATGCTGTACATGGAATTTTCTCAGTCAAATCTGATGTTTTTAGCTTTTGCGTAATTGCGCTAGAGATAATCAGTGGCAGAAGGATCAGGGGATTTTTTTACCCATACCATCACCTAAATCTACTTGGGCATGTAGGTCTAAACACTAGCAACCTATGTGAATAATAACACTTTGGTCCATGAAAAAATGAAAATTGTTTAGTAGTTTTTAGTATGACTGTATGAAAAATGGACTCATTGATTTGTGGTTAATTTCAGGCATGGAGACTATGGATTGAGAAAAGGCCAATGGAATTTATAGATGATTTATTGGACAATTCAGCAAGTCTAGCTGAAATAATAAGATATATTCATATTGGCTTGTTATCCGTACAACAAAGACCAGAGGATAGGCCAAACATGTCATCAGTAATTTTAATGTTGAATGGTGAGAAGTTGTTGCCCGAACCAAGTCAACCAAGTTTCTACACAGGAAGAGATCATTCAACCAAGAAAGAATCTTCTCCAAGAAATACTGATGCATATTCGTTCAATGAAATATCTAGCTCATTGTTGGAGGCAAGATAAAAAATAAAAAAAAAATACAGAGATGATATGAAAAATACAAAAGTCTCTCTTACCTCCAACCTCAACAAGTATGCATGGAAGAAATAGCAGTGTCTCTATAGTTTTATTCTTTTTTATTATTATTTAATCTTTCTTTGTTTGAGTCCTATTAAGCACATTAGGTTCTTTAAATTAAGAGAAACATCAAACATGTCTAACAAAAAAATTGTAAGGATTAAATTTGCTTTGCTAGAATCTTGAATAGTAGATCTTGACAATCTGTTTTTGCTATATTCCATGAAAAGTAACTTTCACAACAAAAGCTAATGGACTCCATCATGGCTTCAAAATTCATAGAAGGGTAATATTAAAGAAAGGAACAGATACCAGTAACCAATACACCACCATGAACAGAAATACAAATCCAAGACTATTTGAATAGAAACAATTATCATTAGCAGTTTTCAATAGGTACACCCTTTCAACACTATGAATCTTCCTTGATCTGCTTTGTGATGTTGGCAAAGTAATAGCCATAGTCAAATGCATACATCAACTCGAAGAAAGTTGGTCCCTCTTTTCCAGCTGCACCATATGAACATCCACTATGCACTTCCCTCGTATTGCCAAACTCATGGCTGTATGTAAACCATAGTCCAAATGAAACAAGTATCATTCCATGATTAGCCAGTGTGGCGATATCATTAAGCCTGTCATAAATAAATTCCACAACGAATAAATAATAATAATACATGCACTGACAATGTAAAAACTATTTACACTGCATTGTTGTAGTGTATTTTACAATTGTTAACTTTTATAATAACTACCTTTGTGGTTAGTCATACCAACAATGATTTTTTATTGATTGACATTGTAAAACAACGGTGCATGTCATAAATTTTCTTACACTGTAGTCTCTTGTTCACCACCTTGAGAGCCGACGTTGGTGAAGACTCCAGCAGGTTTGCCTGCAAGGCGTAGTGTGTTACATGGTTCTTCAGTTGACTCTAGAAAATTCTTAAACTGAACAGCCATTGTTCCTGATCTTGTTGGGAAGCAAAAGATGAAACCATCAGCCTCAGAGAGCTGATTGGGGTGAATGATTGGTACATCACTCCTTTGTGGTGCTCCCAGAAGATGACGCTCCTCATCTGTCAGTATTTCAGGTACCTGATTATGTGTTCAATGAAGTCAAGTAGGCATTTCCTTAGAAAATATGGTCATAAATAACAATGAAGGAACGTAGGTAACAGAATGTGTGAATTCTAATTTGTGCAAATTAAGTCAGATTGCAAGAACACTGATAACTGAGTTGAAATTTGAAAACCAATAAGTAACTGTGACTAGAATACTACATAGAATTAATCTACAATGAATGAAACATAATTAACACATGCCTGCCATAGTGTGGCCTCAACACCTTTTACAGAGTTAACCCCTTCCTGCATTCTCACTGCTAGTTTTTCTATTTGCCCAAACATTGAATAGTATCTGTCAAAGTAATGGAAAATTTTCATATTAGTTTTGTAAATTAACCTGAAAGAAACATGCTCAATAATAGATAAGGGTAATGAAGCAAATATTATTGGTGACAATACAAAAGACAGAGGAAATGCAAATCATGATTAAGAAAAGATGACGCAAATTAACATCAAGGTTACATACAATTTATCAGTAGATAGTCTTTTATACACAGCAAATTAGACACCCTACATAAGGTAAGAATAATGATTTGTCAACCTATGAAAACCTGTGTAGAAGAATCCTATATGTAAAAGGCTAATAATTTGTCAACCTATGAAAACCAATTATGTAAATTTATTACTCTAAATTACATATATCTGTTGCTGACAATTCAAACTTTTATAGCAATCAAATTCAACTGTTAAATCAAAGCAATCAAACCCTTGTTGTTTGATCAAACTTTTAAATCACCAAGAAAAAAGAAAAACAAAAAGACTAGTGATAATGATATGCAGACGTGTAATTGTTTATGTGAAAGAAACCTTCCCCGTTTATTAAAAATAAGACATTCGATCCCCAACAAATTAAAATGCATCGCATCCTATAGGATCAGACTCCAAGAACATTGAAATTTGAAAGCCTGGCCTTCAAATTAAACTATTTAAGAAACCATTAAAAAAAGTAAAAGAAACCATGCAGGGCATGCACGAATCCATGCAGGGCAGAAAGAACAAGGTACTCAAAATGAATAGAAAAAAGGACAAGAAAGTGCACTAAATTAAGATGAAAGATAAAATAAGAAGAATCAATTAACTAGTTATGACACAGATAAAATAAATGAAAAGAATGAATTCAATTAGTGATGACAAGAAGAAAGGTTTAGAAAGTGCATGCATACACAATGTAAACTTTGACAGCCATTGGTGATCCTTCAAGTGCATGAAAAGTTTCCCTCTCTCTGTCTCTCTGCTTCTTCTCTTTCTCTCGTTAGTATTCTCGGGTAAATGAATTGAACAGTGTAATTTGAAGATTGTGAAAAAGTGGGAAGGGCCAGCTTTATATATATGTATATATGCTATGCTGTTTTAATTTTTCATGATAAGAATTTACAAAAACGTTCGTGTTGCTAGAGTACTCTAAGTGAAAACACGATGTATCAAATGAATAACTAATTAAAAGGTTAATCAATCCTTTTTACAAATTACTAGTATTTCACCCGATGCAATATTGAAATAAATGTTTATTTTATATAACTAAAATTTATGATAAATTAAATTACATATTTTTTAATATAAAAAGTACATTATTATTAGTTAAAATTTATAATAATTAAATAATTTCAAATATAAACTATTCCTGAAGACATAAAAAACTGTTAAAAATGTTTTTTTCATATTAACTCATAAAGAGCTGTTAAAAATGTATATATAACAATTGTCAAAATACATATTGTGCTTCTTTAGATTCAGTAGCCGTTAAACAATCCAAACAATAAATATTTCGTTATTTACACCTCCCATTTTACTAAGTATAATTTTTGACAAAAATATTTTTATTAATTTTATACAAGGATATTTTTATTAAAAAAAGAGAAAGGGGTGTACTCATTAAATTTTGAATACAAATAGCAAAAGCCTCAATATATCAGGAAACTGCTTCAATGCTTTATTAGGCCCTAATCTAGCCCATTGCTGGTGTTCAAGAACCCACTCGTGTTCAAACTTCTGCATTTCCTGTATTTCAAATACTCTCTTAAGTACTTATGAGTTATGGGCAAAAAAAAATAGTAAAAATTAGTAACTTATTACCACCATTATATCTAAAGAAAATGAATGGTGAGGTGAAACATAACTCTCCTAGAATTACTCTTGTATAACATGATCTCTCCTCAACTAATTTTAAACATTAAATTTTAGGAAAATAAATTGTGAGGAAGAAGGGTAATTCTCTTGTAATTATTTATCGGGTAACTTACGTATCTTCTAACCAAAATGATTTAATTTTGTATTAAATAAGTTTTGAATTTTAAAAAATACTATTTTTTTAGTTTCAGTTACTGAAATTTTTTTACATTATTTTGATGAAATTTTTTTAATTATATTTTGAATCTTTGTCGATAATATGACATCATCTCAATTATTAATTAAATGATAACGTGACACTATATGATGACACATTATTTGGGAGATCTAAAACTTATTTAATCCTTTAATTTTTCTTCTTAATTTTATTATTCAATAAAATTTATGGAGAATTTCATTCAAGTACGGCTTAATATCAATAATGCCTTCATGACCCAAAGTACAATGCGTTATTAGCAAAACAAAAAAAAAACAAAATTGGTTAAATATGGTTGAAAATAAACAATACAAGACATCCCAAAGGTCATTCTGGTAGGTATTGAATAGAAATTTTATATGTCAAAGTTGACAAAAAAAAATGGTATTCTTGTTTTAGTATAATGTTTTATTCTAATCAATTTAAAGTATTGGGGTAATTTGTTATAATTATTGATTAGTCTGTTTTTGGTAAACATGTTAATTATTATTATTATTGATTAGTCTTGTCCTGTAGAAGACGCTACAGTTAGCGTGAAGTAATTGCTTTGTTTGACAATTTTTTGCAGTTTTAGTTATTCAGAGACTTTGGCATAAGCTCTTTTTAATTAAAGAGGATTGATGTAAACTTTTCAACAGCCAAACAAAACAATTATAAGCAGAAGTGTGTTTATTAGAAAAAAAATTGCAGCCCTTAATCATTTAAAAAGTCAAATTTCAATTAAATTTGGAATTAACAATCCAACATAGGATTGGGGTGGTTGAAGTATACACTAAAACATGCCTTAACAACAAACAGAAGTTGAGTCATGCAATTTCCGCAATACCAGTGGGTATGACACATTGAAAGCAACACAATTAATAAAGAAACGCAATTAAGTTGCATAAAATCCAAGGAAGAAACATAAATCATAGAAATCTCTGTCACTCATCACTCATTGCTTATTTTTCAGTTAGCATATGCTTAAGCTTGTACTTTGTTTACTTAATTTACCTCATTATTGGCTAGAGTTGGAGAAGGAAAGAGGAAGAAAAGTAAATAGCCAAGTTTTTTTAATTTAAATTTAAAAGAGAGATGCCAAATATTAAGAAAAAAATTTAATAGTAATATACTAATTTTATACTTTTATGTCATGATATTTTTTATTTATGATAATTTTGTTAAATTTTATAAAATTATAATTACACGCAGGTAAGTATGTCACCGTTATAAAAAGATAACGGTATGTATAAGTTTTAGAGTTTAATATATTGTAAGTGTAAATTTTATCATGTTAATCAATCTCAACATGTCATTTTAATGAGTTGCATCATCTTTTTTTCTAAGTTTGAAGATACTTTCAATGAATGGTGGCATTCAAGGGATGACACAAAATTGAATGAAATGAATGATATCATTAAGTAAACAAGACGAAAAGAGACTATGGGGTTAATAATTTGAACACAAGAAGAATATCTTTAAGCCCTTTGCATTTATGAATCTACACTGGTCCTAAAAGCTACCACTTCAGATGGATTAGAGAATTGACACCGGGTTTGTGTTTGGTGTCATTGCTTTATTTATTTATTTATGTTTTATTTTCCCTCCTTTTATCCTTAACAAATATATAAATTCAGGGTAAGGTTAGGTGGAACCTTGGAAGGTTGCAATAAAATAAAAACGTTGCCTCCAAACCCAGATCAATTTTTATGCTTCCATCACTTTCAGCCTACTACTTCAGCTGTTATCATTAATTACAATTATCTGTATTGACAGGAACATAACCACTAGGGAAGAAAATATATGCACATTATCCCACAATATTTATCTAACAAGTTTTCTTTTAATCAGAATTATTATCAACAACACAATATAGTGTGATACAGTTGTTAGATAATTATATCTTTTAAGCATGTGATCAAGAATTCAATCATCGTGTGTATCTAAATTTTAACATCTTCAATAGATTTTAATATTTCAAAGAGATTAGTTTTTAATTCTCCACCAATTCAGCCAAAATATAAAATTATCAACATCTTAGACATGCAATTCTTATTATTTAAACAGTTACATTAATTAAGCCAAATCATGTTATTCATGACGAGGGCTTAAAGCCAAACTTTTGGAAAAATGTTGTGTTATAGTTGCCAAGTGGTCCAGAAACATTGGAGACAAAGGGGCGTAATATGCGGCTAATGAGTGGTGGGGGTAGTGGTGGTTATGGCTTATCCCTATAAACATGTATATTTTGTTACATACTTTTTCTTATTCTATTTCTCTGACCATCAACATCTTCTTATTGGTTAGTATTACAAACAAACGGTTAGGTTATTATATTTTGTTGTTAGATTTATGTAGCTATCATCAATGCAAAAAATATGCAATATATAGAAGCAGCCCTGTCCAGTTGATATCAGCAGTGCTAGATGTTAGGAGAACATTAGGCACAAATCTTCCCTTTTAATTCTTTAATCTCTCCAACAGGATAATGAAAACTATTGCTTCTGCTAATATTTTTAGATCAAGGAACAAACCATATGCTAGTCATAATAACAATGCGATGTTAGTGTAGTGTGCTAATGAGACATATGACAACACTTGTTAATTTTATCCTGTTAAAAATAATCGCAGTTCTTTGTTTATAATTTATATAAATTTTATAAAATTATTTTAAAAATTATATAAATAAAATATGTTGATTATTTTCTAAAAATTAGTTTATATTATTTTACCTTTAAACTCTTAAAATAATAGCAATGAAAACGGTTTGATTTGACAGTGAAAAAAAAGGAAAACAACAACTAATAGAATTTAAGTTGCTCTTGTTGAACCAATGCAATGTGGTGATGCAACATGGCACCACATTGGATATAATCTAATGCACGCCTTCTAGAAAGTTTTGATTAGTAGAAACATAATCCACCCATTTATGTTAATTTAAGAGCCTAAAGAGAAATTTCCGTTATAGTACTAAATAGTTGGTGATACTGATACCATAGTTTGGCATGCATAATAATATAATAATGTTCCATTCAAAAGCTCGAACATTAATTAATACAATACCCCAATTGTGATTGGGTCAAAATAATGATATAAAACTAACCACAAATTACAAACCCAAAGACAAAATGTTTGTCATATATCATGTGATCACTAAATTAATGTCTTAACCATTTTTTTTTTTTTGAAAGAGATACACGTTTCGTTTCATGTGTTGACATAGTTTAACCCACTTGATTATATTCCACTAGCACCCCTGGGGAATCGGTTCAGGATCAAGGGCACCCTTCACTATTCAAACTTTCAATTTCATAATCCTTTGTTTCTCCAATAATTTGCTTCATATCTTATGTGCACCTAACTATATGTCGTACTACTAAAATCCATTTAAGATATCGATATTTCCTAACAAATATTCATTACAACCTCACAGCATGCCAGGTATTGTCTGATTTAGAAAACTTGTATGAGCCTCCCAAGTTTATCTTTAATATATTTGACTGTGATATTCTTAAGTGATGTAATTGTTTGAAGATTCAAGCTAGCTCATTCATGTGTTGATTATAGAAGAAGAAATCATATATTTATTTATTAAGCTTAGTGCATAAACGAACACACATATTATATTATAGTAGTATTAATTAAAGAATGGGGAAACAAAGTTGCAGTTGCAACAAGTTGCAAAGCAAATGCACTTGTTGTTGTTGAGAGGCAATGGGCCCGACAAGATGAAACAAGGCAAAACGCTCACGTGTGGTGTGGGTGGGGGGCTTTAAAATAGATCATAATAGTGGTCAATGGGGTGCCACACGTGTATGTGTCGAGTGTGGTGTTGTCGTGTCAGTGGCAAGCACGTGTGAGAGCGACGCCTGAAAATGTGGCTCCGCAACCACCCAACCACCGTCGCCTTCGCTGCACCGATTGCAAGCATTCGCACGTGAATTTTCCTGTGCTGCACTGTTCCTTACTTAACACATCACTCACTACTACTTCCTCTTCCGCTGTCTATTATTCTTTATTATTAATTCATTCATTCATGTCTCATGCTTCTTCTTTTTCTTTTTCTTGTTGTATGTTGCAAATTATATTATAATTATACTACACAAATTGGATTTAACAAAATGATCTAGTGTTTTTTTAGAATCGAATTGCACATATTTAATTAATGCTTGACCATTCTTTAAATAGAATTGTTTTTGAAGGAGGATAACCCATATGTAAAACATAAATAATTAATAAAAAAATGCCGGGTGGAATATATAAGATGTTCCACCCACAGTGTGCAACAAGCATTGGTCAAGTTTATTGCTACTACGTGATTGGTATTATATTTAGGACCGTAATTTGTTCTAGCTAGTTTCATTTTCAGGAAATATAAAAAACAACTTTTATTTTGAAAAAAATAGGTTACTTTTAAAAAGTTTCTATGTGTTTGTTTTATTTTAAAAAAAAAATATCTTTAGACTTTTCAAAAAAAAAGAAAAAAATATATTTTTAGTTCCTCAAAAATAAATCTGTTATCATTTTATCCCTTATTTAAGAAAATATATCATATTTTGTCTATATTTTTCAAAAAGAAAAATTATATATGACATATTTCCGTAAGCAAAAAAAAAGATGATTTATTTTTCAAGGACTAAAATCAAATATTACAAGGACTATACACAAATTTAAACATTAGAAAATAAAATTAGTATACTTTATCTTCTAATATATATTTCTCTCATTTTAAAAGAATTAAATCCCGAAGATATAATTGAGATTTGAAGGAGCAAATGTGAAACACTTGAAAGGAATTGAATAATACATCTTCTTCAACAGTCCAAAATGGCAATGATGTGATCAATGTGATAGAGTAGTAAGAAATGCGCTCTCAAGGTTATAAACAATGTTTGAAGACAAGTCTTTGAACATGAAAACGATTTATAAGTAAGTAATTCTCAAAAAAAGAAATTCATTAAATTTTAATAGAGAAAAATGGAAGAATCATCACTCGTCCATTAATTAGTACCCATCCAATTCAATCTATTTAATCTATTTTTCATATAAAAAAAAACAGGTTAATTAAATTAAGTATACATAAATTAGTTGAATCACCAATACATTGATGATTTTTCCATCCCTATACCTCTTCAGCCTAGCTAAAGTATTATGTGTGTCACTGAAACAATTATAATATTTTTATTAATAAATATTAATTATTAATTTTGTTAACGGATCGAACCACTATCTCTCCCTTCCCCCCTTAGTACTTTTAACTATATGAGATTATTTTATCACTCCTTCAACTATCAGAACACGTGATGGTTAATTTTACATTTTTTATGTGAATTTTCAGAAACACTTTTATATCTCTCTGTCATCCATCATCGGGTGTTTTTTATTTTTTTTGATGTAAAAGTTGTGGAGATGGCACTTAACCATCCCGAAATTGGAGCAACATGGGTAAACTTTTTTCTCCAATGAGATTTTTTTTTTTTACATTAAATTAGAAGCCATCTTGTGGAACATAATTTACACATTTTGAAGCTTTGCAGACCCATGCTTCTACTAGTGTTTTTAATGTTGCTAAAGAACAACTCCCAAACTGAGGGACTTGAAGTAGACTTCTCTCTAGCTTCATCTGATTCCAAAAGATTTTCTTTGCCCTTTTAAAATTTCAGCATAACATTGTGTCTAGCTATATATGGCATGATTAGTTGTTATTAATCACTAAAACATGTAACGCATGCAAAATAAATATACAATATTGTGATTAACTTAAACTATATCATTGGTTACAATATTAGTCGTACCCCCATCATCTCTCTTTCACACACACATGCATGCATACACCCAAAATACAAGGTTACCCTCAAGTTTTCAATTCTATCAATCATCTAGTGCCTAATTATTGCTGTGACTTCATATCCTTTCAGTGGTCATCGTTTAGTTTACATCATACTACGCTTAGTTTAAATCATCAAGTTAATTGTTGTAGATATAATTGCTTCCCATCTTTATCATTGTTGGCTACACGGTCAGCAAAATAAAGTAAGATTCACTGTATACATTTCTTTAGTTAATATTTTTTTATGCATATCTCCCTAATTAATTAATCTCTTGCCCAAAATGAAAGACCATCTATTCTTTTTGGCTAGTTGTTTCTTTTTTCACCACAAAAAAAGCAGAAATATTAAAAAAGAAAAATGCTGATAATATTGAAGCTATTTTACATTTTATGAATTTGATTGAATATGATAAACCAATTAGAGGAAATATATTACGATTGGTGTATAATATATGTCCTGATTCATTCATTATTTATGATGCAATATAAAAAGGAAAGCAAAATGCAACTTTTCATTTGACTAAATTATTGATCTCTCATTTTCGGTGTTTTAATCGTATCTATAGTACATACAAAGTTTATTGTTTTGATTTATTTTAATTTTATTAACAAATATAATATATTTTTCTTAGTGTCATTATCGTGAAACAACTCTACCCTGCAGGAGCATTATTATTATCACATTTAAGAGAGTTCACATGCGTGCTAAAGTAGTTGTAATTCAGTTTTTCAAATGACTAGGATATACCTAGTGGATATGGATATAAAGCCACTAGAACTTTTACTTTTGGCTCTTGAAATTGAAGCATGTTGATAATAGCTTAGCCTTACCCTCTACTCTTTTAGCTACTCCACCTATTCCGATCATTCAGCCTAATCTTTGGACACTGAAAACTCTCCAAACATAGTGGCACCAGTAATAATAGTTTAAAATAATATTAATATAGTGCAAAGAGAAATCATATTTATATTAAGAAGGCGTGATACTGATATGGGCAATTGATAAAATTGTAGAATATGTTTTTAGTAACTTTAAGTATTTTTATTTTTAGTATCTAATGTTTCACTTGATGAGGTATTATTTTTAAATTATTTGTTCATTTCGCTAAAAAAATACTTTAAAGGGTAAAATTAGTCAAACAAAATATTAAGATTACAAACAAAAACGTTTAATATTATAGAAAAAAAAACATTTTTTCCAAAAAAAAAAAAAATCAAAATAGTGGACAATATCTCAAATGAATTTGACCATAACATTGCTCTAGGTCGAAATAATTAGAAATTTGATCCTTGGCCAGAAAAAATAAAATCCGATCATCATGTGCCCTATCCTTGTATATATAAAGAATATATGTTAAAAACCATGAAATTCTGCTTCTCAAAAAAATAGTTTTTGAATCTCAACAGGTACATTTATATTATAAATTGAATAACACTTGTTTTTATCTCTTTTTACCGTATTATTTACTTTCTTTCGCATTTATCTTTTTCTTATTTGTAAAAAAAAAATCTATATATAAAAAAACTGTAGAAAATGAATTTATCTAATAATATAAATTGCATCAAAGAATCCTATATATATATATATATATATATATATATATTGAATTCACGTAAAAAATTGTTCCGTGAGACATGCTGATTCCTGACACCATGCTCAAAGAATCATATCATTGCTGCTCTAGAAAATATTTACATAACTTATTATACATGTGTCGATCTTTGAGAAGCCACAAGAGTAGGAAAAATCTTCCTTAGTTACTGCAATCATGATGAGTAGGAGTGCATATTTCACATATAGCCATATAGGCACCATTTTCAGTTTTCACATTGTACTAGTATAAAAAAAAATAGGGTCTGATTCAATCATTCTTATAGTATGTGTTTTCCCTATAATTGCGCACTTTACACTCACCTTATCCACAATAGTGTTTGAGTATGTTTTGTAAGTACGTGCATCATGCATCTAACAATAGATTTAGTTTCCTTTGGCATGTTAAGTGAGAAAGGAATAAAAGAAAAGTAGTACTAGTTGTGTAGAATAAAGAAGAAGTTTAAAGCAGGCCATAATTCTTCACTCTTACATTCTTGTTTCTGTCACATGCATGCACCATTTTGTTGTATACATCACTTTTATGCCAATAATTTGGATTAGTAATTATTCAAATACTATAAATTAGCAAGTCAAGATATATAGTTAATGGACCATTTTAAATATTGATCAATCAAAAACTGCAAAATGATATATAGTGGTGGAGTATGTAGGAATAAACTTTTGAAGAATCTAGTTTTGTACCTCTTGTACTCATTATCTAATATATTATTCTCTTTGACTGATTAAAAAAACAGACAACAAAAGAATAAGAAAAATGAAGGATTTGGAGAAAGATTTGTTTCATCATCATACTGTTTTGGTCATATTTTGAGAAAAATAAATATAATAAAATCCATCATTATATAAATTTTAAAATAATTTTATAAAAAGTAACAGTGTAATACCATAAATTAAAAGGGATATCCAAATCCATGTATATTCAAAGTTCATACAGCATATATAGGATTTTATAGACAATATGTAAAAGTTAAAACAAAACCCTTTCAACTTAGCAGTTCACCATTCCCAAGACCTAAATTTTATGAAGTTATAAGTGAAATGGATGGTAAAAGAAAAAGTAAAGAGAAAAATGGAAGCGATAAATTGCGGGTTTAAAAATAATGTTGACAAACCAGGTAAATTATCAGGCCCTTTTGTATGGGGTATAGTACACAAAATAGATGTGTCTTGAAATTATCAAGTGTAATTTAAGAAAGTTATGATAAGATTTTTTTTTCTTTTTCCAGGGTTGTTGCTCTCAGTTTAATGCATATTGTGGTTCATATGCTATCAATCAAATTTTTTTACCTATAAAAAAAAAATTATCAAACCCTTTTAAACTTTTTTCCATGTTAGACCATAACTGTTACACGTGATGCCATATGTGTGATGCAACAATTTGAAAAAAAAATGCATAAGAGAACTAAAAACAAAAATAAAAAACCATTAGTCCATTAGATTAACATTATTTTAAATAAGTATATAATTTTTAAACTATAAAAAAATAAAAATAAAATAAACTATTTAAATAAGTATATGTTATTATTTATATATATTAACTTTTTAATAATTTTATAAAAGTTAATTAAATTACCATAAATATAAATATAGGTTTATGATTGACTGATAGTGTAAAATATTTGATAATATAAAATTTGACATAGTAAATGCATCAACCTTTTTCTCAATGACTTATTTACTTTAAAAAACAAAAATTAAGGTTTCATTAGGACTTGTTTATTGTTTTTAGTTTTGAAAATTTTAAAAATCAAAATAAATTTTAGTTTTATGTTTTGAATTTCAGTTTCTTTTTTTTATTAATTTTTAAAAATTTGTTACAAGACAAATGAATTCATAAAAATAAATATAAAGACAAATAAAATATGTTTAAACGAAAGTGGTGACATTGATGGAAAATGGTAATGAAAAAAATAACGACAACAATAATAATGTAGTAATAGTGTAATGGCAATGGCGACGATGGTGACAACGACAATAACAACGTTGGTGGTGGAATGGTGATTATGATGACAACAATGGTTAAATGATGAGCAAAAATAACCACGATGATAACAGTGGTGTGATGGTAGTGGCGACAATGAGATGGTGGTGGTGGCAATGGTGATGGTGGTATCAGCGATGACGATATGATAATGGAGATGACAACAACAATATGATTGTGACGATGATGACAACAATGTAATGATGATAGTGGTAATAACAATGATGATGTGATGGTTGTGACGATGTTGTAATGGTGGTAAAATGGTGTTTATGATGATAACAATAATTGTACAAATAATGATGATAATAATAGTAACAATGGTGGTATAGTGGTGGTGGTGGGAGTGGAATACAATGACGATAGTAATAGTAACAAGGGTGGTGTAGTGGTGGTGGCAGGAGTGGAATAACAATTGTGATGACCATAATAATTAAATGGTAATTGTAAAAAATAATGATAATAATAATGACGGTGGTGTAGTGTGGTGTGGGGGTGGAAGCTAGCATGAAGTGGTAGTGACATCAATGATGTGGGAGTAGTGAGACAAGAGTAGTACTAGTAATGAAAATATATTTTTTAAAATTAAAAATTAAATTCTAAAACTTATTTTTATTATTTTAAAAATAATGTCAAACTATTTTAAAATTAAATTAAAAATCAATTAAATTCATTTTTTACCCAACACATTTTATTTTAAAATTATATTTAAAAATCATAAATGTAAAGCAAGTATTATGACAAGTTGTTTCAATTATTTATACCATGCTATTGTACTTCATAATCCATCCAAAACTAAACTAATTTTATAACCATCATTTCCCTTTCCTTTTCCCACTTTTCCTTTTCCTATGTTGTACACTCCATATAGGAGCTAGCTAAGTGAGCACATTTTTACGTGCAAGTTACATTAACGTAACAAAAATTAATACTATATAGCATACTGAGAAAAATCAAGAAAATCGTTTTCCCCTCTTTCAATGTTTCCCTTTTTTTTCACATTTTTATTCTTCGTGTGCAGGTTCCTTTCTCTTTTGGGAAAAAGAAATATTTCCACTTTATAAAATGATTAAACAAATCTCATCGCTATCAAAAGAGATGTTTCCTCATCGTAACAACCGTAGACCCGCAGCTATTGTTCCGCCACGTCATAGGATTAGTACGTGTCATGATTTGAGTGGAGTTTTTTCTTAGTATTAGTATCACCAACGCCTATCAGAGTACGTAAACTTAAAAAATAAATGATTTTATTAAGTGACAAAAAAATTGTGTGGTATATAATGTAAAATATCATTTATTTTAATGAAATAAGTAATTATTTATATTTTTAATATATTTGTCTGAATTGTTTTTGTTTAAAATAAATTATTTTTTATTTATTTATAAAATAATTATTTATATAATAATTACTTATTTTATAAACACTTAATATAATTTCAAATAAAAGAGTCCAAATATTTTTGTCCACTTCTATAATTTCCACAATAATTTTTTTTTTAATTTCTTAACTCAATTCATAATAATAGAATCAAACTGTTCGTGTTGATGTAGTGAGTAGTGACCAGTCTCACGTGTATTACTACACTTTGATTGGTCGTATCTTTGTGAGATTAGATTCACTATGCTTTTTTTGTCTTAAGAGGTCATTTTTTTATACAATACGAAAAAAAAGAAAAAACATGGAATATAATTTACAATGTAAAATAAAAATTATAGAAAAAAAAATGAGTAATGTAACAGAAAGATAATGAAAAAAAATATAATTATTTAAGATACTATAGAAATTTATTATAGAATTTTTTTTTTTTGTGTTTTCTATACATTAATTACAAAGAAAGAGAGAGCCCGATGAAGACGTGAAGAAATGCATAATTTTTTTTTGTTAGTAGTATATAAAAGGTTAAAATATTAATGTTCAATGAACAAAGTACTTATGGCTGAAAATGAATTATAAAAATAAATGAAACATATATTTTTGTAAAAAAAAAAAAGTGCACAACTATACTAATAAATGACTTTTTTTTTGTCAAAACAATATTCTTTAATAGAAGTTATTAAAAAAATTTATAAAATAAAATAAAATATAGTGAAAAGTTAAACGTATTCATATAACAAAGGAGAAAAAATGTATATTAAAGCTCCCAAAATAAGGGTGAGTAAAGATACTTTAGTCATAAAAACATTATTAAAAAAATAGTAAAATATATATATAGTCAATGAAGAAGAATGTGTATTTTCACACAAGAGAAGAAAACAATTAATGAAATACTTGTTATTTTTAAGGGATGGTAATTTAAAGGATTTTTTTTTCTAAAATTTATTTTTAACCTAGTCTAACAAAACTTTAACAATTTTTTTTAAAAATAAAGTGTTATATACTTGAATTTGATAAGAGAAAAGGTATATATTTTAACGTAAGAGAAAAATCATTTTTTTAGAGATGGAGAATATAATTTACTCATAAAATATTAAATAAAGTGGGTAAAGTATTTTTCAATCATTTACCATAAAATATTGGGATAAATAGCTAATTCAATAGTATTGATATATGTATCATCATACGATTCTCAAACATTTCCTTTTTTCTTTTTTAGATTTTTTTTAATTAAATCACTGTAACTTTATGTCAACCAAACTAATTAAATATGAAATAATATATGTCAAAATAATCTTTCGACTTGCGTCTCTGCATGATAATCAGATAACTATAACAGTGAAAACTTATATTAATTCATTTAAAGCTCTTCAAATAAATTTAATTGTGTATCTATTCAAAAAAAAAATTATATAATTGTGTAAATACTTGGAAACTTTTTGGGTTTAAAAAATAAAAAGCTACAACTTACAACTTCAAGATAAAATATCCATGGATTATGAAATCTTGAATGTGACTCTTGGCACTACAGCTAGTTATCACAATAGATATTACAACTTGTTTTTTTTTCTTATCACACTAATTATTTCAACATTTACTCTATTTATATTATTTACCTTCCTATTTTAACATTACACTAATTGAATAGCTTTCAATACCTTTTCAACTTTAAACTAATTTTTGAACTTGTTTAAGGAAACATAACCAATAACAACCGCAAATAGTATCCAATGCTTTAATTACTACTATGTGTGAGTGAAATGGCATAATATACCCTAACTCTTAAGGCAAAAACATAGCATGTGATGAGATAGAAAAGGACTAAAAAGAATGAAAGAAACAGTTGTAAGAGATTAATTAGATTATAATTGGATTGCATCATGCAAATGTCTCTTTCTTAGAATTGGATCTCTAAAGGTTAATACAAGAGTCACAAAAGTGACAAAACGTCCTTCGGTGCAAAGTAGTATATTCTCATTATTATATCATTTTGTAAGTTTCAAGCTAACATCTTGATTCTTGAGAGAATCCATTAATTAATTAATTAATTAATAATATTACATTTAAGCATATATATATATATAGCAAAAGAAAACAACAAGAGGGAAATAAGTACTAAATGTGGGGATATATAAACCATTGTTGATGTCGGTGGTCCTCACAAGATTTTTATCACGTTCTTCCATCTAACAATGGCATTCATTGTCTTGCGTATGAAAAGTTTGGTACAAATGGCTTCTTATCTTCTTCTTTTTTTGTTTTTGTTTATATTATTATGAAATAAAATTCAACATCAATTTTTTTCTCTGACAATGTCTATCTAGTTATATACGAGTGGCAGGGGAGATTCTTTACTATGAACAAGAACAACAACACATTAATTAATTGAAGTCATTTCAACATCACTCTAAAGCTATAAGCTTGTAGCCTTGTAGTACTTGAAAAAACACTAAGACAAATGCTAATTGCCGAATGGGGACAATTATTGCATAATATTCCAAAGCATCGAATCTTCAAAATCATATTAGGCCCCCAAGTACATCAGTTTGTTGATGATTAAATTAGGAAAACATAAATCAAGTTAATGTGTATAATCAAGTTAAAATATCTATCATTTTTAAGTTAATTGCAATTGGCTTTCTTAAAATTTGCTAGCCTATGATGATATTTTAGTATACATGTTTTTTTTCATATCTTTTTGTTACGTTTGAAGTCAAATTTAAGTAAAACATAATCATTTGTTTATAATGATGTATACTATTACTATAGAAGGACATTATTATTCCACCACAAATTAGTTTATGATAAAAAAAAAAAAACTATTAATTCATCTAAATGTTTGATGCTAATACAAGAAAAGTCTTATCTCAATTGACACAAACTATTCCTGGACCTTTTTTTACTGTGCCACTTTAAAAAAATAGAATCGACAAGTTCTAACAGAAAAACAAGTTTTCATAAAGAGAAAGAAAGTTACAATTACAACTATCCAATACAATAATGAATACTAAAACTGAATTATGGTGACTTGACCATACATAATATACTATTTTGATGAAAGATTATTGCAGCACCACCTACCTACCGTTGAATTTTCTTTGAGAATGAACATACATAACAAAAATGGAAAACCATAAAGAAGACAAATGCATGAGTAAAATTTGATGCTTACTCTAATTTGGCAACACAAACTGATCGAAAATGTTGTACAACCTTATCTCCTGTTGTGATGTGTTGAGACCCTTTGTTGTTGCATTATTATTATCACTGTGAGCAAAACACAATATGTCTCTGAAAAAAAAATGTTTGTCTCTTTCTTCTGGGTTGTCTAAATTTTTATAATTTTTTGTCTGACACACCCCTTTTGAGAAAAATTGTTTTCTATTACAAAAAAACTGTTTTTTTTTGTTTGTTTTCAAGGAATATATATATAGCACAGAGGGAACAACACTCTGATTGCACTGATTCTCCCTTATCTTCTTCTTCCCCTAGTACTCACTTGGCTCCAAAAGTTTCTTGGCATTGAGCAAGAACAATTTTGACTAATCCTGGGATTTTTTTTTCCAGTGTTGAATGACCTGAAAACTGATTGAGTTGTCTTTTGGTTGGTTCATAGTGGGGGCACTGTGATCATATAATAAAAGGGTATAGTAATAGTATAATATAATATGATCATAGAATTTTAGTGTTATGTAGTGTGCCCCTGCCAGCAAATAGTCACTAGGAATTTCAACACTAGCATAACACAACAAAGTTGTTTTGTTTTGTTTGGTTTAGTTTTGGAATTGGTGAAGAGAGCATATGTTTGAACCTTGAACAGAAGCTCCCTCCTTCCTCTGTTGATTTAATACCCACACATGGTTTTTAGTTCCTTGACTTAGTGACAGAATCTGACACAAACAACTATTTGTTAAAATAGACTCACTCACACAGAAAGAGAATTTGGACTCATTACTTACCATCACGAGAGGAGCTTATCAACAGTTTTTTAAAAACACTAGATAGATAGATAGATTGATTTATCCCTCTTGCCTTTTTCCCCCTTCCACTAATTTCAAAATTATGGACAAAATTCTCATGAGACTAGTCTTAATCAAATTGCAAAACTTTTGTTTGCAGAAGAATACCATAACAGGAGGATAACAACACTTTTCCTTTTATTTTATTTTTCATGTTTAATTAATTAATAATTAATTTCACTCCCTATGATTCGTTAGTTGGACATAACATAAATAGTGGAATTGGGGAGGAGAAAAAGTTGGCATGCTTTTTCCTGAAAACTATAGAAAAAGAAAGGAGTTCAGAAGTGATGGCTTTCTTTCTTTCTTGTTTGCCGTTATACGAAATAAGCCCCATCACACATAAGTGAACATGCATGATTGCTGGCTGCAATTAAGAAACCAATTCCAACCGAACGTTATGATTATTATTATAGGGTCCTTTTATTTTGTGTTTGTGTACAATGCTAATAATGAAGTAGTCCAAACCAAGATTTCATTCAACACTACTCAAATTCCTCACTATAGGGTCGATCTTTTTATTTGTGAATATGCAACTTCAACTTCAATAATAATAAAGTTCAAACCAAGATTTCATACAAACTCTGTTAGGCCAATTCTTGTGAATTATGATTATAATAATAAAGATGAGAAGACAAAAAGAAAAAAAAGTGAAATAAATTCTGTGGATAAATAGAAAAGAGAAAGACAAAGAGGAGAAAGGCATTAGACAACAACAGCTTTCTTTCTTTCAAACAGGAATTGCTTTTTACAGTGGCTAGGTCCAGTTCACTATGCAAGTTAAAAAAACAAAGGGACTAAAATCAAAGTCTTTTTAAACATAGAATTAACCTAAAAATAAAAAAAATAAAAAAGAGTAATTAAAATTAAAACCCCTCCTTCCCTTCCCCTTCTAACATGTCTCCACAAAAAACAGTTCACGTGAACCGCCATGAAAAGCTACCAACCACATAATAATGTCCACCTTTAAGATTCTTTCTTTGATCATGATCATGATCATCAATTCTGGTTGTTGTTGTTGTTGATCCACTGCTTGTGGCCCGGAACCCATTTTGGACATTTGGGACTAAAATATTTCTCCACCACCCTCGAGTTCAAGAGCTCCACCACAGGTGCAAACTTCACACACCTCGGAGTCTTGTACTGGTTTATCGAAGCCCCTAGGCTTATGGCATAGTCCATGAGCTTATCAAAAGTTCCCTGTTCCACAATCTTGATCTCTAATGGCCCAATCGACTTGTCCGAGACACGCCCCTGGCGATAAACACTGTTCAGTGACTCTTCAATTGCTAAGCAACAATCCTCAAACACACAGGGTGGGATTGGGGTTGAGCCTTTGAGGGAAAGTTCCCAGTATAAAACATAGTGGCCTGGGATTGTTGCTGTGTCTGCATAGCTTGTGTATTCAGATACAGATGCATCAAAGGGCACCAAGTGTGTCACTGCGTTCTTCATTGCGTTCTGAAGCTCCACCTCGTCGGTTTTGTCCGAGTCTATGCTTAAAACCACGTTCTTTCTGCACACGAAGTTGAATTGGGGTGCCTTGTTCTTGAATCCAGCCACTCTCAGCACATCGCCAACTCTGTAACGATACAATCCTGACAGCCAAAAACATAAACTGTCAATCACCAAACCCATGATGTAAAAAACAAGTTTTTAACTTAAAACATGATCGAAATTATCCGTGACGGCAATTGTGACCACATCGTACCAAAATAACGTTAAAGATTGCCATGAAACTGAACTGAGATGTTCTTAATTACCAGCATAAGTAGTGACGACGAGTTCGTATTCCTGGCCAAGTTTGACATCGACGAGCTCGACGAGCTCATGCTGCTCCTTCTCATTGAGGGATCTGGGGGCGTGGTGAGCGTCGTGATGAGGCGACGCAGGCGCGACCGCAGCATTGGTGCGGTTAACGGGGAGGAACTCGTAGTAGCACATGGTGGGAATGAGGGTGTAAGAGACCTCACTGGGCTTGCAGAGAGGGTTGAGGTTAACACCAAAGTAGCACTCACTGGAAGCATACATGGTGCAAACAAGCGGAAGCCCGTTGCTGTAGTAGTCCAACGTGGGGATGTACTGCGACATTGTCCCCGTCACGATGACATCCACATACTTAGTGTTGGGCCAGAGCCTCGTGATGATTCCCTGCCAGGAGCCCCTCCCGCCACACTCGCTCTGGATGAGATCCGCAAGCCGCGGGTCGGGTTTCAGGATCCGCATGACTGCCTCCCGGACCGACGAATCGGTGATCTGGGGGTTCACTGTTCCTGTCCGGATGTCACTACAGAGAAGCGGCCAGTGCTTCTCGAGGAAGCGGATGGCTCTGATCAGTCCCGACGCGAAGACGGCGCCGACGCGGAGGACCTCCTTGTGCTGGCAGAGACCGCAGAGGAGCTGCGAGTACATACTCTGGTAGGAGTCCGGGCAAAGAACGGTCTCGTTGGGGCTGGTGTAGTTGGTGTAAGGGTCGTAGGGTCTGTCCTTGAAATACGAGCTTTTGTAGTAGCTGGTCAGAACCGGACGCGCCACGATCCCACCGGGGGTTTTCGCTTCTGATTTTATGAACATAAGGTACATTCCTTTGCCCTTCTCTAACCCGGGGACGAACTGGCTCATCACCGGCATCAGCAGGCTGTACAGAAGACTCCTCCGGCCTAGCTCATCTTCGATCGTTGGCATCAGCTTCCTCTCTCCTCCTGATGTCCCAGAACTGCCACCAACAACAACAACAAACAAAAGCCATGAACAAAAGCATACTTTTTTCCATCATGCCATGTGCACAGAGAAACAGAACTAAACATGACCCGTGTTGAAAAAGAAAATAAATAAATTATCCATTGGTTTGTTTTTGTTTTGTTGGAATTAGGCCGCCCCTCGTCAAGGTAGTTTATCAGGTCTTAAAAGTTTCAAACTTGGTTGTTCGTGCTTATATGGACACCAACCAATCAATTACTGCCAACACATTAAAATATAGTTTATAGTAAAATAAAGTTTTATTTTTTTGGTTTTGTTTTTTCGATCACCGCAACCAACCTCCTCCTTCTTCCTCGTGGTTGCGGCACAACAATGGTGTTGGGAGTTTTGTTTTTAATGATGGTGTCTTACCTAGTGAGGAATTCGGAAATGGGTTCGGAGCAAAGGATTGGAGAGGTGTCGCCATTGGCGATGCGGTTGATGTCGGGTTGGATGTCCTCGTAGGATATGACAGGCAGGAGTTTCTTGAAGGTTTCGCGGTCGGTGGCGCCACCGTGGAGGCCGTGTCTCTTGAGATACTCCACGTTTGCATTTTTGGCGAGGATTTCGGAGAGGACCTTCTTCTGAACTTGGTCAGCGTTCTCCGTCACGTCCTCTATGAACTCCAGGGTTTTCTTGTTTTGTTCCACAAGGTTGTACCCTCTCGGTGCCTCAGGCATGGTGTGTGTTTTTTGTGTGAGTGTGTGTGTTTTCGGAAGGAGAAAACTAAACAAAACAACACAGGAGTTTGGTGTGTAAGAGAGAGAGAGAGCAAGAGAGAGGAAAACAATGACTCTAATAGTAAATAGAAACTCTCGTTAGGAAGGAGCTTGCTAGGAAATGGTGTGGTGTGTTGTGCTGTGTTGTGTTGTGTTGGGCGTGACTTGAAAAGATGAGAGAAAGTGGGTATATATAGAGAGAGGCACATGTCAAGCTGGGTTTGCTTCAGATTAGGAGGGGCAGGATGGTAAATCAATCCAACCATGGAGGGAGGGTACAATGGGGAATGTGTGCCGTTTTGTGTCACTTTTTGTTTTTCCCTTTTTTCTTCTACTATATATCTAAACATTTAGAATATTTAATTTATTAATTTATACATCATGACAAAGCATACAACAATATTACAACTTCCATGCATTTATGGTCATGTAATTAATTAAGTGAGCGAGCTTCTCATGCCACGATGGCGAGGACAAGGAGGGAGAGGATTTTGATGTGGCTTGTTAGGAAAAAAAGAAAAAAAAAAAAAAGAAACGTGAAATGAGAAGGCATAAAAACACAATTTCGATTGGAAATGACTTGGCATATTATTTGAGCATGAGTGAATGAATACCATGCATCACCGCTTTTTAAAGAGATTGAATGGAATCCATGTGCAACATAGTATATATAAATGGAATGCTTATGGAATCACTTTGAAATGCTTTGCGGTTGTTGTCAAAGTGCTTAATTAGTAGTAGTAGATTGGTAGTCCATATCTTAAAGAGGGGCATAAGATCAAATAATGTGGAATAAAGACAAGCCTATATCCCATTATCCCTTTGTCTCGTTTTGGATTGGCCAACCCAAATCCATCTCATTATTTTCTTTGGTTTCACCAAAATCCCACGCACCATTGTGTCAAAATATCATACTTTTTTTTCCCATTTTTCTCACCATGCTTAAATATTTTAGATTTTAAAAATTAAAATAAATAAACCCCCTTTGGGGAGTGGTGCAAGCAAAATGCGAAATTCGCACTTGTCGTACAAGAAAAACGGCGTTGGGGAGGGAACAAGACTAATTAAATAATTAACCGGCAACATCCGGTAAACACGGTGTTTAATTAAGCAAACCCATGACCTCGCGCGCTTGGAGTGCGGAGGGGGATGTCCAACAAAATACCGGCAGGCACTTACTTAAGTGGCTGAGTTACTTGCGATTGCCGGTAACAAAAAAATAACGGCGTTCCTCGAGTTTCCCGCGATATTCCCTAGTCAAAGTTCGCGAGTACTTGGGTTCGGAGAGTGAAAGACGGGAAGGTATATTGTGTGAGTGGTTGTACGGTACACTGGTGGGGTTTCTTGTTCGAGAGTACAACAAAAGGGTTCGCCAGCTGGATTCCAAACTTGGTAGGTTGACACGTGTATATTTTTTTTATAACTATTTTAGTTTATTTATCTTCAAATCATACTACTACTAACTAAAAATTAATAAGAAAAAACAACATGTAGGATCTAGATATTTATTTAATAATATTATGATGATAAAAATAATTAATAAATGAAGTTCTTTATGACGAGCTTAATCTTTCATTTCATAATTAAATGAAGTTTCTAATGTCTTCTTCATATAGTTCTTTTATTTCATTTTTTAACATGTTTCTAAGTTATTACTCCATAAAATAAAAGGTAAAGTACAATGTACAGTAATATTCTCTCTTAAAAGGTAAAAAAAAAAAAAAAATACTATACATTGATCCACATTACTTTATATATGCCTCTGGTGAATGGTTATAAAAAAAATTACTTTTATGATTTTATTTTTCTTTGTATAACTTTTAATTAATGTCACTTTCAGCTACTTTGGAATATCATTCCCAAAGTTGATATATACTAGTATTTTAAAACTCGGTATTTGCGTCAGGAGATAAGCTATTACGAAAATATCTGTTCACATTCAAATAAAATAAATATTAGTAGTATATTAGATTATTAAGGGTGAAAAAATATTTTTTTTAAATATAAAAAAGACAATGTAATTTAAGTGTTTATCAAAAAGAGGAAAATGTTAATATTTATAAAAGAAAGATAACAATAAGTATTCCTTCTATTATGAAATGTATGTTTGTATGGAAAACAAAAACTGTTATTCGTACTCAATTAACTATATAACTTCATTTCCTACTCATAAAAAAAAAAATTAACTATATAACTATATTTATCTTATATTTGTAAGCATTAGAAGCTTTAGTATATCTATCAAAAAAACAAAGAAACTTTAGTATAATTAACGGATATATTGATACTTTTGCTTAAGTGCTATTTATGACAATTTCTATACTCTACATACATCATCTATATCCGAAGCATTTTCTAGAAATACACTATTAAAAACGAGAGGGGCTGGACAGCATATTAATTATAAGGTGTCATTTGATCTCGCAAATGCAGAAATAGTAATTATAAGAAGATAAGTATTTTTTACATAAATAGAAATTAGAGAAAATGGATAAATGACCTTGTGAAATAACAAGCTCTAAGTAGGAGAATTTAAAACTGATGAATTATAATATCTTCAAATTTGTCACGTAACTGTATTTTAATATACACCGTAGTATGTAAATGTATAGTCATAAAAGGAAAATGTGTGTACGGTTTAGTTTTTCTTAAGAAAGAACACTTTAAAGTATAAAGTATATTTAAAATTATTAATTAGAAAAAATAAAAAAAATAGAATTTTGATAACTTAATTATTTATTATATATGAATATATTTTTATCATAATCCTTCTTGAATACATTTTATCTCATAATTAAATTACATTCATCACTTTTGAAGAGTCCTATAATTCACATTGCACGAACTCATGATAAAGAGAGAAATTGGAGTTTAGATAAGGTTGTGGAGAAATTTAATTTTGATGAGGATTTGCTTGAATGTGAATTGTGTATTTGGTGGTCTAACTATAGTTAACCTAACATGTGATAGAGGCAGACAAAACTGAAAAAATTGTACCAAAGATTGTCGTATATATATATACGATGCTATTACTTACTCTATATATCACTATCATATATAACTAAGGTAATTGTTTGTAATTTTTTTTTTAACGAGATAATTAAATAACATTTTATAAATTTTTAAAATATTATCTCTCCCCTCCCTTCCTACTTTCTCTCCCTTTTAATTTTTCACTTCTAATTTTCTAAGTATTAATTTCTTCCGATTTGAATGAACTCAATGAAGTTTGACTTTAACATTATTTTTGGTGTATAAAGCATGCAGCAATAAAAATCAAACCATCTACTCCAACTTGACCACTAGCTAGGCCAACTTTAGTAGCCAGTGAGTTTTAAAACTTTTAATTTTTAGATAAAACTAATTTAAGTAAAATTATATTTTGAAATGAAATAATATATAGTACTGTTTCTTTCTGTGATTCGGAAAAGCCAGGGTTGTTATATATAATTGTGTATGTATTAGCAACATTTTTCAAAAATTCATATTTATATAACAAAGTTATATTATTAGTTTACATAATACTTTTTTTATTTTCTAATCTATTTAATTTATCTTATCTCCTATTTATGTTTACTTCATTGTCTTATCCTTATTCTTTGTAAAAATTTGCCTTCTTCAAATTGTGAAGCAAAAAATGTTATATATATATATATATATGAGAGAAAACCTTAATTGCTAAGCTTCCCTGGAATTCAAATTCATTATTTCTTCTTCCTTCCACTTGTGCTGCGTTATAAAGGAGACAGCAGATACTGACAAAAAGAGGAATCAAGAAAAAAAAGAAGAAGGAAGGGACATTATTATTGTTTTGATGCAAAATGTAATGTAATTGCATTGTTCATTTAATATGAAAATTGAGAAGATAAATTATCTAACTAACAATTTAATTATATAACTATTTAATTTAGTTTACATATTTCTTGATAACTAAATAAAATAGAATCCATTTTATATAATTTGAAGGAGCTGGTTGAGTGAAATAAGAGAACACGCACAAAATGATAAATTCAAAATTTGAGTCTCTACTTATCTTTTGGGAAATGAGATAAGTATTTTGAGTTTGCAAACTTGTTTTGTCTTAGATTAAATATTGTCCCTTTTTTTTTTTCTAAATTTTAACAAAATATTTTTAGCATTGATATGCATATACATATATTTTGTATTTATTTATTTTTCATGTAAGGGTTTGGCACCCTTTATCCTCTATCTATATCATCCTTATTTGCTTATAAACAAAAACAAAAAACAAAAAAGAGATGAATTTTATTTGAATCAACATAAAAGAGATTCTTTATAAAGCCTAATATCATTAAATATAAGCTTGTCTTCTTGAAAGATATCTAGTATATATACTGTCTTGTAGTCATATCTGACTAAGCATTACGTGATGATCTGTTTTTTTTTTTTTTTTTTTTTGCTTTGAATTTAGTATTTGTTTTCGTGAAATAGCATGATGACTTAATTACCAGGAAAAGTGCCGACCATTAGGTATATTAAAAAAGCAAAGTCAAAAATATAATTCATACGAAAAGTCATACAATACTTGAATTTGAATTCTTAGTCTTCTGTATATGTAAGTATGTCTGCTGTTTTACTTTAAGAAGCAACACTAAGTATATAGTTGGCAAGCCACACACACAAAAAAAGAAATCTTCAATTTTCTTCCTTCAAAAATATCAAACTAAATTCAAAAAAGAAAAAGAAAAAACACTATTTTCTTGTGGGGGGTCAATAATTTTTGCCTATTCATCCACACCCCCAACCCTTCCACAAAAAGCAAAAGTAGGAAGAAAAAACCTATGTTCAAAGACCTCATAATTAAGCAATTCCAACAATGATAGTGCTTGATTGACAAAAGTCATTGATTCAAGTTGAATAAAATGAAATGTATTGGAAGAATTCCTTCTCTAAAGTTTATGATATCTCCTAGCTGTTATATCAAATAATAATAATCATAGTTTTTTTTTTTCTCAATTATATTCTACTAAAGTTGTTGTATACTTAAAATTTGAATTCGAGACTATTATACAAATATAAAATTTAAAAAAATATAAAAAAAATTAAATTTTTTTTTCATTTTTTGTGATGGTTTCTCTCATTAGTTATCATTTAAAAAAAAATTGCAAAAAAAATGAATGTGTGTATAATTTTATTTATGCTTAAAAAATATACAAATATTTGTGATCATGAAGCATAATACGTATCACCTATGAAATAAATAAGTGACGATATGAAGCATAACGCGATATTTAAGGCCTAACGATATTTTATAATTATGTCGCATAATGTGGATCTTAAAAATCACGATGAGTCATTTTCTAACAAAACCAAAATTAAAACGTAAGCCATAAGATAACAAATCATATTTTTTTTGTTTTATATTTATGTGCAATATTGGTATAACAAGTAAATATGAGTCGTCAAATCAAATTTATTGTCAAGATCAAATGGAAAATTTTATAATTTATTAGTAATATTTACTAGTTAGAAATGACCACTCAGTGCGCCGGCCATAGACGAAAAATTTATATTTTATTAATGTTTTTGTTTTGAAAATTTTCCAAGCCAAATTGTGCCATTTGGATGACAAATCATTTATGACCATTATTAGAGTTGAATTTTGGTGAATAATTAATATACTTTTGAAAAAACTATATGATGCTAACAATTCAAGACAATATTAAAATGTTATAAGTTAATGAATGATTTATTTTAATTTTTTTTATATGTAAAAATCTAATACAATATTATGAGAAATTTATATCACTTATCCATTCTATTTAACCTACTTAATAATGAATTTAGTTCAATTGATTAGTTGGGATGAATGTAAATTTTCTAATACCTGAATTCAATTATTATGATAAAAAAAAAATGTCATCAACAAAATTGGATTTAACAGAAGATATGCTAGTCTCTAACGAATATTTAAATTCTAGCTGATATAAATGCTCACATATTTATTAACTTATGACACTTCAAAAAATAAGATTGCCTATACCCTATGAAAGCAAATATTGAAAAATGCTAACTTCATTAATCAAGCTTAATAATACTAACACTTAATAAATTCAAGTCATTTTTATCATACATATAAATAGATAGATCAGAGATAGTAATAAGCAAGAAGTTTATATTCCTATGAATGACAAAGAAATTAATGCGGTTAATTAATGCCTAACAAATCTAGTTAAAAACTCAAAATCAAAATGGAAGATATATATGTCGGTATGATTACTTTGCCTAGTATCCGGGGTCCCAAGAAGAGTAAAAGAATCTGCATGATAATGACACACAACACAAGCGTATCGTATCGTATCTCATCTTAAGAAAAATGGAAACATAATTAACCATACACACATGTGGGTGATTGATCGATCGAGGATTAAGTAATTAAGTAACTCACTCATGAACGAACCTCGATTATTAGTATTAATTTCTCCTCAAATTCGGTACCTAACATATCCTTTCAGAAGAAGAGTTTAATTAATTAACTGTTATATATTAAGTAGAGTCAACCACACCACACTTTATATGCTTCACGCACACACACTACATTAATGTCCTATGTAGACAACATGTAAGTTAATTTGACTATTTCTTTCTAATTGTCTCTTAGGATTAAAATTTGAAGAATTAGACATTATATATTTATAATGATAATTTATTTAACAAGTCACATGTTTAATTTTGTGAAAAAACTTTTTGAATCAACACTTAACATATTAATCTTTGACCTAGTGATAAAAAGATCATACTCGTGGTTGGACAATTAAAAGAAAACATTATAGTTTTTTCTTGTTCTCACAAGTGGAATTCGTCGTCTTCTACTTTTGAAATCTAGCTATGATCTTGAGTTCAACTACACATGCACTTGCATAATACTAATAATTTGACCTTTTCTTTGTTGGAAATGATTTTGCTCGTGTATATACACTACACATGTAGTACGTACGAAACACTTGCCCCAAATTTCTTGCTTGAAAGTAGAGAAAAAATAATATATTTTAATTATATTCGCATGTATTGACCACTTCCATTCCACTACTCTCAAGTTGCAACTCAGCCATATTCGAATAAGCCAAAAGAAATACTATAATATAAGATAATATTACGAAATATTTATTTATTTATTTTATAAATCAAATATGGCTTCGATGAATTTAATGAAGTATATATATAGTATGATATCTGGTTTTGACATTGAGGCTAGAATCCGGAAAGTTCATTCGAAGCTGTCAACTTTTTTTTTTATTAGCTAGTTGGCAAGAATCAATCTCTTGAATTCTCCACTTCCAGTGTATCTGCTGAGAGAAAAAAAAAATGCATTTTCTTTTTCGAATAGTTTTTTATTCTCTAAATTTTTTTTAATAATGTTATGTTTCTAATAAAATTTAACAACATTTTTTTTTCATATGAGACTCTAAATAAGTGATATGATAAAAGAATAAATATGTAGAAACTTTCATAAGATTTTCTATCCAAATATCACTGCTCAACTCTGTTTATATTTGAACAACAAAGTGCAACTTCTGAAAAAAAAGAGAGAGAGAGAGTTAGTAACAAAAAATCATATGTCAACAAATAGTCATTAAAAATTTGGTGACTCAATAATATTAGTGATAGAAACAATAATTGGTTTCCACACTAGTAATTCAATCTTTTGTACTGATAACAACTTGATTATTACATGCCAAAAGAATGAGATCAATTATTATACATTCAAAATGTGATTTATTGTAGGGAGTAGAGTTCTTTAATTTTAAACCATAAATCGTGGCCAATGGAGTGTGAAATTAAATTGGATAAAAAAGGAGCTTGATCGATCGATCGATGTGTTCTAACAAAAAGAAATTATAAAGAAGTGACGCAAAAAAGAGGATCTGTTTTTAAGATAGGAAAAATCAAATCAACTAAAATGAACAAAAGTCAATGTTCTGCGATCCCCGAGAACAATAGATAATCCACAGTTTGCCACGTCAGCATATCACCACCGAAAGTGATACTCTGCATATCCTATATCAATCTCCACATACCCTAAAATCAAGAGGCAGTGTACTAGTACAAATAAGGAGAGATTCTTATATGCAGTAATTTTTTTTTCATATCATTTAATGAATATTACTTTAATTTTTTTTTTGTTTTATCTCCAACTAACTAAAATAAACAGTAAGATATATTTAACGAACAAAATTATGTTTAATTTTCATTTTGTATATAAAAAAATTAGATCAACGACAATTACACGTAAAAAACAAAAACAAGTGGATTATGAAATATATACATGTGGTATCTTATATCTTACCTAATAAAAAAGAAGAAAATAGTAACCATAGATTTGTTTAGTCTGTGTTTGATTATCTATAAAATATTTAAATTGTGAATATAAAGTTATTTTTAAATTGAAAACATAAGTCTTTTATTAAATATTTTAGGTTTACATCATTGGATTTAAAGTTTTTCTAATGCCATTATTAAGTAAATCTTATCGATTTTTCTTAAGTGACGCAAAAATAATAAAATATTCATATATTATGTCGTAATGATATCTTGAAAAATAATTTAAAACGAAAATCAGTTAGAAAATGAATTGAGAAAAGTAGAAGCCGAAAGTCTTTGGATTTTCCAACTTGTCGCGAACTTCCTAATTCCCGGGATTATACATTCGTATTCTCAAATTACATTCCAAATGTAAACTATGCTTTATTATTTTATATTATATGCTATATATTATTATAATTTATAATAATAATAATAATAAATTGGAGAATGATGAATAGAGAAATAATTGAATAAGAACTTCAACTCACGATGTCTTCATATTTGCTCAAAGCACTCATCAATGCACGTGTCTCACACCCTATGACTCTCAAAAGTCAGAGGTCAAATCCCTGACCGGTAATATGATCAAATGGCTATGATCCTTGCAAATATATTAGAAAAATGTTATATATATTACTAAAAAAAATGAAAATTTAAGTGGGTCCAATGCTACTTAATGGGTGGAGTCATTCAGATAACTTTTTGTAAGATTTTTTTTAAAAGTAAATAAATATTTTTCTTATTATAATATAATATTCATATAAGTTATATTTGTTAATCAACTAATTTAAAATTCAATATTAAATTTTGAATTTTGAATAACTTATAATTAATATAAATAATAATTTATATTTCTTGATAAAGTGATTCAAGATTCGAATCATAATCTTAAATATAAAATAAAATTGTATGATTATTATAAGTTGTATAAATTTATCATGATTAACTTAGCGGAGAATTTGATTTATTGTGATTTTACTAATGTGAATCATATTTTTTAACATTATAATTTCTTTTATGAAACTCCCAAAACTAAATAAATCAAACATAAGCTTTATATTATTTCAAGATTGTAACTGTTTTTTTAATAGTTTAGGGTTTATAATTTAAGGAGTATGGTAAGCGGGTGCACCAAGGTAGCAGGTAGGCCCGCACCCAAGTGGGAGGACGCATTGTGCTTTGTGGCGTTGTGAGGGTTTTGGGGAATGTCATCTGAGTTATTAGTGTGTGTGTGTGTGTGTTTATGTGTAAGTGTGGGAGACAGAGACAGTAATGCAAATCTTTGACCGTTGACTTTTCACATTAGATATTTATACTTTTATTAAAATTTATCCAGTTTTTATTGTGATGATCCATTTAACATCTCGAGAAAAAAAATGCTGAGATCTAACATGTTAGATTGGGATTAAATTATGTGAATGGAAATATGGTGATGTTTTTATAATGCCCCTAATTGGCCTGATCCTCTCCACTGTGTGTGTCTCCCATTACCCAATTTGCCACTATTGGTGCCTTTGCTTGTTATCTAGAATATTGTATATTGAATTGTGTACACAGCCATTGCATAATTGGATGTTTCATCTGCAAAAGGGGAAGGAAAAACCATTAGTTTATTGCATTCTCCCCTCTTTTTCTGGTCAAAATATCAATTTTATATGTCAATCTTTGGACCCCTCCCTCACCGGATTTTCCTTACTAGGGCACTAGGCTGGGGTTACTAGATGTCAAAAACCAATGTGAGATTGAGTGAGCTAAAAGGATTTGGTGGGAGAGGAAATTAAGAAAGTTGCTTTGAAATTACAAACATATCTTTATCTAATTAAAACATAGCTTTTTTAATGACATAACATGTATTTTTTTTCTATGTTTTATTTGAGCGAACAATCATAAAATTATGGGATATCGTTTAATCTATTTGATCAAATTAAAAACTAATCATGTTTGTAATGTGTGATTATCGTTAATTCAAAAAAATTTCACACATATGATAAGAATTAAATACACATTCTATCACATGCAAATGTAAAAATATTTTAAAGTTTAAACCATTGTGTCAATCTTTGATTTACATGTATGTTTTATACATAACATATTTCTTAAATGTGTTATTAGAAGCTCGATTTGGTCCCTTATTTTATTTATTTTGTTTAGTAGTTTGGTTATTTATCTTTTCAAAAGTTTATTTTAGTCCTTTATATTTTAAAAAATATTCAAATTTTGTTAGTGTTAACTTAACATTGTTAATATAGTTTCTCTCAATAACTCCATATACTAGAAGTATAACCTCATTTTTTACCATTGTATCCCCATCTTTGATAATAACCATTTCTCACTGGACCAGTACTTCTTAGTGCTCTCTATTATTCACAAAAAGTTATTTATGTACATGATCTAACATTTATAGACCTCACTAAAATACAAACTTTCACTCAAGAAGTTTAGTCCCTTCTGTGACACATAAAATTGTTGACAACATTATGAGTCGATGTCATAAATGATTTCTACAATACAAAATTGTTAAATACTATTTTGAACATTTTTTATAACACAAATGATCAAAATAAAATTTTTAAAAGATAATGGACCAAATTGAACAAAATAAAGGAGATAAAAGACAAAAAAAAAAAAAAATTTCATTTGGCTACTAAAAAAAGATTAGTTTTTTTAATTAATTGGATTTAGTTTCTAACTCATTCGTACAAAAAAAAAAAAAAAAAAAAAAAAAACACAACCTTTTTCAAGAAGTGATGCATTTAAATACTATTTTAAGGAGATGATAAGTTGGCACATAATGATTCTAGATAGGATCTTGAAAGTTCTAGCAAGAATCATTTGTATCTTCATCAAATTGGGTTTGTCTTCTTGTACTACAAAAGGCCATAACCCCTTTTATTGGAATTCAAATGGAAGAGTATCCAAAAGCAAAAAACAGGGCAATTAATGGCATTGGCATACATATCCTAATGAGATAATGATCATCAGTGAGCACAAATGAGAACAAGATTGTTAAGTCAATAGAAAGAGATTACACTTTTGATTACGTAAAACCATTACTAGTAAACATAAAACATGGTTCGATAATGTCCAAATTGACAGTGATTGCGTGTAGGATGTTTAAATAACAAAGTACAAGCACAATGCCAATGCATGCACAATAAGAGAGGACATATAATTGTGCTGCTAACAACAAAACAAACTATATCCTATTGGACATGATAATACGGCATCTCTGCAGTGTCCTTTTATGTTGAAACCAGGGCAATTTCAATAAAAATGGCAAGAATATGAGAGTTACTAAAGTACTATGATAATTGAGGCCATGTATACAAGTAACTAGGTACTAAGGTACAAGGAATAATAATAATAATAATAAGTCACATCTCTCAAGTAACTTAAGATAGGGATAATTATACTAATATTCTTGTGTACGTATTAATTTATGTTTGTACAATTTGGGTCAAAGTTTTACTAATTTTCATACAAGTCTCGGTTGGTGAGAATGAGATGCAGCAAAGATATTAGTTTAATTTGGAGCACCAATGGGGGGACAGAAATAGTAGCATTTGTTTAATCACTAAGATATAGTATTTACTTTAATGACATGATTGATGTAATTTAGTTAATTTTTTTCTTATCCTACTTTACTGCGTGTAATGTATCCTCTGCGATTTTGTGTAAGCATAAAAGGTTACATAGCTGATGCATGAAATTATGTAGAAAAACCTTTTAGAAGTACCATTATGTCCCAGATTAATGCTGGAGTAATAATTAAGTACTAGGGTAAGCGTTTTTTTTTTTTTTTTTCAAAATGTTCATACCAGTAGTGGCTCGAGGAACTAAAAAGTAAAAAGACTAATTGAGTTTTACAATATAGTTACAGCCAAAATCCAGCATATAGTTTCATTGGTAATGCTAATTGATGATTAAAGATGTGTGAACATCTTCCTAAGGCATGATTAACTTTATGAAACCAATTATGTGGTCCCTAATATCATGCTTCCAGTTAGGGGTAACAAGGGAGAAAAATTGTCAGTGGCAGCACTAACATGGAGGAACATTTGAATGAATCCATAATGAAAATCATCACCATCATCACCCCGTCGTTAAGCTAGGATTGCCTAAAAATTTGGATAAAACTAACTTAGCATAATTAAGTAAAGTACATACTTTCTGACTCAATGTTAATTGGCTCTTAGAGATCCAGAGGGAAGTAAAAAAAATTAAAGTATTTGTTGATCACATGGCACCTTTTTGCTTGGGATATAACATAGTCAAGGTAAAAAGGTGATTTTATTTTATTTATTTATTAGTTTTCTGTAGACATCAAAAGGGCATTGAATTAAATCTTGTAAATTTGATTACTTTTTTTTTTTTAGCATGGAATAATTAATTCTGAATTCAGAATTAATTTTAAATAATTTTTAACATGTTTAAGGTTTACATTAAATCCAATAATTTATGTTAGAATTTTATTTTAAAATCAATTCTAAATAAAATTATCCAAAAATAATTAAAATCAATTTTATTAAGAAGAATTTTCTCGATCCTCGTCTAGACACATAGTTTATGATGAGACAGAAAAAGATGATGGTGTGTGAAATGGTATATTTTGAATTAGGTCTGCTACAAATTCATGCAATGATGGCTTTAAAGACCCTTGAACTGCTACTACTTCAGCATCCCCACCTTGTTGCATTATTGCATGAATCTTTTTTATCTTCTTTCAGATGAAAAAGTAACAGAATGATGAGTATTTTTTTTTTAATTAAACAAAAAAAAAAAAACACATGTTGAAAGCAGGAAAAATATGACATTCTAGGCAACTAACTAAACACTTTGAGGGGTTCTTGTTCTTGTATTACTAACGCCATAAACTCTTTAATCAATCAAAAGTGTGGTCCTAGCTACTGTGCTGTCCATATTCTAAGTGACTTCAACAGTACTCAAACGTGGTGATTTGAGACTCTCAATGTAGGAATTAGTCAAAAGAGTAACACTCCTATATAAATCAACACAAAACCCCAAATCTTAAAATTTTTATCTTTTTGGTTTACACAGTTTGGCATACCTTTATAATACACATGTTAGGCTATAATGCATTCACTGTGATTAGTTTAATGCCTTTGAAATGATGGTTTTTCCTTTTCATTTGTTTATAGCTTAGTTAAGTTTGAGGTATGAAAAAGTGTAGTACAACAACATAGTCCTCCACCAAATATCAGCACCACATTTTTTGATTTTTAAATGTTGGTACAAGTTATAATACATTAATACTTATGATAGTGTATGTTTGATTTAACATTAAAAAAAATTCTAAACCATGAGTCCAAAGTTTTAAATTTTTATTTTTCACTCTATGTACATTGAAATGTATGTTTGTTCAAATAGCTTGAACTCTAGCTAGTTCATTTTCCACTGCACTTTTTTTCTTTTTAACCTTTCTCACCGACACACACATGGCCATTAGCATCATTTGACCGACTACAAGATATCATCATAATATGCTGCGAGATGAAAGTGATAACACTTTGTATATATCTACGCAAAGGGGTCAGTACAATGCTTGTACCTCCACCAGGACGTGTCCTTGCATGCTTCAAGTTTAAAAGAAAATTTAAATAAAATAAAAATCAAAAGAAAAAAGGGGGAAAGAAAGAAAGAAAACAAGCTAAAAGACAAAAGTTAAAAAAGAATGAAAAGGAAAGGAAAAAAAAAAAAGCAAAGAAAAGGAATATTTGTATAAAGTTGATCATCTAGCTCAATGGTTGATAAGTATTATGATACCTTGTCCACCACTTCATGCAACAAATAGATAACGCAGTACACCATTACTACAAAAGCAGAATTTGCTGTCCAATTCTGATTTCAGCAACTAACTGTCAATCACATTGTATTTACACAATTGCCAGTGCAATATTCTATATTCTTCCTTGAGAAAAAATTTCAAGCTTCATGGACAACATTATTATTGGGAAGTATCAAAGTCCTTATCAATACATAAGATGTAAGCCATATGAATAAAACCGTTTGCCAATAATTTTGTACTTTAAAATACGTTCTATTTTCCCACCACTCTATATATCTATGCTTTTACTTTTTGATGTCTCATACCACGATGCTAGAGAAACTTTAACGTTTTAGTTCATTCATGATTCATGGCTAGTAATCAATGATCATGGAGGTTGATATATTGAGGCCTTCACCCTCCACTCCACTCCACTCACTGTTGAAGCCATCTTGTCGGTCAAATGTGACCAAAATAATAAGGATTGTGTTCATAAATGGCTATGCAGATTAATCCCTATGCTACTAGAAGAATCCAGATATATTGAACAATGTATTGGAAGCAGGAAGGAATAGGCTTATGTGTAGTATTTCTAATGCAACACATCACTTCACAAAATCATACTTTTTTTCTAAAGGAAAATGATTTAAATCACATTGCACACCTTTCACTTTCTTACTTTTGACTCCTGTTATTTATCTACACACAAGTTTTTTTTTTTTCTTGAAGTAATGACATACACGTATTATCACACTCAAAATGACTGACATGACAAGAAAACACTAATACATATTAAAATTACAGAAGTTCAAAGAAGGGATTACTTCATTTTTCTGTTTTTCTTTCTCTAATCATTGACAAGGATACAGTGTATAAGCTATGACAGCATTGACAAGACCTTATTCAGTTTATAATGCATCCTAAGGAACACAAATAAGAAAAAGAGAAGAAAAGGCTCATTTTATTTAGGCTATGAAATTGCATAAAGTAGTAGGCATCAAGTCAAAATAGGTTTACAATGAATACAAAACAGTACAGGACATGGCATCTTGCTTAAAACAAAAACAAAGTAAATATGACAAAAGAGGAGGATGTTACAGCGTAAATATCTGTGGAACATTATGTACTCATTAATTTAAAACATGAAATAATTAATCTTCATTTGACAAGAACAAAGAATAGAGAGAGAAGTTAACGTAGCCAGCCAAGTGAAAACACTAATCAGTTAAAACCAGAAATTGAAGTTCATGCAAGTTGCATCATAATTCACTAGTATTCAAACATGGTCAGTGAAAGTGAGAACAACCTCTGTTAAAGGTGAAATAAAATATAGAAAATAATTATTATAAGAAAGGATTGAGGAGACAGAATCTAATTGATCTATTTATCTTCTAGCTGGAATCAGCTTTCTAGAACTTAGTGTCAACCAATGGCAACGATCAAACATAAATAATCCCTCCAAGATTTTCATAACCAGGGGGGTGGGAGCTTAGATTATAATGATTCATGTCAGGTGTTGAGGCATATGACTCCATGTCGTTATAGAGATAAATTATAATATGAAAACATAAATGCAAGGGGTTGATTAGTGAGTAGTGGCCACGAGGCTTTATGAGAAAAACAAACACCTTATTAGGCATCCTTCCAAATTTGGGAAATTGAGAGCAAGGTGCATTTAATAAAACCATGATTGGCTATTTTATTTTTCGGTTTTTTTTCTAAATTCTTTGGCCCCTAATAAAGAAGAACCAATCAAATGGGTGACTTGGTTGAGGCCACAAATCACATGGCAGAACCAATAAAATGAGTTTGTCGGCTACTTTTCAGGGCTAGGATTGGAAGGCTAGTGATAATATCACTGTGAGCAAGGCACAAACATTTTGATTATGCTCTACCATGTAGCAGAGGATAAACATTACTAATCCAAAAGTTGGAAAGCATAGATTGACAAGATGAATCAAAAGAAAAGAGACAATGTGATTAGGAAACTAGCTAGGCTTAGGTGAGTGGTTCTGTGATTCCAAAGCAACGATGTTTATTGCAAAGCACGAAGTTTACTACTACTTAGTACTAATAATTATCCTTTTTTGGCTTCCCTCATGCTCAATTAGATGCATTATCATCATCAATGTACTAAAGTGATTAAGAACCCATGAAGCAAGTTCATGTCAAATCCTCTTCAACTGGCTTAGCTTAAAAACCTTTCAGCCCATCGTTTCGTGTCGCCCCACAGGTTAGCTTGTGGGGCCATGAAAGGCGAATGCACTCTTGACCTCAAGTACGCTACAAAAGTATCTCTCTTTTAGATGATGATTGCAGTCATATGGGAGTACTGTGGAGTAGTAGTAGTAGTAGGGGCATGCTTTCCTCACCCTCTAAGTTCCATCTTTCTTGTGTGTGTGTGTGTGTCCCTTTTTGCCTTTTGAGTTTGTTTTTTGGGGGAAAGAATAGTGGGACTAACAAAGAAGATAAATATTGGGATAATAAAGAGAGAGAGTGCTTAAGACCATGTAAGGTGGGGAACACATTCATATAGACGTTGAAATTGAAAATAAATTGATGTTCATAGGATACTAGCCTGCATTAGGCATAAGGAACTGTGTGTGTGTGTGTTCCTTTGCTTTAAATGGGATTTGAGATTACATTGCCCAAATTTTCCAATATAAACAGTTCCAAGAGAGAGAGGTACTTGTACTTGTGGACCATCAAACTTTAAAAGTTTTGATAGTGCTGTGTGATGTGCAGATATAACAACAATGTTTTCCAGAATTGAAATTCTCTAGTGTGGAAAATTAGGGGGGGAGGGGTTAGGAAAGCTAGCTGGTCCCATTAGCAAATGAATCTAAAAAGAGAGAAAATAAAAGAGTGGTGTGTCTTGTCCCCCTACAATTGAATTTGACCCCCATGAAGAGTGGAAAGGGAGTTACATAATTATAATGTCTAGTTTAGACCTTGTTGGCCCCCCTTCCATCTCTCTTCCTTGTGGGAAGATGTGGCTGAACATAAGAACAGCTGAGTTTGCCCCCACAAATCCTTTCTTGGATTAAGTCACATTTGGGGTTCCTTCCATGATGGTAGGTAATGGTTACAAGCACCTAGACATTGTTTGTCACTCATGACCTGCACCACTGCCTCATGCCACGTTTTGTTTTAGTTTTTATTTCACAAACAAATGCATAAGAGAAGAAAGTAAACCCTGTCCAGCATTAAGAGTGTGAAGTAGTAGTACATGCAAATACGTGTAAGCATTACCAGTTTCACAACAGGCTTGTCAAGATCTTCCATGGAGAGCATATCACATATGTTTGTTGTAAGCTGAAAAGGATAATTCACTATGTTAGTGTGACAACGATAGTTGAAGCTTTTCAAAGTGATCAAATTTTGGTCTCAGACTATGAGTATTCGAGATAGAAACATGCTACTTGCAGGCTGATATTTGTTGCGACAAAACCACAATCTATGATGGCATCCTTTGACCATGTTGCATTCTTTTGGAAAGAAATTAGGTTTTGAGAATCTCGATAGTCATGAGGCCTATTTTCATTTCGCTGCTTTTTATTCCATAGTGGTGGAAGCAGGTTGACTCTTTAGCCAATTTAGATGCTAATGGCCAACATGAATCTCTGTGCAGCTTTACACATTTGTAAGATCATTGCCTGAATTATCCAAAACAGTTCTTCACTGGAGAAATATAGGGCCGATAATGGAGAAGCATTTTGAATTTTCATCCATTGTTAGTAACTTTCTACACAGTTCAGAAACGATCTGTCACATCATTAATGATAGTTACCAAGATTTCTCACTTCTGGTAAACACTTTAGACTGCTTTTTAAACAATTCACACCATGATTCACTATAGTTGTAATATAAGTGAATCAAACATTAAATCCACAATTCAACAGTAAAAGGGTACACATTTAAGCAAACATTGACTTGTGGGAGAAGGTTTCATTATTCACACAGTGTCTAACAAACTACAAACAGATGCCTAGACTATAAGAGAAGGCTAGAGTTTTCCACTCTCCTAGCAAGTCATTTTCTAGTAGTAAACAAATGCATGCCCTTTGAGAAAAATAAAGACTACCCTGCAATTGGGATGATAATATGTAACACTACTCAAATACCAAAATACTTCCATCCCATGAGCATGAAGCAATAACATTAGGTATAACAGGGTGGAAGGCAACATCTGTGCATGCTTGGTCATGGGCCTTGATTTTCTTCACAACTTTGGATGACTGATAATCATAAATGTAGATAGAACCATCTGAAGAGCCAGAAGCGAGTTTTTTACCATCCAACCTGAAATTGCACTTGATTGGGAACCCGGAGACCACATGGCCCTCATATCGCTTATATTTGTTGAGTCTGTAAGGTGGGGTGGTAGTGAAGATCGCAACATAATTTGCATTTGATTGGGCAACAAAAATTGAATCAAATGGGTGGCGCCTCACACAGGGACATGTATAAGCTTCCACATAAACCTGATTCAGGAGTATAAGTTAATTAAAATCTAAATTTGCAAAGTATAACAAAGTTTACATGTACATACAGTCAAATTGATATTTAGAGATGAATTGCATACTCCAAAATGCATATAAGCTCCAAGAACAAAAAAGATTGCAAGCATCATAGAAATTCCAGCATGTAATATGTAGTGGGTGTGGCTTGAGTTTTGTCACAACTTTAAGATCATTGAAAGTCTTTGGAAGATAAAGATTAAAAAAATGATCTTCTGAACATTAATACTATTACCTAACATTTAACAACCATCAACAATACCTTGAGCAACAAGTTTAAATGAATAAAATGTAATTTAATCTGATATGTAGGCAATGGCAACATAAAATATGTTGCCTACAATATAAACATGAGCATTTCACACCTTTGAACATGCAAGAGTAGTTTTAGCTTACTTATTTCCAGAAGTGAGAAATGTGAACAAAATGATGAATAAAAAGATGCATCAGCTAGAACTATGACTTTATAAGTAGAAAACTTACAGGTTTCTTGAGTAATTTGAATGAAGAAATATGTGTTCATTCTCCATTTTTACTAGGTAACAAAATATTTTCAAGCCCTCCATTTAATCCCAGCGTGTTTCTAAGAATTAATTTCTGAGTAGGGGTGATCATACAATGAACTGTAACAGGTTTAAGCATGATCCCAATCCAACCTGAAACTTGGATGGGGTCATTTTTCTTAGATCCAAACCCAGCCTGACCAAAACCCAATAATGTATGGTCAAGATCAAGTCTACCTGATTGATTGACATCATATATTAAATTTTAACATTATGTATAGTTAAACCATAGAATTGAAGATTTATGACATTAAAACTAAGGATCTTAGTTTTACAATAAATGTTTCAAAAGAAATAATGTCAACATAAATATATTATCATGTTATGCAGAAGGTTATCAATTAAGTTAAGAAACCTTATCATTGATAAATAATTATTATATTAAAAAAAAATACCTTGAGTCCAATTTCAAAAGTCCAAACCTGTTCAAATTAAGTTTAAGTCAGGATAAGTTAGTAGAATGGGAAAGATCTTGAACATCCTTTTGCAAGGAGGATAACCAACAGATCAATTTAATAGTTCAGTTAGCAGGCTCACATTTCTCCTTTAATTCTGTTTCAAATTACAACTGAACTGATTCAGTTGCTAGAGTTTCTCTTACTAAAATAAAAACGTAAGCACTCCCCAACATTCTCCCTTCTTCCTTGCAACACCCTGTTTGTTTCCCTCCCTTTCTCATTTTCCTACATTTTTTACTCTATTTTCCTTTCTTCTTTTTTGAGCAAAAGAATAGACACACACGAACATCACCGGAAGATAGAAATCTCAACTAGGTTGGCACCACTACCAACCTGGCCTCTGCCCAAACACTCCTTACTCAGACATTCTTTTTGAGATTCAGGAGAAAATAAACAGGTTAATGCCCATTTGTATAGGGCAACATAGTTACATGACAAAGCAAAATACAGAACGTGGTTGCAAGGAGCAGGGCTAAAGCAGAATAAATAACCATAGCTCATGGAGTCAGAATGATGTTATGGCTAAAAAGGATTTGAAGAATGTGATAAGAAGGCTGCTATTTGTATTTTGTATTGCCCAGAATCCAGCACAGCACAATCAGACTAAACATGTGGAAATTGACAGACAATTCATAAAAGAGAATATAGATGATGAACTTTTAGGCCATTTGTTCCAACTATGCAACAAGATATCCTCACTAAAGGATCATTCCCACCTAACTTTGAACTTCTTGTAAGTACGATGGGCATCATAGATATCCATGCCAACTTAAGAGGGGTGCCAAAGTCTGTTAAGAATTAATACTTAGGCCTTTTAGGAAGATTATTAGTTGGAATAAAATATGAATCTGCTGATTGTTAGGTAGGCTGTTTTTATACCTTGTTTTGCTCCTTTATTTTTCCTAATATTATGTAGCAAGTTAGCTACCTCTCCTAAAACACCAATTCTGACAATAAATCATACTATGCATGGAAAAATAGTTGATATGAGAATATATATGTTTTCTCTCTAAAACTGCAGCCATCTTAATTTTTTTACGTGATAATGCTCTGTGACAACAACTACAGCCCTATCCACTAGGATGATAATCCTATAGCTTAAAAATTATAGGAGTAACTTTAAATATTAAAATTTCACATTTATTGTGAATACAAAATAATATTAATATTAAAAGCAGCACAACAATGTTAATACATTAAATATTAATTCCATTTTTAGCACAATTTGACTACAGTTGAACCACTAAACCATGAATCAGTCAATTTATCAGCTGGTTTAGAAAATAGAAATGGTAAGCTATAATTTTTACTAGACTATCTGATCATTCTATTCCCTCTAGAATGACTTATTGTTTCAAGAGTTGTAATCAACAATCAGTAATGCTACTTAAGCTAACATTAAGCAAACTACACAGTCATTTAGCAGAAAAATGGTCAACTGTAAAAACATAATATGAAAGATAGTATATAGAATTCTCTCACCTGATTAGACAATGGTACCTCTCTTGACACATCCCAAACAATAATAGCGTTCTCGCTGACATTACTCTGAGATACATCACTAGAAGAAATGAATTCCTTCCCATTCATTGTGAACTCAACATCCAGAATCGGACCTAAATTTCGATTATAATTATGCACTACTTTGCCAGCTCTTACATCCCATAGTTTGATATTGCCCTTTGACCCTCCAGAAAGGAAGAAATTTGAATTGTCTGGATGGAACTTTATAACTCCAACAATTTGATCTTCTCTGAAAACCTGAATCTCCAATCCCTTTTCAACATCGATCAACCTTGATGTGCAATCATATCCACAAGAAAGTAGAAAGTGCCCTTGCCGAGACCATTTCACATCCTTGACTGCTGCATTGTGGAAGTTTAGCACACATGCTTTCTTCTGATTTCTGCTCCATACATTCCATATGCAAACCGTATGATCCATCCCAGCAGATGCAAGGAGGTGAGCTGTAAGCTAACTCTGATGAACAAATAAATACTAGTATACACAACAAGCATATCTCTCTTTCTCTCTTTTTCAAACACACGTACACATACAACACTTTTCAATACATTGATTTCAAATTTAATCTAGCTGTGAACAAATGCTTTATACATTAAAATTAAAATTAAATTAAAATATAATACAATTGCAATACCTTCTATCACTAAGAAACAGTTTAGGAAAACTATTCCTTATTAATAGTATATCACACACATACCAGGGCAACAGTTTGTCAACAAATAGAACTTACCCTGAGTTGATGACCAATGTATAGCATTGACAGCTTTTGTATGCCCATATAGAGTCGCAGATAGCTTTTCAGATATCAGGTTCGGGCTTTGATGACCCTTTGCTTTACTTTTCAACAATGATGAAATATTATGGTGTATATCAGCATCCGAGATACTCCCTAAGTTTATGAACAAGAAGAAGGTCAGAGTCTATCAAAGACAAAATATAGAAGCAAGGGAAAGGATAGAATCATTAAACATGCAGGACATCTATGTCTGAAGAAAGTACCAACAGGAAAAGGTCAGTGTGAGAGGAAATAAAGAAATTTAATTTATGCAAGCTCATCACTCAGCCAGACACTGATTATAACATACAAAAATGCATCTGCTGCATGCTTCAAACTTAAGAAGCTATTTTCTAATTTCTATCGATGTCCTTCCCCACTACATAGATATAGAAGTGAAGAGGACCTTAATTGAGAAGTAGAACTTGAACTACTAGTCATGCCAAGAGATTGTTGCATGAGCTCAGTGCCAGTAGACAACCAATTAAAAGCTCGATAATATTAACATAACTTTAGCACAGATCTCACTACAGACTTTATTATTATTTTTATTTTAATACATTTTGAACTTTTGATTAGTTGCGCCCGGTAATTTGTGAAGGGAAGCTCACTATGGTGGCGCCATAGGCCACAATGGTGTGTTTTTATGGCGGGATTTTGGCTTTCCGGCACAACCATCCACCATTGATAACAGTGGTATAAAAGGGTTTAAGGTTCAAAATATCATCATCCCACTATAGCGTGTATAGAGTCCAGCACTCCGCGCCAGTATTTGGGATTTGACTACTCTAATCTATAATCATAATTCCAAAATTGAACGCCTTTTAACAACTTTAATAAAAGAAATCAAAATTGAACCGAACCCAGTAAATTCCGCGAAATTTGAATGCGAGTGAAGTGAAGTGCCACTGGAACAGTTTCAACGATTACAAAATTGAAAAAAAAAAAAAAAACACAGTTCAATTTGGTTACACAAAAAGGGAGAGAAAATGAGTACCAGAAAGCGTGAACGGAGATGGAACAGGAACGGGGTCAGGAAGAGGGGCAGGGGTGGGACCCATCAATGCGCGCTGTCGTTTAGAAATGTATCTCCCGGGCAAGGGAGCTTGCGGTTCGTGGTCGAATGAAGGTAAAGGAAGGTGTCGTTTTGGCGGGTTAGTGGAAGAGAGTGATACTCTCTGTCGTTTTGGTTCTTCCTCTTCTTCTTCTTTGTCGTCGTCGTCGTCTGAGGCGTTCGAATACGCGTTGCACAGAAGATCCATATCTGCTTCGCGCGCGTTAAATATTCGCTTTCAGTGCACAAATAATGATAATAATCGTCACAGTGATGAGGCTTTGTTAATTACAAGTTCGAAGTTACACTCTTTTTTATTTGATTTTTTTTTTTTATCGGAGGAGTCTCTCACCTGAGATTTATGAACTCTCTGCCACTGCTAAGGACGGACGGCGGAGGGATTCACGGTGGTCTTCGGTAGTAGTCACTGAGAGGTATCAAAATGGACTAGCCCGACCCACACGGGTTACTTTGGTGAGGGAAATGGCTTCCTGCACTTCCCCTTTGGCTTCTTGCACCTCCCCCAAAGACTGAAACAGATCAAACTATCTCTGCAGGAAAATATCAATCCGATCCAGCTAACCACATGTGGGTGAATCAGGGATTTAAAATAAAATTTATTTATTTATCATGAAAAAATTAAAACACGAACGATAAAAAATAAATATTTTATTCTATTATAGATTCAACTGATTTTATTTTTATTTTTATCAAACCTATATATTTAAAACATATTTATCTTTAAGCCTATTTCCTGTATATTATCACGATCTCCGGCCCTTCTCCCTTATTCATTCCACCATTAGATACTGATCACAAAAGATAAGATAAAATTAATTCCTCTGATATATAAAATAATTAATTATGCTATATATCCTTTTAAATTAATTATCTTATCTTTTGAATAACTTATAAAAAAATCTATCTTTTAAAGATTTAGGATTCGAATTTTATAATAACACCACTTGATCATCTCTTGCAAAAACATCTTTTGCATTGTTCTCGTCTCGTTAGGATTCTATTTCAAGCTATGTCAGATGCATTTAGTAGATTCTCTAGCAATGTTTGCTATTAAAAATGCTGAGAAAAAATTCAAACTAGGACACATAAAAGATGCCATAGTTTGTGTCACCATGGCCAAAACGCTAGACCCCGACGTAGATGGCATTGATGAAATCCTAGTCGTGTACAAAATCTACCTTGCGGCATCGAAAAAACATGGCAACGTTGATGCAACAAATTGGTATGAGGTTCTTGGAATAAAAGATGGCTTTGATCAAGACATTGAGAGCATCAAAAAGCAATGCAACAAATTGGTGGAAATGGTGAACCCAACCAAGAACGCTTCGGTTGCAACTCGAGGTGCACTTAGACTCATTTCTAAGGCTTGGAGTAACCTATGTGACCCAAATAAACGAAATGGAGATTTTTTTGGAGTAAATAAAAAGAAGGGATTGTGTGACAATGTCAAAGTTACCAAAAAGGCATGTCCTCGGTGTAGAAAGTGGTGTAAGTTCGAAGTTCCTAAGGTTTCTTCATGCAGTGCACACAAACATGGAGAATGGCTTAAAGCAAAAACGGTTTTGCTAATCACGTGCTCTGGTTGTAGGTGCAAATTTGATCCAATTTCTTGCAAGACTCCAAATTCAAGGTTTTCTCGCGTCAAATAAAGAGAGAAAAGATATTTCATTTTATAGTTAATTTTGTGTTTGTACATTATATAGCTTGATTGTAATATCAAATTGATCAAATATTATTTTTTTTTTCTGAAAAATAGAATGTTTGTTTAGTATTGGACAAAAAATGTCTAACATTATGATTAACTTTATTAACGTGGTCTGAGAATTGTTGATATGCAAATTTTATAATGAAATTGTGTTGAAGATGTATCATGTTGTTAGTATTAATTTGTAATGTTTATGCTAATAGTTTAATTTTTGTTAGGTAAGGGTATGAATGAGAAATCTTAATTGCCACCAATTTATAATGGATCGATAGTTTATAGCAAGTAAGCTCATTTAGTTAAGAGATGTTTGATAACAACCCTTATTTCACTATAGCTTGTAACGTTTTTTTTTTTATTACTAGTTACATTCTAAATGTAGCATTTTGAGCTTATAGCAGGGGTGATGGTGATTGATCAATTTCAGGCTCCTTTTTACAAATTATTTACTAAAATGAAAATGTTTTGAAACTAATTCCTGACATGAAGTTGCTTTAAATTCTGGTTGTCGTTTTTTTATTGGTCTCAAAAAGCTGCTAGAATTTTTTTTTTTTTGAAATAAAAGCTGCAAGAAATTATTATGACTAGTGTTGTGACTCTATATATAAATTAAAATAGTTACATTCAATTAAAACATTTTTAATTCATTAAACACTTTTACTCACATTTTTAATTAATTCAAGTTTTGTTGATTCAGTTACTTTAAATACTAGAAGAAAGAATTTTGTCTTCTACAGTAACCCTATTTAAAAATTCAACAGGACTTCCCCTGGTAGCTTAGTGTACTTTTGATCTATAAAGGGACAAAATATAATTTTAGTATTAAAGTTTAAATGGACTAAATAATGTTTCTTTTGTTTGTTTTTCTACCTCATTACCGTTAGATTATTTCATTTATTTGTCTCTTTGTTTGTTTTTCTACCTCGTTACCGTTAGATTATTACGTGACTTATTAATTAATTCGTGATAATATTTTTTTTAAAATATTATTATTATTTTTAATTTTAGGTTTTAAAATATGTATTTTTTTTAATAATTATAGATTTTAATTTTATTTTAAATAAATAAATAAATATTGTGATGTATAAGTTAATAAATTGCATGACATTTATCCAAAAGACAAATCCCCCTAGATAACGAAAACATTAGAAATGAAGATGAATTAATTTAAACTTTTAAGAACTATAAAATAATATTTTATTATTATTTATATTTCCTTTTTCTTTTTTCTTTTTGGGACATTATAATTAAATATATATTATTTGGTGGATTAATCTCTCACTTTTTTGTTTTAAAAATATTTATATATTTTAATTTTTATGAATTTTTTAAGTTAAATTGTAATTTTGTTTATTAGTTTTTTAAATATATAATTTTGATCTTTTTATTTTAAAATTGACCATTTTAATTCCTTTGATTTTAAAAATTAATAATTTTAATCATCGAATCAATTATTAATTAATAATTATAATTAGTAAAATTATTAAATTAATTATAAAGTTATTAAAAAAATATTAATTATTCAAAGAAGTTAAAAATGATTTTTTAAAAAAATTTTAATATTAAAAATAATTTTTGTATGGTTGAAAATTAACAATTTTTTTTAATGTTAAAAATATTTTTTTTTAATTTTTTATTTGGGTAAAAAAGAGATAAAAATAATCATTTTTTAAAATTAGAGAAATTAGAATTGTTATTTTAAATGTAAACTTTTTTTTTTCAATATAAACATTAAAAACAAAATCCTTTTTTATTAGAGTAAGAAAAACTCACTCACTCACAGCTTGTCAGCTTCTACTCCCGCCCGCAACAGTTACAAAGCCCTTTTTTCCACCGTCATCGTGCCTGGTTCGTTCACATCCTGCTACTCCACCGCACCACGCCTCTGCCTACGCCGTCGTCAACGCCGCTTCCCACGCCGCCGCGCCTCGTCCAAATCCTTTGTGTTCCCTCTCCTCTCATTGGTGAAGATCAACACTCTTGGCAAATACAAGGACCCATCCCTTCCCCTTGACTCGGTGAGTTCCTCTAAGCCCTAGTGCCCAAAGTTTCATCTCTTCCTTTCCCTAGAGCAACCTAGAGGGATTTCGTGAGAAAAGCCCTAGGTTAGGGTTTGAGATTCTGAAATTGGAAGTGTTTGGGTGTTTTTGGTTTCCTATGAGGTGTAGCATAGCTAGTGGAGTAGAGGAGAGCCTTCCCATTTGGTTATAAGCTTGCTCTGTTTTCGTTTCCCCCAAAGAGTTGATTTAAATTGTTGTGTACCTGTATGTGTTTTTTCTTTATATATATGGCTTCTGCTTGGCGTATGGCTTGTAATCAGAGTTGGGGTCGAGGTGATGTTGTGTTTAGTTGATGTGGTGTGGCTGGTCGGCTTGATGGTTTGTTGTTTAGAAGTTTCTGAAATGCTAATTTGGCTACTGTTTTGGCATTGAAATTTTACTTATATAGAATGTAGTTTTGCTGCTGTTTTATGTTCTAAATTTTCTGATATAAAGTCCAATCTTTCTGCTGCCTCATGTGCTAATTTTACTGATATAAAATGCCATTTTCATGTTGTCTCATGTCTTAAATTTTACTGCTATGAATGTTAATTTCTTGCTGCTGTTCCAGCCTTGATTTATTACTATTATGGAAGTCTGAATTTGCTGTTGTAGAGCCTTATTCTTGCTGCCATGAGACTCCTAATTTTTATGTCATAGAACTCTGCTCCTAACTGCCCTGATATTCTAAATTTTTCGGCCATATCTGCTGTCTTGGAACTTTGCCTGAAAATGAGTCTATGTTGTTACTCATTTTCTAAAATGTTAAATTTTCAGCAACTTTTAATTTTTATAAAAAGAAAATAGAAATAAGTTAATATTTATTTTGTTTAAGAATTAACTTGAAATATACTTTGTGATATATGACAGAATAGGCTCATGGAATCTGAAGTAGCATTAAGTAATTCCTTAAGAGATCCAAACCTTGATCATCATAGAAAGGTATGCCATTGGCCCCCTTTTCTCTAACTCGTAAGATGTAGCTGTAATGGATGTTTTGTACTTTGTTTGTTTTCACGTTCTCATGTGTTGCTGTTTCTCACGGCAAAGAAGACAAATTCATTAAATCTAGCATGTTAATTCAAGGTTGACACAAGTTTAAAAAAAAAAAAAAACACAAATTAACAAATTAACAAAGTGCTTCAGAGAAGATTTTTTATTTTTTATTTGAGGGAACTTCAGAGCAGAATTATAATTATGCAGCATAAAGCCATAAACAACACAACAAATACTTGTTCTTTTACCCTCTATCTGTGGATTTTTTTGTCTAATTTTGATTTCGCACTCAATCTTACTCTTTCTACAACAACAGCAGGGAAACGGAGTAAAATATCAAGGTTTTGGTTAACAATGCCGTGTCATCAAACTTAACCAAAGTAACTGTTTCAAATTCATGAAACCTCTTCATCCTCTTACTAACCAATTTCCCAAGTTACAAGCTTTGGTTTCTTCAATTCGAAAATCGTTGGTGTCCCCACAAAACCCAGTTCTTGTTTTGGAGCTTCTGGGCAAAGTGTTAGACCAATACCCAGATATCAAAACCTTGAAAAATGTCCATTCCAAGGTTTTTAATTTCAGTTTTCATGAAAACCCATCTATGGGGATCAAACTCATGAGGGCTTATGCAGCCTGTGGAGAACCCGGGCTGGCACACAAGGTGTTTGATGAAATTCCTGAGAGGAATGTTATTTTCTATAATGTCATGATCAGAAGCTATATGAATAACCATTTGTACAATGATGCATTGCTTGTTTTCAGGGATATGGTTGGTTGTGGTTTTAGCCCTGATCATTATACACACCCTTGTGTCTTGAAGGCTTGCTCTTGCTCTGACAATTTGAGGACTGGGTTGCAGCTTCATGGAGCTGTGTTTAAGGTTGGGCTTGATTTGAATTTGTTTGTTGGGAATGGTCTCATTGCTTTGTATGGGAAATGTGGTTGCTTGCCTGAGGCACGGCATGTTCTTGATGAAATGCAGAGCAAGGATGTTGTTTCATGGAACTCAATGGTTGCTGGGTATGCACAGAATATGCGGTTTGATGATGCATTGGAGATTTGCCGAGAAATGGACGGTGTGAGGCAGAAGCCGGATGCATGTACAATGGCTAGTCTCCTGCCAGCCGCAACTAACACTTCGTCAGAAAATGTTTTGTATGTTGAGGATATGTTCATGAATTTGGAGAAGAAAAGTTTGATCTCATGGAATGTCATGATAAGTGTATATATGAAAAACTCAATGCCTGGAAAAGCTGTAGATCTATATTTACAAATGGAGAAATGTGAAGTGGAACCAGATGCAATCACTTGTGCAAGTGTTCTTCGAGCATGTGGGGATCTTTCAGCTTTGTTGTTAGGAAGGAGGATTCATGAATATGTTGAGAGGAAGAAGCTATGTCCAAATATTCTTCTGGAGAATTCATTGATAGATATGTATGCTAGGTGTGGATGTCTAGAAGATGCGAAAAGAGTGTTTGACAGAATGAAGTTTCGTGATGTTGCATCATGGACTTCATTGATATCTGCCTATGGTATGACTGGAAAAGGCTATAATGCTGTGGCACTCTTCACTGAAATGCAAAATTCAGGTCAAAGTCCAGATTCTATCGCCTTTGTCGCAATCCTCTCAGCTTGTAGCCATTTGGGGTTACTCAACGAAGGGAAGTTTTACTTTAAGCAGATGACAGATGACTACAAAATAACACCAATAATTGAACACTACGCATGTTTGGTGGATCTTTTAGGATGATCTGGACAAGTGAACAAGGCCTATAATTTCATCAAACAGATGCCAATGGAGCCTAACGAAAGAGTTTGGGGGGCACTACTTAGCTCGTGCCGGGTGTACTCCAACATGGACATTGGGATTTCAGCTGCCGACAAACTACTTCAGTTGTCTCCTGAGGAATCAGGCTACTATGTGTTGTTATCCAACATTTATGCAAAGGCTGGTAGATGGACAGAAGTAACAGCCATTCGGTCACTAATGAAGAGACGAAGAATTCGGAAAATGCCCGGAATCAGCAATGTTGAGCTGAATAACCAGGTTCACACCTTCCTTGCAGGTGACACATACCACCCTCAATCAAAGGAGATATATGAAGAGTTAAATGTGTTGGTGGGGAAGATGAAAGAGTTAGGCTATGTCCCTGAGACTGATTCTGCCCTTCATGATGTGGAGGAGGAGGATAAAGAATGTCATTTAGCTGTTCACAGTGAGAAGTTAGCTATTGTGTTTGCTATTTTGAATACTGTTGAATCTCCAATTAGAATCACCAAAAATCTACGTGTTTGTGGAGATTGTCATATTGCTTCCAAGCTTATCTCCAAGATTGTTCAACGTGAAATTGTCATCAGGGACACCAATAGGTTCCACCATTTTAAGGATGGTATATGCTCTTGTGGTGATTATTGGTGAAGCTACTAGCTCACCGAAGCAAACTGTAATTTTTTACAACTTCAAAAACATTTATTTCTTCATTTTTTGGTACATTTGAAGGAACAAGAATTAATAAAATTAATAACGGATAACTAATAACTTATTATATCACAATGAAACTTGTCGGTTTTTTTTTTTTAATAAAGAAATTAAAAAATGACATTAAGGCCTACAAAAGAGAGTGTCTGAGACATAAATAATTAAGTAATTCGAAATTGAAGCTGGTAAAAAATTTAATAAAATAAACGGGAGAAGGATTTGACTCTTGACTTAGCAAGAATGTTTGTCATAACATTTCCTTGCCTAAGCGTATGTTTGAAGTTAATATTCCAAGGTAGTTGTACGTAACCACGAATGGTCAAAACTACATCTGCATGAGGATGAACAGTGTTGAGGCTCTTAATGATGAATTTCAGAGAAGTGGTGGAATCCATTTCACAAATAACATTAGAAAAATCTTTTGTGTGGACAAGTTTAATGCTATGAAAAATGATACACAGCTCAGCGATGGTGTTTGAAGTAAAACCACAACTGCCCATATAATCCGTGATCCAATTGCTTGTAAAATCTCGTAGAACACCACCAAAACCTAACAAGACAAGATTATCAAAGGAACTATCATCGTATTGATCTTGATGTAGTTTTGCGGAGAAAGTTTCCAGTTAACCAGTATCCTATCTGTTTGGGATGAGCTGGTCGAGCTTGTCCCTTTAAATAGATGTAGAAAAGAACTTATCTGGTTATGCATATACCAGACTGGCCAAACTATATCATTAAAAATCACCTCATTCCTTGCGCGCCAGATCATCCAGTAAGTGATGTCGAATAAAAGCTAAAAATTTCCTTGAATGTTACTTTTGAGCCAATATGCAGCATCATCAACGAAGAAATTAAGACCATACTACAACTTGATGTATTGCCACACCTTACATGCATAGGAACAATCGCGAAGGATGTGAATCCATCTTTCATTGGCATCTTCACACCTGGAACAAGAAGAATCAGTAGTAATATGCGCATGAAGCGGAAAGAGTTAGTAGGAAGACTCCCTCTATAGGTGAGCCAAATAAAGTGTTGAACATTCTTAGATAGCTTGGACTTCCACACCCACGATCAGAACTCATCACAGGTAAGATAAAAAGTAGACTCTCGGCTCAACCACGCATAGGCGGACTTGGTATCATACCTTCCCGAGCTAGATGCACTCCACCTAATAGTATCCGGCATAAAAGGATTAAGAAACAAATACGGAAGAGTGTTCCGAATGTCTTGGGGCAAGGTTGTAATAAGAACGTTAAAGTGCCAATAGCCATCAAAATAGACATCCTTAACGCATAATTGCATGTCCCTCTCATGGACCTTATCCACCATGCCATACAATGGTTCTTCCTCTAACCAAGTATCAAACCAAAATGAGCAATCCCCATCCCCAATCCTGAACGTGAAACCTTGCTTGAGATGAGATAAGACTTTCATAATAGAGGACCAAAACATACAAGCTGCTTGTGGAATTCTTAAGGTGAAGAATATTCTTTTGGCCAATATATTTCGCATATAGCAAACGAACTCATAACTTATCCTTGTCGTGCAAAAGATTCCATACATGTTTGTCAAGTAAGGAAATGTTAGCTTGGCGGCATTAACGAATGCCCAAACCTCCTTTGACACGAGTTTTAGATATTGTAAACCAATCTACCCATTGATGAAACTTGTCATTTAATGATATAAAGTAATGGCAAATTAAGATTTTTATATATATAAATAAAGTTTAAATAAGTTTGGAGTACCTAAAAAATATTTATTTTTTTAGTTTGAATTTTTGAATTTTTTTTTTTTACGTTATTATGGATTCCTAATAAATTTTCACTTTTTCTTTAAGCCTATAAATAATATTTGAGTGCACTTAAATAAATTTCTCAATTAAGTTTTTATTAAATAAGAGATTATTCTATAAATATTTTCATAGAATTTGCTTTTATAATAATTAAAAAAGGATGTACCAATTGAAAACTGCTAATGACAATTGTTTCTATTCAAATAGAGAATATTTGTGCTTGGATTTATATTTCAGTTCATGGTGGTGTACTGGTTATTGATATTTGTTACTTTCTTTTGTATTACCCTTCTATCAATCTTGAAGCCATGATGCAAGCATTTGCATATATAATGTGTACTCTTCTCTGTAGCTTTAGTATATTAAGGATAAATTATAGATAGGCCTTTGTCTATTAGAGAGATTAATTGAACTAGTAGTGAATTTTTAAAGTGTTAGATTGTTGAAGTAGAAAGAATAAGAAAAAATAAATTAAATAGCTGTCTTGCAAGAAAGTAGGAATATGATGAACTGATGATAATAAAAGAGGGGAATATTAGATGCTCTGACTCACTCCCGCTAGTGAAGTTAGTGATGAAGAAACTAATTAATCAGAAGGAACTTGTCTGTGTTGCTAAGCTAAACTCTCTCACCAGAAGGCCAATTGATTCAAATTGTATTCTCTGCAAAGACAAGTTTCTTCTGCCTATAACTTCCAATCCAATTGCTTGTGCTTAGTAAAGCTAATGAATAGTACCTAAAAATATTTTTTCAAAATTTATAATAAACATAAAATAGATTCTTTAAGTTTACATTTCTTATAAATGAATTTTTAATTAGTGATCAAGAAACACTTGTCCTATATAATATACACACTAGTGGCAAGACACAAGAATGCCTATCTATTCACATTATTATTTATCTTAATTAATAGTTTTGAATTCAACCACAAACGGATCAACTCACAGGCTTAGAGAGCCTTGGCTCCCATGATTTTTTTTTTTTTAAACTCAAAGCTTTTAATATTATATATAATCAATAATCAAAAATCAAATGAGAGGTTTTTAGAAATTATTATTTAATGAGTATTTCTCTGAATTTTTCATTTTTGTTTTCAATTTATTCTTTGAATATTTATATTACATATTAATAAATAAAAATAAATTTATATTACAATATAAATTATTTGTCATTAATAAAAATATAATTTACATATTTCAAAAAAATATTTATTTATTGAAAAATTTAATTACATAAAGTAAGCATTAATTAATAATTAATATACATTAATTAATTAGATAAATGGAAATCCTATTTGTTCAAATGCTTATAGATAAATGAATTTTAATTAATAATAATGTAATTTTTATATTCAAAAATTATTTTATTTAATTTATTATAAATTTTCATTATATAAAATAAACATTTATATATGTATATTGCATTGGTTAAATACTAGTAGTTTGTAAAAAGGGTTTATCAACCTTTTAGCCATTCATTTTATAATTGTTTTCACTCGAGTCTAGCAAGTAGCAACGATATATAGCATATATAAATAAAGCTGGCCCTTCCTGCTTTTTTCACAATCTTCAAATTACACTAACGAGAGAGAGAGAGAGAGAGAGAGAGAAGACGTTGCATGCACTTGAAGGATCAACAATGGCTGTCAAAATTTACATTGTGTATGCATGCACTTTCTAAACCTTTCTTATTATCTTCACTATTTGATTCTTTTTATTTATTTTATCTGCGTCCACGTGCTACTTTCTTGTCCATTTTTTTCTATTCATTTTGAGTACCATTGTTCTTTCTGCCCTGCATGGATTCGTGCATGCATGCTCAGCATGGAACTTCATTCATTGGGTTTCTCTTAATAGTTTAATTTGAAGGCTTTCAAATTTCTATGTTCTTGGACTCTGACCTTATTGGATATATGCTGCATGCATTTTTGTCGAGGAATATTTCATTTTTAATAAACAGGAAAAAAAGTGAGAGATCGATAAAATACTAGAAAGAAAGATTGATGGTTGTGATAGAAAGTCTGAGATTATGTGAGGGGCATTTTCTGGGTTAAATTCATTATCACTGGTCTTTTTGTTTTTCTTTTTTCCTGGTGATTTAAAATTAACTTTTGATCAACAACAAGGAAAATGGGGTTATTGTTTCCAAACAAATAAGCTAACTTACCGAGGGACTATTCATGAATTTGATTGCTGTAAAGGTTTGAATTGTTAGCAATAGATATATGTAACTTAGAGTAATAAATTTACATAATTGGTGTTCAAAGGTTGACAAATCACCAGCTTTTTACATATATGATCCCTCTACAGTGGTTTGCAAATATTGCAATCATCTTTATAAAAGACTATCTACTGATAAACTGTATGGTCTCATCTTTTCTTAATCATGATTTGCATTTCCTCGACCTTTTGTATTGTCATAACATTTGCTTCATTACCCTTTTCAGTTTATTCTAATTCTAAAGTGAAGTATTATTAATCATGTTTCTGTCAGGTTAATTTACAAATATATGAAAACTTTTTCCATTACTTTGACAGGTACTATTCAATGTACAGGCATATGGATAGACTAGCAAAGAAAGTGCAAGAAGGGGCTAACTCAGTAGAAGGTATTGAGGCCACACTATAGCAGGCATGTGTTAATTATGTTTCATTCATTGCAGTTAATTTCTATATAGTATTCTAGTCATAGACTCACAGTTACTTGTTGGTTTTCAATCTGACTTAATTTGCACATAGTAGAACTCACTCATTCTGTTAGCTATGCTCCTTCATTGTGATTTGTGACCATATTTTCTAAGGAAATGCCTACTTGACTTCATTGAACACATAATCAGGTACCTGAAACAGTGACAGATGAGATGCTTCATTATCTGGGAGCACCACTAAAGAGTAAAGTGCCAATTATTCAACCCAATCAGCTCCTTGAGGCTGATGGCTTTATCTTTGGCTTCTCAGTTTAAGGCTATTCTAGATTCAACTGAACAACTGTGTAAAAGGCAACGGCTTGCAGGCAAACCTGCTGGAATCATCACCAGCGTCTCCCAAGTTGGACAAGAGCCTACAATGTAAGACCCTCTATTTTGATGATTTGAGTGAAATTTTGATGATAAGAAAATTTTGGAAGAGTTTAATAGTCTTAGACTAATGTACTGTACACAGTCAACAGTCAACTAATCAGACATCATCTGAGTTTTAAAGTCATTATTGTAAAAGAACAAACTTAACCTACATAATGGATTGCGAGCCTTTACATTGTATATATGATTTATTCATTGTGAATTCAATGACAGACTTGTTAGTATCATCCCACTGGCTCATCATGGAATGATATTTGTTCCATCTGGAACTAGATTTACATATGATGATAAGTTTGCCAATGCTGAAAAGTGAAAGGTGGAGGTACTCCATATGGTACTGGAACTTACTATGAATCTGACCATAGGGAGCCAAATTTCTTTGAGTTGTCGCATGCATTTGCCCATGGCTTTCACTTGGCCACCATCACAAAGAAACTCAAGGCAGGTGCCGCATAATGTTGAAAGGATGTGCCCATTGAAAACTGTTAATGACAATTGTTTCTATTCAAACCGAGAATAATTTTTGCTTGGATTTATATTTCAGTTCATGGTGGTGTACTGGTTATTGGTATTTGTTACTTTCTTTTGTATTACCCTCCTATGAATCTTGAAGCCATGATGCAAGCATTTGCATATAAAATGTGTACCCTTTTGCTTGATTCTGACCAGGTCCTCTATAGCTTCTGTATATTAATGAGAAATTATAGATAAGTCTTTGTCTACTAGAGAGATTAATTGAACTAGTAGTGAATTTTTAAAGTGTTGAATGTTGAAGTAGAAAGAATAAGAAAAAAATAAAATTAAATAGGTGTCTTGCAAGAAAGGCGGAATATGATGAATCTATATATCTAATAAATTTTTATATTGACAACTCATATTTTCAAAGATCATGAGATGCATTTTTGCTCATGTGATATACTCTCTTCATTTTGATATATTCTTCTCATTTTATCATTTTAATTTTTCATATTAAATTTTCATTAGTATTTTTTCATATTAATTTCAAATTCATGGCATGAGTTACTAAATTCTATAACAAATTATATTTTATTAGTTACAAAATAGTATCATTCTTTTTTTTTTTTTTATATATATAATTTTTGTCACTTTCCTTTCGTTTAACTGATGTTACACAATTTATCTTCCTTTCTCTTTTAAAATTACAAATAATCTTGTATAGTTATTATATGATATTTTGTTTTAGTATGAAAACAAAAATCTATTCTATCTATCTCATTAAAATCATGTTTAAAGTTTTAACTAACAAAATCAAAGAATCAAAGACAAGGGTAAGAAATCACTTTTGTAGAATAAGTATACTTTTCACCAATTCTTACTTTATTCTCATCTCAATCTAATTTTGTTTCTTCTAAATTTCTTCATATGTAACTTTTTTCCTATTTTATGCATATCTTTCTATTTCAATATGTATTCTTATTTTTCTTTTATTTGACATAGAGAAGAGAAGTTGTGAAAGAGGAAAAGAAATGTTATGAAGATTTAATGTGAATGTATTTTGACAAGTAATTGTATTCATTATTTTAAATGTAATATTTTTCCTTTTTGTTTGGTTTTTTTTTTTTTTTTCATATCTTTGTATTCTTTCTTTTTTCATGTTTCCAAATGCCTAATTTCATAACCTCATTCTCGATTTCCTAATTTTCCAAACACATCCCTCCTCATTTTCAATCCAACCCCACCACCAATGAGACCCACCCCGTGATAGCTTGTTAAGAAAATGGACACACACACAAGGGTTGCTAACGTCCACAAAAATATTAAGACAAAAATATCTTATTTGTTTTTTCATCTAATTATTTACTTTAAGATCAGTATTTCCTATTAAAAAAAAAATCTCTCACCTCTCTCACGGAGATAGCAGTTAGGAATTTAATTTCTCTCTTAGAGCCCGCCTCACTCACATTTCACGGTATTCAATTCATTTTTATAATGATTTTTATAAGCAATTTATTTTTTCTTGTAATATATTTTTATTTGTTTCTTTGTGTTTTTTTCTACCCAATTTATTATTTTACATTTAGAAAATAAGAAAAAAAACATGTTATAAGAATAAATTGAATACTCTACATGCTGTTATGTGAGAAATAAATTGAGTACTTTACATGTTATAAGATATTTTTTAAATTTTATTTCCAGTCCCCTCTCTCTCTCTATATAAAATTAAAAATCAAATGAGAGATTTTAGAAATGGTTATTTAATGAAAGTATTCTATGAATTTTTCATTTTTGTTTTCAATTTATTCTTTGAATATTTATATTACATATTAATTATTAAAAATAAATATATATTACAATAGAAATTATTTGTCATTAATAAAAAGATAATTTACATATTTTAAAAAAAGTATTTATTTATCGCAAAATTTAATTACATAAAGTAAGCATTAATTAATAATTAATATACATTAATTAATTACATAAATGAAAATCCTATTCGTTTTAAAGGCTTATAAGTAAGATAAGAATAAACACGTGGTGTTCATGAATAAACACTTGGTGCCCATGCACATTCATTGAACCAACTGAATATACACTATATAGACTGACATACACAATGTTGTGGATGTTGGAAGCAGCATTGAGAGAAGAGAAGAAAGAAAAGAGAAGAAATCAACAGGGGAATTGAATTATGGAGAGAGTGGGTAGAATGAAATTGGGTTCACAGGGGATGGAAGTGTCGATGCAGGGACTTGGGTGCATGAGCATGTCTGCACTCTATGGTCCTCCTAAGCCAGAACCCGATATGGTTGCTCTTATCCACCATGCCATAGAAAGTGGTGTCACTTTTTTTGACACTTCTGATGCCTATGGCCCTCACACCAACGAAGTCCTTGTAGGAAAGGTTGGTTCATTCATTTATTCCCACTCTTTTCATTCTTGATTTCTGTATTGTATTGCTCTTTGATATCATCACTCTGGGCCTTTGCTTGTTTTTTTAACATGCATGTATGTATACTTTAATGTACATGTATGATCTAGTGAGTTGAGAACACCTGTAGTCTTGAGGCTTTGATTTTCAACTGTTTGATCCATGTAGTCGGACCTTATCCTTATGGTGTTGCTGAATCATATATGTGATGTAATGTGATGTGATGCATGTGACAATGTGTGCATATTTGAATGTTACAGGCTTTGAAAGGAGGGGTGAGAGAGAAGGTTGAATTGGCTACCAAGTTTGGAATCAGCGTTTCCAATGGGAAGAGGGAGGTCCGTGGTGATCCAACATACGTGAGGGAAGCTTGTTATAGCAGCTTAAAGAGGCTTGGTATCGATTGCATTGATCTCTATAACCAACATCGTGTTGATACTCGTGTGCCAATTGAAGTCACGGTGTGATGACTCTTTCATTTTCACATATATATGCTTTTGTTTTCATTTTCACTCCTCTTTTTTGTTTTATATATTTTTCCCACTTCAAATTACACCCACACACACATCTGCATAACTGCATTACAACATGTGACTAACACTGGAAATGATGTCAATGTTTAATATTAGAAATACCTATTTGTTTACATGTATAGACATAGACAATATTCATCAGCCTGTTTGAATACAACCTAGAAGTGCTTTTGAAAACCTAAAAGTGTTTTTGAGAGCTTCTCTAGTGAAAATATAGAGCATTTTTCCGGTAAAGAAGCAAAGGTTAAAAACACTTCTCTTGTATCCAGACATGCTCAATGTATGATAACTTCTTCAATTTTTTCTTTTGCTTTTTGTATGGTAAGATGGGAGAGCTTAAGAAACTTGTTGAGGAGGGCAAAATAAAATACATAGGTCTGTCCGAGGCCTCGGCTTCAACGATCAGAAGAGCACATGCAGTTCATCCGATAACATCTGTGCAGTTGGAGTGGTCGCTTTGGTCAAGAGATGTGGAGGAGGAAATAGTTCCAACTTGCAGGTGTGACTTAATTTAAATCATGTTAATTATCTGAAGTTTCTCTTTCTAGTGGGGGACTTTGATTGATCACTACAATGATATGACTTGTGACTTTTAATTTCTCATTCTCAGGGAACTTGGTATTGGAATTGTTGCATATAGTCCTCTTGGACGAGGATTCTTGTCATTGGGAACAAAGTTGCTTGAGAGTCTTACGCAAGATGACTACCGGAAGGTTTGTAGAAAACCATGCTATTGCAGAAGTTCTGAAATTCATGTCAATTGTGAACTTTTTTTATAATCAACTCTCCTAGCACTGCTTTGAAACTTTGGTTTATTTCAAGACTATTGAATGTCATGTTCACTCAATGTCTTGGCTGTCTTCAGAATTTTCAATTAGTCATAAGTTCTATCATTAGTGATTAACCTACCTGTTAATATAATTGTTGAATCATTCATTTTTATCATCCATAGTGATCTCCATTAGTATATCTTTGTCATACAAAAGTTATGATCACTAACTGCAAACATTGAAAAGAATCATTTTTTTATGCACTGGCTAGAATCAGCACAGTTGCATATTTAAACTTTGTGTATGACTATTGCATCCAGTTTGAATATGCCTGAAAATAGTTGATATATGTTTTTCATCTAAACTAATTCTTCCAAATGCTGCCTAATTGCTGCTATTAATTAAACACAGTTGAGAATTTTAAGCAAAAACAGGACCAATTGGATCATATTATGTGTAATGCCCTTAGTCTAGATTTCCACAGGGAAATAAATAAGTAGATGCAGAAAATAAAATGCACATACCTCAGACCATAATAAAAGACTAGCATACATCTTCCATTACCTATTGAGATTTCCATAAATAGTTTCTTTTCAAAGTGTTAGCATTGATTTATTCTGTTGGTACAAAAAATGCTTGTTTAGTTGTTAACATCAAAGCTGCTCACTGGTTTTGTCCTGTTACTTTTAATGCTCTGCATACTTCCTGTTCCTTTGTACTAACTGGGCTCTTTTACAAGAAGGGATAAATACTTAGATTAATCTTAAAAGTATTTACGTAATTGGGTGATTGTTATTTTAGGTGGCGCCACACAGTCTAGGACTTTCAACGTGGCGCCATAAAAAGTAGAATTATTGCATTGGTGGCACCACAAAATAAAAGGTTTTTAGATCGACGGGACCTAGTTTTTGCAAGTGGCACCACAAGGTCAAGAGTCACCTGTAGGTGGCACCACAAGAAGACCAATCACCAAACAGGTGGCACCACAGCAGAAACCATCTTTCAAGTGGTGCCACACCATGACCAGTTTCCCATTATTTAAATAGGTGGCGCCACCCTAGAAACAATCTTCTAGGTGGCGCCACAAAATCATCCACCACCTCACTAGGTGGCGCCACACCAAGAACAATTTGTTTTGCTAGCCATGCTTTTCTGTATGACACTTTATAATTAACCTCACTAACTATCCTCTCTTGAATTAGTGAAATTTTAATTGACGGGTCATTGCTAACCATGCCTAAAAAACAATACATTGGTATTAGCAAACTACGTAAAAAGTTTACTTATTGCATAAAACTTTGTACCTAGGATGAAGTTGCTGATTAGTTGTGACGTCAAATTCACATGATCTTAAGTTAAGTTCGTGTGCAGATATGAATGAGGACTGTCCCATTTAGTTATTGTCCATAAACTATTTTTGTAGGAGACCATTGCTCATGTTCTCCATGGACAACCCTGTTCTTTGTTTCTACATACAAATTTCACTGCTTTTGGACAGCTTTCCAATGTATGAAATGAGTGGTATACACGCATATTATAACACGCAACAACCATTTTTACCTAATCTTTTGTTTTAAACATCAATCTTTTATACAACTCTTCTCCTAATTTCCATTCATCTCGATCAGTAAATCTAGATGACGACAGTTCTTGATTAGGATGACCCCAATTAACACTTGAAAAATGAGGAAAGTAGGTCCATTGTGGAATTATTGTTAGGTCATCTCACAAATATGTTAGTAACAAAAAAAAGATGGAATATCATTCCAAATAATGTAAACAAAATTTTACTTGTAATATCTGTGAGTTCCTCATCGTCCAAAGAATGGTCATCCGGATCACCTTGATCTTCACCTCCATTGTCGTCAACTCCATCATCAGTAAAATCCTCCTGTAGACGTTCGTGGTTCTCCTCGTCAATAAAAGATTCATCTGGTTTAGCCGCCACTTGTTCCATCAATAATAGTTGTGATGTTCAGTTAGGCGATATGCCTGTTATGAGGGCACAGTAACACATTCAATGCCACCCCATGCATGCAACACGTTGGCCAATCTAGTTTTAACAATGTTGATCAGTAGTGTGATGATACACTCGCTCAATAGTGTTGGTTTGCATATGTAAATATTTGTTTCATTAATAAACTGAATGATAATACAAATGATACAAATTAATGTAACATAATTATGTCAAGTAAAAGTCACTTACCGCAAAACCAATTTTTGCCCCAAAATATCCAATCCACCATCATGGATGGGCTCGGTACCATACCATGTATTCATGTGTGGGTGGTAAGAAAGGATCTTTAATGCGAATGGTAGAAATGACCCTAACAAATTGTGCATTCCATAATATGTTAAAAAATTATCATTTGCTTCATTAAGATTAATTATATTAAAGATGAATGATGTGTGTTTATTCTTATTTACTATATAATTAAAGAAAGATTAAAAATTATATTCCAAATTAGTTATAAAAAATTATTATAAATATATATATTATTTGAGGCCCACCTTAGCTTATTTACTTCCTTCTTATGAGTTTTATGTATAATATATTTTTCAACATTCAATAACTATTTAAATTAATCAACATGTAATGAAAACAAAAAAATATAAGAAAACTACAACTAAACTTTTATACATACTTACAGCTAACTACAATTACATACTACATACTATAACTAAACAAAACAACCAATCCACACACTCACATACTCAAAAGCAAACTTAAACTACAACTAAACAAAATAACCAATTCACACATTCACATACTCTGAGCAACCAACTCACACACTCAGAGCAAACTTTAATTACAACTAAACAAGACAATCAACTCACACACTCACACTTGCATATTTAGAGCAAACTATAACTACAACTACATACAAATTCTTTAAAATAGCTTCAAATAATTTTTTTTTAATAATCACTTGATACTAGTGATTAGTGTTCTACACATTTATAACATGATCTAATAATATACAAACAAAAAAAAAATTTAGCATTACATAAATTTGTCTAAAATATAAAAACATACCAAGAATGTTCACGAGCCCCACTAGTCCCACTACTCCTTTTCTGTCACCCACCAAGCAATTGTTCCAAATATTGTGGCGCCACCAATGTTTGGTCCTATCATGAGGACCACTTTTCTTTTCTTCCTTTTACAAATTTTTTTCACACACCACAACAAGCAGCACAGCACGTTCACTTTTTTTTTTTTTCACAAACAGCAATGATGCACACAGGGACCACAACAACAAATAGAAGAAGAGGGAGTTGTGAAGCCATCTAGAAGGCACATAAATTCTGGCGCCAACTTCACTCTTCACCTTAGAGTCCTTAGTGCCACCTTCACGCTTAACTACATGGAGAATGGTGCCATCTACATAAGTGACTCCAAAGGGCGTGGCGCCACCTATGTGGCTTGCTCCAAAGGTTGTGGCACCACCTGTGTGGCTTGCTCCATAGTCCCTGGCACCACCTGTGTAGCCTGTGTGGGAATGGGTCACCTAGGAAAGGAGCACTGACCAATTTTGCTTGCTCCATAGGCCCTGGCGCCACCTGTGTAGCCTGCATGGGAATGGGTTCACCTGGGGAAGGAGCACTGACTTGCTGAGCTTGCGACATAGGTTATGGCGCCACTTGAGTGGTGGTTACTGACTTTGTGGCATCACCTGGATAGGGATGGCACATGTGGAAAATTGGTGCCATTCAGAAGGCCCTTCACTTTGTGGTGCTATCTAAATTGAAAATCACCAACTTCCGTAATTACTTTTAACATCAACCCAAAAGGGGAAAATACTTTTATGTATTCACCCCTTCTAGTAAAAGAGTCGTAACTGAAATGCACCGTTTTAGTAAAAAATAATAATAATAAAATAATATAAAACCCAAATAAAGAAAATAAATAAATAAAAACTCTCTCTCTCTCCCCCCCTTTCTTCCATTCTCCCCCTTCTCGCTTTCATTTCCTCTCTTTTTTTCTCTTTATTTTCTTTTCTTCACCTATTTTCTCCCTCCATCATCTTTAAACCCTTATTTTTCACTCTTTTCACTATCACCTTGAAGCATTTCAATGGTGAAGTATGTGATTTGAGCGTTTTTGTTTTCGTGGTAAATTTTTAGTAACCCATTAGAGTATATAAGTGTAGTTATGTTAGAGATTAGTAATGGGTCTTGTAAGAGGAGTTAGAGATGTGATTTTTATGATTATTGTTGTTCCCTCAAAACCCTAGGTATGTTAATTTAGAGATTTTTGTCTAATAAGTGATTCTCTTATATTTTTTCATGTTTAAATTCTGTGGCAAATACTATAGTTGCTCTTTCTAACGACGTTGGAAGTCGTTGATTCGGATTCTTCTTATTTGTGGGTAGCTATTTTACTAAGTGAGTGTTTATTTTTAGAAAAAGTAAAATTTAAGATAAGTTTTCCTTATGATTTTGGTTCCCATTTAAGTATTTGAGGAAAAAGAATAAGTATAATAATTCTTTAAGATTTTAGTAATTTTGATAATGTGAGTTAAATGTAAAAAGTGAGTTCTAATTATGAGATTGTCAGTAGTCAGCGTTTGCTGTAACGAAAAGATAATACAACATAGTTACCATTTACTGCAACGAAGAGATAATGCATTATAATTATCGTTTACCACAACAAAGAAAAAATGTGATTTATGTGTATATAGTAAATTAAATGTTAGTATAAATATTAGTTATGCTTGTGTATGATGTGTAATTTTATTCCTAAAGAGTTCTTAAGTGAGTAAATGTTAGTGAATTGTGATTTCTTTTCTCTCTTACTCTAAATTATTTGAATGCAAAATTATTACAATGATTGTTTACCTCTTTTTGTTCACTTTGTAGTTTATACTCTCACTAAATCATTATGACTTACACCATTCTCATTTCTTTTCCCTTCTGATTTGCAAGTATTAAAGTAGCGAGTTTCCTGAGATTTGTTGATTCATCCAGGAATTGTTTGTCTTTTTGGTAGGCCTCCATTACCTATAATGGAGAGTATGTTTTGATAACTCCAATATGATGCAACTGTAGCTATAAGGATAGAGTTAGAATCAGAAATGGATTGTTAGTGAATCATTTTTTTGAGTTGTAAGGGAGTTCTCTTGCATAGTATGTAAGTGACGTATTTATATGTTTTGAGAAACTTTGAATATTTTGTAAATAATTCATATTGCGATATGAATTGTTTGTTGGATCTCATTATATATATTTATATATATGAAATCCACAGTTGAGATTCTTATGTGTTTGTCCTTTCACTTTCCATGATCAATCTTTCCATCCTACGTGGAGATCTATGATATTGAATAAGTAAAAAAAATTTAAAAAGAACAAAAAAAAAAAAAAAAAAAAAGCATAATGAAAACATCATAACATGCCATGGCCTGCTTTTTTTTATTTTTTATTTTTATTTGTTAAAATTGAACACACTATCAAGGGATTTACAATATTCACGGTGTCATGCACCTGATTAATCCACTGAGTTAGACCCCTTTAGTATTGTGACTTGTGTGTGCTTCCCCATATTTGGATTATTGGATTTTTCCTATGTAGCACATCTTGTATCTTGCTACCTAAGTAAATCAGCTATAATGCTTGTAATCTTATCTTTTAAAAGTGAATCATTGATACCTAAACATGTGTATGTTTAAATCTGTTGCAGAGACTGCCAAGGTTTCAACCTGAAAATTTGGAGCAGAACAACATGATATTCGAGAAGGTTAACGAAATGGCTGTGAAAAAGAGGTGCACACCATCTCAGCTTGCATTGGCCTGGGTTCATCACCAAGGAAAAGACGTATGCCCTATTCCCGGAACCACCAAACTCAAGAACTTTAATCAGAACATCAGGGCTTTGTCTGTCAAACTAACAACAGAAGAAATAGCAGAACTTGAGTCCTTTGCTACTGTGGATGCTGCCAAGGGTGATAGATATGGGAATGATGGCTTTAGCCTGTGGAAGAATGCTGATACCCCACCACTTCCTTCTTGAAAAGCTGCATTATGATGAAGTGCATTGCTTGATCCTTATTCCTTATTATACTAGTGATTGATTCTTAAGTATTTGATGCTGCTACTTTAATAAATTGATCAGCATGAGGGGCATGCCTTTGAATTTGAAAAGGACAATGGTCATATAAGCCTTTCTTGTTTCTAGCAGTTGATGTGTCTTTATTAGTGGTTTGAACTCTATTGAGTGTTGTTGTTGTTATTTCATTTCACTTGGTCATTGATATTTGTTACCTTCTTTTCTAATCACGTATCATGAGTTTTGAAGCCAGTAGTACAAAACAAGTGATCATGATATAGTGGCGGCCCAGTTTTTTTAAACTTTAAAAGAAAAGCAATTGTAAAGTAAGTGTTTTTTTTTAAAGAAAAATAAAACACTTTTTTCAAGAATCAAATAGTATTTGCGTCTTAAAATTAAAAAAAAAAAAAAAAAAAAACTGTTTGATTATGTTTGTTTACAATTGTAAAAATATTCGACCAATGAATGAAAAATATCATCCTCTCCAGCAACATAGTAATCAATGAAAAATATGCAATGCATGTGTTATGTATCCAATTTGATCAAATAGTCTAATCAGAGCTTAATCATAAATTTTACTGTCTAAACCAATCAAACCATCATAGGTTTTCAAAACATTGCAGCAGAGAGGGAGCCTTCAGCAATGTTTCACTTGATTAGAAATGTTCGTAGTTTCTCTGAAATGATATTTTTATTTGAATTCTTTGAGCCAAAATTAAGATGAGTCATTCTTTTATTTTGAATAAACAGGATCAAATTGAGTTTAATTTTGGGTTCTGTTATGTTTGTTTCCTTTGTTTTGGTAAGGGGTATGCTACAATCTCTTCAAAAATTGTATTTTTTTTGTTTTCTTGATGTCACTTTTGCTCCATTAGAAAAGTTGAGTTGAGTAGAACTGAGCTTTCTAAACTCAAGTTTAATAAAAAGTAGGTTAAATATAACTTGATTTATATGTGGATATCTTATACCAAAATACTTCTATCAAAATGAAAACTTGTTTGGATGATAATAGTGAAACTAGTTTTAAATGTGTAATTACTAAAATGGGCATGATTTTTATAATATAACATGAATTTTTTTATTTCATTATTTTGAAGTATATTTGAATTGATAATATATTATTATTATTATTATCACGTTTTTTAAATAAATATGTTAAAGTTAATAATAATAATAATAATAAGTTTGCAAACATATTAAATAAATACATAAAAAAAAATTGGGCTTGTTTCCACTATTCAAAAATAATAGTACAATAACTAATCAAAAGAAAATTGAAAAAACAATCAACAACAAAAAAAAAAAAAACTTAAAACAACGAACCCGACTAACACGATGGTTGCTGCGCTGAAACTAAAGAAAAAGGTTCAAAGCATGTCCAAATTTTTATTTGAAATTTATATCTTGAAGCAATGGTATTATCGTGCATTTTTTATTTTTCTAAAGAGGTTATTTTTACGATTAATTTTCACGTCATCTGTATGACTGTCACGTGTTGCGCTGTGATGGATATCAAGTGGTATTACCATAGGAGTGACATCAAACCACCCTAGCCTACCAATAAAAAACTGCCATGTGTCATAGATTGTAGGTCGTCTCACCTTGGGTTTCCATTTTGCTATGTTAACTGTGTTACAAGCTAGATGTCATAAAACGACGTGCATCGAAGTCTACGATTGTCTTAAATCCATTAACGTTAATCTTAATATTGGTATTCTTTCTCTTACAACCTTGTTCTATTTTTAAGGGTTTTTTTTATTCTTTATAATTGAGTTAATCATGTTTTTATATCATTTTTATAATTGATTTTATCTTTCATATGCTCGTGATTTTGTAACCAATTTAGTGGATTTTTGCTTGCAAAAGTATTCAGACAAATCATAGCATGGTATAAGAATTTTGAAGAATAAGACTGCTCAAGAATAATGATAACTAGATTTTAATCCCCCAGTATCTATTTTAGATAAATTAAACTCAGTAAATCAATAAATATTACATTAAGATATCAAATAAAATAAATGTGAAATATTTATTTAAAAATTTAGAAATATAGAATTGACTTAAATATATATTTTGTCACTCCAACGAAATTTAGTAATTTTCTTTTTTTGCTCCAAATTTTTTTTTTTATTTTTAGTCTCTTAATTTAAAAAAATATTTTTCTAATCATTAATCTAATAAAAAATCATCACAAATTATACATCCAAATATAGGATTATTCAAAATCAAGCCAAACTAATTGTGGATCTTTGAACAGATACAAACGAATTAAAGATCAATTAAATTAAAAATTAAATAAACCTTAAAAATCACATATTTTTTTTATTTGATTTTCACGTCTTATTATAAAAATTTAACTAAATAACATATTATTAATTTGTTTTTAGATATTTAATATCATGCCATTAATGATATTTTAAGTTTTTAGGATGTGATTTATGCTATACTTCTTTTTATAATAAATTTATAATATATAATATACATTTTATTTTCCTATCTTAAAAAAGATAAATTAATATTATTAAATAGTATTAAATATCAAATGAAAGATAATTTATTATTATGTTAAAAGGTGTTAGTAATATTATTTTATAATAATACTAAATAAAAATAAAAATAATATTTTTTAACTAAAATATGTAAAACAAAATTTAATTTAAAAAAATAATATAACATGATAATTATGTAAATAGAGTTTTTTTTTTTCAAGAGGATTTTTTAATATTTTTTCAAATAAAATTATAATTTATCTCTCTTTTATTCTTTTCGTTGTACATGGTAGGGATGGCACAAATCCGCAACCATGTACATTTACGGATTAAATTATCAATGAATTTTAAATGGATATCATATCTGCATATAGTAAGTTTTGGTATTTTCACTATCCGTTACATAAATCAGTGGGATGAATATCGTGGTACTCGTATACCCGCACCTCTTGAAAAAATGAATTGAATTTTTTTTTAATTTATTATTTAAAAATTGAATTATTAATTAAAATTTTTTTTTATTTAGACTAAGTTTATTTAAATTTGTGCTCGAGAGTTACGTAATGTACATATGTTGTAAGTTTTAAAGAAACTTATTTTATTTGGATGGTTTAAAGAAAAATATTAGATAGTAAAACTTATATCTTCTTCAATTATTGATGAGTTGATTTGATATTTGTTACTTAAAAATTTATCATCGAATATGTTATTATCAAGTAAGATTTTTCCAAGCTATTAAAGATTTCACCGTTTTTTTTTGTGTGTATTGTAAAAGACGATTTCGCTCTTATAAATAAGATTTATCCCCGGTTCACAAGAATCATACTAGGCAACCATGATGGGCCTTGGTCCAATAACCAGGCCCAGGGCATCACACAAAAATTCTTGGGAATGAATGAATGATATACAGAAAAACTCTTCTATAAAGAAAATGTCATATCTCTTCCTTTTATGAAATTCGAATACCTCATTGTTCAACAGTAACAACGAATATTTAAACTAATTGAGAGAAAACAAAAACTAAAAATTTCGAGATGTACCATAACTTGAAACATAGAGTATCTCATATACTCTAAATTAAATTATTTAATTTAAATTTATTATTTACAAAACTACTCCAAAACAATGTCTGTCTACCTTGAAAAGCTTGCATTACAATAGAAATTCCTAACAAAACAATATAGTTGAGTTCATTTCCTAGTTTATTCGTTAGTTGAGAGTCAAATTTGAAGTTAATTTTGGGCTTACTTGAGCCTAATGTTTCGGTGGGCTCAACCAGTACTTGTACTTCTTAGTGGCCCAGCAAAAGAAAACCTTATACTTGTTTCCAAAAGTGGTCACACCATCATTACTTGAATCATAAGATTATTTACTTGTTACATAAAATACTGGGTCAATTTATTTAAAATTATAATAAATATGTATTTATAAAATAAATAATTATTGATTATTTCATAAACATATAAAATTTATTTTTTTAAATAAATAAAAAATAATCAAAACAATTTAAACAAACATACTAAAAATTACATATAATTATCTATTTTATTAAAATAAATTATTATTTCACTAAATAAATTTAAATAAACCGATCCACAATGTTTCCTTAACCCTACCAATTATTTCATTGGTTTTGGTGAAAAATATTTTATCATGATTTTAATTCTCATATTACTGTATATCATTATTAGTAATGTAATTACACAATAATTAATTGTAACTCTTCATTGATGATAATAAGACGTTTGATTTTTATAAAAAAAAATTTAAAAGTCATACAAACGTTCGAAATATTATTGAGTAATAATGCAAAATTATTTTATTTTACACCATTACTACATCACTATTAAACTCAAATATTCTAAAAGAAGTCAAAATACCAATCATTTATGTTGTGCATTTATTTAACATTTAGGAAAGATAAGAAGAAGGTGGGTTTTATTATTGTTTTTAGAAGGGAAAAGAGGTACAAACTAAACTCTATTTTTCATTCTAAATAAAGGACTGAAAGCAATTGAAGAGCTTGTTTAAATAGGCACGAGGAGAGATTAGAGCCCACTTTTCCCATAATGACTAGTGAGGAAATTAAAAAGAATATTGCAAGAGGAGGCAGGTCCATGTGTTTTCTTCATATTTTCATCATGACTTATAACTTGTATGGTCCTACGATCATTGCCTTTATTTGTTTTCCCAAAATTCAGTGTTCATACTTGTGTCCAAATAAACTAAGTATTCCTTTATATATATACACTCTTTTTTCTTAAATAATGATGTATATGTGAGGTCATGCTGTGCACTGTTGCCTTATAAACTAATTAATCAACTCGACTCAATCTCATTGGTGGCATACTCTAATCATAGTTAATTAGCTAAGTATTAATTCATTGATGATAAGGTAAGAATGCTTAATTAGATAGTTCATGAGTCATGGCCCTGGAAGTTCCTTGCAAATATAGTTTATTTTGCACATTATTTCTATATAATATTAAAGTATTCCGATTGAGATCGAGTAACTCTCTTAATGGTTTTTTTTTTTAATGGAATTAATGGCTTTTTTTAAAAGGCTTATGGAGTTAATGGTTAGTTCATATATAGTAATTTATTTCAAATTTGGTAGAAAATATTGTTGTCATGCAAAATATAATTTTAATTAATTGGTGTATACTTTACATATATTTTCCCCATTTCTAATACGTAGGTATAAAACTATTTATACTACTAATTTATCAAAATTAAACTCGTTTGTCATATATTAAAAGAATTGATTGAGAGATTCAATGAATTCAATCTCTCAACATGCCAAATTGCTCTCAATTATTATACTGTGATTATAAAGAAAAGCAAGAATTGGAGACCGTGGCGATTCTATATGTTTCATACACAAAAAAAAAAAAAAAAAAAATATTGTCAAATATGGGTCTCTATGAAAGGTCTTCTTTAATTGATTAGTGAAAGGATAATATTATTTTTATAAGCATCACACAGCTGTAGAGAGAAAGCAATCAAAGAAAGAATAGAATAGAATTTGGAATTGGAATTAGAAGAAGCGTTTTCTGACAAAAGATAGGATGAGAGAGAAAAACAAAAAGGGAGAGGAAGAATATAATGGCACAAAACGACAAGGCCAAGGAACAGTTTTCAAAGTTAGTCCTCAAATATTTTAGGATTTTATAACGAAAGTTTGTGAAATGAGTGCGGGCCAAATAATGAGTCCAAGGAATGTTTCATCAAAGAGGGTCAAGATCCATGTCAACTCCACCCCCACCAAAAGATGGAGGACAAAACTTATAACTTAGGGTCACACACCACTAACTTATAACTAGTCAAATTCTTTATTTTATGTAGGTTTAAATAAATATTCAAGTTTTATTTTGGGTGAATAATTTTATTCATTATTTTAAATCATTGAACTATTAATTTTTTTTTGTCATGAGTCATTATTTTTTAATTAAGTAATAATCGTTTATTTTAATAAAATAAATAATTATATGATTTTTAGTATTTTTTTTAAATTATTTTTAATTAAAATAAATTATTTTTTATGTATTTAAATAAGTAAATTTTATCAATTTTTTAAATAATTATTTATCTAATAATCACTTATTTTATAAATATTTATTATAATTTTAAACAAATTATCTCATTATATCAATAATTAACATATGTTAAAAAATTGATTAAAATAATATCACGTTATCAATTCATAATAAAAATTTGATATAAAAAACTCAACATAATTATCATGAATACAAAATAAAATTTGGATATTTATGAATCAACTAAAAATTATTTATTTTATTAAATTTTTTTCTTTTATTCCCTTATTCAATTATCGTCATCGCTATTATAATCATGCTCATCATCCTTGCATAGCATAGACGCTATGCTTTCTTAATGGTTGAAATCCCCCCCCCACACACACACACAAATTTTCAAATCTAAGAATCAAAAACCAAAGTCAATGAAAAGAGAGACAGTCACCTGAGCAACACATGCGTCAAATCCGAATTTGACGCGAGAAAATTTCTCATGTAAAGAAAAATTGCGTTTGCGCGTGACAAGGATTAAAATTTAAACAGAAAAAATTATTAAAAAGGGTATATGTATTTTTGGGTATTTGTGTATGATTATTGATTATTGATTATTGACTATTGATGAGATTAAAAGCTTGGGGTGTTTATTTATTTATATTAACGTCCAATGAGTATAATCAATCTTGTAATGATGTGGCCATTAAAAGACTCAAGATCGGTATATTATTTTGTTATTCTACATACCATAATAAAAAATGTGAAGTCACTAGAGAATTATGTTAGTTAATTATTAAGGGATCTTATTCTTATCAGAATCAGAAAGTTTTATCTGCCTAGATCACAGAAACGTAGGGTTTTTTTCTAGCTATAAGAAAAATATTTATTAATTGTTCTCTTAAAAATTACATTCATACAATACAATACAAGCCAAAATAAAGTAGCTTTGGTGAGCTTGCAGCTTTTTCAAAATTAACTAGTAGTTTATTAGGTATGCGACTGTCCAGATGCGGCAAGTGGGATTTTTAGTTGGTTTACTTAGAAAAGTGTGTGATTGGTGGAGAGGATTTTTATTCCAAAATTATTTTAATCCTTGGTGGGTAAGTAACCAACATTATGTTAAAATATAAAAGATGTAATGTTAAATGAGAAACATTAGTCTAATGAGAGTTTTAACTTTTAATTACACTAACTATCTTGATATTTCGTAGAATTATATAAATTCTACTTATTTTTATATACAATTAATTTCTTAATTAGAATTATTTAGGCTCTGTTTGATTAGTAAAATTTGGAAGATCAGACAGGACAAAAATAATTATACCTTGATTTCCTTAAAAAAATAGGATACATAACCAAAAAAAAATAAAAATTAAAGGATAGAAGAAAAATTTGATTTCTTATTATCCACAAAATAAACATACAACTATTTGTCCAGTAATCTCACCTTTTCCCAACACAAAAATAACACATTGTTATTGTTGTTCTTCTATTTATTTACTATACTCCATAATCGTGCTTTTCTCTTCTCTATTCATAGTTTTTTCTCTAGTCTTTGTGGAGGTTTCGACAGTCTTGCGGTCTTTCTTTTTATTCAATATTTGTTAAAGTTATATTTTATATCAAATAAATGAATTTCTTTATCTTTAAAGTATTTGTTGATTTAAATTTTCAGAAAAATGAAATTATTTTGCAACGTTTTGACAGATAAAGTCATGTTAATTATGTAGTGAAGATTGATTTTCTAATTTTATACTCAATTGCTCCATTCTTTGTAACTATTCATCAAATTTTTATCTTCATTAAAAGGTTCTGTCCTTATAAGGTGTCTCGATTTTTAATTGATAACTTTGTAATCCTCCATTAATCTTTTTATGGAATAATCCTCCATTAATTATTTTAGAGAAAATAAGGTACAATTTAATTGCAATAAATTTAAAAGGATACTTTTGTAAATTTATATTATTATATGTATGCTGCATTTTGTGCATCAAATAATATACAAAATAAAAAAATTATTTTGTGACATGAATAATTGTAAAAACAAACGAAGCCTTAGTGTTATATAAAATTAGACAGATCAATTTATTACGATCAAACACACATTCCCCATTGCTTCTTCATTGTCAGAATTGTGGTATTTCAAGTCAAAATGGTGCTTCAACCTACTTGTAGATTCTTCACCTTCAAAGTTAGTTGTTATCATTTTTTTTATATCCATAAATATTAGTGATTATTTGTTAATTTTATTAAAAAGAAGGAGTCAAATCACAACTTCTCCCTCCCTTACTACCTTCAATTTTTAAACTACTTTATCATTTCATTTTTTATTTATTTTAATTTATATAAAACCTACTTAGAAAAAAGAAAATCTACGATCAAAATTAAAATCCAATTACATATAACCAATCCATAACTAGCCATATCCAAGCCACTTTAAATTCATTTTAATGGATTGGTTTTATATCCAAATCCAATCCATTTAATTGGATGTGGATTAAATACTTAGTGGATTTTTTTAATCCAAAACCCATGACTGCCACATGTGTTATTTGAATTTTTTTGGCTTCCCTTGAAAAAAAATTATTTGTTAAGGTTGGCCAAAAATAACTCTAATTCAAGTAGCTAAAAAACAATAACAATTAAGGTTAACTAAAAATAGTCTTCGTTGTAATCAACCAAAAGAGTCAGTAAAAAATAATCCTAACAGAGTTCAACCAATGAATTAACAAAAAAAACTTGATCGAAATCATTCAAAATTGAGGAATTAGCCAAGGTGATAAGAAACAATTATGACTAAGGCCGGACGGACAAAAATAACCATGGACAAGGTCGACCAAAAATAATCCTAACTGAAGTTGGTCAAAAATAACCTTAGTTTATGTCAACTAAAGTAGCATTATCTTAGGTTAATCGAAATGCCCTGACCAAAATTGGCCAAAAATAATCCTAATGACATCAACTAAAAATAACCTATCTAAAGTCGGATAAAAAATAATCCTAATCAAAGTCATCCAAAAATAATCTCGTCTTGACTGATGTTATCCAAAAATAACCTTTATCAAGGGAAGCCAAAAATAATTTTGGTTAATGTCGCCAGAAAATAACCTTTTATAATCAAATTGGTTTTGAACTATCAACCGATTTTAAAACCATTGTATCGTTAATTATACTATAATAAGAACATTTAAATAATTTTAAATTACTGGTATACTCACCGATAGGACTATCTTACTATTGGTCGATAGGATGAAAAAATAAATCTTACTATTCGTCCTTGTCTCGTTAATAAATGAATAGTTATTAAGTTATCTATCTTCAACCCATAAAAGGTTTTACTCGCAGACACGCGTGAGTGTAGATATTTTTGTCATCTTGACTTTCACCCTTTACATATTAGTGAGTGGTGACTGTATCTAATTTTATACTCCTACATGAACCTTTTCTTAATTATATTATAAATAAATAATTTCAAGTGGATATTAATTTGTATATGTCAAAATGGCACGAGGACTACTTTTGTACGATAAGAAGAAATTTTCGAAATGAATTTACTTAGCTTTCAAAAACTAAAGTCAAAGTTGTTGGGTTTTACTTTAACTTTGCAAAATATCATAGTTAATTGAAGTCAAAGGCTTTTGATTCTGTGACACCGAATTTGCTCGCGAAGCTTCACCTCAACGTTAGTCAAATAATGAAATTATGTCAGTTGAATTGTGCAAAATCGTAACTATATAATTTTTTGTTGACTTATGACTAAGCTCTTAGCACTATACAACAAATTAAGATTCTATAATTTCCCTGAAAATATCTGGCACACAACATTGAAAGAAAATAAACCCCAATTAGTCAACACTTTAAAAAATGATTAATTGACTAATTAAAGCATGTATGTCCAAATTAGTGATTTCCTTAATGAATCTGGTAATCTAGTTAACAGAGACAGCTTGATGATGATGTTTAATTAGAGAAGTAAACCAAATTATTACGGGTCTTTGGCGTGCAAGAAACTGTGCGTGTGTGTTCCAACTTTACTTTAATTTCATTATCAATTACCCTACCCTTTTGTTAATTTGTGGCTGACTTTGCAAAAATTCAAAGGGCAAAATAAATAAATAATAATAATATTGGACATGACATAGCGACTAGGTCAAACACGTTGCCGGATTAACAAAAACACATGGACCATTGGACCTCAACCAATGAAAAAGCTAACACATGCTGTCTTAATCTTCTTAGTTCTTCCCACTCTCTCACATTTTCCTTGTTTTTGCTTTCACTAAAGAGAGAGAATCCAAAATCGTTCGGTTTGTACTTGACATTTTTTAATTTGTAATTTTTGTATGATTTTGGTTTCTTATTCTTCACTCACTCGTGTGGCTTTGTCCCCCTCCTTGCGTCCTCTCTTTTTTTATGATCACACTCATGTGGGGGAGGGTCATCACTCACTAATTTGTGTCTTCCTTCACACATGTCTTACACTCCTTTCATTTGTTTTTTTTATATCGGTTTGTCACTTTGCACACCTCAAGCTTACTGCATTGTGACCTCATATATCTTCATATATATATATATATATATATATATATATATATATCAAACAATAAAAATGTGAGCAAATTTTAAAATGGGTATATATTAATATAATTCAACTATATATTTAAAGAAATAATCATTTGTTTTTATCAATTTTCTTAGAATTTCATTTAACAAAAAAAAAAACTTAATTAGTTAAGTAGGTCAAGCTTGTTCAAAAATTCCTTTTAAATCTAATAGGTTGGCCTATTTAAGAAAACATAAATAAAAGTTTATTGCTATTGCTAGTATATTATTATATTAAATTTGTAACAATGTATTACAATTTACATTTATTTATCTTTCTTAAATGTTAAGCATGTATGTATATAAATAATTAAGTTTAAGCTTATAAGTTCATTGAAACATAACTTTATGTCTTATTTCGAAGTCTTATTGCAAAATATGATTCCAAATAAGTCATCATGTACGTTAGATTAGATCTTAAAAATATATTTATTTCATATAAACAAGTTTTAAATTTAGTTCTTCTGAAGCCTAACACATATTTTCACATCTATCCTAGTATTAAATCATCACAAAAGTAAGCCTTAATTAGGCTTATAGGTCAAGCTAAGCTTTTATATATTTACAAAAGGCTTTTGACAAATAAACATGTCAGGCTTAGGCTATGTATTTTTTTTTTTTAGCAAAGTGAAACCTAACTTATTTTCATTCCTAATTGCTTCCTTGCTACATTTCATTTTGATTGATGTCTCCAGTTTTTTCATACATATTATGAAAAAAAGAAAAAAAGTATTCAACACAACAATAGTAGTGTTTATTATTATGACCAATTTGATTAAAATATCCTTTTTTTTTTCTTAATTTTAATAAATATATTATTGACTATTTTAAGACAACAATAATTATTAGAGAGCAAAATTGAAATATATAGATGTTTTAATATTTGATTAAAAACTGAAAGCATCACTCATTATGAATTTTTTTAATGCTAAAACATCAATCAATATAGAACGCTATGAGTAATTTACAGTATTTATAATTTTTCGACTATTTTTTTAAAAATAATTAAGACTTTTTTATTAAAAACATTTTTTTTTATTAAATATACAAAAGACAATTTGAAATAAGTCCTGTGAAAAGGGAAAAAAATCCCAAAAAGATTTTATATATAAAGAGACAATCAACATAAAAAATATAAAGAGACAAAGGTAGTAAATGATGATCATTATTTCTTAAAAGTAATATCTTACCAAACACGCACGAATTATGGACAAATTGTTAAATAAGTTTTTCAATTGTTGCAATTTTAACTTGTTAATAATCATTGCTAGTATTTGGCCAACCATCACAATTCACAAACATTAATGCATCCAAAATGGCCTAGCAGAAGCATGCATGCAGTGACAGGGGAAATTGAACTTGGTGCTTAATTAGTCGATTCGTCCGAGATTGTTTTTTTGTCTTTTTTTTTTTGGCATTATCTGATTCATTTTTAAGTGGAGCCAATATTATTATCATTCTGTTAATCATAGGTAAACCCTATTTAGCATCATGGTGACTTCCACGTTACAGCATAAATGTGTTGGCTCCCAACAATGGTCGACGACCTTATATATCACAGATATTATCTAAGTGGATTTAGTTAGGCACCCCAATTCACCCATCAATTCAAGTGTTGATTCCCAAAAAAAAAAAAAAAAAGCCAATCAACTGGGTAAAAAAAATATCTAAATCATTATTAATGTAATTCCTGTACACCCAACTTGTCAAATTGTAACACTACATCGATCATACTATAGTATATTATCTTACTGTATAGAGATATAGGTACACATGACACTTATGTAATGTCTTTGTTTGACCCTCTCCTCTTGTTAACCGTATCCACTCATTGAATAATGATGTAATTAATAAATTAATCAATGTCAAGCCAAAACTTAACGAGTTTAAATGTTAATATAAAATAATTTTATATTAATAACATTTTTAAAACCAATGATGTGTTTAATAGATCGTTTAAATTTAAGTAATATTATTTTAAAAAAATTATTAAAATAATTGACATGATGTTATTTAATATAGTTATAAAATAAATATAAAATTATACTATAAATAAACTCACAGAATTAAGAAAAACAATCAATCTAGTAAAATTAATATTAGAATTAATTTCTTTGTTGAATATTTAAATTTATGTAAAATGGTAAAACTTACAAAAATAACATAACTAACTCATATTAATTACTCCTATTGAGTTACAATCATTATTTATTTATAGGGAGTTAAATATTTTTTTATAAAATTATCTTAAAAATAATATAAATGAAAAATTGAGATTAAACATTAATATATAATATCAAATATCAAATATCAAAATATCCCTCTTAAACGAAATTCTAATAGTAGCTTTTTTCATTATTCTTATTCAAAAATTTAGTCAATTGTCACTTTAATCTTCAAAATAATATCACTTACATACTTAAATTCTTTTTAAAAACTTTCATTAAAATTAACGTTTGTGTTTAGATAATATGGTATTTGGTTACATAACAATTGATAGTGCATACACAAATAACACATAATATTGTATATACATACTAGTTGACGTATTAAAAAAAATGAACGAAAAAAATTAAAGTTCCAACCAAGGGTATGTTTGAAAGATATTTTTGGTTTTTGTTTTTAAAATAAAAAATTTATTTGGTATTTAAAAATTATTATTTCAGAAAGATAAATTTAAAAGACGTAAAATTTATATTAAAAAGAGAAAATAAAAAAATAAAACATATAAAAATTGTTTTATTTTTTAATTTTAAAAATTAAAATAAAAAATAATTTTTAAAAATTAATTAATTAAATAAATTTTATAATTTCTAAAAACTAAAAATAAATTGTTATTAAATCGATAGTTTACCCTTTATTATTCTCATTTATTTCATGCGGCCAAGTGACTGTGGTACAAAGTACTAACCGTTGTCCTTCATGGTAAGTTTAGGTTGCAGTGTTTGAGTGTTTTGAATGAGTGAGAGTTGTGTGGAGGTATTGGTAGGTAGGGTTGGGGCAAATGATTAGGACGGCAGAATATTAAAAAAGTGTCACTTTCAGGGCTCTGACTCTCATGAAAACAATTAGCAAAGCAGACTCCTACAGCTACAAAGGGATCCCATTTGGGACCCATGTGTCGTCGCATGCGTGCACGCCGCGTGGAGCCCACTCGTTGACTCTATTTCAACTTTCAAATTGCGCATTATTCGTACTAGTCTTTTTCTATTTTTATTTTGTTTTCAAATCAACAAGTAAAAAACCAGTGTTATATACAGATATCATAAACAATGTGATAAAAATTAGAATAAAATAAAATAACAACTTCAATAATCTTAGTTATTTTTTAAGGTTTTTGTTTATTTATTGTTATTGACCGATTATGAATGTTCTGATAACAAATGCAAATTAACTCTTAGATCGATAACTCCCCCTCTAGGTCCTAAAGATGGATGGGCTTAAATAAAGTCTATCTAGGGTAAATTAAGGTTTTTTTTTTTTCTATTATGAGGAAAAAGAAATACACATTTTTATTTTATCAAAATAAACAAAAAAAAATAGTTTTCTTTTGTTTCATTTAATAATATTCTCCCAATAATATCCTTTATATATGTGAAAGTTTTAAATAATTTAAAAACAGAAATTAATGTCTATGCACTGACGATATAAAATTTTATACCGTCAATTAATAACGATTTATTTTTTGAATGAATTTTAAAATAATTTTATAAAGTTGTGATTAATTAACTGTGTATGTAAAATTATTTTACACTGATCAATACATCACAATTTTTTTTTAAAAGAATTAAATAACTCATTTTTCAAGAATAATTTAAGAAGAATATTTGTAATTTATTTCAGAATTTAATATTCATACATCGATAGTATAAAATAATTTTGTATATCGTTAATCACAATTCATAATAATGACTTTTAAAATAATTTTTTTTTTATTAAATAACGTTATAAAATTATTTTACTTCTCAACCTTTTTTTCTTTATTTTATATATATGAAATGTGGTTTTGGTTGGTTATAATAGATATCAGCGAGGAAGTCCGAAACATTGCCTAGCTATTAGATGTTAATTAACCAAATTACACATTAATTACCCAAATATAAATGCATTTGTTGTCTTCCATGATTTAATCGACCCTACAAATGGTTGAATTGGGTATTCAGTGTATTTATGAAAGTTGTAAATAAATGTGTCCTTAAAATTTGACTACTATTTTCATGTTGTTTCGACCTCTACAACTCAATATATGCTCAAAATAGCACACATATGTTATGTCACGTTGTCATCAAGACAAAAGAACTTCTCTAACTTCAAGTATAGATTATTCCATTATCGAAGCCGAATTAGCCCACAATTTATTTATGACACTTGTAGATATTTGTTTAAGCTTTCTATAGACACTAAGATCATCTCTAACACATTTTTGTAGCTTATGATATGACCTAAACAAGGACAAAAAGTTAAAGATAACCTCTGTAGACTGAGATCCAATGTCTTATGATGATTATGAGCTTTTGGTGAGGTCGAGACACCGTGAGAAATGAGTGAATAAATATAAAAAGTACTCCACTGCTCAAGTCGTTAAATATTCTATCAAATTAATAGATGCTTGAGTTGGGTTGAATTGTCTTGCGTGAAGCCTAAATTCTTCTATGGACAACATTACCCTATCTAGATGGGGTAACAAAATAACTTTTTTTTTAAACATTTTTTTTATTTATCGTCCCAAGTGTAGCTCGGAAAACAACCTTCATTGGATTCATTTATGAAAAAAATTATTTTATTTTATTTTTATATTTTTTTAATTCTAAAGTGTATCTAAATAGACTCATTACATAATTTGAGTCACCAACCCCAATCAAAAACAATAATTATTATTTTTCAGTAGATATAAATAGTTCAATGATAAATAAATAAATATAAGAATAAATTACAGTAATATATTATAATTTATTCTAAATATAAATGTAAAATTATGTATAATTTCATAAAACATTAATGCCGCTGTAATTTGATCTAAATATTCACTTGCATCAGAAAAAAAAAAAAGCCTCAAAGTCCTTTTGCTAGAAATATGTTTATTTTTTCCCGATAAATTAGACATATTAATCGCACAAGTTTACTCGTTATCTGACAATCCAAACATACTGTAGAAAAAATGGGGATGACAAATTTCCAAAAGAGAGAAATTTGTTGTTTTAAAATCTACTTACTATGCTCCAAAATGAGGAAGATGATAAAAATGGAGAAAGTGGTGAAGCTAACAATTTATTGTTTTCAGAAAGATTCTTCAGATATTGGAAAAGAAAGATAGAACAACGTAAGATCAATACTCAACTAAAAGAAAACCTCTCTATATACGATAGCAATTAGCTTCGAGAGCATTCATTATAATCTATAAAGTGAATACGATGATGTTACTTACAGGACAATCCGTATCATTTCGTGTTTGAAAAAAAAGTAATTCCACGTTTAAAGGATATGTTAAGATGAAAAAAAGAGTGAATAATTGGTATAAGTAATATAAATATCTAGAAGCCAATCAACTTGAAATTGGGTAAAAAAAATTTTATCACCAAAACAAGAATCAACTTGAAAAGGGGTCAATGAGAGACATTTTTTTGTAAGTCATAAATTTTTTTTAATCTAACACAAATTGTATCATTATAACATTTTTTATATATGAATCCAACAAAATCTTATACCACAAGTCAACCCTATGAGTTGCATTTTATAATATTAAATCAATTAAAAACCAATCAAAATTAAGGTTTCAACTAACTTATCAATTATTTTTGTCAAGCCAATCGGAATGATTTCTTTAATGTGAATGTGATTGAAATATTTACTCTATATATTTCCATAATTATTAAAGACATTTTCTAGACACTATTTTTAGTATTATCTGCTCCTTCAAAAAATAAAAAAAATACTCTTATTTGTTTTAATTTGGTTAGGAAACAATAAAATAAATAAAGTTATCAAATATAAAAATGACGACTTTTTAGTTTATGAAGCTCTTTATTTATAGAAATTTTCTATTTTGGGGGGATTTTTCTGAACTAGACTAGCATTTGAAGACTGTGTGGCACATTAATTCTATTTCAAATGACAATTCAACTATTCATGAACAGAGAAAGTTGATCCTTCTCTCTTCTCAGCCTACTTATTAAACAAAAAAAATTCTATCATCGCAATTCGTGAGATAAAATAGTTTATTTTTAATGGTTTGAAAAGGAAAAAACTATTTTTTTACGATAGGAAAAAACTTTTTAAAGTCCCTTATAAGTGAATTCTCTAATTGAGACAACTTTCATGTATGTACGCAATCGTCACAAAGTTGCATAAGTGATAAGTGTGTCGATAATTTAGAGTGAGTTTAAGAAAATAATTTAACTAAACGCGTATTCAATAAATTTTTATTACATGAAATTTTATGTTATAATTAAGATTGATAATTTATTTTATTAAAATAAGTTTTAAAAATTTTATTTTAATAAAATTATCAAGAAAATTATTAAAATAAATTAAATTTATTCATAAGAGTCCTAAATATTTTTTATAAATTTAAAATAATTTTCTTCTATACTCTTTTAAAGTTTCCTATGGAAATAAGATTTTAGATCAAAATACAGAGAAAAAAAATCACGAGCTGGGTATTTATCAACTAGGAATCAACCTTTTGAATTTGGAAGACCAATGACCATACTATTTAACTACCCACGAATTGCGGATCATGAAAAAAAAAAATGGAAAAGGGACAATTTTCAAAGATTCCAGCTTCTTCTTTTTCCTCAAAATGATGACATCACGTTTTCAATTTGTTTTATTATCAATAGTTAACGATCGAAATAATATTGTTTTGTATAATAAATTAATGTCAAAGACACAATACATGGTTAATGTTAAAATGAAAATATGAACTCAAACCTAAGAGTATCTATAAAAATATAAAAATATCCCTACATAAATAGAATAATTACTTGTATATTGAAGCTGGGGATAAAGACGTGAATGAGTATTTACTTTCAAAATTTCACAAGAATAAGCATGGTTATAGTACTATAGTATTCACTCTATTTCACTTTACATCTTATAATATATATATTAATTAATATAATTATATTTTTATTATTTAAATTATTTAATTAACATTTCTTATTATCTATTTGTAATTTTAAGTATTATTTTAATTTATATATTAATTTTGATATTCTTATCGTGATTTAATTTTTATTGGTATTAATGGATTAAATTAATATATAAATTAAGGATATAAACGTTTACAAAATATAAAAAAATTAATTCGGAGGATGATATTAAAATATTATATTTATTTATATTTTATTTTTAATTTTTAATATATAATTATAAACTAATTAATTTTAATATATTATTTTTTTTCTCGTGTATTTGTTTGAAATATTTATAATATTTATATTAAATAATTGTTTTTATAATGTTATTTATTGATGACTTAAGTTTAAATAAATTAATATTTATTTAATTTTAATATTATAAATATATTTTTTTAATTTTATACTTAAATAAAGTGTGAGTCATAATATGGATATTTTTTTTTTTATAAACACTACATGAAATTAAAGTTTTTTTTTTATATTAATTTAAGTGTGAATACTAAATGTAAAATTGATAAGATAGGTGAAGAAATTTTACATGAAAGGTGAGATTATAATTTTTTTTAAAGAAGAAAATAACGAAACTAATAAAACATTTGAAAGAATTTATACTTTAAAAAGAATATATAAAAAAATATTTTAAAAGAAGAAAATGAAATAAATTAAAGAAATGTGTTGATATCATAATTATTAATAAAATATTTTATGAAATTAAATAAACCCTATTTCATGAAAAAAAAATTAACAAATGAATTCTGAAGTGTAAATCATGAACACGTATCATTAGCTTTCTTTGAAGAAAAAAAAACCATATTGATATATGAACCATATATAAAAAATCCTACAAATTATTACATGATATATATAAAAATGGAAACATATAAAAATTTGTTTTATTATAGTACCATTTTTCTAAATTGATAGAGTTGAAAATTACTCTTTCATTTCATATGAAAAGTAAAATCACTTTTAGAATTATGAAGATTGTGCAAGATAATTTACATGACTATTTGATTGTGTAGAAAATAATGAATGATCGACATTAAAAACTAGAAAGTTGACTATTTGACTTCTTCATTTCTTTGACTTTTGATATCTTGATTCTAATCTCAATCCATAATATTCAGCACCGTTTTACACGCAGCCATTCAATCGAATCCTTTGAAATTCAAGAGACGACTTTAGAATCGAATTACTGTCAATTGTAAATCCTTTATTTTTTTTTTCTTAGAGAACGACTATTGTCCTTGTAGAGTTTACATATATTGAAGAGAAAAATGTTAAAAGAGACTGTATCATTGTTATTAATACTCCTCTTGTTATATATATATTTTTTTTTCAAAACTATCATCGTCATTAATATTTATCTCTTCAAATTTTTTATTAATATAATCTCTCTTCATTTAATTAAAGAAATTTTTAATCTAATAATATTAAACATTGAATCTTGTTAAAATAAACCAATATCCTTTCAAACTTGGGTCTTAATTATAAATAGTAGCTTAGGGAGTAACTAATGAGGATAAAGTAGATACTAACAATTTTTGAAATAAATGATAGTGGTTTGTATCCTTGATCAATGCACGATTTCGTACCAATATTATTATGATTAAAAAAAAACATAAAGTAAATAAAGTATAATTTTACACCCAATTCTTTTTTAATAGTCAAATTTTGTGATAAATTTTTTATTCTTATTTATCCGTAATTTGTAAAATACAATATTACATCAATTACTCTTTTATCAGTTATATTTTTACTTGTTTTTTAATCCTTAATTAATTTATACGTATATTTATTTTGAAGTCAAAAGAGAAAGGAATAAACTAGTAAATTTTATAATTATTTGATTAGAATAAAAAAGTTATTACATTTTTTTATTTCTACAAAATAGCTTAAAACCACTATTACTTCGTTTCTTATTATAACAAAAATAACTTTTTCTTTTCTTTTTATAAGCAGAATTTAATTTTAAACTTATTTAATGATGTTTTGTTTATAATATATATCATCTTTATTTTTTTTAATAAAACTTTTCAGTTTCTTATTTTGTAAAAAAGTACTGAGGAGACTTCAATTAAAATTGAAGGGTAATTTAAGGAGAATATCATAGAAAAAGTAAAATTTATTAGATTTAATTAATTTTTTAAATCAAAATAATTGTATTTCTTAATTATAACAAGTAACGGATGAGTATTAAAAATGAGCTGAGGTGTAGTAGTATTTATTGGCATTAAATGCTTATAGAAATTAAAAATATATAATATTGAGTCTTCATTAATGCTCACTTAATTTGATCCAAAAAAATAATAATTAATGCTCATTTAATGAAGACAAATATTGATGCTCATTTAACGGGATGTAAGAGGTGCTTTTGTTACTCTGAGAAGAAAATCAAAATAGATAACTTCAACCGAAACTTTTCATTATTGTGAGTGACATTGAAAACTCGAACTATTTGGTTACATTCACTTTTGTGTGAAGTAAAATTTGTGGAGATTGTGCTTTTGCTCTCTAGATGTTGAGTTTCAATTTTGTTTTGTCTTAAGCAATCTTTGAGAGGTTTTGGTTTATCTTAGAACGATCAAGTTTTCATAATATCGTTTATTTGATTTTCACTTTTCAGGCAATTTCATACAAATTGTGTGCCTATCAGATGAAGTGGTGACTTTTTTTTTAGGTTAGTAGAACATTTGATTAGTTTATGTAATTTTTTTTGGAATTGATCCTCACTCATCTCTTTACCAAAGTATCATCCCCTCTCCATAAATTTAATTAAAAAAGTTAGTTTATTTTATTTTATTTATCTAATCACATTTTTTACACAAGTATGAACCCTTTTATTTTAAATACAAGAACTTCATTAAAAAAAATATAAGTATTTATAAAAAAAAATTGAATTTTGCATTGAACAAATATTAAACTCTAGGATTTCAATGAAATTATAAGGGCTTTGAAATAATTAAACTAAACATAATTTTGATATTTTAAAAAAAAATATATCTTTAAAGGCTATTTCAAAAAACTAGTTTTAATAAGGAAAAAAGTGAAGAAAGATGGAAAGTGAACTCAGAAAGCCCAGAAATAATCATTGTCAAGAGCGTTTTCTTTTGCTTTTATTGTTTATTTAGGTGTTGTGTTTTGCAAGGTAATTTATTTATGTCAAATATCAGAGTGTCTTCACACTTCTGTCCTACTAATCACAAAATAATAATATAGTATTATATATTTATGTATTATTTATTAAAATATTAATAATTATATAAAAAATAATATTATTTATACATATATTTAATAGACTTTATTAGTTTATCACATAATCTTCTTTTAATAATTAATATGATGCAATGTAAATTAATTGAGGTGATTTTCTACACTCTACTACATGTCTACATAGTGTTTAATATTTGGAAATAAGCAAAAAAAAAAAAAAACTTATTTCATGTTAATTAAGAAAGTTGATTAACATATTTAATAACACAAATTAGTTTTAATAAAATAATAAATTAACCTATTTCAATGAATGTCATTAAACTTTTTTTAACGTTTTTCATTGGATGTATGAAAAGAAAGAGTTAAATTTTCACCCTCTCCTCCCATTGTGAACTAAACATTAAAGAAGGACTAATTTATTTTTCCTAGCCATTCTTCTATATTTCCACTTCATCTCTGTTGTTCCCAACCTGCTAGAGCTTGAAGCCTCAGCTGCCAAAGCTTCCAAACCCGCCAGAAAAAGAGAAGAAAATCTAGAAAGTAATAGTTATAATAATAATAATAATAATAAAAATAAAGAATAAAACAAATTCTGATTTCAAAATGACCTATAATTTAATTCCACTGTCTTATCAGTAATCACCCCCTGAATTTTCAAAGAGCGTCAACCATATATATTCCTCTTAGTCTGTCACTGTTCCCATTCCCCTCACTTCACCAAACTCATTTTTTCTGTTCACAAAAAAAAAAAAAAAAACCAATATTTTCTCCCTTCACCTCCCAATATAAATACTCCAAAGTTTTGAACCATTTTCCATTCATTCATTTTCCATTAGTCAGTCTCACCCCTTCACAGTTCTCGCACATATATATTACATTACACACAAATAACACAAAAAAAAAAAAACTGACACAGCATCCTTAATCTCATCAAATACATATATTTCCATGTTTATGTGTGAAGATCACTGAAGAAAATTAGCACCCAACAACAACAGCAACGACAAGTGCTATAATTATATATCAGCCATGTCAGATGATCAATTTCAAGCAAGTGGAAACTGGTGGGAAACAGCGAGAAGCGTGAGGTTTGAGAGTGGGGAATCACAATCTTCTTCTTCTGGCCTCACAAACTATGCAACCTGGCAACAACAACAACAACATCATCATGAGATAGTAGCAACAACAACAAGGTGTTCTTCTTCTTCCATGGATATCTCTGCTGCTGCTGCTGCTTCAGGTGGTTCCTCTGTGCAAGTTCATCAGCCACATCATCATGACTCATCAGTAGCAGCTTCCACCAATGATCACTCCCCCAACTTGCACATGATGGGCTTGGGCCTCTCATCACAGGGCATGGACTGGAATCAAGCATCTTTGCAGCTGTAAGTGTAGTCTGTGTCAAGAGAAAAGACTTCTACAACAATATTACTCTAAAGTAAAATACCCCCCCAAAAAAGAAAAAAAAATTGAAAAGAGAAAAATAAAAAAAGTTTTTTTTTCTTTTGGATCTTTCTTCTTCAGGTTTCTTTCTGCCTTGCCAGAATGGAATAATATTGATGCAAGAAAAAAAAAAAAGCAAGTTGTCATGGCTTTAAATTGCGGTCGCGGTTGCATCTGGTTGTAGTTTCGTCGCAATTCTTGATATTGTGAGAAATTACATACAGATGCGACCGATGTTGTGATTGGTATTGTTATAGTCGTGACAGCCTCAAAAGTTTTGACGTTGTGGCTGAAATTGCGACCGATGCAATCACAGCTGTTGTCGTCTTGCAGCGGCGTCGACCGAAAAACCTTCACGTTGTGACCGAAATTGTGACTTTTTTTTTTTAAACCTTGCAATAAGCTGTAACCAACTTTCGTGTGTTTTTTGTTTGATTGATATATAGGCGAGGTGAGAAGGGGTCAGAGAGCAGTTTCAGGTCGATGTTGCAAGAGAATCTGAGCTCACAAGGCACAAATTTTCAGCAAGAAAGTGGGAGCAACAACATAGGGCTATCTCAACACCACCACCATCAACAACAGCAACAACAAGTTCATAATTGGAGGCCAGAAAAGCTGTTCTCTGCTGAGACATCAAGCAATGAATTCAAGAGGGGTTTCTCCTTAGACCAAACACAGTTCAGTCCTCAATACAGCTCTGGGGACAGCACTGTCACAAGCCAAGGCTTGCCTTGTAATTCTTTTCAGATGGACTATGTTGGGAACCCTTCTTCAATATTGCAAGGACTCTTAGGACAAGAGAACAATAACAACAACAACAACCAACAACAAGGTGGTGGTGCCATGAATTTTCCTTACTCAAGCTATGGTTTGAACTCCAATAATAGCATTGAGTTGGTTCCTTCTTGGTCCAAAGTTCCTCAGTTTCTGAGAGCTTCACCTCCAAAACAACCACCCAATAATAACAACCAGTTGCATTTCACCAACAACGCTCCCTTTTGGAACGCTGGTTCTGAGCCTGCTATTAAGGATAATGCTCGATCCACCTTCATCCCCTCTTTGCAACCACCCTTCTCCACATCAAATTTCGATGTACAATCAAAGGTATTGAATACATAGATGTATATATACATGTAAATGACACTATATTTATTTTCAATGTTCTATTACACGATATGATTCGAATTTAAAACTTGATACAATTTGTTTAAACTTTTTACCACTGGGTCAACCCTGATAGATCATATACCCTGATATATGATGATATGTTAATAATATGCTTTAAATCTCTAAAAATCTATCTACCTTTTTGTATTATTAATTTCTTATTTAAAATATGATTATAAGTATTTGAAAAAAGGTAAGATTTAAATAGAGATTAATTTTGAAAATAATGTCCTATTTTGTATGTTATTAAAGATGAAATGAGGCACTACTGCATTTGAGGTCTAGTTTATTTATTTACTATTCTTTTTGTTTTGTTCACCATGATTTTGCAGAATATATCTGAAGTCAGAGACTCTGGTGGTGTGGTGAAGAAAAGTGGGAGTGAGGCAGCACCAAAAAGGCCTAGGAGCGAAACCCCATCTCCTTTGCCAGCTTTTAAGGTACAATAAGTGCAACTAAACTTTTAACAAGAAGGAGGAAGCTACCTTTAAACTTTTTATCTTTAATTTTCCCTATCTTTATTTATTCCTTTATCATATACTTTTTCCCTATATTATACTATATATATTTTTTTCGGTTTTTGAGTTCTTAAACATTGGATATGAACCCTTAGAGTGTACCCTCTTTGTGTTGTTGTTGTTGTTCTTAGGTGAGAAAAGAGAAGATGGGGGACAGAATCACTGCACTGCAACAATTGGTTTCACCTTTCGGAAAGGTGAGAGCTTCTGATCAATAAATAAAATCATCTATGATTCTTAATTAATTTTCTAATATAGTAATATATCTTTTGGGGATGACCATGATTTTTTTCTTGTGTGTATTTATGATATATGAGAAAGCAGAAAAAAAAAAGATGATGATGATGGCAAGTGTGATTGTACTAATGCTGTTTATTATTGATTTGAAGTTTTTTAAAAATTTGTTTGTTGTGTGTGTTTGTGTGTGTCAGACTGATACAGCGTCAGTGCTCTCTGAAGCCATTGAATATATCAAATTCCTCCATGAACAAGTGACTGTAAGTCCCATCAAATTCCCATTAATATTTGATTATTCAGAAAGCTTAATTAAAATAATAATGAAGTTTTATTCTTGTTTATTTTTTCCTCTTTTATAGGTGCTAAGTACCCCATATATGAAAAGTGGTGCTCCCATACTGCATCAACAGGTACCATACGTATATCTAGGCATTTCCTTTCTTGAAAATTATCTTCAAAATGAAACTGATGAATCTTTTTACGTCAATTTTTTTCGTGTTATTGTCATGTATGCTGAAATTTCATTCTTATATCGATGACTATGATTCTGTTTAGAAAACAAAATAAAAAGATAAATATATTAAATTTACGTATCTTAGCATGTGTATAGAAAAATATTGTCCATACAGAGTATAATAATAAATATAACAATTCATGGTTGGATGATATATAGTATATATTTTTAGTGTACTACACTACACTTTATTATTTTTTTCTAAATGTTCATGAAAATAAAAGTAGATACTACACAATTTCAATATAACAAGATTACGTGAAATTTGAATGTTAATTAGTGGATCTATTCTATGCATTAATGCTTATAATGTGTATATTTGTTTGTCCTTTTGATTTGATTTCAGAGTTCTGGAAAATCTAAGGAATGTGAGGGTCCAAAGCAGGATCTTAGAAGCCGAGGGCTATGTCTGGTTCCAGTTTCTAGTACATTTCCAGTGACTCACGAACCAACAGTTGAGTATTGGACACCAACGTTTGGAGGAACTTACAGATAGATAGATAGCTTCATTAATCGATTAATGAGTGCATGGCAAAAGTGGCACGGAATTGAAGTACTCTCAACAACAACAACATGCATGTCTTATCAAAAAACCTGGCCAAGTTGGGAATATGATAAGATGAAAGAAAAAAAGATGAAACAGGAGAGAAAAAAAAGGCCACACATAACTACTATGTAAAGCTAGTTAGTTACTTAGTTCTTCTGTGATGGAAATTAAAGATATTTATTATTTAATAAAAAAGGATATAGAGGGAATTGAAATTAAAGGGAAATGATGCAGGGGAAGGAAGATTAATTTGGCCAATTTTTGGGACCACTAATTGGAGCACAATATATATTTATAATTAGTTGTTTTAATCAATAGTTGAAGAATTATTATGTATTATGTGCACACAAGGGGGATTAGGAGTGACAAGCTTATGTTAATTTTTCTTGGCTAATCTAGATAGAAAAATTAATTGTTGTTAACTGAAGATTAAGGAGCTTTGTTAATTTCTCTTCTTGTTGTTTGTTCAAGGAAAAGGAAAGAAAAGAAGAACACTAATTAATTTGAAGGAATCATTGAAATATAGAAGAGTAGTGAGTGAGTTAGTGTGGGATATGTCATTTGATTGGAAATCTCACTTTTGATTTGTTTATTTCTTTAGAATATGTAAGTGGAAGTCAGAGGGTATGGCCCACACTGCACCCCTTTCAGTTTTTTTTTTTCAAAATTGTGTTCAAATTAAATAATTTACATTTACCATATATATATATATATATATATAGTATATATTTATTTGTTTATTTTGGAGATGCTTGCACACATGCTTTTGTGCTTTGTACTGAATGGTCACATAGAGGAGCTTCTATTGGAAGCACATGTAAAAAGAAGAAGAGAAAAACCCACAAATGTTTTTATCCTCTCAGCAATGTTCTGGTGATGGTCCTGATTTTAAATGACGACGTCAGCATACGTAATTATTCCAATATTCCCCCTTTTTGTTTTAAAAGAATTAATACACAGTGCAACATATTCAATGGTCCCACGTGAATAGAAAATTTTGAACTTGGATTATATAATTTATTAGCTAGTACTTAGAATAAATTTAAGGTTAATTAGTAGTATGTATTTGGATTCGCTTAATAAACATGTATACTTTTTAGTTTAATATATAAGAATTATTTATAAGAACATTATTTTCTCAAAAATTAAAATGTATGAAGTGAGAGAGATGAATAGAGTTGTTTTTATTTGAGAGTTAAATAAATATTTTTTTTACTATATAATTATACATAAATTATCTAATAATTTAAAATTTATTTTAAGGCACATGATTATTTTAAGAAAGTCTCACGACTCTTATATTTAATGTCAGCTGTTCATATAATATCTAATAATAAAGATTCACTAGCCACTTAAATTGAAATGATAAAATTAGTCCCTCCTTAAAGGATAATCAATTACTAAACCTAATTAAGTTAACACATGACACTTATTAATATTTAAATTTAAAGGGGTATATATATATATATATATATATATATATATATATATATATATTATTTCCTTAATTTTTTTTAAAAAAATAGTCAATAAAATAATTATTTATTTAAAATAGACCAATCCGTGAACTCACCTTTTTGTTTTTTGGTTGATAAATAACTAGTTTATCTACATACTATTAAGTGGTGGTTCCCTAAAAAAACATTAAGTGGTGGTTGAGTGAGGATTTATTTTTTTTAAAAAACTTACATCTAAGGTTTAATACAATGTATGGAAAAGGTTGTTGGGGATAAGGCCCGATGCTATTCTTCTTTTAGCTGTACTATATTAGAAAAATTGAGACATAATAACAACAAATTTCACAAGGACATAATATTAGAATTATAAACTTACTAGATTGGCATATCTTCAAACCTTGCCACTTTGTTATGACTTGGACCCTATTGGGCAGAGAGTATTATAAACTATTGTGTCTTGGGCTCAAAAAGTACTTTACCAAATCTCACTTTCAAACTTCACTAGCACGATCAGAACATAAACTAATTCAAACATAAAAGCATTTAAGCATTAGCCATTATTGTGTTAACAAAACTAGTCTGTCATGGGGCTCCACACTATATTCAAGTCAAGTTAACTTTCTACAATGTTTTTGTCTTCGCCAGAGAAACTCTCATACATGATTTAACTATTTTAGGACTATCTCATCTATCAACCGAGGCTTATTCAATTAATTATCATTTCATTAGTTGGATTAAAGACTAATCATGCTCATTCTATTATGATTATCGGTGATCTGAAAACTTTTTGTACAGAATAATGATTGAGTGAAAATTTTCGTTAAATAGATAGTTTTCACCATGTATAAATACAAAATATCTTATAATTATGTCAATCCAACAATTTTGTAAAAAATATTTGACACAAAGGTATTTAGTTTGGAAGATGCTAGAAGTGAATAAGAGGCATGGGAGGGACCAGCAATAACTGTTTTCTTAATTAGTTACCATCTTTATACTTCTCCAAAAGGCATTAGAGTGGAGTAATAATTATATATTATAAGGTGCATAATGAACCGTATATTGAGCACATTCATTTTGAAAAGAATTAATGGTAAATTAAAATATAGTTTTTCTAACCGTTTGAAGGGCATCTTCTTTAGTCAGTAGCACCTTTTTCTTATGAATATGCCACTCGAGCAATAATAATAACAATAAGTTTTTTTATATATTATTTTGGAGCTGATTTGTTCTTTAGCTGGGATTATGGTATAAGATATATTGTTTCATTGTTTTTAATAATTTGTGTCGCATAATGCTAAAACATGATTGCTAATCAATGAATTTCGTAGTACCACAGTACATGGACCAAAAGAGAGGAGGAATAGAATCTTCAAATTATTTGGGCCTATATCAATTTTTCTATAGATTCCATAATTCCTAATCCCTTTTCTCAACTTTTCATGGCATCCATTGCAACTCTTGAGACATACATTTGCTTAACTTTCACTTCTCTACTCTAATGATATATAGCATTTATATAAGCACTTGAGCAGAGGAAAGAGCAATAAGTTCATCTAATCACTACGGTGAAAAAAAATAATTTCAATAATTGATAATAGATATAATCAATTATTGCTATTATTGATTATATGAATGAACTTTACATTTGTATATATTAGATGAAAAGTGATTATAAGATATATTTTCTGTGGATTGTCTTAAAAGAATGTTTTAAAATGAGTAAATAATGTATGATTAAAAGAACTTTTTTTTTTTAAAAATTATATTAAAGATTATAATCGAAATTACACAAAAGATATTTGATCAGTAACTCCATCACTTCCTTTTCCATCAATGAATCTGAAGTGTTAGAAAAAAAAAAAAAAAAACTAATCCAAACATGCTCTAGTTATACTACAAGGCCACAAGTAACTTTTCTGTAGATTCCATTCCAAGTTTTCTGAGCTAGTCATGTGTATGTCTGGTCTACTTCATCATGTTTGTGAAAAGGACCTTGCCAATGGAATCTAGAAAAAGAAAAAAAAAATGAGAGAAAAAATTGGTGCTGAAATTCATCAAGAGAGTGGCTAGTTGAGAAAAGATATGAGGGTAGGCAACTTTTGCCAAGAAACGGTGGAATTGGATGCCGCAAAGCTAGAAGTAGAAAATTGGACAGAAACCAATGATAGGAAGGGAAAAAAATGGACAAGAATACGAAAAAGCTTTGAGAATCACATGACACTGGATTTTTTTTGATATCAAAGGTAAAGAAAAAGCAATGTGTATCAGAATATTTCTCTTCTTTGTGACAGCTGCCTACTTATGTCGCATGGACTGTCTGATCACAATTATATACTGATGTGTGTGTGTGCATAGTTTTCCCAAAGATTTTTTGTTTTTGTTTTTATCTGTTTTTAAATGAAGTGTATACAAATTAAATCATGCCTATATATATTTGTAGGTTTAAGAAAGACTTGCAAAAGGGATGTTTAAAAATTAGTTAAATCCAATGTAAAGAGAGAAGTCACGCGTTTTTAAATCAAAATCTAAAAGTTACATGAATGAAACTTTATTTTAAAACTGATTACGTTTTTTTTTTCAAATGGTATCCAGATATACACTACATGTGATGTGATGAGAATTGAGAACCTATGCAGAGGGAAAATGAAGACAAATTAACCAAATTGAAATGGACAACTATCTCTCAGAGGCAACATCTACTTTAAGAATCATGTAACATCACTAATAAGTTTGTTTTTCAAAGAAAAAAAAACATCACTGGTAAGTATAATCGATGGCATGGAGGTTTATACTGCATGGAACTTGCCATTTTCATATAAAACTGGCTTTGCTTGTTCCATTTGACACTGAGTTCATTTGCTTTAGGGAGCGTTTGAATAGTATATATATAACCAATAATCTATGTCAGTAGAGCTGAAATGATACATATCCAAATTATTAGCATAGTGGCTGTAACTTTCATTTTTCATTTTTAAATGATCAGTGGCTTTCTGCATGTATGTAGCATATTGTGGACTAGTTAAATTTCCTCAAACAATGCAATTTTTACTATGTCTCATCAATGTATATGTGCTTGTTTGTTGGCACTAACATTCATGAAAGGGGCATTACAAAAAAAGGGAACAAGTTTTTTCTAAGTCTAAAACCAAAGGAAAAGACAAACAAACTTCACATTAGCAAACATCACTAAACAGTGTATCTATAACACAAAAATAGATCTCAATACAGAGAATTTGCTTATGAAAAAAGAAAATTTTTGCAGGCCTAGAGAATATAACTCAATATCCTCTGGAACCTAGGGTAAACTATGGGTGAACGTTTTCCTTGAGCTTCTTTGTGATGGTGGCGATATGAGTCCCTTGGTGAAATGCTTGTTGCAACTCAAGCTTAGTTGGCTGCCTAGTGCCATCATCACCGGTGTAAGTTCCTGCACCATAAGGACGTCCACCTTTCACCTCCTTCATCTCGAACATGCCTTTGCCAAATGTGTATCCTATTGGAACATATATCATTCCATGATGAACCAGCTGAGTGATAGCAGAAAACCTGTCATAGATTGCACAATTTTCTTAGCTCATTACTGCATAGTGGTAAGATATTTGTTCACTATGTGAGTCTACATATATCATTGACATTTCTTAAGTTACGTGCGTTCAAAGTTATCCAAAGAATTAACCCTTTTGACCTGCCAATGAATATTTGAAGTGTTATTTTTCACTATCTAAAGAATTGTTGACATTTCTTAAGTTACGTGGTTTAAAAGTTATCCAAAGAATTAACACTTTTGAAGGGTTCTTGGAATTGTTGACATTTCTTAAGGGTGAATCCCCTTAAATTTCCAGCAACAATATTTCAGTCATCATCATATCATATGAACTGACTAAGAAACTACATTGAGATAGAGCCAGAGAGGGTCTTACGGCGCAGTCTCTTGTCCGCCACCTTGGCAACTGGTGCTGTAGAAAATCCCAGCAGGCTTGCGTGCAAGCCTTTGTGCTTTCCATTGACATTGAGTTGAATCAAGGAAAGCACTAAACTGAGCAGCCATCATTCCCAACTTTGTTGGGAAACCAAAGACAAAACCATCCGCCTGGGGCAGTTTAAGTGGGTAAATGATTGGTACATCACTCTTTGGTGGTGCTCTCAGCCTACTAAGCTCACTAGGTGGCAGTGTCTCAGGTACTGCTCAAAGGTTCAAGATAGTTAGCACTGCACCTTTTCTTTTGTATAGTAAGAACATTAAAAACCAAATGTTTACTTGCCTTCATGAAAAGAAATTGGAAAGTCTTATTCATATACTATGATTCATAGAGTTAGAGACTACTTGACTTTTTTAAAATTTTGATAGAACTGATTTTGAATCATTGAGCGTGATTGAAATGTGTGTCCAAATTAGTTTCAGTCACAAGTTTTTTTTTACATCAAGTGTTAGGCCATGAAAATTGATTTTGGCCCCAAAGCAAATATGTACTAAAGCATGCATTTTCAACTATGGAACCAAGCCAACAGAAAGTTTGAATCCAACTTTGTGACAGTCAGATCAGATGGCAGAAAAAATGACATAAGGTTTAGAAGTATTTATCAACCTAAAGTAAAACCACTGCAACTGGGGTAATACATGCAAATTATTTTCATGAAATTTATCTGCTCCATAGAGGCACAGAGAAATAAGGCTTAACTCTGGACTGGACTTGTAGTTTCTTACTGTTTGCAATTTTATGCTATGACTAAATAGTATGCATTGAATTAGGAATTGTGATAAGTGAAAGAGTGATACATACCTGCCACAGTTCGCCCTCAACACCCTCTACAGAATAAACCCCGAGCAATATTTTCCTTACTAGTCTTTCCACATGACCATACATTGGGTAATACCTGCAAAAAAAGTAAAAAAAAAAAAAATCGTTTGTAAATTAAGCTGATAGAAACATGGTCAACAATTCAGTACAGGATGAAATGGAAAGGGGAATTAAAATGAAGATCACAATAAGAAAAGGTAGATAACAGTATAACACACACACCATGGTTATAATTTTCCAGTATATAAAGGAAAAAAAGGAAAATAAACATCAAATAAGAATAAACTTCACTCATGTCCTTGGAATGTAACTCAATCACTCAGAAAAAAAGTAATAATATGGAAGGCCACTATCACAATTCCAAACGTGAAAACCTAAAATAATGAGGACCTAAAATAACATCATGGCAATGCCATAGAGGTACAAATGAGGGCCTGAAAGCATGCTTTTCATTATTCTTGAATTTAACTAACTCTTGTAGCTGCATTTAGAAGGTTAACTCAGTAGCACCAAAAACACATCAACCACAATAACTACTTGTGCTCTTAATGTAAAATAAAGATTTCAAGCCAATACTTCATTAAGCTTTATATATCTTTTATGTAGACGTTATTTTAAATGAACATCACAAACCTACACAAAGATTCTTCATATCAGTTGTACCAATTCTTCTGAATCTGCATGAGAATGTACATACAAACGTGTATACATAATCTTACATATTAGGAAAATAGAATAGTATAAGACTTTCAACATTCATGGCTACTAAGGAAAATATCTCAGCTTCCTCAATGATCTAACAAACCATTGGAAAAAAAAAAAACAGAGGCAAAGCAAGAATGCATGATATCTTTCAAAGTTAGACTCCAAGATCTAACACACCCTTTGAAGAATTAAAGAAACCCAAATGAACAAAATTCCATATTGAGAACCATGCATGCATGTATGTCAGATAAAGATTAACAAGATATTATAATTAAAGCATATTCGTTACACATATATACAAAGAATGAATGAGTGAAGATTGCAAAGGTTAAAATGTGAGCATACACAATGAAAACTTTGATAGCCATTGATTAGCGTGGAAGGTTTCTTTCCTTCTCTTGTTGCGTTGAAATTCTCTTCTCTCTTTGGCTAAATGAAATGAACAGAGTTAGAAAAGTTGATGACTTGAAATGGCGGGAACCAAGCCTTATTTTATTTATAGATTGAGTTTATAAGTTGGGTCCTCTTTTTCTAAATTAATTGATAAGTTTCTCGGTATACACTCCATTGAATAAAATGAATTGATTTTTTTGGTATGTTAAAATTAACTCATGGAATTTAATTTGGTGTACGTATTTTCAATCTAATTACTCCAAAAACTCAGAAAATAAAGGTTTATGGATAAAGAGTTTTTAATCTTTGTTTCATATTTTTATTAATTATTAATGCTTATGGTTGAAAAGGTAAGAAGAATAGTCCTATAAAAAAAAGTTAAATAAGTTTTAAGTTTCTAAAAAAATATTAATATTTTAGTTTGAGTCTCTTGAAACTTTCTTACATTGTTCTTGAAATTTTTTTTAAAATTTTTATCTATAATGTGATATCATTTCAATCATTAATTAAGTAGTACAAAACTTAAATTAAAAATAAAATCAGTGAAAAAATTTCAGAAACTTAAACTAAAAAAAATGAGTATTTTTCATGATTCAAAACTTATTTAAGCTAAAAAAATAAAATAAAAATCTCAATCTTTATATATGTAAAAGTCTCTACCTTTGGGACATTTACTTAATTAGTTTCTTGTAACTAATACAAAGCCACCGAATTTATGAATATATGCTTTCACTGTTTCCGAATCCATATTTTCCACAAATTACGGTTTCTTTTGGTTCTTTACTACTTAATATAGAGATGTATAATGACCTAAATAAGTTTTATTCTAGTCATCTTATTCATGATAGCTTGAACAGAAGTAAATATAATACAAATTATTTATCAAATCAATCAACCTAATAATGAATAAGTTAAACCAAAGTGAATAGGCATATAAAAGTGTGAATGTGGTAATATATTTATCTCTCTTAATTAAGTAATATATATCTTTTTTTTATTTTTTATTACTAAAATATCATTTATAGAAAATCATTGTTTTTATTCAATTTCATCTTATTTATTTTTTAGACATGGTTAGTGTTATCTTTAACCAATATTTTATACTTTATTATCTTTGTGCCTCTCTCCCTTTCCTTTCTTTCCATCCCTTTGTCATTTTTAATCTTTGTTTTTACATTTTCATATTAATATTTTTTAAACCCTCTATTTTACATCTAGTTTTTCTTTTCTATTTTTTTCATTAAATTTGATCATTAAATTTGATATAGATAGATTGGAAACAAATACATTACTCATAAATAAGATAATATTATTTGAATAAGATGATTATTATTAAACATAAATAAGATGACAAAATATTGGTTGTATGTTTCAACAACTCTTATTACACAATCAATATAATTCATGTTAATATGAATCATATAGATTGTGTAAAAAGAAATATTGGTTGTATGTCTTAACAGACTCTTTACACAATCATATGCATGCCATTTTTTTTTTTTTTTTTTACTTTTGATGAGAAATAAAAGTGTGTATGACTTTTTTTTAATTTTAGACTTAAAAATGTTTTTAGTTCTTCTGGAGTAAGAGTTTTACAATTTATGATAGTTTTTAATAACACCAATATACAAAAGTGTTACAAATCAAATTATTAAGAACAACCATCACAAATTGCAAATCTCATAGTGTCATAGTTTGACACTTTAGGAGAAGCACTAAATTTTTTTTTTCTAATTTGGAAGGACTAAAAAAAAAAATTTTTTCATTTGGAGGGTAAAAAAAAAGACCCATATTTAAAGAATTAAAAACACATTTAAACTTTTATTTGATTTTGTTAAATATTATAAAGATGTATGCATAAAGTATATTATAATAAATTATATAATGTTATTAAACAATTGTTTTTAAATTAATATTTGTTAGTTTTAATTAACAAATATTAATTTAAAAACAATTATTAAATAACATTGCTATATTGTTAATTGTGAAGCTTTTAAATTAAAAAAAATCTCTAAAATGATTGTATTGTTAAAATCAAATAGGGTTATCAAATTAAGAAAATAAAAAATATCAATTTAAAATATAATTTATTTATTTTAAAATTAAAGAAAACCTTACAAACAATGAGATAGTTAAAAATTCATAATTAGATCCAAAAAGCATCGACAAAAAGAAAAATAGAAGTTAATTAATGAGAAGTATTTTAAAAAATTATCAATAAAAATTAATTAAAAAAAACTAAGCATTAAGGAAAGAAAAAAAAAAGAACAATAAGAGAATTAAAAATAATTAATATATATATATATATATATATATATATATATATATATAAAAAGTCTAATCTCACACCTATATAAAAGTCATGTCTATTTTTTATCACAATTTCTTCTAAAATAAAATATTATAATCATAAGATAATTATAATAATAGTAAAGTGTCATAAATAATAATAATAAATAACAGGATAAATTTGAAAATCAATTTTTATTTAATTTATATGATAAGTTTGTCGAAAATAATATAAAATAAAAATTATAATCAATATCAAAATCAAACTAACGAAATAATTAATAAATATTATAATATTAAAATAATTACAATAATTCTAAGATAATAACAAATATTATAATTTTAAGATAATTATATTAATTAATTTAAACTACTTTATTACATTTTTCTCAACTTTTTTTATTTATTATTATCAACTAATATTTATAAACAACAATTTCTTTTTAAATTAGTAATATCAAATAATTTTAATAAGAATATTAGTTTGAATATTTAAATTATTTTTAAAATTTAACATATTAATTTTTTAATATTATTTTATTATTTAACATAAAAAAATGTAGAATGAATATGATGATGATACATGACATATAACAATGTGATAAAATCTTTCTTTTATAATATATAATAGATAATAGATAGTTACACCTCTTTTGCTCAACACATCTTTGGGACTAAATTTTTTGGCTGTTGCTGTTTAACCTCCCAATTTGCTAAGTTCACATCCCTTCCTTGGAATTTAAATTTATATAATTACCCTTTTCCTTTTATTTCTATATTAATTCATCTAAATTCAACATTTCAATGTTTAAGTGATTGTGTTAATCTTTTCTTCCAATGCCAGAAAGTGGAATCCAGGAGCCAACAAAAACTCTTTAAGCCTAGAGATAAAAACAAAACAAACTTCTTTTATTCAACAAATTTCAATAAACACTGCACCGTATAACATATAACATAAAAATATAACTCAATACAAAGTATTTTCTTTTTGAAAAACAATTAAAAAAAACTATAACATGCAAACACCTTATAAAAAACAGAACTCAACAGCAATCTAGGAATGAAACTATAGACTGATTCTGAAACATCCTTTAATTGTAAATCTTAATTGACTCAACATTATGCAGCTTCTTTGAGCTTCTTTGTGATGCTGGCAATGTACTTGCCTTGGTGGAATGCTTGTTCCAACTCAAGCTTAGTTGGCTGTCTTGAACCATCACCAGCATAAGTTCCAGAACCATATGGACTTCCACCTTTGAGTTCCTCCATCTCAAACATTCCAGCACCAAATGTGTATCCAATTGGAACAAATAACATTCCATGATGAACCAGCTGAGTTATAGCAGTTAGCCTGTCATATACAACATTCCACAATTTCTCATCATTAACATTCCATAAGATCTTCCTTACTATAGTTCCTTAAAGACACCAACCAGCAACATTAAAGACATTATATAAGATACTTACAGTTACTTAAAAAGGTGACAATCAAAGATTTTTGTGTTTCACAAATCAGAATTACTTGATGTATGTTTGAATGAACATTGACATAATTGATTTTAAATAAATTCTGTATCCAGAATCAATTTTAAAATCTTCTCTAACATGAAATCAAACATGTACAAAACTATCCAAAATCAATTCTGGACTCGGAATCAATTTTCCAAAGTGCAAACACATTCTGCCATGATTTCAGATGAAAACATTTTATTTGTTGGGTCCTTTAATAACTATCTCAGGACACTCTTTAACAGAACCAATAACTTTTCAATGAAAAAAAAAACTCTGATTGTTTTCTTAATTAGTATCTTAGAAATTTATCAAGAAACTATGCATTTAGAGGGTCTTACGCTGTGGTTTCTTGTCCACCACCTTGTGAACTGGTGCTGTAGAAGATTCCAGCAGGTTTGCCTGCAAGTTGTTGTGTTTTCCACAAACCTCCAGTTGCATCTAGAAAAGCTTTGAACTGTGCAGTCATCATTCCAAATCTTGTTGGAAATCCAAAGACAAAACCATCAGCTTCTGTGAGTTCATTGGGGGTGATGATTGGTACATCACTCTTTGGTGATGCTCTCATTTTTCCAAGCACCTCTTCTGGCAATGTCTCTGGTACCTGTTCAACACAACAAATTTTAACAAACCACTTAAACATGTTAGGTAAGTAGTGTCTTAATTGCACAAGACTACAGAATACAGGAAACTTGTTACATGATTTCATTGGTAGAATTGAGATTTAAAGAACATCAATTGAGGACATATAAAAAGAGGTTCTGAGAGGTCATAGAATTATTGGAAAATATGGTCATCAAAACCTTGTGAAAAGTGGCTAGCTAGAACAACGATATTGAAACCAATTACCATAGCTATCTAACACTGCACTCTCAACATAAATTACTAACAAACTTAATGTATTTTGCTAAACAGAAACAAAAATGAACCTTAGCTCTGGAATGAAATTTGCCAAGTATTTGCAATTTTTATGGATTCAAAAAAATGAATACATAGGATTCGTAACTAACTGCAAATAGAGTTTAATTTATGCATTATACAGTGCTATTTCAATCAACTATAATTAGTTAGAAATCACTTTAAATATAAACATTACCAAGACTTCAAAATTTTCAATTACATAAATGATTGAATTATGATCTTATAAATTGTGTGTATTCAAATTAAATTGAGCACAAAATATACATGCCTGCCATAGTTTAGCCTCAACGCCTTCAACAGAATCAGCTCCTTTCTTTATTTCTTCTGCTAGTCTCTCTACATGCCCGTACATTGAGTAGTACCTGTCAACAAAGTAACAGAAATTATAATTATTTTCATTTTCGAATAAAGATTAACAAAATTCCCTTAATGTGAACAAGTATAGAAGAAAGAAATGCATACACAATATAAACTTGAACAGCCATTGATTTGATGATGATGATGATCTTCTTCTGTTTCTGTTTCTTTATGAATGAATAGCTAAGTCGAGGAATGCGTTAATATATAGTAGCTGGAAACGTCACTCATATTTATAGTTGAACATATAAGACTTGATTTTCATTTTGAGCAAGGTGGCTTTGACTTTTTATTAATTTCTAAGTTGATTTCTTTATTTTATTTTGCTTTTGTTTGGGATAGAATAGAACGACGTCGTTGCAACCAAAATGATCAGTGATGATGATGATAAGGTGGCGTCATGCTTGCTAACCATGATCTGGAATTGAGTCAATTTTCAACTACACTAGAAGTGGCCAAATTTGGAAGCTATGATGAAATTGATTGATCAATTGTTATTACCTTAATAAATGAAGTATATGAAAGTTAGGAGATTTTCCTTCTCAATATCTTTAAAGTTCACTTTTTTCAATGGATAACCACTTCATGGAAACATGAGACAAGTTCTCTGACAGGTAGTTGAGAAGATCATGGGATGGAAGTGAACACTAAACATGTTAGATATTCTTGAATTGTGTGAAGATTTGGGTTGTGGTGTTAAGGATGTTTTTTTTTTTTTTTTTTTAATTAAGACGACTCAATCTATAAATAGATTTAAATATTAAAGAATATTATATAAGATAATTTTTTAAATTTTTAATTATTATAAAAGTTGAGAATTTATATTGTTGATTTAAATAAATGTTATAAATATTATCCTAAAAATACTATCTATAGTAAATTATTTACAAACAAAATATAAATTGGATGCTGTGAGTCCTTCTTTGAAATTAGATTTAAATTTCAGCACTGTAAGTAAAATTTGTTGTAATTGTTGATTTTCATGTTATGTTCTATTACAGATTTACCTGTAGAATACAGTTGTTAGTGATAAATATTATAGAAATATTTCAATTCGGAGTTTAACTCTAGCACGTTTATGTCCAAGTCAAGTCCTTATTTATCCATGGTCAATAAAATATCAAAATATGAATATATTAGTATTACTTTATTTTGTTTTCCACTTTTGGTGGCTGGTATTTTACACTGGTGTCTGGTGATACTAAAAAAATGTAATTCAACTATGTACGTAATAGTAACATCATGAGATTTGACGTAATCAACAGTTAAAAAAATAAATTAAAGATCAAAATTATAACTGTATAATAAATTACAAATCTATTACATTTTTAAGTAAATACTAAATTGTAAATGAATTATTATAATTTATATTTTATTTCTTTAAAAAAAATATTTACTTTTTAAAATAGATTTCGCTCTTGAAAAAAAAAAAAACAGAAATTCTATTTTTGACATGTTAAGGTTCAATAAGATACATGTGGAGGCTGCGCAGCCAATAAATTCTGTTTTTCATTTGTCTTATTACACGTACTTTTTTGATTTGTACGTTGTAGAACATGACGAAGGTACCACGTCGGTTGTGCGTATGGTTATTTGTGATATGGTTCGAATTGAATTTAAAGTAAGTATTTGGTTTGCATATTTTTTTGGTTTGAAGTACCTCTTTTAATTGACCTCTATTCTTTTGTATATATGTTTGCATTTTTTTTTCAGTCTTCAAGTATTCTATTTAAACACATCAATTAACTGGTTTTTAAGAAACTGGATTGGATTTTAAACTACTTACCCATAAGGCCATAACAATTGCATTTAGTGATAATGTTTGTGTTGCATACTACCTGCAAAACAAAACCAGATTGCCACTGTTCTGCATTGCTTGATGTATCACCCTCACACCCTTCATGTTTCTAAACCAACTTGGTTCAGGTAATTTCAAATACTATGACTCTGACTACAACTTGGGGTGTGAAAAAAAATAGTTTGGACTGAACGGGTTTGCAATCAAACTAGAATCGAACCGATCTTCTCCCGAAGAACCAGTTTGAAAAAAAAAAACTACATTGTTCTTAAAAAAAGATTTGGTTAACCGAATTGGTTTTATACAGTAAGTTTGATTAAAAAATTAGTTCGAAATCAATTTGGTTCTTAGAAAACTGATTTAAAACTAGTTTAGAACCAATTCAGTTTGAAACAGTTTTCAAAAAAAAAGTTGTCATATTTGGTTTTAAACCAGTTCGGAGCCAGTCGTTTCCGTTTTTTTCCAAACCAATTTTTGCACACCCCTGACTACAACTAGCAATACATAAAATAGTAGCACAAGTGGAAAATTTGAGCAGGGCTGCTCATGAACTTTATATACTACACAGTGCACATAGTAATAGTATCATTAAATTTATGTTCCATATATAGTCAAAAGTATTGAAAGAAAATACCAAGAAAACTTTCTATAATGTAGTGTTTTTTTCAAATTTGAGAAATTCTGAATTCTGATAACTTGATTTATTTACTTTTACCCTTTATACTTCCAAAAGCTTTTGTTTAACCTTAATCCATGAACTGAGATATTGACAGAAATATAATAAAAAATGTTCTATTGAGACAACTGGAAGTCTTGAAAGAAAATAGAAAGAAGAGAAAATGTAGATAACTAAACAATTTTTTTCCTTTTCAAAATTCAATAATACAATGATGTTGCAACCAATGACAAAATGATAATAATAAGAACATGACATTTCTGGGTCATCTTTGTATAGTTGTATCATCGTTGTTACCACTTCTTATTGCACAATCTTCTCTGTACCCTCTTTCACAGTTTCTTTCCATGAACAATAAAGAAGAAAACTACTCATTTGTTAAATATCAGTTTGTGTGTAGTTGAAAGTTTCTCAGATATGTACTCACATGCATGACCAAATAGTATTTTGGTTCAAGGGTAATGACCATTGTAAATTGGTGACAAATTAGTCATTGAAAGAATGAAAATTCTGATTTAGTCTTGAATGTGTAAGAAGTGTTACAATTTCGTCTCGATGTTAAATTTGTGAGAACATTTTGTCACTAAGGTGTAATGTTCAAGGTTCAGTTTGTTTTCAAGGACCAATTTGACATTAAGTTGTAAAGTTCAGGAACAATTTGTCATTAAGTTGTACAGCGGACGAAATTGTCACACTATTTACACGTTCAGGAACTAAATCAAAATTTTGTTATTTCAAGACTAAGTTGTCACCTGTTTACACATTCGGGGACTAAAATAGTCATTTATCCTTGGTTTAAATTTCATGAATTTCATCTGGCTTCTAATAATGTGATAGTTATTTCATTGGTTGAGAATATATCACTTTGACTTGAGATGGAATTTGTTGCACCTTGATCATTCTTTACATAGAAACCAGGTTCTTTTGGCTCAGCCAATTCACTTTCACTCCCCAACATTAGAACAACAGAAGGCATAACAGGCCTATCCTCTGCATGTTGCTGAACACATAAGAGACTGACATGGATGCAACGCAATACCTTTGATACAACACAAGAGTCCTCTATGTTTGAATCAACCAATTCCAAAGCCTTTCCATGTTTCCACAGACTCCATGCCTGAACCATGGAATAAGAAAATTGATGTCACAAGCTTCTATGACACACCTAAATTGGAAAAGATTAAATATGTTTTTGATTCCAAAATATATCATGTATATTGTTTGATAGTCTCTATTGAAATTTTATTTGTTTTTAGTCCTTAAAAACTACAAAAAATGGTGTTTTTAGAACCTAGAGAGGGACAAAAAATGCAGATGTTTCTAAAATTAGATGTAGGGATTAAAAATGAATTAAATTTGGATGAGGATCGAAACCAAAGGGGCCATTTGGTTTGGGAAAATAATTGATAATGTTTTCTTAAAACAAACAGATCCATACTATATTCTCCAAAGACCAAAAGCATAATCAAAGCAATTGGAAGAAAATAGTTATACTTACATGAGTTACTATATTAGGAAATTGGCTTTCAAGATAAAAACCTCTGTTTCTCTTTCCACTTATAATCTCTAACAACAAAATACCAAAACTGAAAACGTCAGATTTCACAGAAAAAAGTCCATCAGCTGCATATTCTGGTGCCATGTAGCCACTGCAATATATCATCAAAAACAAAAACAGTTAAAAAAATGTCACAACACAATCACACAAAGATGGATACTGAGGTAAATACTTACTAAGTACCAACTACTCGCTTTGTGTTTCCTTCTGTCTGATCGCCTCCAAAAATTCTTGCAATGCCAAAATCTGATATTTTCGGGTTCATCTGGTCATCAAGCAAAACATTGCTTGCCTTGAGGTCTCTATGAATTATCCTCAATCTAGAATCTTGATGAAGATAAAGAAGACCTCGAGCTATTCCACAGATAACGTTGAAGCGCTTAGGCCAATCAAGCAATTTGCTTTTAGTATCATCTGTTTCATATGAAGTAAATTTATTTACCCCATTTGAATTCTAAATTTAAAAACTCAGGTTTCATAACCGCTAAAGGCGATACTGAAATTACTAAAGGAAATATTGTGATGCTCATACCAAAAATCAACCAATCCAAGCTACGGTTAGTCATGTATTCATAGACCAGCATTCTGTCTTGTTCATGAACACAACAACCAAGAAGCTTAACTAGATTTCGGTGCTGAAGTTTCACTATCAGTTTTACTTCATTCTTGAACTCTGTCATTCCTTGTCCAGAGCTTCTTGAAAGCCTCTTCACAGCAATTTCTTGTCCACTCACTAATCTTCCCTACATAATAAAATAAATAAATAAATTGAGATAATCTTTATCACATTGACACTTTTTGAGTTCTTTTTCCTAGAAACACAACAAAGATTGAATCACCTTGTATACTGGTCCGAAACCACCTTCTCCAATCTTGTTGTTTATTGAGAAGTTATCAGTGGCAGTGACTATTGTTGAGAGGTCAAGTAATGGGAGATCGATATCATCTTCACTACCTTCCCTATTTTGATCAGGTATAATATCTGAATACTCTGATACAATGGCTTCTGTTTAGTTAAAGTCATAATGCATAATTGCATATGATAGTTTAGTCAAGTCAATAACTTTGCAGCATAACATCTTTCATTTTTTATCAAGTGGCTGAATAGATTAATGGTCAAAACTCCCCTTTTGCAGTTTATTTTGCACTACTTAATCCACAACTTTTCTCACATTGTTCATACCTTTTACTTTATTCAAGGTAAAGAAATTATTGCAACGCAAAAGAAGTTACAATGGTTATCCAATTAAACCAGAGAGCTTTAGCTAGGAGTCTAAGCCGGTGCAGGCAGATTGAAAAATTGGTTCACAACTACCTACCAATACATCAAGCATGTAGAAGAACACTGAGAACTGTCATAGCAAGGCATGCTAGCTAGGCTTCAAGATGCTCTTCTTTACCCTAAATTATCTTGATTGTGTGGACAAACTCCACTTGATTTGTATTTAATTTGGAGGTGAATACATAATCAATAAATTAACGGTAACATAATTTGTAGGATTATGTAACGGCCTGGTGTGTTTCTTAGCTATTATCAATTCAGCAAAGAAATAGAAAAAAATAGCATCCATCTTGGAAAAATATGGATAAATGTATTCTTACCAGTTATGCTGCGCCGCACAATGTATATACGATGACAACCAATAAAAAGAATCACTAAAATTATAGCAATGGTGGTAGAAACTATTATGATAACCTTCTTCCTGTATCCTTTTTGTTCCCCTGCATAGTTGAATTTGATAAAACCAAATAAACAAACAAATAAAAATACAGATAGTATGTGGATTTGTTTTTACATGTATAGTTAGAAAAGATGATTGAGATTATAAAGTCCTTGTGTATACCTAACTCTGAAGCATCCATTCGAATATACAGATCCTGACCATCATTATCAAACTGCCTAATATCAATTAGATCACCAAACCACATGACACAGCCACTACCTTTACCTCTTATGTCTGAATTAGTATATGCCATACAAGTACAATTATTCAAGCACTTCACTCTGCATTCCTCTAGACCAATACTCTCATCCAACCAAGTATGTGTAGTATCTGGCACTTTCACACCTTCCACTTTCACAAATCCATCCTTTAGTTTTCCAGTGCAGTTTAATGGCTTGTCGCGCACGCATCCTTGAGTCCAGTCAGACGAGTTCCATGCTTGAGGTGACTTGGGACTGAAGCCATCTAAGCATTGACATATTTGGGAGCCTGTGATAATGCAAGTCCCATAGGCTCCACATATGCCATAGTAGTCACAGTTGTCTTTTGGCAGCGATTTATAGACCTTCCAGTATTGCTCATCCTCCATCCAAACGTACCGAGTACTCATAGAAGTGGTTTGATTCATTACCAATCTTGAGATCACAGAATCATTCTCCAGGCTATAAGTGTAGTACTTCTCATCCTTGTTGGATATGTAGTTGAAAGCATAGATGGGGTTAGGCTTTTGATCTGGTATGCCACTGAAATGTAGGCCATTCCATGGTCCAATTCTCACAAACTTTTCTGCTCCTCTCATCAGATAAAACTCAGGATAATTGTAAAGCAAAAGACCCCAATAAAAGTCTCCTGGTGTTGGATCATTAGGACTCTTCCAAGATGTCATTCTCCATTCCACACTGGTTCCGAGGTTCCATCCCAACTTCATCCCTGGAAGTGTTGTATCTGAAGGGTAGTCAAAGCTTTGCCACAAATAGGCTTCTGAGTCTGCTTCACTCTCATCTCTTACTACAAGATTCCCTGAATCCAGAAGCCGCGCCACTGGATTCTGTGCTTGTTTCTCAGATGTTGTGTACCAGACAACCTTGTCATGCTGTCTGAGGACAAGGTTGCCTGTGCTGTTTACTGATAAGATGCCTGATGAATCATTGATGGCGCTGTTCGCGACCCAAACAACTGTCTGTGGGATATTCTTGTACCAGATTCCAAGGTAACGTTTGTTGGAGTTCTCATCAGGACTGAAGAAACCAAGTTCAAATGTCTCACCTTGGGAAACCAAGGTCATGCCATCACTAATGGACTGGGACAAAAGAATGGTATCAGCTGCTATGGAAACTTTGAGAGAAGGGATGAGTATACATGCAACAAAGATCAATAACGAAAGAATATCCATTGAAATTTTCTTATGCAGGACTCAATTGTTCAGCTATGTCTATGAAATAGAGGTGATGGAAGCAATGAATGTGTAAATTGGAATATTCTAACTACATGTTTGTAAATTTCTCTGAATGATAACTGAATATTCAAAGTGAGACGGTTGTTTCGTCTTTGCTTTCAATAAAGTTGTGCTACATCAGTGTGAAAATATGAAAATCTAAACTGATCCTCATAAATATATTGTGCCTTGTCTTTGAAGCCTTGTTAGTGTACGATTTTTTTGGAAGAGAAATTTTATGCAATGTACAGAGATAAGAACATTAAGATTAAATTTGAATAAAGAGGGGAGAAGTGGGGTCATTGATGAGAATCATATTTTATGACTTTTGTTTAAGTAAAAATCACGTGGTGTGATGACCGGACCAAGTTTGTGTGGAAAAAGATGTTTTATACAATCACAAGTCAATGTCTTCTTTAGACTTGCAAGTAAACAATAATGATAAGATGAAGAATTATTTATTCATTTTAGGCTAACATATGTTTTAGTTCCTTATATATCTATATATAATATAAATCCCAAGATAAATCCCAAGATGCAAAGTCATATGCCCCTATGTAAGCTTATTAGTTTTTTTCCACATCAATTTAATTGGTTAGGTGTATATTTTCTCTTAATCTCCAAACATTTACTCATCACCCTAAATAACACTCTAGAAAATTTATGTCTTTAATCAGTTATTAAACTATTAAATTAATATTAAAATTTGTTTAGGATTTCATTATTAGAACAATAAATTGAAATCCAATTTATTTAAAGTTCAAGGTTTTAAAAACAAAACCTTAAACATTTAGGAATAAATAAAATCTTAAATATTTAGGGTTTCATAAATTAAGCATTAAATTGAACCCTAAATGTTTAGGGTTTCATTAATGAAACCTTAATTATTAAGTGTTTCAATGTTGAAGCCATAAATTTAAACCTAAAGTATTTAATGTTAAGGGTTTAAAAAATAAAACTCTAAACATTTATTGTTTCATATATAAAACCCTAAACATTTAGGGTTTCATTAATGAAACCCTAAACAATTAATATCTAGGGTTTTGGTTTAATATTTCATTTATGAAACCTTAAATGTTTATGGTTTCATTATTGGAACCATAAATTGAAAACAAAATATTAAATGTTTGGGGTTTCAAAAATAAAACCCTAAACATTTAGGGTTTTATAAATGAAACATTAAACAAAAACCCTAAATGTTTAGGGTTTCATTAATGAAATCTTAATTATTTATGGTTTCATTATTGGAACCATAAATTGAAATCTTAAATATTTAATGTTTAGGGTTTCAAAAATAAAACACTAAACATTTGGGGTTTCATAATAATACCTTAAGTATTTAGGGTTTCATAAATGAAACATTAAATCAAAATCCTAAATGTTTATGGTATCATTAATGAAATCCTAATTAATTAGGATTTCATTATTGGAACCAAAAATTAAAACCCAAAGTATTTAATGTTTAGTGTGTCAAAAAATAAAACCCTAAACATTTAGCATTTTATAAATAATATCCTAAATTATTTAGGGTTTCATTATTAGAACCATAAAGTAAAACCCAAAATATTTATGTTTAGGCATTCAAAAACAAGACCCTTAACATTTGTGTTTTCATAAAAAAAAAATACCCTTAATATTTAGGATTTCATAAATGAAACATTAATCGGAAACCTCAAATGTTTAGGGTTTCATTAATGAAACTTTAATTATATACGGTAGTATTATTGGAACCATAAATTAAAACCCATATTTATTTTTAGGTTTTCAAAAATAAAAATCTAAACATTTAGGGATTCATCAATAATACATTAAATATTTAGGGTTTCATAAAGGAAACATTCAATCGAGACCCCAAATGTTCAGGGTTTCATTATTGGAGCAATAAATTGAAATCTTATTTATTTAAAGTTTAGGGTTTCAAAAATAAAACCCTAAAGATTTATGGTTTTATAAAAAAAAAAACACCATAAATATTTAGGATTTCATAAATTATACATTAAATTGAAATACTAAATGCTTAGGGTTTCATTAATTGAATGAGAAATTAAAACCCAAAGTATTTAATGTTTAGGGATTCAAAAATAAAACATTAAACATTTAGTTTTTCATAAATAAAATCCTAAACCGTTAGGGTTTCATAAATGAAACATTAAACCGAAATCTTAATTATTTAGGGTTTTATTATTGGAACCATAAATAAAAACCCAAACTATTTGTGTTTAGGGTTTCAAAAACAAAACCCATAACATTTGAGTTTTCATAAAAAATAATCTCAATATTTAGGACTTCGTATATGAAATATTAATCCGAAACCCTCAAATTTTTAGGATTTCATTAATGAAACTCTAATTATATAGGGTTGTATTTTTGTAACCATCAATTGAAAGCCAAAATATATAATGTTTATGTTGTCAAAAATAAAATCCTAAACACTTAGGGTTTCATAAATGAAATATTAAATTAAAACCTACATGTTTAAGTTTCATTATTGACACCATAAATTAAAACCCAAAACATTTAATGTTTAGGGTTTCAAAATAAAACCCTAAACATTTAGGATTTTATAAAAGAACACCCTAAATATTTAGGATTTCATAAATTATACATTAAATCAAAACCTTAAATGGTTAGGGTTTCATTAAAAAAGCCTTAGTTATTTAGGGTTTCATTATTGGCATCATAAATTGAGACCCAAAGTATTTCATGTTTAGGGTTTCAAAAATCAAACTTTAAATATTTAGTTTTTCATATATAAAACCATAAACATTTAAAGTTTCATGAATCAAACATTAAACCGAAACCCTAAATGTTTAAGGTTTCGTTATTAGAACCATATATTGAAAAACAATATATTGAATGTTTGGGGTTTCAAAAATAAAATCTTAAACATTTAGGGTTTTATTAACGAATCCCTAATATTTAGGGTTTCATTATTGGAACAAAAACTTAAAACCTGAAGCATTTAATTTTATAGTTTCAAAAATAAAACCCTAAATATTTTGTATATAAAATCCTAAACCTTTAGGGTTTAATAAATGAAACATTAAATCGGAATCCTAAATGCTTAGGATTTCATTAATGAAACCAATGTAACCCTAAATGTTTAAGGTTTAATTATTGGAACCATAAATTGAAAAACCAAATATTGAATGTGCGGGGTTTAAAAAAAAACCTCAACATTTAGGGTTTTGTAAATGAAACATTAAAGGAAAACCCTAAATGTTTAGAATTTTATTAATGAAACACTAATTATTTAGGATTTCATTATTGGAACCAAAAATTAAAACCCAGAGTGTTTAATGTTTAGGGTTTCACAAATAAAACCCTAAATATTTAGGATTTCATATATAAAATCCTATACCTTTACGGTTTGATAATTGAAACATTAATTTGAAACCCATTTAGGGATTCATATAAGAGACATTAATTTGAAACACCAAATGTTTACATTTTCATTATTAGAACAATAAATTGAAATCCAATTTATTTGAATTTTAAGGTTTCAAAATTAAAACCCTAAACATTTAGGGTTTCATAAATAACACCCTCAATATTCAACGTTTCATAAATTAAACATTAAATTGAAACCCTAAATATTTAGGGTTTCATTAATTAAACCTTAATCTTTTAGGATTTCATTATTGGAACCAAAAATTAAAACCCAAAGTATTTAAGGTATATGGTTTCAAAAATAAAACCTTAAATGTTTAGTATTTCATATATAAAATCCTAACCCTTTAGGGTTTCATAAATGAAACATTAAGTTGAAACCCTAAATATTTAGGGCTTCATTAATGAAACCGCAATTATTTAGGATTTCATTATTGGAACCATAAATTCAATCCCAAAATATTCAATGTTTAAGGTTTTAAAAATAAAACCCTAAACATTTAGGGTTTCATAAAAATACTATAAATTATTTAGGGTTTGATAAAATAAACATTAATTCGAGACATTACATGTTTACGGTTTCATTATTAGAACAATAAATTGAAATCCAATTTGTTTTAATTTTAAGGTTTCTAAAAGAAAACCCTTAACATTTGGGGTTTCATAAATAACACCCTAAATGTTTAGGGTTTCATAAATTAAATATTAAATTGAAACCTTAAATATTTAGGGTTTCATCAATGAAAACTTAATTATTTAGGGTTTTCATATTGGAACCACAATAAAAATCCCAAACTATTTATGTTTAGGGATTTAAAAACAAAACCCTTAACATTTTCGTTTTCATAAAAATAAATATCCTCAATATATAGGGTTTCATAAATAAAACATTAATCCGAAACCTTAAAATTTTAAGGTCTCATTAATGAAACTCTAATTATATAGGGTTGTATTTTTGGAACCATCAATTGAAACCCAAAATATTTAAGGTTTACATTGTCAAAAACAAAACCCTAAACATTTAGGGTTTCCTAAGTAACACACTTAATATTGAAGCTTTCATCAATGAAACATTAAATTGAAACCCTAAATTTTTAGGGTTTAATAATTGGAACAATAAATTGAAATCCAATTTATTTAAAGTTTAAGGTTTTAAAAATAAAACCCTAAACATTTAGGATTTTATAAAAAAAATACACTAAATAATTATGATTACATAAATTATACATTAAATTAAAACCCTAAATGTATAAGGTTTCATTAATGAAGCTTTAATTAATTAGGGTTTCATTATTGGAACCATAAATTGAAACCCAAAGTAATTAATGTTTAGGTTTGCAAAAATAAAACCTTAAAAATTTAAAAGTTGATGAATGAAACATTAAACCGAAACCCTAAATATTTAAGGTTTCATTATTGAAATCATAAATTGAAAAAAAAATGAAACATTAAATGAAAACCCTAAATGTTTGGTGTTTCAAAAACAAAATCATAAACATTTAGGGTTTCAAAAATGAAACATTAAATGAAAATCCTAAATGTTTAGTATTTCATTAATGAAACACTAATTATTTAGGGTTTCATTATTGGATCCAAAAATGTAAACGCAAAGCATTTAATGCTTAGGGTTCCAAAAATAAATCCCTAAATATTTAGTGTTTCATATAGAAAATCCTAAACCTTTAAGGTTTCACAAATGAAACATTAAATTGAAACACTAAATGTTTAAGGTTTCATTGATGAAACTATAATTATTTAGAATTTCATTATTGGAACCATAAATTCAAACCCAAAATATTTTATTTTTAAGGTTTCAAAAACAAAACCCTAAACCTTTAGGGTTTTATAAAAATACCCTAAATATTTAGGGTTTCATAAATGAAACATTAAAGTGAAACCTTAAATGTTGAGGGTTTCATTATCAAAACAATAAATTGAAATCCAATTTATTTAAAGTTTAGGGTTTTAAAAATAAAACCCCAAACATTTAGGGTTAAATAAATAACACATTAAATGTTTAGGGTTTCATTAATGAAAGCTTATCTATTTGGGGTTGCAATATTGAAACCTAAAGTATTTAATGTTTAGTGTTTCAAAAATAAAACTCTAACATTTAGTGTTTCATATGTAAAACCTTAAACATTTAGGGCTTCGTTAATGAAATCCTAAACATTTAATGTTTAAGGTTTTGGTTTAGTGTTTCATTTATGAAACCTTAAATGTTTATGGTTTTATTATTGGAACCATCAATTTAAAAACAAATTATTCTTGGGTTTCAAAAATAAAACGCTAAATAGGTAGGGTTTCATAAATGAAATATTAAACTAAAATCCTAAATGTTTAGGGTTTCATTAATGAAACCCTAATTATGTATGGTTTCATTATTGGAACCTTAAATATTTAATGTTTAGGGTTTCAAAAATAACACCTTAAGTATTTTAAGGTTTCAAAAATGAAACAATAAATAAAAACCCTAAATGTTTAACATTTCAATAATTAGGGATTCATTAAAGAAACCCTAAATAATTAGGGTTTTGATTAAGGGTTTTATTTATGAAACCCTAAATATTTAAAGTTTTATTTATAAAACCCTGATTATTTAGGTTTTCAATTTAGGCTACCATTAATGAAATCCTAAATAATTGATGTTTTGTTTATGAAACCCTAACTATTTATGGTTTCAATTTAGGGTTTCATTTTTCAAAACCCTAAATATTTTGGATTTTCTTTATGAAACCCTAAATATTTTGAATTACATGAATTAAATCATAAATGAAACCCAAAATTGAAATTATAAACATTTAAAGTTACTTTAATTAAACCCTAAATTTCATTCTAAATTGAAACGCTAAATATCCACGGTTTCATAAACAAAACGAAACTCTAAATATTGAGAGTTTCATAAATAAAACCTTAAATACATAGGGCTTCATAAATGAAATATTAAATTGAAATCTTAAATATTTAGGGTTTCATTAATGAAACCCTAATTATTTAGGAGTTCATTAATAGAACCCTAAATTTTAACCTTATATATTAAGGGTTTAATAATTAAACTCTTAATATTTAAGATTTTGATAAATGAAACCATAAATTGAAACAATAAATATTTAGGGTTTCATAAATGAAACCTCAATTATTTAGGATTTCATTAATGAAACTCTAAATTTTACCATAAATTTAAACACTAAATATTTAGGGTCTTATTTATAAAACCTTAAATATTTATGGTTTTCTTAATGAAATCCTAAATATTTATTTATGGTTTCATTAATAAAACAAAAATTTACCCTAAATATTTAAAGTTTCATAGATAAAACCATAAATAAATACACATTAATATTTAGGGTTTGATAGATGAAACCTTAAATTGAAACCTTAAATATTTAGATTTTGTAAATAAAACCATAAATGTTTAGGGTTTCGTTAATGAAACCCTACATTTATCCTAAATTGCAACCCTAAATATTTATGGATTCATAAATAAAATCCAAATTATTTAGTGTTTCATAAACCAAACATTAAATCAAAACCCTAATTATTTGGGCTTAATTACTGAAACTATAAAATATTTATAGTTTGGTAAATAAAATATTAAATATTTATAATTTCATAATGAAATCCTAAATTGAAACCTTTAATTTTTAGGGTTTCATTAATAAAGTCCTAATTATTTATGGTTTCATTTATGAAACCTTAAGTTTCATTCAAAATTGAAACCTTAAGAATTAAGGGTTTCATAAATGAAATTGTAAATTGAAATCCTAAATATTTAGGGTTTCATTAATAAAATCTTATTCATTTAGTGTTTCATAAATGAAACCTCAATTATATAGGGTTTCATAAATAAAACCCAAAATATTTAGGACTTGATTAATGAAACCCAAAATGTCACCCGAAAATATTTAGGGTTTCATAAATGAAATTATAAATTGAAACCCTAAATATTTATAGTTTCATGAATGAAAATAACAATAGTAATTTCTTGAAATTTTTAACAAATTTGAAAAAACAAGAGTAATAATTTTAAATTTTGTCAAACATAAATAATTTGAAATATGAAATATGCAATAGAAAACAAGTGTAATGTATCAAAAATTTTTAAAAAAATGGAAAACTTAAAATAGGATAAAAACAAGAGTATGGAAAATAAGAATAATGTCTTGAAAATTATAAAAAAAATGTAAAATTTAAATAATATGAACAAACAAGAGTAATGCCTTCAAAATTTTGAAAGAAAATGTTTTTTTTTAAATATATGAAAAAACAAGAGGAATGTCTTGAAATTTTACAAAATGAATTTAAAAAAATACTAAAAACAAGAATAATGTCTTCAAAAATTTGAAAACAATGAAAAATTGAAAAAATATTAAAAAATTAGAGAAATGTCTTGAAAAATTGAAAAAAAGAAAGAAAAAAAGAGCAGTGTTTTGAAAATTTGAACAAAAGTAAAAAATTTGAAAAAAAAATATGAAAAGAACAAGAGTAATGACTTAATTTTTTTTTAAATATTTGAAAACAAGTGGAATATTTGAGGAATATGAATTTGAAGAACAATCACATAGCATTAAAATATTTTCCTAATACCCTTTAAAATGCAAAGGCTGGGAAAATTTGCCTATCATTTTTGTGTACTATGTTATAATTAGTATTAAGGATTTATAAAATGTCAGTTATATGTAATAATTAAGTTATACATAGCATATCATTTAATTAATCAAATATTTATAAATATATTTAATTAGTACTATTATGTAATAATTATGATTAAAATGTTAGTTATAAAAACATAAATATGGCTGAAAATATAATTTTACACAATTTGTACTAGGTGACTAATTAGATTCAAAATGCATTTAATTATAATTGTATTAAATTTTTGCCCAAAAGTTTTTTTTTTAAGATTCTACTAGAATTTTTTTGGCCAAATGATTTTTTGTTCATTTTATAACTTTAAATTATAATTTTATTAGATAATTTTTTTAAGGCTTAAATATGTTCATTTTTTTTTATTTTGGTCCATTAAATTTAAATTTTTATTTTTTAAAATGTTATTTTAGTTTTCTTGGAAAATTGTTGTCTGTTTGGATGGAGAATTTATAGCGATTTCTTTTTACTAAATGATAAACGAGAATGAACAATTTTCAAAATTAACAGACTAAAAGAAAATTAGGGCTCAAAAAACAAAATTACTTAAATTAGAATGCAAGGACCAAAAATATATTAGTCAATTCTCAATTCTTAAATTTGAAAAAAAATATTTCACATCTAATTTATTTCATAATTTAATAATGTGATATTTATTGGTTTATTTATTTTAATTTCTCTAAAATATATAATATATATTTACGTAAAAATCGTGAAGTTATTATTTATTTATTTTTCCGCTAACTAGTTAAACAAGATTTGTTCCCAATAGCCAAAATGAGAGGAAATGATTTTGGAACATTAATAACGACAGTCCGAGAAAATGGGAAACTATAGTTTGAACATTAATAATGACAGTAGTCAACTTCGGTGGCTAGTTTGATTGACAATGGAAACGAGAATTTCTAAAAACTGTGAATGCTTGTCACGGGTTCCCTACATGCCATCTTATTAAATGTTGATTTTTTCATCAATGACCAAAATTTGGTGAACGTGGAAAATTTGAACAGGGCTATAGTTGCTCATGCATGATGAACTTTATACAATATAAACTATAGTTTGTACATTAATGCCAAGAAGACTTGCTATTGTGTAGTGCATTTTCAAATTTTAGACACTGGTTCTAAATAGATTGTCTGTGAGAATTCTGAATTTTGTACTTTTTGACAAATGTTAATTATTAGTTTGTTAGATTCTGAATTGTGAACTGGTTTTTTTTTTTTTTTTTTTCTTGCTTTATACATCAGAAAGCTTCTGTTAACCTTTATCCATGAACTGAGATATTGACAAAATGAGAATAAACAATGTTCTACTTTGACAACTGTCAGGAAAGAAAATAGACTGAAGAGAAAACATGAATAACAATAATTTTTATTTTCTTCCAAAACTCAATAGCACATAGATGTTGCAACTATTAAAATATGATCATATTAAGAACATGACATTTTTGTGCCATCTTTGTATCATTATTGTTACTAGTTATAGCACAATCCTCAATGTAATCTCTTTCGTACAGTATTTTTCCCTAAACAATAGTAGAAGAAAACGTGCTACTCATTTGTTACATGTACATACATATCAGTTTGTATATAATTGAAAGTTTCTCTGATATGTACCCACATGATCAATGTAGTAATTTGGTCTTAATTTCATCAATTTTCATCTGGCTTCTAATAAGGTGATAGTTATTTCATTGGTTGAGAATATATAACTTTGACCTCAGATGGAAATTGTTGCACCTAAATCATTCTTTACATAGAAGCCAGGTTCTTTTGGCTCAGCCAATTCACTCTCACTTCCCAACACTGAAACCACAGAAGGCATAACAGGCCTATCCTCTGCATGTTGCTGAACACATAAGAGACTGACATGGATACAACGCAATACTTCTGATACAACACAAGAGTCCTCTATGTTTGAATCAACCATTTCCAAAGCCCTGCCATGTTTCCACAGATTCCATGCCTGAACCATGAAATAAGAAAAATAGTGAAAATATGAAAAAAGAAACAATTTTAAATTTTTAAAAACTGGAAAAAAAAATTGAAATAAGCTGAGAACTACTATTTTTAAGTAGAAACATTTCAGATAAACATACTAAGAAAACAGAAAGCTGCTTATTTTCGTATTTAAAAGTGAAAACAGAAAATGTTTTCTCAAAGTAAACAAACCAATACTATATTCTCTAACGACCAAAAACATGTTCAAAACAATTGAAAAAATTGAGACATACTTACATGAGTGACAAGGTTAGGAGATTGGTTTTCAAGATAAAAACCTCTATTTCTCTTTCCACTTATAATCTCCAGCAACAAAATACCAAAACTGAAAACATCAGATTTCACAGAAAAAAGACCATCAGCTGCATATTCTGGTGCCATGTAGCCACTGCAACATATCATTAAAATAATAAAAAAAACAGTTGAAAAAAATGTCACAAAACTATCAAACACAGATAGATTCTGAGGTAACTCACTAAGTTCCAGCTACTCGTTTTGTGTTTCCCTCTGTCTGATCTCCTCCAAAAATTCTAGCAATTCCAAAATCTGATATTTTCGGGTTCATCTGGTCATCAAGCAAAACATTGCTTGCTTTGAGGTCTCTATGAATTATCCTCAATCTAGAATCTTGATGAAGATAAAGAAGACCTCGAGCAATTCCACAAATAATGTTGAAGCGCTTAGGCCAATCTAGCAATTTGCTTTTAGTAACATCTGTTTGATATGAAGTAAATTTATTCATCCCATTTGCATTCTAAATATCAAATTTCAGGATTCATGACCTCTAAGGATTATACTGAAATCACTAAAGTAATCCACAATAAGAAATCTGGTAATGTTCATACCAAAAATCAACCAATCCAAGCTACGGTTAGGCATGTATTCATAAACCAGCATTCTGTCTTGTTCCTTAATGCAACAACCAAGAATCTTAACAAGATTTCGGTGCTGAAGTTTAGCTATCAGTTTCACTTCATTCTTGAACTCTCTCACTCCTTGTCCAGAGCTTCTTGAAAGCCTTTTCACAGCAATTTCTTGTCCACTTACTAATTTTCCCTGCATAATAAAAAAGATAAGTAAATTGAGATAATATTTATTACATTGACACTTTTTGAGGTCTTTTTCCTTGAAAAACTACAAAGATTGAATAACCTTGTACACTGGTCCAAAACCACCTTCTCCAATCTTGTTGTTTATTGAGAAGTTATCAGTGGCAGTGACTATAGTTGAAAGGTCAAGTAATGGGAGATCAAGATCATCCTCACTAGCTCCCCCATTTTGATCACCTATAATATCTGGAAACTCTGATAAAATGGAACAATGGCTTCAGTTAACTAAAAGGCATAATGTATGTGATAGTTTAGTCAAGTCAACAACTTAATTTGCAGCACTACATGTTTGCATTTTTTATCAAGATATTGAACAGATACATGGTCAAAATTCTCCTTTGCAGTTCATTTTGCACTACTAAATCTACAATTTTCACACATTGTTCATACCTTGGCCAAGATAGATAAATTATTGCAAAAAAAAAGAAGTTACAATGATTATCCAATAAAACCAGAGGGCCTTAGCTAACTAATGACCCTGTCAACACATTAAGCATGTAAAGAATGACTGAGAAGTATCAAGGCACATTAGGCTTCAAGATGCTCTTCTCTCCTCAAAGATTTGTAGCCATAAATAAATTTTGTTTGGTTAACTACACCCTGAACTATCTTGATTGTGTAAACTAACTCCACTTGATTTGTATCTAATTTGGAGGCAAACAGATGATTAATTAAATTAAAGAGTGATAGCATTTGTAGCAATATGTAACTTCCAGTTGTGTTTCTTACCAATTATCAATTCAACAAAGAAAAATAAAAAAAACATCTTCCTTCTTGGGCAAATGTAAAAAAAATGTATTCTTACCAGTTATGTTGTGCCGAACAATGTAGATACGATAACAACCAATAAAAACCATCCCTGCAATTATAGCAATGGTGGCAGCAGCTATTATTATCACCTCCTTCTTGTGTCCTTCTTGTTCCCCTTCATAGTTGAATTTAGTAAAACCAAATAAATAAACATATAAAAATACAGATAATATGTGTATAATGAAAAAGTTGATGGAGATTATAAAGTCCTTGGTTGTACCTAATTCTGAAGCATCCATTCGAATATACAGATCCTGGCCATCAGTATCATCAAACTGTCTAATATCAATTAGATCACCAAACCACATGGCACAGCCACTACCTGCACCTCTTATGTCTGAATTAGTATATGCCATACAAGAACAATTATTCAAGCACTTCACTCTGCACTCTTTTAAACCAATACTCTCATCCAACCAAGTATGTGTAGTGTCTGGCACTTTCACACCTTCCACTTTCACAAATCCATCCTTGAGTTTCTCAGTGCAGTTTAATGGCTTATTACGTACACATCCTTCACTCCAATCAGATGAGTTCCATGCTTGTGGGGACTTAGGACTGAACCCTGCAAAGCATTGACATGTATGTGTGCCTGTAATCCTGCAATTGCCATAGGATCCACACATGCCATAATAGTCACAGTTGTCTTTTGGCAGTGATTTATAGACCTTCCAAAACGGTTCATTCTCCATCCACACATATCGAAAACTCATATAACTGGTTTGATTTATTACCATTCTTGAGATCACAGCATCTTCATTCTTCAGGCTATAATTGTAGTACATCTCATCCTTGTTGTATATGTAGCTGAAAGAAGAAATGGGGTTAGGCTTTTGATCTGGTATGCCACTGAAATGTAGGCCATTCCATGGTCCAATTCTCACAAACTTTTTTGTTCCTTTCATCATATAATACTCGGGATAATTATAACGCAATTGACCCCAATAAAAGTCTCCAGGGGATGGATCATTAGGACTCTTCCAAGCTGTCATTCTCCATTCGACACCAGTTCTGAGGTTCCATCCCAACTTCATCCCTGGCAGTGTTGTATCTGAAGGGTAGTCAAAGCTTTGCCATAAATAAGCCTCTGAGTCCACTTCACTCTCATCTCTTACAACAAGGTTCCCTGAATCCAGAAGCTGCGCCACTGGATTCTGTGCTTGTTTCTCAGATGTTGTGTACCAGACAACCTTGTCATTCTGTCTGAGGACAAGGTTGCCTGTGCTGTTCACTGTTAAGATGCCTGATGAGTCATTGATGGCGCCATTTGCGACCCAAACAACTGTCTGTGGTATATGCAGATTCTTGTACCAAATTCCAAGGTAACGTTTGTTCGAGTTCCCAGGACTGAAGAAACCAAGTTCAAATTTTTTACCTTGTGAAACCAAGGTCATGCCATCACTCATGGACTGAGACAGAAGAATGGTATCAGTTGCTATAGTGCACTTGAGGGAAGGGATAAGTATGTATGCAGCAAAGATCAATGAAGAAAGAATATCCATAGAATTTTTCATATGCGGGGTTCAGATTTTCGACTATATCTATGAGTAGAGGTAATACAAGCAATGAAGGGGTAAGTGTACACTTGAATATTCAAATTACATGTTTGGAATTGGAAATGGCTCTGAAGAACGACTGAATCAAAGTGTGACAAAAATAAATGTTATAGAGTTGAAAAGTAAGGCACAGATATAAAAAAATTTGTGTTACATCAGTATTAAATATCGATCTAAACTGATCTTCATTAAAAAATTGTGCCTTATCTTTGGAAAGCCTTGTTCGTGTTTTATTATTCTGGAAGAGAAATTTTATGCAACGTACAGACATGAGTACATTAAGATATGTATATTATCAATAGTGGGTGAACTTTTCTGTTGCTCTGTTGACATTTGATTAATTTTGTGGCCACTGGCTGATGCAAAGGGAAGATTAACTGTGAATAAAGAGAGGAAGTAGAGACATTGATGATGATCATATTTAATGACTTTTATTTTAGTTACTATCACGTGATGACTTGACCAAGTTTGTGTGGAAATATGAAAATGAAATTTTATATTGTCAATGTCTTCTGTAGACTTACCAGTAAACAAGAATGGTAAGAGGAAGAATTATTTATTAATTTTACTAGTTTCCATAGAAAAAAAAAATCATTGAATGGCTTTTAAAAGCTAATAATTTTCAAGGCTTGTGTATAATTGAAAGTTTCTGGGGGTATGTACTGACATGATTAATAGAGTAATTTGGTTTTAATATCATCAATTTTCAGTTGTCAAAAAAAAAAACATCATCAATTTTCATCTGGCTCCTAATAAGGTGATAGTTATTTTATTGGTTGAGATTATATAACTTCGACCTGAGATTGAAATTGTTGCATCTTGATCAGGCAGTTCACTTTCACTCCCAACATTAGAACCACAGAAGGCATAACTGGCCTATCCTCTGCATGTTTCTGAGCACATAAGATACTGACAATCTGACATCAGTGACATGGATATTGCAACGCAATACTTAACTTCCAGAAAATAGAAAGAGGTATAAAACTAATACTAGCCTAGACCACACAATGCTTTACAAAAATATTTATTACCAATACAGCAAGGTCAAGTAAAACTCTATTTTTATAACAAGAACTTGAGACAAGAAGGGTGTTGCAAGTATTTACTTTATTTTATTATTAAGATTGATGAACGACCAATACAATGAATAGGTGTTAAAATCAAACTAAAATTTATATCAAACCGTATTTTCCATATTCAAAGTCAAAAGTAGAGAAAAAAAAACAGAAAAAAAAGGTGGCACCTAGTGGCCAACTTATCAGCAGAAAAGTCAAGTTCGCAAATAATATCATGCTATTGAATAGTGAATTAATGATTCTTTTGTTAGCGTTTATATGAGAAATCTGACATAGCTAGTGAATGAGAGTATGAGACTATGCTTTGATATGGTAATTATGCTTTCATACTTCAACGTGTTACACACACAACTCTGTAATAGTTGGAAAATGTTAAATGTGTAAGGATGGAAAGACAAGAGAGATGAAGAGAAATTAAGAAAAAAATGAGGTAGAAGTGAGATAGAATAGAAGTTGGGGAATATGAAGATAATAACTCAGAAGTTTGTCTTAGCAAAGAGATAGAAAAATATATCAACAAAAATGAATTCTGGACATCCAGAAACCTAATTGACAGGTATAGAGAAAGAAAAATATATATGTACAATGGGTGATATGAATCATATGATGTGAAAGGAAGAGAAAGATAGAAAAAATAATGGTTGTAATTAGGTGTTAAGAACTCACTGCTCAAATATCAAATATAATGTAGTTTACAGTTTACTACATAATCCTGTATCAAGCACAAAATATCATATGCACCATGGACTAAATTTAGATACAGCTTCCTACCTACAACTACTAAATTTATGAAAAAGTAGTGTGCGCCCAAGACAAGTCTTAAAATAAAGCATAAAGGTAAGTGAAACATTAACATTTTGTAAGAACTATCACATTACTCCCACCAGTTCAAGAAAAGTATTTACTGCTATAGACAAAACTTTAACTTGTGAAGACCATTGAGTAAATAGAATACTACACTTGCATGAAGATAAAAGTATACTAAAACATCTCTATCTAGCCTCTAGCAGTGTTAAAGTTAATTCATTAGTGGATGTCTTAATTTGATTGCTACTTGAAGATTCTGCTGCAATCTTCATCCTTTCAGCTAGGAACCCGGGTTCCTTAGGCTGTGGCAAAGTATTTTCACTGCTCAACATAAAAATCACTGATGCCATGTTTGGCCTATCCTCTGGATGTAGTTGCACACATAAAAGACCAACATGAATGCAGCGTAGTGCTTCCGATATGGTAAAGGTGTCATCTAAAGAAGCATCAACTAATTCCATTGGAGTTTTGTCATTCCACAATCTCCATGCCTACAACATTAAAAATGTAAATATGATCCAAAGCTTCATGATAGGTAAATATAACAAAGTTATATGATCTTCACTTACATGTCCTAATAGATTGAATCCATGATCTGGATAGAAAACTCCTCTGTTTTTCTTCCCGCTTACTATTTCAAGTAATAGTATCCCAAAGCTATAAACATCAGATTTGACAGAGAATAGCCCATCAATGGCATATTCTGGTGCCATGTAGCCACTTAATGAAATTGCAGAAATGAGTTAGCTTCATCTTTACAAATTTGAAGAAATATTAAATACAACTTAGAATTTTAGTTAATAGGTACTTACTATGTTCCAACCACCATTTTTGTATTCCCTTCTGTTTGATTTCCACTAAACATTCTAGCCACACCAAAATCTGAAATTTTTGGATTCAACTCACTGTCTAGTAGAATGTTGCTTACTTTCATGTCTCTATGAATGATTCTTAATCTCGAATCTTGATGAAGATAAAGAAGTCCCCGAGCAATTCCAAATATAATGTTAAAGCGCTTAGACCAGTCTAGTAGTCCACTTTTGGAAGAATCTGCCAAGTTTCCAAGTTGAGTTAGTCCAAACAAGAAACAATTGAAGTTCTTCAGTCTAAATAAAATTTTAATTGCTACTTCATATACCAAAGAGAAAGGAATCTAGGCTTTTATTAGGCATGTATTCATAGATGAGCACTTTCTCCTCTCCTTCAATGGAACAACCGAGAACCTTAACAAGATTTCGGTGCTGAAGTTTTGCACATAATATAACTTCATTCTTGAATTCTTTCATTCCTTGTCCACTATTATTTGAAAGCCTTTTGGCAGCAATCTCTTGTCCATCTTCTAGTGTACCCTAAAAAATTAAATAAAACATGTTGAATTGTTGAAACAATGAAATACATGTTAACAGGTAAGTTTCATATTTGGCTATTTACCCTGTACACAGGCCCAAAACCACCTTGGCCAAGCCTCTTGTCACTTGAGAAATCATTAGTGGCACGAACTATTGTAGCAAAATCAAAGAAAGGAAGCTCTAGTTCTTCATCACAGCTTTCATCCTTCTTTTCTTCTGAGGTATTTTCTGTTTCCTCTCAAGTAAAATTAGTCAGCTTAACATCATAAAATAAGCAAACAGAAACGTTCTTATAATGGCATTATTATCATACAAATGAACGTTCCAATCATTCAAAAGCATCCATCATCACATGCTTCTCTACGTGATACTGATATTTTAACACTAGAAGTATCATTTCAGTGTAAGCAGCAGCATAGTTAATGAACTTTGAGTAACATAGTTTGACAGAGGTCAGGTTAAGAAAGTTTACCTCTAAGCTTTCTTTTCCGCCAGTAAATATATGTGAAAATGAAAACAATCACAAAAACCATGAGAATAACTGGAATCACCACTGCTACAATTTTCTTATGCCCTCCTTTGTCAGAAAAATGAACCAATTGTCACATACTAAAAGAAATAAACACAGAAAGATGAAGAAAAGGAAAATCAACAAAGGATCAAAATCCAGACCAGTTTCTGAAGCAACCATTCGAATATATAGATCTTGCCCTGGAACCGAAGCCACCCTTAAATCAAGCAAAGCTCCAAACCAAATCATACAACCATTACCATCCCCCCTGACATCTAAATTTGCATATGCAGTGCAAGAACAGTTTTGCAAACATTTGGTCTTGCAATCCTCAAGTGTCAAATTTCCATCAACCAAAGACTTTTTAGTATCTGGCATTTTCAACCCACTGAATTTTTTAAAACCATCTTTCTTTTTGACTCCACAACTCCACGCTTCACTAAGCTCACATCCTTTGCTCCAATCCAATGCTTCATAATTTTGAACTGATTTTGGCTTGAACCCAGTTAAACACTGACAGGTTGGTGAATCACTCACAATACAATTCCCATACGGACCACAAAGATTGTAGGTGTCACAAATGTCTCTAGGCACTGATGAATAAAACCTCCAAGTTTGATTCTCTTCATTCCAATTATAACGCTGGCGAGAATAAAGGGATTGGTTCAAAACAACTCTTGTAATCAATGACTTATTCTCAAGTTTGTATGTGTAATACACTTCATCAAGAGTGGACTCTAACACTAAGTTAAAAATGGGAGTGGTTTTGCCATTGAATCTAACACCATTCCAAGGGCCACTCCTATAATACTCACTAGAACCTTTCCACATGACCAATTCAGGAGTGTTACCAAGCACCATACCCCAAATGAAGTCCCCTGGAGAAGGGTCATCCCAGTTCTTCCATGCCGTTAAACGCCGGTTAAGACCCGTCTTAAGGTTCCATCCAATCTTCATTCCTGGCAGAAAAGTATCACAAGGGTAGTCAAAGCTCTGCCACAGGTAGTTTTGCGGATTCAAATCTTTCTCATCTCTTAGAACCAAGTTCCCTGAGTCTAGAAGCTGAACAATTAGACTCTCTGCTTTTGTTTCTTCAGTTGAGTTTGCAGACCAAACAAGAGTATTGTTCTTGCTGAGGATCACGAGTTTTCCTTGTGTGCTTATGCTCAAATAGCTGGAACTGTCTTTAACTGGGTTTTCACGGTTGGCAACCCAAGCAACGGTTTTGACTTCGATTCTTTTGTACCATATACCAAGGTAGCGGTTTGTGGTGCTGTTAGTACTATTGCTTGGACTGAAGAAACCCATTTCAAAAGTTCCATCTTTTGAAACCAATGTAGTTCCATCAGTTAGGGACTGCGACCCATTAATGGTGTCAGTTGCAGACGAAAATAAAGGGAACAATATGAGTAGTATGGCAAAAAGAAACAGGAAAGTGGCCATTGATTTGGTAAATTATTTGTACACAGTGAATTATTTAAATTGTTTGCGGCCTAAATACTCTTTTTTTTTTTTTTTTTATGTCAATCTTTTAGATAATTGTAACAGTGCATTTGTGGCGGGAACCGCTTTAGAGGAAGTGGTCACGTAAAGGAAGAGAAGATCAAGTTTGTAATTTAACAGTGACATACCTGGTTGGTAAGATTTGACTTTAAAATGGTTTGGCTTTATGTCTTACTCAATGTTGACTATATATATATATATATTATATAAAAGTTAGTACCTCACCTTATAAGTCTATTTTCTAGGCTGAGTTAGGGCGAACTTAAATTTTAAAAAATAATATCAGAATCTATCCTAGTTATTATGGTTGATTTTATCGAACCATCAATAAAGTCAAATTTCTCCGTTAAACATGGTATGAACGGATTTTCAAACACATTTTTTTTTGGGGGCATAGGAGTTGGAGATGAAATATAGTCAACCGAGGTGTAAAAGGTAGGCAAGAATAAGGTTAGAATTTCAGTGGTTTTACTGATTTAATTCAACACTGCTTTGGTAAGAAAAGAAAAAAAAAAATGTAGAGGAATGGAGGATTTCCTTTCCAGGTGTTGCGGTGCCCAATTTGCTTTTTTGGAAATTTGCTTCCAAATTTTTATGGAAGTTTACACTTCCAGAAATAATTTTCTGGTAAGAGGGTAATTGTGAAAAAAATTAAAACATAAAAGGGAGATGTGTAACTAAAATAGAAAAATATGGACGATAAAATATGTTTTAAGTCCCTAATCCATACCCAAATTTTTGTATTTGTTTTTTAATAAATTTTTCCTTTGTGGTTAATTCTTGATATTTGAAAAAAATTGTTGTATTTCCCTCCCATTTTTAAGTGATGATATGTTAGCCAAATATTTTGAAATACGAGATTTGTGGTGATTTTTAAACTATCGGTGTTAATTTAAAATTGCCAAAATTAATTAAAAAAAATAAAATTTTGACAGTTTCAAAATATGTAACAAACACATAATCATTTAACTGATGATAGAGTTAAAACAAAATTTTTGATATATCAAATACTAACCACAAATGGAAAATTCATTAGTGAGAAAATGCAAAATTGGAATATATTTCACGGCCTAAAACACATTTTAGCCAAGTATGAATAATAATTTCCTAAGGTGAAACTTGCAAGGGAGGGTATTAATAAGTTCATTATTATATATGTTATAAGAAAATGAGGTAAAGGAAGTGCAGGAAGTAAAAGCCCTATAACAATGGCAGGGACGTGAAGTGAGGCTCACGAAGGAAGAGTTGGGGAGGAGTGGAACATGCAGTTGAAGGAATGCAAACAGGCCATCTCATGTTTTAACTTCCTACACCTCATTAACCTGCTTCTTGCACCTCTCATATGCATTTTGGAATAGACTTTCTAGAATGCATATGTGAGGTGCAAGAAGCAAGATTAGGAGGTGTAGGAAGCTCAAGTCCTCTTGCTCAACCTGCTGGTGATGTTGTTCTGTTTTTGTCTTATCACTCCAAGATGTGTAACCCATTTCTCTTAATGAACTCTTTCTACTCAAAAAACGAAAATAAAAGAAAAATCAACATCATTCTAGTCTTTCATTTATAATGTCCATAATGGGACCATAATAGATGTTGAAATCAAACTAACATTTCTATCCAAGCATTTTTGTCATATATATATTCTCAGTCAAAAGTATAGAAAAAAAGGTGCCACGATCATGAGAAAAGTCAAGTTCAAATAATATCATGCTGTTAGTGTTGAATGATCCTTTTAACGTTTATATGAGAAGTCTCATATATCTATAGACAGTCAAGTATATGCTATTGAACGATCCATTATATATATTATATATTATAAGTTTAAGTAAGTTTTCGGTCCCTAAAAAATACTCATTTTTTAGTCTGATTTCCTGAAATTTTTTTACTTTATTTTGGGTCCTTAAAAAATTATTAATTTTGTTTTGAGTTCCGACCGATAATATTACATCATCGGTAAATATTTCACTTAGAGGATAAATACTTCTTACACGTTTATTAGTTGAAGGTAGGAATCTGTATATCTATCACATTACTTCAACCAATTTCACAAAGAAGTATATGTATGATGAGTTTTTACTGTGAGCGAGACATAACGGGCTATAGTAATTTTAACTTCAAAAAGACCATTGAGTAAATAGAATTCTGCATTACATGACACAAAAATATGCTGATGGAAAATTCTCTATCTAGCCTCTAGCAGGGTCACAGTTAATTCATTTGTGGAAGTCTTTATTTCATTGCAAATTGGAGATTCTCCTGCAATCTTCATCCTTTCAATAAGGAATCCAGGTTCCTTAGGTTGTGGCAAAGTATTTTCACTTCTCAACATTAAAATCACTGATGCTATGTTTGGCCTATCCTCTGGATGTAATTGCACACATAAAAGACCAACATGAATGCAGCGTAGTGCTTCTGATATGGTAAATATGTCACTCAAAGAAATATCCACTAATTTCATTGGAGTGTCCTCCTTCCACAATCTCCATGCCTACAACATTGAAAATACTGTTATGAAACTTGAAGTTTATAATTGGTAAAAAACAACAAAGTTACGCAGGTTGTCTTACATGTCCTAATAGATTGTATCCATGATCTGGATAGGAAACTCCTCTGTTTTTCTTCCCGCTTACTATCTCTAGTAATAGTATCCCAAAGCTATATACATCAGATTTGACAGAGAATAGCCCATCAATTACATATTCTGGTGCCATGTAGCCACTTGATAAAATTGCAGAAATGAGTTAGCTTTATCTTTACAAATTTGAAGAAAATTAAATACAACTTAGAATTTTTGTTAAAAGGTACTTACTATGTTCCAATCACCATTTTTGTATTCCCTTCTATTTGATTTCCACTAAACATTCTAGCCACACCAAAATCTGAAATTTTTGGATTCAACTCGTTATCTAGTAGAATGTTGCTTGCTTTCATGTCTCTATGAATGATTCTTAATCTAGAATCTTGATGAAGATAAAGAAGTCCCCGAGCAATTCCAAAAATAATGTTAAAGCGCTTAGACCAGTCTAGCAATCCACTTTTGGAAGAATCTGCCAAGTTTCTAAGTTGAGTTAGTCCAAAGAATAAACAAATGAAATTCTTAAATCAAAACAAAAAATCTATTTGCTGAGTCACATACCAAAGAGAAAGGAATCTAGGCTTTTATTAGGCATGTATTCATAGATGAGCACTTTTTCCTCTGCTTCAATGGAACAACCAAGAACCTTAACAAGATTTCGGTGCTGGAGTTTTGCACATAATATAACTTCATTCTTGAATTCTTTCATTCCTTGTCCAGTATTATTTGAAAGCCTTTTGGCAGCAATCTCTTGTCCATCTTCTAGTGTGCCCTAAGAAATTAAATAAAACATGTTGAATAATTGAAACAAATAAGTTAATGGAAGACTACTTTTTATCAGGTAAGTTGCCTATTTTGTTATTTACCCTATACACAGGCCCAAAACCTCCTTGACCAAGCCTCTTGTCACTCGAGAAGTTATTAGTGGCATGAACTATTGTAGCAAAATCAAACAATGGCAGCTCCAAGTCTTCTTCAGAGCCTTCATTTTTCTTTTCCTCTGAGATGTTTTCTGTTATCTCTCAAGTAAACTAATCAGCTTAACATAATAGAATAAGAAAATAGAAACGTTCTGTGATAAAGGCATTATTAATGAATTATTATCATGAAGGTTCATCATACATGTCAATGTTCCAATCATCCAAGAGTAACCATCATCACATGCTTTTCAATCATGATAAACTAATAACTCAAGTGTTATTTCAATGTATGCAACAGCATAGTTAAAGAACTTTCAGTAACAATGTTTGACAGAGGTCAGGAAAAGAAAGTTTACCTCTAAGCTTTCTTTTACGCCAGTAAATATATGTAAAAATGAAAACAATCACCGAAACCAAGAGAATAACTGGAATCACCACTGCTACAATTTTCATATGTCCTCCTTTGAAGAGAAATGAATCAATTGTCAGAGACTTAAAATATAAACACAGAAAAATGAAGTAAAGGAAAATCAACAAAGGATCAAAATAGACCAGTTTCTGAAGCAGCCATTCGAATATATAGATCTTGCACAGGAACTGAAACCACCCTTAAATCAAGCAAAGCTCCAAACCAAATTATACAGCCACTACCATCTTTGATATTTAAACTTGCATACCCAGTGCAAGAACAGTTTTCCAAACATTTAAGCTTGCAATCCTCAAGTGTCGAATTAACATCAAACCAAGACCTTGTAGTATCTGGCATTTTCAACCCACTAACTTTATCAAAGCCATCTTTGTTTTTGATTCCACAGCTCCACTGTTTACTAATCAGACATCCTTGACTCCAATCCAATCCCTCGTAATTTTGAGCTGACTTTGGCTTGAACCCAGATAAGCACTGACAGAGTGGAAACTCACTCTCGATACAATTTCCATATGGACCACAATGATTGTACTTGTCACAATTGTCTCTAGGCACCGATGAATAGAGACTCCAAGTTTGGTTCTCTTCAATCCAATTATAAAGATGGCGATAATAATCAGATTGGTTCAGAACAATTCTTGTAATGAATGAGTTACTCTTGAAGTTTTGTTCGTAATAAACTTCATCAGCAGTGGACCGAAATTCTAAATTATAATGGGGAGATATTTTGCCACTGAATCTTACACCATTCCAAGGGCCACTCCTATAATACTCATTAGAACCTTTCCACATAACCAATTCAAGAGGGTTACCAAGAACCATACCCCAAGTGAAGTCCCCGGGAGAAGGGTCATCCCAGTTCTTCCATGCCGTTAAACGCCGGTTATGACCCGTCTTAAGGTTCCATCCAATCTTCATTCCAGGCAGCATAGTATCACAAGGGTAGTCAAAGCTCTGCCATAAGTAGTTTTGAGAATCTGTCTCTTTCTCATCCCTCAGAACCAAGTTCCCTGTGTCCAAAAGCTGGACAATTAGACTCTGTGCTTTTGTTTCTTCAGTTGAGTTTGCTGACCAAACAACAGTATTGTTCTTGCTGAGGATCACAAGTTTTCCTTGTGTGCTTATGCTCAAATTGCTTGAACTGTCTTTAACTGGGTTTTCACGGTTGGCAACCCAAACAACGGTTCTAACTGGAATGTTTTTGTACCATATTCCAAGGTAGCGGTTTGTGGTATTGTTACTATTGCTTGGACTGAAGAAACCCATTTCAAAAGTACCATCTTTAGAAACCAAGGTAGTGCCATCAGGAAGGGGCTGCGACCTATTAATGGTATCAGCTGGTGCAGATGAAATTAAAGGGAACGACATGAGTAGTAGTTTGGCAAAAGAAATCAGAAAAGTGAAAGACGCCATTACTTTGCCAAATTATTGGTACACAGTGAATTAATTACATTATTTGTGGCTTAGAGAATTGTAACAGTTCCAGGATGGGGACCGCTCTCGAGAGAGGACTAAAAAAAGGAAGACCTGCTCAAACTTGCGTGGAGTGAATGGTTTGACTTTATATATACACATTGACCCGACCATAAACAAAATTTATGAACCATGTTTTTCCTGCTGTACCACACACATGTGAGCACAATAGGAAACCAGTTGGTACAAGAGTTGTTTGGAGATCAGAAACGTAAAATGGTCTTTCATTCATTCAGCCGCAGGTTGCTGTATATTTGCTTACAAAAACGGAACAGTAAAGAACAGAGGAGACTAGTACCAGTTAATGAGTCACCTGCCAAACTTAATTTCAAAGCTTAACTTGCTGCGCTTTAGTCTGAAAACACATTAATTACTGTATAAAACATAAAGCATAGAATTACGTTTCACAAGATAGTGCATAAAGCACATTGTGATTATTTGTTTCTTATAATTGGAACAAAACAAAAATACTACCATTTGTTGATTATATAAAGGACAGGAGACTCTATTATTTATTGATGAACCACCAGTATAATGTCCATATATCCTATGGGACCAAACATGTGTTAGAATCAAATTCACACTTATATCAAAGCGTATTTGCCATAGTCAGTCAAATGTAGCGAAAAAACAGTGCCACATTGTGCACCACCAACTTATCAGCAGAAAGTCAAGTTCACAATGAATGTCATGCTATTTATTGAATGATCCTTTTGTTAGAGTTTATATGAGAGTCCGCTTTGATAGGGTAATTATGCTTTCATACTCCAACATGTTACACACACAAGTCAACAAAAATTAGTGTATTTATAGAGAGTGAAACCAAATTAACTAAGCACAGAGATAGAAAGAAATCACAAATACTAATGTAGTTTACTACATAATCCTGCCTCAAGCTTTCAAGCACAACATGTATATCATACAAACCATGAATTACTTAGATACTGATTCCTACCATCAACTAATAAATTAGATGAAATTAGTGTGTGGACAAGACACTGAAACCTTCAATTGTTTAACAACTATCTATTACATTACTAACCAATCGGAGAAAAAGTATAAAGGTTTTCCTGTGAGACATAACAGCAATAGACAGAACTTTAACTTAAAGAAGACCATTGAGTAAATAGAATTCTGGACTGACATGACACAAAAGTATACTGATAGAAAAATCTCTATCTAGCCTCTAGAATGGTCACAGTTAATTCATTTGTGGAAGTCTTAATCTCATTGTTAATTGGAGATTCTCCTGCAATCTCAATCCTCTCAATGAGGAATCCGGGTTCCTTAGGTTGTGGCAAAGTATTTTCACTGCTCAACATAAAAATCACTGATGCCATGTTTGGCCTATCCTCTGCATGTAGTTGCACACATAACAGCCCAACATGAATGCAGCGTAGTGCTTCTGCTACAGTAAAGGTGTCATCTAAAGAAGCATCAACTAATTCCATTGGAATGTTCTCGTTCCACAATCTCCATGCCTACAGCATTTAAAGTCTAGTTATGATCGTAAATTTCATAATAGGAAAATATAACAAAGTTATAATCTTTGTCTTACATGTCCTAATAGATTGAATCCATTATTTGGATAGAAAACTCCTGTGTTTTTCTTCCCGCTTACTATCTCAAGTAATAGTACACCAAAGCTATATACATCAGATTTGACAGAGAATAGCCCATCAATTGCATATTCTGGTGCCATGTAGCCACTTGAAGAAATTGCAGAAATGAGTTAGCTTTAACTTTACAAATTTGAAGAAAAAATTAAATACAACTTAATTAGAATTTTAGTTAATAGGTACTTACTATGTTCCAATCACCATTTTTGTATTCCCTTCTGTTTGATTTCCACTAAACATTTTAGCCACACCAAAATCTGAAATTTTTGGATTCAACTCACTATCTAGTAGAATGTTGCTTGCTTTCATGTCTCTATGAATGATTCTTAATCTAGAATCTTGATGAAGATAAAGAAGTCCCCGAGCAATTCCAAATATAATGTTAAAGCGCTTAGACCAGTCAAGCAGTCCACTTTTGGAAGAATCTGCCAAGTTTTCAAGTTGAGTTAATCCAAACAAGAAACAAATCAAGTTCTTCAGTCTAAATAAAAAATCTAATTGCTGAGTGATATACCAAAGAGAAAGGAATCTAGGCTTTTATTAGGCATGTATTCATAGATGAGCACTTTTTCTTCTCCTTCGATGGAACAACCAAGAACCTTAACAAGATTCCGGTGCTGAAGTTTTGCACATAATATAACTTCATTCTTGAATTCTTTCATTCCTTGTCCACTATCATTTGAAAGCCTTTTGGCAGCAATCTCTTGTCCATCTTCTAGTGTACCCTAAAAAATTAAATAAAACATGTTGAATAATTGAAACAAAGAAGTAAATGGAAGACTACTTTTATCTTTGTATGTTATGTTAGCAGGTAAATTGCATATTTTGCTATTTACCCTATACACAGGCCCAAAACCACCTTGGCCAAGCCTCTTGTTACTTGAGAAGTCATTAGTGGCATGAACTATTGTAGCAAAAGCAAACAAAGGCAGCTCTATGTCTTCTTCTTGGCCTTCATCTTTTTCTGTTATATCTCAAGTAAACTAATCAGCTTTAACATAATAGAATAAGAAAACAAAAACTTTCTAATTATAAAAGCATTATTATCATGAAGGTTCATCATACATATGAATGTTCCAATCATCACATTCTTCTCTAACTGATAACTCAAGTGTCAATTCAGTATAAGAAACAGCATAGGTAAAGAACTCAGTAATTAAGTTTGTCAGGTTAAGAAAGTTTACCTCTAAGCTTTCTTTTCTGCCAGTTAATATATGTGGAAATGAAAAGAATCACAAAAACCAAGAGAATAACTGGAGTCGCCACTTCTACAATCTTGTTATGCCCTCCTTTAAATAGAAATGAACCAATTTTCAAATACTTAAAAATATAAACAAAGAAAGATAAAGTAAAGGAAAATCAACAAAGGATCAAAATCCAGACCAGTTTCTGGAGCAGCCAATCGAATATATATATCTTGCCCTGGAACAGAAGCCACCCTTAAATCAAGCAAAGCTCCAAACCAAATGATACAACCACTACCATCTCTGATATCTAGACTTGCATATGCAGTGCAAGAACAGTTTTCCAAGCACTTAAGTTTGCAATCGCCGAGTGTCAAATTAACATCAAACCAAGACCTGGTAGTATCTGGCAATTTCATTCCACTAACTTTTTCAAAACTATCTTTGATTTTGACCCCACAACTCGATTCTTCAATAAGCTCACATCCTTTGCTCCAGTCCAATGCCTCATAATTTTGAGCTGATTTTGTCTTGAAGCCAGTTAAACACTGGCAGGGAGGTGACTCACTCACAATACAATTCCCATATGGACCACAAGGATTGTAGGTGTCACAATTGTCTCTAGGCACCGTTGCATAAAGACTCCAAGTTTGGTTCTCTTCAATCCAGTTATAGCGATAGCGAAAATAATCAGATTGGTTCAAAACAACTCTTGTAATGGATGAGTTACTGTCGAAGACTTGTGTGTAATAAACTTCATCAGCAGTGAACCTAAATTCAAAGCTATAAAGGGGAGTCCAAGGGCCACTGAATCTTACACCATTCCAAGGGCCACTCCTATAATACTCATTAGAACCTTTCCACATAACCAATTCAAGAGGGGTACCAAGCACCATACCCCAAGTGAAGTCCCCTGGAGAAGGGTCATCCCAGTTCTTCCACGCCGTTAACCGCCAGCTATGTCCCGTCTTGAGGTTCCATCCAATCTTCATTCCTGGCAGAAGAGTATCACAAGGGTAGTCAAAGCTCTGCCACAAGTAGTTTTGAGAATCTGTGTCTTTCTCATCCCTCAAAACCAAGTTTCCTGAGTCCAAAAGTTGAACCATTAGACTCTTTGCTTCTGTTTCTTCAGTTGAGTTTGCAGACCAAACAAGCATATTGTTCTTGCTGAGGATCACAAGTTTTCCTTGTGTGCTTATGCTCAACTTGCTGGAACTGTCTTTAGCCGGGCTTTCACGGTTGGCAACCCAAACAACGGTTCTAACTGGGATGTTTTTATACCATATTCCAAGGTAGCGGTTTGTGGCATTGTTACTATTGCTTGGACTGAAGAAACCCAATTCAAAAGCTCCATCTTTAGACACCAAGGTAGTGCCATCAGGAAGGGACTGCAACGCATTAATGGTATCAGTAGCAGCAACAAAATTTGAAGGGAACAATACGAGTAGATTGGTTAAAAAAACCAGAAAAGTGAAAGAGGCCATGTCTTTGGGAAATTAATGGAACAAAGTGAGTTATTGACCTAGTTTCTGGCTTGGATACTTTTTTGTCAATCATTTAGAGAATTATCTCTCTCTCTCTCTCTCTCTGTGACTAAAATAAAAGACCTGCATGAACCGGCATTGTTTGAATGGTTTGACTTTCTCTACGTTGACCAGACCATAAACAAAATCAAGTCTTTGTGCATGGGAACTTTTATTTGCGTTGACAAAACCAAGTTAACATCATCATTCATGAAGTCACCACCTACGTGAAGCCGCCACTGAATTCTTATTCAACCAACTGAATAAAGAGTAATAAGACTATACACTGAGTTTTACACATTCTATCACAATCCAACAATTATGACAAGTTTGTTGACATTTATAATAGCTACATAAAAGTTAATGCATGACCATTAAATTCTTGGATAAAGTATGCTAAAAAGAACTCTTTTACAATCTCAGAGTACAACCTTGCTCCAAATGCTATGACTAGCATTATTACAGTTGTACCTCATTTAATATATTAATTTTAGCTTGCTTTTACTTATATAGCAGGATATAATGTTCGTAGGATAGAATAATTACTGTTATTGTGTAAATCCTAGTTAGTTTGTTTGTTAAAACCGTTATAGTCAGTTGAATTAGTTAGCCAACTACTGATCTATATATGAAGTGTAACCCTGTCTATCATCAAATGGACTAATTGATTTTTGTGTTAAATTCTCTTTAACATGCCTTTACTCCTTATATAGCATGATATTATGTTTCTTACACATTTAAATATGGTTATTATATAAAAGGACGAAGACTATCTATATATAATATAATTTCTTAGTACAATTGCTTATGTGTCATCATTCTACAAGGTCAACCTCTCAATTTCTTCTTAAAACAACATTAAATTATTAAATTGAAACAAAGTAACTGTCACACCCTTTATTAACTCACAGAAATTGATAACATCTTATTAACACTTTTCAATATCAGTTTCAAAAGGATTTTATGAGTTATAAATGTTATTTTTGAGTTACAAAACTATCATTGTTTTTTTTTTCAACGCCCATGGCCCAAGACCATATCATGTAGAGAATTGATGTGCCCATATGTGGGTTTTCAGTATTGATCTCTTCCAATAGTCACTTAATTGAGAGAATTTAATTATGCACATAGTGGGATTTCAGACATGAGATAATTCATGCACATGTGCACAAGTGGGTTTAGTGATCTTTATCCCATTTTGAAATAAATAATATTATGTTTATTATTTATTTATCATTCAAAATAATTGTTGTAATTGTTTTAAAGTATATGACAATGTGGCACAAATTGTAATATTTAAGGATGCACAGATTTCATACTTGAAAGAACTCAAAATACAGTTGGACACAAGGCACTCTTCTTTTTAATGGATACTTTTTCTTTTCTTTTTTTGTTGAATGACAATCTTGAATTTGATCTACTACAAGTAACAAAGGTAAACAAAGATTAAAGATGTAATACATGTGACTTGTGACATTGAAATTGATGATGCAATTCTAACATCCAATTCTGAGAGACTAAAGAACCCATAGATTTGTGGCACAGTAAAAACCCATGGATTAAATGTGGTATCTCTGTCCTTCCCTATCTCCATCATCTCTAATGTTGGTATTTCTTCTAACTTTCTTATTTTGTTTATTCTCATTCATTTTATTTTTATTTCAATGAAACTCAACCATATTCATTATTAATCATTTTTGCGGCATACTGAAGTTCTACCTTTGGACACTTCATGTTCTAAAATAATTAAAATAATTTTATTCTCCTAAATACATATTGAAAGACCAAGTTTCAAGTTTTGCTTCTTATTCTCAATAAACAAACTGAAGATGACTGAAACGCATAATTATTTTAATAGTTATGACTGAGTATCATATGAAGCATCTTTGTTGTAAAGTATTGTTTGAAATTGATACTTAAGCTTTTGATTTCTTTCTTTATGAATACTACATGAACTTAGGTACTGTTTGTCCTAGCTTATTTTTAACTTATAAGTAACTTTTAAGTAAAAGTTGGGCCAAACACCAATTTGTAATAACTCCTTAAAATAAAAGTTACTTATTTTTAATGAAGGAAAATTAAAAATAAAGAGTTTTATAATAAGTTAGCCAAAGCTACTTATGCGTAGCTTATTTTTATGTCTTTCTTCGAATATCAGTAAGGCCAACTTTTGGAATAATTAGTATTTTTTTTATCAGAAAATATTAATAATTAGTTTGTTAATTTTTTGTTAGCGGGGGAGTCGAACCTAAGACCTCCCTAATTATATTTTTAACTTTAAGGAGCTTTTAAGTTAAAAAAATAAATAAATATTAACAAACAACTTTTTACTTATTTTTTTAAGTTCTTACTTTTACTTAAATGTAACTTATAAGTTAAAAATAAGTTGGGCCAAATGGAGCCTTATTACAATTATATAATTAGGTTGGAGAAAAAAAATACAAAATCAAAATATCTCCAAAATCACATTTTATGGAAGTCTCGAATTTGTAATATTAAGTTAAACTTGTCTATTAAAAACTGGTAAAAAAATAAAAGGGGACAAATTAAGTTATTTTTTATTTGACAAATCAAGCACAATAAATAATGTTTTATTTTCAATTAATGTTTCGATAATTATAAATTATAAATTAATTATTATTATATAACTGATAATTAAAATTTTAAATTATTATTTATTGATTGTAGTTATACCAACATTAACATGTATTATTAAAAATTAAAATGTCAGCTACTAAATTAAAATTCAAATTAATTCTAATAAATGTATAATGTTTTATAATGACACAAGTTGTTCGAAATAAATAATATTTATTACACTTTAATTATCATTCTCTGCAGGATAACTTAAACATATAATTTTTTTTACTCTAAACATATATTTTTATTATCATCCCTAACATATATTTAAATTAATTTAAAAATATATGTTAAATTTGATTAATACATCAGTTAATAAATAGTTTAGTAATTTAAATGTTGTATAAATAAAATTATTTTATAGTATTTAAAAAAGTATACAATCATGTTTATTTCAAAGAAAACACATTTAAAATTAACATATTAATTAATAAAATGATATATTTTATCAAATTTTTTAATCATCATTAATTAAAATATATAATTCAATTATTTAATCTCACATTGCGCTGTTAATACCTAGGATTATTTATTGATGAACCACCAATACAACGTCCATATATCCTATGGGACCAAATAGGTGCTCGAAATTTATATCAAAGCCTATTTGCCATATAGTCACACAAATGTAGAGAAAAAATAGTGCTATTTATTGAATGATCCTTTTGTTAGATTTTATATGAGAGCCCGCTTTGACAGGGTAATAATGCTGTCATACTCCAACATGTTACACACACTAGTCAATAGAAATTAGTTTGCTTAGAAAGAAATCTCAAATACTAAGGTAGTTTACTACACAATCCTGCCTCAAGCTGTCAAGCACAAGATGTATATCATACAAACCATGAACTACTTAGAAACTGATTCCTACCTTAAATTGTATAAGAACTACCTATCACATTACTAACCAATGGGAGAAAAGTATAAAGGTTTTCCTGTGAGACATAATGGGATATAATACGACAGACAGAACTTTAACTTGTGAAGACCATTGAGTAAACAGAATACTGCATTTACATGACACAAAAGTACACTGAAAAATCTCTATCTAGCCTCTAGCAGGGTCACAGTTAATTTATTTGTGGAAGACATAATTTCATTGCTAATTGAAGATTCTCCTGCAACATTCATCCTTTCAATAAGGAACCCGGGTTCTTTAGGTTGTGGCAAACTATTTTCACTACTCAACATAAAAATCACTGATGCCATGTTTGGCCTATCCTCTGGATGTAGTTGAACGCATAAAAGACCAACATGAATGCAGCGTAGTGCTTCTGATATGGTAAAGGTGTCACCCAAAGAAGTATCAACTAATTTCGTTGGAGTGTCCTCCTTCCACAACCTCCATGCCTACAACATTGAAAATGTGGTTATGATCGTTACAGTTTATAATAGGTAAATAAAGCATAGTTATGTTCTTTGTCTTACATGTCCTAATAAATTGAATCCACGATCTGGAAAGAAAATTCCTCTGTTTTTCTTCCCACTTACTATCTCCAGTAATAGTACACCAAAGCTATATACATCAGATTTGACAGAGAATAGCCCATCAATTGCATATTCTGGTGCCATGTATCCACTTGATGAAATTGCAGAAATGAGTTAGTTTTATATTTACAAATTTGAAGAAAAATTAATACAATTCGAATTTTAGTTAATAGGTACTATTAGATACTTACTATGTTCCAATCACCATTTTTGTATTCCCTTCTGTTTGATTTCCACTAAACATTTTAGCCACACCAAAATCTGAAATTTTTGGATTCAACTCGCTATCTAGTAAAATATTGCTTGCTTTCATGTCTCTATGAATAATTCTTAATCGAGAATCTTGATGAAGATAAAGAAGTCCCCGAGCAATTCCAAATATAATGTTGAAGCGTTTAGACCAGTCTAGGAGTCCAGTTTTGAAAGAATCTGCCAAGTTTCCAAGTTGAGTTAGTCCAAACAATAAACAAATGAAGTTCTTCAGTCAAAATCAATAATCTACTTGCTGAGTCATATACCAAAGAGGAAGGAATCTAGGCTTTTATTAGGCATGTATTCATAGATGAGCACTTTTTCCTCTCCTTTGATGGAACAACCAAGAACCTTAACAAGATTCCGGTGCTGAAGTTTTGCACATAATATAACTTCATTCTTGAATTCTTTCATTCCTTGTCCAGTATTATTTGAAAGCCTTTTGGCAGCAATCTCCTGTCCATCTTCTAGTGTACCCTAAAAAATTAAATAAAACATGTTGAATAATTGAAACAAAGAAGTTAATGGAAGACTACTTTTTATCTTTGTATGTTATGTTAGCAGGTAAGTTGCATATTTTGCTATTTACCCTATACACAGGCCCAAAACCACCTTGCCCAAGCCTCCTGTCACTTGAGAAGTCACTAGTGGCATGAACAATTGCAGAAAAATCAAACAAAGGCAGCTCTAAGTCTTCTTCTTGGTCTTCATCTTTCTTTTCTTCTGAGGTGTTTACTGTTATCTCTCAAGTATACTAATCAGCTTAACATAATTGAATAAGAAAACAAAAACGTTCTAATTATAAAGGTATTATTATCATGAAGGATCATCATACATGTGATTGTTCTAATCATCCAAAGTGACCTTCATCACAGCTTCTCTATCATGATACTTATATTGAATTCAGAAATGTCATTTCCTTCAGTATAAGCAACAGCATAGCTAGGTAAAGTAGATGCAGTAACAAATTAAGCTATGAAAGTTTACCTCTAAGCTTTCTTTTCCTCCAGTATATATATGTGAAAATGAAAACAATCACAAAAACCAAGAGAATAACTGGAATCACCATTGCTACGATTTTCTTATGCCCACCTTTGAAGAGAAATGAATCAATTGTCAGATACTAAAAGAAATAAACACAGAAAGATGAAGTAAAGGAAAATCAACAAAGGATAAAATTCCAGACCAGTTTCTGAAGCAGCCAATCGAATATATATATCTTGACCTGGAACCAAAGCCTCCCTTAAATCAAGCAAAGCTCCAAACCAAATGATACAACCACTTCCATCTCTGATATCTAGACTTGCATAGGCAGTGCAAGAACAGTTTTCCAAGCACTTAAGTTTGCAATCATCGAGTGTCAAATTAACATCAAACCAAGACCTTGTAGTATCTGGCAATTTCATTCCACTAACTTTTTCAAAACCATCTTTGTTTATGACTCCACAGCTCCACGGCTTACTATGCACACATCCTTGACTCCAACCCAATCCCTCATAATTTTCAGCTGACTTTGGCTTGAACCCAGTTAAGCACTGGCAGAGTGGAAACTCACTCTCAATACAATTTCCGTATGGACCACAATGATTGTACTTGTCACAATTGTCTCTGGGCACCGATGAATAAAGACTCCAAGTTTGGTTCTCTTCAATCCAATTATAGCGATAGCGATAATAGTCAGATTGGTTCAAAACAACTCTTGTAATGAATGAGTTACTCTCGAAGCTTTGTGTGAAATAAACTTCATCAGCAGTGGACCAAAATTCAGGGTTATAAAGGGGAGTCCAAGGGCCACTGAATCTTACACCATTCCAAGGGCCACTCCTAAAATACTCATTAGAACCTTTCCACATAACCAATTCAAGAGGGTTACCAAGAACCATACCCCAAGTGAAGTCCCCTGGAGAAGGGTCATCCCAGTTCTTCCACGCCGTAAACCGCCAGCTATGCCCCGTCTTGAGGTTCCATCCAATCTTCATTCCTGGCAGAAGAGTATCACAAGGGTAGTCAAAGCTCTGCCATAAGTAGTTTTGAGAATCTGTGTCTTTCTCATCCCTCAAAACCAAGTTTCCTGAGTCCAAAAGTTGAACCATTAGACTCTTTGCTTCTGTTTCTTCAGTTGAGTTTGCAGACCAAACAAGCGTATTGTTCTTGCTGAGGATCACAAGTTTTCCTTGTGTGCTTATGCTCAACTTGCTGGAACTGTCTTTAGCCGGGCTTTCACGGTTGGCAACCCAAACAACAGTTCTAACTGGGATGTTTTTATACCATATTCCAAGGTAGCGGTTTGTGGCATTGTTACTATTGCTTGGACTGAAGAAACCCAATTCAAAAGTTCCATCTTTAGACACCAAGGTAGTGCCATCAAGAAGGGACTGTGACCCATTAATGGTATTAGTAGCAGCCAAATTTGAAGGGAACAATACGAGTAATTTGGTTAAAAAAACCAGAAAATTGAAATAGGCCATGACTTTGGGAAATTATTGGTACAAAGTGAGTTATTTACCTAGTTTCTGGTCTTGTTGATACTTTTTTGTCAATCATTTAGAGAATTATAATAGTGCCTTGGTGGGAACCTTTCTCTTTCTTGAGAGGGCTAAAAAAAGAAAGACCTGCTTGAACCGGCATGGTTTGAATGGTTTGACTTTGTATGCCTTGACCTGACCATAAATAAAATCCAGACTTTATGCATGGGAAGTTTTATTAGCGTTGACAAAACCAAGTTAACATCATTCATGAAGCCGCCACAGCACCACCTACTATTCTGAATTCTTATTCAACCAATTGAATAAAGAGAAATAAGACTATATACTGAGTTTTACACCAACACGGTCATCCATCACAACCCGTCATGTATGATAAGTTTATTGACTTTTATAATAACTAAAAAGTTAGTGCATGACCATTAAATTCTTGAATAAAGTATGCTCAAAAACTCTGCAGGCAAGTGTGGGTTCATGTGTGCCAAAATCAACCTCACCTTTTTACAATCTCATAGTACAACCTTGCTCCAAATTCTATGACTAGCATTATTATAGTTGTACCTCATTTAATATATTAATTTTAGCTTTCTTTTACTTCTTATATATCAGGACAATGTTGGTAGGATAGAGTAATCACTGTTAAGGTGTACATCCTAGTTAGTTAGTTTGTTAAAACCATTATTAGTCAGTTAAATTAGTTAGCCAACTAACTGATCTATATATGAAGTCTAACCCATAGTTCTATCATCATACGGAATAATTATTTTTGTGCCAAATCATCTTAACATGGTATCAGATTTTTCATGCTCCAGCTGAATACGCAATAGCAACTCTCATGGCACTGTATCTTTTGATCAATCACAGAATCCTCTGTCACCCTACTATGCCAAACCTAAATATACATCAGATTTTGTGGAGAATAATTCATGAATAACATATTCAGGTTCCATGAAACCACTGAAAGGAAAATCAGAAGTGTTAGTTTCAAGTTTTCATGTTTTCAGAAGTGTAGCATCATCAATGATTACTATGTTACTACAACCCTATTTGTATTTCCTTCAAATTGATCACTTCCACACGTTCTTGCCAAGCCAAACTCTGAAATTTTCGGGTTCAAGTTGCTGTCTTATAAAATATTGCTTGCTTTTAAATCTCGGAGTATTATCCTCATTCTAGAATCTTGATAAAAATAAAGAAGTCCACGAGCAGTCAAACATAAGATGTGGAAGAGCTTAGACCAATTCAAAATCTTGTTTTTAGTTGAATCTGTCAAGATTGTAATATGTTATTAGGCAGTCTAGTTAACATCTATAAGATATTGTTTTTGTTCAATAAGTTCTAAAAGAAATTTAACATCTATAAGCAATTGAACAATTAGCTTTACATACTAACCAAAAAGAAAATAATTTAGGCTTTTGTGGGGCATGTATTCGTATACAAGCATTTTCTCCTCTCCTTCAAAGCAACAAGTCAATAGAAGTTTAGTGTGTTTGTCGAGAGTGAAACCAAATTAGCTCAGCACAGAGATAAAGAGAAATCTCAAATACTGATGTAGTTTACTGCATAATCCTGCCTCAAGTTGTCAAGTACAAGATATATCTCATACACACCATGAACTAATAAATTAGACGAAATTAGTGTGCGGACAAGATACTGAAACCTTAAATTGTTGAAGTATAATGCTACAGACAGAACTTTAACTTGTGAAGACCATTGAGTAAACAGAAAATAATGCACTTACATGACACAAAAGTACACTGAAAATTCTCTATCTACCATCTAGCAGGGTCACAGTTAATTCATTTGTGGAAGTCTTAATTTCATTGCTAATTGAAGATACTCCTGCAATCTTCATCCTTTCAATAAGGAATCCAGGTTTCTCAGGTTGTGGCAAAGTATTTTCACTGCTCAACATAAAAATCACGGATGCCATGTTTGGCCTATCCTCTGGATGTAGTTGCACACATAAAAGACCAACATGAATGCAGCGTAGTGCTTCTGATAAGGTAACGGTGTCACCCAAAGAGGTATCAACAAATTTCATTAGATTGTCTTCCTTCCACAATCTCCATGCCTACAACATTCAAAATACACTACTACAGTCATGAACCTTGAAGCTTATAATAGGTAAGTAAAACAAAGTTATCCTCTTTGTCTTACATGTCCTAATAGATTGAATCCATCATCTGGAAGGAAAGTTCCTCTGTTTCTTTTCCCACTTACTATCTCCAGTAAGAGTACACCAAAGCTATATACATCAGATTTGACAGAGAATAGCCCATCAATTGCATATTCTGGTGCCATGTAGCCACTTGATAAAATTGCAGAAATGAGTTAGCTTTATCTTTACAAATTTGAAGAAAATTAAATACAACTTAGAATTTTTGTTAAAAGGTACTTACTATGTTCCAATCACCATTTTTGTATTCCCTTCTATTTGATTTCCACTAAACATTTTAGCCACACCAAAATCTGAAATTTTTGGATTCAACTCGTTATCTAGTAGAATGTTGCTTGCTTTCATGTCTCTATGAATGATTCTTAATCTAGAATCTTGATGAAGATAAAGTAATCCCCTAGAAATTCCAAATATAATGTTAAAGCGCTTAGACCAGTCAAGCAATCCACTTTTGGAAGAATCTGCCAAGTTTCTAAGTTGAGTTAGTCCAAACAAGAAACAAATGAAGTTCTTCAGTCAAAATCACAAATCTACTTGCTCAGTCATATACCAAAAAGAAAGTAATCTAGGCTTTTATTGGGCATGTATTCATAGATGAGCACTTTTTCCTCTCCTTTGATGGTACAACCAAGAACCTTAACAAGATTCCGGTGCTGAAGTTTGGCACACAATATAACTTCATTCTTGAATTCTTTCATTCCTTGTCCAGTATTATTAGACAGCCTCTTGGCAGCAATCTCTTGTCCATCTTCTAGTTTACCCTAAAAAATTATATTAAATTTGTTGATTAACTCAAACAATGAAGTAAATAGATGACTACTTTTTATCTCTGTATCTTTTTGTTAACGGGTAAGTTGAATATTTGGTTATTTACCCTATACACAGGCCCAAAACCACCTTTGCCAAGCCTCTTGTCACTTGAGAAGTCATCAGTGGCACGAACTATTGTAGAGAAATCAAAGAAAGGAAGTTCTAAGTCTTTACAGCTTTCGTCTTTATTTTCTTCAGTTCTGTTATCTGTTTTCTCACAAGTTAACTAATCAGCATAACGTCAAAAAATTAGAAAACAGAATGTTCTTATAAAGGCATTACTATCATGCAAGTTCATCATATTTATGATGTTCCAATCATCCAAAAGTAACCACTATCACAGGCTTCTCTATCATGATACTGATATTTAACACCAGAAGTGTCATTTCGGTATAAGCAATAGCATAGCTAGTTAAAGTACTTGTGGTAGCTAATTAAGTTGAATGGAAGTTAGGATATGAAAGTTCACCTCTAAGCTTTCTTTTCCTCCAGTAAATATATGTGAAAATGAAAACAATCACTAAAGCCAGGAGAAAAACTGGAATCACCACTGCTACCATTTTCGTATGCCCTCCCTTTTCTTCTTCATGGATAGTTTGTCAAACAAATGAACCAATAGTCATAACTCAAAAATATTTACACAGAAAGATCATGAAGAGGAATCTGAACAAAGGATTAAAAACCATACCAGTTTCTGAAGCAATCTTTCGAATATATAGATCTAGCCCGGGAACCAAAGCCTCCCTTAAATCAAGCAAAGCTCCAAACCAAATGATACAACCACTACCATCTCTGATATCTAGACTTGCATATGCAGTGCAAGAACAGTTTTCCAAGCACTTAAGTTTGCAATCATCGAGTGTCAAATTAACATCAAACCAAGACTTTGTAGTATCTGGCAATTTCAACCCCCTGACTTTTTCAAAACCTTGTTGGTTTTTCTCTTCACAGCTCCACGGTTCAGCGATCACACATCCTTGACTCCAATCCAATGCTTGATAACTTGGAGCTGATTTTGGATTGAACCCCATTAAACACTGGCAGGATTGTGACTCACTCACAATACAATTCCCATTGGGACCGCAATGATTGTACTTGTCACAATTGTCATTAGGCACCGATGAATAAAGACTCCAAGATTTGTTCTCTTCACTCCAATTATAGCGATGGCGATGATAATCAGATTGGTTCAAAACAACTCTTGTGATCAATGAATTACTCGTGAATTTGTATGTGTAGTACACTTCATCAGGTGTGGACCAAAATTCTAAGTTAAAATGGGGGGTGGTTTTGCCACTGAATCTTGCACCATTCCAAGGGCCACTCATGTAATACACATTAGAACCTTTCCACATAACCAATTCACGAGGGTTACCATGCACCATACCCCAAGTGAAGTCCCCGGGAGAAGGATCATCCCAGTTCTTCCATGCCGCTAATCGCCACTCATGACCCGTCTTGTGGTTCCATCCAATCTTCATTCCTGGCAAAAACGTATCACAAGGGTAGTCAAAGCTCTGCCACAGGTAGTTTTGCGGATTCAAATCTTTCTCATCTCTTAGTACCATGTTCCCCGAGTCTAAAAGCTGAACAATTAGACCTCGTGCTTTTGTTTCTTCAGGTGAGTTTGCAGACCAAACAAGAGTATTGTTTTTGCTGAGGATCACAAGTTTTCCTTGTGTGCTTATGCTCAACTTGCTGGAACTATCTTTAACCGGGTTTTCACGGTTGGCAACCCAAACAATGGTTCTAACTGGGATGTTTTGGTACCATATTCCCAGGTAGCGGTTTGTGGTATTGTTACTATTGCTTGGACTGAAGAAACCCATTTCAAAAGTTCCATCTTTAGAAACCAAGGTAGTGCCATCAGTAAGGGACTGCAAAGCTCTAATGGTATCAGTTGCAGATGAAATTGAAGGGAACAATATGAGTAGTTTGGCAAAAAGAAATAGAAAACTGAAAGAGGCCATTACTTTGGCAAATTATTGGTACACAGTGAATTAATTACATTATTTGTGGCTTAGATACTTTTTGCCAATCACTTAGAGAATTGTAACAATTCCATGATGGGGACCACTCTCAAGAGAGGACAAAAAAAGGAAGACCTGCTTAAACTTGTGTGATGGTGAATGGTTCGACTTTATATATATACATTGACACGACCATACACAAAATTGCGTAATGGAATGAATTAGATTCAAATAAACTCCACCAAGGTCCAAGGACCAATAAGGATGAAGATTACCATCTGCTTTGCGCCTTTGCCCCATGGTTAACAAATTATATTGAAACCACACTCAATCAATTATTTATGAACAAAGCAAAGCGTATTTCCGTAATCAATCAAATCAAATGTAGAGAAAAAATAGTGCCACCTTGGGGACCACCAACGTATCAGAAGAAAAGTCAAGTTCTCGAAGAATATTATGCTTTCATACTCCAACGTGTTACACACAAGTCAATAGAAATTAGTGTGTTTGTAGAGAGTGAAACCAAATTAACTTAGCACAAAGATAGAAAGAAATCTCAGATACCAATGTAGTTTACTACATAATCCTGCCTCAATCTGCCAAGATATATATAATATAGGCTTAAATAAGTTTTGGGTCCCTATAAAATATCTCTTTTTTACTTTGGGTCTCTATAAAATTTTTGTTATGTTCTGGGTTCTATAATAATTTTTTTATTATTATTTTGAGTCTCTATTAATGACGTGATATCATCTCGATCGTTAGTTAAGTGATAATGTGACCATCTCAACATATATCAACGTTTGAGGTAATGCCGTAAGGACCCAAAACAAAAAACAATATATTATAGGGACCCAAAGTAAAAAAGATGTTTTAACTTGTGAAGACCAGTGAGTAAACAGAATACTGCACTTACATGACACAAAAAGTACATTGAAAAATCTCTATCTAGTCTCCAGCAGGGTTACAGTTAATTTATTTGTGGAAGACATAATTTCATTGCTAATTGGAGATTCTCCTGCAATATTAAACCTTTCCATAAGGAATCCAGGTTCCTTAGGTTGTGGCAAAGTATTTTCACTTCTCAACATAAAAATCACCGATGCCATGTTTGGCCTATCCTCTGGATGTAGTTGAACACATAAAAGACCAACATGAATGCAGCGTAGTGCTTCTGATATGGTAAAGGTGTCACCCAAAGAAGTATCAACTAATTTCATTGGAGTGTCCTGCTTCCACAATCTCCATGGCTACAACATTGAAAATACTGTTATGATCCTTAAAGTTTATAATAGGTAAATAAAGCAAAGTTATGGCCTCTGTCTTACATGTCCTAATAGATTGAATCCATAATCTGCAAAGCAAATTCCTCTGTTTTTATTCCCACTTACTATCTCAAGTAATAGTACACCAAAGCTATATACATCAGATTTGACAGAGAATAGCCCATCAATTGCATATTCTGGTGCCAAGTATCCACTTGATGAAATTTCAGAAATGGGTTAGTTTTATATTTACAAATTTAAAGAAAAGTTAATACAATTAGAATTTTAGTTAATAGGTACTATTAGATATTTACTATGTTCCAATCACCATTTTTTGTATTCCTCCCTTCTGTTTGATTTCCACTAAACATTTTAGCCACACCAAAATCTTAAATTTTTGGATTCAACTCGCTATCTAGTAGAATATTGCTTGCTTTCATGTCTCTATGAATGATTCTTAATCTATAATCTTGATGAAGATAAAGAAGTCCCTGAGCAATTCCAAATATAATGTTAAAGCGCTTAGTCCAGTCAAGCAATCCACTTTTTGAAGAATCTGCCAAGTTTCCAAATTGGGTTAGTCCAAACAATAAACAAATGAAGTTCTTCAGTCAAAATCAATAATCTACTTGCTGAGTCATATACCGAAGAGAAAGGTATCTAGACTTTTATTAGGCATGTATTCATTTATGAGCACTTTTTCTTCTCCTTCGATGGAACAACCAAGAAACTTAACAAGATTCCGGTGCTGAAGTTTTGCACATAATGTAACTTCATTCTTGAATTCTTTCGTTCCTTGTCCTGTATTATTTGAAAGCCTTTTTGCAGCAATCTCTTGTCCATCTTCTAGTGTACCATAATAAAAAAATATATCAAATTTGTCAAAATCACTCAAACAATGAAGTAAACGGATGGCTACTTTTCATCTTTGTATCTTGTTTTTAACTGGTAAGTTGAATATTTGGTTATTTACCCTATACACAGGCCCAAAACCACCTTGGCCAAACCTCCTGTCATTTGAGAAGTCATTATTGGCATGAACTATTGTAGCAAAATCAAACAAAGGAAGCTCTAAGTCTTCTTCTTGGCCTTCATCTTTCTTTTCTTCTGATGTGTTTTCTGTTATCTCTCAAGTAAACTAATCAGCTTATCATAATAGAATATGAAAAAAAAAAAAAGGTTCTAATTATAAAGGCATTATTATCATGAAGGTTCATTATACATGTGAATGTTCCAATCATCCAAAAGTAACCATCATCACATGCTTCTCTAACTGATAACTCAAGTGTCATTTCAGTCTAAAAAACAGCACAGGTAAAGAACTAAGTAATTAAGTTTGTCAGGTTAAGAAATTTTACCTCTAAGCTTTCTTTTCCGCCAGTAATTATATGTGAAAATGAAAACAATCACAAAAACTAAGAGAATGACTGGAATCACCACTGCTACAATTTTCCTACTCCCTCCTTTGAAGAGAAATGAACCAATTGTCACAACCTAAAAATATAAACTCAGAAAGATGAAGTAAAGGAAAATCAACAAAGGATCAAAATTCACACCGGTTTCAGAAGCAGCCATTCGAATATATAGATCTTGCGCTGGAACCGAAGCTATCCTTAAATCAAGCAAAGCTCCAAACCAAATGATACAACCACTGCCATCTCTGATATATAGACTTGAATATGCAGTGCAAGAACACTTTTCCAAGCATTTAAGCTTGCAATCTTCAAGTGTCAAATTTCCATCAACCCAGGACCTTGTAGTATCTGGCAATTTCAACCCACTAACTTTATAAAAGCCATCTTTGTTTTAAATTCCACAGCTCCACGGTTTAGTATGCACACATCCTTCACTCTAATCCAATCCCTCATAATTTTGAGCTGATTTTGGCTTGAACCCAGTTAAACACTGGCAGGGTGGTGACTCACTCACAATACAATTCCCATACGGACCAAAGATTGTAGGTGTCACAATTGTCTCTAGGAACCGATATATAAAGACTCCATGTTTGGTTCTCCTCAATCCAATTATAGCGATAACGAGTAAAATCAGATTGGTTCAAAACAACTCTAGAAATGAATTAATTACTCTCAAAATCGTATGTGTAATAAACTTCATCAGGAGTGGACCTAAATTCTAAGTTATAAAGAGGAGTTATTTTGCTACTGAATCTAACACCATTCCAAGGGCCTCTCCTATAAAACTCACTAGAACCATTCCACATAATCAATTCAAGAGGGTGACCAAGCACCATACCCCAAGTGAAGTCCCCTGGAGAAGGGTCATCCCAGTTCTTCCACACTGTTAATCGCCAGCTATGACCTGTCTTGAGGTTCCATCCAATCTTCATTCCTGGCAAATAAGTGTCACAAGGATAGTCAAAGCTCTGCCACAAGTAGTTTTGCGGATTTGAATCTTTCTCATCTCTTAGAACCTAGTTCCCTGAGTCTGAAAGCTGAACAATTAGACTCTGTGCTCCTGTTTCTTCAGTTCAGTTTGCAGACTAAACAAGAGTATTGTTGTTGCCGTGGATCACAAGTTTTCCTTGTGTGCTTATGCTCAAATTTCTGGAACTGTCTTTATTCTTTAACTGGGTTTTCACGGTTGGCAACCCAAACAACGGCTTTGACTTTGATTCTTTTGTACCATATTCCAAGGTAGCGATTGGTGGTGGTGCTAGTACTATTGCTTGGACTGAAGAAACCCAATTCAAAAGTTCCATCTTTAGACACCAAGGTAGTGCCATCAGGAAGGGACTACGACCCATTAATGGTGTCAGTAGCAGCCAAATTTGAAGGGAACAACACAATTAGTTTGGCCAAAAAAACCAGAAAAGTGAAAGAAGCCATTTACTATGGCAAATTAATGGTACAAAGTGAATTATTTACCTTGTTTCTGGCCTGGATAGTTTTTGTCAATCATTTAGAGAATTATCACAGTGACTTGGTTGAACCTTTCTCTCACTTGAGAGGACTAAAAACAGGAAGACCTGCTTGAACCCACGTGGTTTGAATATGACTTTTGTATATGTTGACCCGACCATAAAATAAACAAAATGAAGTCTGTTCTACATGGTAAATTTTATTAGCGTCGACAAAACCGAGTTGTCATAATGATTCATGAATCCGCCGCCTTTTTTATTAATTCATATTCAACCAATTAATTTGAAATTGTTAGGAAGTTTATATTTTGGACAACTTCACTTTATGACAATGAGTCACACAAGCATACGCAGCTATATCATTCTACTTATATTTGTCATATCAGTACAATTGTTTATGTGTTGTAGAAGTAGAAGAAGAGCGATGATGGCACCAAGTATTTAAGTTATTTTCTTCATTTCTACATGCATGTCCCTGTTATAATTTGCAAAAGTTGCTACAAATTCTTAGAAGATTTGTTCTTGAACATATACGAGCCTGTAACAAAGTAGAAAGAAGAGATGAAGGTAACTCTGAATATCATTCAAGAACAAGGATTATATCCCTTTTTTAAATTTGATTATGACATGCATATCAAACTAGGGTCAGTCCAATGATAAGTGAGGCCTAAAACAACATGTGAATCGTGTGGTTATTCCTACTATCAGACTCCAAACACAACTCTGATGAGGATGTCCTCAATGATTGTAAAAAAAGTGAGATTTGAAAACTATGGAAGTTGTATTAATTGCATCATGTAACTGAAGTGAGTATATATATTGGCAAGATTGTCTTCCATTTTTGTTTGGATTTTTCTCAAAAGCTTTTTCTCTGTTTCTTTATTTTATACAGCTGCCTATGGTCTTAAATTTTGTAATCAGGTTGTTATTCATACATCTATCAGACTCCAAACGTACGCACACATTGTTGTTGGGGTGTCCTCGATGATTCTAAAACCCACCTGATCTGACCACTACACTATCAATCGAGATGAAATGTTGGTGACAGTTAGGGTTTAGGATACTCCAACCCATGAGATTAACATGAGTCACATGAAGATTCCAAAACTTATAACACGCTGAAGGGTTTCAAATCATTCATTGCATCCCTGATTAAACTCAACAACATCTTTCGAAAAAGACTTTACATGATATGATGTATGATGCATATAAGGTGTCCATGTCATTTTCATACATTTATCATCACATGGTGGTCCATGACTCACATACTTGTCTTAAAACATTACCATGATATCACTTGATCCGCCCTCAATCGCAAATATACGTCACATAATTAACATCAAATTCTCAACATGAGTGTATAAGCTAACAATCATAGAATAAGGACATGTTTGGATAGATGTTACTTTTACTATACACGAATTTCAATGAAAAATGGATGCAAAAGGTAGGGATACTTTTGCAAAATGACTTTTTTGTCAAAAGTCATTTTTTTCCTTAAAACCAAACATGCACTAAGGCATTTTCTTTATCTAGGTTCTAACTCTGATATAGTTACTTCACTAGTTGGACTATGCATATTTTGCCCAAAATCTTCCTCAACTAAAACTCTTTGCATTAAGAAAATAGGCTTTTTTGGATATGGTAAAACACTTTCACTAGTTAACATTGTAACTATAGATGTCATATTGGGTCTATCGTTAGGTTGATGTTGCACACATAAAAGACCAATATGAATGCATCGTAAGGCTTCAGATTGAATGTACGAGTCTCCCAAACAAGCATCGATGAATTCCATTGGGATGCTCTCTTTCCAGCAATTCCATGCCTACAATAATTATACATAACGATTATTAACAACCAATTCTATATATAGAAATTGAAGATAACTTTGTTACTTACATGTCCAATAAGATTATAGTTGTGAGTTGAGTAGGAAAACTCTTTGTTTTTCTTTCCGCTTAAAACCTCTAATAATATAACCCCAAAGCCATAGACATCAGATTTTATGGAGAACACTCCACCAATTGCATATTCAGGTGACATGTAACCACTGAAAGTATAAACCATTTGTGAGGTTTGATTTGTGTACAATTTATAACTTTATCATAACTAAAGATACTTACTATGTACCAACAACTTTACTTGTATTTCCTTCGGTCTGATCACCTCTACACATTCGAGCTAATCCAAAATCAGAAATTTTTGGATTCATATCATCATCTAACAAAATATTACTTGATTTTAAATCTCTGTGTATTATCCTCAATCTAGAGTCTTGGTGTAGATAAAGAAGACCTCGAGCAATACCACTTATAATGTTTAATCGCCGAGACCAATCTAGAAGTTTGCTCTGAGAAGTATCTGCCAAATTATATACTTATGATACCTTTATTAATCAATAAATATAGGAATGAAATGGAATTTCAAATAACTTTTCAACATCACTAACCAAAAAGAAAGAAGTTTAGGCTTTTGTTAGGCATGTACTCGTAGATAAGTAATTTTTCTTGCTCTTCAATGCAATAGCCAAGGACTTTGGCAAGATTTCGATGTTGAAGTTTAGAACATAATATAACCTCATTCTTAAATTCGTTTAGTCCTTGTACAGATGTATCTGAAAGCCTTTTCACTGCAATATCCTGTCCATCTGGTAGTGTGCCCTTAAAAAATAACAATTACATTTAAGTTAAATGGCAAATCAGAAAAAAAGTCAAGCTATATATATATTCTCTATTCTTAACTATTAATTACAAAGTGGATAGTTGCATACATACTCTATATACAGGACCAAAACCACCTTGGCCAAGCATGTTGTCACTTGAGAAGTCACTAGTAGCGCATGCTATTGTATCAAATTCAAACAAAGGTAGTTCTAGATCTTCTTCACTCTCATTTGTTTTTGCTTTTGCCTTGATGATCTCTATTTCATTTGAAATATACCAGATTAGTAAAAATGTTTAGCACCCCATGTTATAAGCCTTGGCTTTTGTTTAGCATCCCAGCAAATTACGTGCCCTTTAAATTATGTTTTACTAAACTATCAAATATTCATATGATAAATGCCTAGAGCTACCTATTTTTCATTAACAAAATGAATGGAATGGTACTATTTAATGACTATTGCTCAAAAAAATCCCAATATATAAAAGAAAATACTTAATTTGTGTCTTAACATGCAAGAAAATATATTATTTGTTGAATGGTAGTAAATAAATTTTTGAAAAAAAAAACTTTAATAGTTATTTTATATGAAAAAGAATATTTATATTTTCATTTTTAATTATAATATATTTCCTTTTTTTTATATTTTTTTAAACATTTGTACATGAAACCATGAAAACAATTAAAGTATCTATTGAATAATATAAAATTTCTCAAGAATAGAGACTTATCGATAGAAGTAGACAACAATTTTATTAATACAAACTTATTCAGTTATTCTAATTCAACTTTGGTATATTTTGGTCTGAATATTTTGTACTAAACAACTTTCACTTTTGAAAACAATAAAAAATTGCTTTTTTCAAACATATGTGAATTTAAGTGAAATGTGATGAGTTTAATGTTTATGTATTATGAAGTATAAAATAGTTTTACACCTAGATCAATCATAGTTCATCATTTTAGTAATTTTTGAAATAATTTAATAAAAATCAATTAATTTATCATAAATAAAATATTATAATTAACTGATATTTATAAAATGTTATAATTAATTGATATTGTAAAATAATTTTACATCACAAATATTTTTTTTCCCAGATTTGATATATATGCTCCCAAACAATAGCAGATTCAGGGAGACAAATAGTAAACGCGCAGCGAGTTTGAAAGTGATGGACATAATTATTTTTATATCCAAATAAAGCTTTTCAGATATTTTAACATCCACGAGACAGATAAGATATAAAAAAGAAAACAGAAAAATATAGAAGGTGGCGTGATAAAAAGAAATAAAAAAATATATTGTATTATAAAAATAAAGCATAAATAATATAACTCTAAAAATAATGATCGTGGAAAAGCGAATCTGCAGGTTAAGAAAGGTTACCTTTGCTTCTGAATTTGTTCTTACTTCTCCAATAAACATACATGAATAGTACAAGCATAGCAATAATAGATGAAACAATGATTGCGACCACTACCACCACTTTCTTTGACCCATCTTTATCTGTTTGACAGAGAAATGAAAGAGACATTAGCAATATAATTGAAGCGAATTAAAAACACATGTGAAGCGGGATTAATATAATACTATATGATAATTTCGTTTTAACCAAGATGAAACCAAATAAAATCCCATACCTAATTTGGAGATATCAACTCTAACATATAGATCTTGCCCTGCATCTGGAATCTGTCTCAAATCCAATAAATCACCGAACCAGATGATGCAACCGCTATAACCACTTCCGTTTTCAGTGATGTCTGAATTACCATAAGCCGTACAAGAACAATTTTCCCAGCACTTTGCCTTGCATTCCTCAATCGTCATGCTTCTATTCATCCATGATGTTCTTGTGTCGGGAACCTTCATGTTACTAATCTTCACAAAACCGTCACTATATTTCTCTTTACACGTCCAAGTTTTGCTACTATTCACGCACCCTTGGCTCCAATGCTTTTCAACCCAGTTTTGTGGCGATTTTGGTTCAAACCCACGTAAACACTCGCACACTGATGAAGAGTTATCCTTAACGGTGCAGTACCCGAAAGAGCCACAGTGGTTATAGCTACAAAAATGATCCCTTGGAATAACCAACTCCAGCTTCCAGTTTTGGTTTTCTTCATCCCAAAAGAAACGCTGAAGAGTGTTTAGGGTTTGGTTAACAACCGTTCTCATAAGCACTGACCTATTCCTCGGGAAAATTTGATAGTAACTCTCTTCGGCGTTGTCCACAAAATTAATGGTTACCAACGAACGGCGTTTCGGTGCCGGTGTAGCGCTGAATCGAAAACCGCTCCAAGGGCCGCTTCGGTAGAACACTGATGAGCCATTATTACTCCATAGTTGCATTTCTGCAATGTTATCATTGTTTCTTGACACGCCGTAAGTGAAGTTACCAGAAGATGGGTCTTCCCAATTGTTCCAAGAAGTGAGGTTTCTGTTAAGACCGGTTTTCACTTCCCATCCTATTTTCATTCCTGGTAATAGTGTATCTGTTGGATAGTCGAAGCTCTGCCACAAGTAGTTTTGAGAACTGATGTTGTTGTCTTTTCCGTCTCTAAGTACCAAGTTGCCTGTGTCCAAAATCTGTGCTACGGCGTTGACCGATTTTGTTGTTGCATTTGTTGACCAGTGAAGGGTGGTGTTGTTGCTGAGAAGGACGAGGTTTCCTTCTTTGGTTATGGTTAACTTGGTGTTATTGTTGGTCTTGGTGTTGATTGGGTTGTCGCGGTTAGCGACCCAAACTATGGTTTTGATTGGGATGTTTTTGAACCAGATTCCTAGGTAGCGGTTTGTAGAGCTACCTGGGCTGAAGAAACCCAACTCGAAGGTTCCTTCTTTGGAAACCAATGTGGTTCCTTCGGGAAGTGGCTGAAACTGTGTGAGGGTGTCTGTTTCTGAGGAAACTTTGGATGAGAAGAAAAAGAGGTTGGCTATAAGAAGTGGAATAATATTTGCCATTTTGTGTTAATTGCTGTATATCATTAACGCCCAGTTGTAGAGGAAATATATACTTTTTTTTTTTTTTAGAAATTTTGACTAATATGAAAAGGATACAGCCCCCAATTTGTTCTCTTCACACTGTGCACAAGTTGACATGTTCAATAATGATTCTAAAATATGTCCGCAACAACAGTTTTAAATAGCCGCCACAATCAAGGTTGTCTCGAAGATCTCAGGTTAGTGATATAATTAAAATAAAATATATAAGTAATTAAAAGGTTTAAATATGTTTTTAATAATTTAAATATAGGTATGTTTTAGTCCTTCAAATTAAATTTTTTTTATCCTTCTAATATAATAAATATTAAGTTTAGTTCTTCTGTTACGTAAATTTTCAAACAAAGTATATATAATTTTTAATTTGTAATGGTTTTTTATTATTAAGGTCAAACTGTGACAATAAAAAATCATCACAAATTATAAAATTTATATATCTTATTTAAAAATTTAGACAAAAAAGACTAAAAATAATATTTATCACATTTAAATGACTAAAAAAGTCAAACATTTATTTCATGGACAAATAATAAAAAAAAACACTTTATTAAAAATACTAAAAACATATTTAAGTCTAATTAAAATAAAGTATACAACTTATTTTATGAGTTGATTTTGTAAAATTGAGTTAACTCCATGTCCTTACCAGTATAATAATAGAGAAAAAGACTTATACATTATCGGTATAAAATTATTTTACATCGTTAGTCAATCATAACCCTCCATTTATGGTGAGAGTTGACTTTTATAAAATTATTTCAAAAGTCATTACAACACATAAAATCAATAACACATCAAAGTATTTTTTTACAATGAATTACAATAAAGAATAAATAAGAAAAATTAAAGAATTTAGAATAAATTTGGGTTGAATCATGCAATGCATTATTTTTAGAGAGAAAACATCATACTACATTATGTAGAAAGATTTCATACGCTCCTCTCCCAAGATATAAAAAATTTTCATATACTCCTCTCCCAAAATACAACAACCCATTAGATCAATCAGTAACAATAAAGGATTTCCGAACCAATGAACACCAACTCTAAAATATATATTTAATATAATAAAAACTTTACAAAATTAATAGATAAATAGCTTAATGCATATCACCACACTTCTCCCTCTAACAAAACAAATCAACCAGAAGCCATATTTATAACAACAAATAGGCACTACGTGCAATAACAGCCATGTAACCATAAAAATAATAACATATTTATCAAATATATTATAACGATTATAAAATACAATTAACCAAGTAAAATCATCTAAATATTAGGAATAAAACACATAAATTTAGGGGAGGCAAGCAGGGGCTTCAGTCCCCTCCCTCCTCCCCTTCCCTTTGTTAATATATATATAAATAAAAAATAAAAAAATATTAATAAAAAAAAATTTTAAGTTAATATTTATTAATTTTTTTTTATTAGTAGAACATATCTTAATTTTATACCTACTAAATATTTAGTTTCATTACATTTTTTTTATTTATTTTTTGTAAGTTTTATTCTTAATAAATTAATTTGACACTTTTTATCTATAATTTTTTAAAATCTTATAAATTTTATTCTATTATTTTACTCTTATATTACATGATTGTAGATTTTACTCTCAATTTTTTAAAAATTGACAAATTTAATACCCATTTTTTATCTTTTTTTTTATATAAATTTTACATTAAATTTTTATTTTTTTTAAATTTATCTTCAATTTTTGTAAAAAAAAATTTTAACCCCTCCCTACTTAAGTTCCTGGATCCGTCCCTGATAAAGACTTAGTCAAATAGATTTAAACCAGAGTTAATAAATTAGAGAATATCTTTTTGATAAATAATAAAGTAAGTTTATTAAAAAATAATTTATTTACTTTAATTTTAAATTAATTTAAAATACTAACAAGAACGTGAAAGAACATTACCGGAGTTCTCATTTGTTTATAGAAACATGCATGACCAAACTTGTTTTGTAAACTTTTGACCAGATTAATTAATCATATTTAATCGTTCTCTCTGTTATTTATTATTTTCATTCTTATATGATCAACTAGGAAATAGACAGGGATTGAAAAGAGCGTCAACACTCAACAGCACATGGTCATTGTCTGTTAATTAATTTGAGGGTTGATTAGCAATTGATCGTTGACTTTTGAATTTCAATTAAAAACAACTTTTGAAATATTTTATTGCGAAATTGAAATCACAACCCTGGTTTTCCTATTCTGAAAACCCACCAAGAAGTTCTTGGTGGCATTAACTATTACTGCAAAATCAAACAACGCTGGTTCCATACTATCTGTCTATCTTCTTAGTAAAAAAAGAAAAAAAAAATTATCTTCCTTTCCACCAGTTTCATCTTTCTTTACTATTGACACGTTTTCTTCTAGATTAATTTTTTTTTTGTTGCAGTTCTAAATTAATTAATTAATGAGACCAGAGTCAGTGTTTTCAATTTTTATTTGAAATAAACTTATATATGGAATTAATGTCATCTAATTAGTTTCCTTTATCTGAAAAATTAGCCTATTAAATGCCAATAATTTCGAGAAGTTTGGAACAATAAAAAAAATTATGTGCTTACGAAATTTACCATTAAAATTTCGAAAAAATAAGTTTAAATTCTTTTTTTAGTTACTAAAATAAAGAACAAATTCTTTTTTATACTTTGATATGTGAAAACATAAAGTCACTTTCTATGACTTTTATGGCAAAGGTTAAAAAAGGTTTGAAGTTAAAATTCAAACTCTATGTGCTAAGTCGGTAAAATGTGGCTTAAGGATAGAAAATTTGACATTATATTTAATTCATTAGTTCAAAGCTTTGGCTATAAATAACACACTTCTTTCATCACATTTTGCATTTCAAAATCAAGAGTTAGGCACATAAGTGTTCTAAGTGAATGTTTCTCCTATTATATAGAGAGGTGCATTCTCCTATTATAAGAGAGAGTATGTAATTGTTCTCTCCTTATATTTAGAAAGAAGTTGTAAGTTCTCTTCCACTTAGTGAAAATATTTCTCTAGTCTTGTCCGTGATTTTTCCCTTATTCATTGAGGATTTTTCATGTTAAATACTACATGTCAATTTCTATATTTCTTATCTCTATTTTAATTGCAAGTTATTATTCTATCACTTTGGTACCTAACAGTGGTATCAGAGCCATTGGTTGTTGATAATATTCCACTGCAATAACACACTGGTATATTAGAATAGTGCCGGAGAAAATTCTTAGTATGCTCTGTGACTACGGTATAGTCTGATCTGTCACATCAAAAAAGAATTATTCTTGTTACTAGATATATAGTGCGTAGTATGAAAGTGCATGTCTAGGAGAGTTCTGGCTAAAGAAAGACTTGGTATTTAATTGTGTCCATTGGTAACCCACCTCTCTTTCCTGGGAACCTGGTGTACTAGTTCACGGTCTACGGTCACTGTTCCAGTAGGCGATACTATTCACGGTTGAAGCTGTGTAAGTCGATTCTCTTTAGTGTGAAACCATGGCAGCAAAATACGAGATAGAGAAATTTAGTGAGAGTAAATTCTCTCTTTGGAAGTTGAAGATAAAAGCAATTTTGAGGAAGGATAATTGCCTAGATGCAATTGAAGGCAAGCTTGTAGATGTTATTGATGAAAAGTGGAAAGAAATGGACGAAAATACTATTGCCAATTTATCCTTAGCAATAGCAGACTTGGTTTTGTCTAATGTTGTGGAGAAGAAGACCGCAAAGGAGGTTTGGGATACCTTCAACAACAAATTGTACGAGGTTAAATCATTTCACACAAAAATATTCTTGAAGAGGAAACTCTACACTCTTTGAATGAGTGAGTCCACTTCGATGACGCAGACCACATCAGCAATCTGAATACTTTGTTTGCTCAGCTTTCTGTATCAAAATTCAATATAGAAGACAATGAGTGAGCATAATTTCTACTTCAGAGTTTACTAGATTCGTATGATCAACTCATCATCAACATAACAAATAATAATATTATTAGTCGTTTAACCTTTTATGATGTTGTCGAAGCTATTCTTGAAGAAGAATCCAGGCGAAAGAATAAGGAGGACAAGCTGGAAATTTCCAAGCAAGCTGAGGCTTTAACGATGACGAGAGGTAGATCAACGGAACGTGGCTCTAGTGGGAGTCATAATCATGGTAGATCAAAGTCTCGGAGAAAGAAGAACCTTAAATGCTACAATTGTGGCATAAAAGGGCACTTGAAAAAGAATTGTTGGCACAAGAAAAGTGGAGGAAATAATTTTGAAGCATCAACCTCTCAAGGTTGTGTTGCAAGTACCTCAGATGATGCAGAAGTTCTATATAGTGAAGCAACAATTAGTTCTAGAGGTGGGAGACAACTTCATGATTGTTGGATATTAGATTCAGGTGCAACCTGGCACATGACTCCACGTCGAGAATGGTTTTGCACTTACAAGCCTATCTCGGGAGGATCCGTGTTCATGGAAAATGATCATGTCTTGAAAATTACTGGAGTCGGTACTATTCGATTAAAAATGTATGATGGTACTGTACGCAAGGTTTAAAGGGTACGACATGTGAAAGGTTTAAAGAAGAATTTATTGTCTGTTGGACAATTGGATGACCTCGGGTGCAAAATCCATTTTGAAGGTGGAATCTTGAAGGTAGTGAAAGGCAATCTTGTAGTGATGAAAGCCGAGAAGATCACGGCTAATCTATACATGCTTTTGGGAGATACATTGCAAGAAGTAGATGCATTAGTTGCAACAACAAGTTAAGAAGATGCAACGATGATATGGCATTGTAGACTAGGTCACATGTCAGAGCGAGGCCTAAAAGTTCTTGTGGAACGTAATCTCTTACCCGGGCTCAAAATGGTTAATTTATCATTCTACAAGCACTACGTGATGAGTAAGCAACATAGATTGAAGTTTGCTAAAGTAACTACAAGAAGTAAATACATACTAGACTTGATCCATTCAAATGTGTGGGAATCGGCAGAAGTATCTCTAGGAGGAGCAAAGTATTTTATATCATTCATTGATGATTATTCTAAGAGATTGTGGGTATATCCAATCAAGAAGAAGTCATATGTGTTTCTAGTATTCAAGGAATTCAAAGCACAAGTAGAGCATGAAACTGGAAAAAGAATTAAGTGCTTGAAGATAGATGATAATCACTTTATTTACGTAAATATTGCATCATATTTTGTAATGATTATCTAATGTTCTCAAGATTTTTAGCTTAGTTTGAATTCATTTTATATAGATTTGTATAGTTTTGTTAATTCTAACCATAGGAAGCTATTTTGGGAGAAATATATTCAAATTCATGTTTTGCAGGCCTATGTTCAACAACAAGGAAAGACAAAGAATTGAGACATCTCGCGCTTAGCACCACCGTTTGTTGAGCGCACCTACCGCTGAGCGAGGAAGGCGGCCTAGGATGTGCTGAGCGCAAGGTTGCGCTAAGCGAACGTTTATCTCGAATTGAAGATTCGCTAAGCGCTTAGTTGCGCTTAGCGAAAGCCCTATATCTGAGATGAAGATTTGAAGAATCGTGGACTTGCGCTCAGCGAGGATTCGTGCTAAGCGTAAGTTCACTTATAATATATAAGTTTCACTTTGTAATAAGGGAATTCATTCAGATATATATAAGATTGAGCTGCTTCTTCCATCCCTTGTTCTTCCCTTCCATTTCTCTAAGCTTCTCATGACAATGAGAGGCTAGTCCATTTGTGTTGAGAACTTGGAACTAGGTGTTAACATGTAAACTCTTTCCTTCATTGAATATTCAGTTTTAAATCCATTACTCTATTTTATCGCTTGTTATATGCTTCGATCCGTTATATATGCATGTTGTGGAGTTTGATTGTCATAAACATATACTTTTAAACTTGGAACTGAGAATAGGAAATAGTATATCACTAGACATAGGGTAAACTCCATCATTTCTCTATTTTTATTATATGTTATATAATTGGCTTGTTATATATGCATGTTGCAGGGTTTGGATGTCATAGACATATGCTTTCGAACTTAGAACTGAGAGTGGATTCTAATGAAATGTATTTCTAGACATAGGATAGATTTCATTAGCTTCGTAAAGATCTCCGAGCTTCACCAAACCACTCAACTGAACTTACCGAGACATCGGAAGTGAGGTTGAGCAGTTTAGGCTTGATTTGATGAGACATCACGTTTTGAGCACTTCTAGATTGAAGTAAATCTGAACTATTGCTTTGAATAGAGAATATATTTTGTATGTTTACATAGAAGCAAACCAATTGAACTAAAGCCTTAACATATCCATCATCATCGTTCCACATCTATACATTCCAACTGCTCGATCCTTGTTCTGAATCAAGTTCCTTATCTTATTATTTATCTTTATAGTGTTTAGCTTATTTTTTGTTGTTATTCATGTTCTGCAAAACAAACCAATGCTAAAATCAAACTAATGTTTAGGAACTGATAATCTTATTAGTAGTCAATACCGACAATTCCCTATGGATTCGATACTGGGATCTTCCCTTTTAAACTACTTATGCGATATTTAGTATGCTTGCCAAAATATTTCATCAAGTTATTTGGCGCTGTTATTGGGGATTTGTTCATAGTATTCGGCAATTAATAATTTTGTCAAGTCTTATTCATTAGTTCAATTTTGCTTTATTGTATAAAACTCTGTTTTGCATAATTTTGTTTCTTTTATGTTTTATATTCTGTTTTGCTTTGTATAAATTACTGCTTAAGAAACATCTCCTCCTTCACAACATGGAAGCCTTGTAGAACCAATCCATGGAAGACTTTGGAGTGATATGCTCACATAGGAGGATTTTTAGTAGTCAATACAGACAATTCCCTGTGGATTTGATACTAGGATCTTCCTTTTTAAACTATTTATGCGATATTTGGTACGCTTGTCAAAATATTTCATCAATAGACAATGGAGGAGAATATGTAGATGGTGAATTTTTGGCATTCTGCAAACAAGAGGGTATTTTGAGACAATTCACAGTTCCACATACACCTTAGCAAAATGGTGTGGCAGAGCTGATGAATAAAACTCTCCTAGATAGAACAAGAGGTATGCTGAGAACAACAAGAATGGCCAAATCTTTTTGGGCTGAAGTAGTTAAAACCACCTATTTCTTGATAAATTGATCACCATCGACATCAATTGGTTTGAAGACTCCAATGGAGTTGTGGAAAGGAAAACTAGCAGATTATTCTTCCTTACATGTATTTGGATGTCATGTGTATGTGATGTACAACTCCCAAGAAAAAACAAAGCTGGATCCAAAATTTAAGAAATGTATATTCTTAGGCTATACTCACAATGTTAAGGGGTATCGTTTGTGGGATCCTACTGTCCACAAGGTTGTTGTTAGCAAAGACATAGTTTTTGGAGAAAAGGAACTGCAAAGTCAATAGAAAAATGACAGCACTAAAAAAAACACTATTATGGTGGAAATGGAGAAGAAGTTAGGAGATGATAATGACTCTTCTAAAGCTGAACAAGAACACGAAGAAGAAGAACCAAATGAGGCCAATGGTGGACAGGTACTTTGACGATCAACATGACCAAAGTTTACACTAGCTCGATTTTCAGACTATGTCATGGTAGTTCATGATGCGTACTATCTCTTATTTGAAGAAGGGGAACCATTAACCTTTCAAGAGGCTGTGAGTCATTCAGATGCTTCTCTATGGATGACAGCAATGCATGAAGAAATGGAAACCTTGCATAGAAATAAGACATGGGAACTTGTTGAACTTCCACAAGGTCGAAAAGTCATTGGGAGCAAATGGGTCTTTAAGATCAAACAAGATGGCAACGATCAAGTGGAGCGATATCGTGCAAGATTGGTGGTTAAAGGACATGCATAGAAAGAAGGCATTGATTTCAATGAAATATTCTCTCCTGTTGTCAGATTGACCACAATCAGAGTTGTTTTAGTTATGTGTGTTGCATTTGATTTACATCTTGAGCAACTTGATGTAAAGACTGCTTTTCTCCATGGAGAACTGGAAGAGGAGATATATATGCTCCAACCGGAAGGCTTTAAAGAACAAGGAAAAGAAAACTTGGTTTGTAGGTTGACCAAATCTTTGTACGGTCTAAAGCAGGCATCAAGGTGTTGGTACAAGAGATTTGATTCCTTCATAATTAATCTTGGTTACAATAGACTGAGTTCAGACCATTGTACGTACTACAATAGGTTTGATGATAATGATTTCATCATTTTGCTGTCGTATGTGGATGACATATTGGTGGTAGGCCCTAACAAAGATCGCATTCAAAAGTTAAAGGCATAGTTGGCTAAGGAGTTTGATATGAAGGACTTAGGACTCGCAAACAAGATTTTAGGGATGCAAATTCATCGAGACAGAAAAGATAGGAAGCTTTGGCTTTCTCAGAAGAATTATTTACTGAAAGTCTTGCAACGCTTCAACATGCAAGACTGTAAGCCAATTTTTACCCTACTTCCTATCAACTGTAAGTTATTCTCAAGTATGAGTTCTAGCAATGAAGCAGAGAGGATGGAAATGTCTTAAGTATCGTATGCATCAGCGGTAGGAAGCCTTATGTATGCCATGATATGCACTATACTAGACATTGCACAAGCAGTGGGAGTGATTAGTAGGTTCATGGCAGATCCAGGCAGAGAGCACTGGAATGTTGTTAAGAGGATCCTTAGGTACATCAAAGGAACCTCAAAAGTTGCATTATGTTTTGAAGGATCGGAATATATTGTCAAGGGCTATGTTGATTCAGATTTTGCAGGTGATCTTGATAAGAGAAAATCTCTACTGGCTATGTGTTTACTCTTACAAAAAGGACAATTAGCTGGTTGTTCAAATTACAAACTGTTGTAGCTTTGTCTACTATGGAAGCTGAGTACATGGCAACTACCCAAGCATGCAAAGAGGCTATTTGGTTACAAAGGCTATTGGGGGAACTTGGACAATCAACAGAAGATTACTGTGTATTGTGATAGTCAAAGTGTTTTGCACATTGCAAGGAATCCAACCTTTCATTCAAGGACAAAGCACATAGGTGTTCAATATCATTTTGTCAGAGAAGTAGTGGAAGAAGGAAACGTAGATATGTAGAAGATTCACATTAAAGATAACCTAGCAGATGTCATGACCAAACCAATCAATGCAGACAAGTTTGCATGGTATCAATCCTCATTCGACCTATCAGAAACATAAACAACAAGGAAATGACAAAATAAAGAGATGATTTTGAAAGTATACAGAAGTAGCTTTAAGTGGGAGATTGTGAAAACATAAAACCACTTTCTATGACTTTTATGACAAAGGTTAAAAAAGGCTTGAAGTTAAAATTCAAACCCTATATGCTAGGCCTATAAAATGTGGCTTAAGGGTAGAAAATTTGACATTGTATTTAATGCATTGGTTCAAAGTTTTTGTTATAAATAACACACTCCTTCTATCACATTTTACATTCCAAAACTAAGAGTTAGACACATAAGTGTTCTAAGTGAGTGTTTCTCCTATTATATAGAGAGTGTATTCTCCTATTATAAGAGAGAGTGTGTAATTGTTTTTTTCTTATATTTAAAAAGGTTGTAAGTTCTCTTCCACTTAGTGAAAATATTTCTCTAATCTTACTCATGGTTTTTCCCTTATTCGTTGAGGATTTTTCACGTTAAATATTGCGTGTCAATTCCTATATTTCCTATCTCTATTTTAATTGTGAGTTATTATTCTATCACTTTAGTACCTAATATGATCGGCGTGTGGTCGCTAAAGTATAAAAAAAAAATCAAACTTTAATTTTTTTTTACTAATTTAATAACTGTTTGTCACTTATATAATTGATCATTTAAATGGGTCGCTATCTGCCATCAAAAGTCAATCGCTAATTTTGATGGCTGAAACACTATTTTCTAGTACCTATCAAGAACAGTTCCTTCTTCTGCATTTACTGTTTGAAAATTAATTGTAGTAGTAAAGTCATGTAACAATCAGTCCCCAGCACATAAAAAAACATAAAATAAAAAATTATTAACTAAAACTATATAGTGTTAGAGTATTATGATATTTTTACATAAATTTATATACAAATTTTATTTTACATCTTGTACATTAATGTAGTTATACGAAAACGGATGAAGCCATTGTACGTAGTTATCGTGCTGCGTCGATCAACTGATAAGAACAGATGCATAGTCCCTCATTCTTCAACGTAAAATCACTATATATACACTGATACACACCCTAGTCTACAAGGCACAGGCGTATGGTTTAATAAATTAAAGACAAAACATAAAACCAGATTTTTTTGTTAAAAAATATATATAATATTAAACGTATACTCAGGAAAATACATATTTCTAATAGTGATAGTTTTATCACATTAATATATATCAAAATTAATACATTTTTAATTAGTGTGTAAATTATTAGAGTAAAATTGAATAACAACACTAAAAATAATAATTCAAGAACTATATATATATTTTGTTTGTTCGACATTTTGAAAAATAGAAGAAATTCATTTTTACATTATTAAGGATTAATACCAATTAACCTTTACATTACTTGTTAATAATTATTTTCACAATCTTGATTTAAAAAATTAAACTTTAAATTATAATCATTGTTTTTATACTGCAATTTTACTGTCATTGTGGTTAGTTTTTGAATTATTTAATATTGAGCTTTGACTGTTTATAAGTTGAAAAATGTTTTTTTTAGAGTTATTTGAGGAAAATCATTTAAGGATTACTTCAAATTATAGTTCTGTTGGAGCAAAAGAGCAAAGTGTGCATTAGTTCTTTAATTAAGATGTGACATTATATTTGGAGACTAATTAATATGAAATAAAGGAGTTAAAGCTTTGATAGCATTCATTAAAAATGCTCTTAGTCATGATACAATTAATTTGATTATGAAAGTTTGACTCCACAACAGTATGCCAGGCACTAGAAAATGGAATCCTCTTTTATCCATAAATGATTAAGTAGTTTAGTACCATCACGTTATTCATAATTTTAATCAATAATTACATGATACATAAATAATTAAATATTTTAATTTAATTAAAATCTTTTAATTAAGAAATAAAATTATTATATTTTTATTAAATTGTTATTGAACATGTTTTTAACTTAGTAAAAATATCTTTAATTTAAAAAGTATATATTTAATTATCATGTTTCGTGTGAATATTGATTGGTATCATGAATAATTAATGTAGTGGTCATGGACCATCTAATACCTTATCCTCTAATTTTACGTGGGATGCATTTGGACTAAAAAATATACTGCCATAACTATCGATGCCCTAAGATTTCATGCAAGACAAAGAAAACAAAATATCCGAGGAGTGGGTCTACAATTAGTTGGGAATGAAAAGCTATTGAAGGCAGCATCTCAGTATTAATTGAAAGGAACTTCTCACATGATGGACCAATGTGTTTAATTAGTGGCCAAAAGGGACTTAAAAATGGGGTTATTTAGAACAATCCAAAAAAAATCATCTTTTAAGTTTTTTTTTTTTATAAAATGAATTAAATGATGATAAACACACGTTAAACTCTTACGTTATTATAGCTTAAAAATAAGGATAATTACAACTTTAATTTTTATTTATATAATTTTTAAAATAATTGTATAAAAATTAATTGATTTATCATAAAAAAAAATTATATATAATTATGACAATATAAAATTTTGTTACATTTTCAGTAGTGGCACTACTATTATTCTCTTATATCTTTTATAAAATAAAATTCTTATAATGTTAAACACTCTATCATTTTCTCTGAATATTAGTGTCATTGCAATAGATGAGCACCTTGCTCCGAGCAGTGTAGCAAATCCTTCCTAAAGACTCCAAATTAAAGTTTTGCCAAGAAAGAATTCAATTTTGTTTTTTTAGCTGAGAACAAAGGCTTGTTTTTTTATAGAGGTTTTTCCTTTGACATTAATTTATTTTTTTTCAAATGAAAAAATGTACTATATATTTAATAAAAAGACCGGCAATGTTGACTTCATTTATTGTCAAATCTACACTACGTCACTTAGTTATTTTCTAGCAACCAAGGTCCTAGGCATGACGTTGCCTATGAATTCTTAGATGCATTATTTTCAAAGAAGCGAACTTGAAAAACATTATAGCCTTATAGCAGGGATGCACTTTGCAACATTTTTACTTTGACTTTTTTTTTTATATATATTTTTTACTTTGACTTTGTTTTGCAATAAGTTTCACACGAAATCCTTTTTTTTTTTTTTTACATTTTTTTTTTTTGGATTGGGTTACATTTTCTTAGGTGTATCTTAATAGAATAAAGAGGTGGGTAACGGATTTATATAGTATATATTATATAAATTTTAAACTGGATCAAACCTTACTCAACTCAACTATAAAATATTTATTATAAAAATCATATAGGAGAGTGTAGTTTTTTTTTTATATAGATAACACAATTTTATGTATATCAACAAAAATATTTCTATTTTTAGTTCATTAACCAGTACTCAACATTTCAGTAAAAAAAAAAAAAACTAGTACCTCAACCTTTGTCAAAGTATAAAATTAAATCGAGATGAAGCCATCCAAGTAAGTCGTAGCACCAAAGACTTTGTTGGCAGAGACTTTTTTTTTTTATACATTTTTTCTAATTTATCAAAATTTATTGAATATTATCAAAGCATAATAGAATCATTAAATAGAATATGGGTCACCTAATTTGATTTGACGTGAGATCCCATAATTTTATAGTTTTCCATAAATTTTAATTAAAAATAGAGATATGTAAAAAAAAGTGTTACTAACATTTTTCCTTTGTTTTATTAAGCCATAGGAAGAAGTTTCTCAATCACATCCTCACATATATAGTCAGGAGTGACAAAACACATGCATCTACGTAATTTTTTTAAAATTATTAAAATTATTTATTTTTTGTAATAAAAATACATGCATCAATTATTAAATTTAATGATGTTTAAATTAACAGAATTAATATAACAATAACAAATACTAAATAGTAAATACAAAATATATTTTTTTAAATGACCAAATAAAAAAAATCAAATCATGATCATGATTAAAAAATATAGCAACAAAAACTGAATTACAAAGATAAGGTGTTGTAGGCTAACGAGAAAAAATAAATAATATTGAAAAAAGAAATATATAGCGGGCGGGTTGGCGGTCCTAGGCACTCCCCGCCCTGCCATTGGCCAATCCCAGCCCTACACAGAGTGCATCCAACTGATACATGTGCAAGCCCAAAAACCACTAGGCTACATTGTCCCGTTCAAAAAGCATGAGTAATCATGTGATAATAAAAACTGCTGATTCATATGACGGTGCTAGCTGGAATCCCTGTATAAATATGCCGACCATAGATACCCATTTAGAAATGAAAATGAGACTAATATATAGATTTTCTACTACAATACACGCAAAGTCCATAGCATGTATGTGCCATGTGCACCTATGTCAAAAAACTCTGCCACGATCATGAATCAGCAGTTTTTACTTTGCCACCCTTAATTATCTGCACACCGTTACATTCTTTCCAGATACTTCCAATTAAACTCTAGTAGCCTTTTGATCAGAATCTCCTCTATTCTAATCGAGCCACGTAATTTTGTAGATGCTGATAAATTTTAACAGATAATAAAATTCATGAGTTTTCTTTAGCCTATTAACAGCAGGAAGGTATGTATATATTCAGCAGAAAAAGGTTGTAAGTATAACTTTGTGAAAACATAGTCAAGAAAAGAATAAACAAAATTTATTTATACCCTTTGACATTTTTTTTCAAGTAAATGTAGGAGAATGCCAAAAGCAAGGACTTTGCACCAAGGTTATAAATTGTAGATTAATGAAGTGCTGTCAGTAAAAACTATTGACATTGTGGCGGCTAAAACTTAGTTATGAACCACTTTTAATTTTTTTGTTCAAGTCAACTGATGCATAGTGATTAGTGAAGGGACCATTGTGGCGGCGCTCTACCCATTCTCTTAATATTACTCAATATTTCATTTCCAATTGTGCTTTCACGCACCGAAACTAACACAATATGGCCATTCCACTACTTTTCACACTTCTCGTAGCCAACCTCTTTTTCTTCTCATCCAAAATTTCCTCAGAAACAGACACCCTCACCCAGTTCCAGCAACTTTCCGATGAAACCACCTTGGTTTCCAAAGATGGAACCTTTGAGTTGGGTTTCTTCAGCCCAGGTAGCTCCAAAAACCGCTACCTAGGAATCTGGTTCAAAAACATCCCAGTCAAAACCATCGTTTGGGTCGCTAACCGCAACAACCCAGTCAACAACAACAATACCAAGTTAACTATAACCAAAGAAGGAAACCTCGTCATTCTCAGCAACAACATCACCGTTCACTGGTCAACAAACGCAACAACAAAATCGGTCAACACCGTAGCACAGCTTTTGGATACAGGCAACTTGGTACTTAGAGACGGAAAAGACAACAACATTAATTCTCAAAACTACTTGTGGCAGAGCTTCGACCATCCAACAGATACACTTTTACCAGGAATGAAAATAGGTTTGGAAACAAAAGCAAGTCTCAACAGATACCTCACTTCTTGGAAAAATTGGGAAGATCCATCTTCTGGTAATTTCTCTTACGGAGTAGCGATAAGCAACAACATCCCAGAAATGCAACTATGGAATAATAACAACAACGGTCCATCGGTAGTGTTCTACCGGAGCGGTCCGTGGAGCGGCTTTCGGTTCAGCGCCACGCCAGCGCTGAAACGCCGTCCGCTGGTGAATATTAACTTCGTCGACACCAAAGAAGAGAGTTATTACCAGTTTTTCCCTCGCAACAGGTCGTTGATCATAAGAACGGTTGTCAACCAAACCATTTTTGCTTTAGAGCGCTTCATTTGGGACGAAGAAACGCGAAACTGGAAGCTGGATTTGCTCATTCCAAGAGATGATTTTTGCGCGTTTAACCACTGTGGCTCTTTCGGATACTGCACCGTGAAGGATAACTCCTCATCAGTGTGCCGGTGTCTAAGTGGGTTTGAACCAGAATCGCCTCATCAAGGGTGTGTGAATAGTATTAAAAGTTGGAGGTGTAAGGAGAAGAATAGCGATGGTTTTGCTACGATTAGTAACATGAAGGTACCCGACACGAGAACATCATGGATGAATCGAAGTATGACGATTGAGGAATGTAAGGAAAAGTGTTGGGAAAATTGTTCTTGTACTGCTTATGCTAACTCCGACATTACTGAAAGCGGAAGTGGTTTTAGCGGTTGCATACTTTGGTTCGGTGATTTATTGGATTTGAGACAGTTTCCAGATGGAGGGCAAGATCTATACGTTAGAGTGGATATCTCCAAAATTGGTATGGGATTTTATTTGTTCTATCTTGGTATAGATCATGGAAATTATTATAGATGTTTTCTTTTTTATGGGAACCAGTTCGATTTTGTAATTATTTTTTTTAATTGGTTTGAGAATCGATTCAGAATCAAATCGCTCTTCAACTGATTTCAAACCGATTTTATGACTAGAATCGGTTTCAAGCTGTGTCTGTTTATGAATAGTTAAAAATACGGGTGATAAAGATGTTTTTTTTTTTATATTATTTCTTTCAATTATCTCATGCCTATTTATTTCATTTCTCTGTCAAGCAGATAATGATGATAAAGATGGGTCAAAGAGAAAGGTGGTTGTGATCGCAAGCATTGTTTCGTCTATTATTGCGATGCTTGTAGTATTCACGTTCTTTTACTGGAGATGCAAGACCAAATTCCGAGACAAAGGTAACCTGATCTTAACCTGATTATTATATTTAGAGTTATATTACTTAAACAATAGTTTTTTTTTTTATTAATTATATAAGTACTGTTTTTTGTTTCTTTTTATCACGTCACATTCAATATTTTTTTTTCTTTTTCCAATTATTTTCTCTCGTAATTAAATGTTAAAATAATATTTGACAAACTGTACTTAATTAACAATTATTTTCTTTGATAACTTCTTTACCACCACTCAACAAATAATGTCTTTCATGTTGAGACGCAAAGTAGTGTTTCTTTTATAAATTCAGATTTTTTTTATTTTATTTTAAACAGTATTTACTAAATAATAATATCATCCAAATCATTTTCTTAATAAAAATTGGTAGATAATTTTCATATGTATTTGATAGTTTAGTAAAACAAAATTTAATAACTTCTCTTAAGATAAAGCGACATTTTTACCAATATTCTTGTATATTTCAAATGAAATAGAGATCAACCAGGCAAAAGCAAAAATAGATGACAGTGAAGAAGAAGATCTAGAACTATCCTTGTTTGACTTTAAAACAATAGCACGTGCTACTGGTGACTTCTCAAGTGACAACATGCTTGGCCAAGGTGGTTTTGGTCCTGTATATAGGGTATGTATGCAACTATCCACTTTGCAATTAAAAGTTAAGAACAATAGGGCATAGCCTGACTTTTTTTGTTTGCCATTTAAATAACTAGCTTATTTGTAAATGTGATTCTTTGATTAGGGCATGTTGCCGGACGGACAAAACATTGCAGTCAAAAGGCTCTCAGATACATCTGCACAAGGACTGAATGAATTTAAGAATGAGGTTATATTTTGTTCTAAACTTCAACATCGAAATCTTGTCAAAGTCCTTGGATATTGCATTGAAGAGCAAGAAAAATTACTCATCTATGAATACATGTCTAACAAAAGCCTAAACTTCTTTCTTTTTGGTTAGTGGTTTTGCAAAGTTATTTGAAATTTCATTTCATTCATTTATTTATTGATTAATAAAGGTAACATAATTTTAATGCCAGATGCTTCTCAAAGCAAGCTTCTAGATTGGTCTAAGCGGTTAAACATTATAAGTGGAATTGCTCGAGGACTTCTTTATCTTCATCAAGATTCTAGATTGAGAATCATACACAGAGATTTAAAATCAAGTAATATTTTGTTAGACAATGATTTGAATCCAAAAATTTCTGATTTTGGATTAGCTCGAATGTGCAGAGGTGATCAAGTTGAAGGGAATACAAGTAGAATTGTTGGTACATAGTAAGCAACTTACTTATGATAAAGTTAAATTGCACACAAATCAAACCTCAAAATGATTTACATGTGATGCTTTCTTTCAGTGGTTATATGGCACCTGAATATGTAATAGGTGGAGTATTCTCCATCAAATCTGATGTCTATAGCTTCGGTGTTATACTATTGGAGGTTCTAAGTGGAAAGAAAAACAAAGGGTTTTCCTACGCAAGCTACAACTATAATCTTATTGCACAAGTAAGTAACATAATTAACTTCAATTTATATGTGATCAATTGAATGTTTATTATTGTTATGCATTAATGTTATAGGCATGGAGGTGTTGGAAAGAGTGCATCCCAATGGAATTCATCGATGCTTGTTTAAGGGACTCATACATTCTATCAGAAGCCTTGCGATGCATTCATATTGGTCTTTTATGTGTCCAACATCAACCTAGTGATAGACCAAATATGACGTCAATAGTTACAATGTTAACTAGTGAAAGTGCTTTACCACAACCAAAAAAGCCTATTTTCTTATTAGCGAGTGTTTTAGTCGAGGAAGATTATGGGAAAAACATGAACAATCTAACCAATGAAGTAACTATCTCAGAGTTGGAACCAAGATAAAGATGTTCTTTTATTTCTTAATTAGCATAGGCACCAAACAATAAGGGTTGAGTTGTGTACTACCAAATTTATGAATTATTAGGCAAAGTTTGGTGTACTTTATAACTAAAGTAAAATTTTGATATATATCCCAATCTTATTGTTGTTAGGTGTCATAACTTCCAAAATAATTATATGCAATTTATATAGGCTCAATCGAGCTTCGGTTGATCATCGTTATTTTCATGTGGCTTGTATTTATCAAATCTCTTGATTTATTATATTTTTCCTTTTGTTTGCAGGCAATGTTGCTTTATGTTAAATAATTATTGTATGGTTAAACAAAATTATTTTTAAAATTTTGTTTATATTTATATTAATTAAACATCATTAACTAACTCATACTTTTCTTCGATTGTGTTTAGTCTTTATGTTGCGATACCACAACTGTATAGTATTGTCGAATAATAAATATTGTTTTCTCTCAAGGACCACACAAGTTTGGAATGATTATTACATTTTAATTAATTTAAATTAAACTTGAAATATTTGAATTAAAATGAATTTTGTATTATAGGTAGAATTGGAAGACACGATGTAAATTAAAGCTAGAGAAAAAATATATTGAGACAAATTCAAAGATGGGAATAGTTTTCAAGATTAATGTGTTTCACACTATGATCAACAAATTTATTTACAACCTATATGCTTTTACTTATTCTTATTAAATCTGAATTAACCTCGGGTACGTTTCGTTCCCTTTCATAAGGGAATCTAATAAAATTGATCTGCTACTGTGGTCACTATATTCACTTAGACTTACTATTTAAGTCATTACAATCAGTAGAAAATGACGTGGTGATATTTTTATAATTATATTTAAAAAATACATCGGTAATTTATTAACCGATTTAGAAAACATATTTCTACATCGGTTCAAGATTAAATCGATGTGGTGTAACACACTGTTACATTAGACAACCTATATTCTTTTTTCCAAAAAGAGAAGAAGAAAAGAAACAAGCTATAGTGATTCATTTAATTTTAATTATTGTGAAAATACGAGAATTTTTGCATTGTTTTATAAAATACGAGATTTTGAAATAAAAAAAAATCATTTATAAACAATTACACAAAGAGCCATGATATTTTTTCATCATTAACTTATTAGTTCTTGATATCGATCGAATAAATACAAAATTTGAAGATACACAAAAAAAGATATTCTAGTTATCCTGACACATGTAAATAACCTACTCAAACAGTACATATTTTCTACCCTGACCTAGACATGTATATAAAAGCTAATCTTCGTGTTCCGTATCTCCTTGTTAGCTTCAATCTTAGTAATATCAACAACAACAAAAACAACAGAGCTTGATCACTTGCTATGACTATCATCTTCGCGTATCCATCCCGAGAACATACACAAAAAGAAAAATATAAAGGTGTGGGGATCTGATTTCAAACTTTTATATTTATATATATATATATATTCTCTGTTTAAACCACTCAAAGAATGGTATTTGAGTTTGAAGTTCTTCTAAGTTTCTATAGTAATCTTCTCTATAATTTGCTAATTCCTGTTGCGAAAAGGTTACAAAGAACCAGTCTCTCCTTTTCTTATTTTCTTTACTAAGGAATTCTTCTCTCAATAATTCTTTATTTATTTGGAAAGTTCTTATCATATTTAATTGACTAAATTCTGACGGAGTTGGTGAGTTGTGAGTTTTAGCTGACTCAAATTGTATTGAAGGGGGAGGTGGTTCTTCTTCATATTTTGGGACAGGTATTGTTGGATTTGTCCTTATCCCTCAGAAATTTAGGCTTTTTGGTATGGAAAAGTTAGATCGATCCACTGATCGTCTAGCCATACTAGGAAAAGGTAATTCCGGTATTCTTAAGGAATTAGTTCTTATTAGAGGTGTGAAACTGACTTCTATTGCCCCTGAGTTATATTCTACTATGCTGTCCAGCATGGTAGGTACAGGGTCTTCTGGGTCTAGGAGATCTTCCAATCTTCATTTTAACCCACTGGTTATTTCTTTATGTTTTAAAGTCTTTGGTACTAATGCACTTACCTTTTCTGGGTTTACTAGTAAGAGGGTCGTCTCATCAGTAAGGGATAATTACAGTGCCCCAGGAGCTAATTGGGTTTTCATTACCTTATAGTATATTCTATAAATTATAGTTATGGGTATTGCATTAGGATTCCAGATTTTTTCTAACATCTTTACATCTAACATTAGATTGTAAGGAGTATTATGGAAACTTGATAATGCTATTGAGTAATTGGGATAGTTATTAATATAAACTAGGCCATTATGCAAGTTGGTTTCGAATAAAGCTAGTATTTGATCTTCAAGCTTTATTGGTCTATTATCTCTTAAGGATGCAAATATGGGTGTGTCTAGACCTAGTCTAAACAATGGTTTGATTGCTATCTGGATAGACCCCATATGAAGGTACCTATAATTCTTAATGTGGTTGGCAATTAATTGTTTTGATATTAATGGTATAGTCTGATGACTATTTTTAAGATCAATTTCTTTTTCCACTGTCTTAATGACATATTCTCTTGTGAACATGTCTTTTAACGAGGTTTTATATAATGATGATATTTCGAGTTTGAGTATGCTCCATTTCTGGATTTGTTCTTCTATTTCTAGGATTCTTAATTCATGGTGTATTATGTGGGATTTAGCTTCTTCTTGTTGTAATTCCAAATCTTCTACCTTTTCTTTTCCCTTTAGAGATAACATTCTAATTAACCTTGACATTAAATAAAGCTTAGTATTGACCTTGACCGGGACTACCAGGCTAAATCAACGGTTTCATTGCCTCACTCTAGGACTTACTACCGGGACCACCCTTGCCGGCTGACCAACGCTCAGGGTAACGCCTTACTTTACTTAAGGTGTAGGATTAATTAAACTGAAAACTCTTAATGGAAAAATTAAAGTATAAATTTGGATTTAACAAGTTAAAGATAAACACAAAATAAAATATGAAAATAGAATCCTAAAACAAGATTTATGATGTGAACGATCAGCCTAAGCCGCATCCACAGAGCATACTTAATATAATATAATAAAAACTCTTTTCTTTTTTATTTTATTTTATTTCTGGCTCTGATATCAGATATGGCGGAAGGTAAGGGTTAAGGTAACAAATAGAAAGGAACAGTTATCTAAGTAGTTACATAATTTAAGATGTCCTACCTTAGGAGACTTTAGATGGTATACAGATAATTTTATGGCAATGGTTCTTACCAGAGAAGATTGTAAAGAACCATTTTGGAAAAAAAAGTTTATTGCAGGACTTCCTCAAGTCTTTGCAACCAAAGTAAAAGAAATATTAGAGTTAGAATATCCAAATTTATCTATCCATGAACTAACATATGGAAGAATAGCGTCTGTGGTTAAAAACACAGGCCTAGAACTTTGTAATAACTTAAAAATAGAAAATAGAATAAAAAGAAATGAAGCGAATGGGGTTAAAGAGCTAGGTAACTTCTGCACCCAATACGGGTATGAAAAACCAGAATTATATTTTTCTTCACTCTTAAGTTAAGAGTTACGTGCCTTCAAGTTAAATTACCTATAGTTTACTATGCTAGATAGCATAGGCTACTAGGTGTTTATGTGGTTAAAAGTTAGAATGTTTAATAACACTAAGTATAGTTATTAGCATTATTATATTGCATGTAACTTGCCAATAAAAGGCTTCTATGTACTGTGCTTGAAAATATATGCAAATGAATGAAATCAAGTGTTAGTAAAAGTCATTTTCCTCTGTTTGTGTTTATGCATGAATGTAGCAATTTAATTTATTCTCTGTTGCATTGGTGATGTGAGATTTATAATTAATTACTCTGATAACATATATGTTGACGGTAGAACGACTATCATCAATCATACAATTTACCAGACTCTATGTAGAATTATACTGTTAATCTAACTATAACATCTTAATCCTTTAGACGCAGTATGGATTCGTATACATGCCATGCTTGGTCACTCGACACAATACCCTCAAGACTTCGTCAATGAGCCTCTATCATTAATTCCTCTCTTAACAGTACTCATACCATAGTATTCACAACTTACTTTCTCATTTATACAATAGATACCTCTGGTTTCAGTATTTTTAAGCACCAATGTAGGGTATTAATCTCTGCCTCAACGCATTGGCTATGAAAGAGGAATCAACAAAAGACCATTTGTTACATGTGTTTTGATTTTTATCTTAGTGCCATATATAAACTCGTTTTCATCAAGTCTCATATTTTTTTTTATTTTTTTTTTGTGCATATGCTTTAGTTTATAGCTTATCTTTTGCTTAGACTTAGATACCTAAGAAATGGATCCATAGCATATTATCATCTATGTCAAAAAACTCTGCCATTATTTGCACCCCATTACATGCATGCTTTAATTTCCAGGTACTTTCAAACTCCCATGGCCATTTTTTTTTTATCCTTGTCCATAGCTCCCTAAAAAGCCTTTTGATTACAATCTCCAGTATGCAACTCTAGCCATGGGAAAGTTTGTGAATGTTGTAGGTATAACTTTGTGAATAATTGAGAAAAGAATACACAAAATTTAATTTTACCCTTTGACTCTTTTGTCAAGTAATAGTAGGAGAATGCCAAAGGCCCATCATTACGACTTTGCACCAAGGTTATAAATCGTAGATATAGATGAGATTTTATCGCAATTATTGACATTGCACAAGTGCAATAACGGTGAGTAAAAAACCTTGACATTGTGGCGGCTAAACTTGTAGCTAAGGGACCATTTTTTATTTATTTTTGTTAAAGGTCAACTGATGCACAGTAAAGGGACTAAAGTGTCGGCATTGTAATATCTACCATAATGTGCATATTTCTTTTCCAATTGTGTTTCCATGCGCCACAATTAACACACAAAATGGCCATTCCATTACCTTTCACACTTCTCATAGCCAACCTACTTCTCTTCTCATCCCAAATAGCCTCAGAATCGGACACCCTCACACAGTTTCAGTCACTTTCGGACGGAACAACCACCTTGGTTTCCAAAGAAGGAACCTTCGAGTTAGGTTTCTTCAGCCCAGGTAGTGGTACAAACCGCTACCTGGGAATCTGGTTCAAAAACATTCCAATAAAAACCGTCGTTTGGGTCGCCAACCGTGACAACGCAATCAACAACAACACCACCTCCACCATGTTAACCATAACCAAAGAAGGAAACCTAGTCCTTCTCAGCAACAACACCACCCTTCACTGGTCAACAAATGCAATAACAAAATCGGTCAACGCCGTAGCACAGCTTTTGGACACAGGCAACTTGGTAATTAGAGACGGAAAAGACAACAATTCTCAAAACTACTTGTGGCAAAGCTTTGACCATCCAACAGATACACTTCTACCAGGAATGAAAATAGGTTGGGAATCAAAAACAGGTCTCAACAGATACCTCACTTCATGGAACAACTGGGAAGACCCATCTTCTGGTAACTTTTCTCACGGCATCGATAGAAGCTACAATATCCCCGAAATGCAACTCTTGAATGTCTCATCGGTGTTCTACAGAACCGACCCTTGGAGCGGCTTTCGATTCAGCGCCACACCGCTGCTGAAACGCTGCCCGCTGGTGATTATTAACTTCGTCGACACGGCGGAAGAGAGTTATTACCAGTTTTTCCCTCGCAACAGGTCGTTGATCATGAGAACGGTTGTCAACCAAACCGTTTTCGCTTTTCAGCGCTTCCTTTGGGTCGAACAAACCCAAACCTGGAAGCTGGATTTGAACATTCCAAGGGATGATTTTTGCCTCTACAACCACTGCGGCTCCTTCGGGCTCTGCACCGTGAAGGATAACTCCTTGTCAGTGTGCAAGTGTTTACCCGGGTTTGAACAAGAATCGCCTCAGGGGTGTGTGGATAGTAGTAAAAGTTGGAGGTGCATGAAGAATAATAATGACGGTTTTGTCACAATTACTAACATGAAGATACCCGACACAAGAACATCATGGAGGAATAGAAGTATGTCAATTGAGGAATGTAAGGCAAAATGTTGGGGAAATTGTTCTTGTACGGCTTATGCTAATTCGGACATTACTGAAAGCGGAAGTGGTTTCAGCGGTTGCATTCTTTGGTTCGGTGATTTGTTGGATTTGAGACAGTTTCCAGATGGAGGAGGGCAGGATCTATATGTTAGAGTGGATATCTCCAAAATAGGTATGGTATTGTATTTTGTTTATGTTGGAAATGAATATGATTTTATTTTTTTCGCAAATCATGATATTATTACAAAATAATTACTGTTAGGAGTGTGTAAGAACCGGTTGGAGAAAAAAATTGAACCTGAAATAGTTAAATCGGTTTGTTTTGTAATTGTTTTTGAAACCGGAAAAGTGTTCTTGTTAACATTGATTAACATGTACTTATGTTGATCAATTATGCTTGATTACATGTCTTTTATTTTTGTTTGTCTTTCAATTATATCTTGCGTATCTATTTCATTTCTCTCGGCAGATAAAGATGGATCAAGGATAAGGGTGATTGTGATCTCAAGTATTGTTTCATCTATTATTGCGATGCTTGTAGTATTCACGTTCTTTTACTGGAGAAGTAAGACCAAATTCGGAGGTAAAGGTACCCTTTCTTAACCTGATTTCCTTTTCATTATATACAGTTTAGTAAAACAAAATTTAAAGAGCATGTAATTTATTTCTCTAGAAGAAATAGATCTTAAGATAAAATCGACATTTTTACTAATCTTGTATATTTCAAATGAAATAGAGATCATGAAGACAAAAGCAAGAATAAACGTGAGCCAAGAAGAAGATCTAGAACTACCCTTGTTTGACTTTGACACAATAGCATGTGCTACTAGTGACTTCTCAAGTGACAACAAGCTTGGCCAAGGTGGTTTTGGTCCTGTATATAGAGTATGTATGCAACTAATTAACCACTTGCATTTAAAAGTTAACAACAAAGGGCATAGCCTTGCTTTTTTTGTTTGCCATTAATTAACTTGTTTTTAAATGTGATTCTTTAAGGGCATGTTACCAGACGGACAAAACATTGCAGTCAAAAGGCTTTCAGATACATCTACACAAGGACTGAATGAATTTAAGAACGAGGTTATATTTTGTTCTAAGCTTCAACATCGAAATCTTGTCAAAGTCCTTGGCTATTGCATCGAAGAGAAAGAAAAATTACTCATCTATGAATACATGCCTAACAAAAGCCTAGATTTCTTTCTTTTTGGTTAGTGATTTTGCCAAATGATTTGAAATTCCATTTCATTGCTATATTTATTGATTAACAAAGGTAACTTAATTTAAAATTTGTCAGATACTTCTCAAAGCAAACTTCTAGATTGGTCTAAGCGGTTAAACATTATAAGTGGAATTGCTCGAGGACTTATGTATCTTCACCAAGACTCTAGATTGAGAATCATACACAGAGATTTAAAATTAAGTAATGTTTTGTTAGACAATGATATGAATCCAAAAGTTTCTGATTTTGGATTAGCTCGAATGTGTAGTGGTGATCAAATTGAAGGGAATACAAGTAGAGTTGTTGGTACATAGTACGTAACTTGCTTATGATAAAGTTAAATTGCACACATATCAAATCTCAAGATAATTTAGATTTATATGGTATGCTTTATTTCAGTGGTTATATGGCACCTGAATATGCAATTGGTGGAGTTTTCTCCATCAAATCTGATGTCTATAGCTTCGGTGTTATATTACTAGAAGTTTTAAGTGGGAAGAGTAGCAAAGGGGTTTCCTTCTCAAACCACAACTATAATCTTATTGCTCATGTAAGTAGCATAATTAACTTCAATTTATATGTGATTAATTGAATGTTAATGATTGCGATGCATTGTTAATTGTAGGCATGGAGGTGTTGGAAAAAGTGCACTCCAATGGAATTCGTGGATACTTGTTTAAGGGACTCATACGTTCTATCTGAAGCCTTGCGATGCATTCATATTGGTCTTTTATGCGTGCAACATCAATCTAGTGATAGACCAAGTATGACATCTGTAGTTACAATGTTAACTAGTGAAAGTGCTTTACCACAACCAAAAAAACCTCTTTACTTATTAGAGAGTGTTTTAGATGAGGAAGATTCTGGGCAAAATATGTACAATCCAACCAATGAAGTAACCATCTGAGAGTTGGAAATAACTTAATTAAAGAAAATCCTTTATTTCTTACCATAGGCACCAAGTATAAGGGGCTGGGTTGTGTACTACCAAATTTATGATTTATTTGTTTTTGCCAAAGTTTAGTGTACTTTATAACAAAAGTAAAGTATTGATATAGAACACAATCTTATTGTTGTTAGATGTCTTAATTAACTTCTAAAATAATTATATGCAATTTAGGCTCAATCGAGATTCAGTTTACTTTCACTAGTTTCATGTGGCTTATCAAACCTCTTGATTCATTATATTTTTCCTTTTGTTTATAGGAAAGTTGCTTTATGTCAAATAATTAATGTACATTTAAAAAAAATTATTTTCATTATTTTTATTTATTAAAAATAACTAATCTATACTTTTCTTCAATTGTGTTTAGTCTTTATTTTGTTATTTATATCAAATGTGTACGCTATCTTCGAGTAATAAATATTGTTCCCTCAATGCTAGAAAAACCGTCTTAGAGACCAATTTATTGGTATCTAACTACACCATATTAGTCCTTAAATAAATCATATACTAGTTTTAATAAGTAACTAAAATGTTGATAACTAATTTTTTGATTGATTTTGATACATCAATTCAATTATCATTTTTATAAAAATCATTTCTATTATTAATTTAATAACATTAAAAATTAATTTAGAGACTAACTATTTTTTAATTTTTAAACTATTCTCCAAATTAGTTGTTGTGACTGAAAATTTGAATTTCTATAGACAAGATTATTACATTTGAATTAAAATTAAACTTGAAATATTTTAATGAAAATGAAATTTGTATATAAGAAGAATTGAAAGACAAGATGTAAATTAAATCTAGCAAGCAATAAAAAAAAAACTTACGGAAATTCAGAGATGGGAATAGCTTTCAAGATTTGGTTTCACACTATGATGTTCAACAAATTAATTTATACCTATTTATTCTTATTAAAGGTAAATTAACCTAAGGTGTGTTTCGTTCTCTTTCAAGGTACATAAGGAAATTAAATATAATTGACCTACTACCCTTGTGGTAATTTTATTCAATCAGACTTACTAATTAAAAATCAATAAAGGTAATGTAGAAGGTGATGTGGTGATGATATTTTGTAATTAAATTTATTTAAAATAATATTGGTTATTTTTAACTGATTTAGAAAACATATTTTTGCATCGATTCTAGTTTGAAACGATATGGGTGTAACACTATGTTACAATAAACACAATCTATAGCGATTCATTTATTTATTTTGATCATTATGAAAATATGAGTAAACTTTTGTCATTGTTTTGAGGCTTATAAAACACGATATTTGGAAATAAATAAACTTTTATAAACAAGCTGAAAATATATTTTAGTTCTCTTATAAATTCAACGAAATTTGTTTTGAGTCTTTAATCATCTATTTTTTTTTCTTTGAATCCCTAATTATATATAAAAGGTTTAAATACATTTTTAATTATTTAAATACATGATTTTTTAAAACTAATTTTTTAAATTAAAAATTATTGTATTAATTATTTAAATATAATAAATGTTATTTTTAGTTATTTGTTTAAAATTATCAAACATAATATATAGATTTATAATTTATGATGGTTCGTGAGACTGACACCATCAATCAGTGACAACATCACAAAATTTATATTCTTATTTGGCAATTTTTAACATAATAACTATAAATAACATTTATTATTATATTTGAAAAAATTTAAAATAAATAAACTTTAATTTTGAGGATAAAAAAAAAAAACATAAACTCAAAACATATATTTAAATGTATATAAAAATATTTGTTTTATACTCTCACATTGATTGTTAAAACTTAAAAGGAAAGATCCAAATCTAAAATAATATTAACAATACCTATAACGTTATCATCGAAATTTTTTTTTTAAAATTAAAATTATTTAATGAGTAAAATACTTATATATTATGAATATAAAATTATTTTATATGGTAAGTTAATTATAACCCATCGTTTTGTAATAATTTTTAAAATAATTTTATAAAAGTTAACTGTTTTATCAATTAATAAACAAATTACTTTTTATTTACTGATTAATCTCTCTTATTATTGTAATAATTTGAAATTAAATAATTGAGAATAAAAAATATATAAATATAAATATTTTTGTTTTAAAAAAATCAAATTTAAAAAAGAAAAATTAAAATTGGTAGGTCAATCAACCAAATCATCTGAAAGCAGGACTTACTGGCTCTTCTAACTCCCATTTTTAATGGGTTCAATCTATATCTCGTTACATTTTAAATGGATTGATCAATCTTGTTATCCCTAATCATACCCATGCTAATGTGCTAGCAGCGACTTGGTATATTCTGGTCATGCCAGGAGCATTGGTGACATGACAGGTACGTTTAAAGAAGTCAAGTTGTTGGTATTGACATAAATGATCAGTTATTGCAACACAGTGTAGGGCAATAAATATTGGTTGAACAGCAGGCTGGATTAGGATTGCTTTATTTGTTTGTATTTTTTTTTATTGGTAAATATTAGTCTGTTCATTTTGGTTGACTTAGAATAAGTTTTTATTACTAAAAAAATTGCTTGTATTGTATTAGTTTTCTAAAAAAATTTTAGTTTTATTTTGACTTTTTAATCGATAATATAATATTATTTTAATTATTAATTAAATAATAATATCATATCATCTTATCGATAGGACTTAAAATAAAAATAAAAATAAAAATATTTTAAAGAATTTAAAATTTATTTAAAAGTTATTTTTATTAAAAATGTATTCCAACTTACTATTTATTCCTTTTTCTTTCGTTCACTTTTTCTTTTATATCCATCATGTGCAGATGATTTTATTTGTAATCGGTTTTATTGTCTTTATGGGTTTGGTTTTTTAACACCCATGACCATGATTAGAGATAACGTAGGGTTGAAAGGGATTTTAGATAGAAAAAGACAAAAAAGTAGAGTACTTTTGGGATCTGAACGGTTATTAGATATTTACATTGATTGCAATGTTAAATACTATGCCATAACCTTTGTGGGACAGCTATGCAGATGTGTGCAGGGAGTGCCAAGAAGAGATGCATGCATGATGTCAAACTTTTTTGGATATTTATGATACCCTCTTGCTATTTATATATTTCTTTTTGCCGATTAGAATAACAAATTCATCACTATTATATGGAGAAAAATATAATTGATGTCATTTTTCTTATATTCGAGTTATATACGTAATTTCTGATACAACTTCACAAAATAAAATCGACTTATTTTTACAATAAAGGTATGATAATTGATGCGTAAAATACAAACACTTCAAAACAAACATATCCTACACAAAAGTAATAGTAAACCTTAAATTTTGAATATCGTAACTTAGAGATTAATAGAAGTAGTTCTCAAATAATAAGTTTATAAAAGACAAGTGATCGGAAATTTATTTAGATTGCAATTTAATTGTAGAAAGAAATAAAACAAGAAAAACACTTAAGAATAATAAAGGTTCTAACATATTAAAAGACTAATGTTATGAATTGAGACCTATCTTTATATCTCTTATTTTTTTATTTTAATTAAATTCCAATTATATGTTCAATTACTAATCATACATTTTAAAATAATAATTAAAGTTTGATCATTCATTGAAAATCCTCTTCTTTCCTAATTTATTTTCTTGTTGGTCATGAAGGATTAAATAAGAAAGAAGGTTTTAAATGTAGAGAGATTGATCAACCATATCTGATTGGAAATTTAGGTATTCATTTGATTGTGCAAATCCTTAGAATTCAATCTATATATAGATCTATCAATTAAAGGTGTTGATCATGACAATTAATCAATTTGAATTATGAGATAATCGATCCCAAATATCAATAAGAATAATGTGAAAATATAATTAAAAGAATAATTGAGAAACTTTATTGAAAATAGAGAAATAGGGTTTACATGATATATACTACATCACAACCTTAAGTTATGAATTTAGTTAGTCATAGACATCGGGAAGCAATAATCCACAAAACTTTACAAAAATTAATCTCCACGATATTACTTTCTCTTTAGTTCCCTCATAAATTCTTAATGCTCCAAAGAAAATATGTAAAAAAAATAAAAAGATAGGATATAAAAAGATTAAAACTAAACTATTTATAGAAAATAAAATTGTTGCTGTCTCACAGTTATGCATGGGGTCAAGTTAGAGGCGGTACATAATAGGGTTATGCATAGCCTCATACTTGAGGTCATGCATACTTTACGAAGTAGAAATTATTATCCATGACCTTGTGTTTGAGACTGTACTTCTCATACAAAACATTATTGGTTATGCATGACTAGTAGTTGAGGTCGTGTTCCTTCCAATTATGCACAACTTAGTACTTAAGGCTGTACATACTCAAAATAAGGTTAAATTTTATTTTTTGAAGTTATTTTTTTCTTTTTTTAATGTTTCAACTATTTTATAGTAATTCAACACATATTTGAATCAAATATCTTATTATTATATTAAAAAATCAATAAAATAATACAAAAAATCCCTTAAAATTAAATACTAAAAATGAGTTTATCAATATGACACGATATACTCAATAACATTCTCTAAATTTGGGATATGGGCATAACTCAATTTTATAAAATAATTGACATGTGAAAGTGAAATTTAATTATATACTTTATTTTAACCTATCATTTGTCTACTAGGGGTCTCTAAACAACAGACATTGTGATGGCTAATTAAAACTTCTGTTGGAAACTTTTTTGAAAATCATTATTGTTCAAATCAACTTGTGCACATTGTGAAGAGAACAAGTTAGGAACTGATCCCTTTTCATATAAGTGAAGATTTCTACAACAAAGTATATATTTCCTCTACAATTGGGCGTTCATGCGCAACGATTAACACAAATTAAATGGCCAATATTCCACTCCCTTTCATGCTTGTCATCATCATAGCCAAAGTTCTTTTCTTCTCATCCAAAGTTTCCTCAGAAACAGACACCCTAACACAGTTTCAGCCACTTCCCGAAGGAACCACATTGGTTTCCAAAGAAGGAACCTTCGAGTTAGGTTTCTTCAGCCCAGGTAGCTCCAAAAACCGCTACCTAGGAATCTGGTTCAAAAACATCCCAACAAAAACCATCGTTTGGGTCGCTAACCGCGACAATCCAATCCACAACAGCAACACCAAGTTAACCATAACCAAAGAAGGAAACCTCGTCCTTCTCAGCAGCAACACCAACATCCACTGGTCAACAAACGTAACAACAACAAAATCGGTCAACGCCGTAACACAGCTTTTGGACACAGGCAACTTGGTACTTAGAGACGGAAAAGACAACAATTTTTCTCAAAACTACTTGTGGCAGAGCTTCGACTATCCAACAGATACACTATTACCAGGAATGAAATTAGGATGGGAAGTGAAAACCGGTCTTAACAGAAACCTCACTTCTTGGAACAATTGGGAAGACCCATCTTCTGGTAACTTCACTTACGGCGTTTCAAGAAACAATGATAACATTGCAGAAATGCAACTATGGAATAATAATGGCTCATCAGTGTTCTACCGAAGCGGCCCTTGGAGCGGTTTTCGATTCAGCGCTACACCAGCACCGAAACGCCGTTCGTTGGTAACCATTAATTTTGTGGACAACACCGAAGAGAGTTACTATCAAATTTTCCCGAGGAATAGTTCAATGCTTATAAGAACAGTTGTTAACCAAACCCTAAACACTCTTCAACGCTTCTTTTGGGATGAAGAAAACCAAAAGTGGAAGCTGGAGTTGGTTATTCCAAGGGATCATTTTTGCAGCTATAACCACTGTGGCTCTTTCGGGTACTACGCCGTTAAGGATAACTCTTCATCAGTGTGCGAGTGTTTGCGCGGGTTTGAACCAAAATCGCCACAAAACTGGGTTGAAAAGCATTGGAGTCAAGGGTGCGTGAATAGTAGTAAAACTTGGACGTGTAAAGAGAAATATAGTGACGGTTTTGTGAAGATTAGTAACATGAAGGTTCCCGACACAAGAACATCATGGATAAATCGAAGTATGACGATTGAGGAATGCAAGAGAAAGTGCTGGGAAAATTGTTCTTGTACGGCTTATGGTAATTCAGACATCACTGAAAACGGAAGTGGTTATAGCGGTTGCATCATCTGGTTCGATGATTTATTGGATTTGAGACAGATTCCAGATGCAGGGCAAGATCTATATGTTAGAACTGATATCTCCAAATTAGGTATGAGATTTTATTTTGTTTTGTTTCATCTTGGTCGCTCAACGTAAAATTATTTTGCAGTATCATACATATGAAATTCATAAAAAGTAACTTAATTTATACTAAAACATTTCTGCTTCACTACATGTATTTTTTTTCTTCGTTTATATTGCCTATTTGTTTCATTTCTCTGTCAAGCAGATAAAGATAATAAAGATGGATCAGAGAAAGTGGTGGCTGTGGTCGCAAGCACTGTTTCATCTATTATTGCGATGCTTCTAGTATTCATGTTTGTTTCTTGGCGAAATAACAACAAATCTAGAGGCAGAGGTAACCTATCTTATCACTGCAGATTCCCTTTTCACTATTATTATTTTTGGACTTATATTATTTATACAATATTTTTTTATAATATTTTGTAATCACTATAATATTTTTCATTTTTTTTTCTATCTTATTTCTCTCGTGAATGTTAAAATATTTGAAACACTTTATTGGGAATATAAAAATAACCATATTTTTTGGTGCCTTGGTGGCATATATACATGTCAAATTAATTCACTTAACTTTTCTATTGTTTTCAAGTTGAAGTTGTTTGGTACAAATTAAATATATTCACACGGAAATGTACCAAAGTTCAATTAGAATAAGTTTGTATGTATAAAATTGTTGTCTACTTCTCCACTGTGATCAGGAGACAGGTTGATGGAACTTGAAATGAGTCTCTATTCGCTTGAGAAATTTTAAATTATTCAACAGATAACTTAATTGTTTTCATGTACAAATGTTTAAAAAATAAAACTGAGAAAATATTCTATGATTAAAATAAAAATAGAAAATGCTTTTTTTAAAATTAATAAAATAACTTTTAAAGTTTTTTTTTTTCCAATATTCTTTTTACCACGAGTCAGCAACTAATATCTTTTCTTGCATGTTGAGACGCAAAGTATTTTTTATCTTTTATAATTGGGTGTTTTTTTTTAGCAATAGTCATTAGATAATACCATTCCATTCATTTTTTAAATGAAAAATAGGCAAGCATTTATCATATGAATGATTGATAGTTTAGAAAAACAAAAGTTAAAGAGCACGTAACTTGGGATGCTAAACAAAAGCCAAGGCTTATAACATGGGGTGCTAAACATTTTTACTAATCTGGTATATTTCACATGAAATAGAGATCATCAAGACAAAAGCAAGAACAAATGAGAGTGGAGAAGATCTAGAACTACCTTTGTTTGACTTTGATACAATAGCATGTGCTACTAGAGACTTCTCAAGTGACAACATGCTTGGCCAAGGTGGTTTTGGTCCTGTATACAGAGTATGTATGCAACTATCCAATTTGCAATTAATAGTTAGGAACAAAGAACATATATATCTTGTGTTTTCCATTTAACTTGTTTGTAAATGTAATTATTGTAGGGAACATTACCAGACGGACAAAATATTGCAGTCAAAAGGCTCTCAGAAACATCTGCACAAGGAATTGATGAATTTAAGAATGAGGTTATATTTTGTTCTAAACTTCAACATCGAAATCTTGTCAAAGTCCTTGGTTATTGCACTGAAGAGGAAGAAAAATTACTCATCTATGAATACATGCCTAACAAAAGCCTAAACTTCTTTCTTTTTGGTTAGTGATTTTGTAAAATTATTTGAATCAAAATTCCATTTCATTCCTATATTTATTAATTGATAAAGGTAACATAATTTATAATTTGTCAGATACTTCTCAAAGTAAACTTCTAGATTGGTCTACACGATTAAACATTATAAGTGGTATTGCTCGAGGACTTCTTTATCTTCACCAAGACTCTAGATTGAGGATCATACATAGAGATTTAAAATCAAGTAATATTTTGTTAGATGGTGATATGAATCCAAAGATTTCTGATTTTGGATTAGCTCGAATGTGTAGAGGTGATCAGATTGAAGGGAAGACAAATAGAGTTGTTGGTACATAGTAAGTATCTTTACTTATGATAAAGTTATAAATTGTACTCAAATTAAACCTCACAAATGATTTATATTTTCAGTGGTTACATGTCACCTGAATATGCAATTAGTGGAGTGTTCTCCATCAAATCTGATGTCTATGGCTTCGGGGTTATATTATTAGAGGTTTTAAGCGGAAAGAAAAACAAAGAGTTTTCCTACTCAAGTCACAACTATAATCTTATTGGACATGTAAGTAACAAAGTTATCTTCAATTTCTATATATCGAATTTTGGTTGTTAATAATCTTTATGTATTATTGTAGGCATGGAGTTGTTGGAAAGAGTGCATCCCAATGAAGTTCATTGATACTTGTTTGGGAGACTCGTATGTTCAATCTGAAGCCTTAAGATGCATTCATATTGGTCTTTTATGTGTGCAATATCAACCTATTGATAGACCCAATATGACATCTGTAGTTATAATGTTAAATAGTACTGAAAGTGTTTTACCACAACCAAAAAAGCCTATTTTCTTAATGCAAAGAGTTTTAGTTGAGGATGATTTAGAGAAAAATATGCATTGTCTAACCAATGAAGTAACTATATCAGAGGTGGAACCGAGATAACGAAAATGTCTTATTTCTTACCATAGGCATGAATGAAAAGGGGCTAGCTAGGTTGTGTTCTTGTATTTCAATTTTCAACTATAAGTCTCAAAGTAAAAAGCTCTCGTTGTTTGATTCTTAATGAATAAATATTCGAACTTAGAATCAAAATCTTTTTATGGACATTTGATATGGGAGAAGTTTTTTCATATCCGATTATCATGATTTACTGGAATTATGATTTTGGGCTGAGAATAGTTAAAATAAATCATTTGTGTGTTTCCTTGAAATTAAAGATTCTAATATTTAGTTATATTAGAACTTTTCTGGGTATATAAGAATTTTAATCTTATATATCAAGAAAGGTTCTAATGTAATGATGTTTAATCGTTTGAAGAGTTTTTCCCCTTGTGTTATTACTTATTAAGATTTAGGGATTTAGCTAGGATTAAATGAGGTTAATTATTATGATCTTGGAATATGTAATTTCATGTTTGAAATAGGTTAAGAACGTGTGTAGGGATGAATCTTAGACCCTTAGTTTGTGTTTTTAGGATACAAATCGAATTGGGGGCGATGAAAACTCATGTTTTTTTTTTTATCAGTTTTTCAAATTTTATTGAATTGAATCTATTTAGAAACACCACTGTCAACAATCTTGCTGCACATTAATTTAAAGTATGCAAACCAAAATGAATTTCGTTTTGATATTTGCTTTAGAAAATAGTCATACTTCACTGTACATAACAAATGACTACCGAATATTTTAAATGTCATACTACTTCAAAAGAATCATGTATACAATACTTGAATAAACTAATTTTTCTATCTAGCATTTAAAACTGAGATAGTTACTCCATTGATTGAAGACTCTTGTCTTCCTCTTGATTCATCGCCTTCAATAAGTGAAATATTACTAGTTAAAAATTTAGGTACCTTAGGTTGTGATGATAAAACATTTTTGCTGCTCAACATTACAACCACAGATATCATATTTGGCCTATCCTCATGATGATGTTGCACACACAAAAGACCAATTTGAATGCATCTTAGAACTTCAGATATTTTACATGAATCAACCAAAGAAGCATCAATCAATTGCTCTGGAATGCCATCTCTCCACAATCTCCATGCCTATTCAATGCAATTGCATGTTATGTACAGTTTGATCATAGGAAAACTAATTTATGTTTTTGTTTGTACTACTTACATGTCCAATGAGATTATAACTGTTGTCTTCGTATGTAACTGTTCTGTTTTTCTTTCCACTAACCACTTCTAACAATAATACACCGAAGCTAAATACATCCGATTTTATGGAGAAAAATCCATCAATAGCATATTCAGGAGCCATGTATCCACTGAAATTAAGCAACCACGAGTTTGTTAACCAATGTAAAAAATGTTGGCATTGGTATTTTAAGATACTTACTATGTTCCAACTATTCTGTTTGTGTTCCCTTCAACTTGATCAGCTCCACACATTTTAGCCAAGCCAAAATCCGAAATTTTTGGATTCATATTAGAGTCTAATAAAATATTACTTGCTTTTAAATCTCTGTGTATAATTCTTAATCTAGAATCTTGATGAAGATATAGAAGTCCTCGAGCAATTGCACATAAGATGTTGAAGCGCATAGGCCAATCTAGAACTTTACTTTGAACCGGATCTGAAAAGATTTTAAGTTGATTAGTCCTTTCTGTAAAAAATGATTGGAAATAAACCAAACTTTTACAATACTCGTTACCAAGATTTTCATAAAATACTTACCAAAAAGAAATGAATCCAGACTTTTGTTTGGCATGTATTCATAGAGTAACAATTTCTCCCCTGCTTCGATGCAACAACCAAGAACTTTAACAAGATTTCGATGTTGAAGTTTGGCACACAATATAACTTCATTCTTAAATTCTGTTGAACCTTGTCCAGAGTTCCTTGAAAGCCTTTTGACTGCAATCTCTTGCCCATCTTGCAGTGTACCCTACATTTCGTTGTTGGAAATTTTTTAACAAATAATGAAAATCATGAGTTTTCTTTAGCTTTGTTAATAAGAAGTAACTTTACCTTGTATACTGGTCCAAAGCCACCTTCACCAAGCTTATTGTCATTTGAGAAGTTATTAGTGGCATTAATTATTGTAGCAAGATCAAAGAAAGGAAGCTCCAAATTTTCTTGCTCACCTTCATCTTCCTCCTCTGTTGATATACCATTTTTTTAATACAAGAAATCAAAACCTTGAATAGAATGCTATAAGCATTAGAATCCTCATGTGTAAAGGTTATAAATACAGAGCAGTTTTAAGTGAAAACTGAGGAAAAGTTGGGTGATAAAGAGTTTTGTACGTTTATTAAATTATCAAACTGCATAGAAAAATCTTAATTACATACACATGTAGACAAACATAAAAAAAAATACATGGAACCTAATGTTTGAAATGAAAAAAATATGATATATTTTTCTCTTTATATGATTGACAATAAAGAATGCATTACTATAATCAATGAAATACATTCAGATTGATCATGTTTAGTGTACTAAATAAGAAATACAAGTAAAAACGAATTGTTGAAATTTTGTATTCTGATAAAATTGCAGTCAGAACTTTACTGGATGGGTGTTCTGTTTTTCACATATTGCAGGAGTTAAACTAATATAATTCAAGATTCCCTGTGAAATGAAAAGAGGCTTTAATTTCTGGCTATGAAATTTACCTTTATACTTAGTTCTGGTAATGTAAATGTAAAAGAATGCCAATAGCATCAAAAGGACTACCGAAACTATGATCACTGCAACCACTAAAGCAACCTTTTCTGAATGCTTATCTTTAGCATCTGCATACACTGTTTGACAAAGAAACAAAGCTCTTGTGATTCTCATCAAATTAAAGCAATGGAACTCTAATAAATATATTAATTAAAGAAAGTTATTAGAAGAATACCAATGTCTTTACTCGTATCCGAAATCGCCATTCGAACATAAAGATCTTGCCCACTTTCTGAAACTCTCAAATCAACAAGATCACCAAACCAAATAGAGCAACCACTTCCCACTCCACTTGTGTCCAAGTTTGCATAACCAGTGCAAGAACAATTCTCCAAGCATTTGGCCTTGCAATCTTCAAGTTCCATGCTTTCATTCATCCAAGAATGTGTGGTATCCGGCACTTTCATCCCAACATATCTACGAAAACCATCTTTATGTCTAACTCCACAACTCCACTTTTCACTACGCACACACCCTTTAGTCCAATCCATTCCATTCCATTCTCGCGTGGATTTTGGCTCAAACCCCTCCAAGCATTGGCACACCGGCCACGCGTTAATCACGCAATTCCCATACGCACCACAAACATTATAAGCATCACAATTATCCTGTGGAAGGGACTGGTACACACTCCAAGTCATAGCTTGAGGAATCCATGTAAGGCGTTGGCGAAGATAAAGGGTTTGGTTCAAAACAATTATAGAAATCACAGAACTGTTCTTGAGGGTGTATTTAACATACACTTCTTCTTCATTTACAACGTATCTATAATCATAAAGGGGATTAGGCTTCATTGCAGAAATGCCACTAGCCATAACCCCATTCCAAGGGCCACTCCTGTAGAACTCAACCGAACCCTTCATGAAAACCAATTCATTGTTTCCTCCAAGCTTTATTCCTTCGGTGAAATCTCCCGAGGATGGGTCATCCCAATTTTTCCAAGCTCTGAGATTCCGATTGAGACCGGTTTTAAGGTTCCACCCCAACTTCATTCCTTGCAACAGTGTATCACAAGGATAATCAAAACTCTGCCACACAAAATTTTCTTCGTTGTCGTCCTTTTCGTCTCTGATTACTAGATTTCCGCTGTCTAAAAGTTGTGCAACCGGACTTGTAACCGTAACCACTTTTGTTGCGTTTGTCGACCAGATTAGAGACCGGTTTTGGCTGAGAAGTACGAGGTTTCCCTCATTGTTTATAAACATGTTAGATTTATCTTTTGCAGGGTTGTCGCGGTTGGCGACCCAGACCACGGTTCTGACCGGAATGTTTTTGAACCAGATTCCGACGTAGCGGTTTCCGGAGCTACCCGGAGTGAAGAAACCAAACTCAAAGGTTCCATCTTTAGAGACCAAGGTGCTGCCATCGTCACGAAGTGGCTGTGACTGAGTAATGGTGTCAATTGCATGGGAAATTCGAGAGAACAACAGTAGTAGGTTTGGAATAACAACAAAGCTAGCAGGAAGAAGTGCCATTTAATTTTGCAGTGATTATTGCTGCTTACTAGAGTGAAGATATTTGTGGAGATTGAAGTGGTAGTTGTCGTGATTTGTGAACAAGGTTAAGTGGAAAGGCGGTGGACAATGTTATTCGCTGCTTACATGGTCCTATGATGTGGGACGTGGGTTGCCGTGTTTGACAAGACAATTAATAGGCGGCATTTTTAATTTGTGCAATAAATGATTGGTTATGTGCAGTAAAGTAAAGTGGTCACTGAGGATAACGACTTTCATATAGCAAGAAAGGGGTACAAGAAGCAATTGCCCCCACAATGTCCCTATTGAGAGGTTTGTTGTGAAATGGACAGAATTGTTTGAATAGACAAAATTGTCCCTAATCCTAAATACTCCTTCCCTTGGCCCTAGCATCTATGTTGCCACCCTTGCCTCTGCGCCACCACACCTTTGCCCTTGCACTTGTGCTTGCGCTCGTCGTCCCTACACTCGCACTTGTTGCCATCATCGGCCTGGCCATTGCCCCTTTTCTTGGGATGTGCACAAATAAAGTGTGCAGAAGAAGATGTGGAAAAACCTATTTTGAATAGACTTTTTAAAACACCTATTCAAAATAGATTGTCCAAACACCTAATTGGAGGGTAGTTTAGAAATATTTTAAGAAAAGAGAGGTGCAGAAAGCAATGTCATGGTTTGGTATGATATTAAATAAATCTTTCTTTTTTCATGGTATTATTAAAAGAGAAAATTTATTATGCCCAATCCTAATTTATTTGAGTTTGTGAAACCTTTTTTCCAAATTAAAAATATGAATTTCTTCCTTAAATATGAATTTCTTAATAATAATAATAATAATAAAAATCCAAACTACTTCCAAGCTTTTGTTTACCGTAAATAAAATCTATTAATAGTTCCGAAAATAACTAATAATAATATTGATATCAAAATATATACTTAATTTCATGTGGTAGGAAATTTAGAAAATGGAAAGGGTGTCACAATAATCACATTTTACTCAATGGAAAGACAAATCTGTTCATCTAGGAGTGATTAGAAAAGTAACACTACTTATTCTCGGCAATCCTCAACAAAAATCAATAGATCATATATAATTGGGCCTAGAAAATACTTTTAAGGGTTTTATTTCTTCACTCGACCTAAGAAAATATTTTTGAAAGTTTTAATTATCATTTTAAAGAAAAATTTATTATTATTAAGATTGGAGTCTAGAAGTTGTGATGCACTTAAGAGTAGAGATGACAATATGAACTCAGACTCTACAAGCACCCGTAAAAATATCCATACACGATAGGGTAATAACCCGCACATTGGGAATGAGGATGGAACAGGTATTTACTTGCAAAATTTCATGGGGATGGGTGCGTATAGGAGTACTATAATACCCACCCACCTGCCCCGCCCGAGTCCCACACCTTTTATATATATATATATATATATATATATATATATATATTAATTAATATAATTATAATTTTATTATTTAAATTATTTAATTGTCTTTTTGTTATTTTAATTATTCTTTTTATATGTTAATTTTGATATTCTATCATGTTTTAATTTCTATTTGTATTAGTGGTTCAAAGCAATATAAAATCTATGGATATAAGCATTTGTAAAATATGGAGAAATTGATTTGGATGATGAAGTGAATATATTATATCTATTTGTGTTTTATTTTTAATTTTTAATATATAATTATAAACTAATTAATTTTAAAAATATATTAATTTTTCTCGTCTAATTAGAATTTTTGTTTAGATTAGAACATTTGTAATCTTTATGTTGGATTATTATTTTTGTAATGTTATTTATTTATAACCTAAGTTTTGATAAATAAATGTTTGTTTGATTTTAATATTATATATGAATTTTTTTTTATGATTTTGAATTTTATATATATGAAAAGGGAGGGTCGTGGGTGCAGGTATATAGGTACCCAGAAAATATGTGGATGGAAATTGAAATTGCTACCTACACAAATATAGGTCGGAGAAAGATACTTTTTTCAATCGCAAGTATGAGACAGGTACTACACTACCCTACCCATTGCCACTACTTAGGACATGTTATAAGTAACTAAAAACACAACTTTTCTCAAACAATTGAAAAAAAAATTATGTAGTCATTGAACAGAATCTGATTTATTATTCTCCATTGTTCCTAATTTTCAAAATTAGCATTCATAAAAACTATAAAGAATGCAGTAAAAAAAAAAAAAACTAAACAGAATAAGAACAATCATATATAAGTCCCTAACCATTCTCTGGAACCAATTGTAAACATAGATCCAGTGGTCGCAGTCTTTATAATACAACAAAATACACTAAACCATAACGATTTTCTATTATGATTCTCACTAGTCTTCTTGATGAAGAGTTTATCTGGATCTATAATTCAGTTATTAATGTCTTCCTTGTTGTGCTTTGTTCCTTTATTTTCTTGATTATTGAAAGTGGTTTTAAATTCTTCCCTCTCTGACTTTTTTTTTTTATATATATATGTAGTTAAGAAATTCTATTATGTGTGACGGCTTTTATGAAAAAGAAAAAAAAAATAGATAACGTGTCTTCATGTTCTCTTCCATGTTCCTAATATTCAATGGTACCTAACCTAGGCAATTAACTACTGGTACTCTAGTAGCTAGCCAATATATAATGTAGAGAGGAAAGATTTATTTAAATTTATAAAATAATTCCCTACACTGAATTTTAATTGCAATTAATTACGCACAAGTCAAACATTACGCTTTTTATATATTTATAGTAAGTTACACGAGTCATTAATTTATACTATATGATTAAACTATTCTCATGACTTATCTGTTAAATACTACCTCCTGTATTTAATCTAAGTAATTTTTTTAACTTTTTCTTTGATTCTAATTATAAACAATCAATACATTCTACTTTGAGTAAAAAACACTTTTTATCCTTATTTTATTGTTAATTTTATATATAATACACTCATTCTATTTAAATTTAAGATTTTTTTTTTGAAAAAAAAGTTAAATTTATAGCATAAATAAATGTAATTTTTTTTTATATATTGATGATTTATTATATGTTACTTATAAATAAAATCAAAGGTAATATTATCTTAAAAGTTTGTTAAATTTTATAAAATTATATTAAAATTATATAAATAATAAATTATGATTAATTTATGGTGTAAAATTATTTTATACTTATTATGTTAAATTTGTATCTATTTTTTTTTTTAAGGAAATGCAAAAGTTCTTATTGAGTTGTTATAAGCACAAACCTACTTTTGGTCCCATTGGAGAGAAATGAGGTGTCTGCCAGCTCAAGAACCGTTCTTACACAATAACTACTCCGAACAACATTAGAATACTTTCCCAGACTTTTAAATATTATGTTAGAAGAAGATTACTTTCTTTCGAATATATATGATAATTAGTTTAAATTTATTAAAAATGCCTAATTTTGATGAATTCTACTTAAACTAATCAATCATAATAGTGTTGCATTGTTGCTAGGATTTCCCTTCTGTTAAAATATTGGTTCTTTCTGCATAGTCTTATCACGATTCAATGCTCATTTAAAACTGATATATATGATGGTCCTGAGGTTCATAATTTTTAAGAAAGAAGGTCTGTCACGTCTTTTTTCACATTCCTTCATTCCTTCATGCTATATATTTGTTTTTCAATTCCATCATGTACTTACTAAATCCAATGCAGTTGCTGACAGTCTTTAATATAAAAATGAGATATTAAACAAATGATCTAATAAAAATGATTGATACAAATAATTATACACAAATTAACTAATAGTTGGTACAATTTTTTTTTATAATTACACTAACCAATCGTTACAATCATTTTCTCTTATATAACTGATTCTTCTTGGCACTTTCTTATGAAGAAGTTTTATTTCAGATTGATTATCAGTTTATGTTTTAAATACGTAGTTTTATTGAATATTTAGAGAGGAATAAAATGTTATCTATAGGTGATTGTGCACTTCCAATATCTATTTATAACTTTTTTTTTTTATTATTATATCATTCTATTACACCATTTATTGTATCTGATCACTGGTACCATTTAACTTTTGCTCTTTCAATTTATTGCAAATGTCACATAAGAATGCTATCCCATCATCTCGTCAAACATATTTTGTTCCTTTCCTTTTGTTACTCTTGTCTTCTTGTGACCCCGTGTCATTATAGTAAAGAGAAGAATGAAAATGCATTTTATTCAATTATAATTCATTTTATTTATAATAAATTTATTTATTTTTTATAAAAATCATATAAATAATATTGACACGATAATATAAAATTATTTCATGTCTCGAATATATCATCATTAAATTCTATTATAAAATATGTGTCGATGTTTTGTAATATATATGAACTAACTCGCTCATCCATGACATTACTTCAACTTCAAGTGACCACAACTATTTATTTTCCCATATGAAACGCCACATAACATGTCAAATTCGGCAACTCACATGAACGAATTTCCACTTTAAGATATTCAGAACTACCACTAACTCTCATAAATACATTTCACTTCTATCACACTATGCAGAAATTGCTGCAAATTCAATGGCTCTTCTTGCTATGTTTCTTCTCCCAACTCTACTATTGTTGTCCTCTCAAATTTCTTATGCAACTGATACCATTACTATATCTCAGCCACTTCTTGATGGCAGCACCTTAGTCTCCAAAGATGGAACCTTCGAGTTGGGCTTCTTCACTCCGGGAAGTTCATCGAACTGCTACGTCGGAATCTGGTTCAAAAACATTCCGGTGAGAAGGATAGTTTGGGTCGCCAACCGCGACCACCCTGCAAAAAAAGACAAGTCCAAAATGTTGTCTCTAAGTAGAGAGGGAAACCTCGTACTCCTAGGCCAGAATCGGTCTCTAGAATGGTCGACAAATGCAACAACAACGCGAATGGTCTCAAATCCCGTTGCAACACTTTTAGAACAATGGGAATTTGGTGATTAGAGACGAAAACAGTGACAGCGACCACAACGACGAAGAGAGTTTTGTGTGGCAGAGCTTTGACTATCCTTGTGATACGCAATTGCAAGGAATGAAGTTGGGGTGGAACCTTAAAACCGGTCTCAACAGGTATCTTACAGGTTGGAAAAACTGGGATGATCCATCTTCGGGAGATTTTACTTCAGGGTTGAAGCTTGGAACCAATCCTGAGTTGGCAATATGGAAAGGCGAGAAGGAATACTATAGGAGTGGCCCTTGGAACGGGATTTTCTCTAGCGGAGTGTTTGGATTCAGTCCTAACCCACATTTCGAATACCAACATATCGAAAATGAAGAAGAGGTGTATGTGAGGTACACCCTCAAGAACAGTTCTGTGATATCTATAATTGTTTTGAACCAAACCCTTTATCTTCGCCAACGCATTACATGGATTCCCAACACCAGAACTTGGAGCGTGTACCAGTCCTTGCCACAGGACAGTTGTGATGTTTACAATGTTTGTGGCGCGTTTGGAAATTGCGTGATTAGTGCGTCCCCTGTGTGCCAATGCTTGGAAGGATTCAAGCCAAAATCTGTTCAAGATTGGAATCAAATGGATTGGACTAAAGGGTGTGTTCATAGTGAGCCATGGAGCTGTGGAGTCAAAAACAAAGACGGTTTCCGTAGAATTGGTGGGATGAAAATGCCGGATACTACACATTCTTGGATCAATAGAAGTATGACACTTGAAGATTGCAAGGCCAAATGCTTGGAAAATTGTTCCTGCACTGCTTATGCTAACTTGGACACTAGTGGTGGAGGTAGTGGTTGCTCCATTTGGTTTGGTGATCTTGTTGATTTGAGAGTTTCAGAAAGTGGACAAAATTTGTATGTTCGAATGGCCACTTCAGACACTGTTAAAGACAATGGTACTCTTCTAACTTTCTTTAGTTAATATAATTTGAGTCGCATTGCTTTTATTTGAGAATCACAAGAGCTCTGGTTTCTTTGACAAACAGTGAATGTTGATACTAAACATAAGCATTCAAAGAAGGTAGTCTTGGCGGTTGCAATCACAGTTACTTTGGTCCTTCTGATGCTATTGGCATTCTCCTACATTTACATAACCAAAAGAAAGTATGAAGGTGAGTTTCTTAGCCAGAAAGCCTTTTTTTTTTTTTTTCAATTTCACAAATATTTTTAAGTTTGTTTAATTGAACTCCTGCAATGTCTAAAAGGTAGAACACTCATGAAGTAAGAAATGCTCTGGTTAATTATATTAGAATACAGAATTTTAACAATTCATTTTTACTTGTTGATTTTTTGTTTATTTTGAACAGAAATGAAGTCATCACATTTCACATTATCAACCTATAAATTCAATAATTCTCTATTGATTTGGTAGTTTGATAAAAACTATCAAATTCTCTGTCACCCAACTTTTGCTTGGAGTTTTCACTTGAAACTTATTAGTGTAGTAGCTTTACGTGTGGACATTGTACTCAATGTTTTGATTTCTTGTTTTAAGTAGAAAATGGGATATGGACAGAGGAGAAAGATGAAGAAGGGCAAGAAAATCTGGAGCTTCCTTTCTTTGATCTTAGTACAATAATCAATGCCACCAATAACTTCTCAATTGACAACAAGCTTGGTGAAGGTGGTTTTGGCCCTGTATATAAGGTAAACTTTCAACCTTGGTATCAATAAGGCTAAAGAAAACTCATGATTTTCATTATCTACTGTTAAATTTTTCTGACTATGTAATATAGGGTACAATGCTAGACGGACAAGAGATTGCAGTTAAAAGGCTTTCAACCAGTTCTGGGCAAGGATTGAAAGAATTTAAGAATGAAGTTATATTATGTGCCAAGCTTCAACATCGAAATCTCGTAAAAGTTCTGGGCTACTGCGTTGAAGAAGATGAAAAACTGTTACTCTATGAATACATGCCCAATAGAAGTCTCGATTCATTTATTTTTGGTAAGTATTTCATCAAAATCTTTGAAATTAGTATGGTAAAAGTTTGGTTTATTTGGAAGACTTCTTTTTTTCAAGAAATGATTAATCAACTTGTTAAATATACTGTCAGATCCAGCTCGAAGCAAACTTTTAGATTGGCCAATACGGTTTAACATCTTGTGTGCAATTGCTCGGGGACTTCTGTATCTTCATCAAGATTCTAGGTTAAGAATCATACACCGGGATCTGAAGGCAAGTAACATTTTATTAGACAATAAGATGAATCCAAAAATTTCTGATTTTGGCTTGGCTAAAATGTGTGGAGGAGATCAAGTTGAAGGGAATACAAACAGAATTGTTGGAACACAGTAAGTATATATCTTAATAGATAAATGTAAAAGATTTGCAATTATTAATGAAACATCAAAGTAATTCATGTGTTATTGTTTTCAGCGGTTACATGGCACCTGAATATGCTATTGATGGATTATTCTCTATAAAATCAGATGTATTCAGCTTTGACGTATTGTTGTTAGAAATTATAAGTGGAAAGAAAAACAGAACAGTGACATATGAAGACTGCAGTGATAATCTTATTGGACATGTGAGTAACACCAGAAAAATAAAAACTAAATTAAGTAAATTATAGCAGCACCTCTTAAGGTTTTATCAAATTGCACATAATCTTATATTGTTTGCTTTTCCAACACTAATACTCTTTTTAAGTTTAAAATCATTACACTAATCCTCCCTGTATGTTTGAAAATTTTATATTGGCACCCTCTCAAAACTTTCTCAAATCTTACATTAACATTATTTTAAAGGAGGCGAAATTAATGATTAAAAAACCAGAATGTTGATGTAATTACACAAAACCTCATGAGATGTTTCCGTAATTTGCTCTAGAAACTAATTTTTCTATAACTAAAACAGTACATGTATTAATAGAATTGAATTGTTGCAGGCATGGAGATTGTGGAAAGAGGGCATTCCAGAACAATTGATTGAAGCTAGTCTTGTGGACTCATGTAATATATCTGAACTTGTACGTTGCATTCAAGTTGGTCTTTTATGTTTGCAGCATCATCCTGAAGACAGGCCAAACATGACATCTGTGGTTGTAATGTTGAGTAGTGATAATGCTTTATGTCAACCTAAGGTGCTTGGTTTCTTAATTAAAAATGTTTCAATTGAAGGCCAGCAATCTTGTGGTAGACAAGAGTCTTCTTCAATCAATGAAGTAACTGTCTCACTATTAAATGCTAGATAGAAATATTAGTTTACTCAAACATTGTACATGAAATTTTTAGCTATATATCAAGAACTTTGCACTCAAATTATTTGTTAGTCATTTAATTATGTGTGTTGAAATATGGATAATTTCTTTTAAAAAATATCTTAGCAAAAAATAACAATAATTATGTTTTCGGCGATATGTAAAATGGTTGTTAATAAGCGCATGATAAGAAAAAAAAATATTTCATATATATATCCTCTGTTTTGAATTTTTTTACGAAGAATTTTTTTCCTAGTAATCCAATATAAGCATTAGCCAAAGGATAATACAATTATGAACAAAGATTTAACATAGACTTTTATACTAGATGACAAATTGAATGTTAACTACACCATCAAATGCTGAAGCAAAAATCCAATCTCAAGCTTAGAGTTTCTCATATCTTTCTTGAGGGTAATTAATGCGCTGACACCTTCGCCAGCCATAGTCTCAAGCACAAATTGCCCTTTACTTGGTTTAGTATAGCACCAAATTTTCTTTTAAGATTCTTATGTATAGAAATCAATGTAATATGCCCAATTATAGACTTGCTTAAATATCTTTTGTACAGATTCTATGGGTTCCATGATACCCATTATAACTAAACATTCCTATAATCCTTTCTTCTATCATTAATACAATTTTAGCTGGGGGTGGGTATTTAGTTTTGGTGTATTAACCTAGTTGAGATACTTAAACCTCTTTCTCTCCCTAGGATTTCATTTCAGTTAAAAAAATGTTAACTACGCCAGATTTATTTATTTAAAGCATTTTTTTTCCCAATTATATAGTACTTTTTAAGGGCTAGGTCCGTAAGTTGATCCTAAAACAACTATATGCATTTTTTTTTTTTGCAGATTTTATTTCACAAAAAAAAATCATGTAATACATATATATGTAGTAAATTTTGCAGGTAATTCCTCCGCAAAATTTTCAAAAGAGGTAAACAAAATAAATGAAGAACTTTGACAAACTCAAGTCAAATTAAAATATTAATAAAAAATAAAACAAATGTTGCATGTGAGCTGAACATTGGGCCTAAATTGGCTATAATTATTTTAAGAGTTATGACACACAACAGCAGTGTGATTGAGTGGGTTGAAATCCATATTTAAAATTGGCTATAGTTATTTTAATATGTACGTACGACAAACTTAGCTAGGTTAAAAGTTAGTTCATAAATTTAGTAGTACATCACCACCACCCATGCCCATATCATATGGGTGTGCATGGTAATTAAGAAATAAAACAATCTCTTTATCTCGGTGCCATTGAGATAGTTACTTCATTGGTTGAGTACACCATATGTCCAAAATCTCCCCTAACGGGGACATTTTCCGTTAAGAAATGAGGTTCTCTTGGTTGTGGCAAAGCACTTTCACTTGTTAACATTGCAATTACTGATGTGATATTTGGTCTATCATCAGGTTGGTGTTGCACACACGAAAGACCAATATGAATGCATCGTAAGGCTTCAGATTGAATGTATGAATCCCCCAAACAAGTTTCAATGAATTCCATTGGGATGCACTCTTTCCACAACCTCCATGCCTACAATAATTCATGACAATTATTACAAACCACTTCATTATTTAATTAGAAATTGAAGTTAAATTTGTTACTTACATGTGCAATAAGACTATAGTTGTTGTTTGAGTAGGAAAACTCTTTGTTTTTCTTTCCACTTAAAACCTCTAGTAGTAAAACACCAAAGCTATAAACATCGGATTTGGTAGAAAATACCCCATTAACTGCATATTCAGGTGCCATATAACCGCTGAAAGAAACATTACATGTAAATTATTTTGAAATTTGATTTTTTTTTGCCTACAATTTTAATTTCATCACAAGTAATAATACTTACTATGTACCAACAACTCTTCTTGTATTCCCTTCGATCTGATCTCCTCTACACATTTGAGCTAATCCAAAATCAGAAATTTTTGGATTCATATTATTATCTAGCAAAATATTACTTGCTTTCAAGTCTCTATGTATGATCCTCAATCTAGAATCTTGATGTAGATAAAGAAGTCCTCGAGCAATTCCATTTATAATGCCAAATCTCTTTGACCAATCTAAAAGTTTGCTCCGAGATGAATCTATAAAATTATGTATTATATTAATGTTATTAATCAATAAATATAATAATGAAATGAAATTTCAAACAATTTTGAAGAAACACTAACCAAAAAGAAAGAAGTCTAGGCTTTTGTTAGGCATGTACTCGTAGATAAGTAATTTTTCATGATCATCAATGTAACAACCAAGGACTTTAACAAGATTTCGATGTTGAAGTTTAGAACAAAATATAACTTCATTCTTAAATTCGGTTAATCCTTGAGTAGACGTGTGTGAAAGTCTCTTGACTGCAATTTCCTGTCCATCTGGTAGTGTGCCCTTAGGAAACATCACATTTACAAAATTAAATAGCAAACATAAAAGGTCAAGCTCTATTTACAGCATGCTATTATCTAAGAGAAGGGATCCACTTACTTTATATATTGGACCAAAACCTCCTTGACTAACCTTGTTGTCACTTGAGAAGTCATTAGTGGCACATGCTATTGTATCAAAATCAAACAAAGGTAGTTCTAGATCTTCTTCTTTGCTTTCATCATATGTTTGTACTTTTCTCTTGATGAGTCCTATTTCCTCTCAAACAAAGAAAATGTATGAAAATATTTAGTACCTCATGTTGCGATCCATTACAAAAAAAAAAAAATACAAATTACCGATGGATTTAATACTCTATTTTTCGGTTGGTATGTCTGATGGACTTAATGACTATCAATCACAACATCAATCGCTAGTCATGGTTAACAACTAGGGTTTACTAATTGATTTAGTGGTCACTGTTTCTGTTGCTAAAAGAAATAGCAACAAATTTTATGAATATAGCGACCTATTTCTTTGGTCATTAAATTGCACTTTTTTGTAGTCTCCTTGCCTCATAGTCTATCTTAAATTAGATTTTCTTTAAATATATTTTAAGAGCATCCACGATGGTGACTTCATTTTTTGTTACTTTTTATGGGACTCACTATTACACATAATCTTTTTTCACGTTTTTTTTATACAAGTAACTTTAATTATCAAATTTTTCTAATAGTAAGTAACTTTTAAAAATTACTTCCAATAGATCTTTAAAAAACTTAACTCTTCAAATTTTAAAAATATATTATTAAAAAATGAAGCATCCATGCTTGAGAAAGCAACAGTTAATTCATGAAGCAATTAATATAAATACTTTCGGTGGATAATTTTTAAGAAGCAACGATGCTTAAAGGGAAGCACAAAAAAAAAATAAAAAATTAAACAATCAAGTACAAAATAATACTCCCTTTCATTTCTTACTTACATTGTTTGAAATAGGTGAAGAAGGAGAGGAAAGAGAAGGGAGAAAGATTAAAAAAAAAAGTGTTTTTTCTTTTGTTTGCTTTCTTAATACTCCATGTAATTTTTATAAATACAAGAATTAATGTTATTTTTAATCCATTAAGTTTCATATTTTTTGTATTTTGATACATAATATTTAAAAAGTTTCATTTTGGTACTTTAAGTTATATTTTAGTCATAATTTGATACATAATATTTTAAAAGTTTTCATTTTGGTACTTTAAAATTATGTTTTAATTATATTTTAGTACTCTAAACTATGTTTTAGTCACATTTCAAGGTTGTTGATTTACTTTTGTTTATATTTGTGACTAAAATATTATGTACCAAAATATAACTAAAACATAGTTTAAAGTATCAAAATGAAACTTTTAAAAGATTCTGTATCAAAATTATTAAAACATAGTTTAAAGTACCAAAATGAAACTTTTAAAACATTATGTACCAAAATGCAAAAAATGTGAAGCTTAATGAATTAAAAGTAGCATTATGCCTAAATATAAAATACACCATGACTTGTTTTTTTTTTAAAAGAAAAAAACTAAAATATGTTTTAGGTCCATGATATATATTCTAATTCTTGATATTTTGTTTTAATTCTTGATAAATTAGAAAATTTTGTGTTAGGTTATAATTTTGTTCATTTTGTTTTATACTCTTTGAATTTTTTTAGAGGGATAAATAACAAATTATCTACATTTATTAGAGACCCAAAACAAAATTTGTTAATTTATTAGAGATTAAAATAAAATATCAAGGATAAAAAACAAATATTTTGATATAACTGGGATCAATCATAATTTTTTTTTATTAGGGAACAAATGTAAAATTATAGTATATATTACAGACACAAAACATATTTTAGCCTAAAAAAATGTGTATTAGAAAGTGTATTAGCAACACTTCCATAAAATAATGTGTTACTAGCTAATTAACTGATAAAATTTGTCAGGAAAAGTAAGATGAAATTGAAAACATAATTTAAATTGACATGTGATTTTTTTTTGCTGAAAATTAAATTACGTGTGTTAATCTTGATTACAACATTTAATTTGGAAAAATATATTAGTTGAAAACTCATGAGATTTTAGTTGAGTGGAGACCTTTTAAGTTCATATTTTTTTTCAAAAAATCATAGCATGGGACAAAACCATATATATACAAACAAATTTATTAAACATGTGTAAAGTAAAGTGAACTTTGATATATGACACCAAACAATAGCTTGAAGATGACAAATGGTACACTAAATGATCTAAGTTATTGAACAGAATGAGCATGAAAACAGAATAACTTTTTTTTTTTTTTTTTATAAATACAACAAACAAATAAATAGAACAAAGATAGGTTACCTTTGCCTCCGAATTTAGTTTTGGCTCTCCAGTAAACAAATGAGAAAATTATAATTATCGCAATAATAGATGTAACAATGCTTGGGACCACAACAGCCACTTTCCTTGAACCACGATTTGCACCTTGATTCGCTTGACAGAGAAATGAAATAACAGTGTCATCAAAGTTGAAAAAACAAAAACTGAAAGAAAAAAAACAGTTGAAGCAGAATTAATTTAATATCTCTCTTGTAATTCTTAAAAGATGTAATCAATTTGTAACAATTTAAAAGATTAATTAACTAATTAATTTAGTTGGTATTATTGTTATTATTTTTTAATCTAGATTTATGTTCATTTCAAAATTATTGTTTTTTTTTCAAATATTTTTATTATCTTTAAATCTTTTTGTCGATCTTTTTCATCAATAATATATTTATATTGCTCAATTTTATTTTTATTATTTATTATTTATACATGTGAAGAAACAAAGAAAAGTTATCAAAATATATATTTTGCATACAAGACAAAGTTAGACTCATAAAGAATCATATTAATTAATATAGTTTTCGTTTTATTTATTAAGATTATTTTTGAAAAAAATAATCAATGCATAAAATATTCTAAATTAACTCTTATAAAAAAAATCAAGTAAAATCTTTAATTTCATCTTTATGAACAAGACAAGAGGAAGAATATAAAACAAAGAGTTACGTTCATGTATATATATGGGCATAGGTGCATAACATTGAAAAATAATTTTACATAATTATCTAATAAAAATTTAAAAGTTTATTGTGGATATAATTCTTAAAATAATTATTATTTATTATGATAAATTATAATTGAATAACCGTGTAAACATTAATTTATTCTTTCTAAAACAAAATAAAATCCCATACCTATTTCGGATATATGCACTCTAACATATAGATCTTGCCCTGCATCCGGAAGCAGTCTCAAATCCAACAAATCACTAAACCAAAGAACACAACCATTTCCACTTCCGATGATGTCGGAGCTACCATAAGCCGTACAAGAACAATTTTCCCAACACTTCTCTTTGCAATCCTCAAGTGTCATGCTTCTATTAATCCAAGACGTGTTAGTGTCCGGAACCTTCATATTATTAAACAACACGAAACCGTCTTTATCTTTCTCCTTACACACCCAACTTTTACTACTTGCCACACACCCTTGAGTCCAATTCTTCGCACCCCAGTTTCTCGGCGATTTTGGCTCAAACCCACGTAAGCACTCGCACATAGAAGACACATTAGCACAGTACCCGAATGCGCCACAGTGTTTAAACTCATCACAGCCATCTCTCGGAACAGCCAAGTTCAACTCCCATTTTGCACTTGTTTCGTTCCAAATGAAGCGCTGAAGAGAGTAGAGGGTTTGGTTGAGGACAATTCGGGAAATTAAGGAGCTATTCCGGGGGTGGAAATGGAAATAATAATCATCCGGGTCGTAGACGAAGTTGTAAGTGAACAATGGATGGCGGTTCAATGATTGTGTAGCGCTGAATCGAACACCGTTCCAAGGGCCACTTCTGTATAACATCGTTGAGGAGTTCCACTGTTGCAGTTCAGGGATTTTGCTTCTTGAGACGCTGTAAGTGAAGTTACTAGAAGATGGGTCTTCCCAATTGTTCCATGCAGTGATGTACTTGTTGAGATTGTATAAATAACGACCATTTGTTGTTACTTTTTTCCACCCTAGCTTCATTCCTGGTAAGATTGTGTCTGAAGGATGGTCGAAGCTTTGCCACAAGTAATTTTGAGAATTGTTATCGTTTTCATCGATTAGGACCAGGTTTCCTGTGTCCAATAGATGTGCGGCTGCTACAACGTTGTTGGTGGCTTTTGTTGTTGTTGTTGTTAACCAAATAATGGTGTTGTTTTTGTTGAGGAGTACGAGGTTTCCTTCCTTCGTTATGGTTAACTTGGTGTGGTGTTGGCGTTGATGATTGGATTGTCGCGGTTGGCGACCCAAACCACGGTTTTTGGTGAGATTGTTTTGAACCAGATTCCTAGGTAGCGGTTTGTGGAGCTACCTGGGCTGAAGAAACCTAACTCGAAGGTTCCACCTTCGGAAACCAAGGTGGTTCCATCAGAAAGTGGCTGAAACCGGGTGATGGTGGTGGTGGTGGTATCTATGGACAAAAATCGTAGAATGAAAATAACAAGCATGGTAGGAAGAATGGCCATTTTGCGTTATTCAACATCAGAAGTTAAAGATATAATGTTTGAGTATGTTTGTTAAGGGTGGTAGTGTAAGTGTAGCTGTTTTTGAGGGGACTTGGTCTCTTGTGCTTTGCCTCAGTTGCAGGATAAAGTCTTGTAGGTCTTTCTTATATTTATAAAGGCAAAATGTTTCTTAGATATCAATATGCTATTTTATATTATTGAGAGATTGAAAAAAATATGATAAGACGTGAGAGATAAAAAGTATTTTAGGATATTTGTGAGGTATTTTAAAAAATAAGGTATAGAAATATTATTAATCTAATTAAAAAACACAAGATATATCCTAGGTCTAAGATTTTTCTGGAATTGGGAAAATATAAAATATTGCCCAATTTGATTGATAAGCTGATGTTGTTGTTTTTGTCGCATGTGAGAAGTCATTATATATCAAAGTCAAAACAAAGGTATTTCTAGAATCATTTATATTACAAAGACTCATTCCTTGCTTTATCTTAATTATTTAGTTACATGATTTTTCATTGTGTTTTAACTAATTAATCAAATACATATGAGAATTACCTATACCGTACCATATATATATATATATATATTAAACAATGAATAAAGATGATACCATTTTTAGTAATTATTTTTTCATCTTCACTTTTTTTAGACAATTATATCTCTAAATAATATTGAATTTATTTCATTTGTTATTTTTACCTAATGATAAAATAGAAAAAAATGAAAAATAAAATAAAAATGAAAACACACACACAAAGTGAATGCTAACTAAATAAAAATGCATGCACACAAGATAAAATAACTATCACACCAACAACATAACAATATTTTTTTTTTTATAAGCAAAGAAATTCATTGATAGCAAAAGAGCACAAGAAGCTCTCAAATACAAACAATAAATACAAAGAAAGAGAGGGAAACAAAACAACAAAATTCTTAAATACCACTAACTAACTGTAACAAATAATACCTCTAATCATACCTCATGGACTCTAACACAAATAACTCAATAATAAAGTACACAGTCAATTCCCATAAACACAAACTCCACTATAAGAATACATTATTTATCCTATCCATAACACTGCGTATAAAACTATAGTTTAACTCCTCAACCTATCACTAAAGCATTTTCCCAATTTAAACTCAAAAACATAATTTTAGCATGATCCATCTTCTCCGCCTCACCCACCTCACCTCTACCACACCCTTACCCCCAAGAAAGCCACTGTCATCGTCACCACCCACAACAACAACTAACTCCCTCAGCGACCCATGCCTGCATGTGAACCTACATCCTTAATGCATACTTTGACGTCAATCCCACAATCCCTAATTCAAGCTACTCCCAAAACTTTAAATCACATAACAATTAGGGATAGAGGCGATCCCCACCCCTCCGGTGGCCCCCCCTCAAGAATCTGCTTATCACGCATACGAATAACGAGCAAAGCGAGCACTCAACGTCGACGACGAAGCATCAGTGGCAAATGAACCTCCATGCAAAACTATACACGCAATCAAGTTAGTTTTCTCCGTCCAAGTGTCTGGGTTGTCTCTGTGCAAGATAGTTAGTCCAGTTTCAATCCTATCCCAAAATATTATGAAGCCCTCCGAACCTTAATTGCGTAAGCTTGAACCACAATCCATAGCATACTCTGTTTCTATTTTTGTTGATCTTTGCATCTTCTATTAGACTTGTTGTCATAGTGGCATCCCTCCCGTCTTGACTTTCTTGCCATCCTTTGAACTCGAGTCACTAGCCAAATCCTATTTCCACTATACTTGTCCAAATTCCTTAAGCATAGTCTCGGAGTGTTAATCCATTTGAACAGTGAATAGTTGAAGTCTTTAACCTTTACATTGAGCCAAAACCATGATTTAAGTTTAATAGATTCAAGTAATCTACTGTACAATAGAGTACCATTATTAAATACCATATCATTTCGTACCTTCCATAAAGTCCATAGAATAGCAACCCACACAACCCTTCAACATTGTAAGCTAATTTTACCTCTAACAAATGTATTGTGATGTAGAAAATATAGTTGGGTTTCACACGGCAGCACCATACATATACCAAGCCATCCATAACAAAACTTCCAAATCCTGACAGATACATAGCATGAAAAAAACAAATATTGCTTTGTTTCCTCTTCTTTCCCACAAAAAGGACATAAACAATTCACAATTGTCATATTCCTTTTGTTGAGATTCCTCTTAGTAGGTAATCTATTCTAGGTATGTTTCCAAATAAAGTGTAGAATTGAAATCGGTGCTTTAATTCCCCATAAGCTCTTCAAAAACTGACTACTTTCTAACTCTTCAAATTATAATATGCTCTTATATGCATTTGCCACCTTGTACTCATTATCATCTAATCTTCAAACCAACCTGTCCTCTGCCCTAATGTCTCTTCTACTATCCCCCAGTTCTCTCCTAAAAACTACTACCAAATCTTTTTCCCATTCGAACCATTTTCTTCTCCAAACAATTCCTTTCCCAACTAACACTGTTCCACTCCCCCATTTCCCAAATGTAGCAGTCTTGCTGCAGTGAATTACAAAAAATCCTACTATATTTCTCCATCAGAACATCTTTATCCAACCAAATATCTTTACAAAATTTCACCTTAGAACCCTCTCCTACCTTCCATACCACATTAGCATCAAACCAACCTACATATGCTTGCTTTTTACATACCTTATATAAATCTCTCCACCACACCAACGTGCCCCCTCCCCCTTAACATCACTCATCCTTTCCCAACCTTTATATCTAAACTTAAGGACATCAATCAACAACATACTAATTGAAATGGTTTTGTTTAATAAATATTTATCAAAATTTTGAAGAAGTTCCCAGTTTACAAAAGAAAGGATGCTTCACCTCTCAACATATCCAAGAAAATAATATTATTTGTTGAAAGGGAGGTAGCCAGAGCTATGGTTGAAAGAAGAAAAACATTTATAGTTGGTATTTAATTTATTTGGGAAAATATACTTTTATTTTAACTAACTTTTTTTAAATATGACGCTATATTATTTTATTTGTTTTTTATGATTATTAGTAGAATTGTCAAAATGGGCCAATCTGACCTGTTGGGCTCGGCCCACCTTGACCTACCTAGTTGGTGGGTCGAGCTAACCCGTCCCACTCCTAAAGGAGTTCTAAAAATTGAGCTTGGCTCAGCCCACCATGGGTTGGTAGGTTAAACGGGCTAACCCACCAACCCACTTAAAGTTTAAAAAATAAAATTAAATACATATTTTTTTTATACGAAATACATTAAAAAAAAAAAAAGTAAAATTACATTACAAAATACTAAAAAACAATTTTCAAGTCTTAAATAAAATTACAATTTTTAAGTCCTAAACAACATTACAAAATATTCTATCAATGTCTAGATTTATTAAGTCTTAAACAATATTACACAATACTAAAAAATAATAGAAAAATAATTTGAATTCCTCAAGCTCTTGGCCATCAAGTCATCAATATTAAACCACATTAGAGTCTTGATTGGATGCATCTATGACTACTTCTTCTGATTCAATATTTATTTTATCTTCATCTACAATAAAAACAAATACAATGTTACATTAGCTATTCATCAATGACCTATGTAATAGAAAGAAAAATTAATAACAAAATAATAATAAGTTATAAAAATTATCCGATTCTACAAAATCATGCAACCAATTTTGGGTTAAAATGATTAATTCCACATTTTCAGGAAGAAGAGAAGTACAATACTTGGTTAGCACACGAGAACCAAGACTAAATGCAGACTCACTAGCAACCGTAGTGATTGGAATGCTTAAAACATCACAAGCCATCTTGAAAAGGTTTGGATAACAGTCCCGATGATCTCTTCAATAATTCAACACATCTAATTTATCAAAAAAACTTAGGATCAAGAATCCCTTCTTCTAAATATAGATCCAATTTAAACTTTCCATTCTCAATAGCATGTTGATTCAAATAATCAACATATTCCTTTAAGACATTATAATAAAAATGAAACAAAATAATCAATGATAAGTACTTTAAATAAACAAATGAAACAAAATAGTCATAACTGAAAATAAACAAAATAAATTACTTCAAATATATTAACTAATTTACATCAAATGCATCCATAACTTGTTCTATTGGAGGAGAAATTTGAGAAGTTGAAGCATTTGACTTATTTGAATTTGCCTTCACATATTTATCAAACAAATACATCTTTTTTCTTAAATCATCAATCTTTTCTTCACAAGTAGAAGGATTAATCTTTAAATAACAAAACTGAATAGCTTTAAACTTCAACCGTGAGTCAAAAATAGCTCCAATAGCAAGAATCTCATAATACTCTAGCTAATATTTGGAAAACTTGATAATCATTGCCAAAGCTATCTCACTAATCAATGGATCATCACTCTCTTTAGACTCACGCAACAAACATTCAATTTTTCAAACTTGCATAAAATAGCGATTAGATGTTGGATAAGTTGAAAAACAAGTCAATAATGACATAAAAGGGCTTCAAGAACTCACATTTTTTCAGTCCTTTTCCATTCTTTATTTGATGGACAATGAACATAGTTTCGGTTACAGATAGCTAAACAACTAAAAGCTCGTCGATATTTAATTGCACATATTTTATACTAGCTTTAATCTTTTTCAAAGCACCACCAGCCACCTGTAAGCCCTCCTGAACAATAAGATTCAACACATGAGCACTACACCTCACATAAAAGTACTTACCATTACAAATCAAACTATTTTGCAAATTAAATTGTTCTTTCATAATCCTTACCATCAACTCATTAGCACTAGCATTGTCCAAAGTAATAAAAAATACTTTCCTATCTATTCTCCAATCAAGCAAGATATCAATTTTTTTTTTTTTTTTGCCATTTCATGATGACCACCATGTGGAGGGTCCAATTTACAAAAGGCAATGATCTTACTATTCAATTTCCAAGCAATATCAACAAAATGAGCAGTCACACACATGTACCCTTCTTAAGTTATGGAAGTCTAACAATCAAATGTCAAACAAATTTTACTATTAACTCTACGCATTGCAAGTTTCACTTTTTCTTTTTCAACAAAAATTAATAGTCCAAAGGTTAGACACAGTTGTATTCCTACTTGGAATTTTGATTTGAGGATATAAATACATAAGCAATTCCCCAATCCACTTATACTCAACAAAGTTAAATGATAACCCATGTTCAAGTATAGCTCTTGAAAACAAATTGTCTACATGTTTTTGGTCTATTTCCCTAGACCTCAATCTCCCTGCATGATCAATTATCATCATTCCCACATCTCCATTTTTTTTTTAACTTATTACACCTTGGCAAATGATGCAACATAGATGAAGTCCCTACTTTACTACCACCAACAACATACTCTTGATTACATTGATTGCATTTAGCTTTTTCTTTACCATCTATTATACCAATTCTGGTAAAATTTTGCCAAACTTTAGATATAGTTATCCTAGCCTTTTTACTAGGTCTCTCATTATCATTAGATTCATTACCCTTTTGATTTTCTATCTCAACCTCTTCTTAAACAATAGGTGGTAAATTAAAACCATGTTCATTAATAATTTCAAATTCCATTTTGTAAATACAATTTAAATTTTAGATTAACAATTCAAAATCCCCAATTCACAGTTCAACTGTGCACAAAATCATCCAAAATAAAAAAAATCAATTCAAAACCAAATTGAACCAGAGACAAATTGAAATTGAAACAAAGACACAAATTGAAAGAAAATCAACCAACCTAAGAGAGGCGTCGAGAAGAGAGACCGAGGGTGACGGCGGAGCTGAGAGGTAAGGTTGTGACTCGTGACTACATTCACGACAAAGAGTGAAGGTCTCGCTCATCATGTTCCTTGCGTCCCATTCATGAGTGAGTGAAAGGAGAGGAGATGAAGCTTAAGTGGGCTAGCGAGCATCGCGGAGGGTGTCAGGGTGAGTAAGAACGGTGAAGGTCAAAGGGGAGTGAGTAAGAGAAGACGAAAACGATGGCACGTCCACGGGTGAGTGAGTGAGAACGCATGAGTGAGTAAGAGGAGAGGAGGTCGTGGCAAGCATGTCGGCAGTTACGGCGACGGGCAACAAAGTGAGTCAGTGAGAACGATGAAGAAGGGAAGGGTGAAGGGGAGTGGGTGAGAAGAGAAGAGGGCAACTGCATGTGTGAGTGAATCTGATGAGTTAGTGTGCTGAAGTAGTGAAGCGTAAACTTAGGGTTAGTAACAGGTGGACTAATGGGTCAGCCTGGCCCACCACAGGTCAGTCTGTGGTGGGTCGGGCTCAATTTCCAAACTCACCACAAAATGTAGTATTTTTTCAGCCTGGCCCGTCCTAAACCTATGGTGGGCTGGACCAACCTGCGAATTCCAACTCATTTTGACAACTCTAATTAATATAGAAGAGTAAAACAATTACTTTTAACAATTTAGTATATATAAAATTTCACATGAAAGGTGACGAATTTCAAATTCACCCATCCATCAATCTGTCAACGATCATAATTCATACAGGCCCACTACTAAAGCAACTTACCAACTGCTCTTTCGTACATTTCCGTGTGAAAAATTTCTTACCAAACAGCTTTACTTTAATTAAACCAATAAAAAAATTCTACAATCATATAGTAGAATTTTAATTTCTGTGTGATCAGCTTTATTTCACGTAGATTTCTTTTAACTAAATAAAAAATAGAGGCTATTTTTTTTTTCTGAATGTGTTGGGACAACCCCCAAACAAAAAGAAGAGGTTATTGATACAAGATATTTTAGAAATATATTATTTATCAATGAGTAAATTCACCTGAGATCCATTATATAGATCCTATTATTTATATCCGGAAACTAACAAATCTTACTCAACAATCATATAGTATAAGTTTGAAAAGACTATATAGAACTTGTCTTGCTAATTTGAATAAGGTTCATTCAAAAAAGGACGAAGGAATTGAAAACAACCTATAATTAATTAAAAATTAAATTAGTTGAAAACTCATAAATGATTTTAGTTGAGCGGAGACCTTTCAATTTCATACTGTATTTTTTAAGAAGTCATAGTCATGTATAACATCATTCAAAGAAATTTATTAAACACAGAAATTAACATGCGTATAATAAAGTGAATTTTGATATATGGCACCAAATAATAGCTTCGGGGTGACAAATACTAAACTTAAGGTAAATTATATTTTTGGTCTTTAATTTTTATTTAATTTATGATTTTTTTGGTCTTTAATTTTTTTTTAGACTGATGAAGGTTTCTCAACTTTTTTTTCATCTAAAGTTTTGATCCTTCCATTTATTTTACAAGTTTGAGTGATGACGTGCTATTACTTTTTATTATTATTTTAAAAAATTAATAATTTGTAGCAGCTTATAGCCGTCACAAACTGCAAATACCTGAAAAAAAAAATGTTCAACTCTGAATCAAAGCCTCAGCTCGGCACGAGCAAAATCCTTTATTCAAACCAACACAACAAAATTAAGCCAACGATAAAATCATCCAAATATCAATAATTTCAAATAACAAGGCATAATTGTGTTTCAATGGTAAAAAGCTAAAAGAAAACAAAATCATCTTCTTATCTACAATGTCAAACCAGATCTGGTTTTAAATCTATGATGCAAAACCAGATCTGGTTTCGGATCTGCGATCCCCCACCAACAACACCGCAACCATCGTCCTTGACCGTGCCATGAACTCGGCACCACTCTTCTGCCATGAACGCACCACCACAGACGTGTCACCACCACGAAGCCCCAAAGCAGCGAACTCCACGCGTCACGCACCTCGAAGCCTTCTTGGCGGAAGGCGCTAAGGGTTCCGACGTGCAACTGCAGTGGTCGACTTCGACGTCGAGCTCTACTCGAAGGCCATGCGTGGAGTGGACTGTGACTGACTAGGACCAACTAGTCTCGCGACGTAGCTGTTGACGGTGCCTTCCAAGCCTCTCGCCACCGACGCCGAGACCTTTAGCGTCGTTTCGTCGCAGTTGTTGGCGTCCTCCGCACCTCTCGTTGTCGTTGCTGTTGTGGAAGTGAGTCTAGTTCAAAACCAAAAAATGGTTGATGAGAAAGTGATGAATTGGGAGTATTGGTTCTAAAGGTTGATAAATTGGGGATTTTCTTCATGGGATTGATTAGAATTTGCAAATTTGGAGAAATTGTCTCACAAAAGAAATAGATGCGTTAGCGCTTACCTATTGAAGGAAAAAGTGCAGGATTGATTCCAATTTTTTTTTTTAGCAATTTATGACGGCTAAAAGTGTTAAAAAACAAATATATTAAAATAATAACAAATTTAACGTTTAAACTAAGTGGCAGGTTCAAATCCTTAGACGTAAAAAAAGTTAGAGAACCTTAACTAATTTTTAAAAAGTTTAGGAATTAAAATTATAAATTGAAAAAAATTTAAGGATAAAAACATTTTTTATCTTTCAACTGAATAAAGTGAAATTTCATACTTTATGAATTTCCATTTCCTTTAGTTTGAAGGTGAATCTTTTGTGAGACTAAAATTATTGTTCATTGTATTTTACTAATGAAGAATGTCTTTCATATTTAATCATTATTTTAAAATAAAATATTCTAAACATATTTTATTATTAATAATAATAATTTATTATTAATTACTATTACTATTATTTTCCTAAGTATAAAATTTTATTACTTATGAATTATTTAATTTTTTTAATACAAATCAGGTTATGCAAGTTAATCAGGGTTAATTCTTGACTTAGTGACTCATTAACTTAGTTGGTAACTATAATTGTACTTATCTTTTTTGTTGTCAAGCTTTTTTTTCACAACTATTGGGTTAAGTTGGCAACATATTATCAATTATAATTATCTTTGTATATTAAAAAAAGAAAAAAATATGGTTTGTTAAATTTAATAAATAAATAAAATATGTTCAAAAGAATTTATTTAATCATGGATCAATTAATTAACACAATGCAAAATACCTACAAACAAATATATAAACATAATAAATTAAGCTTCGATTAACATAAGTCAAATTTGAGCAGGGACAGTGAAAATAAACGTTGCAAGTAGCTAAAACTGAGCCAAATTAAATTGGCAAGTTATGTTAATATTACAACACACGACAACAAAAGATTGGGGATATCAAGATTTTATATTGGCTATAGTACAACTAAACCCCTTATCACTGGCACACATGGTAATAAGCAGAAATAAAATATTTTCTTTATCTTGGTTCCAACTTTGAGATAGTTACTTGATTGGTAGAATAGGACATCGATCTTTTGCCCAAAATCATTCTCAACTGAAACCCTTTCAACTAAGAAAATTGTCTCTGTTGGTTGTGGCCAAACACTTTTAACATTAATTCCTACTACTGATTTCATATTTGGTCTATCGTTAGGTTGATGTTGAACACATAAAAGACCAATATGAATGCATAGTAAGACTTCAGATACATTGTACGAGTCTCCCAAACAACTATTGACAAGTTCCATTGGGATGCACTTTAATTTCCACAACCTCCATGCTTACAATAGTTTAATAGAATTATTAGCAATCACTTCATTATTTTGAAACTAAAGTTAACTGGTTACTTACTGTCCAATAAAATTATAGCTATTGTTTGAGGAGGAAAAGCTTTTGTTTTAAGATTTGATTTGTGTGCAATTTTAAAATGATCATAAGATGTTTACTATGTACCTACAACTCTCCTTGTATTCCTTTCAATCTTATCAACTCTACACATTCGGACTAATCTAAAATCAGAAATTTTTGAATTCATGCATGTCATTATCCAGCAAAAAATATTAATTACTTTTAAATCTCTATATATGTATGATTCTCAGTCAAATATATTGATGGAGATAAAGAAGTCCTCCAGCAACTCCATTTATGATGTTGAATCGCTTGTGCCAATTTAGAATTTTGCTTTGAGAAGAATCTAAAAAATTAATATATTTAGGCTATCTTAATTGATGAATAAACATAGGAATGAACAAATTTTCAAATGATTTTGTGAAAACACTAACCAAAAAGAAAGTAGTCTAGGCTTTTGTTGGGCATGTGCTCATATATATGAGTAGTTTCTCTTGCTCTTCAATGCAGCAACCAAGGACCTTTAGAACAAAATATAACCTCATTCTTAAATTCTGTTAATCCTTGTTCAGATGTATACGAAAGCCTTTTGACTGCAATATCTCGTCCATCTGCGACTGCTAGTGAGCCTTAAGTGAAAATCATATTTACAAAGGAATTTTTAATGGAGAATATAAATGGTTTAAGTTATGTCCTCTTATCTTAACTATTACTAGAAGGGAACATGTTGCATACGTACTTTATATACAGGACCAAATTCACCTTGGCCAAGCTTGTTGTCACTTGAGAATTCACCAGTGGCACATGCTATTGTATCTTGTTTGCTCTCATTTGTTTTTACTTTGTTTCGATAATCTCTGTTTACTCTCACATAAAGAAGACTTATGAGAATATTTAGCAACGCATGTCACGATGAGTTTTGTGCTAGCTCTTAGAGGATCCTAAGCATAATGCATGAGTGCCTACGTAGGTGTGATTAATTCTCTTCATATGATTCTTGCTAATTGCAATGTCTTTCAACTTTCAACCCTCCACGCCCATACAACGAACCAGTAGCCACTTTACCCGGTTTTCATTAATCCACTTTCACACTACTTTGGATTATTCTATTGTTCTTTCAACGTTTTTCCTTATATGATTAACGTGTATGACTTAATTTCGCAAACAAAAGTCTTAACTCCTTTTTTTAATCTACTTATATGTTCAGTTTATTTTAAATCTAAGTCAGTTTTCTAAGAAGAATTGGTCAAAACTTTAGAATATAATAATTATTTAGTGCAACAATTCAAACGCGCATTGATTTTTAATATACATCAAATAAATTAACTGCTAGTGGTGGAGATACGATCAAAGACTAACATACAAATAAAGTTGATGCTTTTTGAAGTAGAAACTTCACCAATATTCAATTCAACTATCTAGCCAGATATCAGAATTCATACGTGTAAGTACGCAATGTATCCAAACAAATCATAACAAACTTATTATACTGAATATCTTATTAAAGTGAATAAATCCTTTATATTATTAGAGTATTTAAATTAAATCCCAATTTTATTGACCGGATTAGGTGGGAAATTTTGATATATTTAAAATTTCTAAATGATATGGAATCCTCATAATATATTCAACATTTGAACTGTAGTGTCGGAATATATATATCCTGAGACTAGTTCATGCAGTGTATAGCAAGCAACAATTACACGTAAGTCAACTGAAACAAATTAAAGGAGTAAACTGAAACACAAGTAGTGCATAGCAAGCAACAATTACACGAGTTCATACTGTGAACTTCAAATTATTATGCTGTAGTTTCGGTTAACCCTCTACAATTGTGAGGAGACACTAAGGTAGAATGGCCATTCTTGCTCTTCTCGTTCTTGTCAGCAAGCTAGTTTTTTCCTTTAAATTTTCAGCTGCAACAGATACCATTAATCAGTTTGAGTCACTCGAAGACAACACGACCTTGGTTTCGAAAGAAGGAACCTTTGAGTTGGGTTTCTTCACCCCAGGTAGCGGTGGAAACCGCTACCTAGGAATCTGGTACAAAAACATACCCACCAGAACCGTCGTTTGGGTTGCAAACCGCGACAATCCAATCAAAAACAACACCAGCAAGTTGAGCATAGACACAAAAGGCAACCTTGTACTTCTCAATAATGATGACGAAGACAACAACAAGATTATTTGGTCAACGAACACAACGACAACTACAACTACGACAAAAGCACTGCTTGTCGTAGCACAATTGTTAGACTCTGGCAACTTGGTTCTAAGAGAAGAGAAAGACAACAATCCTGAAAACTATTTCTGGCAAAGCTTTGATTATCCCTCAGACACGTTTCTACCAGGAATGAAATTAGGATGGAACTTGAAGAAAAGTCTCAATCGGGTCCTAACCGCGTGGAAAAACTGGGATGATCCTTCTCCAGGGGACTTAACAGAGTCCGTGCTTCGCACCAACAATCCCGAAGTTGTTATATGGAATGGCACAAAAGAGTACTACAGAGGTGGACCGTCATTGGATGGATCTATATTCAGCGGTAGTCCATCCATGACGTCCACCTCTGTAGCAAACTACTCGATCGTGTCCAACAACGACGAGTTTTACTTAACATACAGCGTGATGGATAAGTCGCTGAGTTTAAGGACTGTAATCAATCAAACAGAGTATCTCCGTCTTCCCATGATTTGGAACAAAGACAGGCTCGCGTGGACGGTGTACGCCAAGGTTCCGAGTGATTTCTGCGACAACTACAACACCTGTGGCGCGTTTGCTATTTGTGTCATTGGTGATTCTCCTTTGTGCAGCTGTTTAGATGGATTCAAGCCGAAATCGCCCCGGAATTGGACACAGTTGAACTGGAGTGAAGGGTGTGTGCACAACCAAACTTGGAGCTGCAGGAAAAAGGGCAGAGATGGGTTTAAAAAATTCAGTCACGTGAAGGCACCAGACACTAGAAAATCGTGGGTTAATGCAAGTATGACACTTGATGAGTGTGAGAAGAAATGTTGGGAAAATTGTTCGTGTATGGCTTATGCAAATTCAGACATAAAGGGAGGAGGTAGTGGCTGTGCCATTTGGTTTGGTGATCTGTTAGATATAAGACTGATGCCAAATGCTGGACAAGATCTGTATATTCGATTGCCAGTGTCTCAAACAGGTACGAGCTTCGATTTTGATTTTCAGTTTTTTTAAAGAAATTATGAGATTTATTATAAAGGCTTAAGTAAATAAGTTGATTTTAACTTTAAAAAAATACTCAGTTTCATTTTATTTTGCGATTTTGATTTTCAATTTCTAATTCACAATTTTGTTTCACCGTCAAATTTCACGTTAGGATTTTTTTATTTTAAAAAAAATTATCTATTTTTTATACAAGTCACAATTTTTTTTTAATTTAAAATTGAGTCGATTATTATAATTTTTTATTTTATAATTAATTTAAAATTAGGTAATTAAATTTAATTAAGTGAATTTTTTTATGAGTAAATAAATAGGTAATTTTTTTTCTTTTTCAAAAAAAAATTATCTAATTTTTTATAATCATAAAATTATTTTTTTAATTTAAAAGTGACTCGATTTTTTTGTGATTAATAAAAAAATTAGATAATTAAATTTAATTAGTTAATTTTGTGATTAATAAAAAAATAGGTAAATTTTAAAATTTTAAAAAAATCAACGTTAAATTTGATGGTCAACAACTGAATCAAAATTGTAAGATTTTAAAAGTAACGAGACTAAAATTATGAATTAAAAATTAGGGACCAAAATCACTTATTTATGAAATTAATAAGGGACAAAAAGTATAATTAAGCCTTTTATCTTCTTGTTCTCATGACCAATAAGTGTTTATATAAAAAATTTCATCCGAACACAACTAAACTCAATGATAGAAAGGTTAAAATATGTGTAATTCTACACAATACTAAATTTACTTATATTGATTATTTGTTTCTTTTTCCTTCTCAAGCTCAAGAAAATCAAGATGACAAAGATAATTCAAAGAATAAGGTGGTTGTGATTGCAAGCACTGTTTCCTCTGTTATTGGGATGCTATTAGTTTTCATATTTGTTTATTGGTGCAACAAAACAAAAATCAAAGGTAAGCCTTCGCCTAACCCGCATTATCTTTAACATAATTAATTCGTAGTATTTCAATGGAAAAGTTGATGCACATTTGGCATTATTGCAACATAAAGATCACAACACCATAATTGTGTCCATTCATTTCGAAATCAAAGGAATTGTAGTCCCCATTTGTAATACTTAGGAAAATATTACCTTGTTGAGAATAAAATACATATAATAAATTAAATTTCAAACAAATACAGACTCAAAGGAAAGTTTGTTAGCACATGTACTTGGAATATAATTTTGCTCATTCACATTGTTTGCATGAAAATAGAGATCTTTACCAGGATCAAAGGAAAGAACAATGAAAACCGACAAGAAGACTTTGAGCTACCTTTGTTTGACTTTGTTTCAATAGCACATGTCACAAATCACTTCTCAAATCATAATATGCTCGGGAGAGGTGGTTTTGGGCTTGTGTACAAGGTAATTAAGTAAGCAATGCTGTTACTTGTAATTAAGAAATGACCAAGCTTGAAAATTGTTATACACTCACTACATTTAACTTTCTTTACCACACATGTGGTGTATGTAGGGAACACTACCAGATGGACAAGAGATCGCTGTAAAAAGGCTTTCACAAACATCTGGACAAGGAATAAAAGAATTTAAGAATGAGGTTATGTTATGTGCTGAACTTCAACATCGAAATCTTGTTAAAGTTCTTGGATGTTGCATTCAAAAAGATGAGAAATTGCTTATATATGAATATATGGCCAACAAAAGCTTGGACTTCTTTCTTTTTGGTTAGTGTCTCTCTAAATCTAGTTGTTGATTGAATGTAGGATTTTGTTTTGTTTTGTTTTATAGTTCTTGCAAGATTAAAAGATAACCATGAAAATTGATAGATTCTGGTCGAAGAAAACTTCTTGATTGGCCTAAGCGTTTTTCTATTATAATTGGAATTGCTCGAGGACTGCTTTATCTTCATCAGGACTCAAGACTAAGGATCATACACAGAGATCTTAAGGCAAGTAATGTTTTATTAGATAATGAAATGAATCCAAAAATTTCAGATTTTGGCTTGGCTCGAATGTGTGGAGGTGACCAAATTGAAGGCAAAACGAGAAGAGTAGTTGGTACATAGTAAGTATCTTTATTCATGCTAAAATCTTATTATAAAATTAATCAAACATCAACTTAACTTTTTTGGGATTTCTTGTAGTGGTTATATGGCACCTGAATATGCTTTTGATGGAATATTTTCCATTAAATCAGACGTGTTTAGCTTCGGTGTATTATTGCTAGAGATAGTAAGTGGCAAGAAAAATAGCAGCATGTTCTATCCAAATGACAACAATAATCTTATTGGGCATGTAAGTGATATAATTAACTTCAATTTCTTTTCATATAATGGAACGATAGATAACCATTGTTTCAAAATGTTTAGGCATGGAGGTTGTGGAAAGAAGAAAAGTCAAAGCAATTCATTGATGCTAGTTTGCAGAACTCGTGCATTCTTTTTGAAGCTTTTCGTTGCGTTCATATTGGTCTTTTATGCGTGCAACATCATCCTAATGATAGGCCAAACATGGCATCTGTGGTCATGTTGTTGAGCAACGAAAATGCATTGCCTCTACCAAATCAACCTAGCTACTTAATCAAAGACATATCAACTGAAACAAAATCTTCTTCTAATACATCATTTTCTGTTAATGATGTGACTATCTCAATATTGAGTGACAGATAGACAAAATTGCTTTATTTCTTACCTACATCATTTCTAAAACATACTACATTAGTTCCAAGATCAAGTTAGAATCGATGTAGAATGTCTCCATTTTGTTTTTAAAAATGATTTTCAGTACATCAGTTATATTTAGAATCAATGTAAAAGTCTTTTTTAAACAAATATATATTTATTGCAGTTTTCTTTTTATTAGTACGCATACTCAATTTAAAAAGAAAAACAAAAAAGTATCTACAAAAGGTAATATTAAGAAAGTGCAAGTATCAATATATAATATAAATCTTAACATATAAAGTCATCCGTCATCACGTCAGTTTACTGGTTTTTGACACATCAGCTTATTTGGTTATATGTCATTTTTCACTGTCAATCTCATACTTTCACTGAATATCTAAACATTCACTCATCATCCTAAAACACACACTAAAAAATTTATGTTCACACTATCATTCTTTAAGCTAATGAATGTTTTTAATATATTACTAAACTATTAAATTGACATTAAAATTTATTCATACGTTTTGAATTTCTATTTTCTTGATTTTTCATATTATTTTTTGGTAATTCATAAAAGCTTTTACATAATTAAGAATGACATATTTAAGAGTAAAGTGTAATTAACATTCTATTTGTTAGTTAGAATGATTAATATCTTTGAGAAACATTTTACAAAATCTCTTTGTTAATAATGAAATAAAATAGAACATAGTTAATATTTTATTATTTGTAGCAAGTATGGTAAAAAAAAAATAACGGGGCAGAGAAATGAAAAGCCATACGCCGCTACATCAGTTTATTGATTTTTAACACATAACTTAATTGGATGTGTTATTTCACTATTCAATTTCATACTTCCACTTAATCTCCAAACATTCAATCATCACTTTAAAACACACCCTAAAAATTTATGTTCCAGTTGTCATTCTCTAATCTAATGAATATCTTTAATCAGTTACTAAACTATTAAATTGACATTAAAATTTGTTCATACATTTTGGATTTCTACTTTCTTGATTTGTCATACTAGTGAAATGCATTTTTTGGTAGTTTATGAAAGCTTCCCACATAATTAACAATGACATATTCAAAAGTAAAATATAGTTAACATTCTACTTGTTAGCTAGAAGGATTAATATCTTTGAGAAACTTTTTACAAGATCTCTTTCTTGATAATGAAATAAAATAGAACAAGGTTAGAATTTTATTATTTATAGCAAGTATGGTAAGAAGAATAACGAGACAAGAAAAGCATAGTAACTATATTTTTATGAATCATGTACTAGCATGCGATTTTAATTGATTTTAATATTCTTGATATTTGAATTTATGGCCTCTTTATCAATAATTTTTTTATTTTGGGGTTTCAAGTGAGTTTAATATTTTTTATTTTAATTTATGATTTTTAAAGCATAAACACTAGACCCTAAACACTAAATACTAAAACATTGAGCCCTAAAACTATAAATCTTAAAATCATAAACCCTAAAACTCTACACATTAAATACAAATGTAGGTTTTATTTATGAAACCTTAAATCCTTGAGGGTTTCATGGTTTAAGATAGGTTTTCATAAATTAAAGCTTAAGGAATGAGGGTGGTGTAAATGAAACCTTAAGGATTTAGGATTTTGTAAATGAAGCCATTAGGATTTAGGGTATCGTAAATGAAAACCTAAGGATTTAAGGTTTCATAAATGAAAAACTAAGTATTTAAAGTTTTGTAAATGAAAACTAAATTATTTATAATTATGTGAATGAAACCTAAGGATTTAGGTTTCCGTAGATGAAACCCTAAGGACTTAATGTTTTGTAGATGAAATCATATGAATTTAGGCTTTCATGAATGAAACCTTACGAACTTAGGGTTTCATGCATGCAACCCCAAAGATTTAGGATTTTATGGATAAAACCCTAAGGATTTACGATTTCGTGGATAAAACCCTAAGAATTTAGGGTTTAGGGTTTTGTGGATAAAATCCTAAGGATTTAGTGGATTAAAGCCTAAGAAGTTGGGGTTTCGTGCCTAAATTCCAAAGGATTTAGGGTTACATGAATGCAACCTTAAGGATTTAAGGTTTCATGGATGCAATAATAATGATTTAGGGTTTCGTGGATAAAACCATAAGGAATTAAGGTTTAGGATTTCATGAATGAAACCCTAAAGATTTAGGATTTAGTGGATTAAATCCTAAGAGTTTAGGATTTCATGCATAAAATCCAAAGGATATAGGGTTTCATGAATGCAACCTTAAGGATTTAAGGTTTCATTGATGCAACACTAAGGATTTAAGATTTCGTGGATAAAATCCTAAGGATGTAGGGTTTCATAGATGCATCTCTAAGGATTTAGTGTTTCGTAAATACAACCCTAAAGATTTTGGATTTCTTGGATTCAATCCTAAGAATTTATGATTTCGGGGATAAAATCTTAAGAATTTAGTGTTTCAAGTTTCGTGGATGAAACCTTAAGGATATCAAATTTAATGGATGAAGGTCTAAGGATTTAGGGTTTTGTGCAAAAAGCCTAAGGATTTAAGGTTTCGTTAATGAAACCTTTAGGATTTAGGGTTTCGTGGATGAAGGCTTTAGGATTTAGGGTTTCATTGATGTAACCCTAAAGATTTAGGATTTTGTGGGTGCAACCCTAAGTATTTAGGGTTTATGGATGCAACCTTAAGGATTTGGGGTTCGTGGATTTAACCTTAAGGATTTAAAATTTTGTGAATAAAACCGTAAGGATGTGCGCTGAATTGCTATAAGCTAGATATTGACACTTCTCCCTGAAGGAATGATCCCTTATGCAAAACCCAATTCCTGTTGGTTGCATGATTTATGTTACTACTAAGTATATTTTTTTCTACTTTAAGGATTTTGAAATATTATTTTGCATTCAATTTTTTGAGTAACATTAGCAAGGTTCATAAAATATACATATTTCAAAACATCTATCAAACATGACTACAAAACTTATTAGAAAATCTACAAATTAATAAATAAGTTAATATATATATATATAGGAACTAGGAAGTAAAGTAAAATTGTCTATCTATCACTCAACATTGAGATAGTTACATAATTTACAGAAAATGGTGTAAAGTTCTCAGAAGAAGATTCTCTTCTACATGAGATGTCATTGATTAGGTACCAAGGATCCTTTGGTAGAGGCAATGCATTCTCGTTGCTCAACAACATGACTACACTTGCCATGTTTGGCTGATCATTAGGAAGATGTTGCACACATAAAAGACCAATATGAATGCAACACAAGGCTTCATGTAGAATGCATGAGTCCATCAAAATAGAGTCAATGAATTGCATTTGATTTCCCTCTTTCCATAACCTCCATGCCTAAAACATTTTGAAACAATGGTTATCTATTGCTCCATCAAATGAAAATTAAGAATATGAAATTATGTTACTCACATGCCCAATAAGATTGTAGTCGTTTGGATAGAAGAGCCTATTCTTCTTGCCACTTACTATCTCCAGCAATAATACACCAATGCTAAACACATCTGATTTGATGGAATATTTTCCATCAAAAGCATATTCGGGAGTCATATAACCACTAAAATAAATCCCAAAAGAGTTAATTAGATGTTTGATTAATGTTTAATAATTAGGAATTTAGCATGAATAAATATACTTACTATGTACCAACTATTCTACTTGCATTCCCTTCAATTTGATCACCTCCACACATTCGAGCCAAGTCAAAATCAGAAATTTTTGGGTTCATTTCAGTATCTAATAAAACATTACTTGCCTTAAGATCTATGTGTATGATCCTTAGTCTTGAGTCTTGATGAAGATAAAGTAGTCCTCGAGCAATTCCATTTATAATGCAGAAACGCTTAGGCCATTCAAGTAGTTTGCTTCGATTAGAATCTGTCAAATTTCATGTTATCTTCTTTTAATCTTGCAAGAACTATATATAAGAACAAAATAAAATCCTATATCCAATTAACAATTATTTTTTGTCAAGATACTAACCAAAGAGAAAGAAGTCTAAGCTTTTATTTACCATATATTCATATATAAGCAATTTTTCATCTTCTTGAATGGAATATCCTAGAACCTTAACAAGATTTCAATGTTGAAGTTGAGCACATAACATAACCTCATTCTTAAATTCTTTTAATCCTTATCTTGATGTTTGTGAAAGCCTCTTAACAGCGATCTCTTGTCCATCTGATAGTGGTCCCTAGACACACCAATTAAATTGTGGGGCGAAGAAAGTTAAATGTAGTGTCAAGCTTTGCCATTTCTTAATTATTTATCAATGAGTAAATTGCTCACTTACTTTGTATACAGGTCCAAAACCCCCTTCACCAAGATTATTGTGATTTGAGAATTGATTTGTGGCATGTGCTATTAAGGCAAGGTCAAACAAAGGTAGTTCAAAGTCTTTGTGCTGGCCTTCATTGTTCTTTGCTTTCATCCTGCTGAATATCTCTGTTTAGATGCAAACAATGTGAATGAACAAAAATATATTCCAATCTATGTTAATAAAGATGCCTTTTAGGCTGTATTGAATTTATCTATTAAGTATTTTGTCATTAGAGAAATATTAGAAACATACTTTCTGACATACTATTTTTTTAACATATTCATTCTCATTGGTTGAGATCTATTCGAAATCACTAATTTTATTCGACATTTTATTTGAAAGCCTTTTGTTTGAAAGTATATATGTTAGTCCTTTTGGCTGGGAAAATGGTCATATTTCCATATAACAGTATAAATTTGGACTACAGCCACACTTTCCTTTGATTTCAAAATGAATGGACACTATAAGGGGTGACAAAATGGATGGAATGAATAAATCCTAATTCAAGATCATATTTGATCGATCAAAACAATTCATTAATTAATTTTGATTCATTAAATTTTTATTTGAAAAAATCGATTCAATCTGATCCATTCATTAACACTTTTTCATGGATGGATATCTAATTCATCTATAAAAAATAATAATTTTTTTAACCAAAAAATAATAATTTTTAATTTTTAATTTTTTAAAATATTTTATTTCTTCTTCTCTCCCAATAATATTGAGATTTATTATCATTTTGTGAGAAAGAAGTTGTCCAAGATAATGTTTAACCTACGTATCTATTAAAATTTCATTAGGTAAGGATTGTTTCTACTCAAGAGCACACTCAACAGCAACTACAACTTAGTGGCATTGTTTATTTTGTAGTTTAATTATGATTACCAGCCTTTTATTTTGTCCAATGAGAGGTTTCATATTATCCATTTAAGGTCTCATTGTAACAAGTGTATGTAACATTGTTTCATATTAGCTTTTCCATTGAAATACCTTGAAAAGAGTAAAAGGATGATGTATAGGTAGTGTAAAATAATTTTACACTAAGTCAATCATAATATTTTATTTATAATAATTGAATTAATTTATATAAAATTATTTCAAAGTAATTCAAATAAGGAATTATGATTAACCTATATAAAACTATTTTACAACCACCAATAACTCCTGTGAAAATTATCATGAAAAGACGATGCTGAGTTATGCAAAGGCTTACCTTCAATTTTTGTCTTGCTGCTCCAATAAATGAATACGAAAATTAATACCATCGCAATGGCAGAGGAAATGGTGCTTGCAATCACAACCACTTTTTTCTTTGAATTGTATTTTTCATCTTGATTTTGTTGGGCTTGACAGAGAAAAATAAATAAATAATCAAAATAAAGATTTAATTATGGTATTGAGCAGAATTAAACATATTTTACCTTTGTCTATTATAAGAACATATTGGCTTAAATGTTTTTACACCTTTAAATATATAAAATATATGTTTTAGTCATTATATAGATGTTATTTTTAATTTTAATTCCTCTGTAAAAAAAATTATTGTAAAACAAAGATATATAAATTTTATCGTTAAAGTCAAATTGTGATAGCCAAAATAAGTATAAATTATAAAATTTATATATATATTATTTTGATAATTTTAAAAATAGACTAAAAATAATATTTATAATATTTGGAATACTAGAAAAACAAATTTTAATTTTGAGGTGATTTTGAAGGACTAAGATAACATTTACCTGTTGTTTGAGACACTGCCAATCGAATATACAGATCTTGTCCAGCATCTGGAATGAGTCTGATATCTAACAAATCACCGAACCAAATTGCACAGCCACTACCTTCTCCCCTCATATCTGAATTTGCATAAGCCATACACGAACAATTTTCCCAACATTTCTTCTCACACTCATCAAGTGTCATACTTGCATTAACCCACGATCTTTCAGTGTCTGGTGCCTTCAAGTTACTAAATTTATAAAATCCATCCCTACCCTCTTCCCTGCATCTCCAAGTTCGGTTGTGCACGCACCCTTCACTCCAGTTCATCTGGGTCCAATTTCTGGGCGATTTCGCCTTGAATCCATCCAAACAACTGCACACCGGCGTTTCGCTGATGTCACAAATCCCAAACGCGCCGCAGTTATTGTAGCGGTCGCAAAAATCGGTTGGCAGCTCCGAAGCCTCCACGTTTGACTGTCCGTGTTCCATGTGAAGCGCTGCTGAGCATATCTTGATTGATTCATCACAATTCTTGAAAACAGGGACTTATCTTTCATGCTATACGTAACATAAAACTCTTCCGTGTTTGATTCCACCGTGTAATGAATCGTTGAGACAGATGACTCGGTCGTTGAGACGGATGACGTGAAGGGGCTGCCGACGAATTTAGTTCCAATCCATGGGCCGCTTCTGTAGTACTGCGTTGTGCCCTTCCACATAACATCTTCTGGATTGTTGTTGTGTATGATATTCGATGTGAAGTCCCCTGGTGAAGGGTCATCCCAGTTTTTCCATGCGGTTAGGACCCTGTTGAGGCCTTTTTTCAAGTCCCACCTCATTTTCATTCCCGGTAGAAACGTGTCTGAGGGATAGTCAAAGCTTTGCCACAAGTAGTTTTCAGGATTTGTGTCTTTTTCATCTCTTAGGACCAAGTTGCCTGTGTCTAAGAGCTGTGCCACCACAACGACCCCTTTTGCTGTTGTTGTGTTTGTTGACCAAATAATTGTGTTGTTCCGGTTGAGAAGTACAAGGTTGTGGTTAACTGATGTGTCTATGCTCAACTTGCTGGTGTTGTTTTTGATTGGATTGTCGCGGTTCGCAACCCAAACGACGGTTCTGGTGGGTACGGTTTTGTACCAGATTCCCAGGTAACGATTTTCACCGCTACCTGGGGTGAAGAAACCCAACTCAAAGGTTCCATCTTTTGAAACCAAGGTCGTGTTGTTATCTTCAAGTGATTCAAACCGGGTAATGGTGTCTGTTGCAGCTGAAAATTTAGAGAGGAAACATAACAGCTTGCTGTAAAGGAGTATAGTAAGCATCGCCATTCCACGGAGAGTTAACTACAAGAGTTAGAAGTTTTTCCCACATTTAAAATATTGGAGGAATCTATCAGACAATGCATGAATAAAAAATTTAGTTTAGGTACGTAGATTGCTTGCTTCTAAGTTAAGTTCCACTTCTAATTCTCTCATCTTGATAGTTGAATTGGTAGTTTCTAACAATAATCAATTTTGTGTCATTTTTTTAACTTAATAGTCTTATATCCAGTTGCAGTTAATTTATTTATTGTATATTAATAATTAGTGTGCCTTTGAATTCTTGCACAACATAATTATACTTAAAAGTTTTGTTCAAATTCAGTTTAGAATTTTGACTAGTTAAAATAAAATGAACATTAAATCCAGGAAACTTTTGTTTAGGAAATTGACTCTGAGAATAGTCTAGTCTAGGAATATAAACAAATCACACTAGATTAATAGAAAGTACGACTATAGCATTGCTTTAATTTTAAATGAAACTATCTCTAATTTTTATTATGACATTTTTCATTTGATTTTTCTTTTTTCTGAATAATACTTTAGATGATTGTGCCCCATATTTCTGTTTTGCATATTAATAATTAACCTCTGCAAGCGACCTTTCTTGTTAAGGTATAATTCGTCGTCCGTCCGATATCATATTAAGTTGATCTAACAGCGAAGCGAAAGGAAAATGGAATGACAGAAATCAACAGATCTTTCAATAATATTTTGTTTTACTGTTAAAAAAAAACAAACAAATGTTGCCATCAAGAGCCTTTTCTCTTGTGAAGAATTTAAGTTACGTACCCACTTACCCGCATAGTATGTGGATTTATATTGGGTTTTAGTGACTCTTTCTTTTACCTTTGTTAAATGATTTTTTTTTTTAAATGCAGTCTTGGTATTTCTCAAGATGGACAAAAGACATCTCAATTATGTTGGCACCCCTTGAGCTGCCCTATCTTTAAGACCAAGTTGTATATTATTAAATAAGCAAAAAGAATACAAAGAAATGGGCGGACCAAACCAAACCCAAAGAATCATCAGTAAAAACAAAAGTTAGGCAACTAACAACAATTACGGACAAAGCTAATAGAAATAAACTAGGTAAGCTAGACCACCACATAAACTTTACACGCTTATTTACACCAAAATTAGATAGACTATCTACACATTGATTACCTTCCCTAAAAATGTGTGAAGAGATTATATGCATATTGTTAGAGAAAGAGAAAGAACGGTTCCAGCAAGCCCTGAGTTGCCAAGGAATAACCATTGGATGAGTAAAAGCCTTGATAGCCAACTGAGAGTCACATTCAATCCAGAGTCTCGGCCAACCAAGTTTAATTGTCTACTCAATCGCACAAAGAATTGCAAAGATTTCAGCCTAGAGAGAAGTTTAGATGCCAATATAAACAAAAAAACTTCCTTGGAAGAGGCCAAAATGATCCCGAAATATTCCACCAATAGCAGCATGACCAGGATGACCACAAGCTGCGCCATCCATGTTACATTTGATGAATCCAGGAAGCGGAGGATGCCAATCAACTTGGATGATTTGAGGCGAAGTAAGAGGGTGGAGCGGAACCCCAAAATGATGAAGATGAGAGAGATCTTCCAAGGGATTGAAAACGCAAGCTCGAGTGACACGACCCGAGAAGGCAGCCGAGGATGCAATCAAGGCCTTAACATGATGAAGACGGAGTCTGGAGTTACGGAATCTGAGACTATTGCGAGCTTGCCAAATCATCCAAAAGGTGTGAATAATCGTAGATTATAGCAGATCATAAACTTGGCATTTACAATGCTTAAGAGATTGCAAAATAGATAGGTAACTTGAAGAGTTAATCTAAATTTGAAAGGAGGATTGCAGCCAATTCCATAACAAAAGAGCAAAGTCACAATGCAGGAAAATATGTTCCGAAGATTTCGCAACTACACCACAAAAACTGCACATAGATACAATAACACAACCTCAATTCCACAAAACGTCATCCGAGGGAATTTTATTATGTAACAAACGCCACAACACAAAACTCTTGGAAGAGAGGACGGTCTTAGTCCAAATCTGCTTGGTCCAAGACAAATGAGGAGCTGTCGGAATGAGGAAATTGAAGGCCTCTTTAAACGAGAGGGTTCCAGTCTGAGAAGGCTTCCAAACAACTTGGTCAAGGTCAGGGTCCATGACACAGGAAGGGGGAGTAGAGGCCAGAACAAGTGATAGCTGCAGCATGTGAAGGAGAAGTGCCAAGGGGAGATGCCAAGAGTTATTTAGCACAAACTTATCAAGCGTAGCCATCAAATGAATGCTAGAGCTACGGGGAATATCTAAAATATCCACCAAAGAGGAATCTGAGTACCAATTATCCATCCAGAAATTAATCCGACTACCATTATTAATAATCCATCTTGCATGCATAGCACAAGTATTCCAATGATACCTCATTGAAGACCAAATGGAGGAGAGCTTATAGGTGGTAATGACATGCCCATTTCTCATGAAGCGAGATCTCATCAAGACAACCTATTGAGAGTCCAACTAGCGGAGGTGCCAACAAAGTTTCAGAACTGTAGCTTGATTAAGTTTCAAGAGAGATTTAACACCCAATCCCCCCTCTAAAATAAGTTTGCAGACAGTGTGTCACGTTACCGTAGATAGCTTACGAACATCAATGTTCCCAGACCAAAGAAAATTACGCATCCAAGATTCCACTTGTTTAAGAAGGTTAGCAAGCTAGACATATATCTGAAAGTTATAAAGAACCATGCCCAAAATTACCGAGTTTAGAAGTTGAACACGACCCATAAAAGATAGTAAATTACCTTTCCAAGAGGAGAGTTTAGATTTGATGCGGTCAGCAATGGGATGGAGATGTCTAGAACGAGGCTTACCCACAAAGATTGACACTCCCAGATAAGTAAATGGGAGGAATCCAGATTCAAAACCCAGCACATTCTTAATTGCTACATGCCGAGAGGGGGATAAAGCACTAGTATAATAACAACATTTTGCCGGATTGGTCCATTGACCCGAGGCTTCTCCATAGAACTTGAATAACAAATGAAGATTTGAAAGACCTTGAGGGGCAGCATCACAAAAAATCATAACATCATCTACATAAAAAACATGAGAAGGAAGAGATGAAAAAAATATTATTTATTTTAAGGATTAAATTCAATCTATTCTCTTTCATGTGTTTTCTTAGATTTCAATTCTGGTTAAAGTTGAATAGGAATTCTACAATAACATAAAAAAAAAAAAAATAGTAGAAATCTACTTGATCACACTTTTCTAATCATAAAACATTACCATGAATGCATTAATCTTAATTTTGGTACATACACTAACATTATTTCCGGAAATAAAAGATTGATTTAGTAGTTGGAGAAAAAGTGAAGGAAAAAAGGAGAGAGAATTTGAATATTTATCACTAACATTTCTAATCAAACAACCAAACTAATATTTATGGATAAAAAAAAAACACAAACCTTATTTTGTCATTCTATTTTATTAAATTGGAATATTGGGTACATCATTTTAAGCGGAACAATTGTGGATACAAACACATTTGTGTGGACTTTTGTCAATGCAAGATCCAGACCCACCATATTGTTGAAGACAATTACTTTGACACGAGCTGAGGTTGCAATTATTTGGATCCAATATTGTCGAACATTGGTACTCTATCATTGTCTCACTTGTCCTTGAAATAACTACATAAATTTCAAAGCTACATTAGGAAAGACTGATTCTCAACAAAATCATTTTTCAGTTTAGTTTGGGATGTAAAAAACTATTGAAATAAATTAACCAATTAAGTTGAATTATGTGGAATAAAACCATTTTACTAAAATCATATTCACTCAATTCGATCACACAGATTCACTTAGGAGTTGACCTCTCTCAATAGATAGTCTTCCATAAACACGGATATAGAGATCGAATCCGATCACATTGGAAAATTACTTAACTCATTGCATCAATACCACATAAAAAAAATCCCTAATTGAGATAGATAACAAGAAAATTAAAGGAGAGAAATTAGTAAACCTGTAAAGATAAAGACAAGAGTGAAAATTATTGGAAAAGAAATCTTAGCCATCTTCGAAACAATATTGTCAATATTCAATAACAATAAGATTAACCTGGTTGTTGGTAGTGTATCATAGTTGAAAGTGAAGCCTAAGGGTATATATATACCATTTCAATAATAAGTTTCCTTATTAATTTGGAAATATATATGCAAAGAGAATCCCAATATGAAAATTCTTTATGTAGTGGGGAAATGTTTTATTCTAGTGTCAATTTTCTATAAATTTTTATTTTAAACAATTGGATTGATGCTTCCATGAGTGACAAACATTGTGAATCTGGTAGATTTTGTTTTCTTGTTTTGGTAGAATTTTTTAATGTTTACCTTGAGTTGGTAAAAAAATTTTAATGATTTCCTTCATTTGGTGGATTTTTTTAATATCTTTTCCATAAATTTTTTTTTTAGCTTAAATAAGTTTTAAATCCCTAAAAAATATTCATTTTTTAGTTTGAGTTCTTGAAATATTTTTGCATTGTTATCGAGTCCAAAAAAAATTTAATTTTTCTTTAAATCTCTACTGATGATGTGACATCATCTCATATAATCACAACCCTCCATTTATATGAATTTTAAGAGATTTTTATAAAAGTCAATGATTTATCATTTAGTAGGGTTGTGATTATTTGATAATGTAAAATTATGTTACATTGTCAGTGCACTATCCTTATTTTCTTAAAAAAATTCAAGTATTACTTTTTATGTAAATATTTCTAATATTGTATTTTTTTAAAACAATTCAATAAAGGAAAATATATTGAGAAAAAAGGATAATACAATGACAATGTAACATAGTTTTAAACTATTAGACAATCAAAACCCTCCTTTTTATAATAAGTAAAAATTTGATTTTTATAAAATTATTTTAAAAATCATGTAAATGAAATATTGTAATTGTGTGTCTATAAGACTGTGTTATACGTCAATTTACTACTATTTTTCATCAATATATTTACTAAAGCAAAAAAACGGTTTGTCTTAATAACGTTAAAGAATCTCATCGCATGTGACCTCACATAATTGGAAAAACTACATCTTAAATTGATTCTATTTATTTAATTTTTTTTATACACAAAATTTTGAATAATTATATGTTTTTTAAATTATGTCTATTTTTTATATTTTTTTTTCAGTAATTATATTTATTTAGTTTAGATTTGTTTTTAATTTAATTACCGTTTTTACCATTTTAATTTACATTTTTTCCTTTTTTTCTTTAGTCCATATGTAGTTGAAGATACAAATATGAGAGAAGTTTCTTTATCTAGTTGAACTAGGCCTTTGAGTGAATAACTCCTTTTTGATATTGTACACTTTAGATAATTAGTTACCCCGTCTTATAACTTAGTTGCATGAGCTTTTGTACTATATATGTCAAATTTATTTTGCAAAAAGATTCATCCTTTCTTTTTCCTTCATTTTCTATTGTACGTTAAATTTATGATGAAATTCGTGTACAATAAAAAAATTTTAGCCAAACATTTCCATAGTTGTTGTAATTAATAGAAGCTTATCACTTCTACAAACACAACAATAATACAAGTTTTCTTTCTTCAAGTTTTTTCTTTACATTGCTTACCAAAAAAGAAAAAAAAATATTTTTCTTTACATTTTATCTCTGCCTTTTGGTATCAAAGTTTTTTAATCTATAGCAATAGCAATCGCTTCAGAAAACCTTCATTCTCCCCCACCTATAATGTTAAACTAATCTGGCAACATTTAAAAAAAAAAAATGTTTCAATAAGTTAACAGCATTTTTAAAATATTATAAAATCAATTTTATAAATGTTACAATAACGTTTTCAAAATGTTACAAAGACATTCTTATAAATGTTACAATATCTTCTCTTTTTTTTTTGGTGCAAAAATGTTACAATATCTTGATAACATTTTTAAAATGTTATAAAATGCTAGATTAAACGTAAGCTTTACCCAACGCTTGTTAAATGTTGCAAAAGTATATTAGCAACATTTATTCAGTTGTTGAAAACACTTTTGTTGTAGTGTTAATATGTCATAATACTTTCAACATATTGCTTCCCCCAATATTAGTCTAATACCCTATTTTTCCTTGTAGCTATACCATTTTGTTGTGGAGAATTGTTGTTTGATGAATGAATTATACTAGTAGACTCAAAAGACCATAAATTATTATTAGTAATAGTACTCACTGGGAGAAAAGTTATTACTTGCGGTAACTATTTTGTAGTAATAATTAAATTGTTGGTAAAAATCAATAATTGATAACATAATTTTTATTGTTGGTAGAATAAGTATATTTATTCCAACGATAAATTTATTGTTACGAAAAATATTTTTTTATGCTAACAACATTGATTGTCGTTATTAAAAATAATAATTAATGACGAAAATATTCAATTATAGTTATAAAAAATACTAAATATTTACAACATTCATTGTCGTAGTTAAAAAGTATTTTTTTATTACTAACATATTTGTTGTTGTTTTGAAAAGAATACTAATGACAACAAAATTAAAATATTTTTCACAAATTTATTTTTGAAATTCAAATTCATTGATATCTATAATTTATTTGATTATTTGTTATTAACAGTAATTTATTAGACTATTTATTTAATTATTTTACGTTTTAATGATATACCATATATTAAAATAAAAATATACTTAAAGTTAATAATAAAAAAAGATATAAATACTTTAGTTATAAAAAAATAAAAATATATATTTACATGTTACAATTTAATACAAAAGTATGGTTAATACTTAACAAATAACTCAAATGATTTTGTTTTCAACCCCACTAGTTAATATCCATTATATATTAATAAAATGTAAAATAATTAAATAATTAATATAATAAATTACTATTAATAAAAAATAATCAAAAAAATAATGGATATTAATGAATTTAAATTTCATAAATGATGTTACAATTTTTTGACTATCATACTTATTTTTCGCATGCATCCAAACAGTTCAAGGTGAAAATAGACCCTAATATTTGCTTCTCCAAATGCATAATCTTTTGTTTTTATTGTCCTGCAATATAAAATGGTTACATCTTCGCAAATGTTAGGAGTTCTTCACGTGGAGACTTCCAAAGATAGAAGGAAAAACGTTTTACCACTAATACCTATCAAAATTAGTATCTTTAACGCAACAATTAAAAGGAAAAATCTTCTTCTGAACATGCTTCACTTCTTCTTCTTAAACTATGTTAATTTTTTATGTGAAGTTTATTTTTGTGATTTTTCAGAACCGTTGAAAACTGATTTTGTCCAATTTTCACGATTGAACACTGGTTCAATGGTTTTTTTTTGTCGGTTTGTAAGTAGTGTGATTTTAGGAATCATCTGAACCGAATTCACGGTTCAATCGATCGGTTCGATTTTCACAAACATAATTTATATAATAACATCTCTCTCTTCGCTTTCCCTACAAAAGCACGTTTTCAAGTCGCGTTTTTCTCACCCTTAAGCTTCATTATTTAGAAACTTCACGAGCGCATCCAATTCCCTCTGCGAACTGCCACCATCCCCAATCGCACGCAACGCATCATCCCTCAACTTTTCCGCTTTTGCCCTCTCCTTCGTTCTTCTCCCAAGAGCACCCTCAATCCTCTTCCCCAACTCGCTCGCTTCCGGAACATTTTCCCCCTCCGCAGCTCGAACCGCCACTCCCAACTGGTCCACCAGAAGCTTCGCGTTCGTGTACTGGTCCGCACCCATCGGCCACGTCAGCATCACCACTCCCGAGACCAACCCCTCCAGCACCGAGTTCCACCCGCAGTGAGTCAGAAACGCCCCTACCGCGCGATGGCTCAGTATAACCAACTGCGGGGCCCACCCTTCGATAACATAACCCCTCCCCCGCACCCGATCGGCAAACCCGCACGGCACCCCACCTTGCTCCCGCACCACGTGTCTCCCATCGGGAACCCTAACGGACAAAACAAAGTTCACACCACTAAGCTCCAAGCTGCGCGTCAGAACCTCCATCTGAGATCCCGTGAGAAACGTGCGGCTCCCGAAGCAGACGTAAACCACCGAACCCTCGTCGCGCGCGTCGAGCCACTCCGTGATGTCACGTCGCGAGACGGTGCTGTTTCCGCCTCGCTCCTCATCCGGTTCGGTTGAATCTGAACCGTTTTGAGTCGGCAGAACCGGGCCCACCGCCCAGACTCTTTCATCGTGGCTGCGTTCTCTCTTCATATGGTTTATGTAAACTCGTTCTAATTCGTTGAACGTGTTGAAAACCACGCCGCGGGAGTCGATGTTCAAGAGCATGTTCTCTCTGTGAAACTCCCATTCGGGGCCACCTCTGTGGGTCCCGGTGAACTGATGAGTGATCTGCCACCAGGGGTAGATTGGGGAGTTAGGTAAGTTTGGGAACGAAACGACGGCGTTTGGGTCTTCCGGGTTGTCGTTTTGGGGGATGTCGCGCCAGAGTGAGTATGAGATAGAGAGCGCGAAGGCGCCGGAGGGGGAGAAAACTAGGCGCGGCACGTGGAGGTCACGTGCGAGGAGGTGGGTCCAGCCGAGGAAGAAGTCAGATATAATAGCGGAAGGAGGATTGTGCTGGGTTTGGGCCTGGGCCCAGTCCATGATGATTGAGTAGTGGTGGTTCCGCATGAAGGTTACGATGGCTACGAGCCTGTTTTGCTTCGGGTTTTGGAACTGAGGTTCGGGGAGGAGAAGGGTTTGGAGAAGAGGAGAATAGTTTTTAGGAACTAAGGCTTCGTTTGAAGGTGATACCAAAACAGTGACGTGGACGCCGCGAGAGACTAGGGCCTTGGTGAAGTCCAAGAGGGGGATCACGTGACCGGAAGAAGGGAAGGGATAAGCAAGCACGTGAGCTCTAGCGGTGGACATGTTTGGACTGTGATGATTAATTGATTATGCTTCGTTGAAATGGAATGAGTGAAAGTGGAGGAACGAATGGAGCTTCTTAAGAAGGGTTCGTTAAAGGGAATTAAATTCGAAAGTGTGTGAGTACTGAGTAAGCAAGCACTGCACAAGTGTGCTTTTACTTTTCTTTCTATTAATTAATTAACGAGTTTGACTTTTGGCGTCACTGCTGACGACATCACATGGGGATTGGAAAAGGACATATCTGTCTGGTTTCTAGTATTTGTTAGCCATAAGTTCCATTATAAAAAGTCATAAGCTTGGGGTGCTTGCTTACTACTAGTATGAAATAAATAAATAAAAGTCAAAAGCTAACGGCTGTACGTAATTCTCTAGTTTGATAATGGAAAAAGCTGTTTTCTACGTATAAATTTGGATTAAATTTTCGATTCATGTGCCGGTGAGAGTTATGTTACTCCTATTGTTCTATGTTGGACAACGATTGATTATTATTTACTGGTGTTGATTGCAATTTGGTTTTACTTTTGACTGATTTCGTTTCGTTGTTACTTGTGTTGTAGGCATGTGTGGAAACAAATATTTCTTACACAGCGGGATGGATATGGATCTAAAAATTTGAAGTTATAAAAACAACTGTATTTTAAATTATGGAAACAATTTGTAATTGTATAATTATATAAAAAGAAAATTAAAATTTATGGGAATGCTTTTCCATATATCTTGACTTTGGACGTCACTGGTGACGTCTAAGTGTAAGAACTTTTGGTTCCTTACATAAATGTCCCACGTTTGTTTGGTTCAGGACGAAAGAAAGGAAGAGAAGTGAAAGTGAAAGTGATTGAGTGGATAAAATCATAAAAAGCGTATCAATGGTCCATATACTAGGATTTAGGTCGGTGCAACAATACAATAATTAAAGCTGTTTAGGCTTTAGATTTATTAATAAAAATAATTTTCCATTTGGTAAACCAATTGCTTATCTTCTGGATTCAGGAAATTTTGTAGTGAAAGATGGACAGGAACTTAGATCCCTCTGAATTTGTTCCGCTAATCCAGCAGTTTTTATGTCATTAGTTGAGACTGTATAAACTTGTGACTTTTATACATGAGTGTCGAATCTACAGGATGGAACTCATCAATTTTATGATTGATAATATTGTCAAAAGAAAAACAAACTAATACTCATTTCCAAACATATGTTATTTACTTTTAACACTTTGAGACCATTAAACACTAAACTAGGGTTGGTCCTCTTGAAAAAAATGATGGTCCACTCATTCATTTGAATATTATTTTTCTTTTATTTTTTGTTGCCAAATCATCAACAACAATTCTATAAGTTATAAATGTATTAGGAAAACAATCAAATATCTTCAAATAAATTAATATCATAAAGTTTGACTTTAATTTAAGATTAAATGTTATTTTTAGTTTTTTATATTTTAGTTTTTGTTCGGTTGGTCCTTTATGTTTTAAAAGCCTTACTTTTGTTCTTTACATTTTTAAAATGATTCAAAATAATTCTTTTGAAATAATGTTTATTTTCAATTTTGTGATGTGATTTTGAATTATTTTTTTTAAGAGTTTGAAATGTAAAAGTTATTTTATTATATTCATTTACATGAAAACTGTGAAACTCAGATTAAAAAAGAATCCAACATAATGAAAACTGTGTGAAAAAATAAATTTCATGAACAATTAAAAAAAAAACATAATATTATATTTTTCATTAATTCGGTTATTCGTTGTATACACTTTTCATGAAATTTTCGTTATGTTTATCGTCTTTTTTTATTTAAACATTAATTAGGTTTCATAGTTCTCATACAAGTGAATATAATAAAATAGATTTTACGTCTTAAATTAGTTAAAAAATGGTTCAAAATGGTGTCATAAAATTGAAAATTATATTTGTTTTTAAAATGACAATTTTAACTCATTTCTAAAACATAAAGAACCAAAATTGAGTTATTTTAAAAATATAAAAAACTAAATTAAGACTTTTAAAACATGAATGACCAACTGAACAAAAACTAAAACATTTAATAACTTTTAATCCTTCACCACCAACTGATAACTATTTACCAAGTTAGCTAAAAAAGTAACTAACATAAGAAGACTCGTCAATTCAACGTAACCAAAACTAAATATGAATCGAATCACTAACACACACAAAGACCAAATTATGCTAGTAATTAACAAAAATGGAATCAATATTTGACGTGAAAAGAAGATTAAAAAATTTACAAGTAATTTTTTAAAGACGACACTAAAGTCTATATAGGATGAAAATAGATTCAATGATAAACAAAAACCTATTCTATAAAAGCATGTTCAAGTTTTTTGAGAAAGAAAGTTACATAGAAGAGAAGAGATTAGTGAGAAAGAGAGGTAAATGGAAAGTTCAAACTTACCTATTATATCTTTTAACGTTAAATCTTAAATCATCCTCAACTTATCTTTTTTATCGTTAAATATTAATTATGCATAAATTACATCATTTGTTTATTTTCTAAAATTATGGTTTGAGTAATGAAAATATTATACCATACTAATTATTATATAATTTTTATTTTTATTATTTATATACATAAACAAAAATATAAATCTGGGCCTTGGGATATGAAGAGAAAAAATGAAATTAATTTTTGTAGAAGTTAAAATTATTTTCTCCCATAGTTAATTTGTAAAAGTCCTACATCTTCTAGAAGAAGAAGGTATATGAGAGAATTTCTATTAATTGACTATTGGAGAAGACAATTTTAATTTCTATGGGAGAGGAAGAGATTTTGAAAAAAAAAAAAGAAAAAAAAAGAAGGTATTTTAGAGTGTGATCTAAAAATAAAATAAAGAGAAAAGTACAAGGAAGAAAGGGGAGGTGCCATTGTGGAAGAGGAAGAGTTTTTGAAATGGGAGAACAAATCATGGGAGTGCGTGGTTATACCAGAATGAGGAGGTGCCAATGTGGGAGAGGAAGAGTTTTTGAAATGGGAGTAAATCATAGGAGAGTGTGGCTATACTAATTTTTGTCATACTCATTTTTTTCACATTTTGTGGGAGATTTAAATAACAATGTACGTTTTAATGAGTTTTAAAAGAAATAATAACAGTTTAATAACTCATAAATAACATTTGTTTGGTAAAATAAGGAGAATATGTTAATTAAATCAAAGAGAGCATGTCAGGTGAGCAAAAATGCTGAAGTGGAAAGATCTCATTTATCTAAAAAATTTGAAGTGTCAATGTCAGTTTGTGTCTCAAGAATTATATGATATATAGATAGATAGATAGATATTTTAAATTAACTTGAGGTCTCAACCTCATCTGAAAAACTAAACATTGTCAACCTTAAACTTTGTAGTGAACCAATTTGTGTAGGATTTCAGTGGATTGATTTCAGATTACATTTTCATGAGAAGCTCATATAAATTCAGTCTTGATATACAAAGAAGGCTCCTTCTGAGATTCCTGAGAATGGAGAAATCTGATTTGGTGAGATACTTGCATGCTTTAAAAGATTTTGGTGTGTTATAAACATCAAAGCATGTGTGTGTTTAGTTTTAGGTTGAGTCTTCTAAAATTACATTGAAGTACCACTTAACGTAATTTTAGGTAAATGTTCACATGTTTAGTTCCACCTTAAGGAAATAATTCTTAGTCCAAAATTGATTTTAAATATAACCATAATCTCTCACCCAAACTCACATAGAAGATAAGCTTTGATTAGTTTGTTTTTTATTTACCAATATGCTCTGATTTTACCTTTTCCACTGAATTTATGCATTAAAATTTAGGTTGTACAGAAGTCAGTATACAACTTCAAATATCTTAGGCGACAGGTCTAGTTCAAATACTAACCATTTATTAAAGTTTAGTTTATATGCCACCATTTTAAACTTGGGAAAATGATGTTTGTGACAAAAAAAAAAAATCACTATTGGCTTACGAATTGTGACAAGGTATATAATAATCAACCAAATAACAAGTTTTAAAATTAGCCTCCTTGACCAGTGGAGAATTTTTATGAAATTTTCAAGGTTGACTTGTTGAGAAGTGAGGAAAAGGAAGAGTTGACATCTGAGAGGTAGGTTAATTAATGTAAGACTTTGACTTGGTATTGGGAAGTTCTGTTTACCTCGACCTATTCACTATGAAGCCTTTTTTTTTTTTTCTATACTGCCAAGTGGTAACTAAAATGGACTCTATTATTAACATAAAGCTATAGTCTTCTTCTTTCTAAAAAAGAACGAAAAAAAGGTAAGTGTTCTTAGAGTAAACTAAAATGGACTTTGTCATTAACATATAATTAATAGTTCAATAGTCTTCTTAGTGGAAATTAGAATGGACTCTATCATTAACATATAACTAATAGTAGTCTTCTTTCTCAAAAATCAAATAGTCCGACTGATAAAAAAACAATAGTCATCTTCAAACATCAATTTGCACTAAGATAAATGTTAACGACACTCTCTTTAACACTCTCTTTCTACCGCAGTTTGTTTGATTTCTTCTCCTTTTATTATATGGTCATCCTCTGCCTCTTCATGTCAAGAGTGCTTACTCAATGCTGAAACCTCATTTCCCTATTTAGTAGTCACTATTGCTTCCACAACATAATGGTACATAGCATCATAACGTTATGTATTTGGTTCTTCTTATTCTTCAACATGTAAGGAACTTGCACTTCACTAGACAGTTTGGCAGTGAATCAATCAATTCGAGATGGCGAGACTTTGGTTTCAGCTGGTGGAATTACTGAAGTTGGTTTCTTTAGCCTGGGAAATTCAACAAGACGATACTTGGGTATATGGTACAGATATGTATCCCATATAACAGTGGTGTGGGTGGCTAACCGAAATACACCTCTTCAGAATAACTCAGGAGTTCTCAAACTCAATGAAAAAGGAATTCTTGCTTTTCAATACTAAAAACTGTTAAGAAAATTGCTTTTTGGACTGCACGTAACAACCTTATCTCTTATTATTTCAGTTGTTGAATAAAACTTCCTAGTCAAAGTAGTAATTACTAAACTCTAGGAAAGTTGTTCCTAAATCTTAAGAGAAAGTATTTCTGTTTTATCTTAATTAGTTTTTTCTATTTTGCTACAAGCATTATAAATGTAATGTATTGGTAGCTGAATAAAATTAACTCCTATGATCTATTCCTCTCCAAATATTTACATATTATTCTCTCTATTTTTGTTATTGCCTTTTTCTTCATCAAAAACCAGAATTTGTTATTTACATGTTATTGCCTATTCGTTCCTGAAATTGACTAGAATTTGTAAGTGCCGGCCAACTGATTGAACGAGGATTTAAAGTTTTAAAGTTGTATTTGAAGACAAATATTGCTTGATTAAAGATGCAGCTGGTAAAGAAATCTTCAAGGTGAAAATGAAAGGAAAAAGTTTTGTTCTAAATCCATTGGAGGAGGAGGAGCAAGCTATTTTCTCTCTCAAAGAAAAAGGGTTAGCACTTGATGTCCCTGTACTTGAGGATAATACTTCAAATTGTAAAGCATGTTAATTTGGCAAGCAAAATAGAAAACCTTTTCCAAAGACAGCATGGAAAGCATCAAGAAAGTTGTCTCGATGTATGAATTGTGCAAGTGAAATGCATCTCAAGGCTGCTAAAAGGGTGATCAGATATGTCAAAGGCACTAGCAATTTTGGCATAAAGTTCAAGAGAACTGAAAAGTTCAAGCTAACAGATTTCTCAGACAATGATTGGGGTGGTTCAATTGATGATATGAAGAGTTTGTTGCTCAGTCTACAGTTGCTGTTAATCAAGTTTTGTGGATTAAAACAAATTTTGATTGATTTTAACATGGAGCAGAAGGAGAGTACAGATATTTTTGTTGACAATGAAGCTGCCATAGCTATTTCCCATAATCCTGTTTTTCATGGGAAAACTAAGCATTTTAATATCAAGTTGTTCTTCGTAACGGAAGTGCAAAGAGATGGAGTTGTTGTTCTTGTTTATTGCAAAACAGAAAACCAGGTTGCAGACTTATTCACTAAGCTAATACCAGTTAGCAAGTTTGAGTTCCTAAGAAAGAAGTTAGGACTTTGCAGATCCTAAAGCAAGGAGGAGTGTTAAGAAAACTGCTTTTTGGACTGCACGTAACAACCTTATCTCTTATTATTTTAGTTGTTGAATAAAACTTCCTAGTCAAAGTAGTTGTTACTAAACTCTAAGAAAGTTGTTCCTAAATCTCAGGAGAAAATAGTTCAGTTTTATCTTAATTAGTTTTTCTGTTTTGCTACAAGCATTATAAATGTAATGTATTGGTAGCTGAATAAAATTAACTCCTATGATCTATTCCTCTCCAAATATTTACATATTATTCTCTCTATTTTTGTTATTGCCTTTTTCTTCATCAAAAACCAGAATTTGTTATTTACATGTTATTGCCTATTTGTTCCTGAAATTGACTAGAATTTGTAAGTGCCGCCAACTGATTGAACGAGGATTTAAAGTTTTAAAGTTGTATTTGAAGACAAATATTGCTTGATTAAAGATGCAGCTGGTAAAGAAATCTTCAAGGTGAAAATGAAAGGAAAAAGTTTTGTTCTAAATCCATTGGAGGAGGAGGAGCAAGCTATTTTCTCTCTCAAAGAAAAAGGGTTAGCACTTGATGTCCCCTGTACTTGAGGATAATACTTCAAATTGTAAAGCATGTTAATTTGGCAAGCAAAATAGAAAACCTTTTCCAAAGACAGCATGGAAAGCATCAAGAAAGTTGTCTCGATGTATGAATTGTGCAAGTGAAATGCATCTCAAGGCTGCTAAAAGGGTGATCAGATATGTCAAAGGCACTAGCAATTTTGGCATAAAGTTCAAGAGAACTGAAAAGTTCAAGCTAACAGATTTCTCAGGACAATGATTGGGGTGGTTCAATTGATGATATGAAGAGTTTGTTGCTCAGTCTACAGTTGCTGTTAATCAAGTTTTGTGGATTAAAACAAATTTTGATTGATTTTAACATGGAGCGAAAGGAGAGTAGTACAGATATTTTTGTTGACAATGAAGCTGCCATAGCTATTTCCCATAATCCTGTTTTTCATGGGAAAACTAAGCATTTTAATATCAAGTTGTTCTTCGTAACGGAAGTGCAAAGAGATGGAGTTGTTGTTCTTGTTTATTGCAAAACAGAAAACCAGGTTGCAGACTTATTCACTAAGCTAATACCAGTTAGCAAGTTTGAGTTCCTAAGAAAGAAGTTAGGACTTTGCAGATCCTAAAGCAAGGAGGAGTGTTAAGAAAACTGCTTTTTGGACTGCACGTAACAACCTTATCTCTTATTATTTTAGTTGTTGAATAAAACTTCCTAGTCAAAGTAGTTGTTACTAAACTCTAAGAAAGTTGTTCCTAAATCTCAGGAGAAAATAGTTCAGTTTTATCTTAATTAGTTTTTCTGTTTTGCTACAAGCATTATAAATGTAATGTATTGGTAGCTGAATAAAATTAACTCCTATGATCTATTCCTCTCCAAATATTTACATATTATTCTCTCTATTTTTGTTATTGCCTTTTTCTTCATCAAAAACCAGAATTTGTTATTTACATGTTATTGCCTATTTGTTCCTGAAATTGACTAGAATTTGTAAGTGCCGGCCAACTGATTGAACGAGGATTTAAAGTTTTAAAGTTGTATTTGAAGACAAATATTGCTTGATTAAAGATGCAGCTGGTAAAGAAATCTTCAAGGTGAAAATGAAAGGAAAAAGTTTTGTTCTAAATCCATTGGAGGAGGAGGAGCAAGCTATTTTCTCTCTCAAAGAAAAAGGGTTAGCACTTGATGTCCCTGTACTTGAGGATAATACTTCAAATTGTAAAGCATGTTAATTTGGCAAGCAAAATAGAAAACCTTTTCCAAAGACAGCATGGAAAGCATCAAGAAAGTTGTCTCGATGTATGAATTGTGCAAGTGAAATGCATCTCAAGGCTGCTAAAAGGGTGATCAGATATGTCAAAGGCACTAGCAATTTTGGCATAAAGTTCAAGAGAACTGAAAAGTTCAAGCTAACAGATTTCTCAGACAATGATTGGGGTGGTTCAATTGATGATATGAAGAGTTTGTTGCTCAGTCTACAGTTGCTGTTAATCAAGTTTTGTGGATTAAAACAAATTTTGATTGATTTTAACATGGAGCAGAAGGAGAGTACAGATATTTTTGTTGACAATGAAGCTGCCATAGCTATTTCCCATAATCCTGTTTTTCATGGGAAAACTAAGCATTTTAATATCAAGTTGTTCTTCGTAACGGAAGTGCAAAGAGATGGAGTTGTTGTTCTTGTTTATTGCAAAACAGAAAACCAGGTTGCAGACTTATTCACTAAGCTAATACCAGTTAGCAAGTTTGAGTTCCTAAGAAAGAAGTTAGGACTTTGCAGATCCTAAAGCAAGGAGGAGTGTTAAGAAAACTGCTTTTTGGACTGCACGTAACAACCTTATCTCTTATTATTTTAGTTGTTGAATAAAACTTCCTAGTCAAAGTAGTTGTTACTAAACTCTAAGAAAGTTGTTCCTAAATCTCAGGAGAAAATAGTTCAGTTTTATCTTAATTAGTTTTTCTGTTTTGCTACAAGCATTATATATGTAATGTATTGGTAGCTGAATAAAATAACTCCTACGATCTGTTCCTCTCCAAATATTTACATATTATTCTCTCTGTTTTTGTTATTGCCTATTTCTTCATCAAAAACCAACAAAAACAACACCATTTGGTCATCATCCAACATGTCAAGCAAATCAATGAATCATCCAATTGCACAGCTCTTGGATTCAGGAAATTTTGTGGTGAAAGATGGACGGGAAACTAACGAGGACAGCGCCGTGTGGCAGAGTTTTGATTATCCAAGTGATACATTGATGCCAGGAATGAAACTTGGATGGAACTTAGAGACTGGTCTAGAAAGATATTTATCATCTTGGAGAAGTGTTGATGATCCTATTGAGGGAGAATATACTGTCAAAATTGATCTTAGAGGATATCCTCAAATAATTAAGTTCAAGGGACCTGATATAGTATCAAGATCAGGTTCATGGAATGGCTTGTCCACAGTTGGAAATCCAGGTTCAACTAGTTCACAAAATTTTGTGATCAATGAAAAAGAGGTGTATTTTGAGTTCGAGCTTCCCAATAGATCAAAATTCGGTGTATCTAAATTGACTTCTTCAGGTACATCGTTGATTTTGTATTGGAACACTCAAAGAAGCACCCGGCAAGCCATGTTGTCAAATGCGGACAAAGATCATCAATGCGGGAGTTATGCCTTTTGTGGTGCAAATTCTATATGCATCTATGATGGTAACGTTCCAACTTGTGAATGCCTGAGAGGATATGTTCCAAAGAATGCTGATCAATGGAATATAGCAATTTGGTCTGATGGTTGTGTTCCAAGGAATATATCTAATTGCAACAACAGTTATAGTGACGGCTTCTTGAAGTACACAAACATGAAATTGCCAGACACGTCTTCATCATGGTTTAGTAAGACCATGAACCTTGATGAATGTCAGATTTCATGTCTTAAAAACTGTTCTTGTACAGCATATGCAAATTTAGATATCCATGATGGAGGAAGTGGCTGTCTACTTTGGTTTAATACTCTAGTTGACCTGAGGAATTTCTCTGAATTGGGACAAGACTTTTATATCAGACTCCCTGCTTCAGAATTAGGTACTTCATCAATTTTCTTTTTCATTTTGTTTTTCATTTTCCCTTTTCCTTCATTGCTCTCTTTTTCTGTTTGATTTCTTTATGATTATTACATTATTCTAAAAAGGGTGGCTTGAAATGAGTCCATGAGAACACTCAAAGGTGAGTTAAACAAAGATTCTATTTTAGTGGCTTGAAATGTTATGCTCAAGTGCCAAAAATAAATCAAACAAAGATCTGTGGTTTGCAAAATTTTCTAACAAATGCATAGAAAATTATTAGTAATTCTTGTTATCAATTATATAGCTTTGGTCAATACTCAATAGGGATGTTTATTTTAAGGTTGATGATTGATCATGCTCTGTTTCTTTTAGATCATGGTGGCCAGAGAGAAATCAAGAAAAAGATAGTAGGAATAACTGTTGGTGTAACTATTTTTGGATTAATCATCACATGTGTATGCATATTGATAATTAAAAATCCAGGTAAGTAGATAGATATAATTTAGCATCTAATACAGGCAATTAGGCACAAAAACAAAATGTGCATGTTACATGTCCATGGTTATATATTGTTATTTACCAATCAATCAGGGGCTGCAAGAAAAGTTTACAACAAGCATTACAAAAATATACTGAGGAAGGAAGACATTGATTTGCCAACTTTCAGTTTTTCAGTATTAGCTAATGCCACTAAAAACTTTTCAACCACAAACAAGCTTTGGAGAAGGTGGCTTTGGACCAGTATACAAGGTGATAAAAAAGAAAACTGATATCCAGAACCTCTATTTTCCTTATAAGCTTTCTAACTAAAGAAGAAAATGAATTTTCAGGGCACACTGATAGATGGTAAAGAGTTAGCTGTGAAAAGGCTTTCAAAACAGTCTGAACAAGGTTGGAAGAATTCAAAAATGAAGTGGCATTGATTTCCAAACTTCAGCATCGTAATCTTGTAAAGCTTCTTGGCTGCTGCATTGAAGGAGAAGGAAAAATGTTGATTTATGAGTACATGCCCAACCACAGCTGTCTTTGTTTTTGGTTGGAGCCCTTATGATTTATTCTAAACATCTGCTACAAATTAAATATTCTTATTTCTTATTTTTAGTGTATGGAGTTATGAAGACTGTAACTTCTGCTAAATAGATGTGTGTATTTGACTAGATGAATCGAAAAGGAAGTTGTTAGATTGGCATAAGCGTTTCGATGTTATTAGTGGCATTGCTCGAGGACTTCTGTATCTTTATCAAGACTCTAGGTTGAGGATTGTTCACAGAGATCTTAAAACCAGCAATATTTTACTAGATGCAAATTTGGATCCCAAAATATCATACTTTGGCTTGGCTCGATCATTTTTGGGGGACCAAGTTGAAGCAACCACAATTAGGTTGGCTGGAACATAGTAAGTCATTTTCTATATGATTATGATCTTTTGATATGGTGCTATCAAGTTTTAATCATTTTTTTTTTGTCAATTTTATTTTCAGTGGTTACATGCCTCCTGAGTATATCTCATATGAGTCAAGCTTGTTACACATGTCATATGCGGTACTGTTCACGCACTAATCAATATTCAGCTTCCACACTTGATAATATATATTATTTTTATATTATTTTGGTAATTATTATCTTTATATTATCTTATTAGTTATTATTTATTTTTATCTTTATATGATGTAATCAATTACTTAGGGTTTTTTCAATATAAATAGAGATGAAGTGTGATATTCTAAAACACACATTTAGTAAATACATTATTCTAATATGGTATCACAGCCTAATTGAGGGAATCAGGGAAATCATGCTTCATTGGGGACAATTTGTCCCCAGTGGATCTTCTTTCCATGACCTCTCTTTGTCTCTTTGCTTCCCAGCTATCCTCACTTCCTCCCATGATAGGTTATCCTCTGTACGCTTCACGTGGGCATTTCTCAGTGAAATCAGATGTCTTTAGTTATGGCGTGATGGTACTAGAGATTGTTAGTGGCAAGAAAAACACAGAATTTGCAACCCAAGAACACTACAATAATCTTCTTGGACATGTATGCATATTGGTCTTTCTATGCTGCTAATTAGTACAAATTGAATTATTTCCAACCTAGTATTTTAATTTTCAGTTTTTCACTTCTTAGGCGTGGAGATTATGGAGTGCAGAGATGGCATTGGAACTGCTGGATGAAGTGTTGGGCGAACTATCCACACCCAGTGATGTCATAAGATGTGTACAGGTAGGCCTATTATGTGTGCAACAAAGACCAGAAGATAGGCCAAACATGTCGTCAGTGGTATTAATGTTGAATGGTGAAAAATTATTACCAAAGCCAAAGGTTCCTGGATTTTCACTGATGCAGAGGTTACAGCTGAAGCAAATAGTTCATTGGGAAATCACACACTGCTCAGTAAATGAACTTTCTCTCACTGTCTTAGATGCAAGATAGGAAATGGAGGCAAGAAAATCAGGCTTTGCTTTCCAATGTGGAATATATAGTTTATTTGAGCATACAAAATTGGTGAAAGTGATAAGTGAGCATATATAGTTTATTTAATAATCTAAACACATGCAACCAAATAGTTCTACAAAGAAAGACAAATGGGTACAGTCTTAATAAAGAAGATTTCTTCTCAGATTCCTTAGAATGGACAAACTGATTTGGTGAAATATTCAGATGCTTTAAAAGATTCTGGTGTGAGTTATAAACATCAAAATATAGAAGATCAGCTTCGTATAGCTATAACTTACTAATATGCAATGATTTTAGGTTTTCCACTATGAATATTATGCATTAATAGTTTAGTTTGAAATTTGAACAGTATTCAGTATACAAAAATATATTATTAGTCGATAGGATTAGTTCAGACACCAACCATGTATTTCAGTTCAGATTATCACAGCATTTTTATTCTTCTAAAATGATATTTGTTACAAAAAAAACAAAATCTCATAATTTGCTTGCAAATTGTGACAAGGTTTAATAGTTAAACAAATAACACGTTTTAAAATTAAGCAACTTGCCATTAGAGTATAATGAGAAACTCTGTAACTCTGTTTTGGCACAAAAAAGCATTATTGCTCAAATGTAAACATTTTGCTATACCATTGGAAAACACTAAAAGGATTCAGCATGTGCATCATTTTATTGTTGCTATACCATTTTCTGTGTGATTCAAACCTAGACAACATTGATGTTCCTGTGGTAACTAAAATGAGAGAGTATGAGTTTGGTACATAGGAAAGAGTTCCATTAGCAGGATTTGGATTGCCAGATACTTAGATTAGGTTTCTATGGAGATGAAGGATTAGATTTATTGAAGAAGGCCATGTATAAAGGTAAAGGTATTGATACTAGGAATTGATACCATAGTAAGAGAAACCAGAAATATACTTCAAGTGTCATGCATATGTCATCATGACATTGATAAGTTTTGTTAATGACTAATCTTTTTTTTTTTTTTAGTTTGAAGCATGATAACTTATTGATCATCACCCTTATGGATTTCAACCACTAACAAATCAGAAGCTGTGGCATGACAGTAACACTTGACTTTTTAAACTGTGTATATGTCATGCCATATGGTGCAGCAATAGCATGCCACAAAAACAAGGAATAAAGTTTGGATATAAAGTTTGCAGGGCAAAATGCAGATCACACAATAAGTCTTACTATTATTGTTTTTTACATTTCAACACTATGTAAAATGACATGAGCACCATGTTGGGGCTGGAGAGTAATTACTGTAGCCGGAGCATGAGCATAAGCTGGAGAAAGTTCAAATGAGAAATGCTGCAAAATCATTGGCAAAGCCATCTTTGCCTCCAGCAAGGAGAAGTTTTGTCCGACGCATATTCTAGGACCCCATCCAAATGGAATGAATGACTAATCTTCACTGAACCCTACTAGCCACTTTTCGTAGGTCCCCCTCCCAACCACCTTCCTTTCATTTACAAGGCTCGAATATAAGACTTTTCTTGAGAGATCTGAACTCACTTCTACTTACACCATGATATGTTTGATATAAGTTTTTTAATATGTAAATTGCACATGATAAATATTTATTTTTATATAAGAAAACTTCATAATAAATAATATTATCCAAGGTCCTAATTGACTTCAGGTTTAACATATTATGATAAATGACTAAAGGTAAATGATGTAAATCTCTTAGGGTAGGGTAGGGAGAAGATTATAAATTATGAAAAAAAGGTTAATGGAAGACTTTGACTCTGTATTGAGAATTCTCTAATCTCTATAATGCCTTTTTTCAATGCCGTCTGAAATTTCATAAAAAAAAAAAAAAATGCCGTCTGAAATGAACTCTATCATTAACATATAACTATAGTCTTCTTCTTTCTTAAAAAAAAAAAAGCTAAGTCAGGTGGAAACTAAAAGGGACACTATCGTTCTAAAAAGTTAAATTCATTTTTTTCCCATATTTTTATCTCCTAAAAAGTATTTTTAAAATAGTATGTTGAATCAGGCCTTATGTCAACTAAAATTAGGAAATTTCTTCTTGTAACCCTTCTTTTTTCTTCCTGCACCTCTTAAAGATTCAAACAGGCACAATTACCCAACCACCAACACCATTGTGTCTCACCTCCACCCAACCATCCAACACTGACATTACACGCAAATGCCACCATTGATGAGTGGTGAAAGGGAAGAAGGCTCACATGGAGTCGAAGACAACAAGAGAATGCAAAATACGATCCCATTCTGCATATGTGAATCCGAAAGTCACTCAAGTCTTTTTTATACTTTCTGAATACGTATTCTGGAATTTGAAAATCATATTTTATTCTGGAATACTTATATCTATTCTGAAATACCTATTTTGGAATATGAAATCGAACAAGGATCGCAAAGTGCCAAGTGAGGGAAAGGGTCCAATAACAACAACTTCAAGCACCCAAGCATGCCCATAGTGTCTTGTCGACGACAATGAAGCCAGCCACCTTTGCTCTTGACAAAGCTGACAATGTAGCATGGTTCAAATATGAATGTGAAAGGGACATGCGCCTTCAACCTCGCTGCCTTGCCCTTCAAATTGTCAGATTCGGCATTGACCATGTTGGAGTTGCCAGCGGTCACAACTCCAACGTCGATATTTTTTTGATCGTTTGAAACTTTTTAAGTGGTGCAGGAAGTAAATTAGAGAGTGCAGAAAGTAAATCTCCTAAAATTAATTAATAGTTAAGTCATCATTATTCATTAATCACACTATAAGCACGAGTAACTCAATTTTCAATTGGCAACCATAAAAAGCATATCAAATGGTCATCTATCATCTATCAATACTAAATATTCATATGATCATCAATGGTGATAATTAATTCACAATGTAAAGTAAAAACCTTTTATTGATGAAATAAACTCTAAATGATGATAATTAAACTGAGTAGTAGTAATATACATGGAGTAAGCAAATGAAAAATCTCTATTACACCATCCAACGAGGAAGAACCATAAAGAGATAACAAAATACAAAAAAATCAATGTTCAAGTTCTTGCTGAAGCACTTCCTCCAGCCACAGCTTGGACCCCTCCATGAGCTCAGGGCTCAGCCTGAACATCAGAACGCAGAACTCCAGCTGGCTCAGCGCGCCGTCACCATCAAAATCTCCCTGCCGGAGCATATCCCGGAGATCCTCGTCGCCGAGTCCTTGCAGGCCGAGCAGAGCAGCGTTCCTCTTGAGGCTCTCGAACGTGATGACCCCTCGGTCGGAGTCCTTCAGCAGGTTGAACCCGTTGCAGAGCTCGTTGATGAGCCCATCCCCGCCGAGGCTCTTTGCCATCACGGGGAGGTAGTCGTGGAAATGGGACTGCGATTGTGACGACGACGATGATTCCATATTAAAACTAGAACAACAACCTGAGAAAAAGAATAACAAAAGTGATGTAAAAGAGTGATGTGAGAGAGGATGAGAGGAAGGGAATGTGGTATATGTAGTGAAAGAGAGAGAGAAAGAGGGAATGAGAATTGAGAAGGGAGGTTCCGAGAAAGAGAGGTGTAGACACGTAGGTGAGGTGGAGATGATGAAGAAGAAGGGTCGGTGACTGACTGGGGCTGGAGTTATTTGCCTATGGCTTTCGCAGAAGGTCGTTTGAGGGCAAATTCGTCCATCGTGGAATGTGTGATTGTCTCTTTGCATGTTTCAAGAGAGTGGAGGCTAATTTCCGTGGGACCCGATCAGAATTTAGGGTTCTGTTTACAATTCAGAATGTCACAGAACGATTCTTTTGTTTGCTTCTCTTCACATTAACTTTTAAAATCACACAGACATTATTTTACTTAATTGTATTTTTAGTATTCTATTTTTATAAATATGTAATCTTGGCTCTAATTTTTAATTTGAACATTTTTTTTTTAAAATTTTACAATTTTGATTCAAGCGTTTAATTAAAGTGGTTTATTGTCAAATATATTACTTTTTTTTTTATTTTAAAAAAAATATTTATTTTTTTACTAATCACAAATTTATTATTTTTAATTTAAAATGACTCAATTTTTATTTTGTGATTAATAAAAAAATAAAAAAGGCAATTAATTTTTTGATAGATATTAAGTTAATTTTGTTTCCTTTTATATTAGAAAAATTGTTAAAGATTATGATAATGACAACCGAGGGAGTTCAAGTGAAATAAGAAGATAATATATCAACTATATTCAATTAATTACTTCTACACGGATAGCTTAAATTTCTTGTGTAATTAAACCTTAAATTTGCTGGGTAATTATCTCGTCTATGGACACGGAACCTTTTGTCGGTTACAAAAGAATTTAATTTAGTCATTAGGAAGTTCACTAGTGGCTTCATTGGCTTATGAATGCAAGTACATTAAATAGTTTGTATAAACCTTAGTGTCCAAAGAACCAAAACTATCTGGTTTGTTATTGAAAACGTTTGGTGAAAACTATTACTGTAATTGAGCAAATATTAACTACATAATCAACACCAGCACCTAACGTGGAAATACTAACTAAAAGATGCGAAATTCTGATGTTAAATATCATCTAAATAACGAGATTGTTTTTTTTTTTTTTTTCATGATTTATACAGCCAGAGCCTAGACATAGCAATGATCAAGGAAGGGGTAGGGACAAAAGTAGGGGTCATGACTGTAGAGTTAGAACTTAGAATTGTAGATCAAGACACGAGTTCACATGTCAAGTGTGAAGATTAATTTGATGTATTGAATGAAGCAAGATGACAACCACATTCTAAGCAATGAAACCATGGAAACTGTCTCAGAACTTGAAGAAGTTAAGCAAAGTTTTTCAGTAAACAAATTGACTGAATGTCCATTTAATTTTTTTTTACTTAAATTTGGACCTAGATGAGAATATGGATTCATTAAATGGAAGGATTGTTGAATGATTAAAAGGATTATGACGAAGAAATGTAAATGAACCTGTTTTGATTTAGAAACTTCTTATGGAGTATTAGAGTATAATTTATAGGAATATTCTTAAACAAATCCTTAGTGATTAATTAAGAGGGATAGGACATTGAATACTCTCATATAATAGTCTTGTTAGTCTGGAACTTGGAACTATTATGTAATTTTTTTTATCATACAGAAGATATACACACAAAACAGCTCAAAGACCAGAGATAAAAAATCAGATTACTCTGTATATTTGTCATCTCCTTTTAAAACAACCTAAAACATTATCTCTCCTGTCAAGAGCACCACGTACATGTTCACAACAATAATCCCACCTTTCACAAATAAAGTCCCACCTCATGCTTTGACAATGATTTTTTTTTTTCCTATAACTTAAAAGAGAAATCACAATGTAATATTAATTGACAATGAATTATTTTGCCAAAAGTTTTAGATTCATTAATTCTATGTTTGTGACTCCAAGTTTGTCTTTATGCATGTTTCAATAGGGATCAAAATAGGAAACTAAGCAATCTCTTAGGTATGAAGAATGCCGAATATATATATGCCTTGGTCATAATCAAAGATGCAAACAAAATTTTTAATTCACCTTAAAAAAGTTGTAAATCAAGTTTTAGAAGACAATGGCTAAAGGAAAAATTCACACAATAGAAAGAATTTTTTCCTTATTTCAAAATTAATAGGCTTAAATATGTTTTAAGTTCTTAATATATATCCCAATTTTGCATTTGTTCTCTAATAATTTTTCTTCTTGGTTGCTCCCTATTTGAAAAGTTTTGTTGTAGGTTCTTGCCATTAGTTAAATGATCAAAATCATGACAAATTATTTTTTTTATTTGATTTTGGCGGTTTTTAGCCAAGTAGTAATGGCTTAGGAACCTCCACAAATTGATTTTTGAAATATTTAATAGATACCTTATTATTTAACTGACAACGCAAAATTTTTTATACATCAGATACCAACCTCAAAGGAAAAATTTAGTAAAAATTTAGTAGGGAGTAAGAGTAAAATTGGGATATACATTAGTGACTAAAAAATATTTAAGACAAATTAATAAGGCAAAAAGCCCTATTATTGGGCCAAATATCATATTAGAAGCTAAATTAATGATGAAATTTATTAACAAATAATTGTATGACAAGATACTAAAATTGCTATCTCACATTTTATTTGAATTGAATTATAAATTTTCTTGAAAAAAAAAACTCATTCTATTTATAAACAATTAAAAATAATAAAAAACTTGATCCTTATCATCATGATTAAGGCATCCAGGTAACGTGTAAATTAAAATTTAGCTAGATTTGTTTTGAGGAAATTATTTAAGTCATAGATTCAATACAAAAAAAATCAAATTCAGATACCTTAATATTTCTTCCACGCATAATATTGTATAGTACTTGTTGAGATTGGTGGTAGGAAACTTTTCTATTTTCCATACCATTTTCTTAAAACTGATTTATCTTGGCTCGAACAATGAATTAGACATTTCATTGAGGGAATACACTTCACAATTTCTTGAAGAAGAATCTGTCATGGTTGAATTATCTCTTCCTGTGTAGAACCCAGGTTGACTTGGCTCAGGCAATAACTTTTCACCATTCAACATTAAAACTACTGAAGACATGTTTGGCCTATCTTCTGGTCTTTGTTGTACGCATAACAAACCAATATGAATATATCTTAATACTTCAGATGGAGCAACTAGATTGTCCATTGAGTCATCCATAAGTTCCATTTGCCTTTCTTCAATCCATAGTCTCCATGCCTAAAAATTACATGAAAATCATCAATTAATTTATAATTTCATTTTCCATATTGGAGACTACTAGTTAAACAATGTTAATTGTTTCAAGAATCAAAGTGTTAATATTCATTCACATGCACTTAGATTTCCATTTTAAGACTTACATGTCCAAGAAGATTTAGATGTTTGTGTGGGTCACAAAATCCCCTATTCTTCCTCCCACTGATTATTTCCAATACAATCACACCAAAGCTAAAGACATCAGATTTGACTGAAAAAGATCCATGTACAGCATATTCAGGAGGCATATAACCACTGCACAGAAAAACAAGAGTCCATCATGTGAAGCTAGAAGCAATTGTAAAAGGGGAAGAAAAAAAACAACTATAGAAAAACTTACTATGTTCCCATCACTCTATTTGTATTTGCTTCATCTTGGTCTAGCCCAAATGTCCTAGCCATACCAAAATCTGATATTTTTGGCATCATATTACTATCAAGAAGAACATTACCAGTTTTCAAATCCCTATGAATGATCTTTAGTCTAGAGTCTTGATGAAGATAGAGAAGTCCTCGGGCAATTCCACGGATAATTTCAAATCGATTAGTCCAACCTAATAATGTGCGTCTTGTTGAATCTGAGAAAATTCATTACCAAGTTAGCATGGCAACTATATATATTGGATAGAATTGTTTTAAAAAAAAAAATGTAAGGATTAGATTCTAGCAAAGCTCCTACCAAAAATAAAGTAGTCCAAGCTTCTATTTGGCATGAATTCATAAATCAACAATTTCTCATCTTGCTGAATGGAACAACCAAGAAGTTTTACAAGATTGCGGTGTTGAAGTTTTGCAATTAACAGGACTTCATTTTTGAACTCATGCAATCCTTGTCCAGAAGTTTTAGAAAGTCTCTTAACTGCAATCTCTTGTCCATCTGGTAATATGCCCTGGCAATAATTTTGGAAACAATAAAATTACTTTGATACATTAAGATGAATGCTTGGGTTAAATTTAATTTTTTTTTCACTTCATACCTTGTACACAGGTCCAAAGCCACCTTGCCCCAATTTGTTACTCTCAGAAAACTGATTCGTGGCATTGGAGATGGTTAAAAACTGAAATATTGGCAAATCAATCTCATCCTTCTTACTCTTATCGTTCCAATAATTTGTGTCTGCAACTGACAAAATTATTATCAGATCTTATATATCATATATGCGAACAAAAATTATGAATGGAAAAGAAAGAAATTTAGAAATGAAGATTAGTTGTTAGAACATTCCACTTATGTCGTCCTACTTAAAGTAATATAGCACAAACAAAGTGTCAATATTTAACTACATGAGTTCACCTGATTGCTTGAGTTTCTTCCTCCTAATGCAAAATATCAATCCGAATACAGTAATGGCAATGATGAATATAGTACAGCCAGCAACAATTCCTGCTAATTTCTTCCTGTTGAAGCCGTGATCTGAAAGATTAAGAACATAATCAAGTAATTATCAACTGACACACAACCACATGTTGGAATATTTACAAGAAATACTCATAAAAACAGAGAAGGAAATATATAGAACTTTTGGTAGAATTTCACCTTGGAAACTAAATAAATGTTAATGTTTTCTAATGGAATTATAGAAGAGAAGACTGTCAATTGATATTCATCCTTAATCTAATTGATTATATATATATATATATTTTCCTGAAACTAACAAATATCACCTCTGTCTAGATTATTGACACCAACCGACATGGGGATCATATACCTAAGCCTCACCATGTATCATATTAGCATACGCGTATATTTTATTTTAAAATGTGACTGTATTATGTACCTGTATCTTTACTGCATACAGTTATCATATCCTTATAATATAAAAGTTTAGATGAGTTTGATTCTGGAGACTAACCAAGGTCAGAGCAAGCCTAAAACTTCCAATAGTGCTCATAGAGTTACTTACATATTACTCATCAATAAGATTCTCTGATTGACATTGACGGTGTGATTCAATTCAAACTCATATTCTTATCGATACTATGTTTACCAATTGGATCAACTTTTGTTCACGGCGAGATTCACCCAACTTAGTTTTGAATGTATTTCACAAGAATGTTCATACTTTATATCATTCTGCTTAACTAATAAGCCTATTAATGTACCACTACCAGCATGACAGAACTTAGAATGAAAAAAGCAATAGATTGATTGAACAAAGAATACTGTGAAAATAAACCATATATACCTTGTAATTGTAATTCTGAAGCTGTAACTGTAGCCATTCGCAAATAAAAATCTTGTCCACCCTTTGGAAGTTCCCTGATGTCAACAATGTCAGAAAACCAATGCAAGCAGCCACTTCCCTTGCCACTGATATTCAATTGAGCATATGCAGTACAAGAGCAATTCCTCAAGCACAATTTTTCACATTCCTGAAGACTAGTAGTCTTATTATACCAAGATGAAGATGTGTCAGGCAATTTCATTCTCTCATACTTCTGAAATGTATCCATATCTCTCTTATTACAATCTATAGGTGTAGTTCTAGCACAAGTTGAATCTGAAGAGTTTGCTTTGAATCCACTCAAGCATTCACAGTGTTTATCTTTATCATTTCCACTGACATTGCAAATAGTATTTGCACCACACAAGGCATATGTCTCACACGCATCAAATGGTCCAGGGTATTGCATATCCCATCTTTTGTTCTCATCTGACCAAATCAAACGTACTTGGTATCCTTGTGGGATCAATCTGCTTCTGAGTTTAGTTGAACTATTCAAGAGTTCAATCTCATAGAAGACCTCGTTTTCATTCATCACAAAATGGTATTTTGTAAATTGGTCATTTTCTGCTCCAGGGATTCCTGTGACACTAAGACCATTCCATGACCCTGGTCTATATACTATGTCACTAATGCTCTCCTTTGTGATAGCTATCTGAGGAAGGCCACGAGTATCAACACCAAATGAAAATTTACCTGGAGTAGGATCTTCCAAGGATTTCCATGATCTTAGAGCTCGAGTTTGACCGGTTTTGAAGTTCACTCCAATTTTCATCCCCGGAAGCAAAGTGTCACCAGGGTAATCAAAGCTTTGCCACAAAAGGCTACTATTGTTGTGTACATCTTTCACAACCATGTTTCCTGATTCCAACAACTCCACCACCGCCAAAACCAGTTTGTTTGTTGGTGTGTGTGAAGAAGAAGAAGCATTTGAGTACCATATTGTAGCTCCTGTTCCATCTTTGATGCTAATAAGAATGCCTTGATTATCATCAGTGTCTACTTCCAAGACTCCAGAGTGGTCTTTAAGTGGTTTTTCTCTGTTGGCTACCCAAACAACTGCTCTTGGAAATATGTTTTTGTACCAAATTCCAAGGTAGCGGTTGTTGGAGTTTTCAGGGCTGAAGAATCCTGCTTCAAATGTTCCATTTGTTGAAACAAGAGTTACATTCTCATTCTTACCATCTCTGAGGGGTTGAGATGGAGTAACCATATCCAATGTGGAGGACATGGTTATCAAGGAGAGGAACAAAAGGCATAGACCAAGCATTTCAAAGGCTTCCATTGATTTTGGTAAGGTTTTTTTCATAAACAAAGTTGGTTGGTCTGAAATGTATGATTGGTGCTGCAAATAAAAACCACAGAGGAAAGAGAAAAGCAACTCCTGGCAGTGCTACGTATGGTCTTTTTGGTCATGAAAATTCAAAAGGTGAACTGAAGAATGTGTTGGTTTGTGGTTAGAACTTTATAGTACGATGGAGATGGATTATTAAATAAAGGATGAAAAATAACTACTTTTGTGGACATTTATGGTGAGAATGGCTCTGATGATGACCTGAGCGTCCTGTTGGGGTTGGAAAATTTCAACATGGCAGATTTTCTGGGGTAGTTTTTGCAATTGAAACATAACCAAGATGGTGCTTCACATGGCATTAACGTCAACAAGGTTGCAATAGAAAAAAAATGTAAATGTTTGTCTTAGATATAGCTTTCTAAACACTTTATATAAGATAAATTACACAACAAAGACAGGGACAGAGAGAGAAAAAAAATGCATTTTTTTCCCTTTCAAAATAGTGTAAAATACGATAAAACAACAAGGGTTGTTTAAGGTACATACTCTGGTAGTTCTGTATAGGACGTGAATAGGAACTTTTCTTTACACACTAACAAGCTGGTAGTTCAATTAAATATGGCTCAACTACGCGTTTACTGTTGGATTTTATTCATATTTTAAAATTATTTGTACATTTATATCTAAAAAATCAATCTTGGTATTCAAAAATTGATATCATAGTTATTGTGCACCTACCAAGTACTTTGTTGAACTTAATGATGTTCGTTCCTTTGTGAGCATATTGGCTTTGTCAAATTTAATGCTACCTATCATTACTTTACTTTCTTTTCATTGAAATGGATATGTTTCAATAATGAATTATGGGAGACAAATAAATAAGAAAATTCACTTAGAGAATCTTCAAATCAAGACTTGTTCAAGACTTTTCTTTTGGTTTAGTTCGTCCCCACTGTATATATCAAAACTTTAATGCAAATGGATATAAGTGAATTTCTTCTAGAGTAAAAATACAATGAAGATAATGTATTTTTACTACAATGTCATCAAGTATAGAGAATAATAGTTCTGTGTGCATTGACTCCATTCCCTGTCTTGGCCTAAGAAGCCGTACAAAGTAACAGTGTGAGACCGTGACTGTGAGTGCACAAACATGATAAACTCTCAAAATAAAAGAGGCTATTTAAACAACCAGACCAGTATATTCATAGCATTCAGGCCATTTCCCTGAAGAGAAATATAATAATTCCCTAATAAGCGCTGTCAATTCCTTAAAAATTGAAAGCAATTCAGACCATTTTAACAATATATTCATAGCATTTCAGCGGTAAATTGATAGCAGTCAAGGAAAGAAATTACAACCTATAGCAAGATGCAACATAATCTTTAAGTTGATAGTTGTTATGCCATAAACATGCTACGGTGTGATAGCAAGGGATGCCTGTCAGATCCCATTTTCTATAGCTACAGATCCTTTTGTTGATGTCCACAACATGCTTGTGGTAGTAATTAGAGACCTCAAACATTGAGTATTGATCATCATCATACCAAATAGAACTCCATCCTTTAACATCTTTTTTGTTTTACTCGAGTATCTATTGTATTTTAGGACAAATAGGTCCCCTATATTTGGCCATCAAGTCCCTTAATCTTACAATCATTGTTGTTAGATAGAACTTAATCCCTTCAAGCAAAGTGATGATAGGCTTCTCCCTATACTCCAATATACTTTTGTTGAATGCCTCACACATGTTGTTAACTTGAAGATCACATTGACTATTGGTATGATATGCTGACTTGGTCCAACATGAAGGTTGTAAAGCATTCAACTCCTTCCAAGTATTTTCATTAGTCGCCTTTATCTTCTCCATAACTTTATCAAATTCTGACAATGTTGTGGCTCTTGTAGCTTGCCACATCATTTCCTTCAATTGAGCACCTGGATGCCTTTTTCCAAAATTGTTGTACAGGTGCCTAACACATACATGATGTTCAACTTTGTCACCCAATTCCTTTATCACATTTAACAAACCCTACATCAAACCAAAAACTAAATTAGTTTATTCAATTCCAATAGTATAAATAAATAGTTAACAAATAATAGAACACTACCTTTTGTTGATAAGAGATGAAAGACCATGTCTTGGTCTAAATACCATTCAAATCACTCAAAAGTAAATCCATGAACCAACCCCAAGACTCTGTAGTTTCAACTTCCACTACTGCATATGCAATAGGCCTCATTTGATTATTTGCATCTTTTCCAACTGATGTCAAAAGATGACCACCATAATCACCTTTTAGGAAACATCCATCTAGACCAATTAACGATCTACAAGTTGTCACAAATGCAAATTTGACAACCTTTAGACAAACAAAATCTTTGAAAAATAGGCCCTTTATCACCCATGTCACAGTGAATTATAACTATATTGTTTGCATTTTTATTTAACACTTCATCTTCATAACTTCGTAGTTGTGGATATTGTTATTTTATAGCACCTTCAATTTTCTCTAGTGCCCTACACTTGGCTCTATAAGTTTGGTCTAGACTTAGCTTGCAACCCCATTCATCTAATGCAAAAGCCTTAAGAGCACTTGTCTTCATTTTTGGTATGTCTTAAAAGACGTATGAATTTGTTACTCAACCACTTTGTCTTGGCTTGTCGGTTCCTAGTTGTCTTGTGACAAGTGTGATCATTCTTGAAGGAAACAACCTGCCACACGGTGCTGAATTTAGACTTACTCACCCTTAGATGAAAAGTACAACTTTTATCACATTGTACAACAACTCTCTTCAAATCATTTTTCTTGATGAATAAATTTTTTTTCTACACCATTGCAAAAGTTTTAACAGCTTCAATGATTTCCTTTTTGTTATTGAATATCAACCCAATCTCAAAATTAACCTTAGCATCATCATCAACTAATCTGAATCTTGGGAATTTCTTCTTAGGACTTACTTCATCATCACTTCCTGGTAGTGTGTCCAGATAATCACTATCATCATCCCCATCCTCAAAATCAGCAATTGTTAATGGTTCATCAAAATCAACGATTGTTAATGGTTCATTAAAATCCCATGTCACATCATCATCATTTTTTGTTGGTGGAGGTGGATAACGATCATCAACATCAAAAGTCTTTGGATCTAACAGAACACTCCAGTCCCAATCTTCTTCATAGTCACTATCATCCAAAGAAGTGTATTCACTTTCACATTCACTATCATCCTTGTAATCCTTATCTTCATTGTCTTCATCATCAACACCCTCACCTTGTTTTCCCTCACCAACATTAACACCCTTACCCTGTTTGCCCTTACCAACACCAACAACACACTCCCCTTGATTGCCCTTACCAACACCCTCACCCTGTTTGTCCTTACCAACACCAACAATACACTCCCTATGATTGCCCTCACAAACACCTTCACCAATAACCTCAACACAAACCTCACCAACAACCTCCTCATGTTCCTTCTCACCAATAACCTCAACAGGGATCTCAAAAACACCTTTACCCCATTTCTCACCCTTACCCTCAACATCAACATAAGCCCCTTCACTATCCCTTCATCTAAGACAACAACTTCAACCTCAGGTGTACAAAATTTTTTCCCTCTCCCTTTTGGTTGCTCTTCATGACACTCTAGAACATCAACTAAATGCTCAATATATATGTCCACCACTTCAAACCCTTTGCAATCCACAGCAAGTTGTAACACATGAGCATCACTATTTAATGGTTTCAAATTGCAGCTAAGATCCAATTTAGGGTGTCTATACCAAAACCACTTGACATTTTTAAGCCCCAAACTATTAATTAGTTTTGTCATGTCAATATGGGACATCTCATCCACATCCCAATCCCATTCTTCTTCAAGTATTGTGCCCTTAACATATATCTTACAAGGCTCATCAATAAACATTCTATAGTGATGAATCCTCAGCCTTACTGTTTGCACTTGAGTAAGCCTAAGTATGAATGGCACAACAAACACAAATAAGGACTTGTCTTGCAAATACGAAAACTTATATGTCTTACTTGAAATATATAAAAAATTACAATCCTAAAAACAAATACCTTAACCCCACCCTAACAGAACATCATAAAACATATCACATATGCATAAAAAGTCCACAGTCCCATGTGTTTCATTATAATAATACCTTAACCCTGGACCACATGATATTGATAAATCCAAATCCCACACTACACCAATTCCAATCAAACTTATTCAAGAACCTGGACCACATGACATTAATAAATCTCAATCTCACAATGCACCAGTTCCAATCAAACTTATTCAAAAGCCAAAAAAGGCTCATAAGTTTGTTAAGAATCTAACTTGCTGCTACAGGACACCAACTTATCTCTTTTGCTCCACATATCGCAAGCTTGGGTCGTCTCTCGCGGTTTTGCAAGCTAGGTTGTCTCTCTCGTTGTTTCTCAATTTCGCAAGCTAGGTTCTCTTTCTCAAGCCTGGGTAGTCATCTCTCACTTGCTCACAACGTTGCCTCAATCGCTCGCCGACGTCACCTCATGCCCGCTTGCCTCGTGTCTCTAGTGTCGTCGAATGCGAGAGCCTTTCGCAAGCTCGCATGCTTCGTCATCTTGCGTGCTTTGTTGCCTTGCGCACGCTTGCTCACCTCACGTCTCCGACGTTGTTAAACGCGAGAGCCTCTCACAAGCTCGCATGCTTCGACGCCTCGCGCGCGCTCACTCGCCTCACGTCTTCGAGATCATTGAACGTCTCGCTTGCCTTGCTATGCTTCGTCGTCTCACCAGATTTCTCCATGCTCACAGAATCAGACAATGAGCCATCTTAGACTAAAGGTGTGTTTGGCCTGATTTTTTTTTTTAACTTAAAAGTGTCTTTTAAGTTAAAAGCTGATATTAAGAACTTAAAAAAATATGTAAAAGTTGTTTGTCAAATTTAACTTTTTTAGCTTAAAACTCATTTTAACTTAAAAGTTGTTTGGTTTTGTTGTTGTTGTAAACTTTAGTTTAATTTAAAATTGTTTATCTCTTCAAATGAAAATAATTATCTTCATAAAATGAACATTGTATCAAAAGAAAGCAACATGTTTGGAAATGAGTGTTAGTTTGTGATTCTTTGACAATATTATAAATCAAACATAATTTGGAAATCTATATATAATACAAATCCTGAGAAGCAAAGCCATATACTAACACTGACACATCAATTTAGTGATTTTTGACGCATCAACAAATTTGCTTAAGTGTCATGCATGCCATTCTCTATTCTTACTCTTTCACTCATCAATTTCTTACTTTTTCTCTTAATGTGAGTTGCAAGCTTCTTCATATTTGTCAAGAGAGAACTCTTCTCTCTCATTAATTTAATACATGATAATGTCTTTCTTAAATTCTGACTTCTCTAAAACCCTTTCCTCCCATTTAATGCACAATAACATCTTTATTACTACCTTTGCCTTCCATAACATATATCTTAATTTGCTGATATAAAACTCTCTTCTCCCATTCTTCACTTGGTTGATCCAAAACTTTATATGTTTATCTCTAATGTCTTTCTCTTTTGTTTACCTTGATTATTATCATGAAAATTCGAAAAAACAAATGAAAAATTTAAAAATATCAAAAAACATTAGTAATGTGTTAAAATTTACAAAGAAAAACATGGAAAATCCAAAAATATGAAAAAACAAGAGTAATGTCTTCAAAATTTGAAAGCAAATCAAATATTAAAAAACAATTCTAATTTCTAAGTCAATACTCTTGGTTTTTCATATTTTTAAAATTTTGATATTTCCATTTTTTTCCATCCAATTCTTTCACTTTTCAAAGACATTACTCTTAATTTTTTCATATATATATATATTAATTTTATTTTCATTCAATCCTCTTAAATTTTTAAGATATTTCTATTGTTTTTCATATTTAGAGATTAAGGTTTCAATGTTTAAGCTTCATGGTTTATTGTTTCGGTACATTGTTTTAAGCTTTAAGGGTTTAAGGTTTAATGTTTTTTTCATGGTTAAGGATTTGTATCCAGAGGTTTTGATTTAAGATTTTATGAATTGAGGTTTTATGATTACATGTTTAGGGTTTTAGGGTGTACAGTTTTATGGTTTATGGTTTATGGTTTATGTTGTAAGATTTTACGTTTTTGTGTTGCATGAGTTTTGGTTTTGTGTTTTAGGATTTAAGGTTTCATGTTTTATAATTTAGGGTTTCACAATTTAAGATTTAAAGTCTCATGTTTACAATTTAAGGTTTCATGGTTTAAGATTTAGGATTTAGGACTTCATGGTTTATTATTTAGGGTTTCATTTCACGGTTTAGGCGTGAGTGTTTCATATTTTATGATTTAGGGTTTCATTGTTTAAGATTTAGGATTTAGGGTTTCATGGTTTACGATTTAGGGTTTTATAGTGTAGGATTTAGGGTTTAATTTCATGGTTTAAGATTTAGAGCTTCATTAGGATGTATTGTCTCACTTCAAGGTTTAAAGTTTATGGTTTCATGGTTCAGGATTTAGTATTTCATTTCATAGTTTAGGTTTGAGGGTATCATGTTTTAGGATTTTAGGTTTTATTTCGTGGTTTAAGATTTAAGAAAACCATAAATGAAACCCTAAACATTTAGGATTCAAAATCCTAAATACTTAGGGTTTCATTAACGAAATCTTAAATTTCACCTTAAATATTTGGGATTATATAAATAAAATCATAAATTGAAGCCTTAAATATTTAGGATTTCATAAAAAAAAAAACATAAATTAAAACATTCAATATAACGGGTTTCATTAATGAAACCCTAAATATCACTCTAAATATTTAGGGTTTTATGAAACCTTCAATATTTATTATTTCATAAATACAACCCTAAATATTTAGGGTTATTGAAAATTTTAATATTTAGGATTTCATAAATAAAATCATAAATTTAAACCCCAAATGTTTAGGGTTTCATAAATGAAATCATAAATTAAAATACTAAATATTTGAGGTTTCTTAAATGCAAACATACTTATTTACCATTTCATATATGAAACCATAAATTGAAATCCAAATTATATATTTCATAAATGAAACCATAATTCAAAACCTTAAATATTTAGGCTTTCATAAATTAAACCCTATTTATTTAAGGTTTCATTATTGAAACCCTAAACCAAAATCCTAAATATTTAGGGTTCAATAATAACCAAACATCACCCAAAAAGTTTATATTTTCATAAATGAAACCACAAATTGAAATCTTAATATTTAGAATTATATAAATGAAATCCTAATTTTCAACCTAAATAATTAAGGTTTAATAAATAAAACCTTAAATAAAACAATAAATCAAAAAATTAAATATTTAGGGTTTCATAAATAAAATTTTATTTATTTAGGGTTTGATTAATGAAACCCTAAATTAAAACCTAAATATTTTGAGTTTCAGTAATAAAAATTTAAATATTTAGGGTTTCATTAATAAACCCTAAATTAAAACCTAAATATTTAGGATTTTATTAATCAAATACTAAATTAAACCTTATTTGTTTAGGGTTTCATAAATAAAACTCTAAACAGTTTAGGTTTCATAAATGAAACCCTCAATTCTTAGAGTTAGATAAATCAAACTGTCAATCAAAACATTAAATATTTAAGTTTTCATTTATGAAACCTTAAATATTAATGAAAACTTAAATATTTAAGTTTTCATTTATAAAACTTTAAATCCTAAAGCATTAATGAAACCCTAAATAGTTAGGGTTTCATAAATTTAAACATAAATAAAAACCTTAAATCCCAAAGAATTAGTGAAACCTCAAATGGTTAGGGTTTTGTAAATAAAACCCTAAATATTTAGAATTTCATAACCGAAATCTTAAATATTTAGGATCATATAAATGAAACCTTAAATTTCACCCCAAATATTTAGGTTTCATAAATAAAACATTTAGGGTCTCATAATAAACACAATCAATTGAGACCATATATATATAACTTATCTTCCAGAAATTTAACTTCGAATTTTTTCCACCAAAAAACTTTTACCCTGCGGCATAAAGCCTTTAGATAAGGAGCCGAATTATGCTGGTGGAATTCATAGAGATGCTGTATTAACCAACTCACCCCCATTATTGAGCAAAAGCTAATTAATTTTTTATGTACTGGTAATTTGGGAGTTAACTTTTTATAGTTTTCATATATTGAGACTACCTTGGTAGGTAGAATGGCTTTTACAGGCCCTACAAGCAGAAACCAGTCTTGAAACTAGGTTGATATTTTGGCTGGAAGGGCATATTTAAAGGTAATGTACCAAGAATGGCAAGGGTCAGGTTCAAGAAGGATCTTGAGCCATGCTTCTTGATAATCAAAATAATTAAAGGTAGGAGGGTCAAAAGGTCAAGGAAAACCTCTTTTTAGTAATTGGGTTTTGGTTCCAATCCGTCAAGGTGAGAACCGATCTTCTGGGTCTAGGAGATCTTCCAATCTCCATTTTAACCCACTGGTTATTTCCTTATGTTTTAAGGTCTTTGGAACTGATGCACTTACCTTTTCTGAGTTTACTAGTAAGAGGGTCGTCTCATCAGTAGGGGATAATTGCAGTGCCCCAGGGGCTAATTGGGTTTTCATTACCTTATAGTATATTCTATAAATTATAGTTATGGGTATTGCATTAGGATTCCAAGTTTTTTCATATATATAAGGTTTCATTATTAAAACAATAAATCAAAACCCTAAATATTTAGGGTTTCCATCATAATACTATAAATATTTAAGGTTTCATCAATTAAACCCTATTTATGTAGGGTTTCATAAATAAAACTCTAAATATTCAAGGTTTCATAAATTAAACCCTAAATTCTTAAGGTTTGATAAATGAAACCATAAATCAAAACCCTAAATATTTATGTTTTCATTTATGAAACCCTAAATCTCAAAGCATTCATGAAACCCTAAATAATCAAGTTTTATGAATAAAAACATTAACCCAAACCCTAAATCCCAAAGCATTCATGAAACCCTAAATGGTTAGGGTTTCATAAATAAAACCAATAACTCAAAATCTAAATATTTCAAATTTAATAAATAAAAACTTAAATTTCACCCTAAATATTTAGCATTTCATAATCGAATTATTAAATACTTAGGGCCATATAAATGAAACCCTAAATTTCACTATAAATATATAGGGTTTCATAAATAAAACATTTAGGGTTTCATTATATACACAGTAAATTGAAACCATATATATTTAAGATTTTATTATTCAAACAATAAATCAAAATCCTAAATATTTAAGGTTTCATAAATGAAATTTTATTTAGTTAGGGTTTGATTAATGAAACCCAAAATTAAAACCTAAATATTTAGGGTTTCAATAATAAACTTTAAATATTTAGGATTTCATTAATCAATCCCTAAATTAAACCCCATTTATTTAAGATTTCATAAATAAAACTCTACATATTTTATGAAACCCAAAATTCTTAGGGTTTTATAAATGAAACCATAAATTAAAACAATACATATTTATGTTTTCATTTATCAAACCCTAAATTACAAAGCATTAATGAAACCTTAAATAGTTAGGGTTTCATAAGTAAAAATATAAACTCAAACCCTAAATTACAAAGCATTCATAAAACCATAAATATTTAGGGTTTCATAAATAAAACTATTAACTCAAAATCTAAATATTTAGAATTTCATAAATGAAATCGTAAATTTCACCTTAAATATTTAGCATTTCATAACCGAAATCTTAAATATTTAGGGTCATATAAATGAAATCCTAAATTTCACTCTAAATATATAGGGCTTTATAAATAAAACATTTAGCATTTCATTATATGTTTAGGGTTTCAATATATACACAATAAATTGAAACCATATATATTTAAGGTTTCATTATTAAAACAATAAATCGAAACCCTAAATATTTAGGGTTTCGTAAATGAAATTTTATTTATTTAGGGTTTGATTAATGAAACCCTAAATTAAAGCCTAAATATTTAGGGTTTCAATAATAAAACTTTAAATATTTAGGATTTCATTAATCAAACCCTAAATTAAACCCCATTTATTTAAGGTTTCATAAATAAAAATCTACATATTTGAGGTTTCATAAATGAAACCATAAATCAAAACAATAAATATTTATGTTTTCATTTAGTAAACCGTAAATGCCACAACATTAATGAAACCCTAAATTGTTAAGGTTTTATAAATAAAAGCATAAACTCAAACCCTAAATATTTAAGGTTTTGTAAATAAAACCATTAATTCAAAATATAAATATTTAGAATTTTATAAATGAAACCCTAAATTTCACCCTAAATATTTAGGTTTTCATAAATAAAACATCTAGGATTTCATAATAGACACAATAAATTGAAATCATATATATTTAGGGTTTCATAATGAAATATTAAATATTTAAGGTTTTATATATCAAACCTTAAATTAAACCCTATTTGTTTAGGGTTTCATAAATAAAACTTTAAATATTTGAGGTTTCCTAAAGGAAACACTAAATTCTTAGGGTTTGATAAATGAAACCATAAATCAAAATCCTAAATATTTATGTTTTCTTTTATGAAACCCTAAATCCCAAAGCATTAATGAAACCTTAAATAGTTATGGTTTCATAAATAAAAACATAAACTCAAACCCAAAATTGAAATCTTAAATCCCAAAGCATTAATGAAACCTCAAATATTTAGGGTTTCATAAATAAAGTCATTAACTTAAAATATAAATATTTAGAATTTCATAAATGAAACCCTAAATATTTAGGGTTTCATAAATAAAACATTTAGTGTTCCATAATAGACACAATAAATTGAAACCTTAAATATTTAAGGTATCCTGAATGAAACCCTAAATATTTAGGTTTTGATAAATGAAACCATAAATCAAAATCCTAAATTATTATGTTTTCATTTATAAAATCCTATATTTCACCATAAATTGAAACCTTAAATTCTAAACCTTTAATAAAACCCTATATATTTAGGGTCATATAAATGAGACCTAAATTTCACCCTAAATATTTTGGGTTTAATAAATAAGACATTTAGGGTTTGATAATTGAAACAATAAATTAAAACTCTATATAGTTAGGGTTTCATAATTAAAAAGATAAATCGAAACCTTAAATTTTGAGGGTTTTGTAAATTAAAATTTATTTGTTTAGGGTTTTATTAATGTAACCTTAAATTTTACTCTAAATTAAAACCTAGATATTTAAGGTTTCAATTGTAAAACTTTAAATATTTAGGGTTTAATTCATCAAACCCTAAATTAAACCATATTTATTTAAGATTTCATAAATAAAACTCTAAATATCCGATGTTTCATAAATTAAACCCTAAATACTTAATGTTTCATAAATGAACTCATAAATCAAAACCCTAAATATTTATGTTTTCATATATGAAACCCTAAATCGTAAATTCAAAAGTGTAAATATTTAGGGTTCCATAAATAAAATCATAAACTCAAAATCTAAATATTTAGGATTTTATAAATGAAACCTTAAATATTTAAGATCTTATAAATGATACCCAAAGTGGAAACCCTAAATATTTAGGGTTTCATAAATGAAACCACAAATATTTGAAGTTTCATAAAACCCTAAATATTATGTTTTCATTTATGAATACCTAAATTTTACTATAAATTGAAACCTTAAATTCTAAACCATTATTGAAACCCTAAATATTTAGGATTTAATAAGTAAAACCCTTAATTTCACCTTCAATATTTAGAGTTTTATAAATGAAATCATAAATTGAAACCTACATAATTATGTTTTCATTTATGACACCTCAAAATTCACCAAAAATATTTAGAATTTCATAAATAAAATCACAAATTGAAACCCTATATCCTAAACCATCAATTTCACACTAAATTGAAACCCTACATATTTAGAGTTTCATAAATAAAACCCTAAATTTGAAATCTAATTATTTAGGATTTCATAAATGAAACCCTAATTTTCACCCTATATTTAGGGTTTCATAAATGAAATCTTTAAATACTTTGGGTCATATAAATGAGACCCTAAATTTCATAATAAATATTTAAGGTTTCAAAAATAAAGCATTTAGGATTTCATAATTGAAACAATAAATTGAAACCTATATATTTAGGGTTTCATAATTGAAACAAGGGTAAAATGTGTTTTAAGTCCTCCAACTTTTTCAGTTTTCTGCTGTTAGTCCCTTAGACTTTTTTATGTCAAGTTTTACTCCCTACATTTTGATTGCGTCATGGGTTTTAATCTTTTCTATCCATGCTTCATTAAATGACTTTTTTTTTTTGCACATTTTAATTAAATTTCTGCCACATGTACATTTCGAATAATTTTTTTTAATTTTTCCAATTTTTTAATTGGAAAACAATTAGAAAAAATAAAAATAAAAATATACACGTGTATTAATAGCTATAAAAAATTAATTTTAAAAAATAATAATTAATCCACATTTATATTTTTTTTAAAACTTTAAATGTTTTTATTAAAAAAATCCAATTAAAAAAATTGGGAAAATTAAAAAAAATTATTAAAAATTTACACTGGCAAAAAGTTAATTAAAATGTACAAACAAAATTGGTATTTAACGAAACATGGATGGAAATGACTAAAATCCATGAAGAAATAAAAGTCTAAGGGCTAAAACCAAACTTAAAAATGTTTGGGGACCAAAAGCAGAAAGCTAAAAAAGTTGGAGGACTAAAAACATACTTTACCCTTGAAATAATAAATTGAAACTCTAAATATTTAGGATTTCGTAAATGAAATCTTATCTAACTAAGGTTTCATTAATGAAACTCTATACTTCATTCTAGATTAAAACCTAAATATTTAAGTTTTCATAAATGAAACTCTAAATTGATACTCGAAATATTTGAGGTTTCATAAATGAAACTCTAAATACTTAGAGTTTGATAAATGAATCCTAAGTTTCACTATAAATATTTAGAATTTTATAAGTGAAACCTTAAATATTAAGGTCTCATAAATGAAATCCTAAATATTTAGAGTTTCAGAAAAAAAAAAAAAAAAACCATAAATCGAAATACTAAATATATAGGATTTAATAAATAAAACCCTGATTTTCATATATTAAAATTTTAAGTTGATATTTAAAAAAAACAGTTTTTAATACTATTCTTTTTTTTTCATAGATTTTAAAAAAAAATTCAAGACATTGCTCTTATTTTTCATTTTTTTTCTTTATATTTCTCTTGTTTTTTCACATTTGTTTTTCAAATTTTAAAAACACTCCTCTTGTGTTTTGATATTTTTCCAAATTTTCATTTTTTTTTTCAAATTTTCAAGACAATACTATTGTTTTTTCAATTTAAAAAAAAATACATTTTTTCAAATTTTCAAGACATTTCTCTTGTTTTTACATATTTTAAAAAAAATCATTTTATTTTAAATTTTTCAAGACATTCCTCGTGTCTTTTAAATTTTCAAAACAATATTCTAGTTTTTTCATATTTTCAAAATTCTTAAAATAGTACTCTTATTTTTCATATTTTTAAAAGTTTTATTTTTTATAATATTCTTTTAAAACAAGAGTAATTATTTTTTATAATATTCTTTATTTAAAAAATTTACAAGGCATTACTCTTGTTTTTCATATTTCTTTTACTTAGAAGACATTACTCTTGTTTTTCAAACAAATTCATGACATTAGTCTTGATTTTTTTTATATTTTTCAATTTTTCAAGATATTATTCTTGTTTTTTAAATTTTTATTTATTCAAAATTTTAAGACATACTATTGTTTTTTCATTTTTATAGTTTTCAAGACATTAAATATTTTTTTTCATGTTTTAAATTTTTCGTTCTTTGTTTTTTTTTCAATACTCTCATGATATTACTTTAATTTTTTTATTTTTTATTTTTACATTTTTTAAGTTTTCCATTTTTATAACATTTTTTAAATTTTCATTATTATCAAATTTTAAAATCATTACACTATGTTTTTCATAATTTTAAAATTTTCAAGTTTTTTCAAAATTTTCAAGACATTACACTTATTTTTTCCTATTTGAAACATCACTCTTTTCCTTTGTTTATGTCATGGTGAGTTTAAATTTCTAGCGACTATATATTACTCTTGTCTTACATACAATGTAGTTCTGATTTAATATTATTATTTTTTGGAGCTTGCTCTAAATATTTTGTAAAGTAGTATTATTGTTTGTTTCTCGTTAAATTTCAGTTTCTCATTTGAGCTTTTAAATTCCAAATAAAGATGTAGTAAAGATGCTTATGCACTCTCCATTAGTTTTTAAAGTAATATGTTGATTCCAAATGAAACAACACAAAAATATACCAATTTAAGATGTATTTATCCAATTTGAATTGAAAATTTGACTTTAGAAATAAATTGATAAAAAAATGTAGCTTTGGATGATGCTTACATGATTTTACTAACATTTTGAACATATTATTTTTTTGCACGAATTTTTGGATGGCTATAAGCATGAAATTTCTTCTTGGAAGTTTAAATAGATTAAAATAAAATAATATATTTTAAAATACTTTTTAATAATTCTTAATTTAAGTATTTTGCTTAATTACCCGTGCATCGAGTGTGTTCATATCTAGTTGCTATGATTTCCCAAAAATTTGGTAGTCATATGAAAACAGGTGTCAACACTAGTCTTGGCATGTGACACAAAGCTTCTCACTTTTTTGCTTTCCTATGATGTGTGAAACAAGTTGAAAGAGATATCTAATTGTTTCATGTCATGCTTGCTGGAGAAGTTTGAGAACCATATTCATTTCATGTCTTTATAGAACTCTTTGAATATCTTGTACATTTGTTTCAAAGCAAGCAGGAGCTCCTAATACAACTTTCACTAGTTATGTATGCTCAAATAACTGATATATCCCACATTACAAGATGAACCCTTAGTATTTTCTTGCCTCCATTTCCTATCTTGCATCTAAGATTGTAATGGAAAGTTCATTAACTGAGCATAGCTTGTGATTTGTCGATGAAGAATTTGCTTCAGATGTAACATCTGTTTCAGTGAAAAAACCAGGAGCCTTTGGCTTTGGCAATGATTTTTCACCGTTCAACATTAAAACCACTGATGACATGTCTGGCCTATCCTTTGGTCTTTGTTGCACACATAATAGGCCTACCTGTATGCATCGTTTGACTTCAGAGGATGAGCATTGTTCTGCTAATAATTCATCTAGTAGTTCCAGTTCCCTCTCTTCAGTCCATAATCTCCATGCCTAAAATAGAAATGATTAAATTAGTAGGTTGGAAATGATTCAATTTATAATAATTAGAAACATAGTCAGATCAGTAAACTTAAATGTCCAAGAAGATTATTGCAGTGTTCTGGGTCTGAAAATTCTCTGTTTTTCTTCCCACTTACAATCTCTAGTACTATCACACCATAACTAAAGACATCTGATTTTGAGAAATGCCCGTGCACAGTATACTCAGGAGGCATGTAACCACTGAAAATAAATTTTGCAAAGTAAAATAACTAAAACTTGACAGCATAATATCATAGAATCATATATCATGTAGAATAAAACTAATTCATTATGTTCCTGCCACCCTGTTTGTGTTTGCCTAGACTTGATCTCCCAAAAATGATCGACCCAAGCCAAAGTCTGATATTTTGGGATCCAAATTTGCATCTAGTAAAATGTTGCTAGTTTTTAGATCTCTGTGGATAATCCTTAGCCTAGAGTCTTGATGTAGATATAGAAGTCCTCGAGCAATACCACTGACAATGTTGAAACGCTTTTGCCAATCTAGTAACTTCCTTTTCATTTCATCTAGTCAAACACACACAAATTCATGTATGTAGCATAGTAGTTACAGTGTTCATAACATTTGTAAACAACAAATAAGAAATAAGATTCTCGTAGATGTTTAGAATAAGTTGTAAGGGGTCCAAGTCCAACCAAAAACAAAGTAGTCCAAACTTTGGTTCAGCATGTATTCATAAATTAACATCTTTTCTTCTCCTTCGATGCAACAACCAAGAAGTTTTACAAGATTACGGTGCTGAAGTTTTGCAATCAACGCTACTTCATTTTTTAACTCTTCCAACCCTTGTCCAGACTTCTTTGAAAGTCTTTTCACTGCCAACTCTTGTCCATCTATCAATGTGCCCTGAAAAAATAATTTGCTAAAGATAGAAAGATTTTAAGGAAAATAGAAGTTCTGGATATCAGTTTCCTATATCACCTTGTATCCTGGTCCAAAGCCACCTTCTCCAAGCTTGTGCTTGGTTGAAAAGTTTTCAGTGGCTTTAGCTAAGACTGACAAATCGAAAGTTGGAAAGTCAGTGTGCTCTATTCTCTCTTTATTTTTGTAATGCTTGCTGTAAAATTTTCTTGCAGCTCCTGATTGAATGGAAAATAACAGCATATAAGCATTCACACAAATATGCACATACTACTATTTTGTGTCTAATTGCCTGTGTTAAGATGATAAATTATATCAATATACTTACTTGGATTTTTAATTATCAATATGCATACAGAAGTGATGATTAATCCAAACAAAGTTGCAGCAGCAATGATTCCTACTATCTTTTTCTTGATGTTTCCATGACCAACATGATCTAAAAGAAACACAGCATGATCAGTCACCAACTTTAAGCACAACAGCTCTATTGATTGAAGCTAAGAAAGTGAATTTGAGTTCCTTTAGACAGAGTGAGGGAGCAAAATGTTGTATTTAATACTGAAAACAAATGCTATATAGTAAAATGCATGCAGAAAATTGATCATGTACCTAATTCCGAAGCAGGGACTCTGATATACAAGTCTTGTCCCCATTGAGAGAATTTCCTCATGTCAACTAGAGCATTAAACCAAAGTAGACAGCCACTTCCTCCATCACGGATATCTAAATTTGCATATGCTGTACAAGAACAGTTTTTAAGACATGACTTGCGACATTCATCGAGGTTCATAGTCTTACTAAACCACGATGAAGATGTGTCTGGCAATTTCAAGTTTGTGTACTTTAAGAAGCCATCCGTATAACTGTTTTTGCAATTAGATTTGTTCCTTGTGACACAACCTTCAAACTGAATTCCTAAATTCCATTGATCAGGAGACTTAGGAACATAACCTCTCAAGCATTCACAAGTTGCTTGGTTACCATCAGAACTGCATATAGAATTTGAACCACAAAAGGCATAATTTTCACATCGATCTTCGTCCCCGGTTGAGATGACTTTCCGGGTTCTTGCTTGAGCTGTCCAATACAAATTCTGTCCAATGCCTGTAGGGATCAGTGTCAATATGATGAATACTGATTTATCAAGAAGCTCGAATTCATAATACACCTCTTTTTCATTGATCACAAATTTTTGTGGTGTTGCAAGAGCTGGACCTGGATGTCCAACTGCGGATAAGCCATTCCATGACCCTGCTCTTGATTCTAAGTTAGGTTCCTTGAACTTCATAATTTGAGGATATCCTCTGAGGTCCATTTTCACAACATATTCTCCCTCAGCAGGATCATCAACACTTTTCCACGACAATAAAGTTCTTTCTAGACCAGTCTCTAAGTTCCATCCAAGTTTCATTCCTGGCATCAATGTATCACATGGATAGTCAAAACTCTGCCACAAGACGCTTTCTTCTCCATTTTTCACTACAAGATTTCCTGAATCCAAGAGATGCACAATCGGATTAGTACTCCTGGCTTTGCTTGACATGTTGGATGATGACCAAATGGTGCTGTTTGTAGCATTGAGAAGCACAAGAATCCCTTTTTCGTTGAGTTTGAGAACTCCTGAATTGTTCTGAAGAGGTGTGTTTCGGTTAGCCACCCACACCACTGTTGAAGGGGTTACATTTGTGTACCATAGACCCAAGTATTGTCTGGTTGAATTGTCGGGACTGAAGAAACCAAGTTCAGTAATTCCACCTGCTGAAACTAAAGTCTCACCATCTCGAATGGATTCACTCACTGTCAAACTGCCCATTGAAGTGCAAGTTCCTGATAAGTAGGAAAATAATAAGAACCAAATGTACAACATTGTGATGTTATAATGTTATGGAAGCAAGCAATGACTACTAAATTACATAATTTTCTTTCTGAGAGAAAGAGACTTTGATTATTACAGAGGAAGACTGTGATGATAATAATATAGAATGAGGGTATGGGAAGCAGCAAATAATGACCATGACAACTTGTATTGGATAGTTTGACACGGAAGATATTTTTCCAATACCTGTCTTTCACGTATATAATAATTGCCCAATAATAGGATCCCCCAAAAAAATAAAAAGTGTTAAGGTGTATTTAGCGTTGTTAAGTAGATATGAAACAATTATGATGTTAAGGTGTTAATTTGTGACTGACAAGCATAGGAGAGTCTTATAAAAATGGGCAAATAATAAAGTGAAAAGAGTCTTATATTTCAAGTTACTTTTCTTTATATAGGCTGATTCACAAAATCGTATTTTGATTTAATTCAATTCCAAATGAAGTTATAAATCTAGAAGATTCAATTTGAGCATCTATCTGCCTGATTTGTCAAAAACTTTTCATACTAAACAAAGAAATTAATGTCAATTTTTTTTAAGGGGTGGGAAAAAAGAATTGGCATGAAACTTAAACTAGCGATGAGGACTATTTGGTATCATGTGGCCAGTTTTGAGGACTAAATTCTGCTCCAACTCATTGGAAGAACAGAGAGATATCTTGCTCATATCCCCTGCATTGGCTATAAATGTGTTATTTGTTAAGTTGTAACGCTTGGAACATTCTTAAAGTCATGTAGTTGTATGATATGAAAATGTTGAAAACAAAGAACAAATGTGTCAGAATTTTATACATTAGAAAACAGGAATAAAACCTTTAACCTACGCATAAACAGGACTAATCACAATGATACAAGCAAAAATCCTCCTTAAAAAAATTCCTCAGGACACTAACTAATTGCTAAATTTGAGAATAAAGGAGGTTGAAGAAGAATAATCGAACTAAAATATTGAATGATAAATATACAACAGCAATGACTCATCTGCAAAACTGATTCAATGTATTTACTTTCTCTGTTTCTTTAGACATTAAGAATATTTCACCATCATTTGTCTGTCTTGTGAGTTGTGACATATTTAAAACTCACCTTGTCATTGAAGCAAGAACAGAATTTTACCTATCTTGCCTGTAACAATGTAATGGAAAGTTCATTTGTTGAAGACAGTTCATGTTTGATTATTGATGAAACTTCATGCGGATAAAACCCGGGTTGTTTTGGATTAGACAATACTCTCCCTCCATTCAACATTAGTACAACAGATGACATGTCTGGCCTATCATCTGGTCTCTCTTGCACACACAAGAGCCCTATGTGAATACATCTTAACACCTCATCCGCAACAACAGAATCGCTAAGCAAGTCTTCTATCAGCTCCAATGGTTTATTCTCACTCCACAGTCTCCATGCCTGAAAAACATACAATGAGACAGCTGAAATTCATCAACAACCAACTCGTGAATGAAATAAGATGTATCAGAGATACAAAAATGAGAGTTTAGGAATGCTACTAATGAGAGAAGTTGAGAATTGTGACAGCATGTTGCACTTTAGGCTTACATGTCCAAGAAGGTTAAGATTGTGTTGTGGATCAGTAAATTCTCTGTTCTTCCTCCCACTAACCATCTCTAGTACAATCACACCAAAGCTGAAGACATCAGACTTCACAGAAAAAGTTCCAAATACTGCATACTCCGGGGGCATGTAACCACTGCAACATTACAGATGAGAAGAAACAAAGATTAGAACAAATGACTATCAAAGTAATTCAACAAAATTTTAGTTACTTACTGAGTTCCCACGACTCTTATTGTCTTGGCCACAGAATGATCACCACCAAAAGCCCTGGCCAATCCAAAGTCTGATATTTTTGGGTTCATATCATTGTCAAGAAGAATGTTACTTGTTTTTAAATCTCTGTGGATGATCCTTAGTCTAGAATCTTGATGAAGATAAAGAAGGCCTCGAGCAATCCCACTTATAATATGTAAACGTTTATTCCAATCCAATACTTTGCTTCTAGCTTGATCTAACAAATTCCTCACATAAGTTAGCATGGAGAAGGCTTGATATTCATTGTAAGAACATGTTATGGAATTAGAGAGAATAAAAGCTCTTACCAAAAATAAAGTTGTCCAAACTTGTGTTAGGCATGTATTCATAAATTAGGATTCTTTCATCATTCTCAATGCAGCAACCGAGGAGTTTCACAAGATTTCTATGTTGAAGATTGGCAATTAACAAAACTTCATTTCTGAATTCCTTTGGCCCTTGTCCAGAATTCAAAGAAAGTCGCTTGATGGCAATTTCTCTCCCATTTGCTAGTACACCCTGTTGATCAGTACTTAACAAATATTAAAACTGTGAAGATAATGGATCTATTAAAAGGAAAAAAATTATAATCATGTCACCTTGTAAACTGGGCCATATCCACCTTCTCCCAATATCTTAGTGGGGGAGAAATGATCTGTGGCATTATCTATGGTTGAAAAATCAAATGTTGGCAAGTCAGTGCTTCCCTTTTCATATTTTTCAATCTGGTCTTCCTGGTTAATTATTTTGTCCCTACCTGAAAATGGTAGATTATTATGTTTAACAGTATAATTTAGATAATATATAAGAGGTATGTGATAACATAATACTTATTAGGGAATTCAACATAAACCAAAAAAAAAACAGAGGACTTTCAGCTCTATGTCTTATAATTTTTAATTGTATCATGATAGAGAAAGAAAAGAAGATAAACCATATATAAGTTAATATCATCAACTCACCTGAATTCCTAAGTTTCTTCCTCTTTAGATTGATGACATATCCAACTATTATGATTCCCAATACAAGTATCCCAATTCCTGCCAGAATCCCTGCTAGCTTTTTCTTATTTGTATTATTTGTTGAGTGACCTGAGATATTGAGAGAACTGTAAGTAAACACTAAACACACTAGCAACCTCAAGCAGTTTATGAGGAGAGAGGAAGAAATGAAAATGTCTCTCAAATTAATTTCATATCATATATTTTTGTGCTTTGTTTGCAACCTAGATGATATTTCTAACATGCATTCTTAAGAGTGTCTATGTGTATGTTTGGATTAAAGTTTGCAAACTTAAGTTTTGGTTAAATTAAACTTTAAATTTACAAACTGAGGCAAATATGTTTGAGGCAAAAGTACTTTTACCAACAGATCAGGATCCCTTGCTTTTGCTTTCATTTTACTTTTATCTGTTGGGTTGGATTTACATTGAAACATGCTTACAATATTTCCAACTTTAAATCAAACACATTTGCCAAAGTATCCCAATTCTTGTTTCTCCAAAACTGTGATTCCAGACAAAATTTCACTTTAAAACATACTTTAAGGGGTAACCAAACATAACCCCAAACTGATTTTACCATCAAACATACTTTTGGAACACTCCCACCCGAAATCCAAACATGCCCAAGTTTCCATAATTATTTGCAGCTTGTGAGGGTAAAAAATCACTGAAAGGCTGAAATCTTCATATAGATATCTAGTTCTATGACTACTAAAAGAAATAATCAAAATGGTAGATGAAATCCAAATGGAAATATAAAGGAAAAGCAAGTAGTACCTAATTCAGAAGCAGGCAGTTTTATGAAAATCTCTTGCCCAATAGAACTTTCTTTCCTCATGTCCATGATGCTGTCAAACCAAATCATGCAGCCACTTCCACCATCTGTAATATCCAAATTTGCATACGCTATGCAACTGCAGTTTTTTCTGCATTGACTCTCACATTCCTGGAGATCCATGTTTCTATCAAACCACGAAGCAGACGAGTCCGGCCTCATCATCCCCGTGAGCTTAACAAACCCGTCTCTATCGTCACAATCCAAATCCACTTTCCGAACACAGCCCTCAGTCCAATTCAACAAACTCCATTTTTCAGGAGACTTCGGTGTGAAACCTTGCAGACACTGACATATTACAGAATTGGAAACACTGCAATCAGAGTTGGCACCACAAAAGGCATAGTTATCACACTGCTCCCGTGGACCAGCCTGCAGAAGCTGCCATGCTTCTGTCTGATAAGACCACATAAACCGCTGCACTCCGCCCGTGGGAGTGATCATGAACCTCGAAACAATCGAATCATCCAAAGGCTGATAACTAAACCGAACATCCTGGTCTGTTAGCTCAAAAGAGAAGCTCAAATAATTGTTGAGTGACTCCCAAGGAATCGAGCTGAAGAAAAAACCGTTCCAGGAGCCTAATCTGTATATCATCTTCGACCCTTTTGTGATCACAAGCTGAGGATAGCCGCGGCCATCGAAACGGTACGAAAAATCGCCTCTTCCAGGATCTCCAGTGTTTCTCCAAGAGATCAGAGAATTATGCTCACCACTAATTCTACTACTTTGAAGCACCATCCCTGGAAGTAAAGTGTCACCAGGGTAATCAAAGCTTTGCCACACAGTAATTTTTCCCACACCATTTTCTACAACAAGGTTCCCTGTGTCTTGGAGAGACAGAACAGGATCCTGTGAAGTTTTTGATGCATTTGAGGACCAGATTGTGGTCCCAGAACCATCAACTATAGCTGGATTTCCTGAATCAGTGATTCTGAACATTATTGCTGTGGAATTTTCAACTGGGGTGTCTCTGTTGGCTACCCATACAATTGTCCTATTTGTTATATTCTTGTACCATATACAAAAATATTGGCTCTGTGAATTTCCTAAGCTGGAAAACCCAGCTTCGAAAATTCCAGATTCTGAAACAAGGGTCTCGTTGTAATGAATTGATTGGCCAGGAACGATGCTTCTAAGGGAATTGACCATGGGAATTATCATGAGGGAGAGTAGTAGGAGAGAAAACAGAACAAATACCTCATGCTTTGCCATTACAAAATTTCCAGAACAAATTTAACAATGAAGGATGAAGAAAACGATTGAATTGAATGTTAAAAGTGCTTAGAAAAGAAACAGTCTTTCAGAAGAAAAAAAAAATTGATTATTGACTAATTAGCAACTGTGGCCAAGTTGGAAAGTAGTAGTACCATGAAATTGGCATAAGGGACCGATTTAGTGATGTCAGCAAAATTGACATTGTGTGGAACATGAACCTAAAATAATAATAGTCAATGTCTGTATGTTTTGACCTCTCATGGTACGAAGGATCTGAAGCACAAATATTTATGGAAAAAAGAAAATACTCATTTGATTACTATAGTTGCAAAAAAGTTACCATTTAGTCTTGCACTTAAAAATCTTTTTTGAGTCACCCTTCAAGCACTATCGTGCTCCTTTTAGTTCCTGCAGAATGCAGTATTTTTAGTCTTTGTCATTTTATAATAACAGACAAAAAAGGATCTGAAAGTGTACAGGAACTAAAAAGCATGGTTCTCAAGTGCCGGGACTAAATTAAACACAAAGTTTGTGCAATTATAGAGGATAAATGAGTCATTTTTTAATATTATTTTTTAGCTTAATTACATTTTTTTTCTTCAAATTCTAATTAATTATCAAATTTGATCTCGGGTTATAAAAAAAATTCAATTTAATTTTCAATTTATTAAAAATGCATCAAATTGGTTTCTATTTACCCCCTCTATTATTATATATACGTCTCTACAAACATAAAATAAAAATAAAAATGAGAGGTGTACTAAGTAAAAGATGAAATGCAAATAATTAAATCTGACAAAAAAATCAAATTAATTTTTTTAAAATTATAATTTGAGTACTAAATTAAATAATTAATTAAATTAATTGAAACTTTGAGTACTAAAATTACAATTTTTTGGAAGAATATCTTTATGTGAAAAGATGAGCATTAGTTGAATTGCAGATTTTTAGCAATGAAAAAAAAAAAAATCAAACTCTGGTGTGTGCATGGTTAATTTTGTGGAAAAAGAAAAGTCATATAAGGAAAAAGTCTTTCTCGATTGGCAGCGTGAGCGTCGCTTCATTAATGAAGTCAATAGTTTTGAGGATGGATCATAGAACCTGCGCCATCTTGGATTTTTCTTAAATAGAATTCAGAGTAATAAGTGGGATAGGTCCATATTATATTATTATATATTTTTGGTGGTATTTACTTGGCAAAGCTATATATCATCAACTATCACACATCACAAATTCACAATATCACATGTCCAAATCAACTCCAAATATAGTTTTTAGTTTTATATAGTTTTATTTAGACTTAATGATGTTTTTGGTCTTTTAAGTTAGAGATTTTTTTTAGTTTTTCAAATACAAAATTATATTTTTTAATTCTTAAAATTCAAAAAAATATTATTTTCAGCCACTTCCCTCAAATAAAAAATTACATTTTTTAAGTCTCTTAAATTCTAGTGAATAAATTAAAAAGAGCATTTTTTTTCTAAGTTAAGAGATTAAAAATACAAAATTTTATTTAGAGTGAAAAAAATAATTTTTAATTTGAAGGACTAAGAATATGGTTAAATCTTTTATTTATTATTATATTTCACCCATTTGTTTTAATATTATTTACTCTTTTTCATTTCAATTTCACCCTTCACGGTAAAAACTTTCTCAAATATTAAATTAATAAACATAACGGTGTTTTAAGAAGAGAATTAATTTTGTCAAAAAGAGAAGAAGAGATTTAAATAAGTTTTGAATAAGTAATAAACTGAGCTTAAGTTTCATACTCTTAAACAAGAAAAGGTTTTAAAGTAGATTTACTTATAAAGAAACTATCTACAGCCTGTGATATGTAGAATCTTTTAAAGCTTCTGCATATTCCACCAAATCAGATTACTACATGCCTAAATAATCTGAGAAAGATCCTTCTTTACATAGAATACTGGATTTATTCGAGCTTTCCCATCACAATGCTTGCCACCTCAATTTCATCCACCTCTAAAATTTCTACACAATTTAAGTTCACTTGTAGAGTCCTTATTTTTTCAAGTATAAAGTATGAAATTAATTTCTCAATTTTTTTAAGACCGGTTTTAGTCCATCAAACTTTCATTCTGTTTAGGATTTTGGTAATTCCGTTCATATGTTCTCTTAAGTGTGTTTTTTTAAGCACGTTTTAAAATCCTCTATTGACACTAACCATTTTAATAACGTGACATGTGATTTTTTTAATTTTTTTTCAAACTTCCCAAATCTCTAATTTCTTAAACCCATCCCTCCTCAGCAATCCCACCCACAAGCTCCACCAACAACGAGACCACCCTACGAGCCCCACCACCATTGCAAGTTTCAAGCCATCCTCCAAGCATCTACAACAATCATCATTCTCCGCACCACCTCACACAACTGTCCTCCGCATCACGTACCATCTTCATACCACCGTTCTCCTTTGTCGCCGCATCATTGTCCTCTTTCGTTGCCATAACGACGTGCCAGTGTTGCTCTCCTCCTCCTTGGACCTGTCGAAGCTCTCCTCCATCAGAAGCACTATGGTGGAAGTTCATACATTTCGACTTCGACTCACCCTCCCCTCTCAACATCATCCAACCTCTGATTTCAAACTAAACCCCCTCTCCCACCTCTACACCACCAACAACCACAACAAATCTCAAATCTCAAATTCCTAACTCCAACCCTAACCCCAAACATGAAGATGTAGTGAGAGTCTTCAATGGTGGCTCTAAAACATTTTCATTTTCAGTAGAGGCCATAGATCTGGCCACAAAGATCGTAATGGAGGTAGATGATAACTTCATTGGAGTTTTAATTAAATTTGGAGGTAAGGTTAGGGTTATTGGGGTTAGGATCTAATTTTTTTTTTCTAAATTTGTGATCAATCTTGTTCTGACATGGGCTTGTGGCTGCCAATATTTTTTCCTTTATTGTTGATTCACAATATTGCAAAGTTACCATATATAAATTTATTAGCTTTTATTTAGAAGTATTGGTAGGGATTAATTTAATTATAAGAATTTGTTTTGTAATTTTGATTATCCCTTATATTAATTTTAATTTTAATTTCAAATTTTCTTTTAATTTCAATTGGGGTGTTTTATTTGTTTTGTTTCGGTTTGATTATGAAAGTTTAAGTATTTGTTGTGAAGTTCACTAATGTTGACTGAACTTCTTTTTTTTATTATTAGATTATTGCATTTTGTGGTGATTAAGAGCCACCGTAAATTATTAAACTTTTTTCAAGAACACTCAATTCAAGTATTTGTTGGTAGAAAACATACATAATAAATAAAATAATAATTAAAACAATGTCACATAGACAAAAACAGAAATGATCAAAATCTTGGACGGAAAAAAAGTTCAAAGACCTTGACTAGTCTTTGAAATATTTAGGAATCAAAACTAGAAATCTCAAAAAGTTTAGGAACCCAACAAAACATACTTTATCTTTTTTTTTTCAATGTTTTACTTTTTTCAGCTGAACCTGGGACTAAAGATTTTAATAGAAATTCTTACATTTGTGAACATAGACTCAGAAATAAATACATTTTGATATTAAGTTAAGAGAAGCAGATTAAATCAGTAAATTCACATTTGTAACCAAAATATAAAATAATCAGTTTTTACATATTCCTTTTTTTTTTATAATGAGTAATTTCATATTCCTAAACATATCATTCATTATTCCATTTTATGTCAATAATTTTTCAATGTGCTGCAGATTTTTACTAGTAGTAGGCTAGGACTTAGGAGTGTCAACCTTGTTGAGAATTAATGAGATGCCTGTTAAATGTGTTTCATTCTTGTTAAAAGTTATTAATAATTTTTCAATATTAATTTGTTCATCAATCATACCCTCTAATTAATAACTAAAAATAGTGTATGAATATAGGAACGAGAAGACAAAAATAAACATATTTAGCTACAGCTATTACAATCTTAATTTGTGTAGTCATTAATTTAAATGATTCTAATTAATATTATAACACATGTACGATGCATATATATCAGCCATGAAGCAAACCCTGAAACCATGCAAAACCACACTTACAAAAGTTTCACAAGCTAACAAAAATAGTGTTTTCCCAAAATAACTCAAACCCTGTCTTTAAAAACCGATAGAGAGACAAGTTTTACTCAGACCTGCAAGCAAACACAATAAAACTAAAGACATTTAAGTTTCATCGTCACACTCGCAGGTCTCCAAAACAAATCACATTTTAATTCATCATGGACATGAGGAAGGTCACTTGCGCTATTCTCATCGTCGCCGCCTCCATGAGTGCCACAGTTGCTGCCGCTGAGGTTCTGGCCCCGGCCCCTGGCCCAAGCAGTGGAGCCTCAGCTATTGTTGGCTCATTGGTTGGTGCCTCGGTCTTGTCCTTCTTTGCCTTGTTCCACTAAGCGTGGCATGGCAAGAGGACTATGAAAAGAACATTAATGTATGTATGATGGAATGTAAGCAAAAATCTCAATATTAATTCTTTCTCAGCTGATTTGACTTTGTAACAAATTAAGAATGTTCTTGTAAACATAACTTAATGATATATATTTAGAGAGAGAATGTTCATGCTTATGTGTTGACAACCCGATTGGAACTTAATATTCTTTCTTTTTTGTATTTTTGGACAATTGATCAATTGCTAATAACTTTGTGCTAACAACGAATATATGAACAACTAGATAAATCACATAATAAACATAAAGTTACTTATTGCCCACATGCCTAAGATGGTTACAATTGAATTAATAGGATGGAGATGATTAATATTCTATCTATCTATTAATTATAAATTTATAATATATAAATTATACGTTGTCAAGTGAGTCTAGTAATATTTGTCATATCAGCACCAGGGACGGATTTGGGGGAAGGGGGGGGGAGCAGGGGGCTTCAGCCCCTCCCTTCTTTTTATATATACATATATATAAAATAAAATAAATATTAATAAAAAAATTATTAAAAAAATAAATTTTTAAGTTAATAATTATTTTATTAGTAGATGATATCTTAATTTTATATCTAATAAATATTTAGTTTCATTATATTTTTATTTATTTTTGGTAAGTTTTACTTTTAATAAATTAATTTGACACTTTTTATCTACAATTTTTTAAAATCTTATAAATTTTACTCTATTATTTTACTCTTACATCAAATGATTGTAGATTTTATTCTTAATTTTTAAAAAAATTGTCAAATTTTATATCCATTTTTTGTTTTTTTTAATAAATTTTATATTAAATATTTTTTAAAAAATTTTATTGTAATTTTATTGTAAAAAAAATTATAGTCCCTCCCTACCTAGATTCCTGAATCAGTAACTTATCAGCACAATTATAATTTATAATATATAAATTGCAAACCCAACTCTTTTAACTGGGATGTTTATGGCTGAAACAATTTTAAAAAGGATCTATCACCACAAACTAAGTACCACACGTTGCTCAGACCTGCAAGCAAACACAACAAAACTATACACAAATTAGTGTCTCTTTTCTTTACCCACGTTGATTCATTTAGACTTAATTGAGAGACGTTGATGTTAAGTTTCATGTTGACTTTTTTTTACTATACTTATTAATTATTTAATTAAAATTAATTTTTTTAATAATGACACTATTATTATTTTTTATTCCTCAATTATCCTTTGGTCTAATTAATTAATTTTTTTTTTAAAAAGTTAGGTGAATTTTCACAAAACTAGGATTCAAACCTACACCTGTTTTTAAATGTCAGAATAATTACTAAGTCAATGGTCTAATTAATAACTATTGTGAAACATTTATATGTATAAATCTTTCAAATAAATTTTATTTATTATCATATATTTATGACTTAAATAAGTTTTGGATCCCTATAAAATATCTCTTTTTTACTTTGGGTTTCTATAAAAATTTTACTATGTTTTAGATCTCTATAATATATATTTTTTTGTTTTAAGTCTCTACCGATAAGGTGACACTTTCTCAACCGTTGATATATGTTGAGATGATATCACGTCATTACTTAATTAACAGTTGAGATGATGTTACGCCATTAGTAGGGACCCAAAACCGAAAAAAATATATTATAGAGACCCAAAACATACTTTTTTTTTTTATAGGAACCTAAAGTAAAAAAAAAAAGTATTTTATAAGGACCTAAAACTTATTTAAGCCTATATTTATTTATTGTTTCTTATGTTCTCAACAAGAATTTATAATTTGAATAAAAGTAAAATAAAGAAAGTGATTTATAAAATAAAATGTGAAATATATAAAAAAAAATTACAACTAAAAATAGGAGATGTTAAAAAATAAATGAAGAATAATTTAAATAAATTTTAATAATATTAAAGATTAATAAAATAAACTTTTATAAATTTAAAATTTATATATAATAAATATTTTGAATTTTTGAATATATGTCAAGTCATGGGTCAATTAGCGGCGCACTGGTTCAAACAATGACTCAGTGATTCAATGTCTTAATTGATTCAATTATCAATCCAATTTTTAAAACCATGACAAAGAAATCCCGAGAGAGATGTCGAGACACTGAAGTTATTTAAATTATTATTTATTTATTTTTTAACATCTCCTATTATTAATTATAATTCTTTTATTTTATAAATCATTCCCTTTATTTTTCTTTTATTCAAATTATTAAATTCTTGTTGAGCGCGCTACACACATACATTGACTTAGTATTTATTATAACATTTGAAAATTATAGAGGTGTGGGTTTAAATTCTAGCTTTGTCAAAATTTATCAACTTTTTATTTAAATTAACTAATTAGACCAAATGGTAACTTAGGAATAAAAAGGGTAACTGTGTCATTAATAAGAAAAACTAATTAATTTTAATTAAATAATTAATAATTGTAGTAAAAAAAAGTCAACGTCAAACTTAATGATAATAAGTGATTTGTTATTTTTATTTTTATTTTTATTTTTTAATTCTGAATAAATTAGAAATTTATTTTAACTATTTTGTTAATTAACTTAATAAAAATATAATGTTTATTTAAGTGTTTTTTTTAATTTATTTTAAATTTAATTTAAAATCCTATAAGTTATAATATAAAATTAATTAATAATAGAATATATGAAAACATGTAATAAATATAATTTATCAATAAATAAAAATTACAAGATTTTAAAATTTATCAAAAAAATAAAATTATAACACCTCAAAATATAATTTTATTCATAAAATTAAGATTTATATAAAATATTATATAAGTATTGCTTATTTTTTTCATTTAACATTTTCCACCTACTTCAATAAATAATTTACTGAACACATATAATTTAATAAACTAGTTTAAAGTCTTTCATCTATCAGCTTTTTAATTAACAGTTATCTTTTCAGCATTCACCAAGTTTTGCACCTAATTTTACTGAATATAGTCTTAATGTAATCGAACTTATTTACATATAACTACTCTTTTTATTATTTAATAAGTGATATCATCTCTATATAAATTAAAAGTTAAGATAATATCATGCATTGATAGGGACTCAAACTAAAATTAAAATATTTTAAGAGACTCATAACAATGTAAAAAAAATAAATAAAAATTCAAGGACTCTAAACTAAAAAATAAGTATTTTTTAGGAACAAAAACGTATCTAAGTGATTAAAAATATTTCTAATCACTCAAAATTATGTCATATGCATTATTTACAAACCCGCCCAAGGATCAATTTAATTTCTAGTTTATACTAATTAGAAACATAGTCAAACCAATACACAAATTAGAATAGGAACGAGAAGAAAAGAAATAAACATATATATTACATTCTCAATTTGTGTAGGCATTTGAATGGTTCTAGTTTAATTACAACTTGCCTAAGCATAACATGATGTTGACAAAACATTTGTGTACAAGAATACAACAAATGTGCGATGTATATCAACCATGAAGAGCAAACCCTAAAACAATGCAAAGATCATACACTTAAAACCGTTTCACAAACTAAAAAAAAAAAAGTTACGTTTTCCCCAAAACAACTCAAACCCTGTCTTTCAAAGACCATCAAGAAGAGCTTCCGTTGTAGCTCAGACCTGCAAGCAAACACATTAAAACTAAACACATTTAAGTTTCATCATCACACTCGCAGGTCTCCGTAACAAAGTCACATTTAATTCATCATGGACATGAAGAAGGTCACTTGCACCGTTCTCATCATTGCCGCCTCCATGAGTGCCGCGGTGGCTGCCGTTGAGGTTCTGGCCCTGGCCCTGGCCCATGGCCCAAGCAGCGGAGCCTCAGCTGGCTTGCCCCTTGTTGGGTCCTTGGTTGGTGCTTCAGTCTTGTCTTTCTTTGCCTTGTTCCACTAAGCGTGACATGCCAAGAGAGGACTAAGAAAAGAAACGTTGATGTATATGATGGAATGTAATAGAACGTGAGAAATATAGATGAAATGATTTGTAACAAAGAATGTTCTTGTATTGACTAAACATATATAATGAGATAGAGAATGTTCATGTTTATGCGTCAACTACCCGGTTGGAACTTTTTATACTTTTTTTTTTGTATTTTTGGACAATTCAATTGTTAATTTTGTATTAACAATGAATATATAGATGAACAACGAGATAAATCACATAATAAACATAAAGTCACTTATTGCACACATGGCTAAGATGGTTAGAATTGAATTAGTAGGATGGAGATGATTCAATTAGGTAAAAAAAAGGGGTTCTGCCCCAACTGGAGTGCAAATTTATCTTCACCTGAATCGATTTAAAAAATGAATTTTATTTTTTTGAAAATCGGTTTGATTAGTCAAACTAGTTTTTCAAAATTAATTTGGTTAAAAAATTAATTTAAAATCAATTTGGACTTTAAAAATTAGTTCAAATTAGTTAGAATCACTTAGGTTTTGAACCAATTTTTAAAAATCAATTCGATTTTGAATTAGTTAAAAGAAAAAGTTTTTTAAATGAACTAGTTCAACCAATTTAGTTAGGTTTTTACGTAACTGATTTTTTCATAACCTAGATTCAATCTATCTATTATAATATATAAATTATGAGATATATACACAGGCATACACTCTCACTCCAGTCTAGTTTTTTTTTTTTTATTGACAAATATTAATTGGTTAAATTTTAATAAAGAGACTCGAACTTGCAACTTATTCCTCCCCTCTCTCCATCCAAAGTTTTATTTCTCTTGTCTATGAGTAGTTAATTCTTTTTTTTTTTTAATTTAATGTAATCGAACTTATTTTGATGTAATTTTTTTTTTATTATTCAATGATGTTATTGATTTCTTTCTATTCTTAATGATTATTTTTTGGTTGATCACTCAATTGCATAATTTTTTATTTCAATTATAATTGAAAAATTCTCTTGAATTATGAACTGCATGGAGATGATGAAAATGATTAAGCATCATTAAAATCTTCATATTCCTAATTCAATTCAAGTAATGTCATATTAATTCAATGTATTGATAACGAAAATAAAAGATTTAAAGGTTCTTACGCTTAAAGAATTAAGGTTGGAATAAATTTGTGACTTGACGATAATAACGTTTATTTGATCAAGACATTAGTGATTACATTTTAAGTTGACTTGGTGAAGTTAAAATCAGACAATTTTTTCTATTGATCTAAACACTTTTTCCACGTATATCAAGCTTTTGGTAAAAAATTTCAACCAATTTTATTTTATTTTTATGTTATTGTCTATTAAATCTACTATTTATTACTCAACAATAAACTAATTAAACGATTTGATACTCATGCAAAAATCTTAACATTAAGCTAACAATTTTTGTCTTCTACATTTTTATAAATATTTTTTTCATATATAAACCTTATTATTTTTCTCTTTTACAATTATTTAATTTATTAGTTTAATGTAATATTTTTTTAAAAATATTTCTAATCACTCCAAATTTTGGCATGCATTTATTTAATAATAAATCTTCTGGAGAGTCAATTTGTAGTTTAAATTAAAAGAATAAGTGTAGTATGCTGACATTGTAACATAATTTTACACTATTAAGTAATCAGAACCTTTCATTTATGATAGATTAATTAATTTTTTATAAAACTATTTTAAAATTTATATAAATGGTGGGTTACTTAACAATATAAAACTAAGTTACATTGTTATTGTTAGTACACTCCTCTTATTCTAATAAACTAATTAGTAGCATAGTCAGACCAATACACTTACATGATCAAGAAAAATTATTTTAGTGTACTGGATTTGAAAATTAGATCGCTGTTATTAAAGACATCTGATTTAACTGAGAAAAGCCCACATAGAGCATATTCAGAGGCATGTAACCACCAAAAAAATAAAAGTAAATTAATGAAAACTTGATAGTGCAATATCTAACAATCATAATCATATAGAAACTAACTTACTAAGTTCCAGCCACCCTGTTTGTTTGTGTTTTCTTCTAATTGATCTCCTCAAAACAGTAAATTGTGTTTTATTCTTTGTTAAAAGTTAGGCTTAAGTCGGTAATAAAAATACCCATTTTTTTTTGTTTGACTTCCTAAATTTTGTTAATTTGTGTTGTTAAGAATCTCTTATAAATTTGTATTTTTGGTTTGAGTTTATATTGATGATGTGATATATCTTAATATATGGTGAGATGATGTTACATCATTCTTTAACTAATGGTTGAGATAGTGCTACCTCATTAATAGAGATTAAAAATAAATAAAAATTTATCAATGACTTATGTACAAACACATAAAGAATTCAGGTACTCAAACAAAAAAAATAGATGATTATTAGGGACCCAAAATTATTACTAATTGTCATGGAAGATAAAAATAAACATATTTAGCAACAACTACTACAATCTCAATTTGTGTAGGCATTTGAATGGTTCTAGTTTCATTACAACTTGGCTAAGCATAATTTGAGGGTGACAAAACATTTTGTACCCAAATACAAGCATACAAGAAATGTACGCATACAAGAAATGTACGTAGGGCGTGTCTATGTAAATTAAGGCCTAAAGCAAATTTTATAAATAAAAAATATATAAATTTTTAATTTTTAATTTTTAAATTAATTTTTTAGTTTTTTAAGTTACAAAATCATTTATCAATATTTTATAACCCAATCATTCTTAAATTTTAAAATGAAAAGAGGAATATAAAATTTATAAACAAAAATATTATAAAATAAATAAGAAAAAATAATGAAATGATATAATAAAAAAATGAGAGAATTATATATAATGTATAATATATATATAGTGAAAAAAGTAAATGTTAGTTTTTTATTTTATTTCAATAACTAATAATTAAACACATTTTGTAAGGAAAGCGGGAAACTAATCAACAGGAAATACATTTAAAATTGTTGGTTTTTAAAGTGATATTTTCTTTCAATAATTGTACTATTTACAAAAGAGTTTCAATGTTTACAATATACTATTAAAAAGTTAATTTAAAAGTTAATGACCAATGGCTATTGATCTCCACATAAATTTGGTAAATGAATTTAGAAAATTAATAGTTGGATTTTATTAGCCATAATTGAGAATCATTACAATTTATAATCCTACCAATACAATATCTATCATATTAGTATTTTTCTTGGTTGTAGGCCTAAGGCAAAGGCCTCGATTGCCTTGCAGTAGACACCGCCTGAATGTACGATGTATATCAACCATGAAGAGCAAACCCTAAAACCATGCAAAACCATACACTTACAACCGTTTCACAAGCTTAAAAAAAGTTACGCTTTCCCCAAAATAACTCAAAGCCTGTCTTTTAAAGACCATCAAGAGCCTCCGTTGTAGCTCAGACCTGCAAGCAAACACATTAAAACTAAACACATTTAAGTTTCATCATCACACTCGCAGGTCTCCGTAACAAGTCACATTTAATTCATCATGGACATGAAGAAGGTCACTTGCACTGTTCTCATTGTCACCGCCTCCATGAGTGCCGCGGTTGCTGCCTCTGAGGTTCCGGCCCCGGCCCCTGGCCCAAGCAGCGGAGCCTCAGCTATTGTTGGGTCCTTGGTTGGTGCCTCAGTCTTGTCTTTCTTTGCATTGTTCCACTAAGCGTGACATGCCAAGAGGACTAACTAAAGAAATATTTAAGGAAAAACCACAATATAGAACGTATGAAATATGGATGATATGATTTGTAACGAAGAATGTTCTTGTATTGACATAACTTAATATGATAGAGAATGTTCATGTTTATGCGTCTTTCTTTTATGTGTTTTTGGATAATTCAATTGTTATTTTTATGCTGCTTAAATAAGTTTTTCTTCCTATAGAATATATCTTTTTTATTTTAACTCCCTATAAAATTTTTATTAAGTTTTGAGTCCTTCAACCGTTAATATATGTTGAAATGATGTGAATTATTATTTAACTAACGGTTGAGATGATGCCATGTCATCGGAGACAAAAAAATATATTATTGACCCAAAATAAAAAAGAAGTATTTTATACCTACCCCAAAACTTATTTAATAGTTGAACAACTGCATAAATCGCAAATTAAATATAAACTCATTTATTACCCACATCTACTTTATTAAGATTGATACTATCTTGGTTACTTGCTAATTGTCAATTTAAAGTTGTGTTCTATAGAAACCAAAAAATGGAAAATGTGTGTGTTTTTTGTTTAAAGAAGTATAAAATGTGTTGAGTTTAACTTAAAAAAAGACTCAAACGTTGCTTTAATGTAAAGGAAGACGTTTATTAACATTTATTATATTCGTTAATAATTACTCTCTCGGGTCTTTATTATAAGACAATTTGGACATAATCACACAAACCAATACAAATAATTAATATTGTTGAATTTTAAAAAATCATTACTAATATATCAATTTTACCTTTATTAATTATTATAGATAATATAAAAATATTAAATTCTAAGAAAATCCAACCACTATTAATGTATTTAATATGTGCAATTAGTGGAAAAGAAAAATAAATACTACATTGATATTGTAAAGTGACTTATAAAAAGGATTATCAATTCCTTCACAATTGGGCATTATGAGTAACAACCAACAAGTCGTGTGTGTGGACTTGTACCAATAAATTGCTAAACTCATTTTCAATATTCATTTATTTTTGCATTAAATATTACCTTATTCATCGGGTAAGCATGTCCCGTTAAGACACGTAACATTCTAACCTAAATGTGACTCTACACTGATAACTTTGAGTGTCAGAATGTCTTTGCATGTACACCCCTACCATCCAAGGAGGAGCTACATTGCACGTAAAGTTCTGTCAAATCCTAACAGTTAGTTTTGAGTTTTCTCTCTTGCTAGCGATTTTTTCTCTCCCACACAAACTCTGTTTTCACTCCATCACAGATCATTAATGATCAATGAAGCTCTTGAAAGTATGTTAAGAAAAACAGAACAGAGCATGAGAACATAAAATATATATCAGTATAGAGAAGAGAGTAGCAAAGCAGCAAAACTAATGTGATGTGTTTCATATTTGTAAGTGTTTCTTTTTTTTTTTTTGGCACGCTGTGAAGTGTGAACTAATATAACAAGAGCTTAAATCGAAATACTAACAAGTTCGGGATTGAGTAAAATAAACAGCAAATTAAGAAGTAATCAGAAACATGCTTAAGAAGTAATCAAACCAAGTTGGAGGCACATTTAATATGACAATAGAAAAAAACTCAACAGCTAACAATCTTGCCTCTATATTCTATCTTGCATTTAATCCCGTTAAGGAAAGTTCATTTGGTGAGCACAATTGGCAATTTGCATCAGACATAACATTTGTGTCATTGAAAAAGGCAGGAACCGATGGTTCTGGCAATAGTTTCTCTCCATTCAACATTGGAACCACTGATGACATATCTGGTCTGTCTTTTGGTTTTTGTTGCACACATAATAAGCCAACTTGTATGCACCTTATGACTTCAATTGGCTTGCATGGCTCTTCTAACACTTCATCCATCAGGTCTAGTGCCCTCTCTTCAGTCCATAATCTCCATGCCTAATTAAGATGGTGCAAATTAAATTAGTGAATTGAAAACATTAGGCTAATTAGGAAGTTGGTGATTAAACCATTATGCTTACATGTCCAAGAAGATTATGGCAGTGTTCTGGGTCTGAAAATTCTCTGTTTTTCTTCCCACTAACAATCTCTAGTATTATTACACCATAACTAAATACATCTGATTTCACCGAGAAATTCCCACGCACAGCATACTCAGGAGGCATGTAACCACTAAATACATGATTTTCAAAGTAAAATAAGTATAATATGCAATATCAAAGAATCATAATCAAGGTAGAAAATAGAAATCCAGGGATACTGTTCAGTTGGTTAGCAGGGTGTGTGGGTGTTGTAAACTCCCTCCCTGATACCGTGTTTGATTTTTATAGATAAAAAAAAAAGAATCATAATCAGGTAGAAACCAACTTACTAAGTTCCAACCACCCTACTTGTCTTTGCTTCAGATTGATCTCCCAAAAACGATCTAGCCAAGCCAAAGTCAGATATTTTGGGGTTCCAATGCGCATCTAGTAAAATATTGCTAGTTTTTAGATCTCTATGAATAATCCTCAACCTAGAATCTTGATGAAGATACAATAGTCCTCTAGCAATGCCACAAACTATGTTGAAACGCTTACACCAATCTAGTGACTTCCCTTTAGTTTCATCTAGCAAAATACACACACATATTTAGCATAGTAGTTGTAGTCTGCATAATTTCATAAACTACAGATACGAAATAAGAACATTGCCAAAGATGTTCAGAATAAACTGTATAGTCTCTAACCAAAAACAAAGTAGTTCAAGCTTTTGTTGGGCATGTATTCATAAATCAACATTTTTTCTTCTCCTTCGATGCAGCATCCAAGAAGCTTTACAAGATTACGATGCTGAAGTTTGGCGATCAAGGCTACTTCGTTTGTAAACTCTTCTAGCCCTTGTCCAGACATGTTTGAAAGCCTTTTTACTGCTAATTCTTGTCCATCTATCAATGTTCCCTGGAAAAAAGTATCATATGTTAAACATAGACAGTTCCTAAGAAAAATAGAAGTTCTAAATCAGTTTTATTCATAACCTTGTATACTGGTCCAAAGCCACCTTCTCCAAGCTTGTTTCTGGTTGAAAAGCTTTCAGTGGCATATGTTAAAACTGACAAATTGAAAGTTGGTAACTCAATGTCTTCTATTATCTGTTTGTTTTTGTAATGCTTGTTGGAATTTTTCCTTGCAACCCCTGATTGGTTGGAAAATAACAGTATATAAACATTAACACCAATATTCACATAATACATTTGTTTTGTGCATAATTGTCAGTGTTGAATAATCTATATAATAAATAACATGTATATACTTACTTAGATTCTTAATTATCAAAATGCATAGACATGTGATGATTAATCCAGAAATAGTCACACCAACAGCGATTCCTACTATCTTTTTCTTGTTCTTTCCATGGCCAACATGATCTGAAAGAAAGGTCACGATCAATCACCAACTATAAACAAAACAGCTTTACTGATTGAAGCTGGGAGTGAATCTAGTTTCTTTAGACAGAGTTAGGGAGAAAGACAATATATTTAATTTTAAAAATAAATATCATATAATAAATAGCATGCGTTACTTATAAGTTATAACTTTCTTTGCAGTTGTTAGTAAAATCTTGCAATCCAAAGATCTTTTGAGCATAGCATGTCAAGCCGCAATAATAGAATGTGTTTAACTCACCTTTTTTGTCTTTAAATAATGCAATAATCAGAAACAAATAAAATATGGGAAAAGAAAGCCAAGAAATTCAAGTCAAAATTCAAAATCAAGATAAAAAATTAAACAAAAAATTGATAAAGTACCTAATTCAGAAGCAGGGACTCTGATATACAAGTCTTGACCCCATTCAGAAAATTTCCTCATGTCAACTAAAGTATTAAACCAAAGTAGACAGCCACTTCCTCCATCACGGATATCCAAACTTGTATATGCTGTACAAGAACAGTTTTCAAGACATGACTTGTGACATTCATCAAGGTTCATGGTCTTACTATACCATGAAGAAGATGTATCTGGTACTTTCAAGTGTTTGTACTTCAAGAAGCCATCTGTGAAACTGTTTTCACAACTAGATCCATTCCTTGGAACACAACCATCCAACCAAAATGCTATATTCCATTGATCAGGAGACTTTGGAACATAGCCTCGCAGGCATTCACAAGTTGCATGGTTACCATCATAGTTGCAAATCGAATTAGTACTGCAGAATGCGTAATTCTCACATTGATCCACCTCCCCGGTTGAGATCACTGGCCGTGTCCGCGTTTGAGTCGTCCAAAACAAATTCTTTATGGTGCCTGAAGGTGTCAGTGTGTATATGCTGAAGACTGATCTATCAAGAAGCTGGATCTCGTTATAGCCTTCTTTTCCATTGAACGAGAAAGTTTGCGATGTTTTTGGAGTTTGAAGAGGATATCCAACCCAGGATTGGCCATTCCAAGGGCCAGCTCTGATCACAATCTTGGATCCCTTTAGCACAACATACTGAGGATATCCTCTAAGGTCAATTTTGGTAATGTATTCTCCTTCAGCAGGATCATCAGCACTTTTCCAAGATGATATTAGCCTTTCTTGACCAGTTTCTATGTTCCCTCCAATTTTCATTCCTGGCATCAATGTATCACCAGGATAATCAAAACTCTGCCACAAAACACTGCTAGTTTCGTGTCTGTTTTTCACCACAAGATTTCCTGAATTGAAGAGACGTGCGATTGGATTAGTACTCCCGGCTTTGCTTGACATGTTGGATGATGACCAAATGGTGCTGTTTGTAGCATTGAGAAGCAAAAGAATCCCTTTTTCGTTGAGTTTGAGGACTCCTTTGTTGTTCTGAAGAGGTGTGTTCCGGTTAGCCACCCACACCACTGTGAAAGGGGTTACATTTGTGTACCATATTCCCAAGTATCTTCTTGTTGAGTTTCTGGGACTGAAGAAACCCAGTTCAGTAATTTCACCTGATGAAAGCAAAGTCTCACCATCTCGGATTGATTGACTAACTTCTAGACTGTGTAGTGAAGTGGAAGTTCCTGAGAAGTAGGAGAATAAGAAGAACCAAATACATGACATTAAGGTGCTATGCACCATTGTGCTGTTGAAAAAATAATGACTACTAAATTATGGAAGATGGATTTATTGATTATTATGCAGAGGCAGAGGGATAATAAAGTAAGAAAACATCAAATGAACAGTTGTGCAGATGTACAGATTAGTGCCAATTGTTGTTCGAAGAAAAAAAACGGTTTTTTTTACCAAACTAATAAATATTAGATTGGTAAGCAAAGCCTAGAATTAATTCTCTACGTTATCAACATACTGAAATAAAGAACAAAAGGACAAGTAATATCTTTTAAAGTAATTAGTATGGTCCCAATCAAAATTTATACTCAGCATCTATCCAGATTCTTACGGTTAATTATATATGTAAATATACGGTTAATTTTGTTTTATAAGTGATTAAGAAAAGTAAATATGATTGTATAATTATCAATATATGTTTAATATCAGCCACTTTTGAGACACAATTGAACACTATTACATATTTCAATAACCCTGTGATGTTATTTGCAACTTGTGAAACAAATTTTTATGTGTCGGTGTCAAGTCATAGAACGTTAGCTTGATCAAGATCGAGGATACATATTGTTAACATTGAATGCGATTAACTGATTATGACAGTTTCGGCTTCTGTACAAGGTTCACTTCAATCTTAATCTTCGTGGTTCAGTCTAATCCATACAACACTAACCTAAATAATTATAACGATACCCACTTGATAATATTGACAATGACAAAGGACACCAGCGCAGACAAAAGGTAGCAACATTTTCAAATTATGTGTCTAAATTATTATTTTTTAAAGTACAATTATATACCTCAACTTTGTATTTGTTCAATAATAAAAATTTTCTTTGTGGTTACTCTCAGATATATACAAAAATCTTACTTTAGTTATCTGTCGTCATCCGTTAAGTATTTTAAAATCGGCACAAAATAATTATATTTTAATTGATTTGGACAGTTTTTAACTTAACATTTTAATGATTTTTTTTAAAAAAAATGTATTGAGGTATTCAATCAGGATTGTTAACTAATAAAAAAAAAATAGTATTCAATTAAGATTATCAAGATTTTTTTTAGAGAGTAACAAAATCTTGTGGTATTCCATTGAGATTTTGAATAACTTAAAAAAAGTAATTTGTTATTCAAAATCATAGAGATTTTATGGACTTTTTTTTTAATTGGATTTTGATGGATTTTATGAACTTTTTAGTTGATCATATAAATATCAAACCCAGCAAACAATCTCATCCAATTACGAGAGACTTTTTTTTCTCATCACAAATTTTTTTATTTCATTCTCTCTATTTTGGATATAATCTCCTACCCACATCTGTTTCAAGGTAAGACTTATCTCATTCCCCTTTCCTAATGAAATGAAAATCTTCATAAGAGAAGTAGATTTGAGTTTTGAGGAAGTTTTAACTCAAGGCAAACAATAAGTTTTAAAAGACCTTTTTAAATTATTGCAATTAATTTAAAAAGAATATACAACTTAATAGAGAAAATAGAAAGCAACGTTTGAGATGCTATAAAAAAATCCCAAATCTATTCATATATATCTAGAAGAATGTTTATTTTGTATATTCTTCAAGTTAGACAAATGATTAATAGCAATTTGTAATTTTGATTTAGAATTCATGTATAATATTAGTAAGTGAGAGGGTTCAGTTCATGAACTTGTGATTAGTTTATATTCAATGATATTTTCAAGCACACTCTTGTTGCTTTGTGTTTAGTAGTTTTGAATGTTTTTTTTCTAGAAATCCATAAAGTCTTTTCAAATCTTATAAATACGTGAAATCCTTTTAAATCCTATATTCTAAATCCATTAAATTCAAACTACAAAATCCTAATCACAAAAGTCTTTTTAAAAAAATCTTAAAAATTTTCGAAGACTTTTTTATGCTAAAAAAAGTCTTTTAAAATTCTAATTTAATACACTCCCCTAAAAATACGTCATCATTTCACCTACAACAATTACCTAAAAAGAATTTTTGATATATCAAGGAACCATCGAAAAGGAAAAATCTATCAAGGAGAAAATACTAAATTGAGATCTATAGTAGGGAACTAAAATATATTTTACCCTTTTTTTAAAAGCAGTAGCAACACTTTTTAATAGATTTTTTGAATTACTTTTAATAGTTAAAATTTAGGCTAAAATATGTTTTAGATCCATGATAAATAGGTGAATTTTGTTTTAGGTCCCTAATAGTTTTTTTCTTTTTGTATTGGATCCTTAATATATTAAAATATTGGTTTTTGATCCCTTATATTTATTTTAATTAGTCCTTGGTAAATTAACATATTTTGTTTTGGATCTCCAAATGTAGATAATTTGTTATTAGTCCCTATAAAAAAAATTAAAAGGACTAAACAAAAAAAAATTATTAAGGACCTAAAATAAAATTTTCTAATTTATTAGGGATGAAAACAAAATGTTAATGACCACAAATAAATATTTTGATATATTAGGGATTCAAAGTAAATAATTTTTTTTATCAAGGACCTAAAAGAAAATTCATTTATTTATCAAGCGGTCAAAGACCTAAAAAAATATTTTAACCTAAAATTTATTAAAAATTATAAATCAGATTCAAAATTCATTAAATAAAGAGTAAGAGTTAATTTTCATGAATTTTAGTCAAATGTAAAAAATAATACTTAATTAAAAAGTGTGTTTACTGTTAAAAAATATATTAGTATTATTTCTTCTACTTAGAAAAGTCTTATACTGATATAAACCCTTTTCGTTTTGATTACAATAAGTTAAATAAAAAAGAAATAACTTTACATTTTTGGTCAATTATAAACCTACTGCTCCCTATGTTTTTATTTAACAGCAATAAAAATCACCATTTTTTGTTATTTTTATAAGTAAAATTTAACTTTTAAAACCCTGATGTTTTACCTAAAATACCCTCTTTAACTTTTTAATAAATGTAGAGTAATGAGGAGTCTTATAAAGAACTGAATGGTATTTTGAAAAAAATAATAAAGATAATTTAGGAAAAATAATTTTAAAAAAGATAAAATTTAATGTATTTAACTTCTTTCTTAATACATGAGCGTAGATATTTTTAGTTGCTTATAAATAAAAAGGGAGGCGGTAAAAGATTGTGATTGCCCTAAAGTAAGATTGCCCTTTGTCTCATTAACAAACCAGAAGGCTAGGAAACAGAAACAAAACAAGACTCTTGTGTAAATACAATCCACATATATAGCATCTGATAAGAGAGTTGGAAGGAGGATCATTTAAGATCACTGGAGCTTCAGCAGCTGAAGCTCCCATCTTCGCAAGGAAACTCCCGTGCTGATGTCAATTACTACTGCTAAAATTAATGAGCACAACTTAGGTTTTTTTCTCAACTAACAAGTAAAATTTGAGGTCAGATCTTTTAGAAACTCATAATAATAAAAGACAAATTTAGAGTACGTCTTGTAAAAAAATAAAAGTATTCTTCTCCTAAAACCACACGAGACCACCAACTAATAATAAAAAGAAAAAACGAAAAGAATCTTGACACTATTTTGGAGTGAATACATCTTACTGAATAAGAAAGAAAGTGATAAGAAGGAAAGAGAAAGAAGAAATTCAATGAGTGGTGTAACATGAAGGAAAGAAAGAGGTTGAAAGAGAATATAGAGTTGAAAAAAAAGTTGATTTCTTTAGGCACAAGAGTCCACAACGATGGCACAGGTAAACCTCATTCAACACCTCTATATTCTTTGAAAGGAGTTCGATTTTGAATTTTCTATTTAGTGATTTACAGTAGAGACTAAAACAACATCTAGTATGAGGGTGTTGGTTTCCACTAAAAGGAATCAATTTTCCCTTTTCCAATGCTTCATACTAATATCCCTCAACAAATGAACAGTGTTAGGGTCAAAGTTGAAGACTGTTCTCAGTCAACGTTATAGGAACCCAAATTTCCATGCTCTCTTTATTTTATGAATTTGGGTACAGTGACTTTGTGGTCCTCATTTTAGACTATTAGATAAACGACATTTTTAATTCAATTAATAATTTAGTTTTTATTTTTATACTTTAAAACCTTAAAAATATTAATGAGTGCGTAAATTAACAGATACAATGTTATTTCAGCTTAATCAGTGATCTCAAGGAACAATTTTACTGTCCAAAGAAGTTCCAAACAGTGCACACCAACTGTTTGGTGGTTTGCTTCAATGTTGTTTTGTTGTTGTTTAAGATCCTACAACTTGAGAAAGTCTTGAGCGTGGTTAATCATTGTTTTGACTTCTGCTCTTGATGGTTAACCATTGAGATGATTCAATAAATAACAACAGTTTTACAACAATAAAATAAAAAATAAAAATTTACAAAAAAAATAACAAAAGAATAGACAAGCCATACTAGGGGAATGTTCAACTCTAACTTTATTACATATGAATGATAAAGGATTAACAATGTTTGTGAATGGCTGTCTCTGAAGTCATTATTCTCTCTCTCAACAAATCTTTTCTATACATATTTTCAGGATTCTATCCCGTGACAGCCTGCTTAGGGATCCAAGTTATCTACCAATTGTGCTGGACTTTGTTGATATTTGTACTCTAATTTCATACCAATAATACTTACTGGAAACCATATAATTTCTTTTACTCATCAATAAAATACATCATTTACTTGAATCTTTGTGTTCTATCTTGCTTCAAAAATTGAATAGGATATCTCATTTTGTGAAGATACAGGTTCAGTAATACAAGTTCCTGTATAAAATCCAGGAGCCTTTGACTGTGGCAATAATTTCTCACCATTCAGCATAGGAATGACAGAAGACATATCTGGCCTATCTCCTGGTTGTTGCTATACACACAACAAACCCACATGTATGCATCTTAAGACTTCAAAATGAATGCATCTTTCGCGTAAGTTTGTACCTATCAGTTCCAATGGTCTGTCTTCAATCCAAAGTCTCCATGCCTAAAGCCAAGGAAATTAAAATAGTTACTGACTTTGATACTACACTGATGTGAATTGATTTAATTAGGTAGTAAAGTGGATAGTGATCGTGCTTACATGTCCAAGAAGATTAAGAGAGTGTACTGGGTCAGAAAATCCCCTGTTCTTGTTTCCACTAACTATCTCTAGTACTATCACGCCAAAACCAAAGACATCTGATTTCATAGAATAACGACCATGCACCGCATACTCTGGAGGCATATAACCACTACAAACACAATTTTCAGAACAAGTCACAAAACACAATTGCATATAAACTATACAATAGGTACAAAAAGAAGGCAGCAACTTACTATGTTCCAACCACTTTTCTGGTTTTGGCTTCCATTTGATCACCATCAAAAGTCCAAGCCATGCCAAAGTTTGATATTTTAGGATTCATATGCGCATCAAGTAGGATATTGCTTGTTTTCAAATCTCTGAATAATTCTTAGTCTAGAGTCTTGATGAAGTTAGAGAAGTCCTCGAGCGATGCCAACAATAATGTGAAAATGTTGATGCCAGGATAAGAGCTTACTTCTAGCTTCATCTAGTTAATTTCACTTTCATGTTTAGTACAATGTGGACTTAGTAAACAGGATTTAATGGCGATTACATAAAGAGAGATATAAATTTCTTAATGTAAAGTTGGACTTCAAAAAAAAAAAAAAGGCACTAACCAAAGATGAAGTAGCCTAAGCTCTTGTTGGGCATGTATTCATAGATCAACAATTTTTCCACACCTTGAATGCAGAAACCTAACAGTTTCACAAGATTCCGGTGCTGAAGTTTTGCAATTAGCAGAACCTCATTTTTAAACTCCTCCAGTCCTTGATCAGACATCTCTGAGTGTCGTTTTATGGCTACTTCTTGCCCATCTATTAGTGTACCCTGATAAAAAACATTATTTTGAAGAATAATTATGAAATGTTTTAGAGAAAATAAAGGTCTATATAAGATATGGTTATATAACCTTGTACACTGGCCCAAATCTACCTTCCCCTAGTTTGTTTCTGCTAGAAAAATTATTAGTAGCTTTAGCATTGGTTGACAACTCCAATGTTGGCAAATCCATGTCTTCCTTCCTCAAGATAAAATATTCTTGCCGCCATCGAAATCGTGCGATATGACAATATAGTCTTCCTGCCACTAAAATTTGCAAGATGACAATATCAAAACATTAATCAATATGATTAGTGTGCTTATTTTGTTTATTTCCCTATTTTTGGGAGCCCGTGTATATACCAGCATATCTAAGAAGAAATTGCAAATCAAGCTTGATAATATGTAGCTGAATTGCCCTGCGATAGATGCTAAATATATATATTTACTTAGCTGGATTTTTAATTATCATTATGCAGACACATATGATGATTAATCCAAAAATTGTCACACCAACAGCAATTCCTATTCTCTTTGTTTTGATGTTTCCAGGGCCACCACTGCCTAAAAAACCAGAGTAACATCAGTTCCCAACTTTAAAATAAACAGCTCTATCAAATGATGCTTAGAAAGTGAGTCTAATTTCTTTTCACTGAGTTAGGAAAAAAGACATTGTATTTGACTTGGAAAATAAATGTCATATAATAAAAGACATGCATTACTAATAACTTTCTTTGCAGTTATTAGAAAAATCTTGCAACCCACAAATATTAGATTCAACTATTGTATACACTTGAGTATGGCAATTATTCAATCCACAATAATAGAAGAATTTTTTAAATCACCTTTGAATGCTCTCATGCCTTACCTTACTCCACCCTTTTCTCTGAGAAGAATGCAATATACAACAAAAAACTCAGCAAGAAAGAAGAGCAAAGAACTCCATTAATGGAGTCACAGACTAACTTATGAACTAAGTTGCAAACTTATAATTAACTGTGTTCTGTTTTTTTTTTTTCTCTCTTGATAAATGGTCAGGTGACAAATGCAACGATGATGGCTGCCAATTTTGTTTACCCCAAAAACACTCCTACTACAAAAGAAGGATACCTCTACAGGACAATTTTTGAAAAGTTCTATCCAAAAAAGGTAGAGTTTATATTTTTTCTTTTTCAAAAACATGCATTTAGTAGAAAGATTTGGGTGTTGGTGTTGAGAGAACCTTATTGAGGAAAAATCGTCTTATCCTCAAATGGAAATTTCATTATCCATTTTGTATGTAAGCATAGGGAATTGTGTTGCTTTAACATGAGGATGAATTTATTTAGTTTCATAATCCATTTTGTATGTCAGTTTCATGATATTTATTTAGTTCATTTGATCTATTTCCAGGTTGAACTTGGTTCCTAACATTTAAAAAAAAATAAAATATTTACATCGGTTCTAAAACAAACTGATGTAGAAAGTACTTATAAAACATCGGAAAACGATGTGGAAGGCTCACATTCTACATCGGTTACTATTACAACTAACCGATTTGAAAGGTACACCTTCCACATCTGCAAGTTACCTAAATGGCGATAACAGGGAACTTACAACAATGGTAATAACGAGGGTTTATAAACCACAGGCAATTTTCCGAGTTTCCAAGGGTTGGTTAAAACCGTTGGCAATATGCTAGCCATGGACTCTTTGTCAACGGTTTAGCCAACCGCAGGAACTGCAACTAACGGGGGTGTTATTCCCCGTTAAATCCAAAATTAACCCCTGTTAAAACCATGTTTTCTTGTAGTGATTGCGGAGGAAATTGATGCATGCAGTACCTAATTCTGAAGCCGGGACTCTGATATAAATGTCTTGTCCCATTTGAGAGAAAATCCTCAAGTCAACAAGATTACTAAACCAAAGTAGACAGCCACTTCCTTCATTGCGAATATCTAAATTTGCATATGCTGTACAAGAACAGTTTTCAAGACATGACTTGTGACATTCATCAAGGTTCATGGTCTTGCTAAACCATGATGAAGACGTGTCTGGCAATTTCATGCGTGTACTTCCAGAAGCCATCTTTATAACTGTTTTTGTAAACAGATTTGTTCCTTGGAACACAACTGTTGAGCAAATTTGGCATATTCCACTGATCCTGAGACTTGGGAACATAACCTCTCAGGCAATGGCAAGTTGCACGATTGCCATCATTGTAGCATATAGAATTTTCACCACATAAGGCATAATTTTCACATTGATCTTGCTCTTCAACTGTGAAGACTTGCCTGGTGTTCCATTGAGTTCTCCAAAATATTTTCTTCCCAATGCCGTGAGGGCCAAATTTTAATATGCTGAACTCTGAACTATCAAGAAGCTCCAAATCATAATACACCTCTTTTTCATTCAATACAATTTTTAGTGAACAATAAGGAATTTCAACGGGAAATCCAGCCATAGACAAGCCATTCCATGGCCCTAATCTGAATTTTATCTTGTTTCCCTTGAACATAACTATTTGAGGATATCCTCAAAGATTGACTTTTATAACATACTCTCCCTTGGCAGGATCATCAACAGTTTTCCAAGATGATATAGTTCTTTCTAGGCCAGTTTCCAAGTTCCATACAACTTTCATTCCTGGTATCTGCATATCTCCTGGATAATCAAAACTCTGCCACAACACACCATCCTTGTTAGGCTGCTGTCCATTTTTCACCACAAAATTTCCTGAATCCAATGGTTGAGCAGTCGGATTAGTCCCGGCTTTGCTGGACATGTTGGATGATGACCAAATGGTGCTGTTTGTAGCATTGAGAAGCACAAGAATCCCTTTTTCATTGAGTTTGAGAACTCCTGAGTTGTTCTCAAGAGGTATGTTTCGGTTAGCCCACCCACACCACTGTTAAAGGGGTTACATTTCTGAACCATAATCCCAAGTATCGCTTTGATGATTTTCCTGGGCTAAAGAAACCAACTTCAGTAATTCCACCTGCAGAAACCAAAGTCTCATTCTCACTATCTCGGATTGATTGACTCACTGCTAAACTGTGTAGTGAAGTGGATGTTTCTGAGAAGTAGGAAAATAAGAAAAACCAAATGCATAACATTATGGAGCTATGCACCATTATGTTGTTGAAAAAATAATGACTACTAAATTATGGAAGATGGAGTTCTTGATTATTATGCAGAGGCAGAGAGAGAAGGAGAGGAGGTTGATCAGTGATTAGGAAACCATATAATAAAATAAGATCCTACAACTTGAGATTCTTTCTTGAGTGTGGACTGTGTGGTTAATCATTGTTTTAACTTCTGGTCTTGATGATTAAGCATTGAGATGATTCAATAAATAACAACAGTTTTACAACAAAAAAATACAGTTAAAAATATACAAAATAACAAACAAATAGATAACACCAACTAAATTAGAAAAGGACTGTCATCAACAATAAATATTATATGTTCAACTCTAACTTTATTACATATGAATGATGCAGGAGCAATGGTTGTCAACATACCATATATAAAATTCATCTGGGAACAAATTTTCAACTTGAAGTAAGAGTAATAAATGCCTATATACAAAATTATTTTTTCAGAAACGGATCAAAATGCAGAGAAAAATAGAATCATTAATTCAAATAGGCTAAACCATCACAAATTGTTTTTTTAATTGGTTCTAGTGTTTTTTAATTAAATACTGGTGGTTTACAAACCGTGACAAATGATTTTTTGAAATATTTAACAGCCACGTCATCATTTAACTGAAGGCAAAGACATAAACAAAAAATTTTATATATCAGGACCAATCACAAAGAAAATTTTATTAAGGAACAAATACAAAATTAGGATATATATTAGGGACCTAAAACATATTTTAGTTATTAAAATTAAATAAAATGTATATTTTGTCTTGCCAAGAACATATTCACATTAAACTCCCAAAGTCAATTATATACTTAATTCATAATTTGAAGATTTAGAGGAATATCCATAATAAAAAAACACTACCTCTCACCATAGGACTTACCTCCAGTGTATAGGAATAGAAATGTCATGTATGAAAATTGCTAGGTCCCACTGTAAGTATGAAAAACACATTTTCACGGGTAGATGGACACTCTTGAGGAATTATTGGTGCACAATTATTTGGACTGCATAACTGACCAAACATTGATTGCTGATGTAACCACCAAATAATCATTATTGTGGTCATAAGACTCATAACAGTTTTAGTGTAGCCACGAAATCCACCTTCTCCAAGCATGTTTTTTGTTGAAAATTTTTCAGTGGCATTTGCTAAAACTGACAAATCGAAAGTTGGTAAATCAATGTCTACTCTGTTTATCTTTGTAATGCTTTTTGTTGGAAATTTTCCTTGCAGCCCTTAAGTGGTTGAAAAATTTGACACCAAATAATGACATAATATATTTATCAATATGCATGCCCATGTGTGCAATGTGTTGATTAATCCAAAAGTAGTTTCATCAACAGTGATTCCTAGAATGTTTTTGTTGTTGTTTCCATTATCAGCATGATTTGAAGTAGAAAAAAAAAAAGCCGGATAAGTCACCAACTATAAGAACTACAGTGAATCTAGTTTCGTTAGATACAGTTAGGGAGAAAAACATTGTATTTAATTTGGAAAATAAATGCCATGCAATAACATGTATTACTAGTAACATTCTTTACGGTTCTTAACAAAATCTTGTAACCCAAATATGTTCCTTTCAATTATTTTCTCCACTCAAGCATGACGTACATTTCAAGCTGCCAAAATAGAACGTGTGTTTAACTCACCTTTGAAGTTTGAATGTTCTTACGGATTTTTTACCTACGGATCCAGACTTTTCTCTTAGAATATATAATGCAATAATAAAAAATACACACACACACACACAAAACTTGAGAGTGATATATTCAATATGATTTGTAAGATAATTAACTATTTAAATTTGTAGTGAATTAGTAATTATATCAAACTCAAATATTACAATGAATTTGTTACATAAGTAATATAGAATTGGCATCACTGTCATTTGAAATTGAAAAGATTTAAACTTTTGCATGGTCAAAATCATAGAATTGGATATTCTGTCTTTGTGAAAATACTGTAACTGCTGTATGAGTGGGAAAATGCACCAATAATTAAGCAGATTTGTTTCGATGTCAATGGAGACAATAAGTTCAAGAACACAACAAGAAAGACAATTACCAATCCGTTTTATAATAAAATAGTTTAACAGTATAACTCAGTAGAAGGTAAGGGTTACAGTCAACCCAGTATAAGAGTTGAACAGTATACTGTAACAAACTATTCATTCAATATGGATGCTACTGAAGCTTCAACCACGAAAAATGGCATTACAATGATGAAATGGTACATAAATAACCACAGTCCACAGACCTATGGTTTCAAATTTACAGAATCAAGCAATAGGTCAGCAGACAAATGAGATAATACTAAAACCTGAATTTTTCAATTTTTTGTTTTTGGTCCCCAGACTTTTTTAATTATGCTTTTGGTCCCTAGATTTTTTTAAATTTGATTTTAGTCCCCAAATTTTTATTTCGTCATTACTTTTTTTCATTTTCATCCATGCTCTGTTAAATGTTTTTTTTTTTTTTTGCAAATTTTAATTAACTTTTTGTCACGTGTATATTTTTTATTATTATTTTTTAATTTTCCAATTTTTTTAATTGAAATAAGAAATTATAAAAATTATAAAACAATAACAATAAAAAAATTATAAAAATATACACGTAGCAGTAGATTATTTAAAACATACTTAAAAAAATAGATACTTAATTAATAATGGATGGAAAAGATTAAAATTCATAATAGAATAAAAGTCTGATGACAAAAAAGCATGATTAAAAAGTCAAGGACCAAAAACAAGAAATTGAAAGATAAAAAACATACTTTATCCTATAATTTTTTAATAACATATCAAGTACGTATCGTTTCCTTAATTTCAAGAAAACTTCCGCCGGGATCCGTACTCCTGTTGTATCCAGTTTCTAGGCTTCCTAGGTATAAGTCATTAACTAGCTAGTGTCCTTAGCAAGACTCAAAAAAGGAACGGTTGGGCTCTATCTGCACGAAGAGACCCTCCTTGATATCAATGAGCTAATGTAACATAGTTTGTGTTTCTTGGCAGCATACAGGCAGGGAGAATAACGAAGTTGTGACTTAGATATCAGTGGTCCAAGCATTGGGATAAAGTTCTGCTGGCTCTGCATAAAGATAGCATAGTTTTAGGGTCTGTGTGGACAAATGTATCTAGAAGGATCTATAGGAGAAGAAAATACGAAGAAAAAAAATGAAATTATCTTATCCAATACCAAATTGAACCTGCCAAATAAAGTAAGGAAAAAAAATGCTAAAATGAGTCTATCAAAGAGAGAGCCTATTCTCATTAAATACGATGTGAGATCTACCTAAATATGAGATTTTCAATAAAGATACACTAATCAGAGAGAAAATGCCAAAAAGAATCTTGAAAGACTCGGTTTTAGCATTCCTCATAAAATAATTTAAAGAATGGTCCCTTTAAATGTGGTTCAACTTTCAACACAACCTTGTTGATTCCATAAAAAGTAAATATATTGATTTATGAATACAGACATAATTAATGCTTGACTTGAATGGAACTACAGTATTTATTTTGAGCCTTTACAGGTCAATAACTTCAACATCGTATACTGGACAAGGTAAACGCACGGTGTTGCTAACAGTTCAACATTATTAATTGTGAGAGCTATACTTGAAGTTTTCTTTGACTTCGTCAAGATTATTCATAGATATGAAAATATATCAAGAAAATTACAGTACAACGAAATTGCAGTTGAGGCTTAATTACTTTGGGATATAATCAAGACTTAAAAGTTAACGGTATACATACGCTAAGTTCTACTATATATGTACGGTCCTCACAGTCACACAAAATTCAATAATTTGAAAAAACACGTTGTCCATCTTATCCATATTAATTATCAAATTAATGTTTAACTTTATATATTTAATACATATAGTTGTAGAAATAATTTTAATGTAATATAAGTGGACGGTGAGATGGACAACTGCGTGTTATATATGCTATATATCTTTTAAATTCTTCATAATCTGACAATGGGACACTCTCCTTAACTCACTACTTTTATCTCTGAATATCATAACATGCCAATTTCTTCAAAATTTATGTATATTTAGGAGACTCTTATAAATTACTTAAAAGATAAACATACCATTTTTTTCAGGGTAATTAAGAGACCTCAGTGGTTGGTATCATCTTGCACTGCCTTGGATTTATTGATATTTCCCCCAAAATATGAGATGGTATACTGTTGTTTTACTTTGAGAAAAAATGGGTTCAGTTGAGCCAATCATGTCTTGATTTGAATTGATGAAAATTGATTTTAAATAATTCAAATTTAATTTGAGGCTGAACTAGATCTAAGCTCATAAGTAATTATTTGGTTGAACAAAAAGAGAAAATATATAAGAGTACTCGAACTTGAACTAATTCATAGATTATTCAGTTCAGCTTGTCAGATAGAATTAGATGAATTGAATTACATGAAGGGGTTTATCTCAATTGGTTGAGCAAAATGCGTGAATATTGTAAATTATTTGATATTGTTTTCAATTCTTCATGTATAAAAAAAAAATTGAATAAGTTGAACCAATAGTCAAAGTAAACAACACAACTTATATTAATATAATTAAGAATAAATAATGCATTTGGTAAAAAGATTTTATAGAAACATCCAATCATAAATGGACATATGTTATGGAATCTGTTAACTGTCACTGACTTGGCAGTTGGCACAATCTTTTTCTTACAGCAATGAATGTTGTCATGGTATTACTCTACGAGCCATATATATCTTCCACATATCAGTTTATTGTGTTCCTTCACTTCTTATGTTATGTTCATTCTCTTAATCTGCATAGTCAAATAAAGTTCCACTAGTGGGAGAAGCCAAAAAAATTATAAGGGAGCATCACGATGTTACTTATTTGGTTCTTCTTGTTATTCTCCTACACAACAACAACTTCAACTTCGGTAGATAGTTTAGCAGTGAATCAATCCATCCGAGATGGTGAGACTTTGGTTTCACATGGTGGAATTATTGAAGCAGGTTTCTTCAGTCCCGGAAATTCAACAAGACGATACTTTGGTGTATGGTACACAAATGTATCCCCTTCCACAGTGGTGTGGGTGGCTAACCGAAATACACCTCTTTGGAATAACTCAGGAGTTCTCAAACTCAACGAAAATGGGATTCTTGTGCTTCTCAATGCTACAAACAACACCATTTGGTCATCATCTAATATATCAAGCAAAGCAGTGAGCAATCCATTTGCTTATCTTTTGGATTCAGGAAATTTTGTGGTGAAAAATGGACTCAAAACTAACGAGGAGAGCGTCTTATGGCAGAGTTTTGATTATCCAAGTGATACCTTGATGTCAGGAATGAAACTTGGATGGAACTTAGAGACTGGTCTAGAGAGATCTCTTACATCTTGGAAAAGTGTTGATGATCCAGCTGAGGGAGAATATACTGTAAAATTTGAACTTGGAGGATATCCACAAATAGTAAGGTTCAAGGGACCTGATATAAAAACCAGAATAGGATCATGGAATGGCTTGTATCTAGTTGGATATCCTGGTCCAGTTCCTGCAACATCACAAAATTTTGTGCTCAATGAAAAAGAGGCATATTATGAGTACCATGTTCTTGCTCGATGGGCCTTCGGTGTATATAAACTGATTCCTTCAGGCACAGGGCAGACTTTATATTGGACAACTCAAAGATCCACCCTCCAAGTCGCCTCAACCGGGGAGGAAGATCAATGTGAGAATTATGCGTCTTGTGGTGCAAATTCTATATGCAATTTTGATGGAAACCGACCAACTTGTGAATGCTTGAGAGCTTATGTTCCCAAGTCTGCTGATCAGTGGAATATGGAAATCTGGTCTGATGGTTGCGTTCCGAGGAACAAATCAAATTGTAAAAACAGCTATACAGATGGCTTCTTGTTGTACAAATACTTGAAATTGCCAGACACATCTGCATCATGGTTTCATAAAACCATTAACCTTGATGAATGTCAGAAGTCATGTCTTAAAAACTGTTCTTGTACAGCATATGCAAATTTGGATATCCGTGATGGAGGGAGTGGCTGTCTACTTTGGTTTAATGAGCTTGTTGACATGAGAAAATTCTCTGAATGGGGACAGGACTTGTACATCAGAGTCCCTGCTGCAGAATTAGGTAAATGATCATTTTTTTTAATGTTGATTTTTACCTTTAGTTTCTTTGGTTTCTTTTCCCGTTTGATTTCTTGTTGACTATGGCGTTTGTTATTAGTAATGCATGCTATTTGTTATGTGGAATTTATTTTCCAACTTAAATACAACGATTTTCTCTCTCGCTCAGTCAAAAGAAACAAGATTCACTTTCTTAGCTTCAAATTCAATCAGCCGAACTGTTTTGCCTAAAGTTGATTTCTTGTTGACTATGGCGTTTGTTATTAGTAATGCATGCTATTTGTTATGTGGAATTTATTTTCCAACTTAAATACAATGATTTTCTCTCTCGCTCAGTCAAAAGAAACAAGATTCACTTTCTTAGCTTCAAATTCAATCAGCCGAACTATTTTGCCTAAAGTTGGTGACTGATCTTGCTTTGTTTCTTTTAGATCATGCTGGCCATGGAAACATCAAGAAAAAGATAGTAGAAATCACAGTTGGTGTAATTATTTTTGGATTTCTAATATGTGCATCCATATTTATAATAAAAAATCCAGGTAAGTAAATGGATGTAATTTACCATTGAATATAGCCTATTAGGGAAAATAAAGAAGAAAACAAAATCTGAGTATATATTTTATGATACTGTTTGTTATCTTCCGACGAATCAGGAACAGCAAGAAAACTTTACAACAAACATTACAAAAATAAACAGAGAAAGGAAGATGGTGATTTGCCAACTTTCGATTTGTCAGTCTTAGCTAATGCTACTGAAAATTTTTCATTTAAAAACAAGGTTGGAGAAGGTGGCTTTGGACCAGTGTACAAGGTGATAAAGAAAACTAATATTCAGAAATATTTCTGCTTCCTTAAAAACTTAATTTCCAAGTGTAAGTGATGCTTTCTTTTTTTAATTTTCAGGGAACGCTGATAGATGGACAAGTGTTAGCTGTGAAAAGGCTTTCAAATAAATCTGGACAAGGGCTAGAAGAGTTCAAAAATGAAGTAGCACTGGTTGCAAAACTTCAGCACCGTAATCTTGTAAAACTTCTGGGTTGTTGCATCGACGGAGAAGAAAAAATGTTAATTTACGAATACATGCCGAACAAAAGCTTGGACTACTTTGTTTTTGGTTGGATTCCTTACTATTTATCCTAAACATGTACACAAATATATTTTTTTTTTATCTGTGATTTATGAAATGATGGAAACTGCAACTGCTATGCTAAATGCTAGTCTGTTTTTCACTAGATGAAACCAAAAGGAAATTGCTAGATTGGCATAAGCGTTTCAACATCATAAGTGGCATTGCACGAGGACTTTTGTATCTTCATCAAGACTCTAGGCTGAGGATTATTCACAGAGACCTAAAAACAAGCAATATTTTACTAGATGCAAATTTAGATCCCAAAATATCAGATTTTGGCTTGGCTCGGTCATTTTTGGGAGATCAGATTGAGGCAAACACAAATAGGGTGGCTGGAACATAGTAAGCTAGTTTAATTCTATCTGATTACGATTCTTTGATAATTTGCTTTCAAGTTTTAATTGTTTTGTTTTGAAATTTTGATTTCAGTGGTTACATACCTCCTGAGTATGCTGCACGCGGCCATTTCTCGGTGAAGTCAGATGTCTATAGCTATGGTGTGATAATACTGGAGATTGTAAGTGGGAAGAAAAACAGAGAATTTTCAGACCCAACCCACTACAATAATCTTCTTGGACATGTAAGCATACTGATCTGACTATGTTTCTAATAAGTATAAATTGAATTGTTTCACTCCCACTAATTTAATTCTCACCGTCACAGGCATGGAGATTATGGACTCAAGAGAGGACACTGGAACTATTGGATGAAGTGCTAGGAGAACAATGCATGCCCTCAGAAGTCACACGATGCATACAGGTAGGCCTACTATGCGTGCAACAAAGACCAGAAGATAGGCCAGACATGTCATCCACGGTTTTATTGTTGAATGGTGATAAATTATTGTCAAATCCAAAGATTCCTGGTTTTTACACTGAAAAGGATGTTACATCTGAAGCAAGTTCTTCATCAGCAAATCTCAAACTGGGCTCAGTTAATGAACTGTCCATCACAATATTAGATGCAAGATAAATGTAAGCAAGCAAATGTTAAGGCTTCACCTTCTAATGTTAAACATAACAGTTTTTAGCTTACTTAACCAGTGAAAGTGCTACTATGATTACCCTCTTTGCCTTTGTTTCATGTATCCAAACAAGAGTATCAGAAAAGCATACTATTAAGACAATAAGATTTCTATATGCAATATATTATAGTTCTAAAGCATCCTAAGATATTGTTATGAAACAATTTAGATCTTTTTCAATTTGTTCCACACATCATAAGAAGGCAAAAAAGTAAGAATCTTTTTGTATCATGTTGATCTAGTGTTGGTACCTGTGACTTTGTACATCTATATTACTTACTGTAAGCCATTTCATTTCCTTTGCTAATCAATAAAATACATCATTTACTTGAATATTCGTATTCTATCTTTCCTCAAAAATTGAATGGGATATCTCATTTTGTGATAAAGGATGGCAAGTTTTAGATGAAGATACATATTCAGTAGTACAGGTTCCTGTATAAAATCCAGGAGCCTTTGGCTGTGCCAATAATTTTTCACCATTCAGCAGAGGAATGACAGAAGACATATCTGGCCTATCTCCTGGTTGTTTCTGTACACACAACAAAACCCACATGTATTTAAGACTTCAAAATGAATGCATCTTTCGCATAAGTTTGTATCGATCAGTTCCAATGGCCTGTCTTCAGTCCAAAGTCTCCATGCCTAAAGCCAAGGAAATTAAAATAGTTACTGACTTTGATGCTATTCTAAAATGGATAGTGAATGTGCTTACATGTCCAATAAGATTCAGAGAGTGTTTTGGGTTAGAAAATCCCTGGTTCTTGTTTCCACAAACTATAGTACTATCATGCCAAAACCAAAGACATCTGATTTCACATAGTAATGACCATGCACAGCATACTCTGGAGGCATGTAACCACTACAAGTACAATGTTCAGAACAAGTCACAAAAAACAATTGTATACAAATTATACAATATGTACAAAAAGATGGCAGCAACTTACTATGTTCCAACCACTTTTCTGGTTTTGGCTTCCATTTGATCACCGCCAAAAGTCCGAGCCATGCCAAAGTCTGAGATTTTAGGATTCATATTGAGTAGGATATTGCTGGTTTTCAAATTTCTGAATAATTCTCAGTCTAGAGTCTTGGTGAAGATAGAGATGTCCCCAAGCGATGCGAACAATAATGTAAAAACGTTGATGCCAGGTTCAGAGCTTACTTCCAGCTTCATCTAGTTAAGACTTAATGTGAAAATGTTCAACTCTAACGTTATTACATATATGAATGATACAGGAGCAACGACTGGCAACAATACCAGAGAAAACCCATCTGAGAAAAAAGATTCAAGTTGCAGAGTAATAAATGCATATGCAAAACTGTTTCTTTAGAAACTGATAAAAATGAAGAGAAAAATAGAAACATTAATTAAAAGAAAATGGACATGTTGTCTTTCCAAGAACATATTCACATTAAACTCTCAAATTTTTTTACTCACATCTAACTCTAGCAGCATTGTAATTTTCAAATTTTTTCCCTGCTCTTGAGATAACTAAAGAATGATAGAAAGTGTAAGACAATGGCTTTTTGGTCAAATGTAAAAGATTCTTGAAATCAGATGAAGGACAGGAAAATGGAATAACCAATTATAAGACTTTGAGGAATAACCCTAGTAAGAAAACACTACATCTCACCATAGGACTTATCATATAAATTAGGGACGATGGTGCTCTTGATTTTGCAGAGACAGAGGGATAACCATATAATAAAATAAGAAAAAATAAATGAACAGTTATGGAGGCAGTCTTTGTTGAACCGTGATGAGTTTCAAAGTTGTTGTTAGAAGAGAATACTGTTGTAAGTCAATGTTGAACCACATTAGCAAATGAAATGACCTTACAGTTTGGATTTTATGATCATAGAACCAAAGTTTGCATAATCCAGCCCCTAAAGTTTGCATACATCTTCTGCATTATCATTTTAGACAGGCCATGTTCTTCATTTACTTTCAACTCTTCAAGCACACCATCAGCAACTCAAAGATAAGATATGTTCTCTCATTCATTGTTACAATCCCCATGAACGTCCTTCTCAACCACACAATTCCTCTTCCGTTGCCTCTGCCTTGAGGAAATGTACATTGTTCTTCACAAAATCAAAACCTTAATCGAAGACTACTCCAATGGAAGCAAGTTCAATTTGCTCATTCAAATTAATCAAAGAAAATCTACTTTTATCAAATGTTTATTTTAAGGGTTTAATATCTTTGTGATCTCTAAACTTTTTGAATTTTTGCTTTTAGCCCATGAACAAAAAATTTAGCACTTTTGGTCCCTATACATGTGAGTTGTGAATTTAACAAAACCAAACAAGTATTCCAATTAAACCTATGCATGATCTCAACTAAGGGTATCAAATGTAAAAATCATATTTAACAGTGAGTATCAGTTCGTTTTCTTTTGACAATACTATCAATCAGACCTACCTTGAAAATTAATGAGTCCTAGCATATTCAATACTCATGTACAAAGTCACAGGTACCAACACTAGCTCAACATGTTTCAAAAATCTTCTTACTTTCTTGCCTTCTTATGATGTGTGGAACAAGTTGAAAAGGATCTAAATTGTTTCATAACAATATCTGGAGAGGTTTCAGAACTATATTCTATTGCAGATATTATTATCTTAATAGTATGCTTATCTCATACACTTGTTTGGTTACATGAAAAAAGGAAAGCGGGTAATCATAATAGCACTTTCCCTAGTTATGTATGCTAAAAAACTATTATGTTTAACATTATAAGGTGAAGCCTTAACATTTGCTTGCCTACATTTATCTTGCATCTAATATTGTGATGGACAGTTCATTAACTGAGCCCAATTTGAGATTTGCTGATGAAGAGCTTGCTTCAGATGTAACATCCTTTTCAGTGTAAAAACCAGGAATCTTTGGATTTGACAATAATTTATCACCATTCAACAATAAAACTGTGGATGACATGTCTGGCCTATCTTCTGGTCTTTGTTGCACGCATAGTAGGCCTACCTGTATGCATCGTGTGACTTCAGAGGGTGTGCATTGTTCTCCTAGAACTTCATCCAATAGTTCCAGCGCCCTCTCTTGAGTCCATAATCTCCATGCCTGTGATGGTGAGAATTAAATTAGTGGGAGTGAAACAATTCAATTTATAGTGTTTAGAAACATAGTTTGATAAGTGATAAGTATGCTTACATGCCCAAGAAGATTATTGTAGTGTTCCGGGTCTGAAAATTCTCTGTTTTTCTTCCCACTTACAATCTCTAGTATTATCACACCATAACTATAGACATCTGACTTCACTGAGAAATTCCCGCGTGAAGCATACTCAGGAGGTATGTAACCACTAAACATAAAATTTTCAAAAACAAAATAGTTAAATCTTGACAGAAAATCATAAAAGACTCATAAACAGATAGAATAAAACTAGCTTACTATGTTCCAGCCACCCTATTTGTGTTTGCCCCAACTTGATCTCCCAAAAATGAACGAGCCAAGCCAAAGTCTGATATTTTGGGATCCAAATTTGCATCTAGTAAAATATTGCTTGTTTTTAGGTCTCTATGAATAATCCTTAGCCTAGAGTCTTGATGAAGATACAAAAGTCCTCGTGCAATGCCACTTATGATGTTGAAACGCTTATGCCAATCTAGCAACTTCCTTTTGGTTTCATCTAGCGAAAAACAGACAAGCATTTAGCATAGCAGTCATCATTTCATAAACCACAGATAAAAAAAATATATATTTTTGTACATGTTTAGGATAAATAGTAAGGAATCCAACCAAAAACAAAGTAATCCAAGCTATTGTTCGGCATGTATTCGTAAATTAACATTTTTTCTTCTCCTTCGATGCAACAACCCAGAAGTTTTACAAGATTACGATGCTGAAGTTTTGCAACCAGTGCTACTTCATTTTTGAACTCTTCTAGCCCTTGTCCAGATTTATTTGAAAGCCTTTTCACAGCTAACACTTGTCCATCTATCAGTGTTCCCTGAAAAAAAAAAAACATCAATTACACTTGGAAATTACGTTTTTAAGGAAGTAGAATTTCTGAATATTAGTTTTCTGTATCACCTTGTACACTGGTCCAAAGCCACCTTCTCCAACCTTGTTTTTTAATGAAAAGTTTTCAGTTGCATTAGCCAAGACTGACAAATTGAAAGTTGGCAAATCACCATCTTCCTTTCTCTGTTTAATTTTGTAATGTTTGTTGTAAAGTTTTCTTGCTGTTCCTGATTGGTCAGAAGGTAACAAACAGTATTATGTAATAGACTTGATTTTGTTTTCTTCTTTAGTTTTTCTAATAGGCTATACTCAATGTAAATTTCATCTATGTACTTACCTGGATTTTTTATCATAAATATGGATGCACATATGAGCAATCCAAAAATAACTACAGCAACTGTGATTTCTACTATCTTTTTCTTGAAGTTTCCATGGCCAGCATGATCTAAAAGAAACAAAGCAAGATCAATCACCAACTTTAGGCAAAACAGTGTTCTGCTGATTGAAGTCTTTTTGATACATAACAAGTAACAGGATTAAAGTTAAGAAAGTGAATCTTGTTTCTTTTGGTGAGTGAGGGAAAATAAATGCCACATAACAAGTAGCAGGCATTACTAATAACAAACCCTTTTCTCTTAGAATAATGCCATAATCAACAAGATATCAAACGGGAAAAGAAACCAAAGAAATTAAAGGTAACAATCAAAAAAAAAAAAAAAAATGATCATGTACCTAATTCTGCAGCAGGGACTCTGATATACAAGTCTTGTCCCCATTCAGAGAATTTCCTCATGTCAACCAGATCATTAAACCAAAGTAGACAGCCACTGCCTCCATCGCGGATATCCAAATTTGTATATGCTGTACAAGAACAGTTTTTAAGACATGACTTCTGACATTCATCAAGGTTCATGGTTTTATTAAACCGTGATGCAGATGTGTCTGGCAATTTCAAGTGTTTGTACAACAAGAAGCCAACTGTATAGCTGTTTATGCAATCTGATTTGTTCCTTGGAACGCAACCATCGGACCATACTGCCATATTCCACTGATCAGGAGACTTGGGAACATAAGCTCTCAAGCATTCACAAGTTGGTCGGTTTCCATCAAAGTTGCATACAGAATTTGCACCACAAAAGGCATAATTCTCGCATTGATCTTCCTCCCCAGTTGAAGCGACTTCCAGGGTGGTTCTTTGAGTTGTCCAATACAAAGACTGCCCTGTGCCTGAAGGAGTCAGTTTATACACACTGAAGGCCCATCGAGCTAGAACGTCGTACTCATAATACACCTCTTTTTCATTGATCACGAAAATCTGTGATGTTTCATGAACTGGACCTGGATATCCAACTAGATACAAGCCATTCCATGACCCTATTCTGGTCTTTATATCAGGTCCCTTGAACCTTACTAGTTGTGGATATCCTCCAAGTTTCACTTTTGTAGTATATTCTCCCTCTGCAGGATCTTCAACACTTTTCCAAGACGATAAAGTTCTTTCTAGACCAATCTCTAAGTTCCATCCAAGTTTCATTCCTGACATCAATGTATCACTTGGATAATCAAAACTCTGCCACAAGACGCTCTCCCCGTTAGTTTCGAGTCCATTTTTCACCACAAAATTTCCCGAATCCAAAAGATAAGCAAATGGATTACTAACTGCTTTGCTTGATATGTTGGATGTTGACCAAATGGTTCTGTTTGTAGCATTGAGAAGCACAAGAATCCCGTTTTCGTCGAGTTTGAGAACTCCTGAGTTATTCTGAAGAGGTGTATTTCGGTTAGCCACCCACACCACTGTGTAAGGGGATACATTTGTGTACCATACACCGAAGTATCGTCTTGTTGAATTTCTGGGACTGAAGAAACCAGCTTCAATAATTCCACCAGCAGAAACCAAAGTCTCACCATCTCGGATGGATTGATTCACTGCTAAACGATCTACTGAAGTTGAAGTTGTAGTTGTGTAGGAGTAGGAGATTAGTAGGAACCAAATAAGTAACATTGTGATGCTCCCTTAATTTTTTTTTTTTGGCTTCTTCCACTAGTGTAACTTTGACTCTGCGGAAGAAAATGTCATAGGAAGTGAAGGAACACATTAAACAGATATGTGGGAAGATGGCTGCTGTTAGAAAAAGACTGTTGCAAGTCAATGACAGTTGACAAAGTCCATTGTGGAGCTGCAGCATATATAGAAACATGTTTTCATAGGATTTAAATGGAGAGTTGTGATTGCCTGATATAGTGTAACAAAGTTTAGTGCAGTATCCTTATTCTCTTAAGGATAGTGTAACAAAGTTTTACAAAGACAATCACAACTTTATATTTATGATAAGTTATATAAATGAAGAATTGTGATTAACTAATGATGTAAAGCTTTGTTACACTGTGAGTGCAGTATCCTTGTTCTTTTTTTCAATTGAAAAATAATATTATCTCTCATCATGAAAAAACATTTTTGTAATACATCGCTGCTCTTCTCTATTACATGTAGTCAATTTTTAATTAAAGGACCAATAATGGAACACAACATAAATGTAGTAGGTGGTTTCCCTTGTGAAATTGAATTCCATTTTCTTTCTTTAATGTATCGTGTAGTAAATGTAATGTTGACATTCTCAACAGCATTAGCATTGGGTCCAATATTAATTAGCAGATATGTTATACATACACAATTTCACACGAGTAGACTTGGACTGAAAATGAAGTGAACCAACTTCAAAATTGATTTGACAATCGACTTATATATTAAGGCTTAAATCAATTTTTGTTCCTTATAAAATATTTCTTTTTTACTTTGGGTTCCTATAAATTTTTTGTTGTATATTGGATCCAATAATATGTTTTTTTTTTTGGTTTTGAGTCCCTACTGATAATGTCATCATTTCAACACATATAAACAGGGACCCAAAACAAAAATAAATATATTATATGAATCCAAAACATAATAACAATTTTATAGGGACCCAAAGTAAAAGATGTATTTTATTGGGATAAAAACTTATTTAAGCCTATATATTAATTAACAATTAACATGATCAATCAACTTGGTTAATATAATATATTGAATTGAGGTAGATATGGAAATTAATCTCAAGTTAAATAAGTTGATCTTAGGGTCCATTTTACCATACATGCATTATTTATTCTTAATTATATTAATATAAATATCTAATTCAATAATTCTTTTTATCCATAGGAAGGAAAGACAATACCAAAGGATTTACAACACCCACACATCATGCTCAACCAACTAAAATAAACTCTTTCATCTAATTCAATCAGTTGACCTGAATAATCTACAAATTAGTTCAAGTTCGAGTACTCTTATTAGTTCCTTATTATGTTAAACCAAATAATTACTTATGAGCTAAGATCTAGTTGAGCCTCAAATTAAATTTTAATTAAAATCAAGTTTCTTCAACTGGAATCAAGATATGTTTGGTCCAACTTAACACATTTTTTCTCAAAGAAAACCAACAATATAGCATCTCATATTTTGGGGGAAATATGATAAATCCAAGGCATTGCAAGATGATGATACAAACCACTGCAGAGAGGTCTCTTAATTAACCTGAAAAAATGGTATGTGTATCTTTTAATTTATAAGAGTCTCCTAAATATACATTTTTTTAAGAAATTGGCATGTCACATGATCTCAGAGATAAAATGAGTTAAGGAGACTGTCCCATCTTTGGTAAGGGATTAGCAGATTGTCAAGATTTTTATGTAACACGCAGATCGTCCATTTATTTCTACAACTATATGTAATAAATACATAAAGTTAAACATTAATTTGATAATTAATATGGATAAGATGGACAACGTGTTTTTTCAATTTATTGAATTTAGTGTGAGGATCATATATACTATAACTATATACGTGGTAGCGGCTTGTGCTTTTTAACAAAGGTCTAGGGTTCAAATCTTAACTAGCTTGAATATACAATAAATTATGTTAGAGAATAATACTCACATTTCGTATGCTCAAGACCTCGAACGACGAAGATTAGTTTATATAGTCGTAACAATACCATGGTTAAAAAAAAAAAAAAACTAACCTAATGTATACCGTGAACTTTTTAAGTCTTGATGATATACCGAAGTAATTAAGCCTCAACTGCAATTTCCTTGTACGGTAACTTTCTTGACATATATATTTTCATATCTATGAATAATCTTGACGAAGTCAAAGAAATCTTCAAGTATCTTTCACAATTAATAATGATTTGAACTGTTACAATATCGTGCGTTTACTTTGTACAGTAAACGATGTTCAATTCAAGCCAAGCATTTATTATGCCTGTATTCATAGATCAATATATTTACTTTTTTATGGAATCAGCAGGGTTATGCTGAACCACATTTAAAGTGATCTTTGTTAAATTATTTTTTTGTCCCTTAATTTATTTGACAAGTTCAATTTGGTCAAAGTACTCCCTAATCAAAGTTTATTAAGAAATAGTGAAAAAAGGTTTCTAAATGTTTTCTATGATAGCTAAAGAGAGGTTTTCCATATAAAGTACCATGTTAGATTTCAACTTAAAACCAATTAACATTAAGAGAAGTTATCCAACAGATATATAAATTGCATCTAGAGTCTTGAGACATGTGATGTGAGACTTCCTAACAATTCTCTCCGCTTGTATGCTGCCAAGAAACACACCAACTATGTTACATTAGCTCATTGATATCAAGGAGGATCTCTTTGTGCTGATAGAGCCCAACTGTGTGGCTTATCCTTTTTTGGGTCTTTCTAACCAGTGTCCTTAATTAGGACACTTGTTAAGGAACTAAACTGAGGAAGTATTTAATGTGGAAATCATAGGAGAGTGCAAAAAAGATCATGACGTGACAAAGCATTCCAAGAATGCAAAATGGTAGCCAATGCAAGACAATCTGATTAGAAAATGAGATTGTGATCTTGAAGGACAAAAAACATTTAAGTATGGAACTATACAATGTATTGGTTAACTAATTAATCATATATCTGTTCAAAGTATGGGACTATACAATGTATTAGTATTTATTTTTTTACAATACAATCCATCAGACCTACCTTGAAAATTAATGAGTCCCAACATATCCAGCATATTTAAAACTCATATACAAAGTCACAGGTACCAACTACCAACACTCAACGTGTTACAAAAAGCTTCTTACCTTTTTGCTTTCTTGTGATGTGTGGAACCAGTTGAGAAGGAGCCAAATTGATTCATATCAAGATCTAGAGAAGTTTCACAACTATATTCTATTGCAGACAGAAACTAACAATTATTCTTACTCAACAGTATGTTTATCTCATACATTTGTTTGGATACATGAAACAAAGGTAAAATGGAAGCTCATAATAGCAATTTCACTAGTTATGTGTATGCTCAAATAACTGATATGTCCCACATTGGAAGGTGAAAGCCGAAACAATTTCTTTCCTCCATTTCCTATCTTGCATTTAGCATTGTGAAGGAAAGTTCATTAACTGAGTCCAGTTTTTTATTTGCCAATGAAGAACTGGCATCAGATGTAACATCCTTTTCAGTGTAAAAACCAGGAACCTTTGGCTTTGACAATAATTTATCACCATTCAACAATAAAACTGCGGATGACATGTCTGGTCTATCTTCTGGTCTTTGTTGCACGCATAGTAGGCCTACCTGTATGCATCTTATGACTTCATAGGGCTCGCATTGTTCTCCTAACACTTCATCCAATAGTTCCAATGCCCTCTCTTCAGTCCATAATCTCCATGCCTATGATTGTGAGAATTGAATTAGTAGGAGTGAAACAGTTCAATTTATATTGATAAGAAAAGAAACATAGTCAGATCAGTATTGTTACATGCCCAAGAAGATTATTGTAGTGTTCTGGGTCAGAAAATTCTCTGTTTTTCTTGCCACTTACAATCTCTAGTATTATCACACCATAACTAAAAACATCTGATTTTACTGAGAAATGGCCGCGTGCAGCGTATTCTGGAGGTATGTAACCACTGTAAATAAAATTTTGAAAACAAAATAATTAAAACTTGAAAGCAAATTCTCAAAGAATCTTAATCAGATAGAATTAAACTTACTATGTTCCAGCCACCCTATTTGTGTTTGCCTCAACTTGATCTCCCAAAAATGATCGAGCCAAGCCAAAGTCTGATATTTTTGGATCCAAATTTGCATCCAGTAAAATATTGCTAGTTTTTAAGTCTCTGTGAATAATCCTCAGCCTAGAGTCTTGATGAAGATACAAAAGTCCTCGAGCAATTCCACTTATAATGTTGAAACGCTTATGCCAATCTAGAAGCTTCCTTTTGGTTTCATCTAGTGAAAAACAGACTAGCATTTAGCTTAGCAATTGCAGATTCCATCATTTAATAAACCACAATTTTAATTAGAATAGGGCACCAACCAAAAACAAAGTAGTCCAAGCTTAGGTTCGGCATGTATTCATAGATTAACATTTTTTCGTTTCCTTCGATGCAACAACCAAGAAGTTTTACAAGATTACGGTGCTGAAGTTTTGCAATCAACGCTACTTCATTTTTGAACTCTTCTAACCCTTGTCCAGATTTCTTTGAAAGCCTTTTTACTGCTAACTCTTGTCCATCTATCAGCGTACCCTGAAAAAATCATCTGCTAAACTTGGAATGTTTTTAAGGAAAATAGAATTTCTGGATATCAGTTTTCTTTATCACCTTGTATACTGGTCCAAAGCCACCTTCTCCAAGCTTGTTTTTAGTTGAAAAGTTTTCAGTAGCATTAGCTAAGACTGACAAATCGAAAGTTAGCAAATCAGCATCTTCCTTTCTCTGTTTAATTTTGTAATGCTTGCTGCAAAATTTTCTTGCTGTTCCTGATTGGTTGGAAGATAACAGTATTTTGACACTAATACATAATAAGCATAGATTTTGTTTTCTTCTTTCCTTGTATCTAGTAGGCTATATTCAATGCTAAATTATATGTATGTACTTACCAGGATATTTTATTATAAATATGCATGCAGCTGTAACTAATCCAAAAATAAGCACACCCACTGTGATTTCTACTGTCTTTTTCTTGATGTTTCTATGGCCAGCATGATCTAAAAGAAACAGACAATAATCAGTCTCCAACTTTAAGCACAACAGTTCAATTGATTGAAGCTAAGAAAGTGAATCTAGTTTCTTTAGATTGAGTGAGGGAGAAAAACATTATATTTAATTTGGACAAATAAATGCCATATAATATATAGCATGCATTACTAATAACTTTCTTTGCAGTTTGCAAAATCCTGCTAGAACAAAACTTAGATACAGTAACTTTCTTTTTTTATCGTCAAATGTTAATTTGTTAGAAATGTTAGTGAGAGGGATTCCAACATGCAACATATCCCTCCTCTTCTCCCTTCACTCTTTCAACTACTACCCAACCACCTTATGACTCCCACCTTAGATACAGTAACTTAATAACTGTTTGTCTTGTTATTCAATTAAAATTGAAGTTTTACATCAATAATCTGTGTAATAAAGGTTGGCATGAAAAGATTATACAGTTTATCGAGGTAAAACTCCAATTCCAATTGGATAAATGCAAAAAAACAGCACCTAAAGTACTGTATCTTCGTGTGGGTTATTGTCTTCACTTGAGCATTGCATTTCACGCTGCAATAATTGAATGCTTGTTTAACTCACCTGTGAATGTTCTCACATCCTTACCATACTCCATCCCTTTTCTCTTATCACAATGAAATAATCAACAAAAAAAATAGAATTGGAAAAGCTAGAAAGCAGAGAAATGAAAGGCAAAAATCAAAATCAAAATATAAAATCCATGAATTACCTAATTCTGAAGCAGGGACCCTGACATAAAAGTCTTGTCCCCATTCAGAGAATTTCCTCAAGTCAAGTAGAGCGTTAAACCAAAGAAGACAGCCACTTCCTCCATTGCGGATATCCAAATTCGCATATGCTGTACAAGAACAGTTTTCAAGACATGACTTCTGACATTCATCAAGATTCATGGTCTTACTAAACCATGATGAAGACGTGTCTGGCAATTTCAAGTGTGAGTGCTTCAAGAAGCCATCATCAGTATAACTGATTTTGCAGTTAGATTTATTCCTCAGAACACAACCATCGAACCAAATTCGTATATTCCATTGGTCAGGAGACTTGGGAACATAACCTCTCAGGCATTCACAAGTTAGATAGTTATCATCATAATTGCATACAGAATTTGCACCACAAAAGGCATAACTCTCGCATTGATCTTTCTCCCCATTTTGGACAACTTGTGGGGTGCTTGTTTGGCTTGTCCAAGAGAAACTCTGCGTTATGCCTGATGGGGTTAGCTTAGATACGATGAACATGGATCTTCTAAGAAGTTCGTACTCATAATACACCTCTTTTTCATTGACCACAAATTTGCGTAGCAATAGAGGAGTTGGAGCTGGATATCCAACTGTAGTCAAGCCATTCCAAGACCCTGTTCTCATTTTTATATCAGATCCTTTGAATTCAATCATTTGAGGTAATCCTCTAAGATCAATTTTTATAGCATATTCTCCCTCAGCAGGATCATCATCACTTTTCCAAGATGATAAAAACCTTTCTAGACCAGTCTCTAAGTTCCATCCAAGTTTTATTCCTGGCATCAATGTATCACCTGGATAATCAAAACTCTGCCACAAGACGCCATCCTTGTTATTTTTCACCACAAAATTTCCGGAATCCGAAAGGTAAGCAATTGGGTTATTAACTGCTGTGCTTGATATGTTGATGTTGGATGATGACCAAATGGTGCTGTTTGTAGCATTGAGAAGCTCAAGAACCCCTTTTTCATTGAGCTTCAGAACTCCTGAGTTGTTCTCAAGTGGTGTGTTTCGGTTGGCCACCCACACCACTATAAAAGTGGACACATTTTTGTACCATATACCGAAATATCGTCTTGCTGAGTTTCCGGGACTGAAGAAACCCGCTTCAATAATTCCACCTGCAGAAACCAAAGTCTCACCGTCTCGGATAGATTGAGTCACTGCTAAATGGTCCACCGAAATGGAAGTTGTAGCCATGTAGGAGAATAAAAAGAACCAAATAAATAACATTGTGATGTTATGGAAGCAATGACTTCTAAACTACACAAGCAAACATGATGCAAACTTAACTTTTTGGGCTTAACAACAGCTGGGTTCGAATATCCCTGCTAACAAAAATAACTAACAGACTAACAACTAACATTTGTCGTTAAGTAAGTTAAAGTTTAGGTTCTGATAGAGTAAGTTCTTGTGATTAAGCAGAGGAGGATTGCCATAATATAGAACGATAAGGAACTCAATAAAGTGAGGCGGAGACTGAGTGAAAGGAAAGACTGGTAGTCACATGTCATGACAATAAAGGCCATTGTTGAATGTTGACAGAAGACCAATGACGGAGTCCACAGTAGAGTTGTGGTTGCAAAGAGAAAAGCATCATAGGATTGCCAGTTGCCACGAAAGATATATATCATTCTTCAATTACCTACAATCCACGACGGACTTGTTAATGAAGTGTGTATTGAAACAAATTATATTATTATATATACTTCAATTTTACATTTTGTCTCTAATAATTTTTTTCATTAGTTATTAATATATCAAAATATTTGTTTTTTATCCTTGATTTTTGTTTTTGTCCCTCATAAATTAGAAAATTTTGTGTTAGGTCTCTGATAATTTTGTCCATTTTGTTTCGGACCCTTTGAAATTTTTTTGACAGGGATAAAAAACAAATTATCTACTTATATTAGAGACCCAAAACAAAATTTGTTAATTTATCAGGAATTAAAATAAAATTATCAAGGATCAAAAGCAAATATATTGATATATCAGGGACCAATCACAATGAAAAAATTTATTAGGAACAAATGCAAATTGTGGTATATGTCAACCAAAAACATATTTTAACCTTATTTTTATGACTAAAATATGGTTTAAGTATTTGATAAATTAACGAATTTTGTCTTTAAGTCCTTGATTAAAAAAATCTTAGCTATCTTTAATATATCAAAATATTTATTTTTGTCCTTAATATTTTGTTTTAGGTTCACAATAAATTTTAATAAATTTGTTTTAGTCCCTTTGAATTTTTTTTATAGGGACAAATAACAAATTAATTATCTACATATATTAAGAACCCAAAATAAAATTTGTTAATTTGTGAGGGTCAATATAAAACAAAATATCAAGGATAAAAAATAAATATTCTGATATATTAGGAAGCCAAAACAAAGAGGTTTTTTATTAGGAATCTAAAACAAAATTCACTGATTTATGAGGGATCTAAAACATATTTTAGCCAACTTTTATTTTATATTTTGAGAAAAAAAGGCTAAAATATATTTTAGGTCCTTGATAAATAGATGAATTTTGTTTTAGGCCGATTCCTAATTTTTTTTTTCTTTTTGGATTCCTGTCTTTTTTATATATCAAAATATTTGTTTTAGTCATCAGTATTTTGTTTTAGTCCCTCTTATATATTTGAAAAAAAAAAATTTAGTCCCGAATATTTTGCTTTGGAATATGGTACAATATAATATTATCAACATGTGACATAAGGCTTCTTCACTTCTTGCTTTCTTGTTATGCCTGGAACAAGTTGAAAGGCATGTAAATTGTTTCATCTCAAAGATCTGGAGAAGCTTCACACCTATACTCTATATGGAAAATAGCAATTAAAAATTCTTGTCTTCATAGTATGCTAATCTCATACATGTGTTTGGAAATTGTTGGTTTTAAAGTTGCAGCAGAAAAAACACGAGCAATTTTGAAGGAAAAGGAAATAGAATTTAGTAGAGAATGTGAAAAAGAGAGAAGTTCCTTTTTCATTGAATTCCAAACGTACACATACATATAAAGACTTGAAAAATAAATGATCACTAACATCATATCCTCTAGTCAAGCCACGATTAAAGCCACATAAAAAGAACATTATCAAATTCCTAAAGAAAAAGGAAACAAACTTATACATATTAAAAAACATAAAATAAATTAATGGATAGTTTTGAACGTGACAGTAGTCCTAAAACATTGCTCAAATAATTGATATATGGGTATATCTCACATTGGGAGGTGGAGGCTAAACATTTTCTTGCTTCAATTTCCTATCTAGCCTCTAATATTGTGATGGAAAGTTCATTAACTGAGCATAGAACTTGATTTGCCAATAAAGAATTTTCTTCAGATCTAACAGCTGTTTCATTGTAAAATCCAGGAACCTTTGGCCTTGGCAATGATTTTTCACCATTCAACATTAACACCACTGATGACATGTCAGACCTATCTTGTGGTCTTTGCTGCACACATAATAGAGCTACCTGAATGCATCGTGTGACTTCAGAGGGTGCACATTGTTCTCCTAACATTTCATTCAATAGTTCCACTGCCCTGTCTTCAGTCCATAGTTTCCATGCCTAAGGTATTGAGGATTAAATTAATAGGTTGGATGTCATTCAATTATACTAATTACTTAGTAACATAGTCAGATTAGTATGCTTACATGTCCTAGAAGATTATTATAGTGCTGAGGGTCTGAAAATTCCCTGTTTTTCTTTCCACTTACAATCTCCAGTACTATCACACCGTAACTAAAGACATCTGATTTCACTGAGAAATGTCCACGAGCAGCATACTCAGGAGACATGTAACCACTGAAGATAAAATTTTCAAAGTAAAATAATTAAAACATGACATCACAATATCAAAAAATCATAATCTGGTAGAATTAAAATATCTTACTATGTTCCGGCCACTCTATTTGTGTTTGCCTCAACTTGATCTCCCAAAAATAATCGAGCCAAGCCAAAGTCTGATATTTTGGGATCCAAATTTGTGTCTAGTACAATATTGCTGGTTTTTAGATCTCTGTGAATAATCCTCACCCTAGAGTCTTGATGAAGATACATGAGTCCTCAAGCAATACCACAAACAATTTTGAAACGCTTATGCCAATCTAGCAACTGCCTTTTGGTGTCATCTAGTCAAACACACACACACACAAGTATTTAGCATTGCAGTCCCATAGCCACAACTTGTGCAAGCTTAAAAAATAATAATAAGATTGCAATAGATGTTTAGGATAAAACGTAAGGGCCCCAACCAAAAACAAAGTAGTCCAAGCTTTTGTTTGCCATGTATTCATAAATTAACATTTTTCTTCTCCTTCAATGCAGCAACCCAGAAGCTTTACAAGATTACGATGCTGAAGTTTTGCGATCAACGCTAGTTCATTTTTGAACTCTTCTAACCCTTGTCCAGACTTCTTTGAAAGCCTTTTCACAGCAAACTCTTGTCCATCTATCAGTGTTCCCTGAAAACAAAACATTGGCTTAAGTTATAAAATTTTACAGGAAAAATAAAATTCTGGTTTCTTTATTATATACCTTGTATACAGGTCCAAAACCACCTTCTCCAAGCTTGTTTAAGGTTGAAAAGTTTCCAGTAGCATTAGCTAAGACTGCTAAATCAAAAGTTGGCAAATCAATGTCTTCCTTTCTTTGTTTAATTTTGTAATGCTTGCTGTAAAGTTTTCTTATTGCCCCTGATTGGTTGGAAGATAAGACCATAACAGTATTTAAACACTAACATCTTCTTTTTTCTTTTTTGAAATAGGCTATATTCTCAGGTAAAATTTATATATGTACATACCTGGATTTTGTATAAAAAATATGCGTGCACATGTGAATAATCCGAAAGTAATCAAACCAACTGTAATTTCTGCTATCTTATTCTTGATGTTTCCATGGGCAAGATGATCTAAAGGAAACAGAGAGTAATCAGTCACCAACTTCAAACACAAAAGCTCTATTGATTGAAGCTAAGAAAATGAATCTAGTTTCTTTAGGCTGAGTAAGGGATTAAAACATTGTATTTAATTTGGAAAATAAATGCTATATAATAAATAGCACACATTACTATTAATATACTTTGCTGTTGTTAGCAAAAGCTCGCAAGCCACAGATCTTCCTTTCAATAATTGTCTTCAATTGTGCAAAAATCAAAATCAAAAGAACATTAAAGAGTTGAGGGAGTACCTAATTCTGAAGCAGGGACTCTGAAGAACAAGTCTTGTCCCCATTTAGAGAGTATTTCCTCATGTCAACTAGAGCATTAAACCAAAGTATACAACCACTTCCTTTACCACGAGTATCTAAACTTGCATATGCTATACAAGAACAGTTTCTATGACATGACTCTTTACATTCATCAAGGTTCATAGTCTTACTATACCATGATGAAGACGAGTCTGGCAATTTCAAGTGTGGGTACTTCAAGAATCCATCTGTATAACTGTTTGTGCAATTAGAGTTATTCCTTGGAACACAACCACCAAACCAAATTGCTACATTCCATTGATCAGGAGACTTTGGAACATAACCTCTCATGCATTCACATGTTGGATGGTTACCATCACTATTGCATACAGAATTTGAACCACAAAATGCATAAGTCTCACATTGATCTAGCTCCCCGGTCTTGATGACTTGTCTGGTGCTTGTTTTAGTTGTCCAAACCAAAGTCTGCACATTGCCTGAAGGCGTCAGTGCAAATACAACGAAGTTCGATCTATCAGGAATCTCAAACTCATAATACACCTCTTTTTCATTGAACACAAATTTTTCTAAAGTAACATTTGGAGCTGGATTTCTTACTTTATACATGTCATTCCATGACCCGTATCTCCATGTTATATTTGTTCCCTTTAACAAGATTATTTGAGGATATCCTCTAATATCAATTTTCAATGCATATTCTCCCTCTGCAGGATCGTCAACGCTTTTCCAAGATGATAGAGATATTTCTAGAAGAGTCTCTAAGTTCCATCCAACTTTCATTCCTGGCATCAATACATCACCTGGATGATCAAAACTCTCCCACAAGGCGCTGTCTTGGTTAGAGTCCTGTCCATCTTTCACCACAAAATTTCCCGAATCCAAGAGCTGTGCAATTGGAATACTCACTGTTTTGCTTGATATCTTGGATGACCAAATGGTTCTGTTTTTACCATTGAGAAGCTCAAGAATCCCTTATTCACTGAGTTTGAGAACTCCTGAGTTATTTTGAAGAGGTGTATTTCGATTAGCCACCCACACCACTGTGTAAGGGGATATATTTTTTACCATATACCCAAGTATCGTCTTGTGGAATTTCCAGGACTGAAGAAACCTGCTTCAACAATTCCACCTGCAGAAACCAAAGTTTCATTCTCACCATCTTGGATTGATTGAGTCACTGTTAAATGGTCTGCTAAAGTTGAAGTCCTAGTCATGCAGGAGAATAGTAGGAACCAAATAAGTAACATTCTGGTGCTCACTTATGAGAATGTTGATTATGCAGAGGAAGAGGATGACCATAACAAAGGATGAGAAAGGAATTCAATAAACTGATGAGGAAGCAGCAAAGGAATGTTACAATCCATTTTTATTAAATTGTTTTAATAACTATTTTCTGTTTTAGTTAAACATTTTTTATGGATGTGATGGAGTGTGCCCTTCTTGTCAACGTGTGTCTTCAAATTAATGTAGTTAGTGTGTGGATGAGTTAAACTGAGTGTACGTACATGTCCGACCCACCATATGGACTTTTAAGTCATGTTGATATCCCAATCTAATTAAGCTTCAACTTCACAAATTTAATGCGTTTGGAATTTGTACACTTGGTTTGAAAATATCTCCAATTTTTTGCCAATTTGGATATTTTGATATCTACAAAAAATCTTTAGATTGTACAAATAAATCCTCGATCTGAGCTAACTTAAAAATTCATATGAATCTAGAAAATTTGGTAGTTTGTACAAAAGTTACAGGTATCAACAGTCTGGACAAATGACACAAAGCGTCTAACTTTTTTTATTTTCCTGTGTTTTGTGGAACAGGTTGAGAGGGATCTAAATTGTTTCAATTCAAGGGCTGGAGAAACTTCAAAACCATATTCTTTTGCAAGTTGCAATTAAAAATTCATGTCTGTACAGAGAACTTTGCATGTCTCACATTTTTCTTACTACACAAAACAAAGATAAAGCATGAGCTCATAATATCACATTCAGTAGTTATGTACTTATGTATGGTCAAATAACTGATATATGCCATGTCAGTATCTGAAGCCTTAAGATTTTCTTGACTCCATTTCCTACCTAGCTTCTAATATTGTTATGGAAAGTTCATTAACTGAGCACAGTTTTTGATTTGCCGACGAAGAATTTGCTTCAGATGTAACATCAGTTTCAGTGTAAAAGCCAGGAACCTTTGGCTTTGGCAACCATTTATCACCATTCAACATTAAAACCACTGATGACATGTCTGGCCTATCTTCTGGTCTTTGTTGCACACATAATAAGCCTACTTGTATGCATTGTATGACTTCAGAGGGTGCACATTGTTCTCTTACCAGATGATCCAGTAGTTCTAGCACCCTCTCTTCAGTCCATAATCTCCATGCCTAAGATGTAAGAAGTAAATTAGTACTTTTGTTGGAAATAATTTAATTAGTTTATACTAACTGGTAAGACATTAGGATCAGTAGGCTTACATATCCAAGAAGATTATTGTAGTTTTCGGGGTCTGCGAATTCTCTGTTTCTCTTCCCACTTACAATCTCTAGTACAATCACTCCGTAACTGAAGACATCTGATTTTATTGAGAAATGTCCATGCGCAGCATACTCAGGAGGCATGTAACCACTAAAAATAAAATTTATATAGTAAAATAACCAAGTTGACAAAGCAATATAAAAAAAAAAATAAAAGACTTAAGTTTTGGATTCCTAAAAAATATCAATTTTTTAGAGACTCAACTTATTTAAGCTTTAAAAAAATTTATAATTAGATCGAAACTGACTATGTTCCTGCCACCCTATTAGTGTTTGCCTCAATTTGATCTCCCAAAAATGATCGAGCCAAGCCAAAGTCTGATATTTTTGGATCCAAATTTATGTCTAGTAAAATATTGCTAGTTTTTAGATCTCTGTGAATAATCCTTAGCCTTGAGTCTTGATGAAGATAAAGAAGTCCTTGAGCAATGCCACTAATAATGTTGAAACGCTTACGCCAGTCTAGCAATTTCCTTTTGGTTTCATCTAGTCAAATACAGACACATATTAGGAATAGTGGTTGCTGTCTCCTTAATTTTATAAACTAGAAACAAACAACAAGAAGATTAGCATTCATGTTCAGAATAAATCGTAAGGGGTCCAACCAAAAACAAAGTAGTCCAAGCTTTGGTTGGGCATGTATTCATAGATCAAAAATTTTTCTTCTCCTTCTATGCAGAAACCAAGAAGCTTTACAAGATTACAGTGCTGAAGTTTGGCTATTAGCGCCACTTCATTTTTGAACTCATCCAACCCTTGTCCTGACTTCTCTGAAAGCCTTTTCACAGCTAACACTTTCCCATCTATCAGTGTGCCCTGAAAAGTTATCTTCTGCTATAGTCAAAAAGATTTTAAGGAAATTAAATAGAAGCTTGGGATATCAGTTTTCTTTATTACCTTGTATACTAGCCCAAATCCACCTTCTCCGAGCTTATTTTTGGTTGAGAAGTTTTCAGTGGCATTAGCCAAGACTGAAAAATCGAAAGTTGGCAAGTCAATGTCTTCTGTTCTTTGTTTATTTTTGTAACGCTTGTTGTACAATTTTCTTGCTGTCCCTGATAGGTTAGAAAACAAAAGTATATATAAAAACATTGACACGTAATGTGCACAATATTTGTGCCTAATTTCCTGTGGAATTAGATGATAAAATATATTTATATACCTACCTGGTTTTTTAATTATGATAATGCACACACATGTGATGATTAATCCAAAAGTAGCCACACCAACAGTGATTCCTACTATCTTTTTCTTGATGTTCCGATGGCTAACTGCAACAGGATCTAAAAGATACAGAGAATGATTAGTCAATTGAAGACATGAATCACTAATGACTTTCATTTAATGTCTCCATCTAAGTAAGGAATTTCAAGCTGCAATACCAAAATATTTTTTCAAGTCTCCAAGGATGTTCCAATCAGTTCTCTTGCAAATGATGCAATAATCAACATGAAATCAATCTAATGAGGAAAATGAAATGATGAATCAAAAACTAAAAAGAAGTTCAAATAAAAATAAAATCGAATACCTACCTAGTTCTGAAGCAGGGACTTTGATGTAAAGGTCTTGTCCCCATTGAGAGAATATCCTCAAGTCAACAAGATTATTAAACGAAAGCAGACAGCCACTTCCTCCACCGTGAACATCTAAATCTGCATATGCTAAACACAAACAGTTTTCCAGACACAGCTTTCAACAATCCTCAAGGTTCATGTTCATACTAAACCATGATGAGGACGTGTCTGGCAATTTGATGTTTGTGTACTTCCAGAAGCCATCTGTAACAACGCCTTTTTCACAATTAGATTTATTCTTCAGAACACAACCTTTAGACCAGATTGATAAATTCCTATATTCAGGAAACATGGGAACATATCCTTTCAGGCATTCACAGGTAGGATAGTTACCATCATGACTGCATATAGAATTTGCACCACAAAAGGCATAGTTCTCACATTGATCTAGCTCCTCAATTGAGATGACTTTCTGGGTTCTCATTTGAGTTGTCCAAAACAAACGCTGCACGGCGCCTGAAGGGGTCAGCATAAATATGCTAAAGACGTCTGATCCATTGAGAATCTCGTACTCGTAATACACCTCTTTTTCATTGATCACAAATTTTGGTGATGTTTCATTACTTGGACTAGTAGTACCTGGATATCCAACCAGAGACAAGCCATTCCAAGACCCTACTCTCACTTTTATATCAGGTCCCTTGGATATAACTATTTGAGGATATCCTCTAAGGTCAATTTTTACCATATATTCTCCCACAGCAGGATCGTCAACACTTTTCCACAATGATCCGTGTCTTTCTAGGCCAGTTTCTAAATTCCATCCAAGTTTCATTCCTGGGACCATTGTATTGCCCAGATGATCAAAACTCTGCCACAACGTTCCATTCTCATTAGTTTGTTGTCCATTTTTCACTACAAGATTTCCTGAATCCAAGAGCTGAGCAATTGGATTAATCACTGTTTTGCTTGATGTGTTGGATGATGATGACCAAATGGTGCTATTTGTAGCATTCAGAAGCTCGAGAATCCCTTTTTCGTTGAGTTTGAGAACTCCTTTGTTATTCTCAAGAGGCTTGTTTCTGTTGGCCACACACCACTGTTAAAGGGGATACATTTCTGTACCATATACCCAAGAATTGCCTTGTTGAATTTCCGGGACTGAAGAAACCAGCTTCAATGATTCCACCTGCAGAAACCAATGTTTCGCCTCCTCGCATTGATTGATTCAATGCTAAATTGTCAGGTGAAGTGGAAGTTGTAAACATGTAGGGGATTAATAGGAAGAACCAAATAAATAACATTGTGATGATATCATGTTATGGATCCACGAAATGACTTCTAATTTACATAAGCATGCATGGTGGTCATTTGACTTTTTAGCCTATCCCAATAGGAGAACGTTTAAGAAGATGAGTTTTCTTATTAGTAAGAATTGAAGACAATATCAGAGACTTTACAACAGTACTGAGCTAGACCTCCTTAATTAGTTGAGGAAGATGAATTTCTGTGAGTAATTTTTTTTTTTTGGTTGAATAGAGAGTAAAGAGAGTAAACGCTTCTGATTAGGTAGAGGTTTACCATCACATAGAATGAGAAGACCGGCAAGTGTAGCGGAAGGAAAGACCAGTAACTCACATATCACTGTTATCAGTTCATAGAAGACTAGCCGAAAAGTTTGATAGGATTGCCAATACGTCTAAACATGTGCTTCCAATACCAAGCTAGTCTTCCATTATACATAAAATCTACGCTGCAGTTGATAATGAAGTGTGTATTAACTGGAAAATAAATATTAGTCAGAATTTAGTCAAATTTGAAGCTTCTCATCCCCTCTAATAGTTTTTTGAATTCTGAATTATCTTTCCTTGAAATTTTGGTATGTTGAAAATCATGATATTAACACTTTGATAGTTCTAAGTCTCTTGGCCTTTATTTAAGGTATTCGAATTCTGGCCAACTCCAAAATGAACTTTTTCAGTATTTGGAAAAATTTTAAGTAGTCACCAACAAATTGTTATTGTCCTTTTTTTTTTTTCTTTCTAACCAAAACAAAACAGTGACTGCCATTTTCCAAGTTCAAAATGCTGTGATAATATGTAAATAAATATGTTATTTATGAATACCTCGTAATGACTGAAATTCTAATCTATAAATTTCCGATTCAAAATATTCTACATCTTTGATGTCAGGAACTTGTGCCAGAATCTTTTAAAGCTTCTGCATACTTAATCAAATCAGATTTCTCATGGCTGAAGGAATCTTATTTACATAGACTGAATTTATTTTGAGCTTCCCATGACAATGCCATCTGAATTTCATTCACCTAATTTCTACACAATTCGTTCACTCATAGAGTCCTCAGATTTCAATGTTTAGTTTTTTTCAGTTGAGCCTGAGATCTCAGTTTCCAATATAAATTCTTATATTGGTCATGATAACTGACAGTTTAAAGCAAAAACCAGGATTATATTACTACAACCACTAAGTAAATTAATGTATCAACTGGTGCAGGGTTGTTCTAGGTCATATAGTAATCTTGAGTTCAAGTAGTCAGTATGCTTTACCGCATACAGTGATCCTTCCTGCTCAAGCAGGATTGCCTCTTGTTGAAAATACTTGTGGTCCATACTAAAGAAACAAAAATTACAACAATGTGACTTGAGCAGTGAGCTCATGTCAAGTCTAGTATTTAATGGTCTCAGCTAAAGTGTGTCAAAAGCAAATTACATTTTTTGTAAATGAGTATTTGTTTGTTTCTGGACACGAGTACCAGAAGATTTGGTTTTGATGTACAGAAATCACAGGTTGATATCAACATACAGCATAAAGCTTCTCACATTTTTGCTTTCTTGTGATGTGTGGAGCAAGTTGGAAGGCATAAATTGTTTAATGTCAACAATTGAAGAAGCATCACAACCATATTCCTTAGAAAATTGCAATTTACAATTCTTGTCTTCAAAGGACTCATTGCTTATTTCATACTAGTGTTCGGATACATGAAACAAAGATAAAAGATACTACGAGAGCTCGAAATAACCCTTTAACTACTTAATTATATGTATGATTGAATAAGGAATATATCCCATATTCAAAGACGAATCTTACCATTTTCTAACTTCCTTTTCTATCTTGCATCTAACGTTGTAATGGAAAGTTCGTTAACTGAGCACAAGTTGTGATTTGCTTCAAATGCAACATCTTTTTCAGTGTAAAAGCCAGGAACCTTGGGTTTTGGCAATAATTTATCACCGGTCAACATTAAAATCACAGATGACATGTCTGGTCTATCTTCGGGCCTTTGTTGCACGCATAATAGGCCAACCTGTATGCATCGGATTACTTCATGGAGCGTGCATTGTTCTCCCAACACATCATCCAGTAATTCCACCACCCTCTCTTCCGTCCATAATCTCCATGCCTAAGATGGTAGGAAGTAAATTAGAAGGTTGGAAATAATTTAATTTAAACAAATTACCAACTAATTCAAATCATCTGGCTTACATGTCCAAGAAGATTATTGTAGTTTTCAGGGTCAGCAAATTCTCTGTTTTTCTTTGCACTTACAATCTCAAGTAAAATCACACCATAACTAAAGACATCAGATTTCACTGAGAATTGACCACGCGCAGCATACTCAAGAGGCATATAACCACTTAAAAAGAAAACAAAAAATTATAGTAAAATAATAAAAACTTGACAAGAGTAATATCGAAAAAACATATTTGGATAGAAACTAAGTTCCAGCCATTGTATTTGTGTTTGCCTCAAGTTGATCTCCCAAAAATGATCGAGCCAAGCCAAAGTCTGATATCTTGGGATCCAAATTGTCATCAAGTAAAATGTTGCTAGTTTTTAGATCTCTGTGAATAATCCTTAGCCTTGAGTCTTGGTGAAGATAAAGAAGTCCCTTGGCAATGCCACTAATAATGTTGAAACGATTGTGCCAATCTAGCAACTTCCTTTTGGTTTCATCTAGTCAAATACACACATATATTAGGAATAGAAATTTCTGCCTCCATAACTTTATAAACTACAAAAAAGCAATACGATGATTTTCTTTAAAGTTCAGAATGAATCCTAAGGGGTCCAACCAAAAATAAAGTAGTCCAAGCTTTGGTTAGGCATGTATTCATAGATCAACATTTTTTCTTCTCCTTCTATGCAGCAACCTAGAAGCTTTACAAGATTCCGGTGCTGGAGTTTTACAATCAGTGCCACTTCATTTTTGAACTCATCCAACCCTTGTCTTGATTCCTTTGAAAGCCTTTTCACAGCTAACTCTTTTCCATCTGTAAGGGTGCCCTGAAAAGTAATTGATCTTTTGTTATAGTTAGAAATATTTTAATGAAAACAGAAGTTTGGGATGTCAGTTTTCGTTATCACCTTGTATACTGGTCCAAATCCACCTTCTCCGAGCTTATTTCTGGTTGATAAGTTTTCAGTGGCATTAGCTAACACTGAGAAATCAAAAGTTGGCAAGTCAGCATCTTCCGTTCTCTGTTTATTTTTGTAATGCTTGATGTAAAATTCCCTTGCGGCCCCTGAATGGTTGGATAATAACAAAAGTATAAAAACATTGACATATAACATGCACATTTTTTGTGCACAATTGCCTGTTTGATACTGAATATTAGTGAATTATATATATTTACCTGGATTTTTAATTATCAATATACATACACATGTGATGATTAATCCAACAATAGTCACACCAACAGTGATTTCTACCCTTTTTTTCTTGTTTCTTTTGTGGCCATCGTGATCTATAAGAAACAGTGAATGATCAGTCACCAATTTTAAAATAAATAAATCTATAATTGAACCTGAGTAGGTGAGTATGGTTTCTTTAGACTGAATAGGGGAGAGAAACATTATATTTTTTATTGGGAAAATAAATGCGATAAAACATACAATATTAATAACTTTCTATGCAGTTGTTAACAAAGCCTTGATTCAGATGTTATCTCCCCTTGAACATGGAAAATTCAAGCCACAATAAGGGATCCATGTAATTAAGGATTCGATTAGAATCCCATGTATATAGTGGATCATTTGTTAGGAGAGGTCAACCCATTAACTGAATCTCATTACACTGACGTATTAGTCCTTAGCTCTCAGCCTGGATATACGATGGATTCATCCAAAAAAATTAAAGAACAAAATAGAATGCTGTAACTCAACTTTGATTTTTCTCATGGCCTTACCCTACTGCACCCTTTCCTCATAGAATAATGCAAATATCATAAAGAAATCAAAATAGAAAAGATGGCAAAAGTCAAAATCATAATAAAAAAAAAAAAAAAAAGTTGATCGAGTACCTAATTCTGAAGCAGGGACTCTGATATAAAGGTCTTGTCCCAATTGAGAGAAATTCCTCAAGTCAACTAGAGCATTAAACCAAAGTAGACAGCCACTTCCTCCATCACGAACATCTGAATTTGCATATGCTGTACAAGAACAGTTTTTAAGACATGATTTCTGACATTCATCAAGGTTCATGGTTGTATTAAACCATGATGAAGACGTGTCTGGCAATTTCATGTTCTTGTATTTCAAGAAGCCATCTGTATAACTGTTTTCGCAACTAGACTTAGTCCTCAGAACACAACCGTCAAACCAAATTCCTACATTCCATTGACCAGGAGACTTGGGATCATAACCTCTTAGGCATTCACAATTTGAATTGTTACCAATACTGCATATAGAATTTGCACCACAAAAGGCAAAGTTCTCGCATTCATCTACCTCCCCGATTGAGACAACTTGTAGATTTCTTGTTTGAATTGTCCAATAAAAACTCTCAGCAATTCCAGAAGGGAGCAGTGTGTACACACTGAACATCGATAGATCAAGACTGTTGTACTTGTAGAACACCTCCTTTTTGTGGAACACAAATATTGGTGATATTCCAGGCGTTGGTCCTGGATATCCAACTGTAGACAACCATTCCATGACCCTGCTCTCGTTTTTATTTCAGATCCCTTGAGTTTAACCATTTGAGGAAATCCTCTAAGATCAATTTTGAGAGTATATTCTCCATCGGCAGGATCATCAGCACGTTTCCAAGACGACAGAAACCACTCAAGGCCAGTTTCTAAGTTCCATCCAACTTTCATTCCTGGCATGTAAGTATCACAGGGGTGATCAAAACTCTGCCACAAAAATCCGTTGTCATCATCCGTTCCCTGGCCATTTTTCACTACAAGATTTCCCGAATCCAAGAGACAAGCAATTGGATCGTTCCCTGCTTTGCTTGACATGCTGGATGACCAGACGGTGCTGTTTGTCCCATTAAGAAGCACGAGAATCCCTTTTTCATTGAGTTTTAGGACTCCTGAGTTGTTCTGAAGAGGTGTATTTCGGTTAGCCACCCACACCAGTGTAAGGGGTTACATTTTTGTACCATATACCCAAGTATCGTCTTGTCGAATTTCCTGGACTGAAGAAACTCACTTCAGTGATTCCACCTTCTGAAACCAAGGTCTCATTCCTAGCATCTTGGATGGATTGACTAACTACCAAACTCTAGTGAAGTGCAAGTTCCTGACAAGAACGAGAACAACAAGAACCAAATACACAACATTGTGATGTTATGGAAACAATGATTTATAAATTTCATAAGCAAGCATGATGATCACATAGTAAAAGGAAATGCTTTTGATTATGCAGAGGGAAGAGAGGATGACCATAACATATGCCATGGCATGAAAACATCAACTGTTGTAAGAAGACTGTGTGGATGAAGTCCATTATTGTAGGCTTTTAGCATAGAAAAAAGGAAAACACATTACAAGAAAAGTATTGCCATTGAAAGATATTCTTCCAGTACCAAGTCTGCCTCTACAAAGAATTTAGGCGGGATTTGATAATGAAGTGTTGAAAAAATTGCTACTCACATTTTTTTCATTTTGAAAAAATATATCATAAACGTGATCAAAGACAAATACATTAATGTTAATCAAAGTGATTAAAATAGTTAATTTCAATGGTAAAATATGTTTGGTTCCTAATATATATCTCAATTTTGTATTTGCTTTCAAATAAATTTTTTCTTTGGGTTGATCCCTTTTATCTTAAGTCTCTTCCATCACTTAAAGGATGACATTTCCGTTAAATATTTCAAAACACCATTTTTGGCAATTTGTCAGTTGAAAACTGCCAGAATCAATTAAAAAAAATTGTAACGGTTTCAAAATATTTAACAACCACATCATTATTTAACTAATGGCAAAGACCTCAAATTAAAAAAAAAATAAAATATATATATATATATATTAGGGACTGAAGAACAAATTTATTAATGAACAAATGCAAAATTGGAATATTTAAGCCTAATTGTAATTAATAAAGTCATAAATTTTAGTTTTATTACAAAACTACCCATAACAATACATGATTTAAGTGTGATTATTTTTCAAAAGATAATTTTTTTAACCAATGAGTATACATTATTTTGTTAATAATATTGTAAATACATCCAAATTCAGGAAAAATTAAAGAGTTAACATAGTGATGTAAAGTCATACTGCGTTCACATACGTGAGAACATCCATTTAGTGAGAGACCCTATTTTCAATCCAAAGGATTGGAGAACACCCGTGGTTCCTAACCTAGACAAAAAAAATGAGGGTATGCTATTGATAGACCTCACATTTAATTAAGGATAAAAAAAGAAATTAGTAAAAATTAATACATTTAAAAGTAGTTTAATGTTTCATATAATCAAGACAAAAAAATGTTTTCTTTTGTTTATTATTAAAATATCACTGTCCAAAAAAATATATATACAGGATCAGGTAGGTAGTAATAAAATATATAGTAAAATTATTTTCAAATTATTTTAAACTTTTTAATTAATATTTTGCATCTCTCAAATTATCATGTTTACATGTTCCCTGAATTTGGACAAAATTGTCATTCGGTAATTAAACATGAGTAACATTTGATAATTAATAATAGGCTTAAATAAGTTTTTTGTCGTTAAAAAATATCATTTTTTTGTTTGAGTCCTTGATTTTTTTTTTCCGTTGTTTTGGGTCGCTGAAAAAATTTAAATTATATTTGTGTTCCTATCGATGATGTGGCATCATTTCAAAACAATGCAAAAAAAAAAAAAATCAACGACTCAACCAAAAAATTAGTATTTTTTAGGAAACCAAAACTTATTTAAACCTTTAATTTTTTTACCTTATTTTTTTGGAATGGAGCACTAAAAGTATATTTTACCTTAAAAACAAAACAATACTTGTATAATGAACTAATGAAGTGTCTGTATATTATCACTGGTTATTCAGGAGTTAGGAACACATAGAAAAAGCATATTTGTGTAAATAAGAGAATTGTTTTCACCAATGGATCAATTAAAAGTAAATCACTGGAAGTAACAGGTAAGGGTTTAATGGTGAGACAAACTAAGAATAAGGAAAGCTCTTATTCTTCACCAGATGAGTGTGATGTGAGTGGTTCGCCATTAGACCAAATATAGCAAATTAATACTAAAAAGAAGTGAGATATGTTGTTAGTAAGCTAGATCTGAAGATGAGAACCAACACTAAAGAAGAGAATATTGAGAAATGGGGGAACAAGTATAAAAGAAAAACAAAGATTTTCACCTTTTCTTTTTTCCAATGAAAATTTATCTTCAAATCTATATCTATATATCTATCTATATATAATATAAAATTTGAGACACATACTGTGACATTGACACATCATATTTTCAAAAGGCATTAGATTCCTCCATTTCACACAAATCAGATTTTCAGAAAGCATGAAATTCCTCCATTTTTGCTTATGTTGCATACTCTCCTCATTTTATCATTTCAATTGTTCTTATTAATGGCTGTTAACACTTTTCAATATCAATTTCAAAAGGACTTTATGAGTTACAACTGTTATTTATGAGTTACAAAACTGTCACTATTTTTTTTTCTTCTTAAAACTCATTAAAACCTTTTCATATCATTGTCCCCTAAAGTTAAAATCTAAAACAAATAATTACAAAGCTTATGTTCATGTTACAATTAGGCTATCTATTCACACACACACAACAAAAAAGTGGTATTTTGAGAGAATTTATAAAACCAAGGCTAAAATATGTTTTTAGTTCATTTAAATATGGTAATGTATGCTTTTTGTCCCTATAAAATTTTTAGTCTCTTTTTCATCCCTATAAGTTTGAAATGTGTTGGTTTTTGGCTCAGAGCTAGGTTTAACTATCTGAATTTATGTGTTTGATACATTTTTCTTTTAACACCTCCCATTTTATTTTTTACACTCCCACTATGCTTATTCCTATCCCCACTTTGCTTTTTGCACCTCCACATTTTTAATTTTTTAATAATTTTTTATTTTATTTATTTATTTATTTTTATTTTGGCTTAAATAAATTTTGGATCCCTATAAAATACCTCTTTTTTACTTTGGATCCCTATAAAAATTTTAATATGTTTTAGGTCCCTATAATATATTTTTTTTGTTTTGAGTCCCTACCAATAACATATATCATCTTAATATGTATATAAATGAATTTAACAATCTTGATAATATATACTAGTCTATTCAATTTTGTCATAAAGAAATTTCTATAGCCCCAAATAATAAAGTAAAGAGTTTTGGGTCCCTATAAAATACTTTTTTTTTACTTTGGATCCCTATAAAATTTTTGTTATGTTTTGGGTTCCTATAATTTTTTTATTTTGGTTTTGGGTCTATATCGATGACATGATATCATTTCAATTGTTAGTTAAGTGATGATGTGACACCATCTCAACATATATAAATGATTGAGATGATACCACGTCATTGGTAAAGACTCAAAACAAAAAAATATATATTATAAGCACCAAAACATATTCAAAATTTTATAGGGATGCAAAGTAAAAAAGAGGTATTTTATAGGGACCCAAAAATTATTTAAGCCAAAAAAAAAATTATAAATTAAAAAAATAAAAATTTTGGAGGTGCAAAAATTAAAAATGTGGGGTGCAAAAAGCAATGTGGGGGTGGGAATAAGTAAAGTGGTAGTGCAAAAAAATAAAATGGGAGGTGCTGAAAGAAAAATGTATTAAACACATAGGTTCGGATAGTCAAACCTAGCTCCAAGCCAAAAATCAACACATTTCAACCTCATAAGGATGAAAAAGAGACTAAAAATTTTACACGGACTAAAAACATACATTACCGTATTTATAGGGATTAAAAACATATTTTAGCCTAAAATCAATTGGTGTTTTTCTACACCATGGCTTTATCCAATGTCATATCAGACATGAGATAATTCATGCACATGTATGCAAGTGAGTTTAGTGATCTTTATCCCCTTTTAAAATAAAATGATATTATGTTTATTATTTATGTATCATTCAAAATAATTGTTGTAATCGTTTTAAATTATATGACAATGCAGGAGAAATTGTAACATTTAATGTTGCACAAATTTCATACTTGAAAGAACCCAAAATACAGTTTGACACTCTTCTTTTTAATGGATATTTTTTCTTCTTTTTTTTTTTTGTTGAATACAATCTTGAAGTTGATCTACTACAAATAGTAAAAGTAAACAAGGATTAAAGATGTAATACATGTGACTAGTGACATTGGAATTGATGATGCAATTCTAGCATCCAATTCTAAGAGACTACAGAACTCATGGATTTGTGGCATAATAAGATTCCATCTCATACCTGTATTTGTTTCTTTCAGTCCATTACCATGGTCAAGACAGTATGCCTAATTCTTGGACTAAAATTCCTTGGCCCTACAAGAGTATTATATAAAATGAATGCACTTTAAATAGTTGAGTTTCATTTTATTATAAATTACTATATATAATAAGTTTGTTTACATTTGAAGAAATGAGAAATTACAAAAAGAGTGAGTTGGATAAGATGTATTTTGCAAGAGGTTGTATAAAGATAGGGTATATAATGCAAAATATCAAATTATCAATCAATTTATTGTTGTACAAAATTAGATGGATCCTTTTTTTTTTTTTTTGAGTATATGGATCATTAATATTAATTTTTTTTCCTACATCTCTATGTCACATCGTTCATTATTTCACCAACCTCTCTTCTCTTAATTTCTCATTTATTATTTTTTTTTTCTTCTATTTTTTTCTACACTACTAATTTTCTTCTATTATATGTGTATTTTTTTATTATTTTTTTTTCAATTAACTATAGAAAAAAATACGTCAACTTAATTATTTCATACCAAGTATATATAAAATTATAGTTAATCTTTCTCATCAATTAAAAACTTAATGTATTTATCCAAACAGTTTATATATATATATATATATATATATATATATATATATATATATATATATAATTTTGATAAATTATATGATAGTTTCATATGTGATTGTTATTAATTGTAGTAAAAAATATTGTAACAACTAATACTAAATACACATGATTTGAAATTGTAATTAATTAGTAATTATGTATATTAATGATTATATTAATTTCCAATCAAAAAATGCATTTGATTAAAATATCAGTTATATATAAGACTTTTCTTTAAAGAGTTACATAAAACTAACCTACAATTTCAGTTATAATTTAGTTGTAATGAGAGTAATTTACCAAAATAAATTATTATTTTTCTTTCTTTCCAAATTCCATGGTTCATTTTATTTATTTTCTTAATGGTGTATTTAAAATATTATTTCCATTATGTATTTGCACTAAAATAAAAGATAAATTTATAATGAAATGTAATATTGGAACAAATATTTTACTACACAAAATTGCATGAAAACATTATGTTATCTTACATTATGAACCTTTATTTCATTGATGCCCTCGGTCTTCCAATAATGCTAAAGAAACATTTTATCAAAATACATCAATGGAAGATTATTGGTGTAAATATCGTTTTAATACAAAGACAAAAAAAAATACAGTAACACATTTTTATGAAAATTAATTTAAATAGCTTATTTATTTATCCGTGTATCACGCAGGTTATTATCTAGTCCAATATATAATATAATTTATGAACAACACAATCATACGCTCTCACATCAACCTCTAAGTTTCTGAGCAACACAACCATATTTTGACACATCAGTCTCTAAATCTTTGTCATTTTGGCACAATTACTAATGTGTCATCAATTCTACGCTACAATTTTCTTTGAAAAATAATCTAAAAACAACATTAAATTAAAACAAAAGTAATGTACAAAAGTAAAGTAACAGTCACCCCCACAATTTTAGTAATGCACAGAAATTTATGAACAAATTAACATATAATTTAATGCAGTAACATCTAATTCAATACAGTTTGGTATCTCTATCATTCGTCATGTCATCTGTATCTCTAACATTAACATTGGTATCTCCTCTTTCTTTCTCATTTTCTAAAATTCATTGAAGTCCTTCTCTTTCGTTAAATCTCAAATCATTTTCATTATTAACCCATTATCTCTATCCTTCATCATCTGTATCATCTCTAACATTGGTATCTCCTCTTTCTCATTTTCTGAAATTCATTGAAATCCTTCTCTTTCGTTAAATCTCAAATCATATTCATTATTAACCCATTCTCTGGTTGACTTGCAGAAAAAGAAGAAGAGCACGATGCTGAAATGGTATCAGTAGAATGTTGGCAAAGAAATCAAAGGGACAAATTATGAAATAAGAAGAAAATTGTTTTCACCACCATATAGTTTCTCTCTCAAAGGTAACCCTGCACTATACAATAATCTTTTTTATGGTAATGTAATGTTTGCCTTTTACAACACAAACAACAAATCATATATTGTTGTCCTATCTCCTACATTCAACTTTATTTAAATTTTTTGCAAAATTATTTTTCACTAATGACAAAAAAAAAAAAAAGAATCATACTAATAAAAAAAACTAAAATCTTTTTGCTTTCCTAAAAACTAATTTTTTTCTATTAAAACTTCGTATCAATTTTAATTTTTAATTTAAGCAATCTTCTTTATAATTTGCCATGTTCACTATTTTTTCATTAATTTTGCCTAATCATTATAATTTATGCATCATTATTTAAATGTGTATTAAATCAGTTGTTATATATCAATTCAATTTGCACTAAATTAGCCGTTATATATGCATAATTAAATATTTGTTTTTAGTTTATAATTAAATATCTTTATTATACTATAACTAATAATTAAATTTAATTTATAATTATTATGGATCGATGAGAAACACATATACCTAACACATAGGACCAATCATATTTGGTTATAAAAGCACAACCAATAAAATGGCAACACCAGTGCTTACACTAGCACAATTTTCATTGGTGATGAGGATTAGTTATATTTGATAATTGTTGCCCCAGGAGAAATGTCAAAGTTTCAATGATAAATATCTATTTCCTTGATGCTGTTTTCCATCTTGACTTTAGCCATCTGAACTGCATGAGCCTTTGACTTTGATTTGGTTGTGATTGTCCTTTTCTAATCGTTATTCTATTCTTGTGTAAAATAGCAATACCTAATTAAGGCACAGTTTAGGAACTAAAATATTATACTTATTAAGCAATAAATAAATACTGCTCAAATATGGGAGCAGCACATCTTTATAATTTTGATCCTGATTTTTTTTCTAGAAGTAATTTAATTTGTTTTGATAAAAAAAAGTTTAATATTTATTATTTAAAAAATATTGCTATATATATATATATATATATAATTCAAAAGTATAATATTATTATTTATAAATGAAGGATTGGGTGATTTTTCTTTAACCAATATTCAATAGTATAATATTAATTATAAGTGAATACAATATTTGATGAAAATATGTTTTCGTTGTTAGCAAAATTTTACTCTCATATGTAATTTCTTAAGAGTCATCATATAAGAAATCACACCATAGGATCTTGGATATTATTATTTCTCACTTCAATCATAATCTGTTAAGAGAGTCTAGAAGACTTATCCGGATCCATAATGTCTGCAGAAATATCTACAAGAATTTCTCTCTTCTCTAACTTCCTTTACTTGATCTCTTTGATGGTATAGAAATCTCTTTGATTACTTTTGACTTTTCTCTCCACAGTTTCCTTATGTGAGAGACTTTTCAGAAGTTTTGAAAAAGTTGAGAAAAGATGCAAAAGAAGTGTCTGAAGAAGAGAGGGAAGTCATGCTTTTATATTGTTGAGACAACAATAACTTCCATAACTTCTCCAACTTCCATAACTTCCTTTAATTTTTCTTTAATGCCAAAAATAACCCTTAACGAAGTGAGAAGAGAGGGACTTATTTTAATAACTTAAAAATAATTTCCAATGACTTTAACATAATTTCAAGTCTAACAACCATCACATTAGACTTCTTTTCATTAAAGTCATTCCATAATTACATGAGTCATTATTAGATTAAATAATCTAACATTCTCCCACTTGGCTCATGCGATGACTTGAATATTCAACATTAAACTGTAATTGCGCACCATACGTTGAAACCACAAGACACCATCTTTATTTGAATTAGAATGATTGAATCATGGCAGTTGCAAGTTATTCAAACAACTTGGTTCCTTCCATGTATCACAAATCATCCAATTCAACTCAACTTTAATTTATATTGTAATATGTGTCTTTAATATCCTTTCTAAGACACATTTTGTCATCTCACTAAAACTATAATGTATACCATATAATGTGAATGACATAACAACCAGAAACACAATTGTAATTGAATTCACAAGTGTCATACAATATGAGCATTACATTGTTAACAAGGACTTATCCATAATACCCATCCTTTCAACATGGCCAATGAATGTTTTGGGTGGTAGTCCTTTAGTTAACGGATCCACTATCATCAAGCTTGTACCTATATGCTCAATTGACACTCTATGTTTCTGTACTTCTTCTTTAACTGACAAATACTTCAAATCCATGTGTTTTGCTCCTTTAAAGTATTTGTCATTCTTCGAGAAGAAGACAATTGCGGAATTATCACAATAAATCCTCAGCGGTTTGGCTATGCTATCAATAATGCCAAATCTTGAAGTAAAGTTCCGCAACCACAACGCATGAATTGTGGCCTCAAAGCATGCCACAAACTCAGCCTCCATGGTAGAAGTGGCAATCACAGATTGTTTTGCACTTTTCCATGATACTGCTCCTCCAGCCAAAAGGAATGTGTACCCAAAAGTAGACTTCCTTGAGTCCACACATCCAGCATAGTCTAAATCCGAATAGCCAATCACTTCAAGGTGATCTGACCTCCTATATGTGAGCATGTAATCCTTGGTGCCTTGTAAGTACCTAAGAACTTTCTTTGCAACTTTCCAGTGTTCTATTCCAGGATTGCTTTGATATCTGCCCAACATTCCTACGGCAAAGCTAATATCCGACCGTGTACATGTTTGGGCATACATCAAGCTCCCAACCACTGATGCATAGGGGATAGACTCCATTTCTTTTCGTTCCAAATCATTTCTAGGACATTGCATTAAACTAAACTTGTCCCCTTTTTGAATTGGAACAATCCCTGGGGAACACTTTTCCATTCTGAATCTCTCTAATACTTTATTAATGTATGATTTATGAGACAATCCTAACAATCCTTGTGACCTATCATGGAATATTTCTATTCCTATCACATAGGATGCCTCACCTATATCTTTCATTTCAAAGTTATTAGAGAGATACTTCTTTACATCATGTAACATAGCAACATCATTAGTAGCAAGCAAAATGTCATCAACATATAAGACTAAAATTACAAATCTGCTCCCACTGACTTTCATGTAGATACATTGATCAACGATGTTCTCTACAAAACCATACGACGTTATGATATCATTGAATTTAAGATACCATTGTCTGGAAGCTTGTTTTAGTCCATATATTGACTTCTTTAATTTACACACTAGATTTTTCCTTTCTATAGAAACAAACCCTTTAGGTTGGTCCATATAAACTTCTTCTTTTAAGTCACCATTCAGAAAAGCGGTCTTTATATCCATTTGGTGAAGCTCTAAATCATAATGAGCCACCAAAGCCAACACAATCCTCAAAGAGTCCTTCTTGGAAACTAGAGAGAAGGTCTCTTTGTAGTCAATGTCATCTTTTTAAGTGAAACCTTTGGCAACAAATCTAGCTTTGTACCTTTCTATGTTCCCCTTCGAGTCACGTTTGGTCTTAAAGACCCATTTACAACCGACTCTTTTTGAACCTTCAGGCAACTCAACTAGATTCCAAACCTTATTGTCATCCATTGATTTCAACTCTTCTTTCATCGCATTGAGCCACTTTTCAGAATTGTCACTTTCCATGGCTTGTTTAAAAGAGACTAGATCTTTATCAATGCTTAAGTCACATTCATGTTCAAGTGAGTACACAACATAGTCGTTTGAAATAGCTAGTCTACGTTGCCTTTTAGACCTTTTTGGTGCTATCTCTTGTGACTCTTCTATCACTTGTTCATTTGTGACTTGGACATTGTCTACTAGTTCATCATCCTGTGGGTTTTGAATATTAATATGTTGTCTTCGGGTTTGTTTGATTGTAATACAACTAGAGGAACAACATCTTAATGAGGGACTTGAGGTGAAGAAGATTCACCATAAGTCTCTACAATATCCACCTTTCTTGATTTCTCACTCCCACTGACTTGATAATTTTCAATGAACCTAGCACTACCAGACTCAACTATTCTCGTACTATAGTTAAGACAATAGAATCTGTAACCTTTAGACTTTTCAGTATAGCCAATGAAGAAACCACTAATGGTTCTTGCATCTAGCTTCTTTTCATGTGGATTATACACTTTTACTTCTGCCGAACAATCCCAAACATGGAGATGCCTCAAACTAGGTTTCCTTCCTGTCCATAGTTCATAAGGTGTCTTAGGAACTACCTTACTAGGAACCCTATTAAGCAGTCTTTAATGCATGCATCCACAAAGATAAAGGTACAGTACTATTATTCAACATAGACCTAAACATATCCATTAGAGTACGATTCCGCCTTTCAGCCACACCATTTTGTTATGGTGTGCCAGGCATAGTATATTGTGCACATATGCCTCTACTTTCAAGGAACTTTGCAAATGGACCAGGGCATTGTCCGTTCTCACTATATTTTCCATAAAATTCACCACCTCTATCAACCTTACAACTTTCACTTTTTTTTTGTCCAACTGCCTTTCTACCTCATCAACGAATATCTTTAAGACATCCACTGATTGAGATTTTTCATGCAGAAGATACAAATAAGAATAATGTGAAAAGTCATCAATAAAGGTGATAAAATACTTTTCAGCACCCCAAGATGAAATATCAAAGGGTCCACAAATATCAGTGTGTATCAATCCTAAAAGTTCATTATTTCTTGTAGCATAATTCTTTGATATTTGTTTGGTTTGTTTTCCTTTAATACAATCCAAACATATATCCCAGTCACTAAAATCCAATTGAGGCAAACTATCATTTTTCATTAGCCTCATTATCCTTTCCTTGGATATGTGACCTAACCTTTGATGCCACAAAAAGGCAGAACTATCATCATGAACATTTTGCTTACTACTAACAAGACATTCCACATTAAACAAGGATTCATTAAACTTTACATCAAGATTGAAACAATATAAACCATCCTTTAAAGTACCAGATCCATAATAGTACATATCTTTAATTAAAGAAAATGTATTGTTTTCAATCTTGAAAGTAAAACCTAATTGATCCAACTTTGCAATAGAAACTAAATTCCTGGCACATTCAGGTACATAGAGACATCCTTCCAAATCTATATGACACCCAGTGTCTAAGATTAATCTGTACATCCCTATACCTTGTATCCTTGCCTTCATTATGTTTCCCATGTAAAGAAACTTTTCAGTTCCTTTTATGGTTTGGATCAAAAGAAATCCTTGCATAATATGTGACACATGAATAGTTGCTCCAGAATCAAGCCACCAGGTATTATTAGGAACCTCAACAAGATTTGATTCAAAATTTACAGATATATAAAATATACTTTTCTTTTCAAACCATTTCTTTCTTTTCGGCAAAATTGTACTAAGAAGGTCTCACTCACTTCCATTCCCATGGAATTCAACTTGAAATTGGCCAAATTCAGTAGGAAGAGAGTTCAAAATGAATTGAACTAAGAAGGTCTCACTCACTTCCATTCCCATGGAATTCAACTTTGTTGCCAGATTTGCCATTTCAATCACATGATCATGAATTGGTTGAGACCAATCAAACCTTTTATTTGTTAGGTCACTTGATAGGTTCCCCACAATTGACTTGTCAGTAATGTCTGATTGTGAGTACTCCTTAACCAATTTCATGAACTCCCTTGCATTGTCTGTTTTGGGCATAGATGGCTTCACATTTGCAGCCATAGACATTCTCATCAAGTTCAAACACAATCTGTTAGACCACTCCCAAGCCTCATATAGAGACTTGTCAGCATGAGTACTGGTCTTTGTAATGATTGGGGGGCTTTCATCCATTATTAATGCTAAGTTCAAATCTGTTACACCCAGTTGAAACTGGATCATTTCGGACCAATCAGCATAATTCAACCCATTGAACTTGATCATTAAGTTTCCCAAACCAAACATATTAGACATGGCTAATACATTCAAACAAACTCACACATTAATGCTTTGAGTATATTTAATGGATTCAAACTATATAGACTTTAATCATGTGTCTAAGTTCACCTTTGGATGATAAATAAACACATTCCCTTATCAATAATGATGCCAAAAAATATACTTTAATAAGTAATAAACCATGCTATTCTTGACATACATGATATCTTTGGATATACACATACTCAACAAGCATGAAAACAAATCCTTAATATCATTAATTATAAGCAATGGTTCACCTTTGGGTAATCCATATGTGCCTTATAATTAAAAATTCCATTCAGCCCAAACATAAAATTTTTATAGCATCATTATATCAAATCATGCTATTCTTGACATACATGATATCTTTGGATATACACATACTCAACAAGCATGAAAACAATTCTTTAATATCATTAATTATAAGCAATGGTTCACCTTTGGGTAATCCATATGTGCCTTATAATTAAAATTTTCATTCAGCCTAAAAATTTTTATGGCATCATTATACCAATTAGTTTATATTTTGGAAATACAAAACTCAATAGATTTGATCACTTTGGTGATTAACAAATCCTTCTTTAATATGTAATTCCAAAATAATTCATTTCTGTAAAACAATTTTACAAATCAAAATTTTAAAATAACACATAAAGGAACCTTCATGGAATTGAATTATGTAAAATTTCACATATAGACAATAACCATAACTCTTCAATTCATGTAAATATATATCAAAATGCCATAATTATTTGTTGATTGATATACATATTACAAGAACCATTATGTGTTCACTTTTCACATACACATATTACAAAACCAATCCAAACTTATAAAGGCAACAAAAGGCCAAGTAATGTCAATATGTTTTGGGTTCCATGAAAAGTTTCTTTGCAGCGGAAATAAATTAGATTATTGTTTTATGGAGAAAAATAATATCCATAACCTATGCTCTGATACCAATTGTTAGCAAAATTTTACTCTCATATGTAATTTCTTAAGAGTCATCATATAAGAAATCACACCATAGGATCTTGGATATTATTATTTCTCACTTCAATCATAATCTGTTAAGAGAGTCTAGAAGACTTGCCCGAATCCATAATGTCTGCAAAAATATCTACAAGAATTTCTCCCTTCTCTAACTTCCTTTACTTAATCTCTTTGATGGTATAGAAATCTCTTTGATCACTTTTGACTTTTCTCTCCACAGTTTCCTTATGTGAGGGATTTTTCAGAAGTTTTGAAAAAGTTGAGAAAAGATGCAAAAAAAGTGTATGAAGAAGAGAGGGAAGTCATCCTTTTATATTGTTGAGACAACAATAACTTCCATAACTTCTACAACTTCTCCAACTTCCATAACTTCCTTTAATTTTTTTTTAATGCCAAAAATAACTCTTAACGAAGTGAGAAGAGAGGGACTTATTTTAATAACTTAAAAATAATTTCCAATGACTTTAACATAATTTCAAATCTAACAACCATCACATTAGACTTTTTTTCATTAAAGTCATTCCATAATTACATGAGTCATTATTAGATTAAATAATCTAACATTCGTTGGTAAAAAAAAAAAATGTTTTCAAACAAAACAAATAAAAATAATGTGTCCAAGTTAAAAGGATACAAATATATTTCTCCATATATAATTGCATAGTATTTATTTATTGTTTAATTTATATGAATTATTTCAATTCATAATTTCTAAAGAATTATATATATATATATATATATATATATATATATATATATATATATATAGCAAGAATTTAAAAATAATAAATATTATATTTTTAATAAAAAAAATTTAAAAAATTACTTATAGAAAAAAGTCAACATCTAAATATTTGCTCCCATATTTGTGCAATATTTATTTATTGCTTAATAGATGTAATATTCTATTTAAAGATAATTGATAAAATGCATTAAATACATAAAAGATTCAAATTTTTAAAAAAATTATCAAATTTTAAAATAATATATTTTGGTTGTTTATTTTATTTAAAATAATAATTTTATTAATTACTGCAAATAAAAGACGTTGATTTTAAGTAATTCAATTTTAATTGATAAGTTTTACCGCAAATAAAACTACTCTAAGGTCTTAAAATTATAAATTTATTATTTAAAAAAAAATTAAAAGCCCACAATAAAATTATTATTTTAAATAAAATAAAATACTCTATCTTACACCACTAAAATATATTATTTTTAAATTTTAATAACAATACTGTATGTATTTCAATTTTCAATCCAATTTTTACTCAAAAAAGTAAAATTCAATGAACTTTAACAAAATTTAAGGAAGAAGATTAAGTAAAAACAAAAAGAATATAAATTATTAATTTTATAAATATGAGTTACTAACAAATTCTAATGTAATTATTACATTTTTATTATGACAAATTATCTCAATTGATTTTTGTTATTAAAATATTTAATATCCATTATATCTTTGATAGATACTTATAATCCATTTAATCATGAAAGAGTGATTTTTACTTAAAATTGTTGTCAACCAAAATTAATTACTCATCCATTAGCATAATATTATTTTGAGTTTGATTCTTTCCAAACTCTATCATAAATAGGATGAAATAGTTGTCTTTTTGTTTTAATATGATGATAAATATGAAAATAGTTTTACATACAAATATAATAAAATAATATAATTTTAACATAAAAGTCCAAATAAATTATATATATTTAAATTTTATTTCAAGTATTATTGATATATTTTATGCACTTGAATGTGAAGATGTATCTATTATTGACATTTAAATAAAAATATAAGATCAAAATAATTTCTCAAGGATTAAAAGAACTATTTTGTTAATTTTTTCCACATACAAATTAATATATTTTATTAAATAATAATTTTATACATTTAAAAAATTATAATATTTTCAAATTATATAATATACTTATCTATAAGACCTTGCAACGCTCGGTACTTATTTAGTTTCTTCTTTAATTTGAAAGGGATCCACACCACGAGTGTGCACGAAGTGATGTTTTCGTCGTCGATTACTGTCTCTATGTTCCATCCAAGTTTCATTCCTGACATCAATGTATCACTTGGATAATCAAAACTCTGCCACAAGAATATGTTGTCTTGGTTAGAGTCCTGTCCATCTTTCACAACAAAATTTCCCGAATCCAAGAGAAAAGCAGTTGGATTACTCACTGTTTTGCTTAATATATTGGATGACCAAATGATTCTGTTTTTACCATTGAGAAGCTCAACAATCCCTTTTTCACTGAGTTTGAGAACTCCTGAGTTATTCTGAAGAGGTGTATTTCGATTAGCCACCCACACCACTGTGTAAGGGGATACATTTTTGTACCATATACCAAAGTATCGTCTTATCGAATTTCCAGGACTGAAGAAACCTGCTTCAATAATTCCAGCTGCTGAAACCAAAGATTCATTCTCACCGTCTCGGATGGATTGAGTCACTGTTAAATGGTCTACTGAAGTTGAAGTCCTAGTCATGCAGGAGAATAGTAGGAACCAAATAAGTAACATTCTGATGCTCACTTATGACAGTGATAATTTCGCAGAGGAAGAGGATGATCATAACATAGGATCAGAAGGAACTCAATAAACTGATGATGATGTGGGGCATAACAGATTGAAGCAGAAGAGGAATGCTACAATGCAAGATGGCTCATAGAATAATGCATATAACAACAACTATTGTCAAATAAGACTATTGTAAGTCAATGACAGTCCTTTTTAGAGTTTAATCAATTACTTGTCTTCATTTTCTCGTATCTTTCCTACTCTTATCTTTAAAATAAAATAAAAGTCATAGTAATTAAGAGAGAGGACATCATTTTTCAACATCAGTTTTTAATCAAGGAATAAGAAAGAAACACGAAACATAAATATAATTGGTGGTTTTCATTGTCGAAGTGAATGTCATTTTCTTTCTTTAATGTCTCCTGTAACTTATTGACCTTAACCACATGTGCATTCTATTCTATATTATTATACCAGTAGATGTTACTTAAACAAATTCCCACATTGGATTCATTTGCTTCATGAACTATTTTGACACATACGAACATATACATGTAAAAATGTGTATAAAATCATCCTTAGTAAAAATTTAAGACTATAATTGTAAAAGTCAATAAACTTGTCATACATGACAATTTGTGATAGTTGACAGTGTTAAGAAAAAAAAAACTTGGTTAAATTAATCTTCAGGTCCCTGATCTGACAATTCTTAATATATAACTGGCTATATTGTTTTTATCTGGCTATCAATACATCCATACACATGACATATATGATTTATCACTGGCCTTTCATCAATGCCAGGAGATAGCTATATTGATCACATAATTTATGAAGCTTATGAACTTCCAAGTTATCTCAACACAGTCATAATTTAAGGCCTCATTTGATACAAGAAATAAAGACGACACAAGATTTCATATTAGCAATTTCACTTATTAATCTGGTGTTCCAATCACATATTAATCCCACATTAATTGGATGTTGAATCCTTGACATCTTACTGTCTCTATATCCTATCTTGCATCTAACTCCGTGAAGGAAAGTTCATTTGCTTAGCACAATTTGCAATTTGCTTCACATGTAACATTCTTTTCACTATAAAAGGCAGGAACCATTGGCTTTGGCAATAATTTCTCACCATTCAACATCAGAACCACTGATAACATGTCTGGTCTGTCTTCTGGCTTTTGTTGCACACATAATAAGCCAACTAGTATGCATCTTATGACTTCATATGACGTGCATGGCTTTTCTAACACTTCATCAAATAGGTCTAGCTCCCTCTCTTCACTCCATAATCTCCCTGCCTAAGATGGTAAAAATTAAATTAGTGAATTGAAAACAATTCAAATTAGATTAATTAGCAAGTTACTCAAACCATTATGCTTACATGTCCAAGAAGATTGTGGTAATGTTCTTGGTCTGAAAAATCTCTGTTTTTCTTCCCACTTACAATCTCTAGTATTATTACACCATAACTGAATACATCTGATTTCACCGAGAAATTCCCATGCACAGCATATTCAGGAGGCATGTAACCACTAAATTCATGATTTTCAAAGTAACATAAGTATAAGATGCAATATCTAAGAATGATAAACAGGAAGAAACTAACTTACTAAGTTCCAACCACCCTATTTGTCTTTGCTTCAAGTTGATCTCCCAAAAATGACCGAGCCAAGCCAAAGTCAGATATTTTGGGGTCCAAATTTGCATCCAGTAAAATATTTCTAGTTTTTAGATCTCTATGAACAATCCTCACCCTAGAATCTTGATGAAGATACAAAAGTCCTCTAGCAATGCCTCGAATAATGTTGAAATGTTTGAACCAATCAAGCAACTTCCCTTTGGTTTCATCTAGTAAAACACTACGCGTACTTAGTGTAGCAGTTGCAGCCTCCATAATTTCATAATCCAAGGATAAGAAATTAGAAAATTGCTAAAAAATTTTAGAATAAATAGTAAAGGCTCCAACCAAAAATGAAGTAATCCAAGCTTTTGTTGGGCATGTATTCATAAATCAACATTTTTTCTTCTCCTTCGATACAACATCCAAGAAGCTTTACAAGATTACGGTGCTGAAGTTTGGCCATCAAGGCTACTTCATTTTTAAACTCTTCCGACCCTTGTCTAGATTTCTCTGAAAGCCTTTTTACTGCTAACTCTTGTCCATCTATCAATGTGCCCTGGCAAAAATCATCGGCTAATTAATGATAGAAAGTTTTTAATGAAAAATAGAAGTTCTAGGTATCAGTTTTCTTCATCACCTCACCTCGTATACTGGTCCAGACCCCCTTCTCCAAGCTTATTTTTTGTTGAAAAATTTTCAGTGGCATTAGCTAAGACTGACAAATTCAAAGTTGGCAGATCAATGTCTTGTATTCTTCTCTGTTTATTTTTGAATTTCTTGTTGTAAAATTTCCATGCAGACCCTGATTGGTTGGAAAATATCAGTATATAAACATTGACAAACAATATGCACATAATACTTTGTGCCTAATTGTGTGTGTTAAGCTGACAAATTATATCTATATACTTACCTTGATATTTAACTATCAATATGCTCACACATGCGATGATTAGTCCAAAAATAGTCACAGGAACAATGATTGCTACTATCTTGTTCTTGATACTTCCATGGTCAACATGATCTGATAGAAACAGATAGAGCTTGATTAGTCACTACCTTTAAGCACAACAGTTCTTCTATTGATCAGGTAAAGAGCAGGAAAAGAAATCAAAGGCAAAATTCAAAAAACAAAACAAAAGAATTTGATCAGGTACCTAATTCTGAAGCAGGGACTCTGATATAAAGATCTTGTCCCCATTGAGAGAAATTCCTCAAGTCAAGTAGAGCATCAAACCAAAGTAGACAGCCATTTCCTCTATCATGGATATCTAAATTCGCATATGCTGTACAAGAACAGTTTCTAAGACATGAATTCTGACATTCGTCAAGGTTCATGGTCTTACTAAACCATGATGAAGAAGTGTCTGGCAATTTCATATTTGTGTACTTCAAGAAGCCATCTGTATAGCTGTTTTTGCAAATGGATTGATTCCTTGGAACACAACCGTTGAGCCAAACTGACATATTCCACTGATGAGGATATTTGGGAACATAACCTCTCAGGCATTCACAAGTTGGATGGTTACCATCATAGTTGCACATAGAATTTGCACCACAAAGGCATAATTCTCGCATTGATCTGCCTCCGGATTTGAGACTGCTTGCCTGGTACGCGTTTGAGTTGTCCAAAACAAATTCTGCACAGTTCCTGAAGGTGTCAGTGTATATACACTGAAGACCGATCTATCAATAGGCTCGAATCCAAAAAAACATCTTTTCCATTGAACAGAAATATCTGTGATGTTCTAGGGGTTGGACCCAGACAGCCTACCCAAGACTTTCCATTCCATGGCCCTGATCTGATCTTTACCTTAGATCTTTCAAGGGTAACTGATTGAGGATATCCTCTGAGATCAATTTTGATACAGTATTCTCCTTCAGCAGGATCTTCAGCACTTTTCCAAGATGATAAAAATATTTCTTGACCAGTTTCCAAGTTCCCTCCAAGCTTCATTTCCGGCATAAATGTATCACAGGGATGACGAAAACTCTGCCATAAAAAGCTGTCCTTGTTGGTTCCCTGTCCACTTGTCACTACGAGATTCCCCGAATCCAAGAGCTGAGCAAATGGATCGTTCACTACCGTGTTTGACATGTTTTTTGATGACCAGATAGTCCTTCTTGTGCCGTTGAGAAGCACAAGAATCCCTTTTTCGTTGAGTTTGAGGACTCCTTTGTTATTCTGAAGAGGTGTATTTCGGTTAGCCACCGACACCACTGTTAAAGGAGATACATTTCTGAACCATATACCCAAGTACCGTCTTGTCGAATTTCCCGGGCTAAAGAAACCCAGTTCAGTAATCCCACTAGCAGAAACCAGAGTCTCACCATCTTGGATGGATTGATTAATTGCTAAACTATCTAGTGAAGTTGAAGTTGTAATCATGTAGGAGAATAATAAGAAGAAGAACCAAATAATTAACATTGTGATGTTATACAAGAAATGACATCTAAATTACTTAAGCAACAAGCATGAGGAAAATCACTTGTGCTCACTTGACTTTTTGGCCTCTCCCAGTAATAGAACGTTGAGGAAAATGAGCTTCTGTGAGAATAGATGAACATAGAATAGAATTAGAATCGTTGAAATGTAAGGATGAACGTGACAACGCCCATTGTTGTCACCAGACTTGTGAATTAACGGTAGAATTGTAGCATTGACAAATAGCAGTTAGATAGTGTGACACGAAAGCTACCCTTCCAAATTTCAGTGACAGGTATTCCAATTCCAATACATTAAATTTCAGGGAGAAGAAGAGCAAGGGAAGTGAAGAATTGAGAAACACATTTTTTTTACAGTTTTTAGTTGTGAATATTTTTAAATTATTATGGCTTCAATAACTTTAAAATCAATAGAAAGTATTCATTTTTTAGTTAGAGTTCCTCATTGAAATTTTTTTGTGTTGTCTTGAGTCATGAAAAAAAATTATTTTTGATTTAAGTCCTTGCAGATGACGTGTAATCATCATCTCCAATATACATTCGTAATATATTTTTTAAAACTTAGAAATAAGAATGATTTTTATATAAATTTTAAAATAATAAATCTAGTTTTATAAATATAATTAAATTATTAATAAAAAAATATAATTAAAATATTCAGATTTTATTTTAGATAATTTATAAAAAAAAAAAAAAAATCGTCAATTCATCAACAATAACAACCCTACCGTGACAGTCCCCCTCCTTCTTCTTTCTCTCATTTTTCTTCCATAGCCACCATCGTCCACTAGGGATGGCAAAATGGGTAGGCCAGCCAAGTCCATCAGGCCAAGTAGTCAAATAAGGCTGGTCCAGATCTAGGTCTAGCCCATATTCTTGCAAGCCTCTATTTCCTAGGCCCAGCCTAGTCCTATACCGGGCTACCGAGTTAAAATTGACTATTTTAAAAATTAAAAATAAATAATAAAAAAATAAGTTTGATAACAAAATAAATATCAAAATACAAAATTATAATATATTTAGAAAGAAATATAATTAAATTCAAATTGTTAGCATATAATAATACGCATTTAAATTCAAGTTTTACACTACACAACACATAATTACACATAACATACACGTCATTTTTTTTTCTTAATTAAACATTGCAATTTGCACAGTGAACACACACAACACAAATTTCACAATGCCCGAACTGCACAACACATGAGGCATTACAATTTACACATAACAACACGTCACTTTTTGTTTTTTTTAAACACTACAATTTATGTTTTTTTTATTAATTAAGTTATATATTTTAATATTTAGTTATTATTTGTAGTCTAAATGAACCAACCCGTGACCCATCGGGCTAGCCAAGCCCAAGTCCATTTTGACAATCGGGCTTGATAGGCCGGACTAAAAAGGCTCATTTCTATTTGGGCTACAATTTTTAGAGTCCGGCCCAGCCCTAATTGCGGGCCTGGTCCATTTTGTCATCCTACCGTCCACCATCACATTCCCACTATGATAGGAAAATATGTTAACAACATTTTTAGAATAAGCAACACCTGAAGTATCAATGAGGATAAATCAAACTTTAATACCTTGCAAATTTGTGTTCAAGGAAAACAATAAAAACATCACACACAAAAACTCATTAGATCATAGTGCAAAGTGTTCCATCAGGACTCCACACTACCCAATTGATTGATGCTGAATAATCATTAGAAAGAGATATAGAATCAGGGAATTAGTAATCACCATATGACAATCGGTCTTGAAAAACAGTCAATAAATATGCAGCATTAACACTAATCGATGGATGAACATTGGAGGCAAAATGGTGGTGGTGGTGGTAGTTTTTTTTAAATCAAAGTAGAAGTTTCAAATTTTGTCGATTACTCCAAATTTTTTTAATAAATATTTCAATTTTTTAAAGTTATATTTACAAAATATTAAAATTATAAATTATAAAAAAAATTACACATGTCATAGTATTATTGGTGTATTTATGAAGGCATTGGAAATCTTTTAATTAGAAACGACACCATAGAATTTACCAATTAATAGTAGCGGTTGAAATGGTATCATATCATCAATATTGATAAGAACTCAAAAAAAAAAAATGAAGTCTCATAACAACGCAAAAGAATTTCAGTATTGAGGATAAAATACACATACTTTGTAGAGACTTTAAATTTATCTAAGCCTAAAATTATTAATAACATCGATTCGATGGACAAAAAGGGTCAATTTGAACTTTTAAAAGATAAACTATTAAAATAATTTTTTTAAAAATAAAATAAGATATCATTCAATGATCAAAAAGGTTATTTTACCTTCATTTTCATTTCTTTGATTTTCTTTTTTTATATGTTTACAAATGTTAAAGTCTAATTTAATTTCTTGACTGTGGTAACCTATGCAATTGGGCATGGCAACACACGTAGGCAATTAACGAGCGCGTTCTGGTTAAATTTGAAAAGAATAGAGTTAAAAAAAACTAAACACATTCCCGTCCAAATCAGGGACAGGTAACAAGAATTCACACCACATATTTTGTTCAAAGTCTATAAGGAGTTGAGTTCATTTCTATAAGAAGTTTAATTTAATGATGATGCATTCATAATATAAAACAATTTATACTGTCAATTAATTACAACTCTGGTTCACATGACTTTCGAGATAATGTTATAAAAATCAACTAAATTTTGATGATGCACCTCCCTTTTGAACACTTTGTTTCTCTCACATTTGTTTGGATACATGAAACAAATATAAATCAGGAGCTCAAATAGACTTTTCACTAATTATGTATGATCAAATAGCCTATATATCCCAAATTGGAAGGTGAATCATCAACATTTTCTTGCTTCCATTTTCTATCTAGCATCTAATATTGTGATGGAAAGTTCATTAACTGAGTACGGTTTCTGACTTGCAAATAAAGAATTTGCATCAGGTTTAACATCTGTCTCAGTGTAAAAACCCGGAACCTTTGGCTCTCGCAATAATTTAATCACAATTCAACATTAAAACCAGTACTGATGACATGTCTGACCTATCTTCTTGTCTTTGTTGCACGCATAATAAGCTTACATGTATCCATCAAATGCCTCAAAGGCTGTGCATGGTTCTTCCAACATTTCATCCAAGAGTTCCAGCACCCTAGGCTCAGGTTTAAAGTATAGTATTTAGTTCACTTATGTGCTTTGCTTGAGGTTTATTGATGAAATTTCCCCGTTGTTTCACCCCTCAGATACACAACAGTTGATATTAGAGCCAATGGTCCAACCAGGTGGACGAGTTAAATGGATGGATGCACCCGGACATGGGGATGCCTTGCAATGAATATTCTCCCTCAGCAGGATCATCAACGCTTGCTTTTCCAAGATGATGTAGCTCTTTCTAAACCAGTCTTCAAGTTTCATTCCCTGCACCCGGATAATCAAAACTCTGCCACAAGATGTTGTCCTAGTTAGTTTCTAGTCCAATTTTTTTTCGTAATGAAGCTCAGAATATTTTTTAAAGATGGAACGAAATTCGATTTTAAATTAAATTTTTTTTTATATGTTTTCTATTGTTTTACTAAAACCTAAATATCTAATTCAGAATATTCTACAATTTTAATGCTTGGAATCTGCAGCAGAAATTTTAAAGCTTCTGCATAATATTTCAACAAAATCTGATTTCTCCATCCTAAGGAATCTGAGAAGGAATGTTCTCTACGTAGACCTAATTTATTTCTCCACATGACAGTGCCATCTCAATTAGGTTTACTTATAGAGTCCTCAATTTTCAATGTTTTAATTTCTTCAGCTGAGCCTGAGACCTCAGTTTTAAATATAAAAAATTATATTTTCTAAATGTAACTGACAGTTAGAAGCAAATGGATATTACAACAATGTGATATAAGAACTGAGCTTATGTCAAATCTAGTTTTAAGGTCTCAACTAAAGGGTGTCAGAAGTAAATAACATGTTTTAGCACTGGGTATTAGTTGCTGATTTTTTTGCAATATTATCAATCAAATATAGCTTGAAAAATTGATGAGTTCCAGCATATTTGGTAGTCATGTACAAAGTCACAGGTATCGATAGTCTCAACACGTGACATAAAGCTTCTTCACTTCTTGCTTTCTTGTTATGCCTGAAACAAGTTGAAAGGCATCTAAATAGTTTCATGTCAAAGATCTGGAGAAGCTTCACTCCTAAACTAATCTCATACATATGTGTCTGGATACTGTTGGTTTAAAAGTTGCAGCAAAGAAAACAGGCAATTTTGAAGGAAAAGGAAATACAATTTAGCAGAGAATGTGAAAAAAAAGAGTAGTTCCTTTTTCATTGATATCCAAACATACATATAAAAAAATTGAAAAAAAAATAGCTGATATATCCAACATTGGAACTTGGAAGGTTTCTTTCCTCCATTTCCTATCTTGCATCTAACATTGTGATGGAAATTTCATTAACTGACTACGGTTTGTGATTTGCTGATGAAGAATTTGAATTAGAAGTCACATCAGTTTCAGTGTAAAAACCAGGAACCTTTGGCTTTGGCAATAATTTATCACCATTCAACATTAAAACCACTGATGACATTTCTGGCCTATCTTCTGGTCTTTGTTGCACACATAGTAAGCCTACCTGTATGCATCGTACGACTTCGGAGGGTGTGCATTGTTTTTCTAACACTTCATCCAGTAGCTCCTCCGCTCTCTCTTCATTCCATAATCTCCATGCCTAAGATGGTGAGGGTAATTAGTACAAGTAAAATAATTCATTTTATACTAATTAGCAACATAGTCAGAGCAATATGCTTACATGTCCAAGAAGATTACTGTGGTGTTCTGGGTCCGAAAATTCTCTGTTTTTCTTCCCGCTTACAATTTCAAGTACTATCACACCATAACTAAAGACATCTGATTTTACTGAGAAATGCCCACGCGTAACATACTCAGGAGGTATGTAACCACTATAAATAATTTTTCCAGTGTAAAATAATTAGAACTTGGAAGCACAGTATCAAAGAATCATAGTATATAGAAACTAACTCACTATGTTCCAGCCACCCTATTTGTGTTTGCCTCAACTTGATCTCCCAAAAACAATCGAGCCATGCCAAAGTCTGATATTTTGGGATCCAAATTTGCATCTAGTAAAATATTACTAGTTTTTAGATCTCTGTGAATAATCCTCAGCATAGAGTCTTGATGAAGATATAGAAGTCCTCGAGTAATGCCACTAATAATGTTGAGACGCTTAGGCCAATCTAAGAACTTTCTCTTGGTTTCATCTAGTCAGATACACACATTTAGCATAGCAGTTGCAGTCTCCATAATTTCCTAAACTATAGATAAGAAATAGAAAGGCTATAATTGATATTTAGAATAAATCATAAAGGCTCCTACCAAAAACAAAGTAGTCCAAGCTGTGGTTGGACATGTACTCATAAATCAACAGTTTTTCTTCTCCTTCAATGCAACAACCAAGAAGCTTTACAAGATTACGGTGCTGAAGTTTGGCAATCAACGCCACTTCATTTTTGAACTCATCCAACCCTTGTCCTGACTTCTTAGAAAGCCTTTTCACAGCTAACTCTTTCCCATCTATCAGTGTGCCCTGAAAAATAATCTTCTGCTATAGTTAGAGAATCTAAGAAAACTAAGTTCTGAATATCAGTTTTCCCTATTACCTTGTATACAGGTCCAAAGCCACCTTCTCCAAGCTTGTTTTCAGTAGAAAAGTTTCCAGTGGCATTAGCTAAGACTGAGAAATTGAAAGTTGGCAAATCCAGGTCTTCCACTCTCTGTTTATTTTTGTAATGCTTGAAACAAAAATTTCTTACAGCACCTGATTGGTTAGAAAATAACAGAATATAAACATGGACACATAATATGCACAGATTTTGTGTTTCTGCCTAATTCCCTGTATTAGAAGCTAAATTATATCTATATACTTTTAATTACCTGTACGTTTAATTCTCAGTATGCATACACATGTGATGATTAATCCAAAAACAGCCACACCAACAGTGATTCCTACTATTATTTTCTTGTTGTTTCTATGGCCACCATGATCTGAGAAACACACCATGATCATCAGTTTCCAATTTTAAAATAAACAGCTTTATTGACTGATGCTGAGAGTGAGTTTAGTTTCTTTTGATTGAGTGGGGTAGAAAGATATTTAATTTGCAAAATAAATGCCTTATAATAAATAACATGTATTTACCTCAAAAAAAAAAAAAAAACATGTATTCCTAATAACCCTATGCAATGCAGCTAACATAAAAAAAAGACTGTATGAAGTTGGTAGCAAAATCTTGCAACTCACAGCTCTGTTTTTTTCAATTGTTGTTTCCACTTGGCATGCATTTCAAGCTGCAACAATAGAATATTTGTTTCACTTACCTTTGAAGGCTTAAATAACTTTTAGGTCCATGTTAAACATCTGAATTTTGTTTTGAATTCCTGATAGATTTTTTCGTTGTTCCAAGTTTGTGGTAACTTTTTTATTTTTGTTAAGTCTTTACCGATAATGTGACAACATTTCAACCATTGATATATATATATATGTTGAGAAGATTTGTTGAAATGATGTCACATCATCACTTAACTAACAGTAGGTAGGGACTCAAACCAAAAATCAAAATTTAATTATTAGAGATCTAAAAGTTATTTAAACCAAATGTTCTCAAGGCCTTAATTACTACACCATCCTTTTTCTCTAAGAATAATGCAATAATAAAGATCAAATTGAACTGGACAAGAGAACAAAGAAACCAAAGGCAACAATTAAAAAAAAAGTTGAGTACCTAATTCTGAAGCAGGCACTCTGATATAAAAGTCTTGACCCCATTTGGAGAAATTCCTCAAGTCAACTAGATTATTAAACCAAAGTAGGCAACCACTTCCTCTATCACTAACATCTAAATTTGCATATGCTGTACAAGAACAGTTTTTAAGACATGACTTGCGACATTCATCAAGGTTCATAGTGACATCAAACCCTGATGAAGAAGTGTCTGGCAATTTCATATTTGTGTACTTCCAGAATCCATCTGTTTCACTGTTTTCGCAATTAGACTTATTCCTTGGAACACAACCGTTGATCCAAATTGATATATTCCATTGATCGGGAGACTTGGGAACATAACTTCTCAGGCATTCACAAGATGGATGGTTACCATCATAATTGCATACAGAATTTTCACCACAAAAGGCATAACTCTCACATTGATCTTGCTCTCCACTTGAGACCACTTGCCGGGTCCTTGTTTGTGTTGTCCAAGACGAAATCTGTGCTATGCCTGAAGGGTTCAGTGCATATATGATGAAGCTTGAACTATTAATCGTGTACCCATAATACACCTCTTTTTCATTGAACACAAACATTGGTGATGTATCATGAGTTGGACCTGGATTTCCAACTAGAGACAAGCCATTCCATAGCCCTACTCTATATATTATATCAGGTCCCTTGAACCTTATCATTTGAGGATATCCTCTAAGATCCATTTTTAGAGAATAATCTCCTTCAGCAGGATCATCAACACTTTTCCAAGACAATAAAAACCTTTCTAGACCAGTCTCTAAGTTCCTTCCGATTTTCATTCCCGGCATAAACGTATCACCCGGATAATCAAAACTCTGCCACAGGACGCCGTCCTGGTTGGTTTCCTGTCCATTTCTCACAACAAGATTTCCCAAATCCAAGAGACATGCGATCGGATTAGTCCCAGCTTTGCTTGATGTGTTGGATGATGATGACCAGATGGTGGTGTTTGTAGCATTGAGAAGCACAAGAATCCCTTTTTCGTCAAGTTTGAGAACTCCTGAGTTATTCTGAAGAGGTGTATTTCGGTTAGCCACCCACACCACTGTTGAAGGGGTTACATTTGGGTACCATATACCCAAGTATCTTCTTGTTGAGTTTTCAGGGCTAAAGAAACCCAATTCAGTAATTCCACTAGAAGAAACCAAAGTCTCACCATCTTGGATGGATTGATTCACTGCTAAATTATCTAGTGAAGTGGAAGTTTTAGCCATGTATGAGAATAATAAGAAGAACCAAATGAATAACATTGTGATGTTATGCAAGAAATTAATGACATCTAAATTACTTAAGAAACAAGCATGAGGAAAATTACTTGTGCTCACTTGATTTTTTGGCCTCTCCCACTAATAGAACGTTGAGGAAAATGAGCTTCTGTGAGAATAGATGCCCATTCTTGAGATGTAAGGATTACCTTGACAACGCCCATTGTTGTCACAAGACTTGTGAGTTGACTGTAGAATTGTAGCATTGACAAGTAGCAATTACATAGTTTGACACGAAAGCTACCCTTCCAAATTCCAGTGCCAAGTATTCCGATACATTAATTAAATTTCAGGGAGAAGAAGAGGAAGGGAATTGGAAAACACATTTTATGGTGATTTTTGGTCGTTAGTATTTAAAAACATTAATAGCATAGTTTTCAATGGACAGAAAGGGTTAATTTAAACTGATTAAAAAGATAAAAAAAAATTAAAATGATTTTTTTTAAAAATAAAGATCAAATTGAAAAAGAAAAAGAGAAAAGATAAAGGATTAAAAGGGTCATTTTATCTTTTTAGAGTTCAGGTTTAGGGTCATTTTACATTTCATCTTCATGTCTTTGATATTTTTTTCTAAGTTTACAAATGTTAAAAGTCTAATTTCTTGACTTTGGTCTCCTTTGGGCATGGCGACACACGTAGGCAATTAACGAGCACGTTTTGGTTGAATTTGAAAATAATAGAGTTGGAAAAAAAAAACTAAACACATGTTCCCGTCCAAGACAGGGACAGTAAGAACAAGAATCGCACAAGACATTTTTTTTCAAAGTTGAATTCATTTATATATGTAAGGTTTAAATATGTTTTTTAATTTCTTAAATCCTGACCTTTATTTTGCTTCCAAATTAAAACTTTCAGCCACATTTAAACTAACACACTAACTGCGAAGATATAGGTTAGGAAGTAAAGTCACTTAAGCAACGAGCTTATGTCAAACCTAGTAATTAATAGTCTCAACAAAAGGGTATTAAAAATAAAATAAATAAAAAAGGTATAACAGTGACTATCCTAAATTATTTCATATCAAAATCTGGTTAAGCTTCACAACTAGATTCTATATATAGCAGGTTGCAACTAACAATTCTTGTATATATGCTTCTCTCATACATGTGTCTAGATACATGAAAGAAAGATAAAACAGTTACCTAACTATGTATTCATGTACAAAGTCACAGTTATAACAATCTCAACATATGGCATAAATTGTTATATTGGAAGGTGAAGCAAAGTCTGTCAACCGAGCATGATATTTTATTTGCCAATGAAGGATTTTTGCTTCAGATGTAACATCAGTTTCAGTCTAAAAACCGGGAATCTTTGACTTTGACATCAATGTTTGTTGATTTATCACCATTCAACATTAAAACCACAATGACATGTCTGGTCGATCTTTCGGTCTTTGTTGAACACATAATAGGCCTACCAAATCAGTAGGTTGTAAATACTTCAATTTTTACTAATTAGAAACATAGTCAGATCAGTGTGCTTACATGTCCAAGAAAATTACCGTAGTGGTCTGGGTCTGAAAATTCCGTGTTTTTCTTCCAACTTAAAATCTCCAGTACTATTACACCATAACTCAAGACGTCTGATTTCACAGAAAAATGTCCACTAGCAGCATACCCTGTTTTTTTTTTTTTTTTTTTTTTCATTTTACTTAACATTTATAACTAGTAATTCACTAAAAAACAGGACAGTGAAATGCTTCTCTGCAGCAAAGCTGGCCAAAGCGATCTACATCCTTATTATTTGAATGCAATGAATTTAACTAAATTGAGTTTTTTATTTATAGGCAAAAGGAATTTCATCATATAAGAGGGAAAACTGAGGGAAAACTGAACTGTAAAAAAGAATATACCAAACTAAACAAAAAAAGAAAAGAAAAGCAAAGACATCCAACTAAAGGAGCAATACTTCAAGACATAGATAACTCCCCATATACATTAAAAAAATGTGATACTTGCAAAAGCATTACAATAAAAAAAAGAGCAACAAAGTTTCAGCTTACTAAGAGAAAAAATCATAAACAGCTACATGCTACCTCCAGAATGTATAGCAACAATTGAATTAATACCCCAATCCGAGAAAGAAAGAAAAAAAAAAAAACTACTTCCTGTTAAAGATTGGAACCACAACCAGGTGCAAGTTCTGATCATGTTTAGAAAACTCAGTCAGAAAGAAATTGTCCTATCGAAAAATTAAGAGTTCCACATCAACCACTGCATGCCAAACAATATACCAAGCTTTCTTGATGAAAGTGAACCTCTCTAGAAGAAGAAACCTTATGAAATCCAAACCAAGCATAATATATGAGATATGCTTGAGAAATTATAATACAATTAAAGATCAAATGATTGCTTTCTTCTTGTTGATTGTAACAAGAGGAGCAAAGTGTATCTTAGGGTCGGATTTATCTTTTAAGGAAACCAAGAAGCAAATTTGTCCATCATCATCAATCTTCATGAAAAGGCCCTCTCTCTCAACCAAGCTGTAGATTAATTAGGATAAAATAAGGGTTAAATGAATAATCGATTCTTGCCACAAAATTTAAGGTCATCGATAGTTATTGAATTCATGAAAAAGAATTTTGTTGTTGTCACAATAATTCAGGTCTCGAGAGTCATTGATTCATGAAGAATTTATAATAAAGATAAATTTTTGCTACCGTATTTAAGGTCAACGAGGATCATTGAATTCGTAATAATGAATCCATTATTGCCACATAATTTAGTGTCACCAATAGTCATTCAATTCATAAAGAATTCATGACAAAAATCTATAATTGTCACATAATTTAGGGTCATTAAACAATAAATTCATAATGAAAAACTGTTTTGGCCAAAGGATATAGGATAATCAAGAATCATTGAATTCATAATATAAAATCCAATATTGCCACAAAAATTAGGGTCAATGAGAGACATGGAATTCATAAAGAATCCATTTTTGCCAAGATATTTATGGACACTGATGTTTATAATATAGATTTTGTTAATGCAAAAAAATTAGGATAACCGAGAGTCATTGAATTCATAAAAAAAAAAACATTATTGCCACAAAATTTAGATTTACCAATGGTCATTGAATTCATAAATAATTCATATAAAGGACTATTATTGCCAAAGAATCGAGGGTCATTGAATTCATTTTTGTCGCACAATTTGGAGTCATTAATCCATTATTGCCATAGATTATAGGATCACTGAGGGTTTTGAATTCATAATATAAAATCCGTTATTACACTACAAATCTAGAGTCATTGAATTCATAAAAAAATTTGTTATTGTCACAAAAATTAGGGTCAGCGAGGGTTATAAAATTCATAAATACTCCATTTTTGCCAAAAAAAAATTTTAGAGACACCGATTGAGTTCTTAAAGAATTCATAATATAGATTTCGTTAATGCCAAAAAAAAATTAAGGTAACCAAAGGTCAATGAATTCATAAAAAAAAATTCATTATTATCACAAAATTTAGAGTCAATGAAAGTCAATGAATTCATAAATAATTCATCTTTGACACAGTATTTTGGATCACTAAAGGTCATTGAATTCATAAATAATTCATATAAAAGAATTGTTATTGCCAAAGAATATAGAGTTACCGAAGGTCATTGAATTCATAATAAAAAATTCGTTATTGCCACAAAATTAAGGTCATTGAATTCATAAAGAATTCATTATTGCCGCAAAATTTGGAATCACTCATGATCATTGAATTTATAGTATAAAATTCATCATTGTCACAAATTATAGAATTGTTGAGGGTTTTGAATTCATAATATAAAATTCATTATTGTCACAAATTTAGGATATAGAATTTGTTATTCCATAGGATATAGAGTGACCAATAGTCATTGAATTCAAAAAGAACTCATAATATAAAATTTGTTATTATCGAATTTAGGGTCATTAAATTCACAAAGAATTCATTATTATCACAAAATTTAAAGTCACCAAGAATCATTGAATTCATAATAAGAAAATTCGTTGCCAAAAAGTTTAGGATCATCTAAGGACATTGAATTTATGAAGAATTCATAATAAAGATCTATTTTGGCCATCAAATTTAGAGTTACTGATTATCATTAAATTCATAAAGGATTCATGAAGAAAATCGTTGCCAAAATAGTTAGGATCACCGAGGAACATTGAATTCATGAAGAATTCATAATAAAGTTTCACTTTTACCAATGAATTTAGGGTCGTATCATTGAATTCATAAAAATTCATATTAAAAAAATATGCTGCCACAAAATTTTGGATCACCAAGAGACATTGAATTCACGAAGAACTTCATTATAAAGATCCATTTTTACCACCGAATTTAGGGTCATCAATGGGTCATTGAATTCGTAAAGAATTCATAATATTTGTTATAGCCATCAAATTTAGGGTCATTGAATTCGTAATATAACTACCAAATTTAGGGTCACCAATGGTCATTGAATTCATAATAATAAGATTTGTTGCCACAAAATTTAAGATTATTGGGAGACATTGAATTCATTATAAAGATCCATTTATGCCACCAAATTTAGGATCACCGAGAGTCATTGAATTCATAGTATCCATTATATCCACAACATTTCAAGTCACCGAGGATCATTGAATTCATAAATAATTCATAATATCCATTATAGCCATCGAATAGGGTCACCAAAGATCATTGAATTCATATAGAATTCATAAAAAATAATCAATTGCCACAAAATTTAGGATCACCGAGGGACATTGAATTCATGAAGAATTCATAATAAAGTTCCACTTTTGCCACCAAATATAGGGTCGTATCATTGAATTCATAGAAATTCATGTTTATATTAGTGGCATTTGCATAATGAAGGCACCATTTTCCTCATCAATTATAAATAAATTCAAACATAACAAAATGGAACTGAGATAGAGAGAGTACCAAGAAGAACACATGAACCTAGAGGGGAAAGAGAGGATGAGGCACCTAGGAGAGAGAGAGAGAGAGAAAAGGGAGCACTAAGAAGAACACATGAACCTAAAGGGGAGAGAGAGAGAGAGAGGCACCTTGAAGAACACATGAACCCAAATCCAAACAAGCAATACCAACTATTCTCGCATTGCAGAGTCAAGATTAGGTGCATATCGTAATCTTCATTTTTTATACTTGGTTATGGACCAAATTACTATTACACATCAAGTATTGAAGTTAAATTATATATCCAAAAAAAGATTATTTCTGGACTAACAATAATAATTATGGCAAGCTAAAATCTTAAGTCAAAAGAATATAATTATAGAAGAACCAAAGTAAATAAATGTCTAGCTGAACTTATCCATAAGTTATGTTGTATGGGCAGGACATGTCTTGCTAGCAGTAAAAAATGGAGCTTCAAAACTTTAAAGTATAAGAAATTAAAATAAAAGAGAAGAGAATGTAATAAAGAAAAAGTAACAATAAGAAATGAGAATAGAAGAGAAGATAATGTACTGATAAGAATGAGAAAAATGGGAAGCAAAAGGAACACAACCGATATGAGTGCCAAATTTGCACTTGCAGTAGCCTATATTGTTCTAAATATAGATAAAAGAAAATTAGGAAGAAAGTGAAAGAAGAGACACCAAATTAGCCAAACCTATATTTATATAAATGCATATTAAAAACAACCAACCTGACCTACATAGCCCTTGTTTAGAAGATAAATTAAATTGATAAGTTACCAATCAATTTCTTGGATTACACCCTAAGCCAAGAATTCCAAGTTTCCAACAAACCTGTAATAGAAGAAGAAAAAACAGCATCACCAGCCAACCGAATGCTTGATGGAATTGAAATTCAAAACTTTTTAAGTACAAGACATTAAAATAAAAGAGAATGTAATAAAGAAAAAGTAACAATAAGAAATGAGAATAAATGAGAAGATAATGTACTAATAAGAATGAGAAGAATGGGAAGCAAATGGCACACAACCAATATCAAGGCCAAATATGTACCTACAGCAGCCTATAGTGTTCTAAATATAGATAAAAGAAAAATAGGAAGAAAACAATGAAAGAAGAGAACACCAAATTGGCAAAACCAAAATATAAATGCAAATTAAAAGCAACAAAACCTGTCTTCTATAGCTCTTGTTGAGTTGTTGAGAAGATAAACTAAATTGATAAAGTACCAATCAATTTCTTGTTATACACCCAAGCCAAGAATTCCAACAAACTTTTACAAAAAAAAAAAAGAATCACCAGCTCAATGCCAAGTGGAATATCATAGCTTACCTCTCTTTAAAATCCAAGTAAAACTAGCTAAATAGTCAAATTGATTAAATTAAATACTCATAAAAAAAAATAAATAGATGGAATACCATTGCTCGGCTTGACAATGGCACAACACAATTTACATGAATTAAAATCAAAGATAGAGAGCAATTCAAAATTTTATAGAATTTTACAGCAACATGCATCTATCTTCTAACAAATAGGTCAAAGAGTATAGGAGGTTTCTACTCACCTGATTAGATCCATTTGGAAAACCTTCTGTTTCAGCAAGCTCAATGTTTGAATTTATTTCAATTCTGTCATCATCATCAAGATGATTTCCATCTAAATTTGTAGATTAATTTATAATCAAAGAAAGTTTATAACTGGACCAAAAATAATAATTATGGCAAGCTAAAATTTTAACTCAAAATAATAGAGTTATAGATGATCCAAAGTAAATGAATGACTAACTGAACTTATCTTAAGTTATTTTGAAGACTAAATATAACAGCAGTGATTTCCATAATTTATGTTGTTTGGGCAAGAAATATCTTGCTAGCAATAAAAAAATTGGAGCTTCAAAACTTTTTAACCATAAGAAAGTAAAATAAAATAGAATAGAATGCAATAAAGAGAAAGTAATTATAAGAGATGATTCAAAATTGCAAACAAAAGTTCACTTCTAAATCTGATTTGGGTAAATAGGGTCAAAGAATGGATATTTTTGAATTCACACACAGTCCAAAATTGTAAACAAAGATCTCTTGTAATTCCGATTTCAATCATTAGGGTCATTGACGGAGGGACATTATTGAATTCACACATAATTCAAAATTGTGAACAAGTTCACTTGTAATTCCGATTAGGGTCACCAAAGACACATTTTTTTAATTCACACATTAGGGTCACTGAAGGGACATTTTTGAATTCACACATGATTCAAAATTGTGTACAAAAAGTTCACTTTTAATTCCAATTTAGGTCATTAAGGACACCGAAAGGACATTTTTCAATTCATACCAAAGGGACATTTTTGAATTCACACATGATTCAAAATTGTGAACAAAAGTTCACTTTTAATTCCAAATTGGGTCATTAGGCCACCGAAGGGACATATTTGAATTCACATATTAATCAAAATTGTGAACAAAAGTTCACTTGTAATTCCAATTTGGGTCATTAGGGTCACCAAATGGATATTTTTGAATTCACACATTATTCAAAATTGTGAACAAAATTTCACTTTTAATTCCAAATTGGGTCATTAGGCAACTAAAGGGACATTTTTGAATTCACATATGATTCAAATTTGTGAACAAAGTTCACTTGTAATTTCGATTTGGGTCACCAAAGAAACCTATCTGAATTCATATCGAAGGGACATTTTTTTGAATTCATACATGATTCAAAATTGTGAACAAAAGTTCACTTTTAATTCTGAATTGGGTAATGATTATACCACTGAAGGGACATTTTTGAATTCACATATGATTCAAAATTGTGAACAAAAGTTCACTTGTAATTCCAATTTGGGTCATTAGGATCACCGAAGGAACATTTTTGAATTCACACATGATTCAAAATTGTAAACAAAAGTTCATTTGTAATTCCAATTTGGATTATAAGGGTCACCAGAGTGACATTTTTGAAATCACATAATTCAAAATTGTGAAATTATAATTTCGATTTGGGTCATGAGATCACCGAAGAGACATTATAATTTATACATAATTCAAAATTGTGAACCAAAATTTACTTGTAATCCGATTTGGGTCATTAGAGTAAGTGAAGGGACACTTTTAGATTCACATAATTCAAAATTGTGAATAAAAAGTTTACTGTTTTTTTTTAAGGCAAAATAAATTATATATATTAAAATATGACAGTTGAGTCATAAGAAGTGCCACGACTGACCCAACAAATTACACAGTGCATATAATCATGCTACATTTAATCAGAGCATACATATGCTAGGTATCAATCTATTTCCATCAACCAACTCAACCAGATTACTTTTCTACCTAAAAAATATCAGTCTATTTCTTGATTATTTCCACATTGAAAAAAAAGGAGAGAAGGAAAAACAGATCATTGAATTCGATAGATTTAAATTAAAGGAATGTTATGGTCACACTCACTTAAACACACTCTGAATTATTTTAATTCCATTGCTTTCATTTCTTTTAATGTTTTTGGGTCAGTGCATGAGAGAGGAAAGTCCCTCGGTAGGTCCAACAAAATCACACACTAAAATTGCACAACCTTGAGCCAAAAAGTTGTCTTAAAGTTCCATCTTTATACCCTTAAGCCTATATCAGATAATGTCAAATAGAGTAACAAAACAAATTGTGGTCTGCATGAGGTGCCTACCATTCATAAAATTTATTATAGCACGAAAAACTGCAGCTTGTGTATACCCAAAAATCTGTTTTCTGTTTATCAACTTTAAGATCAATTCCTAACATACAAGAGGGTTCTTTACTCATGAATAGGAATTAGCATCTATAGCAGTAAATTTCAAGACTAAACAGCAGCTGGAATTGGCATCCCTAGCAGCAAAACTTTGCTCTCATAACAGTAGAAATTAAAGACCAAAAGCAGCAGAGTTTTTACTCTCAAACAGTAGAACATTAAGACCAAAAGCAGCATAATTTTTACTCTCAAAAGGGTAGATTTTTACTCTCAACAGTGAGAATTGCAAGGCTAATAGCAGCAAAATTTTACCCTCATAACAATTGAAATGCAAGACTAATAGCAGTAGAGAACCAACATTCATAGTATTGAAATTTCAGCACTAACCAGCAGCCGAGGCCAGAATTTATAGCAGTAAAAAAAAAAAATCAGAACTTCACTCAAGTTATCCATTGCACACACACTTACAACAGCTTAAAACAGAGTAGAAAATTAACAAGCTTCCCTTACCAAAGAGAGCATCGAGTTTTCCATACTTGGATGCAGGGTCACTAAAGAGATGCATTTAAGCTTAACCACATTGAAAATAAGAAAAGCATCCATAAACACTAGTACCCTTGTAGAGAGGAGTGAACCCTAGCAATGCACAAACCAATTCATTTTGAAGCATTAGAAATTGTATCAAAAGATAATCAATTAGGGGAAATAAAAGAAAGGTGAGTTACGTACGTTGTGTGTGAAAAAATATTGTTAAAGTTCACACAGACATCAAAATATTGACAAAACATAGGGTCATATTTAAATTCCAAATTTTGTTAAAAAATACGAACAAAAATTCCCATAGTAGCTCCAACCAGTTAGGGTCATCTATGAATTCAGAAAGAATTCAAAAATTTTAAATAAAGAATCAGTCTTGCCACAAAAATTAGGGCCATGGAAAATTGAACGTTCTTTTCTCGAATCAAGAATGAGAAAAAAGAAAGTTTTCATCGCAGACGTTGTTTGTTTTCTCATTCTTGATTACCACCGCTAACGAAAAAAAAATGGCAAACAGAAGAAGCATTTGGCACAGACCGAGAGAGAGAGAGAGTTAACAGGCCTGTAAGATTGCCGGAATGCGAGTTCAGCCGAGCGAGAGCGAACGAGGCCGAACCGAGCCAGCGCTAACCGAACCCGCGCGATCGAGCGCGAACCGTTGATTCACTCTCTCAGAGGGATCTGGATCCTCTTCAGCAATAAGCGTCTACAGCTTCTCTCCTGCATTATTTAAACCGTTAGATTTATACAAATGGATGAGATTAAAAGTTACAAAAACGGTCATATTCTCAAGACAAATAGCTGTTTATGGACTCCGACTTTTTTGTTTTTTACGGTGGCTGCACAGCCTTCATTTATTATATATCATTTTCAGTTATTCATTAATAAATGCTTATTTTTTATAATTAAAGTTTATAATAAATAAATATATTTAAAGACAAGTTATATTATAATTAAATTTATAATACATAAATATTTTTGAATGCATAAATCATATTTTGAACTTACGCCAAATACTTTATATTATAATGTAATATATATTTTTTACTTCATTGGAATAATAAAGGAAATTATGACAATTTATTTCTTTTTAATAATTATTCAAAATCAATTAGAAATAAAGATAAATTGAAATAAATAAGTTAAGAAAATAAAGTAGACGGATAAGATAAGAGAAAAAATTGTTTGAGATAATTGAAAAATAATTTTTTGAAATAATATTTGAGTCAAATTAAAATTAAGAATATATTTTTTGAAAAAATAAAATAATTTATCTCTTTCAATTTATATTTTTGGAGGTTACTAACATTCACCCTAGTTGGAGAATGTTAGCAACCAATACCAAAATATTTTGGACTAAAATAATCTTTATTTTTTTTATTTTTATGCATTAATTAATGATATTTTAATAATTTAATATTTAATTACACATAAATATTTTCTCTCTCCTATTATAATTAATTATTTTCACTCAAAATAAATTGTCATAAATATTAATTAAATATGTTTTTCTCAATTAAATATTAAATTATTATAATATTTTTAAAATTATTTTAAATAAAAAATAATTTTTTTTATGAATAAAGAAATTAAAAAAATTGCATTAAGACCTACAAAAGAGAGTGTCTGAGACATCAACAACTAAGTAATTCGAAGCTGAAACTGGACAAAGAATTTAATAAAATAAACGGGGAGGATTTGACTCCTGACTTAGCAAGAATGTTTACCACAACATTTCCTTGCCTAAGTGTATGCTTGAAGCTAATATTCCAAGGTAGTTGTACATAACCACGAATGGCCGAAACCACACTTGCACGAAAATGAACAGCGTCGAGGCCCTCAATGATGAATTTCAGAGAAGTGGTAGAATCCGTTTCACAAATAACATTAGAGAAACCTTTTGTGTGGACAAGTTTAATGCCATGGAAAATGGCACACAGCTCAGCGGTGGTGTTTGAAGTAAAACCATAACTGCCCATATAACCCGTGATCCAATTGCCTACAAAATCTCATAGAACGTCACCAAAACTTGACAAGCTAGGATTACCAAAGGAACTACCGTCCGTATTGATCTTGATGTAGTTTTACGGAGGAGGTTCCCAGTTAACTAGTATCCTATCTGTTAGGGATGAGCTGGTCGAGCTGGTTGAGTTTGTCCCTTTGGTTAGATGTAGAAGAGAACTTATCTAGTTATGTATATACCAGTCTGGCCAAACTATATTGTTAAAAATCACCTCATTCCTTGCACGCCAGATCATCCAATAGGTGGTTTCGAATAAGAGCTGAAAATTTCCTTGAATGTTACTTTTGAGCTAGTATGCAGCATCATCAATGAAGAAATCAAGACCATACTGCAACTGGATATATTGCCACACCTTACATGCATAGGGACAATTGAGAAGGATGTGAATCCATATTTCATTGGCATCTCCACACCTACAACAACAAGAATCAATAATAATATGCCGCATGAAACGGAAAGAGTTAGTAGGAAGACTCTTTCTATAGGTGAGCCAAATAAAGTGTTTAACATTCTCAGGTAGCTTGGACTTCCACACCCACGACCAGAACTCAGCACAGGTAAGATGAAAAGCAAGCTCTCGGCTCAATCACGCATAGGCGGACTTGGTATCATACCTTCCTGAACTAGATGCACTCCACCTAATAGTATCCAGCATAAAAAGATTAAGAAACAAGTACGGAAGAGTGTTCCAAATGTCTTGGGGGCAAGGTTGTAGTAAGGACGTTAAAGTGTCAATAGCCATCAAAATAAACATCCTTAACACATAATTGCATGTCCCTCTCATGGACCTCATCCACCATGTCATACAATGGTCTCTCCTCTAACCAAGGATCAAACCAAAAGGAGAAATCCTCGTCCCCAATCTTGAACGTGAAACCTTGCTTGAGATGAGATAAGGCTTTCATGATATACGAGTTGCTTGTGGAATTCTTAAGGTGAAGAATATTCTTTTGGCCAATATATTTCGCATATAGCAAGCGAACCCATAACTTATCCTTACCATGCAAAATATCCCACACATGCTTGCCAAGTAGGGAAATGTTAGCTTGACGGCATCGACGAATGCCCAAACCTCCTTTGGCAGGAGTTTTAAAGATCGTAGACCAATCTACCCAATGATTGTGATTCCCTCCCCAGATGAAGCACCTTAACCTAAAGTCAATTTTATTGCAAATTCCCTCCGGGATCCATAGGTTTTGCATAGAGTAGGAGGGGATAGCAAATATAACTGACATAGCCAAAGTTACTTTGCCAACACGGCTAAGGAGTTGGCCCTTCCAACCTGTAATGCGACTATTGATACAATCTGTGAGGGAAGCAAAATCCGCCTTAGTGGTCCTACCTACAAAGAGAGGGAACTCCAAGTATTTGCCTGGATTATGAGTGTGTTGGAACTCTAATACAGTAGCGAATTGTTGGATTTTGCTACGCAGAACATTCTTAGAGACGAAGAACTTAGATTTCTAACTATTGACTTTCAAGCCAGAAGCAAGACAAAATAGTCGAATAACATCCTGGACCAACTGCACTTGATTTGTCGACGCCTTAGTGAACAACTGACAATCATTGACAAAGAATAAATGTGATATCTTAAGGCCACCTCTGGGAGACTGTAACTGGTTGCCAATCCCCACTACTCACTTTCTCCTAAATGAGAAGTGCTAGCTTCTCCATGCACAGAAGAAAGAGATAAAGTGACATTGGATCTCCCTGAAGAAGACCACGTCTCGGCAAGAAAGAGGACAATCTCTCGTTGTTCCATTTTAAGGACAAGAACGTAGTAGTAGTGTAGTTCATAACCAAGTCTATTGTGCTATCTGGAAACCTAAATTCCTTCAGAGTCAATCTCAAGAAGCTCCAATCAATCCTATCATAGGCTTTTTCAAAATCGATCTTAAACATAACATATCAAGTCTTTCTAGTTTTCTTATGCATACTATGAACAATCTCTTGGGCGATTATGACATTATCACAAGTTCCCCTTTTGGGGATGAAGCTACTTTGAAGGGGACCAATGATAGAATCTAGGTGTGGCCGAAGGCGATTTACTAGGACCTTGGAGACCAATTTGAATAGAACATTACAAACACTGATCGGTCTAAAGTCCCTGATGGACGTGGGATTCTCCGACTTAGGAATGGGAACTATCAAAGTTTTAGTCATTTGGGATGGGACAACAGTTGTGGCAAAAATCTTAGCTACCATGCGTGTAATATCATCCTTGATATGTGGCCAGAAGGTTCTGAAAAATATAGGTTGAAATCCATCTGGCCCAGGGGCTTCGTAAGGGTTCATGCTAAAGAGAGCATCCTTCACTTCCCGCAACGTGACGGTAGCAGCTAGGCCGAGGGAGACATGATGCTTTAATCGAGGAACATGCACTAGCTGTAAACAATTGGAAAGATATCTAACAGTAGATTGGAAGAGACCTTGGTAGAACAATTGAGCTTCCTTTTGAATAAGGGATGCATCAGTGCACCAAATATTATCAATAAACAGGTCAGAAATGTTATTCTTGTGTCTTCTGATAACCGTTTGAGTATGAAAGAATTTGGTATTCTTGTTGCCAAATCTTACCCAATTCTCACGGGACTTATGGAACCATAACATTTCTTCGTGAAAAAAGATCTGGTTGTATTGGTCCTGCAAGGCTTTCTCAAACTAAATCAAGTCGGAAGTAACTTGAGTCTCCAGTTCTCGATGGACTCCTTTGATACGAAATTTCAACTTCTTTTTGTCTTGAAAAATATTCCCAAAGATCTCTTTGTTAAAGATGATAGAGTTGTCAAGAACCTTATTAAGCTTATGGAAAGTGTCTCCGACAATTTGACCCTATGCTTGTGTCACAATATTTGCATACTCCGGGTGGGAAAGCCAAGATGCTTGAAAATGAAAGGAAGGGTTTATGCGGGAGTCAGCTTTTCGGCAAGAAAGAAGGAGAGGATTGTGGTCCAAGTTGTGGGGGAGAAGAGTTTCCAACAACACATTAGGGTAGGCAAGACGCCAGTCAGCGTTAGCCATGCACCTATTGAGTTTTTTTTTGTATGAACCCCCTTGCTTGAATATTCCTGCACCACGTGAAGAAGCTCCCTGTGGTTTCCATATCAATAAGGCCATACTGGGTGAGAATGCCGTAAAGAGCATTATGTTCCATGATATGATTGATATATCTTATAAGCAATTCATGACAACATAATGAAAAGAGGAGGGGAACCTGAGCCAAGGCCCTACGTTGGCATGGCTTGGCTTATAGGGATTAACTCTTGAACCACATTGGTCACCTTCTTACCTTGAGAATCTTCAACCATAACCACATCAATATTAAGGTTCGATGCAATTGCATCAGCATGCACACCAAGTACCGTGGTGTTAACCCCATTTTGATTTACACGATTATTCGCATGAATATTGAACATAGACGATGATGGCGTTGATGTGGGGTTCGATGGAGTAGTATGAGCTGGAGGTAGTACCTTTTTATTTGTCTCAAGTGAATTCATGTTGATCTTTGCAGCATTTTGAATTAATTGTGCAATAGGAGTAAAAAAACCTGAACGTGATCTTTTATGAGCAGGTGGGGTCACATGGCTAGATTGATTTGCATGATTGTTTTTTAAATTTCCCACTTTCTCTTTCTTGCCATGAATATTGGGATTCTGTTATGGGAGAGAAAATTTATTCTTATCCTTTTTAAAAATAAAATCTCAAGCCATCATATTCTCTTTCTTTTTGAATTTGAATTATTGTTGTTCTGTTTCTTCCTTCATTGCACAACAAGCCAATCACCATGAACAGGATCATGATTGCATCTGTTATTTTTGTTGCGGTTTCCACTTGCTCTCCTGAATTAATGGGGACATTAATTTCAATAATTGGAGACGTACCTATTGTTGTTGCGGTGGTTACCGGGGCAATTGGCAGCATTGTTCCCTACGAGGTTGATAGTGGGGTTTCCAACAGAGATTTTAGTTGCTTCTTAGTGCACTCCCTTGTAACATGGTCGTAACAACCACATGTGGAGTATATACAGTGGAGACCTTCATACTCCACTCGGTACCAAAAACCTTTCAACCAGACCTTCCCAACAACTGGTTTAGTAAGATCGATTTCAATGCAAACTCGCGCAAACCTGCCTCGCCTGATGTCTTTGGTATTGGAGTCCACCTTAACTGGTTTCCCAATGGCCGCTGCTAGTGCAAGCAAAATGCTTTCATCATAGTAAATAAGGTTGAAACCCGCAAAGCGAATCCATACCAGCGTTTTTTCAATCTTCGCAAATGGAGAGATAAACTCAGGAGACCAACGTTGCACTGTAAGGTAATGATCAAATAACATCTAGGGCCCTTCATCCATAACCTTTTGGCGATCACCTGCATTGTCAAACTTCACCATGAAATAACCATTGCCAATGTCCATAATTTCAAAGCCCGCAACTAGCTTCTATAGTCTATGTAGCTTATCTCGTATCAAAGAGTAGCCTATACTTTTGCCCAAAAGCTTCACCACTAATGCATCTTGCCAAGGAGTACATAACCCATCGAACATCTTGTCAGAGATATGAACCATTGGTTTGAGGGAATTGTCGTCTTCATATTTAATCCTTGCCAATTGCTGTTGGATTAGGTCCACCCTAGGCCTGGGTGCCGAAATGAGTCTGTCTCCCATGAACATATCACGGAAGGATGGTTGTGGAGGTGGAGTAGGAAAGGGATGACCGTCGCCGCCATCTGGTGGTTCGTTGTCGGAGTCAGAGTTGTTCATCAAACCTGCAGAGAAAATAAAGTCCTGAGCCATAATTAAATAAAAATTATTTTTGTTTCAAATATTTTGATGTTGATTGCTAATGTCCTCCAACTAAGGTGAACATGAGCAACCCCTATATTTATATTTATATTTTCTAAATTAAGCAGTTGTCTAAAGCAATAGGTACAACCTAAGAAACTAAATATTTAAACTAAAAATGAAGTAACACAAAACTACGATAAAATAAGTAAAACATTACTCTAAAATTGAGTAAAATTAAATTAAGTATCTTATGAATCATGTGAAAATTAAGTATTTAGAGTTCAGGTTTAGGATCATTTTACCTTTCATCTTCATGTCTTCGATATTTTTTTCTAAGTTTACAAATGTTGAAGTCTAATTTCTTGACCTTGGTCTCCTATGCAATTGGGCATGGCGACAGACGTAGGCAATTAACGAGCACGAAAAGAATAGAGTTGGAAAAAAAACTAACACATGTTCCCGTCCAAGACAGGGACAGTAAGAACAAGAATCGCACAACACATTTTTTTTCAAAACTGAATTCATTTATATATGTAAGGTTTAAATATGTTTTTTAATTTCTTAAATTCGGACCTTTATTTTGCTTCCTAATTAAAACTTTCAGCCACATTTAAAATAACACGTACACTAACTACGAAGATATAAGTTAGAAAGTGAAGTTTTAATCTCATATTAGAGTTATTGAGTGGCTAAAAGTTTTAATCTCAAACGAGAGTTATTACGAAACATAGGATTTATTTATACTAGTGAATGTAAGTGACAGTTTGAAGCACACGGATATCATTGTAACTTAAGCAACGAGCTTATGTCAAACCTAGTAATTAATAGTCTCAACAAAAGGGTATCAAAAATAAAATAAATAAAAAAAGGTTTAACAGTGAGTATTACTTGTTTCTCTTTGGACAATATATTTATCAACTAGACCTACCATGAAGCTTCTTGTTTTCTTTTCTGTGATATGTGGAACAAGTTGAGAGGAATCTAAATTATTTCATGTCAACATCTGGTTAAGCTTCACAACTAGATACTATATATAGCAGGTTGCAACTAACAATTCTTGCCTATATATATGCTTTTCTCATACATGTGTTTGGATACATGAAAGAAAGATAAAACAGTTACCTAGCTATGTATTCATGTACAAAGTCACAGGTATAACAATCTCAACATATGACATAAATTGTTGTATTGAAAGGTGAAACCTTAATATTTTCTTGCCTCCATTCCTACCTTGCATCTAATACTGTAATGGAAAGTCCATTAACTGAGCATGATATGTGATTTACCGATGAAGGGTTTGCTTCAGATGTAACATCTGTTTCAGTGTAAAAATCGGGAATCTTAGGCTTTGACAACAGAATGTTTGCTGATTTATCACCATTCAACATTAAAACCACCGATGACATGTCTGGCCTATCTTTTGGTCTTTGTTGAACACATAATAGGCCTACCTGAATGCATCGTGTGACTTCTGAGGGTGAAAATTGCTCTTTTAGCAATTCATCAAGTAGTTCCAGAGGCCTCTCTTCAGTCCATAATCTCCATGCCTAAGCTAATAAGGATTCAATTAGTAGGTTGTGAACAATTCAATTTATACTAATTAGAAACATAGTCAGATCAGTGTGCTTACATGTCCAAGAAAATTACCATAGTGGTCTGGGTCTGAAAATTCCCTGTTTTTCTTCCCACTTACAATCTCCAGTACTATTACACCATAACTAAAGACATCTGATTTCACAGAAAAATGTCCACTAGCAGCATACTCAGGAGACATGTAACCACTGAAAATAAAATTTTCAAAGTAAACTAGTTAAAATTGACAGCACAATATTCAAAAATCATAGTCTGGCAGAATTAAAATAGCTTACTATGTTCCAGCAACCCTCTTTGTGTTTGCCTCAACTTGATCTTCCAAAAATGACCGAGCCAAGCCAAAGTCTGATATTTTAGGATCCAAATTTGAATCTAGTAAAATATTGCTAGTTTTTAGATCTCTATGAATAATCCTCAGCCTAGAGTCTTGATGAAGATAAAGAAGTCCTCGAGCAATGCCACTAATAATGTTGAAACGCTTGTGCCAATCTAGCAACTTCCTTTTGGTTTCATCTAGTAAAAAAACGTGCACATTTAGCTTAGCAGTTGAAGTCTCCAAAATTTTGTAAAACACAAATAGGAAATAAGAAGATTGCCAACCAAAAACAAAGTGATCCAAGCTTTTGTTGGCCATGTATTCATAAATTAGCATTTTTTCTTCTACTTCAATGCAACATCCCAGAAGCTTTACAAGATTACGGTGTTGAAGTTTTGCAATCAATGCTACTTCATTTTTGAATTCTTCTAACCCTTGTCCAGACTTCTTTGAAAGCCTTTTCACTGCTATCTCTTGTCCATCTATCATTGTGCCCTGAAAAAAATCATCTGCCAAAGTTAGAAAGTTTTTAAGCAAAACAGAAGTTCAGTTTTCTTTATCACCTTGTATACTGGTCCAAAACCACCTTGTCCAAGCTTGTTTCGGGTCGAAAAATTTTCAGTAGCATTAGCTAAGACTGAAAGATTGAAAGTTTCCAAATCAATGTCTTCCTTGTTCAGTTTAATTTTGTAATGCTTGGTGTAAAGTTTTCTTGCTGTCCCTACAGATTGGTTGGAAGATAACACTATTTAAAGACTAAAACGAAATAAGCATAGATTTTGTTTTCTTTCTTTCTTGTTCCTAATAGGCTATAATCAATGATAAATTATATCTATGTACTTACCTGGATTTTTTCTTATAAATATGCATGTGCATGTGGCTAATCCGAATATAAACACACCAACTGTGATTGCTACTATCTTTTTCTTGATGTTTCGGCCAGCATGATCTAAAAGAAACACAGCATCATCAGTCACCAACTTTAAGCAAAATAGCTCTATTGATTGAGGGAGAAAAAAATCATTAAATATATATTGCATTCATTAATACTAATAACTTTCTTTGAAGTTGTTAGCAAAATCTTGCTACCCACATATCTTCCCTTCAATTATTGTCTTCACATAAGCTTGGCATTTCAAGCTACAATTGTAGAATGTTTGTATGACTGACCATTGAATGTTAGCATGACCTTACCTTACTCCACTCTTTTTTCTTAATGCAATAATCAACAAGAAATTGAATTAATGGTAAAAGAAGGACAAGAAATTAAAGACAAATCAAAATCGAAGTAAAAAAATTGATGGAGTATACCTAATTCTGAAGCAGGGACTCTGATGTACAAGTCTTGTCCCCATTGAGAGAATTTCCTCATGTCAAATAGAGTATTAAACCAAAGTAGACATCCACTTCCTCTATCGCAGATATCTAAATTTGCATATGCTGTGCAAGAACAGTTACTAAGACATGACTTGCGACATTCATCAAGGTTCATAGTCTTACTAAACCATGATGAAGAAGTGTCTGGCAATTTCAAGTGTTTGTACATCAAGAAGCCATATGTATAACTGTTTTCACAACTAGATTTATTCCTTGGAACACAACCGTCAAACCAAATTGCTCCATTCCATTGATCAGGAGACTTGGGATCATAGCCTCTCAGGCATTCACATATTGGATGGTTATCATCATAATGGCATATAGAATTTGCTCCACAAAAGGCGTACTTATCACATTGATCTTCCTCCCCATTTGAGACGATTTTTGGGATTCTTGTTTGAGTTGTCCAAAACAAAGTCTGCACAGTTGCTAGAGAGGTCAGTGAAAATACCTTGAAGACCGATCTATCAAGAAGCTCGAACTCATAATAAACCTCTTTGTCGTTGATCACAAATTTTGGTGATGTAAAATGAGTTGGACCCGGATTTCCAACTAGAGACAAGCCATTCCATGACCCACTTCTATATATTATATCAGGTCCCTTGAACTTCATTAACTGAGGATATCCTCTAAGATCAATTTTTAGAGCATATTCTCCCTCAGCAGGATCATCAACACTTTTCCAAGATGATAAAAGTCTTTCTAGACCAGTCTCTAAGTTCCATCCAAGTTTCATTCCCGCCATAAAAGTATTCCCTGGATAATCAAAACTCTGCCACAGGACACCGTCCTTGCTAGTATCTAGTTCATTCTTCTTCACCACGAAATTTCCTGAATCCAAGAGACGAGCAATCAGATTAGTCCCGGCTTTGCTTGATATGTTGGATGATGACCAAATGGTGCTGTTTGTAGCACTAAGAAGCACAAGAATCCCTTTTTCGTCGAGTTTGAGAACTCCTGAGTTATTCTGAAGAGGTGTATTTCGGTTAGCTACCCACACCACTGTGTAAGGGGATACATTTTTGTACCATATACCCAAGTATCATCTTGTGGAATTTCCAGGACTGAAGAAACCTGCTTCAACAATTCCACCTGCAGAAACCAAGGTCTCACTCTCACCACCATCATGGATGGATTGACTCACTGCTAAACTATCCAGTGAAGTGGTAGTTGTAGACATGTAGGAGAATAATAAGAACCAAATGAATAACATCGTGATCGTGGTGTTATATGGACGAAATGATTTCTAAATTACTTAAGCAACAAGCATGATATTCACTTAATTTTTTGGCCTCTCCCACTAATAGAAGAACGTTTGAGGAGGATTAGCTAGCTTCTGTGAGAGTGGATGACCATAGCATAGCTAGTTAAATTAGAACCGATGAAATGCAATAAGGATATGACCATTGTTGTCAACGGCCATTAACTTGTGAGTAAACTACTGTTGAAATGTAGAATCGTAGCACAGAAAAATTTAAAATATTCAAAGTTGAAGTTAGATAGTTTGACACGATAGCTACGCTTCTTCCAAATTTCATTGACAAGTATTCCGTTACGTAAAGTAAGCCTAAAAATTACCCAAAAATTGGTGGGGTAGCGGAAGTTTTCCTCACTTCTTTTTGTGGTCTCCACTTTCTCTTTTATCATTTGATTTTCATGTCTTTGATTGGACACCTGTGCAATTAACTAGCGCGTTTTGGTTGAATTTGAAAAGAACAGAGTTGAAAAAAACTGAACACATTCCCGTCCAAATCAAGGACAGGTAACAAGAATGCACACCACATACTTTTTTCAAAGTTGAATTCATTTATATAAGGATTTCAATGATGATGCAAAGTATAAAATAATTTCACAGGATCAATTAATCACAACTCTCTGACTTTTGAGATAATATCATGATGCACCCCTCCCTTTATAGAACACTTTGCTTATCTCACATTTATTTGGATACATGAAACAAATATAAAACAGGAGCTCAAATAGAATTTTCACTAACTATGTGAATGAAATAACCAATATTGCCCACATCGGAAGGTGAATCTATAGCATTTTCTTGCTTCCATTTTCTATCTAGCATCTAACATTGTGATGGAAAGGTCATTAACTGAGTATGGTTTGTGACTTGCAAACAAAGAATTTGCATCAGCTTTAACATCTGTCTCAGTGTAAAAACCAGGTACCTTTGGCTCTGGCAATAATTTATCACAATTCAACATTAAAACCACTGATGACATGTCTGGCCTATCTTCTGGTCTTTGTTGCACGCATAATAAGCCTACCTGTATGCATCGTACGACATCAAAGGGTGTGCATGGTTCTCCCAACATTTCATCCAAGAGTTCCAGCGCCCTCTCTTCAGTCCACAATCTCCATGCCTAAGATGGTGAGAATTAAATTAGTACAAGTGAAACAATTCAATTTATAACAATTAGCAACGATAAAATATCAGTATGCTTACATGTCCAAGAAGATTATTGTAGTGTTCTGGGTCTGAAAATTCTCTGTTTTTCTTCCCACTTACAATCTCTAGTACTATCACACCATAACTAAAAACATCCGATTTCACTGAGAAATGCCCACGTGCAGCATACTCGGGAGGCATGTAACCACTGAATTTCAAAGTAAAATAATTAAAACTTGAGAGCATAATATCAAAGAATCATAATCATAGAGAAACTAATTACTCACTATGTTCCAGCCACCCTATTTGTGTTTGCCTCAACTTGATCTCCAAAAAATAATCGAGCCAAGCCAAAGTCTGATATTTTGGGATCCAGATTGGCGTCAAGTAAAATATTGCTAGTTTTTAGATCTCTGTGAATAATCCTCAGTCTAGAGTCTTGATGAAGATACAATAGTCCTCGAGCAATCCCAATAACAATGTTGAAACGTTTATCCCAATCTAGGAACTTTCGTTTGGTTTCATCTAGTCAAACACACAGACATATTTAGCATAGCAGTGGCATTTGATCTCCATAATTTCCAAAACTATAAATAAGAAATAAAAAGACTCTAATAGATTTTTAGAATAAATCATAAGGGCTCCAACCAAAAACAAAGTAGTCCATGCTTTGGTTGGGCATGTACTCATAAATCAACATTTTTTCTTCTCCTTCAATGCAGCAACCAAGAAGCTTTACAAGATTACGATGCTGAAGTTTTGCAATCAATGCCACTTCATTTCTGAACTCATCCAACCCTTGTACAGATTTCTTTGAAAGCCTTTTCACAGCTATCTCTTTCCCATCTATCAGTGTGCCCTGAAAGATAATTTTCTGCTATAGTTAGAAAGTTTTTAAGGAAAATAGAAGTTCTGAATATCATGTTTTTTCTATCACCTTGTATACTAGTCCAAAGCCACCTTCTCCAAGCTTGTTTTCAATTGAAAAGTTTCCGGTGGCCTTAGTTAAGACTGACAAATTGAAAGTTGGCAAATCCATGTCTTCCATTCTCTCTTTATTTTTGTAGTGCTTGTTGTAAAAGTTTCTTGCAGCCTCTGATTGGTAGGGAAATAAAAGTATATAAGCATGGACGCATAATATGTACTTGTTTCTGTGCCTAATTGACTGTATTAGATGCTAAATCATATCTATATATATTTACCTGGATTTTTAATCATAAATATGCATAAACATGTGATGATTAATCCAAAAATAGTCACACCAACAGTGATTCCTACTATCTTTTTCTTGATGTTACTCTGTCCAGCATGATCTAAAAGAAACACATAGTTTTCATCAGTCACCTACTTAAAATAAACAGCTCTATAGACTGAAGCTGAGAGAGTCAGTCTAGCTTCTTTAGACTGAGTAGGGGAGAAATACATATAGTATATAATTTGAAAAATAAATTCCATATAAAATATAACATGCATTAATTACTAATAACTTTCAATGCAATTGTTAGAAAAATCTTGCAACTAACAGATTTTTGTTTCAATTATTTCCTCCAGTTGATCATGCATTTCAAGGTGCAACAATAAAATGTTTGTTTAACTCACCATTGAATGCTCTCATGGCCTTACCCTTTTCTCTTAAAATAATGAAATAATCAACAAGAAATCAAACAGGATAAGACAGCTAAGAAACCAAAGGCCAACCTTAAAATCAAATTAAAATAATTGATTGAGTACCTAGTTCTGAAGTAGGGACTCTGATATAAAAGTCTTGACCCCATTGAGAGAAATTCCTCATGTCAACTAGACTATTAAACCAAAGTAGACAGCCACTTCCTCCATAACGGATATCTAAATTTGTATATGCTGTACAGGAACAATTTTTAAGACACAACTTCTGACATTCACCAAGGTTCATGGTTTTATTAAACCATGATGAAGATGTGTCTGGCAATTTCATGTGTGTGTACTTCGAGAAGCCATCTGTATACCTGATTTCACAATTTGATTTATTCCTTGGAACACAACCGTCGAACCAAATTGCTATATTCCATTGATCAGGAGACTTGGGAACATATCCTCTAAGGCATTCACAAGCTGCTTGGTTATTAACATAGCTGCATACAGAATTTGCACCACAAAAGGTGTAAACCTCGCACCGATCTTGCGCCTGAGTTGAGAGGACTTGCCGTGTGGTTGCTTGAGTTGTCCAAAAAATTCTCTGCCCAGTGCCTGAAGGGGCCAGAGTAAATATAGCGAATACCGAACTATCAAGAATCTCATACTCGTAGTACACCTCTTTTTCATTGAACACGAACTTTGGCAATGATAGATTGACTGGAACTGGATACCCAACTGTGGACAATCCATTCCAGGACCCTGATCTAAATATGATATCAGGTCCCTTGAATTCAATCATTTGAGGATATCCTCTGAGATCAATTCTTATAGCATATTCTCCTTCAGCGGGATCCTCAACACTTTTCCAAGATGTTATAACTCTTTCTAAACCAGTCTCTAAGTTCCATCCAAGTTTCATTCCTTGAACCAATGTATTACCCGGATAATCAAAACTCTGCCACAAGACACTGTTAGTTTTGTGTCCATTTTTCACAACAAAATTCCCTGAATCCATGACTTGAGCAATTGGATCATTCACTGTTTCTCTAGATATGTTGGATGATGACCAAATGGTGCTTTTTGTAGCATTGAGAAGCACAAGAATCCCTTTTTCGTTGAGTTTGAGAACTCCTGAGTTATTCTGAAGAGGTGTATTTCGGTTAGCCACCCACACCACTGTTAATGGGGATACATTTCTGTACCATATTCCCAAGTATCTTCTTGTTGAGTTTCCGGGACTGAAGAAACCGGCTTCAATAATTCCACCTGCTGAAACCAAAGTCTTGCCATCTCGGATGGATTGATTCACTGCTAAACGGTCCACTACTGATGTGGAAGTTCTAGTCACGAAGGAGAAAAAAAAGAGCAAAATGAATAACATTGTGAAGTTATTTATGGAACCAATGACTGCTAAATTATGTAGCAAGAAAGAAAGAGGATGAGCATAAGATAGAATGAGAAGGAACAATGCTGAATGGTTTTGTTGAGTAATACCATGACATCGCCCATTGTTGTTATAGGAAGAGTGTGCTAAGTCAATATGACAGAGTCTATTGTAGGGTTATAGCATTTACGCTTCCCATACAATACATATAGTTCACTAATCCAGTTAATATATTTATGATTGATGAGTGATGACGGAGTGGAAATATTTCTAATTTTTCTACCAAAATTCTTTTGATATTTTGTTATCTATGAATAATCCCTAGTGTTGACGAAGGCAATGATTAACAACCAAGTCCTCAATAAAGTAACACTCTCAAGTGTCAAGTCTCAATAATGTTTTCAACAACTTAAGCCTGCCTCACCAGCTTGAAATTAATAGTCTCTGTCCCATATCGATTACTGTGTTTGAAAAATACCACAGTTTGAAAGGGCTACGTTACCTACGTAGTCTTTAGTCTTTATGAATAGACTCAGTCTTTGACAGATGTTTACCTTATAGTATTAAATCTCCTGAGGATAAAAATAAGAGTTCAATGCAGTATAAAATTATCTTTAAAATCATCTAAACAATGAGCTGATACTATAAAACTATTTTACAATACCATTAATGTCCGTGTTAGTAGTGCTAGTGTATTGTCATTAAATTCTCAAAAATAAAGGTTTAACACACTCTCACCCTCCAAGGTTACATTGAATGCATAACATCAGGCACTGAGTATGCATTGACAATTTCTTCATAGTTGGAGTTGTTCTTCAATTAAAACTAAAGTTTCACATAGGATAAGCTCAACAGTGAGTGAGACCTATATATATATTGAGTCTTTTTGTCAACATATGCTACCCGTTGTTACCTTTTTACTTTACAAAAACTAATTGTAAATATTTTTTTTCTGTTAACAGTAACAACCAAATTTCTAAAGATCAGAATAATCACAAACAAGATTTAACAAGGTTAGATAATGCATATGTCCCCAAGAGCAAAATGGTCATTGGGATCTACAACATACATCTTGGGCTATCTACTTTATGGCTCAGACCTAGTTTAATTTCTCAACATTGTTCTTCATTTTTCCTTTCATTTCCTCTCATGATTTGAGTGTTTATGCATTTCATGTCTATGAGAGACTAGTTTACTCATTGTTGGGAGATTGGTGTACTAGAAAAACTTTCATGTAATTGATATTTATGTTTATTCAGTATTAATTCATTTGTTATTGTTTCGTCTTTCCAATTTTTATTGCTTGCTTTATAGATTGGTCAGCCATATGTATGTTATATAACTTGAAATGATAATGGGAAATGCTTTTTAACTAGGAACTGAAAATAACATCTAATGGGTGCTATATCTAGGAATGGAGTAGTATTTATTAGCCTTGTTCAACCTTTGTCCTTGAAACCAAGTGGTTTAGTTTGACTTACTAAGGGATTAGGAGTTGAATTAAGAATCTTAGGCTCTCTCATGTGAGGAATCATGGCTAAAGCATTATAATAGGATAAGGTGACATTAGAGTTAATATTGAGTAAAGAATATATTTAAAATTACTAGAATTGTGAGCTTAGTGAGTCCAACCTCCAACATCTTTTAAATTTTGCATTAAACCCGTTTTTGCACACCAGCTGTTTGTGTTTTTGTCACTTAGAAAATCTGCTCTGTTTTCAATAGTTTAACTTAGTTACGTTTCAGTTGCCAAACCTTATTTCAAAAACCAAATTTATTCCTTGCCTAGTTGTGAATTTGCACAAATACTTTGATACGAACAAGCCCCTGTGAAGACGACTTTGGTGACGTCATTACTGAGTCAGTAGTATGTCCGATCTAATAATGAACTCGAATAGGTATATGTTTGGTTTCTGGTTAGACCAGTCTGATCGGCAAGCCGGGTTTTAAAACATTGTGTAACAGTTAGGTCCCAATGTCCCCTAATTATAAGAAGTATTTGAAGAGGCCAGTGGGCAGTGACTCCCCACCTCCAAGATGATAAGAATGTCTCCACACCAGTAACATGGTTGCAAATCTTCGATCTTATGAATTACTGTGGTTGGAATTTGTCAGCACAAAATCCTTAATATTTCTTGTGAAATTTCAATTGGAAAGCGTGTGGCTAGTTTTATTCTTGGTTCTTAACTTGAAATACCATTTTATAATAGGGACAAGAACATTATATCTGTACAATGTAAGGTGCATGGTATTAAAAAATAAAGTCATTTTTTTTATGCCAAGAGTTTACAAGGATAAAGGCCCATGTAAACGTTACTCAAGACTTCCTTGAATCCTAATGTCTTATTCTTGTATGTGTCTCTGGATAAATGAAACAGAGATTAAAAAAAAAAAAAAAAAGAGCTGATAACAACAAATATCATTCATCCCAGATTGGAAGGAAAATCTTGTCTTTTTTTTTCCTTCATATCCTATCTTGCATCTAACATTGTGATCGAAATTTGATTACTTGAGAAGAAATTCTCAAGTTTATTACCTGATTCAGGTGTAACATCTCCTTGTGTGTAAAAACCTGGAACCTTTGGTTTGGGCAATAATTTCTCACCATTCAGCATTAGAACCACTGATGACATGTCTGGCCTATCATCTGGTCTTTGTTGCACGCATAAGAGGCCAACATGGATGCATCGTATGACTTCAGAAACTGTGAAGCTTTCCCTTAACACTCCATCCAGTAGTTCCAATGCCCTTTCTTCAGTCCACAATCTCCATGCCTAAAATGGTGAGAATCAAATTGGTTAGTTAGAAGTGATTCAAGTACATATAAGTGTTAAGATAATGTAAGTATTATATCATTATGCGTACATGTCCAAGAAGATTCAAGTCATGTTTTGGGTCTGAAAATTCTCTATTCCTCTTGCCACTAACAATCTCCAACAATATTACGCCATAACTAAAGACATCTGATTTCATTGAGAAATGTCCACGAGTAGCATACTCAGGAGGCATGTAACCACTGAAAGTATCAATTTTAAAGTAAATCAAGTGACTATAATCCATTACACCTTTTTAATGTATTAAAAAGACTTACTATGTTCCAGCCACCTTATTTGTGTTTGCCTCGACTTGATCTCCGCAGAATGTTCGTGCTAAGCCAAAGTCTGATATTTTAGGATCCAAACTTGCATCTAGTAAAATATTGCTGGTTTTCAAATCTCTATGCACAATCCTCAATCTAGAGTCTTGATGAAGATAAAGAAGTCCTCGAGCAATGCCACAGATAATGTTAAATCGTATAGGCCAATCCATCAAATTTCTTCTGGTTTCATCTAGTTAATTGCATACATATGATTAGATATAGAGTACCACTTGTAGTCTCCAAAAGTTCACAATCTATGGATAAGAAATGTAAGATTCAAATAGTTTCCATAGTACTATAATTTGTAAAGCCTCATACCAAAAATAAAGCAGTCCAAACTTTTGTTTGGCATGTATTCATAAATCAACATTCTTTCTTGTCCTTCAATGCAGCAACCTATGAGCTTGACAAGATTACGATGTTGAAGTTTTGCAATCAATACAACTTCATTTTTGAACTCATCCAACCCTTGACCGGACTTCTTTGAAAGCCTTTTCACAGCAAACTCTTGCCCATCCTTCAGTGTTCCCTGAAAACCAACGTCTAAAATTGTTAGAAATATTTTGAGTGAGAAAAACAAACATCTTTGGTTGGATTTCCATATCACCTTGTATACAGGTCCATAGCCACCTTCACCCAATTTGTTACTTTCTGTGAAGTTTTCAGTGGCTCTTGCTATAATTGGGAAATCAAATGTTGATAAATCAATGCCTTCCTTTCTCAGTTTACGTTTGAAATGGTTCCTATAAATTATTCTTGCTACCCCTGATAGGTTAGAAGATAAAAATAGAGAAACACTAACTATCACACTCAGAATGTGCACATATATAATACATATATAAACCTACTATCATACATATATTTAGTAGATGTTAAATCAATATCCAAAAGAAAATTTACCTAGCTTTTTGAGTATCAGTATTATGCAAACACATGCAGTTAATCCAAGGATATTCGCACCAACTGTGATTCCTATCATCCTTTTCATGTTTTTTTCATGGCCTTTGACCGCAACATGATCTGACAGATGTAGAGCGAGATTAATCAAAAACTATAAGTACAAACAACAGCTCAGAGAAGCTGGCACCAGTGACTAATTTCTTAAGACAGAAAAAATATTGAGAATAGAGCATAGTCAATTTCACCAAAACTATGTGACAAAAATGAAAGCTTTATAACATCTGACAAACAGCATTGAAAACTTCTCTACCAGTAACCTTCATACTTTTTTCCTAACTATCATGAACTCCATGCCAGCATGGCCTGCAATATCAAAATGTTTTGCTAACTCATCTCTAATTTCCTTAGAAAAAAAAGAATATAATCAAACTCAAAACACATGACAAAAGGGAAACAGAAGTGAAGCAACCAAAACATTGAGTACCTAGAACTGGCGATGCATGGACTCTGAAATAAATGTCTTGTCCCCCTACAGAGAAGTATCTCATATCAATCAGATCGCCATACCAAAGTAAACAACCACTTCCTCCATTACGAATATCCAAATTTGCATATGCTTTACAAGAACAATTTTTCAGACAAGACTTCTGACATTCCTCAAGGTTCATCGTTGTACTGAACCGTGATGAAGACGTGTCTGGCAATTTCAAGTCTGTGTACCTCAAGAATCCATCTGTGTTGCTGGTTTTACAATCAAATTTATTCCTCGGAACACAGCCATTATACCAATTTGATACATTCCATTGTTCAGGGAACTTAGGAACATACCCTTTGATGCAATCACATGTCTGAGAGTTACCATCCATTTTGCATATAGAATTTGCACCACACATAGAAAAATTTTCACACTGATCTGCCTCGCCAAATGAGAGAACTTTTATCCTCCTTGTTTGATTTGTCCACAAAAGAAAATTCCCCATCCCTGAAGGGCTCAATGTAACTAAGAAGAAAATCGATCTATCAAGGATCTTATACTCGTAATACACTTCCTTCTCATTAAAGACTAATTCATGTGAATATTGTGTTTGTGGACTAATTGGATAACCAACCAAAGCCTGTCCATTCCATGAGCCTACTCTATATCTTATTGCATCCCCCTTGTATCCAAAGAGTTGTGGATATCCTTTAAGATCAAGTCTGAAAGAATATTCTCCCTTAGCAGGATCATCTTCACTTTTCCAAGATGATAGAGTTCTATCTAGACCCGTTACTAAGTTCCATCCAATCTTCATTCCAGGCAAAAACTTATCACATGGATAATCAAAACTCTGCCACAAAAATTTGTCCTCGTTTATATCCCATTCATTTCTCACCACAAGATTTCCAGAGTCCAAGAGCTGCGCAATTGGATTCTTTACAAGTTTGCTTGATGTGTTGTTGGACCTCCAAATTGTGCTGTTGGTGCCATTGAGAATCACAATAACCCCGTTTTCATCAAGTTTCATAAGTCCTGACTTATTTTGCAGTGCATTTTCTCTGTTAGCCACCCACACCACCGTTAAAGGAGATACATTCCTGAACCATATACCTAAGTATCGTCTTGCTGAAATTCCAGGGCTAAAGAAACCCACTTCATATGTTCCTTCTTCTGAAAATAATGTCTCACCATCTCGGATAGATTGATTCAGAGCTAAACTGTCCAATGATGTGGAGTTTCTCAAGTAGGATAATAGTAAGAACAACCATATAATTAATAACATTCTGAAGATGTCCACCATCTTGCTGAAATTATAGCAATGACTTCTCAAATATTTTCTTGGCCTCTGCAAGACTACAACAAGTAATAAGTTACCACAAAATTGAAAGTTCGGTGGAACAACAGTGACCATAACTGAATAGCCAAGAATGTTAAAATTTTTGTACAGTATACTCAAATTTAGACCTGTTTATATTTACTCCATTTTGGTGCCTTATACATTGAATGTTAATGCTAAAGGTCTTAAGTTAGAGATAAAGCAAAAAGGTAGATTCAAATTTGAGTACATATAGTTACATAGGTTCACTTAAGATGGTCTTTTTAACCATTAATTCACTTGAAATAATTCTGTCACAGTCAGACTTAATTAAAAAAAAAAAAGATAGATGAACAGGCTAATCACTTTGAAACAAGATACAGCAGGAAGCACGATGATAAACGTGTGAAACAATCAGTGCAGAGTTGCTCAAGTTTAATTAATGGTCTCAAGTTTAAATTTTGAATAGACAGTTATCTTAAATATCAGAGAGAGAATTTTACTCTTTATAATAAACTTATTCAGCTCGAGTAGCATTATTTTCTTTGAAAAATTCTTGTACATAGTTCTTTGAAATATATATATATATATATATACAGGACAATATTTTGGTATGAAAACTATATTTATGCACAATCATATAAATCATGATAAGATTTTAATATCTATCAGAACGTACCTTACCTCTTGCAGGAGGTAGAGCATGGAATTAAAATTTTGAGCAATGATGTCTTATTTTCCCTTTCTTTTTTTTTTTGCTGTATATCTTCTCCAAGCTTGCAATTCTTCCTTTATCAGTCCCTCTCTTTCTTCATTTCATTTTCCCTTCAAGATCACTCGTTCCATCTCCCTCTCTCACTGTTCTTGGCACAGTTTTTTTCGTTGGCTTATTGACTGAAACATCTTATTTTGAATATATATTAGACTAATGTGGCTATATATATAATAGCTTAGGGGTTCAAATATGAAGAGTTAAGAATGGGGGAGAATACTATACTGTATGTTCTTGAATATATGCTAGATGGTTAGTTGAGGAAATAACTAAATTATGTTGAACCATTAATTTTTGGTTGTATATAGTTAGATGTCAGCTTATAAGACTTTTCAAAGAAAGTGATTGTACTGAACCGTGAAATTAATATCTGTTCAAGTAGATGTATTTAGTGCCACAAGTGTTGTTATCTCAGGTCAACGGAATCCTCCATCTTCCTCAAATTACTGTCTCTATGTGATTTGGTATATAATGAGAGTCATTACATTAAATTTTATAGCTTTAATTTTAATGTTGAAAGAGTAAATTAAGCACATAATATTAAAGACGAGTATTCATGTCATTTAACCCATTAATAAAGTGCATGTTTGGATATCAGGCATAAAAGTGAGACAAAGGTAATTTTGGCAACAGATTAGAACCTTACTTTTTGCTTTCATTTTACTTTTATCCGCTGATTTGAATAAGAAACACACACAATATTTTCAACTTCAAACTAAATATATCCTAAATTGTTCAGAAAAACTTTGATGATATGCTCTTTCACAAATTAAACACATAGATGTTCTCCTTTCCAAGTTAAATACACTAGCATTCATGACAGTCAACCCAGATATATATGGACAAATTTGTTCTATACTAAAAGATTGAAGGTTTACCTTGATAACCCAAGCCAACTTTTAATGCCTATCGACCTGATCAAGTGCCACTAAGCTACTTGTTTTCTTCACTTCAACTGTTGTTGTATTAGGAGTTTTGTGTTGGACTCATCTTATACTCAACCAAAACAGAGGGCCGTGCAATGTGCATGTTAATTTGGAAATTTTAAAGATACTTAATCTAATACTAAGCATTCATTAAATTTATCAATTATTTATACTGTTTTTCCAAAATTACCCTTATTTTAGAATATTAATCATCTCTCTTTTCACTTAATGTTTGGAGTGAGATAATTAATATTTTTAAAGGGAATCCATAAAAACACAACATTCAGTTTGAATCCAATACAACAGAGCAACAAAAAATCCAAGCAATCCCAAGATTCAATCAACATTACATTACACTGTTTTAGAAAACCAATCTCGCAGGTATTTCTCTCTTCTGAACTACAAATTCAATCTAACTGCATGTGAAATATCAATTGGAAGGTGTAGCTTGTTTTATATTACCACTTTACAATAACTATTGAATTGCAAGCACATTACATCCATATGATTTTTTTTTTTTAAGCAAAAAGGCAAGTGGATGCTAGCTAGAGCAATTATGATCCCAACTAGGTTGGCACGTTACATCCATATGATGTAAGTTAAATGTTATTAAAAAAATGAAGTTAATTAATTTCTTCGATGCTAAGAGTTTAGAAGGATGAAGGCCCATACAAGCCTTATTCAATAACCATTCCTTGAATATGAAGTCATATTCTTCCAAATTATTGAATGTCATCATCCGAATTATTTCATTTCAAAAGCCAGAAAAGTTTTCACAATCATAATCTTCCAAATTTAATTTTAACATTATTGTCTACATAAAAGTATTTCAACTTCTATGTGTGTCTGTATAAATGAAACAGATAAAACAGGAGCATATAAATTATAACAGCAAATATCTCATTTATCCTGGATTGGAAGGAAAACTTTGTCCTTTTTTGTTGCCTTGTTGCCTCCATATTCTATCTTGCTTCTAACATTGTGATTGAAATTTGATTACTTGAGGGTTTAATATCTGCTTCATGGGTAACATCTTCTTCTGTGTAGAAACCTGGAAGTTTCGGGTTGGGTAATAATTTCTCACCATTCAGCATCAGAACCACTGATGACATGTTTGGCCTATCTTCCGGTCTTTGTTGTACGCATAACAAGCCTACATGTATGCATCGTATGACTTCAGAAGGTGTGAATCTTTCCCTTAACACTCCATCAATTAGTTCCAATGCCCTCTCTTCACTCCACAACTTCCATGCCTAAAATGATGAGAAATAAACTGATTAATTAGGAATGATACAAGTAAGTGTTAAGGGAATGTAGTTATATCATTATGCTTACATGTCCAAGAAGATTAAGGTGGTATTTTGGGTCAGAAAATTCTCTGTTCCTTTTGCCGCATATAATCTCTAACACAATCACACCATAACTGAAGACATCTGATTTCATTGAGAAATTCCCTCGAGCAGCATACTCGGGAGGCATGTAACCACTGAAAGCATCAAATTTAAAGTAAATTTAAGTAACAATAAACCACATTAATGTAGATAAAGACTTACTATGTGCCAGCCACTCTATTTGTGTTTGCCTCGACTTGATCTCCCCAGAATGTTTGAGCTAATCCAAAGTCTGATATTTTAGGATCCAAATTTGCATCTAGTAATATGTTGCTGGTTTTCAAATCTCTATGTACAATCCTCAATCTAGAGTCTTGATGAAGATAAAGAAGTCCTCGAGCAATGCCACAAATAATGTTGAGTCTCTTAGGCCAATCTACCAAATTCCTTCGAGTTTCATCTAATCAATTGCATAGATATGATTAGCATACCACTTGAAGTCTTCATAAGTTCACAAACTATAAATACCACATGGAAGATTAATCAAACAAATGTCATAGTATAATTTGTAAATCCTCTTACCAAAAATAAAGTAGTCTAAGCTTTTGTTTTGCATGTATTCATAGATCAACATTCTTTCATTTCCTTCAATGCAACAACCTATAAGCTTTACAAGATTACGGTGTTGAAGTTTGGCGATCAATATAACTTCATTTTTGAACTCCTCCAACCCTTGACCTGACTTCTTTGAAAGCCTTTTAACAGCAAACTCTTGTCCATCCTTCATTCTTCCCTGCAAACCAGCATCAACAATTGTTATGTATATTTTGAGTAAAGAATACAAACATCTTTGGTTGATTTTCCATATCACCTTGTACACAGGTCCAAATCCACCTTCTCCCAATTTTTTACTCTCTGCAAAGTTTTCAGTGGCTCTTGAAATGATGGGAAAATCAAATGTTGACAAATCAATGCCTTCCTTTCTCAGTTTACGTTTGAAATGCTTCCTATAAATTATTCTTGCTACACCTGATAGGTTAGAAGATAATAGGAGAGAAGCACTATGAGACTCACAATGTGCACATGTGATATATACATAAACCATCTATCATAAATTAGATCTTAATTATCAATATCCAAGATAATTTACCTTGCTTTTTGAGTATCATTATTATGAAAACACATGCAGATAATCCAAGAATACTCGTACCAACTGTGATTCCTAGCATCCTTTTCATGTTTTTTCCATGGCCATTGACTGTAATATGATCTGACATATGTGGAGCAAGATTAATCAAAAACTATATGAACGACAACTCACACAAGCTGGCATAAGTGGCTAATTTATTAACACTGCAAAAATATTTTGATAAAAGTTGTATATTCAATTCCACTAGTACTATGTGAGAAAATTTAAAGTCATCAAGAATATGGAAGCCCTATACCAGCTGAGTACTGACAAACACCATTGGAAACTTCCCTGACAGTAACCCTCATACTTTTTCCCAACTATCCTGAACTCCTCAGCAACATGGCCTGCAATATCAAATTATTTTGCTAAACTCATTTTTTGTGTAGTTTTAACTACCTGAATCCACTCTCTCTACTTCCTTTAGAAATAAGCATTATATAATCAACAAATAACAAAGGGGAAAGGGAAGTGAAGAGAAGCAACCAAAGCATTATGAGTACCTAGCTTAGATGATGCATGGACTCTGAAATAAAGGTCCTGTCCCCCTTCAGAGAAGTGTCTCAAATCAATCAAATCATCAAACCAAAGTAAACAGCCACTTCCTCCATTACGAATATCCAAATTTGCATATGCTTTACAAGAACAGTTTTTCAGACAAGATTTCTGACATTCGTCGAGGTTCATTGTCGTATTGAACCATGATGAAGATGTGTCTGGCAATTTCATGTCTGTGTATCTCAAGAAGCCATCTGTGTTGCTGCTTTTACAGTCAAATTTATGCCTTGGAACACAGCCATTATACCAATGTGATACATTCCATTGTTGAGGGAACTTTGGAATATACCCTTTGATGCAATCACATGTCTGAGATTTGCCATCCATGTTGCATATTGAATTTGCACCACACATAGCGTATTTTTCACACTGTCCTGATGCACCAAATAAGTAAACTTTTATCCTCCTTGTTTGATTTGTCCATAGGAGAAAGTTCCCCATCCCTGAAGGGCTCAATGTAACTATGAAGAAGATCGATCTATCAAGTGTCTTATACTCATAATACACTTCCTTTTCATTAAACACTAATTCATGTGCATATTGTGTGAATGGACGAATTGGATAACCCACCAAACCCTGTCCATTCCATGAGCCTGATCTAAATCTTATTACATCCCCCTTGTATCCAATAACTTGTGGATATCCTCTAAGATCAAGTTTCAAAGAATAGTCTCCCTTAACAGGATCATCTTCACTTTTCCAAGATGATAGAGTTCTATCTAAACCAGTTACTAAGTTCCATCCAAGCTTCATTCCTGGCAAAAGTTTATCACATGGATAATCAAAACTCTGCCAGAAAAAGTTGTCCTCGTTTATATCTCGTGCATTCCGAACCACAAGATTTCCAGACTCCAAGAGCTGTGCAATTGGATTAATCTTTGCTACTTTGCTTGATGTGTTGTTCGACCACCAAATTGTGTTTTTCGTGCCATTCAGAATCACAAGAACCCCCTTTTCATCAAGTTTTAAGACTCCTGACTTATTTTGAAGTGCATTTTCTCGGTTAGCCACCCAGACCACTGTTAAAGGAGATAGATTCCTATACCATATACCTAAGTATCGTCTTGTTGAAGTTCCAGGGCTAAAGAAACCCAGTTCAAATGTTCCTTCTTCTGAAACTAATGTCTCTCCATCTCGAATAGATTGACTCACTGAAAAATTGTCCAAAGAAGCGGAGTTTCTCAAGAATGAAAAGAGTAAGAACAGAATAAATAACATTCTGAAGTTGTGCACCATCTTGTTAAAATTAAACTAATCACTTATCAAACGTCAACTTTAGTCTTTAAGTAACTCAGGCTGGTTTTCTTGGCCTCTGCAAGCCTGCAATTAGTAATAAGTTACCACAAAGTTTAAAGTTTAGTGGGACAAACAGAGAATGTTAAAATCTCAAGTAGTAATAAGATGCATCAAAAAGCCACAAACAAAATAACAAAATAAAACATAACATGCACAAAGGAGACTACCATTGAGCATGTAGTGTAAGGTTGTTTCAACTAAGAAACTGGTCTTAAGTTTGAGATTTTGATATGCAGTTAGATTAGATACTTAGAGAAAAATTCTTCTCCCCCATAACAATTTTAACCGTCCATAAAAGTTACATCAATACTTGTTAGTATCCCTTTCATAAAAAAAAAAAAAAAAGAAACATTTACAGATAGTAAAAAAAAAAATACTGGATTTTGGTATGAAAGACAACAAAAAAAAATGAGATTTATATGCAATATAAATCATGAGATTTTAATACCAGTCAAGACATACTTTACCTCTTGCCAAGGGTACATGAAACCATTTTTTTGAGAAATGATGCCTTATTTTCCCCTTCTTTTTTGCTGTATATTTTCTTCGAGCTTGTAATTAATTTATTCTCGTGGGCTTTAGCAGTCCCTCTCTTTCTTCATTTTCAATTTCCTTTCAAGAAAACTTGTTCCATCTCCATTTCCTTGTTGCTTGCTAAGTTTTTTTCAAGTAAAACGAGAGTGAACATGGCATCCTTTTGTCTTATTGACTGAATTTATTTTATTCTCAAGATTGGACTAATGTGGTTATATATTACCCTATAGGTGATCAAATGAAGAGTTAAGGATGGGGAGAAACTGTGTTGGGATGCTAGATGGTTAGTTGAGGAAATTAATAACTCAATTATGCTAAATCATTAATTTTAGCTAGGCGTAGTTAGATGTCAGTCTAAGACTTTTCTAAGCAAGCATGTGGTAGACAAAAAATAAATGAGAAATTATAGTAATATATTGTATATTAAACACAAGTCTTAAGCTACAGATAAAGCTTTTGGGGTTGAATCAGGTTCAAACCCACATTTTAAGACATTGTAAGTCTGTTATCGGTTTAAATATTTTGGTAGTTGTACTTGTATCAGTCAAACTACTATATTGCAGGATCAAAATGTGTCCCTGTAGATTTAGTATTTAGCACAAAAGTCACAATTGTCATCATCTCAGGTCCACGGTGTTCTGTCTCCCTCTCAAACAACACCCTCTCTATGTGATTTACAATAAAAATTGAAGAGTCATTACGTTAAATTTTAAGTGGGTTTCAAGAATAAAAGAATCATAATAAAGCACACATATTATATTTATGTCATTTAAACTAGTGATTAAGGTTAATTTTAGTTCAGTTAATTCTCAACTTATAAGCTATTTTTATGTTAAATTAAAAATAAGAGCTTAAAACAAAAAATAAAAAGTTATTTGTTAATATTTTTTTTTTAACTTAAAGCTCTTTAAGTTAAAATATAATGGAGAGGTCTTGGTTCTACTCCCTTCACTAACAAAAACTAACAAACTAATTACTAATATTTTTCGATAAAAAAACACTAATTATTTTGTATAATGAAAAAGTATATTTATAAAATAAAATAAAATATTGTAGAAAAAATTTATTTATATAAAAATATTTTAAGGATAATAAAACTTTTATATAAATAATTTTTTTAATAGTAACATGATGTTCTATAATGTTTTAAATAGTTGATTAATAATTTTATTAATTGGAATATTATTTTTTGTTTTATTAAAATTAAAAATATTTTTCTTTATAACGAAACAAGTTGAATAAAATTATAAAAGATAATTTTTTTTGAAATAACAGGAGTAATTCACATTATTTAATAAGAAAAAATATTCCAAAATTTGTTATATATATTTGTAATTTGGCTTTAATGGGATTCGAAGATAAGATGGAAATAAATTCCTCTAAGAATAACTCTAGATAGCTTATTATAAAATTTCTTATTTCTAATTTTTCTTCATTAAAAATAAGTAGTTTTTATTTTAAGGAACTTCTAGTAATTGATGTTAGACTCAACTTTTACTTAAAAATAAGTTAGGCTAAACATATCTAAGTTGTATAAAAAATAAGAAAAGTTTAATAAACAAGTTAGCTCAGACTTATCTACCTGAGCTAACTTTTAATGCCGATCGGCCTTTAATTATTACACAGGTCACCAAAATGAATGGAAAATCCATTTTTTTTATTATAAATATATACTAAAATATATTAATTGTCCTGTCCTACTTTTTCAATACTTTGATAATGTGGAGAATACTATATATAATAACATTACAGAGCCACGGGACTCCAGTCAACACAACGATTTTATCAACTTTGGTAGCAAAAGAAATTAAGTTTATAAAGGTCAAGTCGGTAACATGTCTAAACACTACGTACCATTGACAAGAATATATTTTTTATATGGGAAATCAAATCATGAGGTAAACACCAAATTCATCTCATCACCATTCAAAATTACTTCTGTGCAAATTGTCAATCTGCATAAAGCATGCATTCAAGTGATTGAATCAGTCATCAAACTAAATTGGACCATGGTATATGTAAGAATATAACCTAGTAAAGTCAAATATAAAGCTTGCAGTCTTTTATTAAATCATTCATTCAACAAGAACTCAACTGCCAATTAATGAAACTTAGTGAGAAACAGAAAATGGCACACACCAATAAATGGGAGACTAGTGAGATATACATGCTCACAGCATTTATTATCCATTTAACCAATAATTGACATATTAACAAATAAGCGAGACAAGCTTTTGTTTATTAATATTATTCTAAAGCTGTGTTTTTAGCATATATATGTGTGAACTACTAGTGTTTTTCATAGGTACTGTCTGCTCAAATTTGTTTTCCATTTAATCAATTTTCAGAACACTCAAGATTTTGGACTGCACCCTTTCAAACATGAATATTCCCAACAGATCTATTTCTATTGTAGCTCTAATAAGCATAATCCCCTACATTACTAATATAGGTTCTTTAAATCTCTGCATAGGACTAATATGGAGAGTTGGATGACCTATTGGATTTTCTTCCAGATTAGTTATTGTGAAGACACTTATCAAAACTAAATATTTCTAAAAAACATTTTCAATAATTTTTTGAATCTCATAACTACTTGGTTATTGTGAAGACTTTATCAAACATGAAATATATATTTTCAAAAAATATTTACAATTATCTTGTAATAACAGTTTAGATATCCTTCCTATTTAATTATGAAAACCTAAAGTTGTTAGCATAATCATTCTGGATATCCTTCCTATTTCTTTATCGTGAAAACCTTGAAAAACACCAACTATTAAAAATTCAAAACTAAAACAGACCAATATGTCTCCACACCAGTAGCAAAGTTGCAAATCTTTGATCTTATGATCTACTGTTCAGTCTGTTATTGGAGTCTGTTAGCACAAAATCCTTTAAATTTCTTGTTTTTACCAGCAATGTGTCACTTGAATGAATTCGTGAGGATTAAAAACTCAAAAGTGATAGGTAAAATTCAAAACAAAAATCATGGTTATCCAAACATGAAGTGAATAATAGCATAAAATGGTTGGTTCAAATTTTCATGTGTTAATCCAAAATATGTGTCTCTCTTTTGAACTCCAAATACAATCTAACTGCTTATGAGAAAACAATCGCAAGGTATACATATCTTGTTTTATTGACGGTTCTTCACTTGCAATACCATTTTACAATAATTAGGTAAAACAAAGATAATTTCCTTGATGCTAAGAGTTTACAAGGATCAAGACCCACGTTCAATACTCATTCCTTGAATACTGATGTCACATTCTTCCAAATTATTTAATGTCATCATCCCAAGTATCTAATTAAAAAAACCAGAAAAGTTTCAACATTGCATTTTAACATTCCTGTCTGCATAAAAGTATTTCAACTTAAATGTGTATCAGGATATATGAAACAGAGATAAAACAGGAGCTTATAACAGCAAATATCCCACCTCTTCCAGATTGGAAGGAAAACCTTGTATTTTTGTGTTGGCTTCATATTCTATCTTGCTTCTAACGTTGTGATTGAAATTTGATTCCTTGAGAATTCAGGGGCAACATCTTCCATGTAGAAACCTGGAACCTTCGGGTTGGGCAATAATTTCTCACCATTCAGCATTAGAACCGCTGATGACATGTTAGGCCTATCTTCTGGTCTTTGTTGTACGCATAACAGGCCCACTTGTATGCATCGTATGACTTCAGAATCTGTGAATCTTTCCTTTAACACTCCATCCATTAGTTCTAATGCCCTCTCTTCTGTCCACAATCTCCATGCCTAAAATGGTGAGAATTAACTAATTAGTTAGAAATGATTCAAATAAATGTTAACAAAACATAGATATATCATTAGGCTTACATGTCCAAGAAGATTAAGGTAATGCTTTGGATCTGAAAATTCTCTGTTCCTTTTGCCACTTACTATCTCTAACACTATCACACCATAACTAAAGACATCTGATTTCATTGAGAAATTCCCTCGAGCAGCATACTCGGGAGGCATGTAACCACTGAAATTATAAAAAGTAAATCAAGTGACAATAATCCAATAAAACACATTACTGTAGATAAAGACTTACTATGTTCCAGCCACCCTATTTGTGTTTGCCTCAACTTGATATCCCCAGAATGTTCGAGCTAAGCCAAAGTCTGATATTTTAGACTCTAAATTTGCATCTAACAAAATGTTACTGGTTTTCAAATCTCTATGTACAATCCTCAATCTGGAGTCTTGATGGAGATAAAGAAGTCCTTGAGCAATGCCACAAATAATGTTGAATCTCTTAGGCCAATCAACTAAATTCCTTCTAGTTTCATCTAATCAATTTCATATATATCATTAGCATATCACTTGTAGTCTTCATAAGTTAACAAACAATAAATATATATGAAATGGAAGATTCAAATAGATGTCCTATATAGTATAATTTGTAAAGCCTCTTACAAAAAATAAAATAGTCTAAGCTTTGGTTTGGCATGTATTCATAGATCAACATTCTTTCATTTCCTTCAATGCAGTAACCTATAAGCTTGACAAGATTACGGTGTTGAAGTTTGGCAATCAATACAACTTCATTTTTGAACTCCTCCAACCCTTGACATGACTTCTTTGAAAGCCTTTTCACAGCAAACTCTTGCCCATCCTTCAGCGTTCCCTGCAAACCAACATCTACAACTGTTAGAAATATTTTGGTAAGGAAAACAAACATCTTTGGTTGTTTTCCATACCACCTTGTACACAGAGTCCAAAGCCACCTTCTCCCAATTTGTTACTCTCTGCAAAGTTCTCGGTGGCTCTTGCTATGATTGGAAAATCAAATGTTGACAAATCAATGCCTTCCTTTCGTAGTTTACCTTTGAAATGCCTCCTATAAATTATTCTTGCTACCCCTGATAGGTTAGAAGATAAGAATAGAGATGCACTATGACACTCACAATGTGCACATATGATACATAAACCAACCATCATATATTAGATCTTAAATCTATATCTAAAACAAAATCTACCTTGCTTTTTGAGTATCATTATTATGCAAACACATGCAGTTAATCCAAGAATAATCGTACCAACTGCGATTCCTAACATCTTTTTCATGTTTTTTCCATGGCCGTTGACTGCAACATGATCTGACAGATGTGGAGGGACATTAATCAAAAACTATATGTACGACAGCTCACACAGGGAAGTGAAGAGAAGCATGATATAACGTGAAGGGAAAAGGAAGCATGATATATATAATCAACAAATAGCAAAGGGAAAAAGGAAGTGAAGAGAAGCAACCAAAGCATTGAGTACCTAGCTCAGGTGATGCATGGACTCTGAAATAAAGGTCTTGTCCACCATTAGAGAAGTGTCTCATATCAATCAAATCATCAAACCAAAGCAAACAGCCACTTCCTCCATTCCGAATATCCAAATTTGCATATGCTTTACAAGAACAGTTTTTCAGACAAGATTTCTGACATTCATCAAGGTTCATGGTTGTATTGAACCATGATGAAGATGTGTCTGGCAATTTCAAGTCTGTGTATCTCACGAAGTCATCTGTGGTGCCACTTTTACAATCAAATTTATTCCTTGGAACACAGCCATTATATAAATGTGATACATTCCATTGTTGAGGGAACTTTGGAACATACCCTTTGATGCAATCACATGTGTGAGAGTTACCATCCGTGTTGCATATAGAATTTGCACCACATATAGCATACTTTTCACACTGATCTGATTCTCCAAATAGGAAAACTTTTATATTCCTTGATTGATTTTTCCATAGAAGAAATTTCCCGGACCCTGAAGAGGTCAATGTAAGTTGGAAGAAAATCGATCTGTCAAGGGACTTGTACTCATAATACACTTCTTTTTCATTAGACACTAGTTGTTGCAAATATGGTGTGATGAAACGAATTGAATAACCTACAAAAGACTGTCCGTTCCATGAGCCTCCTCGAAATCTTATTCCACCCCCCATGTATTCATAAATTTGTGGATATCCTTTAAGATCAATTTTCATAGAACATTCACCCTTAGCAGGATCATCTTCATTTTTCCAAGATGATAGAGTTCTCTCTAGACCAGTTACTAAGTTCCATCCGATCTTCATTCCTGGCATAAGCGTATCACATGGATAATCAAAACTCTGCCACAAAAAGTTTTCCTCGTTTATATCCCGTTCGTTTCTCACCACAATATTTCCAGAGTCCAAGATCTCTGCAATTGGATTCTTTACTACTTTGTTCGATGTGTTGTGTGACCACCAAATTGTATTGTTGGTGCCATTGAGAATGACAAGAACCCCCTTTTCATCAAGTTTTAAGACTCCTGACTTATTTTGAAGTGCATTTTCTCGGTTAGCCACCCAGACCACTGTTAATGGAGATACATTCTTGTACCATATACCCAAGTATCGTCCTGTTGAAGCTCCAGGGCTAAAGAAACCCACTTCAAATATTCCTTCTTCTGAAACTAATGTCTCCCCATCTCGAATAGATTGACTCACTGCTAAATTGTCCGATGAAGTGGAGTTCCTCAAGTATGATAAGAGTATGAACCAAAAAAATAATACTGATCTGAAGTTGTGCACCATCTTGTTAAGATTAAAGCAATGACTTCTCAATTGTCAACTTTGGTAACTTAGACAAGATGTTGGTTTTCTTGGCCTGCAAGCCTGCAACTAGTAATGATTAAGTTACCATAAAATGGAAATGGCAGCTAATGTTTCAGTGGTATGATAGTAATATTCTGTTTATCACGTCATCATTTAACAAAATACTATTAATGAAGAATCGAAAACATATATATTAGAAATAAGTTAGGCCAAAATTAAATAAAAAAATCCTATCAATTCCCCTTTCTCTCCCTCTTTCTCATACTCTTTCTTTTGTCACGCCTGCCAAGCTTCGGACGCCACACTCTTGAATGGCACTGCTGCATTTTCGTTTTTATGGCGCATTTCCGTAGCAGAGGAAGTGGCTGTTTATTCAGAGAGGCTCTCATCTCCTACTTTCTACAAATATAATCTTGTGGAGGTATAGTTTTGAGTCTTGCTTTGTCTTTATTTCATTATCTTTTGCTTGGCATGCAAACATATTTTTCTCAACTGATAAATAAAGGTTTTGCTTTTAACATTCATTGCATAGTCATTGGCCACTTTATATTACAGTATATAGAATCCATGCATTCTGTGGCTTTCTGCAATCAGCAGTATATTTATTCTACTCCTGTCATGTGTTATTGCTTGAAAGTTTTGTTTTTCTGCTGATCCTTGAGAGACTATCTAATATGTTAGGAATTCTTTTTTTCAGTTTTTATGCTGGTCGTTGAAACTGTTTAATATTCATGCATTGTTATGGCATGTATGATTTTTCATTCATTAGCTTCTACCATTTTGATTGGTTGGAGAGAATTGTGAGATTACTATGAATTTGGGATTAAAATTCATCATTAGAAAGCGTGTGTGGGTTAGCAAATTTTCAAACATTTGCTAATATACACACACTTGTTTTTAAGTTATACTCCTTTAGCAAGTTATACCGTTTGTGTATTTTAATATATGGCTGGTTTATTTAAACTTATTTGATTAAATAAGTATTTATTTTATTTATTTTAATAAAATAAATAATTATATGTTTTTTTTTTGTTTATACTGCTTAATTCAGCTTATTTTCAACTTATAAGTTATTTTTAAGTAAAAGTTGAGTCAAATACTAATTAGTAGAAATTTTTTAAAATAAAAGTTATTTATTTTTAATGAAGAAAAATTAGAAATAAAAGCATCTACCATACAAGTTTCACCTAGATTTAAACCTTCTATTCAAGAATTCACTCTAATGATAAGGAATTCACTCTAATAGTAAGGTTGTTTAAAAAATTGCTTAATTTAATTTTACAGGTCTTACACTATTTGAAAAAAAATGTTATCTATGATAATAATTTTTAAGAAATGGTTACTTATATAAGCAAGCTTAAATAATCACATCAATGTTATTTGCTCCAATAATAAAAATTGTTTAAGCAACATTGTTTAGAATTAAGCAACTTATTTAGCATTTCCATTGAAGATACTATACGCAATTTTATAATAAACTATCCAAAATTACTTATGCGAAACTTATTTTCATGCTCTCTTCTTCGAATCCCAATAAGGTTACATTTTAAAATAATTAGTATTTTTATTAAAAAAATATTAATATGATGACTTGTTCTTTAGCGTGACACGTTAATACTTGAGTTATAAAATTATCTATATCTAAGGAGATACTTGAAAAAAAAAATTACTGGCTTAAAAATATAACGTAAGATTCAATATTTGGTTTAAAGTATGCTAAGAATCCAAAACAAAAATCATGAATTTATTACATATTTAATTAAAACTTATTTAAATCTTAAATTTAATTTTTATTCTTATGAAGTCCTATTTTAATACACATCAACATTCTTTCTTTATTATGTTTTTAAAAAAAATAAAAGTCATTTTTATAAAAACGACTTTTTATATAAAGTTGTGTTTCAAAACAAAAATTTCACCTTCAAAGTTATATTTGCAAAACACGACTTGTGGGTTCATGTAATTTTTTAAAACAATTACCCAATTACAAAATAAAAACATTCCTAACAAGTACGAGACTACCATCATTGAGGGTGTAGTGTAAGGTTGTTCCAATTTAGCACTAGTCTTAATTTTGAATTTTTTTATATGTAATTACATTTATTAAATATTCAGAGAAAGAGTTCCCTAGGCTCCAGCAACATTGTGTCCATAAATGATACATGTAGTTCATGAAAAAATGAAAGTACGACAAACAAAACAAGATTTCGGTATGAAACACAACAATGAAAAATGAGATTTATGTACAATATAAATCATGAGATTTACGTACCTTACCTCTTGCCGAGGGAGGGTACACAAAATATGTTTTTTTTTTTTTCTGTATATTTTCTTCGAGCTTGTAATTAATTATTTCTGGTGATGAGCTTTATTGATCCCTCTCTTTCTTCATTTTCAATTTCCCTTCAAGAGCACTCATTATCTCCCTCTGATCCTTGTTGCTAGCTTGCGCATTTTATTTTTCATGTAAAACGAGAGTGATCATCATGGCTTATTGACTGAAACATTAATTTTATTCTGAATATTAGACTAATATGGCTATATAATAGCTTAGGCGTTCAAATGAAGAGTTAAGAATGAGGGAGAATACTGTGCTTGAATGCTGTAGTTAGTTGAGGAAATAACTAATTAATTTATGGTAAACCATTATTAATGAATGGCGTAGTTAGATGTCAGTGTGTAGTGTGTGTATATATATATATATATATATATAAAAGACTTTTCCACAGCAAGCAGGGTGGAAAAAAAATTAAGTGAGAAATGTCCGTAATATACTACTGTTACTATGGTCTATCAAACTCTTTTTAACATCTCTTTTAGGAGAATATTGATATTTCTACATCTTAACATTATAAACATTTATTAATATCTTCTTCTTTTTTTTTCTATCTCTTTCTTCTTATCAAATTATATCATCTATCATACTTATATTTATTTTTCTTTTCTCATTCTCTCTCAAGTGTATACTAACATAGGAATGTCTAAAAATCTTTATTCATTTTATTATTGTGAGCAATATTATATTGTTATCTATCAAAATCTTATATTATTTTTTTTAATTTAATAAATATTACGATTTATTTCTTTTTTTTTTAATAAGATTCTATAATCTTTAATATTTTTTAATGAATAAAATAAATATCTTAAAAGAATGTATTAGAAAATGTGTCATCATTACTTAAAAAACAAAATTAAAATTCGTACACATGTGTTTGTTTCCCGAAAGACTACCTAGTTTATCTTAATTATCATATGTCTAATGTCATCGTCAGCACAAAAAAAAAAGGTGGTGTTGGCCTAAGTGTGTTATACCAGTTTAAATATTTGGTGAGTGTATCAATCAGTACTGAACCGCTAAATTAATACATGTTACAGTAGATTAATAGAAAGTAGTTTTGTTTCTTACTTTTTTTAAATATGTAATTTTCATCTTTAGACCAAAACTAGAGTAATTTAAGTATACCTTGCACAAAAGCCACAAGTAGTGCCGTCATCATTCTTCAATGGAATTCTCCAATAAAGTCATGTACACATATTCAACACGAGTATTTAAGTCATTTAACCAAGTCAAATTATGAAGTTGTATGAAAAAATTAATTAAATTAAGCAGATGCTATATATACTCTCTTTAACAAATTAAACACGAGAGTATTCATGTCAATATTCAACCTAGAAATTAAGTTTAAGGTTAGGTTAATTTGCCATAATAATAACTCAAGCCAGCTAAAGCTAAACTCTTAATTGCAAAGCCTTTATTACACAGGTTACCAAAATGAATTGAAAATCGAATTATGATTAGAAAAAAATACTTAAAGATATTGGCTTGTCCTTTTTATAAATATATACTATGTAATATAACATCACAAAAGAATTTTACCAAATTTGGCAGAAAAATAAATTACATGCATAGAGATCAAAGGTAAAATGTCGAAACAGTACGTATCATTGACGAGACAATATTGAGGTCAAGTTGGACATGCAACACCATTCAAAACTTCTGTGCAAAATGAATTCAAGTGATTGAATCAATCATCCATATAAATGGTGTATATATATTTTTTTATCAATAAAGATGAAATATAAAATTTATAATAATCGCACATCCTATTTAATCAACTGAATTATAATTATTAATAAATGATGTATATATATATAACCTAGTAAAATAGTCCAAGATAAATATTACAATGCATTTATTATTAGATCATTCATTTAACAAGGACCCAACTGTGTTAGAATTTTAGATTTTTTTTTTATTTTTATTTTATCTTTCATATTAAATATTTGTGCAACTTCTATTGTTACTTGCATGCCACGCTCCGAATATAATATAGAAAAAATTATCACACAATTATATAATTTTAACCATCAATCCTGCGCGGTCGCACCGACTAACGAGGCCCAGTCTAGCCAATGGCCCTTTTCTTTTAGCTTAGCCACAAGTGAAATATATCAGTCAGAAAGGAAAATCATGTTTAAAATCCTATTGTACCTTTTTTTCATTTTCGCTCTGATATAATTATTTTTCTTTTTTTTTTCATTATAAACATATAAATTATATAAAAACTTAGATAAAAAAGAATATAGTTGACAAAAATAATAATAATCATTAGACTTAAGTGAGTTCTGGATTCTTAAAAAATACTCATGATTTTGTTTGAATTCTTGAAAAAAAAAATATATTATTTTGGATCAATTTTTTTTTAATTTTGTTTCCAGTCCCAATATGATATTATATTAATTGTTAGTCAAATAATAAAATGACATTATTTTAATGGTTAAAATGATATCACATTAACATAAAGATTCAAAATAAAATTAAAAAATTTTCAAAGATCTAAAATAATGAAAAAAAATTTAGAAATTTAAACTAAAAAATAAGTATTTTTTAGGTAACAAAACTTATTTAAGTCTATCATTATTATAATTTGAAGTTTTAAAAGCAAACAAATAAATGAAAACAAAAATTACTGAAAAATCCACGCAAAAACAAAGGGAAAGAATAATTAAGGCACATGTTCTCAATGATAAAAAAAAGTCACTATTATATAGTTGAACAAGCTTCACGTGGAGAATTGAATAATAGAGCAACTAGACAAAGGACCTGTATCTTTTCTGGCAATGCCTGCAAACTGACGCTTTTGTCGCATAACTCATTATTTGTACCAAACAATTACAAATGGTAAATGTTTCTGGATTCGAATATTGTAAGGGTGTAATAAAATTTTATATTGTTAAATAATTATAATTTCTTATTTATGTAATTATCTGATGTAAAATTTGGTTGCATTAGGTCAAAATAGTATCGCTTGCACTATGCCAAAATAGTATATTTAATCTTTAGCCTCTTAAAAAATTTTGGTTTTTACATTTTAGTTCTCTGTTCCACCTATATCCATGATGGCTTGAGGCAATGAGAGTTTTCTGCTGAATCTATCTCTCTTTCTCCAACAAAATCGTAGAACAACAATGACTGATCAATTAAAAACAAAAGTAGAGGACCACAAGATAATTAAATAAATGATCACATGGTGCATTGATATGTATAATGACATATGATTATGAATACCTGTATTTTACAAGCTCTTATATGACTCGTTATTTTATGAGTTAAATAAATTTTTTCGTCCCTAAAAAATATTTATCTTTTAATTTGAATTTTTAATTTTTTTTTTGTTATTATAGATTCTTAATTTTTTTTTAACTTTTTTTTTAAATTCTTATCATTCTTAATTATTGATTCAAAGGAAAAAATAAAAAAAATTACCTACTCTATGCACCATTGCATAAATAGGTGAGCTAAAGAGGATAGAAAAAAGTCTACAATAATACTTTGTGAACTTTGATCAAACTACATATAATTCTGTTAAATTTTTACTCTAACAAAATGCCTACTTTATTCACCTAAGAAAAAGTACACCTTAAATCCTTAATTATCATTCCCAAGTCTCAACTGCCAAGAAAATGCCATCACTGTACTAGATTAACTAACTAATAAAAATCTTGTAAATATTAATATTTAATAGTATAGGTTTCTTGATAGTCTAAAACAAATCGATAGACAGATAACAAAATCTCTTATCCTGCAGGTTGCTTCCTACTTGCTTGTGTTGAGTTCTCAGCATTAGTAAATAGTAATCGCATGCTGTATTGGTATTTGGAAGTGCCTAAACTGAGGGGAAGCAACAGAGCATAACATCAATAAACTGAACACAGGTAAGATCCTAACCCAAATTCATTGTTTCTTACACTCTTTGACTTCACAATTAGATCGAGGAAGAGTTAGAATAAGAACTGAGAAAAAAAAGCTTTTGAGAATTTTTCTACCGAAAAAAGCTCAATATTTTTTTACAAAGAAGCTCTCAAGAAGTACTTTTGACTTGCATTCAAACAGGACCTTGGTTAGTTTTCTCCCTGTTTTGGCAGATAAACTACAATTTGATTTCACAATCAGATCAAGGAGGAGTGAGAGTGTTTGCCTATTTGGATACAGGGCTAAAAGTGTTTTTAAGAGCTTTTGAGAAATTCTCTACTGAGAAAAAAAAAACTCTATAATTTCGACAAAGAAGCTCTCGGAAGCACTTCTGACTTGCATTCAAGCATGCAATAAGTTAGTTTTGTTCTTTGTTTTGGCAGATAAACTACAACACAATCAACCATCATGGATGCAATTGCAAGCGTGGCATCAAACGTGGCTGCACCTCTGCTGAAGCACCTCACCTACGTGTTGATGTACAGCACATACTTGAATCAGTTAGAGACCGAGCTCCAGAGGCTGCAGCACGAGGAGAAGGAGGTGAGGCACACGGTGGAGGCTGCAAAGAGGAGCGGCGAGGAAATAGAGGACACCGTGCTGGACTGGTTCGGGAGAGTTCGTGCAGCCGTGGAGGAAGGCCAGGCCTTCCTCCGCGGCGAGGATGAAGATAGAGTCGGCTGCATGGACGTGTACTCGAGGTACATGAAGAGCCAGAGGGCTAAAGAACTGGTGGACAATGTGAGGGAGATGAGGAACGAATCGTTTGACCAGGTTTCGTACCGGTGTGCATTGAGATGCAATGTTGGCCCTGCTGCTAGGGAGTATGTGGAGTTGGAATCGAGAACAAAGATGCTGAGTGATGTTTTGAGGGTTTTGGAGGATGGAATGGTTGACATTGTTGGAATTTACGGGATGGCTGGCGTCGGGAAGACTGCCTTGGTGAAGGAATTGGCGTGGCAGGCGGAGACTGAGGGCTTGTTTGATGCTGTTGTCATGGCGACGGTGACAAATTCTCCGGATGTTGGGATGATCCGAGCGGAGATCGCGGACGGGCTGGGATTGAAGTTCGATGAGCTGACCGAGCTGGGGCGAGCGAGCAGGCTGCGCCAGAGGATCAGGCAGGAGCAGAGGGTTCTTGTGATTTTGGATGATGTGTGGGGGAAACTTGAGTTGACACAGGTTGGTGTTCCTTTTGGTGAGAACAAGAGAGGCTGCAAGTGCCAGTTGTTGGTGACATCAAGAGATGTTAATGTGTTGAATACTAACTTTGAGGTGGATAGGGTTTATAGGCTTGAGGCTTTGTCTGAGGGTGAGAGTTGGAAGTTGTTTGAGAAGAGGAGAGGGGATGATTCAGTTAAGGATGCCAGCATTCAGCCGGTGGCGGAGAAACTTGCGAAGAGCTGCGGTGGTTTGCCGCTTTTGATAGTGACTGTTGTGGAGGCAATGAAGAACCAGGACTTGTATGCTTGGAAGGATGCATTGGAGCAGATAACAACTTTTGAACTTGAGGGGTGTTTTTACTCTCCTGTGTGTTCTGCTATTGAGCTTAGCTATGACCATTTGGAAAGCCATGAACTCAAAACTTTCTTCCTCCTTTTGGGATCCATGGGAAGTGGTTGTACCACAAGAGATTTGTTGGTGTTTGGTTGGTGCCTTGGATTGCACAAACATGTTTATACATTGGCAGATGGGAGAAACAGGCTTTATAAATTGATAGACGACCTGAGAGCTGCTTCTTTGTTGCTTGATGAAGGACAAAGAGATTCGGTTGCAGCGCTAGACGTGGTTCGACGTGTGGCTGCCTCCATTTCATCCAGGGTCAAACCCTTCTTTACTGTGCAGAGAAACACTGAATTGAAGGAATGGCCAAGAGTTGATCTCTTAAGAACTTGTCATCATATTTTCTTGGATTGGTGTTATATCCGCGAACTTCCTGAGGTGTTAGAATGTCCCAAGTTGAAGATACTCAAACTAAATATTCAAGGTAACTCTTTGAAAATTCCTGATAATTTCTTTGTTCAAATGCAAGAACTGAAGGTGTTGAGTTTGGGAGGTCTAAATTGTACTCCTTCCCTTCCTCCATCTCTCAGTCTCTTGACAAACCTCCAAGGATTGTATCTGTGTAAATGCATGTTGGAAGACATAGCTATTGTTGGGGAAATCACAAGTTTAGAGATTCTCAACCTTGAAAAATCTGAGATTAGAGAGCTCCCTACAGAAATAGGAGGATTGAGTAATCTAAAGTTGCTAGACTTGACTGATTGTTCAACACTAGGAGTGATTCCTCACAACGTGATATCGAGCTTGACAAGCTTGGAAGAGCTCTACATGGGAAACTGTGATGTTCAAGAGGAAGTCAATGGAAGCAAAAGCAAAAGCCAAAGCATTGATTCATGTTTAAATGAGTTAAGGCATTTGAGTCAACTAACAACTTTGAATGTGCAGATAGAAGATACATCAATTTTTCCTAGAGACTTGCTTGGCTTTGGAAGATTAGAGAGCTACAAGATTTTGATTGGAGATGGATGGAAATGGTCTGCGGTGGAGTCTGGGAATTACGAAACTTCAAGACTTCTTAAGCTCAATTTGGGCGCGGATCCAAGCATTCTAATGGATTATGGGATAAAGATGCTGATGGCAAAGGCTGAAGATTTGTATTTGGCTGAACTGAAGGGTGTCAGGGAAGTACTTTATGAATTGAACGACGAAGGGTTTTCGCAACTGAAGCATCTTAACATTCTAAACTGTGCTGAAATGGAGAGCATTATTGGCTCAACAGAGTGGGCTTATCGCGATCATGCCTTCCCAAAGCTAGAATCGTTGATCCTTCACAATCTGGTTAACATGGAGAGAATATGCAGTGACCCTCTTCCAGCACAGGCCTTTACCAAACTACAAGTTATCAAAGTAAAGGGTTGTGATAGGATGGAGTTTGTTTTCTCGCATTCCATGGTTAAACACCTTTCTGAACTTGTTGAGATTGAGATTTCTGAATGCAAGTGCATGACCAATATCATAGCCGAGCAAAGACAAGAGGATGCTGATGCCGGACAAACTGATAAGATCAGACTCGTCAAACTGCGTTCCCTTACTCTAGAATGCTTACCTTCGCTTGTTAGTCTCTCACCTGAGTCATCTTCTGAGGCTACTGAAAATGGCAATGATTTTTCTACTCAACTTTTCAATGACAAGGTACAAATATGATTTATTGTTCTTTATTAAACTTTATAGCAGTTTTAGTGCACCTGAAAGCTGATATGGATATCATTAATTTTGAAGAGAGGAACAAAGACTGTAAAGATACACAATTGAATTGAATGATAGGAAAGTAAAAATTGTCTCTTGAACATGGTGATCATGTAACATGAGAGTTTACTTGCTATTACCAACAAGGGAAACTATATCATATACCTTTATTTGGCATTTTTTACTAGGTCTAGTTAGAAAATTTATGAAAGGGCCTTCTTTTGTTAGTGATAATCTAACTAGGATAATGTTGACAGGTTGAATTTCCAAACTTGGAAACCTTGAAGTTGTACTCAATCAACATCCATAAGATATGGAATCACCAACATTCTTACTTTCAAAATTTGACCTCTTTGACCGTAGATGGATGCAACCGGTTGACACGTGTTTTCTTATACTCTGTGGCTACCAAACTTGTCAAGCTTGAACATCTTTTAATTAGTTCGTGCAAATCCGTGGAGAAGATATTTGTATCAGACGAAAACTTAAGTCACCATCATCATTTCAGAAAACCTGATCCAACTGAACTGGTGAGCATTTCCAAATTGCTTCAAGTTTTTCTTTGTTATGTTAGACTTATTGTTAGCATTCTATAGTGAAGCCTCAAGCATGTTGTTGTCAACTGTGTGATATAGGTTCCAATTTTCCCCAACTTGGAGACATTTGTGATTTCTGAAATGGACAACTTGAAGTCGATATGGCCCGAGCAACTCACCGAAAATTCCTTTTGTAAATTGAAAAAGATGGAAATCACATCATGTAACAATCTCTTGAATGTGTTTCCATGTCATATGCTGGACAAATTGCAAAGCCTGGAATCACTGGATTTACAGAACTGCATGGCACTGGAAGTTGTATATGAAATCGATGGTATAAACACAGAGCAAGGAGGGCTGAACATTCCTCTGAAAACCATGTCTTTGGGGAATTTACCAAAGCTAAAGCATTTGTGGAATAAGGATCCTCAAGGAAATATCCAATTTCAAAACCTGATTAAGGTAAAAGCTGCTAAATGTCAAAGCCTAAAACATGTCTTTCCACTGTCTGTGGCCAAAGACCTTGTGCTTCTCCAACTCCTTGAGATAAGTGATTGCGGAGTAAAGGAAATTATTGCAAATGATCAAGGAGAGGTAGAGGCAGCAGCTCTTGGCTTTGTTTTCCCAAAACTAGTATCCATAAAGTTTTTAAATTTGCCAGAACTTCGATACTTTTGTACCGGAAATCACAACCTCAGATTTCCGTTATTGAATAAGTTATATGTTGTTGAGTGCCCTGCAATGGAGACTTTCTCTCAGGGAATCTTAAGGGCATCAATCCTTAGAAAGATATATTTGACTCTGGAAGGAGATCAGGTGTACTGGGAAGGTGACCTTAATGCTACTATACGAAAGCTTTACGATAGAGGTAAGCAAGTGTTAATCAGAATTCAAGATCTTTTAATTTCAATTCCTATGTTTATGATTTTTAATTTGTTACACCGTAGAATCTTCAATGTAGCATATTATATCATGCTTTTGTTGAACATGCAGATCTCCAAGCAAGATTAAGCATTTCATAGAAATTCAAAGGCTGGTATAGCAAATTCATTTCTGGAACTTACACCCGCTGTTTAATGGCGTGAGAAGTCGTTTGATTTCACAAAGATCAATTGGTTATTGACTCCCTTTGAATTAAACATGAATCTGAACTTTAGGTTTGTTGTGAGATGGAAGAGAGTGAATTTTGATGCTGATTAACTTTTCCAGACTACTTGTGCATGTTTGTTTTAGGGTTGATTTGAATGTGAATGGGGGCTTTCATTTCAAAGCTTTTGCATTGGAAAACTCGATTTATCCATTCAATGCCTTTTGAAAGTGTATATTTGGTTTGAAGTTGGAAATGTTACACTCGCGTTTCAATATAAATCCAACAGTTAAAAACAGAATAAAAGCAAAAGCTTTGGTTCTGTTCCGCTGGCAAAAGTACTTTTATCCCAAGCGTACTTTTACAACTGATATCCAAACATGCACTTAATGCACTATAAAGATTTAGTTCTGGAGGAGTATGTCAGGAAGCTGTGCATTGAAGAAAGGGACCAATCAAGAAGGCCATGCAGAAGTAAGAGAAACAGAACATGAGGACTCAAGTTCGAGGCTGTATTAGAGGGAAAGGTGTCAAAGGTGATTAGGTGTCAACAGAAAATGGAATCACACTGACAAATCGTACAGAAATTAGATTAGATACCCTTGATTTCAATAGAACTGGATCATGTAAGTAATAGATATGCAGAAAATTGAGATATTTCTGTTCAGTGTTCACAAGTTCTGTCCTAATTTTATATCAACATTATCAAGAAATGTGCAAAAGAACATATCAAGAAACTAATTAACATGATAACAAGTCCTTTCTATATTTCTTCCCCTGCAAACAGTCGTACCTTACAAAGATTAGCAAATTCAAGCTTGATTATGTATATGATAATTTTCACTTATCCTTTAATAAAGATGTTGTACATTCAATAATTACGAAGCTCATAAGTCATAACTCATATATGGATGCTTACCTACTATTATCATATACTGCATTTAATAAATTTCGCTCAGACTTTGATATAATAGTCTTGGCCCTGGACTTGGAGAGTAATTTTATAAAGGAATGAAAAAAAACAGAATGGGTAATTAAAAACCTAGTGAATTTACGTCATTTACCAACCCAGAGACTGGACTGAGCAATTTTCTGAAACTTGCCAAATCAGATTTGTTTATTATTTGTATGGTAAAAGAGAAAAAGGGTAATGCAGTAACAATTCTCATAACTTATTTTTATCCTAAATCAATTTACTTTTATAAAATTATTTTAAAACAGGTTATAAACGATGGTACAATATGTTTTAGGTCTCTAATAAATTAACAAATTTTGTTTTAAGTCTCTAATAAAAAAAAATATTGTTTTGAATATATGATATAACAAAATATTTGATTTTAGTCTTTGATATTTTGTCTTAGTTCCGGATAAATTAGTAAATTTTGTTGTGGATCCCTAATAATTTATTTTCATTTTGTGTTAGTCCCTTTAAAAAATAATTGATATGGACTAATAACAAATTATATAAATATATTAGAGACTCAAAAAAATTTGCTAATTTATCATGAGAAGATACATGTCTAACTATATCCCTAGTCGAGACTAGGGTTATTAATAAAACAGGTATTAACACATGCGAAGCGCAATTAAATAATTGAATTAAATATTTTAATAAGTGATAATTAAAAAATCTGATGAAATATATTATTTTATTAATTGGTATGTTAATTTTTGTAAGTGTGCTTTATTTGAAAGAAATATGATTATATATATTCAAGGTAAAATAGTTTTATGAGAAAAAGGATGATATACCGACGATGTAAAACTATTTTGTATCATCAGTTAATCATAACCTTTCATAAAATTATTTCAAAAGTCATTTTTTTACAGATTATGATTACCCGACTGTGTGAGCATTAATCCCTTAAAAATGATGATACACTGGTGGTATAAAACTATTTTACATTGTAAGTCAATCACAACTCTTTATTTATAATTAGACAATTGATTTTTATAAAATTATTTTAAAAAGTCATTAAAACGGTGGGTTATGATTGTCCAACTGTATAAAATTATTTTGAAATGGTAAAATAAAAAAAAAATATGCCAAATTGAGGAGAGTAAATCAAATAAGAGAAAATGTTGAAACGAAGTAACCTCATGCTTTCTTAAAATCTAAAATGTCAATATCGCAGTTTGTATCTCAAAATTTATATTATAGACAGATATATTATGAATTGCGATTCATCCGTGATAGCTAGCGCGATATAATTCACTGGTGTGTTTATTTTATTGCATGTTCGTCGTCCCAACTTTTCAAGAGAAATATAATCATGAATATTAACGCTATATATGAACTTGATAAATCGCAGTAGTAAACTAGAAACATATGGATGGAAAAACAAAATTCCTGCGACCTACGAAAAAACTACTCATGCAACTATTAAACATGCTCAACATATACATTCCAAAAAAATTATCCAAACCATTTTGAAGGAAGCATTTATGTAAGGAACTGTAAGTACGTTTGGTTCAACAAAGAAATAATTGGTTTTTATTTTTTTATTTTTGTAAAACTGTATCAAAATTGAACTTATTAGTTAAACGTATGGAAATGTCAAAACAAAGGTAGAAATTGAAATTACATCAATCCTCAAAATTGATATAGTTACTAGAGTATTGTAGTTACTGCACAAAAGTTTTAGTGCACGCCAAAATTTGTCTCACTTCGTATTTCTAGTTTAATTCAATCATTCAATGCAAACCATACTACACATCCTAATAGATTGTAGCAAGGAAACAACGGGCCTATAAATTGAAATTACATAATCAACAATCAATCCTCAAAATTGATGGTTGAAGCAGAAAGAAATTTCTTCTCATACTTCCACCAAGCCAAACCCAAAAAAACTTATACTTCTAAGCTCAAAATTTTTAAAACAATAATAATAAAAAGACATTTCTCTATAAGGTTGTGGTGGAGGGTGAATAAATTTGTACCCAAGCAAACTCATTTTTGTAAGGCAAACTTGTGTCGCAAGAGGCTTCACACGCGTACACCACGATTGAAGCCCAATCCAGAGAGTTCACTTCGTTGTCAACGCCGAAGTAATACAGCAGCTGTGGCAAAATCTGGCGCCACCAACATTAAACAACTCAGTAACTAGAGGAATTAAGCAAACATTTGCTTGACCAAGAAAAATAAATAGCTCTACATGCAGTGCAACATTCAGCTTCAATCGCTGATATCTGAAATAAGTACCTGAAATTCACAACACATTGGTCCACTGCAGTAATTGCATTTAGGGATATCAGCATTGGATGGCCGACCACTTGAAACAGGCCAGATTGGCTTAGCATTAGTATTCCTATAATACCTGTTTTGACCAAAAACTGTTATTAAATGCAATATATTACCAACAATCTGGTTATATATGATTATAAAGCTTTTATATGGTGATTTTTAGGAAAATTAAGATACACAATCTAGTTTAACAGTTTTCAACTTTCAGCTAACAACAGCTTTTCAGCTCTAAGTTAGTTTATCAACTACGTTTGCCAAACATAGCCATAGGCATAGCATGTTCAAAATGACTGGTATCTCTCAAATGTTAGGTTAGCCAATCAGAGGCAATGATTGGCTATGGCCAACCAATCACCTCAACTTTAATTTATGGCAAGATATTTGTAAACATATTCCCCCATGCAGATTAGTAAATATTCTGCCTCCTTAAGGGCACATAAGGAAGTTCACCACAGTTAAGCATTCTAATTTAGCTGAATCTTAATCACCTCAACACTTGTTCAGGGGCCTTGGCAATGCGTTCCTGGAAAGAGGCCCAGCTCCTTTTGTCATCATCACCCTGTTCACAAACAATATAGTTAGCAAATAATATACTTAAATAAGTACTATATTCTTATTTTAAAAAAAAGAAAGATAATACCTTAAAGTTATCTAAAAGTGAATTCATTGTGTCATCAGTCTTGTTTCTTGAGATCAAAGCATTCGATAAGGTATTATCCTCAGGCATGTCACTATTATGTTCACTTTCATCTTCAATGGTGATCTCAAATTCAGGCCACAGACTCTTGCTTCCAACTGTATGGTAATGAAGAATGAAGAATGACCTCGTGTGTAAAACTAACGGAAGCTAAATAGATGTCATAAAATCTTACAGTGATGTCTACATTTTGTTTTGGAATGATGTTGAGCATGTTTTAAGTTTCTTAGCAGATACAAATTTAAATATCTTGTTACATTCCCTTTTTTTTTCAAATTCAGGATAAGATTGTTGTGTATGAGCAATATTATTGTTAGAATAGTTGTTTGTTTATCTTTCTAGTATTCTAGATATGTCTCTACTCTAGAAGTTAACATATCCTTTTCTTTTTTACTATGTTTCACATATATATAAATATAAGTGTTGCTAGTGCTGAGAAAAACTTTACATTTCAGCACCATTATCTAAAACTTCATTCTCAACTTGGTATCAGAGCGGGAACCCACTGTCGTTTGTCGTCGTCCGCCGCTGTTGACCGCCGCATTGACCATCGTCTGCCACTATTGACCGTTGACCGCCACGTTGACCATTGGAAAATTTTGCCGACGCTCTCCTAACTCTGTTCAGACCTTGGGTCATTTGTTCCTCATTGGACGAATAGTGGGTCCTCATATTTTTCTTTCGTTGTTTGTTTAGGGAACATCTGTGTCTTCACAAACATGGCATCCACGGGTCCAACACCTTCTGTCTCTTCAACACTCCCCATTCCTACTAAGAAGCTTAATGGAAAAAATTACCTTTCTTGGTCTACATCTATTGAGCTTTGGTTTCTTGGCCAAAGACACCATGAGCACTTGGAAAAGGATATTGATGATTTACTGGTAGGGGACCGTGAACAGTGGAAGAAGCTTGATTTTCAACTTTGTGCTCTGTTATGGCAGTCAGTAGAACCAAAAATCCTGGTGAAAAGCATTCAAGACCTGTTGCTCTTTTTGGAAGAAAGTTCAAAAAATCTATGCTAATGATATTCAACGTTTGTATGATTCTACTAAAAAACTGGCCTCTCTTAAGCAAACTAATTATGATATGGTTTCATATGTTGCTGAAGCCCAAGTTGCTGTGGAAGAGTTAAAAATGCTTTTAGAGGCTGATTCTTTGGAAGAGGTAAAAAGGAAGCATGATAATCTGTATGTGGTTATGATCCTGTGAGAGACAATGTATCTAAATCTGGAAAATCTGATCAAAAAATTCCTAAGGCAAACAACAAAGTTCATACATCCTCCATACCCACTGTCTCAACAGCTTGCATCTCTCAATCTGTGGAAAGTCAAGGTCCATAGGTAATTGATTCAAGTGCTTCTGATCACATTGCTGGTAACGATTCTTTATTCACTTCAATATCCTTTCCCAAATTTCCTCATCTAATTACCCTAGCAAATGGTACTAAAGTAGCTGCCAAAGGTGTTGGTCAAATTTCTCTTTCTTCTTCTCTAAACCTAAAACTTGTCCTATATATTCCTAATTGTCCTTTTAATTTAATTTCTCTAAGTCAATTAACTAAGTCTTTAAATTGTACAATAACATTTGATGCTCAATCCTTTACAATACAAGAATGTGGTACGGGCTACTTGATTGGTGTAAGACATGAATCAAGAGGTCTTTATTATCTTGAAACAAATCCCTCTGTGTCCTATTTTGCAACCTACTCTCAAAAGCTTTTGCATGACCATCTAAGCCACCTAAGTTTAGCAAAATTGAGGATAATGGTTCCTAGTCTCAATAAACTAAAAAACCATTAAAATCCTTCAAAGTGATAACGCCAAAGAATATTTCTCTTTGGATTTTTCTTCTTTTTTATCCTCACAGGGCATTTTACATCAGTCTACATGTCCTCACACACCACAACAAAATGAAATAGCTAAAAGGAAAAATAGGCATTTAGTTGAGACTGCACGAACCTTATTGCTTAATGCAAATGTCTCCATTCATCATTGGGGTGATGCAGTTCTCACTGCCTGTTTTTTAATAAATAGGATGCCCTCATCATCTCTTGAAAACAAGATTCTTCACTCAATCATTTTTCCCAATGAACCCTTATATCATATTTCTCCCAAGGTTTGGTCTTAATAAACTTTCTGCAAGAGCAATTAAATGTATGTTTTTTAGATATTCTCATCTTCAAAAAGGGTACAAATGCTACTCTCCAACCACTAAAAGATACATGTCTGCTGATGTTACATTCTTTGAAGAAACTCCTTTCTTTTCTTCTTCTGTGCAAGATCTTAATTCTGTACAACAAATATTGTCCATCCCATCCTCTAGTCCAGTGATTTCCCCTATTTGTGAGAATCCCAACCAAGAAGAAACTCAACTTTATTCTCCAACTAACAATCCACTTGAGTTTTCACCACCTCCTCTTATCACAGAGTTACACAGGACATAGAGAGCAAACCCTGTACTGTAAGAAGATTCTCCTGATTCATGTCCTCCCTCAGTAGCTCCTACTACGAATCCTTCTCTATCCTCACCTTCTCATGATGGAAACTTAGACCCTTCTCCATCCTCACATTCTCATGATGAAAACTTAAGTTGGCCCATTGCTCTTAGAAAAGTAATTCGTTCCACTCAAAACCCTCATCCCATATATTTGAGTTATCACCGTTTATCTCCTTCATTTTTCGCTTTTGTTTCCTCCTTGTCCCCCTTACTATTCCTAGAACTGTTCATGAGGCACTTGAACACCCAGGATGGCGACAAGCCATGATTGATGAAATGCATGCTCTTGAGCATAGTGGTACATGGGAGTTAGTCCCGCTTCCTCCTGGGAAGAAGACAGTTGGTTGTCGATGGGTATATGCTATCAAAGTTGGCCCTAATGGTGAAATTGACCATTTGAAGGCCCGATTAGTAGCCAAGGGCTACACTCAAATATATGGTCTTGATTATGGAGATACTTTTTCTCCAGTGGCCAAAATCACTACTGTTCACCTATTTCTTGCCATGGTTGCTATTCGTCACTGGCTATCTGTACCAACTAGACATTAAAAATGTCTTTCTTCATGGTGAGTTGGAAGAAGAAATTTACATGGAGCAACCTCCTGGGTTTGTTGCTCAGGGGGAGTCTAGTCTAGTCTGTAAACTTCGTCGGTCTCTTTATGGACTAAAAGAGTCTCCAAGAGCTTGGTTTGGGAAATTTAGTCGTGTGCAAAATTTTGGGATGAAATGCAGTGAAGCTGATCACTCCGTTTTTTATCACACTTCTCCTGGCAAATGTGTCTATCTGGTTGTTTATGTTGATGATATAGTCATTACAAGTAATGATGTTACTAGAATCTCTCAACTGAAACAACATTTATTCAGTCACTTTCAAACCAAGGATCTTGGCCACCTAAAATACTTCCTTGGTATAGAGGTGGCTCAATCCAGGGAAGGTATTGTTATCTCACAAAGAAAGTATGCCTTGGATATTCTAACAGAGACGGGCATGATTGATTGTAGGCCCATTGATAATCCCATGGATCCAAATCATAAGCTAATGGCAGAACAAGGTGAACCATATTCAGATCTAGAGAGGTATAGAAGATTGGTTTTTAAACTTATCTACCTTACCATTATCAGGCCTGATATTTCCTTTGCAGTAGGAGTTGTCAGTCAATTCATGCAGGCCCCTTATGTTGACCATTGGAATGCTGTGATTTGTATTCTTAGGTATATCAAAAAATCTCCAGGATGAGGCCTATTGTATGAGGATAAAGGAAAAACTCAAATCTCTGGGTATTGTGATGCTGATTGGGCAGGATCGCCTATAGATAGACACTCTACTACAAGATATTGCGTGTCTATTGGAGGAAATGTTATTTCTTGGAAAACCAAGAAACAGAATAATGTCACTCGATCTAGTGCAGAACTGAATACAAGGCTATGGCCTCAACCGCGTGTGAATTGGTGTGGATCAAACAACTTATTCAAGAACTAAAGTTTTGTGAAATTCATTCAATGTAGCTATATTGTGATAACTAGGTAGCTCTCCACATTGCTTCTAACCCAAAGTTTCATGAAAGAACTAAACATATAGAGATTGACTGTCACTTTGTTAAGGAGAAAGTATTGTCCAAGGAGATTAGTACTGAATTTGTCAGCTTAAATAATCAACTTGCAGATATTTTAACTAAATCCTTTAAGAGGTCCTCAAATTCAGTTTATATGTTCCAAGCTTGGAGCATACAATTTATATGCTCCAACTTGAGGGGGAGTGTTAGAATAGTTGTTTGTTTATCTTTCTAGTATACTCTAGATATGTCTCTAGTAGTATATTCTAGAAGTCTCTACTCTAGAAATTACCTTATCTTTCTTTTTTTGTACTCTGTTTCACATATATATAAATATAAGTGTTGCTAGTGTTGAGAAAAACTTTACACTTAAGCACTATTATCCAAAACCTCATTCTCAACTATTATAATTAGTTTTATCATTTTGTTCATTTCATCTAAAAGTGACTAATATTTTCATTAATGGGGAGCAAATAAATGTTGTAATAAAATTACAAAAAAATTTAAACGACTATGACCTTTATGAGACTCCAAGGAGGTGGCTCCACTTTTGTTGGATCCCAAAACAGGTGAAGAAACCTTAATCTGCTGGCAAGCAATTTTATGCCCTGAGCGCCAACTCATAGCCTGTGAATTGGATAAGAAAAAGAATGTTATGGGAATCAAATTTGTTGAAGAAACCAAATGGATACATTTAACGAATTTGGTTACCTGGTGTTTCTCAGAGCAATATCGTGCTTGTCTGCAACTACTACAAAGCTTGTCTCCCTTCCAGGTGCCACACCAATCACAAAGAGCAGCTGAAAGAAGAAAATCTATAAAAAAAATTAAGGTAGATTCAGAGTAATTTTGGTTTATACAATGCACACATGCATGTAGCCAACTAAGTCATCAAAAGTGCTAATCCACTTATCTTAATGGGCAAGCAAGCTATATATTAGTTATATGTTTAGTATAATAACTGTACAAATAATGTGGCAAATTACAAAAGAATACAATGCAACAATGGGCCTGCTTTGATGCAAGCCAAAAGTGCTTTTGAGAGCTCCTCTGCTGGAAATATAGTGTGTTTTCCAGTAGAGAAGTTCTAAAAAGCACTTCTAACTCTATGTCCAAACAGACTCTATGTGCAATAACAGAAATAAGGAATAACAAGTAATAATGAACCCTCCCAATGAGACAATCATGAGAAAATGAAATACATAAATGGTCATAACGAATATTTGTAAGATGGGATTATATTCTGCAAAATGAAGCAATTATAATGATGAGTAAACCAACCTCCACTGCCTGCAGGTTTGTGACTCTCATTATACTGAGGGCATTCAGGTGAGTAAAATGGATTAGTGCGAGGTAATTGACAACGGAAAACCTTCACACTTCAATAAATCATTACATAATCAGAGATCAACAGTCAAGGGAACTGAAATAATGGAAAAGTTTGTTTCACAGAGGATGGTCACTGACCTTCTAGATGGCTTCTCTGGATGGCGTTTCCATTGCTCATGCTGATCCCTGAGAAGACATTTCATGGAAGGACACATAAAAACAAACAACATTCGGTGAAATGTAGTTTCCTTCTCGGTTGGTGCATAAACCTAGCAATGTAAGGGTTTAATACAATAGAACAAACAATACATACATCAATGATCAAACAATGATACGAGGCATTAATGTCTTACCTGAAGCAACAATTGTAATGGGTTTCCACAAGTGTCACACACAGATGATCCCCCTGATGGTATATTCAGAGGGTCAAGCCAAGCCTATTATTCACATAACAATAGAATATATAACCATGAGAAACAACTGTTGTGTTTGTTTAATAAAGCAAGACAGAAGCAAAGTATAAACGAATTCAATGAGAAGGTAAGGTACCGGGACTCCTCCAGCTTTGCTTGGAAAATATTGACGGCAAAGTGACCATTTATTCTTGGGCTTGTCAACAAATCCAAGAGTGATAGGTTCTTGTTCTTCTTCGTCATCATCATCATCAAAATCATCATCTTCATCTTGATATTCTACATCATCATTCTGGATATCCTTGAGCTTGTCAACAGGATCTCCAATGGCATCAGTGTCCATGAATTTAGGAATGAACAGAAATTGCTAGTCTGCAAGATAGTAAAGACTGATTGTGTGAGTGGCACATAGGATTTAGCAGTAAACCAGAAATATATGATTGTAATGTTGTATATCTTGATTGAAGGATGTGTCATTTAATCAAGCAGTCTAACTACAAATCATGCAGTTTAACTCAGAAAAATCAGACAAATAACGGAAAAAAAAAAAAAAGCTGTTTAAAAAATAGTTCACATCAATCATTCAAGCATATCAACTATAATCACCAACAACATTTAATATAACCAAAAAAATTCACAGCTTTCACAAGCTTGCAGGCAGATCCATGTGATCAAACATATCCACATTGAAATCATCAGAGAAGCAGTCACTATAAAAAAAGAGAGCTAAAATGTACCAAGGCCAGGAAATGAGTTTGTAGCAAGAAACCTAAGAAAACATGGGATAATACACCTTAGATATATAACTCCAGAATAACCAAAGCCTTAACAAATATGGATTTAGTTTCCAGCAAAATATAAAGGTAAGCCTAACAATCCAACATTCTCAATGTTAAAATGCAGCAACTATACAAATCAGCAAGATTAAATTTTCCAACTAGCCTGAAAAGGGAACAACATCACATACAAGTATTTTAGGGTTTTAGACAAATAACACACTCTATTTTCCTATAAAGATATCCATGGCTGTGACTATTCACTAATTTGAGGGTGTAAGTGTAACTCAAAACATCATCTATTATTATATTTTAGGCTTACACCAAATTATACCATCTAATTTAAGAAGCAAAATACTAGAAACTTGTTATCTGAAGGAGTAAAATATTGGTTCGGTTCAGTTTTTGTTTCTATAAAATGGTTAAACAATATAGTGTAAACTTGAAAAAAAAAATACAAACTTGCTGTCATGTTTTCAATTCCTCAACTAGCAACATAATACAAACTTGCAATAATAACTAACCAACACTCCAACAATAGTTGACAACCAGCAATCTAAACCAACAATACAAGACCACGAATTGCCAAAACACAAAGTGACGAGCATCACTCAACCACCAATACATGCACTGTAAATGTAACTAGATAACAACTGCTAAATGATATTGCTCCTCAACATTCAGAAAACCCAAACCGTAGCAGACCATAAATACATCCACCCCATGAATAATATGCTGCCAAAAATGATCAGCAGGCAAGACAAAACAAATTGAACTAAGAACATCACAAAGTAAAAGCACAACACACAGAAGAATCATCTTGTTTTGTGACTGCGAATCAAAATTAATAATGAAATCGCAAATTAAAAACACAGCATACCCAACAGTCCAAACACAACAAACAGCCATACAAAATATCACAAATTAAAAACACAGCACACAACAAGCAAACTAGGAGCATCACAGATTAAAAACATAGCATTAATTTTGAAGAGGCGCGTCAAACAGCGAGAGGACTCACTTTGACGGCAGAGAGATTTACTAGTTTAAGTTTTCGTCTTCAATCTTCACTAACACTAACGCTGACTCAGCATTCACTCAAATTCACGATTTGGAGCGTAATAAGATCGTACGCCTTTACTATCTTCTGCACCTTCTCCGAGTTTGTGTCTGCTTTGAATCGTGTTTTCGTCGGATCGTCGTGGAAGATCGACGCTCGCAGCGGGGCGGCGCTTTTTTGCAACTTCGCGTTTGTATTTTCGAGTCGGGTTCGTGATCCAGTATAATGACCCGAACATTGTGGCCCAATAAAACCCTAGCCATCACTCTTTTCCTTCTGTTGTAAGTGAAAAATTTATCATGTAAAATTGTATATATTTTTAATATATGTCTATTAAACTTTAATTTTAAAGTATATACCTTGGAAAAAAAAAATGAGTTTACATGAGTTACTTGAAAAAATCAAGTTTCGCTTTCATTTTTTATTTTCATTTTCTCAAAATAATTTATAAAAGTAAAAAATGTTGAAAATGTCAGTATATTTATTTTTAGATTTCGGTCATTTTAGAGAATACTTTTTTTAAAAATTCAAACAAATATATTTTTATTTATATTTTTCATTTTTTTTTAAAATAAAAACAAAAAAATAACAACCTTAATTCTAAGAGGACGGAACTAATACTTTCCATATTTTATAGGAACAAAATCATATTTTAGTCTTACTATTATAATTAGCAGATTGGTGAGTAGATAATGAATTAATGGGGTGATAAATTTGATTAAGTAGTTTTTCATTTTTTAGCATCATCCACGCTTGAATAAAATACACGCCAGTTCCATAATCCAAAGCAACATTTTGGACATTCTTTAACTGTTGGAATCAAAATCAGTTTTTCTTAACTTGATTCCATGATAAACACAAGAGGGGGTAGGGGAGGATAGAAACATTAACTGAGCAAACATTCAATAGAAACAAGTTACTATCTAATCTTACAATGACTCAATGAGAGGAACTCATCTTGCTTCCACAACTGTATCTGTGATAACATTCACAGAAAAGATTTCTGGCATCATCAGTGGCATGCCACCAGGCAATGCTGAATTTTGATCACCTCTCACATTTAGAAATGCTGGTGGTTTAGGAAAAGGAAGGGCCACAGTGTCATTTCCAATCATTGATACAACATCAGACATGGTTGGTCTGTCTGCTGGACTTTCTTGAACACAGAGAAGTCCTATGTTCACATATCTTGGCACTGTATGATTACTACTATCAGTGCTATCACTATCATCCAATGCTGGATCCATTAGGTCCATTCCTGAATTGTTTGTCCATAGATCCCAAGCCTTCAGGGTTCACCAACAAAGAAACTCAAAATTAGAATGTTTGGAGCATATTTTGGTATGGCTCTATAATATGAGTTTAAAGGTAGTGCACTGATAATCACAATCATCTATTTATATTATAAATTAGTTGATTTTTATAAAATTATTTTAAAGTCATATAAAAAATTGAGAATTGTAATTATCTGACAGTATAAAAGTGTACTATCTTTAAACTCTTATAATATTGTACACTACACCCCATTTCACTTCACATTTTGTGAAAATGGCTTAAAACATCAACAAATTCTAAAACCAATTTGAATTTAAACCTTGCATACTAAGAACAAATGAGTGAAATCTAGAAAATTACATATCCAAGAAGATTGAAGGAGTTTGTTTGATAAAAGCCAGTGTTCTTTTTGCCACTTACAATCTCCAACAAAAGGACTCCAAAGCTAAACACATCCGATTTTATTGAGAAAACGCCTTCCATGGCATATTCAGGAGACATGTAGCCACTAATAAACATAAGGTAGAATGATTAGTAGATGGTTCATCATGTCACTGAAATCGTAAAGGTAGCTAACTATATGATTACTTATTTGACTTACTATGTTCCAACGATTCAGTTTGTATTTGCTTGAAGTTCATTCTCACCAAATATTCTTGCCATTCCAAAATCTGATATCTTAGGATTCATGTTGGCGTCCAACAATATGTTGCTAGCTTTTAAATCTCGATGAATGATCCTGAACCTGGAATATTGATGAAGATAAAGCATTCCTTGTGCAATCCCATCAATTATCCTAACTCGTGTTCCCCAATCTAGCATCCTTCTTTTTGTTGCATCTGTTTTGCATTAAAAGATGTGACAACCAAAGTCCAAAGTTGAAATTTAATAGAAGGGAGCATATATGGAAGAGTTATGAGACTGCAAAATACAAACCAAAAAGAAAAACATCCAAGCTTTTATTAGGCATAAATTCATAAATCAGCATCTTTTCATCTCTTTCAATGCAGCAGCCTAGAAGTCTAACAAGATTGTTGTGTTGGAGTTTTGCAATTAATAAGGCTTCATTTCTCAGCTCTTCCCATCCTTGACCAGATCTTCTAGATAGCCTTTTTACAGCAACCTCACCTCCCTTCAATAATATACCCTGGAATTTATGTTTTGTATAAAGTAACATTTAGGCAGTAGCAAAGGCAAACTTATAGATAAGTAAAAAAGACAAGTATAATTGTTAGTGTTTGTTGATTTGAACATGCCTTGTAAACTGGTCCAAAGCCACCCTCACCAAGCTTATTTGCATCTAAAAAACTATTAGTTGCTGCTGCAACACTCACAAAACTGAATAATGGCAATTTGACTTCCTTCTTCTTAACTTTCGCACCCCTATGTGCTTCAGTAAGCTCAGAATCTTCGACTTTGATGCTCATGCTTACATCAAAATGTAGCAAATCTTCCCCTAGAAAATGAGGAGAATTAGTTGACAAGTTAAAATACTCAAAAGTTACTGTCTGCAAAAACTTGTTTCTGTCTTACCTTTTCTCCTTCGCCCTATAGTCCAATAAACGAATAGGCCAATTATAAGAAACATTAGAAGCGAGATGATTATAACAACAAGAAGTAGATTCCTCTTCGAGTTATCATGCTTGGAAAAATCATTTGTTGGATTTGTTGTGTTTATATCTGCAGAGAAGAATCATCAATTACTACTAGTAAATGTATCTAAGCTGTGAAATGAAGAAAAGATACTAGAGGGAAAAGAGAGAGAAATTGCAGTTGAAAGAAAAACAACTCAAGATTCTAACTTATGTGCCCTTTGAAGAGTGCACAAAATCTAACTTTTAATAGCTGCATCACATGCTAAGCACAGTTCACTACAAACATTTAAGTAACATATAGTGGCAATTAAGCCCATTTATCCAAATATATATCCAACCTAACCATTCAAATATAAAATTAAAGTGTAATGGTTAAATGGATATTTTTTAATGGATGCTTCATGATCCATCCAACATATTTTTCTAAACCACTGGATGATTGACAAACACACAACTCAGTTATAGTTGACAATGTTACATAACTAACACATCTCTATACAACTCTATTGATTGCATTTACTATTCTATTCTCCTTAAGAAATCAAATGAAAGATATCTACATATCAAGGAAAAGGAGGCTTGTTTAACTTACCAGCAATATCTATTTCTGAGGCAGCAAGTCTGAGGTAAAAAATTGGATTGGTATTATCAGAAGCATCCACATACGTTGAGATGTTCTTGAGACTCAACACCTGATCAAGCCACAACTGGCAGATACTACCATTCAAATAATAAGCATAAGCAACACAAGAACAATTTCCAGAGCAAGTTCTTTCACACTCTCTTGCCGTATCAATCCTTAGCTTGCTGTATCCGTTCAAAGTTTGTGGTAATTGAACTTTATTGAACTGTAAGAATCCATCATCAGATTCAGCACTATTACTACTGCTTCTGTTACTGCAGGACAATGCTGTTTTCCTGCCACAGCCAGCAGATGAGTCCCCATTCCTCCAAGAATCAGCATCCAGTGGCTGGAAACCATAAAGACAATCACAAGGGTGAGGAGCTAGTGGATTACAAATGGAAAAAACTCCACACGCGTTGTTGGTACCACACTTCGATGATCGAATAGGAATCCAACTCTTTGCCTCCTCTGACCAATGCTCCTTGATGAGCTCCCCAGACACTTGTAGTACAATCCTAGAGTCATTACCAACTGACCAAGTCAAAGAGTCTTCCAAACCATTGTAAATAGTATCATTGTAATGGTCATCACTCCAAAACACATCAGTGCCATTGTAGATGGTTACACTGACCCCGCCATAAGGCCCAGAACTAGAACGGATGAAAAATGGTCCTGGTGCAGGATCATCTGCACTTTTCCATGACATCAATAACAAAGAGTAACCTGAGAAACCATCATTTTCTATGCTCCTTCCAGGTAAAAGGGTATCCGTAGGATCATTAAAACTCTGCCACAAAATCACTTGATTCGAGGAGTTCACAAGTACCAAGTTTCCAGAATTTAAAAGCGTGGCATAGGTACCAAAATTGTTTGAAGCCTTGTTCACACGGTATGTCAGTTGTCCATCTATGATCATGATGTTTCCATCAGGTTGAATAGTGAGAACTGCTGATGTTTGAACTGGGGAGTCTCTGTTGGCAACCCACACAATCTTGTCGTTTGTAACCCTTTTGTACCATATGCCTGCATAGTACTTGGTGGAGTTCTCTCTGACTCTGGAGAAAAATCCCAATTCAAAGTTTCCATCATAAGAAAGAACTGTGTCTGATATTCCCAATGATTGTCCCATTTTTAGAAATTCTTTGTTGGTGTCCGCATTCACACAAAACACACATAGGCAAAGTAATGTTGTCAAGCATGTGAGGGTGCAAGTCAATGCCATATTAGTGACTAAGAATGATTTCATAATCCTTTTTTTGGTGAAAATCTGGGGAAAACTTCAGGCACAAGACTATAAACCGCGAGGAAACACAGTTGAACTTACATCTGCCAAACAGCATTAGCAATGAAAGGCGAAGCAAAATTAAAAATACACAGCCTATCCTCTATACCAAGGATGCAGGAGTATTGCAAACTTTCTGCTACCGTGTTCGATTCCTACTAATAAAAAAAAAGACCGAGCATAAGAAGCTAAAGAATCAGCAACCTGGTTAGCTTCCCTCAGAACCTAGCAATGATGAGAAGACAAACATCCCTGCCGAATGAAGCTAATAGCAACTTTAGAATCAGATTCTATAGCAAAAGAATGGAAATGGTATTCAAAGCAACATTGGTATCAAATTATGATAGTGGTGTGCTTGACTTCAGAAGCAATAAGTCTCCCCCAAGCCAAAGTACGTGTTAGTTTTCTAAATGGATGATGGACTTATTCTAGTCAACAACATGTGCTGATTTTTATTATTACTACTAGTCCGCTAACCCGTGATTCGCACAATAGTAATTTAAAATGAGAATAAGGTAGTACAACGACCTGTGTAACATAGTTTTGTAATAAGGTAATTTCGGAAGTTAATTGAATTTTATAAATATATTTCAAAAATTATATAGAAAGGTAGGTGTAAAATTATGTTACACCATATCACTAGAGTTGTTTTCTCTTAAAATTATCAATATAAGTATATAATAAAATTTAAGATAAATTTATTATATTAAATTTTATATGATTTGTTCATATTATTTTAGATCATGATATATGAATTTGTATTATATCTTGTTAACTAATGTCTATTTAATTTTAAATTGTGTTGTCAAATAGGTAATTTAGTGGTTTAACTTAGTAATAAAATTTAATAATAATATTATATAAGATATATATTCTAAATTGTAAACAATATACTAAAAAATATTTTATTATATAATTATTATTTTAAATATGTTTTGGGTCTATGATAAATTAGAAAATTTTATTTTAAGTTTTTAATAAAAAGAAATATTGTGTTGAACTTGAATCTATGATAAAACAAAATATCGATCAATGACTAAAAGCAAATATTCTATTTTATTAAGGATTCAACATAATGTTTTTTTTATTAAAGACCTAAAAAAATGTCAATTTACCCGAAACCCAAAACATATTTTAGCTAGTTTACTTTAAAATTGATGAAGTTGCATTAATTTCAAGAACAAGAGTTTTGTGGTTCATAGTAGACTTTTACCTAGCTAACTTAAACATGATTGCCTTTAATTTAATGGAGGACTAGATAAGTACTCACACCATGCGCAAAAAAAAAAAAAAAAATTTAAATTTATTTGATTAAAAGTATGTTTTAATTATGCTAACAAAACATATATAGGCAAAGTAATATTGTCAAGCATGTGATGGTACAAGTCAATGCCATATTAGTAACTAAGAATGATTTCAAAATGTTAAAAGAGACAATGTTGTTACAATTGATTTAGTAAGGGAGAGTTTTAAAATATATTTAATTACATTACGTATTAATTATTAATTTGTAAGTCTTGCTTCACAATTCATACATTTTTAACCATCTAAATATTTAAATGTACGTTGAAAAATTAAACAACACATAATTCAATTTATATGTAATCTTTAATAGAGAATGTTTTGTTCTGCATTAGACATAAAAAAATTTAGTGAATACATCTTCCAATTTCATAAGAAAAAGACGATATCCTATGATGATCAATTTCTTCACCTCCTTCAAAAACTTGTATTCTTCCTCTACAATTAAAATGGAAGAGGTAAAGAGAAGCAAACAAATAGACAAAATAATACAAAGAGGTGCACAAGAGGAGAGAAAAAAATTATTATACAGAAAAATGAGAGAGTGTGAAAGTGGGAGTTTTGCACTAATGAATGCATACAAAAGAAAAGTTTTAGAAAAAATAAAAATAAGAGACATAATAGAAACATAAAAGGTGAATAAACTTTATTATGTTCATATAATTGAATTTTTTTTTATTGAAGTTATCTACTATAGTAAGGAATTCAATATAAAACAAACAATTTTACACAAAAATTAAATAAAAAATTAACAAAAGAACAAAAATAAATAATACCAACTTAAAAAAAGGACTTTTATCAATCAATTATAATTGATATTAACAGCAAAAATGACTAGTATAATGTTTCGAATTAAAAATTTTCAAAATTAAAATTAATATTTCAAATATAAATATTATAAGTACGCATATACATCATACATCAATCACAAAGAAAATGTTTATACAATCCTTACATAAATTGGAATGAAAATGCTATAGAAATTATCTATGAATACAAGAGTCATGAACAAATCAATGATTTTAAAGTGTTGTTTTCTACTGTTGACCAATAAAATACATAGTTGAAAAGTAATTAATAGTTTCTTTTTAATTGATACCGATCAACGTGAAAAAAGAAATGTAAACATTGATTAAATCCATTATAATAATAATCAATCAAAATAATTAATATTTAAAAGTTATGAGTTTATCGTCAATTATGTTTGAGGCAAGGAAAAAACACACCAATGTGAAAGGAAAAAAGTGAGTAAGTTAAAAATGAAGATAATTAACTAAAAAAAAAAAAAAAAGTGTAAACAAATCCTCCTATCTATAACATTGAAATAGATGCACAAAATAAAAAGTAGCACACACTTCAATTTAAGAGATGGTTCCTTACCTTTGTCCCCAATTTTGTTAATTAAACCTTCATGGTTTTGATGAAATAGACACGTTAGATTTTTGTTTTTCAAACTAAAACAAATTCCATATAATAATTGTATAAAACAATTTATAGTTTGTTAACTTAAAAAAAAAAGTAAAAAAATTGTGTAGTGCATGGATTATTTTTATGGTAGCAATATCCCTTTATGTTACACATTGGATTTTCCTATTAACATTTGATTTTTGAAATTTTTTTTTATTTTATAATTTGTCCCTTTAACTTTCTTTACCAACTGTAAGATTATAGTTTCATCATCATCACTTTTCTTCGATCTTTACAATTCAAACAGATAATGTACTAATGATGAATATGATTTGAGATTTATAAATAAAACATGAATTTCATAGCACTAAAATAAAAATAAAATGAAAGAGAAGGAAGATAATGAATTTTAAAACAGTGCTAAAAATAAACTGAATGAAAGTAAACAAAATGAGAAAAAAAAAAAAAAGGAGATATAAAAGATGATAGAAACGAAGAAGGACATAGATATATGATATGTAACTAATAAAATATCATTTATTTTTAAATTTAGCAATTGATGTCATGAATTTGATAAAAATATCTTTTGTTTTAAAATTTAATAAATATTTTATGAATTTGAAATTTATATGAAAAAGTGTTAATGACAACACTTTAATATGATAATTAAAATGGTAAAATCTAAAGAAAGTATGTAAAAATAAAAAGAGTATGTCACATTAGCAAAAACTGATGCGTCAATATCACAAGTTTTACGTCAAGAATTATATTATGCATAGATAGATAGATACTATGATCAAAAAATAAATTAATTAAAACCCAAAGGAAAGCATCCAAATGCAATGTATATAGTAAATAAATTTCACATATTGACGATTTAGAAATAGCAACAAAAAAAAAAAAACAATGGTTATTCAATTAAAAATTGACAACACTCGTATATCGTATTTATACTATGAATATGTTTCAGTAAACTTTTTTCAGAATGACTCAAAAGAAAAAAAAGCTAAGATATACCTAATCAACTTAACAAAAAAAACTTTTAAAAGAGTGTATTACCTGGCATTGTAACAGGTGAAAATCATTTGTTTCACCTGTTTCTCATTGTGTTTGAATCTGCTGAGAAGAATTATCAATTAGTAAAGCACATGTGTTAACTCCCAAGTCCTAAGGTGATACTTAGAGTTGAATGAAATAAAGAAGAAGAAAAATAGAGGGGAAAAGTGATAGAAAATGAGAAGTTACATGCAGTTGAATGAATAGCATGCAGCTGATGGATTCTATATATTTTCTGCTCTTAATTTGAGAAGTGCACACGGTCCTTCTTATAGTAGCTGCATCACGTGCTTAGCTCAATTCAGCATAACATAACTATCAGTCTATCACAAACTATATATACAACTCGAATGCATTTATTCTGGTATACATTACATTATACCAAGTCCCTATAGTCCAATATTACCAGTCAAAAGGATTAAACAGAGAGGATAAACCTGAAAAGATTTTAAATTGCACTTGTCCATGATCTCAAAGACCAAGTGTAACCTAAGTTAACATCTTGTACAAGTCCTAGTTAATTTCCTTCCTAGCTGCTGCATTAACGTAAAACATACAAAGGCAAACCAATGTTGTCGGATTCAAATCACTTGTCTTAAGAGTGTGTCTCAACTTCTTCTGTTTCACCTAAAACACTTATACGCCATTAAAAATAATTTTCTTTATTATTTATACATCTTCCTTTTTTAATGTCCTTAACTTAGAAGAAATGTCAGATTCTTATTAGTTGTGGCAGAGAATGGAACTCAAGAGTGGGACTGAAGATTTAAATCCAAATCCGACGTCGTCAAGGATGTGAGGGCAGAAGTGAACGTCATATTAGTTCACAAGATCGATTTCCATAATCTAACACAATTTTACATGCTGTTTGCAATAACCAATCTATATAGAACTCTCGGAGAGCAAGGCTGGAAAAATGGTATTCAAAGCAACATAGGTATCAAATTAGATTATGATAACTTGACTTCAGTGACAATAATATGCGGCCAAAGGCCAAAGTGTGAGTTTGCTAATTAGTGGATGATGGACTTATACAACATCATCGTCATCATGTGCTGAAATATATTGTCGTAAAATAACAATGGAATTAATTCAAAACTAACTTAAAACGACACGGTTCAAAAGTATCAGTATCCAATAATGGAACTAAAAGCATTGTAGTATCCACTATTTTTTTAAAAAATTAAATTGAAATAAAAAAATAAGAAGAAAGATTAAAAATACATTTTATTCATAAATAAATCATTTTCATCACACATTCAAACTCAAATCAGACCCTTTGCAGCAAGTCTTGTTTGTGACCAATATGCAACTAAATCTCAGTCCTTAATTAACTAGTGCACAGTAATCTAAGAGAGAGAATATAATGAATGGTTCAAATTTAACAAAGAGTACTCTAGAGGCAACAGAGAGGATCAAACCAAATGAAATCTTTACCACAAATTTTACACCACAAGACAATTACACTAATAGTTTTATATTGTCAGTTACTAACAATCAATGATAAGTTAATTAATTTTTATAAATATTTCAAAATTTATTAAATTACTTTTAAATTAATGCTAAATAAACATTAAACTTAAAAAGTTATTTAGAATCTTTTCCACTTTTAACATAAAAAGTTGCTAAACGCGTTTTTTAACATTATACCCGACTAAGATACAAGGATAAGATCCTATTATTATGATTGTATGAGAAGAGGACGAGAGTTTCAAATAATTACGTTCCCTCAAGGAGCGGAAACGGGCCGCATGGGATGGGATGTCTAAATAAAACGAAGATAATATTTTCTTGATCTTGATGGAATTACATTTGAATTAAAGTACACATTGACAAAATTCTCATGCGATTGAATTTTCCTTAGATCAGTGACGGATTAGACAAGGGAGTTAGAATTTTTTTACAAAAATTGACGATAAAATTTTGACAAAAAAAATATTTAATGTAAAATTTATATAAAAAAAAAAAACAAAAAAATGGATGCAAAATTTGTTAATTTTAAAAAAAAAAAATTGGAGAATAAAATATGTAATCATGTGATGTAAGAATAAAATGATAAAGTAAAATTTATAAAATTTTAAAAAATTAAAGATAAAAAATTTTATATTAATTTGTTAAAAGTAAAACTTCCCAAAAATTAAAAAAATATAATTAAATTAAATATTTATTATTAATTGTATATATAAAACTAAGATATAATTTATTAATGAAAAAAAATTAAATAAATACTACTTTAAAAATCTATTTTTTTAATTTTTTTCTTTATTAATATTTTTTTATATTTTTATTATATATATGTATATATGGAAATGGACGGAGGGGGCTAAAGTCTTCTTGCCCCCTAAAATTCGTACCTACCTTTGATAATATACTCATTTTTGTTAATCATCTTATTAATACTAAATAACTTATCAAAAGTAAATATTAATCTTTGTTAAATACTAAAAATTTATATAATGTGAATATTCTCTTCTCAATTTAATTTATTTTATATTCAAGTTAATCATATTTAAATTCTAAACCTCTTGTTTTTTTTTTAACATTTTGAATCTGAATCTCTTGCTTAAGGAATACATTATGACGGATGAAATTAATATTATTAATATTTGATTCGATTGACTACAAATATAAGTGGTAAGAGAAAAAAAAAATGACAAGAAAATTGGAGAGCAAATAGCTAGTTAAGTTGCACCACTTGAACATGTGATATATATTTTTTTCTGAATTTGTGAATCCTTATCTCATACTTTAAAATTATAATTGAATTCGTCCCTTATCATTTTGCATCTACAAGCTTATACACAAATCACTTTTGCTACCAACCACACATAATTAACCACCAAATTACAACATGTTACTGAACTCATATTTTTAAAAGTTAATAAATCTATATTAATTGAAGTTTCTTCTATGAGCAACATCCAATATAAAAATTTCATAGAAATTCGTTAGTTCTAAGTCGTTACTTGAACAAGCTATGTGCAGTGTTTTAAATCTTCTAATACCGTACGTCTTTAATTTTTACTAAAAATAAAAACAACTCCATTAGAGTTGTTCTCATACTAATACTATGACCAGTGACCATCCAAGACTCTGGTTAATTAATTAGCAAGCCTAATCAGTAAATGAAAATAACATGAAATAAAAAATAAAATAAAAACGTGGGATTGGTATTAAAATATAAACAATTAAAGGAATTGCTTATAAATTAATATAAAACATGAATATGGTACATGGTGTGAATCACGTTCTCAAATAATCCAATCCACCCTATAAAGTATAAATCTGCTATGATTGTGAAAATTTTCGAAACAGATGTGGATTGAAAAAAATTATAATCCTGATGAACAGTAGAAAAAGAATCTTAAACATTACAATTTTCTTTTTGTCCTTTCTGTAATTGTAACTAGGAAGCAGTTTATTCGATCTCCTTTTCTCTGAGGGGAAAAATTTAGGAAAGAAATAGAATTTAAATTTAAATTGAAGAAAAATAAAAGAAAGTAATTCTTTGAAATTTTGTTTTTAAATTCCAAATTTCTCTTTATTCTATGTTTTTTTTTTTGTAATTCTATAAAAAAGTATTTTTGTAATATATTTCTATTGGTTTTAGTTCTTATAATTGTTTTTGAAATGGTCTAAAAGCTCTTGTTGTTTTTAATTTATTTTAATTCTTATAATATATTCACTTTTTGCATTTTTTTTTTTATATCCTGGTAAATGTATGGATAATTAATTTGCTTTTATATCTTATCATTTTCTTTTATCACAAAGACTACTTAGGGGATCACATATTACCAGGACTAAAATTAACATAGATATAAAAACATTGTCAAAAAACAATAAAGACTAAAACCCAAAACAGTTAAAAAAACTAAAAATATAATTAAATCTTGTTTTAATTATCTTAAAGTTAACAAATTTATCATACATTATTTACTATACCTGAATGACGATGTAAACTTGTCTTACATTGCATATAGCTTATCTTCTTTTTTATTTTGTCTTTATATTCTTTCCTCTCAAATAAAATAATTGCTTTCTCCGTTATTTTAAAAAAGTGTCACAATTTTTTTAAAAAACTTGTTACAAAATATATAAATATTACATTTAACTTTTTAATATAATATTAACTGTTTTTCATTAATACTTTTAATTAATAAATGTTATTTTTTTAATATAATATCAATACTAAAATTAGTCTTGTAAAATTATTACTTTTTTTCCATCTATTTATTAGTTTTTTTTTTTGTCATTGTAAAACAATTGTGACTGAGGGAGTATAAAGGAAATATCTCCACGTATATAATAATATTTAGTCTCGCGGTCGACATAATTCAAAAAGTTAGAACCTTATTCCTCATATTCGTCTGTGACCACAAATTTCTACTGTGAACACTACAAAACACATTCACATGCTTTTGCAATCCAAGCTTAACATGTCGACAGTGGTGGCCCTGACCCTCTTTTTAGAGGGACATCATTTTTTATCTATCTAATTTATAAAAATATTAAATAAAACTTTATATAATTTCAAATTTATTTTAAAATTATATAAAAATAAGATGATTATTAATAATTTTGTAGGGAAACAATTACTCGTAATTGGTCAACTAATAAGTAATATTTTTATTTCTCAACAAAAAATATATCCATAAGTTAAAAATAAAAAATAAACCAACAATTTAAGCACATTGCAACATGCTAAATGAAAAAAAAATAAAAAATGATGGTGTGGTATATTATCCTTCCACTTTTATCAGTATTAATTATATAACTACATATTGCATGTTTCACATTAATATATAAATTAAACCACATTCACATGCATGAATGTTGTTCATGTTTCTAGCTCAACTGTACTGTGTGTGTATGTGTTTTTTTTTTCTTATCGAGTAGAGAACTCCCTAAACATAACATGTACTGATGCTGGATGCAAAGCCCACACAATCCTGTTCTGTATGAACTTTAAAAATTTAAAAATCCCTTTTTACAAAAAAACAACAAACAAAAGAAAGAACTGAGATATCGATAGTACATATAGAAGGTGCATGTTTTGCGTGGTATCCCATGATTGATTGCATAGTTATTAATTCACTCAAAAAGTTTGTGTAGGGATTTGATTCTTTGTGTCCACGAAATCTTGATATTTCACTTTTATGAGTAGGTAACAACCATTAATTCAATATCTCATAATAGACACTCCCACTATATCTTGAAAGGTATTGTGATAACAATATATCTAATATTTCAATTAAGTTTGACAAAAACTAGTACTGTTTCACTGGAGAATGATTCAACAAAAGGAGGAAGGTGCAGTGAAGTTTCCCACCAGTTGCTGGAGTTATTCTACCATTTTTTTTTTATGAAATGTGCTTTATATATGTCAATGTCGGGTGTAAATTATACATTGATATGATATATAAATTATATATAGAGAGAGAGAAAAACTTAGATATGGCTGTTGTAAAATTATTATTTTATGTCGTGAGTCAATAATAATTCTTTATTTATAATAAAATAATTAATTTTTATAAAATTATTTTAAAAATAATTATAAATAAATTATGATTAATCGAATGTACACTCGTACACAATGTTATTTTTAACCTCTCGATATCATATATCATTTGGATGGATTAAAAATATTTTTTTTAATCATTCAAATTTATTAAATTGAATTGTTAAGAAAATGTTTAAGAAAAAGAATATTAAAAGGTTCCATCACTAGTCCCAGTCACATATCATTGTTATTGGGCATATCGAAAATCGATAGTATTTGCTAGTACAAAAATCAAGTGGTAAAGGACTAAGAGAAGTGATAGATAGGCTAAGAGATAAGAACAACACGTATGCATGCATTATCATCTAGTTTGGTGTTGGAGATACTGAAGAAGAAGAAGAAGAAGCAATGGGATCGATGGTGTACCATGGGCCATGGCTGCATGCATCACCTTTTTTCCTTCGCTTTCCAAATTTGGCAATATCTTTTTTTTTAATGAATAAAATATTAAAGATTAATATATTAATTTTTGTTTTCGTTGATATATTAACTGTATATTTAGAAATACGTTCAGAGGCCATGAAATCATATCAACGTAGAAGCAATAACTGGAAGCTTCCAATTAAACGTGCAAAATCAAGTTAATGATGCAAAATCAAACCTGCAATATTAATTCCACACACTTTCTTTTAATTCTTGATAATTACTTATTGCTTTCTTCTTTCATTTTTTTTAAGTAATTACATTAATATATTACATACCTTGTGTTTGGTATGAAAGAATTTCTTGACATTTTATTTACTTTGTGTTTGGTACGAATGAAGGAAATATTATTGAAAAGACATACATAACTTATGATTGTTTGGTACGAATTTGAATCCCTGTGGTCAAAATTGCCCAATAAAGGTTACAGTTTCAAACAATGCATTCACAACACATTTTATTTTTATTAATATTTTTTAAATTCAAATAATAAATTTGTGGTCTTATAATAAACTACAGTACATTTATAAGGATGAAAATATGGATCCGACCTTACGGGTATCTGTAAAAATATCTATACGTGAATAGGGTAATTACCCGCATATTGGAGATGGGGATGGGGATGGGGATGGGAATGAGTCTTTACCTGCAAACTCTCATGAGGATGGGTGCGGGTACGAGTATATAAGTACTCAGAGGATATGGGGATGAGGATCAAAGTTGTTACCCGCACGAAGATGAAGCTGGGGATGATTACTTTTTTTTAAATTACGGGTATGGAGACAGGTACTATACTACTCTACCATACCTTACTCGTTACCATCCCTACCCATGTAGATGGCACAACTAATTTTTATGTAAATTGTCTTTTTTAACCTCTCATTCTTACTCTTTCATTATAGTTAGTTATACCTTAATAACAAGGGCACAATTGTATTTTTGTTTAATTATTTAAATCTCTCTTGCTTCATTAATATTTTAAAAAATATTATAATATTATTCTTACTCTACTTCTCCCCAATCAAACAACCTAGCACTCAATTTCCTTCTACTCTAGTCCTCTTTTCTCTTTTTTCGAGCTCTCTCTACACATCCTTACACAGATTACAAGTTACAAGTTTTTATGAAAGAAAAAACATGTTGTAAACTTTAAATATATCTTTATTACAAGTTTTTAAGGATAATTTTTACAAGTTTTTAAGAAAAACTTGCAAGTCGTTTCTTTCTTAATTTATATGGCTCCCTCCTTCATGTTAGGTCATCAGGTGGGGGTGACTCCTCTCTTCAGATGGTTGGATGTGTTCTCTTCGAACTGGAATATTTATTTTCTTATAAATAAGCTTTAATTATAAAACCTATATCATAATCTTAAAATTAAAGAATAAAAAAATCTTAAAATATTCTAAACAATTTTTTAATATTTGTAAATCTAAAAAATATTCTAAAGATATGATGAAAATAGCTAAGTGCTAACTACTTATATTAATAATGAAATGTTGTGAGTTGGAAATGGATAACTTTTAAACGATATTTTTTCAAGTAAAATGCTTAAAAAGTGGCAAGTAATGACAAACACAGATTAGTTCATATTAAGGTGGTTTAGTGATGAGAAAATTTTTAGATAATTTGCATCTAATTTTAAGTTCAAACTTTCTTTTATAGGCAAAAGAAGTGTGTCCATGAGTACATGGGTATTCAAATCTACATGTATATATAATCAGAAATGATCAAGTTATTTTGAGAATAATTTTAAAAGAATTAATCTTTATTTTCATTATTATTTCTTAAAAATTATATTGTTAATTTTCATCCTCTCGAGGGTACGTGTTGTGTGAAAAAAAATCCTCTTCCATGTTTTTTTATTATCAGTATTCCCCTTTCATGTTTGAGTATTGGAGTTACCAATAACATCATATGTTTTTTGTTCTATGAAGTAATGATATTTTGTTTATAATCCCTAGTATTCCCCTTCAATGTCTAAGTATTAGAGTTACCGATAACATCATTTTTTTTAAAGGCAAAATATGTTTACGTCACAAGAAGTATTGAAATTTTTGTTTATAATACTAATGTTTTATTTTGCTAGTTTTAGTTTTTAAAGTATTTTTTTTTATTACTTCTTCAGTAAGTTTCAGGTTTACATATTAATAGTTTATCAAGTTAAGCTATGTGTTATGTTGTTTATGTGAATTTTTTTTTAATTTTGTTTTTATTTTATTTATTTTATAAAAAAATAAAAATAAAAATAAAATAAGATACATGACATGTATCAGATATGTATTAGAGTTAAATCATTTATTGACGGAACTCACTAACAGAGGGATAAAAAATAAATGAAAAAATACTTTAGAGACGAAAACCAATCAAATTAAATATTAGGAACTATAAATAAAAATATTCAATACTTCAAAAATCTAAAACATATTTTTCTTTTTTCTAAAAACAACCATAAGCTACACTGCCTCTCTACAAATGCCTACACAACAACATACCAAGCATTAGGGATCCTCACACTCTCCCAAGACTCTCACAAATGTATCCTCAAGTTAAGCGAACTTAAGGACTCTATCCTAATTCCTAAACATTAATGATGATGGTTCTTCCTCCATGAGCTAGTGAAGGATGGGAGATAAACCTAAGAAAAAGAAGGAAGGAGAGATATTACAATTTAAGAAGACTTATAATTTTTGTAATAATATTATCTTTCAGGCTCACTAAGTTATTTGTCAATTTATGTTTTAATCATGAGTTTTGTCCTAATTTCTCATGCTATCATTTTTGTGAGTTTTACCATATTCTTCTACCTTTGTTTTCTATTTAGTTGTCTTTTCCTTTTACTTTTGTAATAAAACGAAGCTAGAGACTCATCTCTAGATGGACTACACTCAGTGGCATATCTAGAACCTGAATTAGTGAAATTAAATTATAAAATCTGAATTTAATGGATGAAAATATATAAAATAAAAAATATAAATATAAAATTATAAGATTTTATTAATAATTTTATATAAAAAAAGTCTTTACTAATTATTTTTAAAATTTGAGGGGATGCGCCCACCGTCGATCCGTCTCTTGGACACGTGATATTTGATAGCTGGAAGAGTGATTCGAATCCACTACCATTTACTCACGACGTTAAACTCCCTGTAAATTTACATAACTAAGCACATGCATAGTCAAATCAAATTAATTTTTAATTACGAATTGAAGTGAAATATTGGTATTTACTATTAGCTAGTTCCTAGTTATGTCCCAGTCCTTGTCACTTGAATTAATTAAGACAAGTTCCAGGTTTAATATCACACAAAATATTTTTCTGTTTTTTATACACTTATGAAAACAAACAATCCAAACACAAATCATTTTCTAATAACTTCACATCAAAGTTAATTAAACAAAGAAAAACATACCATATGAATCCTATATGGCTAGCAATGAGGTGGCTAACAGTGGAATTTCTGTGAACCCGACCACATCCCATATAGCTATAGCCTATGATAACCAACCTACTTACAAAATAAAATTAAAATATCTACAATATTTTTAAAATTGATTTGTCCACTTATATAAAACCAAATTCATATGTGTTTTGTGATAAGTGTTAAATTTGGGAAAATAAGGTAAGATGATTAACTTTATTATCATTTAAGCTATATATGCTGTTAATACATCAATGCCCAGCACAATATGATTTAGATGACATCATTGATTGAGAAATAATCCTAATAATTTAAAACAAATTACATATAATAATCCAAAAAAAATTAGATGGTTTAAACGTTGATTAATTGCTTTCTACATACCCAAAAAATGAAAGGGTCTGCGTAAATTTTAAAAATAAAAATGATTCAATTATATATCCAAAAAATAAATTAAAGGACTCAATTAAGTAATTTATTTATTTTTTGTAAATTAAAGGACCCAATAAAATGATCCAATTATATATTATGCCTTTATTTATTTTTTGTTTTAATTTTTCAGAGAAGGTGAAAGGTTTTAAGTTTTAATTTTCTAACTGGCGCATAAATCTCACATATTGTATTGTTAATTTTTTTTTCATAAGTATTATGAATCAAACTTATAAAATTTACAATAATCACATATTCACTTCAACCAATTAAGCTAGACACTTTCTAAATTGTAATGTTAATTAGGCATGTTGTTAATATGCTTTTCTTTGAATTTGTAGATTTGTAGATGGGTTGGAAGTTCCTTTTTGTTCTCTACGTAACAAATCTTCTTTTGCTTGTAAAAAAAGTTAGAGAATATTATTATTTAAAGAAAACTACTATTCTTGCGCACGAAAATTAGTACTATTTTATATCAACCAGCTAATGATAGTAATGTTTTTGGTTATATAGCTTGTTGTACTATTGGTTAATTAATGGACTAAAAGCCAAATGTCATTATCTGGTCCGTTTACCAAACAATATAAAATAGCTATAAAAAAAAACCAAACAATAGCAAATTGGTATTTAATTTGTTTCTTAAGAAAATAAAATATTCAATAAGTGTTACTCAATTGACAAACATGAAACTTGTGAGGAAGATTTGAGATTCACTTTCCACCAAATACGTACGTACATTTTTTTAAAATAGACGATGTTTTTTAGGTATAACTAAATTCTGAACTAAAGACTAATTTTTATTTCAGCTGAAAATACACAGTTCATGAGTTTTATATAGCTAGGAGAAAAGTTAGGGTTTGATTTGACAAAACACAATCTGAAAAGGACAAATAACTTTAGGGAAATATTTTCTGAACACTTCATACGTTAATATATATACATCTAGAAAGGAAAAAATAATAACAGGAAAATAATACACCTACAATTAATTTTACAATCTACTCAAAAAAGACCTAAAAGCTCAGTGAAAATATCTTGCAATCTAAAGAACAATTTGCATAGTAAAAACAAAAGTTGCAAATATTACAGCATCTTTACAAGATTAAATATAGAGTTATTTATATTATTTTAGTAAATCTTATAATTTTATATAAGTTTAAACACTTAAAAAAAATTAATTCAATGTTAAAATTATTAAAGTGAATACTTAATCTAATTACAACGATAATGTATTTATAATATAATTTTATTAAATAACGATGTTTATATAAACAATATCATTTCATATATTTTAATAATAAAAATAAGTTAAATAATGTTTTTAAATTATTATTTTTTTTAAAATGTTATTTAAACTTAAACAAGAAAGATAAGTGTGCGAAGATGCTATTAGCAACACTAGTCCCGATATTACGCTCACATGACATTTAAATGATTGTGATTGTGATGTGATTATGATTAAATTTTGTGATGGTTAAAAGAGAACATTGCATCTTCCGCGAAGGAGACGGTTTCTTTCAACAAACGATGGGTCGTGTCGCAACGAAAGCCGCAAGAAGCTACGCAGCAGCTGAAACTCTCAAAGACACTCTCGAAACTATTTACGAATCGTACCTATTGAGAAATGATCCGTCTGTACGATCTACAACATCATCACGTTATGTGACGACATAATACATGTGACACGTAATTAATTAAATATTATATTTAATTATTATTTATGTATTACATAATTATTTATTGATATCATAAATGACATGATGATTTTAGATGATTTAGAGTTAGTTTTGTACATATTATTCAATAATTATTTTTAGTGGAGGAAATGAAAAAAAAATAAAAATTTAACGTTATCTTTTTGAATAAATAATTTATAAAAAATTTATATATGAAATTAAATGAGACATCTTTAATGAAATAACTCATTTTAGTTGTTTTCAATATGACCATCTATATATATATGTTACTTATTTTTACTTTTTGCAAAAACAATCACTTATAAGCACTAAATACTTACAATGGAGTAACTTTTGTTTCTACCCTAAATTATTTCATTATTTAATAATAACATATTTATTATTTTATAAATGTCTTATTGGTAAATTAATTAATGTTTAAAAATTAAGTTTTTTTTAGACTAATACTATTATTTTAAAAAAAACTGGGCAGTAAAAGTAAAAATTAAGTATAAAATAAAAACATAATTAAATTATATTTATTTAAAATAATAAAAATAACACCACATATAAAAGACATCATTAAAATGGTGAAGCATGATCTTCCTTGGAGGAGTGAATGGAAACAAATCAATAAAAAAAAAATTGATAATTTTTTAAGAGTGCTAATGAAAGTAATTTGATAAATTATAATTTTATGAAAAAAAATTAAAGTGCCCTCTATTATAAAACCAACAATTATATTATATCATATTATATTATTAAAATTTGAAAAAAGAATTACTATCTAATTTTTTAAATTATAATATTGAAATATCATTTAAAATTCTTATTTATTTATTTTTAAAATTTTTAAAGATTGAAAAAAGTAACCTATACTTCGAAAAGAAATTTCTCATGATTCCTAAAGTAAAATTGGTTCGTTAAAGCTTCTCAGAGAGAATTTTTTCTAATTCAGTATTAAAAATGATAATTTTAACTTCTGAATTCATTTTCCTCTCCCTTAATAATTTGAAATTCACGTGTGACCTAATGCTATTGGATCACCTTATACTTTTTTGTAACTATTTGTTTGCTGGCTTATTGCCTATGTTCCCATTCTCATTATATAATTCCCTCACCTTATCATTCACGCCAACCCCTCCCTCATCCTGTTCACAAACAATCCTTCTCTCACAAGCCACCACACTAACTAATTACTTAGTTAATTTCTCTCAATCTTTCTTTCTTTCTTTCACTTTCACCCAGTTAACCTAACCCTACCATGGAACTCGATTACGGTTGTTTCGACTTCGAGGACCGGTTCCCGTCGATGATTGCGCGGCTGGGCGCGGAGGGCTTCATCGGGGAGCTCTGCAGCGGGTTCCGGCTGCTCATGGACGTGAACATGGGCCTCATAACGTTCGAGAGCTTGAAGATGAGCAGCTACATGCTCGGCTTGGAGGTGAGGGACGATGAGCTTCTATGCATGCTCATGGAAGGTGACTTGGACGGTGATGGAGCCCTTAACCAAATGGAGTTCTGCATTCTCATGTTTAGGTTGAGCCCTTGCTTGATGGATATGCAAGGTATGGACCCGATGATGATGCATCATCATCATCATCATCATGTTAATGTCGTATAGTAATAATGTAGTGTAATGTTAATGCAATACAATGTTGTTCTTCTAGTTCTAGTTCTAGTTATAACTTGTAACCCACTTTTTTCTTTTTTCTTTTTTCAATAACAATGTCACGTGATTCTGGCTCATCAGAGAGAATGTATCTGAGAGTTGAAAAATTATCAGGTCTGTTTGAATTAAAATTAGAAGAGTTTTTGAGAATTTTTCTATCAGAAGAGAAATACTCTTTAAAATTCTTTTAGTTTTGTATCCAAATAGATAAGATTTAAGTAGTACAAGATCATCAGGTGTTTTTTTCTTCGGCAGAGAAGAATATTATTGTAATAACTCTTATATATGTGTAATTCAATGACAAAATCTTATGTGTTAATTAATTTGATGTGATTACATTTCCTTGTTTAGATATGTAATGTAACGATGCTCTTATATTACTGCTTCATGTTAGGAATGAAAGCTACTCACAATTCAATACTTCATTTCACGTTTCCTTCGCTTTTTCTTGTGTTTTTTGCTTTACAAATTTCAAGGGAGCTGAGAGTTAAAAAACAGGAAAAAAGAGTGTTACACGAGTGACTAAAGTAGTAATTGAAATGACCATGCGAAAGAAAGAATTTATTCGATAAAGGTAGAAGAATATTGTAGTAGCTTTGTATGTGAAAAATGCAATGAGAAAACCTACTGTGTGCCTGTGACTACTACATTTCTTTGGTTAGATGTGACTACATATACTTACTATTACTACGTACTTTATGTGTATCCTTATCCTTTTAGTTAACTCTAATATTATAATATACTTCTTTTCTTAGATTATGCTAGGCTTGAAAGATACTCAGAGGTGGTGATCATTTCACTTTTTCTTTCTTTTACTTCCCAAATTTCAAGGGAGCCGAAACTAGAAAAAAATGATCACATGAACACATTAAATATATTTAATTAGTACTCTTCGCTTATTTTTTGTAGATATATTTCTCTTTTAGTCACCTAATTATATCAGTTATAAGATAACAAAGTAATTAAAATTGAGCACAATTGCTAAGTATAGTTGAGTTTTTTTTTTTAACTCGTTTACAAGAGAGTTTGAGTCACAAGAAAGCATAAACGTCTATTTTATCCGAGCATTAATAATTAACCAACAAAATTAAGCATAATGGTTAGATAGTTAAGCTTAACTTATTACAAGAGAGTTTTAGTCACAAATTAATCACAAGTAAGCATAAATTGATATGTCATAAAAAAAAAAAAACCCTACAATTATATAACCACTTACAAGATGATACTTTAATCTTGTCCAACACCAAATAGAAGACCAATTAACAATCATACCAGAAAAAAAATGACACCATTAATTTCTATGCTTCCAAATAGCACAAATTACAGCAATCCAAAAATACACCTATATATATAAAAGATTTATATCTTTCTCTTTTTTTCTTTCTTTCACCCTAGCTATCTATCAGTATTTGAAATGATGCCAGAAATATATATGAGAAATGTGTTATATATACGAAAGATTTTTATTTGGTGTTGTTTAAAGTGTAGGGTTTGTGTTGATCGAATAATTAATATTGTTATTTTATCATAAAAGGGATTATTAAATCTTATTCTGCATTCCACACATAAAAAAGAGATTTAAATTATTACTTGAGAAAACCAGTCTAATATTCAAGTGTTACGTACTAGCTATACTGTATATATATTATATATCACGAATGTAGGCATAGAACAACATGAATTAATTGCTTACAAAACTTTTTTTTTTTCGATATATGGTTTGAATATGTTAGTTTTACATATATAAACAGAACTGTTAAATTTATATACATACGACAAAATTCATATAATTTGGCTTTCTGAATGTACAGTGATTAAACTAAATTATTCAAATTTTCTCTAGCCGATATGTTGAGACTGTGTTCCCATTAAGTTTGTCTTTATTTAATTGTTTTTCGCAGTGTCCCTATCAATAAAGGAGAGCATAAAGATATATACTCGCACCTTTACGTTACTTTCGTAATTGTGAAGTTTCTTTATATTGAAGCCACTCCTATTTCGTAGTGCGACACGTGAAATAAATTGAATACATTTGCTTTTTACTTTTTGGCTTAAAGAATATGATGATAGCATATATTTTCCACCTTTGCATAGTAGCTTCATGCATGTAAATCCAGCTAAGGGAGAAGTAGACATCTAACCTTATAATTATAGTATATTCTCTTAACTTTCACACTAAATCTCAACCATTCATTCTAATTAAATTTAATGATTTTTATTTCATCTATTATGAAAGTCTTATCTCATCTCAAATAAGGTTTCACTTTTAGGATTGAGGATGGAAATTGCTCATTTTGGTTTGATCCTTATTTAGAGGAGGGACCATTATATGACATGGTGGATGAGGTCTATGAAAGGGACATGCAATTGCGCGTTAAGGATATCTATTTTGATGGCTATTGACACTTTGACGTCCTTACTACAACCTTACCCCAAGACAAACACCCTTTTATACTTGTTTCTTAATCCTTCTATGCCGGATACTATTAGGTGGAGTGTATCTAGCTCGGGAAGGTATGATACCAAGTCTGCCTATGCGTGATTGAGCCGAGAGCTTGCTTTTCATCTTACTTGTGTTGAGTTTTTTATCGTAGGTGTGGAAATCCAAGTTACCTAAGAATGTTAAATACTTTATTTGGCTCACCTATAGAGGGAGTCTTGCTACTAACTCTTTCCGAATGAAACATGGATTCACATCCTTCACGATTGTCCCTATGCATGTAAGGTGTGGCAATACATCCAATTGTAGTATGGTCTTAATTTTTTTGTTGATGATGCTGCATATTGGCTCAAAAGTAACATTTAAGGAAATTTTCAACTCTTATTCGGCACCACTTGCTGGATGATCTGGCGCGCGAGGAATGAGGTGGTTTTTAACGATATAGTTTGGCCAGACTGGTATATGCATAACCAATAAGTTCTCTTCTACATCTAGCCAAAGGGACAAGCTCGACTAGCTCATCCCTAACAAATAGGATACTGGTTAACTGGAACCTCCTCCGCAAAACTACATCAAGATCAATATGGACGATAGTTCCTTTGGTAATCCTGGCTTGTCAAGTTTTGGTGGCGTTCTACGAGATTTTGCAGGTAATTGGATTACGGGTTATATGGACAGTTGTGATTTTACTTCAAACACCACCGCTAAGCTGTGTGTCATTTTCCATGGCATTAAACTTGCCCACACAAAAGGTTTCTCTAATGTTATTTGTGAGACGGATTCCACTACTTCTTGAAATTCATCATTGAGGGCCTCGACGCTGTTCATTCTCATGCAGGTGTGATTTTGGTCATTCGTGGTTACGTATAATTACCTTGGAATATTAGCTTCAAGCATACGCTTAGGCAAGGAAATGTTGTGACAGACATTCTTGCTAAGTCAAGAGCCAAATCCTCCTCCCCCGTTTATTTTATTAAATTCTTGTCCAGTCTCAGCTTCGAATTACTTAGTTGCTGATGCCTTAAGCACTCTCTTTTGTAGGCTTTAGTGTCATTTTTTAATTTCTTTATTCATAAAAAAAAATTTAATGAATTTTATTAACCCATTAAAAAAATTCAAATTAAAACTTCATTTAATAATAAAATCTCTAATTGATTCTATAATATATAATCAAAATATTTAATTTATCACGTTTTAAATATTTGAAATTTATTATCATTATCATAATTATCACCACCATCATTATGGTGGCCGACACTACTATCATATCTGTCATTACAACCATCACCATGACAGTCAGCCGCCACAATGAATGCCTTCATGACTACATGGTCGCCATTGTCGGTGGTAGTGACAACAACAACGACGATGAAAGATTTAATACATTTTAGAACGTGATAGATTAAATCTTTTAAATATTTAGTAAATCTTTTAGATATTTTATGGTTAAATAAGGTTTAATTTGAATTTTAAATGATTTTAATCTAATGGTTGAGATTAATAATTTTATTTCTATTAAAAATATTTATTCAATTTAATGGTTGAGATTTGGTGTCAATTGATCCTCACTCATATATACATGGGATTTGTTAATACCCACACACCACTTTATAGTGCACATTAGCAACCTACATAAAAAATTTTAAACTAAATAACCATTCAACTGTATTTTAGTACATTTATTTAAAGGATATTATTGTAATTTACTTTTATTTAAAAAAAAAAAATTGATTCCACTTCTTTCTCCCATTTATTTCTCTACATTTTGTTTACTTTTCTCTCCTCCTCTCCCATGGCTTCCGTTATCCCTTCAAAATACGTCATTACAATCCACTTATTTCTTAACTCATGGTTTGTTTATTTGCTTTATCAACGTTCTAATTCACGTTCTACTTTCCAATTGAGCATATCAAACTCTTTAATTTTTAGTTTTTCTTCTTTTCATAACACTTCATAATTTCATTAGATTAGCTAAAATAAATAACAAGTACACAAAATTTGTAGATTGCTTCCAAAATAACCGCATTACTTTGAATTACAACTTTTGAGTTGTCTTCACATACCTTCGTTAAGACTTAGATTAATAGAGAATATGAACATACAGTAAAGTGGAGGTTTTGATGGTGGAATGATTGAGTCTTGAAACTTGATAATGGAAAATGAGTAAAGATAGATAGAGAAAATTATTTTATTTTTAATTTTTAAAATAAATTTTAAAATTACTGTAATGTCCCCAAAATAAAGGATATATTGGTTTTTTTTTTCTTAAAATTGTTAATGCACATTAACTGAAAAAGTAGTGTGAGCATATTAGTAAATCCATATATATATATATATATATATATATATAAATAAAATAAGGGTTAACAAAGTTTTTAGAATTTAAGTTTCCGGAGTGGTAGTAAGTTTTTCAATGTATGATTTAAAAATTAAATTTTAAAATATGATTATATTCTTCCTATCTTCACTACTATTATTGTGATTATTTTAGTCACAATCATTCCACCGACACTAATATTACTAATATCATTTAGGCATATATTATTTATCTTCAATTTTGTAATAACTTTTAAAAATTAAAAACAATAATAAACTAAAACTCAAAACTTAAAACAAAATGTAAGTGACTAGTTAAACAAATGTTTGGGATTAAAAACGAAAATGAAAAAATACATAAAACTTTGATCATTTAAGCAAAAATTTAGGGATTAAAATGAAAATTAAAAAAAAAAACTTTTAGAACTTTCATCAGTGAAAAAAAAGTTTAAGTTTAAGAACTAAAAATTAAAATTAAAAAAAGGTTTAAGGAATAAAAATATAATTAACTTTATACTAATAATGAGATACATTGTAAATTAATATCTCAACTCATGACGATTTCTAGTTAATAATCGATTTGGGAATCAATATTACAATAAAAAAAAATATATTAAATGATAATCATATATATTTGAAAAATTAGGGAGAGTCGTATTGTAATTTAGCATTTTCTTATTGAGAGGATTTGCTTGCAGTAGGCTATGAACAAATTAACTATAAACTAATTAAAACGCTTCAATATCTAAATGGTTAAAAATAAAAACGTGCATGACTTTTTAAATAGTTATATCACCGCTAAATAGTTTTATATATTGACTATCTATATATGATTCCGTGGCATAAATTTAAAGTTATCATGTATAGAATGTGCATAATATTGTGATGAATTGCTTATGAAACTATTAAAATTTTCAATAATTTAAGAATCATAGTACCTTTGAGGGTATTACACTATAACTACGTTTAGGTTCTGATGAACATGAAGAGAAAAACATTAAAACAAGTAAAATAGTAGACTGTATACATATTTAAAATATAATAGGTCTATTAATTGTCGTACAAAACAGAAGGGAGATACAAAAAACATAACTTAAGATATGTTACTTCTTGTATAGGACTCTACGCTATATTGTTAAGCACCGTCACATGTTTTCTGAAAAAGTATGAAACTTAAAAAAATGAGACATAACATCTTGGTAGGAACTCTACGAGTGAGTGAGACACTACTCAAACACCACTATTCAGTTATTTCACATGGGTTTATCCTTGTTGGTCTCTAGCAATTCTTTCATACCTAAGGTCTAGTATACACTTTAATAGTCACTATTTTCATTTGACCAATTCTTCTTTACTTTCATAACTATTTACACTAGTAAGGAGTTATAAGCTTGAAAGGAAAAGAAAGGAGACACTCTGGATTCGACTTAATAGTGACATCCGTCGTTATTTATTATAATTAAGTAATTAACAAAAAAATCTTACAAATTAAAAAAAATCAGTTAAAATGTAATAAATTATATATTTTTTATATTATTCTTTTAAAATTATCCTTCAGTTACTCTCACAAAATAAATAGTTGATTTTTTTTTTATTGAAAAGTTAAATTAAGGATATTTTAGAAAAAAATATCATTAAATGAGTTTAAAAAATTAAATTTTACGTATATAAATAAATAAATAAATAATATTTTTTTGTTGCTTAAGTGAGTTAACTTTAAATCCTTTACGCCCTTTATCCTCCTGCCAATGAATACTTAGAGTTGTCGGCCTGGGTCAAGTCTCTAGGATATCTTAAACATTTACCTTACATCATTTCATCCTTAATTAGTAACAGAGGTGTTTCGCTATATCCAATAATCTCAAGTTGTTTAAGAATTGAGACTAAAAAGAATTTATTAACTCATTAATATGCTTTTTATAAGGAACCGTGATTATGTATCTAAATGGACATTATTTCAGACGGATAACTTGATAATGTCTATGAATTTATGGTTGGAACAACATGTTTTACAAAATATTTTCTAAAATGTTAAAAAAATAAATTTGTGTTCCAAAAAATACTTTTTGAAATATTAAAAAATCAAAACATTGTTCTAGAAAGTACTATTGGGATGTAATTTTTGTGTTCTGGAATGTACTTTATGAAATGTTAAAAATAATAAAATTGTGTTTAGGAAAATATTTTTCAAAAAATTTAAAATCAAGAGTATAAAGAATATATATGATAATAAAAAAATAGACAAAAATTAAATGGGAGTATGCTTAACAAAAAAGGAGAGTGAATATAACAAAGTCCATAAAAATATATAGTAATGGGCCTAATTAAGCCTAGAGTTATCATTAGCTTTTTCTACTGTTATTTGAAATTCTTGGTAAACATAGTTTAAAATAAAACTTAAATAGTTATTAATATAGTATTAATATATATATATATATATATATATATATATATATATTAACAAATACTTGGACCAAAAATTATGAATAAGAGTAAACATTTATTTTTTAATTTTTTATATATACTTACTTATTAGGCTACATACAATTATTGATTAAATATTGTAATTAATGTTATTTGAATATAACAAGTCAATTTTACTCAATATATTAATTAGTTATAATGTTCGTCAAATATACTATATTCATTAAATTTTTAAAATGTCATTATGTTTTTAGAGATAAAAACAAATTCACTATTTTTATTATTGCTTCACAGAATCAGTTTATAAAAGTTATTTTAAAATTCAAAACTTAAATTGATATTATTAATTTGTTAATAATTTAGTATATATTCACATGTAATAATGTATTTATATTATATATTATTAATTTGACTACCGACAATATTTAATAAATGTGATTTTTAATATTATTGGCCATTCAATTTTACATTTAATATAATAAATATGATATTTGACACAAAAAAATAATCTAAAAGTCAAAAGGCAGACTAAATATATTAGAAATTAATAAAAGACATCAAAGAACATTAAATATACTAATCCACTATATATATGGGTGTTTGTGTTTGTATAGCTTCAAGCCAACTAATATTGAATTGAAACAAGGGTGCATGTTACTCAAAAAGCAAACTGAGATGAAAGTTATATCTACAATTTTGTTCGTTGTGCTTCTTTTTTCCATTGGGATTGGTATGCTTTCCTTTCCACTTATACAAGTTAGTCATTATTTTAAGAATACAAATGTTTTAAATTCTTTTTTTATTTAAATAAGTATTTAAAAATAGTGATTTGTGGTATAGTATTGAATATTTTGTGTGTTTGTGTTTGGCATAGAAATTGAAGGTCCAATGAAAGTGATAGAGGCAAGAATTTGTGACGTAAAACTATACTACTATTGTGAAGCAGATTGTTACATTGATTGTTCAAAAAAATATGAACCTAAAGCTCAAGGTTTATGCAATGAAGCAAATGAATGCATATGTCATTGACAATGTTAGGAGTTTTATCTTCTTCTTCTTCTTCAATGTTTGACACTCTTCCACAAGAAATAATGAATGTTATCTCATGTAACAATAATATATAGTGGACGATTATTGAAGTAAAAGAAAATAAAATTATATTTTTATATTTTCCTTGTTATTTTCAAAGTACGATGCTCGTATAAGAGTAAAACTTTATCTTTTAATTTATCATATATACTTACTTAAAGAACTACATGCAATTATTTATTAAATATAATAATTAATTGTAATTGAATCTAACAAGTCAATTTTATAAAATATATTAATTGTTTATAATGTGTGCCAAACATAATATATTCATTAAATTTTAAAATTTCCATATAGTTTTAAGAGATAAAAAAAAAATCACTATTTTTATTGATGCATCACATAATTAGTTTATTAAAGTTATATTAAAATCCAAAACTTAAATAGATATTATTAAATTTGTAATAATTTGATATATGTGTGTGTAATTTTTAGTATTGTTGACCATTCAATTTTTCATTTAATATAATAATTATGATATTGGAAAAAAAAATCTAAAATTCAAAAGGAGTACTAAATATATTATAATTAATAAAAAAAAACTTCAAAGAACATCATCAAAATACTAATTCATATACTAAGTAGTACGTTCTCACGTGCGATATATAGGTGGTTGAATATTCTCATTAAAAATTATGATTTTTTTTAATATATAATAGGTTTAAATAAATTTTGGATTCTTATAAAATATATATATTTTTACTTTGGATTCCTATAAAATTTTTTACAATATTTTGTTCTATAATATTTTTTTTTTTTATTTTGGATTTTTACCGTTGACGTGACATCATCTCAACTGTTAATATATGTTGAGATAGTACGTATCACATCATTAGTTAACTAATGGTTGAGATGATGCACGTCACCAGTATGGATCCAAAATAAAAAAAAATATATTATAGGGACCCAAAGGAGAATTTTTTTTTTATAAGGACTCAAAACTTATTTAAACCAATATAATAACATATAAATAATTATATATATAATTTAAAAAGAGTTTATATATTTTTTTAAAAAATGATTTGGTATATAATAATATTTTAAAAAATTCCTTAATTGTGTTAGTAAAAAAAAAAATATAAGTAATGCAAGAAAACATAAATTCATATTAAGTTGGAATATTTTTTTTTATCAAATAGGATAACTTTTAAAAAGAAAAATTCAATAACATAGTTATTGATTGGTGATATTGTGTGAGACATAGTCAATTCTAAAAAAAATAATAAGATTACTATGCATATTATGAATAATATATTTGACAATATTTTTATTTATAATAATTATCTTATTCAATTATTGCACATTATGCACCACTAATTATTTAAAATAAAATATTCTATTTAATTATATATATATATATATATATATATATATATATATATATATCATATTCTCTTATTAATTATAAAAATAAAAAGAAATGGACACTAATATATTTCTTGAATATTAGTTTAATAATATTATACAATTCCCTAATTAATAAATAAATAATGACTAAAAGCAACGTCTATTTAATAAGAGTTAAATTATAATTTAAATATTTTTATTAAATATCAGTTAAATAGAATTTTATAGCATATTAAGCAATATAAGCATGTTTTGATAAATTTATCTAGAAGAACATCAATGAGAAAACAACATGAGAAAATAGAAATTAGTTTATCCATAGGTTAAAATTAACTTTTCCAATTAGCTTCTCCTAAAAGAAGAATGCTTCTACAAATTATGAAGAAGTTAATTTCATTTTTTGTTCCTATTTATCATTTTATAAGTCCTTATAACTTATGCATTTCATTAAAATAGTTTTTATTTATTTATTTATTAAAACACAATTTACTTATTTAATTATATCTCTTGTAATTATATAACAAAAACAATCCCTATAAATTACTTTTCATTAAACTAACACAATTACTATTATATATAACAAATTTAATAAGTTTTACTTTCTATTAGTTGGAAGTTGGGGTATTCACGGGTATAGGTAACCCGTGGATTCAAACCGACCTAATCCGGTTTAATCAGGTTCATAGAGTGTTTGGGGCAGACCTAACCCAACTCAATCTTAACCTGATGACTTATGAGTTGGGTAACGGATTCTGCAGTAGGAACCTGTAACTCAATCTAACCCAACCTAATCTAAACAATAATAATAATAATAATAATAATAATAATAATAATAATAATAAATTAATAATAACAAAAAATCAAAAATAGAAAAATCATGCTTTCACTCTATCACTCATTCAAACACTCTCATTTACAACAATTTCACTTTTATACTCACCATGTCATTCATTCAATTTCAATTTAACGAAAACTCTTATCCAAAATAAAAAGTAGAAACATCGAAACCCTATTTGGTAGTCTTGATTACTTTCACCCACTTAATCGTTACCTCTTTCGCTACTGCCATTCGTTGTCCTCTATTCAATCTGCTACCCTATGTTGCATTATTGCATCTTCACTACATTGCTTGCACCTCATCTCTTGGTTTGTTTTCTAAAATTTGAAGTTAACTTGCTTATTTTGGACATTAATATACGATTATGTGTATTTGTGATTGAAAATGATTTTTGTTCTAAAAAAATAAATAAAATTTAAAAATTTATGATGACCTTTTAACAAATTTTAATTATTTTTTTATAAAAAAAATGCATCACTGACCTAATCACCTAACCCAACCCAACCTGTGCATATTGGATTGGTTTGAGTTGGGTTTGAAAATAAAATCACACAAATCCAACCAAACCCACTGAAAATTAATTGGATTGGATCAATAATTTAGATAAACTCGGCTCAACTCAACCCATGAACACCCTTAGCTGGAAGCTTTATTGATTAATAGAAAATAAACTAAAATACTAAAAAAAATATAAGAAATATAGATAAATTATTTTTTTCTTTTGAAGTAATAATTTATTTGTAAGTTTTTAATTTAAAATTAATACACCTATTTTTCAATTAGATACTTACTATCAAAATTATAGAAACATAATTAAATAGTATTTTCATTCCATCCTTCGTTACTAAATATTACTGTTTTAATATATTTAAAATTACAAAACTAAACTTCATTTTTTGGGGAGAATTTTTGGATCTTTTCCTTTAAGTAATAAAGGATACATGACAAAAAGGATAATGTGTTCTTGTTAAAAAAAATAGAGCAAAAAATTAAGATAAAACAACAACACAAAAATAGGTAAAAAAAAATCAATTATTTCAAGAGATCAAATGAATCGCATGAGGTTTGAAAGCTTTTCTTTGCCAACTAAAGAGGACCAAGAAGTGATTGAAATTAATCAAAAGACGTGAATAAAAGACTTTAAATAAGTTTAATATAACTCTTAAATTTAAATACTATGAATTAATATTAGTGGTAGTTTTTATTTAATACAATGACAATGACAGACAATTATTTTAATAAGTTTTGAGTCATACGTGAAATTAAAATAAATAATATGTAATAAATTTTTATTTAGTAATAGTTGTTGAGTAAGAAAAAAAATAAAGAAAATAATACTATTCAATTTATATTTTTTTTTAGCAATTCAGGGTCAAGCCTCCAACCTAGACAAATATTCCAAATTATATTATATAATAAATATTTGAAGGTTATATTTATGTCCAAACTAAATATGGTTCTTATACAAATTTTAAACTACTTTTCAAAAGCAGAACAAAATGTGATTAAATTGCATAGTTAATTCCTTTTTAATTCATTTATCATTTTTAAATAATTTATAAAATTGTTTTTCTCATTACTAAATTGATTGATAGGCTAAAATTTAAAATTTGAAAAAAAAACTATTAATTAAAAATTAAAAACGTATTATCTTAATATTTGTTATTATCATAATTGTTATTCGTTAAAATCTTATTAATAAGAGTTATTGATGGTGAACAAAATCATTTTTATGATCTGATTTATTTTTCTTTTAGTAAAATGCATTCTGGGGAAGAAGGTATATCATATGTATACTACTTTAAGTAATAAAATATTTTTATTTTCCTAAAAAAAAAATTGTCTAAATAAAATTATTGAATTTTAAATATTTTATTTAAGAAATTATGACAACTATTTTCCATTTAAGAACATAAATTTAATTTTTTTAAATGAATAATTAAAATAATATTATTCAAATGGGATTAAAGTGCATAATTAATTCATTTTTAAAATTCATTTTTCATTTTTAAACAATTTATAAAAAATTTGTTATAATTTTCAACTTTAAGAAATTATTTATACAGTTTTTATAAAAAAAAATTCCTCATTACTAAATTGTTAGGCTAAAATTTAAAATTATAAAAAAAACTATTAATTGAAAATTAAAAACGCATGATCTTAATTAATATTTGTTATTATCATAATTGTTATTCATCAAAATTTAATTAATATGAGTTATTGATGGAGGACAAAATCATTTTCATGATCTAATTAATATATATATATATATATATTTATTTATTTGTAAAAACATTTTTAGGATAGAAGGTATATCATATGTATACACTTTAAGTAATAAAACATAATTGGGAAAATTTAAAATAGTATTATTTAAATGGGATTAAAGTGCATAGTTAATTATTTTTAAAATTCATTTTTCGTTTTTAAATAATTTATAAAAATTTTGTTACAGTTTTCAATTATAAGAAATTATTTATACAGTTTTTATAAAAAAAAAATTATTTTCCTCACTTATAAATTGATTGATAGGCTAAAATTTAAATTTTAAAAATAACTATTAATTAAAAATTAAAAATGTTTGATCTTAATATTTGTTATTATCATAATTGTTATTTGTCAAAATCTGATTAATAAGAATTTTTTATGGTGGACAAAATCATTTTGATGATCTAATATATTATTTTTTGTAAAAGTATTTTCGATGGAATAAGGTATATCATATGTATAATATTTATGTAATAAAGGATTCATATATACACATGGGTGTGTGTTTGTATCGCTTCAAGCCAACTAATATTGTTGAAACGATTGTGGTCTATGTTTATTACCGTTAGAATATATATTTTTTATATTATCTTATCTGGTTAGTTATTATTTATCTTTATTTTCATAATGTAATCAAAAGGATTTTCTCAATATAAATCGAGAAGAAGTGTGACCTTCTCTCACACATTAAGGTCAAATTATAATAAAAAAAAAAAAAAAAAAAAGTCAAGTCCACGTTTTCAAGAGTCTAGAATACATTAGAGTTTTGAGTTTATATACCAAGTTGTGATATTGGCTATTAAAGTGGATAGGATGAAGAAAAAGTTCCACCATAAGATTGGACTTCGCGTGATTAAGGGAGTTTAAATTCGAAATAAGATTTTGTAATTGAAATTAATTGTTGTTAAATTTATGTTTTGATTGTTGCAAATAGTTTATTTCCTTTTTAATTTCCTTTAATGCAATTTTTTTTTTTTTCCCTCTCCACAACCTACCTACCTTTCTTGACTAATATATATATATCTCATGAACTCATGGTTGAAACACACTGAAAAAAACATATTCTCTTCATTTTTGTTCTCTTCTTTTGGATTTTGTTTGTTATTAACTCTATAGTCTTATATCATTGCACGCCTCAGAAAGATTTCTGATTTCAACTATTTTAAAACAAGGTTTGCATATTAATTGAAAAGCAAATTAAGATGAAGCTTATCTCTTCAGTTTTATTCGCTGTGCTTCTTCTCTCCATTGGGATTGGTATGTTGTTTTCCTATTCATTTATTCAAGTTAATAATCATTTTAAGAATACAAATGTTTCAAAATATTTTTTTATTTAATAAGTATTTAAACTAGAGATTCGTGGCTTATTAATTAGTATTGAATATTTTGTGTGTTTGTGTTTGGCATAGAAATTGAAGGTCCAATGAAAGTGATAGAGGCAAGAATTTGTGATGCAAAATTATACTATTATTGTGAAGCAGATTGTTACACTGAGTGTCCCAAAAAATATGACCCTAAAGCTGAGGGTTTATGCAATGAAGCAAGTGAGTGCATATGTCGTTGGCAATGTTAGGAGTTTGATCTTCTTCTTTTCCAATGTTTGAAACTCTTCCACGATAAATAATGAATGTTACCTTATGTAACAATAATATATAGTTGACGAATATTGGAGTAAAAGAAAATAGAATTATATTTTTGTATTTTAGTAGTTATTTTCAAAGTACAATTATTATTTCATTCTAGTGATAGTTTTCAATTTACTATGCCCTAGAAATGGAGATAAAATACTTAATGATGAATTCATCAAATAAAAAAGATGACATTAAAAAAAAACATTTGTATTTTTTATAAATTATTAAATAAAACTTGGATTTAAATAAAAAAATAGCATCTCGTCCGCCACTTTTAAAACAATTGTAATTTTGTTCATGTGTCTGTTTATTAGCCATGCAAAAGATGTTTTTTTTTAATTATTTAATTACTTATAAACTTAATTTGTAAAATGAATAGAATTAAGAAATATACTATTAAGCTTTGAAGTTGGTTACAAGGACTAAAATTGTGATTTTTGGTAAAAATGGGAAACCGAATGTTTCTTAAAAAATATGGGTATTAAAATCCCGAATTTGAGAAAATACAAGACAAAAAAAATGCATTTTAACCAAATAAATATAGTAATTTATCTCATTATTTGTGTATATTCTAGTTTTTGTTTGCTTAAAATAAGCATACTAATTTTGACTACATATATTATATGTAATAACTATGATTTTATCAAGGGGGTCGTGAGTATGTTACCATGTTCAATTTCTATGGAAAAAAAATAAATTGTGATATTTAATATTATTGGTCAATTAATTTTAATGGTAATATAATCATTGTGGTATTGATTGAATAAAATAGATTTATTTAATTTGGTAAATGCAATATGTTGTTTGAGACATGGAAAGTTGATTATTTCTACAATTATTTAAAATTCTTGGTTTCTAACAAATAAAATAAATTTAAATAGATATTAAAATCACTACAAGAAAATGTTGTTTTAACAACCAAAAATTAAAAATGTCTATCGCAATCAACTCGTTAGTGATCAAAACAAATCTATCGCAAAATCTCAAGTTACTAACCTTTAGCGACCATAAAAATTGGTGACTGAATTTTATGTTTTGGTTTTTAATGACTCATTCAATCGCCATATAACACTTATGTATTCGGTCTCTAATATTGGTCTCTATTAGCCATCAATTCAATTCGGTCACTATTAGTCACCAATTAGTTCAATCACTAAATTTTTTATTTGTTTATATTTTTTAAAAATATATATTTATATTTATTTTAAAAAAATATAAACAAATAAAAAATTGTCGCCTGATTTATCTTATATACTTAGGTACCGTTTGACTCAACTTGTTTTTAACTTATAAGTAACTTTTAAGTAAAAGTTGGACTAAACACCAATTTGTAAAAGCTACTTAAAATAAAAGTTACTTATTTTTATTGAAGGAAAAGTAAAAATAAGGAATTTTATAAGAAGTCACCCAAAGCTACTTATGCAGAGCATGTATTCATGTCTCTCTTTGAATCCTAGTAAGGTCAATTTTTGAAATAATTAGTATTTTTTTATAAGAAAATATTAATGATTAGTTTGTTAATTTTTGTTAGCAGTGGAGTCGAACCCAAGACTTCTCAATCTGATTATATTTTTAACTTTAAGAAGCTTTTAAGTTAAAAGAAAAATATTAATAAATAACTTTTTACTTATTTTTTTAAGTTTTTATTTTTAACTTTTACTTAAAAGTAACTTATAAGTTAAAAATAAACTGGACCAAATGGAGTCTTACTTATTGGATTATGTATAGTTATCTATTAAATATTGTAATTAGTGTTATTTAGATATTAAAGGTGAATTTTATTCAATTTTTTTTTATTTAAGGTCAATTTTACTCTATCTTAATTAGTTTCAATGTTGGTTAAATATAATATATTCATTAAATTTTAAAATTTCCATATATGTTTTAAGAGATAAAAGAAATCACTATATTTATTATTACTTCACAAAATTAATTAGTACATAAAAGTTATTTTAAAATTGAAAACTTAAATAGGTATTAATAATTTTTTAATATATATTCAAGCCAACTCATTACGAAATAAAATAAATTGAAATAGATATTAATATAGTATTAATATAAATAAACAAATGGGTGGACCTAAAATTATAAATAAGAGTAAAACTTTATTTCTTAATTTATCATATATCATTTATTAGTTAAAAGTAATATACAATGTTATCAAAAGATTTCCCCCCTTGCCTTCCTTTAAAAAAAAAAAAATTCCCCCCAAAAGTTGAAATGTCAATTTAGTAATTTTAGGTAAAATAAAACAGTCTCAAAAAAATTAAATATAATGAAAAGAAATAATTTATTTTTAGTATCATTTATGTACATTTAATAAAATATAAAAAAACATTTTCAATGGTTAACATAATTTTGACATCATCTTAATTACTTTTTCCTATTTTTTATTTAATTTTGTATTTGATCTCATATACCTCTTTTCTTCATATAATTATTACTATTTTTTATTTATTTATAAGTGATAATCATTTAAATATGAGAATAAACATATAATTAGGGTGCTCAAAATTTGATTATTTTAATAACCAAAACCATAAGCAAAAATAAATAGTTTAGAAATGGTTATTATAACTATAATTATAACTAATTTTATAAAACTAGTTATAATTTTATAACCAATTTTATATAACCAGTGATCGTATAACTAGTTATTATTAAATATAGTTTTTTTTTATAGCTGATTTTTTTTTAGCACCCAAGAGATTGCTATAAAAAAAACATATACGAGATAATTTTTCAAAACATTTAAGTTTTCTTTTAAACATTAGTATTTATATAAATTATAAATAATACATAACAAATTAGGTCAATGTATTTATAAAAGACTATTTTTTTTGTCAAGCCTGACAAAGACATACTTCTTTATAACTCTTCCATACGAGTCAAAGATGAATCAATATTTTTAGTATAATGATATTCAATTGATATTATTCTTTTTGTACAGTTTTTTTTTTTTTTTATGTAATTAAAGTTTACCGAACTATTTAAATATATTGGATAAAATAATATACATGAGAACAAAATTATCTGCTCAAAGTTAGGAAATTTATATATTTGAAAGAATATTAACATATTAATTAGTGACTTAATATATTAAAATTATAATTTAAAAGCATAAAAACTAATATTAGGTTTTTAAGATTCATACAATAAAAAATTATGCAATATTGTCCCGTAAATTTAATATGTTTTCTTTAAGTAGTCTTATTTCTTAAAGTACTATACAAAAGTTGAAAACTTTCCTCCCAAAATTTTGAACGATAAAACTGTAATTTGCAATTAAATATCACATTCTATTAATTAGGTAAGTCTATAACAAAAAATATATATAAAAAGTAATTACTTTTTAATAAATGCCAAGTTCCTTTTTATTGAATTAAAAAAGTCTAACCTAACTAATTAATAAGAAAAATTATGTATTTTAATGAAAAGAAAAGAAAAAGAAAACAAAGTTAATTAAAAGAAAAAAAGAAAAAGCAAAACATATAATTTTTCATATAATGAAATTAATGTTAATCTTAATTAAAAATTAAATATTTAATTCAATTTTAGTTTGATGTGTTATGTTAACTTGCAGCTGTAACATCCAAGATTTTATTTTCTAATTGTATAAATATGTATATTCTTATTAAATATTTTACTTATGTTTATTTTAATTAGATATATAATTTAATAATATGTTTTGGGTTTGAATGTGAGAATATATAAATTAAAAGGATTTTATCAGTTGAATAACATATTGGGCTTTAAGCTCTATGAGCTTAACTTTTTCTTAAAATTGTAAGAGTCTTGGTAAAAACTTATCTTGCTCTCTCTATGGCTCTTTTTTTTGCCCACTTTGGGAAAATTGTCAGAACCTTGAATACAAGAGTGAAGGTGAAATTGCAAAGAACAATTGTGGAGCTGTGCCTTTTGAGGTAAGAGGAAAGTGAGATTATCTTGTTCATTGATATGACTATGGTTAAGGGTAGCGAGATTGGCCTAAACCCTAATTTCTTGTGTATTTTGGGTGATTTGTTTTCCCTCTTAACTATTATGAAGTACTTGATTGTTAATGTGATTTATTCTCCCCATTTTGTGTTTTAGGTTCCATGATAAGAGAATGTTGAATTTAACTTATACGTATACTGATCTATATCACTTCTTTGCTCTAAACTTTCTAAACTTTTTAGTTTGTTAGTGTATATATATATATATATACTATTTTGTATATAAATACGTATATATACTATTTTGTACGTTAGATGTTGTATAAGTCAATTGTTGTATATATGGCTGAGATTGTTTTGTGTATCATGTGTTTTTCGTATGAATAAATAAATATTTATATACATATTTATTTATATTGTTAATCAATATTTGAGATATTAAAGTATTAATATGGTGTGATTATGACAATTGTCGTTAGGTTAGAGCTAGAAATATTGTTGTTAGGTGTTGTATGTAACACTTTGATTTTAATAATATATGACTAAATATTTGATTGAGAATATTAGTTGAATTAAATTGAAATTATGTTATTTGATATGTTTATCGATTAATAATATTATGTTTTTAGTGCTTGATGTGTTATAGTATGTTTAGATTGTTAATCGTGAAAGTGTAAGACTTGATAGTTGTTTTCGATAAAAATAAATAATAAATTGTAGTTATAATAATAGAGGGGTGTCAACTAGCAAAGCTTTAAGTGACTCCAAAGTTTAAATACACATACAAGCTTCCTCTTTTCCACATATCCTTCACTTCTTCATCTTCCTTCAAGCTTTCCTCCAACCTAGGGCTTTGGTACCCGCACCATTGGAGACTTTTTTTCATCAGTTAAAGTTTCTTGGCTATTTGTAGGAGTGGTAAGCTCGCTTCTTTATTCCTCCCTTGACCTCCATGATCCATTCTTTTTCTCCTTACCTTACGTTGGAGTGACCCGTTATGTATTTAGGTTATCTATGAGTTTGATGTGGTGGAGCTAATGATTGGAGGAAAACCCTTGGTGGAGCTCAAGATCCACTTTTCTTCTCAAAATTTAGGTCAGAAATGGTGATAGGTAAGGAAAGCTAACCTATCTTTCTTGTTTCATGATAATTTTGGGTTTGATTGGTTTGAATCTTGTGTGTTCTTGTTAGGGCTTAGTGTTTATCAGCTTAAGGGATGATTTATGATGTGTTTGTTGTGAGTTTGGATGCTTGAGTAACCATTAATGGGGTCAGAAGCTAAGATTTTCGAAGAACTTTAGTTGTAGAATTTGCAGTTTTAGCTAGGCTAGAGATTTTAGCCTTAGCTAAATTTCGATAGAACTGGGTCTGCACAATTTTAGCTCAAGCTAGAATTTCTAGTCTAAGCTAAATGTTTGGCTAAGCTAAGTTTCTATGCTTAAGCTAAATGAAGGCATATTGTTTTGTTTTACTTTTAATACTTCTTGAAAGTTCCCCAATGAATATAATGTGGTTTTATAAATCTTTATAATATGTATGTAAGGAAATATTGTGATCTTGTTGAATGTGATATTAAGAAGATTATGATGTTTTTAGAAATTGAAAATTGGTTGTTGGTGAGATGATGTTGTATGTGATGTGAATGTGAACTTGTTATGTTAAAAGGAATTAGTTATGTCATTTGAGAAAACTTTTGTTGTTAATGAAAAATGGTATACTTGGGATGGTAAGTTCCACGTCAAGACTCTGCCCTACTAAAGCGACCTGGGGGTCTCGCCTAGTGGAGTATCTTCTTAAGTACCACCATTGTGTTTTTACTCTAGATGGCGTGTTAGAGTGTAGAAAACCACTTCCCAAGAGGCTTAGTGACCCTTTAGTGTATAGGAGATATAATGTTGTTGTTGTTAGTGATGGTGATGATATGAAACTTAGATACTTGAGACAAACCATAAGTGAGATGGTGGGTACAAAGGTATTGTATATCAAACCTCAAGTGATCCAAGTTTTGTTATTGTTATGTGAACTATTGAGATGTATTTAGATCCTTAAGTTGGGTCGTTGGTATATGGTGGGTGTATAGTTGGTGCACAGAAATATACTTTGTATGTACAGTTGGTGCATAGGCGTGCACATTTGGTGCACGAGCATATGAGTATACACGTAAGTTAGGAGTGCTAGGTAGGCTCTTAACCTAGTGTTGGGGGTTTTTGTGGTGGCTAACAAGAATGAGCCTATAAAATAAACGAGTGAACGAATCCCTATAGATGTAAGGTTTTGCAAACTTACAAAGGTAAGCCAATATATACACTTGTCTATTTTCGATAAAATCACACCTCCCCCACATGATCAGCCCAAGGGACTCCCAGAATGGTCAAATAGTGAGATTATGTTATAGGATGGGGCCTATGGGTGATCGCTCATATTGTGTTGAGTCTCCATAGAGTAGAGTCAGTGTCTGTTATTGAGGTTGACCAATGACTTGTGGTGTTGAGTTATGATGATGATTTCTCTTGAATGAGTATGATGAGATTGTGTGATAGTTGATGAATGGTTGTGACTTTTGATGATTGATAAAGATTGTGATATTTAATGAAAAAATGTAACGAGAGGTGATGATTTATGTTGCGATAAATTTATGCGTTGTTCATGGCTATGGGTCTATTTTATAACTGTGTTGTATGATTTGGTTGAGATGGTTGTGCCATGAAGTTAATAATTAGCTTTCTCGTTTCTGTAATTTGAATTGCCTTATCTATATATGTATTTATTGTGGTAAGCTTACCCTTGCGTGTGACACATGTGGTTGTGACTGTGATTATTCCGACCTTGACGTACGGGGGAGCAGATGGGTTCAGGTAAAATTCTCTTAGAGTCATTGTAAATGGAACATGCACAATCTTGAAGCTACATTTTCCTCCTCCTTTTCTTTGGCCTTGTTTTATGTATGGATAGATTTATGTTAAGCTTTTGTTGTGAGAGTTTTATATTATTGAAGTTATATTTATTTTTATAAAGAGTGAAGTACCATGAGGTATTATAAATCATTCAACTCGGTGTTATAAACTCATGTTTTATACTTTAAGCTTGATTGTATTCATTGATTTTGAAACTCGAGAAAAGTTCATAGCCTTTTTAATAAATAGTTTAATGGAAGATTTTTGTTTTTATAAAATATAATCCAATCTTTCTTTGATTATTTATGTAACGTAAGTGGGATGTTACATTGTAAATGTGTTTTTAGAATGGATTGTTAAGTTATGGACTTGAGGGTGTTATCTAGTGTGGAATCTCCTTTAAGCTCATGTTGAACACATGGGTTGGAGTATGTTTGCAAAGCTGGATAACCTTAACGCATTAAAAAATGTGTTCTTCTAGTGAGAGTGTTAGTGTCGGATGCCCATAATGTGAATATTTGTCAACTACATGTACTTCTAGACTAACTTCATAAAAGAGTGTTACCTTGGGAGAGTGTTAGTGTTAGATGCCCATGGTGTGATTATTCGTCAATTGCATGTACTCTTAAGCTACTTTCATGAGAGAGTGTTATTTTGAGAGTGTTAGTGTCGAATGCTCAAAGCATGACTTTTCATTGAGTACATGTATTCTTAAGACTATTTTCACCAATGTATTAATGAGTACCACATTCACATGAAACATAAATTACTCAAGTATACATTACCTTTTGTGGACATTTGGTACAACATAAGTTAAATGCGGGAATCACATCAAATGATTAATAAGAGTAAATTGTAGTAAAACCTTTTTTTAAGAAAAAAATCTTGGGAATAACATTAAATGATTAATAAGAGTTAACTATAGTAAAACTTTTTTTTTTTAAATCTTGGGAAAGTTAGATTTCCACCAATTTTGTGAGAAACATGGCTATTACTCTACCCAATATATTCAATTTGCATGAAATCTTTGTTCAGACCCAAATCCACAAGGGTAAGGATCCAACTCAGTTTTTCTCAATACTTCAAAGATTAATCATATTCAAGGTATTTGCCCAATATAATCTTATTTTGAAGTTTTGTGTATAATGTTAAAAAAATTCACATGCTCCAAATTCTTCATTTTTTGTTCTTGTAAGGGGGAAACAGTTTAGGATATATAGGAAGTTTATAGAAGAGCAACTTTATAGTTATATATATAACTCAATAGCTACTAGTTGAAGTGCAACCTCATTTCTTCATTTACGTTTATTCTATCTCACTTTCCTTCGGACTCACCCTTATTACATGTTAAATTCAACTTATTAATTTTAATTTGTTATTATTAATAATTTAATATCTTCTTTTGTGTTAAAAATTTGATTCGCTTGATCATATATGCCATTTATTTTTTGATTGTGCAATATTTTGATTTCAATGGCACCAAGTTCTACTTTTGCAATGCCAGATGAAGAGGTAAGACCTGAATGCTTCCAATCTTTGATTGTTTGTTTTTGACAGAGAAATTCCGTTTTTTATTTCATGCTGATATTTTTTTTTGGTAAAACTGGAAAAAAAATTGTATTTGTAAGATATTGTATTTACTAATTGTTTTTTTTTTTTAAACATAACCTACAATATATGAAACGTGGCAAAAGGAAAAGTTATTACAAATTATTCCACTGAATTGTTACAAATTTGTATTTTCACTTATTAGAATACTTCAATTATACATTGTATAATAGTGTACCTCCCTCAACATAATTTAGGGTAAATGTATTTTTATTTTGTCTTTATATACTTTTTTATTAAATAAATAAGATTTTCATATTTAGATTTGGTTATTACATAATCATGATTAAGTTGAATGTATTGATATAGATTTGGTTATTATTATTATTATTATTATTATGATGATGTGTGTGTTTGTTTTTCTACATTGTATAGCTTTAAGCCAACTAATATTGAATTGAAACAATTGTAGTTTGTGTTTATTACAAAAGTCAAGTCCCATTTGAGTTTTAAGTTTATATATCAAGTTGTGATATTGGCTATTAAAGTGGATAGCAAGAAGAAAAAGTGTTGAGCATATAAGATTGGCTTCTTGGGTTTGATATGTAGTGCAAATCCCTTGATCCCCTACCCGTGCGACTTGAGATTAAGTTCCAAATCAAATTTTGTAATAGAAATTCATTGCTCTTAAATTTCCGTTTTAATTGTTGCAAATATTTTATTTCATTTTTAATTTCCTTTATGACAATTAATTTTTCTGTCCCACTCCATAACCTATCTACATTTTCTTACTACTAATATATAGAGCTCTTGGGTTCATTGTTGAAATACATTAGAAAAGAATATATTCTTTTCATTTTTATTCTCTCTTCTTCTGGATTCTTGATTGTTGCTAGCTATATAACCTCATATTCTTTCATTGTTTACATATTACTTGAAAAGCAAACTAAGATGAAGATTATCTCTTTAGTTTTGTTTGTTGTGCTTCTTTTCTCCATTGGAATTGGTATGTTGTTTTCCTTTTCACTTATTCAAGTTAATCATCATTTTAAGAATACAAATGTTTTCAATTTTTTTTTATTTAATAAGTATTTAAAGTAGAGATTCGTGACTTATTTAGTATTGAATATTTTGTGTGTTTGTGTTTGACATAGAAAATGAAGGCCCAATGAAAGTGACTGAGGCGAAAGTTTGTGCAAAATTATACAACTACTGCGAAGCAGATTGTTTCAATGATTGCCCTAAGAAGTATTGGACCTAAAGCTACTAGTTCGTGCAGTGTAACAAATGAGTGCATATGTTAGTATCTATGCTGAGAGTGTAAACTTCTTCTTCAATGTTTGACACTACCACAAAGAAATATTAAATGTTATCTTATGTAACAATAATATATACGGGATGATGGGAGTAAAAGAAAATAAAATTATATTTTCGTAATTATATTTGTTTATTTTTATTTTTCTAGTTATTTTTAAAGTAGATTATTCTTTCATTCTAGTTTTAATTTATCATGTCGTAAAAATGGAAACAAAATACTTACACTAATGACAAATTCATCAAATAAAACATTGACATGTTTAAAAAATAATTTTTTATATTAATTTTAAAAAAACTTGGATTTTATTATCATATATAATAGTGTAAATGTTATTAGTTTTACCCTTATTCGGTCATGAATTAGTATATAATTATAAATTGTTATTCTTTATTATATTTATGTTAAATGTTGTTTTAGAGGATTTATATTAAATGTAATATGTATATCCAGAGTAATTTCTTAGTAATAATTTAATAGGTTTTATATATTCAAGCCAACTCATTACGAAATAAAATAAACTGAAATAGATATTAATATAGTATTAATATATATAAACATACTTGGACCAAACATTATAAAAAGAGTAAAACTTTATCTCTCAATTTATCATATATAGTTACTTAAATAACTACAAGCAATTATTTATTAAACATTATAATTAATTGTATCTGAATATATCAAGTCAATTTTATAAAATATATTAATTATTTATAATGTTTGTCAAACAGAATATATTCATTAAATTTTAAAATTTCCATATGTTTTAAGAGATAAAAAAAAATCACCATTTTTAGATGCATCACATAATTAGTTTATTAAAGTTATTTTAAAATTCAAAAATTAAACATATATTATTAAATTTGTAATAATTTGATATATATATATATATATATATATTTGTATTTTTAGAAAAATATATATAATTACTAATTTGACTATAGATTATATTTAATAAATTAGAGTTTTAGTATTGTTGACTATTCAATTTTACATTTAATATAATAATTATGACATTGGACACATAAAAAAAAATCTAAATATCAAAAGGAATACTAAATATATTATAATTAATAAAAGACTTTAAAGGACATCAAAATACTAATTCATATATATACATGAGTGTGTTAGTATAGCTTCAAGCCAACTAATATTGAATTGAAAGTTGAAACGGGTGTAGTTTATGTTTATTACAAAAGTTAAGTCCCACATTATCTAGAATAGAATATATTCGATTTTTGAGTTTATACATCAAGTTGTGATATTGGCCATTTAAGTGCACAGTAAGAAGAAAAAGTCTTGTGTGCATAAGATTGAGCTTCATGGGTTTGATATGTAGTGCAAATCCCTTGATCCCCTTGTGCGTCATATTTTCTTCATTTTTATTCTCTCTTCTTCTAGGTTCTTATTTGTTAGCTTTATAGCCTCATATCTTGCACGTCCCAGGAAGGTTTCTGATTTCAACTATTTTAAAACAAGCTTTACATATTACTCAAAAAGCAAATTAAGATGAAGCTTATTCAAGTTAATCATTATTTTAAGAATACAAATGTTTCAAAATAATTTTTTATAAGTATTTAAACTAGAGATTCGTGGCTTATTTAGTACTGAATATTTTGTGTGTTTGTGTTTGACATAGAAATTGAAGGTCCAATGAAAGTGGAATTGTTACAGTGATTGCCAAAAAAATATGGCCTTAAAGCTAAACGTTTATGCAATGAAGCAAATGAGTGCATATGTCGTTGGCAATGTTAGGAGTTTGATCTTTTTTCTTTTCCAATGTTTGACACTCTTCTACAATAAATAAAGAATGTTACCTTATGTAACAATAATATATAGTGGACGGTTATTGGAGTAAAAGAAAATGGAATTACATTTTTTTGTATTTTCATACTTATTTTCAAAGTACAATTATTAGTGATAATTTTCAATTTATTATGCCCAAGAAATAGAGATAAAATACTTCATAGTGAATTCATCAAATAAAAAAGATGACATTATATAACTTTTGTTTTTTTTTTATAAATTTTTAAATAAAATTTGGATTTAAATAAATAAAATAAAATTTATTCCCCACTTTTAAAACAATTTTTATTTTGGTCATATGTCCAATTTCAAACAGTTCTATGTAAATGTTGATTGTCATGTGTTTGTTTATTAGCCACACAAAAGATGTTTTTTTAATTATTTAATTGCTTATAAACTTAATTTGTAAAATAAAAATAATTAAAAAAATATATGAATAAGCTTTGAAATTGGTTACAAGGACTAAAATTGTGATTCTTGGTAAAAATGGGAGACAAAATGTTTCATAAAAACTATGGGCATTAAAATCCAAAATTTGAGAAAATTGGGGGAAAAATGCATTTTAAAAAAACAAATATAGTAATTTATTTCATTATTTGTGTAATACTAGTTTTTGTTTGCTTAACATATACATACTAATTTGACTACCTATACTATATGTAATAAGTATGATTTTATCAAGGTGGGCATAGGGGTGTTTATAAACTGAATCGGTCCAAAAAAATCGCAAAACTGACCTACAAAAATCACAAACTAAACAAAATTGAACCAAGTTTGGATTTTTTGGATTTTTTTTCTAGAGTATCGAGTGATTCGATTCGGTTTGCGGTTTGAAAATCTCAAACCGCCCCAAACTGAACCAAACCGCATAACTTTGTATATTTTTTTTATGTTGATACTCGTGAGGGTGAAGACTAAAGAGGGAAAGTAAGGGTGAAAAGGGAAAAAACAAAATTAAAAACCCTAAGCGAAAAGCTGTGCTTATGCCTCTCATCTCTTAATCTCATGCCCTCAGCCTCGTCGGCGCCTTCATCTCGTGCCCTCAACCTTGTCGGCGCCTTCATCTCACGCCCTCAACCCCGCCAACGCCTTCATCTCAACACCTTCATCTCGTTGGCGTCGTTGAAGCTTTGCCTTTGAATCTTGGGCCCTCAATCTCATGTCATTGAAGCTCTGCCTCTCAATCTCGACACCTTCATCTCGCCGGCACACTGACCTCGTTTGATTCTCCTTTGCCTTCTTTGTTTGCGAACCACTAAGTTACCAACGGTTCACGAACCACCGAGTCACGACATATCACTATGCTCATGTGCTTGCCTGCTTGGTATGTCTAATCTGCCATCCTATTAATGGTTCAATTCTCTGCCTTTTGAGATTTACTAGTTTAGTTCTCTGTGTTTGCATCTTGATTGGTTCTCTATATGTGATATTTGGTTTTTTGTGACTAGGTTCTCTCTATTTGTGTGATTTGGTTCTTTATGACTAGGTTCTCTGTGATATTTGTCTATTTGGTTCTTTGTGACTAGGTTCTTTGTAACTTTATAATATGCATATAGAAAAGAAAATTAGCCTGACCTTAATTTGTGGAATATTTACTAGTTCAGTTCTATGATATTTTGCAACTTGATTGGCTCTCTATGTCTAATTTTCTATGATATTTGCCTATTTGGTTCTCTTGTGATTAGTTTTTCAGTGATATTTAGTTCTCTGCATCTTTAAGAAGGCTTGAATGCTTTTTAGTTCATCTCTAATATCTGAAAACTCTTTGTGGATTTCTCTTTGCAGCTTTGTTTCTTCCTTTAAGAATTGGAGAAGTTCTTCCAAGACAAAGCCAAAGGTGTAATCTTTGACTGTATATCTATTGATTGATTGTTGTGAAGAAAGTATTATAATAGAATTTTGATGAGAAGGTTTACCATTTTGTTAACATTACTAAACTACTAGTTCCATATGAGACTTAGGTGGACATATTATTTGAAATTACGAAAACAACTTTGAATTTTAAGATCTCTTAATTTTATGTTTTAAGGCTTTTGTTTTTATTTCTTTTTTAAGTTTAAAAAAATCGTAAAAACTGAATCGAACTAAACCACAAAAAATGTTTGTTAAATATAATATATTCATTAAATTTTAAAAATTGCCATATATGTTTTAAGAGATAAAAAGAAAAATCACTATATTTATTATTACTTCACAGAATTAATTAGTATATAGAAGTTATATTAAAATTGAAAAGTTAAACAGATATTAATAAATTTTTAATAATTATATAAATTTATCTTTTAATTTATCATATATCCTTTATGTTTTATTACTTAAAGTAATATACAATGTTATCAAAAGATTTCCCTCCAAAAATTGAAATGTCATTTTAGTAATTTAAGGTAAAATAAAATAGTCCCAAAAATTTAAAATACAATTAAAAGAAATAAAATGGATTTTAAGTATCAATTATATACATTTAATAAAATATAAAAGAACGTTTCAATGGTTAATATAATTTCGAAATCATCTTAATTACTTTTTACTCTTTTTATTTAATTTTGTATTTGATCTCATCTACCTCTTTTCTTCATATAATTATTACTATTTTTTTCTTTATATATAAGTGATAATCATTTAAGGAGAGAATAAACATATGAAATTGCTATAAAAAAAAAACATATAAGAGATAATTTTTCAAAACATTTAAGTTTTATTTTAAACAATAGTATTTATATATAAAATTATTAATATAAAAATATAGAAATTATAAATAATACATAATAAATCGGGTCAATGTACATTTACCCGATTTAAATTTGATAATTAAGCTTGAACCCATGTTTGTAAAGGTGAATCTTAGGGGTGTTCGCGGTGCGGTTTGGTTCGGTTTTTGGGTAAAAAGTGGTCCGAACCAAACCTAAAATAAAGTCGCGGTTCGGTTTGGTTCGATTTTAATATAACATCAAATCCAAACCAAACCAAACCAATTTTTTGCGGTTTGGTTCGGTTCGGTTTCGCGGTTTTTTTTTTTAATTTATTATCATAGTTTAATTTTTTTAATTAAACTCACATAATTATTATTTTATATTTTTTTTTATTAAATTTTGATTTACATATTTTAGTTTAAAAAATATTATTTTTACTTCTATTTAGCATTATTATAAAATGATATTACTAATTTTTTTTTGTAACATAATAATAAATCATGTTTCATTTTATATTTAATTTAATGTTATTTAGTAATATCAATATATCTTTTTGTAATATATGAAAGTATGTGTCATAATATATTACAAATTTATTATTAAAAAAAATATACTATAAATCACATATTATGATCATAAAAAATAAAAATATTGTTAGTTAGATAATATTAAATATCTAAAAGTAAATCAATATAATTATAGAATGCGGTTTGGTTCGGTTTTTTATAATAAAATCCAAAAACCGAACCAAACCGCAAAAAATATGCGGTTTTAGAAATTTTTGATCCGTGCAGTTTTTCGGTTTAATCGGTTTTTGGTTTTTTTGGGCGGTTTCGCGGTTTAGTTCGGTTTGGTTCGGTTTATGAACACCCCTAGTGAACCTTAACAACTTGATTCTCCAAAATCTTTGTACAATCACATTTATTGCATGGACATCTAATCCCCCATCGTCGTGATAATAGTCCTGCTAGTAGGTTTTACTAACAAACTCTTCAACCCCTAATACAAAAGACTCTTTCAAAGCTCCTCTACCACTATAACACCTATCATACATCCAATCACGATTGGAAGGAAGATTATCCATGTTTTGCGTATTAATAGAATTTGAAGACTTGCATATTAGAAATTATTCTAAATATTAGCTTACAAGAGTTAGAATTTTCTTATGCTCTTACATAAGAAAAAAGTTTGGCATTAACTACTTTCACCTTAATTACTTACTTAAGGAATGAATCACAAATAATATTGTAGATGCAAATAACGTTATGGGAGTGTTGAGTTCATCCTTTAAATTATAATTAATTCAAAGAAATGATACAACACTTGTAAAGAAACTAAGAACTTCAATTAACTTAAGAGGAAAAAATATAACTAATTTCTAAATTCTATATGTTATAAGATATTAAAATCTCAAACTATAAGAGTAAAGTAAATCTAACTTATAATAGATTATTTACTTTGGTAGCAATGCTCCAACAAGTAGCAACGTTCAATGCAGCAATAAAATAGTGAAAATCTCAAACTACAAGAATAAAAAACACTAACAATGTCAATGGAAGACAATAATATATTAAGAGCTATATAACAAAACAAACTATTCCAACAAGTATTCTATATATAACAAAATAAACTATTTCAATAAGAACTTATTTTTATTATGAATAGAAGATAAGGATTTATAAGAATTAAAAATTAAAATTATATATTAATAAAATTTATTATTATTGACAGAATAAATCCGTCGGTAACATGAGTAAAAACAATCATTTGTAAAATGAATTCTTTCCATCAATAACATCCATCAATTCATAACAATTTTACATGCAAATAAATTTCCGTCAAAATCATCTGTCAAAAATTATATTTTTCTTAACTGATATGTTTTTGTCAGTAAAGTTTGTTGGTAAGTTGGAATTACCGACACATTTATATCTGCCAATAAATATCCATCAGAAAATAACAATTTTCTTATATTGTGTGTTTATAGGAGACTATTTTTTCTATCAAGATTGACAAAGAAAAATACTTCTTTATAACTCTTTCATGTGAGTCAAAGATAAATCAATATACATGAGAACGAATTTATCTGCCCAAAGGAATAAAAATGCAATTTTAAATTTAGAAGAAAAGTCAAGAAAAATAAATTTCAAAATAAACAGAACTTATTAGCATTAAGTGTGGATAATAATCTAATTTAAATTGGTGATAATTTTTAGGAAATATATGTATTTAATGCACTAATTTTATATAATTACATTATTGAAGATAAATTTTAGGAAATTTATATATATGGAAGAATATTAACATATTAATTAGTGACTTAATATATTAAAATTATAAATTAAAAACATATAAACATTAATATCAGGTTTTTAATATTCATGCAATAAAAAATTATGCGATATTGTCAAATCTAAAGGGAAAAAAACATTAAACCCCGTAAACTTAATATGTTTTTTTTTTAAGTGGTCTTATTTCTTAAAGTATTATACACATGGCGAAAAACTTTTCTCCCAGAATTTTGAACTATAAAATTGTAATTTTATATTCTGTAATTAATATTTACAATAATTTAAATTTAAATTTCAAAATTTATACATATATATTAATTACAATTAAATATCACATTTTATTAATTAGGTCAGTCTATAACAAAAAACATTATATAAAAATTAAGTACTTTTTAATAAATGCCAAGTTCCTTTTTATTGAATTAAAAAAGTATAACCTAACTAATTAATAAAAAAAATTATGTATTTTAATAAAAAGAAAAGAAAAAGAAAAAGAAAAAGAAAGAAAACAAAGTCAAGTCCCACGTTATCTAGAATACATTCGAGTTTTGAATTTATATATCAAAGCTGTGATATTAGTTATTAAAGTGGATTAGCAAGAAGAAAAAGTCTTGCACCCAATAGATTGGACTTCGTGGGTTTGATATGTAGTGTAAATCCCATGATCACCCTTGCACGTGTGATTACGATTACGGGCAGTGCAAATTTTTTAAATGAAATTCATTGCTTTTAAATTTGGTTTTGGTTGTTGAAAATATTTTATTTCATTTTTAATTTCCTTTATGACAATTAATTTTTCTGTCCCACTACATAACTTACCTACATTTTCTTACTACTAATATATAGAGTTCTTAGGCTCATTGTTCAAATATATTAAAAAATAATATATTCTTTTTATTTTATTCTCTCTTCTTTTAAATTATTGTTTGTTGTTAGCTCTATAGCCTTATATTTTCTCATTGTTTACATCTTACTCAAAAAACAAACTAAGATGAAACTTATCTCTTCAAATTTGTTTGTTGTGCTTCTTCTCTCCATTGGGATTGGTATGTTGTTTTCTTTTTCACTTATTCAAGTTAATCATCATTTTAATAATACAAATGTTTTGAATTTTTTTTTATTTAATAGGTATTTAAACTAGAGATTCGTGACTTATTTAGTATTAATATTTTGTATGTTTGTGTTTGACAGAGAATGAAGGCTCAATGAAAGTGATTGAGGCAAAAATTTGTGACGCAAGATTATATGACTATTATGAAGCAGATTGTTTCAAGTATTGCCCTAAGAAGTATGGACCTAAAGCTACTGGTTCGTGCAGTGTAGCAAATGAGTGCATATGTCATTATCCATATATAATAGTGTAAATGTTATTAGTTTTACACTTATTCGGTCATGAATTAGTATATAATTATAAATTGTTATTCTTTATTATATTTATGTTAAATGTTGTTTTAGAGGATTTATATATATTAAATGTAATATGTATATCCAAAGTAATGCCTTAGTGATAATATAATAGGTTTTATATTCACATGAATTAAACTCTATAACTTATTCATTAAATCAAGGGCAACAACAAAATTGAACTAAAAGTTGTTAAAGAAACTTCTTATATTGTTGGGAATTTAAATGAAATCAAGGTATCCGTTTATTTTCGTTACAGTCTAATCGATCGATGTAAGAAAACAAATAACATTTGCCTTAAAAACATTTCTCGCAATTATGGATAAATGCACTTATTTATGTTTTTTTAACTCCTATTTATATATTAAATCAATTCCCCTAATTTATAATAGTATTCAAACTCTTAATTACGTTATTTGGATAATTTTCTCAAGATGGAATTTTAGAAAATAAAAAAATAAAAAAAAAACTTCTCCATTAACTAAACATGGTTTTAATTTTTATACAATAAAAAAAAGAACTTGATTTTTTCAATAGTTAAATGGTAGAAGTTTCAATTTTTTTTTTTAAATAAACTATATACGAATAGTTTACAAATTAACTACTAAATTAATTTTACCTTGTAAAAAAGGTAATTTAATTTTTTTTCATGTTTTTTTCATATAAAGATCCTTCAGCATAAATTTACCCAAACATACCCTAAATTTGTATAACTATCTCCAATGGTAAATTTTAATTATTTAATTCATAGATTCTTTTTCTACTAATATATTTAATGTAATTTTAAGCATGATTATATAAACAATCCATTTCAATTTTAAGCAACCCAATACGATATACTAAAATAAGTAATTTCTATAATTTACTAAATTAAGTAACTTATGTAATTAAGTAATTATTTTTTTTTTGTTAAACAACCCATTAAATAACTCATATTATATTATAGATGCTCTTGTCATTGACTCATTGGCGACAAGTGTAAACTGGAACCCTATTAATTACTCGTCTTATCATCCTTTTATTTTGGCCCTCATTGACCATAGCAATGTGGCCGATATAGAAGTATTGCCAATAACGGATAAACTCATATAAGCGACAAAATTGTTGTCATTGTTTTAGTGTTTTTTTTTTAAAATTTTTCATTGGATTTGAAGGGATTACGCGTGAAGCTCATTGTTATCACTTTAATTTTCTATACATTGAATTGAAACTGTCGTAATTTATGTTTATTACAAAGTCAAGTCTGGTGATATCCAGAATATATTCGAATTGAGTTTATACATCAAAGTTGTGATATTAGTTATTAAAATGGATAGTAAGAAAAAGAAGTTTTGCGAGCGTATGATTGGGCTTTGTGGGTTGATATTTAGTGCAAATCCCATGATCCCCATGCGTGCAATTACGCGTGCAATTCTTTGTCACTGAGTTTAAATTTGAAATCAGATTTTGTAATAGAAATTCACTGCTCTTAAATTTCAGGTTTGGTGGTTGCAAATATTTTATCTCATTTTTAATTTCTTTTAAGGAAATTAATTTTTTAAACACACTAAAAAATTAATATATTCTCTTCAGTTATTTTAAAACAAGATTTCTGATTTCATCTATTTTAAAATAGGTTTACATATTACTTAAAAAGCAAACTAAGATGAAATATATCTCTTCAATTTTGTTCGCTGTGCTTCTTCTCTCCATTGGGATTGGTATGTTATTTTCCTTTTCACTTATTCAAGTTAATCATTATTTTAAGAATACAAATGTTTTAAAATATTTTTTTTATTTAATAAGTATTTAAATTAGAGATTGGTAACTTATTTAGTATTGAATATTTTGTGTGTTTGTGTTTGACATAGAAATTGAAGGTCCAATAAAAGTGACAAGAAGCAAGAATTTGTGATGCAAAATTATACTACTATTCTGAAGCAGATTGTTACACTGATTGTTCCAAAAAATATGACCCCTAAAGCTTAGGGTTTATACAATGAAGCAAGTGAATACATATGTCATTGACGATGTTAAGATCAAGTTGACAATGTTAGGAGTTTGATCTTCTTCTTTTCCAATGTTTGACACTCTTCCACGATAAATAATGAATGTTACCTTGTCTAACAATAATATATAGTTAAGGATTATTGGAGTAAAAGAAAATAGAATTACATTTTTGGTATTATTTACTACAGATTATATTTAATAAATGTGATTTTTGGTGTTATTCACCCTTCAATTTTACATTTAATATAATAATTATGATATTTGGCACATAAAAAATAATCTAAAAATAAAAGAAATACTAAATATTATAATTAAATTAATAAAAGACTTCAAACAAATCTTTGACAACATGTGCAGGAATTGGCTGCAATAATGATAAAATTTGGTGTAATTTAATAAAGCAAAACTTTAAAATAAACAAAAAAGTAAACGGACACGTGTTAGAGGATCAATAATTATTTTTCTTCAGAAAAAAAAAAAGGATCAATTACTATTCATTCCTTGAGAGAAAGGATTGATCTTGAAAAGCCAAAACCGTTAGGTTAAATAAATAAAGAATTAAAGACAAATATACTCCTGTGAATGATCAATTATTATTTATTCGTTGAGAGAAATTAACGATTGATATTTTTTTTTAAAAGCCACAAACATTAGGTTAAATAAATCTTGTGATTTTTTCTTGTGTACATGTTGTTGTTGCTTAGCATAAAATGTTTTAGAATATATTGTTTATTGACCAATAAAACTATATAATGTGTCATGTCATATAATTATTTGATAAATAATTTATTTAATATAATCCCAAAGATATATTTACAATGATTTTTCTTCATACTTTATCTCTTTCTTTTATTTACCAAATTCTTTATTTCTCTCTCCAATATTTATACTTATGTTTTTTTTTTTTTTACATTTATCTTTCCACTTTCCACTTTTATGTTTTTTATTTGTTTTCTTTTTTATTTTACTCATTTCCTTTTTTTTCTTTTTACACTTTTATTCTTTTTACTATTTTTTTTGTTTTAACAAATTTTTTACTCTAAAATTATTCTTACTATGAAATTGTATCAAATAATTTTAAATAATTTCATATAAGGGTATTTTATTAAACAATAATTATAATATGAAGTTAAATTTTTTAATCTAAAAAATAATTTAAATCTAATTAGTTAATATATTTACTAGAAATTAATGTTTTGACTCTATGTTTAATAACTTTATATATAAAAAAAAATGTATATTGATATTTATACATTACAAGAAATTCATTAAATATTGACTGATTTAGAAACTAAAATTTTCAGTCACAACAACAATTAATTTAGAGACTATTTTAGAGATTAAAAAAATAGTTGGTCTCTAAATTGGTTTCTAATGTCATTATATTAGTCACTAAAATAATTTCTATAAAAATGATCAATAAATTGGTTTTTGAAATAGTATCTAAATCAATCTAAAAAATTAACTACCAACATTTTAGCTATTTATAAAATTAGTTTTTAAATTAGCCTTTGATTAATTCAGAGACCAATATAGAGAAATCAGAGACAGATTAATTGGTCATTAAAACCATTTTTTTTTTAGTAATATAATAGTTGTAATTTTTTTACATAAATATGTAAAAAACATATTAAAAGTAATTTATTATTTTTTTAAAATAGTATATAATTACTTCAGCAATAATATCATAAATTGAGCATCATTCAACATATAAAATATTGTTAAGTTGAAACCTCACAAATCATTATTACTTAGAAATCAAATAAAATTGTTTTAAATAATTTCACAATTAAATATTTTTTTATATAATAATAATACTATCAAGTTTAATTTTTTATACTAAATATTAATTATCAAGGGATTTACCTCAATTGATTAAGTACTACATGTGGATTGGTTAAACTCCGTAAAATTTGTCTTTATTTTTACAAGCGAAACAAATATGCATTAATTAAAATATAATTATTTAATATATATTATCAAGTAGTATTGTGAATCTATTTTTATTAAATTTTATTAATATATTTGTAATAATGTCAAAACACATAAAACAAATATAGATAATAATGTGATAATTTGAAAATAAAAAGATTATAAAATATATAAATTAACCTAATATAATTTTAAAAAAAAATAATTTTAAATTACTTCATTAATAATACCATAAATTAAATTAATTTTAATTTTTTAATGGTAAAAAACATAGATACTATTCATAAAAGACAATCGTGTTCAAGTTAAATAGTTCTGTTATAAGCGATATATCTTTTTATGAATATTTATTACAACTTCACACATAAGAATGAATAATATTGTTTTTACTTTTAATTCCTATAAAATTATTTTTAATTATAAAACATAGAAATTTTTTTTAAATAAATTCATATATAAATAATTTTTTGAATGATATTTATATTATGAAGTTGAATTTTTTATACTAAACTTAATTTAAATACAATTAGTTAATATATTTTTTATAAAATAATATTTCACTATATGCTTAATAATATCATATACAAAAGAATTGTTGATTAATATATACTTTTACAAAAGATATAATAATTTTAACATTTTTTTTGTTGAAATATATAATATTAACATAAATAGTAATAAAGTATATTGAAATTAATTTATTAAATATAAAAAAAATTACAATGAAAATATTGAGTGAACTTTAATATATTTTATTTATATATATATTTTTTTTGTTGTAATTTAACATTATTATTAAAAATTAATAAAAATATGTTCAAAATACTTTTTTAAAACAAATATTAGCTTAATAGATTTTAATTAAGGTTTAAGATTTTTTTTATCTCTTAAAATAGAACACACATGGTAAAGAGTTTAACTAACTCATACCTTACTCAACTAACTAAGACAGATTCCTTGGTAATTAATTTTTTGTATATAAAATTTAACTTGATAATATAAATATTTTATGACAAAATATTTATTTATGAAATTATTTAAAATTATTTTATTTTTTTAAATAAAAATGATTAATCAAATTTCAACTTAACAATATTATCTTTCTTGAATGATACTTGTGGTCTCTATCATAAAACCAAATTTAAACTCACTCAATTCATGATACTATTGATAAAGTAATTATTTTATAGTGAAATATATTTAATAAATTAATTTCAATATGTTTATTACATGTTTATGTAAAAGAAATTACATTTATTATATAAATATTAATATACAACATTTTCATATTAGATATAAATTAATGTTGTATTAAAAATTTAACTTCCAAATTATAATTATTGTTTAACATAATATTCATATATAAAATTACATGAAATTATTTTATACAATTTAGTAGTAATATGATTTTATAGAATTTTCAAGTAAAAAAAATGGTTAAACAAAAAAAAATGTAAAATGAAAAGAAGAAAGAAAAAAATAGGAAATGAAAAATAAAATAAAGGAAACTTGTAAAATAAAAAATAAAAACTAAAACTAAAAAGAGGGAAAAAAAAAAGTAATAAAAAAAGAGGGAGAAAAGATATAAAAACGGGAGAGAGAAAGAAAGAATTGGGTGAAATAAAAGTACGGAAAGAAATAATTATAAATTTATATTTTGGATTAAGTTGTAAATATTAAATAAAAGGGGTTGTTAATGTCCAACTAAAGTAGACATTAAAATATTTGAATTAAAATATTTTTTATTTTTTATTTAAAATAATTTTTTAAGGATATTATAGTAATTTAATATTTAATTAAAAAAATATCTTTTCTCTTTTTTTATTTATGATAATTTATTTAAGACAAAAATAATTGATTATGATAGGAGAGAAAAATGATTTATATTTAATTAAACATTAAATTATTAAAATACACTTATTTAATGCATAAAAATAAAATAAAAACTTAAATAAAAAATATTTTAATTTAAATATTTTGATGTTAGTCGCTAACATTCACCGATAGACATTAACATCTCTCTTAAATAAATCATTAATCCAATAATTACGTCTCATGACAATACACATATCATAATCCTATTAATCACTAAACAACATATTTTAGAACATGTGATGCAATTCTATGTACCCAAAGGAAAAACCAACCTACAATATTAAAGACAATTATAGCTCCTTTGATTTGTCTCTGATTAAGCATGATATCGAAGAGAGAGCAAAAAACCAACAAACACGTGTATTATTCAATAAGAGAAACGTTTATTTTGACACAAACGCACGGTTAGGTTAAATAATGTGAATATACACCATTTTAATAGCTAATCATGTCACATTATAACTCTATATTGAAGATTGAACATGGCATTAAAGAAGGGTGAAGTATTTGACTGAAACGTTAGATTTAATTAATAGTATTATTTATTATATTTAATTACAGTTTTTATCCCTTATTTTTTTAAATCCGTAATTTTGATTCCTACTTTTAAAATCAAACACATTTGATTTAGCCATTAATTTAGAAACATTGACAGTTAAGTTTGACGTTGATTTTTTTTTTACTATAAATATTAATTATTTAATTAAAATTAATTAGTTAATTTTTTTTACTGTAATTATTAATTATTTAATTAAGTTACTCTTTGATCTAATTAGTTAATTTAAATAAAAAGTTAGGTGAATTAAAATAAAAAATTAAATTATCTTTTTTATAAGTTAAAATTGATTTTCTTATTAGTAGTTATTGTATATAATTTATTTTTAAAAATTGTGAAATTTTTACCATTTAATTATTAAAAAAATTAAGTTCTATTTTTTATTGTATGAAAATTAAAACCATGTTTAGCTCATGGAGAAGTTTTTTTTTATATATATATTTTTTTCTAAAATTCCATCTAAAGAAACTTATCCAAATAACGTAATTAAGAGTTTGAATACTATTATAAATTAGGGGAATTTATTTAATATATAAATCAGAGTTTAAAAAAACATATAAATAAGTGCATTTATCCATAATTACGAGAATTCTTTTTAAGGCAAATGCTATTTGTTTTCTTACATGGATCGATTAGACTGTAACGAAAATAAACGGATACCTTGATTTCATTTAAATCCCCAACAATATAAGAATTTTCTTTAACAACTTTTAGTTCAATTTTGTTGTTGCCCTTGATTTAATGAATAAGTTATAGAAGTTTAATTTTTATACGATGTTACGTGAATATAAAACCTATTATATTATTACTAAGAAATTACTTTGGATATACATATTACATTTAATATAAATCCTCTAAAACAACCTTTAACATAAATATAATAGAGAATAGCAATTTACAATTATATACTAATTCATGACCGAATAAGTGTAAAACTAATAACATTTACACTATTATATATGATAATTAAATCCAAGTTTCTTTTTAAAATTAATAAAAAAAATTATTTTTTAAACATGTCAATGTATTATTTGATGAATCTGTCATTAGTCTAAGTATTTTGTTTTCATTTTTACGACATTGTCGTCATAAATGCCTTCATAATCACCGTTATCGCCACTAACATAATTGTTATCGTCATCACCACCACCATCACAGGCAGTGGTGACGACGACAACAATGACAATGAAGACCATATTGGTGAGGACAATGGTGGTCATAGAGACACTCATGGTGGTGGTTGCAGTGACATAGACATGATAATGATGGTGGTAACAATTATAATGATGATAATGAATTTCAAATATTTAAAACGTAATAAATTAAATATTTTGATTATATATTAGAGAATCGGTTAGAGATTTTATTATTAAGTGAAGTTTTAATTTGAATATTTTTTAATGGGTTAATAAAAACCATTAGATTTAATTAAAATGACAGTGGTGGTGGCGATAACAACGACAATGACGATGATGGTCATGAAGACACTTATGATAGCAGTTGACTGTCATGGTGATAATTGTAGTAACAGTCATGACGGTGATTATAAGTCTATAATGATGGTGATGACAATTAGGATGATGATGAATTTTAAATATTTAAAATGTAATAAATTAAATATTTTGATTATATTCAAAAGAATCTTTTAGAAATTTTGCTAATGTCCATCCTAGTTAGGTGGATGTTAACAACCAAAACAAAAATATTTGGACTAAAATATCTCTTATTTTTTATTTAAAATAATTTTTTAAGGATATTATAGTAATTTAATACTTAATTAAGAAAATATATTTTCTCTCTCTTCATTTATGACAAAATTTATTTCGGAAGAAAATAATTAATTATAATAGGAAGGAAAATATATTTTCTATCTTTTCATTTATGACAAAATTAATTAAATATTAAATTATTAAAATACCTTTATTTAATACACAAATCAAAAAAATAAGGGATGTTTTAGTCTAAATATTTTGATGTTGGTTACTAACATATATGTATATATATATATATAAATCTTTCATGTAAATTTTATTTATTATCATATATTTATTTAATATTTTCTTTTATTTCAAATAAAAGTGAAATAAAAAGGAGTGATTTATAAAATAAAAAGTAAAATACATAAAAAAAAATTACAACTAATAATAGGAAATGTTAAATAACTTTTAATAATATTAAATATTAATAAAATAAACTTTTATAGATTTAAAATTTGTATATAATAAATATTTTTACTTTTTGTTAATATAGGCCTGGTCATGCGAGTCAACTAGTGATCCACTAGTTCGAACAATGATCGAGTGATCTAGTGTCTTGTCTAATTCGATCACCAATCCAATTTCTAAAATTATGACAGAGAGACGTTGAGAAAGATGTCAAGATACCAAAGTTATTTAAATTATTCTTCCTTTATTTTTTAACATCTTCTATTATTAATTGTAATTTTTTTTATATATATTTCACTATTTATTTTATAAACAACTTCCTTTATTTTACTTTTATTTAAATTATTAAATTCTTATTGAGAACACAAGAAATAATAAATAAATATATGATAATAAATAAAATTTATGTAAAAGATTCATATATATATATATATATATATATATTTTGCAATTGCTATTAATTAGACCATTGATTTAATGATTACTTTGGTATTTGAAAATTAAAGAGGTGTGAGTTTGAATCTTAACTTTTGTCAAAATTTACCTAAATTTTTATTTTAATTAATTAATTAAACCAACTAGTAACTTAAGAATAAAAAAAAAAGGGTAATGTTGTCATTAATACAAAAAATTAACTAATTAATTTATTTAAATAATGATTAATTATAGTAAAAAAAAAAGTCAAACGTTAAAGATAATAATCAACGTTTCTAGATTGACGGATGAATAAAAAATATTTGATTTTGAAGATAAAAAGATCAAAATTACATATTTGAAAAAGTAGAATGACCAAAATTACAATTAAATCTAAAAAAAAGATTTTTTTTCAATGGTTTAGTGCATATTTAGGTAAGCGATATATATGTTTAGGCCAAAAGTAATTTTACAAAAGGATCATGACCATTGCTTCTCATTTCATTTTATTTTTATACGTGAGATTTACATTAAAATTCACTTATAACATTTTTAACTTTAAATCAAACCAAATAGAAGTTTCATATTTAAAAAAAAAAAATAGGATTAACTAAATTTTTTAAAATTGAGTTTTTACTTGACACATGGCATGTCAGGTTAGTTGTTAATGATAGACCAACAGTCAACTTTTCTTTCATTAGTTAAATATGAGTTGAAGGGCTAAATTTTTGAAAAAATCTAATTACTAAGAATTTAGTTAATTCAAGAAATTACGAGAGAAATTTTATAAATTAACTACTAAAAAAATCAATCTTAACTTGTAAAAAAAGATAATTTAATTTTTTTTTTCTTATAAAAAGTGTTTCTTCTACATAATTTTACCCCAAACATACCCAAAATTCATGCGAATTATAATGCCGTTGGCGCGGCAAGTCTAGGCATGGACCCTATTAATTACTCGTCTCATCATCCTTTTGTTTTTTGCCTCTCATTGACCATAGCAAGGTGGCCCATACAGAATAGAAGTACTTACAATAACGGACAAGCTCATATAAGCCACAAAATTGTTGTCATTGTTTTAGTTTTTTTTCATTTTTCATTGAATTTGAAGGGTTTACGCGTGGTGCTCATTGGTCAAGTCATGATCCTCTGAAACCATAACAACTCCATAACAATCAATAACATCGCCTTTCTTCTATTTGGGTTCTGTTCAACGAACCTTAGAGCTTTTTTAGTTGGCACCAGACAAGCAATTCTTGAAGAGCTAGCAACTAGGAAAGCAACTTTCACTAAGCAGTATCAAAAAGATGGCTTCAGAGTCAATGTTGCTTCTTAAAAAAACATTGCTGGCTAATAAAAATTTAAAGAAAAAGGAATTTATATTATTATTGTAATATATAGATGACAAAAAGAAAGTTATTTCATTGTAGAAATTTATTGAATAGAATTGTTTATATTGAAAAAAATAATAAAAATAAATAATATGTATATGAATTGATATCATGGTTACTCTTACGTTCTATACTAGTTAATTATCACAACTTCTTGTTTCTCATTTTCTTTTCTTTATTATTTTTATTTAGCTTAAATATATTTTATTTTACATGTAATATACATCTTTTTAAAATTATTACCTATTTTTTTCATTTTTATAATTTTTGTTTAAATTTTTTTATTTTACTCCACTAGTTAATTGTCTCATTTAAGTGATTACCTGATAAACAAAATGTCACCTTTTTAACACTACATCATCTCTAATAAAATAAATTTAATTTCTCTTTCCTTACTTTGTTTCTTTGCATCCATTAATTTGTTATTTGTGCTTTTTATTTTACTTTTTGTATCTCTTTAAAGGTTTAATGAGATGACGTGATACTCGATCTGTATGTCATCACTTAAGAGAAACGATTAGCTGTGGATAATAAAATAAAATAAAATAGAAATTAATCTGAAAAAAATATATCATGCATAGAAAAAAAAAATACATTTAAGCCTTTTTATTTTTGTTGAGTTCTATATTATAGTGTTTACTACTACTACTACTATCTCAGCAAATTGAGATTTTCTAGCCACGTAGTCCAGACCCACGAAATATCCATGTGAAATTTCTTCAGTGCAAAGTTACCGAATACTACGTTCCAATAAATGACTTGTTTGGATTAATGTTAACGAAGTTACGTTTGAAGTAAAAATAAGTTGAAAACATTTATTGAAATATGAGTTTACTTAACTTAATTTATGATTGGATATTTCTTTACCTTAAAGTATGTTGGTGAAATGAAGCTTATTTGAATAATAGTAAATAAAAATACTTTTAAATGTGTAATTATGAAAAATGATATAAATTTTATTGTGTATTATTAAATATAAACTAGTGATAGCAAGAGGTTTAACTGGATTGATTAAGTAGGATGTGTGAATATTGTAAGTTATTTATGATACCTTTTTCAATTCATATGAATAAAAATATAAATGATGTATTGTTAAAAATAATTAATAAATTACTAAAAATATTAATATAATATTAAATATTTTCATAAATAAATAATAAGATTCAAATAACATTAATAATTAAATTTTATATGATTTAAATTAAAATATTTTAATAGATTATTATATACTACTTGTTTTTAGAAATAGCATATTAATAAGTTACCACTCGAGTTTCATAAAAACACATATTAATTTCTAAAATATATATTTACAAGAGTAAATGGGTATAATTAGAAAATTTAACGAAAAATTAATATAAACTAAAAGATTTGTTTTGATAAAAAAAAAAAATACTTACAACTACAAGAGAAGAAAATAATTTTTTTTTGTACAAACTAAAACTAGTTTTGTCTAAATTAAAATTTATATTTTGAAAAATACTATAATTGAGCTTCTATAAACTAGTTTATATAAATATATTAATTTTATATTTTATTTTTCTTATTTTTACTTTATAAATATTTATAAAAAAAATTATCTAAACATATTATAAATTTTATTTCTATTTAAATGGTTTGTAGTTCTTGACTTCTCTCTTGTACACGAATTACGAATAGCGAGCATGATGTAATGACAAATGACATGAACCTTTCTCGGAAACAAGTTTTTAATTTTTACGAGAATAAATATTTATATAATTAGTGTAAAATTATTTTATATTATTGATTAATTATAATTTATTGTTATGATAATTTTTTAAATAATTTTATAAAATTTAATTGTTTTATAATAAATAATAAATAAAGGTCTATAATTGATCATAAATAAATATTATAATTAACTAATGATAATGATGTAAAATACTTTTAGATACACCATAATTTTTTTTCTTTTGACAAATAAAAAAATAGATTATCGAGAGGGAAGCCCAGGTGATTATCACGTGGGTCTGGTCCCACAATAGACTACGTAGGCAACCTCAAAATACTTAACTACAACTTGCAACCTTCTTCCTCGTATTTTTTCCGTAGGTTGTTTTCGTCTTTTTCATCCAAATTTGGTAAATTTGTGTCAAATAATATATCTGTCGGATTTCTCGGGAGATTTTTTTTTTTAAAAAAAACAGAACCGAGAATAAATAAAGCACGAATATAGTTTATTTGTGGGTGAAAATTTTAGATTGGATGATAAGAAGACAAATGTGCTCTCTCTATGTGGTGAAGATGTTTTTCACCGGTTTTATGGCAATAGCTTTTTTGTTAGACCTTTTTCCTTTTTAAGAATAATAACTTTAGACCTTTTTTCCTTTTTAGGAATAATAACTATATAAGATTTAAAGTTTTTTTTTTCCTAGAAAATGTTTAAAAAATATTAAGGTTTAATTACAGTTTTTATCTCTTATTTTTTTAAATTTACAATTTTAATCTTGTAGTTTCAAATTTATAATTTTCATCTTATACTTTCAAAATCAAACAAATAAGGAATCTTGTGAATTTGAATCTTAATTTTATCAAAATTCACTCACTTAGGAATAAAAAAAAAAAAAAGGTATTTGTGTCATTAATAAAAAAAATTAAATAATTAATAATCACAATAAAAGAAAAGTTATAAATTTAATGATTAACGTTTCTAAATTAAAGGTTGGCAAAAAAAAATGTTTGATTTTAAAAATAAAAATAAAAATTGTGAATTTGAAATTAAATGAATTAAAATTACAGATTTGAAAAAGTATGAAACTAAAATTACAATTAACCCTTAATATTTTTCAAACATTTTCAGGCAACTAAACCAAAAACTTTAAGGAGGGTGTATTGGATTAGGATTTTAAAAAAAAAAATTAATATAAAAAAGTCTTGAAGATTTTTAAGATTTTGTAGAAAATTAAAAACTGTTAAGATTTTTTTAAAAACTTTTGTGATAAAAATTTTATAATTTGAATTTAATGGATTTAAAATATAGGATTTGAAAGGACTTTATAGATTTATAAGATTTGAAAATACTTTATAGATTTGGATTTCTAGAAAAAAAAAAAAAAACATTCAAAACGATCAAATAACCTATATGAATTCTAAATAAAAGTTATAAGCTGCATTTTGAAATATCTTTTTCACAAATTTTTATAGCAAAAAATAATAACAAAACATTAATCAACAAAAAAAATATAATGATCAAAACATTAATCATTTGTCTAATTTGAAGAATATACAAAATAAATATTTTTTCAGTTACATATGAATAGATTTAAGATTTATTTTTATAGCATCCCAACATTGTTTCTGTTTTCTCTATTAAGTTGTATATTTTTTCAAAATTAATTGTAATAGTTTAGAAAGGTCTTTTAAAAACTTTAACTTGTCCCGACTGAGTTAAAATTTCTTCTCTTATGAAATTTTCATTTCATTAGAAATTTATGAACCTAAAGGAGAATAAGACTACATGTAGGCTTGTAAGTTAATTCGTAGTGTAGGCTTGAAAGTTGATTCATGATGATTTGGGTATGAACACATCAATATTAGGATCATATGAAAACAGAGATTATGTCACTGCCTTCAAAACATAAAAAAATGAAATAAAAAAGTCTATGATGAAAAAGAAAAATCTCTCATAATTTGATGAGATTGTTTGCTGGATTTGATATTTATATGATTAACTAAAAAATTCATAGAATCCATTAAAATCCAATTAAAAAAAGTTCATAAAATCGCTATAATTTTGAATAACAGATTATTTTTAAGTTATTCAAAATCTCAATCGACACAAGATTTCGATGTCCTCTAAAAAAAAATCTTAATAATCTTAATTAAATACTATTAAATTATTTTTTATTATTTAACAGTCCTGATTAAATACCCAAGATATTTTTACAAAAAATAAAACATTATTAAAATCATAAACAATTATAATCCAATACACTCCATAAATCTTATATAGTTAATATTCCTAGGAAGGAAAAAGGTATAAAGTTATTATTCTTAAAAAGGAAAAAGGTCTAACAAAAAAGCTCTTGTCATAAAACTGGTGAAAAACATCTTAGCCACATAGAGAGAGCACATTTGTCTTCTTATCATCCAATCTAAAATTTTCACCCACAAATAAACTATATTCGTGCTTTATTTATTCTCGGTTCTGTTTTAAAAAAAAAAAAAAAAAATCTCCCGTGATATATTATTTGACACATTTACCAAATTTGGATAAAAAAAGACGAAAACAACCTACGGAAAAAATACGAGGAAGAAGGTTGCAAGTTGTAGTTAAGTTAACAAGTTGTAGCATTACACTTTGCTCCGTCTATTTATTTCCGTGCCCCCACGACAGGAACAACGGAGTTAAGAAATTGAAATTGAATTTGAGAAGTGAAGAAGAAGAAGAATGGAAGACTTGTCGTCATGCTTTCTGTGCGAGAAGAGGGCGATGATGATGTGCGACTCGGACCAGGCTAAGCTATGCTGGGACTGCGACGAGAAAGTTCACAGCGCCAATTTCCTGGTGGCGAAGCATTCGAGGGTTCTTCTGTGCCGCTTGTGCCACTCCCCCACTCCGTGGAAGGCTTCGGGGACCAGACTCGCCCGCACGGTGTCGTTTTGCCACCGCTGCGTCGCGGATCGGAACCGTCATCAGCACCATCGCCGTCGTGGTTTTGCGGAGGATCATGGTGGAGAGGAACCTCATGGTGCTTCTGATGATCATGTTTCTGATGAGGATGATAGTGATGATTACACTGATGAGAGTGGTGAAGAAGAAGTAGATGATGATGACGGAGAAGGAGAGAATCAAGTGGTTCCAATGTCTTTTGACTCTCCCACGTCACCACCTAGTGATGGCGGTTTAGCATTGAAGCTATTGCAAAACAACTCTTTTTTGGTTGATTCTTCTTTACATGTAAGTTTTTTTTTTTTTTTTTAAATAATTATAATACACGTAACTTATGATGAAATATAATTAATTGAAAATAAAAATAATACATTAATTGTATAACAAAATTTTAAAATTTTATATTATCAGATGTTATATTTTTTTATTTATGATAAATTAGTTGATAAATGAAGTGTGATGAATGATTAATACTATAAAACTGTAACGTGTTACAATGTGATGTCATTGTCGTAGCTTATTGTGTGCTTTGCAATAACAGGTGCTCCGTTTTAATTGTTAGTATGATATATGATTTATAAAAAAAAAAATGAATTTATTATTATATATAATAATTTGTAATTGGATGATAGTTTTATACTACTGTTTATATATAATTTTATTTTTCTGAGAGAAAAAAAAAGTTGTTGATAATATCTTGCAATTAGGAGGTTGCATTCGTTGTAGGAAAAATAATTAAAAATTGTGTTACAGGATGAGATGGCGTGCTCTTCATCTGAGACTACATTGCCCAGTGGTGTGATGAATCAACCTCTATGAGTGTATGGAAGAGGCATCGAGTTGATCAGCGAAATTACTGATCTACCCTTGGTTGAAGATTTGTGTTGATGAACCCAACTTTCTCTGAAATCTGAACCGTTAATTACGATGATCGATGTTGATGATAATTTAGCTGCAGATTGTGCAAAGTGCTAACCCCTATCTTTCTCTTGAAATTACTTAGTTTATAGGTCAACTTCAGTTTCATTTTCCCATTCAATTTTGTATCCAATTTCATTGATAATAACTCTGTAGTTCATACTTCATGATCATATGTATGTATTTCAAATCCTACTTTCATTCATTTTCGCACCTATTTCATTTGTGTCTTGTTATCTCTTATTATGTAAAACTCCCCAAAGTTATTATTATATAAAAAGTTATTTACTCTAGTTTTTAATATTGATTGAAATTAATTAGAAATTATAAGCTAAATTATGAGAGAAAATGATTAAAAATATATAAGATTAATAATATATTTTAATCAATAACAGAAGAAATATTAATAAAGAATGTCAAAGATATTTTCATTAACATTTTTTTTATTATAATTTATCTTATTCCTCTTAATTGATAACATGTGATTCATCAAATTTTATAATTTTTAATAAATTTTAATCAATTAAAAAAATATGTAAGAAATAATTTATTTTTAACATTTCTAGTTGTTGTAACAAGCTAGCAATATATAATTGTAATTTCTAAGTTTCTAGTAACATGTTTAAAGTAATTATTATATTATTAAATAAGTGTTAATTACTATAATTTTTTGGAGATTCTCTTTGAGATACAGAAAAAGTTGCTATCATTTCTCTTATTATTATTCAATTGGGCATAAGAAGGAGAATGAGATGATGATGGAGATGGAGATGAAACTGAGGAATATACGTGGCACTTTAGCAAGAGTTGTTGCTATTTTGGGTTTCGTATGACCATACACTTTGTCTTTGGCTACAAAGTAAGAATGCACTATGCAATGTACATAAGTGGATAGAAATGAAGTCTCGTGGACTTGTCTACATAAGGTAGGTGATAGTGGACCAACCTAGCTAGATAATAAATAAATAAATGTGGGATAATCCAGATTCTATGTTCTTTTCTTGCACTTTAATTTCCCTTTATCTTTTCCTTCTTTTCTTGCAAAGTCTTCTCTTTTCCCTTTTGGGAATGTGCCCATATGAAAAAAAAGAAAAAAAAGTTGATGATGCTTACAATATAATTTCAAAAGTAGAAGATAAGAAAAAATGATATTAAAGTTACATTCTATAAAAATAACATTGTACATAAATTTGTATACTGGGGTAATACATAGTTATTGAACTCTTATTACATAGACGGTTAGTTACTTTTCTCTTCTTGTTTGTTTTGTCATTTACTTTATGTTTTTGACATTCAGATGCATGGATGTAATTTTTTGGTCCATCCATTTTGGCCAGACATCTCTACCAATGGTTGGGTAGTAATTGGTGTAACAAACTCACTAGCATTAGTTGTCATCTTCTACTTTGATTTTTAGAGGTATATTTAATATGATGGTAACACTCACAAGTACATTTTTTTTTTTTTTACATACTTTATTATTTATCAAAATTTATTAAAAATTAAAAAATTAAAAAAAAGTCATTAAATAAAATGTAAAGTTCAATTCAATTTGACATGAAAAATATCTAATTTTATAATTTTTAATAAAATTTTAACCAATTAAAAAGAGTATATTAAAAAATATGTTGATAGTATTCCTCTTAGTGAATCTGGTAGGGTATCACCAAACATTTAATTAGCATTGGCTACAGGGCGAGATCGAATGCAACGCATGTAAGTAGGTAGAAAGCAAATTGGATGAATTTATGTTTTTTTTTTTTTAGGTAAATTGGATTTCAAAAGCTTATAAGAATGAGGACAGCTGGATAGTCCTCAAAATTAAATAAACACTCACAAATGGGAGTTTAATGAAGATGTACTATTTTATATTAACAATCATAATATTTCATTTAAGATTATTCTATTAATTTTTATAAAATTATGTTAGAAATTATATAAATAATGTCTATGATTACTCAATGACTATCAACAAAATTCTCATACAATGCAAATCGAACTCTAGTATGTGTAGAATGTGAGTCGTTCTTGATCAATTGGACAAACTATTTGGCAATTGGATGAGTGTAAGTAGATAGAAAGCAAATTGGATGGACTTGTCTACATAAGCTAGGTGATTCGGTGACAGTGTGGTACCTAACTAGAAATAATAATAATAAAAAAAAAAGTGGGATAATCTGGATTCTATTTTCTTGTTTGCACTTTGCCCTATCTATTACCTTTTTTCCCCTTTTGGGAGGGAATTGTGGGCTGCTGATGTCGTACAGCTTAATTAGGTGATCCGATCCTTTATTTTTAAGTAATGAGTAACATAATGTATGGTAAGATGTGATACTTAGAACATCTTTTAGCAAAACGATAGTTAAACACAATTTTATTTTATTTTGACTAATTGAGATGATTTACTTTAGGTATAATTTGGATGGCTTAAAATTAAGTTTCCATTGTTTGTCACTTATACGGGCAACCATTTTTTATGAGTAAAATAATATTTTTTACCATTTAAATATCATTGAAGAAAAGTAATGATTACTTAAAATTATATCAATAGAGCAAAATATGTACTTGTTGTTTGATGTGGCATTGTAGGAACAAGTTAACATCAGATAAATAACTATTTATTATATGAGATAATCCAGTAAAAAAAAAAAAGTTAACATGAAAAAAATAAGTTAAAATAAAAGTGATTTTTTTTTTTTATCATTGTCAAAATAGAGTGTTTAAATTGGAGCATTAGAGATACTCCTAGAATAAGGATTGGTGTTATTTTTAATTGTGATGTTATTCTTCCATTAAGTCAGAAAAATAGGTCAACAATACGAAAAAGCATGATAGAGAGAAAAATGGCGAGGAATTAAATAAAAAGGAGAAAAAAATTATATATTGAAAATGTGAAATCATTTTAGACTCTTATTTAATCACAAATCAATAAATCAATGTTATTTACTTAATATAACTTTTAAGATAATTATAATAAATTGAACAAATTTATTATACATAATATCTGTTTTGGATAATAGTATAATTGTTTATACAGCATGATCATTAAAGTAAAAAGAAAAATGTGTTACACAATTCTTTTTATTCCTTCGCAAAATCGAGCAAAAATGAATAGTTATTGTGTTTCTTAGCGAAAACAATTCATTGTTTTGTTCAAAATCGATTGTCTTGTGTAAACTAATAATAAAAAACAATAGATTGTTTTTCTCTATAATTGACTGTCATTAAAAAAAATTGATGTCTTACATTTTCTTATATTTCTTTTCTTAATTTTCTTAAATCAAATACTTTAATCAAAGTAGCTAGTAAGATGGTCAAAGACTCAAAAGAAATTATAAACTTCTAAAAAGTCTTGCCAAATACATTTAAATTTACTTTGTTTCTTACCTTTTTTTTTTTTTTCTCTATTTCTTTCTTTTCTAATAAATACACCTTAATTTAATAAGTCACACCCTCATTTTACCTTCTTACCTCCTCTCCTATCTATTCCCCAACCTTCGTTCACCACTTACATTGAAACTCATCACTAAAAAAGTATATTTTGTATAGTAAAATTTCTCCTCTCAATTAAATTAGACTTAAACTCAAAATTTTATTGGAAGAGAATTGAGTCATACCATTCAAACAATAACTAATTGGTATTTTTATACACAATTTAGTTTTATTGTTCTAAAACTTAAATTTTAATGCATAAAAATAGTACATAATGACTTTGAAATTCAAATTCCAAATATGAAAAACTTAATATTTATTTTAGTCTTCAAATTATAATTAATTATTTAATGAAATATAAGGTGTATTTGATGGTAAAAGAAAAAGTGAAAGAAAAAAAGAGATGAAAAGATAGTTGATTCGAATCACACCATTGACATTTTTAACAAAACTAATAAATTAATATTTTTATAAAATAATAAAAAAAAATTAATCATTTAATTTGGTCCTCAACCTAAATTATATAAAAGGGATAATTTGGTCATTTTAGACTTATTTGCAATTTACATCCCTTTTATTAAAAAAAAGAGTTAGATGTATACTTAGTAAAAATAGGAGTATAAATAACAAAATTCGACACAATTATGAAATTAAATTTCAAGAACTCTATTTGTTACATATTCTATGATTAAACTTTCTGAAATTAGGGTTTAGCGTTGCACACAGTCATCTATAAAACGCAAGGCAGCCGTAGTCAGCAGTCACAGCCACACAGTCTTATTGAAACGTATAGGTGGCGTCTTCAGAATTAGGTTTTTTAGGGTTTTTTCTCTTCAAACTCTCAAATCCTTCTTATGCATCTGATTGAGTCTGGTTTTATTTTTTGTCATTTTATCATATTTCAAAATTGTTGTATTGAAAATGAAAGCCAATTTGCAGAGCAAGGTCGCCGATTATGAAAAATGGCGCAGCTTGCCTTGAAGGTTGGCAATAACAATGGCGGTTCTCCGTGCCTATCAAATTTACTCTCTTTTGATCATGGCCTCGAACAAGTCGCAAGATTTTCTTTTAAACTAAACTAAATCAAAAAATGTTTTTTTCTTTCTTCTTCATCTCTGTTCTTTTATTTTTCCAGAATTTTCTCTTTTCCCTCTCCTAATCCATGTTTGTTACTGAAGTTTCAAAAAAAAAATAATAATGTTGGAAATAGATCAATATTAAAGCCCTTTTGTTTTAGGATAATAAGACGGGTTGAATTCTTGAAGAACGAAGGATAGAGAGAGACTGTTGATTTAATTCCCACTTACTAACAAAAATTAATATATTAACAATTAAAGGTGAAATTTGATTTTGTTTTAAAAAATTTAAAAGTTTTAAAAGAAATTTAACGAATTCAACATTTTTAGTTGTATAAACATATTTATTCTTCAACATTGAAGGGAGCCTTGATAATTTTGATACCGTGTTGTAAATTTGGAAATAGAAAATGTGGGATGATATATGAATCATATCAATAATCGATTGGTAAGGTGGAATGAGTTGCTTACTGGTTTAGATTTTAGCCACAATTAGTAGTCAATTTCTTGAGATTAAAATTTTGAATTTAAATAAAATTTTCAAAGAAATAAATTATCTTACCAATATTGAAAACCTGGAGAACAAAGCAAATGAACGGAGATGATGATTATTGTAAATATTATTTCCATTCAAAGGTGATTTGGAAAAAAAAAAAATGTAATGTGAAGACAAAACAAGGAGATGCAAAAGGTAATAGCCCAGGCTAACCGATAGGATTTTCCCTAATGGCATTTGCATAAAGTTGAAGCTTTGAGTACACTTATGTTCACCTCTATTTTCTTTTTCTTTTTTGTTTCGTAATATATCGTAACTCTCATAACTTTAGTCCACTAGGTCAAAGATATTTTGTAACTCTCATCTACGAGATTAAAGATTAAAGATTAATCTCCAACCTCCGAGTTAACCTCTAATTGAAGGAAACTTTTTTCCTATTACACTCTACAAACATTACTAATGGCAAGTTGAAACAATTTGTTACGCTTCATTTCTCAATTGCCTTGTAGATCATTTAAAAAGTCACAATCTGGTATTTAAAACACGTCTCAATAGATTAAGAGAGAAAAGTCTATATAAACTATCTTTAACTTAAAACACGTCTCAATTGATATGAGATTTTTCAATGTACCAAAACAACTTATAATTTATATTATTAGTATATATGTTTGTTCTTGTCTTATTAAACTACTTCATAATAGTGGTTGTTGTTTTCTTCTTTCATGATTACTTGTTTTCTCTCGACATACTTAATGGATGTCTACTTTTAACGATGAAATGGACATATAAGTGAACGTGCCACAATCAACTGCTGAGAAATTAGTGGTTTTTTTTTGGATCGAATTGGATTTCAGATTTAATTCTCAAAATCAATTTACATCGAACTTATACATATATTTATATTATTATTCATAAATTGATCATATCACTCATTTATATTTTTTTTTTTGTTATATATACATAAAAATATTTAATTAAAAATATATTTTTACTGAGTTAAAATACATAAATATAATTATCAAATTATATAAATGTAATTTTTATATGATATATATTTAAAAAATTATACTACTATTACTTGTATAATGACATAAATGTAATATTTGATATTTTTTTATTATATATCTTGTCATTTTATTTAGTACTTCTAAAAATAAATAAAAGAAAAAAAATCGAAAATTAAACCAATCCAAACCACTTTAAATTGAATAAGATTAAATTTTTTTAACTAAACTGATTAGATGATAAATTAAAAAAATCAAAATTGAATTTGATCATTTTCCCCTTCAAAACCAATCCGATCCAATCGGCAAACACTCCTAAATTCACTGAATTATCGATATTATCAACATTATTTTACCTCAGTTGTTCATGTGTCTGAACAAGGGGTAAACGTGCTGACATGTCCAAAACAATATTCGTAGTTCCATAAACATAGCTCTACAGAATTATCTACTAATAATAGCTAAACAAGTGCTCATCATGATAATCCGAATTCCCACATACAGCAGAATGGGAAGAAAATAACCCCAAAAACAGTCACAGTCACAGTCACAGACAAACTTGTACGTACATCTACATGAAAGAGTATGTACCACTTCGGAATCATAAACAATCTTCCAAAGCCTAAAGGAACCAAGATCATATCAAGCCATACAAAATCATCATCCATAATCTTTCCACAGGAAATGCTCTAAGTACAACCTGACAGGAAGAGAAAGAGAGCACTTTACAACCATTTCCACCTATCCCTCCAGATGCGAAACATTCTGTAATCCAGTAAAAAACACAAACAAGGGGGAAATTAAGATGCAAGAGACTTATGAAGTTATTTCACAGCAAAACTTAAACAAAAAGGAGAAATGTTAGTGAGATTCTCTCAGACACCCTGACACTCTATCGTTGGTCAAAATTGAAAATCACCAATTTTGAAGGGTCTCATATTGTTAAATGATTCTTTCTTTTTAGTTTAGTTGTGGGACCCACCACATTGGGTGATTTTCAATAAATTTCAATCAATTATAAAGAGTGTCTAAAGGAAAGTATCAGGGAGAGTCTCACTAGCACTTCTAAAAAAACATCTTAACTAAATGTCAGCAAGCACTAGGGGCCCAAAAAAAAGAACAAAGGGCAGAATAAAGTGCGTGACCACATCCACTGACAATTGTGAAACAAATTCTTTTTACATTCAAATGCTCAAAGTAGGGACAAAAAGGAGCTAGAGCATACCTTCAGAGACAGGGTTGATGTGATAAGTTGGCTCCAACTAATCCTCTGTCCAAAGCAACCAACAAATGAAGTTAATTTTCAATTTCACAACTAGCATAAATGATGTATTACACATCAATGAAGTAGAAAACCAAATATCAATAATTCAACATCTTCAAATACAACTCTAAATTTTACAAGTGGAATATACAAAATAAAATTGATCTGTTGGAAGACTCCAAAAATAAGCAAAATATACTTGAAATGATTTTTTTAGAATTTTTTTTTATTAAATCAACATTCAATCCCAGAAATACATTAAACATTCATATGAACAGAAACTATCCAGTTTTCATTCATCATCCGTAGTTGATTTATCGCATATAGCATAAACATGACAACCAACACAAAATGCAAACAAAACTAGACAAACATGCTGAGCCATGTATTTCAACACACTCTGGCAAAACTCATCAAATGCTGTATTGAGATGAACTACACACAGATAAAAAAACGAAAAGTGGAAAGCCATACACAACCAATGATAATTGATCATCAAGGGGTTCATACTTCCCTTAGAAAATGCAAAAAAAAAATAACAAATACAACTCCAGTGTAAGGTGCCTCCCTAGCAGAAGGCAAGATTTACGGAATAACTAGTCCAATCAATTCATGAAGAAATTTGGATTCATTTGCCATCATATATCATCAACAAGACAAACCATACAATTACCTTTAGAAATAAAACACATCCACACCATCAGAGTCAAATATCAAAAATCAGACAAGCAACTTCAAACCCCCATATTTCACTCAACAGATCATCCACATTGATTCTTGAACCACAGCAGCCACTCACTAGTCACTACTAACATGGACTCAAACAATCCACCCAAAAAGATTCAAAATAGAAACCAAAACTCCCTCAATACCTATAACTCTACCATCTAAAAGTCGCCACCTACCAAGTCACCACAACCAAAACCCCTCCCCTTTCTTTGCTTCACAAGATAATGGAACCCAAAATATTCACACTACACCAACTCCAAGCCCAGGTGGCCCAACCAAAACCAAAACCCTAATCAAGATGCACTTGCCATCACTCTATTCAACAAAATCACCAAGCTATCACATCAATCCATAGCATTCCAATAATCTATCTCATCACATTAATCTACATTCCAAGATTTTAAATTTTTGGCCCCTGTAGACAAATGCGGTGGCAACATGGTGGCAGAAAGCCCAAATACTTGACATTGCAGTCAAAATTGAGATCACAGACCTCTTTTAAGCCTCCAACCATGATGACTATTATAGCAAGGTTTAAAAATACAAAAAATCGTGGCTTTAACCACAAGGTCAACGTTTTGTGTTCTGTTTTCCCAAGTGACTGCAACTAACAGACTTCAACAGCTGCATTTATCTGCAATCTCCTTCAATATCAAGAAGAGCAGCGCTAACAAAACACTCTCCAACACACTCCTTCTAACACATACATATGGCTATGCTTTGATAGACACTCCAAACCTCCGTTCACGCTTTCCAATGTACTCCAATCTACTTTAATTTAAAAACTACACTCACAATCTTCTGATCCAATGTTGGTTAACGTTACCATGAAATCTTACACAAACATGCACTAAAGTAATTGATAACACTACAAAATCAAAGAGTTACTCATTAATTGATAACACTACAAAATCAATGTGATGGTAAAATTTCTCTATCAAGAAATATCACAAAACAGCGACCTTGATCACAACTTCAATCAATCAATCAAAAAACCCAAAAAGTCAAAACCTCTAACCTTTCTTATGAGGCTGGGGCTGGAGCACCGCCTCGCCCTCCTCCCCCTCCTTGACCGCCACCACGGCCTGGGCCGTGGTGGCCGTGGCCGGCCCGGCATCATCGGGATAACGCACAACCACAACCGGACAAACGCAGTGATGAACGCAGTAATCACTAACACTCCCGAGCTTCCCATCGCTACCGCGCCTAACAGCGCCGAATCCCCTGCTCCCCATGATAACAGCGCTCAATCCGAGCCTCTCGACCTCCAGGCAGAGCCTCTCCTTCATGTCGTGGTCCTTCACGATGTGGATCTTGTACGGAATCTGCAGTTCCCGCAGCGGCCTCGCAAGATCCGCGGCCTTGGACGCCGTGAAGGCGTCGAAGTCGTCCTCGAGCTTGCGCTTGCTGTTGCTGTTGCTGCTGTTGTTGTTGTGGTGGTCGTTGCTGTTGACGGCGTTGACGGCGTCCTCGTCGGAGTTGGGGTCGGTGTCGATGGAGAGGTCGATGGAGCCCCAGTCAGCGCCGAAGAGGACGTTCGTGGGACTCACGTGGAGGAGAATCACCGCGTCGCCGGGCCGGATGTAGTGCTGCACGGCCCAGCGCACCGCGTAGGCGCTCTCGTCGGAGAGGTCGACTGCGACGCCGAGTTTGCGGCGCGCACCGGCGGTGGGGGTGGGCGTCGCGCCGGAAGCGTGGTGGCGCGGGGAGGAGGGGTGGTGGATTTTGATCTGCGGGAGCTGCGGGTCGGAATCCAGTGCGGTAGGGTGCTGGTGGGGCTGCATTTCTTTTTTCAGAGGGTTCTAGAGATTTTGGTTTCGTTTAGTGTGAGTGAAGGGAAGAGCGGGGTTTGTAACTGTGTAGTTGTACTATTAGCATTAGGAACAATAAAGTGATGATATTGGATTGAGCATTTCTTGGAGAGGGGAATAACTAGTTGTTGGGCTATGGTTTATGGGTTGGGCCTACCTTATGGCCCACTGTAGGGTTGTGGCCCAAGTGAAGTGGGGCAGGTGATGGTGCTACTAGAGAATGTAATACTGTACTAGAAAGAAGTAGAATGTGATGTTATGTGTCACGTGACAAACCCCCATTTGGGAGTTTTGGAGTCAAATTTCGCAGGTAAATGGTTTCCCTTTTTTTTTTTTAATCAAAATATTAGTTGACCTCTCTTATAATGGTTCTTTCAATTTTCCATCTGCATGCTTATATTTGAAAACTTATTTAAAGAGATTGTCCACTAACAACTATTAATATAAGTGGTAGTGATTTGTGCTCTTTAATTAAGATATTTACAATTTGAATCTTTATTAATTTTGGTATAGAATAAATTATGATGGGAGAAGAATATTTATATTATGTGCATTCAATGTCTCAAATAAAAATTAATCTCTACTTCCGACAAAGACTACTTCTCTTTGTTTCCAATAGGGACTACATCGTAATACCATGGTTAAAAAAAAAAGATTATCCTTACTTAAACAACCAACAAATATCCTTAGACACATTAGCAATGTTACGTAAGAGTGTTAATATAAAGTGTTTTGTTGTATTTTTAAAAAGACCACCTCCACGTATATTGGTATGTTAATATGATTTTGATTTATTTTTTTCTTTTTAATTTTGATTCTAATTTGTATACATGGGCATATGGGTATAGTTGTCTATAGGTACTTTTTAGCCTGAAATAGTAGCTGTTTGTCCATGAATATAACTGCATGTTATCTGTACATTGCTGAGTTAGCTTTTTATTTATTTTCTAATATATGTATTTTTAAACGTATCACATTACCTCCTCCTTCCCCTCCTTCTTTTTTATGATTGGGGTTTTCAAATGGGATAACTTCATCAGGTATGTATATTTACGATTACAATACATGTATTTTATCATTTTTTTTTTGTTCTTCATTTTTCTATCGTTGGTTTCATATTTGTGTTTGTATTTTATTTGTTATTTCAATCTTTAAATTTGTTTGGGATGTTGAGTGAGGGGTTCAGTCCAAGTTACGGGAAGCAAAGCTTGCATTCAAACAAATTTTTCATTTGAAACAAGTTATAGTAGACTTCAGTTCTTCTTTTTTTAATTTTTTTGTATAGACCTTTGTTTTGTCGTGTCTAGTGTTTGACTTGAGTTGTTTCCTTTTTGTTTTGTTTCATAATTGATACCACTTACCCTCTTAACTTGGTATGTTCATTCACATTTTAAAATTGTGTTATGCATTGTGGAATTTGTTTTGCATATTTTTTACTTTCGTTTATATCTCTTTTTTTTTTTTCATGTCTTTGTTAAGCTTAATTATTTTACACTAAATTAATAATTTTTAGGTTTTATTTCTCAACAATCTAATGTGCATGTCTCACATTTGATAATTATTATTTAGTGCGAAAATTCTTTTGCATTTTTTCTAATTGAAATATATGTTATTATTGATTTTTTTGTTGTGCTTCGACTTTGACTTTAATCAGGCAAGCTTAATTTACTGTTGAGAGCTTCTAATATCACTTTCATTCTTATACTTTGTCCTTAATTTTTTGTTTCACAATGTATATCAGTTTGTTTTTGATAAGTCTATTATATATTTTTTGTCATGTGTCTATATTTCGGATTTCATATCTATAACTTAATTAATATTCTTGTAGTTGTTGAGTTTCATATTTAGTTTGATTCTTACAAATTGATTTGATCAAAGGTAAAACTCTCTTCTCAGTTTTCATTTTATTTTAGCTACTGAGTTTCATATTTAGTTTTGTAACCCCCTACATTTCTAAACTCCTAAACTTTGTATTTTATTCTTCAAAAATATGGATTTAATTAAAAACTTGACATGTTAACGCATTATCAAAATATGAAATGTATTTTTCCCTTGCCTCAAAACTTATTGCAAGAATTTCAACGAAATTCACTTTCAATACACCTATCATTTCTTAAAAATAAGTAATCATTAACAAATATCATTTACAAGAAACCTCTTACATTTTATAAAATGTTTGATTCCAAATGATACTAAAAACACTAGTAAATATGAAATAATACCAAAATCTTGCCTTAAAACAATTACACCTTTACATTTTTGAAAAAGAGACATAAGTCATCTAAGTCACATACAACAACATAAGGACCATAAAATCAAGATTTAGTCTACCATTTATTATACAAGAAACCATACTAAGACCCAAGGTAGTAAATAAAAGAAAACTAACTTCCAACCCTTATTAAGAACTTGAAAAGTAACCTCAAAGACCTTCTATTCTCAAACCAGTCTTTCCACATCATCAATGTTGGTTGTAGTCATTCCATTCCATCTTGGTCGATTACATGCGACATGCGTCCTTATCTGAAAACAAGGTGTATGGAGTGATTTTTTCCACTCCTCCTAAAAACCAACAATCAAACAACTTTTCGGCCACATACATAAACAACATCCACACCATAGTGGCACACTCACGATCTCATTGAAAACCTATGCATTTCTACATTTGTACAACTTTTCCAAAAACTTGAGCTCGCTACAACTAAAACTCCACGAACACAGTAGTCTTATACTTTAGGTGGATGACTGCTGGGAGTACACCTCTTTCGTCATTGGTTGATAGGGCTCTCACCAACTGAAAATGCATCGTGCTTAGTTGAGGTCACTAAGCCGGTTATGTGACCCAAAGCCACGACCCAACACCATACCTCCTAGAACACCATGCTTACGACCATTTCTCAAATACCACTCTATGGTCATCCACACTTTGAGGATTGATTCCTCAACATGTTTCCCTCAGCAGGGATTATGTTTTCAATGGGTTGTGTACTTTTTACTGTTGTAAATACCGAACGATAGTCCACCAAGTGCCTCGTGAACTTCTCGTCCATAGCACCAATATGTTTATCTCACTACACTAAGTGAGTAGCTATCATCATCTTGTTCGTCACCACACATGCAATTGGAAATATTAATGCACATCTCATTCTAGTTGGTTCCTCTAACTAACTCTCATCGAGAACACCTTTATCATAAAACGTGTCATTGATATCGTAATCATGTCCAAACACGTCAGTTTCACTTGTACCAACGTCGAAGGAAATCCTTTCCTTTCGCATCTCACTAAACACACCAAACAAAACAATGCGTGCATTAAGCATCACACGTCTGTCATGAACACCGTTCATGACCCCACCCTATCAAATTTTATTAAATCTTATGTAATTCTCACATACACTCAAGTATTATGCTTCAATTGAATATGTTACTCCAATCCATTGCAAGGGGCCTACTTTTAAGCCTAAGTCCAAGGATTTATTTACTCATGTCTCAATAAATTAACTTGTTATTAAATTCTCACTCTTAATATTAATTTATTCATTAATTTCTTAATTAACTTATTTATTAATTAAGACTATGTCTTAATCTCACAAATGCATTCCATCAAAGTTCATTTGTTCCCCACAAGGACTCACCATCCTTGCTTCCTCAAAACAAATAATCAATCACAAAATCCAATCAATCAATCACATAAATACAACTAACCTCAACAGTTGGTGCCTAGGGTTCACACTCCTCAGGTCTCAAATGCCAGTTATAAAAATGCATGATTTACAAGGAATATTTAATCACATAATACACAATAACCAGAGGTCTTCTCCTTCTAAGGTAGAACATCCCTTCATATTTGCATTTCCAACAATTCATGTCATATTTATCGAGTGATTCAAGCTGAAAATACTAGTACAAAAATTATTTGACATGCTTACAAAACTCATAATACCATGAAATTTGGTACAGATACTCTCAATCACCCTTATTTGGACTCATAAATTTTTTAGTTGAAAATTATAAGTATAAATATTTTATTTAATTTAAAAAGTGTTTCTGGGCCAACTCAAGAATTCATAGTTTACTATTTATTTACCTAAATAAACATGGTCCCTTTTACAAATCGTTTCACTGAGAGCTTTCCATAAGTCTTAATTAACACATATATATTTCTCATAATTTTAAAACATTCATAAGACTCATTTTTTAACTAAATAGTCCCTAACATTCAACAACATGATTCGGAAAAAATAACCATTTATAATTATTAAAATATTCTAGAAAATTCAGAGAAAAATATCACATGCCACAAATAAAAAATAGTACCTATTTTAAATTTATCAGAATTTAACATGCACAAAATATAATTTTAATCATTCAAAAATCTTACTGAGTGACTAAACTCAATTTTACTAATTATATATTGAAAAAATACCTAGAGGCTTTCTAAAATCCCAAATAAAATCATGGACATTTCCAATGATTTATGAAACAACATGGTGTTTCCATATTTTTTCAAAAGTGCCTATAAATAATTTCCAAGAACAAAATAACCCCAAACTCAACTATTTTCTAAGTCAAAGATTGGTCTTTTAAAAATAGTTCTTTAACTCCAAAAATTTTGAAATTTTTACCATAGTATCCAAAGGTATTATAACGTACCTAGATGGTCTCTCAATCCTATAACAAAGCATGAAAATTTTTGAAAATTGAAAACACAATTTCATCCCCATATATCGAAATGACCATTTTTCATCCAAAACAAGTATTGCAAAGCATATTCACCACTAAATTATTTCAATAAGCTCAATGAAATAGTAAAATCAACAAGAAAGCATGGTTTAAGATTAGAATGGAATAACTCCTCCATACCTTAATTTCTAAAGTTTCAAATGCACAAAAGTGGAGCTTAGATCGAAGCTTGTGTTCTTCTCTATAACATACTATATTTTGAATGGTGGAACTAAGCTAATGAACTTAGAAAATTAGAGAGAAGGTAGAGAGTTTCATGAACAAGAATGGAAAAGGAAAAAACTCTTTAGAGAAATGGTCTCCTTTCTCTCCCCTTCCCATTTAAGGCAAAGATTCTTATTAAGGCATCCCCCCTCCAAGCTAGGGCTGGCCAAGCACACAGGGACGTGGTCAGCTTCCCACAACAATTTAGGTTGGGTCAATTAAAGGCCTATTAGGTTTAGGGTTGGATTTTGGGTCCGAGTTAGGCTTTTTTCACGATTTTCATCATTTGGGTTCCGAACATTTTCGAAACTAACCTTCCACTTAAAAATCATCCTAATTAAATGTTCTATGCTCTAAAATCATTAAAAAGATCATTTGCAGATGAAAAACAATAAAAATTGCATTATGGACCATTTTTACGGAAATTGCAAAAACGGTCCAACAAAACCAAAATTCAATTTTTACAAGCGAAAGCACAAATAAAGCATACAACCAACATTAGAATTTTAATTACCATTCTTCATGAACATTAAAATGATAATTATGTATAATGACAAATAAAAATTACTAAATGCACCCCCCGTCTACAATTAGCAATAGAGTGTAATTTTACGGGTATTACAAATTTGATTCCTATAAATTGATTTGGTCAAAGTAAACCTCTCTTCTCAATTTTCATTTTAGTTACTTAGTTTCATATTTAGTTTGATTCCTACAAATTGATTTGGTGTTGTTGAGTTTCATATTTAATTTGATTTTTACAAATTGATTTGGTGAAAGGTAAACCTCTTTTCTCAATTTTTATTTTAGTTGCTAAGTTTTATATTTAGTTTGATTTCAATAAATTGTTCACAGAGAGGTAAAAGTTTCATATTTATAGGCATCTATATGCTATCTTGTCATCATAGATATATCTTTGGTTTTCTAATTCTTATAAACTTGAACTTGATAACGATGGTCAATAGAGGTAAACCTCTCTTCTCAATTTTCATTTCTAGTTGTTGAATTTCATATTTAGTTTCACACCTAAAATGGCTATGTAGCTATACACCTTTATGAATTTTGGATGGTTGAGTTGAGTGATTTAAAAGAATGGTTATATTTTCTCTTCAACCATAGAAAGTAATCTCTTTATATATATATATATATATATATATATATATATATATATATATGTTTTAGGACTAACTCACTCAAGGCTTAAGTAAGGTAGGTATGTATGTGAAACCACAACAACTTAATCATCTATGCACTTTTTATTATCAAAGTTTCTCTTTGTTTTTTGTTTGTTTCATGTTTCTCTTTGAATTATTATGTGTTTCTATTTTTGTGTTTTTGTTTAGCTTGCATTGTTTCCCTTCCTTGAATTTTGGTAGTAGTTTTTCTTCATAAAGCAACAGAAAAGATAATAACTTTATTAGAATCTAGTCAAATTTGACACTACCCTTTATTCTTATTGACAATTTTAAGTTTTTGCCAGTTTAAAGTATTTTATTATTTCACTAGAAATTGGAAAGTTTTAATTTTGAAAATGGGTTAATTCATTTTAATTTACTTGATTTTTGTGAACCTTTGATTCTCAATGGCACGTTTTTCTCTCTTAGCTATAAAGTTATGGTTTGAACATAGATTATTGTTTTTGAATTGTCTTCTTTCCTATTAGTTAACAACTAACATGACAACCCTCAGGAGGAAGTCAAACTGCAACATGTCAAGTTATACTAGCTTGTTGATTATGACAAAAAAGGTTTTATTTTGTGTGTTCGCGGAAAGAACTTTTTGGAGAATAAACATGTTAAGGTACTTAACTGAAAACCGCAATTGGAATCCAACTTTTAACTTCAAGCTGTTACTACTAAATTTAACTTCAAACTATTTATGCTAAATTTAACTTCACATCTTTGTGGCTCACTGCAGATAGGAGCATTCTATACTTTCGAACTTGAATTGCAACGACTGTTTCTTATCTGAAAGGTGTTTCTCTTAAATCATTATCATTCATGTTACAGTTACGAACTGATTGTTTCTTTTGTGTTATTAAATATATGTTTCACATGCATACAATCTAGAAAATTGCATTAATTGTGAAGAATCATGATTATTGAAGATTACACTTTGTCTTTTGTAGGAAATTTGAGATTCTTTGGCTTTGGAGGTACTACAGTAGGCCTCTGGTAAATTATCAATTATATGAATCTCCCACTTTTTATTTATAGACATTTATACTTATAAGAATTTAAGTAGTGTAATATGTTAGAATAAAAATTACAAAATCTATTAATTAGAAGAATGAAGATATTTCTTTAACTATACAAGTTTTAGCTTGCATATTTATTTTGTCCTCTATGATCAATTGTACTCATGTCTAATCCGGAGGAATTCATTGGCGTTGTTGATGTTTGTATTCATTTATAACATTTGTATCTTTACTTAAACACTAATAGTTGACATGTGGTATAAAATTTTTATTTTTGTGATATGTTTTGTTGTAACACACGTGAGTAATTATTATATTTATAAAAGGAACATGTTACTATTGTTGTGTGGTCATGTAGCTAGCCCCAGTCTTACATTTTATGAACTCGGAGCAAAATTATTATTAAGGGACCTCCTCATTTGTTAATGAACTTTTTTTATTATCAGAATTTAATAACTTACAAAAAAAAAAACAATATACTAGCTATATATATATATGGCGGAAGGTAAGGGTAAAGGTAAAAAATAGAAAGGAACAATTATTTAAGCAGTTCATGGTATTGACAAAGCATTTATTGAAAGAGACAGACTTACAAGGGAAAGAGCTTTTAAAGATTACAAGAGGGTAGAGAGAGAGAAGAGAGTTTAAGGCTCAGGAGAGCTGTGTCTCTCAATTCTTCAACTCACCTATTTATAGCATGACAACTACAGGCGGATGTCAAAATCATAAATTACCATTTATTGAAATCCAATCCGGACACGGATTTCTTAGACGGATTTCAAACTAAAATTCAAAAGCATTTATTTAAGCGCCGCCTTTGTCGTTTTGTGAAGACAGAAGTGACACTGTGGGCCCTATTATTTCTTTTAAAGAAGTCCTTTGTTGAAAAAGTCTGCCAGCTGCCTCTGGTTGGGTAGCCGAATTGGTATTTTCTTGGTATATACGATAGTATTGCCAAGATGATCAACTGTTGTAGTTACTATGTCCACTGCCCCTATTATTTTGCCAAGAGCTTCTTCATCAATTACCTTTAATTTTGTCTTGGATCCTAGTCACGGTTGATCCAAGTTTGCAATTTCTTGAATTCCAAAGCAGTCATCCTCATTATTTAAATACGAATTACTGCATTGGGTTTCTCCTTCTAAGACCTCCTGTTCTTCATTTGAGTCTAGAGAAGACAAGGCCGCCAACAGGTGTTGCCTTTTCTCTTCTTTAGATTTTCCTGCCAGTTGTAAAGACATTGCAGGATGTTGGAGTGCCTTCTTTTCATGATTAGGGGGAAGGAATGATTTTCCAGTCTTCCAATGAGAAAACTTATCTTCCAAAAATTTAACTTCGAATTTTTTCCACCAAAAAACTTTTACCCTGCGGCATAAAGCCTTCGGATAAGGAGCCGAATTATGCTGGTTGAATTCATAGAGATGCTACATTAACCAGCTCACTCCCATTATTGAGCAAAAGCTAATTAATTTTTCATGTACGGTAATTTGGGAGTTAACCTTTTATAATTTTCATATATTGAGACTACCCTGGTAGGTAGAATGGCTTTTACAGGCCCTACAAGCAGAAACCAGTCTTAAAACCAGGTCGGTATTTTGGCTGGAAGGGCATATTTAAAGGTAATGTACCAAGAATGGTGAGGGTTAGGTTCAAGAAGGATCTTGAGCCATGCTTCTTGGTAATCAAAATAATTAAATGTAGAAGGGTCAAAAGGTCGGGAAAACCTCTTTTCAGTATTGGATTTTGGTTCCAATCCGTCAAGGTGAGAACCTTTAGGATTTTTAATTTTGAATAATTAATGACCGAAGGATCCCTTTTGTCTTTTTCTGGAATTATTTCAGCAGATCCTGGTGTCTAATAAGATGAGCTGATAAAACCTTTTATTCTTCTTTAGATCTTGGTCTTTTGGCATCCATCCCCATCCTTCAGGAGAGAATTCAGCCAGAATATCTGTTGGTGTCATTTGATCAAATTCAGGCTCTAAGGAAATTATTCTTTGACATGACTCTTTTATGTGTTGATCTAAGGGTTTATGAATTTCGGGGTTTTGAGAATTATCAATAATTTGGCTTTTCTGAGGAGGAATTAATGGGGAAAACCTATTGGAAGAGGAAGGAGTATTTAGGGATTTAGGAAGGATTCTTAGGTTATTTAGGGATTTATTGGCTGCCACCTTGGAGAAGGAAGGGGCCAAATCATCAAGGGACAGGGCGAATGAAGGGGCCGAAGGCCTCATGTTTGGGGGTCTGACCTTGTAAAAATTCTCGAGTTAGAAAATCAGGGATATAATTATGTTTTCCTTTTATACATTCAACTTTGAAATCAAAACACGATAAAAGACTTTGCCATCTAGCAAATATCTGTTTTGAAACGATGTTTTGAACGTCTTTTTCCAAAATTTCTTTTGCAGACTTACAGTCTACCCTTAATAAAAATTCTTTATTGACTAAATCACTTTGAAATTTTGTGATACATAGCACTATAGATAAAATTTCCTTTTTTACAGTGCTATATTTAATCTGGGTTTCACTCCACACCCCTGAATGAAAACGAATTATTTGTTCTTTGGATTGGGGATATTTTTGTCTGAGGCATCGGTTTCGACTATCATAAAAGCATCTGGTTGGGGTATTCCTAGACAAGGAAGGGTTTTTACCAGAGATTTTACCTTGATAACTGTCTTAGTTAATTCAAGGGTCCAGGGTTTGGGGTTTTTCTTAAGCTTATTAAATAAAGGTTTACAAATAATTCGAATATGGGGAATGAAATCAGCTACATAGTTTAGGCATCCTAAGAACCTTTGTAACTGAGTTTTATCTCTTATTTCATTTGGAAATTTACTAGCAAACTCAATGCTCCTAGCTATTGGAGTTATTGTGCCTTGATTTATTTCATGCCCTAGAAATCTTATCTTAGTTTGAGCTATTTTCATTTTCTTTTCAGATAAAACTGTTCCATTTGCTTTAATTATACTTTTAAAAGTATTTAAGTTTTTTACGTGCTGTTCTATTGAAGAGGAGTAGATTAATACATCATCTAAATAGACTAAAGCAAAGTCTAAATAGGGATTTATGATTGAGTTCATAATGTTTTGAAATTCTGAAGGGGCATTTTTAAGTCCCATAGGCATCACATTCCATTCGTAATGACCAAATGGAACTGTAAATGCAGTCTTGTATTTATCTTCTTCTTTAACCTTGATTTGATAGTACCCGGATTTCATATCAAACTTAGAGAAGATAGTGGCTTGATGAAGTCTTCCAATCAAATCTCTTTTATTGGGTAAGGGGTACCTAATCCATTTTAATGCATTATTTAGTGGCTTATAATTAATAACCATTCTAGGCTCACCTCTTTCTAATTTTGAAGCGTTTTGTACATAAAACGCTGCACAACTCCAGGAGGACTTACTAGGCCTAATGAGTCCTTTATCAAGGAAACCTTGGATTTCTTTCTTACAGTATTCAAGGGTTTCTTTGTTCATTTGAACTGGACGAGCTTTTGTGGGAATTTTACTTTCATGAAAGTCTTCCTCGTAAGGTAAACTTACCATAAACGAGTTTCTTTTCCCCGAAGGCGGTTGGGACCTCCTCCGACAGACTTCTTTGGAAAAGATTTCAGTTAATTCTTTAAATTGGACTTTTACCTTTTCTGTCTTTAATTGATCCTCTATTCGTTTATAGAGAATTTCTTGTTTTAAGAAGGTTATTTGATTTGATTTATTTTCAGTTTTATTAAGAAAATCGGTTTCATTTATTTTTAAGATGCTTTTTCTCTTGGGTGGTTTTATGAATTCGAACATTAGTTTATTTGTTTTAATTCCTTCCTTGGATACTTCAAAGGGGTAGATTTGTGTAAGGAATGGAGTTCTTAAAATCATTTCCTCTGATATATCTTTTGATAGAATAAACGTATTTTTGAAACATCTTCCCTTATTACAAATACTTGCAGTTGGTAATTTAAACTGGACTTGTAAATTAGAGTTATTAGCCATGAATAGTTTTTGTTGAGTTTTTTCATAATACTTAGTAGGAATTAATCCTTCTCTAATGCAATTTAGGTCAGCACCAGAATCTACTAATGCTGTAAAATCTTTGTGAAATATTTTTCCTATTTTTAGAGCAATTTTAACATGCTATTTCTGTTGTAGTGTTTTAATCATGTTTACAGTTGTGATTTCTTCATCTTCTTTATCGGAATTTTGAATGGATTGACTGCTAGTTTCCTCAAGTACCTGACACTTTAGTTCTTGAAGATTTATTTTTATTGATTTAATTTTTTCTTTTAAATCTTTTATTTCTTTTTGTAAATCTTGTATAGTGACCATTTTATTTTGATGTTCAACTTGTTTTAATATTTTTGCAAAGTCATAACCTTGAAAATTAGTCTGGTTCTTACTACTTCCTTCTTCTTTTTGCTCTAAAAGCATATTTTTTATTTTTATTAAGTATTTCATCCTTTCTTCTTCATCTGGGATTTTATCTATCATTTCTAAAGCTAATCTCGTGTCACTCTTAATCATATTTATTTGAAATTGACACTGACAAGTTTCAAATTCACAATGTTCACAACTTTTATCCCCTTCGGAACTAGTACTTGTATTTTCGATATCACTGAGATTTTGAACTTCTTCTTCTAACTCACTATCTGAATCTTCTAGTAGAATCTTAGCAATTTGTTCTCTTAATTCCTCACTCATATTTAATTCATTAATTTTTTGTTTAACTCTACAATCCTTTTTCATGTGTCCTACTCTTCCACATTTGTAGCAGATTATTTTTGATTTATATGGTTCCTTAGATTTTTCTGGGTGAATATTTAGGTTTTCTTGAGAATTTGCTTTTTCTAAAAGGGGTTGTTCTGTCTGACTTATAATAGTGTTGTTTCTTAAATTGTTTTCTTTTAGTAGAGGAGGGAGGAGAAGGTTTTTCATACCCGTATTGGGTGCAGAAATTACCTAGTTCTTTAACCCCATTAGCTTCATTTCTTTTTATTCTATTTTCTAGTTTCAAGTTATTACAAAGTTCTAGGCCTGTGTTTTTAACCACAGATGCTATTCTTCCATATGTTAATTCATGGATAGATAAATTAGGATATTCTAACTCTAATCTTTCTTTTACTTTAGTTGCAAAGACTTGAGGAAGTCCTGCAATAAATTTTTCTTTCCAAAATGGTTCCTTACAATCTTCTCTGGTAAGAACCATTGCCATAAAATTATCTGTATACCATCTAAAATCTCCTAAGGTAGGACATCTCAAATTATGTAAAAGTGTTGAAGTCCTTTCATTGAAAAGTTTAGTGTCTCCAATAAAATTTTGAATTATCGCTACAATTAGAGTTTCTACCATTACAGGTATGGCCCTATCTCCTTCTCACTTAACAGCCGTAGAGATATATATTTTTTGTTTAGGGGTTAGGTAGTTGTCCCACCAACCCTTGAGAATTCCTGTAAAACCAGCTATTATTAATTTTATAGTTTGTTCCTCAGTATTTTTTACCCTATAGGCTGAGGCGGCCATTGTCATTTCATTGATTTTTCGTAGAATTTGATGGTCGGTCATACCATCAATATTCCACTCTGTGATGCCCGATTCATCAAAGGCTGAAAGAGTATCCAATTCCCATTCTTCAAATTGAATGTCCGGGAGAGTTGGCCTTTGATAGAAATTTCTAGTTGTTGGTGCTGGGGTGAAGCGCTTTACCTAGTTTTTTCCCCTTTAACTTTAAAATTTTATCTGAAGGGGGTATTAATTCATGTTCATTTTCCTTTACTATAGTTAGAATCTTATCTTGTAAAGATATCACCGTTTTATTTTCTTTTGTGTTTTTCTCAGGCTTTTTAGTTAAAGTGTTGATTTTAGATAATTTTAGCAAATCTAATTTTTTGTTTATTTCTTCTAAAACTAAGTCGGTTTCTTTTCCTATTTTTAATTCTTTAAGCTCAGCTTCTGAAAATTTGAATGGTTTGGTTAATGAGTGTTCTAGTTTTGAAGTGGATGTTATACTATTAGAAGAGCTTTTATCAGGTTTTCTTGATCCAATTATTACTTCTGAGGCTACTTGATGTAATATTTGATTTGTATAATTTAGTTGTTGGTGCAAATTTTTAATATCTTTTAAAGTTGGATTCTCGTTTTTGATTCTATCTGTACTAATCATTTTAAAGGGAGAAGCAATTACCTCATTATTTTCAATGTTAGCAAAGCTAATCTCTTCTAAAGGAGGAATTTCTCCATCAACGGTTCCTTTAATAGTTTTCCAACTTCTTTTAGCACTCTTAATCATTTTTATAGAGAGTTTATCTAGGCAATTCTGTTTAAACCACTCGAAGAACGGTATTTGAGTCTGAAGTTCTTCTAAGCTTCTATAGTAATCTTCTCTATAATTTGCTAATTCCTGTTGCGAAAAGGTTGCAAAGAACCAGTCTCTCCTTTTCTTGTTTTCTTTACTAAGGAATTCTTTCCTTAATAATTCTTTATTTATTTGGAAAGTTCTTATCATGTTTAATTGACTAAATTCTGACGGAGTTGGCGAATTGTGAGTTCTAGCTCACTCAAATTGTACTGAAGGGGGAGGTTGTTCTTCTTCATACTCCGGGACAGGTATGGTTGGATCTGTCCTTATTCCTCTGAAATTTAAGCTTTTTGGTATGGAAAAGTTAGATCGATCCACCGATCTTCTAGCCATACTAGGAAAAGGTGATTCTGGTAATCTTAAGGAATTAGTTCTTATTAAAGGTGTGAAACTAACCTCTAGTGCCCCTGAGTTATATTCTACTATGCTATCTAGCATGGTAGGTACAGGGTCTTCTTGGGTCTAGGAGATCTTCCAATCTCCATTTTAACCCACTGGTTATTTCCTTATGTTTTAAGGTTTTTGGGACTGATGCACTTACCTTTTCTGGGTTTACTAGTAAGAGGGTCGTCTCATCAGTAGGGGATAATTGCGTGCCCCAGGGGCTAATTGGGTTTTCATTACCTTATAGTATATTCTATAAATTATAGTTATGGGTATTGCATTAGGATTCCAGGTTTTTTCTAACATCTTTACATCTAACATTAGATTGTAAGGAGTATTATGGAAACTTGATAATGTTATTGAGTAATTGGGGTAGTTATTAATATAAACTGGGCCATTATGCAAGTTGGTTTCGAATAATGCTAGTATTTGATCTTCAAGTTTTATGGGTCTATTATCTCTTAAGGATGCAAACATAGGTGTGTCTAGACCTAGTCTAAACAATGGTTTGATTGCTATCTGTATAGACCCTATATGAAGGTACCTATAGTTCTTAATGTGGTTGGCAATCAATTGTTTTGATATTAGTGGTATAGTCTGATGACTATTTTTAAGATCAATTTCTTTTTCCACTGTCTTAATGACATATTCTCCTGTGAACATGTCTTTTAACGAGGTTTTATATAATGATGATATTTCAAGTTTGGGTATGCTCTATTTCTGGATTTGTTCTTCTATTTCTGGGATTCTTAATTCATGGTGTATTATGTGGGATTTAGCTTCTTCTTGTTGTAATTCCAAATCTTCTACCTTTTCTTTTCCCTTTAGAGATAACATTCTAATTAACCTTGACATTAAATAAAGCTTAGTATTGACCTTGACCGGGATCACCAGGCTAAACCAACGGTTTCACTACCTCACTCTAGGACTTACTACCGGGACCACCCTTACCGGCTGACCAACGCTCAAGGCAACGCCTTACTTTACTTAAGGTGTAGGATTAATTAAACTGAAACTCTTAATGGAAAATTAAAGTATAAATTTGTTTTTAACAAGTTAAAGATAAACACAAAATACAATATGAAAATAGAATCACACACAAGATTTCTGATGTGAACGATCAGCCTAAGCCGCATCCACAGAGCATACTTAATATAATATAATAAAAACTCTTTTTTTTTTTTTAATTTCTGGCTCTGATACCAGATATGGCGGAAGGTAAGGGTAAAGGTAACAAATAGAAAGGAACAGTTATTTAAAAGAAGAAATTAAATCAATAAAAATAGACCTTCAAGAACTAAAGTGTCAAGTACTTGAGGAAACTAGCAGTCAATCCATTCAAAATTCCGATAAAGAAGATGAAGAAATCACAACTGTAAACATGATTAAAACACTACAACAGAAATGGCATGTTAAAATTGCTCTAAAAATAGGAAAAATATTTCACAAAGATTTTACAGCATTAGTAGATTCTGGTGCTGACCTAAATTGCATTAAAGAAGGATTAATTCCTACTAAGTATTATGAAAAAACTCAGCAAAAACTATTCACGGCTAATAACTCTAATTTACAAGTCCAGTTTAAATTACCAACTGCAAGTATTTGTAATAAGGGAAGATGTTTCAAAAATACGTTTATTCTATCAAAAGATATATCAGAGGAAATGATTTTAAGAACTCCATTCCTTACACAAATCTACCCCTTTGAAGTATCCAAGGAAGGAATTAAAACAAATAAACTAATGTTCGAATTCATAAAACCACCCAAGAGAAAAAGCATCTTAAAAATAAATGAAACCGATTTTCTTAATAAAACTGAAAATAAATCAAATCAAATAACCTTCTTAAAACAAGAAATTCTTTATAAACGAATAGAGGATCAATTAAAGACAGAAAAGGTAAAAGTCCAATTTAAAGAATTAACTGAAATCTTTTCCAAAGAAGTCTGTGCGGAGGTCCCAACCGCCTTCTGGAAAAGAAACTCGTTTATGGTAAGTTTACCTTACGAGGAAGACTTTCATGAAAGTAAAATTCCCACAAAAGCTCGTCCAGTTCAAATGAACAAAGAAACCCTTGAATACTGTAAGAAAGAAATCCAAGGTTTCCTTGATAAAGAACTCATTAGGCCTAGTGTCAACACCCAATTTTGTCCGGTTAATTACGTTATTATAGTTATTATTATTATTATTACTATTATTATTATTATCGTCATTATTATTATTATTATTATTTGTTGTTTCACAATTGGCATCTTGCCAAAAACAAAGAAGAGAGAAGGAAAAAAGAGAAGAAAGGTTCATGAGACCAATCTTGTGTCATTCCATTCGTGTGTTTCTCTATCACAAGGTTATTACAAATTTTTGCTACAAAATTGAAATAAAGCTTCAACAAGCTTACGAGTCTAAAAATAGTACAAGCTAATTCTGTTCAAGGCAAAAAAGAAGCAGCAATCAATTCAAGAAAAAAGGAAGAAGCAGCAAAGAAATAAAAGAAGAAAAAAGAACAAAGATCGAGTAGCTTCATAAAGCAGAAGCTTCATCAACGACAAAGCGGCTTCATCAAGCCACTTCACGAACTCCATCAACAGCCTCATTAACTCAAGCAGCTGCATCATCCTAGCTAGCTATTCTAGCCAACTAGGCTGGACACTAGTGGTGGCTGATCCTGAAAAGGTGGCTGCAAGAAGGAAAAGAAATGATTAAAATGAGGAAACCCTCCTAGGAAGGAAAGCTGAGAGCAAACCCTCCTAGGAAGGAAACCTCTTGTATATATATAGAGGAGCATAACAAGAAACAGGGGGGAAGCAAGCATCAAAAGAAAAACACACTCAGATTAGACAGAAAGCACCGAGAGATCAACCGAGAACTAGAAGGCGAAAAGCAGAGAAAAGAAGAGAGATCAGCAGAGTAAAGAAAGAAATCGAAAAGCAGAGCACAAAAAAGAAGCAAGACAAGTAAGAACCAGGAGAGCAAGAAACAAGAACAGAGAAGAGGAAACATCAGAAGAGCAGAGTAATACAGCAAACAGGCTGAAAAATGAAACTGAGTCCAAGGGAGATCGAGAAACTAGACCTGCACAATGCTGGCTACCTTGCCCAGAAACGCCTTGCTCGTGGTTTAAGGCTCAATTATGTTGAAACAGTGGCTCTCATAGCAACATAGAATTTGTTCGTGATGGTGAAAAGACTGTTGCACAGCTAATGTCCATTGGGAGAGAACTTTTGGGAAGGAGGCAAGTTCTTCCATCTGTTCCTCATCTTGTTGAAAGTGTTCAGGTTGAAGCCACCTTTCGTGATGGGACTAAGTTAGTCACCATTCATGACCCAATTGCTTGCGAGAATGGAAACCTTGAACTAGCATTATTTGGTTCTTTTCTTCCAGGTTGGGAGCCACTATCATTTTATTGAAGTAAATCCTTACTTAACCTTTGATCGAAGGAAAGCACATGGCATGCGCCTCAATATAGCTGCTGGGAATGCCACACGCTTTGAGCCAGGGGAATGTAAAAGTGTTGTGCTTGTAAGCATTGGAGGTAACAAAGTCATCAGAGGAGGTCATAACATTGCGGATGGCCCATTTAATGATTCCAGTTGCATAGCATCCATGGAGGCTGTGACCACAAGGGGATTTGGACACGTGGAAGAGGAAAATGCTAGGTTTAAAATTTGTTCTTGAAGTGATTGTTATATAACTTCTCTTAGATCTGTGGCAATTCCATGCCCGGGAAGATTTCTCACCTCAAATATGAATTTCTCGGGGAAGGTGTTACTGGAGAAGACTATGCATTAACTACAGTAATTTCTCGAGAGGAATATGCTAACAAGTATGGCCCTACAACTGGTGACAAAATCCGTCTTGGTGATACTAACTTGTTTGCTGAAATTGAAAAAGATTTTGCTGTCTATGGTGATGAATGTGTTTTTGGAGGTGGGAAAGTCATAAGAGATGGAATGGGTCAATCAAGTGGCCATCCACCCAAGGGATCCTTGGATACTTGTTATAACCAATGTCGTGATCATTGATTATACTGGAATTATCAAAGCAGATATTGGTATTAAAGATGGACTAATTATCTCAATAGGAAAAGCAGGAAATCCAGACATTATGAATGATGTATTTCATAATATGATAATTGGGGTAAGTTCCCTTCCAGATATCTGGGGCAATGAGTTGAATTTCTTCCTCATATCCTGATACAACACATACATACATCATCCATATCTAGGCTAATACTGAAGTTATTGTTGGAGAGGGATTGATTGCGACACCTAGTAAGTCCTCCTGGAGTTGTGCAGCGTTTTATGTACAAAACGCTTCAGAATTAGAAAGAGGTGAGCCTAGAATGGTTATTAATTATAAGCCACTAAATAATGCATTAAAATGGATTAGGTACCCCTTACCCAATAAAAGAGATTTGATTGGAAGACTTCATCAAGCCACTATCTTCTCTAAGTTTGATATGAAATCCGGGTACTATCAAATCAAGGTTAAAGAAGAAGATAAATACAAGACTGCATTTACAGTTCCATTTGGTCATTACGAATGGAATGTGATGCCTATGGGACTTAAAAATGCCCCTTCGAATTTCAAAACATTATGAACTCAATCATAAATCCCTATTTAGACTTTGCTTTAGTCTATTTAGATGATGTATTAATCTACTCCTCTTCAATAGAACAGCACGTAAAAAACTTAAATACTTTTAAAAGTATAATTAAAGCAAATGGAACAGTTTTATCTGAAAAGAAAATGAAAATAGCTCAAACTAAGATAAGATTTCTAGGGCATGAAATAAATCAAGGCACAATAACTCCAATAGCTAGGAGCATTGAGTTTGCTAGTAAATTTCCAAATGAAATAAGAGATAAAACTCAGTTACAAAGGTTCTTAGGATGCCTAAACTATGTAGCTGATTTCATTCCCCATATTCGAATTATTTGTAAACCTTTATTTAATAAGCTTAAGAAAAACCCCAAACCCTGGACCCCTGAATTAACTAAGACAGTTATCAAGGTAAAATCTCTAGTAAAAACCCTTCCTTGTCTAGGAATACCCCAACCAGATGCTTTTATGATAGTCGAAACCGATGCCTCGGACAAAAATATCCCCAATCCAAAGAACAAATAATTCGTTTTCATTCAGGGGTGTGGAGTGAAACCCAGATTAAATATAGCACTGTAAAAAGGAAATTTTATCTATAGTGCTATGTATCACAAAATTTCAAAGTGATTTAGTCAATAAAGAATTTTTATTAAGGGTAGACTGTAAGTCTGCAAAAGAAATTTTGGAAAAAGACGTTCAAAACATCGTTTCAAAACAGATATTTGCTAGATGGCAAAGTCTTTTATCGTGTTTTGATTTCAAAGTTGAATGTATAAAAGGAAAACATAATTATATCCCTGATTTTCTAACTCGAGAATTTTTACAAGGTCGACCCCCCAAACATGAGGCCTTCGGCCCCTTCATTCGCCCTGTCCCTTGATGATTTGGCCCCTTCCTTCTCCAAGGTGGCAGCCAATAAATCCCTAAATAACCTAAGAATCCTTCCTAAATCCCTAAATACTCCTTCCTCTTCCAATAGGTTTTCCCCATTAATTCCTCCTCAGAAAAGCCAAATTATTGATAATTCTCAAAACCCCGAAATTCATAAACCCTTAGATCAACACATAAAAGAGTCATGTCAAAGAATAATTTCCTTAGAGCCTGAATTTGATCAAATGACACCAACAGATATTCTGGCTGAATTCTCTCCCCGAAGGATGGGGATGGATGCCAAAAGACCAAGATCTAAAGAAGAATAAAAGGTTTTATCAGCTCATCTTATTAGACACCGGATCTGCTGAAATAATTCCAGAAAAAGACAAAAGGGATCCTTCGGTCATTAATTATTCAAAATTAAAAATCCTAAAGGTTCTCACCTTGACGGATTGGAACCAAAATCCAATACTGAAAAGAGGTTTTCTCGACCTTTTGACCCTTCTACATTTAATTATTTTGATTACCAAGAAGCATGGCTCAAGATCCTTCTTGAACCTAACCCTCGCCATTCTTGGTACATTACCTTTAAATATGCCCTTCCAGCCAAAATACCGACCTGGTTTTAAGACTGGTTTCTGCTTGTAGGGCCTGTAAAAGCCATTCTACCTACCAGGGTAGTCTCAATATATGAAAATTATAAAAGGTTAACTCCCAAATTACCAGTACATGAAAAATTAATTAGCTTTTGCTCAATAATGGGAGTGAGCTGGTTAATGTAGCATCTCTATGAATTCAACCAAGCATAATTCGGCTCCTTATCCGAAGGCTTTATGCCATGAGGTAAAAGTTTTTGGTGGAAAAAATTGAAGTTAAATTTTTGGAAGATAAGTTTTCTCATTGGAAGACTGGAAAATCATTCCTTCCCCCTAATCATGAAAAGAAGGCACTCCAACATCCTGCAATGTCTTTACAATCGGCAGGAAAATCTAAAGAAGAGAAAAGGCAACACTGTTGGCGGCCTTGTCTTCTCTGGGAGCTCAAATGAAGAACAGGAGGTCTTAGAAGGAGAAACCCAATGCAAGAATTCGTATTTAAATAATGAGGATGACTGCTTTGGAATTCAAGAAATTGCAAACTTGGATCAACCGTGACTAGGATCCAAGACAAAATTAAAGGTAATTGATGAAGAAGCTCTTGGCAAAATAATAGGGGCAGTGGACATAGTAACTACAACAGTTGATCATCTTGGCAATACTATCGTATATACCAAGAAAATACCAATTCGGCTACCCAACCAGAGGCAGTGGCAGACTTTTTCAACAAAGGACTTCTTTAAAAGAAATAATAGGGCCCACAGTGTCACTTCTGTCTTCACAAAACGACAAAGGCGGCGCTTAAATAAATGCTTTTGAATTTTAGTTTGAAATCCGTCTAAGAAATCCGTGTCCGGATTGGATTTCAATAAATGGTAATTTATGATTTTGACATCCGCCTGTAGTTGTCATGCTATAAATAGGTGAGTTGAAGAATTGAGAGACACAGCTCTCCTGAGCCTTAAACTCTCTTCTCTCTCTCTACCCTCTTGTAATCTTTAAAAGCTCTTTCCCTTGTAAGTCTGTCTCTTTCAATAAATGCTTTGTCAATACCATGAACTGCTTAAATAACTGTTCCTTTCTATTTGTTACCTTTACCCTTACCTTCCGCCATATCTGGTATCTTGGTAATCAAAATAATTTTGAGCCTAGTATTCTAGTTGAACACTTTAATAGTTGACTTCGGCATTTCTATAACAATACATGTAAAGTCTTTGAATGATATAAAATTGTACTTTCTGATATATTATAGATAGTTATTCAAAAGTACTATTACACTCTGTATGCTGGTTCAACTTAGGTGTATCTTAAGTGATCATTTCATACTAAGTTACTTCCATTGTCACTCTCACTAATTATAAAAAGATTCTATATGGTTTCCATTACAATAATAAAGTTCTGTTTTTAATATTTTTTTTTTGTTCTTTAGAATAAAACATTTAAATTTTTAATATATGTTATTTAAGTGAATATTGGTTAATGTTATAATGATAATATCATTTTTTTTATGTGCTAAAGACAACATTATTTTACTGATATAATGTCAACCTATCAAATAGAAATTTAAAACCCAACACATCTCTAATACTACAAACTACTGTATTAGATTATTTTATGTTAAAGGTTACTATATTTTATCGATAATAAGATGGTTATATATTTATAACTATTCAAAATATATATATATAAAAAAATTTCTTTTTATACTTTTGATTAAAATATATATAAAAAAAATTAATTGCACGGGACTCACACTAGTTCAAAACAATTTGTTAAAAAATGTATAGCTATCTTTCACAATTTTTAGAAGGCAAGTCATTCAGAATTTTGATCATTTCGAATTCTGATCAAAATATAAACTTTATATATGAGCTATAGTAACTTCAATCATTCATATATTAATACACTTTATTACTTTTAAAGTTTAGAATGTGTGTTAGTGTTTTTCTTTATTTTATATTTTTTTATATGTGAGAATATAAGAAAATACCAGAAAAAATTACAACACTCACATACTTTATTTAATCATTTGATCTATGTTTCTTTGTTTTTCATAAGTATCCTCTTAAGTTGCAATATTGTTCAAGGGAGTGAAAGAATTATTGAATGCAATCTTCTGTGTTAATATAATACTTTAAGAGAAGATATCCAAGTATATATTTAAAAGAAAAAAAAAATCTGCCCAATTTAGATCTTGTAGAAAATTTTGGTGCATTTGAGTGATTCATTTTTTTTATTTAGTATTTTAAAGATTGATTTGGGTTGTTAATAAGTTTTTAAGAAATAAATTAATACTTGTTCACTTTTGGGGTACTAAATATATACTTAAAATAGTTAAAGGATTAATGGGTTATATATTTATAATTCATAGTTTTGAAGGAGCAATTGATAACTTTATTTTTCTTCCAAAAGCTAAATTGGGTGAAATAATTATTTTGAAGGAAAAAAAATTAAGTGTTCACCTGTTTATTATTTATTGAAATTTGTTAAAAATTATAAGACCGTTGGAGTCTTATTTCGTTAATGAACTTTACAAATACTTTATAATTTTTAATAAATAGAAATTAATAAGTGTGATGAAAAATTATTCACTAACATTCTTCAAGATGATAATGGTAGTTTTTTTAAAAAAAATTAGGCTTGGGGGTTAGAATTTGTTTAAAAAAATTTAAAGATAAAATTTTGACAAAAAATTTTTTAATATAAAATTTAGAAAAAAAAAATACAAAAAATTGATACAAAATTTGTCAATTTTTTTTTAAAAAAATTGAGGTAAAATCTGCAATGCAATTATATGATGTGAGAATAAAATAATAGAGTAAAATTTATAAAATTTTAAAAAATTGAAGATAAAAAGTATCAAATTAATTTGTTAGGAATAAAATTTGTCAAAAATAAAAAAAATAATTAAATCAAATATTTATTACTAATTGTAGTTATAAAATTAAGATATGATTTATTAATGAAAGAAAATTAAATAAATATTAATTTAAAAACCTATTTTTTAATAATTTTTTCTTTATTAATATTTTTTATTTTATATATATATATAAAAAGTGAGGAGGTGCTAAAACCCTGGCTTCCTCCCATAAATCCGTCCCTCACTAACACCAGAAATAGAAAACAAAACATTTTTATCATTTTTGTCACTTTATTTCTCTTCTTTTTCATACTACATTACTTATTATACTTTTTATTTCTACTATTGATTTTATACTGCTCCTTTCAAATGAATAATTAATATAATAAACAAATTAATCTACATGTAAAAAAACAATAAATTATAAACATATTCAAATATAAGTTATTAAGTTTTTCAATAATTAAGATTATTTACTTTATGCTTCTTTTTTTTTTTTAAGTCAAATGTCTTTTTTTTATTATCTCACATCATATCAGCTCAATGAATATATGAATATAAAATTACATACATATATTTCATACATATGTTTTACTTGCAATCATCTTGTATTACAAGTCAAATTGAACAACTTCATGAAGGGTTTTGTTCTATTTGGAAGAATTGTTTAAACATGCTTGCAGCACACTTCAGAGTAAGCCTATGAGTTTAGGGAAGACATCCATGGCATCAATTTGTCACTGTTTGATCGTGGACAAATGTGAAGTGTGAATGATTTTTTTTTAAAGATATTGTGTTAATTTTTATTAAAATTAATTATGTTAATCGTCAAATTTTATCCATGAAATTTTTATTATAAAATATATCAAATATTATAATTTATTAAAGTAACCCGTGGGAATAATGTATAAATCACAAGTTATCAAAGTTATTTAATCAATATAAATTTTAATATTTTGTATTCTCTATTTATTTTTTAATTTATCTTGCATATTAATTACTTTTTTATTTATTTTAATCTTTATCTATAATTATTAATTAAAATAAACTAATATGAATAATTTTATATTTAATTAGATCTTTAAAACTGTTATTTTTAATTATTTTTGCTCATGAAATATATTTAAAGTAACCAATCTTAAAAAAATAAATTTTAATATAATTATAAATATAATGAATTTTTTTTTTATTTAAATCAAACATAAATAAAAAGGGTTTAACAACTATCCATTTTGTCATCCCTATACTTTATTCAATCAACTTAATTAGTCCTCTTAGTATTTAATGTTATTATTATTATTATTTTGAATTTTTATTATTATTATTATTATATATATTTATATATATATATATATATATATATAAATTACATTTATTTATAAAATATATTTTAATAATTACATTTGTACATTATATTTTAAATTTATGTTTTTTCTGTTTTAATTATATATTTTGTTGTACAATTATTGTTACTCTTTTATAAATACGTGGTTTAACTTTTTTCATTTAACATTATAAAGTCCTTGAGTTTGAGATTCTCAATATTGTGTATATTATCTGAGTAAGCCAACTTATAACATTATAACACTGCGGTTCACGTATCCATTTATTTTACTAAATTTCTTTTAAAATATTAATGTATCAAATATTATAATTTATTAAAAAAAATTAACATATATATTTTTTATAAAGTATATATTTCATATTATTAGTATTAAAAAACATAATATAATTAACTTACTCAAGAATCATTATTATTATTTTTTTACAGAACTCTAGAATCATTATTAAAGATGAGTATGATTATATAACATATAAACATAATAATGTTGTGAGTCATTTCACACATATAATCAATATGAAGTAAGAAAAAAGAACATGATCAAACAAAATTTCTTTAGCTTATGGATGTTTTTTTATATAAAAAAATAATAATTAAAACATATACTCAATGAATAAATAGTATTTTTTAAAATATTACAGCATTACAAATGTCGATCTGGTTTAAAATTAAACCTAAACACTATTAAATAATCTTATTTTAATAGATAAAATAATCTTATCATTAGCATTATAAAGCATTAAAAGTATATAAAATATAGACTTAATTACATTTTTAATGTTGAAAATTAATTTTTTTACAATTTTAATCTCTCATTTTTTTCATCATTTTTAATCTCTAAAATTTAATATTTTTCATTTTTGGTATCTCAACATATTTATTTCACATTTATTTGTATTTCTTTATTTTACGAATATGGTTTTCGTTAGGCATTATTTAAATTTTGTGCAAAAATTATTTTTTAGACATTTATTTTCAGCAAAATCTAATAACATTTCTTGAAAGACAAACTATGTGAGATTAGCTATTAACATTGATTCACCGTCCATCTAAAATTTATACAAACACATGGTATATTTGATTTAAAGTTATAAATGTTATGTTATGTAAATATTTTAATATAAATTTAATGAATAAAAATAGAAACAAGAATCTTGATCATTTTGCATAAATATTTTTGGATTAAACGTACTTTTCCATCCCATATCGAAATATGCACGTAATTGTGTGCATGATTTGTTTTCATCCATGCCAACGGAAAATTTCACTTTCCCATGCTAAAAAAAATGATAACATGGCATCTCAATTACAAAACACACACTAAATAAGTCTTTTAGCCTTTTAGATAATCTTCTCAAATTATGAGCACTAACCATTTCACATTTTATAGATCTGATGACTTTTCTTAGAAACAAAATACATATTATTCCATAAATATTTTTTATATCTTTAAGGGTATATTTGGTTAACATGATATAATAGGATAAGAATAAAATATGATACAAACATAATAACTTTAGTTATATTCAATGTTTGGTGCGTATTAGATAATAAACTTGATAACGAATGAATATAATATTAGGGATATTTAAGGATTGAATTGGACTATGTTTGTTTAAATTCTTAATCTAATCTGATCAATTTTTAGTGAGTTGGATTTGTATGATTTTATTTTCAAATTCAACCTAAATCAATTCAATTATGAACGGGTTGGATTGGATAATTAAGTCAGTGATAATTTTTTTTAAATAATTAATTAATTAAAATTTACAAAAAAATTATTATAAATTTTTATATTTTGATTATTTTTTAGAACAAAAATAATTTTTAATCACAAATACACATAATCATATATTATTATACAAAATAAATAATTAACTTTAATTATTAGAGAGTGAGGAGGGGTGGACCGGGGGGGTGGTTAGGTAATTAAGTGGTGCATTAAGTAATTGGAAGGAATGATGTGTTTAACAATTTTATAGTGCTTTCAATGTTGTCACTACTTTTTAATTTTATATAAAAAAAAAATCTTATGCTCAAATCAATATCAATTTTTTTTTAGAAAATCTTATTTAAACATTAAGTTTTAATTATTATACAATCATTTTTATATTTAATTTTTCAAAATTATAAAATTAATAGTAATTTTATCTTTTAAAAAAAATCTTATACGAAGATTATATTAATATTTTACTAACTTTAGTTATTATATAATTATTTTTATCTTTGCTTAAGAGGACAAGTTCAGTTAACACTCAAACCAACAACTTGGTAATATATTACATTTATATATACTATTAAAAAAAAAAAAAAAATATATATATATATATATATATATATATATATAAATAAATATAGTAGATTTTGAATTGTTAATTTTGTTTGTTATTAAATATAAAATATCTAAATAATTTATTTAATTATATATTTTGTTAGATAATTTTTTTTCATAGTTGGTCTCCACAATCCTTCAAGTCTAGTGTGTCCTTGAGCGGACAACGTAGGTGCAGCGATGATGTAGTAGTGAATTGAATAGAGGACAACAAACTGAACAAAAGATAGCAAAGGGCGATAGTGAAGGCGGTGAGGATTGAGTAGGTGAGAAAAATTCTAAAACTAAAGATAAAATGTACAATTAAATCTTATTTACATGAAAAACTAAATCAAAGTGCAGTGGGTGGTTTGGTAACAGATAAAACTTAAAAGTCCATGTAAACGTACATCATATTAAAAAAAAACTCATTTATTATTACAGTAAATATACGTATGGAAACCATATAATAATAATAATAATCCGTGACAGTTTGAACTACAGCCTCAAATCCAAAAAGCAAGAAAGCAAAATTGAAGAAAAAACGAGGAATAGTACTTGTGCTTGTGCCCTTTATCAACTGCTATATTCTCTCTCCTACAACCTTGGCATGAAACAACATTAACCTCTACGAACGTACGTGGCTATGGTTAATTAATTATTAGTCTCCATTCTCCAATGATCTTCTACTCGAGCGAAACGAACCGAACTCAGAACTTTCTTCACACTTAGCTCCCTCCTTGAAAACCCTTCCTCGACGATTAGAAACCACAAACAACCCAATTGAGGTGTACGCTATGGCCCAACACCTACCCCACACGATCAAGACCACAAGACCTGTGATCAAAAGCAAACTAGAACCAATGCTTGAATTACCAAAATACCATTTTCTATTAGTTTGTCCAATTTTTTGTTGCTCGTGATTTTTCGGCCCCACACGGGTTCTATTGTTCATTTTTGCCAAGGCTCTAGATAGGGATGATTCGGTGGATGAGCATGAAGCATTTGTGGCCGTTGAAATGGTGCTTAGAGTGGTTGAATTAGTTGAAGCTGATGATGATAATGAAGATGGGGTGAATCCAAGTGAACTAGAGGAAGATGATGTTATGTGTGATAGGGTTTTTGGGGGGCTTTCTCCGGCGAAACTATAACAACCCTTCTTGTTGCTTGTTTTCTTCTTGCTACTCAACTTCTTCGCCTGTATGATGAAGATTAATCATCTAGTTATTACAGGGGATAAAATAGATACACAAAAAATGCAGTTACTAAAAGGTATTTTCGATGTTATAACAAGATTCTTTATAACATTTGAGTAACGGTTAATAGAAACATGCACAAATATTCAATGTGAGGACATGTGCAGAAATCAAACGACTTGTTAATTACTACCTTTAAACGAAATTAAGCAAATAACACGAAACTGCTTTCAGAATTGAAACTGGAATAATTAACTATCGGATTATAATGCAGAATTGTAGTTAATGAGAATCAGGGTTTTAATGTATAGTTGAGGTTACAATTGTGGCTTTAATTTGTGATGCAGGAAACTAGTTGTGGACAAATGCGATTGTAGTAACTTCAAAAGTCTCTATGTTGCACCCGAAATTCTAATCACATGATCCTTTTTTAAAACCTAACATGGATAATCATCCATGAAGAATATGATAAAAATAAGAATTTGCATGCATGAAGAAGAAAACAGACAAACTGATTGTGCATAAAATTGGTGCAGTTTTGCAAAAAAGTCAATTAATGGTGTCATACAATATTCAGAACATTTTTTTTAATCTTTCTCTTCTCACAACAAGATTAAAATATTTTAAACAAGAACATAAGGTAACATATTACAAAAGTTTCGAGCATCTTTGGTTTTCTGATGAAAAAATATGTTCGAGACAAAAATCTTTTCAAAAGAATCAAGATTTATATTAGAATCTGCGTTTAATATTATCAATTCTAGATCAAACATGCACCATGTTGTTGCAAATGGAAACAAAATGAATATATACTAACCAATGGCGTGTGATTCAAAGCAGCCATGAGAGCCCGGCGAAAAGTGTTACTATGTTCCTTTTCCACCTTCTTACGCGGGAGACTTGCGTTATATTCGTCAGCCTTCATGAAGGCCGACGACAGCGCTCTTGGCAGCGCGTGACGCTGCTGCTTCTCCGGCATGGCGATGTGGGCGAAGGACTGCTCGGCGCTCTTCGCTTTTCTCCGACGAGGCAGAGCCGCCTCGTCGTGGAACTCGGGTTTGAAACATCCGAACAATCGAAACTTGCTGGCGCAGGTGGGCCTCGACTTCGGAGACTCCATGTGTTTCGCGGAAGAAGAAGACAAAGCCTCGACGACGACTTCGACTCCTACTATGAAATTTTTTTTGTTTCGGCGGTTAATTAGAGAAACGGTGTCATCGTATTGGCGGTTAGGATTTGACGGTTAAAGGAGAAAAAGAAAGAAGAGGGTTTTTGAATGTCCATTGAAAATGGGAACGTGAACATGATCATGAATGTGAGAGAAACTGATAAGATACGATGAAATATTAAATCTTAAATATAGTAAAATGTAAAGAAATGTTGTGTTGTATTGGGCTACGTTGGTTTCTTTATATTAATGCGAGAGTGTGTATGAGGTGGCGTTTCGTTTGGGATTCGATGTGTCCCTTGGAGTTGTCAAGGAAAATCAGTTTTCACATCTGGCTATTCTTTCCTAAAATTAAATAGTGTCAAACATAGTAACAAAAGAAATCCAGATGATTTGAAAAAGCTCCTTAAAAAATGGGGTTTCCTCGATAGTAAAGTTAAATTAATAATAACTAAGTAACGGTATCTTAAAATAAACAACTAGTGAAGATACTCTAATTTAATTCACTGGCTATACTATTTTGGTGCTTTGAGGAAAGTTTTATTTAAAACACACACCATATTTGTTTTCAATTAATTTTCTTTATATATACTAGTAGGTGTTGGGAGAGAGCACTCCTCTTTGTATTATTATTAGACAGTGAGTAATTATAAAAAATAATTATTTATAGTTAGTGACTAATTATTTTATTAGTGGGATTAATTTTTTATGTATATATTTTTATTTTATCATTTGATAAAATTATCAAATTAAAAAAATTTAATATTATTTAAAGATAAAATTATCTAATAAAAACAAAAAAGTGATTACTAAAATTAATATAAAATTATTTTAGTTGTTATTATATATAGTTATTGTTAATGTTAGTCCTCGGATTGGTATGTTGATGAATGTGTGACTAATATATAGAGAGTTATCTAAAAAATTAATATAAAAAATATGATTGTTACATGTGATGACAAAATATATATATTTGGATTATGAGAATTGTGAATAAAACATTATCAATGAATAAAACAATAAGAAATTTGTATTGAGCGTGTGGATACACATGGTTTATAAAAAAAAATATTAATGAAAAAATAAGTGATATTTTCATATCAAATTACAAAATAATTTATTTTAAATGATATTCATAAGAAAAAGTCAATAGAAAATCTAAAATAAAATTTTTTAATTTATTAAAAATAATAAATAAATATTTTAATATATCATGATTAAAACATTTTTTTATTCGAGAACCTATCCATTTTTTATTCCGAGAACATAAAACAAAACTTGTTGATTTATCGTTAACTTGCAACATATTTTAGTTTTTCTTTTTAAGTTCTAATTAGCTCTTAGAAAAAAAAATAGAGCAAATCATACCTATACCTCGTGTGGTTTCTAGAGATTGCCCACTATATTCTTATCTTTCTGACATCTAGAGTCACCTTTTTAATAGTTTTTCTTATAAAACATACTGATAGTGCAAAATATTTATTGACTTTACTTATGACTAGTCCACTATCTCAAAATAAGATTGAAACGTTTACTTGGGTTTCTTTTCTAATTATGTTAGCTGAAAGCTTTATAAAAAGTTTGCTTTCAATTGTCAAATATATATATTAATTTATTTTATTTTCCCTTTTGCAGTTGCTTGGTGTTTATCAGAGTTGAATACTTGAATTCTACAGGAAACTCAGAAGGTTCAAATTCAGCTGCTTAATTAATTACTCTATAGGTCTTTCTAGTTCCGTGTCAGATTTGTTTCCTTGGCTAATGAGATACTAAAATTTTTACATACAATTTTGTGTATCAGCAGGCTCTCTAGTTAGCCGAATAGATGTTTTAGAAATCAGACCGACCCTATTGATCGGATCAATTTCTTTAGCTAACAGAAAAGAGTAAATAGGTAAAATTAAAATCTATTATAAATAAAAAAGAATGAAAATCAATCCTACTGCACCTCTAATACTAAAAGAAAAAGAAAAGTCATGAAATGATATAAAACAAGGGGAGTTAGCATGCGAATTTGAGTTCCCACCATTGACTTGTAGCAGTCTTCTTTTTTAACAACAACAATTGACGGACACTAATCGAAGACAAGTATGAATTTACAATAACTCACGCTTTCAACCAATTGCTCCGGTTTCCACAATAGTTCGTTTGACTTATTATTATTTGATTATATGGTCATCCCTCTCCTCTATATGCATTAATCAACTCATCTTTCCAAATTTTTGTGATCACGATTCTATTTGTAATTTAACTTATTTTTACAAAAATTAATAATTTTTAATAAATTTCAACCATTTGAGTTTTTGAAATGGAGTGTGCGAAGAAAGTATTACTACCACTCCTTACCTAATTGCTTCAACAACATAATTGTTCATAACATCACAATGCTATGCAATTGGTTCTTCTTATTCTCCTACATGACTACAACTTCCACTTCAGTGGGACCAATTGGTAAGTGAGTCAATCCATCCAAGATGGTGAGCTTTTGACTTCAGCTGGTCGAATTACTGAACAGGATGTAATAATAAAAAATATTAATAAAAAAATTTATTCAAAAAATAAGTTTTTAAGTTAATATTTATTTAATCTTCTTTAATTAGTAAATGATATCTTAGTTTTATACTTATAATTAATAATAAATATTTGATTTAATTATATTTTTATTTTTATTTTTTTTATTTTTGACAAGTTTTACTCTTAACAAATTAATTTGACACTTTTTATCTTTAATTTTTTAAAATCTTGCAAATTTTACTTTATTATTTTATCCTCATATCATATGAATGTAGATTTTATTCTCAATTTTTTTTAAATTGACAAATTTTATACTTAGCTTTTGTGTTTTGTTTTTTTTTTAATTTTACATTAATTTTATTTTTTCTCAAATGTAAAATAAATTATAACTCCCCTACCTAAATTTCTTTATCTGTCACCGTAGGTAGGTAGAAGTAGGTAATGAGAAAAGTAACTTACTGATACAAAGCAAGCATAACTAAACTAAGTTAATCAAAAGGGGTCAACACAACTAAAAAGTATCGCAGCATGACATCATAAATGACATAATCCAAAGGCACATTAGAAAGAAACATGTAGAGGTCAAGCCTTAAAGTTCAATATAAACATTAAAAAGAAACAATTAGAGGAAAGTAAGCGTAGCCTTAAAAAGTTGAATCTGAACTTGAATGTTGAATAGGTTTTAATATGTATCTCTTTTGCGGCGGTGGTTACCATAAAACTATTATCAGGCAAAATAATATTCCTAAAACTTTGGTTTTTAATCATGCTGAATGGTGTCATGTGATCGATGTAGCTGGTCTCGCGGCTTAGTGTGGTAAGGCTTTGTGGTTGGTGTAAATGTTCAAAGACTAAAGCGGTGGTTACCATAAAATTATTCCTCAAGTCCAAGGCCAAGACGTCCTTTCACATAGAGTTTGTAGATTCATAGAGTAGCCCTTTCAAAATGTTAATTTTCTAAAAACAGGGTAATTGATTGGGACATGTATTAATTTAAAGGTTGTGATTGGTTCTCGAATCATAAAATTCAAAATAATAAGTCAAACACGGACGTCGTTTGATTTTAAATGTGATTCATATTCATAACTTTGTTGACTCCATCATTATGAATGCTATAGTCACCCTCTTTCTCTGCATAAGCCCTTACTCTCAAAGAAACTCATTTTCCTGTATCTTGTCACTTCTTTTATACTGTCACACATCTATTAATATTTCTCACTTCTTTGATTTTTTTTTTTTTTCTTTTTCTCCTTCCTCCTTCAACCATACATTCCAAAAATAGAGTGTACATGATGCTTTCATATGTAATTTATAATTTATTTGTAGTTTCTTCCATAACTTAACAATGTTATTTATTTGGATCTTGTTGTTCTCCTACTTTACTACAACTTCCACTTCAGTAGACTATTTAGCTGCTAGTCAATCCATTCGAGATGATCAGACTTTGGTTTCTGCAGGTGGAATTACCGCACTTGGTTTCTTTAGTCCTGGAAATTCAACAAGACGATACTTGGGAATATGGTACACAAATGTATCCCCTTTAACAGTGGTGTGGGTGGCTAACCGAAATACACCTCTTCAGAACAACTCAGGAGTTCTCAAACTCGACGAAAACGGGATTCTTGTGCTTCTCAATGCTACAAACACCACCATCTGGTCATCATCATCCAACATGTCAAGCAAAGGCGGGAGTACTAATCCAATCGCCCGTCTCTTGGATTCGGGAAATCTCGTGGTGAGAAATGAAGAGGAATCTAATGAGGAGGATGGTGTCTTGTGGCGGAGTTTTGATCATCCTTGTGATGCACACATGCCAGAGATGAAAATTGGATGGAACTTAGAGACTGGTGTAGAAAGAACTGTATCATCTTGGAGAAGTGATGAGGATCCTGCTGAGGGAGAATATTCTTTGAGGATTGATCTCAGGGGATATCCTCAGTTAATGTTGTTCGAGGGAGCTGATATAAAATCGAGATCAGGGTCATGGAATGGCTTGACTTTAGTTGGAAGTCCTATTCCAAACCATGACACCACACCAAGATTTGTGTTCAATGCAAAAGAAGTGTATTATGATTACATGCTTCTTGATAAATCAGTCTTCTTTATGTTCAGACTCAACCCTTCAGGCATAGGCCAGAGTTTGTTTTGGACATCTCAAACAAGGACACGGCACGTCGTCTCAACCGGGGAGCGAGATGAATGCGAGAATTATGCCTTCTGTGGTGCAAATTCTGTATGCATTTATGATGGTAACCATCCAATTTGTGGATGCCTGAGAGGGTATGTTCCCAAGTTTTCTGATCAGTGGAACATGTCCATTTGGTCCGACGGTTGCGTCCTGAGGAATGAATCTAGCTGTGAAGATGGTAATTCTACTACGGATGGCTTCTTGAGGTACACAAACATGAAATTGCCGGACACTTCTTCGTCGTGGTTTGATGCAGCCATGAACCTTGATGAATGTAAGAAGCTGTGTCTTGAAAACTGTTCTTGTACGGCGTGTGCAAGTTTGGATGTTCGTGATGGAGGAAGTGGCTGTCTACTTTGGTTTAATGATCTGGTTGACTTGAGGAATTTCTCTCAATGGGGACAGGACTTTTATATCAGAGTGCCTGCTTCAGAATTAGGTACTCTCCATCATTTTTATTTTTTCCTTTCTCAGTAGCTTCAATCAATAGAGTTGTTGTGTTTAAGGCTGGTGACTGATCATGGTCTGTTTCTTTTAGATAGTGCTGGCCGTGGAAACATCAAGAAAAAGATCATAGTAGGAATCACAGTTGGTGTGGTTATTTTCGGATTAGTCACATGTGCATGCATATTTGTAATTAGAAAACCAGGTAAGTGCACAGATATAATTTACCATTGAATGTATGCATATTACGTACTAGTGTTTAGAGAGTTTTTTTATTTTACAACCATTCAGAGACAGCAAGAAAACTTTGGAGCAAGCATTACAAAATTAAACAGAGAAAGGAAGATGCTGATTTGGCAACTTTCGATTTCTCAGTCTTAGCTAATGCTACTGAAAACTTTTCAACCAAAAACAAGCTTGGTGAAGGTGGCTTTGGACCAGTATACAAGGTGATATAGAAAACCAATATCCAGATTCAAGAAATTCTATTCTCCTTAAAAAGTTTCTGACTTTAACAGACTATTATTTTCAGGGAACACTGATAGATGGACAAGAGTTAGCTGTGAAAAGACTTTCGAAGGAGTCTGGACAAGGATTAGAAGAGTTCAAAAATGAAGTAGCTTTGATTGCGAAACTTCAGCACCGTAATCTTGTAAAGCTTCTTGGTTGTTGCATAGAAGGAGAAGAAAAAATGTTAATTTATGAATACATGCCCAACAAAAGCTTGGACTTCTTTGTTTTTGGTTGGAGCCCTTACAATCTATTCCTAAACTTCTAGACAATCTTCTTATTTCTTAGTTGTGGTTTACAAAAATTTGGAGAATGCAACTGCTATGCTAAAAGCGCGTGTTTTTTAACCAGATGAAACCAACAGGAAATTGCTAGATTGGCATAAGCGCTCCAACATTATTAGTGGCATTGCTCGAGGACTCTTGTATCTTCATCAAGACTCTAGGGTGAGGATTATTCACAGAGATCTAAAAACTAGCAATATTTTACTTGACGCAAATTTGGATCCTAAAATATCAGACTTTGGCTTGGCTCGATTATTTTTGGGAGATCAAGTTGAGGCAAAGACACATAGGGTGGCTGGAACATAGTAAGCTAGTTTCTATTTGTTTGTGATTGTTTGATATTGAACTGTCATGTTTCAATAGTTTTACTCCGAAAAACTTATTTTCAGTGGTTACATGCCTCCTGAGTATGCTGCGCGGGGACATTTCTCAGTGAAATCAGATGTTTTTAGTTATGGTGTGATAGTACTAGAGATTGTAAGTGGGAAGAAAAACAGGGAATTTTCAGACCCAGAAAACAATAATAATCTTCTTGGCCATGTAAGCATACTGATATGAAAATGTTGCTAATTAGTATAAATTGAAGTGTTTCCAACCTACTAATTTGATTCTTGCCATCTCAGGCATGGAGATTATGGACTGAAGATAGGGCGCTTGAACTACTTGATGAATTGTTAGGAGAACAATGCCAACCCTCTGAAGTCACAAGATGCATACAGATAGGCCTATTATGTGTGCAGCAAAGATCAAAAGATAGACCTGACATGTCATCAGTGGTTTTAATGTTGAATGGTGAAAAATTATTGCCTAAGCCTAAGGTTCCTGGTTTTTACTGTGAAACAGATGTTACATCTGAAGCGAATTCTTCGTCGTCAAATCACATACTATGCTCAGTTAATGAACTTTCGATCACAACGTTAGATGCAAGATAGGAAATGGAAATGGAAGAAAGAAAATGTTAAAGGCTGCACCTTCCCATGTGTGATATATAATGAAGACTAGAATTGTTAATTGCAATTTGCAATAGAATGTAGTTGTGTAGCTTCTCCAGATCTTGACATGAAACAATTTAGTTTCAACTTGTTCCACACATCACAAGAAAGCAAAAAGTAAGAAGCTTTGAGGCCTTTTGAAACTTGTGACTTTTGTACATGAGTACCAAATATGCTGGAACTCATAAATTTAAAGCTGTGTATGACTAGTAATATTATCAAAAGAAAAACAAACTAATGCTTCTAACGAACACCCTTTAGTTAAGACTATTAAACTCTAGATTTTACACAACTCACATAAGCTCGTTGCTCAACTCACATTGTTGGAATATCTGTTTGCTTCAAACAGTCAATTAGATTCACAAATATAAATATCTATTTATAAAACCAGAAGAGCCACATCATTTTTCACAAATAGACTATGGACAATATTTTGGTTGATGCAGATTCTTCTTCCAAGCATCAGTATTCGTCAACCAATGGACTAAGTATTACAATGTTAGAGCCTCAGTGGTGGATTTTACCTAAATCCTATTCCTACCTACACTTGATCAAAATAAAGAAAAGCAACCAAAGTTTAAAAGAATCAAATTCTTTCTATTTATTGAGTCTGGTCTGGTTGCTAAGGTGTAAATATTCACTATGAAATATGAATCAATTTTAATACTTTAGAATCTATTGCATGTATTTCATGATTATGTACCACAATAAATGTCTTTTTGTTTTTGGGAGATTCCAGAATAAATATCTAACGAGATAAATCATGAATTGCCCTTCAATTAATTTGTTACACAAATGACACACACTTTTATTGGAAACTACAACTCATGTGAGATTATTTATTAAATAAAAAAGTAAAATAATTTTATGATTTTAAATAGATTTGATCGATAAGAAAAACTATATTCAAAAGAGTGTAGTAGAACCCCATTCTTTTATATAATAAACAAATGACTAGTATTTCATAGATTAAGTTAATTAATTTTAGTTAATAACGTCATAAATTAAAATTTTGTATAAAAATTATGTATTGAATTGAATAATTTAAGTGATAGTTATAATTAAACTACTCATAATTTAAGGAATATATATATTTTTTAATGCATCTACTCAGTATAAAAAATAAATGAGTTTATAATACTTGTAATTAAGATAAAACAAAAAAAAAATACTCCTATTAATTAATTTTTTATTTAAAAGGCCAGAAATGATATCACATACAAAGAAGATGTGGAGGGCAAAAACCACATGTTGCAGTATATTTAGAGGGAAAAAATGTTTAAAGAAAGAACAAATTATATTATTTAAACAAGATGAAGTTTTGTCAAATTACTCGATTTTTTTTTTTGGCTTCCAAATCTTAGAGTGTGAATGTAATTTGTTCTTAAATAAACGTGAATATCAAATAAAAGCATTATCTTTATTAATTGTTATAAATTATATTATTTTTTTATGAAGTATAAATTATATTAATAGACTACAGAGTATAAATGATAAAGTAAAAATACAACTATTTTAGTTTAAAGACGTTACCTGTCCACCTTTTCAAATCTCTACTATTTGCATTGCAGCAGTAGTACACTCAATTGAAGCAAAGCACCTTAGTGAAAGTGAGACTCTGTTGTATTGTGCTGGTATTGTGCTGTGCTGTGCCCCAAGACTTTGAAAAAGACTCATTTCTTTCTCTTTCTCTTTCTTAATACTTATAAATTCTCGCGTTTCTTCTTTTTCTATCATCACTTCTCGAAACCGCAGCTCTTGTTCCGCCAAGGGTTTTCGGTGCGTGTGTGTTTCCGCCCGACGATGACGACAATCGAACCCTTGGATTTGCTCCGCCACAATCTCTCCCGGGTTCGGATCCCCGAACCGACCAATCGCATCTACAAGCACGAATGCTGCGTCTCTTTCGACTCTCCGGTGACGTTTTCTCCTCCTCTCTCTTACAGTTCCGGAAATGATGAATTGTTGTTTGAACTAACTTCGTCCGACACTTCGATTGTTCTAATTTTGATTTCTCTTCTTAGAATTTCAAGGCATTGAGTAATTTGTGCTAACCGCGCAGCTGTTTGTTGAGTTAGCTTTTGTTTGAAGTTTTAGGCGTTAGGTTTTGTGAATTGTGATGATTATTTAGATGTTGCGGAGAAAGTGTCGGAGGTTAGGAGAATATGCAAGTGGCTTTGTTGTGGTTTTTCAGCATTGAGGATTTGAGATGTTAATTTGTGAATGGTTTTGGTTACTGTAATTGGAAATGGTTTTATGTTTTTAGTATGTTACAATTACAATGTGTTCTGAGCTTCACAGTGCAGGAAATTGATGCTTGGTGCTGATTTTTTTTTTTCTGATGAATTTTAGAGGTCTGAAGGTGGTTTGTTCATCGACATGAGCACTTTTCTTTCTTTTGGGAAGGATTTTGTTGGTTGGAATTATGAGAAGACTGGAAATCCTGTCTATTTGCATATAAAGCAGACAAAGAAGTTAGTTCCGGAAGACAGGCCTTCAAAGAAACCCACTCTTTTGGCTATAGGTGTGTTATATTTGAAATCACTTCATTCTGAATCTGTGTTTGTTTTCAATCTTTGTTCAGTTGTTAAGCATGACTTCTGTGTTTGTGACTTGTATATCTTGTTTGTCACACTCACTGGGGTATATAGCTCTAACCAAGGTTTTAAATATAGTTCCGTTACACAAAAAAATGGGGGCAACAAAACAGTTTCGACCCTCAATGATACTGTTATAGGACAATACTGCAGAGTGACAAGAAATTATGTATTTTGGCTGCAACAAAATGTTGTTGTGGCTACAACACAGCTTCGAAAATTCCATTTTGTATGAGTCCGTCATTTCTTTCCCATCAAAACCTGCTTCGAACTCTTAACCTTTTTCTTCCTCTCTGGCATTGGAGCCTTTGTAGTTCGCAGCTTTGCCCTTCATCAAAATTTCTGTGTATAGGTCCACTGTTCATCCTCCAGGCCGCTGTTCGCATCTTCCCAATCTCTGCCCAGCAGCTATTAATGTGGCTACTGTGTGTGGAGGGAGGGGAAGAGTTGATTGTGTGTGTTGAGACATGTCATGTGTGGCTTTGTGGGATGGGGATTGGAAAAATATTTATTATATATTATTATGGATTAATAGGATAATTATACAAAACAATACATGAAATTTTAATATCATTGTGTTAAGGTATGAGCAATTCACACAACAACAACCGCAATCCACATCGCAGTACCCATAATCATAAAAACCTAAATTCTGCTGTGACCAAAATTTAAAAACTTGGCTCTAACATTCTAGGTATTGGATTGTGGAGTAACCAGTTTGGCAATTTGGAAAGGCTAAATCATTTTTCTTTCCAGTTTCCAATAATTTGAGTTTTTGACAATCATCTGTTCCTTTTTTGGGTAACATAATTTTACATCTCATTAATTTGTAGGTGTTGATGGGGGATTTGATAACAATGAGCCTGAATATGAGGAAACTCATAGTGTAGTTATATTGCCTGAGTATGTTTCTCTTCCATTCCCTTCTGTGGAATTGCCAGAGAAGGTACTTATTCTCGTCTTTTTAGTTTTCTCTGTTTATTTCCCTCTTTTATTATTTAAAGAGAAATTGTGTGCTATATAGGAGTTTAGTTTAGCTATCTAATTTGTTAAAAGTATTTTAGGTAAGGTTGGCAGTTGATGCAATCTTACTGGCTGAGGGTGCTGAACAAAAGGAGCAACTTGCAGCTTGGACTGCTGATAAGAAACAAGTTAGTTCCTATGCAAATAATTTACAACAGATTGACAATGGTGTTGTTATTCCGCGATCTGGGTGGAAATGTGCTAAATGTGACAAGACAGAAAATCTTTGGCTAAACCTGACTGATGGAATGATTCTTTGTGGGAGGAAAAACTGGGATGGAACTGGTGGAAACAACCATGCTGCTGAGCATTACCAAGAGACAGCCTATCCTCTTGCTGTAAAGCTTGGGACTATCACTGCTGATCTGGAAGCAGCAGGTGATGCCTTCTTGCTGAATATTGTGTTTTGGCTTTTATATGTTCCAACTTACAATTAATATCAATGGTTTATTGATATGATGTGCAGTCTGTAATTGTGAAAGGAAACTATTATGTCCATCTGAATGATCTGATTATCTCTGGGTTACAATTTGCAAGATTTGTCTTTCCGGTTTCAATTTTTTTTTTAGAATTATCTGGTCAGTTGATTATGATGTAGCTATTTCCAAACTGTTTTTTTTCCTCCTGTTCAAAATTCAAATACTAGTTAATATAGAAATTTAATTACCAATTTTAATATCTCAATGCCGATTGGAAGAGTATTTCCTTATGAAATATAAGCCTAGGCAGTTTCTCTCATTATTCAGGGGGGAAGGGATGGGGATAAGATAAAGTGGAACTGTTTTTAATAGTTTTAAGGTTGGACTCACCATACATTATTTATGTGCAAAAATTTTAACCATTTTAAAGAAAAATATTTTTTCACTTGCGTTTATCCATTTGATTCATCCCAAACACCATGTGATTTTTATCTGTTGATGTATATGTGAAGATAGCAGTGTGTATTTTGAAAGTTAGATGCCAGCTTGCCACTTTTGCATGATGTCATGTTGAAAGAGATAAATTACAAAATTATCATGGTTTTTATCAATTGAGATTTAAAGGTGTCATTATTTAAGTTTGTCACACTGATGCTCTATTCACACTAAATAGTTATATTTTTAGCCTAAACAAATCATTTCATCTATATAATCTAAATATGCTTTGAGGTAGATGCTGAACTTTTTCATTTTCTGTGCTGTCTGTGTGCTAATTATGGATAATGTATTGTGGCAGCTCAGATGTTTACTCTTATCCAGAGGATGAAAGTGTCTTGGATCCACAATTAGCACAGCATCTGGCATATTTTGGCATTGACTTTTCATCACTACAAAAGGTTAATTTTTATCTTGAAATGAAACTTTTCACACACACAATCAAAACTATATTAATTATTTATCTTGAATGATACTTTTTCTGACAGTACTTATTACTCATTCATGGCTTCTTTGACACTGTACTTGTCACACACACACACACACAAATGGAGAATATTTCTTATGCAGCCATTGAGTGCTTATTTTGGAAATGGAAAGACTTTTAATAGTTTACAGCTTAATGGTGTATTTAAGGAGTCATTATTTTTTCCTTATGTATCTGGTAGTCATGATGAGGTCCATGGAAACATATTGTTTGACTGTCAACAACAAAATTTAAATAGTAGCATCACCCATGGATGGATGTTGTTTATAAGTCGTGACTGAGATTGAAGTAGATTCAATTAGATGCTTGGGAATAAAATTGTCTAGTTAATCCAACAGGCATGTTGCTTATAAGTCGTGACTGAGATTGAAGTAGATTCAATTAGATGCTTGGGAATAAAATTGTCTAGTTAATCCAACAGGCATGGTGTAAGAGTGTAATCACAGTTAATTAAGTTTAAATATCACTTGACTCCTAATTTTTTAAAATCATCCACTTATATTCAGACTGAAATGACAACTGCTGAAAGAGAACTTGATCAAAATACGAATTTTGATTGGAATCGAATCCAAGAAAGCGGACAAGAAGTAGATCCAATTTTTGGACCTGGATATACCGGATTGGTCAATATTGGAAACAGGTAGAGTTGGTCCATACTATTTGCTGCTGATTATAAAAATACTAGTTTGACACTTTTGTATTTCATTTTGTTTTCTTCCAGTTGTTACATGGCAGCTACTATGCAAGTTGTGTTGTCAACAAGATCCTTCATATTACGGTCTGTTCATGCCTTTTTATTTTCTTGCAACTGTAGGAACCCTGTTTGCATTTACTTCAATTTCTGTTATTTCATTCCTAGGTACTACTTGAACCAAAATCTAAAGAAGGCATTTGAGATGTCTCCTGCTGATCCCACTGTAGACCTAAATATGCAGCTGTAAGTGCATGTTTGGATTAGCTTAATTTATGTTTACAAAAGCTTATAATCCAAATTGTAGAACTTTTGCTAAAATGTCTTGTCTATATAAATTAACAAACCAATCATGTGCTAAGTAGCTAGCTTGTTTTAGGTTATTGGATTACTGTTACCATCTCTTCTTTGGTTGTCATGTTTTGTTTTTGTGAATACATATGTTAGTCCTTTGTTCATGCATGAGTGGAAGAGAATGAAAAATCAACCCTAATAGAAGATAAATAACTTTTGTTATATAGACCATCCTGGGTCCTTGAGATAAATCTAAATTGATTCTCCATATTTTCTCTTAATATGCACAATTACCTTTTTCCTTAGTTTCATAGTATGGCTCATAAGTTTTCCCTTTGTATTTACTCAATTTTTGTTATATATCAATATATTAAAGAGGGACCGTGTATTTTGTTTCCTCCAAATCAAAGATTATGTGCTTATAAACTGCTATTATTAATAAATTAGACTATTGTATTCTGATTTTCAACCCTTATAAAAATCAGAATGGGTGGCTAATATATTGTTTCGATAGCATTTGTTTCACTGTGTATATGGTTGTTTTCTTCTATAGAATTTAGCTTTTCCATAGCAAAGATGGATTTGATAGGTTATTTGTGTAAATAATCCCATTGTATTACAGTATTTGTAAGTTATCGGAGGAGAGCTTTCTGCTTCCTCCATGAAAGAAAATGTTTATGAAAGAAGGCAATTCAAGGTAGAGGTCATTTTTATTTAATTATAATTTAAAGAAGTTTAATTATAGTTTCACTTATTGACAGGACAAAATTGGCCCATGGTATACTTTCTGGTAAATATTCTGTTCCGGCATTTGAGGTATGCCCCTATAACTCAATTTAGTTCATTTGCAATTTTGTTTAGAGTCTTTGCTAATTTATATGTTACCTTTGTCTGGCATCCAGAATGATGAAAAAGAAAATGTTGCTACTTCAACTACAACTGCTGTAAGATTTCTGGCTCTTTGGTGTTTAAAAAATTAAATTCTTAGTTTCTTACTCAACGTTTAATGATTACTGATTTTTCATAAATTGATTAAGTACTTATTTGTTTGTTCGTTTCTTCTCTCTTTTTTTTTTTCCCTTTAGATTATATGCTTTACTAGCTTTTTGGGGCAGAACAACTTTTTACATGGGATGAACTTTAATTAGGATGGGGTGCTATGCCTTTTGATTGAAGTGTCAGAAATGAAAGATTCATGTTATTGAATGTTTTTACACATCCTCTATCATGTTGTTTCTTATCTTGATGCATTTTCTTTGCTGATTTCTTCTGTCTGCCCATGTCCACTTTCTTCAAACATTAGAAACAAGAAGGGATACGTCCACGTATGTTTAAATCTGTAATAGCTGCCAGCCATCCTGAATTTTCATCTATGCGGCAACAGGTATGTTTAACAACTATTTTACAGTTTTATATGTCAAAAGCTATTTATGAATTTAAGTTGGAAGCTAACTTAAGTGGTTGTTTTATTTGGGAATTATTTTGTTTTTCTATTGTTTTCACTGTTAATTACAAAATGTCCTAATACTCGTATTAAATTATAATTGCAGTCATAATACTCTTAATTTTCATCATTTGAAGTCTATGTTCAAGGCCCATCACCATGAGCAATATTATCTTTGTCATCAGACTCATAACAATACAGCTTAGTTGATTTTACTTTTCTTGTTTTTGTTTTTTTTTTACAACATTTAGGCCATATGCTTATTTTGGCTTTTAAGAAGTCTGATGTAGATAACGTATAAGCATAAGATTTTTAATGTATAAGCATAAGGTGTTCTGACTCTTCAAAATTTTCTGCTGTCTTTCTCTAATATACAGTTTCTCTGATAGTCATGTTACTTTGCTATCTTTTGACTGCTTGATTCCGACTTTGATGTTAGGATGCTTTAGAATTTTTCCTACATTTTCTTGATCAAGTTGAACGAGCTAATGCTGGGAAAACTGAACTGGATCCATCGAGGAGTTTCAAATTTGGTATTGAAGATAGAATTTTGTGTTCATCTGGAAAAGTTACATATAATAGAAGGCATGACTACATTCTTTCTCTCAATATCCCATTGCATGAAGCAACTAACAAACGTGAGTACTTATGTCATTAGCCTTTCCTTAAGTGAGAATGGATGTCTTTGGGATCTCAATTCTAATACTTGTTTTGTTTGAGAAATTTCAGAAGAATTAGAATCCTTTCATAAACTAAAAGCAGAGAAACTTGCAGAAGGAAAGAAGATGTAAGTTGAGATGCTCAGAAATCTTATTATTTCATTTATATCTTTTGTTGGATGCATCTGATCATATTTATTCTTATAGAAATGACGATGAGATTGTGCGTCCAAGGGTACCTTTAGAAACTTGCCTTGCAAACTTCTCAGCTCCTGAGGAGATACATGATTTTTACAGTACTGCTTTGAAGACAAAGACAACAGCACTGAAGTAAGCATTCTGAAGTCACTAAATTTATTAAATTACACCACCATGCTTGCTGCTGTACCAGATAGAAGTTACATAGGCTATATAATGGATTATTTTTAGTTTCATGAATTGTTGACTAAAGTCATTGACTTTCTTATTTGTTTAGCCATTATTTTGCCAAGCTAATATAATTGTAACTTGTAAACTTATTGTTAGAGCATTTGAAAACCATCTTGATGCTGAAACCACATTTATTCCGTAGGACTGCAGGTCTGACCACATTTCCTGATTACCTGGTGTTACATATGCGGAGATTTGTTATGGAGGCAGGATGGGTACCCAAAAAGCTTGGTATGTTTTGTCTTATATGCCTATTAACATTAAAAAGTGTTATTTTCTGATCTATATATTTTGTTAAGCATTTTTCTTCTTTCAGATGTATATATTGATGTTCCTGATATCATAGACATCAGTCACATGCGCAGCCAAGGTCACCAGTCTGGGGAAGAGCTGTTACCTGAGGGTGGTATGTGAGAAGTTCTCTGTTCAAGCGATATCTTATAGTTCCATATAGAGAAAAGCAGATAATTTGTTGCATAGAAATCAGATGTACAAAAATTGTGTCTCAAACAGCAATTTTATCTTAAATAAATACATGTGATGAATCTGATTATATAATCTTAGTTAACTTGCAAATTTTGCTTCTCATAAGTTTTTCAAGTTTTAGTCATATAAAAAGTGCCTTTTCATTTAAATAACCAATAACTATTTTAACTGAACTAAATCTGAAAATTGTCAAAGTTATTGGCATTAATTATTTGTGATATACAGTATCTGAAGAGGAAGATTCAAACAAAACTTGGGCCAACGAAGAAATTGTTGCTCAGCTGGTTTCCATGGGTTTTAACCATCTCCATTGTCAGAAAGCTGCTATAAATACATCAAATATTGGAATAGAAGAGGCAATGAATTGGTTGCTATCTCACATGGATGATCCAGGTATCTGATTTTTTTATTTTTAATGTAAATCAAACCTGTTTGCAAGTTACCTTGTAGTTCAGGACATAATGCTGCATAATTATTTTTTACATAGACATCGACAATCCTATATCCAAAGGTTCTGAAACATCGACAGTTGTTGACCAATCAAAAGTTGATACTCTACTTTCATTTGGATTTCAAGAAGAAATTGCTAGAAAGGCTCTGAAGGCATCGGTAATTTCCTTTTCTATTTTCCTGTCCCTTGTGACTGTAGGATTAGGTTTTTGACAAATTGTGCCAGAATGTTTGACTGTACAAATGGAAATCATTGTTCTGTAGGGTGGTGACATTGAGAAAGCAACAGATTGGATATTCAACAATCCCGAAGCATCAGTCTCCAGTATGGATGCTACCACATCAAACACTGCATCTACTCCCAACGATGTTAACCTACCTGATGGAGGAGGGAGTAAGTTGCTTTTACTTTCTGACATACCTTCTTGCTGTTGGTTTTGTTGATCCTTACTCAGAATTAATAATTAATAAAAAAAAAAAAGTGGTAATTATTGTGAATCATGATCATTTAATTCTACTCTGCTTTCCCCTCACCACACATGAACAGTTTGATCTTGTTTGTGTTGCCCTCATTTTTCCTTCCATGTTACTGCCAAGTGATAATATGTCCTTCCAATGGTGTTAAAATCGTTGCATCTTATTGTTTCTATTAATTTGAGAATCTGATTTTATTTTTCAACCTTTGGCATTCCAGAGTATCGACTTATGGGGATTGTGAGCCACAGCGGATCCTCTACGCTCTGTGGTCACTATGTTGCTCACATTTTAAAAGACGGCAGATGGGCGATTTTCAACGACAACAAGGTTGGGGCATCCATTAATCCTCCAAAGGATATGGGCTATCTTTACTTCTTCGAGAGGCTTTGATTGATATGAATATAATACAGTGTTAGGTGTTGAACAAGGTGAATATTTCAACCATTAAGAGGCGCAGGTCGTTTTTGAATGGCGTTAACATGGCCACCTACTTCTGCTGATGTGATAATATTCATTTCTTTTACCCTTTTCTTGGTGGCATGGTAAACATTCCTCTAGTTGGCTGAATCTGCTTTTCTTGGTTCTCAGCAGTATTGAAGCATTTTGGAACTCTTTACATTGCATTCATCTTTCCATAAATTTGCATGTTTAGGAATTATTCAAATAACAATGGAGCAATGAATGGTCCGTTCTAGGAATTCAAATTACAATACAACTAATGATCAGAGTTTTTTGTGAATGTTTTATACGGTTTCAATTTTTCTGGTAATACTCTAAAACCGGTTTCTTTGAAAAGTTTGTGAATTGTGACAGCCTTCGTTTATTCTTCGTGTTTTGACAACTGCTTGAATTCTTTTCTTTTTTTTGGCAAGCCAATAGTGGAAAGAATATGTTCTTTTTGAATGCAGTGAATCTTGAACCAACAAATGATTTTTTATTCTATTTTTTTCCTAACATCCGCAAAAGTTAATGATTAATGTTAGTTTTATTGTTAATGAGCCACCATCCAACCTACTTTATAACTCTTCTTTTTTATTTTCTGAACATTTGAAAATGAAGTTTTGATTCGTCATAACATGAGAATAGTTTTTGGATTCGAAAAGCATAAATGTTTTTATCAAATCTAAATTTTATTTGCTGAGAAACAACAGTGTTTATAAAGACAAATTAGGTAATAACGAGTATTTGTCATGATGTACCATGGCTTCGAATATTGATCCATGTAGCTGAACCCACCAAATGGTGGCTGTTGTTTACGTCCCAAATTAAAAACATACTGCTACTTTTGTAGAGCATAATTAGAGGATTTATGCTTTAGGTTTTTGTTTTGACTCTTACCCGAAAATTATTCCAAGAAAAGTAAAGCATTGTAACCATGTCATGGTAAAATAGTCAGAAAGGAATCTCCTTCGTCAGATCAAGTTCACCACTCTTGTGCGAGAATGCCCGTTATCACACCATTGACTAGTATATCTCATGAAAATTAGCATTAGCATTGTTACTTTCGCATATTCCATAATTATTTATTGGACTACATCTTCTATTATTGTTCACTTAAATAATCTATATTTCATTCTACTATTAATTCTCCTTAGTTGCTTCCCTAAGTTATTTCTACTCTTTCTTTTAAACACAAAATATGGGTACGTTGGTTTAGGATAGTAAATTCTTGTTACAATGAGTTCGTTCCTTTCGATGCCTTTGACATCACCTTTCTGCGAAGCTTCTGGGATATACTATGATATGATACGGGCTACTATCTTTTTACTCTTTTTGCAACATGTACACGTCCTCTAACTGACTTACGTGACCAGAAATTACTTACTAAATTCCAACACTATAAACCTTATAGCCTAAGCAAAGTAGTTTAGTATTAAAGTAAATTAAATACAAGGCAAAGTGTCGGTGTCAATTAATGAAATTACTTCGTCAAATTCCATCGACACTACTATGTAAACATCGCATTACTATATTCAATTTATTAGTGTACTTATGGTAGAACTTTTGAGAATACAACATGACTTTAAGAGCCAATTGGAATTATCAAGTTAGATAATAATAATAATAAAAAAAAAACTTGAGTAAAAACAAAGACTTAATATTTACACCAACTATTTATTTATAAACCTTAAATAAATAAAGAACTAGTAAACATTATTTTTAACACATGTATTTCTATTGATTAAAATTTATTAAAAATTAAAAAAAAAAAAAAAGAGAGAGAGTAAAAATCGTTAAATAAGATAGGAAGTTCTTATTGTTTAGTGGGGTCTATGTTAAAATAACTATATTTTTTATTGAATATATTCTAAAATAAAATAAAATTCTCTAATAGAAAACAACTTACTTTTTATGCTGTGTCTCAATAAAAAGTTTTACCTCATTAGCCAATTAAAAATCATTACAGATATAATTTTTAAATAGTTATTATAAAAATTAATAAATTTATCATACAAGATAATTAATATAATTTTTTCTACACTATCAATATATAAACTATTTCCTCATAGTTGCTAAATTAATACTAGATGCACTATTTTGCTTGATGTTCCTTCCTCTTATGCATATGTTCTTTCATCCACTACCTCTTGTTCTTTTTTTTTTTTTGGCGAAAACTACCTCTTGTTCTAGTCACGTGCCTGCGCTAGAAACCGTCCACAGTTATAGCCTCCATTAATTTCTAATTAAATCAGCAGCCAATATTGAGAAATCTATATGCAAAAGCATTAATCCCATCATATATTGGAGTATCTCTTATTTGACTGTTTATTTTGCATTAATCCCTATAGAATCATCAATCGTGTTACCAAAAGTTTTACGTGTAGTTGGGTAGTAATTGTAGGAGTGCAACTTTAATTTAACATGCACCACGTAACGTGTGAAAACAAAACATTAAATTATATCAAATATAAACAAATAAATGAGAAACCACGTTGGCCGTTGCTGAGGCCATTGCAAGCGCGTATAAAACACGTGTGGACCCCAACTCAAATAATAATATCTAATACTCCGAACTTTCCATTTTAATTTAATCAATGTCAATATTTGATAATTAATATATATATATACATTATTAAATTATATATACGTAAAGTATATGCAATAAATTAGATTAATCAAAATTTCCTCATTTAATACTAAATCTTAATCAAGTGAAGTTTGAATTCAAATACTAATTTTATTAAAATTAAATGTTAAATAAAAAACAAGATTCATATACTTATTTTCCTTACAAAACTACACCATAGACGAGAAAATGAATAATATGTAAGAAATTACTAAAAAAGAAGAATATTAAGGAAGAAAAGACAATATTATCATACTCGAATCGATTATTGACTCGATTGAGGTACTGAGTGAGTCAGGATCAACTCGATGAGTCACCAGTTGACTCACATGACTCAGTCTATATTAAAAAAAAAATTATAATATATAAATTATACACTTAAATATTTAATGTTTAACAAAATTCAATAGATTTAGAAATATAGTTATGATTGATTAAATTTTTTGAAATACATATATTTTTAAAATTATATATTCAACATATACAGACAAACAGATAATTTAAAATGTATTATACTAATATGAGTAGCAAATTGATTGAAGTTAGAAGATTTAACAAAATTTATTTTATTTAAGATAATATAATATTTTTTCATTTATCTCATTATTCCTTGTATAAAAAATAATAATTTTTAAACTAACAAGTATAATTTACTTGAAATAAAATAAATACAAGTTTTATTTGTAAATAACTATATAAGTCAAGGAAAATAAGCTAAAATGAATGTGATAATAATTTTATCATTTTTAATTTTAAGATAAAAAAATATAAACATCAAGTATAAATTATAAAATTGATTTATCTCATATAAATAATTTTTTTTAAATGTAGAAAAAAAAATGTGAGTCAATCAAGTTATCAGTTTGACGTCAAGTCGAACCGGTTTAAATCGGGTCAGATACTTATTAAGAAAAAATATTAATGAATAATATGTAAGAATCAATTTAAATCGAGATAAAAAAGAAGAATATTTATTTTCTCATATAAATATTTATTTTCTTTTCCATCTTATTACAACCCTATTTTTTTATCTCTTACTTTTCATCACTTATGTATTTTTTTTTTCTCCCACGGCCACTCCGCTTTTCCACTATAATCAATCTTAAAATACAGTGGAAGTTTCCATTTATCCAAAAAGCTCGGAAATTTCCACGTCACATCGTTTCCGTTGAAGCGTGGACCCCACTCACTCATCAATCATCATTGAAAGCGTGGCGTGACGTGGCATAACCTCGCAGTCATTTTTTCAAATTGTTTTTTCGTTTTTTTCTTACGCCTCCATCTTCTTCCTCACTCAACGTTCATCTTTATAAACTCAAATTCACATTCCAAAACCACTTCAAAAATTTCATCAACCTTTCACGTTTTCTTCTCTTAGTACACACAACGCATTTCGCGAGATACTTTCAAAAAGATTCCATTCTTGCTTCGTAAACAAAACGAAACACTGTTTCTTTGGATCGCTCTGAATATCTCTCTCTTAAGAAAAGCAACACATCACGCTGATACGATACCGTTTCGGTAAGGCATCTTCTTCTTCTTCTTCCTTTTTCTTTTTCTTTCTTTTTATTAATTCTCTTTACAGTCATGCACGTTGCGTGATACCTGTTCGCACTACGGGCGCAAGGCCCTGTTTGGAACTCCGAATAAATTAGCTTTTGTTTTTTTTTTTTCGCTTTTGGCGATCGAATCCGATTCTAAGGACGATTAAACTGAATACAGTTAGTTATGCTAATTGTTTCGTTTTGCTTAGAATTTAGAAAGTTAACTCTCTTTTGTTATGTATATAATAAGTTAGCTTTTGTTATCGTTGTTATTCGTTAACTTGCTATCTTCGCTGGTCGAAAGTGCAAAACGGCGTAACGAACGAACTTGCGCGTTGTTGTGCCAGCGAAATGGTGGCGAGAGATTCCAAGGGTTTGCGTTTTCGTTCACTCGTTAGGAGGTGGTGTGTGGTGGTGGATCGTCATTACCGCGTTCATTTTATTTTTAATTTTTAATTTCTTTAATGTTTAATTTTTTTTTTTCACTTTTGTTTCTTATTACTTGAAAAAATTATATGGAGAAAAAATGGATCTGCTCTTGGTATTGATCTCTAATTAGAATTTTAAGTTTTTTCTTTTATAATACGTAATTCCATTCTAAATCAGCATAGATTAGTTGAATGGCATTGTGTGATTCATCATGTAGTCAATGATTTTATCTGGTACTTTTTTTTTTTTTTAGTTAGCTAGATAGGTTACTAAAGTGAAACTCTAATAGTACATGATTATTATATATATATAACACTATATTCTGTCCAATTTATATATTTGGGAACTTGAATTTGAATTTTTATTTTTTTTGTGTATGATAAAAATATGCAGTTGGGAAATAGCAATGGGGGATGGTAATCATGATAAAATTTTGAGGGAGTTCTGTATTCCAGATTACATATTAGTGCCTGGATCTGAGGTGAAAAGTCTTTCGCATGTACCTGCGTGTCCTGTGATTGTTTTCATAAACTCCAAAAGTGGTGGCCAGCTTGGAGGGGGGCTTCTTGATTCCTATAATACACTTCTTAACAAAAACCAGGTACAATGTTTTTTTCCTTTTTTGTGTTTTTCTTTTAGTTTGTTTTAAGGTGGGACAACCTGTTTGATGGCATGACAATTTGATTCATGTACCAGGTTTTCGACTTGGGCAAAAATGCTCCGGATAAGGTGCTGCAGGGGCTTTACGCTACTTTGGAAAGGCTCAAGCACAGTGGAGATGATTTTGCAGCTGAAATTCAGAATAGATTGAGGATAATTGTAAGTTGATTGCTATGTTGTGCTCTCTAATTCTGATTATTTACTTTGAAGCAAGGAAGCAGATTCATGTTGTGATGGTTTTATTCTCTGTTGATCTTTGATTTAGTCTTTGTTTCTAATGTATTCTGGAAAATCAGGTTGCGGGAGGAGATGGTACTGCCAGCTGGCTTCTTGGAGTTGTGGCTGATCTTAAATTACCTCAGCCGCCACCAATTGCAACTGTGCCATTGGGGACGGGAAATAATCTTCCCTTTGCGTTTGGATGGGTATTTTGTTTTGACTTTTTATTCAATCTGCTGAAATATGTGAATTTCATGATATGCTCAAATCATAGAGTTGAACATTTCTTTACCAATTATAATCGCTTAGATCAGTAATCATTTTATTTACATTTTTATGTCATTTTCTGGTTTGAACCTTATCTATCAAATTGCTATCCAAATCATGAACTGCAAGGGTAACTTTTGAATTGTGAATATGATGATTTTGATTACTACGGTAAAAAGTAAAAAAACTATGTCTGGACTTTTGCTGGATGTTTTTTGTTGGACATTTTGCAATATTCATCAATTATGAATTTATTGCATGTGGACGTGGGTGTTCTAAAATTATTGATAAAAAAAATTAATAAGCTCATACATGAGAAGCTACCTTTTTTTTTTTAATCATGGTCATGTGCAAGGTTTTGTTCTGTGCTGGAAGCAGTGCATGAGTTGTACACGTGCTGAGCATGATTTTTTCATTTACAGGGAAAGAAAAATCCAACCACGGATCTCCAATCAGTGGTCTCATTCCTAAATCATGTAAAAGCGGCAAAGGAAATGAAAATAGACAGGTATTTATTTTATTCCTAAATCAGTGGCGTCATTTCTTTGACTAGGCTGAAATTTATTTCTAAATGATTTTTTTTTTTCAGTTGGCATATTATAATGAGAATGAAGGCTCCAAAAGAAGGTTCATGTGACCCTGTTGCACCCCTTGAGCTGCCTCATGCTATGCATGCATTTCATCGTGTCTCTTCAACAGATAAACTAAACTTGGTGAGTTACACGCACACACCATTGTAATTTCTGGTCTCAGGTCAGGAATATGACTTCTGATTCACCATCAAATACTTGTCGTCCCTCATTTGGATACCACGTAATCAAAGTTTTGATGGTGAATCAGAAGTCCCTTATATTTTCATTTACTTTAAAGATGCATTCTTATCAGTGAATTGTTCTGTTTACAGGAAGGTTACCACACTTACCGTGGGGGATTTTGGAACTATTTTAGCATGGGTAAGAAAATCAGACTTGTCTTGAAACTGTTTGGGTTGGTAGCAAGTACATTTCTGAAAATTTGATTGTGTACATTGGAAGACAAAAAAAAATGTTCTGAGCTGCAGAAATTGGGTAACCACGGCTTTGCCACTGGGCAACATGAATTTTGAGGATGGAAGATTAAATTCAAATTTTAAAGCTATTAAATAAGTGCAACCAGCAAGTATTCCCTAAAACTGTGTATGTTTTCTATGCAGGAATGGATGCTCAAGTATCTTACGCATTTCATTCTGAGAGGAAGTTACATCCAGAAAAGTTTAAAAATCAGTTTTACAATCAGGTACCAAATTCCTCTCATATATGATATGTTGAAGCTATAGATTATTTTCAACTCTCATTATTTTTATTGCTTCCATTTCTTTATCCATATAGACAAGATATCTGGAAGTAATAGTCATCCAAGCACATGTTTTTTCTGATAATACGAAATGGCTACAGATGATTATAGTAATTAACTGAATAAACTTTAAATCTAATAGATTTTTGCGTGCCATGTATTTGCCAAATTAGTTCAGTATGTGTTATCTGATGGACATGGACAAAATATTATGTATCTGATGAAGTTACTTAAAATATACAGATGTTCTCCTTTACTGCAGTCTAGTTTGAATGTCCTGGATATTCATTCTAGACAAATTTAAATTATCAAGTGACTGAATAATTTGTGGTCTTACCAACCAGTTACTTATTCAGTTATTTGATCAATTTCATATATCATTAAATTTTGAAGCTATATGGGGTATGTTTGGTATAAGCTAGGGATGAATCTTCATTCTATTGTCAATATTATCCCTCTCACCATGTTTTTTCCCCCTGTTAACCAGAGTGCCTATCTGAAGCTTGGATGTACACAAGGATGGTTCTTTGGTTCTCTGTTTCAATCTTCTTCTCGGTTAGTTATTAAAGAGTCACCAGTTTATATTACTTATGAGTTCATTCTGGCAGAAAATTAGTACAATTTATTTATTTATGAGCATTCCCTCAAATAATTACTTAGTTATGATTCTTTGATACTTAAATGAGACAGTGATAACTGTGACTTATATTATAGTTTAACGTGATACATTTGATTGCAATGTCTTAAGTCTTTGAAAATTTTATGAATTATGTGGTGTTGCGTTTACAATTTTGTCTTCTATCGTGGTAGTCTAATTCATAATATTTAAATTTTGACACAGGAATATTGCTCAGTTGGCAAAGGTTAAGATAATGAAAAAGGGTCATTGGGAAGATCTCCACATACCTCACAGGTGACACTCTAATATTGATCTGTGGATTATCTCTCTTTTTAAAAAAAAAAAAAAACATCTTGCATTTGTTTAAATTCAATAAATCTATTGTATACAAAAGAACATTAATGAAACTTAATTGTACTTTTATGGGTATCCTATACTTGATGACTTAACATATCATCTATGCAAATAGGCTTCCCTTGAGATTTTATGCTTTAGAAACTTCAGTTTTCTTAGGTTTTTCTAGCTAGATTTACTTGACAGAGATATGAAAATTTCAAAGTAAACAGGACATGTAACCTTGGTATAATAATTTTATGGATCCTCATACTAATTCAAACGTCTGATCTTGATATACAGTATACGGTCAATAGTTTGCCTCAACTTGCCCAGCTTTTCTGGTGGACTGAATCCATGGGGAACACCAAATAGGAAGAAATCGATTTATGTAAGTGTCAGGTTTCATTTCTCTCTTTTTTGGGGCACATAACTAATTAGGATGATTTATCAATTGAATATTCTCTATAATTTTGCCTTTCAGAGGGACCTGACTCTTCCTTATGTGGATGATGGCCTATTTGAGGTAGTTGGTTTTAGAGATGCTTGGCATGGTCTTGTTTTGCTTGCACCAAAAGGACACGGGACTCGTTTGGCACAGGTAGTAGAATTTTTCGGTTTTGTGATCATACCAACCAGTAGTTATTATTTTTTCTTAATATATATATAAACTTTAAAAATACAAAAAAATACTATCTTATTTTGACTTTCAGAGTGTTTACAGTTTTCATAAGTTTGTATAAAAAAATATACTAGTGAAAACAACTTTTTATAATTTCTTGTTTTCTCTATTTCCTATACGATTGCTTTTAAAACAGAAAATAAAGGGATATTTCTGTACTAGAAAATCAAAACTGTTTCAAACCAAACAATCCCAAAATGTTATTAAAAGTTATTTTCACTTTTTTTTTTTTCTATATATGAAGTTATTAACTTCTATGCTGCTGCTCTTACCATCAATGCAGACAAGCAGAATCCGTTTTGAGTTTCACAAGGGTGCAGGTGCAGCTGACTGCACATTCATGAGAGTTGATGGAGAGCCATGGAAGCAACCCCTCCCAAAAGATGACGACACAGTTGTTGTTGAGATATCACACCATGGCCAAGTCAGCATGCTTGCCACCCCACTGTGCCGTTCCAAAAGCATGTATGACCCCTCCTCGCCTCCCGTTGTCGACCGCGAAGAAGTAGACGACGATAGCAGCGATGAAGAAGAACCATCAGAAGAAGATTGGGAAGAACGGCGCAAATTCGGTGCAGCTGCGACATTCAAATATCCTGATGGAATTGACATGCATGTAGCTCAAGTATAAATAAGCTCTAGTGTAGAGAAAAGAGTAGTTGTAGCGTTGCTCAGTGTTTGGTGGTGTATAATGGCAAGTAGTAGTGTAGGAGTAAAATTCTCTTCTTGTTTTGTGCATATAATTTTTCTTACTCAGTACTTGTAATGTACAGTACAGAGGAGTTCCGAGGAAATTAACCATGTAATGAACCTCGGATAGGTTTGAGTACATTTTGATCATTACAAATCTATTCGTTCATTTCAATGTCAATGGTGGAGATGCCAATATATTGGAGTTGGAGATTTTGCATGTGTAATACTCTTTTTCTAACTGAGTCAGATGGGGAATACCGCACCTGATTTTAATAGGGAAATCTTGGGTTATTAGGATTAAAGCTTAACTCATTTATTTAATTGAGTCTGTTCAAAAAAGTTTGAGTTTTTGATTGACATGTTTATCTCATTTATAAATTAATCATATTTTTATTTGAAAAAAAATCTAAAATTGCTTTTTAACTTTATCAATTTACTATTTAATAAAATATTTTAATATTATAAGAATCTACAAATAAAAATATGTGCTGAATGTGTTATGATATTATTGAATCCATATAAGTTTAATTATGCACTACAGCCGAGTTATTCGCAAGTTATTAACTTTGAGTTTAATCTTAAACTTGAATTTGTTTTAATTAAATAGACGAGCTTTGATCAAGCATTTATTTTGATTTGAGAAGTTTAAGGATTCGTCGCACTCAAACCATGGCATTTTTTAAACTAACTTCAGTTTCACTCTTAATTCATTTACCCGTTTCTTGATTCTGCTATGTTCTTGTTGCTGGATGAGTACTGCAAAAAAATTGCCATTGCATTACTTCTACGCAAGATTATCAAAGCATTGCAGAGAGTTAACTACTCTTACCCTTGTGCAAACCCCACCCACTACTACTACACGCTTCGAAACATGCGGAAAAGAAAAAGAACCTTTGAACTATGGCACCCATTGGCACCCCAATCCCCAAGTTTCATGCTTTCCTCAAAAGGGATTTTCAATAATCACTGACTTCATTGTTGGGAAAGCACTGCACGCGTTATGCGTTAAGGGTGTCATCCGACTAGGCACATTCCAGGAAAACACCTTGATCAGCATGTACTCCAGGTTCGGCAGCATCGAGCACGCGCAACACGTGTTTGATAAAATGCCTGAGAGAAACGAGGCCTCTTGGAATAACATGATGTCGGGGTTTGTTCGAGTGGGGTGGTATCACGGAGCAATACAATTCTTCTGCCGCATGCTTGAGCACGGTGTGAGGCCGAGCAGTTACGCGGCTGCTAGTTTGGTTACGGCTTGTGATAGGTCGGGGTGCATGGCCGAAGGGGCGCTTCAGGTTCATGCCCATGTGATCAAATGCGGTTTGGTGTGTGATGTATTTGTTGGCACGAGTTTGCTTCACTTTTATGATAAGTGTGGTCTGGTTTCTGAGGTTGACAAGGTCTTCGAGGAGATTGAGGAACCTAATATAGTGTCATGGACTTCTTTGATGGTTAGTTATGCTTATAATAGGTGTGTAAAGGAGGTTATGAGTGTTTATCAGCATTTGAGACTCAATCTGGTGCACTGTAATGAAAATGCAATGGCCACGGTTATTAGGTCTTGTGGGGTGCTTGGGGACAAAATGTTGGGTTATCAGGTGCTTGGTAGTGTGGTCAAATCTGGATTGGATACTACTGTGTCTGTGGCAAACTCCCTTGTTTCCATGTTTGGTAATTGTGATAGCATAGAGGAGGCCTCTTGTGTGTTTGATAACATGAAGGAACGTGACACTATATCGTGGAATTCAATAATTACTGCAAGTGTACATAATGGTCATTGTGAAAAATCTCTAGAATACTTTTCTCAGATGCGTTATACACACACAGAAACAGATTATATTACTATTTCAGCCTTGCTACCAGTGTGTGGGTCTGGTCAAAATTTGAGGTGGGGAAGAGGGCTTCATGGTTTGGTAGTAAAATCTGGACTGAAATCAAATGTTTGCGTGTGCAATAGTCTTCTAAGTATGTATTCTCAGGCTGGAAAATCTGAGGATGCAGAGTGTGTATTTCATACAATGCCAGAGAGAGATTTAATTTCGTGGAATTCCATTATGGCAAGCCATGTTGAGAATGGAAAGTATCCACATGCCATAGAACTTTTGATTGAGATGCTCCAAACAAGAAAGGCGACAAACTATGTAACTTTTACTACTGCATTATCTGCTTGTTATAATTTAGAAAAATTAAAGATGGTTCATGCCTTTGTGATTCTTCTTGGTCTCCATCAGAATTTGATCATAGGTAATGCATTGGTTACCATGTATGGGAAATTTGGTTCCATGGTTGCAGCACAACAGGTATGCAAAATTATGCCCGAGAGAGATGAGGTAACTTGGAATGCACTAATAGGTGGACATGCTGATAACAAAGAACCTAATGCAGCAATTGAAGCCTTCAATTTGTTGAGAAAAGAAGATGTGCCTGAAAACTACATTACTATTGTTAATCTTCTCAGTGCTTGTTTGACTCCTGATAACCTTTTGAAACACGGAATGCCAATCCATGCACATATAGTTGTAGCAGGTTTTGAGTTAGATACATTTGTGCAAAGCTCCCTAATTACAATGTATGCCCAGTGTGGTAATCTTAACACAAGTAACTATATTTTCAACGTATTAGCTGATAAGAATTCTAGTACTTGGAATGCCATTCTTTCTGCAAATGCTCATTATGGACCTGGTGAGGAGGCACTAAAGCTTATAATAAAGATGAAGAATGATGGGGTTCATTTAGATCAGTTTAGCTTCTCTGTAGCTCTTGCCATTATCGGTAACTTAACCCTACTGGATGAAGGTCAGCAGCTTCATAGCTTGATTATTAAACATGGGTTTGAGTCGAATGATTATGTTTTAAATGCAACAATGGATATGTATGGGAAATGTGGGGAAATCGATGATGTGTTTAGAATCCTTCCCCAACCAAGAAGCAGGTCACAGAGGTCTTGGAACATTTTAATATCAGCATTAGCCAGGCATGGTTTGTTCCAACAAGCTAGGGAAGCCTTTCATGGGATGCTTGATCTTGGACTGAGACCAGACCATGTCACTTTTGTTTCACTTTTGTCTGCATGCAGCCATGGGGGTTTGGTGGACGAGGGTCTTGCATACTTCTCTTCAATGTCTACCAAATTCAGTGTCCCCATTGGAATAGAGCATTGTGTATGCATAATTGATCTTCTTGGGAGAGCAGGAAGGCTTGCTGAGGCTGAAAATTTCATTAGTAAGATGCCAGTTCCACCAACTGACCTCGTGTGGCGTAGCCTGTTGGCTTCTTGTAAAACACATGGCAATTTGGAGCTTGCGAGGAAAGCTGCCGATCGTCTTTTCGAGCTGGATTCATCTGACGATTCAGCCTATGTTCTTTATTCAAATGTCTGTGCATCAACCAGAAGGTGGAGAGATGTGGAGAATGTGAGAAAGCAAATGGAATCACACAACATAAAGAAGCAACCTGCCTGTAGTTGGATCAAGTTGAAAAACCAGGTTACTACTTTTGGAATGGGAGACCAGTATCATCCACAAAACGCAGAAATCTATGCGAAGTTGGAAGAGCTCAAAAAGATGATTAGAGAGGCAGGCTATGTGCCTGACACAAGCTGTTCATTGCAAGATACAGATGAAGAACAAAAAGAGCATAACCTTTGGAACCATAGTGAGAGAATTGCTCTTGCATTTGGGTTGATCACTAGTTCAGAAGGTTCACCTCTAAGAATTTTTAAGAATATCCGTGTCTGTGGTGATTGCCACTCTGTTTTCAAGATGGTTAGTCAAATAATTGGCAGGAAAATCATACTAAGGGATGCATACCGGTTTCACCATTTCAGTAGTGGCAAGTGTTCCTGTTCAGACTACTGGTAAGTGGTGATGGATTGGAATTTTTTTTTTTCCATCAAATGTTAGTTTGTTAGTTTTTATTAGAAATATCAGTGGGAGGGATTCTAACCTGCTACCTATCCTTTTCCCCCTTCTTCCTTCACTTTTTTCACAACCATCCACCCAACCTTATATTTTCCTCTTGAATTGGATTTTGTTGGATGATAAAGCAAGTTAACAAGTTTTGATATGGACAGTGCATTAAAATTAAATATATAGATGATATAAATTTGTTTCAGAATAGATTTTACATTATGTATTGCAGTGTATTGTAAACAAATTAACCACGATATCATTTCCTAAGACAGAACTACCAATCCATTCTCCATTGTTGTTTCTACATTTCACACCAACACTTTAATTCTTTTCATTTCAACAGGCTTTGAAGGCTCTTACCTGCAAAAACAAGAGTAAAATATCTTGAAGATTTAAAAGCATTGGATACAAAAAAAATATATTAGAAAAAAATAAAAATTTAAAAATATAAAAAAAAAAAAACAAGAATAATATCTTAAAAATTTTTAAAAGTACAACAATATTAATAATGTCTTGAAAATTTAAAAGCAAGGGATGCAAATTTTTTTTTGAAAAAATCATGTTTTTTTAAAATATGAAAAAGGAAATGTAATGTCTTTAAAATTTTGAAATAAAGATCAAAAATAAAAATAAAAACTTTGTAATTTTCTTTTTAAAGAAAGAAAGAGTAATGTCATAAAAATTTTGAAACTAAAACAAAATTGGAAAAAATGAATAATATCTTGAAATTTAAAAAACATTGGTCGCAAAAAAAAAATTATAATTATATAAAAGTAAGAATAATATCTTGCAAATTTTGAAAGCATTGGTTGTAAAAAAAATTATAAATATAAAAAAGTAAGAATAATGTCTTAAAATTTTTGAAAGTATTGTTTGAAAAAAAAATAAAAAATGATTTTTTTAATATGAAAAAGTAAGAATAATAATATCTTTAAAATTTTGAAAGCATGGAAAAACTAGTTTTTCAAAAAATATGAAAAAACAAAGTAATATCTTGAAAATTTTAAAAATATTAGAAAAAATAAAAAAATTTAAAATTACAAAAAACAAAAAAGCAAAGAGTAATAACGTCTTAAAAATTTAAAAAGCATTAGATGAAAAAAAAATTGAAAAATATCAAAATACAAAAAATACAAAAAAAAAAAGTAAGAATAATAATGTCTTAAAAATTTTAAAAGCATTAGATGAAAAAAAAATTGAAAAATATCAAAATACAAAAAATATGAAAAATATGAAAAAAAAAAAAAAGCAAGAGTAATAACGTCTTAAAAATTTAAAAAGCATTAGATGAAAAAAAAAACTGAAAAATATCGAAATAAAAAAAATATGAAAAAGTGTTTAATATGCACGTGCAAAATAATATTTATTTTTATTTAGTGAACGTTTATTTGCTTAACCAATACGCCAAGAGATAATTGTTGTCATAAACACAGCAAAATAGCCAGAAAAAAACAAATTCCCTTAAACATTGAAGATACTAAAACTTACTATTAATATCTTCAAGCCAAGTTTTAGATAACATCAGCAACAACATATACATGAGCCATTACTGTTTTTCACCCCAAAAGAGAAAGTGAAAAAAAAATATACAAAAGCAAACTATAGTATAGACTAACCAATAAAACTATGCAATCTTACAAGTCTACCATCACTATGCACAACCTATGATACCTCCATGTAACAAAATTGGTAGATATACAATTTCTTTCCCTTCTTCACCAATGAGTAAATTGATGACACTTTTTTCATCAAGTGTTCCAACAAGAGTATAGAAGCCACTCCTCAAAAAGAACCAAGTTCATGACAACAATCATTTTGCCATTTTTAATTATTGATTCTTCAGCATTTCTACTTTCTCAGCAAAGAGAGTTTGGAAACTGAATACCATTATGGTTTTAAGCTTATCTTCCCCCCCCACCATGTTCGCCGACATTTTTCCGTCTCTGATTTATGAAGCTTTGTTTTGGCGTCGCGTAATCTAATCTTGTATTGATTCTTCCATCCCTCAAACCTCTGTTTAAGTTTCCGAAGCTCTTCGGAGGAATTTGCGTTGGCAAACTGCTCCGGTCTAACCTCGGTCAGAGCTTTTACTCCATCATCAAAGTTCTGTCTTCGCTGGTCAAATTCCTTCATCAAAGTGCTGACAGTGGTCAAAGTACCATTGACAGATAGACTGCCAGAAAGCAATGGTGTGCTCCCACCAGGTGTTCGAGATCCCACAGAAGTGGCATCTTCAGAATCATAACTGCGAGGCAACACGATATCACGTCTCGCAGGTTGAATGGTGGCATTCTCAGGAGCAAGGCTCTTTTTAGCAGCAACAAGACTCATCTGCATTGAAATTGCAATCAAAATCTTTTATAGATTTTTAAGTTAGATATAAAACCCTTTTGCATCCGACTTGTTAAGAGGACAAAAAATAACTCGTGGAAGATTAGACAATCAACTGCATCCATTACAATAACATTCATATGTCAAAAATTGAAACTTGTCTGAAGTCTGAACTGAAAACTTACTTGCAAAGATGCCATCTGTATTTGCCAAGCCTCCTCCATTGATTTCATTTTTGTCTCATATTCAATCCTCTTCCTCTCAGATTGTTTTAGCTGTTCCCTCAATTCGGTTATTTCATCTTCCTTTTGCTCCTCAATCGCATCAGCTTTGTCAACCTGCCTTTGGAGTTCTACTATAGCTGAAACCAGATTCTGAACCGGCTCTTTGGACAAGTCCTGCTTAATCATTAATGAGGGTGGCGTTTTGTTATGTTTTGAAACACACCATGAAAATAGTTTTTTGCAGCATTCAACTAAAAGGTTTAAATTATAGTTAGTAAATATCCTTGACGGCATATGGCCTGAATGTATGCAACACAAACTCCCCAATTTTCCAATGCCTTCCACAAGACTCCCTATCATAGGTCTTTTCTAAGTCAATGGCAACCATGTTTAAATCTTTTAATTTCTCCAATGCCTTTCCACCCAATCTCTCAAAAGGTATAGCAACTCCAACCACTTGGGCATAATTTCAAATCGGTTCTTTAAAATCTAAGAATTTATGTGCTAGCCAAACATTGCTAATATGCATTCTTGCTAATTTTAAGGAATGCATACCAATCACAGGAATCTTAAACAGATATAACCAATTTCTTAGGTGCTTTTCAGAAAAGTACATCAACTTAGATTTGGAACTCTAAACAGTCACAAGTTTTAGTCTTTGAAATAAATAAGAACACGAAAAATTACGTTTTAACGTAATACAACAACTGAAAAATAATCAAATGGATGGAGATATCTAAACTAAAGACACTGAGAAAGCAAGACTAATGTTTAGTGCACAGTGAAACATACCTTTACTTCTGGTATTCTCTTCATAAAGGACTTCCGCCTAGGTTTAGCATTTTCAGGATATCTCTTTGACCTATTTACGTGACTATCATCCCTTCTAACCAGCCAACCACGAATTACTGCAAGAAAAGGAAACAGATAATAAGCAAATGAACTTCATCTCCAATAATGGGGTAAACATGACAGAAAACAGAATCATTCTAACCGGATTGTAATAGTATGATTGCATGGATCTCCTCCAGTTTTCTAGAATAAATTGTTATTGAAGACTTCACCGTAACACCATATTTCCTTCTTGTATTTTCTCCACGAATAACTGCAATACAACAAAATTAGCAATTTAAAAACAAACTAGAACTAAGGTTATGAATAATCAATAACCTGTGAGGCTGTGACAATTTTATGAATTAATTAGGTTTTTGAAAGTACAAGTCAAACTGCGCTGAGGTTTCTTTTATCATTATATTTTTATGAAAAACATTTACTTCACAAATCTTCATTAAAATGAAGAAAAATGTGCATAATGCCTAAAATAAAATAGTATAGATACTGGCCGTACATGATTGTAATGCTGTCACTCCATTCTTAAGTTCACAGAAATAACCACGAGCTTGATGACCACGGAAGCATTTTTGAATCCCAAGTATTCCCAGCAAAACCTGTTTTCTCTTATTCTCCAATGCATCAATCTACAAAAGCAACCAGAGCACAAGAATAACTAAGTCAGAGAAACCACAATATGAATGAATATAAACTCAACCAAAACATCATATACTAATCTATGTACCAAAAAATACTAATATAATAAAACAGATGGTTGATAAACTTTATTGGCATACAGCTCTTCAAAGTGCAATTGAACATGAAATATGTTTCCAATGCCAAACTAAGGACAGGTAGTTACAAATTTAACTAACATGGAGCAGTGGAAGAAAACAAAAAGTAGAAAGTATGACTACCAGCCCTGCAAAGAAAACTTGGACTTTAGACATATACCTGTGCTGCTCGAAGATACAATTTGGTGTAGCCAACATGGTACATTTCAGAAGGGATATTGAACTTTTGCAAAACAGCAACTGAGATGCTCAATGGATCCTGCGATGCATTGGCTTTGGAGAGCAGAAAACCATACCTAGATATATTAAGGAACAGAAATCAGCCCATCATTCAAGATAATCCAAAAACCATGGGAAGTTTCTCAACTACCGTCTGGAAAACTCTTGATGGGCCATTCGAGTAGGATATCCAGCCCTTGAAAGTCTAACAACTTCTAGAACTCCACAACACCTGAGCTGTTGTAGGACAAGGCCTTCATCAAAAATGCCAGGAAGCTGCTTAGTATTCGGCATTATGCAGCGAATAAAGTGAGGCGTGGTGCTCTCCAACTGATGCATCAACTTGAACAATTGAACCTAAAAGTATGAAACTAGTTAGATTTATTTACCTCAATATATTATTTTTTGTATACTTTCCATACTATGTTATTCAATAATGTAATTTTCAGGGTAGAGTTCATTTCCATTATCATGTTCAAATCTCCTGTAACATATCTTTTGAAATCTTAATGAAGCTCAAGAATCTCAAGAAATGCTACAAAATTACCTTGAACTTTGTTGCAACACTCAGCTTTTGAGACTGGTTAAACATTTTGGAGAACAACTGCAGAAGTTCACAATTACAGGATGACAGGAATTGAATGGAATCCGAAGACAACATGTCTCTGTTCTTTTCTAGAAAGTCATTTGTATCATACAGAACCTGATAGAGATCCAGATGTTAGTAATGTGCATCAAACAAAATTGGTTTCCAGGATACATACTCAGTCAACCCAAAGGTGGCTCAGATGGAAAATTAGAAAGGATTTACTCATAGATACTTAACAATACAAGTTCCAGATTTAAAACATTTGTCAGATGTATAATTGCATGCTTAGCATCTGAAATAATGGACCAGCTATTTAGACATGTTATTAGATTGCAGGAAAAGAAAGAAATAAAACTCTTAAATAAAGTAGGAGTTAGGAAGAAAGCAAAATACCATGTTTAGAAACAACTAAATGATCATATTCAGAGACTGGGGTCTGAGACCTTTTACAAATTGCATGCTGGATAAGATTACACTCCAGATAAAACAAGAGCTTAAAACTGTGATTTCTACTGTTCATACATTATACTCTAGTCTTTCACATGCAATCTTGTGGAAAAGAATCCAAAATTTAAACAAGTATATTGAAGTACTAATTCAGATATAAAATTGAAAAGAAGTAGCTTTTGTCAGAACTAACTTCCAAAGCTCCCTAAATGATGAGCCAAAACTAACCTCCCCAGCATAGTGACGAACACTGAAAGCTCTGGCTGTTTCTCCTTTGAAACAAGGATTAGCATCCAGGTGGTGCCGAAGTTTGTTGGCAAATGTTAAATCAGAAGCCTTGGCTAAATTTGACTCCTCATCCAATAAAGCGAGTAGACCATGAGGTTTCTGCACATTTTGCAACACAGATAACATAATGACTATGCTAATGATAGAGAATGCTGTGAGCATAGCCACATTAGAACCTGAACATAGTGTCCGGAAGTAGAAACAAACAAAACTGCAACCATAACAACACCCCAATTTCCCAAGAAAGTTGAATAACTCAAACATTTAGAAAACCAAAACAAATAAGTACCTGCTCAAACAGATCCAAGCACCCTTCATTATCCTCAAAATCTACTTTAGTCCAATCAACACCATCCAATTCATAGTCCTGATAAAATTAAAATTGCAAAACTGTTGTTATGCATATCAAGCCTAGTGAAGAGCGCACACTTAGCTAGTGATGATAATCCTATGCATGAGCAAAAATAGTACTTCTTCTCAATGGATTCTTTTTCAACTCTGATTAGACAACAATAGTACCAAACAACTTTAACTCTTGAAATGTGCCCTTTGATTAAACTATAATATTTACAGAGCATATCACTATTTAAGAACCATGAATGTATTTCAAGTTTTCAACTAGAGAGCCACATGTTTAACTATTATACCAATTACACTGTTCAAAAGATGTTCTTATTTGCATTAATAATTTATGGAAGAAAATTACACTATTATACTAAAATTGTTTTATTCCGAAGAATATAGAAGTATTAAAAGTTTAAAAGTAAAGAAACAAAATTCATTGGAATAAATTATATCATAATATTTCGTTAAAATTAAAGGAAATTGCAATCAAAATACCCAGTCAGCAATATTAACAAATAGCATAGTTACTGACCTCCTGCTCAAGTTTAAACAGATGCCGATTAAAATGTTGTTGAATCCTCTCATTGGCATAGTTTATATAAAACTGTTCAAAGCTGTTTTTCTGAAAAAGTTATACAAGAAACTATTAGTACATATACAACATTCTTTGAAGCATAAATAAACACATTAATACAAATTGCACACCTGGAAAGTCTGAAACCCATAAATATCAAGGATACTTATGGATTTCCCAGTATGTTGTTTACCCACTTCAAGTGACTTGTTAACTTGTTCTACAAGCCAGTCAAACAAGCTTGCATAGATGAATTTTGCAATTTCATCTCTTTTTTCAATTGCCTGAACAAAGAATGTAAGAAAGATAAACATACATGACAGTGCATCAAGTGAGAATGTAAGAGGAGCTAATCTTGATTCTTGACCAATGACCATACAATCAAAATGGATGGTTTAAGATTAGATTTTAAGTCATTTAACTTAAATAAAACAATCTCAACCATCCATGTATGGTTGTATGTCCAAGATTAACTCCTTTCACTTCTCACACCCACACATATATATTGAAATAGAGCATTTTGAGTCAGAGAATAGAACAATGAAATGTTCAAATAATAAACACACCTGCCTCAATGACAATTTTTTGGTAATCGTATCCACGTCAGATTGAATTTTATGGGTACATAATGCTGTCATTAATTCCTGGGAACTGCAACCCATCAGCTGGGCAGTACTGGTTACAGCTGCAAAAAGAATTAGATAAATTAAATTTACTCACAAATTTTTGTAAGTGGAATTTCATATATACCATCTAGAGTAGGTATTTCAGTCAGTCAAACTGAACTACTACAAATTCCTCTGACAAAAATAAAATTAAAAAAATTATGTACTGTATATGGCATTGCAAATAAGCAAGGTGGGTCCCAGTTTGCTTTGAGAACTCAACAACGCCAAATTAACATACACAAACAGCATATGGTGCAAGCAGTCCATCAAAAGGCATGCTACATACTCAATGAATCTTACCTTCACCATCGACAACCTCAACACAATTTTCACGGTCTACTTGGAATGATATATTTCCTAGCCATAGTATTGCAGCAAGCATCTTAAAGAGCAGCTCTTGATCCTCTTTACAAATTTGAACAGTATCCAGTGCTGTCTGGGAAATGACATGAGATCTTAGGAGGTCAAAATCAAAGTTAAAGAGTTTATGGTAAACCAAACTAACTGTCAAGTGATATACCATCAGCTGATGAAAGTTTTTAGCATCATCAACACCATCAATTGACATGCAGTCACTCTGAACTAGATATTTATATTCACTGACTGCTCTAAGATTCAGTCTCTCTGAGGAAAAGAGAAAGATTTTACAAGTCAAAACATTTGCAAATTCAATTATGTTTGATCAAGAAAACACTGCAAAGATAATGAAACTTTAAAGGCAGAAATTGATGCTGATTAATGTGTATTAAAACTAAATGTCTGTATAAAATTAGTTTACAGAATTTAAAAAGGGAAGAAGAGATACACTGATAACACTGCAAGGATCAAACTCTGCATTTACATTTTAAATAGATGGTCCCAAAACAGTTGTCCCAAAACAGTGATAAAAACTATGGTTGTATCTAAAAAACTATAAGCATGCCAACTGTCACTGTGGTAACATAAAAATAAAAGATATCACAAGCGAAAAGCTTTTTTAGCATAAAAAATACTTCAATTCTTTCAGAAGGAACAGAAGAGTGGGCTTCTTCACCATGATTGTTGTCATTTCATTTCAACACATTGCAAATAACCCATACTAGGAAAACAAATATGCCATACAAGAAATGTTTGCAATATAAAAGTATGCATGTATACAAACAAGTTGATAGATTGCTTAGATAATATACCTTTAAGACCAGATGAAGATCCAGCACAAAGTTGATAAAATATGTGATATGATCTCTCACCATTGGCCAGTTGAACAACTCTAGACTGTACACAATAGACATGATAATTTCAGAAGTGACACAAAACAAACATAACAATTCCACTCTTAGCTCATATATGGTATCACAAATTACCTTTTCCAACATTACTGTTCCAGTTAGCATATGAAAAACACAAAGCCATGAAAATAAGCCAAGTCAGTAATTGCAATAGTAATGGAGATCATAAAAAAGAACATTTGCAGTAACATATATAGCTTGAACAAGCTTACAGGTTTGAAGTTTAGCCCCACATATTTTACCCATGGAGCTGAAATGAATTTCAATCAACTTTCCCTGCACCAAATTAAATCATATATCAATTGAACAGTGTGCCCAGCCTTTCAACATGATCAAAAAAGTGCCGCATAGCCTTTAATAATAAAACGATAGCAAGAATGAGTTTCATTATACTGGGGAAAAAGCATAAACTCACAAATCTGCTAGAGTTGTTATTCCTAGATGTTTTTGCATTCCCAAAAGCTTCTAGTATATGATTTATCTGAAGAAATTCATTTTCTATCGCAGAACTGCCACCACCACCAAGAGCAGCTAAGTATTGCAATGCAATTTTAGCTGTTTCTGTCTTCCCTGACCCACTCTCACCACTGCAAACAAATTTCTAACAATGATTATTAAAAAGCACACCAGTGATTATATCTTATTACTACTATGTGAATCCAATGCATAAATGCAGTAAGGAGCTGACCTTATGATAATGGACTGATTTACTTCATCTGTAAGATACAAAAAGAAAAGGAAAACCCTTATAATGTCTCATTCGAGTACAACACAAAGATTGCAAAGGAGAGAGAAAGGGAGAATTTCATTCACCTCTTATCATCTTGTTATAAGCTGCATTTGCCACAGCACAAACATGGGGACTATCAATAATTCTCTGTCTATAAGCTGAGACATAATAATTTTCAGGTATCTGAAGATCTTTGAAAGGATTGAGTGCAACTAAAATTGGCCCTGCTTTACTCTACACACACACAGAAAGCACAAGCAGCACATGAGAGCATATAGATGATCACCTAAGTAAAAGAAAAGAATAATTCTGAAACCACTTGCAACACCTTCCTATTAATCCTCCTACTTACTAAATAGTGAAAGTGATGATAATGTATTTTATGTTTTCAAGACATTAAACGCATTTAGTTTTCATTTAATAATTAATACTTCCTTTAAATATTAGAAGGAATAATTTGATATGAAAATATTGCAGGAGGATACACCACTATTCAGAAGAAAAAGCCAGAGCAGGAATACATACATAAATCATCCTTTGAGAATATCTCAACTTAAGATTGTGAAGAACCGATGGCTCATTCAAATAACCAAGTTTATTAAGATCATCAACACCCTCCAAAACATCGGGATTAGCTGGTAGAATCTCTGATCTGACCACTTTCATAACCTGGAGAACAAGTTAATGGCACATGCAGCCTGTCACCTTGTTGCATGCTCAAGATTACACATTATCTTCCAAAGACACAAAAAGCATAGCAACTTACATTTCCATTTGAGAGTGAAACAGATGCCTCCTCTCCTGAAGTTGACTGTATCGTTCCAAGATCCCACTGCCCTCTTGGTTGCCTACACCAAACACGAAGCTTCTGGGGAAAACAACCAAAACCGAAAGCAAATTTAACAAAAAAGAGCATCACATGCCATCAACAGTGTCTCAGTCCATACCAATCACTAAGAGACACAACAACAAATCAATTTCATAACTCTAAATACACAATAACCACAAACAAAATATGTATCCTCCAAAGTGAATTTTAATAGGAAAGTCAATCCATGTCAGTAAAAAAAACCTTCTAAAGTAACCAACCAGTAGAAAAACTTTGGGAAACAAGAAGCAATTTATCAAAAACCAAAAGAGAGGGAGAGAAAGAGGGGGAGGAAACAAAGAACTAAGATAAAAATCATTGGCTTAACTTATTTTAGAGAAATAATCACTTATTTTATCAAATTCTTCAAGTGATCAAGTCTTTTAAAAAGAAAAAAAATACACAATTAATGCAACACATTTAGAGAAATAATCACTCATTTTGATCAACTTCTCCAGCTCTTTACAAAAATAAACAGTTACTTATCTAGAAACAACTGTTTCTGGACATGCATTTAGCTTTTAATAATGCAGCATCACACTTCAAAATTTAAAAAACCAGGATCAATCAACATTCTTCCCAACTGAATCAGCAGTTACCTTTTTGATGAAATAAGAAATGCTATCATCACTCTCCAATTCCCAAACCATCCCTGATGAATCACTAGAAGAAGAAGAAAGTGCCACATAAGGAGACTCCACATCCTTCTTCACCCTCTTGCTCCCAAAATCATTCCTTCTCCTCTTCTGCCCCAAATCACTCTCCTTCACTTCACTCTCCCCATTAGTCCCAACTCCATTCTCCGGCGCGATGGCGCTCCCAACCTTGAAGTTGTGCGGCAGCGACCGCCGCGCCGGAGGAAGCCGTGCCCGCGAGGTCGGCCTCACGGGCAACGCCGGCGGCAATTCCTTCTTCTCATCCTCCTCGTCCCTCCGGCGAAGGGAATCGAGCATCTCCTCCAGCGAGCTTCTCGCCAAGGAACATGGCGAAGCTGATAACACCATAATTGGCCACACCCCACCAACAAAAACTTCCGAAATTTCTCAACTTTGCTCCGAAATCTGCTACCTAATTGAAAATAAAATTCAGCACCCCCACTTCGAGTTTCGCCGCTGCATTGCCCAAAGCCGCGAAATTGAAGGCACCCTTTTGAGAGTTAAGGCCCCCAAACACTGCCTTATTGGTTAACCCCGCCACAAACTGGTGCAACAAATAAATAAATAAATAAAAATTGAACAAAAGAGTTATATAAAAAAAGATGAGAACTTCAAGGGTGGGTGGAAATTTGTTTCAATTTCAAACTCGTTTCAATCAATGGTAGCACTTGACAAATCGAAGAGGTGAAACACGAGTTTCTATAACTGGAACGTGAACTACGAGGTTTGAACAGTGACAACAAGAAGAAGAAGGAGAAGGGGTTAAGGTATTGTGTTGTGTTTGTGAGAGAAACAAAGCTTTTAAGACAGAGAAAGAAAGAGGAAGGGACAAGGGATAACGAAAGCCAGGTACATTTTTTTGTAAAAATTGCTGTTGGCGATGTCCCTGTTGTACTGTTATTTCTTCTTCTTTTTCTGTTGAGTATTGTTAAAACGAAAATTCAAAAAAAAAAAAACGGTTTCACATAGGGTTTCTTTGTGATGTTTATGTTACTCTAAAATATAAATAAATAAAATAAGATAAATTTGAAATTGAAATTGTGTTGTTGTTCTTTTTGTCGTGGTAGTAGGTGATGATGTTGTGTTGTGTGTCCAGAAATTCAAATCTTTCAGGTGAGGGGTGAGCGGTGTCAAGTCAGTACTGAAACGTTCAGAAAACTGTTCGGATCTGATAGGGGAGATGGATATTATTTCAGCCACGAATTAAAAAAAATACATTAAAAAATGGTTCTTTCATTAATTAATTCATTTAATGAAAATGAAATTGTGAAAAAATAGAGTGAGTGGAAGTAAACAAAATAAAGCTGACAGATGTATTGGGTGCCTGAAATGAGCTGGATGTGGGTCAAATTACAAAACTAGTTCTACCTCTTTTTTTGTGATTAATCATTAAAGTACTTTTAATTTAAAAATAATCATCTTGAGTATTGATCCAAATCCTGCTGTTAAAATTTCTTTCTATTTGTGATTCACTTTTCTTTTCTTTTTTTAATAACATGATTCACTTTTTTTAAAACTAGTTTTTGTGAGTAATAAATATTAAATACTAGCTATGATGTAATTATTATAAACTTAATTACACTTTGATCCCTCCATTACTAGTAATTGTGTGGTTATGTTTCTTCAAATTTTAATTACACAAACTTGATTCCCCAATTATTACAGTTGTGTAATTTTGATCATTTTATCAATATTTTTGTTAAATTTAAAGTGTAATGAAGTCTATATTTTACAATTATAAATTTTAAAATTAACTATAAGATGATGTTCAAACTTAATTAGTGATTTCAAATTTAAACTTTCATCATATAATAAATACGTTTATTACTCAAAATAAGGAGTTTATGATATAATAATATTTTCTTAAAAAAAATATTTATAATAGTTGTAATTCATAAAAAAAATATTTTTTTTAAAACTATATTTAGATAAAGAAACAAATATTTTTCAATTTAATTTTTATGTTTTACTTTAAATACAATAAATATAATTAACTTTTTATTGGGTCTTCAAAAATAATATATATTTACGAGAAAAAATATAATGTATTAATCATGTAAAATAATTTTATCACAAACAGATGATTGATTATAAATAACTGATCGTGCAAAACTACACACTACATTTCCATTTTTCTAGTTATTTATATACACTAAATTATAATTAGTTTAGTTAGTAATCTTGTCAACTCAAATAAATCGCTATCCACAGTTCCATATATAGGTATCTTGCCGTTTAATTAGTTTGAGTGACGACTTGTTGATTCTTTTGATCCAATCCAACTCAATAAGAATAAGATTCATTCAATCACCATGTATATCTAGTGCAAAAATCATTCTAATTTAGTATGAAATTGTTAGTGGTTGCAGAAATCAGCATATAATAAGTATAGTAAATCTAATCCATATATATATATATATATATTAATTTGTTAATTTAATATAAAAAAAAAATAAAACTCTCAATTTATCATTTTTTTTTTCTTCACTTTTTGAACTAGAATGTCATTTCCTTTGTTCATTCCTCTCCTACCGTTAATGATTTCTTCAAGTTTCACTTAGACGGCAAGTGAAGCAATACTTACCTTGCTGTTGCACTAGCCAAGGATCTAGAATATTATAACATTAGAACATAAAATAATAAAATAATATTTTGTGTCCAGCTTAAAAAAAAAAAAGAATACTGGAATTAACAAATTTAATAGGAAATAGCTAGTCTCAAAGTCAAAATACACCAGAAAAAAGCTACTAGCTCAAAGAAGACATTTTTTTTTATTAATCAGCTATCATAACAGTGCATGTTTGTTTACTTTTCTTTAGAGAAACAATGATTGTTATAATTAAATATAGTCATTTATTAATATCACCCTATGAAGTATGAACTTGATTATAAATTTAAATTTTTATTTATGAATGGAATTTTGTTTATTATGTTTTTTCTTTCGTACACCATACCATTTTATTACAATTTAATGTCTATTTTTATATTTTTTTGAAAACTTTAAATCATTTAATAATACATTTTTACAATTAAGAATTTGTTTTTAAAATATTATTTTAATTTTTGTCTTCAATTTTCAGCTACCTTGTTCTTGATCGAATCAATTTTATTTATTTAAAAAAAAAACCCTTTTTTTTCTTATATTTTGACTGTTTCTATTAATTATTTATATCCTCTAAAATACTTTTTTTTTTATTCATATTTTTCAATACAGGGATATCCACATTGAGAAAATGAATATATGTTATAATTGATTATATTTATATGTGGCATTGCCACGTGAGACTGTTAATCATTTCAACCAACACAAACTTCTAAGGGCTAATGGCACTAAGTAAGAGAGATGGAAGACTCTATGTGTGCAGTGGTATGAGTGATATGGAAGATTCAAAATGATGTCACGTTTAATAGTATTCAATTTCAGTTGTAAAAGGTAGTGCAAGATGTGTTATTCCATGTTTGGAGCTTGATAAAAATCTATAATGAGAAGTTTTGCTACTCCCTCACACAATGGTACTTTAATCCTAGAACTTGTATCATAAACACTTAAGTAATGGTACCTTTTTGTAATCATGACTATCGTAGGTATCTTGTATAATTTTTTATAAGTACAAGGAATGATTCTTATATAGGAATTACACGTATGAAGAAGGTAGTATGCTGACAATGGAATATACATAGTGAGAATTCATTAATATACATAGTGAGAATTCATTTTTTGCTAGGATGTACATGACTCTCTGTTGCCTCTGTTTATAGTCCCATTGACTACAATCGGTATTTTTGCAACAGAGGCATGGATATCCCTTTAGGAGGATTTTTAGTTTTCGTATATTGTAACATAGGTATTCCTGATATTCCTAACTTTTTCTGTGCTATCCATGTATATATATATATATATATATATATATATATACCATTATCTTTTTTAACTGATAAAAAAAAAAAAAAGTGATCCAATTTCCAAAGAAGGACCGATATTTTGGCGTGGAGGGTTATTGGTCCCTACAATAATTGCAAACCATAAAATACTAGTCATGCTTGCATTTTTCAGATAGGGTAAATTAGTTAATACATTTATATCTTAGACCATAATGCAGAACTTTACAACAAAGGAAAACCAATTAACCATATCCATATATATGCCCTTGTTGAAAGTGACATAACCAATTATATATAGTCTTAATTTTGTCCACTAATGCTTAGTATTTTCATTGAGGGCCACACACATCACTAACCAAAACTTTGAACTTCGTTTCATACTTGATATAAAGTACATTACAGCGTGTGCCAATTCATTTCAATCCCTTCATATCACTTATTTTCTCATTTATTCAAATTTTTAATTAATTAGTAAGTCAAAGTTCAGTAGTGATGGTGACCTTAGTATAGTGGAGGGAGTTTTGAATAATTCACATAGTTGGCACTCTTGTCCATTTCTTATTAGGTTTTTGCATCTAAATTTTCATAAACAACAACCTAATGAATCATCACCGAAGATTTGAGACAGGTGTAGATAAGTTGAGATAGAGTTATTTCAGTTTAAATAATCACTACAAACAAAATTCAACAGTGACAAGTCATTTACATGTAATTTTTCTAAAATTATTGTTAAATTATACATGATTGACATGTTAGTAATGTTTTAATTTCTTGTAGTGAGTGAGTTGAATTAATAAGTCATTGGTTCATATAATAATAGAACTAATCTTCTTAATCAAGAAAGTTACAATTTTGTGAATGAAAAAATATAATTGGAAATGAAGAATTTTGCTAAACGTAATTAGAAAATTTTTCTGTCAATTTATTATATTAATTATTATTTTTAAAATTTTATACGAATTTTAAAAAAAAGATTATCTTTATTTTTTCTAACAAATTTTTATTAAATTTAATTACATTTTTTATCTCAAACTTTTTAATTTTTTATGAATTTTATCCTAATAAATTAACTTAACGCATTTTATTCCAATATTTGAAAATCTTACAAATTTCACCTCTATAATCTTACATAATTTCATATTTTATTCTCAATTTTTTGGACAAATTTTATCCCAAACTTTTATATTTTTTAATAAATTTTATCCAAAATTATGTTTATTAATGAATAACATTGATAAAAATTGTCATAAATTAAAAAATTGAGGATAAAATATGTAAAATTAATTTGTTGGAATATAATTCACCAAAAACTAAAAAAAAAAAAAAATGCCGTTAAACTATTTTTTTGTTATGTAGCATGATTAGAAAATCAATTCTCTATCAACATGCTTAAAGAACTCAACTATCCATTGACTCATTGACTGTGTTAGACCTGGTTGGTTCCAGCATGTTCGTATCAGTTCCATTTGATAACTCTAACAAATATTTAAAAACAAAAGAATTGACAATAATTTTATTCAAACAGAATAAAATTATCTAAAGAAAAAACAATGTAATCTGGTGGGTCTAATCCAAGAAGGGGGTGGGGGTACCCTCTACTCTACCACACTACCATACATTGATTGTGGCCTAATGGATGCGTATGCCTTGTTGCCTTCACGTCCCTTCTAAGGCAAAAAAATAAAAATAAAGTGATCAAGTGACGACGGTTAACTGAATCCAAAAGCTACATATTAACATGCACCATCACCATACATGCATGGCTTTTGAGGAACTGCAAAATCGAGTTCAAAAGCAAATTATTCTCTTCAGACAACAATGTCAGTGTTTTTGCTTTTACCATCAATTGAAAGGAACATTCTGACAAGTCTTCTTCTTGTCCAAAATTAATATAAAAGAATGTTAATATGAGTCTTTAGAAACTTATATTAACATTCTCACGCATGCAGTTGGAGTTGCAGTGCTTGCAGGAGTATTTGTTTGTTACTACTACTATTTTTCCTTTAATATATTGGCACTCACCGACACATTTTCAATTACTTTTAATATTTCTATAATGCAATTTCTGAATAAGTAGAATAGTTTTTACATAAATTTTTATTTTTACTTCTCAAAATATATATTATAATTTTTATTTTATCTCTTCTTTTAAAGTTCAGCAGTGATGATGACCTTAGTATAGTGGAGGGAGTTTTAGAAATTAAATAAAAGTTTCGTAGTTGATCTCTCATTTTTTAGAGTCTCATACAAAATAAATGAAATTTAACAAGAGGACTGCATAAGAATGAAAAAATATTAAAAATTTAAAAAACACGTACCCCTTTTAAAATAAGAAATCAAATAAAAATAAAGCAATGATACATACTAGTATAATTCAGTCAGGATTTTTATATGAAACCTAATCAATTTATCTAAATTTAATTTCATAAAATCCTTGAATTTAACTTCTTTAAAATGAAAATCTTATCAAATAATAAGAAAGTGAATTTAAATATACTCAACAAATAAAGATAAAAAAAAATGATAATACATTTCCATTTAATCACAATCTCTTATTAATAAGTCTATTGAATTTTATAGAATTATTTAAAAGATACGTAAATAATAAAAATAACTTATTAACTTATTATTAAATGGTAAAGATAAACGACTATTTTATAATATATTATTGTTAAATTCTAAATCATTAAATTCGAAAGATAAACTGATACCAACTTGTTCAACACATAACCTTAGTCACAACTAGATAAAATTAGTTGGGTTAATATTGTACAATAATTCTGTAGATGGACCTGGTAGGCACAGAGTAAGTTTATTTAAAATTATAATAAATATATATAAAATAAATAATTATTCTATAGATACAATTTGTTTATTTAAATAAAAAAATTATTTATTTGATTATTCCGATGGGTGTAATTCAAAGCTCCACTACTCGTTATTGTATGATTTTTTTTCTTACCACTTATATTTTTTTCCATTATATCACAGACTAATCTAACTTACAATAACTTGACTAATAAGAGTTTAATGATCCTGATATTAATATAAAATAGTTTTAGTATGTAAAATACATCATAATTAAACTATATAAATAATAAATAGATAAATAAATAAAAGCTGCACCACTTTCCTTTCACCTAATAAAGAAGCTCCACTTCTAGCACAAAACCCTGGTCCCACTCCCTCATCACATCAATTTCCTAAGCCAATAAAGAGATGGGCACCCCCATGCACAAAATCAATTCAATTCAAGCACATAAGTCAGAAACTGATACACAGAACAAAGTAAGCAATGGCTCTGTTCTTCTTCCTTTAAAGTTCTCAATTTGTTTCTCTTCACATATAATGTGTGGGTCTAACCCAAGCAACCACAACACCAACCATGATCTGATTACCCTTGTATTTAATGTTTGTTCTTTTTACCACCAATACTGCCTTGATTGATTGTGAGTTATTGCTATAAATCTATAATAACAACTCATTGTGATTTGTCACCCCATTTTGCACAGTTTTAGAGCACACCAATGCTATGAATATTATTGGATAGTTAAGACAATAAGACTAATATTCCCGGACAGTGGTGGTTGGAGATTTGAATTATTATTTTGCATGTCTATCAAAAAGATGCACTTTTAATACAAAATCCACTTTATCCAATCAAAATGAAAATGGGTACCTTTTTCCCATTAATTGTTTGGATTGTTGTCCTCCATAGCTATGCCGTTAGTTGATCATGCTGTTGTTTGACTAATTTGGAGTATTTACTAAAGTTACACATAAAGGCACTATGAGATGAATGTATTTGATTAAGGTGTGAGTATCCACGTTTTAGATTATTCTAAATTATCTAAAGGTTTGAGTTCAAGTTATGAATATGTAACCATATTAAATATTTAGATTTGTTTGACCTTATAAATAAGATTGTTTCTTATAAAAGATACATATAATCTAAATAATTTTGTAAGAAATTTAGGGTCAGTCCAATGGTAATTGAGACCCTCGATTAAATTTCAAGAAAAAAAATATACTTTAAATAAAAGTTATATTTTTGACATTTTTTTATGACAAAAATTAAAAATAAATATATTTTTGATGGATTGATCTAAAGAATAAATAAAATTTTGGATGAGTTATAAATCTAAAACTAGAGTTTTAGTTGTTTTATTTTGAATTGGAAGGTGATCATCATCTTCTCTATCATGCATGGCCTTCATTTTCTACAATATCTCCTTTTACAATTGTTCCTACGTCTCCTCCTTCATCTTCTTCCACAATTGCTACCCATTGTTATCACTATATTAATTATCCATATCCAAAATTCAATCTATTTTTATTATTTGAGTATGTGTAGTTTGTATTTATTTTTTTAAAACTTAATCTCTATTTTTTTGTAGAGGACTTAGGTCGATCAATACATAAATGTATAGTAGCTACAAGCTTTGCTTTCAATGTCAAAGACCATGATGATTAAGACACGTATGCAAAGTGTATGAAGTTTGACTCTAACACAAGTTATCATTGATATCTAGTTATCATAGCTACACGATGCGCATATGGTGCTCAATGTTAATCCTATATCTTACGCGATTAGTGCCATCATGCACGATTAACAAAAAAAAAAAAGTGGCAACCACTGTTCATGACGATGCACCCTTGTTCACCATACACTATGAAAAGTTTGTCTAAAAAAGGACGACTAATGTAACATTATTAATCCGGTAATTACTAATTAGCAACTTCAATCACCAAATCTAAGAAAACTTTAGCATTATAGGCATAATCATACACCACGGATCCAAATCATTTAATCCTATATGTCCTTAATTAGTTACACATAAATACGTGGATCTAATTATTACTAGATCACTTCTAGGTTTCTTTTTCTTATGATCGTGATGCTTGAACCATCTTGCAAGGAAAAAAGTGTTTTTTTTTTAAACAATAAAAAAAAAATCTCTTATATACCCACTGAAACCTGAAACCCAGAGAGAAACATGCTGCTGGGTTCCCTATCTATCTCGCTCTCATGGACTCTTATTGCATTAAATTTCCCTTTTATTATTCTTTTTAGTGTTTTTCTTTTTTATATAAAAAAGAAAGTATAGTAACCCAAAGTCAAAGTGATGTAAGGCCTCTTATGTTTATAGGAATAATTAATTTAATGAGAGGTCCGTGTTTAATTTTTATCATATTAATCTTCAATCTAATAGATGAGAAATATTTTTTATTTTTCTAACTTAAAAAAGTATAATCATGTGATGAGTTGTCTTCCATAATTGAATATGAACTCGATAGATTAAATTTCTGACAAGTTTATGGATTGTCTTGGAATGAGATCATTCTTTTCCCATTTAGCTTTTGTTTTTTTAATCTCACTAGCTTATCTTCTTTCCATTGTCACGATGACTATGTGATTGTGGGATGTTTAGGAAGAATGTGAATGGTGTGTTCAGGTGAAACCATGTGCTTGCCCATGTGCTCATTGAGTTGATAGGATACTGTATTGTGTTCGATTATCTATGTATGTAGAATATTGTATTGACCCACGAGTAAAATTATTATTCCATTTTTTATATTCAATTTTTTAAAAATTATAAGATAAATAAAGTTTCAAAGGACAATTTTGTTGGAGCAGTTGGCCTAGATCAAAACTCCACACAAATTCTCTAGCAAACTTTTCTCAAGACTGGATTGTAACCCTATCATCTTCAACATCTCTCCTAGGCCTAATCTCCATAAAAAAAAACCATCAAACAACTCAATGGGAGAATGCATGATTATAGACATTCCAACGTAAAATAACACCTAATAATAGCTACAAGTATAATCGTTTCGTTCTATAAGTATAGTTGTTCCATTCTATAAGAATAGTGTGTGACCGCGCTGTGAGCAAAAATTATTTGAGTCAATTATAGTACCATGTGTATTTCATTATCTCTTTTAGTGTTAAATATTAATTAGATATAAATTTTATCATTTGTTTAATTTTCAAAATTATGGCTTAAGTAATGGAAATATTTTTAATTTTGTTGATTAATTATGGACTTATGAATAATTATTTTATTTCTTAAAATAAAATTATACAAATTATATTTTTATTATTTATATACATTAAACAAAATTCTGATGCCCTCTGAAAATGGGATACTCAGAAAACCCCGCTGGATCAGTATTAATCTAGTGCACTGTAAAATATTTGTGATAGGAAAAGGAATATTAGAACTGTTTTTTTTTCCTTCATATTTTGAGCATATAATTGCCAGGTATTCATCGATGCAGATGCAGGTCTAATAAGTGATTTAATTCTAGGAATTCTTGAAATACCAAACACGAATACAATGTGTGGTTGCCACTTATTAGTTTTTGTGAAGAAAAAAGAGTTTAAAATCTTGGTTTAATTGTACATTTTACAAATCATTTTTAAAATTTTTTTTTACCTCCGTCGACGTATCATTAAAAAAAAGTTACAAATTTTGCGAAACGATATAAAATTCACAAAAACAAACTTTTGGATGATAAAATATGAAAAATTAGAAACTTAAATGGTAAAAATTGTGAAAAAAAACTTAGATGATAAAAAAATTCACAAAATATTAATAGTTGAGTAGTAAAATGTGCCATCAAATCAAAAGAAAATACAAAAACAAAGAAAAAGGAGTGCAAATAGATTTTTATTTTATTTTCCGATTAACTCCTATAATACGGGCCATGACCAAAAATCTCATGGGCCCAAAGGCTGGTCCATCTTGTTAATTGCATATTCGGCCCATTTAATGGTACTGGATCTCAGAATCAAACCTCCATGTTTTCTTGAGTAGGAAGTTGAGATCGACGCTTTAAGACCAAACAAAGCACCGTCTCCGTCTCCACTCTCGACTTCTTTGCTGCGCTTTTTCCAAAACCAATCGCATCACTCTCGTCGCCAACGTCGACCACCGCAAGCGCCGTCTCACACCGCTATCAGCCGTTAGGGCAAAAATGAGTCGAGGAAGTGGAGGTGGATACGATCGTCACATCACCATTTTCTCCCCTGAAGGACGTCTCTTTCAAGTCGGTACGTAACTCAAATTTCTTCTTTTACTATAGCCTCTTGCAACGGCGACGTTTTTTTTCGGAGAAATTCTGTTTAGATCTTTCACGCTCTCTGATTGACCTAACCTAACTTTTCAATGTGGAAAAAAAGTGTTGAAATTATTGTTATAATTTTGACGATTTGAGTTGAAATTAGTGGTAGTGGAGTAGTGAGCTAGGTTAGTGGATTGCACCTTTGAAAGGCTTAGGAATAAGAAATATTTGTTCACATGAATCTGAATTTGATTGCGTCACTTAGGACTGGAATAGACATTTCTGTTCTCTTTGCAAAATGTATCAGTTTCTCTTTTCTCAATCTTCTGTTCTGTTCTTTTTGGGAGTGATGTTATGTTCAGCCCTAATTTAACCTTACCAAACGCGGCCTTATATCTGTAACTCCCCCTCTCGATCAGCGTAGGTTTACGAAATTTTTCTTGCAGTTTGTATGACTTGTTTGGAATTGAGTTGACTAGTTTGTTAGTCTGTAGTGATTCTGAGTGGTGAAGTTTTTTATGCATGATGAAACAGAGTATGCTTTCAAGGCTGTTAAGGCCTCTGGAATCACCTCAATTGGTGTGCGAGGGAAGGATTCGATTTGTGTCGTTACTCAGAAGAAGGTCCCGGTGAGTACTGAAAGTTGTTGGTTCTCTGATCTTTTTTTTTTACTTGTGAGTATTTGTGAGGGATGCTTAAGTTGGGATGTTCGATGCAGGATAAACTTTTAGATCAAATAAGTGTTACACACCTCTTTCCCATCACAAAGTACCTTGGTTTATTGGCAACTGGCATGACAGGTATATTTTATGTTGCACCGCTTTACTGATTCTTTGTTGTGGTCTTGTGTGATATTAATGTGATTAATAATTTATGATGAGGAAACAGTTCTATTAGATCTGAATGCTACTGTCAAAGTTGTGCCTAGGAGTCTAGGACTAACTTCACATATGATCAGACACCGTAGACAATGATAAAATTGTTTTTCTTTAAATTGAACTTTGATATGAACATATGTTTAGATGTTTAGATTTTAGCCAGAGAAAATGAATATTTTGTTTACAGATATATTTAGAGCTAAACTATTTTTACATTAGAAATTCAAATTTTGCTTTATCCTATTGGAATATCTCTTTCCAGCTGATGCTAGGACACTGGTCCAACAAGCAAGACATGAAGCAGCTGAGTTTCGCTTTACATATGGATATGAGATGCCTGTAGACGTATTAGCTAAATGGTAAGTGGTTCAGTTTTAGAAAGATATTTTGCCACCATAACTATCACTAGCTGCCTATTATTCTGTTTCAGACATGCTTTCAAATTATCATTATTTAATAGAGAGGAATGATACTTGCAGTTGTTTATATAATGTACTAGAACAGTACAACAATTGGCAATAGCCACATTGGTGTAACATGCTTCTGCTGTTGGGGTGCAGCTGGAAGATTCTATTGTCTATTGCTCCCCATAGCATGTTGAATATGGATATTGCACGCTTATGATTCACTAATTAATTAGCATCTAATATTCAAAAACAGTGAAGAAACTATTAGTGCTTTCCCCTTCAAATAGGTGCTGTTAACAGATCCCAATTCCCCACATTGGAAACCATTATGGCCATGAATTCTAGCAAGTTATTGGACCCCTCATCTACTTCATAATGTTGTCATGTGTTTCTGACAAGAATGCTGAATGGTGATAAAGAATGAAAACTTATTTCCATGTTCATCATGATAATTTAATTTTAAGGTTTTATAAGTATTGAATTTAATGGGTGTGATAGGTGTGATTGTTCCTTGCAATCTTTCATTTTTCCTAGTTATATAAAGCACTCACTGCAAATCTGATAGTAAAGTAATTGGTTATTAAGTGACTTTTACTTTCCTTATCCATCTACCTTGTTCTCTCTCTGTGGTTCTACATCATCTTCACAGTAATTTTTCTAATATAGTAACTAATAGTTATGTCCAGATTTTTACCTAGTCTCTGGAAATGATACCGATTATGATTAAACATTTGTGATATAAAGGTATTTGGCAAGCAGTAGATAGCACCCCATTTTCTTAAGACACTTGTAGAGCTAGAGATTTCTGTCTCTGCTTTAGTTTACTTCACAAAATTCCTTAAACAGAATGTTAACAGCTTTTGTAGCAGTGACACAGTGATAGTGAATTGTAAGGTTTTTGAGAACCCCCAATCCTCCTGTGTGAAGTTACTAGTTAGGACCACAACTTAGCACCATGAATGTGCTCCTAGGCTGCAGCTGCAAAGAGTTAGTTTAATTCATCTGTTGAATCTGACTGCAATTTTGACTTTTATCAAAGGATAGATTTGACTTAATATACTATTTCAGGCTTTTACAATTTGTCAATAACATCTTGTGTCTGCCTTTTCTTATCTTTTTCACTAACAGGATTGCAGACAAATCACAAGTCTATACTCAACATGCTTATATGAGACCACTTGGAGTAGGTATGTTTTCTTCTTAGCCTTTTCACAATTTTCATTGTTTGAAAGATCACATAATTTGTTTTCTATGATAATTATTGATAAACAATATTTTATAATCCTATTACTTATTATTATTATTGATGTTATTTCCTCTTTCTCTAATTTTGAATTTTGAATATATTGTGCCGTGAAGTTGCCATGGTTTTGGGTATTGATGATGAATATGGACCTCAGCTTTACAAATGTGATCCAGCTGGTCATTACTTTGGTCATAAGGTACATATGAGATCTTCTCTCATTTTGATTGATGCTTATTATTTTTTTTTAATGTTATTTATTGAGAAGATGAAAAACATGCTGATAATAAACTCAATTCCATAAAAGTTTCTAAGTTGCATGCTTCTTAGTCTATTTTAATATCTCAGACTCATACAACAACGCCGTTCAGCACGGTTAAAAACCAAAGATTCGGAAATATTATTAATTCTTAAATCTCCCTTGATGATTTCCTTCAACGTCCTTTTTGGTCTCTCTCTCTTGCTTTTTCCCTGGCTAAAAATCATGCAATCTAATATCTCATACAAATACACTGAAAACAAATTATCTATCATCATAAAATATTAAAATGATGGAAAGGGTGTTGGGGATGACTAAGCAAGATTGCCTGCTTTTACTTTGTGAAAATTGTTATTCCATTGCTTTGAATCTTGAAAAGTTAAGGAATGGCGTTTCTTTGTTTGTAATCACTTCATGCATTGTAACCTCTTTGTAATTAATTAAATGCACTTGTAGACAGAAATTAAAGTGTAATCTGTTATGATGTACTCAGGCAACAAGTGCTGGATTGAAGGACCAAGAGGCAATTAATTTCTTGGAAAAGAAGATGAAGAATGACCCTTCATTTACATATGAGGAGACAGTTCAGGTAGTGTTCTTGCATTGTTTTTCCCTTTACTCCATTTCCCTTTGTCTAGTTTGTGAAACTGACAATCTTTTTGGTATGGAAAGTGAAGACTGCCATGTTGTTACTGAGAACTTGTGTGCTTTCAAGGATATATTTCAACATGTTGGATTCTATCCCTTCTTTTTAGGATAAACAACTACTTTGTTGTTCCTTTTATTGCCTTGCAATTCTATTAGTTTTTCTTACTTGATAAATATTTACCTTGCTATTATATTCTATTTCTGTAACTCTGAAAGTTATTGGACAAAATATTGACTGTATGTTGATGCTGAAGATTGACTATGTTTTACTGGAGAAGGTGAAAAGTCTGAAAAATGAGTGAAATTTGAAGTAAAAGATCATAGTTTTGGATTTGCTGACTGGAATAATGGTTGGCATCTTCTGTATATCTGATTGCTGAGACAACAAACCTATATCTATGTTAGTCAGATAATGTAATAAAAACTAAAATTTTGGATCCTCATTAAAACTGTAACTTATTACCTTAGTTATGGCATTAACATGTAATCATATAATTACATATCAGCCCTTTGCCTTAGCTTAAATCTTCATTCACATATGTATTACTCATGATTTGTTGCCCTCTCTTTCATTCTTGTGAGTGTCAATTTTTTAGCATGCTTTGTGATTAACGTAATTGCTTTTTGTTCATAGACTTTTAATTATGATATAGTGTAACTAAAGACACTTGAAACTGAAAATGGTTTTTGCTTTTGATGTTGTAATTCTAAGATCTCCATGCTTTGTTTATCAGACTGCAATTTCTGCCCTGCAATCAGTTCTTCAGGAGGATTTTAAGGCCACTGAAATTGAGGTATAACTTTATTGTAAAGCTTACAGCTTACAGACCTTTATTTGACCCAATGTTAATTGAAATTGGTAAAATAATCCTTATTTTTAAAAAACGTTTTCTCACTGAATTAGTGCAAATGATTGTGTTTTGTGTTTTCTAGGTTGGAGTGGTGCGGAAGGATAATCCAGAATTCAGAGTTTTAACCACCGAGGAAATTGATGAGCACTTGACTGCAATTAGTGAGCGTGATTGAGTTCTTCTTGATCTAAGGATGTAATTGTTCAAACTTTCTAATGCTAGATTAAATTATGTACTTGTTTTCTGGAATCATTTGTGATATTTGAGAAGTTACCCAAGAATGATGTTGAAGATGATGGTATTTGATTTCCTACAAGTTTACTTGAGAGCACATTTTATGTTTCTCTTCTACCAATACTCATTTTTAAAAAACTGGTGTTGTTTTACAAAATAGACAAATGTACAAGCTTATAATAGTGCTAAAGTTTATTTGGCCATGCGTAGGGATTTGAACTTCGGTGCAGGATGTTGACTATTTTTATTATTAAAAATGATATTTCATGAGAATTTCCTATAAAAAAATCTAAATAAACTTTGATATGAGAATTTTTTTATTTTTATCGACAAATGTTAATTGTTAGTTTTTGTAAGATAGACGAAGTCGAATTCACAACTTTTTTCTTGTTTCCTTTATTACTAAACTATTCTTATATCTTCTGATGAGAAGTTAAATTTGTATGTGTTTTTTAAATGATTTATGAGACGAAGTTTCAAGAATGTTTCAATTAATCTTTAATTCTTTTATAGACACCATGAACTTAATTATGTTTTAATTAATCTTTAACTTTTTTTACAATATTTTTTTTTTTTGCTGGAATTCATTTTTCTTTATATTTAAAATATAATAAAAAATATTGTTAGAATATATTATAATAATAATAATAATGAGAAATAATTACAATAATAGAAAAATGAGTTTTTAATTCTAAATTTTATTATGTTTTAAAAGTTTGAAAAAGTGATTTATAAAATAAAATTAATAAAATAGTTGAGATTAAATAAATAATTAATTAATATAAAAGATTACTTTGGTGAAATATAAAAGATTATTTATGGTAGAAGCAAATTTTAAGAATTAATTGAGATGAAATTGAAATTTAGGTATCTATTTATAATTTATAAATGGAGTAAAATTTAAGAAGGTTTAATGTTTTTTTTTCTTTTTTATAATTTGTTTTTATCGGTAGGATCTAAGAAATAGGAATAAAATATTGCTGAAGGGATCTAGGAATCAAATAAAGGCTAAAGTAAATTTGTTTGTTCTTTTTATAATTTTTTAAAATTATCTCTTATATTAATGATTATTTTTAATGTTACTAATTGAATTAATTAAAATTTTAAAATGATACATAATTTTTTTAAAACTTAAAAGAGTTTAGGAAGAAATGTACACTACAGTACATAATTCAATTTGAAAAATAATAATTAAAACTTGCCAAATTAAGCATTTAATTATGAGAGCATAGATTAACCGCCACAACTCAACTTGTCGGGGTTTTGGATTTTTTCATTCCGCATAGGTTCCGTGTTCCAAACAGTAAGGAACTACTCTCTTCTCTGCTCTCTAACACTCTAAACGGTGACCCATTCATTTAAAAACAAAATTGCAACAACAATTGAGCTTCCGTCTAAGAAATATTTGTTATTTTTCCTAATCTTGATTCTTGTTTTCTTTATCTAATTGTCTGTTCAGATGAGTTTGGGTATGAGCTTGTGTGGCAGTTACAGTCTTCAGCTTCCAAATCGCAGAATTGCAAGCTGCAATCTTCACCGGGATGGTGAGTCTGCCAACTTCTATGTGTCCATGCCATGTATATCATAAATGGATTTTTTTTTCTTTCTTTCTTAAACAATTTAGTTTTCTGATTTTGTTACTGTTAATGTGTTTGTCCCTTTTGAAATCGTGTCAGGAAAAGGCGCTATGAATTTCTTTATCATCATCATTATTATTATTATTATTGGATGTATAAACCATGTAGCGAGTGGTTGTTGTTTGTTCCAGCCTAATCAGTGCTTGAGTTCGAGTTCTGGGTATGCAATGTTATTAAATGTTCGGAGGGAGAGTTTTACTGTCTCTAGTGGTACTACCTGTCTTGAGCAGGATTGTTTTCCGTAGAGAATATCAATATCAATGATTTATATATAAAAAAATATTGGATGTGTATGGTTTCATATTTTTGGTGAAATGAAGATATGGTATGGAAGGAAGGGCACTTATGTTTTTAAAGTTGGGATTTGGAACTATCAATTGTTTCATCAGATGTTGCTATCCTTTATTTGATTCAACGTTCATGTCTTTGAAGAAAATGTAAAACATTGTATCCTCTGTTTGTTTTGACTTTTTTTTTTTTTTTTTTTTTTTTTGGGTTATAGGCAGGCATATTGTTCCCATCAATACTCACCAAAAGCCTTCTGAGCCTGAAAATTTTCTTCGGTCCAAATGGAAGATTAATGGCAATAACATTAGGATGTGCATTGGAGTCATGACAGGTACTGTCTTTAAACATATGGATATTGTGGATTACATTACCCTCTCATGTATCCCTTGTTTCATTTCTTAAACTTGACACAAGATAATGTGTTTTCTGATCAAACTTTTTGCCTTGTTAATCTCATTTTAGTGGTTCTTCTATTGGGATAAGGCATGTTATTTTGTAAGTTTAACATTATGCTGCACAGGCCTCTTGTGTGCACACTTGTTAATTCATTTTTTTTTCTCTCTCCTTTCTTTTCCTTCTTTTGGGAACAAGGAACTTGCTAGTATCAACTTTTTATGCTATATTTGCAACTTGGCTAGGGTGACTTATAAATAATTCTCCTCAAGGCTAATTCAATTGTTTAGATGTGAAATACTATAGGAAGAATTCATTGTTTCTGCTTGCTAGTTACTAACTCAGCACTTTTGTCAAATTCCTGATCTTTTTTCTATTCTAAATTCTGCTCTCTACTGTGATACTGCTATGACATTGATGGTTGGGATTGGTTGATTGTATTGGTGAATGCTTCTTGTTTCCATTTTTTCAGTGGCACACTTGGTTGCTCCAGTCGCTGCAAAAGCTGTAAGTATAGATAACTACGTCGATGTTTTGTTTCAATGTCTATTTGCATAAATAACTTATGGAGTTATTAACTCTTTCCAATGTCCCTTTCGATGTGTTAATTCTAGGAGATATACTATATATTCTTTTCTAACAAGCTCACATAAAAATCTAATAGTATATATTCTTTTTGTATGTAAACTCATTCAATAATGGTCTAGTAAATATTTGTTATTGCGATGAGAGAATACATGAGTGGCTCTTTTTGCTTCCATATATTTGTGCACTATATATTGAACTCAAGTTGCTAACTTTTGTAAGTCAATGATAACTAAGAAAGGTTGTTGAATGAGGTTATTCTGAGAATGCTCTCTGATAGTTGAAATGACACAAATTGTTCCAAATCCTGATAAACACCGTGCATCCAAGTCATAGTGGATGTCTCTTTTGTGTCATTCCTTTCCTTGTATATATCTCAGAAACTAGAATGATTTTATTGAATCAGGAAGTGGCAGCTTCTATTTATGCTTTGGCTGATGGAAGCCTCGGTGACTGGTTTGGAGGCTTTCTATTTTCAGCTGGACAACAGGCCAATGAAGCTGTTCAGGGCCAATTAACCTCTCTCAGTTTTTCTAGGTGCACTATAAATTCCTAAAACGTTATTTTCTTTCTATTTTTTCCCCTGAAAATTGGAAACACATGTTAATAGTTAGTTGTTTGCTGTTTATTTTTGTTGTTCACAGTTTGGCTGTAATTTATGGGGCAGGGCTTGTAACCAGCCTTTCTCCCTGTACACTTAGTGTCTTACCACTGACCCTTGGTTACATTGGTGAGCATGCTTCTGTTTGGCATTTTCAGTTTAGTGCCTCTTTAGCTGCCTAAATTTGTTGTTTGGAATATTTCAGGGGCATTTGGCTCCGGCAAAAGCAGAGCAGAGGTAATAAGTGATAACTAGCTAACTTTGTTATTTCTGTGACATTATTCTTATCTCTTTTTACGGCCGTGTTTGAGGATTGATGTATTCAGATTACTAATGCTAAATAATAATATAGCAAGAGAGATGTCATTACATAATGTTGGTTAATTAAATCTCTGTTTTTATTCTTTTAGGTTTCTACTAAGATGCAAAGATCTGATATGTAGCACAATGCCTTGCATTTTATTAATGCAGGCTTTATATGTAAAATGCTTGGACCTTTGGTCTTTTGATGCCGTCTAATTTTTTATTTAAACTGTATACATTGAGCATAGTTCAGCAAGATGCATATTTGAGGAAGTCACTACTCACTAAGACCCATAGCATTGCATATATGAATTTTTCAAAAAGTGCATCATTTCCTCCACTTGTCTTATTTCTATAATAACCCTTCTCACTAATATTGATCTTTTCTGTGTCAGGTTATTGGAGATTCTATCGCATTCTCCTTAGGTCTTGCAACCACATTAGCACTGTTGGGTGTAGGAGCTTCATTTGCAGGAAAGGCTTATGGACAGATTGGCCAAGGATTACCTTTGGGTGCTTCTGGTTTGGCTATAATTATGGGTCTGAACCTTCTTGAGGTATTGATTCTTCTCTTTTCTATTTTCATTTCCTTTTGCCTGCAACAGCACTCATAACTCACTCAGTCAGAAGGGTTATTCCCTGCATTTTAGAACCATTTATGCATAATGTTCTTTACAGAATCTTATTAAGAATTATAGTGGATTAGGCCTGTCAAAGTTCTGCCTTGAGAAAAAACTTAGTGTTCAGGCTTGAGAAAATTTCTGACGCTCTAAGGTTTTATGATTAAATTATGAATTTAAATGTTTGTACAAGTTTTACATTAGTTACCTTAAGCTCTGCACAGTTACGTTTAGTGCATTTTCATTGAAGATAGTTTGATGCGTGCTATGTGTGCTTACCAGACATTCTCCAAAGTTATAAGATTCATTGGAGATAGTTTTAGAATCTAATCCATTATAAAAGTTTTGTTGTATAGACATTTTGCTACATTTATGTTTGTCATTAATTCACTTTGAGAAAATTTTGCAGATCATTGAATTACGGCTGCCCTCATTCTTTGACAGTTTCGATCCACGTGCAGCAGCTGCCAATTTCCCATCCAGTAAGTTTATGCTCTTATGCTGACTTTAGTTCTTTAATTATAAGTTTGAAAGAAAATTTACGTGAGTGAATTCAACTCTTAGGTGTGCAAGCATACCTGGCTGGGCTTACATTTGCATTAGCTGCCTCACCTTGTAGTACACCTGTCCTGGCCTCCATTCTGGGATATGTCGCTGCATCCAAGGTAGTACATCGTATTAACAACCATTATGTCTTCATTGTTCACAAAAAGAACTTAAGGAAAACCAGTGTTATTTGCTCTCCAGGTCCAGTTAACCACTTTAAAAACTCAGACAGAAGAACTACCATGATAATATTTCTTCTGTTTCTAAAATTTTGAACCTAATATGTCAGATAACATTTGTTTTTGCTGTTGTGCATCAATGCCCCATGGGAAATTGTTTTCTGGTGCACCAAAAGTATCCATTTGCTAGTCAGTTTGCATATTTATGCATTCTTATGTTGACGAAGAAAACAACGATTTCTTGACAGGATCCTGTGATTGGAGGGAGCTTACTTTTGACTTACACAACTGGTTATGTTTCTCCTTTACTCTTGGCTGCTTCTTTTGCTGGAGCATTACAGGTCAGTAGTACATGATTTTCTTGGCTTTACAGAATAACTTTCTAAAAGCAAAGACATCTTGTGGAGAACAATGTTTCTGATTCATATCTGTATTGGCAGAGCTTGCTTTCGTTTCGCAAGTTCTCGGCATGGATCAATCCTATAAGGTAATTCTTTTTGAACTTCTAATTAGCAATTAAGCACATAAAGGGTAAACACACTCACTCATGTTCCCCTACACAATTTATGGTCTTGATTGTTTTCTACTACCTCCCGTCTTGTATATAAGCAACATCGAACAAATCATCAATACCAAGTGATGATTACATTTAATTAAGCCATGAATTTAAGTTTTATTCTCCTTTAATTTAAATAGGGTGAGTGTCTAGTAGATAAAGTTAACAATAAAGTAAGCATATAAAAGAAATTTTACTCAAAAGTAGTCATTGTTGTTTATATACATGACCAAAGAAAAAACTCAAATTGTTGCTTATATATAGGACCAGATGTAGTATTTTCTAGAGATTAGACTGTCCACTTCCTTGTTGAATTTCATAGTTTCCATGTTTCTTACACGTTACAATTTTCTTTGTCCCACAGCGGAGCAATGCTGTTAGGTGGTGGTGTATATACTTTCTTAGATAGGTTGTTCCCAATCACAATGGTGATGTAGAAGATCCCTTTCTTTTACTTCAACAGTTTCCATGTATATATGTCATACAATACAAGTGCTCGCAATTGAAATAGAAATTCAAATGAGACTATTGCATACCACAGCCGAATTCTTTATCCAAATACATAACATATTTGTTGGTCTAATTTTCTTCCTAGCCGAATTTGGCGTGCAAAATATTATATTAACTTAAACGGATCAAAATTTTGATACTGATAATCACAATGACCAAAGCATGCCCTCCTTTAGGGGAGGGATGCGAATTACAATTTCATGATTTTAATTTGGAGACATTAATCTTTAGTTTTCATATTTTTTAAAATTTTTAATTTTTTCATTTTTTTAAGACATTACTATTATTTTTTTTTTATATTTTTTTTCAACTTTGAGACATAACTATTGTTTTTTCAAAAAATTTCAAGTCATTCCTTCCGTTCCTTATTGTAAGACATGGTTCAAGATTTTTTTTTGTTCCTCTTTAAAAGATTTGTTTTTATCTCTTTCCAGCACTAATTATTTTTTTTTTCATATTTTAAAGTTTTTTGTTTTTTAAAAAATGTTTCAAGATGTTACTCTTGTTTTTTCATATTTTTTTTAATTTTTTTTCCATTTTTTCAAGACAATAATCATTTTTTTAACTTAATTTTTTTAAAATTATTGAGACACTCTTGTCTTTTCATATTTCTTAATTTTTTCTTTCATTTTTCCAAGTCATTAATTTTTTTTTTGTATTATTTTATCTTTCCATTTTTTTTTCAAGACCATCCACTTGTTTTTCATTTTTGAAAAATTTAAGAAATATGAAAAAGTGGGAGGAATGTCTTGAATTTTTTTAAAAAAGAAAAAGAAATTTGAAATTTATGAAAAAACAAGAGTAATTAATGTTTTGAAAACATGAAAATATAAAAATTTTAAGAAATATGAAAAAATTAAAGGAATGTTTTAATAAAAAATAAAAATTGGAAAAACAAGAATATTTTCTTGATAAATGAAAAATTTTAAAAATATGAAAAAACAAATGTAATGGTCATAAAAAAATAATAAATTTTAAGAAATCAAAACATATATATTTAGGATTTCAATTTAGGGTTTTATTTGTTAAATCATAAATATTTAGGGTGAAATTTTGGGTTTTATTTATGTAACCCTAAATATTTAGGGTTTTGATTTATGGTTTTATTTGTGAAATCCTAAAGTTAAGAATTCATTAATGAAACCCTAAATAATTGAGGTTTCATTTAAGAAATCTTAAATATTTATGGTTTCATTTATCAAAACTAAAAATATTTAGGGTTTTAATTTATGGTTTCATTAATCAACCACAAATAAATAGGATTTCATAAATCAAATCATAAATAATTAGGGTTTCATAAATCAACCATAAATAAATAGGGGTTCATTAATCAAATCATAAATAATTAGGGTTTTATTAATTAAACTCTAAATAATTAGGGTTTTAGTAATCAAATCCTAAATAAGTAGGTTTTCAATAATCAAATCCTAAATAATTAGATTTTCATTAATTAAACCCTAAATAATTGGGAATTCAATTTAAATGAAATTTAGGATTTTATTAATGAAACCATAAATATTTATGGTTCGAATTTATGGTTTCATTTATCAAAATAGTAAATATTTAAGGTTTATTTATGAAATCCTAAATATACAGGGTTTCAATTTATGGCTTTGTTAATCAAATTTTAAATATTTAATAATTTATTTATGAAACTCTATATATTTAGGGTTTCAATTTATTGTTTTATAATCAAACCCTAAATAATTGAAGTTTCGATTTAGGTAATGAAATTTTACATATTTATGGTTTCATTTATCAAAATCATAAATATTTAAGGAATTATTTATGAAACTCTAAATATATGAAGTTTCAATTTATGGTTTCATTAATGAAACCCTAAATATTTATTGCTTCATTTTATGGTTTTTTTTAATAAAAATCTTTAATATATTGGGGATTATCTATGAAACCCTAAATATACAAGTTTTAGTTTATTATTTCATTAATCAAACCTTAAATAATTAGGGTTTCATTAATGAAACCCTAAATAATTGAGGTTTTAATTTAGGACGAAACTTAGGGTTTAATGATGGAAACCTTAAATGATTAGGGTTTTATTCATGAAACCCTAAATATTTAGGTGTTTATTTATGAAACCCTACATATTTAGGGTTCAATTTATTGTTTCATAATCAAAACCTAAATAATTAGTGTTTTATTAATCAAACCATAAATAATTAGGTTTTTGATTTAGGATGAAATTTAAGTTTTCATTAATAAAACCCTAAATGATAATGGTTTCATTAATGAAACTCTAAATATTTATGATTTCATTTATCAAAATCAAAAATATTTATGGGTTTGTTTATGAAATCCTAAATATTTAGGGTTTCAATTTATGGTTTTATTAATCAAACCTTAAATAATTAAGGTTTCATTAATGAAACCCTAAATAATTGAGGTTATGATTTATGATGAAATTTAAGGTTTCATTAATGAATTCCTAAATAAATGAGGTTTTGAATTAGAATGAAATTTGGGGTTTGATGAATAAAACCCTAAATGATTAGGGTTTCATGATTGAAACACTAAATGTTTATGGTTTCAATTTATGGTTTCATTTATAAAAATCATAAATATTGAGGGGTTTAATTATGAAACCCTTTATATTTAGAGTTTCAATTTATTGTTTCATAATCAAATCCTAAATAATTGAGGTTTTGATTTAGGATGAAATTTAGGGTTTCATTAATGAAACCATAAATATTTATTGTTTCATTTATAAAATACCCAAATATATAGGGGATTATCTATGAAATCCTACATATATAAGTTTCAATTTATTATTTCATTAATTAACTCCTAAATAATTAAGGTTTCATTAATGAAACCATAAATAATTGGGATTTTGATTTAGGATGAAATTTAGGGTTGAAGGATGTAAACCTTAAATGATTTAAGGTTTCATGAATGAAATCTTAAATATTTATCATTTCATTTATAAAAACCATAAATATTTATTTAGGTGTTTATTTATGAAACCCTATATATTTAGGGTTCAATTTATTGTTTCATAGTCAAACCCTAAAATAATTGGGGTTTTATTTAGAATGATATTTAGGGTTTCATTATTAAAACCATAAATATTTATGATTTTATTTATCAAAACCATAAATATTTAGTGGATTATTTATGAAACCTTAAATATACAGGGTTTCAATTAATGGTTTCATTAATCAAACTTTAAATAATTAGGGTTTCATTAATAAACCTTAAATTTGGGGTTTAATTAATCAAAACCTATAAAATTGGGGATTCAATTTAGAATGAAATTTAGGGCTTCATGAATGAAGCCTTAAATGATTAAGGTTTCATTAAAAAACTTAAATATTTATGGTTTCAATTTATGCTTTCATTTATTAAAACTGCAAATATTTAGGGGTTTATTTATGAAATCATAAATATATAAGTTTTCAATTTATGATTTTATTAATTAGGTTTCATTAATAAATTCCTAAATAATCGAGGTTTTGAATTTGAATGTAATTTAGGGTTTGATGAATAAAACTCTAAATGATTAGGGTTTCATTATTAAAATACTAAATATTTGTGGTTTCAATTTATAAAAATTTTAAATATTTAGGGGTTTATTTATGAAATCTTATATATTGAGGGTTTCAATTTGTTGTTTCATATTCCAACCCTAAATAATGAGAGTTTAATTAATCAAACTTTAAATTTAGGGTTTCATTAATCAAACCATATATAATTTGGGTTTGATTAATCAAACCCTAAATAATTAGGTTTTTAGTAATCAAACCTTAAACAAATAGGTTTTTATTAATTAAGCCATAAATAATTGTGAGTTTGATTTAGATGAAATTTAGTGTTTCAACAATGAAACCCTAAATATTAGTGGTTTGAATTTATGGTTTCATTTATCAAAGCTTTAGATATTTAAGGGTTTATTTATGAAGCCTTAAATATATAGGGTTTCAATTTATGGTTTCCTCAATTAAACCCTAAATAATGAAATATTTATGATTTCAATTTTTGCTTTTATGCATTAAAATAATAAATATTTAGGTGTTTATTTATGAAACCTTAAATATTTGGGATTTCAATTTATGATTTCATTAATTAAATCTTAAATTTACGATTTTATTAATTAAACCCTACATAATTGGGGTTTCGATTTAGGATGATATTTAAGGTTTCATTAATAAAATCCTAAATATTTATAATTTCATTTATAAAAACTGTAAATATTTAAAGGTTTATTTATGAAACCTTATATATTAATGTTTCAATTTATTGTTTTATAATCAAACCCTAAATAATTTGGTTTTCGATTTAGGGTTTCTATAATGAAACCCTAAATATTTATGGTTTCATTAATCAAAATCTTAAATATTTAAGGGATTATTTATAAAACCCTAAATATATAGGGTTTCAATTCATGATTTTATTAATGAAACCCTAAATAATTGGGGTTTAGATTATGATTTCATGAATGAACCCTAAATGATTAAGATTTCATGAATTGAAACCCATGATATTTATGGTTTTATTTATAAAAACTGTAAATATTTAAGGGTTTATTTATGAAACCCTATATATTTAGGGGTTCAATTTATTGTTTCATAATCAAATTCTAAATAATTAAGGTTTTATTAATCAAACCCTAAATAATTGGGGTTTTGATTTAGGATGAAATTTAGGTTTTCATTAATGAAACCCTAAATGATAAGGGTTTCATTAATGATACTCTAAATATTTATGATTTTATTTATAAAAAATGTAAATATTTAAGGGATTATTTATGTAAACCCTAAATATATAGGATTTCAATTTATGGTTTCATTAATCAAGCGCTAAATAATTATGGTTTTATTAATGAAACCCTAAATAATTGGTGTTTCGATTTAGGATGAAATTTAAGGTTTCATTAATGAATTCCAACATAATTGGGGTTGCAAATTAGAATCAAATTTAGGGTTTCATGATTGAAACCGTAAATATTTATGGTTTCATTTATAAAATTTGTAAATATATTGGGGTTTAATTATGAAACCTATATATGTAAGGTTTCAATTTATTATTTCATAATCAAACTTTAACTATTTGGGGGCTTTATTGAGGATGATATTTAGTGTTTAATGATTGAAACCCTAAATTATTAGGGTTTCATATATGATTTCATATATAAAAATTATAAATAGTTAGGGGTTTATTTATGAAATGTTATATATTTAGGGCTCAATTTATTGTTTCATAATGAAAACATAAATAATTAGGTTCTCATTTATTAAACCCTAAATAAGTTGGGTTTTTATTTAGGATGATATTTGAGGTTTCATTATTAAAACCCTAAATGATTAGGGATGGATTAATGAAACCTTAAATATTAATGGTTTCATTTATCAAAAACATAAATATTTCATATTTAAGGAAATATTTATGAAACCTTAAATATATAGGGTTTCAATCAATGGTTTCATTAATCAAACCCTAATTAATTAGGGTTTCATTAATCAAATCTTAAATAATTAAGCTTTATAATCAAACCATAAATAATTAGTATTTCATTAATGAAATTCTTAATAATTGGAGTTTCGATTTAGGATGAAGTTTAGGTCTTTATGAATGAAACAATAAATATTTAGGGTTTCATGAAACCCTAAATATGTATGGTTTCATTTATAAAAATCTTAAATATTTAGGGAATTATTTATAAAACTCTAAATATATAGGGTTTCAATTTATGGTTGTTGAATCAAACCTTAAATAATTAGGATTTCATTAATAAAATCCTAATTTTAGGGTTTAATTAATCAAATCCTATATAATTGGGGTTTTGATTTAGAATCAAAATTTAGGGTTTCATTATTGAAACACTAATTAATTATTGTTTCATTTATCAAAATCATAAATATTTAGTGGATTATTAATAAAACCCTAAATGTATAGGGTTTCAATTTATGATTTCATTAATCAAATCCTAAATAATTAGGGTTTAATTAAAGAAATCCTAAATAATTAGGATTTCAATTTAGGGTTTCATGAATGAAACCTTACCATAAATGATTTGGGTTTCATGAATGAAATCATAAATATTTAGGGTGTTATTCATGAAACCTTATATATTGATGGTTTCATTTAAAAAACCCTAAATGATTAGGGTTGCATGAATGAAACCATTAATATTTGGAGTTTCATTGAAATCCTAAATATTTATGGTTTCATTTTATAAACCCTAAATAATTAGGGTTTGATGAATGAAACACTAAATATTTATGGTTTTATTTATAAAAATGATACATATTGAGGGGTTTATTTTTGAAACCTTATATATTTAAGCTTTCAATTTATTGTTTCATTATCAAACCAAAATAATTAGGGTTTCGATTTATGATGAACTTTACGATTTCCTTAATAAAACTCTAAATATATAAGGTTTCAATTTATGGTTTCATTAATTAAACCCTTAATAATTAGGATTACATTAATGAAATCCTAAATAATTGAGGTTTCAATTTAAGATAAAATTTAGGATTTCATGAATGAAACCCTAAATGATTAAGGTTTCAATTTATGCTTTCATTCATTAAAACTATAAATATTTAGAGGTTTATTTATGAAACCCTAAACATATGAGGTTTCAATTTATGGTTTCGTTAATTAAATCCTAAATAATTAGGATTTCATTAAATGTTTATGATTTCAATTATCAAAAACTTGAATATTGTTCATAAATATTTAGGTTTTTAATTTAGGCTATTATGGTTTCATTAATGAAATCTTAAATATTCAAGGTTTCAATTTAATGTTTTATTTATTAAACCCTAAATACTTAGGATTGTGTTTATGAAACCCTAAATATGTAGGTTTTTAATTTTTGATTAAATTTAGGATTTCATTTATGAAATCCTAATTATTCAAGGATAAATTTTAAGGTTAAATTTAGGGTTTTATTAATGAAACCTTAAATATTCAGGGTTTTGATTTAATGATTCATTTATAAAACATATATATTTAGGGTTTCATAAATATAACGTTTAATTGAAAACCTCAATATTTAGGATTTAATAAATGAAACTCTAAATATTTAGGATTTCATTAATAAATGAAAGTTTCAATTTAGGGATTTATTATGAAACCTTAAATATTTAGGGTTTTAGTTAATGGTGAAATTTAGGATTTTTTAATTAAACCGTAAATAATTACGGTAAAATTTAGGGTTTCATTTATGTAAGCCTAAATATTTAGAGTTTTAATTTATGGTTTCATTTGTGAAACCTTAAAGTTAAGAATTCATTAATGAAATCCTAAATATTTGAGATTTTAATAATTGAGGTTTTTTATTTTATTTTATGAAATATCAAATATTTATGATTTTAATTTAGGGTTTCATTTATAAAAATGAAAGCAATGGATGCAATTTTTTTTTTTTAAGAAGTGAAAATTTTAAAAATATGAAAAAGAAAGACTAGTGTCTTATAGTTTTGAATACATTGGATGCAAAAGAAAAAAAAAATTCTTTTAGAACTTTGAAATAGCAATAGTAATGTCTTAAAATTTTGAAAGCATTGAATACAAAAAAAGAATGAAAAATTTTAAAATATGAAAAAATAAAACTAATATCTTAAAATTTTGAAAACATAGGAGAAAAAAAATGAAATTTTGAAAAATATACCAAAACAAAAGTAATGTTTTTGGAAAAAATAAAAATTTATAAATATGAAAGAATAAGAGTAATGTCTAAAATTTTGAAAACATTGGATGAAAAAAAATAAAATTAAAACCTTAAATATATGCAAAAATAAGAGAAATGCCTTGAAAACTTCGAAAGCATTGGATAAAAAAAAAATTAGAAAATGAAAATTTTCAATGTATGAAAAAACAAGAGTTTGGAAACCATTGGAAGCAAAAAAAAAAAAAAAACAATTTAAAAAATATGAAATAGCAATAATGTCCTAAAAAATTAAATTCATTAGATGTAAAAAAAAATTGAAAAAACAAGACTAATATCTTAAAGTTTTAAAGAGATTGGATGCAAAAACAAATTAAAAAAAAATGAAAATTTAAAAAATATGTAAAAAGCAACAAAAATATTAACATCTTAAAATTTTGAAAATATTGAATAATTTTTTTTTTTAAAGAATGAAAATTTAAGAAATATAAAATAACAAGAATGTTTTTAAAATTTATAAACTTTGGATAAAAAAAATGAAAAATATAAAATATAAAAAATTATAAATTACCGTCATAAAACTTGTAGTTAATATCTGAAATAATTACTATATTTCTAGAATGAGTTTCTCACACTTCTGTTGTATCCTCCATTTTAACAGCCAACATATTTAAATAAGGTATTGAATACTTTATTAACTAGGCAACGTATATATTTACATAAAATGAAACAAAATACTTGCCCAGGTAACTGACGTATTATGTTTTGGGCATAATTATAAGGAGTAGTGACATGAAACGAACACTTGCAGAGTTGCAGTATAGAAGAGAAAAAAAGAAGGAATAAATAATAAATATTACTAATTTTTTTTTATTGTTAATACACCTATGGAATGGATACAAATGAAGCAATCACCCGTAACAAGAAGAAAACTGGACTAGCCCAGTAGCTCTAGATATGGTTTACAACCCAAGGACACAAGTGGAGAGGGAAAGTAAAAAAAAAGAGTGCACTTTTCTGTAATTTTAACTAATCTTCTGTTGTATATGACAGCAAGGGAATGTTAAGCGAAGGTAAATCAGTGTTTGCCAAACATTCCTTGTGTTAAGGAGGAAAAATCGTACTCGCTCCCTGTCTTTGAGGTGGTTGATGATACCGGAGATGCTGACTGAGGTTTGCTTGCTGCTCCTCCCGAAGGCGGCGGCGTCGTACCATTAGTGGGAACAACTTGTCCCATACCATAGTAACTGCAACAAAAGGCAACTTAGTTAAGATCCCTAATAAGTTTACCCAAACTGAAATTAAATATACTTTTAATAAATAAACCAGTGGTGTACCTAGATGGTGGATACTGAACTGAACTCCCTGCTGAATGTGCTGCATTCATGTTCATTGCCTAACACAGAAGGAGGAAGAAAATTACATTGCGGGACAGATAAGAACAAATCATTGATCAATTAACTCAATGCCTCCATGAACTATTTACCTGCATGAATTTCTGTAACTCATCCTGACCACCCATGGGCATTGCACCTGCCATTGGGTAGCCAGCAGGGGGCCAACTTTGGATATTGGACCCAGGTTGTTGTATGCCTGCCGAGTACTTGGAATCCCCACCAGCAGATTTAGCAGCAGCAGCAGCCATTAGAAGAGACTGTTGTTGTTGTAAGGCAGCCAGGTACTTGGGATCCCCACCAGCAGATTTAGCGGCCGCCATTAGAAGAGACTGTTGCTGAGCCAGCATGGCCAGCTGCTGTTGTTGAATTGCAAATGGAGACACCGTGTTGGACTGCAGATGTTCAATTTACTGGGTCAGGAAAAATCTTATTCACATACTAAAACTAAACAACCCATCTGAGGATAGAGATCAACACTAAATTCACTCATTCTGGTGTCTTGAATAATAACTAACATTGAGCAAGGAGGAATACTCAACAACATAGAATGTGTATATTTTAAAAAATAAAACTAACCATATATCAAGTCAAGGAAGTAACTAAGCCTTAAACAAACCTATTGAAGCACTGGGACGTACCTTTTCAAAGAGGCTCATGATATCATTTTTTACATCTTTTTGTGGTTTTTCCGGAGTTGAAGTTGGTGCAACTGAAGGTGAGTCTTTAAATAAATCCTCAATTCCAGAAGTGGACTGGGGTGTGGGCTGGGGTGTACTCTCAACTGCTTTTGTGGCATCAGTTTTCTCGGCTGATGATGCCTCTGCAGCAGCTGAAAGAATTATAGCAACAAAATTAAAAACTAAGACCAACACAACATAATCACCAAGAAGCTTCTTCAAAGCTTTAAAATCAATGCCGGGAAACACTTTCATTGGTGCTTTCATGATGTATTTTTTTTTTTAAAAAAGGAAGCCTATATAACATACACTGAAAACCTGCCCAGTTATCATCTGCAGTAGCATGAGCTTCCCCTGAGCCCTTTTCATTTGGATCATCCATAGACAACATGTCAAAAAGGTCTGTAGCATAGTCAAATTTTGGAGGGGAATTTTGTATTGTGTCAGTAGTCTGTTTTGACGTTTCAGCTTGTGGTGATGGTGCAACAAGTTCCACTTTCTCAACATGTTGAGGTTTTGCCACAGGAGTTACCTGTTCAAAAATTGATTGTTTTTATGTCTAAAAAAGTATAAACCATGAAACTTTCAAATTTAAAGAGCAAGGAAAAAAACTACTTTTTACAGAAAGGAGAAAGAAAAAGACAAGGTAGAATTATATATGTTAATTGCTCAGTGTCATAGTTTATCATATATGTTAATCGCTCTATGTTAATTTTCCCTTCTATCATTAGTTTTATTGCTAACGTAGCTCATGAGTCAAAACACTGATAACAGAACATACTCTACAACCACAATGCCACATATAGTTCATTGCATGAGCACGAGAAATGTTGTTAAATAACCGTTATAGCACAGTCATAATGCAACAACATGGCATTTTTCAACCCTTCCGCCATAGGAAATTTGTGAAGGGAGGCCTGCTATGGTGGTGTCAAAGGCCGGTATGACATGTTTATATGGTGGAATTTTGGCCTTCCACCATCCACCATTGATAACCTTGGGAGAGAGAGAGAGAAGGAGAATTTACCAGCTCAGGCCCTTTGGGAGGAGCAGGAACACTAAATCTTGTAGCAGGAATTGCATTTGATGGTTGGATTTTTTTCCTTTGTTCAAAAGTATTCTCAGACCCAACTGCATAAGTATGCCCACCTCTTTCCACAGGCTTTTGCCCATGTGAAGAACTTTTCTCTTCTCGGAAACTAGAAGGTGATTTTGGTTTCTCATTCCTTCCAACCCATCTCTTCTCTTCATACCTTTAAATATATGCAATGATTGAAAGCAAGAATCAACTTCACTAGGTGCACATAATAAGAAACAAACACTTCTAACTATACAAAGATTAAAAGGAAAAATAAATAATCAGTCTGGTTCAAATGTTCATCAATAGACATACTTTGCACGAATGAAATTTTCAATTCCAACTCTATCATAATGTGAAGGTAATTCTGCTTCCCAGTAACTATTTGCTTTCTCATTTCCCATCGCTGTATAGCCATAAAGAGAAATTCAAATATAATGAGAAGACTATATAACTAATGCACAATAACAGAACTCAAAATAATCACAAGGTGATGACCATTTAGACTCCCTTACAATGAATGAATGCAACCTGCTCTGGGAGCCAGGTGTCCAAAGTTGCAGAGCGAACCTGCAGATAAGCTACAAAGTAAGCATATAAATAAATAACAATTGCACTAGCAAGTTGAAATTTAGAATCAGCCTTTAGTTAAAATAAATATTTAGAGACTACGGTGTAAAAAGCCAATCGTCAGGACCTAGGACTAGGAGCCATGTTTTAGATGTTCCCATATCAAATTGAGTCAGCATTTTGATATTTAATTTTAAATTGAAAATGCACGAAGTCATGTTGAAACATTTTGAGCCCAATTAGACTATCAGCTTGGCATTCTTCATGGCCACAGTAAAAAGAATGACAGTCTAACCCTATATTGACAAAAAGATGCAGTACAGTGCTACTTTCTTATAACAACAACCAAGATGCAAATTACCAGCTGAAGAAGGCATGTATCCTTTTACTATTGCTACTCATTTAGAATCCTTTTTGTCGGTATTTAGTGAAATGAGCAAAGATAATACATTGTCTCTCAAAACAAATAATATAGTTTAGACTATTAAATGAACTATTCCTAATTAAATTCACAAAGATTTTATTTCCACACAAGACGATCATAATACATAATTTCCCCCTCATGGTCTGTTTTCTGATTGATCAAACTGAAACCTTTTTAAGAATCAACATCATAAGAGAAACCCACAGACCTCAATCACTTTTACAATACCAAGGAACATAGCATTACCTTTGATATGTGTACCCCAAGACTTCTATGTATTCCAGAACACTGCATGCATATAAAGATGCCAAGATTGACACTAGCCCATCTTGGGCCTCTGCAAATGAATTTTTTTATAGAAAATTGTGAAAAAACAAGAAAAAAAAATTCTCAGAAAATGCTTATCCACTAACAATTCGAGTTTCATGGACATATTATTATCTCTCTTTTCTTTTATTTCTATTGACACAAAAGTGTGAGATAAAGATTGGATCATTAGATCAAGCCAAATACATACTTAGCTTTGCAGTCAGCACATTCCTTATTCTCTGGTAGTTTAAGAAGTCCTTCCAGTATCTGCATATTTAATTTAAAGTATAAATAAAATATTTAATAAAAAATAACAGAAAAAGGGGAAAAAAAGTGTAGTGAGTATGAATGGAAAAAATCCAGAGTTCATCATATGTTGAAAAAAAAAGGATTTTAAATATATAGCAAAATATAAGTTAGACACTCATGACTGGAAAACTCTATTCAAATAAATGTAAACATTCTAATAGAGAAAAATAACCAACCATCGAAAATAAACAAACTAAGTATTGCTCTTTACAGCTCAAAATATACATTAAATAAATAAAAATAAACATTTTCCCTTTCAAATCATATAAGATCCCCCACAAAGCCCAACCAACTCAATAGATCAAATTCTCCTGAATTAGAAACTAACAAGTAGCAAATAACTGGAAAATCAAGGAAAAACAACCAAGGGAAAAGTCAAAATGATCCAATCAATAAAATGAGAAACAACCAAAGGAAAAACAATGTCTGAACTATTCTCTAGATCAACGACAAAGAATTTGAGTAGTCCCAAATTTCCAACCGACAATGCCTCTAAATCTAATAACTCCATACTAAATCCTCTATACAAGCAAATGACCTCAAAATATCTCCAAAAAGAAAGCCAGAAAATCAAGTAGTAATTACCAATGGACTATAGAAAAAATGGATCCAAACTACAAAGTACATTAACCTCGCTTAATTAATTCAATCCACAAAGTAATCAAACATATAAAACATCGCAACACGCAGATCAAATTATGCTATAACCATCCATCCATTATCAATCACCAATCAGCGATCCATTTCTTCACATCCAATTTTCCCTTTCCTTTTTTTTTTTTTATACACAACAGCAATAAAAAATACTCGTCTCAACTTCGAAGTTCAATTTCTCGCTACGCGAATCGAACAGCGATCGAATCGAATCCAACAGTTCAGAATCCTCATTGGCATTATTTCATCGCCGAATCGGAATTCGGAAATGGCGTATTAACATATTAATCAATATCGTTATAATTGAGATTGCAGAGAGAAGTGAGAAGAACCTTTTTGTGTTTAGCGTTGAGCTCTTTGGAGACGTTGGCCTTCTCGTTCATGATGCGCGCGGCGAGAGAGAGGAAGACGAAGAAGATCGAAGGGCTAATTGGTCTTTTAATGCGCTTTCTCTCTCCTCTCTCTCTCTAGGTTGTGAATCTCTCTCTGATACGAAGAAGAATGTCACCAAAACAAAAGAAAACACGGAGGAGAGGGAAGGAAGAAAAGAGATATCGGAGTTGGTTCCTTGACTTTTATTATTATTATCTGCGATTTCCCTATATTTTCTCGCTTCGCTCTCTTATTTTGGCTTTTCGCGCATACTAGCATGTACGTCTTTTCTTGTGCGGATCAATTACGTTAAAATTTCACATCTACTTTTAAAATGATTTTAATTAAAACACTACGTATAAAATGGTTTTTACCCTGTTTACTCGTGGGATACGATTTATTTAATAGAACATTTGCATATTTTTTATTCTTTCGAAATTCTTGGATCAACCATAATTATACATTGTAAATAAGATTAATTTCAGACGTATTTGATTGAAAATTGATATAAGTTTCAATTACTAATCTCCTAATAATCATCTAGTGGAACTAACTCTCAAGTGGGTGCTGCTAATTGATTGAAAATTGATATAATTTTTCCCTTCGACAATGGAATCACTGTCAGATTAGGCCAAACCATTGTCATGAATCATGATTTCATTTGAAAATAATCAAGACCATAAGTAGTAGTAATAATCCTCATTTTAAACTTTTTTTAATTTGTCCCAAATTTTTCTGTTGGCTAATTCAAAATTTACAAATGTACAAAAATTACATCTCATTGCAACAACTCTACTATGAAAGTAGACTACATGCAACTTTCATAAATTGTATTTTTTTGAATGATTTTTATTTTTTTGCCTTAAGATTTACCTTATATAAATTATGTGATTTGCAGTTTGGCACTACATGCAACTATCATAATTGTAACCAACATATTATATAGGGTAATTTTGGTGGATATATATATCTTTTACAAGCTTTGGTGTGAAGGCAAAGAAAAAACTGGTGGCCAGACCTTATTTTATGGGCAAATGCTTTGTGCTGCTGAATGATTAAATCATATAATACAATGCACCAAAGAAAAGATAGGAATCTAAATTTTAGTCAACTTATGAAGTATTAATAAATTAACAATGGGACAGCATAAAAGTCATTGGAAGGGACCATGTGACATCCATATATGGCTTTGCCCCTTTTGCCTTTTATGCATTATATGTACACATTTGGATAAAGTTCTTAGAAATGATACCAATATTTTCTATATTCACTTCTGTTAGTTTAGTTAATTAATCTTAATCAATGGACTATTTTGTTTATTGTTTTCCCTAGAGATTGTGAGAGAGAACGTAAGAAACCAATGCCTATGTATTGCTAATCAAGTTTATATCATTGATTGCTTTCAATCCCCACTTTAAGTCTTTTGACTAAATTATTTAAAATGCTGAATCTTGCTGAGTTCCCTCTTTTCTAAATTTTTTTTTTTTCTTACATTTATGATTATAAGACATTTTTTCAGTTACTCTGTAAATTTTTTCGTACATTTACAATTAATGTCAACTACTCAAAATGCATAGAATAAAATCTATTATTTTCTCAAAGCACATCACAAGACATGTCACGAGAAAAATGTCTAGGTTACTTACCATTTGGTAGTATGACATAGCCTTTAGATGTTCAATTTGCAACACAAACTTCCCATATCCAATTTCAATGGCTTTCAAAGTTCACAGTAAACTATTCATATCAGTTATGGTAGATGTAAATCTGCTAAGAAACTGAAAAAAGTGAAGCTAAGAAAAGTTACATAAAGAAATATCAATTTTGAGAGTTTTTTTCTTTTTTTTTTTATAAGCCAAATAATATATATAAAAACTAAAACCAGAAGCACAATAAAAAAAAAAACAAAAGCAGCCAAAGAACGACAAAGCAAAAGCCAAATAGAACAAACCCCAACTGAGACACTAAAACTCTACCCATCTAACATGTGCAGCACTATTTTGGAACTTCACCAATACCAGCATCACAGAGGTGATCCAACTTCAACCTGATCAATTGCAGCCAAGTACAAAGAATTACTACAAAAGTCCTATACAATTCTACTAATGCATAAGTGAACATTAGTAAGTTTAGTGATTTCAAAAGGAATGATGATCTTACAAAATCACTTAATGGGGTTTCCTTGATGGGCCTCTGGTTTAGTAATTAGGGGTGTGCAAAAAAACCAGTTCGGGTTGAACTGGTTCGATTCAAATCAAAATCAAATTGATTTTTACTCAAACCGATTTTAAAAAAATAGGTTTTTTTTTTTAATAAAAAAATGGTTCAGTTAATTGAATCGGTTTTTAAAATTGATTCGGTTAACAAACAAATTCAAAAACCGATTCGAAACTGATTCAGGACCTAAAAACAGGTCCGAACTGGTTTAAAACTAGTTCGGTTCGAATTGGTTTTCCAAACCGGTTTGAAAAAAAAATAAAATTGAACTAGTTTAATCAGTTCAGAAAACCGATTCGATTCAAAAATCGAACCAAACCGGTTTTATACACCCGAGTCTTGATATATGTAAAGTCAAAAAATGTAATTTTTCCATGTAATATAACATACATTACTCTTGCCGAAGGAACCTTACATTTGATGCCACTTCTAATGATCTAGAAAGTCTTATTCCACATTTCTGCTTTGATGTTCGACTTTCATATATTGTATTTGTCTTAAACACATTGCAGACTTAGTTACAAGCTATTTACTATTACATACTATATGATTATAACCTTTTCTTCTTTCTTTTTTCCATTTGCTTCGTAGCCTCTCTTTCAACTTGCAATTGCAAAGACTTCGAACTACTGAATCATAATCATGTACCACTCAAACACATTCACAACACAATTCTAAGACAAAAAATACATATATTCATAATGTAACTAGAAAGATAAGATTTGTCTTCTCTAAATTAAATATGTATTACAAAATGATATTTACCCATCAAAATTACATATATAGATAGAAGATTCTCAGCACATTACGACAGAAACTGATCTGGTTGGTGGAGAATTCCAAAGTAAGTACTTTGTTATCTTCTCTGCTTCATGATTGGATATCATATTGTTGCTGCATGGATTCATTTTCATCTTCAATGACTCTAATCTACCAAAACATGGAGGCTGAATGTTATTTGCAGCGAGACTTGATAGATCCTACACAATAATAAATGAAATTCAAGACTTAGTGTTAGACAAAATAACACATAAATATCTTATGAGCCTTATTATGAAAAAATAACACAACTTAACTTACCTTCAGTAGTGCATGAAGGGTACCTGAAGACATTGTTAGTGTCTTCACATTAGAAAATAGTCGTAGCCAGCTTACGATGACCGAAGAATCCATTATGTTACCAGTGTCGTTGCTGAGAATGTTCACTTCTTCAAGAAGTGGAAGTTCACACGTGGAGGAAAGTATGTAACAACATGGATAGTAAGTAACCACGATTGTGATGGAAGTAAGTTTCGGAGTAGAAAGCACAATTTTGGGTTGGGAGGTGAACACATTGTCTAGCTTCAAAGTGGAAAGGTTTGAATTAGATATGCAGAAGACTGGCACATCATGAAGTATCATGTCCTGAAACAAATATTAAGAGAAACAATTTACTATAAAGAAAAAGATAGTTATACAATTGGTTTTTGAGTAAATTACTGTAAGATCTCATCAGGTTTTGTGTAATTAAACAAGTATCTTTGTTTTTTTTTTTTCTTTCATTACTTTTGCTTCCCTAGAAGGTATTAGTATAATGTTTTGAAATATAAAAAGGTTGTATGAGCTTTAGTGTAAGGAAATAAAAGAACGTCGAGTGATGCGTAATTCAATAATATGTGAGAGAAGTTGCTTTACCTCTAAGCCATCGATGCGCATGGATTGTCGTATGGATTGTCGTAGGACCAAAGTATTCAAAGAGCTGCAAGCTGAAAATGGCTGAGTGGTGGTGCAGTCAGTCGCGGTGAAGCAGACATTGTCAAGATCCAAGCTTTCCAACGACGGTAACAGCAGAGTCTTTGGAATAAGCAAGATAGAGTTGGGATCTAAGGAAAGCTTGAGAGACTTGAGAGAGCGGCAGGCGGAGAGGAGAGGGACGAATGAATTCGGCATTTTCTTAAGTTTGAAATCTACATTGACTGTCAACTGCTGGACGTTGTGCGAGGCAGCGTGTTCAATGAGATTCTTGAGGAGTTTGCTCTGTGCGGTGGAGTTGTAGACCATGAAGCTGAGACTGAGCAGCGAAATAGAATCATCCTCTCGGCGGCGGTGACAAGACAGAAACTGAGACAAAAGTCTGTTGTATTTCTGAATGCCTCCAACGCGACGTGTGAAAGAGAAACTGGGGAGACTTTTCCAGAGATTGTTCCATCTTTTGGACAAGACAGAGGTCTGAACAGCTTGTGATGTATCCATGAACCTCAGGATATGGAGCATAACACTTTCCGGCAACTCACTCAACCTGTCCCGTGGCATCTCACTGTCCCTCCGTTCTTCTTCTTCGTATTTTACACTAATTCTTTGTCTTTTAGTAGACTTCATCTTCTTTCACTTTTTTTTTCTCTTATTCCACTAATATACTAATGTTGATCGATGAACTCGTCGTCTGATCTCTCTCTAACTAACTATATATAATACAAGCAGAATAAAATAAAATAAAAAGATATGATAGATTAAGATATTAGATAAAATAAAAGATAAGATAATTTTTTTTTTATAAGTTAAAACATAAGATATATTAGAATATGATCATAAAGTATTTATTGCATCAGTTATAAGATTGTGTAATCACAAAAAAAAAAAATTACGGATATATATATATATATTTTGTAGATTTGTAATCATTATATATAATTTAATTTGATTATGAAACAAATATTTCATGGAGAAAACTTAGTATGAGATGAATTCATAAGCGTAAAAGTGATTACGCAAAAAAAATATATAAAATTGATATTCAATTAAAAAATAATGTTAAAAACCTTACTATTTTGATAAGATTTCAATAATATAGCCATGTAGTTAACTCAATCTTAATCTGGTAGGTTAGATAATTTTTATCAAATTAATCTGTTAAATCTTAAAAATAATTTTGAATATTCAAACTAATATTCTTTTTATATATATATTTTTTTTGGTAACTATGTTATTATACTGGAGACCTTATTTAAGGAATCGAGTCCACTGATCATTCAAACCAATTTATTAATATATATTTTTTTATATATATAAATATGCATGTAGATGGTAATTTTACACAATTAGGTATTTTTATTTTATTTATGCTAACTTCTTTCTTGAGTCCACCAATAAGGTGTTATTTTGATAAGATAAGATTTCAATAATATAACTTTAAAATTAAAATTAATTTATTTTTAACTTATAAGTTATTTTTAAATTAAAGTTAAATATGAGAGTTATAAAAGTTATTTGTTAATATTTATTAAGTTAAAATATAATCAGATGAAAAGGTTTTGGATTTGACTTTCCCGCTAACAAAAATTAACCTATTAATCACTAATATTTTTATTGGAATACTTTCTTCACAACAATCAATCAAAATTCAACAACAATCAACTAGTAAATATATAACCAAAGACTACACACTACACATTTGGCCTTACCTTGGAAGTACTTCTCCAATTCCCTAAAGGAAGAAACAAAGCTGCAAAATGGAAAAACAGAGAATTTTTAGACATCAAAGGTAAACTAAAAATTTAGGATTTTATAAAATAAACTTTAAAAATTTAGGGTTTTATAAATAAAACTCTAAATATTTGAGGTTTGATAAATGAAACCATAAATAGTTAAGATTTGATCAATGAAACCATAAATCAAAACTCTAAATAGTTCTATTTTCATTTATAAAAGCCTAAATTGAAAAACATTAATGAACCCTAAATAAAAACTGAAAAGCATTAATGAACCCTGAATAGAAACAGTAAATATTTAGAATTTCATACATAAAATCCTAAATTTCATCATAAATATTTTAGATTTCATAAATAAAATCTTAAATCGAAGCCTTAAATATTTAGAATTCCATATTTAGGATTTTATTAATAAAATTTTAAATTAAAACTTGAATATTTGGGGATTCAATAATAAAACTTTAAATATTTAAAGTTTCATTAATGAAATCCTAAAATAAACTCTATATATTTAAGGTTTCATAAATAAAATTTTAAATATTTAAATTTTCATAAATAAAATCCTAAATACTTAGGATTTGATAAATGAAATTATAAATCAAAACTATAAATAATTATATTTTCATTTATGAAATCCAAAATTGAAACCCTAACCTATAAGCATGGATGAAACTCTAAACATAAATAAAATCACAAACTAAAAATATAAATATTCAAATTTCATAAATAAAACCCTAAATATTTAAAATTTTATAAATGAATCCTTAAATATTTAGGATGTTATAAATAAACCTTAAATGAAAACGTTAAATATTTAGGATATCATAAATAAAACCCTAAGTAAAAACCCTAAATATTTAGAATTTTATAAGTAAAGCTTTAAATATTTAAGATGTCATAAATAAACCTTAAATTGAAACGTTAAATATTTAAGGTATCATAAATAAAATTCTAAGTAAAAACCCTAAATATTTAGAATATCATAAATAAAATATTGATTTTCATATATTAAAAATTAAAGTTGATATTAAAAAAAATAGTGTATTTCTACTCTAGTCATGATAGAAATATGTGTATGACACTCATTCCATCTCAAGTACAACTTACAATTACAATCCAAGGAGAGCAACAGTTAAACAAAAAGTCATTCAATATTTATAACTACTAATCCTCATCATCACTTCCATAGTTTTGACACAGAGATAGTAATCCAGTGGTATTATTTGCTTTATTGTCTTCTTCTTTCTTTTGTTCTGGCTCTGCAGGACTTTTAACGTCTGAGGTCACTGGTTTCTTAATGACAGAAATCCTCACTAAAGAATTAAGCTTTCCACCACTGCGTGAATTTTCTGCAAATAACAAACATACGGCATAATGTGTTAACATTCCACAGTTGATAGTATTATCAAACATCTCTTCCAAGAAAAATGTCAAACAATGCAGATGCGAATGGTGTGCATCTTACTTAAAATTCAGTATACATAATGCATTGGTGAATTTTAATGTATCTATCTAGTTGATAAACACATTAAAAAATGTGCACATACCTTGTTTGCCAGAATCATCCAAACTGGCTTTTGTGAGAGTGTCAGTTGGTTTGATTGGATGATCTTCAGAAATCTTTAGCTTCTGCAGACAAATACAAACAAAACATAAACTCAAACAGTTGTACATTATTAATGATTTTGATGTCTTAAATGAACAAAAAACAGATACCTAAAATGCTCAAATTTGCAAATTCAGGAAAAACTTCAACTATATTTTTGTCGAAACATTTGATGATCTTTACCCGTATAACAAACTTCTTCCATATTTTGATTTTTAAGAGTCCAGGTAATGTAACTACATAAAAAAATATAAACTTTCTTTAAAAAAAAATCTTAGCAAATAATTTATTAAAGATACAAAATTAAAGGGTAAAAACACAAAGCGAAGATCAAGAAACACACAACAAAGCATGCCAATATTTCTCTGAAGAACTAAGAAACCCCCTTATACAGACCAATAGCAAATCACTGCAAAGAAGTTATAAAATACACATTTGAGGAATGTTGAATGTCAGAATCAGAAATGCCAGTTCAATATAATAGGATCATGTTTTGTTTTTTTTTTTTTTTTTTTTTTTACAGAAGGAGATGTGTTAGACAACATCTTTTAAGTGCAACTCCATTTTCTGACTAAGAAAAAAAAAAAAACAAGCATCCATTTTTATGCTGTGGGCAGAGTTAAACATCATATGCAAGTTCTCCATTTCTGTTTTAGCAAATAATTTATTAAAGATACAAAATTAAAGGGTAAAAACACAAAGCGAAGATCAAGAAACACACAACAAAGCATGCCAATATTTCTCTGAAGAACTAAGAAACCCCCTTATACAGACCAATAGCAAATCACTGCAAAGAAGTTATAAAATACACATTTGAGGAATGTTGAATGTCAGAATCAGAAATGCCAGTTCAATATAATAGGATCATGTTTTGTTTTTGTTTTTTGTTTTTTTTTTTACAGAAGGAGATGTGTTAGACAACATCTTTTAAGTGCAACTCCATTTTCTGACTAAGAAAAAAAAAAAAACAAGCATCCATTTTTATGCTGTGGGCAGAGTTAAACATCATATGCAAGTTCTCCATTTCTGTTTCTTTCCTGGTCAAATTTGTTTTCTAAACACTTTTTACTCATATTTGCAATACTCCAGGTCATTTTGTAAACCTTATATTAACAATCTGCAACTTTACAGAACCTAACAAGAAATTTCACTAGAGCCTGCCACACAAAAACTCAGAATGGATAGGGCAATCAAATTCACACAGAAAGGCTGGTTTAGAAAAGGAGAGTCAAGACATGACTCAAGACAATGGTGACTGAAAATGGCAGATATCAGAGTAATGCAAGGTTGAATGATAATCTTGGATTTCAGAGTTCAAAGTGGGATGGAAAAAGATGACAAGTGAGGTGCTGAATAATGATGCTGCCATAATTTATTGGGTTAACTAGACATTAAAGAAAAATCTATTGCTTCAACACATACACTTTGACATCATCATACCTTTGGAATAGAAGCAGATGTTTCTCCATGCTCCTCAGTTTCAATATCTTCATCACTAACTCTCTTGATATAACCTTCTGAATTCTGTTTAAGATAGTATAAACCATATAGATTAATTTTAAAAGGAAAATCGCCTGATTATAAAAGTAGCAAGATACAAAAACTTACATGAAAGACAACTGATTTTATCATAGCTTCATCTTCTTCTTCCAGCCTTTTCTCCTGATAGAATTATATATGTTAAAGCTCAAATTATCAAGGGGGAAAATTGATAATTAAAGGATGCTTCATAACTAATAGCTGCTTCAAAAAGGAAATCTCTTGAACAAAGCAAATATATTATATACCAAGTTTTATCATACCTTGTCAGCTGCTGTGCGCTGCAGAGCCTCCAGCATTTCATCAACGGAGACAGTTGCATGCCTAGACTGGAAAATAAAAAGTCATGTTAGCAATTGATCAAAACAACTCAGACTTCACATTCATGAACAAATGCAATTATCAAAACAACTGATGCAATATATTGTCAAATTTTTACAGCAAAAATGCAATATATTCTATAAATTTGGTACATCATTCATTATATACATCGTAGTCACATTAGTGAGTACCTTCATTGACTTCATCTCATCCAATGCGGCAAGGATGTCCATCTCCCTTTTAGAATCTAAGGTTCTATTCTCCAACGATTTCATAGCATCTCCCATCTCTTCAGCATCCCTCTTCTGCTTCACTTTATCAGCTTCTTCATCTTCTGCACGCCAAGGTTCAAAATTTCTGGTCGCCCCGGATTCAACAATGTAATCCGAATTTTGTGGATCAGTCTTCATGGTAACCTCAGCTGAGCACTTGGTGCATTTAAAGTAGAATCTGAATATTTGAATTCCCAGATATGTCTTCCCAGAAACAAATCAAACAAAAAGTTCAATCTAAATGTCATTATTGAATCAAATTACACATAAAACAGTGACAACCAACCAATCATAAAATTAAAGGAACCCAATACATAAAATTACAAATAGACAGGTACTTCTAAAACATATATCAAATTACACCGAAATACAGATACTAAAGATTGAATTAAAAATTAATAATAATCAAACCTCGCCGAGAACATCTTCTTTTCTTGAATTGAACTTGGTGCCTTTGTAAATGTAATTGCCGCAAGTGTTGCATCGAATGCTCATGGGAAGCATCATGCGAACCTTGATCTGCTGGTTCTTGGGCCTTCTTGCTCTGGGAAGCTTGGCGGGATCAAAGTCAGGAGGGTAATACTTGTTCAACACCTTCCTCTCTCCCATCTTTCTTCTTCTTCAAATATAAATCTCTTCCTGCAATCACCAAAAACTAAGGTAATTAAGAATTCAAAAGCAGGAACAGAACAACCTCGGGATTTCTTCAATATAAATTTGTTGAATTGAACTGAGATTAGGGTTTTCACTCATGAAATTTATGTCTCCCTTTCTTTTTCCTAAACCCTAAACCTAGAAAAGCTGATGTGGGGGCGCTGCAAAGAAAGAAGAAAGAATGAATGGTGCTGTTGCATGGCAGCGGCAGCGCTGGGTGGAAGAATCGGAGAGAAAGGAGAGGATGAGTCAGAGTGATGTTAATTTTTAGAATTAACACACACGTGTCACATGTGTCTATGTAGGGGTGTTCGTGGTGCGGTTTGGTTCGGTTTTTGGACAAAAAGTCATCCAAACCAAACACAAAAAATAAATGCAGTTCGGTTTGGTTTGATTTTCTATTTATAAAAAATCCGAACCAAACCAAACCAAACTTTTACAGTTTGGTTGGTTTGGTTTTTGCAGTTTTTTTAAGCTTAAAAAAAAAATACAAACAAAAGTCTTAAAATATAAAATTAAGGAATTTTAAAACTCAAAGTTACTGTCATAACTTCAAATATGTCCACCTAATTCTCATATTAAACTAGCAGTTTAGTAATGTTAACAAAATGGTAAACTTTTCCTCATCAAAATTCTATTAGAATACTTTCTTCACAACAATCAATCAAAATTCAACAAAAATCAACATAACCATAGACTACACATTTGGCCTTGTCTTGGAAGAACTTCTCCAATAACAAAGAGTTTTCAGACATCAAAGGTAAACTAAAAAAACATTCAAGACTTCCTCAAAGATGCAGATAACCAAATATCACAAATAAACTAGTCACAAGAGAACCAAATAGGCAAATATCATAAGAACCAATTAAATTGCAAAATGTCACAGAACTGAACTACTAAATATTTAGCAAATTAAGGTCGAACTAATTTCCTTATCTATATGTATGTTATAAAGTCACAGAGAGAACCTAACTATAGAGAACCAAACTACAGAGAGCCAAATAGGCAAATATCACAAACACAGATTACCTAATCACAGAGAACGAAATAGACATTTGGCCAGAGACAACACATTTGGCCTTGCCTTAAAAGAACTTCTCCAGTTCCCTAAAGGAAGAAACAAAGCTGCAAAATGAAATCAACAAAGAGTTTTCAGACATCAAAGGGAAACTAAAAAGCATTCAAGACTTCCTCGAATATCACAAATAAACTAGTCACAAGAGAACAGGCTAATTTACTTATCTATATGCATGATATAAAGTCACAGAGAACCAAATAAGCAAATATCACAGACACAGAGAACCCAGTCACAAGAACAAAATAGACAAATATCACATCCACAAAGAACCTGGTTACAGAAAACCAGAAAACCAAATCACATAGACACAGTCACAGAGAGAACCTAGTCACTGAACCAAATATTAGATAAAACCATTTATGAACCAGTCAAGATGCAAACACAGAGAACTGAACCGGTAAATCTTAAAGGCAGAGAACTAAACCATTAATAGGATGGCAGATTACACATACCAAGCAAGCAAACACGTCAGTGGAATGGTCCGTCGGTGACACGGTGGTCCGCGAGCAGAGAAGGTCGTCCACGAAATTGAAGACGCAGCTGCCGCAGTGGTCCGTCACCGTCGATGCCTCAGTGGTCAGTGGTGGCGCAGCGCGAAGAAGAAGGAAGAACCGCGAAGCTTCCAACTCCGAGATGAAGGCGCCGTCGAGGCAGAGGGGGAACGAGAGATTGAGAGGCAGAGGGGAACAAGAGATGAAGGAGAAGAGAAGCTTGAATGGCGGCACAGAGCTTCAACGGCGCCAGCGAGATGAAGATGCCAAGATGAAGGCGCCGGCGGGGATGAGAGCACGGCGAGATTGAGAGACGAGGGGCAGAGGCACAGCGCTTTGAGTTTCTAATTTTGTTTTCTCCCTCTTTAGCCTTCACCCTCACAGTATATCACCATAAAAAAAATAAATACAAAGCTACTTGCGGTTTGGTTCGGTTTGAGATTTTTAAATCGCAAACTGAACCGAACCGCTCGATTTTCATTTATTTTGCTGTTGCGTCGTAACTCTTTGCAACACGACGTCGTCGTAAACCTGAACATTACATAACACATTCGTTTTGTTCCAAAACGGTGCGGTTTGAAAGGATCGTTGTTCTTCAAACTTTCTCCTCGTAAGTTCTTCTTTACTTTCACGCTAGGGTTCCAATTCCTCTTTACTTCTATATGTGATTTTTTTTTCTTCGGTATTTGCTCTGTTGAATTGTTAAGGTAGAAAATAAAAGAAAAATAAAACAGAGTATCATATTCAGAGGCCATTATTTGAAGGGAAATAAATTGAGGAATTAATTTTGATTCACTTTATATGTGTTTTAAGCCATCGTTGAACCATGTATTGCACCAATTGAATAGGCTTAATTAAGTTTTATTTTTGTTGTGGATTAAATGAATACAAGATATTGTGTAGAATTTGATTTTACTTAGCTGTGTATAGTAAATGCTACATTGGAGAATTTTGTACTGTTATAAATTTATAATCTTTTATGTAACAACAATTGAATTCAATTTGGCAATTTGCTTATCCCTTATGTTCTGGTGGTAGTTTCTCTGTTTTCTTTTAAAAAAGATTAAAAGAGGGATGGTGTCGTTAATCAGATAAAAAAAAATTGTTCCTTGTGATGCAAAGGAAGCATAGGCACTTCAAAATAACAGCTTTGGATGCATATTTAAGTTTGACACTACATTTTACAATAACTCTGTCTCTGACTAACACTTTTAGCTGTATTTTACATTTTTTGCCTTTGTTTTTTAAACTTTTATACCGATACAAATGGGAATATTACAACAATTATATAAATTGTAACATTTTTCTGTGTTCACAATAAGTCAATAACTCATACATCATCAAGCATGTCTTGATTTAAGCTTGTGTTTTATGTTAGTTTTACATTAATTATATACATTGTATGATGGCCGTGGCATATCTTATGATATTTTAAATTTGCATATCCCCGTGTGTGTGTCTTGTATGTTTCTATGTTGTAATTGATGGGTTATCTTTGTCTCTTTAGAATCTTTCCAATTGTATGTTTGTTTGGTGTAGTTTTGGTGTCTGGGTATTTATTTTGTTGATGTTTGCCCAGTTAAGTGAAAAAGTGGATTCCTTTGATCATTTAAAGGGTAGCTATACCATAGATCAAATGATGGAGACTGGAGATATTAATTATCCTGAACCACAGAAACAAATGTTGTGTGAGAAGAAACAGGCTTCTGTTCATGAAGAAATAAAAAGAATGGACCAACTTCCGGCAAACAGTGCCTATGTTACACATCGTCTGAAGGTTCTTAATAAAATTTTGCAACTCATGTCAGTTCAGGTAGACCATTTTTTGTTTATCAGCCATAGTTTGTTTAGTTATTACTTTGCATTACTTTTAGCTTCATAAGAATGTATTTTCTCCTAGCAAGTGATTAATTGTATTCTTTTACGCTGTTATGTCAGAGAACTGTATCACAAGAACAGGAGCTGGAGTTGCTTTTTGCCGGCCTTTCTTTGTGAAATTATTATTACTGATGATGGTAATTTTTCAGGGAATAAATAGTGGGTTTATAACTATTTGAAATGTGGTTTGTGCTTGTGCATACGAGGTCTACTTGCATTTTATTTTGGCTTTAGATATTGCTTATGACTGTCATAACATAATTGCATTATTATATACATGTATATATATAAATAACATTAGTGGCTTACTTTGTGTACTTTTTAAGTTTTGAAATCAGCTGATCTTGGTGTCTATGATTTTTCATTCAGCCTCTGACATCAATGGATCTGCATCTGGAAGGCCAAAAGATAAAGAACAAGGCTTGTATACAGTTTGTATGTATTGGCATTTAGCCATGCAATATGGTCAGAGTCAGTTAGGGCTTTAGTGATAACTTGGTCGAGCTTAAGCACCAATCTTTACTCTTCTATAGCTACTTTTTGTATATAATAGTAATAGTGTAATACATCATGTTGCAAGTTATTGAAAGCTTGCTGCATCTGTACCCTTCTTTACTTCGTTCAATATAATCTATGTTGTTTTTGACACACTCTGTAATGCGTCTGAAAATGACCTGGACAAATAAAATAAAATGCTGAACCAGAGAGCACAAGCCATTTGCAAAGATTAAAATCAAGAAAAAATGATTGAATTGAACAGAGCAAAACAATGCAGTGCAAAAGCATATCCATCATATCTTGTGTTTATATTCATTAATTCTCCTAAAACGCAACATGCTAATAATTTCCTCCACTTCTACACGTGTAAAGCTGCATTATATTTAAGTTCAAGTGAAAAAGGTATTCAATTTCAAGTTTTAATCCGCTGTTAATGAACCGCCGCCAAATTGTAGAAACAGCCAACTAATTATGAATGCATCTGTCGGGAAGGAAAACATACAGTTTTGCCATGGCATAATGGAAAACAAAATGCAAATTTAATTAATGTCAACTACTCAAAATGCATAGAATAAAATGTATTATTTTCTCAAAGCACATCACAAGACATGTCACGAGAAAAATGTCTAGGTTACTTACCATTTGGTAGTATGATATACCCTTTAGATGTTCAATTTGCAACACAAACTTCCTATATCCAATTTCAATGACTTTCAAATTTCACAGTAAACTATTCATATCAGTTATGGTAGATGTAAATCTGCTAAGAACTGATAAAAGTGAAGCTAAGAAAAGTTACATAAAGAAATATCTAAATTTTGAGAGTTTTTTTTTTTTTTAAGCCAAATAATATATATAAAAACTAAAACCAGAAGCACAATACAAAGAAACAAAAGCAGCAAAACAACGACAAAGCAAAAGCCAAATAGAAAAAACCCCAACTGAGACACTAAAACTCTACCCATCTATCATGTGCAGCACTATTTTGGAACTTCACTAATACCAGCATCACAGAGGTGATCCAACTTCAACCTGATCAATTGCAGCCAAGTACAAAGAATTACTACAAAAGTCATATACAATTCTACTAATGCATAAGTGAACATTAGTAAGTTTAGTGATTCCAAAAGGAATGATGATCTTACAATGAAAAAATCACTTAAAGGGGTTTCCTTGATGGGGCTCTGGTTTAGTAACAGAGTCTGATATCTGTCAAGTCAAAAAATGTAATTTTCCCAAGTATACTACTATACTTTTAATCTGCATATTATCAAATAACATACATTACTCTTGCCGAAGGAACCTTACATTTGATGCCACTTCTAATGATCTAGAAAGTCTTATTCCACATTTCTGCTTTGATGTTCGACTTTCATATATTGTATTTGTCTTAAACACACTACAGACATAGTTACAACTAATACATACTATATGATTATAACCTTTTCTTCTTTCTTTTTTCCATTTGCTTCATAGCCTCTCTTTCAACTTGCAATTGCAATGACTTTGAACTACTGAATCATAATCATGTACCACTCAAACACATTCACAACACAATTTTAAGACAAAAAATACATATATTCATAATGTAACTAGAAAGATAAGATTTGTCTTCTCTAAATTAAATATGTATTACAAAATGATATTTACCCATCAAAATCCTTAAACATCAAGATCACATATATAGATAGAAGATTCTCAGCACATTACGACAGAAACTGATCTGGTTTGGTGGAGAATTCCAAAGTAAGTACTTTGTTATCTTCTCTGCTTCATGATTGGATATCATATTGCTGCTGATGGATTCATTTTCATCTTCAATGACTCTAATCTACCAAAACATGGAGGCTGAATGTTATTTGCAGCGAGACTTGATAGATCCTACACAATGATAAATGAAATTCAAGACTGAGTGTTAGACAAAATAACACACAAATATCTTATGAGCCTTATTATGAAAAAATAACACAACTTAGCTTACCTTCAGTAGTGCATGAAGGGTACCAGAAGACATTGTTAGTGTCTTCACATTAGAGAATAGTTGTAACCAGCTTAAGTTTGAAATCTACATTGACTGTCAACTGCTGGACGTTGTACGAGGCAGCGTGTTCAATGAGATTCTCGAGGAGTTTACTCTGTGCGGTGGAGTTGTAGACCATGAAGCTGAGACTGAGCAGCGAAATAGAATCATCCTCTCGGAGGGGGTGACAAGACAGAAACTGAGACAAAAGTCTGTTGTATTTCTGAATGTCTCCAGCGCGACGTGTGAAAGAGAAACTAGGGAGACTTTTCCAGATATTGTTCCATCTTTTGGACAACACAGGTCTGAACAGCCTGTGATGTATCCATGAACGTCAGGATATGGAGCATAACACTTTCCGGCAACTCACTCAGCCTGTCCCGCGGCATCTCACTGTCCCTCCGTTCTTCTTCTTCTTCGTATTACACTAATTCTTTGTCTTTTAATAGACTTCATCTTCGTTTCATAAGATAAAAGATAAGATATATTAGACTATGATGGTAACATATTTATTGCATATCAGTTATAAGACTGTGTAATCACAAAAAGAAAAAGGAAAAAAAAGAAGTACGGATATATATATATATATTTTGTAGATGTGTAATTATTACATATAATTTAATTTGATAACCATTTTCAATTTATGAAACAAATATTTCATGGAGAAAAATTAGTATGAGACGAATTCATTAGCGTAAAAGTAATTACATAAAAAAAAAAAGTATAAAATTGATATTCAATTAAAAAATAACTAATATAGTATGGTGCTAACGAGCGAGTTTGTTTTTTTTTTTAATAATTGTTATATAATTTAATTTTTTTCAAATAATATATACCTAAAATATTTTTTGTAGTAATTATTTTAAAGTTATTATTTTAATTTATAAAAAAAATAGTGATTATTAGAAAAGTAAGAGAGATATACTTTAATCACAATTTTTTTTTAAAATTAAGGAGGTGTATTGGATTGAGATTGTTTAGAATTTTAAAGACTTTTTTTTGAGTGAAAATATCTTGAAGTATTCAATTAAGATTGTTAAGTGATAAAAAATAATCTATTCAATCAAAATTATCAAGATTTTTTTTAGAAGACAACGAAATTGTAGGGTATTCAATTGAGATTTTGAATAATTTCAAAAAAGTTATCTGTTATTTAAAATTATAAAGATTTCAAAGGATTGTCTTCTTAATTGGATTTTGATGGATTCCAAGAATTTTTTTAGTTGATTATATAAATAACAAACCCAACAAACAATCTCATTCAATCTCAAAAAACTTTTTTTTTATCTCAAACTTTTTTGTGCGTGTTAAAGACGAGTGATTGTTATATAATTTAGTTTTTTTTTAAATAATATATACCTAAAAAATATTTTTTATGGTAATTTTTTTTAAGTTACAATTCTAATTTATAACAAAATAGTGATTATTAAAATAGTGAGACAAATACTTTAATCATGATTTTTTTTAAATTAAAAGTGAAAATATATAAAATATAAGTTGGATAACATGTGCTCAAGTATTATTTAAAAATATATATATTATTTAATTTTTAACAAAATAAAAATATTTATTTAAATATTTTTAAAAAGGTTGTATTAAAACAAAGAGTTTAAGACTTTAAGGCAACTTTTACATTTTTTAACTCCGACTTTAGTACAAACATCGGATAGTCAACCACAAGGGTGGTTCCAAGTATCAATGACAACTTAAGTACAAATCGGATATTCGGTCATGAATTTGAAACAAGAAGGAGGGTGCGAGCTATCATCAGAGAGAGAAACAAGTATTGGACAATGGTCTGATATACTTTTCACCAAGGAGTTGCATGAGATAAATGCAAAACGATTCATGAAGTCCAAATTGTAAATGGCTCGATCAAGTCTAAATGCAACAAATTGATTTCTTTTGCAGCCATTGGACCAAGTGAATTGGCAACCAATTGTAGGAAGATAAATGAGGTGATTGTGATTGGTCCATTTTGAAAAGTCAGAACAAGAGGAGGGGGAAGGAAAGAGACCACCTAATTTTTCATGCGCTCCCAAGATGGCGTTGAAATCACCAAGGAACATCCAGGGGCCGGGATGCTGATTTTGGATTGAAGAGAGCTCATTCCAAAGTTGTTTACTAATTATATACTAAGTGACACCATACACAACACCAATATTAATAGTGTGACAACCAGAATTAAATTAATAGATAAAACTAAAGATTGGGAAGAGGATATTTAAATTTGCTATATTTATAAGATAATTATAATAATAATTTAAAAACGTCATAAAATAATAACAATGGAAAAAATTTAAAAATCATTTTTATTTAAATTAGAGGATAAAGTTTTTAAAAATAATATAAAATAAAAATTATAACCTTAAACAAAATCAAACTAACAAAAAAATAAATATTTTAATCTTAAAACAATTACAATAATTCTAAGATAATAACAATTATAATTTTAAGATAATTACATTAATAAATTTAAACTACTTCATTACATTTTTTAATTTTTTTTATCATCAACTATTATTTAAAAATATAATTTCTTTTTGAATTTTAAAATCACAAACTAATACTTTTTTTGAAAACAAAATGTAGTTTAAAAAAATGAAATAAATATCAAATAATTGTTTTAAATTTAAGATAATTACATTAATCAATTTAAACTACTCATTACATTTTTTAAGTTTTTTTTTAATTATCAAATATTATTTAAAAATCATAATTTCTTTTGAATTTTAAGATTTCAAACTAGTATTTGTTTGTTAAAAAAAACAAAATTAATACCGAATTATTGATTTAAATTTAAATTGATATTTATTTAAATTTAAATCTATTTACACTTATTACATTTAATATTTAAATTTTTTTTTATATTCGTAAGATAATTACAATAATAACTTAAAAACGTAATAAATTAATAACAATGGAACAAATTTGATTTATTTTTAATTAGATGATAAAGTTAATTGAAAATAATATAATATAAAAATTATAACAAAATCAATTTAACAAATGAACAAATATTATAATCTTAAAACAATTATGATAATTTAAGGTAATAACAAACGTTATAATTTTAAAGATAATTATAGTAATTAATATAAACTTGAATGGGATACAAGGAAAAAAATATGAATATTTATTAATTTTAAGGCTTTAACTGTTATTTTTAAGTTAGAATTCAAACTTAGTTCTCTTTAGTTTTTAAATGTTAGAATAAGCACTGAGTCAATGATCTAATCAATAATTATTATGAAATATTTAATATTAAAAATTATTTAATTTATTATTCATTTATATTTTAACATCTCCGATTATTAGTTGTATTTTTTTTTATATTTCATTTTTTATTTTATAAATCACTCCAATTATTTTATTTTTATTCAAAATACTTAATTCTGGTTGAGAACACAATAAAAAAATAAAAAAATATATGATAATAAATAAAATTTATGTAGAATATTTTTATATATAAATGTTTCATAATAATTATTAATTAGATCATTAGCTTAGTGATTATATTAATATTTAAAAACTAAAAAAAACTAAGTTCTAATATTAAAATAGGACCATGAAAATTATAATTAAACTTAAATTATTTGAATTTAAAATATAAGGAAAAAAATTCTATATAAATTAAAAATTATCTCTAATTTTAAACTTTTTTTTTTATCCATGTCCTTTCGTTAGAATAAAAAAATAATTCTTCAAGGAACACATTTCAACTCAATTTTTTTTTCCAAAGTATATAATTTAAATTAAAGGTTAATAGTCATATATTAAAAATATAACATAATTTTATATTACTAATTAATTAAAAATCATGCAGTTGATTTAACTTTTTTTTAAAAACAAAATCATTATTTTTATACGATGATGATTTGCAATTAGATAAAAATATAAAACAGTTTTTCCCTCTCAATAAACCTTTTTTTTTTCTTTAACAGGTTTATTTTCTATTAAAACTAAGTTTAAAAGAAATAAAGTAATAAACTCTATAAAATTGATTTAACTTTTAGCGTACAAATATCTGAGATCCAATGCTCCTTCATTCATCAGAACACATAACCACACACACTTTGGTTAATCCGAAAGAGGCTCATCGGAATCGAAAAAGTCTCCGCCGCCGACGACATGGCCGCCGCCGCGACCGATATGGCCCGCCGCCACACGATTAGCCAAATACTGGCGGACCTCGTCAAGTTCGCCGTCGGTTCCGCCATCGACAGCTCTCGCAAAATCATCCCTGGTCATTTCCTATTTCTCTCTCTAATTTTAGGAAAATGATTAAATTCTGTTCATAATCGTTTCGAGATTTTGATCAATTGAGTTCTCACTCAAGAATCGCTATTACTAACTTGGGGAATTTGTTGTTGTTACTTTAAGTGGCGTGTTCTTATTTGTGTTCGTATTTTCAAAATTGTGGAGGCATTGAGGAGAATGAAAAAGAAAGTAGTAGTAGTTTTGTAATAATTATAATTAACTGAAAGTGAAATATTATTAAGCCAAAACACTCATGTTTCATGTGTGCAGAGTTGAAATGAATCCATATGTGAAATAAATTAGTTTGTTTAAGGAATTAAAATAGTTTTTTTTATCATTAAAATCATATGGAAGCGCAATTAAAAGTCATGGGAGCGTATTTTTGCTTATTTCATCATGTAGCCATTGATTTGTGACTTTATTGATTGGGATTTGGTTCTTCTAAGATAAGAGAAGTGTTCCTAGAGGATAAAGTATACTTATACTTAATTGGAAAATCTACTTTTGAAATTGTAATTGTAATCAGTTTTAGAGTTTATTATACATGTACTTGATTTTATCACATTTTCAACAGTTTTTTTTTTAATTAATAGAGTTTATTACAGGTAGGAAGCAGGTAGATAAGATGGTGCCAGAAGGATTGATAAACATACCCTTGCCAACCCCTGTAAATACCAAGAAACACCCTGATTTAAAGCTTGCAAATGACCTTCGTTTCGAGACAAAAATGGAGGAAGTGAAGGAAGACAGGAATAACATAAAACAGCAGTACAAAGCATCGACCAAACATGTCGAGGAGTCACAACCACCAAGCAAATCAGATGATGGTGACTTTAAGAAAATCAATCTTGTGCAGGACAATGGAAGGAAAGTATTCATCCGATCTCGTCTTTAGAATGGAATTTACATACACTAGAGATTCTGCATATCCATAAGATAGTGCAACATAATGTGTGCTTTGTTTTTGTTTCCCCCCTCAAACCATGTTAGATGGAAAGGGGATAATAACTACTAGGCTTGAGGTTTGACTGTATGAGCCTGGGAATTGTCACCACTTTAGGTCCTATAACATGTCCTTCCCCATAGTATTAATACCATATAACATGTCCTATAATATCCATTTTTCAGTGTCTTGTATGTAACATTTCCTATAACATCTATATTTCAATAGATATACTACAATTTACAAACCCTACTTGTTTTTTTGTTTATTTCACTGTAAAACAGAAAAGTTGGAGGCATAGTTATGTTTTAAAAAACTGGACGTGTTGGTTAGATTGTGAATTGTATGTATTTGTTATGAACATGATTCTATTGATTTTGCTAACTATTGCCATTAGGGTAACAATTAAGAGATCAGGAGTGAAAAACTGAAAAGTTCTCTTAGAAAATGTATATATTCTCACAATAAACATCATTCATATCAAATTTATATACACTAGCGGAAACACAAGCACGTCGGCGCTTGCGTCAAGGTCTTATCTAAGACCCTGGGTTAGTAAGTGTAAATTATAAAATCTAAATTCAGTAGGTACAAATACATAAAATTATAAAATTTTATTTATAATTTTTTATTATATTTTTTTACTAATAGTGGTTAAAATTTGAGGGGATGTACTTATCCTCACTATTATCTACATCCGCCACTAGCCTGTGTATGCACCTTTTTTTTTTTTTTTTTTACTATATTTTTATATGTTAAAATTGATATATATTTTATAAATTATTTTGTATTGAAATGTATATTAATTTCATTAATTAGTTTAGTTATTTTTTTATTGTTCTATTTGGTTTATTTGTTGAGTTCTTGTTTAGTTAAAATATTTTATAATTTTCACAACCTATTTTTTGTTTTCAATTTCTTACTTATTAATGTCATAAAAAATTAAAGAAAAAAAATCATGTTTTGAGTATTATAATGATTAAAATTTAAGTTGATTTAAACCAAAATATTATTTATTAGTTATCATTTATTATTTAATATATTGTCGTGAATTAAAGTGATAAAAAAATAACTAAAAAGACATGTTTGGATGAAAAATAAATTTGGTGATGATATTATAAGTGAATGAAACTAATATGATTGTTTTTCAAAATATGTCCTGTAACTAATTTTTTTTTTTTTTTATCTTTGAGTAAAGCCAAAAATTTGTTTAATTTTTTACCTAATAATTTTTTCACATTTAATGTCTTTGCCAGGCCTGAAGGGCGTATCTTTTTTTTTTAATTTATTATTATTATTATTTTATTTTGGCATTATTAGAATCCATCTAACTTGACTACACCCGTCTTAGTTTTCATCTTCTATTCTTTCTACAAAAGAAAACCAAAGTACACAGATAAACTACACAAATATATAAAATAAAACATTTTTTAATTGAAAGTAAGATCAACATTCTTAGTAACTATATAACCTTTTTCCTAAAATAAAAATCTGTCGGATTATCTTTCACAACAATTTGCCAGGTTATTGGATTTTTACTGAAGAGTGTGAGAGAAAAAAATATCTAAACAAAATCCAAAAGAAAGTGAAAAAAAAATAACCAAAAGAGGAAAAATAGATGAAGATCGAGGGGAGATGTAGAAAAGTTAGTAAATCTTTTAATAAGTCTTTAAACCGTAACATAAAAAAAATTTAAGATTTAAGGATTTTTACCATTTAAGGATTTTCACCGGTTAAACAAAAGTTTAGGATTTAATAATTAAAATTCAAAAAAATTTAAAAACTAAAAAAATAATTAATCCTAAAAAAAATTTGTCTTATCTTTTATTTTATTTTATTCTACATTTATATATAAGCTTTTAATTAATTTTCATGGACACAACACAAGCTCCTTTTGACCGTGAATGTAGATTTCATACTCATGAAGGTCATTTTTGACCGTTATTAATAAAAAAAATTCACGAATAATAATAACAATAGTAATATAAAAAAAATATAAAAAAATAGAAATTAAAAAAAATATAATTGTTATTATTAAAATTATAACAAATAAATTTAATTATAAATAATATTATAAAAAAAGAATCCAGAATTCAAGAGAATTCAAGATTGGGGGACCCAAATTCTGAAGCTTGTAAATAAAAGAAATTAGATTGTTGAAATGTGAATTCAATTAATAAGTAATATAAAAAGAATTAATTTAGTTAGGGGTGTTCGCGGTGCGGTTTGGTTTGATTTTTGGGCAAAAAGTGGTCCGAACCAAACCTAAAATAAAGTCGCAGTTCGGTTTGGTTTCGTGATTTTTTTTTAATCTATTATCATAGTTTAATTTTTTTAATTAAACTCACATAATTATTATTTTATATTTTTTTTTATTAAATTTTGATTTACATATTTTAGTTTAAAAAATATTATTTTTACTTCTATTTAGCATTATTATAAAATGATATTACTAACTTTTTTTTGTAACATAATAATAAATCATGTTTCATTTTATATTTAATTTAATGTTATTTAGTAATATCAATATATCTTTTTGTAATATATGAAAGTATGTGTCATAATATATTACAAATTTATTATTAAAAAAAAATATACTATAAATCACGTATTATGATAATAAAAAATAAAAATATTGTTAGTTAGATAATATTAAATATCTAAAAGTAAATCAATATAATTATAGAATGCGGTTTGGTTCGGTTTAGTTCGATTTTTTATAATAAAATTCAAAAATCGAACCAAATCGTAAAAAATATGCGGTTTTGGAAATTTTTGGTCCGTGCGATTTCGGTTTAATCGGTTTTCGATTTTTTTGGACGATTTCGCGGTTTAGTTCGATTTGGTTCGGTTTATAAACATCCTAAATTTAGTAAATAATATTAAAATTGAGTCAATTGTATATTAAAAAATAAATAATATAAAAATTGAGTCAACTGTGTATTAAAGAAGTAACAAATAAAAAGTCAAAATTTTCTCCATATAAAGAAATATTTGTTTCATAAAAAAAATTGTTATCAAATTAAATTATATATAACAATTACAAATTTACAATATATAAAAATCCGTTCCTTTTTTTTTATGGGTTTATATATATGCGAACTTAAATATGTTAATCTCTTAAAAGAATATATAAATCAATCATAATTACTTCAGTTAAGAATATAATATGTATATTGATAGTAAAAAATAATATATATAGTGATTAAAACTTATATATAAATATTGATTACACAATCTTATATATATAAAAAAATATATTTTAATCATGATTACCCAATCATATCTTAATGTATCTTATCTTTAACTTAAGAAGTAAAAATCTATCTTTATCTTTTATTTTATTTTATATCTTAATCTATTCTAATATTTTTTATTTGATTTTATTCTATTCTTTTTATACACACACAGAGATTCATCAATCCACATTTATCTGTGGAATAAGGAAAGAAAAAAGAAGCGAAAGAACATGAAGTCGGCTAAAAGACAAAGAATTAGTGTAAAATACGAAGAAGAAGAACGGAGGGACAGTGAGATGCCGCGGGACAGGCTGAGTGAGTTGCCGGAAAGTGTTATGCTCCATATCCTGACGTTCATGGATACATCACAGGCTGTTCAGACGTCTGTCTTGTCCAAACGATGGAAGAATCTCTGGAAAAGTCTCACCGGTTTCTCTTTCAATCATCACATCGGAGGCATTCAGAATTATAACAGACTTTTATCTGAGTTTCTGTCTTGCCATCGTCGTCGAGAGGATGATTCTATTTCGCTGCTCAGTCTCGACTTCACGGTCTACCGCTCCACCGCACACGGCAAACTCCTCAAGAATCTCATTGAGCACGCTGCCTTGCACAACGTCCAGCAGTTGACAGTCAATGTAGATTTCAGACTCAAAAAAATGCCAAATTCTTTTGTCCCTCTCCTCTTCGCTTGCCGCTCTCTCAAGTCTCTCGAACTCTCCTTACATCCCAACTCTACCTTGGTTACTCCAAAGTCTCTGCTGTTACCATCGCTCGAAAGCTTGCATCTCGAGAATGTCTGCTTCACTGCGACTGACTGCATCACCACTCAGCCATTTTCAGCTTGCAGCTCTTTAAATACTTTGGTCCTACGACAATTCATGCGCACCGATGGCCTAGAGGTAAAGCAACTTAACTTCTATCAAATTACGTATAACTCCACGTTTTTTTTTTTATTATTCTACACTAACATCCTATTATATTTCAAAATATTATATTAATACTCCTCGTAACATTACACTAACATATCTCCGGACGACAGAAGTAATAACTAAAAAAGCAGAATACATGTTTAGTTACACAAAATCTTTGGAGTGTTGTGTTAATTTATTCAAAAATCAATTTCTTTATAGTAAATTGTTTCTCTTAATATTTGTTTCAGGACATGATACGCCATGATGCGTCGGTCTTTTGCATATCTAATTCCAACCTTTCCAATTTGAAGCTAGACAATGTGTTCACCCCCCAACCCAAAATTGTGCTTTCTACTCCGAAACTTACTTCCATCACAATTGTGGTTACTCACTTTGCATGCTGTTACAAACTTTCCTCCACATGTGAACTTTCACTTCTTGAAGAAGTGAACATTCTCAGCCTCGACACTAGTACCATAATGGATTCTCTAGTCATCGTAAGCTGGCTACAACTATTCTCGAATGTGAAGATATTGACACTATCTTTTGGTACCCTTCATGCACTACTAAAGGTAAGTTAAGTTGTGTTTTTTTTTTTCATAATAAGATTCATAAGATATTTGTGTTATTTTACTCAGTCTTGAATTTCATTTGTTGTTGTGTAGGATCTACCAAGTCTTGCTGCATATAACATCCAGCCTCCATGTTTTGGTAGATTAGAGTCTTTGAAAATGAAAATGAATCCATGCAGCAGCAACATAATATCCAATCACGAAGTAAAGAAGATAACAAATTACTTACTTTGGAATTCTCCACCAACCATATCCATTTCTGTCATAATATACTGAAAATCTTTTATCTATGTATGTAATTTTGACGTGTAAGGATTTTGATGGGTAAATATAATTTTGCAATACATATTCAATTTAGAGAAGACAAATCTTATCTTTCTAGTTACGTTATGAATATATGTATTTTTTGTCTTAAAATTGTGTTGTGAATGTGTTTGTGAGTGGTACTTGATTATGATTCAGTAGTTCGAAGTCTTTGCAATTGCAAGTTGAAAGAGAGGCTATGAAGCAAATGAAAAAAAAAGGTTATAATCATATAGTATGTAATAGTAAATAGCTTATAACTAAGTCTGCAATGTGTTTAAGATAAATACAATATATGAAAGCCGAACATCAAAGCAGAAATGTGGAATAAGACTTTCCAGATCATTAGAAGTGGCATCAATGTATCTGGATCCTATTCAATAGACTTTTGTCATTTCTCGCACATCTGTTTACTAATTGTCTCATGGAGAGAGGAGAGGCGAGAGAGAAGCAACACTGATATTGAAAGTACATACATTACATTGATGTTCTTACACTGTCAAGTAAATCCATGTCGTGGAATCACTTAGACTTTTTATCTGAAGGTGCACTATTAACCTTGTATGGAGCAGCAGTGTATGCATATTGCTGAATTATTGAGAAGAAAACCATTTCCACACAAACCAAAATGTTTTGGTAGCCTTCTTCAATGCGCTCCACGGCTAGCCACGAATAGCGAGATCGGATTATTCCCACTGCTGCCAGGAGATCAAGCACAATTCCCTGTATAATTGAATAAAGTTAGTTGTTAAACTAATATAACGTGTATTAAACTAACACAATCTTATATATAACAAACTCCACCTATGTTTTCTCTCAGCTGATCCCAAGTCCAGGTTAAGGAGGAGGGTTGTGTTAGGCCCTCAGCAGCCAAAGTAAAACTCACCGTTATACCCAAAATGCTTGTTTGGACAGAAAGCCATGGGATAGAATGGATCAAAATGAAATGAAGTATAATGGAATAAAACTTTCATTTCATTGTTTGTATATGTTATGATGAAATTGAACAAACTTTCCAGCTTTCCATTTCATTCCTCAAAATTGGGGAGAAAGAAAATTGAGGGTAAACAATGGAATAGGATTGTGTGTAGGTTCCACTAGTTTTCATTATATTCCATCCTCATTTTACCAATCCAAACAGTAAAACATAATACCATTTCATTCCATTTCCCTCCATCATCAATCCAAATATGACCTTAGTTCCACAATAGTACATGTGTAGTGTTTATAATCTTGAATAAGTTTAGTGTTTTCCTTAGACTAAATTGGAAGTCCTCAATTTACATAACCAAAAACCAACAAGTTAACTAAAAGCAGCATGCTGCGACTCACTAAAGGCTATCAATGGTTGACAAATTGAAATTCCAAACCAAAATACAGTATTTCATCTGAAAAAAAAAAGACTTTTAATAGCAGAATCCAAATTCCACGGAAGCAAATTCTTGTATAACTGTCTATCAATCACAGTTCAAAGAGTCAAGGTAAAGCATAGGAACATACCTGCCAGAAGCAGAAAAAGACAATCCCTTTTATGCATAAAAACTTGGCAAGAGGATTATGTGGTTCCAGCTCTTTAGAAAACACATGGTAGAAAACAACAAGAGAATACAGTGCCAGTGACACTGAAATGTTTAGAATGATTGTGTTTGTCCAGCTGACCCAACTGGGATAAACTTCAAGATACTGTAGAGTTATCATCAAGATTGAGCACACCGGACGTATCACAACAAATTGCCAAGTCCAGTTTTTGAGAAGCTTCAGTGTCTTATGGTCCAGACGAGTAGTGTGAGGCTGCATGTTGTGGCCATGTAGAGTTAAACTTCAGATTTGTAAGTAGTTATGTTCAGGGAAGGAAAAATAATACAATGTTTAGAGTAATCAACTTGATTGATGAATCAAATGTATCATTCAGTGAATTGCTGACGGTTCTATGCATCTTATGAAGGACATGCAACTTTCTGCATAAGATCCCCTGCAGGACCAAGTAACTACATCCCTCCTTCACTTGACCACAACAAAAAATGACTCTAGTTTGTATACTAACTTGTAGGTTTATAATACCCTATTAGTTAGCTTTTTTTCCCATGGAAAAAAGAAAAGAAAATTGGTAGGCTATTTGATTTATTAATATACTACAAATAAGGTTTTGACTAAAATAAACATATTCATTGTTCTTCTATGAAATCCTATGCCTCTTTACAGTAGTCATCTTGTTTGTGTGTAAAAGACCAAGTTGTTGCCACTGAAAGGTAAACATAAGATATGGTGTAAGTGGGATCTCAGACTCTCAGTATTAACCGTGAATTTAGGAATGCACTATCTTTCTGGACAAATACAGAATCTTCACAGTGGAATGGCAAATAACATCAGTAATGGATAGTGTAATGAATAAAGCACCCATTTTTCATCGTACATTGTCCAAGAGACCACCACGACACATCTACAACTCCAAAAACATTCATTTATGTGATGCATCATTTCTGCAAGCATAAGCATGCAGAAGACACGCAGAAAACATTTTTAATCAGAACATTACAATAAAGTTTGAGAATCAACCAGACAACCACCTGAAAAAGAGTCATTGGAAATGAATGGTGAATCTCCCTTCCCTTGATCTCATCCGGCACTATGTTCTTACTTATGGAGATGTTCAAATAACTGTACATCAAGCCCAAAAACTTAGCAATCACCTGTAGGCAACACATTGAGTAAGTTGTGATTTGTGAATTATTGAATTACAATACATTACATTACTAAATTGAAATATATGTAATATGAAAGTACTAGTAACTAGAAAGGGTTGCTCATAAGACCATAATAAAAATTCCAGGTACAAAATCTTACCAGAGCCTCATAACACTCTTTAATTGAGTCCAACAATGTGAAAAATGTTTCACTTCCAAAGAAATTTATCAAACCAACATAGGAGTCCACAGCATACAAGGGGGCCATAAGGATTATAATAACTATGGCCTTTTGCTCCTTTGGTTTCTTCCAATTCAAAACATGTTCTGCGAGTAGCTTCATAGAGAAATGCACTGTTATCATGACACATAAAGTTGATCCATACAAAATGATCTGCGCAATATGCATTTTGATTATCTCTGATGTGTTGAGCTTGTAGGGACTCTAGATATTGAACCTGCAGAAGGATTACTAAAGTGGTTAAGGGAACTCATCTGACAATAAATATCTTCAAAGGTAGCACATAGGACTCCAATGCAATACATAAAGGTTTATTGACTTTTAACAAACAAAATAATCAGCTTCCATTATGCTAGCTGACAAGGATGAAAATTCTGCAAGTTTGGAGTGAGCTTTTCACAGATGGTTGGTCAACTGATCATTTGTTACTTTGATAAACATTGATTATTCATTTTCCACTTATCCAAAAAGAGAAAACGAGGAGTGGAGATTATTTCACTAGATATAGCATTTCTGCAACCTGATTCTATTGCTAGTTTATTTATTTTTCTTCAATTTTAAAATTGGTCTGGCAATTTGAGAAGGCTGGAGGTGAATCAGTTGATTTAATTATTGCATGTGACTTAACCATGAGAAAGGAAGTAACAAAGGAAAATGTTTCATAGTCCGTTATATCAAAACTTCTTTTGATCACCAAAGTACAATGGTCCTCCAGACAAATGCTTACATACTTTCAAAATTCAAGTGCATCCCTTTTTCTATCTATTAATAAGTTGTCACTCCTTCTATTTTTTTATTAACTATAGCATAAAGGCATTTGAGTCTCTTTCTAATACCTGAATACACCACATCATATTAAGAAATGGTCTTTGCTTATGTTAGATTCATCACAGTTTTCAATCATGGTTGCCAGCCACAATCACAGTTGCAGTTATGTTACAATTCTCAAAATCATGGGAGATTGCAGACAAATACATCATCTATAATTGCAGTTGCATAGACCTCAAAAATGCAATATTGCAGCCATAAATGTGGTTGCAAACTGGAATATAAAACCTTGGATCTATTTGAATTTGACATGCACATTTCTACAATTAAAGAAATAGTCTTGTGCAAACCAAAACCAACCAAAACTACTTGCATCATGTCAATCTGTTGATCACCTCTGAAGAGGAAACTCTCTGATTCTTTTCATGGCCGGGCGTTACTCTGTTTCCATCAAATTACTCATCACAAAATCAAAGATGAAATCTAGCAGCCAACTCAAAATCACAAGATAAAACACTCGATAGAGGTAAAGTTCTTAGTTGTGATCCAACAACCTATCCTTACTGTACACTCCAGAACAACTAGGCAATGGGACTTTGGATTGTCCCGACTGAACCACACCTCGGATGAGACATGGAAGACAACCTTTTTGCCTTTCAAGCTCAATGCTCAAGAGTTGCAAACTGTCCTGACCAGTCCATGCTGAGCTCCTACGGGCCGACCTAGATCACTCATTTAGGACCACATTTACTACAAAACCAGCCTCATTAATCTCCATCAATCCCCATTATTCTGTTACTTCTATCACGAAATCAGTTATCTAAAGTAAACCCCTCCATCAATTACCAAAACCCCTTTTAAATAGACACATTCTGGAGCATAGAACTCACCCTTAACCCCCAGACTCAGAGAACCAAGAATAACAGCAGTTCTAGCAAACGCATGTTTCTCTGGCATTTCAACAAAAACATCACAAACACCAAATCTTAAATACCCTTCTGTTCTGAATCTCAAGCAACCAAAAACTGAAGCACTGAATCTAGGTTTATAGAGATTATGATGAATGAACTCAACAAAAGAACATGCACAGTTTATATCTCAAAGAAGCAAAATAGATAAAGTTGTGGCACCATCAACAATTTCTTAAAACGTGAATATGCCATATATATAAATGATATGATATCAAACAGGAACATAATCATCACTAGAATAAGCTATGGAAACACAAATAGAAATGACGGTATTACCAAGGTTCAAAATCAAAACCTTGATTTGCCTTCTTCTTCTTCTTTTGGTGATTGATGTAATAATTAACACTACAAATAAATTCTTGCAGTACCGTGAGTGGGTGGATTCATTAGATTAGATTGCTGATGGAGAAGTCAAAGTCCTCCTCATCACATCAATTTTCTGGAAAATACGAATAGTCCAAATACATTGTTTTCATGGACCGAATAAATTATAGAATTAATTACAGTTTTGTTAGACCTAGTTTTCTAAATTTATAATTTTGACTTTCATATTTTAAAATTTACAATTTTAATATCTTATTTTTAAAATCAAATATTTTAATTTTTAAATATTAAGATAACTATTAAATTAATAGTCTAATTGATAACAATGATAAAACATTTATTTATTCATATAAATTTTATTTACTATCATATATTTATTTATTATTTCTTATATTCTTAACAATAATTTAATAATTTGAATAAAATTAAATAAAGGAAGTGATTTATAAAATTAAAATCGAAATATATATATATATATATATATATATATATAATTACAACTATAAAATGTTAAAAAATAAATGAAAAATAATTTAAATGATTTCAGTATCTCAACATCTCTCTACAATAGTTTTAAAATCTGAATCATACCATATCATTTTTTGAACTAGTGGGTTCATTAATTAACTTGTATGACCCGACTTATATTAATAAAAATTAAAAATATTTATTATATATAAATTTTAAATTTATAAAAATTTATTTTATTAATCTTTAATATTATTAAAAGTTATTTAATTTATTTTTTCTTTATTTTTTAACATTTTCTATTATTAGTTATAATTTGTTTTTATATATTTTACTTTTTATTTTATAAATCATTCAATTTATTTTATTTTTATTCAAATTATCAAATTCTTGTTGAAATTGAATTTATAATAAATAATAAATAAATAGATGGTAATAAATAAATGTTATATATATATATATATATAATATTTCGCAATTGTTATTAATTATAACAATGATTTTGTGGTTATTTTAGTATTTAAAAACTAATGAGTTGTGAAATCAAATTTTAATTTTGTCAAAATCCACCCAAAAGGCTAAATATGATTTTTGTTCACTTAAATACTCAAACCTATATAATTGATACATTTTTCTTCCATATCTCTATTTAATTTTTTTTCACTCTCATTTTGTTTATTACATATCTCATTTTATTTATTTTACCTCTATATTTTTTAATTTTTAATTTTTAATTACATACTATATGATTATAAGCTTTATTTTTTTCATTTGCTTCATAGCCTCTCTTTCAACTTGCAATTGCAAAGACTTGGAACTACTGAATCAAAATCATGTACCACTCACAAACACATTTACAATTCAATTTTGTGGAGAATTCTAAAGTAAGTAATTTGTTATCTTCTCTGCTTCATGATTGGATATCATACTGCTGCTGCATGGATTCATTTTCATCTTCAATGACTCAAGTGAAGGTTTGATCCTACGTGGAGCAATCTACATTCATAAAGTGACCTAACTGTGTCAAATCAAAATCCTTAATAGGCCAAAATACCAAGCACTCCTCTAAATAAGAAATGCTACACGCATTAAGATAAATTATGGCACAAGACTAGCATCCAACAACAGTTACTGAAACATACGTCTCACGTAAGTGAGTTGTTATTGTCGGCAAGTAATGGATGAGTTCCCCATCCAGTGCCCCGGCCATCTCACCAAGAGCGATGAACCCACTATCATGATCTTGTGGTGCTTTCAAGACAGAAAGAATATGATCCATGCATATCTGCAAGGAATTTCAGCTCCATAGGCACTCAAATAAGTAAAATTTGAACTCACTCAAAAAGTCTTCATTCTCAATGTCCTCCCAATTTAAAAAGCACAATCAAGTAATAGGTAAGAAGAAGCCAGAACAATTTTGTTTATAGTGATGCAAATGTTGGAGAAAAGATACATTATTTATAATTCAATAAGAAAAAAGAAAAGAAGAATTATATAAGAACACGATAGAAAAAGAAAAAACCGTATGCATACTTGCATCTACATGTAATCTAATATGTAGAAGATGCTGCCTCATTCTCAATCTGCAAAAATATATGGACAAAAAGTTTGTTAACAAAGATACTAATTAATTAATAGAAGAAGAAAAAACAAATTTATAGAAAAAATATAAATAGATCACAATATAAACAAAGCAAGAAAGTTTACAACGAAAGAAGAACAATTATAATGAATAAAAAAATAAAAAAAAGAAGAGAGAAATGGAAGTATTAATTAGAAAGAAGTTAGCATAAATAAAATAAAAATATCTAATTGTGTAAAATTACCATCTACATGCATATTTATATATATAAAAAAATATATATTAATAAATTGGTTTGAATGATCAGTGGACTCGATTCCTTAAATAAGGTCTCCAGTATAATAACATAGTTATCAAAAAAAATATATATATAAAAAGAATATTAGTTTGAATATTCAAAATTATTTTTAAGATTTAACAGATTAATTTGATAAAAATTATCTAACCTACCAGATTAAGATTGAGTTAACTACATGGCTATATTATTGAAATCTTATCAAAATAGTAAGGTTTTTAACATTATTTTTTAATTGAATATCAATTTTATATATTTTTTTTGCGTAATCACTTTTACGCTTATGAATTCATCTCATACTAAGTTTTCTCCATGAAATATTTGTTTCATAATCAAATTAAATTATATATAATGATTACAAATCTACAAAATATATATATATATATCCGTAATTTTTTTTTTTTGTGATTACACAATCTTATAACTGATGCAATAAATACTTTATGATCATATTCTAATATATCTTATGTTTTAACTTATAAAAAAAAAATTATCTTATCTTTTATTTTATCTAATATCTTAATCTATCATATCTTTTTATTTTATTTTATTCTGCTTGTATTATATATAGTTAGTTAGAGAGAGATCAGACGACGAGTTCATCGATCAACATTAGTATATTAGTGGAATAAGAGAAAAAAAAAGTGAAAGAAGATGAAGTCTACTAAAAGACAAAGAATTAGTGTAAAATACGAAGAAGAAGAACGGAGGGACAGTGAGATGCCACGGGACAGGTTGAGTGAGTTGCCGGAAAGTGTTATGCTCCATATCCTGAGGTTCATGGATACATCACAAGCTGTTCAGACCTCTGTCTTGTCCAAAAGATGGAACAATCTCTGGAAAAGTCTCCCCAGTTTCTCTTTCACACGTCGCGTTGGAGGCATTCAGAAATACAACAGACTTTTGTCTCAGTTTCTGTCTTGTCACCGCCGCCGAGAGGATGATTCTATTTCGCTGCTCAGTCTCAGCTTCATGGTCTACAACTCCACCGCACAGAGCAAACTCCTCAAGAATCTCATTGAACACGCTGCCTCGCACAACGTCCAGCAGTTGACAGTCAATGTAGATTTCAAACTTAAGAAAATGCCGAATTCATTCGTCCCTCTCCTCTCCGCCTGCCGCTCTCTCAAGTCTCTCAAGCTTTCCTTAGATCCCAACTCTATCTTGCTTATTCCAAAGACTCTGCTGTTACCGTCGTTGGAAAGCTTGGATCTTGACAATGTCTGCTTCACCGCGACTGACTGCACCACCACTCAGCCATTTTCAGCTTGCAGCTCTTTGAATACTTTGGTCCTACGACAATCCATACGACAATCCATGCGCATCGATGGCTTAGAGGTAAAGCAACTTCTCTCACATATTATTGAATTACGCATCACTCGACGTTCTTTTATTTCCTTACACTAAAGCTCATACAACCTTTTTATATTTCAAAACATTATACTAATACCTTCTAGGGAAGCAAAAGTAATGAAAGAAAAAAAAAAAAACAAAGATACTTGTTTAATTACACAAAACCTGATGAGATCTTACAGTAATTTACTCAAAAACCAATTGTATAACTATCTTTTTCTTTATAGTAAATTGTTTCTCTTAATATTTGTTTCAGGACATGATACTTCATGATGTGCCAGTCTTCTGCATATCTAATTCAAACCTTTCCACTTTGAAGCTAGACAATGTGTTCACCTCCCAACCCAAAATTGTGCTTTCTACTCCGAAACTTACTTCCATCACAATCGTGGTTACTTACTATCCATGTTGTTACATACTTTCCTCCACGTGTGAACTTCCACTTCTTGAAGAAGTGAACATTCTCAGCAACGACACTGGTAACATAATGGATTCTTCGGTCATCGTAAGCTGGCTACGACTATTTTCTAATGTGAAGACACTAACAATGTCTTCAGGTACCCTTCATGCACTACTGAAGGTAAGTTAAGTTGTGTTATTTTTTCATAATAAGGCTCATAAGATATTTATGTGTTATTTTGTCTAACACTAAGTCTTGAATTTCATTTATTATTGTGTAGGATCTATCAAGTCTCGCTGCAAATAACATTCAGCCTCCATGTTTTGGTAGATTAGAGTCATTGAAGATGAAAATGAATCCATGCAGCAACAATATGATATCCAATCATGAAGCAGAGAAGATAACAAAGTACTTACTTTGGAATTCTCCACCAACCAGATCAGTTTCTGTCGTAATGTGCTGAGAATCTTCTATCTATATATGTAATTTTGATGGGTAAATATCATTTTGTAATACATATTTAATTTAGAGAAGACAAATCTTATCTTTCTAGTTACATTATGAATATATGTATTTTTTGTCTTAGAATTGTGTTGTGAATGTGTTTGAGTGGTACATGATTATGATTCAGTAGTTCGAAGTCTTTGCAATTGCAAGTTGAAAGAGAGGCTACGAAGCAAATGGAAAAAAGAAAGAAGAAAAGGTTATAATCATATAGTATGTAATAGTAAATAGCTTGTAACTAAGTCTGCAATGTGTTTAAGACAAATACAATATATGAAAGTCGAACATCAAAGCAGAAATGTGGAATAAGACTTTCTAGATCATTAGAAGTGGCATCAAATGTAAGGTTCCTTCGGCAAGAGTAATGTATGTTATATTACATGGAAAAATTACATTTTTTGACTTTACATATATCAAGACTCGGGTGTATAAAACCGGTTTGGTTCGATTTTTGAATCGAATCGATTTTCTGAACTGATTAAACTAGTTCAATTTTTTTCTTTTTTTCAAACCAATTCGAACCGAACTGTTTTAAACCAGTTTGGACCGGTTTTTAGGTCCTGAACTAGTTTCGAACCGGTTTTCGAATTTGTTTGTTAACCGAATCAATTTTGAAAATCGATTCAATTAACTGAACCGTTTTTTTATTAAAAAAAAAACCTATTTTTTTAAAATCGGTTTGAGTAAAAATCAATTTGATTTTGATTTGAATCGAACCAGTTCAACCCGAACTGGTTTTTTTGCACACCCCTAATTACTAAACCAGAGGCCCATCAAGGAAACCCCATTAAGTGATTTTGTAAGATCATCATTCCTTTTGAAATCACTAAACTTACTAATGTTCACCTATGCATTAGTAGAATTGTATAGGACTTTTGTAGTAATTCTTTGTACTTGGCTGCAATTGATCAGGTTGAAGTTGGATCACCTCTGTGATGCTGGTATTGGTGAAGTTCCAAAATAGTGCTGCACATGTTAGATGGGTAGAGTTTTAGTGTCTCAGTTGGGGTTTGTTCTATTTGGCTTTTGCTTTGTCGTTCTTTGGCTGCTTTTGTTTTTTTTTTTTATTGTGCTTCTGGTTTTAGTTTTTATATATATTATTTGGCTTATAAAAAAAAAAAGAAAAAAAACTCTCAAAATTGATATTTCTTTATGTAACTTTTCTTAGCTTCACTTTTTTCAGTTTCTTAGCAGATTTACATCTACCATAACTGATATGAATAGTTTACTGTGAACTTTGAAAGTCATTGAAATTGGATATGGGAAGTTTGTGTTGCAAATTGAACATCTAAAGGCTATGTCATACTACCAAATGGTAAGTAACCTAGACATTTTTCTCGTGACATGTCTTGTGATGTTCTTTGAGAAAATAATACATTGTATCCTATGCATTTTGAGTAATTGACATTAATTAAATTTGTATTTTGTTTTCCATTATGAAGTGGCAAAACTGTCTGACAATGTTTTCCTTCTTGACACATGCATTCGCAATTAATTGGCTCTTTCTACAATTGGCAACGGTTCATTAACGGCTAATTAAAACTCGAAAATGAATACCTTTTTCACTTGAACTTAAATATAATGCAGCTTTACACATGTAGAAGAGGAGGAAATTATTAACATGTTGTGTTTTAGGAGAATTAATGAATATAAACACTAGATATGATGGATATGCTTTTGCATTGCATTGTTTTGCTTTGTTCAATTCAATCATTTTTTCTTGATTTTAATCTTTGCAAATGGCTTGTGCTCTCTGGTTCAGCATTTTATTTTATTTGTCCAGGTCATTTTCAGAGGCATTATAGAGTGTCAAAAACAACATAGATGATCATATTGAACGAAGTAAAGAAGGGTACAGATGCAGCAAGCTTTCAACAACTTGCAACATGATGTATTACACTATTACTATTATATAAAAAAAGTAGCTAAAGAAGAGTAAAGATTGGTGCTTAAGCTCGACCAAGTTATCAGTAAAGCCCTAACTGACTCTGACTCGCTAAATGCCAATACATACAAACTGTATTACAAGCCTTGTTCTTTATCTTTTGGCCTTCCAGATGCAGATCCATTGATGTCAGAGGCTGAATGAAAAATCATAGACACCAAGATCAGCTGATTTTAAAACTTAAAAGGTACACAAACTAATAGGGCAAAGTTAACATACAGTTAAGTAGTTAGTGACAAAACGATCACGTAGAAAATGTGCAATTTGCGGAAGCAATGAAGTTATGCTCAGGCAAACAAGTCGATCCCGTTGCTCAAGGTATCTGAGAACTATTTCAGCAACTTCGTGGTATCTTGACATCATGAACTCACCAGTGTTCCCGTTCTTCAGAGTTCAGAGGCTCAATGCCTCCACTCGTTCAAAGATACTCTGATCCTAACGGGCATAAAGCCATGAACAGACACATTTTCAAGCTACAACTTTTATTAACCAGAATAGCACTACTGCCAGCTAGTAGACCATACAAGTCTATGATCCCAAAGTATTCTTGAAAGAAATGTTATTTTCACAAATAGAAGTAATGACACCATAAGGAGGGGGAAAAAAAACCTAGGGAGAGTAATTAAAAATGGAGGGGAAACGATGTCAAAAAATAAATAAATGTGAGAAAAAGTCTGTGAATACTAAGATTTATTTTTCTGCAAATAACAAAACTGATATTGGAAAGACAACAAGTGTAGATAAAATTAATGTTTTTATCCACGAAATAATGTACAAGACGAGTCCAAGTACAAGGTACTTAGTATTAAAATACAGAGCAGAGTGAATTTAAAATAAGAATACAGATGGGGTGGTTACTCTAGCAAGCGTTTGTGCTTACACCAGGCAATGGCAACCACATACAAGAATATGGTCCCTGCAGTGCTACCACCAACAGTCCAGAGGAACTGTGGCATCCCAGCTTTAGTATCGTCAAATAGCTCAATGTGAATATTCATGCCAAAAATACCGGCCACGACAACAAAGGCACTCACTACCAGAGTTGCTGTGGTCAACATGACTCCCATTTGGAGGAGATGGTTCTGTTTGTCATCCAGCATTATGTTGATATAATCCTCAGTGTCATCAACGTACTCCCTCAGCTTCAACCACAAATAACAAATAACAGTCAATTGTTATATAACTCCCTATTTTGAAGCAAGCAAATAAATAAGAAATGGTGCATACCGTAGAGAGCTTGTTCAAGGTGCCATCAATCTGCACAAAGTAAGCCTCCAAGAGCATCTCAAGCTCCTCGACATCAAGTTGCTTGGTGACGGCACTATACGTGGAGCTAGCGCGGACATTGTCGTAGGATATTTCAGCGGCGTCGTCGTGGACAGAAGAGGTTGATTCCGTTTCTTGTTTCAAGTCGTCATCATCATCATCATCATGTTGTTGCTGTTGTTGTTGAGCTGCTGCTAATAACTTATCGGTGAGATACATCTCAGCCATATCATCATCGTCGTCGAGCAAGTGCTCCAATTCATCCCTGACCTTCTGAACACGACCAGTGATGGCGACTAAGCGGCTCTTAATCTGACGAACGCGTTCCAAATTGAGAGTACTGATCTTGGAGGTGAGTTTGTCCAAGGCGGGATGAGCCTCCTGCTCAAGAGTCTTTGCCTCGTTTTCCAAAACGCTACAGGCGGCTTCAAGACATGCCTCAAGGGCTACGAACTCGAAGGGGAGAATCTTGATGGCCTCATGGTCGTGGTGAGGATCAGGATCCGGATTGGAATTAAGGTTTGGAGCTTGATGGTGCCGGATTATCCTTGCCTGGAGCTCCTGTACGAAGGGAGTCACCGATGGGTCACGGGAGTTAAGGAGAAGAACCTCGTTCGCCGTTATGATGGCCTTTATGTGCTCCAAGTTAATCACGATCGCCCTCTCACGCCCTAGAAGGGTGGAAGGGTAAGACAGGAGAGGGTCCAGTATCCGCAGGTCACGTGCCGGGAGCCCCGTTCGCCTCATGATTGCGTGCTTCCCTGCCTCCACCACCTGCGTCTCTCCTCTGCCCTCCAGGACCAGCCATTGCCTCACTCCGCTTCCCTTCTTCCTAATCCCTCGCTCCTCACCGCCCCTCATCCTTCGTTCCCAATTCCCCTCCTCCCCGTTTCTCTTTATCTATACTTCTTTTTCTTTATTCCCTTTACCTTTTTCTCAATAATAATAATAATAATTCCTCACATCTTTATTTTTTTAATGAGAAGAAGGCTCTGAATTTCTGGTGTATCGACCGTATATAAATATTTTTCTCTTTTTTAATTCTATGTTCTCGATTAATTTATCTTTATTATTATTATTAGTATTATTTTCTGTTTTTTACCATCCACGTACGAGAATCTGAAGAGGTTAGTAATAACCCAATTTAGTGTAGACAAATATACCCAAAACTTATATAATTATATTTTTAAAAACAAAACATATTTAAATCTTCTAATTTTAACATATGATTATCATCTATATATAACCTGCTAAACTTAATAAAAGAATAAAAATAGTAAAAGGTCGAACGAATGTCAATTATAAAAGGTGTTTATGTAATTATACATAATTTTAAGAAATATTGTTATAATCTTCACCATTTATGTTTATACTCTTCTAACAGTTCCTCCATTGTCCGTTTGGTATAGGGTGGATTGAAATGTGAACAAAAAGGGTGCATTGAAATTCTAATAGGAGTTAAAGTATGTAGTGACTTTCTTGGTATTAAAAAGAAGATTTAATTGTAATTTTGTTATTCTATTTTTTTAAATCTTTAATTTTAAATTCATAATTTTTATTTTTAATTTCAGTACAGCCAATTAATTTAAAGGCATTGAATATTAAGTTTGTTATTAGACTTTTTTTTTTTTACTGTAATTATTAATTATTTAATTAAAATTAATTTTTTTATTAATGACATCATTATCCATTTTTATTTTTAAGTTATCCTTTAGTATAATTAGTTAATTTAAGAATAAAAAGGATAATGATATCATTAATAAAAAAAATAACTAATTAATTTTAATTAAATAATTAATAATTACAATAAAATAAAGTCAACAACAAACTTAATGATCAATATCTCTAAAATGCAATTAAACATAAATTATAATTATCATATGATTAAAATTTGTCAAATTATGATATAAATCGACATTTGAATGAATGTACAAAGTTCTCGTAAATTCGTCACTTAGCAGACATTGCACGTGTCTTCCTGAAAATAATACTTGCTTTTTTATTTTATTTTATACTAGACACTAGAAGAAAAGAGACACACTGTTTTTTTTTATATAATTTTTTGAAAATATAAATAAAAATAAAAGCGAAATATTATAAAAAAAATAAAAATGAAAGTGTACAACTATTTTGAAATTGGATTTTATTTGTGGTGAAATGGTTCTTTAACATGCAACTTTTTATGAGAATAATAACTATTTTTTATGGAAGCAAAAATAATAAATATTTAATATATTCAAGTAAAAAAAATATTTTGACAGGAAATTGTCCCCATAGAAAAGAAAAGAAACGAATGGTTAAGTGTTGTGTTACTAATGATTACACATTTAGACATACTGAACTTAACAACTCTTGACAAGATTTAAATACATCAGACTAGTACACACTACAAAGTATCAAAATCTGATCCCAAGAAATTTGCTTCAAACAGAAGAGACGTACCATTACAGTGATCTAGTTATGCACATATAGTTCCTGTAGTGTATGTATTTGTACCAATCTGAATCATGCCATCCTCTGAATATTTTGTATAAACTTACTGACTTAGAAATTATATTCCATCATAGAGATTTCAAAACTTCTCCCAGGACTAGTCCCCATTGAGTCCAATGAGTGCCACCCTGCATTTGGAATATCAAATTAAGACCATAAATGGGAGAGTAAGAGAAAATCATAGGTACAAATGACCATACCTGGCAAAATACAGCAAATGGCTCTCTAAGAGGCCCATCACATGAAAGCTCACTTGTACTCCCATCAATGAAGGTTCCATCAGCAAAGATCACCTGAGAAAAACAAACGTCCGAAAAAGGTTCAAAACAAAACTGGCAAAACGTGATAAATTTGCGAGTAGATTGCAGAGAGAAATCTGAGCAGACTGCAGACCTCTGATGCATATCCTGGAGTGGTGCCTGCAATTGGTTTGGTATATGAACCTACTGGAGAGCTTCTCTGAACTGCCTCGCAGAAAGCAAGGAGACGCTCACGGCTTCCAAGCTGGACGGCCTATTGGCATTGAAGATTATCTTATTTTCCATCTGATTAGTTATCATCTTCTATTTTGAAAGAGATTCCTAAATGACTCAGATCCTGTTTGGATAGATGGATCTATAAAATACTTATAAGAGAAGAAAATGAGAAGGTAAAATGAATCTAACTTGTAATTGTCCCATAAATTAAAATCAGATTACATACCACAATGTTTTTAGTTCCTTCATTTAACTTCTCTAGAAGTTAAGGTTTCTAGATTGATTTTGTCTTTTGAGAGAAATTGGATTAATTTTGCCTTCTCATTTTCTTCTCTTATAACTTATAAGTACTTACTCAAAAATTATCCAAACAAGGCCTAACCAGTTGTCTAATTCAACAACAGCTTTTCTACCAGCAACACATTTTTGCCAGTAGTGCAGAGAACATATTTCATTTAGAAAGAAAACAGAGAAGATTCAGTAAGAAAACCTGAACTGTATCAGAACGGAGGACACGGGGGAGTGGCTGCACTTTATACCCTTGAGATGCCAAAACTTCAGCAATCAGGTAAGAGCCCTTACATTACATAGAATACAGAATTATCTCAATACAAGATACAAGCCAGAAAAACACAATCTCTCCTATAAAAATGAAGAATCTTGTACCTTGATTGCTTCTCCAACCATTTGAGGTGAAAGAAACAATCCCTGGAAAAAGGCTCGCATGACATCGCCAGGGGTTGAACCACAATCAACACCAAGTCCCGGTGCAGAAAGACGGGCTGCAGCTGCTTCAACCCATTTTTGCTTCCCAGCAACGTATCCACCACACGGTGCAATCGTTCCACCTGGATTCTTGATCAAACTGCCTGCGATCAAATCTGCACCCTGTCCATCAATGTACAATGTGATAATACACATCCTTGGAATAAAGCACAACAACACAAATGTGTCACATCATCACATACCACCATGGGAGGCTCAATGCCCTCAACAAATTCGCCATAGCAATTGTCCACCATGACTGAGCAGCTGGGATTTTGCTTCTGTACACATATATTTGAGCACGTCATAGAGCAAAAAGGCCATAAGCATAAATGTTACAGGAGAATAGCATGGACAAACAAACTACAGACAAAAATGTACCTTGATTATTTTTATCACCCTTCCTATGTCATTAACACTCAAACTCCGACGCCATGAATAACCACAAGACCGCTGTATGAGTGCGCATCTTGTTTTGGGTTTGACAGCACTCATGAGTGCATTCCAATCAAGTCCACCATCCTCAGCAAGCTGGAGGGAAAAAAATCCAAAAAGAGTCAGAATGCAGACTAATGAACTACAGCCAGAAAATATATTACTAAGTGTCATACCGGAACTTCTCGGTATTTCACCCCAAAATCTTGGAGGGAACCTAGTCCACCAGAGTCCCTTTTCCCTAATACTTCCTCTAGCGTGTCATAGGGAGCACCAGCAACTGCCAAAAGCTGACAGCTATATTAGTTTAAACCTTATTCCAGTTATAAATTCAACAGAAAATAATTCTATAACTATAGACTACAAAGGTAAACTGCTAGCAAATAATGAAAAGCAGAGAATGTCAAAAACAATGTGTTACCTCATCCCCTGGCCTCAGCAGAGCAAATAAAGCACATGTGATAGCATGAGTACCTGAGAAGAACTGTTAACAGATGAGAATATTACAACTTCTATATTGTCAACTTCAGTAAGAACAAAGTAGAAAAAGGTGGCCTAGAGCACAAGTAATGAGGATGTTTCTAGGATTTGAACCTACGATATCCAAATACAAGGCAATAGCCTTACTGTTGTGCCAAGGCTCATCTTCGACATAAACTTCAGTATAAAAAAGAACAAATGGAAAACCACAAACCTGTGAACGAACAATAGCTGACTCGGCCCCAAAAATTTCTGCAAAAGCCTGGTCAAGAGCCCCACGGCCCCCAGCTTCATCATGACCATACCCAGTGCAACCACTAAAGTGCTAATGATAGCAAATTAACAATATGCATATTAGCAACTAATTAGAAGTTAGAACCCAAAAACACAGAAATAACTAATTCAGCAGATATTGTAATGAAAAAGTTTAATTGTACTGTGATTGTATTAACTACCAACTACCAAGGTTCACAGACAAAATATCAATTTACATGTAACCAAGACATTAGTGACCATCAACCATGGTACCGAACATGTGAGCTCCTGACTATTAACTTTAGCAGAGTACCATAAAACAAAAATAATCTAACGAGATGATGAATTTGCAGATAAATCTTTCACTTTCAAAGAACTCTTTTATCTTTTTCTGGTTTGAGGGAAAGGAAGTTGTTTCATTTCCTAGTTCTTTGTCACATATCAGTGTAAAAACCTACCATTTTTCTGCATCTCAGAAATTACTATTCAATAACTATGACTGTATGTCAACTCAGTACCTGAATTTTTTTAACAAGTATCCTAAAGGTAGCAATTGGATGTACATGTGAACTTTCTGCTCGAGTTTTAATGGGCAGCCTTGGGTTCTCCCTAATCAAATCTTGAGTTTTTGGCTTCCTATATTAGCTATGCTTTTTGGTCAAAATATATAACAAATTTATTATCCTTAAACCCATGAGCATCACATCAAATGATTATTAATCCAAGAATATCAAAGTACATTTGCAAAGAGGCTATCTAAATCAAGGGGCATGCTCGAGCATTCTGGAAAGCTTACATGAGATCCAACTCGAGCCTTCTGGAAAGCTTTAAGGACACGGGTGGTATTGCACGCAACCAAATTATCCACAGCCCTGAACTCTGAATGCAAGGCATCCACTGCTTTTACAACCTGCACCGTGCGAAAAGGAAATGATCACTATTCTTTCCCAATGCATAAGAATTTGAACATGTGAATCAGACATCATTTCCACATCAGAATTTTTTACCAAAAAAATAATTAATGTTCCCCAACACTCTCACTAGTTTAGGGCTCAAAGTAAACCAGAAGATAATCTCTAAAATTCAGGGCAGAAAAAACATGAAATGTTTGAGGAATCAAATCATATGCTACATGCCCTTTGTGTAAACAAAAATAAGAACACAAACTCAAAGGTGCATTGCAACTAATCCAAGCAGTTTTGCACACACAGGATACAGCTGAAACATTCTTTTACACTCTCACAGACCAATAAAAATCACAATCCTGCAGGACTAGCTTTAACTTCTACTCTTCATTTCTTTCACATCATCAACACATAACGTAAACCCCCAAATCCAAACTCTGAAATGAAATACATAAAAAAAAGGTATTCAACCAAAAACAGACCGGAGTTATAAGGTGGGTTGGGTGGTAAAAGAAAAAGTGAAGGAGAAGGAGGAGGATAGGTCGCGGGTTACATTGACATTTCTAATAAATAATAACAAACTAATGTTTGCCGATAAAAAAATAAAAAAAAACAGACCTTGACTTGGTTTTCTCATTACCCCAAACATTTCTTAGCCCCACAAAGACCAACCACACATAATCAATTCCTATGTTTCAAACTAACAGTAAACAAAAATACAATCTTCTCTTGCTCATGAAAAAAAAAGTAAATTTTTTTCATGCTTTTTGAGTTTCTGATTCTTTCAAAGCAACCAAAATGCTGCAGTGACAAAATATGGTCCTGGGTTTCAAAAAAGGCCAATTTTTTTGAACAATTTTGCATGCGTAGAAGTTAGAAGTAAGCAAATGTGGGTTTGGCTGCACAGCGCACAGTACCTCTGGCACAAAGGGACTGCTAGCAATGGTATGATGAGTGTTGATAACATTGAGAGGAAAGGTAGCCATTCGAGTGGAAGGTCGAATAGGATAATAAGCAGAGATGATGGCGCTGTCTACAATGCACATTCTTCCTTAGAACACCCTTCCCAGTTACTCACAACTAGCCTTTTTGGCACAGGTAGTATGTATAGTATAGGTTCGAAGCCTAATCATCATGTTAAAAAAAAACAAATAACTTAAACCTTAAATATCTTTTTACTACATATAATATACATTTTTTTTTCAAATTACTATTTAAATTAATTTTTTTTCATTTTCACACTTATTTTGTTTGAATATATTTATTTATTTGAGCAAATTATAATAATATCCTCTGATATTTGCTTCAATTACACGTGTGCTCTTCCTATTTTTATTCATACACAGAATTTCTAATTTTTGTATCTCATTACATTTGCATTCACTTCATTGAAAACGGATTAACTCTATTAATTTTTATGTCATGATGTCATCTAATTAGCACATGGCTTTTATAATATTTTTTTTCTAAAAAATGTTCATATCTTATATTTTTAAACATAAGATACATGTGTTATGCGTTTAAACATTAAATAGTATATGTGTGTGATGCATTTAAAATAAAATTTAAAGGGTACATGTGTGATGAGTTTAAAAGGTCAGGGATACATAAATGATAAGTTTAAAAAGTTCGAGATCCATGTATTAGAATGTTAAAAGTATTATTTCTATCAAATGGGGTCGTCGTCGCCACGGATACGGTCATCATTGGGTTGGAAGTTGTCAGGTCAAGAGTTGCAACGATGGATGATGTGATCGTCGAGCACCAAATAGAGATCTCGCACAAGAATAGTAGCATAAAAGAAGAACAGTTCTCTCCCATTTGAAAAAATAGTAGCATGAAAAGGAAGATGAATAGAAGAACATTAACATGAAGAGGAAGATGAATAATTTTCTCCCCTTTAAAAGAATAATAGCATGAAAAGGAAGATGAAGATGAATAGTTTTCTCCCTTTCGGAAGAACAGTACTACAAAACAAATGAAGAAAAATCGTTGAAGCAAGGAGTATCAAAATAATGACAAAAAAAGGAGAAGTAAAAATAAATTTTTTAAACATAACAATATGAAAAAAAAAAAAATTAGGTGGTAATATAAAAAAAACAATTAGAAAAAACATTTAAATCATAACATAATCATCAATTTAATCGCTGTATTATTTTTAAAATATTAATTTGGTTTTGAAATTTTGTTTCAATTTGTTCTCTAAATTATAAAATACACCAATTTCGGGTATGCATGGCAATGTTTAACATTTTCACGCAGATGCCACATAGGGTAGTTCAGTTTGGTGTTAACTATTAAATTAGATACACATGATCACATAAGATAATTTCACGCATGTGTCACTCCTAAGTTAGGTACACGTGACCAAATTTTTAATAATTTAAATATAAAATGAAACACTTTAAAACTTGAGAATCAAATTAAATTTTAAAAATAATATAGAAACCAACTTGATAATTGAATAAAAAATTGCATAAGTGTAAGGGTAAAAAAAAAAAAAAAAGGTTTGGTAGAATTTCACAAAATCTAACAAAGTGCAAAATAATAATTTACTAAAAATTGTCATAAATTATATATTTGGTTCCAAATAATTATTTTTCTTTCCATTTGATTCCTATAAAAAAGTTAAAACAAATTACATTAATACTCCCTCAGATTTGTTTCAATTACACGTGTATTTTTTTTTTTTCCTTTACATAAAATCATATAACTTTTGGTATCTTATTACACATGCACCCCCTCCACTGTTAACGGAGTTAACTTTGTTAACTTTTTACATAATTTTTATAATATTTTTTTCTTAAAAATGTCATTATCTTTTTTTTAAAACATAGGAGTGCATTTGTAATGTATTAGAAAGTTTAGGGATACATGTGTGATGTGTTTAAAAATTAAGGAGTACATGTATAGTGTAATGTGTTTAAAATTTAAGGGATATATGTATAATGAGTTTAAAATGATACATGAGTTATGAGTTTAAAAAGTCAAAAATACATGTATTAGAATGTTAAAAGTATCAATATTCCTCCTCTTTTGGAGAAGAATAATTCTCTCTCCTTGAAAGGTAGCACATGAAATCAAGGAAGAACAATCATTCTCTTATCTTTAAAAAAATAGTAGCATGAAACAGAGGAAAAGAAGAGAAACCTTTCTCTTCCCTTTAGAAAAAGAACTTTGAAATAGAGGAACAGGGAAAGGAAAAGAAATCCTTCTTTCCCCTTTAGAGAATGTTAAAATAGAGGAAGAGGAATTTAGAACCATTTTCTCTCTTATAGAAAAAGAACAAGAACGTTCTTTTTGCGGTAACTTAATTATAAGGGTAATTATGATATTTTAAATAAATTAATTAAAATTAAATATAAATTCATTTAAAAAACTAATAGCAACTTAACACAAGGGATGTCAAAGTAATGATAAAAAAAGAAGAAAAAAAGAAGGAGATGTACATGTAATTAAAACAAATCTTAGGAGGTGTTTTTTAAATTTGTACCATAAGAAATTTTGAATTTGATCTTTGTTGTTATATTTTATTTGTTAACTTGACACTTCATTAATAAGAATACAACTTCACATATTCTTATCATTACGAAACATGAATACTCTAATAAAAGTAATGAATTAAGCGTATCAAACACCAAATAACAACTTATCTTAAGGACTAGTTGTGTTCTCAATTAATTTAATATGTAATAACTAAGGTTTCATTCGGGGTAATTTATTATTTTTAGTTTTGAAATTTTTAAAAATAAAAATCAATTAGTTTTAATTTTGAGTTTTGAGTTTCAATTTATACTTTTTTTGAATTTTTTAAAAATTGTTGCAAAAGGGAGATGAATAAAATTTACAAAAAAAAAAAATTATATTTAAATAATAGTGGTTGTAGTGGTGGAGGTGATGGCAAAGACAACCACGATGATAGTAGTGGTGACAATAGTAGTGTGGTGGTAATGATAGTGACAATGGTTGTAAAGGAATAGTGATTGCAAAGATAATGACGGTGGTGTGGCGATGGCCACAATGATGTGGTGGTGACAACGTGCGGTGGTGGCGATAGTGGTAGTGATAGTGGTGTCGAAGACAATAATGGTGTGGTGGTGACAACAACAATAGTATGGTGGTGGCTGTAGTAGTCAGCCCTAGTCCTGACATTTTAAGGACCCGAGGCGAAGTCATAATTAAGGGGCTCTTACATATAAATATTATAAAATTTAAATATGTATTCAATAAAAGATAAAAAATAATTAATAAAATAAATATGTCTTATTAAAATGTTATGAATAAACTTTTAACAATTTTTTAAGAAGATGTATTACAATTTATTTTTCAATAAACTCTTATACTATCTTTTATCGTCAACAAATTATTTTTTCAGAAATTGTTATGCATATCACTTACAAAACAAAACACATAAATGATCATAAAAAATGGTTTCTTCTAGCATTTTGAAATGCAAAATCATTAATAATAACATCAATATTCTCCAACATATCATTCTTAATAGATAAAATTGTCAAACCATTTAACCTTTCTTGTGACATTGAAGATAAGTAAGTTTTTATTAATTTTAGTTTTAAAAAAACTTCTTTCAGCTGATGCGACACTCACAGGAAGAGTTAATAAAATTCTATAAGCATTTGGATAACAATTTACAGTTTTGATAAACTCAAGAATTTCAATAACTGACATTAAGTCATTAAACAAATTCATTTTCAACACTTTCAATTTAAAGAAAAAATCATCTAAATCAACATCCAATAAATTGTCATGAGAAAAAGTAGAGTGAACTTTAACACAACATTCTCTCAATTCATTATCATTTAATAATTTTAACTTATTTGAATTAAACAAAAATTCAAAAATACTTTCAAATATATTTAATTATTCAAATCTATCATTTAAAAAAGTAATTTTCATATCTACAACAATTAAAAAATAATTAGTTTTAAATACCTCGTCAGCTAACTGAGTTTCTTCATCATAATTATTTTCATCAAATTATTTTTTTCTAATAACATGACTTTTTTTGACGTTGTTTTTTTTGGAAGGATAGACTCTACATCCATATTAAGTGCAACATCTTTAACAACATTCATACTAGATATGAAACCTTCATCTCTATACTTTTCAAAAAATAACAATACATCTTCTAATTGTTTTATGGTAGTGTCAATGCACATAAACTTATATTATAATTTTTTTGCTAACCATATTAATAGCAATTTTTTTTTAAAGAAATTGAATTGTTGGACTTCGAACCTCCTCACTCCCTCTTGGAAAGACTCGGAGTGTAGTAGAAAGAAAGAAGAAGTTTATAAATGTATACCATGTAAAGTAATTTAATATAATATTATTTTAATTTTTATCATCTCTTTATGTAGATAATAATTTTATATCCATTGTACAAAATATGAAAAATATAATCAAATTTTTAACTATTAGTTGTAACAAATCGATTTTTACACGTTGAAGTTTTTTTTTTTTTAAATATAATGGGAGAAAATTAAGCTTTATAGCCATTATAAGTTGTTAGTGTTTTAAAAATAAAATATTTTGTTTTAATGTTTTAGAGACATGGTTAATCCCTATTTCCATTTTAAATTGTTGATGCGTGAGAAGATGAATGAGAAAATAATAAATACAAAAAAAAATTAAATTACATTTTTTTTAAATAAAACTAATTAAAAAATATTTTTTTTTACTAAAATATTAAAAAAATAAAATTTAGGGCCCTAAAATTAGTGGGCCTTGGGCGATGGCCTCGCAGTCCACCCCTAGGGCCGGCCCTGGCAATAGTGTGGTAGTGGCAACAGTGATGGTGGTAGCAATGCGGTGGTGGCATTAGCAACAATGATGGTGACGACAGTGGTAATAGTGTGATGGTGGAATGTTGATTGCAAAAATAATGACGATAGTAATGGTGGTGGTGATGAAGGTGATAATAAGTGGTGAAGGTGACAATAGTTTGGTAGCGACAACAGTGGGATGAGAGTGTTGATGATAATGAAAATATAATTTTTAAAATTTAACATAACATTTTTACATTTTTTTATTATTTTTAAAATAATGTTAAATTGTGTCAAAATTAAGTTAAAAACTAACTCAGTTCAACTTTTTGCCCAAAGTGTTTTGTTTTGAAATTGAATTTCAAAACCATAAACCGAAAATTGACAACCACCTTGAAATTAAGTTAAAAATCAACACAGTTCAACTTTTAGTTTTTTTTTGTTTTCAATTTCAAAAAGGTGTTGTGAATAATTAAAGATAAATAAAATGAGTCAAATTTTCATCTTATAAAAATTAATGAATGGTGATAACAAAAACAACCACATGATAGTAGTGGCGGTGGTGTAATGCTAGTGGTGGCGGTGTGGTGATGGCAACAATGGTGTAGTAGTTCCAGTGGCAATGGTGACAATGATGGCGATGTGATGGTAATAATGTTGATGGCAACAATTGTGTGGTGGCAGTGGCGGTGGCGATGGTCATGATAGTGTTGGTGGCAATGATTGGGTGTTAGTTGTAATGATAGTGATGACAACAATGACGATGCAGTGGTAATAATGTTGGTAACAACGATGATGTTGTGGTGGTAATAATGTTAGTGACAATGATGGTCTAGTAGTGGTGGTAGCAATGGTGATAGTGTTGGTAGCAACGATGGTGTAGTGATGGTGATGGTGGTGGCAGTATGGCCTCGATGAGGTGGTTATGGTGGCGTGTGGTGGCAGTAATAATGGGGCGAGTGTAGTGATGGTAATAAAAATATAATTTTAAAATTAAAAATCAAATTCATAAAACTTTTTTATTGTTTTGAAAATAATGTCAAACTTTTTTGAAATTAACTTAAAAACCAACTCAGCTCCAATTTTTACCAAACACGTTTTGTATTGAAATTGCATTTGAAAGCCATAAAATGAAATCTTGGCAACAATACCAAGGGGCCTTAGTTTTTATTAATGGGTTGAAAAGTGTTTATCAATTATTTTATAGGCTTAATACCATTTTTAGTCCCTAAATTTTATTTAATTATCCATTTTGGTCCTTAAATTTTAAAAAAAAAAACGATATGATCCTCAAGTTATTAAAAATGCTTCATTTTATTTATTGACCATCAATTTTCCTAACGGTATTAAATTTTGTACGTGTGCCATGCCACCTCATGACATCGTTTACCTTTAACCCAGTCAGCAAAAAAATAATACTATAATAATGTGATGCGGCACGTTACGTGTATAAAATTCAACACTGTTAAGAAAATTGATGGTTAGAGACTAAATTTGAGCATTTTTAATAACTTGAAGATCAAATTATTTTAAAAAAAAAAATTGGGGACCAAAACAGTCAATTAAATAAAACTTCAAGACTAAAAAGGTATTAAACCTTACTTTGTAAGAAGAATAAAACTTAAAAGATTAAGCAATAATAGTGTAAGAAATTTATCAGATAAAGAAAACTTAATGTTATGTAGGGGTGACAAAATGGGTTGCAGTTCACGAGTCAGTCCACCAACCTGCCAAAAAATAGTAGGGTGGGAGAGTGCTCTTGACCCGTCAACCCGCCTAACCCACCACCACCTAACCCCTATAATTCTGTTTTAGTATATTATGTTCATAATTATTTAATTAAAAATGCTAATAGATAATAAACAAGCATCACGTAGGGGTTGAAGTTATATATGAATGATGAACCAAATAATAACATAATAAAAAATCGTCTAAAGAAATAAACCAAAAAACGATATAATCCTTTAACAAAAAAATGATTTTGTATTTACTATTTAATCTCTCTTTTGTTATAATAATTTAGAATTGAATAATTGAAAATAAAAAATATGTAGATATAAGTTTTTTTTTTTTTTTACAAAAAATCAAATTAAAAAAAAACCTTTTTTGAAGTTGGCAGATTGGCCCTTCTGACCCATGTAGCCATAAGCGAGGCGGCTCGCCCTACCCTACCCCATTTTTGGTGGGTCCAACCTGCCCTGCCCCGTTATGGATTGATCCATTTTGCCACCCTAATGTTATGATTATAACATGGAATTGAATTCTCCAATTTTTATTTAATTGAAATTCTAATTATTCTTCAACTATCTTCTCTTAAATTAATTAATAGGTCCTATTATCAAACTCTATTAAGTATTTTTCTCTTAATTCAAATCCTTAGTTGGTCAAATGAAGATTCAAATTAAGAGAAAATATAAAATGTAGAGAGAATAAGAATGTGAGAAACTCACACAATTGCTATCTTTAAGGGGATTCATTCATAAAAAAACTAGAATTTAGAATGATCAGTTATAATATATTTAAAACATAATAGAACAAAACAATTGATGGAAATAAAAAGAGATATTCAATTAAGCTTCAAATTGGGTTCATCAAAGACACATACAACATAACTCTAAAAAAGAGGTTTAGTCTCTCATAGACACAGACAGACAAATAAAGAAGAAATTTGACATAAAAGAATAAAAATGTTAAAAAGATGTTTAGCTTATTTTTATGAGTTTTGTTAATAACATGAGATTTTCTAATAAAATATGCATAAACAATAACAATATGAAAGGAAAAATAACTTTTTAAAGCATCTATAATATATGATTGCTTAGATAAGTTGCTTAATTTATTTTTGTGGGTTTTACAATTTTACATAGATTTAAATATTCTATAAAAAAATATTCACTCCAACACTAAGATTGATAGAGTAAGTTCTAAACTTAATTACATGAGTCTATTTATGGTATAATTTTGTTAAACAACGATGATTATATAAACAACGTCATATCATTTATCATTTGTTCCAATGATAAAAAGAAAGTTAAAGCACCTTATTAAATATGCTTTTAATGCATACAAGATATGGTTTGTACTTTATGAATATTTATTATTTCAAGAATTCATTTAATATAACATTCATTTAAAAAATGATTAATGGTTATTTTTTTCTAAAATAGTTTATTAAGAACACCAAACGTCAAAAATTTATCTCATTGTGAAAACTCTCTTTGAGAAGAAAATTGTTAAATTTGAAATCCCTAAAACAAATGACGAAAGAGAAATTAGGTTTGTTTACGGTCAATTTTCACACAATTCATCGCTACTTATGATCTTTGGGTTCCAATTTTTTTAATTAATTTTGGTGGAGTTGAAAAGTAACACTAAGGGTTTCTCCTCCCTCTTTGATGATTGCAGGCAATCCACCTCGTCGAAAAAGAAGTAAGACAATCAAACTCGAGGATACTTCACAAGGTTAGTATGATTTGCTTTGAAATCAATTTTCTTTCTTAAGTGTTTTATGTTTTCATACGATTTCAAAAGGAGGTTGAATTTTATGAATTCAAGTGCTATTTTTTTTTTTTCATTTAAGAGCATAGTTATAATTTGAAGTGTATTTCATTTTAGTTGACTTTATTAATGACTAAAATCTATATTGATAGATTATTTTCTTGTTAAAGAACCCTCATTATATGGCTAAATTTTGATGACAATGTAAAAACCCTAATTTCAATTCAACATCAAATGACTCTGTTGCTTAAGATCATCAATCCCTTTAACTAGAACATTGATGGTTAATTCTTTTAGATTTCAAGTGGATTTTTTCATTTAGATACTTTATTTTGATTTGAAAGAGAAATTTTCATACAGTGTGACTAGAAAAAGATAAAGAAAACAAAAATCATTGACAAGATTGGTGATTTGATGTAACAAGAAGAAATATAAAAATAAAGAATGTCAAGTAAGTGTTTGCTTTGTTTAGAGTATTAAATAATTATCATTGCAAAACTAAACATTAAAAAAATGGTACAAAATATATTTCATTTTAATTCAAAATTCAATAAAAACTAAAAAATTGACCTTTTTTTTTGTCATAATAGTTTTTTTTTAAAGACACACCTATTCTATTTAGTTTTACTAAACAAGGTAATCAATCAAAGTCATTACTAAGTTATCATGGTTATCAGTAGCTAACCCCTTGGATTTTTTTTCTCCTCATACATATAGACTAACACATGAAGAATTGTATAAGATAGGTTGAACGGCTAAAGGGAGAAGAGGAGAGGAAATGAAAAATCGTGTGTTCAACTTTCACCCTTAGCAAAAAAATAATATATTAATATCTAACACGAAGAATTATAAGATAGGTTAAATGATCGAAAGGAAAAGGGAAAAGGAAAGAAAAAATCATGTATTCAACTCCCACCCTTAATAATAAAAAAAAAATATTAACAACTAACATTTGAGAATTAAAAAAAAAAACTTTGCCAATACATGATAGCCCGTTCATCTATCTTAAATAAAACAATTTGTTAACATCAAAAGTACTTTCAACACATTCACTCCGCACACATGGATATATGGAATTAGTGAGGAAAAATCTATATATTTCTAAAACAAAATATTTTTTATTAATTATTTATAACTTTTATTTTTTTTAATTATTGCATTATAAACACACATTACTATTCTTTTATACATGTAAAGGAGACATCAAGTTACACCAATTACAATACATTTTCACAATTTATTTTTTAAGATCTAATAATTACAAAAAATCATAATTTTTATTTTTTATTGATAAATATTAATTTATTAATTTTTATTAGAAATATTAGTGTAAAGATTTGAATATAACCCAACCCACTTTAATAAGTCATAAATCTTTAACCATTAGATTTTAATAAAATAAATTATGAGAATGAAGTTTAATTCTATTAGTGTAAGGTTTCAAATTGTAACACCATGATTTTTTAATTTGTTTTGTAAATAGCTTATTTAATAGTTCTTAACATGTAATTTTTAAAAATATTATTATTCCAAGTACCATTTTAGCTCTTAGTTGTTCTCATTTTTCTCCTTGATAATCATTTTTCCTAATTCCTCATTTGCCCATTTATTTTCGTAAACAAAGCACTCTCTCACGTTGGACACTCATGCTCTATCTATGGATGTCATCATTTGCCACTCCCAAACTACTTTTTTGAATTATTGCTTTATCATTGAGCTGTTTATTTTAAGGTTTGAATATATTTTTGTTCTTTTATTTTCATATAAAAAATTCTTTTGGCTATTTATCTTTTTAAATATACATTATAGTTCTTTAACTCTTAAATTTGAGTTAATGTTCTCCTTTATAAACAATAGTATTCTTTTGAGTTAAAGTTTCACGGCTTGAACTATTTTTTTACAATAATAATGGACAAAAAAATATAATTTGGTCTTATTTAAATAACTACTTGGTTTGCATGCTACAATCTCTCATTTCTCTGCTCTTGCTTCAATGCTGCTCCAAGACTTCATATACTCTTTATTCTCAATTGTATGTTTTTTTTTTTTTTCTTTCTTTGTTACAAAATTGCCGTGGCCACTTAGAAATGATGCACAGATCCTGTATTGGTTTGTGGTATTTTATCCCCATAACAGAGGAATGTGACTTTTTGTTTTACTCAGTGTTTAATTTAAGCATTTTCATCATTAAATTAGTTCCTTAAAGAATAAATTAGTTTCACATTTAGGCCATTATATCCCTCCTATCATGTGTATATCAACATGCATATTGTTATGCCTTGACCATTTTCTCTACTTTGTTGTGTAATAATGCCACATAACTAGTTACACCATTATGCGAGTGAGCATATTAAAGTAACCAATTTCATTTTTGTCTATAATAATTCTTGGGTTGGAACTATTTTTCATGATGGAATAATAAGCAGAGGCATCAAAACGAAGAAAGCCATTTGAGGTTGGAGATGATGGTAAGATAGTGTTTGATGAAGAAAAGCTCAAAATGATCCTAGGTTTCAAGAAAGGTGAGGACTACATTGAGGTTCTTTGTGGCAGTACATACAAAGGATTTGGAGATTATGTTGGAAGGCTGAAAATTAATAACCAGGGTGAATTTTTCGTCACTTGTGAGTGCTACCCTGACTGTCCCATGGGTAAGTTTTCCACTTTCATTTCTCAACCTTTTTGTTTTTATTATGGTATAATTGTTAAGAATAAGGATAGCATGTCAACTTAACAAAATTTTATATTCAAGTAAATTACTACTCTTCTTTCATATACTCTTCTTTCACATGACTATTAAAATATTCTAATAAAAATAATATGACTTATCATAAATAGATAATTTAATAACATTATATTATTTTTATTCTCATAATTATTTTTATCTGATTTTTAAGATAATTTTATAAAAATAAACAAATTTATTATATAAACCGTAGACTCTCATAAGATAACACTATAAAACTGTTATACAGTGCAACTGTAAGTGCACTGCATCGTGTTTTTCTCTTATATCTATGCATTATTTGTTTGTTGCCTTATACAAAAACTAAAGTTGTTGGTAATAATAACCAGTGAATGTGACTCCGAGAGTGTTTGCGAAACATGTATACAAACAAGCGAGGTGGAAGACCAACATATGGGTCCATTCCAAAGATGGGGACAAAGTTCCACTCTGGAGGACACCACTGATGAAATACTACACACACCAGGAAAATGTGGCTAACTGGAAAGGAGCTGCAAGGAGGAAACATAACCATCACAGGGATGAGTTCCTGCGCTGCACAAGCTGCAAGAAGGAGCGAAGGTTCCGTCTCAATAGTAGGTCGGCCATTAAGGAGTACCATGATGCTTTGACCAACAAATCCTGGACTTGTTCTCTTTGGCCTAATCAGAAGTAAGTTTCTCTCATTGTCACAACTCTATCAAGCTCTATATATATGTGTATGTGATATTCAAGCTCATGGATGATTGATATTTGGTAATTGATAGTAGTACTATTTATAATCCTATTTGTAAGACTCAAATTTGAAGATATGATTGTTTTTGTTATAAGATTCAGTCCATTATGTTTCGTCCATTCTTTAGTTTTAGACTAAAATACTCTTGATTAAATAAGAGAGAGATTATACTTCTAGATGAGAAAGATGAGCATAAGTGACAGTGATATTTTTAAAAAATATATAAAGGTCTATTGGGATAAACTTGTCCATAAACATTTTTTGGAGGAGAAAGTAAAAAGAAAAAAATAAATGAACTTTTGTGCATGAGATGAAATTAGTTTTTGTATTAATTAATTTGTAGAAACTTTATCATCTTTTAGAGAAGTTAGGTTAAGTAAGAAAATTTTTACAACTTAATTTATATAAAAGTTAATTTTAACTTATTGAAAAACTTATTTTAGTTTTTTTCTTCTTATTTTCTAAAAGAAGTATTTCAAAGAAACTTATTTAATTAGACCCTAAATTTAGGATATATTTATTACTACCAACCAAATTAACGACCTTTTTTTTTTTCTTCATCTGATAAATTAGATAATTGAATCTTATAAATACAAATGATAGTGGTGTTATCTCGTGAACTTAATGAAATCCATAAATTAGAACTTGAAATTGCATCGTTGAACATTTTGATCCCTTAGATTTTAAAAACCCCAAAATTTGTTTTTTCTTTGTAATCCGAACTCGAGACCACTGGCCATGAACAACTCTATGCTAGTTGATCCATATGCTTAGTAATGGAGAGATAGATGACTGATATATATGATTGATGATGTGATATGATATGATAAGAAGGTATAGATGAAGAGAAATAAAGAGTGTATGCTTTATTTGGGTGTCCAAATACTATTGACTCTTGTACGTTGTATGTTAGCTTGAAAAAGTTACTCACGTTATCCTCTTTATAGGAGAAAACTATACTATTGTAATAAGCCATATTCTAATTGTGAGATCTGCTCCAATATCAATACTAATTGTTCAAATTCATGGTTCAGGAGAAAGATAGAAAAGAAAACAAGGGGAAAAACTAATAGGCAGGAAACAGAAGATACTGAGAATGAAAACAGGTGAGTACAAAGTGACTACTCTGATCCTTATAAATATATAGGCTCCAACTAATTAAATTTCTAATACTAATGGATGTGAGAATCTTCAATTTTTTATTTTTATTTTCAGGAGAATAACCTGCGATTATGATGAAGAGAGACCAAGTCTGAGAAGATCGAGGGGCTGTGAACGTTGTTCAACTTGCAAAGGCTGCCCGGAATGTTACTGCGAAGGGTGCATCAAGTGCCGCTTTGAGGATTGCAGTTGCAGAGAATGCAGAGACTTTATGCTCAATGCTGAACCTTGATCGATGATCAGCCTCTGCATATGAATGATAACTTTGGACCTCTTTGTTTATTACTGTTTTGGATAACTGTGACTCTTTTTTATTTGTTTTTCCTTTGGCGAATTTCTAGATAGTACTATCTTTCCGACGAGTACAAATGTGAAGGTAAAGAGGGAAAGATTCATAAACCTTAGTCTTAAGATTTTGGATTAAAGTATGGTGTTTAATTCATCTGAGTAGTGTGCTTGAGGTCTATTAGTTACATCTCCCCAGTGTTTAATCCCTTTACTTGTACAACACTTTCGTTTGATCAAACCAGAACCTGTTTGTTTTCTTTGAATAATAATGTGTATGAGCATGACATGATACTCATCAACTTATGGATTGTTTTTTCCTTATGGTGTTGTATATTGGAGGTGGAATGATGCTTATGAGTTATGGTTAGTTTCTTGTCATCTAGGATGATTAATTTACGGTGACACTGCAAAGTGATTATGTATACGTTTGGGTAACTGTTTCAAATGGCATTGAAAGCTAACATACGTTTGAAAAAGCATCCTCACCTCTATTTTTACATTCAGTTTCCATTGAAAATTCATCTTGGAACTCAGGCACAGTAAGTTGAACGGTCATCCAAGCATACCTATATCACTATGTAGTATTGACAAAAATGTGGTTAGGAGGAAAGAACTTTTACTTGTATTTCAATTATAAATATATAAATCAAAAGTATTTTTACTTTTAAAAGCATCAAATTTCTTACTTCTATTCAATTCTAGTTTGTCTCAAACACAAGTTGCAAAAGGAATTTTCAAAAACATCATGCCAAACCGAGTTTTTTGATCCAAACACATGTTTAAACTTTGAAATTATTAAACGTATATCCAAACACACTCTATAATGCTGTGTTAAACACATAGTCTAATGAATTCTTATTGCACGATTAATTCAATATCAAATATAAGTTAAGTGTTGCAATTGTCTCTAGATAGATAGATATAATTTGTAGTGAAATTATAATGGAATTGATATGACTAAAATGATGGTAGAAAAAATGTATATAATTTGTAGTTTTGTAAGATTAAATTACTTGTGATATGAAAAATCAATCAAACAATTATAGTAGTGAAAATGTTAAACATGACGTGTTGTTATAATTAGTTATTAGTAACTAATAATCTTAAAATATATTTAATTAAGATTTAAATATTGATCATTAATTTACAATTCATGTAATTCAAAGTGATTGCTAACATCCCATGGAGGCAAGGTATGTCTTGCTTCACCATTCATACATTTTTAACAATCTAAATATTTGTATACGTGCATTGAAAAATTAAAATATACACATAATTCAATTTAAATGCAATCTCTAGAAGGTTTTATTTTGCATTAAACATAAATTTTTTGGTGTGTACATCTTTTAGTTGTTATGAAAGAGACAGTAACCTTTTATGAGGGTTAACTTCTTCACCTCTTTCAACAACTTGTCTACTTCTTCTTCAGCAGTTAAAATGAAAGACGAAAAGAGAAGTAATCAACTAGAAAGAATAAACCAAAGAGTTTCACAAGGGTAGAGAAAATTTTTTTTACTATACGAGAAATGAGAGGAGGCCAATGAAAGTAAGAGTTTTGCATTGACCAGCGGGTATGGAAAGGGAAAGTTTTAGAGGAGATAAAATTAAAAGACATAATGAAAGAGATTTGTATTTAATTGCAACATCAAAGGTGGAGTAAACTTCATTATGGTATGCATAAGTGAAATTTTTTTATTGAGGCTAAAAAAACATTGAGTAAACATCAACCACACCTTGAGGTATATTTTTCTTACCTTAGAACTTCATTGTTTCAACATTTGATTTGAGTTAACTTTGCTCTTTGTCCACTACTTTATAGGCATCAATGTTCCAAACCAATAAAAAAATTGCAATCTTTTAAAGTATAATTTTCTCTCCACCAACTAAGGGAGAAAATAATTCGTATACCATAAAACACATGAAGAGAATCTGATCAACAAGAAGAGAAAAATGGAAACATTGATTAAAAGAATGGAAACACTCACTTGACAAAATGACATTTACATTAAATCTCTCGTGGCAGTTTCTTCCTCTACTTCCACAACTTCTCTTAAAATATGAACTTAAATTTTTAATATCTAAAAATTAAGGTTTTATTTATGAAACCCTAAATAAATATTTAGGGTTTCGATTTATGGTTTCAATTATAAAATCCTAAATATTTAGGGTTTTCATTTAAGGTTTCACTTATAAAATTCAAAATATTTATGGTGAAACTTAAGGTTTTATTTATGAAATCCTAAATATTTAGATTTTGAATTTATGATTTTATTTATGAAACCTTGATTATTTAGAGTTTTAATTTAAGATTTCATTAATACTTTAGGATTTAGGGTTTCATAAATGAAAACATAATTATCTAAGGTTTTGATTTATGGTTTCATTTATCAAACCCTAAGGATTTAGGACTTCATTTATGAAACCTCAAATATTTATGGTTTCAATTTAGGGTTTTATTTATGAAACCCTAAATATTTAAATATTATTTTATGATGAAATATAGAGTTTTATTAATGAAATCCTAAATAAATAATATTTCATTTATGAACCCTAAATATATAAGGTTTCAATTTAATATTTTGTTTATGAAACTATAAATATTTAAGGTGAAATTTAAGGTTATATTTATAAGACCCTAAATATTTAAAATTTCACTTATGAAACCCTAAACATTTAACTTGAAATTTAGGGTTTCCTTTAAGAAATCCTAAATAATTAGATTTTTAATTTAGGGTTTATTTATGAAATTCTAAATATCTAGAATTTCAATTTACGAACAAATGTAGGGTTTCATTGATGGTTTATGATTTAGGGTTTGTATTTGTGATTTCATTTATGAAATTCTAAATATTTAGGTGAAATTTAAAGTTTCATAAATGAAAAATATAATTATTTAGGGTTTTGATTTATGATTTTATTTATAAAACCCTAAATATTTAATATTAAATTGAGGGTTTCATTAATTGAATCCTAAATATTTAAGTTTTGAATTTAGTGTTTTATTTATAAAACTCTAAATACTTAAGGTTGCATTAATAGTTCAAGATTTAAGGTTTAAATTTATGGTGAAATTTAGGGTTTCATTTATGAAATCCTAAATAATTAAGTTTTTAATTTAGGTTTTTATTTTGGAAACCCTAAATATATAAGGTTTAATTTAGGGATTCATTAATAAAACCCTAAATATTTAAAGTTTTATTATTAAAACCCTAAATATTGATGTTTTAATTTATGGTGAAATTTAGGATTTCATTAATAAAATTCTAAATAAATAAGCTTTCATATACGAAACACTAAATATTTAAGGTTTGAATTTATTGTTTCAATTATGAAACCCTCAATATTTAGGGTTTCTATTAAGAGTTTCATTTCTAAGACACTAAATATTTAAGGTGGAATATAGGATTTCATTTATGAAATCCTAAATATTTTGATTTTAAAATTATGATTTTATTTATGAAACCCTAAATATGTAAGATTTCGATAATGCCTTTGAATTTGGGGTTTCATAATTAAAACAATAAATCATTAAGAATGATTAGTGAAAAAAGTAAGAAATTGATTAGTGAAAGAGTAAGAATGAAGAATGACATGATACTTGCAAATTTGATGATGTGTAAAAAATCATTAAACTGATGTATCAATAATCGATGATAATAATTAATATTTAATAATTTAATAATAGTTAATATTTAAAGGTTATGTTTATGCCACCTAATATATGATACATTTTTTTATTATTATTTCAAATCCTAATGATTCTTACAAACCATTTATGAATGAAAAAGAACCAATGTGAAAGAGAAAGAGTGAAAAGAGAATAAGAACATCACTACCAAGGATTTGAGGCAATGGAAAAAAGGAACTAAGAAAAAGAGTATGAGGAAGGAGAAAAGTGAGTAAATTATAAATAAGAAATGGAATAAGTAAGTTGAGAAAAAAGATAAACAAATCTTCTTATTATATTTAACATTGAACAAAATAAAAAGTAAAAAGTACCTCACATTTCAAGTTAATACATGATTTTTGAAGGAAATGATATGAAAAAATAATGAAAATGTTAATTTTATTTGTTTTATAATCTAGTAACTGATGTCATGAATTTGTTTAATATAATAACGTAAAAGAGTGTATATCAATTTTGTTTAACTACATTATTAATAGTTCCTATTATTACTTTTCATATAGATAAAAGGTGTATACAACAAAAGTGAAAATAAGAAGAGTTTGCCATATAAACAAAAATGTTTTCACTAAAAAAAAGTGATATTTAGTGGCATTTTTTTCCTAGCACTAACAACAAACCGCTAGAAATATGGTGATTTCTAACTTGTGTAACTAACCCTCACAATTATTCCCTTGTTTTTTTAATCGTATTCCCCCTTTTTTTTCTTTCTCCTGCGTCTTTCTCTTTCTCTTTCTCACTCTTGTGCACAAACCTTTACCTTTCGTTTTTCCATTTTGTGTCTCATGCTCTCACTTCCTCTGTCTCCCTTTCTCAACCCTAAGCAATTCATTCAATTTCATAGGGTTTGTTGGTTTCACTTTGAGTTTCACTAATTGCTTACTGTTTTGATTGAAGATATTGGGGTTTCAAGGTTCCTACGTTTCCAAACTTGGTGAAGCGACGAGCGAAGCCGTTGTTGCATGACTTAATCATTATATTACGACTTAGGTTTGCGAGCGTTTCTTGGAGGTATAATCTTCGATTTATATCTTTCATGGTTCTGTGTATGTGTTTGGATTTGAAGTCTAAACACGTTATTCTTGTAGATCTATTATGCTAAGGAAAAAAGTTGGCTGATGTTGTAAGTTATTAATAAGTCTTGAAATTGGTATTCACTCATTTTTTTTTATTACATTCTTTTTAACTTCCCACAAGGTGTTTGTGAAAATGCTACAGTGAAGAGGAATTTCATACTTTTGTTTTCTAATTATTTAAGTAAAGAGGTCTTTTGTGATTCTTCATTGTAGCATGAAATTCCTCTTTACCGTAGCATTTTCATTTTTATAATGCAATGATCCATTGAAAGAATTTGTTTATTTGTATAAATTAACTAACTTTGGTGTTTTCATTTTTGAAGAGGATATGGTGATATGCTTTGAAGATCATGAAACAGGGAGATGCTTGAAAGAGATTCCCAATAAAGTTAGTAATTTTTCACCAACATGTTCAGTGAAGTATTTTAGTTGTATTTTAGTTCCCTACTTTTGTTTTAAATTTTTATTTTAGAATAAAAAATTGTTTCAAAGCAATTTAACCTTCTATATTATATATTCGAATCATGGATATGTTTAATTACTTCAATTTGTAATGTGATTAGTTCAATTGTGGTTTAATCCATATTTTGCTTCAGCTCTCTATATTTAGTTTTAATATAATCTGATAGAGTATAGATATATTAGAATCTTGTTGATGTTGAAGGGATTCTACCCCTTGTTTTTTAGTAAGGATATCCTCTTAATGAGTTTTTTTTTTTACATGTAGATATGTTGAAGGTGGAATGGGCTCAATATCCAAGGCTATTGGTAATGCTGCTATTGAAGCTGGAGCACATATTGTAACCAATACTGAGGTATGCCATCAAGAATCTCTATTAACTTTCAAATTTACTTCCTGCATAGTCAACAATGCATCAATTGTCACATTCTAAGCAAATTCTGATAGGCTTGTGTCCTCCTTTTTTGCAATCAAAATCTTTCCATTGAAAACAAGCTTGGATTCAAATTTTTTTTACTTTCTAAGGCATGATTGCTGATGTCTACTAGTCTTATCTTGTAGTTTTCAACATTAGCTCCAATGAACTTTTCAAAGTTCAAACTCCTCAATGGAAGCAAGTGCATTTTGTCCCTCCCTTTTATTTTAATCTATGTCTGTTGATTTTTGAAAATACCATCTTCTAACCCAAATAAAATTGATCAACTTGTGATATCATATAACAAATAATTTTAGTTTCATTGAGAAAAAAGGGATAGGATAATAAATGTTTCTTTTCTAACCACCACACCCCTCCCTATCATTTTTTTTATTCCATCTAGTCTCTATCTAACCAAATGTGATTCTTATAGGTGTCTCAGTTGTTGATTGAAAAGTCTAGCACTGCCTATGGGGTTAGTGTTGTTCGTGACTTGTGAATTTTCTCAATCAAGTGGATTTTTAAAGGTGGATCTTAGCAATTAACTTTTGTAGATATGGCTTACATATAGGTGACTTTGGCTAATGGTACTCAAGTGCATTCTTCAACTATTTTGCTAATGCATCTCCATATAAAGCTTTCATGGTAAATTCTCAAACTAGCTACAAATTCTAAATTCTTCAGCACCTCCTACACTTGGCATTAATTTATAGCATCTGCTAATATGAACTAGGAATTAGTGCCCAACAATGTCCTCCCCGATGATTTTGTTCATGCCATTAAGCACTTTGACTACAATTGCAAAGATGAACATGCAATATCTTGAAAATGTGGCCCTCCAGATAAATGTAAAGGTTGAGAGTATCCAATAAAAAATTCTTGGTTGCTTGTTTAAGTTATTCAATAAATAATTCTCTGTTTAGGATTTTTTTTGGTTTCTTTTAAATTGTTGGTTAAACCAATATTTTGATTAGCTAAGGTCTCCATAAGATTATTTTTGGAACCTCAAAAAGAATTTATTCTTGATTGATATTTTTTAATGATGCTCAAGCTTGTGCGAGATTGTCATCTCACCTTCAAGAATACAAATCTAAAAATTCAGAAATGGAGGAAATTCTTACTGTAGAGGTGAAGCACTATCACTATTTCTTTTTTAAAGGAATAAAAGGTTTCAAAATTCCAATTAGGATGCTTGAAGAAAACCATTTTTTTGGTGTTATTCCAATTGAGCTTGGGAGTCTAATAAGCTTGTAGACCTTATTGGATTATAAGTGCAAGGTGTCTAAGATATATGTAAGCATCGTACTCTAAATTGTATATTCACACTTGAATTTTGACTAAAAATATAAGATATGAGAATTTATACAGATAGCAGATTTATGCCTATGAAAGCAAATAATTCTGCTGAAGTGAGATAATATTCAACCAACTTTCATGAGATATCATGTCTTCTTACAATTTTTTCTTCCATCTAAGTTCCATGTTAAATTTTTTTTTCTTCTCCTTAGAACCCAACTACTTAACTTCTAACACTGTCATCTCATCTCATGCAGACAATATTAATATACAATTAACAGTTGTGGTTCATCATACCCCCAAAGCAAGAGCTAGCTAGTCTACAAAGGGTCTTTAGCTCATCTTTCATTCTTTGAAATTTATGAGTTTCTCTCTAACCTTTGTTTTTCTAAAACAGGAAATATTTTTCATGGTTTCTCTCTAAATTTTGGATGCACTTATTCTATGTTTGGTTTCCATTCCATTGAGATGTTAGATGTTCCTCTACCTGTAATTCATTTGATTATTAAAAAACTGTGTTTCTTCTTAATCTTTGATTGGTCAGTGGTTGGAACTCCATGCATTTAATGAGGTCAGTGGCCATTTTCCTATAAACTTGCATACAAAATTTCATTGTCCCTGCACCTTAGATGAGCTTAAGATAACATGTTTTGTTCTAAAGTTACATTTGTTAGATAGCAAGATCATCATGTCTTGACTTCATGAATTGTATTGCTATTTTTGCCCTTAGGCTAGTCTCCTACACTTGATTATGTAAATCTACAACATTGATTTTTCCTGAACTCTGTAGTGAAGATGTGTAGCTCTGATTGAAATCTTGAAGCTACCTCTGATGGACTAAAGCAATGACTGTAGCTTCTCTAGTGTGTCTTCAATTGTTGCAATTGAGATGATAATATGAGTCTTCAAAAAAACTTAGCTTAGTTGTTGGAGATTCCTCTGGTTGCTAAGATTTTATTTTTGCTTGTCTCTAATGTACCTTTTATTTAATTAGTTCTGTTTTTTTTTTTCGTGGAGGGAGGTTCTGCAATTTAAGGTTGGATAGTTTTTGAATGAGACAACCATTAGCTTTGATTAATGATTGCCGCTAATGATTCAACATTGATGCTTGAATAAGTAGATTCAAAGCAATGTTTGTGTTAATATATATTTTTATGTCAATTCAACACACATAATTATTCTTACAGTACCTAATGCCTGTGGATCATGATAGTGAAAGACAAAAAAGAAATATAAAACATTACAAAAATTGAATAAATTATAGGTGATACAAATTAATTGCATTTTTTTAAAAAAATGTAGTAGATGTACTTTCTAGCAGCTACAAAGTGCATTTTCTGGCAGTTTCTAACCATCAAAAAATGTTAAGACATTTTAGACAGTTTATATGTGTCAATACCAGCAGTTATTTTAAAACAGTCAAAAACAGTTTGTGATTTACATAATTTGTGGCATTTTTTAGCCGTCACAAATGTCATTTGTGGCATTTTTTAGCCATCACAAACCACTTTATTAGCCGCCACAAAATGTTTTTGTAGTATTTAGAGGAATGAATCTAAACTTCTAAAAATATTGGGATGTCAATGTCACAATTGAAGTCTCAAAATTTATATTATATATACAATAGAATAGAATATAAAATAAATTGTATTTATGAACGTCGGTTTTGGAAAGTGATTTTAAATTATTATTTTTTTTACAAATTTTTATGTTATCAAAAATACACATAATAAAAGTAATGAATGAAGCACATCAAACATCAAATAAATAAGATTCTAAAAAGGTTTTAACTTTAGTGTATATTATGAATATTATACATCGGTATATACTATTCATTCCTCAATTAATTAGTGATACGTGTCAATATCTTGGTACGTTAAATATTTAATAATAAATTATTATTATTATTATTATTATTTGAATCTAAGGACCTTTCTGTAAATTTTATTTTTTATTTTTTAATTATTTTTAATTTTACATTTTTAAAAAGATAATTTAATCCTACTGATTTTTAATTTTGATTTTTTTTAAAGACTTTTTAATCCCTAATTTTAAACTCTAATTTTCATCCCTAAACTCAAATTTTGATTCGTGCACTCGGCTCTCCTCATTGTCTTCCATCATGAATACTTGCGTCTGTGACGCGTGTCATTATTGCGTCGCCGTGTCATGCCTCATCGCCGTGCCTACATGGATGCAAGTGGTCACGGTGAGAGACAATAAAGGGGGTTGAGGGCATGAAGCAAAAATTGAGATTAAGAATGAAAATTAAAGTTTAGAACTAGGGATTAAAGGGTTTCAAAAAAAAATCAAAATTTGAAATCAATAGTATTAAATTATCTTTTTAAAAATATAAAATTACAAAAAAATCCTTAGATTCTAATAACAAAAAGAATAAAATTATTATTGAATATGTGACAATATTGTCACGTGTCACCAATTGATTAGAAGATGAATAATATATATCATGTATATTATTCACAATATGCACCAAAGTTAAAATCATTGTAAATAATATATACCAATGCATATTATTTTTCCTTTAATTATATACTGACATGTGGTCTCCTTTAGCATGTCATATCTTTAATATTTTTTTTTCTTTTTGTTATTAAATATTTAAGTCTTGGGACTTCAAAGTTAAAACCTTCTAAAGATATCAAAAGGCACAAGACACAGGACAACCAATTAATCACTAAATAACAGAAATTAAGGTGCTTCAATATATTTACAACCATCGAAATTAAAACATGACTATGTTTTTAATCCAGAAGTCATGCTAATTATCAACTTCTATAAGAAAGGTTCATTCAGCCACAGTTGCCAAAATTTACTTTGTTATTACTTATTTTTCTTCAAAATTTCTCAGTTGGTTATCTCTTTTATTTCAAATCCATGATTTAAACCTCAAGTATGACCTGCTTAAGTATGGATGGCCATGTTGGCTTTCGAGCATGCAGAAGGCCCTCCTGGCATATGCATAGTTGTGCTCTGTGTCTTAAAGTATAAAACTCTTTTTTTTAAAGATGTTTCTTCTCTTTCCACTTTGTACCAATCCTATGCATAACTCAAAAACTATCATTAAGTATGAAAAAACAGGAATTATCACAAGCCTTGGATTAATTAACCAGTAATCTCAAGTTTGAATCTTAGTATGCAGTTGTATTATGTATATCATGTTACGGAAACAATTAAATACTATTTGTACTTTATGTATGAAGAATATTTATCGCTTACTTCCAAAATTCATTAGGTGACAATTAATATAACATTCATTTAAAAAAAATGATCTTGTCGCTTTTCTTTCTTATTTCTTTTATGTTTTTTGGGATGTTATTCTTATTACCCTTTTTTTTAATATTGATTAACGGTTTTTTTTTTCAAAATAGTCTATTAAAAACATTAGACAACATTGAAAATTGATCTTAGTGTAAAAACTCTATTTGAGAAGAAAATAGTCAAATCTAAAATCTCTAAAACAAATGATAAAAGAGAAATTGGGATTATTTATGGTCAATTTTCACGTAATTCACCGTTAGTCATGTTCGTTCAATCCCATTTTCTAAAATTAATTTTAGTAAAGTTGAAAAGTAAAATTAAAGATTTTCGTTGTTTATCTTATTGCAGACAATCCACCTTGATGAAAGAGAACTAAAAGAATTAAGATAAAGAAAGAACTTGAGAATACAACATAAGATTAGTGTAATTTGCTTTGAAATCAATTTTCTTTCTCAAGTGTTTCATGTGGTTTCAAAAGGAAGTTGAATTCTATGCATTCAAGTGATATTGTTTTTTTCTTTTACAAGCATAGTTATAATTTGAAGTGTATTTCATTTTAGTTGACTTATTGATTACTAAATTTTATATTGATAGATTATTTTCTTTTAAAATCCCTCTTTATATGGCTAAATTTTGATGACAATGTAAAAACCCTCATTTCAATTCAACATCAAATGAGTCTGTTACTTAAGATCATCAATCCATGATCCATTTAACTAGAACATTGATTGTTAATTCTTTTAGATTTTAAGTGGGTTTTTCATTTAGATGCTTTATTTTGATTTGAAAGGCAAATTTCTCCTGTGTTGCTGTAGAAAAACATAAAGAAAACATAAACCATTGATAAGATTGGTGATGTAATGTGACAAAAAGAAATATAAAGATAAAAAAAAATGTCAAGTGAATGTATGCTCTGTTTAGGGTGTAAAGGAATCAACACTCCAAAACTAAACATTAAAAAAATTATCAAAAACACATTTGACTTTAAGTCAAAATTCAATAAAAGCTATAAAAATTGATCAAATTTAAGTGATAATGGTTTTTTGAAAATATACCTCTTCTATTTAGTTTTAGTAGACAATGTCATCAATCAAATCATTACTCTCTTATCATGGTTATGTATATGTTTGAATTTCAAACTGGTGTTGAGAACATACAGAAATTTGCAAAAGCATTCTCACTCTTCCTTTTATGTTCAGTTTTCGTTCGATCGTTAGATTTATCTTGAAATTGGTTTACATAAAGTTGAACGGTCACCTCAGCATACCTATATCATTGTGTAGTGTTGACAAAAGGAAATAACTTTTACTCATGTTTCTATTATAAATATACAAATCAAAATAACTTTTACTTTAGAAGAAGCATTAAATTTGTTATTTCTATTCAATCCAGGTTTGTCTCAAATTGAATAAGTTGCAGAAGTAATTTCCAGAGTATCATATATAAGTTGGGTGCTGCAATTGTCTCTTCATATAAATTTTTTACAGCTCTATTCATATATAACATATTTTAAATGAATAAAGGCTAGTGGTTGGAACTTGGAAATGAAGGAAGATGTTCAATGTGTAATTCCTAAAACTGTTATATATCAAAAAATAATTCCCAAGACTGTTGTTATAATCACTTTTTAGATACCGAAGCTTGTGTGTAATCACTTTTTAAAAACAAAAACTTGTTTTTAGATATATTAACAACCACCTTTTTTTTTTTTCAAAATCACATTTCTGATCTTAAAACTGCCTTTAAACACTCCAAACATGCAAACCGATATTCTGCTCTGAAAGTAATCCAGCAAGCAATTTTCAAGATATTGAATTAGAATCTAAGGCAGTTCTACAACATGCAAGCCTTCTATAGAACCAATCAAGGAATTGTAGGAAAAATTATGCTACAAGTTACAAGTGACAGGCCCCTACAGAAAAGAAAGAAAGAAAGAAAACACTAATGTTCTCCATGGGGTGGGGTTTAATGGTAAGTACTTCTACATGATACAAACAATTGGGGGCATTGTATTTGTACCCCTCTGTATATACTAATTCTTCACCCCACTTGGACTACCAATATCTCTGTCTTCAAATTTTACCTAATTTCCTGTGGTTACATAACTGATCTATAACAGAAACATCTTAAAATGAGACTGAAGTTCAGAAATTGAATATCTCTCTAGTCAAGCCTCCAAAAATCCTCTATCTGTCACAGCAAATCATTGATCTATGAAAGTCTATATTATATACAGACTTTGCACCCCAGAAGAAGAAAAGAAAAGCCAATTTCAAGCAATTCTTTTTTTAAGGGTGTCTATAGCACAAGGTTTCAGTTCAAGACAAGATGCACAAACTGTACCTCTTTAAGATATATATGGTGTTAATAAGTAATTGCACGGTTCCTCCACCGGCCTTTTCGTGAATGAGCAATGCTAGCAATCAATGTGTTACTTGCAGTAAACAAAGCATTTGGCCCCATAAGCTTTAACCCAAGACTTTTTACCAAAAATGATAGCCTGCTTCCATTCCCTCCCTCAACTTCTTGTAGCTGCTGGGCTTGTTCACGGGATATTGGAGTGTACAGCTGCAAGGGCCACTTTGTTGGATTTGGGTAGCTGCTTAACAGCTCCTCGCAAATTTCTTCTGCATCACCAATAGTGACTTGCAGAAGCCCCATTGACGGCAGATTTTCTGGTGAGGAAAAAAATATGAAAGCAAACTTCCCACATTCCACATCAGGCCTCTTGAATAAATCCACCAGGATATCAATGTTTGGTCCGATATTCTTTGGCATGTACTTCTTAGGATTGTTTTGAAGCCGAGCTGATCTGTAAATGCATGATGCTTCCCTCAGGCCACTTAAGAAAGCACCATGCATGGTTGCTGGATATTGCCTACAAGTGGCCTCGCCAGCAAAGAACAACCGGTTCCCCACATTTTCAGCGAGTATATCATAATCAGCACCAGATGAATTCACACTAACATGAGAGTAGGAACCATACGCAAGGGGATCACTGCCCCATCTTGTACAAATTGACTGTATTGGATCAGGCACAATGATGCCTTTAGGATGAAATATTCCTGCAGAACAAGAGGGATAACATGCAAATATAAGTATACATCGTATTTAACTAGCAAGTGTCACAATATGAGAAAATACATAACAGCATGAGAAGAAGAATAGATACAAAGATTATCTCATTTTCAAGAACAAGGACATGAATATATTATATAGGTAGTAGTATTTGACACATGAATAGAACGTAAAGAAACAAAATGAAATGGAATGGGAAATTATTGTTCCATTTAATGAGTTTAGTAACTACTAAACCAAACATATCCATGTACCAAAAAAAATAAATTAGAACATAAAGAAACAAAATGAAATGGAATAGGAAATTATTGTTTCATTTAATGTGTTTAGTAACTACTAAACCAATCATAACCATGTACCAAAAAAATATGATGTACCAAAAAATATAAATATAAGCTTACATAAATCAGATCAAAACACTATTTTAATATTTCTATTACAGTGACAAAATTGGTTGAGCCCAATGGGCTGGGCTAATATAATTTAAGCTGAAAATAATTTTGGCCCAATTTAGCAGTCAAAAAAATTATTAGGTTGATGCAGGCTGGCCCATTATGGGCCAGGCCAACTTGTCAACCCATAATTTGAAAAATTAAATAAAAGAAAGGCTTAATTGCAATTTTGGTCCCCTTACTTTCTCAAATCCATGATTTTAGTTCCCTTAGTTTTAAAATGGCAATTTTGGTCCCTCTAGTTTAAAAAATAGTAATTTTGGTCCCCTTGATGAATTATTAACTAATAATTATGATTAATAGAGTTATTGAGTTAATTAAAAATTATTATAAAAACTGTAATAATTTTTTACACAGAGAAAAAATAATTAAAAAATAAAAAAAACATTTTTAACATTAAAAAAAATTGTTAATTACCAATCATAAAAAACTTATTTTTAATATTAAAAAATAATAAAAATTAAAGGAAAAATCATTTTTAACCTATTTGAATAATTAATATTTTTAGTGAATTTATAATTAACTTAATAACTCTATTGATTATAATTATTAATTAATAATTGACTTGGGGACCAAAATTGCTTATTTTTAAAACTAGAGGGACCAAAATCATATATTTGAGAAACTAGGGGGATCAAAATTACAATTTAGCCTAAAAGAAAGTGTAAATAGTTATAATCATTAGTTATTAGAATGTATAATGAAAGTGATAATTTATGCACTCACGCGCACACACATATGAATCATAATTAAAAGTTAATATTATATTGTTTATGTTATAAAGAATTAATAAGTGAATATTTAAAAAAAAGTATGGGCCCAAGAGCCAATCCATTTGGCCTTGGCCTGTATCTCATAGAGGTTTGGGTCCAGACTAGAAAATTAATAGCCCCCAATTAAATTGGCCCGACCTAAAAAATACAGTGACTTGTCATGGGTTGACCCAAATTGACAGCATCAATTTCTATCCTCATTAATGTTTGGTATCGAGTATTCAAAAATTAAATAGATTTGTATACGTCAAGATATTGGTATGATACCCATTATGGAAAATATGACTGAAAATCAATTAAGGTGATTTGGACATTTACAAAGAAAATCATTGGAAGCACCAATGAGAGTAGATTGCATGAACTTTAGTCCTATACAAAGGTAGAGAGGGAGAGTAACAAGGAAATTGTAAAGGAACTCATAAAGAATCATATCCCTGATAATTTGGTTTTTAACACGGCTCAATGGCATCATGTGATCTAAACCGACCTCACCTAGATAGAGATAATGATTTTAGAAACAACAAAACACCAAAGAGAAGAAAAGAGAAAGAAGGGGACAAGTGAGTGGATTACCAATCTGCTAGATTAGCAGGAAATACAGCAACATAGGAGAAGCAACAAGAGGAGGAAAACAGAGAATGAGTTCACCAAAATCACGTGGTGGCTGGAAAATGTAGGTGAGGAGGCTGGGTCGCACAGAGGAGGTAGAGGGTTGTGCAAGAGGTCATCTATTCAGAACTCAGAAACTGAAAAGACTGTCCAGATTTTTATTTTAAAGAAAATCCTTATATTGCATGAAAACCCCTAAAATACTGCTCTGTAATGTTAAAACATAAAATTTAAGGCCAGGTTTTTGGGTTGACTGCACTGTTGTTACCAATTTGCATACAACAAGCACACTCTAGGCTTCTATAGCAGCCACAACGACCATGACACCAAAACACTACACTATAGTCTTCAAAAAGAAGCTACCAGTTGCTTAGCTGCTATCATGCCACTATATAGTGTGCTATCAACAACCTAAGAACCTAGTAATATATCAAAGTATAATTTAACATAAATATGATAATATAATCAAATAATACATGTAGTAATACCATTAAAATTCAAGCAAGAATTTAGATATTTATTTTGTAGCTATTGTGTTATTAATATCTGAATCTATTCACTTGGTGGTACTATATAAAGAAAAAAAAATAGATTAAAGATATCCAAATGAAGGCCACCCAAAAGAAGACCAATTCATGAGTTTCCGAAACAAAATAAAGTAGATAAATAAAAGCTTCAGTTGTGTTATGAACTTATGATGTAAGATGATGTGTGAGTAAAGTTGCAGTGATCAAGGGTGTCTTGAGGTTGAGACGACAAAGGGCATTTGAGAGGCCGAGACCAACAACAAAAAAAGACAAAACAAAGAGAAGCTTTCATGGTGTTCAGTGAAAAAGAATACTGAGATATGATGCCACCAGAAAACGGTTTCAAAAACAAAAGGAGATAGCTTCGAAGTTTGATGGTGTCACATGAAGAGAAGATGGATTTGGAGCAAAACAACCACAAAGAATGGGTTTTTTCACTTCCAGGTTGCTCAAGGCTTGACAATGGTGTGCTTTTGCAATCTTCCCCAGTGATCCTACAGCAATCATAGTTGTAATCGAGCAGAGATAGTAGAAAACTTGTAGGATCATACAACCCTATGAGTAACATCACAATTTAACAACAATGCTCAAAAACATATACTCTTCTTCCATCATTGGGATATTCTTGATATTGCATGATGTACAGTGGATAGTTTTAGTGGTCAATTAAGAACAACTTACACAAGAATTGGCAAAAGAAATTACTCAATCCTAAACACGACAAAATGAAGACGACACAGTCCCAATCGCAAAAGAAATCAATCAATGGAAGGAAGCACAAGATTAGAGATTAATGGAAAAGCAAAAATCTAGTGATCATTGTTGAGCCATGTCTCTTGCTGACAAATCTCACATGAGGCAAGGAGAAAACAAAAGGATTGAATAAATCTAAGGTTATTGTCTAGTTTTATCAGTTGTGAATAGCATAAAATGGCAGAAAGCCAACAATCCACTATATCATAGGGTGGATTGTTGAGGGAAAATAGCAGAAGTCGCATAGCAGTAAAACTTGACATAATATGAACTCAAAAGTTCAATTGGCCAGAGACTTGCTGGAGATGACAAGCAGATGCAGGACGCATGCCACAACCTCAACACTCATAACAGCTGCAACTGCAGATCCAAGCAATTCCGCAATGCAATAGTGCTATAGCAGCTATTTAACAACACTGTTTTTGTCAATAAAAATAAAAATTAAAGTGGTTCTATCCTATTTTACATGGTTCCACCCTTTTTAATAGAACCAAGTCATATAACATTTTAAACCCATGTTAAATATAAGACAGAACATATATGCTAATCCTGTTCAGACATGTCATATAATTGGATAAACAAACACAATAACACAGGCATTCAATTTTCATCAATAAGTCATAAAATAAATGTGATACCTTTTAAAACAGACAAAACCCGATGGAGCAAAATGGAAGGATCTGTGGATTCAAAGGCTTGTGCGGCTTCACCAGCCACCAGCGCAACAAGTGCTGGACCTCCAGAAACTGTATGGTAACAGTAAAATAGGAAAAATTCCCCACGCTGATGACTATATTCATTGAGACATCCAAATGTGTCCCGATCTTCCCCCCAAAACACATAAGGAAAAACCATAGCAACTTTGTTCAGCAGCCCAAACCCCATCTTCTCAATTACTGCCAATTTCCTTGCAGGCAATTCAGGTTCAAAACTGATGGCCTTCTTTTTCAGAACTCCAAGAGGCACAGTGCATAAGGCTATATCGGCTTGAAAGACTTGGTCCCCAGCAATAACCTCAACACCCTCCTTTCCATATCTGATAGTATTGACGGTCACTCCATAAAAAATAGGAACTCCTTCACATAAAGCTTTTATCAACCTCGTATTGCCTCCAGCCAGAAAGCAGTGATCACCACTCATTTCATAAGGATCATCCTGATCCCAATAGGCAGCTGAAAGATTTGAAAGGCACCCAGCATTTGCGTATTCCAAATTCGCAAGATGCCAATCAAGCAACTGCTTCTCATCAGTACTTCGGGTCACATTATACAACCGCCTGAGTGTCTCCAAGACCGAACCAAGCGAGGTATCACTTGCAAACCCACCCATAATTTGCCTCAACTCCATAACCCTGTCAAGCAACCTATTAAATACGATTTCAACGCTTGCATCTATTTCCTTATCAACCGGCGCCCCATCTGGCTTATACAAAGGGCAATCATCTCTGACTTTATGAAGTGGTATAGAAAGCTGTCGAGCCAGAACTCCTAAAGGGTTAGCATGAATGCCAGTGATAATACTCCCGCCAAGATCAATGGCAGCAAACTTACCCTCACCCCCCACCTTCTGAGTATAAACTCGACCACCAGGCCGGCTCCTGCCTTCCAAAACCACAACCTTGTAACCAAACGACAAGAGCTGCCTTGCCGCTGCCAACCCGGCAAGGCCAGCACCAATAACAACCGCACTCCCCTCAGTTGACTCAGCCAACTGAGAAGTAAACGCGGGCGAAACCCCGAAATTGATGTAGCCGTTATACAAGAGGTAGTCATAAGCAGAATTAATCAAATGCTCATACTCATTACTCACGGTTTCTCTAACCATCCCTTTACTCAACCACAGCCTGACATTCCCCCTCCTCCACAGAGCCAATATATGATTCCTTATGACAATATAATCATTCTGCTCCTTCCCACCCAACTGCCTCACAACCCCAGCCTTAATCTCCTCGTCGAGCAAAGCATCAATGGGAAAACCGAGCGACATTGCAATCATAGCCTCGGTCTCGGTCTCCTTCTCCAAATCCTCCTTAGTCCTACTCCTCTTCTTCAAACCACCCCCCAACTGCTTCTCAAACAACTCATCCATCAGATCCTCATCATAGTTCCTCGAATTCACCTTCCTCCTCAGCGAACGCTTCTTTGAAACCGATCCATTCGAAACCGGGGTTTCCATTATTCCCTAATCCTACCAGGGATTCCCACAGAAAACACACAAACCCCAACCCAACAACGGCCCTCCCCTTAACTCTTCTCACAACCGCATGCAAAGCAAACTAAGCTAGATTTCAGAAAATGGGTATGCAGTATTCACCAAAAACAATCAACATGAAACTCAAAATCATACCACAATTATTCTAGCTTGAATTTTTATTCTTTTTATATTTTCTGGAGGAATGAACCTTTGCCACGGTTTTACATCATCATTTTTGTTTTCTGTAAAGCAAAAAAGAAAAAAGTTTTACGTCACTGTGTCAGTGGTTAAACCACTAAGAATACAAAACAGAGCGAAGAAGGGAGAAAAAGAAGAGAAAGAGAGAGAAGGGGCTTACAGTTACGACAGGACCTGCAACGGTGGGAAGGGTACTAAGAAATGAAATGATATGAAATAACTGAATTATAGGATATATAGCCTACGGGATTATATTGGGCTACTACAACACTGAGCGGGAAATTACTTCATGCACTCCCAATTTGCTTCCTGCACCCCCAATAATAATTATTTTGTGGGGTGCAGGAAGTAAATTCCCACTGAACGAGGGGATTCAACAGAATGGCCCACATAATTTTTTCAAACATAGAAATTCTAATTATCAACAAAAATCTAAAATTAGATTCAACTGGGACATCCCATGAAAGTGAAGTTGCTCATAAAATTGAAATGTAAAATTGATTTTTGATATTCTTATATTGGTTTAAAATATAAAATTTATAATTGATTATTAATGTTCTTGTATTGGTTTAAAATCTATCGTACGTGAGTGAAACTCCTCAGATTTGATTTTAGTTGGTTTATGACGAGAAAATGGTATGTTTGATTTAAAGTTAAAAAAATGTTGTGTGTGCTTCAATGTATAATAAAAACAAAAATAAATTCTAATGCTTATACAAAATTATTTTTACTTCAAAAGTCATTTTTATGAGAACAACATGCACGAAATTTAGAGTTGATTCGTTTGGATAATGTCGCAAAAATGATAGACATGCGACAATACCGAGGGAGGTGGAGTAAATACTTAATTAATTTGTCTCATGCTATGAATCGATATTACGGATTCGTATGAGCTGTGTATTATTATTAAATATAGTGATAAGGTTGCAAATTTTGTTTGATAATGATTAACGTAGCCAAAGGAATTTTATTTGTCAAATTTAAGTATTTAATTAATTGTGTAGATAAAGTAAGTGATTTATTGACTCTTATTTATGGATCGTGATTCTTTAGAATTTATAATAAATTGCAGATGGATCTTGAGTTTAATTTTGTTTGAATGCCTAAAAAAATAAAGAAGAAAGAAGAAAAAAAATGAAAAATAAGTAGAAAATAGATAATCTTTTAATTTTGTTATATATATATATATATATAAATAAGTTATTTCTTGAAAATATGTTATTTCTTTAATTAATACTTATTTTTTTAGCATAAATAAGTTTTTTATTCCTATAAAATATTTTTTTTTATTTTGGATTCTTATAAAAAAAAATTTAAGTCTTTATAAGTACTATCATCTTAACCCTTAAATGAATGATAATATGACACTATCTCCATATATATATATATATATATATATATATATATATATAATATGATTAAAATAATGATATAGAAATCCAAAAAAAAAAATGTATTTTATACCACTCAAAACTTATCTATTACATATTTTATGAGTAAAAAAAGAGTTGACTGTAGTTAATTTCATACCTTCAACATCAATCACAATAAATATTTACAAATCATAGTTAAAATAAAATTGTATTAATTAATTTAATTCCATGTGGTATATATCACCTTTCGTTAATCAGAGTTCAGCATTGAACAATCATGACAAAGGAACTCATCGACAAAACAGAGGTGAGTGTAGGGTTGAAAACCCTGTGGCAAGCTGTGTCCAAGGATTTGGCAGTCACAATTGCAAAAACTATACCAAATATTGTAAAAGATGTGAAATTGATCGAAGGAGATGGAGGGCTTGGCACAATCTTCCTCTTCACTTTCTTCTCTGGTTTGTCATAATAATTAATTAATTGCTTCTCTCAATCTTATGATTTATGAAACAAATTGATTTTTAAGCATATGTGAGATATGAGTGGATGATTTTATTTAGAATTTATTTTAAAGTAAAATTCAATATAAATTTTTAGATTAAATATAGAAATTATTATTAGTTGCTTTAATTTAAAATTAATTTTGTTTTTAGAATCAAATTTTATATTCTTCTCAAACGTGAAATTAAAACACGTTAAAAATTATTTTAAATCAATTTTATACTAAAATCAATTCTCCAAGTTAAATCACATATACACATACGAATGAAACAACTTACCATTTTCAACTTGCGTTCTTATCTAAGTTCTATCAATCAATTTCACTTGGGGGTCTCAGGTGTGTCGCCGGTGAACCACCAGAAGGAGAAGATCACAGAGCTTGATGAGATCTCCCATGAAATTCGTTTGCAAGTGGTTGAAGGAGGCTTTCTGGAGAAAGGTTTCTCATACTATAAGACAAGTTTTCAACTTTCTGCAATTGAAGAGCAAAAGACTTTGGTCAACGTGAAGATCTCTTTTGACTATGAGTCCGACACAGAAGAATGTACTCAACCAATGACGACAGCAGAGTCTGCTTTGTTCTTTCTGAAATGCCTAGAAACATATCTGTTGAATGATGCTTGAAGATGATTAATGTTATTGCATCAATTATGAATGGTCAATGGGTCATTATCTTTTTCTATGTAGGAATGTTTGAATGTTTTATGTAACCAAAATAAAAGGAATAATGTTGACTTGTTTCTGAAACACAATTTCTATTGCTTTAAATTTAAATTAAGGTTTTAAATTTAGTAGCTGTGATTTTTTTTAATATCATGGGTATTCTTTCTATGGGTTGTTGTCCACTAGGGGTTGTCTCTAGGGTGGAGTGGGAAGGAAGGGTCACCATCTAGGATCCATTATTTTTTGGGATTCCAAATTTTTTTTTTAATATTTTAGTAAAATATATATATATATATATATATATATATATATATATATTTTAATTAATTTTATTTTGTAAAAAAAATATAATCTAATTATTTTTTTTATTTATTTATTATTTTCTCACTCATCTTAGTTACCTCTCACGTATCAATTTAAATGGGAATACGAGTTAACGAGTATCTATAAAACATTAAAACAAAATATTTTATTTTTAAAACAATAATAACTTATAACGATTATAAAACTTAATTTTCTTCCATTATATTTTTCATATTTTGTGCAATGGGTATAAATTAAACTTCTTTCTTTCCACTACACTCTAAATCTTTTCTAGGAGAAAATGATGAGATTCGAAGTCCAACAATTTAACTTGTTTGGAATTGTGATAAGACAAAATTTGGCTTTTTAAGGATCTAATGAAAAATTATATCAAGATAGCAATGATAATTTTTTGAGATTGATTGAAATAATTTCATAATTTAATTTGATAATACAAGATCATGTTAGATACATTCAAAATCGTGAAATTCATTATCATTATCTTGGACATAAAATTCAAAATGAATTGATATCATTTTTGGGTCATAGTGTTAAAAGTTCTATTATAAAGGTCATTAAAAATGCAAAATATTTATCTATAATTATTGATTGTACCTCTGATGTGAGTCACTAAAAACAAATAACTCTAATAGTACGATACATAAATATGTTGAATGTAAAGACTAAGAAGTACTTTTTAGAGTTTTTGAAAGTAGATGACATGGATTGGGACTTTTTAATGTATTACAAGATGTGTTAAAATCTCTTGATCTTAATGTTGACAATCTGAGATGTTAGAGTTATGATAATGGCTATAATATGAAAAGAAAACACCAAGGAGTTCAAAACTAATTTTTTGAAATAAACCTAAAAGCACTATATATGTTTTGTGCTTGTCATAACATGAATCTAACTTTTAGTGATATGACACATTCTTGTGTTAAAGTTGTTTCTTTTTTTAGAGTTATTCAATGCATATATTTATTGTTTTCAAGTTCTACTAAAAGATGAAAAATTTTATTTAATAATATTCCTCAATTAACATGGTGGAAGAGTAGAATTAAAAGTATTAAAGCTATTAGATTTCAGAGCTCTTCAAATAAGACTAATTTTGTTAAAATTACATAAATCTTGTGATGATGCCAAATCTAAAAGTGAAGCTGAGAGTTTGGCTAATGCACTTGAGAGTTTTGAGTTTTTGCTTGGTATGATTATTTAGTATGAAATTTTATTTGTTATTAATATGGTCAACAAAAAATTACAATCTAAGTCTATATGCATGGACACTACTATAAAACAATTAAAAGATGTATTATTGTTTTTTGAAAAGTATAGAGATGAAGGTTTCATATCTAATATGAATGTTGCTAAAGAAGTTGCACTTAATACGGATGTAAAACATATCATTCCAAAAAAAATATCATGTTATTAGAAAGAAACAATTTAATGAAAATAATTATAATGAAGAAATTTAATCAGCTAACGAATCATTTAAAGTTAATTATTTTTTAATTATTGTGGATATGACAATTACTTCTTTAAAGGACAGATTTGAACAATTAAATATATTTGAAAGTATTTTTTATTTTTGTTTAATTCAAAAAAGTTAAAATTATTAAATGATAATGAATTGAGAGAATGTTGTGTTAAAGTTCACTTTACCTTTTCTCATGACAATTTATCAAATGTTAATTTAGATTATTTTTTCTCTGAATTAAAAGTGTTGAAAATGACTTTCCCTAATGACTTAATGTCACTTATTGAAATTCTTGAGTTTATCAAAGTTACAAATTGTTATCCAAATGTCTCAATTGCTTATAAAATTTTATTAACTGGACTTGTGACTAACGCATTAGCCAAAAAAAGTTTTTCAAAACTAAGATTAATAAAAATTTACTTGAGATTATCAATGTCACAAGAAAGGTTGAATGGTTTGACAATTTTATCTATTGAGAATGATATGTTAGAGAATATTGATATTGATGTTATTATTAATGATTTTGCATCTCAAAATGCTAGAAGAAACAAATTTTTATAATAATTTGTATATTTTGTTTTATAAATAATATGTGTAACAATTTCAAAAAAAATAATTTATTAAAGATAAAAGATAACATATAAGTTTATTGAAGAATAAATTGTATTAAATCTTCTTAAAGAATTATTAAAAGTTAATTCACACATTTTAATAAGATGTATTTTTCTTATTTATATTTTTTATCTTTTATTAAATACATATTTAAATTTTATAATATTTATATATAAGGACCCATTAATCAGGATTTCACCATGGATCCATAGAATGTAAGGAATGGGGTTGGTTACCTCCTAATGTTAAAATCTCTCATTTGTATAATTTCTAATTTGTAGGGTAGCATAGCTGTTTGTCTAGTATAATCTTTGTGCTAGCTGCTTGTCATATTTTGTAGGGCTTGTTTTGTGTGTATCTGCACTATTTGGCAGTAGTTGTGTTGTCTATAATTGTTCCAATTTTTTTATGTTGGTGTTGGTTTGAGGCGCATTCTTCTTGATTTGCAAGGCTGCATTTTGCTGATTTTCTGTCATGCAATTATTCCTCAACAAAGGCATTCTGCTGATGTAGCATATTCAAAACTTAGCTGCAGTTGTCAGTTGATTTGTGGCATCTTTGGTGGCTTAACATGCTTCAGGAATTCTGATGGTGTAGTCTAGCTTTTGTCTTTGACTTGAGCTAGTTTTTTGCAACTGCTGGCATTGTAGTTTGGGATTGGCTCAGCAGGAGGGACGTGGTTCTGTTTTTCTTTTTTGTTATTTTGATTCATGTAATTTTACCTATCCTAAGGATCAACAGTTATTGATTTGCCTTCTTTTCTTTGGTTGTCCTTTGATTGCTTTGTAATAGCTGCTCTTACTTGATGGGTTTGGCTTCACCTCCATCTCCTCTTTGTAACTTTTTTTTTTTTTTCTTTTTTCTAATATAATTGCAGCTGCTCCTTGCTCCTTTCTATGATGGGAACCTTTGGGATGCCATGTTTGACATTTTTTTTTATGATCCTTCTCTTGATATTTGGATGCTACGTGCCTTCAATAAAAAAAAAAAAATTAAAACTGCAGGAACAATTAATATTGTTGGTTGACATTAAATAATAATTAATACTTTTCACCGCAATAATTAATATGATGGGTATAAAAAAAAATTCGTAACAGTAATTATGGTTGGGATAAATATACTTATAACAAAAATGAGATTGTCAAATATATATATATATATATATATATATAAATTGACATGAAATTCAAATGCAACCCAATAAGCATGGTTCACATCAGGTTAAATAATTTTTTCACATATCGCTCTATAATCAAAACTCTTAAAACATAAAAAGGTATCACATTAATAAATGAAAAAAAGCATTCATGAATTTACATAATAGTGACAAATAGCACGTTTTGTATTGCATCTAGAATTTGCACTGCCAACATTGTTTTTACTAATTTTTTTCATATTAGCCTAGTGCTTTTTTGTCCATGACAATTTTCAATTGAGTTCTAATAAGGATGGAGTGTCTGGCCTTCTGTTCTTGAATCTAACCCTAAATACATGATAACAATGATTTTAGTACATTTCACTCATTGTTTACTTTTCTTTAATGATAATGATGTGTTGTTGCTCTTACCTATTTTGTGTTAAATAAATCTGTTAAGCTGAATGTAACTCAAATTAAGTCAACATCATTGTTATTTCAATATTTCTTCATAGTAAAACATTCTTCAAAACCATATATAGAAAATAGCCCACATGACTGATATTACAATATTAGGAGATGTTTTCTTTCAGAATATATATATATATATATATATATATATTATTTCTTGTCTTATTTTTATTTCTTGTTTATACTAATAATTATAAAACATATTATATTATTTTATTTTATTTTCTATTTTTAAATATTTATAGAAAAATAGTAAAATCATCACAATATTGATTTTAATATTTTCTATGAAATATTTAAAAACAAAAATTAAATAAAAATAATACAATACAGTATTGTTTTTTCTTCAAGCAGCAGCGTCGTTCAACAGATATGTTTCTATCCGTCTAAGATAGAACAAAGTTGACTCTGATGTCTTCGTAGGTTTGACCCTTTCTTCTATGATGTCGGATTCATGGTCATAAGAAATCTTGACTTTGACCAAAGTCTTATCATCTCCTATTGCAGATAGTTGAAAATTAGTCTTGTAGTATGACAATCCATGAGCCAGATAACCTCCTTCAGTCACTTGCAGTCCAATTTCATGTGAAGCTTCATCAAACTCTGTGATCTTCTCCCTTTGGTAATTTGGGGACACATCTAAGATTAATTCCCAAAAAGTAAGAAAAAAAAAAACATTAGGTTATTGAACAAAACAAGAAGTTTGTATATGATAATAGGCCAAAACACACTTTCAACGAGATTTTGATTATGACATGTAAAGGTAAATAAATATCTTTAGAATGAGAAAAAAAAAAAAAAAAAATGAAATTAATTTTTTTAAAATTATATGAAAAATATTTTATAAATTAATTATTGAAGAAGTTAATTTTAATTTTAGAAAAATTAATTTTATTTGTTCATTATTTTTTTTCTCTTAAAAGTAAGTCTATAATAGTATGTCCAGGTCATATATATTCAGTTTAATCTTTTAAATTTTAAAAGGTTTAATTTAATATTTCATGTAATTGAGACAAAATAAGTGTTCGTTTTAAAATATAAATTACTAAACTGAATATAATCTATAATATAAAATACTAAAAGTATATTATGGCTTATATGATATAAAAAAAAATATAATTAAAAATAGAGTAAATAGTTTATGCTCAAACTAACCACGTAAAATTTATTTTTTTTTTATCAACAAATGTTAAAAAATTAATTTTAAGGTTAATTTTTGTTAATAGGAGAGGATTCAAAGTAACTAACATATTTTATATCTCTTCTTCCTACACCATTAATTAAATCAACCTTGGTATTCCTAAAAATCAGCCAATTAAACTTATCACACCTTACAATTATTATATGAATAATTTTTATATTCATATTTAATTATAAATAATAAATTTCCATATAATAAATTTATTAATTATTTAAAAAATCGTATTAACTATGACTTTGATTCACTAACCATATAAAATATATATACTGGGGCATAGAATTTGTTGTTGTATGCAACTAATCTCTCTCCCACCGGGTTAACCCTTTTCAGAGTTAAATGGTACCTATAAACAAATTTATTTCCCAGTTCGCGGGTGAAACTCTAAACTTTGATTAAAGAACCCAAGTACCAAATCATTTATATATACCAACAACTTTTGACAGTATAAAAGTATTAAAACTCTTAAAAACATAACAAAAACACTCACCAGCCAAAAAATTAAAGATGAGGGTTGTACCAACCCCTCCATCACCTTCAATCAGTTGCACATCTTTCACAATATGTGGGAGAACCTTTGGAGCTACGGTTACGAAATCCTTGGACAGAACTGCCCAGAGAGCTTCCAACCTCACACTAACCTCAGTTTGGGTGTTGAATTCCTTTATCATGGCTCTTATCTACGTGCTTTCACATATGGGGGGCATGTATTGATGTATGTATATTTATAGTGGACAATAATATTGAGAATTTTCGTTTATTGTTTCTATAGATTAAAGTTTAGTTGGATAGGTTTTTGTATTTTTTAGTTTCATGATGTCACCTTTTTTTAAAATTAATATCTTTAATTAATTAAAAAAAACGTCATTAAAATAACACATGACATAAATTAAGATGTTATCAAAATAGACATCCCAGTTCACATACTTACTTACAGAGGGATAAAAGGCACAATAAAAAATTATATTAAAAACGAATATCAATCAAATTAAACTTTAAAAACTATAAATAAAAATATTAAATACTTCTTAGACCAAAAATATATTTTAGTATTATAACAAAGGTAAGAATGAGACTTATATCATACAAAATAAACAATTTTTTTATTATTTCAGCGTGTAAGAATGAAACTTATATCACACAAAGTAAATAAATTTAAATTTAATGTAAACTTATATCACTCAAAGTAAACAAATTTAAATCTAATGTTGACATGAAGATATTAAATATTTTTAAAACACTAAATAAACCTTGAAACATATCTTGATATTCATGAATTTATGAACCCAACTCAGTTAAATTTTTTTTTAAAATAAAAAAAAAAAAAAAAAAAACATCTTTACCGTCTCATTTGGCATAAGTGCATGAAATATGCTTTTGTCTTTAAGTGAATGCTAGGTTCTTCTTGTGTATATTACATTTACACTAAATAATGTATATAAATTAAAGTTTGGTTGGATACATTATAAGGATTTGATGCTGTAAAGAAAATATTGTCGGTGAACTGTGCACGTAAAAATAATATGTTATTATTAGAATAATAATTTTTTTTTATTCCATTTATTAGAATAATAAAGTAGCATAAGATACCCTGCTGCACGTAATAGTGTCGGTTCAAGATATATAGCTGCCAACCATATTTGTCAAAGTCAAATTAATAAATCTGTATGTACGAATATGACTTAAATATGTTTTGTCAAATCACATTTATGAGAAAATAGGTTATTCAACAGATATGTTTCTGGGTATCTAACAAAGAATAAAGTGTTTTCTCTGAAAAAAAGAAAAAACAACGAAGAATAGAGCATGGATTCTGCAATATAACTGTGTTCGATGGTTCAGCACTGGCTTCTGCGTCTTACTCATGCATGGACAGCATGGTCAAAGAGATTTTAACGTTAGATTTTTATTTTTTTTTAACTGCAAAAGTTAATTTATTAATTTTTTTTTAAATATTAATAAGGAGATTAGAACCCACGAAATATTTATCCCTTCTTTTTTCACATTTTCAATTACCACTCAACCAATTCTTGACTATTTAGTTATAAATTACACTATATATAACATTTTCAATTACCACTCAACCAATTCTTGACTCTAATGAACATAAATATTTTGTCACCCTAGTATTCTTTCTCAAGTTTGTACAAACATCTTCAATTATATATGTTTCCCATTTCTATAAATTCTTAAGCCTCTATTTTATCTTACTTATTTTTAATTCATAAGTTAATTTTAAGTTATAGTTAAAAATGAGAACTTAAAAAAAAGGAAAAAAAGTTATTTTTGTTAATATTTATTTATTTATTAATAAAAACTAACAAACTAACCATTAATATTTTTCGATAAAAAAATATTAATTATTTCAAAATTTAACTTTACTAGGATTCGAAGAGATAATATAAAAATAAGCTTTGCATAAGTAACTTTGAATAGCTTATTATAAAGTTTCTTATTTTTAATTTTTTTTCATTAAAGAGATTTTATTAATTAGTATTTAGTTCAATTTTTTACTTAAAAATAACTTATAAATTAAAAATAAATTAGGTGAAATGTAACCTTACAAATATAAATTTAGTGTTGTTTCAAGGGAAACCCAATTATTCTTCTTTGTCGAATTCCAATCACTCTTTTGGCCTTATTCCATACATACTTCAATGCATGCTGTTTAGCTACATGTGGATTGTGTTGTGCTACATCGTCATTCTTATCCTTCATTAGATCTTATGAGACAATGGTGTACATCCAAAAAGAAAAAACACAAAAAGAAAAGAAAGTTCTTACAAGCCAATGGTATAGATTCCTGCTTAGAGCTAGCATGGGGCCTTTTGAATTTTGATATTAGAACTTCTTCTGGTTTCATAGTCATAGATTATTGTTATTGTGTTATGTAACTCCATATCTTAGTTTGATTTTGTTGTGTGGTTGATTATAAGCAGGACGGAGCCAGCTTCTAATGTTTAGGGGCTTGATATAAAAAGTTTGGTTCAAAATAAAAATTTGTATCAATTTTTTTAAAGAAATATTCATATGTTTTAAAAATAATAATTATATTAATAATTTATCAAAATAATAAAAAAAAATATTTAAACAAGAAACAAATAAATAAATAAATATATATATATATATATATATATAAAATATTATAGGATTTTAATTAAGCTTTGTTCATTGTTAACGTTAATATAACTTTTATTTCTTATAATAAATTCACATAAAAAGAATGTTAATAAAATTTTATGAATGAAATTATCAAAAAAATAAAATAATAAATGATAAAAGAGATACAGTCGTAGAAAAGAAAAAAAGAAAAGTAAATGATAGTAGAATATTTTGTCTATAATAAGAAAAAAAATATAATTATTAGTAGAATATTTTGTCTAAAATGAGAAAAAATATAATTATTTTTACATTAGATACTATAAAAGAGAAAAATAATATTTATCTATAAATATTAAATATTTTATCTTCACATTAAATACTAGAAAAATAAATAAAATATTATTATCTTTACAATATAAATTATACAAAAACAACAATATATTTTTATCAAAAATTAATACTCTAATATTAAAGTATATATCTTTTATATATATATATATTGAACTAACAATTATATATTATATAAAAATTCTACAAATAAAAAAAAAATCAGGAGGGCCATGTGCCCCACTATAGAACGTGCCTCCGCTGATTATAAGAGATGGGGGTTTGAGTTCCCTCGTGTTGCGAGGAATAATGGAGGTGTAGTTTTTTTTTTTTTTTTTGTAGTAAAAAAAGTAATAGAAAAAAAAAGGATATATTTGGAAAACAAAAATGCATGCATCACAAAATAAGTGGAAAGATACGTAAAAGTAAAAATGAAAGGTATATTTAGCAAAATTAAGAAGGCTTAGAAGTTAGGACAATGAATTCTAAACTCAGGTAAACAAGAAGTATACTAAATAAATTTTTTTTTATGTTTTTGTTTCGTGATTAAGGCTTGATAATCAATTTAGTCTTTAAACTATTTTAAATGTGTCAATTTAGTTTCCAAATTTTAAAATACTTTAATTTAATTTTTAAATTATTTAAAGTGATCATTAAGCCAATGGTAAAACACTACTCAAATGTAGTAGATTCTATTTCATTCTCACAGTGCAATTTGTAATTGATGTATATAAATATAACATATTAAAAATTCGAGTAAGCTTAGTCTTGAGATGTATAAATTGTCTTTCAAAGGTGTTTGTGTAAGGGTTAACAGAGGTACGTGAAGAAATTGAAAATTGAAGGATTGTGCAAAAGTATGCCAAACTTTGAAAGAATCAGAATAATTTCCTCTAATAGTATAGCAGACTTTGCTTATATTTTCAGCAGTGTTATCGAGATCATTTTTCAATGCCACTGATAAATTCAAAACTCTTCACAATTAAGTTTCCCTCTTTCTCACATGGCTAGCTAGACCAGACTTAACGGGTGGTCAGTCACGTGAGGCCTTTAGCTCCTTCAGTGAAAGGCAAATAAGTCAATCATCACTGCTATCTTATAATGTAAATATTAATGTATTGACAGGAAAAATAAATAAAAATAAAAGGTAAATAATCAATTTGTTCTCTACAAGTGTGAAAAAATTAAAACAAATAAATAAAAATCTTAATCATGAAAAATAAATCATTTAAATCAATAGTAAAAAGTGAAATTATTTAACGATAACATTCATGTATCACATTTTTACACCTAAGACAAAAAAATATTTTATCATCTTTCACAATCAAAATGTTAACATTTTACACTATTAGACAAAAATGAATATTTATCTTAAGAAAATGCATGTGACTTTTAAGGATTAAAGTGAAAATATTGAGACTTATTTTGAATTTTCTTACTTTTCACGACTAATGTAACAACTCATAGGTTATATACGAAGTGAATTACCTTAAAAAGAAAGTGAAGTGAAAATCTATCCAAGCTGGAGAGGACCTGTGAATTGATTTACACTGATGAAAGAAACTTAAGAAAGCAACAATAGCAATAGGTGCCAACTTCCAATTAACATTGTAAAAAAATGATCACTTGTTGCTAAGTTTTGTTTTTATAAATAGTTATAAATCAAAGAGAACATAACAACGTATAGCCACACAAGTTCACATCACATTCGTCTTTTCTTTGTATAGTTAAGAGGAAAGCCATATGAGTATCTCAAGTAGTAGTAATAGCTTGATCTATGTGCTGTTGTTGTTTGCATTCTGTGAAATGCAAATCAATGCAGAAAAATACATTATAAAGTGTGCCTAGCTTCCTTTGTTCCTCAGCAGTACTAGTGCATGCTTTGGAAAGACAGTATCATGCCCTTCTCAGTGTCCTCTTTTAAAACCATCAAAATTCAGTTCAAATTTCATGGATTATCTTCCAAAGTTGAAGGGGTTCTTGGCAGGACCTATCAGCCTGATTTTCAGAATCCTGCGAAGGGGGGAGTGGCAATGCCTGTGGTTGGAGGAGAAGACAAGTACAGAACCACATCGCTTGTTTCTGCTGATTGTGGGGTTTGTTTGTTTGCTGCAAAAGAAGGTGATTATTCAGAGATGATGATGAAGTCTGTGAGTGAATATGGTGCGATGGATTGCACTGGTGGTATTGCCAACAGTGGGAATGGTATAGTTTGCAGAAGATGAAATAAAAAATTTATTTCAATAATAATTAATGTGATCTAATTGTGATTGATTCTGAGTTTGTAATTGTGATGTGATGATTGTTTTCTGATTAATTGTTGTGGCCAGAAGTAAAGTGTGTTGTTGAATAAAAAGTGTAATCTTTTAATTTGTTTAACTCATATTCGTCATGCTATTAACGGTAGGATAAAAATGGTACTCCTCACTTGTTATAAGTCACTCTGTAAATCAATTATATATAAAGAGTAATTAATGTAATTGTTTTTAATTAATTTTTGACTATTGTAATAATTATATCCTTGTTAACAGTAATTATTAATAAAAACATAACTACTTAATAAGGACAATTAACAATTAAAGAAAAAAAACAATAAATACTTTTAAGAATTCTAAAATGCCTTATAAAAAGATAAAGATTTTTTCTAATAATAACATATAGTGTCAAATTTAAGAGATTTAAATTTGTTTTCTTACTTTCGAATCTCACTTCCGATTTCACCAATTAAAATTTAACACATTATTTAAGTTTTTATGTGTATATTTCTTTCAATTCACAAAATATTTCTCACATATTTGACATGTTAGGAAGGAGTTAAAGGTCAGGAGTTAAGGGTATAAATTCCTGGTAAGAGACTCAAAGCTAGCATGGGGGCTTTTGAATTTTGATATTATAACTCCTTCAGATTTCATAATCATAGATTATTGTATTTTTAATATCATAATTGCTTCTTAAGTTTCATTACATTTTAAATAATCCTGTCTAAAATATAAAATCTCAATATATTTCAAAAAAATCAATTCAAAAAAGAATCTACATCTTCAATTGAACTATTTTTTCAAAACCTTACTTATGGAAATTGAGTGTAGTAACTACTCAAACCAACCACTCGTTAGTTCCAATTGAACTATTTGTAATATAAAACCCCATTCTATCACAATTGTTGGGGTGTGTAAAAATAGGATTAAATGGGTGTATAATTGGCTATAACAAATTTAATGATGGATGAGATGTGAACTTAATAAACATGGAGGTGTATTTAGTAAGAGTCTGAATTTTTGTACAACTACGAATTAGACTGAAAATTTTTTAACATAATAACAAAATTCGTTAAAATAACTTAAGAACTAAAATATGTATTTAGCCTTTTGTTTTCCTATTATTTATCTTGGCAACAGAATACTTGAGAATTTGTTGTTAATCTTTTCTATTCTCTAGCTAATATCTACCTCACATATATTCATTATTCTTTTTTTTTTTTTCTCAGGACCGATCAATGTGCATTGTCATGTTCATGAATGACTTCATTCGGCATAGCCAATGCGCGCACAAGAATACAAATTGAGAAGGCTTATGCAGCAAAAGTATGCCAAATTTTGAAGGGGTAAGAGAATAACTTTCTCTAATAAAATTAATAACAAAATTTTAGAGCATCTTTATCCCAATATTTAATTTTGTTTCTTAACTGTGTCATATAAATATTACTCATTTTTATTTCTTTTAATACAAGCATTCCAAATAACACATATTTTTTTTAATCCAATACTTCTATTTGGGTGCTGAATTGGATCTTATAAGAAATTCACATTTTTATTATTATTATTATTACTAATGAATGGTGGGGAGAGAGTCACTCCGTGTCTCTCTATATTATTGATCATAGTAGTTATAAAAAATAATTATTTATATTTAGTGGGATAGTTAATTTGTTAGTAGGTTAATTTTTTGTGTGTGTATTTTTATTTTTACTTTTTTTATTTTATTTTTCATTGTTTTCTATTTTATCTTTTGGTAAGAAAAAATATTAAATAAAAAGAATTTAATATTATTTAAGGATAAAATTATCTAACAAATATAAAGAGAAAAAAGTGACTATCAAATGATATCACTTTTATCAATTATTATTTGTTATAGATTTATTAATATAATATGAAGTTGTGCCCACCAAAATAATTTTAAGAGGTGTTCAAATGTGAAGCCCAAAAGAGAACCAATACTCCTCCAATGAGTGTCCAAAACTCAACATTCCTATATTTGCATAAATACCGGTGAATGAAATTGGGATAAAGATAGTCTTATGTTTTCAACCGTGTTATTTGATATATTTTTCAAGAGGAGTATTACTGTGTTAGGGACACTCGATATTCTCTTTCATGAACTTTTTTTTAAAATTGATTGAAAATCATTAATTTTAATATATTTCACGTATTCCATCAATTTGCATTCCCATTTATAACCAACAAAAAAACATCTCATTTTTATTCCTAAATATAAGCAAAAAAAAATTACTTTTTAACATCATTTGATATATATTTTCTGCCATACTTTTCATTTATGAATAAGATTTAAAAAAAACTTTAAAAACTGAACAATTTTTCAAAGATAAAATAAGAAAAATATTTAAAATTTAATGATCACTTTTGTTTACTTATAAATGAGAACACATAGTATCATTTATCAATTCTATTTCATATATCACATAAGAATATCTGAAAGATAAAAGATAATGTATGATAAAATTTCCTTAACATTCCTCCATTTCTTAATGTCACTATTGATAAATTCAAAAGACCATACCCTCTTCACAAGTTACCTCCTTCCTTCTCACATGGCTTGAGCAGACTTAATGGGGGGTCAATCACCCCTCTCTCAATAGTCAATACAAGAACATCACAAGGTGAATATTAATGCATTGACAAGACAAAGCAAAATTCAAGAAATCCATCCTGGACACATTCTGTGAATTGGCTTACAATAGATGAAACTTAAGAAAGCAACAATAGCAAAAGGTGCCAACTGCCAAAATTGTAGAAAAATGACCACTTGCTGCTGAGTTTTGTTTCTATAAATAGTCATAAATCAAAGAGAACATAACATATAGCACACAATAAGTTCACATCACATTGGTCTTTCTTTCATTTGTATACGAGTAAACTAAGCCATATGGATGTCTCAAGTAGTAGTAATAGCTTGATCTATGTACTGCTGTTGTTTGCATTCTGTGAAATGCAAATGATTGTAGGAAAAGACACTCTAACATGCCCCATCCGCAGAAGTCCATGCTTTGGGAAGAAAGTGCCATGCCCTTCTCAGTGCCCTCTTAAATCGCCATCAGACCCAAAAGCCAAAGTCTGCTTTCTCGACTGTGATTCTCCCACATGCGAAACTCAGTGCAAAAGTAAGATCATTCACTCTATAGAATAAGTAATATATATCAATGTTAGCTTTAGAAGAGTCAAATCCTTCCTTCTATGTTCAATTGAGAGTGATCATCTCCTACTAAATTAAACAGTGAATATAAATTGGAGATAAGCCTCCTCATTCCATCAACTAGCTTTTATGCTTGAATTAAGTCTAAATTCATATTTTAATACAGCTTTAGAAGTTGTTAGGCCTATCCAATTATCTAGTATTAGGCCATTATTAAACCACAGTGCAAATGTTCAATCCTACTAACTTCACGCTCAAGGTGTTTGAATGGGTCCGTTAAAGATCTCACATTAACTAGTAACACAAAATTTTCACTTAGATGATTGGTTTCAAACATGTACCATTTTGTATACTTGCTTAACAAGTTTTCTTAATTTCCGATGTTCAATGATAACAACAGCTCGCAAACCAAATTGCAATGGTCGTGGATCAGCATGCCTAGACCCTCGTTTCGTCGGAGCAGACGGGATTGTGTTCTACTTCCATGGAAGAAGAAACGAGAATTTCGCCTTAGTATCCGACATAAACCTCCAAATCAACGCACGCTTCATTGGCCTGAGGCCAGCAACCCGAACAAGAGACTACACATGGATTCAAGCACTTGGAATCCTTCATGGCTCTCAGAGCTTCACCATTGAGGCCACCCCATCACCAACATGGGACGATGAAGTTGACCACTTGAGATTCTCTCACAATGGCAAAGAACTAGCCATCCCAGATGGCTACCTCAACACTTACCAGTCCTCACAGAATCATCATCTCAGAATAGAGAGAACATCGAGAAAGAACAGTGTTACTATAACTATCCCAGAAGTTGTTGAAATCTCTATCAATGTTGTTCCTGTGACTAAAGAAGATAGTAGAGTTCACAACTACCAGATTCCTGATGATGATTGTTTTGCTCACTTGGAGGTTCAATTCAAATTTCATGGATTATCTTCCAAAGTTGAAGGGGTTCTTGGAAGGACTTATCAGCCTGATTTTCAGAATCCTGCGAAGGTGGGAGTGGCAATGCCTGTGGTTGGAGGGGAAGACAAGTACAGAACCACATCGCTTGTTTCTGCTGATTGTGGGGTTTGTTTGTTTGCTACAAAAGAAGGTTCTTCAGAGAAGATCATGAACTCTCTGAGTGAATATGGTGTGATGGATTGCACTGGTGTTGCCAACGGTGGGAACGGTATAGTTTGCAGAAGATGAAATAAAAAAAATATGTCACTGGTAATGTGCTTTGATTGTGATTGATTCAGAGTTTGTAACTGAGATGTGATGATTTTTTTTTTAAGTTGTTGAATAAAAAGTGTTAATCTTTTAATTTGTTCAACTCATATGCTAGATTCGTTGCTTTCATGTCTTTAACAATTACCCTTCTAAGACAAAATTCTCTTTTTGCAAAACTGGCATTTAAAGTGACCAACTTTCATTTTAAATTTTAAAGCTATAACTTTTGAAATAAGTCACATTAAAAAGTGATCTAGGATGCTCAAGACAGATATAATTAAGGAAATAATGATAATAAGTTAAAAGATGATATTTTTACTTCCATAATATATATTTAAATAAGTTATTAAATCATTTCTCATCTCACCAATTAAAATTTGACACAATATCTAAGTTGACATGTACATATTTCTTTCATTTTACAAAATATTTTTGACAAATCTAACATATTTAAGATGGAGTTAGGAGTTAGGGATTTGTTGGGATATTTTGTGAATGAAAGAAAATATACACATGAAAATTTAAATGATATATAAATTTATGTAATATAAGTGAAACATCATATTTAAATTTTATTTTAGTATATTATTAATAAAATCATTTATAATGTAATGCATGGTTACTAATATGAGTTGTTTATATTATTTTAATGGATCTTATAATTTTACATATGTTTAAACACTTTATAAAAAAAATTAACTTTCATATTAAGGTTGATAAAGTGAATGTTTAACATAATTACGATGATCTATTTATATTATAATTTTATATTTATAATATAATTTTGTTAAATATCGTTTGGTTATATAAATAATAACATATCATATATTATAATGGTAAAAATAAAAAGTTGCTTAAACTAAAATAACCCCTTAATTATCTCTTTGAAGATATTCTTAAATAGCTCATTGAAGATAATCTAAGAATATGAAAACATAAAATCAAAAATACATTAATTAAAACTTATTAGCTTTCTTGAATGTTAAATGATCCCTTAATTATCTCTTTAAAGATATTCTTAAATGGCTCATTGAAAATAATCTAAGACTGAAAACATAAAATCAAAAATACATTAATTAAAACTTATTAGCTTTCTTGAATGACTTATCAAACCATGTTAAATGGAATTTTCTCACTTTCCAAGATAATTAAGGAAACAGAAACAAGTTCCTTGTTGCTTTAGAATGAAAACTAGTGAAATTGATTTTGCTCATCAGTGTTTTCTATACACCGCATCCAAGTCCTTGTGAAATGGATTTGCTCCTGACAAAGGTTGACATCAATATAATTATTCACCGACATTTATTTCGTCCATTAATAGTAACAAATAAAATAATCTGAATTACAAGAATAACGCAACACTTTCGTGTTTCTTCATAGTGTAAAAACTACTACATTAATAATGTGGTTACTTGTAATTATAATGAATACCGTAGCTCAAATTTAGGATCTAGCTTTTCAAACACTTCTTATAGAAGAAATCTCTCATTTCACTTCTCTTAATTTTCTTTTATCTATGCCCAGAAAGAGAAAAGTCAATATCAAAGGTCAACTCCTTTTGTCTTTCTGCCTCCGGAAATTTTCACTATGCAAGATAATTTCCTTAAGGAACAGTGCCCAGAGAGAAAGGCCTACATCTATTTTTTTTTATTAATATAAAATTATGAGCAAAATTACAACTCTATCTCTCAAATTTTATCAAAATTACAAATCATTTCACTTTTTTTTTCTACACTTACCCCTTTTAAATTTAAAATCATTATACTAATATTCATGTATGTTTTAAAACATTACGCTAATACTCGAAATTAATATCCTCTCATAAAAAGCAAAAGTAATAATTAAAAAAAAACATAAGTTGTTTTGATAATTAGACCAAACCTCAAGGAATATTTGTTCTAAAATTATCATTTAGCGGTTAAGTAATATTAGAGTTAAATGTTTTGATTCTGCTTAATTCTGAATAAATAATCACTTGTTTTTTTCAAAAAAAAATCCATTAGAAAAATGAAAAAGAAATAACATTTTTTCTCTAAATTAAGGTCAACTAAACATGCTCATATGCCATGGTCGAAAAAGAAAAGTACGAGAAATTAATGATAACCAGCATGCATTCATCTAATACGGCAGAAAAATTAATGTGAAATATTTAATTGGTTGAGAACGAACGTACAGGAGTTAATGTGAATAAAACTCGTTTCCTTTGCATATAGGACATCTTATAATTTGATTATTTAACACCTACTTCTTAAAAAATAAAGCATCTATTTCTTCTGTATAAATCATAAGTGACTACAGGAAGCAATTCTGTTCAATCAAAAAGTATTCACAACATAATCAGACTAACTAAGTGGAGATTTTTCCCATACACAGCTCTAATTCATATCTAAGATTTCTTCCATACACATGGCTGGAATTCAAAGCCTTGTTTAAAGAAAATCAAGCATATAAACTTTGACAGGTAAAATAAACCATCTCTTCAAATTCATGTCATGAAACATTTTCTCAAATGTTTTAGCATAATGTTCAACTCATTGGAGTTCCACACAATAATTTGATGAAGTCCTAAAACTTTTTACTTTTCAAATTTCTCTTTGGATGCCATAAGCAGTCCCCTACATGCAGATGCAGTATTCATGTTCTGAAGAAAGAAATTAAAACCTTCATATATTGTAAGGTGTAAGAACAACTTGAGGAGCAGAACTCCTAATTTGGTTTATATTTAGTACAACAGAATTTCATGGGGTACCTTGCATTGCATGCAATTTACTAGCCAGCTTAATGGCACCCATCACTATCATGTCACTCAAGTATGTGTTACAAAGTAAATCGATTGTGGGGAAAAAATGGATTACAAAAGCAGTAACTAAATAAGAAATAACCTTCATTCACCAAATGATGGCCTTTTTGGCCAGAATTGTGGAAAATTCACAAGAGCTTATCTTTATCTTCCGCGAGGATTTACCAATTGCGAGAACACTGCACTTGTGGCGACGTCTTCCGTGTCATCATCTGTGCAAGAGTTAACCCCGTCAATCATGCTCACACTGTTATCGAAATGGTCGAGGGGTGTCAGCTGAATCCCAGTGATGTGGTTCGTGCTGTTATCTTCAGGCTCCATGAGGGCTGATGACGTCTCTTGAAGCTGCAATGCATACTCAAGATTCCAAAGGACGTCTCCCATTGATGGCCGGTCCACACCGTGCTCGGCCAGGCACTTCTCGGCTGTCTCCCCGAACTTCTTAAGGGAAGCCAGATTCACCTTGCCAACGAGATTCTGATCCATGATTTGGTCAAGCATGCCCTTTTTCTGCCACGCCATCGCCCACTCAGCAATGTTAACCTGCTCCCTCGGAAGGACAGGGTTCAAGGCTGGCCTTGTGCATAACACTTCCATCAACACCACCCCAAATGAATACACATCTGATTTCTCAGTTAGCTGTTGCCTTCTGAAGTATTCGGGATCGAGATAACCGAAGCTGCCCTTAACAGCAGTGCTTACATGTGTCTGATCAAGAGAAGGACCAGTCTTGGAGAGGCCAAAGTCAGCAACCTTAGCAACAAAGTTTTCATCCAAGAGGATGTTCGTCGTCTTGACATCTCGGTGAATTATGCTTTGAGCCGCGCCAGTGTGGAGATAATGAAGGCCTCTTGCTGCACCAATGCAAATCTCAAGCCGCTGCTTCCAGGACAGGGGAGGCAGGTCTGTTCCATACAAATGACTCCGGAGTGGTCCATTAGCCATGTATTCATAGACAAGAATCATCTCCGACCTCTCGTCGCAATAGCCAATGAGGGACACGAGATGGCGGTGGCGAAGCTTGGACAGCATTTCAATTTCTGTCCGGAATTCAGCAAGGCCTTGCTCTGATCTCGGGTTGCCCCTTTTGACAGCTACATTGGTCCCGTCTTCAAGCGTTCCCTTGTAAACCCTTCCGAAACCACCCACGCCAAGAAGTAGCTTCTCATCAAACTTGTTTGTAGCATCTAGGATTTCTTGGAAACTGAAGAGTCGTCCAAGATTCGATGAAGCCAAAGAAATGCAGCTTGCAGTTCCACTCTTCTGTGAAAGTGTTGAGTTTTTTGTCATGGTAAGAGAGTTTCCATAGAGGGGCAAAGGCAGCCAAGAATGGCCGCCGCCCTGTTGAGTGGACGACAACGACGACTTTGCTTTGCGGCCCACCAAGCAGCAATAACACAAACCAACCATTGCTACAGCAGCCAGAGCTCCAACAGCAGAACCAACTATCACTCCTACCCTATTTTTCTTAGAATGTGAACTTGGAAGAAGACTATCAACTGTGTAAAGCCCATCCAAGCTCTTCAATGTGTTGCTGATCTTCATTATCTCCAAACCATTCATGGTGGCATTTGGGAAGTCTGCCACAGTATCCGGACCAACACTCACTGTCAAAGTGCTGGAGTCTGCCGAGGCATTGGCAACAAAGTCCTTGTAGTAAGGCACGGCCAAATCATTCGTTATGGACGAGATGTCAAGGCTTTGAAGAGCTATGTCAGAATTTATGAACACATTGAACACTAAAGTGTTGAGTGCCTTGCTCATAATGTCACAGAAGTGCATCCGGATGAAATAGGAGAAATTTGGATCCACATTGAAGACCCAAGTAATGTTGAAATTTGGATCATTCACATTAGCATCATCCCCCATTGATTCAGCAGTGGCATAGACCCAATTTGGGGCTGTCTCGGGTGAAACAACCACCGGATACTTAATGCTCGAAGGATTCACCGACACGTTAAGGACAGAGCTGTTCACATGAAGGTATTTCCCGTCATTCACCCAGGTCCTACCCAGGGTGTCATTCTGGGCAGTAATCAGAGGACCTCCCACGTTCAAGCGATAAACAGTTTCAAAAGCGAGTTCAGAAAGGCCAACAAACGATGCTGGCGGGTTAACCGCCTGCGCCTGATCAACAAACAACTCATCCGGCATTGACACAACCTCAATTGCATTGACAAAGGCCACGGAGCCATTCGAGGGAATGAAGGTGACAACCAATGTATCAGAGGTAACATTGACTGCATACTCCTTGAACATGTAGGAGCCATTGTATTTCCTAAAGGTGAAGTTGCTCAAGAGTACAAAATCATCAGTGACCACTGTTAAGGAAGCTGAAGTTAAATTGTGGGAAGGGTTTGTTGGAATTGGGGAAAAGTATAGCCTAACCCAGTGTCTACCCTCTTGCTGAATCTCGAACCTATACGAAGCTTTCTCGGTGAAAATCCGAGCCGATTGGTAAATCGGAAGAGGGGCACTAGTGGAATTGGAACTGGCAACAACAGAATTCCCAGTTTTCATCACAAGTGAAGAATGCTGTGAATCAGGAACAAAGGTGCGACCTTGAAAGGTGATGTTTTGAGAAAAGCCACAAGCAATTAGATAGCTATCAGGAGGAGTGTACAAGGCAAATGACCCATTAACAAAAAACAGAAAAACAAAAAGCACGACAACATAGGGAACCCATTTCATGAGTTCCATCTTCACCATTGCAGCTTCCACCACTTTATCTTCAATTGCACATAAACGGTTCAATGGACACCCAAATCACCGAAATGGATTCTCTCAAAACCCGGATCCAAAGGGTCCCCAGAAATGCAAATCTCAAACCTGCAACAACAACCACGGATCTATCAGAAGCTATGCAAATAACAACCAGACATTTCCACTACAAGCAAGAGACAAAGTACCAAGTTTCCATAAGCACAACACAGAGACACAAACCTTAGCTCCACAAACAACCCTTAATAAATCCAGTACAAGATAGTTCTTCTGACGTAAGTAAATTGAGCAGAGCTTAATAAAAAATAATAATGATGAGAGTTACCTTAATGTGAATAAGGTGGTGCCAAAAGGAACATTAGAGAGAGACCCTTTTTCAGATTATTACATTACATGAAGATGAAGTAATGAGGCCCATTACCGTATACTCATCAAAGGTGAGAGCTTTTTAGTGTGGTTGCTAACACCCTTTTCCAGGCTGGTGATTAGGCTGTCACTGGTGAGGAAAAAAACAGAGGACCCCACATATAAGAAGCAGAAGAAGAAGATGAAGAAGAAAATGGGTACAAACTTCAAACTGTTGCTACTATACTACTACTACCACGTCCCCCATAAAACCAGCTGTGTTCCCTCGAGATTTTGTGGTGCTGTTGTGATTTTCAAAATTCGGAATCTTTGAGAAGAAATGAATAATTTAAGACAAAGAATAAGAAAAAAATAAAAAAAACTGCTGCTGCAAATCACCACAGAAGTTAGGCATTATTCTTTATAATTAATGTAATAAGCAATTTGTAAAAACTTGTACAGTAAGGACTAATAAAGTATGACTTTTAAGAAATTAGTAATGCTAAAATTAATAAATTTATTATATATAGTTCATAATACTTGTTATTCATGAGAGATTAATCATTGGATAAAATTGATAGATATTTTACACCAAGTCAAAAATTATATATTTTTTTTTAGGAAAAAATTATTTTTCTAATTATAAATAATTTTGCATACTAAGTTTGTTAGTAATTTTTATAATTATTATCTTTAAAATTATGCATATAATTTTTTTTATTAATTAACGGTATAAATTTCATAGAGTAAAGAAATTAAATTTATATAAGAATTTGTTATTAAACTGTAATGTAAACTTTCTTTATACCATTAGTATATTTAAACTATATTATTTCTCAATGATATATTCTTAAATTTAATTAGTGTGCAAAGACTTTTACACTATAAATTATAATGTATGGTAAAATTAATAAATTTTCAAAATAACTACTTTAAAAGTCCTTTAAATTAATTTCTAGTTGTTTATACATAACTATTGCATGATTTAAAAAAATATATACTGTGTAACTATAAAAAAAAATTAATTTCTAGTTGTATATACTGTAACTATAAAAAAAAAAAAACAAAAAAAAACACATATATCAACGGTGTAAAAGCCTATTACATTATTTTGAATTAAAAATGTCATATATACTAAATTAGTTAACTTTTACAATAATAAATTTTAATTAATTGAGAATGTAGAAATTTTTTATACATGTGAATTAAAGTTGATCATCACTGTACATTTACTTAAAAGAGTATATAATATATCTACTTTTACATTTTGAGATTTTGTATGTATTAATAATATGCCTGTTATTAAGGGAAAAGAAAATTGATGGCTGGGACAGGAAGGAGTGGTTGCTGTCCTGTGCTGTGCTTAGCGATTTGTGGGACCCACATTGACGCGGCTTCAAGATACTTACAGCCATGGCATAAGAGGTTGATGCCGTATATGGCCCCTGATGCATGCATGAAACTTCGTTAACGTTGACGGTGATGGTGACAGACTTTATTATAATAACTATTCTTCTTAATGGTTTAATTAATGTTAGGTTACTATGATTAATAATATGTCAAAATCCTAGATAACGGTCAGGTATGTATCACGTGCTTTTGTGTTTGAAGATAGTCTATTTAATTGAAAATCTTTCGTTTGATTTTTTAAATCTCGAACAGTCAAATTATATTATTGCTATTGTAACTAATTTTTGGTTTAGATAAAGATAGAACCAAATGAAAAATATGTAAAAAAAGATATTTTTCATCTATGTTTTGTTGAAACCAAAAAATGTAATGATTTTTCTTAATTATAATAAAATATTGCTAGTTTACTGTTTTATCCCTTTTATTTTCACTTTAAAATAAATATATATATAAATTAATTAAATATTTAAAAACAAAAAAGAGTGTAGTTGATAAAAAAAAAAAAATGTAATTGATGTAACATTAAGCTCCTCATACCACACGAAAGATAAATATGAATAAAAATTATCCTAAAATTTGATTATTAAAAAGGATAAGAGAGTATAAAACTAAAGGAATCGAAAACCTGTTAATGGTGTCATCCAAATGAAGACAATAAATAAACATGGTGGGAGAGAATATGAGACAAGAGCTTTGGTTTGAAACATTGACGTTAATGTGTGTACCGAAACAACACTACATTTTTAAATAACCGCCGCATTCAAGCACATGGCCTCGCACATCACAGTACACTAACGTCTCTCATTTTCCAACTATTCTTCTCATCCATTATTATACTATAAAAATAATCCATTCGAATAAAATTCCATGAAACATACATATATATCCTTCGAACCTCAAATTTAAATACTTATTTTTATTTATAAAAATCAAACAAAATATTATAAGAAATTTATAATATTTACATATCTTATTCAACTTATTGATTTAGATTTCTTTAAAGATTCAAATACTTTTGTGGGGTTTCAAAATTCAAATACCTTTTTGAAAGCTTAAGAATAGTCTCACCATTTTTTATCATGGTTAGAAAAACAAGTTATTGGAGATAAAGAAATTTCCAAGTTAGTATTCTTTGCACAAATCCAGCATGCTATGAGGGCAATTTTATGGCGGAACATTCTATTTAGGAAAATTAATTATTACGATTGACTCTTTTCAGGGGATTCCGATTCAGTATCAATGCATATTGCATATACTGATGGTAGATTTTATTTTCGGATTTTTCTCTTTCCGTTTGAGTATTTTTCACTTTTTTGTGTCTTAGTTTCTGTTTTTTTTTTATCTATTTATATTTATTATAACCGATTATGCACGTCCTGTGATTCGATCGTTATTAGTAAATTTAATTTATGAAAAAAAAAAAACTCTGTTCACACTAACTTTCTCCACTGTGGAGCCTCCATCCCAACTTCGATTAAAGACTCACCAGCATAAAGTGTGTCTAGAGAAATCATTATCTCTCAGATATCCCGTACATACGCTTCATAGGCATAGAAAATGACAGAATAATTATAAAAAAAAAAAATGACTTTTATAAATGGGATACAGGATACTATTTAATCTCCTAATGATATAAAGTTTTTTCGTCAAACCTCCTCTAATCTCGGACAACTACTACTTAAATGATTACAAGTTACAACAACTCTAGAGTTGATGCAGCCTGGGTCATAGTCCATTCTTATATATTTCAGTTATGCAACTTGCAAATATGAGACTATGCATTACTAATTAACAATTCAGTAATCAATATTCAATTGTCAGTAAGTTTGGGTTTTCATAAGTAGAAAACACATTTATCTTTTTGAGTATCTACAATATAGTAGAAGTAAAGTTCTTTATCTTAATTTTGTGTATTTTATAGTTTTATATAGATTTAAATTTTCATTCTAAAAATTCATTTTAATGACAAGATTATTAAGAGAAATACTTAATTTAATTTTATGGATCTATGATAATTTTTAAGTAACAATTATTTATATAAATACCGTTACTTAAATAAATAATACAATATTATTTACTCTATTAATTAAAGAAAAATGATTAAATAAAGTTACTTAGAATTAAATAACTTAGGTAGAACTCCCATCACATATGTTACTATAAGCATTTGCTAGACAATAATTAAAGGAGTTATAAATCATTTAACATAACATTTGAAATAGTGTAGAAAAACAGTAATAAAAGAATAAATTGATCCTAAAGTGACGGTGGTGAGATTGAGATATGAGAATCCGAAGCACAGTGCTATACAATATACATCACACAAACAACTTTTTAATATAGATGTGCCTTCAGTCAAGGGCAATAAAAAGGACAAATCATCATATATTATTATATCAAAATAATACATGTATTATCATATTATGAGTGAGTATTGTCCATTTGTCCATGGATCTTTCACAGCTTTTATTTATTTATTTATTTATTTATTATTATTATTATTATTTATTACTTTTTTTGGTATGTGGAACAGTGGAGGAAGATGGATCATGGATGAGTGAGTGGTTGGTGTTCGATATGTGTTTATGACAGAACATGAAAAATTATTTTTGGTTAAGGAATTTTTTGTGGGTTATGAATGATTGGGAATTATTCGTTTTAAGATTTTTTTTAAAGATATTTTTTCGTGTTTTGGAAATTAATTTAAAATATATTACCGTATATATTTAGGTACGTTTCTTAAAATAAAAATATTAAAATTAAAAAAATGTATTTTAATTTGTTTTGAGAAAAAGTGTAAGGAATCATTTTTGAAAAGAGGAACCACTTTTTATACGATCTTGGGAATATTTTTTGAAAACAAAAATCACTTTTTAGCTGATTTTTAACTTACTTGTGAAAAAAAAAAGTGTTTAGTTTGCGTTGAATGTGTTCATAATGGTCAACACAGCACAAATGACACCGCCATTCACGTTAATGTAATAATGTGCATGAAGAAAGGTTATTATTCTTTTCCTTTTAGCTTTAATTTTTTTTATTTTATTAACATCTGACTTATTTTAAATATTTAAAGATAATAAAATTTTAATCTATATGTCACTTTTCTTGTTTATATTTTAGTTTTTGTTCATATTTCGTTTGATATTTTATGTTATAGAAGTTTTAATTTGATCTTTTACACTTTTAAAATGATTTAATTGTTATTTATGTTTTAAAAATTAATTAAAATAGTCATTCTAAAAATAAATATAATTTTCAATTTTATGATGTGATTTTAAACATTTTTTTAATAATTCAATACATAAAAATGATTTCATTAGATTCGTTTACATAAAAATTATGAAATTCAATTAATGTTTAAATAAAAAAAATGATAAACACAGTGAAAATTCCTTGAAAAGTGTATCTAACAAATAATTGAATTTATGAACAATGTAATATTAAGTTTATTTTTTAACTATTTATAATATTCATTTTTTCATATAATTTTCATTATGTTTAATCCTCTTTTGATTCATACATACATCACTTAAATTTCACAGTTTTCATGTAAGTGAATCTAATAAAATAATTTTTCCATCTCAAATTCAAAATGATTCAAAATCACATTACAAACTTAAAAACAAATTTTGTTTCAAAATAACCATTTTAACTCATTTTAAAGATATAAAAGATTAAATTGAGACTTCTAAAATATAAATGATCAAACTCAAAAAAAAAATTAAAACATAAAAGCCTAAAAGCTACATCTAACCTAAAATTTTATTAATGTGGTCACACTCTCAAACAAACAAATGAAGTATATTTAAAATAGTGTATTTTTTTATTTCTCAACATTGGAAAATTGCAAAAATAAAATAATTTTAGAGTACCAGAAGTTATGAAAAAAATAGAGACCAAAATCTTTAAAAAAAATAATTTTGAGGAATTAAAAGTATAATTAAGCCAACATTAAATTACAAAAGTATAATAAATATTTTTAAACAGAAAAACTTAGAATTTTTAATTATTTAAAATCAGTTTTAAATGTGAATATTAATATTTTTCTTTATTCTCAGGATTTTGTTCATAAATTATACAAAATGTTTTTCAAGATGATAATTTTAAAAACAATTCCACAGCCGGGAGTTGAACCCGGAATTCAGCTCTTGAATTTAACCAGGTGTGCTACTGTGGATAATTTGAATGACTTTTGCAAACTATATACTTACATTAGATTTATATCGTATAATTTGTTATCTTGGAAACTTCTCTTAACCTTGGGAGATGGAATGCTTACATTATTCTACAACATCTAATTTATTTATTTTTAGCTTAATTACACTTTTAATAAGTATCCTTAGGTTATGCGTAATTTTTGTCCCCAATTCTAATAACTTGCATTCACTTTTCATGCTTTTTTTAATTGTTAATAGGATTAAGTCTTTTTACTCAAATTTTGTTCAATAATTAACAAAAAAAAATTATATATGATGAAAATGTGAAAATGTTATTGTTTTATATGAATTAGAAAATAAAACAAATGCATAAAATATGTACTATATACAATATTTAATTAAAGTCACTTGTTTGCTTTTTAATTTAACTTAAATATTCAATATATTTTCTTGTATCAATAATACTTGACATAAAACTTTGAAGCTACCGAGGGATAAAGGTTTATTAATAGTTATAATTATAATTGCAATTCAAAGCTGAGAAGCTTTAGTAGTATATTTTGCTAGACTGATTTATAATGCAAGTGAGGAAGCTGGGAAGGCATTGAATCTCGTCTATATAATGTAGATTCTTAAAAAATAATAAAATATAATCTTCTTATAATACGTTTTATATTTAATTTCTATAGTTGCACAAAGTTTATCTTTCATTGATAATTATTGATAATATTTTGTACTTGTATTAATTTATTTTTCTTTGTATGATGAGTAATAAATTTTGTTTTATACTCCCTAAAAAAATTGTTTTATATTTCCATTAAATACATTTATTTAACTTATCATTTTTATGAAATGATAAAAAAAAAAAAAAAAAGGTTATTCCACAGCCGGGAGTTGAACCCGGAATGCATGTCTTGAAATTAACCAGGTATGCTATTGTGGATATTATATTAATAGAATGCAAACAACTTTATTTATCACATTATCTTTTAATTGTATAAAAGGTTAATATTAAAAATTTAAGTTTCAAATTCAAACTACTAATGGCATTATTCTAAAATCAGATTTAATAAAGTTTTTTCGTTTCTAGATAATGATTAATGTAATAGTCATACTTTTAGTAATTTAGATAAAAGAGTTATTGTGGCGCAAGGGGTGTTCATAAACCGAACCGGTCCAAAAAAACCGCGAAACCGACCTAAAAAAACCACAAACCTAACAAAACCGAATCTGGTTTGGATTTTTTGGTTTTTTTTTTCTAAAATCGAGCGGTTCGGTTCGGTTTGCGGTTTGGAAATCACAAACCACCTCAAATCGAATAGAACCGCATATAAGTCTGTATTTTTTTTTTATGTTATTTTTTCGTAGGTGGCTCTACGAGGGTAAAAGCCAAAAGGGGAAAACAAAATTAGAAAACCCTCGATCTTCATCTCACAGCCTCGCACCCTTTGCCTCTCGTCTCAATCTCACTCGCACCCTCATCCTCGCCAGCACCTTTTGCCTCTTCTCACACCCTCATCCCCGCCACCCTCTGCCTCTTGTTTCTTAGTTCGGCGCCCTCAATCCCCCATCTCGCTCGTACCCTCTGCCTCTCATTTTCAATCTCGCACCCTCAACCCAACCGGCGCGAGATCTCGCGCCCTCAACTCCGTCGCCGCCTTCATCTCGCACAGTCAACCTCACCAACATTGGCATCTCATCACGACGACACCTGCATCTCACCCTTGCCAGCATTGTTGAAGCTTTTCTCTTGTGCCCTTAGTCGTTGAAGCTCTGCGCCTTTGCCTCTCAATCTCGGTGCCTTCATTTCGCCGGCGCACAAACCTCTTCTGATTCTCCTTTGCCTTCTCTGTTTGTGAGGCTCACACACTTAACTTGGTATGTTTTATGTTTGCATCTTTATTCACTCAGTTCTCTGTATTTGCATCTGATTGGTTGTCTATTAGTCATATTTGGTTCATATTTGATTTTCTGATATTTGGTTCATATTTTTTTTTTTGTCTGTCATATTAGTTATCATTGATTGGTTGTCTGTCTATCATATTTGCTTCTCTAATATTTGGTTCATATTTTTTTGTCTGTGTGTCATGTTTGGTTCTTAGAGAAGCTGTAGTTATTACTGATTCATTATATTTGCATTTTGATTGGTTGTCTGTCTGTCATATATTTGGTTCTCCGATATTTGGTTCATATTTGTCTGTCTGTCTATCATATTTGGTTCTCTAAGAAGCTGTAGTTGTCACTGATTCACTATATTTGCATCTTGATTGGTTGTCTGTCTATCATATTTGGTTCTATGATATTTGGTTCATATTTTTCTGTCTGTCTATCATATTTAGTTCTCTGAAAAACTATAGTTGTCACTGATTCACTATATTTGCATCTTGATTGGTTGTTTGTCAATCATATTTGGTTCATACTTGGTTCTCTGATATTTGGTTCATATTTGTCAGTCATATTTGGTTCTCTGAGAAGCTATAGTTATCACTGATTCATTGTAGTTATTTTTGTGTCTAATTCTCTATGATATTTACCTATTTGGTTCTCTTGTGACTAGTTTCTCTCTGATATTTGGTTCTATGTGACATGTTCTAAAAATGCATTTGATATTTTGTATGGCGGTGTGTGTTGTGCTCACTTTCTTTAATGCTTTACCTTGTTTTATTTTTATTTTTTTTCAGTTTAAATTGTGGGTGTGACACACTTATCATTCAATAATCATCACACCATGGAGGTAGTCATTTTTCTCTATTTGAGTTGAATTTGTTAATTTATAATGAAGTTGATTGATGTTTTGTCAACTAATGTTGTAGGTTGAAAGTAATGTTAGAGATGAAGCTATAAATACTCAATCTAATAATGCCTCAAATGAACCAATAAATGTGAATGGACAAGATGATTTAAACAAAGAGGAAGCTCAAAAGAAAAGAAAAGCTGGAGAAGAACCCACACCAACTGATGCTGGAGTTTCAGGTAACACAAAGCCTTATAGGCCTAAATCTTGGTGTTGGGCTCATTTTAGTAAAATTGAAGACACTGACAGAGCTAAATGTAATTGGTATGCAAAAGACTATGCTGCTGATTCTCATAAAAATGGTACTAGTAGTCTTATTAACCATTTGTTGAATAAATGTAATAAGTTCCCTAAAGAGTCTCGTGATCCTTCTCAGCCAACTCTTGTCTTTCAACAAATGAAACAAGAAGATGGGAAAGGAAGTGGTAGTGTTCTTAGTGGTGTTCATTTTAATTTGGCTGCATGTAGACAAACTTTGGTTAGAATGATAATTGTATATGAGTTGCCTTTTAAGTTTGTTGAAGGAGAGGGATTTCGTTATTTTATGAGTGTCTTGCAACCTAGATTCCCAATTCCTGGAAGGATTACAATTGCTAGAGATTGTTGGAGTCTGTACACTGCTGAAAAAAATAAGTTGAAACTTTTGTTTAGAAATTCAAAGCAAGGTGTAAGCCTCACAACTAATTGTTGGACTTCTATGCAAAATCTGAGTTATCTTTGTCTTACTGTACTTTATTGATGAAAATTGGAAGTTGTATAAAATGATTCTAAACTTTTGTCAAATTACAAATCACAAAGGGGAAACAATTAGTAGAAAAATTGAAAAATGCTTGGAAAGTTGGCTAATAAGTAGAGTTTTCACTATCACTATTGATAATGCTAGTTCAAATGATGTTGCATTATCTTACTTAAAAAATAGAATGAAAGACTGGAACACACATCCATTAAAAGGAGAACACTTGCATGTTAGATGTTGCGCACATATTTTAAATCTTGTGGTCATGGATGGATTGAAAGAGTATCATTCTTCAATAAGCAAGATTAGAAATGCAGTTAGATATGTTCGTGCATCACCTGATCGCATGGATAGGTTCAAAATTTGTATTAAGGAAGCTAGGATAGTTGACCAATCTATTGTGCAATTGGATGTTGTCACTAGGTGGAACTCCACATACCTAATGCTTGAAAGTGCATTGAAATTTCAAAAGGCTTTTAAGAGGTTGGGTGAGAAGTGTGCTAATTATGTTTTGATCAATGGTGGTATTCCAAATAATGAAGATTGGGAAAATGCAAAATGCTTTGTTAAATTCTTGAAAATATTTTTTGATATCACTCTAAAAGTGTCAGGGACAAGTTATGTAACTTCTTCTTTATATTTCAATGAGCATTGCATGATATTACTTGCACTTCAGAAATGGAAAGGAAGTTCTGACATTCTGCTTGGAACTATGGCTGAAAAAATGAAAGTGAAATATGATAAGTATTAGGGAAATGTTAAGAGTGTGAATATATTGATTTTTGTTGCTGTAATATTTGATCCTCGGAGTAAATTTCAGTTTGTTGAGTGGGGTTTACACAAGTTTTATGAGAAGGAAGATGCTGATTTTTTGTGTGACAAGATAAAGAATGCATTATACCATATGTTTGATGTGTATAAGGTTTCTTTTAATAAAGGGCAGCCGACCGAAACTTCTTCTGCACCTTGTGAAATGGAAACTGATGAATTTGATGCACCTGAAATTTCATTTGCTTTGGAATTTGAGAAAGAGATGAATCGTAATAACAATATTCATAAAAATGAAGTTGATTTGTATCTCATGGAGAGTTTGGAGAAAAAAAGTACCTCTTTTGATATCTTGATGTGGTGGAAAGTGAATTCTACAAAGTATCCTATTCTTAGTATAATTGCTTCTGAGTCTGCTTTCAGCACAGGAGGTAGAGTTCTTAATTGTTATAGAAGCTCTCTTACACCAAAGACCGTTGAAGCATTGATTTGTACTCAAAATTGGTGTCGATTTGTCCCGTGGTCAGTGGACATTGAAGAGCTTGTGGATGATATTGAAAGAATTGAAATGGGTAATTTATTTGTTGTATTTTAATTCTTTTTATTTAATTTTTCATTCATATTTACTATTATGTCTTTATATATTTTTAGAACTTGGCTCAATCCCACAATTAGATGAAGAGAACTCTGATGTTGATTCTGATTAGTCATTGCACTAAATTATGGTATGATTTATCACTTCTTAATCATATTTTTCTTATTCTAAAATGCAAGGAATTATCATTTGAAGTATTAATTGATGATGTTTTAGTTTTTGCAGAAATGTTTACATGTAGCTATTGGCAAAACCTTATGATGATGTTGGCCGACTAAATGTTTTTAATTGTTATGTTTGTAACTTTGTATAACATTTGGTAGAGTTTGGAATTTTTTATGTGTAATCTTATGAATTAAGATTTTGAGTTAATTTTATATATTTTGATACTCATGTGGATATATTTGAAATTATGATAATATCTTTGAGTTTTAAAATCCTTTAATTTGATGTTTTAAGACTTTGAATTTGTATTTTTTTTTTTAAACTTAAAAAAATCGCAAAAATCGAACCGAACCAAACCACAAAAGTTTGGTTTGGTTTGGTTCGGATTTTTTATAAATAGAAAACCGAACCAAATTGAACCGCATATATTTTTTGTGTTTGGTTCGGAGGACTTTTTATTCTAAAACCGAACCAAACCGCACCGCGAACACCCTTATTGCGGCGGATACTTTGTCAAGGTTAAGCCTTCAAAAAAAAAAAAAAAATATTGTCAAGGTTAACAATTAAAAAACTTGGGAGTCAAAGTCAAATTTATTTAACTTCAAAAATTACAAAACTTTTTAAAAAGAAGACTAAATATAATAAAACAAGTTATCTTATTTATTTAGAAGTTAGAGCTTAATTACTATATGGATTAGGGGTGGTCAAAAATATTAAACTGAACTAAACTTTGTGAAAACTAAATTGAATTAGAAAAATATCATTTAAACCTAACTATAATGAATTAAAAAGTACTTCAAGAAAACTGAACTGGACTATTTATTTTAGTTCAGTTAGCTATATTTGAAAGTTTAAACTGAACTGTTTTTATAGGTTTAACCCAACTGTTAAAGAATTGTTTTTTTTTTTTCTTCTTAAAATGACAAAGCTATGCAAGTTTCTCCCATGGAGGACAAATTGAGTTCCTAAATACAAAAGCTGTCAGTTGAAAACTTTTGCAAAACGCGTCAAAAGTCAATTTGGCACTTTGTTACCAATGCAAAAATAAGTCTTGCAGCAGAGTAGCACTTTTCATATACAATGCCCTTCCTTTGCATTATGGTCCAACATTTCATTGAACTAAACTTTGCACTCGATGTCTAGTTTAGTTAATGAACTGTTTTCCCAAAAATTATTTAACTGTATTTTTTTTTTTTTTTATGAATGGAAAATTAACATCAATTAAGAATTACGAAGAAACATGATTTACACTGCATCTGCAAATCGGAGCCCTATAAGTGGAGTGTTGTAATTAACAAAAAAAAATAATTCACGAGTCCCTTTCTTAATCAATCAATTATTGTATTTATTTTTCAAAACATATGAATAAAGGAGAACTATCAATCTAGTGTTAAAAAATCATAAATCTTAGATACTTTTGAAATTAAATTTTTAATTTATAGTTAATTTAAACGAGAAGACCGTAATAAGAAGTGTTATGTTAGAATTTTTGTCAGAACATATTATTTTATTAAAATATGGATTGAATCTGCTACTATTACTTAATATATATGAATTCAAAAGTACCATTTAAATTGATACGTGTTAATCATAGATTTATCAATTAACTAGCCAAAACCTTTTACACCTCTTGAAAGTAATAAAAATGCATGCTGATTAGTCATTAGCATCATTCATTTGCGAAGTTTGCTACATTTGATGCACATGAAAACATTAGAGTATAAAACAAACACTTGGAAACAAAATTGTGTGATGATTCTATGAAAATTTTTATATTATATGTGAATGTGATGCAAAAAATATGAGAAATATTTATATTTATTTACTTGTTGCTACGATAAAGAAAACATTTTCTGAACAATCATCTTGAAAGAAGCAACTCTTATAAGATGATTATTTAAACACCGTCTTAGATTGCATTCCCTTATTTACAAAAATGTCATAGCGTCAATTTTTAAGACAATTTTCACATTTGGATAAGTTGACCTAAATCCAAATTTGCTCAAAATCGCGTTTTGGTGAAGTTGATTGCATCGCCACGTGGGTGACGTCATTCATGTTTAGTTCTGATTCTTTCGTTGGATTCGGGGTTAAAATTTCAACGCAACCAAACTTCAACATTTCTAAAAAATTTGACTTTAATATATTTTTATTTTTATAAGTTTGTATTTTTTTAACTTTGATTTTTGTAAAATAAATAAAAATTGTTCTTCATCGGTCTTTGTAAATTTGCATCATTTTATTTTAATTTTTGTAAGCTATTTCTTTCAATTTTTACCTTTATAAATTTGTATTTTTTCAATTTTAATATTTTTGGATGCAAATTTATATACACTAAAAATATAAGAAATTGAAATGTTAAAGAGACTAAAATTGAAATAATGAACAAAATGACTTACAACGACTAAAATTAGAAATTGTAAATTTATCAGGAGTAAAGTGAATAACAAAATTTACCGGAATCAAAAAAATATTTAAGTTTATATTTTTCATACATGTAATATAAATTATTTTTATTTTACTATCTAAACTTTATTTTTTATTAGAGTATAAGTTCAATTTACACATTTTTAAGGATTTTGAACATGTTCATACATTGATGAACCAAAAAAAAGGTGGTGCATGCAATTTACATAATCACTTAGATCTCACTCTTTTGCTTTTTCTTATGGTCATTAGATGTCACTCTTTGTGCTTCTCAAAAATAAATCTCACTCTTAGGACCCAATTTTTTATTTTTCTAAATTATTACTCTGTGCTTCTTAAAACTTAACATGTCCAAACTAATAAAAACATGACAATTGCTTTCTGCACTTTCATAGATACTTCCTGCACCTAATTGGAAATGTAATTCCAGTAAAAAAAAATGGAAATGTAATATATTATACTTTGGAATATAATATTACATTCTAGAAAGTCTAATCTAGAATGCCATTTTATATTTCAGATTAGGTGTTTCATAAGCTTGAAAAAGTGCAGAAAGCAATTGTGAAGGTTCAACAAGCAATGGCCTAAAACCATACGTACTGCAGTGAAACCCCAATTTAATATTTCTCAAGTACTGTGAACACGTGTAGGTCCAAATTACAAATCAGTTCGGATTGGGCGTGCCAATGATTGTGGGCATGTAATTGGCGCGGGAAACCTACTCGGTTCAGGTTTATTAGAATGAATGACAACGAATGAATGACACTTTGAACTAGAACTAGAATTATATTGTGAAATTTTGGTCGACTAGAACAATAGTTTATTAGAATGAATGACAACGAAGCTACCTAGCTTTGAACTAGAACTATATGTTTTGCTTTTTAATTTGAGTTTAATTGGCGACGGTGGTGTGAGTCATACTCATAGATGCATGTGTAAATGCCGATGCAAGTTGGAAATATTGAAATTAAGTTATGCCCAATAAATGTTTACTACCTTTTGAAAATTATACTATATGATTTTCAGTTTGAATTTGTCGACCTAAGAAATCATGCAAATTGCAAAATAGCAAATTAATGTAGATGTAGGTTTAAGAAAAAAAAAATACAATATATATGCTTTCATTTTCATTTGTTTGACGTTTTAATAGTTTTGTATTATAATTTGGTTATATATGCTTTACAATTTCAGTGAATAATTAAGAAAGTTTTATTCCATTCTTAACAATTTATTAGTTTGCTTTTTAAATGTGTATTTTATAAATTAAATTTAAATGAGAGTCAAGCTGCATGTAAATTCTTTACAATTTTTATTTTTTGAATTTTTATGTGGTGTGAAAAGGGCTATAGCAAGATTGATATGCAATTACGTAAAGTGGTGTTACGGCATGGGAAGCAGAAATTAAGCCATACGTAATAAATGCTAAGAATTGTTGATGGAAGAAAAGTAGATCTGATTATAATTATAATGAGAAAAAACATATCTTCCGTAAAGAATTATTTTAAAAACATAACCATCACCAACTTTTATTTATGATAAAATAATTTATTTTATAAAATTATTTTAAAAATCACTATAATAATAAATTATGATTAATTATCACAGATGTATACAAATATTTTACTCTTATAAATTTGATAATTTGAGCTATCTTTATCTTTTTTAGAAAAGTCTCTCTTACACGTCAATGCATCTTAACAAAGAAGTTACATTTAAAATGTTTTTGACAAACTGAGTTTAGAAGTTCTGTACCGTGTTTATTTGGATGCGTAATTTTTGTCCCCAATTCTAATAACTTGCATTCACTTTTCATACTTTTTTTAATTGTTAATAAGATTAAGTCTTTTTACTCAAATTTTGTTCAATAATTAACAAAAAAAAATTATATATGATGAAAATGTGAAAATGTTATTGTTTTATATGAATTAGAAAATAAAACAAATGCATAAAATATGTACTATATACAATATTTAATTAAAGTCACTTGTTTGCTTTTTAATTTAACTTAAATATTTAATATTTTTTTCATGTATCAATAATACTTGACATAAAACTTTGAAGCTACCGAGGGATAAAGGTTTATTAATAGTTATAATTATAATTGCAATTCAAAGCTGAGAAGCTTTAGTAGTATATTTTGCTAGACTGATTTATAATGCAAGTGAGGAAGCTGGGAAGGCATTGACTCTCGTCTATATAATGTAGATTCTTAAGAAATAATAAAATATAATCTTCTTATAATACGTTTTATATTTAATTTCTATTGTTGCACAAATTTTATTTTTCATTGATAATTATTGAATATATTTTGTATTTGTATTAATTTATTTTTCTTTGTATGATGAGTAATAAAAAAAATTTATACTCCCTAAAAAAATTGTTTTATATTTCCATTAAATACATTTATTCCCTTAAAAAAAAAGGTTATTCCACAGCCGGGAGTTGAACCCGAATTCATGTCTTGAATATACACTATTTCAAATATTATGCTAAATGATTTATAACTCCTTTAATTATTGTCCAAAATAGCAAATGCTTATAATAACATATGTGATGGGAGTTCTACATAAATTATTTAATTCTAAGTAATTTTATTTAATCATTTTTTTAATCAATAGAGTAAATGATATTATATTGTTTATTTAAGTAACGTTATTTATATAAATAATTATTGTTTAAAAATTATTATAAATCCGTAAAATTAAATTAAGTATTTCCCTTAACAATTTTGTTATTGAAATAAATTTCTAAAAAGAAAATTTAAATCTATATAAAACTATAAAATACACAAAATTAAGATAAAGAACTTTACTTCTACTACATTGTAGATACTCAAAAAGATAAATGTGTTTTCTACTTATAAAAACCCAAAATTACACTGACTATTGAATATTGATTACTGACTTGGAAATTTCTTTCTCTCCAATAAATAATGTTGCTTATATAAATAATGCTATGTTATATATTTCAATGATAAACAATATTACTTAAACTTAAACAATTCATTAATCATCTCCATTAAACACGTTACTTAAGGAACCCATTAATCATCTCAATTAATTCTTCAACCAAACATTAATTATATACTAACAGAGCCTGTAAATAGGCAGACACGTGTAACATATTAAAGAAAATAAAAATACTGGAGAGAAATTTTATCCATAGAGTAGTGGAGTAGAGTAAAGTGAAGTCTCTTTCCATTCCTCAAATTCAGAATGCATGCATCAGGGGCCATACTCGAGATTCTCCGTGGTGCAAGAGTTAACCCGTCAATCATGCTCACACTGTTATCGAAATGGTCGAGGGGTGTCGGCTGAAATATCTTTCTCAATTGAGTAACTATTTATTTTATACTAAAACAATAGTTACTCAATTGAAAAAAAATATCTTTTAGACTTTTACAATTGACAGATCAGGATTAAGGAAGACAAAGGTTTGCCACTTAAACTTGTAAATGTAAGAAAAGCTCTACGGTTGGTGAAGCCGTATCGGCATTCCAATACCGTATACCGTATATATAAATATAAATACAAATACGTAGACGAATAATCATTTACTACTTGAACATAGTATATTACAATCTCCCCCCACTAATCTCTCTGTTCTTCTAGTATTCTGCCTCATTTACTCTCTCGAAACTCGTGCACTCTAGTCACCGAGCGAGGTTTACCTTTTTCCTCATTTTGGGTTTGCAAGGTGTTAAGTGGGGTTTCACTGTTATATACCACGTTTATAAATTATATTAACTATGTTTAATCAAAGAAAAGATGAAGTATTACCCATGTGATAAGATAAACAACGAGATGCCATTATCATATCTTTTAAGACATTAAACGCTAAAATAACCAACGAAATATGAAACATTGTTGTGTTGTGTTATCTTCAGGCTCCATGAGGGCTGATGACGTCTCTTGAAGCCGCAATGCATACTCGAGACTACAAAGGACGTCTCCCATTAATGGCCGGTCCACACCGTGCTCGGCCAGGCACTTCTCGGCTGTCTCCCCGAACTTCTTAAGGGAAGCCAGATTCACCTTGCCAACGAGATTCTGATCCATGATTTGGTCAAGCATGCCCTTTTTCTGCCACGCCATCGCCCACTCGGCAATGTTAACCTGCTCCCTCGGAAGGACAGGGTTCAAGGCTGGCCTTGTGCATAACACTTCCATCAACACCACCCCAAATGAATACACATCTGATTTCTCAGTTAGCTGTTGCCTTCTGAAGTATTCGGGATCGAGATAACCGAGGCTGCCCTTAACAGCAGTGCTTACATGTGTCTGATCAAGAGAAGTACCAGTCTTGGAGAGGCCAAAGTCAGCAACCTTAGCAACAAAGTTTTCATCCAAGAGGATGTTCGTCGTCTTGACATCTCGGTGAAATATGCTTTTATCCGCGCCAGTGTGGAGATAATGAAGGCCTCTTGCTGCACCAATGCAAATCTCAAGCCGCTGCTTCCAGGACAGGGGAGGCAGGTCTGTTCCATACAAATGACTCCGGAGTGGTCCATTAGCCATGTATTCATAGACAAGAATCATCTCCGACCTCTCGTCGCAATAGCCAATGAGGGACACGAGATTGCGGTGGCGAAGCTTGGACAGCATTTCAATTTCTGTCCGGAATTCAGCAAGGCCTTGCTCTGATCTCGGGTTGCCCCTTTTGACAGCTACATTGGTCTCGTCTTCAAGCGTTCCCTTGTAAACCCTTCCGAAACTACCCACGCCAAGAAGTAGCTTCTCATCAAACTTTTTTGTAGCATCTAGGATTTCTTGGAAACTGAAGAGTCGTCCAAGATTCGATGAAGCCAAAGACGACTTCGCTTTGCGGCTCCCCAAGCAGCAATAACACAAACCAACCATTGCTACAGCAGCCAGAGGTTGGAGAAGAGATAATGTAATTTATGGAGAAGAGATAATTATTTAAATGATAGATTATGATAGATTCCTTGAACGTGTGCTTTGTCTTTTACTAGTTTGTGTAGTACTCCCAAAAGAAAAGGGGAGAGGAAGCCGTGATTTGCGAATCTCCCCTTTTCTTTTGCGACCGGCTTGCTCCGCTTCACTTTCTTCGTCTGGTCCACAAGAAAACAACCTAACTATAATGAATTAAAAAGTACTTCAAGAAAACTGAACTGGACTATTTATTTTAGTTCAGTTAGCTATATTTGACTGGACTTATTTTTGCATTGGTAACAAAGTGCCAAATTGACTTTTGACGCGTTTTTGCAAAAGTTTTTAAAGAAACAAAGCATTATTGACAAAGCATTATTTTTGCATTGGTAACAAAGTGCCAAATTGACTAATTGACAGTTGTTAAAGAATTGTTTTTTTTTTTTCTTCCTAAGGTTATACACTGTTTGCTATAAAAGAGAATAACTATGCATGTTCTTTGTTTTTTCTCTTATCTTTCTCCCTTCGTTTCATTTGGATGTTGCTTTCAAAGGAGAAAAAGAGAAAAAAAAAAGATAAGAGCTTAATGTCCAATCAAGCATTTAGCTCTTCTTTTCAAGAATCAAGATATGTTAAACCAAAGTTTACTTGAACCACTACCTTGTGTTGAGGTCTTGATTTCATAAAAAAATAAATAAATAAAGAGGCTAAGTAATTAATCTTACATGTTTAGGGTCACCACTAATTAATGGCTTTCACACTATAAAGGCTACACTTCTAAAATTTTCTTGTGTGGTCTTTGTTGGGGGTATCTTACCCAAAAAGCAGTGTTTTTAATGTTAACAAATTAAATTTTCTTGAAACACTTTTACAATCACAAAGGGACCCCCATGCAGGGTAGATTTGGACAAAGTGACAACCTCTAAAATTGCTCTTTTATTTCAAATTGATTGAAACCCTCTAGCTATATATTTATATCTGTTGGGTCACACGGGCAAACTTGATCAAGAATCTGTATAGTAGCTTACAGTAAAGTAGTTTAGTAGTTCCATCTGCAGGATCAGTATTTGTTCTGCTACACAAAAGGGTGATTGATGGCAGAAAAATATCCCAGAAATACAAAAGAAAAAAAGATTTTTCTTTTTCATTAATCTGTTTAAGAAAATGTTTTTTTTTCAACAAATATTTGCACTTAAATATTAAATGTCTGAAACCACAATTTTGAAAGACATGCAATAATTTAGTAATCATATCACGTGATGTTGTTGGTTTGGAAAAAACAAGTCAAAAGCTGAAAATAGTGCTTGCAATAGCATACAGAAAAATGAGAAAAAGTTAGTAGTCAGGGACATGAAGACAAAGGTAAAGCACAGGCACATGTGACTCCGGCATTTCAGTTGGGGTAGATAGAAATAGAACTTCTGCATATCAAAATCCCCACTCGGATAGATGGATATGTTGCTCATCTTGTCAAACTCATTTCAAGTTCATCACAGTGTTAATAAATAGATTAGAAGTGTTCCTCAATCATTTTTATAAACTTTTCTTCCTTAATTATTTTAAAAAGACAATATAATCCTCTTAGGTTTTTCCTATTTTGATTTTCCACACATGCAAATAGCTAGTGAGTAGGGATGGTGAGCTAGTGATTGGACTTGTAACAAATCGAAATTAAAGAAAAAGTGTAAATTTTGTCATTTTAAGAAGAAAAAAAAAAAACAATTCTTTAACAACTGTCAATTAGTCAATTTGGCACTTTGTTACCAATGCAAAAATAATGCTTTGTCAATAATGCTTTGTTTCTTTAAAAACTTTTGCAAAAACGCGTCAAAAGTCAATTTGGCACTTTGTTACCAATGCAAAAATAAGTCCAGTCAAATATAGCTAACTGAACTAAAATAAATAGTCCAGTTCAGTTTTCTTGAAGTACTTTTTAATTCATTATAGTTAGGTTGTTTTCTTGTGGACCAGACGAAGAAAGTGAAGCGGAGCAAGCCGGTCGCAAAAGAAAAGGGGAGATTCGCAAATCACGGCTTCCTCTCCCCTTTTCTTTTGGGAGTACTACACAAACTAGTAAAAGACAAAGCACACGTTCAAGGAATCTATCATAATCTATCATTTAAATAATTATCTCTTCTCCATAAATTACATTATCTCTTCTCCAACCTCTGGCTGCTGTAGCAATGGTTGGTTTGTGTTATTGCTGCTTGGGGAGCCGCAAAGCGAAGTCGTCTTTGGCTTCATCGAATCTTGGACGACTCTTCAGTTTCCAAGAAATCCTAGATGCTACAAAAAAGTTTGATGAGAAGCTACTTCTTGGCGTGGGTAGTTTCGGAAGGGTTTACAAGGGAACGCTTGAAGACGAGACCAATGTAGCTGTCAAAAGGGGCAACCCGAGATCAGAGCAAGGCCTTGCTGAATTCCGGACAGAAATTGAAATGCTGTCCAAGCTTCGCCACCGCAATCTCGTGTCCCTCATTGGCTATTGCGACGAGAGGTCGGAGATGATTCTTGTCTATGAATACATGGCTAATGGACCACTCCGGAGTCATTTGTATGGAACAGACCTGCCTCCCCTGTCCTGGAAGCAGCGGCTTGAGATTTGCATTGGTGCAGCAAGAGGCCTTCATTATCTCCACACTGGCGCGGATAAAAGCATATTTCACCGAGATGTCAAGACGACGAACATCCTCTTGGATGAAAACTTTGTTGCTAAGGTTGCTGACTTTGGCCTCTCCAAGACTGGTACTTCTCTTGATCAGACACATGTAAGCACTGCTGTTAAGGGCAGCCTCGGTTATCTCGATCCCGAATACTTCAGAAGGCAACAGCTAACTGAGAAATCAGATGTGTATTCATTTGGGGTGGTGTTGATGGAAGTGTTATGCACAAGGCCAGCCTTGAACCCTGTCCTTCCGAGGGAGCAGGTTAACATTGCCGAGTGGGCGATGGCGTGGCAGAAAAAGGGCATGCTTGACCAAATCATGGATCAGAATCTCGTTGGCAAGGTGAATCTGGCTTCCCTTAAGAAGTTCGGGGAGACAGCCGAGAAGTGCCTGGCCGAGCACGGTGTGGACCGGCCATTAATGGGAGACGTCCTTTGTAGTCTCGAGTATGCATTGCGGCTTCAAGAGACGTCATCAGCCCTCATGGAGCCTGAAGATAACACAACACAACAATGTTTCATATTTCGTTGGTTATTTTAGCGTTTAATGTCTTAAAAGATATGATAATGGCATCTCGTTGTTTATCTTATCACATGGGTAATACTTCATCTTTTCTTTGATTAAACATAGTTAATATAATTTATAAACGTGGTATATAACAGTGAAACCCCACTTAACACCTTGCAAACCCAAAATGAGGAAAAAGGTAAACCTCGCTCGGTGACTAGAGTGCACGAGTTTCGAGAGAGTAAATGAGGCAGAATACTAGAAGAACAGAGAGATTAGTGGGGGGAGATTGTAATATACTATGTTCAAGTAGTAAATGATTATTCGTCTACGTATTTGTATTTATATTTATATATACGGTATACGGTATTGGAATGCCGATACGGCTTCACCAACCGTAGAGCTTTTCTTACATTTACAAGTTTAAGTGGCAAACCTTTGTCTTCCTTAATCCTGATCTGTCAATTGTAAAAGTCTAAAAGATATTTTTTTTCAATTGAGTAACTATTGTTTTAGTATAAAATAAATAGTTACTCAATTGAGAAAGATATTTCAGCCGACACCCCTCGACCATTTCGATAACAGTGTGAGCATGATTGACGGGTTAACTCTTGCACCACGGAGAATCTCGAGTATGGCCCCTGATGCATGCATTCTGAATTTGAGGAATGGAAAGAGACTTCACTTTACTCTACTCCACTACTCTATGGATAAAATTTCTCTCCAGTATTTTTATTTTCTTTAATATGTTACACGTGTCTGCCTATTTACAGGCTCTGTTAGTATATAATTAATGTTTGGTTGAAGAATTAATTGAGATGATTAATGGGTTCCTTAAGTAACGTGTTTAATGGAGATGATTAATGAATTGTTTAAGTTTAAGTAATATTGTTTATCATTGAAATATATAACATAGCATTATTTATATAAGCAACATTATTTATTGGAGAGAAAGAAATTTCCAAGTCAGTAATCAATATTCAATAGTCAGTGTAATTTTGGGTTTTTATAAGTAGAAAACACATTTATCTTTTTGAGTATCTACAATGTAGTAGAAGTAAAGTTCTTTATCTTAATTTTGTGTATTTTATAGTTTTATATAGATTTAAATTTTCTTTTTAGAAATTTATTTCAATAACAAAATTGTTAAGGGAAATACTTAATTTAATTTTACGGATTTATAATAATTTTTAAACAATAATTATTTATATAAATAACGTTACTTAAATAAACAATATAATATCATTTACTCTATTGATTAAAAAAATGATTAAATAAAATTACTTAGAATTAAATAATTTATGTAGAACTCCCATCACATATGTTATTATAAGCATTTGCTATTTTGGACAATAATTAAAGGAGTTATAAATCATTTAGCATAATATTTGAAATAGTGTATATTCAAGACATGAATTCGGGTTCAACTCCCGGCTGTGGAATAACCTTTTTTTTTAAGGGAATAAATGTATTTAATGGAAATATAAAACAATTTTTTTAGGGAGTATAAATTTTTTTTATTACTCATCATACAAAGAAAAATAAATTAATACAAATACAAAATATATTCAATAATTATCAATGAAAAATAAAATTTGTGCAACAATAGAAATTAAATATAAAACGTATTATAAGAAGATTATATTTTATTATTTCTTAAGAATCTACATTATATAGACGAGAGTCAATGCCTTCCCAGCTTCCTCACTTGCATTATAAATCAGTCTAGCAAAATATACTACTAAAGCTTCTCAGCTTTGAATTGCAATTATAATTATAACTATTAATAAACCTTTATCCCTCGGTAGCTTCAAAGTTTTATGTCAAGTATTATTGATACATGAAAAAAATATTAAATATTTAAGTTAAATTAAAAAGCAAACAAGTGACTTTAATTAAATATTGTATATAGTACATATTTTATGCATTTGTTTTATTTTCTAATTCATATAAAACAATAACATTTTCACATTTTCATCATATATAATTTTTTTTTGTTAATTATTGAACAAAATTTGAGTAAAAAGACTTAATCTTATTAACAATTAAAAAAAGTATGAAAAGTGAATGCAAGTTATTAGAATTGGGGACAAAAATTACGCATCCAAATAAACACGGTACAGAACTTCTAAACTCAGTTTGTCAAAAACATTTTAAATGTAACTTCTTTGTTAAGATGCATTGACGTGTAAGAGAGACTTTTCTAAAAAAGATAAAGATAGCTCAAATTATCAAATTTATAAGAGTAAAATATTTGTATACATCTGTGATAATTAATCATAATTTATTATTATAGTGATTTTTAAAATAATTTTATAAAATAAATTATTTTATCATAAATAAAAGTTGGTGATGGTTATGTTTTTAAAATAATTCTTTACGGAAGATATGTTTTTTCTCATTATAATTATAATCAGATCTACTTTTCTTCCATCAACAATTCTTAGCATTTATTACGTATGGCTTAATTTCTGCTTCCCATGCCGTAACACCACTTTACGTAATTGCATATCAATCTTGCTATAGCCCTTTTCACACCACATAAAAATTCAAAAATAAAAATTGTAAAGAATTTACATGCAGCTTGACTCTCATTTAAATTTAATTTATAAAATACACATTTAAAAAGCAAACTAATAAATTGTTAAGAATGGAATAAAACTTTCTTAATTATTCACTGAAATTGTAAAGCATATATAACCAAATTATAATACAAAACTATTAAAACGTCAAACAAATGAAAATGAAAGCATATATATTGTATTTTTTTTTTCTTAAACCTACATCTACATTAATTTGCTATTTTGCAATTTGCATGATTTCTTAGGTCGACAAATTCAAACTGAAAATCATATAGTATAATTTTCAAAAGGTAGTAAACATTTATTGGGCATAACTTAATTTCAATATTTCCAACTTGCATCGGCATTTACACATGCATCTATGAGTATGACTCACACCACCGTCGCCAATTAAACTCAAATTAAAAAGCAAAACATATAGTTCTAGTTCAAAGCTAGGTAGCTTCGTTGTCATTCATTCTAATAAACTATTGTTCTAGTCGACCAAAATTTCACATATGGAATATTGGAATGTGCCTTCTGCCATTAATATTAATAATACATACTCCTCTTACACGACAACACTTATGAAGGGTTCATTCACTTATTAAGGTACGACGAGATTAGTCATCGTTTTAGATGTTTGATTGCATGAGTCTTCTAACAAATTAATGTCATCCTTTTAATGTAGCATTCTAGCTTATTTTGAGAAAATTAAAACGGTATAGTATACTGGCTTCCTCTTAGTTTATAAGATATAATTATTATATTTTTTATAAGACTTAATTTTTACTAATCCAAAATATTAACGCAATGGTACAAGGCCTTGCTGTATTTATAAGATGGAATTGATGTATACCTACTATGTTATCTGAACTTCAAAAAAAAAAAAATTGGATTTTCTTAAGAAAGATCTGTAATAGGAATGCTTGGTGGCTGGGCCGTGGCTGTCGGAAGGCAATTATTAGACAATCGCATTAGGCCTCATTTCAAAAATAATTTTTTACATATATTTTTATAATTTATTTTAAATTTAAATTATTTAAAGATAAAATTTATTATACTATTTATAATTAATTTATTAATAAAATATAAAACTTCAAAATATATACACACATAAATATAGTTATAAATTATTTCAGAATTTTATTATATCTCTTTCAAATATTATATTATATTTCTTTAAATTAAAATTAAAATTACAAGGGACATTAAATGATTATAGATATTACATTTTATAAAAATAGTATGATTCATAAAATAAATATTTTGATGAAAATAATACTGATGAAATTATTTAGGTAAAGATTAATTATTAGTTTTAACTATAAATTTTGTATACATGCTTAATGATTTTTTTTTACTCAAAATAAAGTGAGATGTTGAAATTTCTCAATTATTAAATTTTAGTTAAAAAATTTACAGTTTAAAAATTAAAAAATTTAAATATAAATTTATAAATTATATTATAGTAGAATTAAAAAAAAATTAATTTTTTCAACACCTCAAAATAACAAACACATATTTAACATTTTCTTATTCTTTTATTCTTTTTATCTCTATTTCGTATTTATATTTTTTTCTTTTCTCTCTTTTCCTATCAAGGTGCTAACTAACATTTGAGTAGAGATTCATCTTTATTCTTAAAAAAAAAAATAATAATAATAAATGGTTCAAGGTATCGCTTGGCGATGTAATAGGAATGCTTCGTGGTGTCAACTAAAATTAACATTGTTTAAGCATAAATACAAAATAACTATTTTAGTTTAAATATTGTTTTAAAACTTAACAAACCAAATTAAAATAAAAAAATTCTTAATAAAAAGCAAAATTATAATATTTGAGTCAAACTTTTATTCCTACATTTCGGCGCAATGGGAAGAAGGAAAATCCGTGGGTGGCATGGAATGAAGACAAGTACTACCACAAGTACGTTTGTTACAACTGCTTCCAAACACTTTAATAAATTCACATTATACTTCTCTTCCAACCGTGTCCGATAACTTGGTCACAGGTACTCCGTACTCAAATTCATGGGACCCGACCGAGACATCTCTTAAGACTCAATAATTAAGAATGTAAGTGTCATGATAATAATAACTAGGAAAATTAATAATGAGTGAATTATCTACAAAAATGGAAAAATTAATTTACTTTCTTATTTGTTTTTCCCGAGCCACAAAAACAAAACCATGATCATAATTTCTAACTACATTTAATTAAAAGGGAACCAAATTGGAGTCATACACCAAAGTCCAGCAATGAACATGAAATAGAAAAAAAATTCAATATTTTTGCTCCAATATTTACAACTCAGAATACAAATATCTTATTCCCAACTAGAGCAAGGTACAAATAGATTATAGATATGTATTGTACTGTGTATAACAGAAAAATGATAATTTGGTGCTTACATGTTGATCTCATTTGCAATCGAAGTTTTACAAATCAGTTTGTGACCGGAGTTCGGTTGTAACCTCGAGAATTTTGTCTGTGTGTGTCTATGATCGGAACACAACACCGTTGCAATTACCGCCATGATATGAAGAAACATGACTATGAAACGAAACCATAACCGTTTGTTCGGAAGTAATTTATCATCTATAAGACTTGAGCATGGCTCCACAGAAAGTGCACATGATAGCCTTCCAGGATCTCCAATAGAAAGGAACGAAGCAGAATCTAGTCTGAGTTATCATGTCCGCCACGCTGGCGCCGCCGCCGCACCGCGAGCACGACCCCGCTACCGGCTTGCTCCGCTTCACTTTCTTCGTCTGGTCCACAAGAAAACAAAAGCAAACCATGTTCGCTTGTGTGTTTTGTTCGCCAACGATGTTGTTGTTGCTCCAAGGAATTGAATTGAATTGAATTATGAGTCTCTTGTTCCTCTCCCACTTTGTTGTTGCTGGTCCAAGGTTTTTGGATATGAATCAAAGGTTGTTTTTGTTTTTCTAGTGAATTGGGGAATTGGGTGCTTTCAAGATTTTATAGAGGGAAACGGAGAGAAGTGAGGACAGTGAGGTTCGTTAAAAGGTCAACTGTATGGGGGCGAGTATGGGCCGTTTTGATGCGTGACGCGTGCCGCAGTCGAATTGAATGATTGGACACGTGTTGGGATCGGATTGGGCGTGCCAATGATTGTGGGCATGTAATTGGCGCGGGAAACCTACTCGGTTCAGGTTTATTGCGTGGATGATTACCACGTGGACGGTGGAGATGAGTTTGTGTAAATGAGGGGATGGGGATAGAAAGATGCATTCTGAATTTGAGGAATGGAAAGAGACTTCACTTTACTCTACTCCACTACTCTATGGATAAAATTTCTCTCCAGTATTTTTATTTTCTTTAATATGTTACACGTGTCTGCCTATTTACAGGCTCTGTTAGTATATAATTAATGTTTGGTTGAAGAATTAATGGAGATGATTAATGGGTTACTTAAGTAATATTGTTTAATAGAGATGACTAATGAGTTATTTAAGTTTAAATAATATTGCTTATCATTGAAGTATATAACATAACATTATTTATATAAGCAATATTGTTTAACAAAATTATACCATAAATATAAAATTATATTATAAATAAATTTTTACAATTAAGTTAAACATTCGTTCTATCAATTTTTAATATCGAAGTTAATTTTTTTTTATAGTGTTTAAGTTTATGTAAAATTGTAACACTCATAAAAATAATATAAATAACTTATATAAATAATCATACACAAGTTGAAGTTGATGTAAATGTTTATTTTTGAAGATATTTCTTATATTTCTTATTTATTTTTTAAAAATATTGAAAATGAAGTAATTGAAAGAGGAAGATGTTTATAAAAATAAAAATATTAAATTTTTGTTTTTAATTTTTAGCATTTTAGATAATCTTTTTCTGAAAATATTTTTTAAAAATTAAAATAAACATATTTTTAAATATATTTTTTATTTTCTACTGTAAAAATGAAAACATCGGAAGGAAACTCCACCAAATTTTATTATTTTTGTGAAGTCACTTCTTTAAATTACATTTTATCTTTATTTATCAAATGTTAAATTTGAGAGAAAATTAAGTCTAATTCTATTCGTACAGCATAATATTGATTCTTTGTAGTACTATATGTATTTACAACAAGAGACATATTTTTCAACACAATTTTTTATTATAATTTTTTTTTAAATCATAAATTTTGTTCATCATATTTTTTATTTGAGTTTAAAGATGATATACAAAGAGTATCTAACAAACAGTTGAACACTAAACTTAATTTTTTACATAACTATTATTATATTTAATTTTTTTTATTTGTACATTAATTATTTTTTATAATTTTCATACCAGTAAATTTAATAAAATAATTTTTACATTTTGAATTAATTAAAAAAAGTAATTCAAAATCAAAAAATAATATTTATTTTCATAAAAACTATCTGACTCATTTTAAAAATATAATAGATGAAATTGAGATGTATAAAACATAAACCACATGACATATACTTTAAATAATCGAGTGTACATATTATCTAGATCAAAATATTAATGAACTAGTTTACTCCTTTTGATATTAACAGCTAATTAACTATTAAATTAGTTATTTTTTAAAATTCTTATATAATTCCTTTCGTGTGCTAATTTTCTTGAACCTGATTTTGAAGAACTTTTCTTTTCGGGAGAGACAAAAAGCACACACAAAAATGGTTTTCATGGCAGGAAACCTAATATATATGGGTGGTGGTGACATTTGATAACAAGCAACATGGGAACACACAATTATGGTCATATTTTTCAAAGCTTACACACGAAGGAAAAGTTGTAACTGAAAATTGAAAGGTATCTATATATCTAGCTATCTACATGAGTTGCTCTCTAGCTGCTATAATTTTCTACAAATATTAATTTGATATTTGACCATCAAGCCAATGGAATTCGCATAGGAGTCACAAATAAACTCCCCCTTCATGTTATCTTAAGTATTAATGAATATTGATGCTCTCCTCTTATCATCATCATCAAGTGGACCAATTATGACTAGGTGGTGTGTGTTTTGTCGTCACTTATGTTAATAGTATAAATTAGTTAGTTTTTTTTTTTGTCAAATATAAATTAGTTTTACATCAATATTTATTATAATTTTTTTATTCATGAGATATTTGTTAGATTTTTATAAAATTAGTTTAAAAGTTATCTAAATGATAGATTATGATGTAATGGTAATATATAATTGTTAGTACATTATTGTTAAACTCTTAAAAAAATGAATTTATTGTTATAATATTTTATGCTATATAGCTGATTTTGTTTAAAAACCAAATAATATCACGTACCCATGTGTTTTGGTTTTTGGTCAAAAGCAATACGCTATGTTTGCAATTAATATGGTGACAAGTGGCAACGCGTGAGTATAAGTGAATCCATATTAGTTTTGGGCCACATAGTTACGCACAACTATCCTCACCCACATTTTTTCTCTTCGCACCCCTTTATTTTTCAAAACTATGGAAAATATATTTTTACCCTTGCTCCTATTTTCCTACACATCTTCCCCTCATTTTCCCTCCTATCATCACTTCCCCCACTTCCATGTCACTATCATCAGTCGCTAACTCACTACCATCGGTGATGAATATCACTATGACAATATCATTGACCAACTATGGTTATGTGATGACAAAAACAACCGTTATGATGGTGATGAGTTAACAACAATCTTTAAAAAAAAAGAATAAATTTAGATATTTGGTATTAATTTAATGAATGAGATTGATCATTATCATTCTCTTAAATAAGAATATCATTTTAATATGAAACACCCCATATTTATATGGATTTTGTTAGTGTAAACCTACTTGTTTCTTAGTTCAAATACATTCATTAGTAACTATGTTCTCAATTTACTTCACATAATTTGTTAACGTAATTTAACTAAAAAACACATCATTATAATAAATTTGTTGAGTTTTGTGATAATTTAATCAGGATTAATATAAGGGTCTTAAAGGGTTATGTTAAGAGAAAATTAATTATATATTGATTGTTACAATTTCATCTAAAAACATTATAATAAATTTGTTGAATTTTATAATAATTATTTCAAAACTTATAATAATGCTATTTTTATTTATTTATTGATTAATACTACCTATGCTATTTATAAGACTCAAACTTTAAGTGGTGATTGTTCTTTTTTTTTTTTTTAAGATTTATTTCATTTTGTCTCTTACATTAATTATTTCTAGATTAAAATACCCTTAGCTAACAAGAAAGATGTTATGTTGAGTGTTGACATGCAATTAGAAGAGAGAAAAGAGTACTATAAATAGTTTTATAAAGTTAACAAATTTATTATAAATAATAATTTATAATCATTCGATTATGTAAAATTAATTTATACTTTAATTTCCTTAACAAGCATATGAGGATACTGGTTAGCATTTGCTTTGAAATTAATAACTATCTTAAAGTGAACATAGAAAAGTACTCCATGGATTAAGAATGTTTTATCTCCTAACATCATGGGCACGCAAGTATAATCTTATAGTACAAGTCAAACGATGACGTGGCAGAATCTTCGTGGCATATAGAAACTAAAGATCAAGTGCAAAGTGCATATGAATGTGATTCTCTGGGGCCACAAACGTTCACAGCTTTTGATGTCAAAATTAACTGCGGAGTAAATAGTTGTTAGATTGAAAAAATAAATAGTTGTTAGATTGAAAAAAATATATTCATTTTTTTTGTATTTTAGTGATATTGTTGCATTCAATATTCCCCCCCCCCCCCAGTTTATAAATTAAAAGGAATGCAGTTTGTATAATTTATATTTTGAATTTATAATAAAGAATTAAAATCATAATATAAAATGATTTTACCATTGAAAATGTTGATTAACTCATTTATATTATTTTAATTTAACTTATCATTTTTTTTTGTCTTGGATGTGTAACGGTTGGTAGTTGATTAAAGACAATTTTATATACCGAAAAAAATTGAATGCAAATTATTTCACTAAATAGATTATCCTTCACAGACATAACTAGATGTTTTACTAGGTTAACTTTGGATAATCCTTCGTCTAGATACATATTTAATAGTTAGAAGGCATTTTTTTAACGCATAAAAAAACGTGTGTGAAATGCACCATAAATTTCATCATGATTAAAGAGTTTATTTAATTTAGTTGAAATTATTAAATTTATTATAAATTAATAATATATTTTCCTAAACTATCCCATTGAATAAAATCATCAGATATTAATAATGGAAGGATAAGTTATTAAAATAAATGTTTATTTTATTTTGGTGTGCTTATAATTTCAAATAAATTTAAATATTCTATAGAACAATTCAATCCAATGATAAGATTATTAAGAAAAGAATTTAATTTAATTTTGTATATCTTATTATAATTAAAAAAATATTATTTATAATATTAATTTTTTAAGTAACAGTTGTTTGTGCTAATATTTGTACAAATAACTTCTTATTATTTATTTCGAGTAAAAAATGTTAAGAAAAATTGTTTCATTAAACATCCATAGGAGATGATGATCTAAGTTATGTTTATCTTACTTAATTTTAAAATTGACTTTAATAAATAATAATTCTATGAGAAATAATTAATGTAACAAATATTTTAAATTAGACGTTGTAAAACAAAATCAAGTCATGTTTATAAATTAAATCTTACATGTTTAAAAGGTTCCTATAATGTAATATTTTATTATATATATAAAATTTTATTAAATCAACGACAAGTTATATATTATAAGTTACAAATGAGACATGAACTAAATGAATTTGGGGACATATATTATCTTTCACTTAAATACTGAATCTTATAATAATTACCTGAATTCATTTGTATAATATTAGATAAATCATGAAAAACTATGGATATAATATGAGACAAAATAAAGAAAAGATATTAAGTTCACACAAGGTGCATATAATTTGTGCTATTATATTATTATTATTATGGAATGGGTGCAATTCAGAGAAGCCAAATCCCAGACACACCACCACACCACAACAACACTTCAACACTTTGGTTGTGTTTTCGTTTAATCTTTTTCTCCGAGAAAGAGCCACCCCACGTTTTACTTTCACTTTTTTTTTTTTCTGCTTTGGGAAATGATGCCATTGTTGTCATCCCTTGCAAAACCAAACCCCATTTTCTGCTTTTCCTCTTCACCCCCTTCTGGGCGCGTGAGAATCCTCCAATTCTGAACCGAGGCACGTGACGTGAGTGTGTGTGTTTTTTCTGCCATGGAGGAGGACAATTACGCGAAGGAATTGGAAGTGGCCGTTAGGGTGGTCCACGTGGCGTGTGCTCTCTGCGGGAGGGTGCAGGAGAGGCTCCTCGCCACCACCAATGATCACGTTCTGTCCAAGGATGATGATTCTCCCGTTACTGTTGCAGGTATTTTGCATTCAATTTTTTAATTTCAATGTACCCTTTTGTCGTTTTTTTATATAAATATATATTCTTGAAAATGGGGTTGGTGTGAATTTAATAAATTACTGGTTTTTGGGTGTTGTGGGGAAGTGTGCATTCGAATCATCATGTGATGTTTGCTAGAAAGATTGGTTTTTTTGGTACGAGGTTGTCAAAATCTTTGTTTCCGCCAGAATGGTAAAGTATAGGATATGATCCTGTGAACTACTATTGAAATTGAAATCTTCAATGGGTAATGCAGCTTCAAGATTTATGTGGGGTGGGCTCAGTTTTCTCTTGGCTTTGTAAAGTGTTGAAGTGTCTTATGATGGACCAGTTTCGAAACTAATCCTGTAAAGTATTCTGTTTTTGGGTAATTTAACTTAAATCGTGATTCGAAGGGTTTGTTTGGTTTTTATTTTTAGAGGTTGTTTTTAGTTTTCAAAATGCAACTTAACAAGTTTGATCACGCAGTTCGTGGAGAGTGTAGAATTGAGGGAGAGGTTGAACAAGATGAATACAGAGGAAGAAAAATGAGAAAACATCTCCTATCTGTTTTGAGTTTCTAAACCACTTGTTTCAGAAACAACTTTCGATTCTGGATGAGAAATTGATTGCTAAATGGAGAGATTCTATTATAATAGATTCTATTTTCAAAAGACTTGTGATTTCAGCATCCACTGTACATCTGCTTGTTCATCTAATGTGCTGTATTCTATAATAAAACTAAGAAGATGGTCGTGGCCATGGTAAGGGACCGTAAAATGTAAAACAACTTGTTAGAGAAAAGTACATTGTTCATTGGAGCTTGAGTATTTGTTTCTTTAACAGTGTTGGTGAACTTTTCCATTGAAGTTGTTGAGAAACTTTATCTGTATCTAAAGCTTAAGCTGTCAGATGAAAGCTCATGTTTGGTTTTATATTTAACACATTCCCTCTCAAAGAGCCCTTCAGACTTGAAAGCTGGATAATGCATAAGCCTACCTACCTTGTACTCAAATTCAACTTTTATTTATAAGAATGAGGGCAGAAAGGATTAAACTCCTAACTACAATATAGAGGCTATGATACAATGTCATGAACTAGTTATCTCAAAATCATTTTTAGGTAAATACTCGTAGATGATTTTATATTAATAAGCTATTTCATACCAGGAATTTTAGGCTGTGGGAGAGATAAATCTAGCATGTGTATACGGATGCACGCTAGTTATACATCTAGGTTGGTGGTTGAAATTATGTGAAAGTTTTTGTACATATCTATTTTAAGTTTACACCCATCTGTATGATGGTTCTTGCAGGATTAGATTTCTTTGATCTCAGACTCATACTCATAAATGGTCAGAAATGCATAAGCTGTTTGTAAATTGCCATAAGCATTCTGGCCTAGTTGAAAAGTTTCTGGTGTGATTATCCACTTACCCTTTTGCATAGTGCACTCTAACATTTTAATGCAGAAGATTGAAATATATTAGTTTGTTCATTATCATCCAGCTGGACTGGAGCATTTAATATATATATATTTTTTCATCACCAATTATCACAGTAAATGCTAAATCTTGTATCAGCCCCCCAAAAAACTCTTGTCTTGGATGCTTTCTGTGTTGAAACAAACCATTGAATCTGTGATGTAATTAATTGTTGGAGTTGTGCAACCGGTAGTTGAAAGTATCTAGATGGTTGGGATAAATTGAACTTTCAGAGAAACTTTTTCTCTTTGAAAGAAATTTAATCCAGTAGTCCATAAACTGTCGAAGATACATTCAAATGAACTAATTGCACAGTAGGCCTAGCCAATTATATAATGTCAGGAGATTTGTTTTATTGTTAGAATAAGGTATGATGAATCTTTTACAAAGGAAAATCCATTAAGATGAGTATGAATCTTTCCCTTCATTTCATGGTGCCACATTGTTTTCATGGTAGTATATGTTTCTTTTTTTATGTTTGGTTTCTAGTTGGTGTAAATCATATTAACATTGCAGCTGGAAGGTTTTAATTTTTATTTTAGGTAAATATCAAGTTAGCTGGATCAACATTTAGTGTTTTTGGTATTTTACTTTGATTGAGCATATGACTGAGCAATGTTTGAATGTCAACTTGTGACTACCTAGAAATTGTTAAACCTGTTTTATGGGACTTCACAAGGGTGGAGACCTTTTCATTTTTGTTATTAGTGACAATTCAAAGATCCAAGCTCTAACGTACTACACATTTCTGCTTCTACAAAGCGAAGCTAATACCACTTTTGTCTTTTTCTTTCTTCAGTAGATATTATATTATTTTTTCCCAATTTTGTAGTGAGACCAAACTAGCTTGTTTATGTTCCAATAGCCATGAAACAAATCAGTCATATTGGAAATGAAGATATTTTAAGAATATAAGGGTAGTGCACTGACAGTGCTGTCAGGCAATCACAACCCTCATTTATGATAAGTTAATTGATTTTTATAAAATTATTTTAGAAGTCATATAAATAGAGGGTTGTAATTGTTTGACATTGTAAAACTTTGTTACACTGTTGGTGCATACCCTTATTCTCATATTTTAATCTACTATTAGTAGTATGCTCCATTAAATCCTTGCAAAGCATGGCCCTTAAAATTTTGGTTTCTGGTGCAAATGTTGCTCACAGTTAATTGACTGATTATTTCATTTCATATCCTTGCATGAGAAGACTTTAGTGTTCAAGCAATTATTAGTTGGTTACTATCAAAAATTTTCGGGGTTCAAAACGTGTCAATTGTTGCCGAAGAAGACATACAAACCATCTCCAAGGATGAATCAGCAGGCTTACTGGAAGCTATTGTGAATACCGTGAATGAGTCTTTAGCTTTTGCATCCAAATATGGTCTTCAAAGTCCGGAAACAACTCTAGGGTCATCTGAAGTTCTTGAGGCCATTGGCCGTTGCAACTCAACCGGAGGCCCTAGTGGAAGATATTGGGTACTTGACCCTGTTGATGGCACATTAGGATTCGTACGTGGGGATCAATATGCGGTTGCTCTAGCTCTGATTGAGGATGGAAAAGTTGTTCTTGGAGTTCTGGGGTGTCCTAATTACCCAGTAAAGACAGAATGGCTTAATTATCAAACTAAGCCAGAATCGCCTCTAACAACTCCTAATACCGGGGGGAAAGGATGTGTATTGTATGCAAGAAAAGGCAGCGGTGAGGCATGGTTCCAGTCATTAATTGATGGAGATAACATGCTAGAATGGCCAAATTGTGCTAGACTTATTCGTGTTTCTTCAATTGATGATCCGGCATTGGCAACTCTTTGCGAACCAGTGGAAAGGGCAAACTCAAACCATTCATTCACGGCTGGACTCGCTCACAGTGTGGGACTTAGGTATAACATATCCCTTTTATTTTCCTATCAAAATGTCCAAAATTTGGACCTATTTCACTCACAAATTGACTGAAAGTACTTTCATATAAGTGCATGAGAATGAAAGGACGATGTTAAAACGTGTAGGATTTAACTTCCTTGACAGAAACCATTTCTAGACCTACAATAGGATCAATACAAGTGGAAATTAGTCAGTGTTATATTTTATAGTATTAGAAGTAGTGAAAAGAATAGATCAACAAGAGCCAGGCATTGTCATTCTTGGTACTTCAATGGAAATTTTAAGGAGCAGAATGATCATAGTAATCGGTTTGTCTTTTACATATAATTTATTTTCTGCTAAAATTGGAAAGTTATAACTGAACATGTAAATTGATGAGGATAATAAGTTAACATAAGGATATTTAGGTAGTGTTTGCCTCAACCTTTTTCTAGTTTTTCTTTTCTTTAAAAGGAGAAATTAGGCCAAACACATTTACAGAAAAGCTCTTAAAAAATTAAGGAGTTTAATCATAAAAGGAAAGGGAAAAGTAAGTTTAAAAAATAACTGATGTAGTTTTTAAAGATAAATTGCATACTTTAGCCTCCCTCTCCTTCTCATCCAGACCAGAACTACTTTGTAGGCCACAAAAACATAACTTCTCATTTTAAAGAAGTTTTTAAGCAAAAACGGCCAAATAACCTGTAATTTAATTCTTAAACCCTTATTCTGAACTCTAACTTTAAAGTAGCTGGCAGGTTCAATTCTTTAATGCATTTCCTAGAAAAGAATTATGACCATGCACTTTACTTGTACCCTGTTTTAGTCCTATCATTCCATGGTTTCATTGTTAACAACTGTTATGGTAAAAGGTTCAATACAACTACTATACAAGTTTCTATTCTCTGAAATTCCATGTTTGCAATTTCTCAGAATTGGATATAAGCTTAATGACATATTCTAACTCTAATTTTTCTCTTTTGAAAAACACCATTGCCGGTACAGAAAACAGCCCTTGCGCGTGCACAGCATGGTAAAATACGCAGCAATAGCCCGGGGAGACGCAGAGATATTCATGAAATTCGCAAAGTGCGGCTACAAGGAGAAGATATGGGATCACGCTGCTGGTGTCGTCATTGTCGAGGAGGCTGGTGGCGTGGTAACTGATGCCGGAGGCCGCCCTCTGGACTTCTCGAAGGGAATGTACTTGGAAGGTCTTGACAGAGGCATCATTGCATGCTCTGGTGTCACTTTGCATGAAAAATTAATTGGTGCTGTTTATGCTAGCTGGGACTCCTCAAATTTATGAGGCAAAATTTTGGTAGAGACAATCTGGATTGTGTCTTTTGTTAATCTTTTTCTCTCCTATGTTTTTTGATTCTGAGGTTGTGTGCATAATAGTAGCAGTAGCTAGCTAACTTTCCACTATACTGATAGCATATATTATATTAAACTGAAGATATATTTATATGTGGAAGGATAAAAGAATAATTATAACCATTGATTAAAAAATCAAAGGGGTGTTTCATGTTGGATTTGACAAAACGTTTTCTGTTTTCTATTTTTACTTTTGAATAAAAAATGTCAAAACATTTTCACTTTGTTTCTGGTTTTCAAAAATTTGTATAGGAAGAAATGAAAATGACTTTTGTTGGTTTTGTTTCAATTTTTTTGGCACAGTTTCTTGTGCAAACTTTTGAAAATAGGAAACAGTGAAAATAAGGCAACATTTTTGTAATTAAACCCTAAAACAAAACAAAAAATGTTTTTTACACTAAACAGTCTTTAATATTGATGTTTTAACAATTTCATAGTTTATTATGGGCATGTAAATGCAATTTGTAATCCCAATTTGGCAGCACCCATTTTAGATAGTCAAATCTGGGAAAGGATTCTCTCCGATGATCCTTTATTTTTTTTTGTTAATAAAATATAAAATATCTTTTTATAAAATTAATGGTTGGATTGTTCACTTCACACTCTCATGTTATTTTTTCAACATGAGAGGACTTGATCCGTCAAATCTATGTGTGCCCCTTCACATAGCAAAATGCCACACATTGTGATGTGCAAATAAGGATATATAAAATAAAATAAAGGTTTTTTTGATTTGATAAATGTCTTTTATTTTTATAAATAATTTAAAGTATATTAGTAATTTTTACATTGTATCTCATTGTTTTTACTATTTTCTATCCAAACTACAAAGTGGTGTAGCAATTACTAGTTTCTAAAACTATAAAGTATTTTTTTTTCTAATCATAATTTTGATACGAAGTAATCATATCGAAAATCGAAAATCGTGACTAATTTTTGTTAGACATTGTAAACATATACCGTGTGAATATTCAAGCTTGGAACACTTGGTTTATATACGGCAGGACATAACGGTCCTAATCCACTGAAAAGGATATTGTTGAAACTTTGGCTTGCTGCAGTGTAGTTATTACTTATTGCTATAATTTTTCTAACATTGTGATGAAAAAAGTCATAGTTTCATTTTGCTGGGGAATATCAATAGTCTTCGTTTTGATTATGGAGTAATATTTAGGTACCTAGTGGCTAGTGCGAAACTTCAATTCCTCAAATCACTTTGTTTATAAAACACATGGTAGTCAAAGTTAGGTTTGATTACCATAACATCAGTCTTATCTATTAAGTGTGTGGGTACCATGCATGATGCATGCTCCGTTTTACTTTGACTAATATTTACACACTATTTCTATTAATCATTTTTTTTACAATCAAACCTATATTTGGTATTAGTACCAAATAGTTTTCATGGAAAGTAATGAATAATCTTCGTGAAAAATCATGAATATACATGATGTGATTTGAGTATTCTTCTTAGTTTCTTCCAGAGTAGCGTATTTTAAACATATATAATACTTCTAATACAATAAAATGCACTGTATCCGCTATATATATATATATATATATATTATATGCTGTAGCTTCATCTTTGGCGTAGCTTTTTTCTTTTTATATACGAAATAATATTAGTGAAGCTGAATCATTATCCTATTGAATTAAATTAAGAAATCCTTAAAGTAATAAAGATTGCTCTTCATTCTTTTGTTGAAAAGTAGCAAGATTCCTTGAACGTGTACTTTGTCTTTAAATAATAAATACTAGTTTGTGACTTTGTGTAAAAGAAAAGGGGAGAGGAAGAGAGAGCCAATAAGAAGAAGAAGAAGAAGAAATTAAGCTGTGTTGTGGGAATGGTGATATTTAGAAAGAGGGGTGAGTGGGGGAAGAAAAAGCTAGCTTTGTAAATCAATATTCTCTTTGAACTAAAGAGTGTTGTAATTCATTCATGGGACCATATGATCCCATTATGGCAATCATTGCACGTTGCAAGAGGCTGTTTTCTAGGGTGAGGCCAAGTATATACACTTCACACAACTATAAAGTTTAAGGCTGAGAAAAGTTGATGAGGGAGATATGTATGTCATGTGATAATTAATAACAAGAAAAGAGAATTACAAGTAACATATTTTAAAATTATTGACCAATTTTGATTATGATGAATGATCAATTCAATTTTTTTTTATGCACGACAAAAATTAAATATAAATTCTTTTATTATCTAAATAGATTGTTATCCATATAGATACAAATTTCATATAGATACAAATGTAAACAAAATCTTATATTATTGTGTCAATATTAAAAAATTTTAGATTATATTTAAAAGATTTTTTTTACTAATTTGTTAAAAATATCAATGAGATATTTGAATCTACTATCTATATATCCCTTCCGTTTCTTTCTTGCGTGATGATAATATTTGTCTAATAATAATAATAATACTATAGTTAGTTCAGTGGAAAAAAACAAAAAGAAATGGGAAAAGTGTTGAAATAGAGGACAGTCCAATAATACTTCTCTTCAAATTGATAAATATACTGCTAAATTGGTGGTGCTCATTTATCATCCTAAATAATTAGATCAATATATAGAGTGATGATCGATGCTGATAAAAATAAAACAAACTATAGAGTAATGATGAGTAGAAATAATAAATACTATAAAGTGGGGCTGTTTAATTTCCAACAGAAAAGAAAAAAAAAAAAGGAAGAGAAAGCAAAGATTCGCCTGCAAATGTATTTCAGAATAGAAGGGGCAAAGTTGAAGTTTTAAAAGTCTAACAAATGAGAGTGAGAGATGTGAAGTGTGTGTGAGTGTAAATTGGAGTCAAAGTCAACCAAACAATTCATTCTCCATTTCTTAACTTTCCCGTGATTTGCGGAGATTAATTTGTCATTTTAAAACAATTCAATCTATTTCTTTTTTCTTTTGTTTCATAGCAGAAAAATAAAATCTGGTTTCGAAGGGTGTGTACTGGAGAGAAATGCTACGATATTTATTCTGAAAGTCTCTACATATATATATATATATATATATATATATATATTTTTTTTTTACCGTGATTGATTTGTATTTGTTGAAAATCATATGTTTTTTTTATTTAACTGTGAAACTTATAAAAAAAAATCTAATAAATTTTAGTCAATAACAAACAAAGTATTAGGAGAGTGTAAAAAAAAAAAACTTAATTGAAAGAAGAAAAAAAATCTTAACATATACCGTCACTATTTTTAGTTTTTTTCTACAGCAATAAATACTTTTAGTTTGAAGAATACCTATGATGAAATAATTTACACACAAACAAATTATCAGTGAAAAAATATTTGTAAAATAATAGTATGAAAAATAAATCAATAATAAACATGACATTAATGCTAATTTATTCTTCATTATTAGTATCAGTAAATAATAAATGTATAGTTGTACCTGAAAAATAAATGTAATTTTTTTTTAGAAAAGTATAAATGTAAATTTATAGTTACTCAATCAAGTAACTATTTTTTCAATTGATATATTTATATTTACAAATATCTTTCTCAATTGAGTAACTATTTATTTTATACTAAAACAATAGTTACTCAATTGAAAAAAAATATCTTTTAGACTTTTACAATTGACAGATCAGGATTAAGGAAGACAAAGGTTTGCCACTTAAACTTGTAAATGTAAGAAAAGCTCTACGGTTGGTGAAGCCGTATCGGCATTCCAATACCGTATACCGTATATATAAATATAAATACGTAGACGAATAATCATTTACTACTTAAACATAGTATAGTACAATCTCCCCCCACTAATCTCTCTCTGTTCTTCTAGTATTCTGCCTCATTTACTCTCTCGAAACTCGTGCACTCTAGTCACCGAACGAGGTTCACCTTTTTCCCCTCCGTTTCTTCGCTTTCTCTGACATTCAATACGGAAAACGAGGAATCGAAGTTCCTTTGTTTCTTCCAACCCAAATGACATCACCATCACCAACGTAGTACAGTAAAACCTTCGAAATCGAAACCTTCCTCTTCGTACTCCCAAGCCTTAACTGTAAGTGTACGCGACACACTCCTGGAATCCTGTCTCTTTTTCGGGTCAATCAAGGATATTTTTCTTTTCCGTTTTCTATATATATATTTTTTTCAAATCCCACTTTTCCAATTCTGAAACTTTTTCTTTGTTTATGAATTGCAGAATGGGAAAAACATCGAGCAGAGAATGGACACGGATCTACCTCATCTACGGAATGGATCAGTGGCAAACCTTCGTCTTCCTTCTATGCCAAGCGATTCTCTTTTCGGTTCTCTCAATACTCTACCTTCTCTACTTCCCCGACATCTCCTCAACTTTCGAAACCTTTCTCTCCATCGCCGCCGTGCCCGGCGGAGCCGCCCGCTTTGCCGCCGGATTCACCGGCTCCGTCACGGCGCTCTCCGCCCTCTGCCTCTTCTATGCCGCGGCCAATTTCTTCTACTCGGCAGTGCCACTCCATTCAGAAATGGCACACCGCATCGTGGATGCGGTCTCGGACTGGTCGACGGTGCGGCAGGTGCTCGATCTCGGATGCTGCGGCCGCGGCATTCTGCTCAACGCGGTGGCCGCACGCATCAAGAAGGAAAGGAGTTCAGGCCGCGTCGTCGGACTGAGCGGCCCGAACAAGGCCGAATTGGCGGCCACGCTTCGGGCCGTCAAGGTGGAGGGAGTGGGGGAATATGTGACGTGCCGGACTGGCAACGCGACGAAGCTGCCGTTTTCCGACGGCAGTTTCGATGCTGTTGTGTCCGGCACGTTCGTCCACACCGTGGGACGTGGGCACGCTGCGGACGTGGCGGCGGCGGAGAGGGGGAGGGCGGTGGCGGAGGTGGTGAGGGTGTTGAAGGAGGGCGGAGTTGGGGTTGTGTGGGACCTTGTGCACGTGCCGGAGTACGTGCGGCGGTTGCAAGAGATGAAGATGGAAGAAATAAGAGTGAGCGAGCGTGTGACGGCGTTCATGGTAAGCAGCCACGTCGTGTCCTTCAGGAAGCCAACTCATCACGTGCATGGCCCACCTGAGGTCAGGTTGGATTGGAGATTCTGCTGACGTGGATTTTCTTACTATCTATACAGAGAGAGAGAGAGAGAGAGAGTGGGATACACAACACTATATACCATTTTGTTGTTTTGTCTAAATGTCTTTGGTTTTTGTTTTGACTATGTTATTATGAAGGAAAAAAAAAAGTACTTGGCTGGGGGAGGCAAAGTCGAACCCTGCAAATTACAAATGAGTAAAGTTAATCAGCTATAGTTTATTGTATATGTTGTTCTTTATGTATATGAGTGTTTGAGTTATCATATATCCATGCAAACCTAACTAGTTAGATTGTAGTGCTATGAATTGATGGAAAACAAAAGTAGTGGCATGTTTCTATACTTTATTACAATTCAACTTTGTGGATGCTGCAATTTGAAGAGTTATTTATGATCTTAGATTTTTCTGGTTAAACTATAAACAACGTTGTGGAAGAATTAGTTAATTAGGAATTTACATCATATGGTACTGTCAAAATGGTTATGGATGGTGTGATCTTCAGAACAAATCATGATGGGTACATGCGTAATCATAGTTCACTGATCAATGACTTGCAATAATTCGTAGCTATAGTAGGAGTATTAGCTTCACTGTCACATTTGTCAAGAACATGTGTAGTGTGCTAAAATGGATATTCTACAAGATATTGATGATTGGGTTCGTTTTTGCTTTGTTATTGAACCAATTTTCTTTTTGTCTCACTGAATCAGCAAGTGTGCATTGCAAGACACTTTTGAGTTCTTATTTCCCTTTTCATTAAATCGATATGATGATAATGTTGATTTTGTCGAGCATGGTGGCAGCACATGGTGCATGTGCTTTTGCCCCTCTTAAATGAACCATGTGTTAGGAGATTAATCAACTACAATTGTTTTAAATATATATAACTAGTATCATATGCATGATTAAACATGTGCCTGTAATTAGTCCTAATCTTGAGTGTGATGGAGAAACTTGAAGTCCAAAATCAGTGCCATCTGGTCCTTACTATCTAGGAAGATATGAACATGGATGATTCTATGTGGGGAAGGCAATTTTTTTAGAATATTCAGGAGCATACAGCCTGTGATCTGTTCTATAATCATAATTTGTGATAAGGATTTTGTAACTACCATAAATTGGGAATCGTTTGCTTTATTATAAATTAAAAATCTGATCCTGAGGTATTGTGAAAGGGAAAGGGTGTCTTTTGTAGAACAAGGGTCAGAATCACAAACATGATAGTATAATCTTTTTTTTTTGACTGGGATGATAATATAATCTCATGCAGTGTTTTTTTTTTCTCTTCTCCGTTTGGGTTACATATGTTTTTGTCCTTTGGAGTTAAGGCATTTTCATTTTAGTCATTCAAATATAAATCTTTATCCTATATATATTTCACAAAATATTCTTTCTAATCGTTATGCAAGGTGTGAGAATGACATTTTGTGATAAATTTTATTGTTAGAATTTGATTTTCTTTTTTATGTTTTAAAGTATGATTTTTCTAGCCGATTAAAACGGTTGAAATCAAGTCAATAAAAGAAAATTAAAGCCATTTTTAAAGTGATTAATGAATATTTAATTTTTCTACTTAGTTGATCGTTTTGGAGATAAAAAATGGTTACAAATTGTGAATATCTTATTTTCTAAACTGTCATTTGAATAAGGATTAAAAAGAACATTTTGCAGATTCCAAAGGTTAAAATAAAAAACTTTAAATTTGAAGAATTAAAAAAATAATGATTCGAATTTAAGGATTTAAAAACATCTTCATTTATATTTGTTTAGTCTGAAGACTTTCAGTAGGCCCATTATGGTGCTATATGTGTAAGCCCAGGTGAGAATAGACATTTTCAACAAAAAGAACTACGTGAGTAGATACATTATTGACTATTTACCTAAATATATTGAAATTTTTTGTATGATAATATTTGTTTGATTAGTGGGAAAGGGAAAACAAGAAAAACAAAAAGAAAAGCCTACAATTAACTTAGAGTTCTATTCGCAAACAATATTATGATAGACATCTTCCCAAGCTTTTCGAAGATCAATTATATAAATTCAAATAACTTAAATAACTTGTTAAAGTTATTCCGAATGAATATCACTCAAACCTTTGAAATTATGTTATATTTGGATTGATTTTTTCAACATCAGTTAATACTTTTCAATGCACTTAAAACTATTTTAATTTAGAAACTATACTCATAAGTTTTAAAATGAAAACTCATATACATTCAAATCAACTTTAAGATAAACATGAAATTAAAACTTTGTAAATGTTTGTATATCTATACATTGGTGGTTGATGAAAAAAATTGTTTAACAATAGGGAGTTTTCAAAAAAGTAGTGTTGGATTATTTTGAAAGTATAGTTTTATGTCAAGCGTTTAAAACAAAGCGGTCCTATGGTCTAGTGGTCAGGACATTGGACTCTGAATCCAGTAACCCGAGTTCAAATCTCGGTAGGACCTTAAATTTGCTTAATATTTTTTCTTTTTTGGTTCCTTAATTCGAGGGCAGAGATGTAATCACACATCACCAGCCACAGTCCACAGAGGACACGTGTCCGCTCTTCCACTTTCCTACACACAAGAAACAGATTAGGCGCGCACTCACCAACACCACATCAATTCGCTTCAATGGCGTTTCCTCTCTCTCCCTCATTCAACCTCTCCGTCGCGCGAAAACGAATAACCGCCACGTGCTTCTCGAAGAAGCACAATGCCACCGGCACGCGCGCCACGTCAGCGAGTGTGGTGGAAAATATTGTGGAGCGGTTGAGGAGGAGCGCGGTGGTTCCGATGGTGCTTGCGTCGGTTCAGATTAGCGCTCTGGTGGCGCCGTTGTTGGTTGATTACGTGGCGTCCCCCGGCGCTGCCGAAGCGGTTCTGTATTCGCCGGACACGAAGGTTCCGAGGACGGGAGAACTTGCCCTCAGGAGAGCCATTCCCGCCAATGCTAACATGAAAGCTATACAGGTCTCTGCTAACTTGCTGCTTTCATATAGAGTGAATGAGCTTTTACAATCCAATAACAAATTGCCAATTGAGAAAATAGTTGATGCAGTGACAGCGTTAAAAAAATGTTTTACACTTGTTCAATCACAACTCATTATTACACAAATTTGTTGACTTTTATAATAACTATCTTAAAAGTTGTACCAGCAGTATTTTTGATTGGTTGACATTTTACATTGTAATGCATGACCATTGAACTCTTGCCAATTAACTACCTTAAAATAAGAACTTATTCATTAACCTTGAGATAAGTTTAAAAGAGCTGTAATGTAAGAGAAATCGGGCTTGCTTGGATAAACTTCTCACTTTTAGGAGAGAAAACACGAAGAAAAAATGAAATTAACTACTGCACGAGCTAAAATTAGCTTTTCCAATAGATAATTTGTCGAAGTCCCATATTGTAGGAAAAGCTGTATGAGAGTGTTTCTTCAAATTAGATAAGCTAATTTTAATTTATAGATAAGTTAATTTCATTTTTTTTTAAATTTTTTTCTCCTAGAAGTTCTTTTCGAAAAATTTATCCAAACAAGTTCTTAATCTAAGTGAGTTAAATCTAGACTTGGATAGGTATGGCAATGGGGCTGGGGCGGGGGCGGGATTAGCCTCCTCAACCCTCGTCCCAGACATCTCAAATCATCCCCGCCCCCATCCCCATTCCTGGGACTTAAAAATTTGACCCATCCCTCGTCCCCGTTGGGGATCGGGTTTCCCAACCCCACCCCGTCCCCCATACATATGATAGTTTCAAATCATAAAATAATTTACATGATTGTCTCAAATGTTACTTGTCACACCCTGTATACCACACTTTTATTTCTCATAATAAACCAAATTGTTTCATTTATTTTATCAATAGAAATATTATTTAACAATTTTTTTATATATAAAGTTATTATACAATGAGTTAAAAATATTATTTTATAATAAATATAATTAAATTAATGTTTAATATAAATTTTTAAACTTATGACTTATGTAATAAATAGATAGATTATTCTAAGGTATTTATATAATTTACTATATTAATAGTGGGGACGGGTGTGAGTGTGGGTGCGGGTGCAGGGTGGGGATCACAATTCCTAACCCCAACCTCGTCTCCAACTTTCTTAAGCGGGGAAAACCCAAACCCACACCTGTACCCGGTCAACTCAGGTTTTCCCCGTCAAAATCGGGGTGGGGATGGGAATATCCCCTCGGGTCCGGTTCAATTGCCATGCCTAGACCTGGACAGTAGAGGGCGAAGCTATTCTGCTTACTGAAGCAGTGAAAATTGCACAATGGCATTATGCAATGTCAAAGGAAATTGCAGCTTTAGAAGCTAACAAACAAGACTTGGATGGTGGAGGGTCTACCAGCTGGAAAGACACTCATAGATCGCAAATGGGTCTACAAGATTAAAAGTACGATTTTAATGGAAAGGTGGAGTGCTACAAGGCCAGGCTTGTGGCAGAGTGGTTCACCCAAGTTGAAAGTTTGGACTTCCGTGAAACCTTTTCAAATGTTGCATAGTTTGTGTTGGTTTGAGTTTTCATGTAAGTAACACTGTCAAAAGGATGAAGACTTCATTAGATGGATGTTAACAATGCCTTCCTGCATGATGATTTAAAAGAGCTGAATAGGATATTTTTATAAGGCTTCTCCTCAGCTTCAAAGCAAAAATGGAGACAACAAATTTTGCAGATTTTGGAAGTTGATTTATGGACTTCTTCAAGCATCACGAAACTGATTGTCTAAATTAGCAGAAGCTTTAAAATGGTGTGGATTTGTTCAGTCCCTTGTTGATTATTTGCCATTCGCATATCCGAAAGGCAAAGTTTTAATGGGGTTGTCGGTATATGTGGATGACATTATACTAGCAGAGAATGATTTAGATGCTTTTGGACTTCATCGGTTATTTGAACAAAAGTTTCTATATCAAGGATTTGGGGTGCTCAAGTATTGCTTGGGAATAGAGGTAGTGAGGTTACAACAAAGGCATAATATGCATTGAACATAATATCATCATGTGGTCTTCTTGGATGTGAACCTGCTGACTCTCCCACAGAAGAGGGACAGGAATTGGTGCTAGTAGAATGTGAGGAATGAAGTATGCCCTTGTTTATTGACAACTAGTTGGTCGGCTAATTTACTCTGACAATCACTCACTTGGTGATCTCTTATTCGCTTCATGTGTTGGCCTAATTTGCACAAGTGCCTCCAAAAGAACCCCTCGAGACAGCCATGCACATAGTGCATTATATCAGTGGAAATCCTGGACAAGGGGTATTTCTACCAACACAGTGATTTGAGGTTGTATGCCTATTGTGATGCTGATTGGGCAAGCTGCCCAATCACATTGAGATCAGTGACATGATACTTTGTAAAGCTTGGGCAATCACCCATATCTTGGAAGACAAAGAAGCATAGCACAATATCTTGTTCTTCATGAGAAGCAGAGTATTGTGCAATTTTGTTGAAGTCCCTTGGGATAGATGATCTCGAAAGGCCTATGAGGTTATATTTTGATATCAGACTGCTATCCACATAGTAGAAAATCTTGTTTTCCATGAATGGACTAAGCACATTGAGATAGTCTGTCACTGTGTGAGGGAGCAGCTCCAGGCTGGGACTATTGTGATGACTCATGTGATATGCCATCTATTCATAGTTCTAACTGGCAGACATTTTCAATGGGGCTCTCACTTGACAACAATTTCAGTTTCTACTATGCAAGTTGGGCATTGGTGACCCTCAATCCCTCATGCACCCACTTGAGGGGGTAGGGGAGTACTGGAAAGTAGATATCTGTTGTAATTAGTTGTAGATGATTACAGACAGATATTGGAATTTGGAAAGTAAATACTTTGCTGTAATATCTACTGTAATTAGTTAGTGATGATTTCAGGATATTATAGATGTACATTTGGTACATAAGAATGTTACATTGCCTAGGAATTCTTATACAAGGCAGTAGCTGCCTATTTATACATCACTTCTAAATAATATATCCCATCTGATTAATGTGGAATAAGAGGATAAATGTTTTCAGTTTTTATTTGCTTTTTGAACCTTTTAATGATCAGCATTATATGTTGTCTTTTTCAGGACACTCTCGAAGATATTTCGTACCTGTTGAGGATTCCGCAGAGAAAACCTTATGGAACAATGGAGGGGAATGTGAAGAAAGCTTTGAAGGTATTCAATAGTTTATTTATTTATATATTTATTTATTTGTTTCCCTCCTTTGTTCTTTGCTGTATTTGTCTGAGAAACAAGATACTGATTATTAGGTGATGTAATGATGTTGCATTGTTGCATCTCTGAAAGTTTGAAAGATTTTTCTTTCATTGGATTGAATGACAAATAGGTAAAATGTTTTAATTTCATACATGCGTGAGCTTGGTGGTTTTTCCATCCTCCATCACATCAACAAAGCCTTGCTGTATCTTTTTTGTTATAAAATTAGGGCATATAACTTGAGTACTTTAGAACTTCCACATTTTGCCTATGGAATTTGTAGTATTTGTTGCACCTCAGTAGATTATCTTCCTGCATCTTTAGCATTGTATTTTGTCTGTTAATAGAATCTTGTTGTACAATATTCACTTGAGGACTTTGAATTTTGATAATTTCCTTCCTTACATCAGATAGCAGTAGATGAAAAGGATTCTATACTGGCTAGCATACCAGCAGAACTGAAGGAAAAGGCCTCTTTGGTACATGCATCTCTAATAGAGGGAAAGGTATGTTTAAAAAACGGTATCTTCTGGAATATGTGAATATCAGTATTTGACATTTTACATACCAACATTCATGATCTAAATCCCTCTTCTATTTGGAAAAAAAGAGAGACTAGCCATTTGCATTTCAATAAAATTGATTATTTTTATGATGACCTCCTCAGTTGAATTATTTTTTTAGGTTATACTTAAGAATATAGTTCTTACATTGCAAAATTAATCCAGTTTTCTATTGTTAATGTTTCTCACATGAAACTAGTAGTATACTTTGTGCTTGTGACAAAAAAAAAAAAAAATGGATGGAAGAAAAAAGGTTTCATATATAGAAACTAGAATGTGGAATTTGGCTAATTTTACTTATTTTCAGTTCAACATGTTCTGTCTTTTTGTAGGATGAAATCTACTACAATATCTTATAATTGACGAATTATACGCTGTCACAATGATGTCCATATTTTGCAGGGGGGCTTGCAAACTCTCCTTAAGTCTATAAAGGAACAAGATGCAGATAAAGTATCATTGAGCCTTGCATCTACGCTGGATACCGTAGCAGAGCTAGAGTTGTTACAGGTAAATGCAAACTAGACTTTATGATTGTATCTTGAAATTGATGGTAGTTACTTTCACTTCTCCAATAAACTTGACTGAATTTATCCAACAACTATATTATGATCATGTCCAGAATGAACTTAATTTTGTTGCAACAGGCACCAGGATTATCATTTTTGTTGCCGGAGCAATTTGCACAACAATATCCACGGTCAGTGACTCCAATTGAAAGTCTGTCAATCACTACTTTGATGCAATACATAGAGCCATGTAATGGATACTTTAGTTTGCCACACTTAAATCTTGAACATACACCAGACCATTTGACATGAGTCTTACATAAAAAAGAAAAAGAAGATTTACAATTAATCATTCATAGCTCAATTCCTTGGGAAAACTAAACACTCAGAACATGGGGGAAATCAATATCTTCCCATTTCTTTTAGGCTTTCAGGGAGAGGAACTGTTGAGTTCACCATTGAGAAAGGAGATGGTTCAACATTTTCTCCAGTTGGTGGAGAGCAGAAAAATACTGCCACCATTCAGGTATAATTCACTCCATATGTTTTCTTTATGATTAGCCATCTGTTGTTGATTTGGTGGGTTTCAGGCCTCTTAAAGGATCCATAAGCAGTAAGATTAGGTCCACTTTAAAGAATACCTCAAAATTAAAGTTTGGTGTAAATGGTGCATGAATAAGTAACTTCTATTCAAGATTAACTGATAGACCTCTGTTTTCAGGTTGTTATAGATGGATACTCAGCTCCATTAACTGCAGGGAATTTTGCAAAACTGGTAAGGTAGTGGAACAGTACTTCAGCCTTGTGAATTTTCCATATGGCTACTCCTTGCGAATAACCATCATGTATATCATTCTTGATTTCTATCAGTTTGATGGTTCTTCCAATTTAGTTAAGATTTCCCAAGTTCTGAGTGAACTAAATCAGTAATGTTCTATTTTTATTTGAATGGTTAATGATCTATGATTAAAGTCTCAATCATTAGGTCCTATTTCTCTTGATTTTTTCATCCTATCACTGTAAATAATGCAGTCAATTAGTTGTTTTCTTGTGAAAAATGCTAAAGAGTTTCTCAAGGTCTAATGAATTCTGAAATTATCCATTATTCTGTGTAAAGAGTCAAAGAGTCAGCGTTAAAAACAAGCCTGGGATTTGGGAATCATGGTAATAGACAACTTTTCCTTTAAAAAAGGGTTTAATTGATGCTGAAACTACTATAATGAGAATAAGGAATTGGAGGGTTTCAGCTGTGAAAAGATTGCAATTATCATGGATTGGAACATGAAATATTATCACTCTTAGAATATGTAGTTTTAATTGTGCATTTGAAGTTGTATTATGTGGCATAATTCCTGTTTTAAGTGGTTGGTGTTTTAAACATTTGGATTATTAGAAATTTGAATGTATAACCCAATGGAAACAACACTCAGGCAGTTCCATAATCCTTCAGGTGATGGATGGAGCCTATAATGGCGCAAAGCTCAACTGTATCAACCAAGCTGTTATCTCAGATAATGGAGTTGATAAGAACACTGGTTATAGTGTCCCCTTGGAAATAATGCCCTCTGGACAATTTGAGCCCCTTTACAAAACAACATTGAGTGTGCAGGTATGCTTGTGTTTTGTTCTATAAAAAAAATTGGCAGCAGGTATTACAGTTACAGGGATTTATGATACTGTTCTGATCTGTTTTCTGTCTTGTGGAAGGATGGAGAACTGCCAGTTCTTCCTCTATCTGTTTATGGGGCACTTGCTATGGCTCATAATGAAGACTCAGATGAGTATTCATCACCTTATCAGTTTTTCTTCTATCTCTATGATAAACGAAGTGTAAGTGCAATCTACCACTATTCCCTCTACATCCTTTATGTTTATTTGCTCACATGATTTGGTAGACTTTTCTTATACAACTTGTGTGAAAAATGGAAGCAGAATCTTTTATGCTTGGATGTAATTTTTCCTTTTGCAAGTTGAGTTCATTTATTTCTTCTTTTCCATTTATGTAAGCCTTGTCAGTATTATTTTTATTCTCTTCCTCTTTTGTAGGCTGGTTTGGGAGGGATATCATTTGATGAAGGACAATTTTCAGTTTTTGGGTAAGCTTTGTTAGCATTCGCATACCCTGCCTCATAATTGATTTTGGAGTTTAGTTTTTGGTTAAAATATGTTTTGTCCTCAAAATATCTTGAAATTTGAGTACACTCTACAAATAAAAATTTAATATGTTTTTAATCTATATTTTAACAGAAACACGTGTTTTGGGTCTCTTTTGTTTTGTTGGATGAAAACCACATCACTTTTTGATAAAATTTTATTTTTGAGGATACACTTTTTGATAAATATAGAAACAAAAAACGTATTAAAAACATATTTTACCCTTATTTTGAGGGACTAAATATATATTTTATCCTTAATTTTTTGTCCAATGTTTTTTATGTTATTAAAACATGCAGATACACAACAACCACTGGGAGAGACATTCTACCCCAGATAAAAACAGGTGATGTTATTCGTTCTGCAAAGCTTATTGAAGGCCAAGACCGGCTTGTATTGCCGAAGGAAAGTTGAGTAGATTCCGTGGCAGTGTTACCCAAGTAGGAAAAATCATTCATTCTTTTTTAATATATAAGCTGTGTGGAAGGCATCAGCCTGATTTTCTTGGTGCAGGTTGTGTTGTAACTTGTAAATTACTAAATTATAAAGAAATGAGTTGAAATTTCTATTCATTAAAAATCCAATGGAACAGTTAGAGAAATTCTCCAGAAAGGGATCCCTTTCAGTGACTTAATTCTTCAGATGTCTTGTATAATAGTATATGACAGGGTGCATGTACCAAAATCCGAGACTTAATTTTTGGGAGAAATTCTCGTCATTTTCTTAGCATATACAAGAGGTGATTATTAACAAAGGTACATTTCATTCCTTACTCTTCACTATTAGAAGCCAAGACTATATTATGTTCTCATCGTTATGTGTGTTCACTATTGGAGACTGTTTCGTTCAAGGTGGATGAGATAATAAATCCACAATGAATTTCTTACTTGTCTGAACTGATTTTTGACTCGACCCAAATGATTATATCTGCAAAACAATACTCCAACACTTGGTCTCTTTTGATACTAGCCACGACACCTTTACAGCTGAAACACTTGAGTGAATGGTGAAATATCTGCAAAAGATACTCCCACACTCCCAGTTAATAATAATCTCATCAGAGTGACGAGATGTATTAAATGTGTATGCATCTCTTACAATGATGTTGATAGTGCATATATAATAGTTGTCAGATTTGGGCTGAAATTTCTTACATAAAATTTAAGGGTACTTGTAGGAAATTATATGTTACTTTGACATGTATGTAGAATAATTTTACTTCTGGTGCTGGCCCTTTCTAAATTCTTTGGAGTATTTGTCCTTAGTAAAGATATGATACGAGTTGGGCTTAATCTCAATTTGTATTAGAAACCAACTGTCATTAATTCCTGTAGTTTATTTGTTCAGTTTTATTTTTTTTTTAAAATATAGATGACCTTGTCATTCAACTTAGTACAAAGTTTATATTTTAATGATCGATTTTGTTCACTTATTTTTGGAGCGACTTAACAAAGTTTTGATTTATATATCGAATCCTCTTGTGAAAACTGAGTCTAGCCGGCGTATGGGAATGCTTTGCTGCCTCTTGTTCATTGAAGAGACAGAAGAGTTTGGCACTTGACAGTTGACATCATTTGGATATTGAAATGCTCTTGTGGGAATGGCTTTATGCCGCCGGCATATAACATAATTCACATTTTGCAGTTTCGTTGGTTTACATATGTATGTATGCAGAGCTAGAATAAAACAAGGACCAGAACACAACAGAACCCTTGAAAAATCCGCACCTGCCAACTGGCAAGTACTGCTAATTTTTCTAGCTCAAAGCACTTTTATTGTCACCTGCTCTTACTATACATATATGAGTGTCTCCTCTTCTATTTCCAACTTCCAAGAGATAGCAGCAATTTGTCATGGCTATTTGCATTCGTCAATTCACTTTCCTTGCCTTCTTTTGCCTTGCTCTTCTCTTTTTTGCTCCGGGTTAGATTCTTCTCTCAATTAGATTTGTCATAAAAGAAAATTAAAGAGTTTAACTTTTGAGTTGAAACGTACATTTGAAGGTGTAAAATAATTTTACATAATCATTCAAATATATTTAATTTTTTTACATAACTTTTTAAGATAATTTTTATAAAAGACTTATCATAAAATTAAATTATTTTAAAATAGTTAATACATTATCATTAAACTCTTAACTCTTATACAATGTTAATCACAATTTTACACTTTCAACAAATTAGAAAAAAACAATTGGTAGATATGACTTAAAAGTGATTATTTTTAAAGTTAATAAATTTATCATATATAATATTTTTTCATTTGATAACAATAACAATGTAAAAACGCTTTATGTTAGGAACACATACAATATTTGATCTTGAATTAGAGACTACGATATTCTTAAATTTATTGGGTTATAGATTAATTTCGTTTGTGGTGAGTGATTGTTGTTAATCTAAGAAAATTTTGTACACATGAAAATTAAACACAATTCTCCTACATTCTTGTACTAAATAAATTATTTTTTTTCACATACAAACAAAGACTTTACCTTGATGGGTCAACCTTGGTAGTTTACTCATACCTTATATGATATTACTTTTAGTCTTATATACAAGTAACATGAGACAAATCATCAATACTAAAAGAACCTTATATGATATTATTTTGGTCTTATATATAAGTAACATGAGACAAATTATCAATGTTAAAGGAAGTAATGATTATATCTAATTATGTCATAAATTTAAATTTTATTCCAAAACAACCCCTTAATTTAAATGAAACGAGTTTCCAGTAGATAAAGTTAACAATAAAATAAAAATATAAAATGAATTTTACTTAAAAAAAAAATAGACATTATTGCTTATAAATAAGACAAAAAAAAAAAGAAAAGTAAAAGTATTGGTTATATATATATATTAGAGAGCTAAGTATAATATAAAAGAGAGAATAACTCCAGTTTCATTTTCTCTTACCATGTTTTACCACAAAAAGTATGGATGCATGGATAATGTACTCTTTATTTCCTTTTTATTAAAATTAAGGAATTAATTTATATTCTTGCATCTTTATATCTCATGAACCAACCAATGATGTGATTATTTTTTCTTCCTTTATTTGTATTTTCAGAGGTTAGTAATGGTGCAGCAATCTGTGGGAGACCTAGTGGAACATGGAGAGGACCTTGTATAATCTCAAGCATATGCAATAACCAGTGCAAACAGAGGGAGAATGCACAGGGAGGGGCCTGCTGGGTTTTAGCTTGTTACTGTCAATTCTTTTGTCACTGAAACATTCATTCCACCATGCCATCACTATATCCACTGCCTTCTGAAATCTGAGTAACAAATTACCCACTGAAATGATCAGTATCAGTCACAGATAGTATGTTTGGGTTAAAGTTTGTAAAATTGGTCGCGATGTTTCAAAACTATGTATATGTTTGGATTAACATTTGTAAAGTTGATTGTGATATTTCGAAGCTATGTAGATGTACCTGTGAATGTTTCTAAAATTGATTTTGAAATAATGTAATTTATAAAATTATTATATAATATTAGTACATTATCATTAAACTTAAACTTAGAATGATAATTTGAATATTTGTTATTTTATAAGCAAGTTAATAGTAAAACTCGATACACACATTCATAGGTTACCATTTACGCTGTATTAACACCTTGTGTTTGTTGTCCATAAGAAAAGTTCAGTACAAATCATAGACATGGACAATTATATCAAACTTTTGTATTTTTTATTAGCAGCCAAATGATTTTGTATATTAAGAGTATGATGGTATTATTGTAACTTTATAATATTATTTCTTTCATTTCTTTTCAAACAACTTAAGGCGAAACTCATGTTTATATAATAAAAATAAATTACATTCTAATGAGTTTTTTTTTTTTTTTTTTTTTTAAAAATTACATACATCACCATTCTTTTCATTCTTACACTAGTTATATTTATATTTATATTTTCATTTTATTAAGTATACCTCATTTTTTTTATAGGCATGTATTTAATAAAAGTGAAATATAAATAATAAAGCTTGATTAAGAATGATTAAATTAACACAATTTAAATAATTTAGAGATCAAATTAAAACTAAAATAAACAATTAACTATAACATACATACTAAAACGAATATTAAGTCATTAATATAAAAAAATTGGATCCCAATGGCTTAATAGATTATTGGGGTAGCATCATCGATTAAGGGCAACATCAAATGATCAACATTCTCCGCTTCCACTTTCTTTCTTCTTCTCTCCCCTTAGTTCCCTCTATTTCATCTTAATTAACCAGACAAACACTATGCTTAATTAAAATCCTCCACTAGAAGGGAGAGCTTACCAAGCGTTGGTTAGACACTAGGTGCTTATTTAGTAAAAAAAATTGAAGTTGTTAGTATAGAAAGAAGAATTGCTTAAGTTGTAAAAAATATAAAAATAAGTGCTATGTTACGGTAAGACTTATTAAAAGTATAGATATTGCCTTGGGAGCCCATCCACTGTAAGTAGGATTAGTCCTTAACTCTGTAGGTTGTGAAAAGTGGCGGATGCATAATTTTTTCTCAATGGGGCAAAAAGTAATTTACAATATTTTTTATAAAAAAATATCATCATTTTTTTACAAAATACGTAATATCAAGAAAAAAAAAATCTAAAATACTAAATTTTTTACAAATTACAATCTGTACACATTTTCATACTCTATGTTCTATGAATTTTTTTTTATTGACAATACTATGAAAAATTAAGAGAATAAATGATAAAGTTAGTATCAATTTATTTTTATTTCTTATATTTTTTACATTCATTTTAAATTTTTTTTTTATGGGGGCAAAAATAATTTTTATTACACCAATGCACATAAAAAAAAAATAATTGTGAGGCAATTGCTCCCACAACCTCCCACCTTCATTCGTTGTTGGTTGAAGTGATTGAAAGACATTCGTAATCTGTTATCTAAAAAAAAAAGTGTAGAAAGTAAAAAAAATGATATTGGAATGAAAATGATTTTAACTTGAACTTAGGAGGAAAAACAAACTTTAAAAAGAAAGCAAGCTACTTCTATAAATCTAAGGAATTTCTTCTCAACTTCATTTATTTGAGAGAACCTTAATTAATTGATCATGAAAAAAATATAATTTTAACTTTTAAATAAGTTAATTTCATTTTTTTTTAATATTTTTTTTTCTAGAAGTAATGTGTCCAAACAGGTTCATAGAAAATCTATTCTAGCAGCGTGTCAACATAAAATTTTATGTTTCTAATCAGATTCTTAATTCATTTCAAAATTAGTTATCAGTTATTATATATTATTATTGGTTTGAAAATGAAACCATTTGAGGATCAAAAAGAAAACAAAACATTAATAGCATAATAGCAAAAATAAATGATATGATCAAGAGACACCATTAATTATAATTAATCATATATATTTGATTTAATGGGTTCAACTTCTTCTATTAATAAAAAAAAATTAACAATTAACATTTGTTGATAAAAAAAAATCATATATCTTGGATTCATGAATGTATATTGAGTCAGCTAGATTTGTAAATTGTAGTATTACATATAGTAGGACTCCAACTCTCCAAGATTAAAGCTACTTAGTTCCTAGGAAGAAGCCGGAGAGCATATAAAGAAAAGGAATAAAACAAAGAGCAGAAACAGAACACATAAAGTACAACCAAATTTCTGTTGTTCACTATGTTCAAGCTCAAGGCACCCTTACTATATATATATATTTGTATTCTATCTTCTAGTTTCAACTTCATAGAGAAACCAAACGTTATATACTATATAGCACCAAGTTGACATGGCTCTTTGCATTGGTCAGTTTCCCACCTTTGCTGCCTTCTTCTTCTGCCTTGCTATTCTCCTTATTTTCTTCTGCTCCCGATTAGCGACTCCTCAATTAGTAGATAACATTGTCTTTTAAACATGTAATTCAGAATTAGTTTGATTCTTGTCAGATGCATATAAAAAAAATATCTATCAGAAAAAGTCAATCCCTTACAATTGATCTCGAGGGGTTAATCTTTGTCTTGCGACCGAAAAATACCCTTATTAACCTAAAAGTGGAATTAGTTTATATAGTTGCATCATTATCATTATGTATATCTTGATTCTGATTTGTTTGTATTTTCAGAGGCTAGTGTTGCTGAAGCAATCTGTAACAAGCCTTGGAGCATGGGCAGGGCCTTGTATAATCTCTGCCATATGCGATCACCAGTGCAGAATCTTGCTTGTTACTTGTTACTGTCAATATGGATATCACTCCAATTGAAATATAAAATAGTTTTGTATCGTTATCCAAATCATAATTTATCACATAATTGATGTAAAAGTCAATAAATTTATTGGTGAGTTGTCATTGGATTGACTGTGTAAAAGTGAACACTTATATGTTATGGATCAAAATTTAACCATGTTGAAATTCATTATCTACTCGATCCATAATGTTGAAACCTCTACTCAGACACCAAACTTTCGTTAATTAGTTTCTTCTTCATTAATTAGCTTTACTTAGAAAACTTAATTAAAAGTCAAAATATCACCAATGAGACAAAAATAATTTTGCGCGTGACAGCATTTTCAACTGCAAACAAAATATGCATGAAATCTGGGTAAGAAAAGATAAAAGCAATCACAATAGCCCAATTACAAAATTAAACTTTTAGAAGAAACACATAGAGATAGAATAATCTTAATTCATAGTAATTGTACAATTATATCCAATATTAGCCAAACCAGATATATCCCCAAAGAAAAAGAAAAAGGAAAGAAAATCAAGCCATGGACATGTTGGAGAGCTTGCTTGGGGTTGGTCTGAAATTCAACCATCTAAGCCCAATCCTTCGTGTTGGCTGTGGAGTCAGTGCTCTCCTCAATACCTCTTTGTTTCCTTGAGGCATTTTTGGCACCACCACATGAGCCGAACCGGGCCGGTTCGAGTACGTGCACCCCGATTTGAACTGGGGTGTCATGGTGAAACAATCATGTTTGTGACGAATAAAGAGGTCTCCTTTCTTGCATATCTTTGGTGGAAGTTGTGGCCTTTCTTTGGCTTGAATTTGAAGGGCAACCTGCATTTTCAATTTTATTGTTACTAAGCTATGAATATGAAGAAAATGGAAATTAAAGGTGTATATATATAATTATTATATGTAATATCTAGCTAGGGTTGTGTTTGGGCTTGGAATGACTTGTATTGTGGTTTGTGGAGACTTAAAGAGCAGGGAAAGGTGAATGAATGAATCAATGAAGAAGAAGGAAGGTTCATGAACTTGTTTGGAGTGTGGGTTTTGGAATGCTTGACCAATTTGAAGAGTATATTTTTGTGGTGATTAGATTTGGACTTTGGAGAATCGGAATGGTGAGTTGGAGTGAGCCAAAATGTTTGACCAATTAATATTTATTTGGGAGTGTTAGTGGGGATTTACTAGTTCAAATCTGAATTTCCTGCAATTACTATATGGCATTAAAGTGGCTTCATTATAGTATTATTTGTCACGTTTTGGAGGTGAAGCTATTCAGACGGTTCACATTTATGGCTCATAGCTGGAACTGAGTACCGGGTCACCAAAAATCACTCGAGATTAATTGTTGAAGCAGGGCATTATTATTGATGAATGATGATTCATCAAGTTCCATGCTTTCAATACTCCAGCCAACGAAAGGTGCACTTTTAGAGAATTAATGTACGAAATACTACGCTTCACATAAACGGTGTGAGATAGGTTAGGGTTTTTGTTGGTGTCAGGCATAATCATATATGATGTCACCTAGTATATATGATTTGATTTTTATTGGCAAAAGGTTAAAACGTATTGGTTTTGTCATTTGAATGACCATGACCATGTATTAGATTGTATGACTGTACGAGAAAGGATTACCTAAAATCTTTTATATATATATATATATATATATATATATATTAAAAAGAATTAGTTTATAATATATTATAAAAAGTAAATCATTAGTATTAAGTTACTACTGAGGATTTATCACAGTACAAGAATAATGTCATTTTTTAAAATTAAGTGATAAATGTAACATGGATTATTGAGAGGATCAAGTGAGTTTTTTAGTCATAAATATATTATAAGGATCCATATTTAGGTTGTTTTTCTTTCTCAGGTTAGTATATCAATTCTTTACTTTCTTTATCTCCTACTAAGATGAGATGATTTATTTGTTTTTTCCTCTCGTATTTATTATTTGTTTGACTACTCAAGGACACACTTAGTGTCCTTTTTCTTTCTTTTCTTAATTAATATAATTCTTTTTGAAAGATCTTTTACCTTTCAAAAGAAAAAGAAAACACAAAATATTAATTTTATCACATATTTTAATCACAACTCTTTATTTTACGTCATCAAAATAAATCATTATTAAAATCTTAATTAATGTTGGCATTATAATGTGTGTATTTTTGTTAGGAAAATATTAAAAGATAAAGTAAGTTAAAAAAAGTGCATCTCACCATTTAGGAAAATTAAATGTTTCTTAAAGTAAAATACTTTTTTAATTAAAACATATAAAATATTTTTGTAAGCGCATTCTCATCTTTTTTTTATCATAAATTATGGCCATAAACATCTAGCAACGTATTAGGAAACAACTCTATGATAGCTAACAACATACTAGGGAAGCAATTCGCACCGCAGCAGTGTCAAAAAGATTGCTTTAGAAGCAATGTTGCTTAAAGCAACCTTGTTAGTCAATAAAAATTTAAAGGAAAAAAGAATTTATATTATTATTATAATATGTAAATGAACAAATATTTTAACTCTATTGGAAACCACAAAAGAGAGTTGCTCTATTGTAAAAAATTATTGCGTAAAAATGCTTATATTGGTGTCAAACTTTCAAGTCATTTGTGACGTTATCACTTAGATATCATGTTAGTAATTTTCATTAATAAATTAATGTCATATTAACTATAGAAAAAATACTAAATTTTAAAATTTTGAAAGACCAATATTAAATATAAAAATTTTAAGGACTAAAATTGCACAATCCTAAATTATAAGGAAACCGTCGTATTATTAATATTTATATATAATATAAATCCTGAGATGCAAAAGACATACGCTACCACATGAGTTTAGTTATTTTTGACACATTAACTTAAATGATTAGGTGTCATTTCACTGTTGAATCTTATATTTTTATATAATCTTCAAACATTCACTCTTCACCCTAAAACACATCCTAGAAAATTTATGTTTCAGCTATCATTTATTAAAGATAATGAATGTCTTTAATTAATTACTAAACTATTAAATTATCAATAAAATTTATTCATACGTTTTAGATTTCTATTTTCTTGATTTGTCATATTAATGAAATGCATTTTTTAGTAGTTTATGAAAGCTTCCCACGTAATTAAAAATGACATATTCAAGAGTAAAATGTAGTTAATATTCTATTTGTTAGCTGAAATGATTAATATCTTTGAAAAACTTTTTACAAAATCTCTTTCTTGATAAAAAAAAATAAAATAGAACAAGGTTAGTATTTTATTATTTGTAGCAAGTATGATAAAAAAAAAATAACAGGGCAAAGAAAACATAATCATTATGTTTCAATGAATCATGTACCAACATGTGATTTTAATTAATTTTAATATTCTTGATGTTTGAATTTATGGCCTCTTTATCAACATTTATTTATTTATTTTGGGGTTTTAAGTGAGTTTAATATTTTTTTTATTTGAATTTATGATTTTTAAAGCATAAACCCTAAACCCCAAACACTAAATACTAAAACGTTGAACCTTAAAACTTTAAATCTTAAATTCATAAACCATAAATCTTAAAACCCAAAAACTCTACACACTAAATACAAATATAGAGTTTTATTTATGAAATCTTAAATCCTTAGGGTTTCATGGTTTAAGATAATGTTTTGTAAATTAAAGCTTAAGGAATGAGGGTGGCGTAAATGAAACCTTAAGGATTGAGGGTTTTGTAAATGAAACCCTAAGGATTTATGGTATCATAAATGAAAACATAAGGGTTTAAGGTTTTGTAAATGAAAAATTAAGTATTTAAGGTTTTGTAAATGAAACCCAAATTATTTACAGTTACGTGAATGAAACCTAAAGATTTAGGTTTTCGTGGATGATACCCTATTAATTTATGCTTTAATGGATGAAACCCTACGAATTTAGGGCTTCTTGGATAAAATCTTATAGATTTGGGATTTCGTGGATGCAACCCTAAAGATTTAGGATTTTATGAATAAAACCCTAAGGATTTAATAGATTAAATCTTAAGAATTTAGGGTTTCGTGCATTAAATCCAAAGGATTTAGGATTTCATGAATATAAAATTAAGGATTTAAGATTTCATGGATGCAACAATAAAAAATTAGAGTTTCGTGGATAAAACCCTAAGGAATTAGGGTTTAGGGTTTTGTGGACGAAACCTTAAGGATTTAGTGGATTAAATCCTAAGAGTTTAGGGTTTCATGCTAAAATCTAAATAATTTAGGGTTTCATGAATGCAACCTTAAGTATTTAAGGTTTCGTTGATACAACATTAAGGATTTAGGGTTTTGTGGATAAAATCCTAAGAATGGGGGGTTTCGTATATGCATCCCAAAGGATTTAGTGTTTTATGAATGCAACCCTAAGAATTTTGGGTTTCTTAAACTCAACCCTAAGGATTTAAGATTTAGTGGATAAAACTATAAGGATTTAAGGTTTAGGGTTCATGCATTAAAGACTAAGGATTTAGTGTTTCGTGGATGCAACCCTAAGTATTTAAGGTTTCATGGATGTAATCTTAATGATTTATGGTTTCAAAAATGTAACCCTAACTGTTTAGGGTTTCATGGATGCAACCTTAAAAATTTGGGGTTTCATGGATTTAACTTTAATGATTTAGGGTTTCATGGATAAAACACTAAGGAAGTAGGGTTTCTTGGATGCAACTCTAAGGATTTAGGATTTATTGGATGAAATTGCAAGAATTTAGTGTTTCATGCATGCAATCTAAATGATTAAGGATTTCGTGGATGTAACCGTAAGGATTTAGAGTTTCATGAGTGCAACATTAAGGATTAAGGGTCTTGTGAATGCAACCTTAAGCATTTAGGATTTCATGGATACAACCTTAAGGATTTAATATTTTAGGGATGTCATTATATGGATTTAGGGTTTCGTGAATAAAACCCTAAGGATTTGTGGTTTAGGGCTTTAAGGATGAAAGCCTAAGGATTAAGTGTTTCATGGATATAAGCCTAAGGATTTAGGGTTTTGTAGATGCAACACTAAGGATTTAGAGTTTGTTAATACAACCCTAATGATTTAGGGTTACATAGATGCAACCTTAAATATTTAAGATTTTGTAGATGTAACCTTAAGGATCTAGGGTTTTGTGGAAACAATATTAAGGATTTAAGGTTTCGTGGATGCAACCCAAAGGATTTAGGGTTTTATAGGTGCAACCCTAAGGATTAAGGGTTTCAGAAATGAAACCTATATTAGGATTTAAAGTTTCATCCACAAAACCCTAAATCCTTAGGGTTGCATCAATGAAACCATAAAATCCTTATGGTACCATCCACGAAACCTTAAACCCTTAAGGTTGCATCCATAAAACTCCAAATACTTAGGGTTACATTCACAAAACCTTAAATCCTTAAGGTTGAATCAACGAAGCCCCAAATCCTTAGGGTTGATTCAACGCAGCCCTAAATCCTTAGGGTTGTATCAACGAAACCCTAAAATCCTTAGAGTTGCATTCACGAAACCCTAAATCATTAGGGTCATATCAACAAAACCCTAAATATTTAGTGTAACATCCTCAAAACCATAAATCCTTAGGGTTGCATCCACGAAATCCTAAATCCTTGAGGTTGAGTCCATGAAACTTCAAAAACTTAGGGTTACATCCATGAAACCCTAAATCCTTAGTGTTGCATTCAGGAAACCATAAATCCTTAGGCTTGCATACACAAAATCTTGAATACCTATTTCATTCATGAAACCATAAATCCTTAAGGTTTCATCCTTGAAACCCTAAATCCTTAGGATTTTATTCACGAAACCTTAAATCCTTGGAGCTACATCCACAAAACATTAAATCCTTAGGGTTGTATCTATGAAACCTTACATGCTTAGGGTTGTATCAACAAACCCTAAATCCCAAGGGTTTCATCCACGAAATCCTAAATCCTTAGGGTTGCATCAACGAAACCCTAAAATCCTTAGGCATGCATACGCAAAACCCTAAATCCTTAAGCTTTTATCAATTAAATCTTAAATCCTTAGGGTTTCATCAATGAAATCCTAAATGCTAAATCCTTAGGGTTTTATCCATAATACCCTATATCCATATAGTTGAATCCACGAAAATTTAAATTAATAAGGTTGCATCCATGAAATATTCAATCCTTAGGCTTTCATTCATGATATCCTAAATCCTTAAGGTTTTATGCATGAAACCCTAAATCCTTTAGTTTACTTAATTAAAACCCTAAATCATTTGGGTTAAATTTACAAAACAATAAATCCTTAGGATTTGATGCACGAAACCCTTATTCCTTGGGGTTTCATCCATTAAGTCATAAATACTTAGGGTTTCATCTATGAAATCATAAATCCTTAAGATTGCATACAGGAAATACTCAATCCTTATTTTTAATTTTTTTTTTCATAATTTTTAAATTTTCATTTTCAAATTTTCAAGACATTACTCATGTTTTTTTTTTCACTTTTTTCTTAAAAAGATAATTTTTTCATAAATTTACTAGACATTACTAAGGGTTTCATCCATAAAACCCTAAATCATTAAGGTTGCATTAACAAAATCGTAAAATTATTGGGGTTGTATCTTGAAACCCTAAATTCTTAGAGTTGCATCCATGAAATCCTAAATATTTAAGGTTGAATCCACAAACCCTAAATCCTTAGGATTGAGTGAACAAAACCCCAAATACTCGGGATTGCATCTATGAAACCCTAAATTCTTAGTGTTGCATCCATGACACTTTAAATACTTAAGCTTGCATACACAAAAACCTAAATCCTTAAGTTTCATCAACTAAATCCTAAATCTTTAAGGTTTTATCTATGAAATCCTAAACCCTAAATCCTTAGGATTTTATTCACGAAACCCTAACACCTTAAGGTTGCATCCTTATTTTTAATTTTTTCATACTTTTTAAATTTTCATTTTTTCAAATTTTCAAGACAAAACTCTTAAGAAATTACCCTTATCTTTCCATTAAAAAAAAAATTCAAGACACTTTTTTTTTCATATTGTTTTTAAATTTTCAATATTATACTCTTTTTTTTTTTCATTTTTTAAAAATATTCAACACATTACTCTTGTTTTTTTTTCATAAGTTTTATTTTTTTATATATTTTTTAAGCCTCAAATCATAGGGTTTCATTTAAGGTTTTAGAGTTTATGATTTAGGATTTCGTTCATGAAATCCTAAGGTTTGAGAATGAAACCCGAAGGATATTGAGTTTCATAAAAGAAACCTAAAGGATTTAGGGTGTTGTAAATGAAACCCTAAGGATTTAAGATTTCGTAAATGAAACCCTATGATTTAAGGTTTCGTAAATAAAACCTGAAGGATTTGGATTTTATTAAGGATTTAAGGATTTAGGGTTTTAGAAATAAAACATTAAGGATTTAGGGTTTCATGGATGCAACCTTCAAGACTTTAGGGTTTCAATGATGCAACCGTATGGAATTAAGGTTTCATGGATGAAGCCCTTAGAATTTGAGGTATCATTGATACAACCCTAAGGATTTAAGGTTTCATTGATGCAACCCTAAGGATATAGGGTTTTATAGATGCAACCATAAGGATTTAGGGTTTTGTGGATGCAACACTAAGGATTTAGAGTTTCATTAATGCAACTTTAATGATTTAAGGTTTCGTTGATGCAACCCTAATGATTTAGGGTTTCGTAGATGCAACCTTAAGGATTTAGGGTTTTGTGGAATCAACACTAAATATTTAGGGTTGCGTGGATGAAACCCTAGGGATTTAGGGTTTCGTGGATGCAACCCGAATTATTTAGGATTTGATGGATGCAATCTTAAGGATTTATGGTTAGTGTAAGTAAAATGAAGGATTTAGAGTTTCATAAATGAAACCTATATTAGGATTTAATGTTTTATTCATGAAGCCCTAAATCCTAATGGTTTCATCTATGAAACCTTAAATATTTAAGGTTCTATCAATGAGACTTTAAAATCCTTAGGGTTGCATTAATAAAACCCTAAACAACCAAGGGTATCATTGATGAAATTATTAAGATTTAGGGTTTCGTTGATGCAACCATAAGATTCATCAATGTGTCTTTAAATCCTTAAGATTGCATACATGAAAGCCTAAATCCTTAAGATTGCATCCACAAAACCTTCAATACTTAGGGTTTCATCCATGAAACCCTAAATCCTTAGCATTGCATCATTGAAACCTTAAATCATTAGGATTGCATCAATGAAACCCTAAATCCTTAATATTTCATTTACGAATTTCTAAATCTTTACGATTGCATCAACTAAACCCTAAATCCTTAGGGTTGTATCAACGAAACCTTAAATCCTTAGGATTGCATCAACAAAACCTAAATCCTTAGGGTTTTGTATAAATGAAATCCTAAAATCCATAGGGTTGCATCATGAAACCCTAAATACTTAGGGTTGCATCCATAATGAGAAATCCTAATGGTTACATCCATGAAACCCTAAATCCTTAAAGTTGAGTCCACGAAAGCACAAATACTTAGGATTGCATTAACGAAACCCTAAATCCTTATGGTTGCATCCATGAAAGCCTAAATACTTAGTTTTACATCCATGAAACCTTAAATCTTTCGGCTTGCATGCATGAAACCTTAAATACTTAAGCATTCATTAACTAAATCCTAAATCCTTAGGGTTTCATGAATGAAACCCTAAATCCTAAATCCATAGGGTTTTATTCTTAATACCTTAAATCTATAAGGTTGAATCCACGAAACTGTTCATCCATAGGTTTATTTCTACAAAACCCTAAATCATGAGGGTTGCATCAATAAAACCCTAAAATCCTTTGGGTTGCATCCCTGAAACCTTAAATCCTTAAGGTAGATTTCACGAAACCCTAATTAATTAGGGTTGCATCCATGAATCCCTAAATCCTTAAGGGTGTATCCATGAAACCATGAATCCTTAGGGGTGTATCCTGAAAACCCTAAATCCTTAAGGTTGAGTCCACAAAATCCAAACTACTTAGGGTAGCATCAATGAAACCTTAAATACTTAGGGTTGTATTCATGAAACCTTAAATCCTTAGTATTGCATTCATGATATCCTAAATCCTTAGGCTTCATGCACGAAACCATAAATATTTAAGCTTTCATTAATTAAATCATAAATCCTTTAGGTTTTCATCCATGAAAACCTAAGCACTAAATCCTTAGGGTTTTATCCACGATATCTAGAATCCTTAGGGTTGCATCAATTAAACACTCAATCCTTATTTTTTAGTTTTTTTTTTTCATACTTTTTAAAAAATTTAAGACATTAAAACTCTTGCTTTTTTTATCTTTTTTTTTTTTCAATTTTTCAAGTCAATACTTTTTTTTTCTTCTTTAAAAACATTATTTTTTATATAAATTTTGTAGACATTACTCTTATTTGTTTTTTAAATTTTGTATACCTTTTATATTTTAAAAAAAATCATATTTGTTTTTTAAATTTTCAATATGATACTCCTGATTTTTCTTGTTCTTAAAATTTTCATTTTTAAAAAAAATATTCAACACATTACTCTTGTTTTTTCATAAGTTTTAATTTTTTTGTATTTTTTAACTCATAAATCCAAAGGCTAGATTTAGGGTTTTAGAGTTTATGGTTTATAATTTCGTTCAAGAAATGTTAATGATTTAGGGTTTTATGGAAGCAACACTAAGGATTTAGGGTTTTGTGGATGCAACCATTAGGATTCAGGGTTTCATGGATGCAACCTCAAGTATTTAGGGTTTTGTGAAAGCAACACTAAAGATTTAAGGTTTCATTGATGCAACATTACGGATTTTGGATTTCTTGGATGCAACTCTAAGGATGTAGGGTTTCGTGGATGCAACTTTAAGATTTAGGGTTTCGTGTATGCAACCTTAAGGATTTAGAATTTCATGGATGCAACCATAACAATTTAGGGTTTTGTGGATGCAACCTTAAGGATTTGAGTTTTTATGGAAGTAACCCTAAGGATGTAGGGTTTAATGGATGCAACCTTATGGATTTTGGGTTTTGGGGATGCAACCCTAAGGATTTAGGATTTCGTGGATGTAACCAAAAGGATTTGGGGTTTCGTGGATGCAACCTTAAGGATTTGGGGTTTCGTGGATGAAACCTTAAGGGGTTTCGTGGATGAAACCTTAAGGATTTAAGGTTTCATGGATGCAACCTTAAGGATTTAGGGTTTTGTGGATGTAGCCCTAAGGAATTGAGGCTTCATGGATGAAATTATTAGAATTTAGGGTTTCATTAATCCAATCCTAAGGAATTGGGGTTTCGTGGATGAAATTATTAGGATTTAGGGTTTCGTTGATGCAACTAAAAGATTCATCAACAAAATCCTAAATACATAGGGCTGCATCCACGAAATCATAAAAACTTGGGTTGCATCCATTACCATAAATCCTTAAGCTTACATCCACGAAACCTCAAATCCTTAAGCTTGAGTCCACAAAACCCCAAATACTTAAGATTGCATTCACAAAACCCTAAATACTTAAGCTTTCATCAACTACATCCTAACTCCTTAGATTTTCATCCATGAAATCTTAAATCCTTAGGGTTTTATCCTTAATACCTTAAATCACTTGGTTGCATCCATAAAATCCTTAATGTTTAGGTTTACATCCACAAAACCCTAAATCATGAGGGTTGCATCGACAAAACCCTCAAATCCTTTGGGTTTACTTAGGATTGCATACATGAAACCCTAAATCCTTAGTGGTGCAACCACAAAACCTTTAATCCTTATGGTTGAGTCCACAAAATCCAAAATACTTAGGGTAACATCAATGAAACCGTAAATACTTAGGGTTGTATTCATCAAACCTTAAATCCTTAGTATTGCATTCATGAAGCCTAAAATATTTAAGCTTACATCAATAAATCCTAAATCCTTAGGATTTTCATCCATGAAAAGCTAATCGTTAAATCCTTAGGATTTTATCGATGATACCTTGAATCCTTAGGGTTCCATCAATTAAATACTCAATCCTTATTTTTAATTTTTTTCATACGTTTTAAATTTTCAAGATATTAAAACTCTTGTTTTTTTTTTTTATCTTTTTTATTTCAAATTTTCATTTTTTTTTCAAATTTTCAAGACATTACTTTTGTTTTTTTCTTTAAAAAATTATTTTTTTCATAAATTTTCTACACATTACTCTTATTTTTCATATTTTTATATTTTTTAAAAAAAATTTCATATTTTTTTTACAATTTTCAATATAATACTCTTGGTTTTTCTTATTCTTAAAATTTTCATTTTTTTTAAAATATTCAACACATTACTCTTGTTTTTTTTCGTAAGTTTGAATTTTTTTTTTATATTTCAAGCCCTAAATCCAAAGGTTACATTTAGGGTTTCTTATTTCGTTCATGAAATGCTAATGATTTAAGGTTTTGTATAAGCAACACAAAGGATTTAGGGTTTTGTGGATGTAACCTAAATGATTTTGGGTTTCGTGGATGCAGCAACCTTATGGATTTGGAGTTTTGTGGATGAAACCTTAAGAATTTAGGGTTTCATGGATGCAACCTTAATGATTTAGAATTTCGTGGCATGCAGCCCCTAACGAATTAGGGTTTCGTGGATGAAATTATTAAGATTTAAGGTTTCATTGATCCAACCTTAAGGAATTGGGATTTCATTAATGAAATTATTAGGATTTAGGGTTTCGTTGATGCAACCATAAGATTCATCAATGAAATCCTAAAATTCATAGGGTTGCATCATGAAACCCTAATTACTTAGTGTTGCATCCACGAAATCATAAAAGCTTAGGGTTGCATCCATTACCATAAATCCTTAGGATTACATTCACGAAATCTCACATCTTTAAGATTGAGTCCACAAAACCCCAAATACTTAAGGTTGCATTCATGAAACCCTAAATACTTAGGGTTGCATCGATTAAACCCTAAATACTTAAGCATTCATAAACTAAATCTTAAATCTGTAGGTTGCATCCATAAAACCCTTAATCCTTAGGTTTACATGCATAAAACCCTAAATCATGAGGGTTTCATCCTTGAAACCTTAAATTCTGAGGGTAGATTCCATAAAACCCTAATTACTTAGGGTTGCATTCATGAAACTCTAAACTTTTTGGGATGCATCTATAAAACCTTAAATCCTTAGGGTTGAGTCCACAAAATTCCAAATACTTTTGGTAGTATTGACAAAATCCTAAATACTTAGGATTGTGTCCATGAAATCTTAAATCCTCAGTATTCAATACATGAAACCTTAAATCCTTAGGTTTCATGCATGAAACTTGAAATCTTTAAGCTTTCATGAACTAAATCCTAAATCCTTAGGGTTTTCATTCATGAACCCTAATTGCTAAATCCTTAGGGTTTTATCCATGATATCTTGAATCCTTAGGGTTGCATTAATTAAAAACTCAATCCTTATTTTTAATTTGTTTCATACATTTTAAATTTTCATTTTTTTTTCAAAAGTTTAAGACATTACTCTTGTTTCTTTTTCCTTTTTTTCTTAAAATTATTTTTTTCATAAATTTTTTAGACATTACTCTTATTTTTCATTTTTTTTTATTTATAAATTTTCACATTTTTTAAATATATTCAACACATTACTCTTGTTTTTTCATAAGTTTTATTTATTTATTTCATATTTTTAAGCATTAAACTTAAAGGTTACATTTGGGTTTCATAATTTATGGTTTATGATTTTGTTCATGAAATTCTAAGGATTTAGGGTTTCATGGAAGCAACACTAAGGATTTAAGGTTTCATAAATGCAACCCTAAGACTTTTAGGTTTCGTGGATGTAACCCTAAGGATTTTCAATTTTATGGATACAACCTTAAGGATTTAGAGTTTTGTGGATGCAACACTAAGGATTTGGGGTTTAGTGGATGCAACCCTAAGGATTTAGAGTTTCATGCATGGAACCCTAAGGATTTAATGTTTCGTGGATGTAACCCTAAGGATTTAGGGTTTTAGGATATTACCCTAAGTATTTTAGGGTTTTGTTGATGCAACCCTAAGGATTTAGGGTTTCATTAATATAGTCCTAAGTATATATGGTTTCTTGAATGCAATCGCAAGTATTTGGGGTTTCATGGATGCAACCTTGGGGATTTAAGGACTGGTGGCTACAATATTAAGATTTTAGGGTTTTGTCGATGCAACCTTAAGGATTTTAGGGTTTCGTTGATGCCACCTTAAGGATTTAGGGTTTCATAGATGAAACCCTTAGGATTTAGGGTTTCATGATTGAAACTGTAAATCCTAATATAAGTTTCATTAATGAAACTCTAAATCCTTAAGGTTGCACCTTCAAATCCCTAAATCTTTAAGGTTGCAAATCAACGAAACCCTAAATTCTTAAGGTTGCATTCACGAAATCCTAAATCATTAGGATTGTATCAACAAAACTCTAAATCCTTAATGTTGCATCCATGAAGCCCTAAAAAGTTTGGGGTTGCATCAATGAAACCCTATATCCTTATAATTGTATCAACAAAACCCTAAATTCTTAAGGTTGGACCAATGAATCCCTAAATCCTATAGGTTTCATCCATGAAACTTTAATTCCTTAGGATTGCATTAACAAAACCTTTAAGTCCTTAGGGTTGCATCCACAAAATCCTAAAGTCCTTAGGTTTGCATCCACAAAACCCTAAATCCTTAAGGTTATTTTTACGAAACCTTAAATCTTTAGGGTTTCATTTACGAAATCATAAATCCTTCGAGTTTCATTTATGAAACCCTAAATCATTTTGCTTTCATTTATGAAAAACCAAGAGTAATGTGTTGAAAATTTTTAAGAAAATGAAAATTTTAAGAATATTAATAAATAAGAGTATTATATTTAAAATTTTAAAAAATATACAAAAAAACAAGAGAAGTGTCATGGACTTAACCTTAAGGATTTGTGGTTTCATGGATGTAACCGTAAACATTTAGGGTTTTGTGGATGCAACCCTAGGGATTTAGGGTTTCGAGGATGCAACAATAAGGATTTAGGGTTTCATGCAAGCAACCCTCGGGGTGTAGAGTTTTGTGGATAAAACCATAAGGATTTAGTGTTTCGTGGATTCAAACTTATGGATTTCAAAATGAAGATTCAAACCCTAAGGATTTAAGGTTTAGGGATGAAACCTTAAGGATTTAGGATTTAGTTAGTGAAAGCTTATCATTAGGGTTTTATTTTTAATACCCTAAATCCATAAGGTTGAATCCATGAAACCTTAAATTAGGGTTTATGGTTTGATGGCAACCCTAAGGATTTGGAGTTTCGTTAATGCAATCCTAAGAATTTGGGGGTTTGTGGACTTGACCCTAAGGATTTAGGGTTTCATGGATGCAACCCTAAGTATTTATGATTTTGTGGATACAACCATAAGTATTTTGGGTTTCAAGATGCAACCTTAAGGATTTTTAAGGTTTCATTGATGCAACCCTAAGGATTTAGGGTTTCGTGGATGATATGCTTAGGATTTAGGGTTTCATGGATGAAATCTTTAGGATTTAGGGTTTGTTGATGAAACCCATGTGATTTAGGGTTTTATTGATGCAACCGTGAGAATTTAGGGTTTTGTTGATGCAACCCTAAAGATTTAGGGTATTGTGGATGCAACACTAAGTATTTGGGATTTTGTGGATACAACTCTAAGGATTCAAGGTTTCATGGATGTACCCTTAAGGATTTGAGGGTTTCTTTAATGCAAGATGCAACCTTAAGGATTTAGGATTTTTTGGATGAAACCTTTAGGATTTAGGGTTTCATGAATGAAATTTTAAATCTTTATATAGGTTTCATTAATGAAACTTGAAATCCTTAGGGTTGCACCCATGTAGAAAATCGCTTAGCAAAGTGACATTAAGGATAAATTCTTGAGTTTTTAATTGTCATGAAAGTATTTCTCTTTAAATTAGTTATTCATGTTACCGAAAAATATAAAATCTCTACAAAGAAAGTAATCATGGACTTAAATTAATGTAATGTAAAGACTACTAAATTTGTGTTAGTAATTAAGCTTACATTTCAAGGTTCAAATATATCACTTCTAAAACTAAATCAATTGATAAAATAATATATTTCAACGTATTTCTTAATAATAACCAATTTAAACACTTTGTTAATTTAGTCACGCATCGCGCGGTTTCATAATTACAATTTATAATTAAGGAGGTGTATGGTAAGAACTCTTCCTATAATAAGAAATAAGAACTATAAATTTGGATCTTATTATAACATACATAAATAATTAAGATTAATAAGTAATTTGTTATGGGTCAAATGATTACTTTATAAATTCATGTATGCTTTTCTTTTAATTTTAACTATTCAAATAAAATCTATTTGTCTATATATAGTTTTCATTTATCACAATAAGGGGTGTGTTTGAGATAACTAAAAAATTTAGATTATTTTAATAATAGATTATGTGTATAATCTATTCTTATTTGAATAAGTTTGTTGAAAAATGATTTAAAAATAATTAATTTTATTTGAATACAACAAAAAATAAGCTTTTATTTGGTCAAAGAGTGTAAAATCAGTTGAAAGAAAAAATAAGCAATTAGAAAATAATCTTAGCTTTAAATTTTCAAATTATGAAAAATAGCTTATTTTTTAGAAAAAAAAACTTTTTGTTAAAAAACTTTTTGTAAATTTAAGCTATGTTCCCAAACAAAATTATTTTTTTTAAAAAGTTTAGATTATATTAAAAATCTTAAATCGTAGAATCTCAAACAAGCTCTTAGTGTTTTTATTTGATACACTCTCTTTGAATTAGATATTAATGTAAAGGTTTGGACATTTTAATAACTATAAAATATAATATGGTGTGTTTCATCTTAGTCCTTTATAGTTTTTTTATAGTTTTATTTTAGTCCTAGTTAAATTTGAAATTTGAAATTTTATTTTTTGTTGTCAAATAACTAAAAATGACAAAATGGATTAGTAGAAGCTAACTAATCGTTGGTCCAAATAAAATTAAGTCAATATGACCGGTCTAATGAGCTAGGATTAAAAAAACACAGGCCTAAATCCAGTGAAGTCTATTTTGGCTTGATATTTTTTAATTTTAATTTTTTATTTAAAATTTATATAAATATAGACTAAAAAAGTAAAATGGATAAATATAGCTGGTCCAACTTGCCAACTTGCCATCGGTTTTGGTTGGGTCACGAAACACAGTTTATATAGAATATGATCCAACCCACACAATCACTTTTCACACTTGGTATGACAATTCATTTTGTCATTTCTATAAGTAACAAAAGTTAATTGATGACGTAACAATGAGTCAATGACATTCGTAGTTTATTGGCTTGTCATGCCATGAAAGACATGCAATGCATTTACACATAATTTATATATATATATATAAATTTCATTTTTAAAAGTTTCTTACCAACTAAAAAATAGTTTTGTATTTATACGTGACTTTGAGTACACTCCTTGATGGTGTAACAATCCCTAATTTTGAATGTTGTTAACTATCAATCGAACTATTAAAATTGTGGTTGCAATTGTGAGTAAAAAAAAAAACACAATGTTGAACTGGCTTTTTTTTCCTAAAAAAGTTTTTTTTTTCTAAATATCCAAAATGGTTTATTTTAAAACTATTTACAAAGTCTAGGTTTATAGTAAAATTATTTACAGATATAGGTTATTATTTTTACGTGGGAGGTGCTAGACTAAGACCCAATTTTCACATATTTGCATGGCTGTCACGAGTTGCGAGTTGAACGTGCCATGTGCCAGCTCCCTTGGGGTGACCCCAAACCACCTAAAGCAATCAATTAAAACGCATTGGCCTAGTGGTAATGTGTGTTCATTCTCTCTTGATGTTAAGGGTTCAACTTTCATTAGCAACATTTTAATAAATTGGTTATTTTAATGCACATATGCAATCCCACATGTCATTATTTTATTGGTCCACAAGGGTGGTCCGACGCCACCCTTGCTTGCGTGTCATGTGGCACATTTTATTTGATTGGTCTGGGTGGTTTGGCGCCACCCCTATGGAGCTGCCACATGGCATATTCAGCTTGTGACAGTGGCAACCATGCAACCCCTAGGGAGCTGCCATATGGCACGTTTAGCTCGCGACACGTGACAGCCATGCAAATATGTGAAAATTGGGTCTAGGTATGGTGCCTCCCACGTAAAAGAATAACCCTTCTAGGAAAAAAAGCCTCTTGAACTAGTGCCACACCTTCTTCTCTATTCTAGTTGTTCTTCCATTTATCTAAAATTGAAGAAAAAATTAAGATATAATGATACTACGTCCAAGTTTATAATTCAAATTATATTGATTAAATTGTTAGTTAAAGCTTCGTTTTCTGTAGTGTAATTATAATAACCTTAATGAAGACATGCTTGGCAACATGAAGGTCAAGGGAATGAATGAGAAAAAGCCAAGAAATTTGACAAAGTCACCCATAAAAGGAAATGTTGCAGCAACAAATGTGTTCCATGTAAAGAAAAACAAGCTTAACAAAAATAACAGTTCCAAGTTCTTCCCTGAATGCATGGGCTTGTTAATTTCTAAGAATTTAGTGTCCAACGCCTCATGAATTGGTAGTGCAAATATCTGCATGGCCCACAAGGGTGGTCTGGCACCACCCTTCTTTGCGTGCCACACGACACGTTTTAATTGATTGTTCTGGGTGGTTTGGCGCCACCCCTAGGGAGCTGTCACATGGTACATTCAGCTCGCGACATGTGGTAGCTATGCAAATATATGAAAATTGGATTTTGGTTTGATGCCTCCCACATAAAAAAATAACCCATATCCGTAAATAGTTTTACTACAAACCCAGACTCTTAAATAGTTTTAAGATAAACCCTTTTGAGGATTTAGAACCAAAAAATTAACTTTATAGAAAAAAAAGCCGTGACAATCCTATATGACATTTAACGATTTTAAATAAATGGGAATTAAAAATTATAGTTTAGTTATATGTAACTATCCTACCAGAAATGAACAAATGTGAAAACATAAAGTCAATTTCTATAACTTTTATGGCAAAAATTAAAAAAGACTTGAAATTAAAATTCAAACTCTATGTGCTAGGCTAGTAAAATGTGGCTTAAGGGTAGAAAATTTGATATTGCATTTAATGCATTGGTTCAAAGCTTCATCCTTTTAAATATATGTATATAAAAAATAAAAAATAAACATTTTTAATTGAGATTTGTTTAATTTTTTTTAATAGTAGCTTCTATTTTTAATTTTATACAAAAAAATCAATAATAAAAAATTTTGTTAAACTTTTTATTTGTTAAATAATTTTATAAAAAATAGATATTTTAATAATTGTGTTAAAAAATTATTAAAATATCTTTTATTCCTATATATCTCAATTTTATATTTGTTCTATAATAATTTTTTCAATTGCACTTCATGTTCCTAATATATAAAAAAAAAAATATGTTTTAGATTCCTATTGTCAATTAATTGATGACATATCCCTTAAATATTTTAAAAAAAATTAATTTGTAATGATTGGTGAATTATCTATTAAAAAAAATAATTTGTGACGGTTTTGATCATTTATACAAAGATAGAGACCTAAAACAAAAAAATTTATATATAAAAAAACAATCAAAAAGAAAAAAAATTAATATTTTTTATTATGAAAAATAATAAAGTTAACAAAAAAAAATTTTAGCCCCTCCCTCCTACATTTTCTGGATCCGTCCCTGACTATAAGTAACACACTCCTTCCATCACATTTTGTATTCCAAAACCAAGAGTTAGGCACATAGGTGTTCTAAGTGAGTATTTCTTCTATTATATAGAGAGGTGTATTCTCCTATTATAAGAGAGAATGTGTAATTGTTCTCTCCTTATATTTAGAGAGAGGTTGTAAGTTCTCTTCCACTTAGTAAAAATATTTCTCTGGTCTTGCCCGTGGTTTTTCCCTTATTCGTTGAAAGTTTTCCACGTTAAATATTGCGTGTCAATTCCTATATTTTTCATCTCTATTTTAGTTGCGAGTTATTATTCTATCACTTTGGTACCTAACAGTGGTATCAGAGCCATTGGTTGTTGATATTATTCCGCTGTAATAACACGCTGGTATGTTGGAATAGTGCCGGAGAAAATTCTTACTATGCTCTGTGACTGTAGTATAGTCTGATCTATCACATTAGAAACGAATTATTCTTGTTACTGGATATATAATGCGTAGTGTGAAAGTGCATGTCTAGGAAAGTTCTGGCTAAGGAAAGACTTGGTATTTAATTGTGTCCATTGGTGACCCACCTCTCTTTCCTGAGAACTTACTTGGTGTACTAGTTCACGATATACGGTCACTGTTTCAGTAGGCGGTACTATTCACAGTTGAAGCTATGTAAGTCGGTTCTCTTTAGTGTGAAACCATGGCAGCAAAATACGAGATAGAGAAATTTAGTGAGAGTAAATTCTCACTTTGGAAATTGAAGATAAAAGCAATTTTGAGGAAGGATAATTGCCTAGATGCAATTGAAGGCGAGCCTGTAGATGTCACTGATGAAAAGTGGAAAGAAATGGACGAAAATGCTATTGCCAATTTACACTTAGCAATGGCAAACTCGGTTTTGTCTAGTGTTGCGGAGAAGAAGACCGCAAAGGAGGTTTGGGATTCCCTCAACAAATTGTACGAGGTTAAATCATTTTACATAAAAATATTCTTGAAGATGAAACTCTACAGTCTTTGAATGAGTGAGTCCACTTCGGTGACAGACCACATCAACAATTTGAATACTTTGTTTGTTCAGCTTTCTATATCAGAATTCAACATAGAAGAGAATGAGCGAGCGGAACTTCTACTTCAAAGTTTACCAGATTCGTATGATCAACTTATCATCAACATAACAAATAATAATATTATTGATCGTCTAACCTTTCATGATGTTGCCAGAGCTATTCTTGAAGAAAATCCAAGCGAAAGAATAAGGAGGACAAGCTGAAAAATTCCAAGCAAGCAGAGGCTTTAACGATGATGAGAGGTAGATCAAAGGAACGTGGTTCTAGTAGGAGTCATAATCATGGTAGATCAAAGTCTCAGAGAAAGAAGAACCTTAAATGCTACAATTGTGGCATAAAAGGATACTTGAAAAAAGATTGTTGGCATAAGAAGAGTGGAGGAAATAATTTTGAAGCATCAACCTCTCAAGGTTGTGTTGCAAGTACCTCAGATAATGCGGAAGTTCTATATAATGAAGCAGCAATTAGTTCTAAAGGTGGGAGACAACTTCATGATTGTTGGATATTGGATTCAGGTGCAACCTGGCACATGACTCTACGTCGAGAATGGTTTTGCACTTACAAGCCTATCTCGAGAGGATCCGTGTTCATAGAAAATGATCATGCCTTGGAAATTGCTGGAATCTGTACTATTCAATTAAAAATGTATGATGGTACTGTACGCAAGGTTCAAGGGGTACGACATGTGAAAGGTTTAAAGAAGAATTTATTGTCCGTTGGACAATTGGATGACCTCGGGTGCAAGATCCATTTTGAAGGTGAAATCTTGAAGGTAGTGAAAGGCAATCTTGTAGTGATGAAAGCCGAGAAGATCATGGTTAATCTATACATGCTTTTGGGAGATACATTGCAAGAAGCAGATGCATCAGTTGCAACAACAAGTCAAGAAGAAGCAACGATGATATGACATTGTAGACTAGGTCACATGTCAAAGCGAGGCCTAAAAGTTCTTGTGGAACGTAATCTCTTACTCGGGCTCAAAATGGTTAATTTATCATTCTGCAAGCACTGCGTGATGAGTAAGTAGCATAGATTGAAGTTTGCTAAAGTAACTACAAGAAGTAAATACATACTAAACTTGATCCAATCAGATGTGTGGGAATCGCCAGAAGTATCCCTGGGAGGAGCAAAGTATTTTGTATCATTCATTGATGATTATTCCAGGAGATTGTGGGTGTACCTGATCAAGAAGAAGTTAGATGTGTTTCTAGTATTCAAGGAATTCAAAGCACGAGTAGAGCTTGAAACTGGAAAAAGAATTAAGTGCTTGAGGACAGAAAATGGAGGAGAATATGTAGATGGTGAATTTTTGACATTTTGAAAACAAGAGGGTATTTTGAGACAATTCACAGTTCCACATACACCTCAACAAAATGGTGTGGTAAAGCGAATGAATAGAACTCTCCTAGATAGAACAAGAGCTATGCTGAGAACAACAGGGATGGCCAAATCTTTTTAGGCTAAAGCAATTAAAACCGCCGTTTCTTGATAAATCGATCACCATCGACATCAATTGGTTTGAAGACTCCAATGGAGTTGTGGAAAGGAAAACCAGTAGATTATTCTTCCTTACATGTATTTGGATGTCTTGTGTATATGATGTACAACTCCCAAGAAAGAACGAAGTTGGATCCAAAATCTAGGAAATGTATATTCTTGGGTTATGCTAACAATGTTAAGGGGTATCATTTGTGGGATCCTACTGCCCATAAGGTTGTTGTTAGCAGGGACGTAGTTTTTGAAGAAAAGTAACTGCAAAGTCAACAAAAAAATGACAGCACTAAGAAAGACACTATTATGGTGGAAATGAAGAAGTTAGGAGATGATGATGACTCTTCTAAAGCTGAACAAGAACATGAAGAAGAAGAACCAAATGAGGCCAATGATGGACAGGTACTTCAATGATCAACACGATCGAAGTTTACACCAGCTCGATTCTCAGATTGTGTCATAGTAGTTCATGATGTGTACTGTCTCCTATCTGAAGAAGGGGAACCATTAACCTTTCAAGAGGTTGTGAGTGGTTCAGATGCTTCTCTATGGATGACAGCAATGCATGAAGAAACAGAAGCCTTGCATAGAATAAGACATGGGAACTTGTTAAACTTCCACAAGGTTGAAAAGCCATTGGGAGCAAATGGGTCTTTAAGATCAAACGAGATGGCAACGATTAAGTGGAGCGATATTGTGTAGGATTGGTGGTTAAAGGATATGCGCAGAAAGAAGGCATTGATTTCAATGAAATATTCTCTCCTATTGTCAGATTGACCACAACCAGAATTGTTCTAGCTATGTGTGCTGCATTTGATTTACATCTTGAGCAACTTAATGTAAAGACTGCTTTTCTCCATAGATAATTGGAAGAGGAGATATATACACTCCAACCGGAAGGCTTTAAAGAATAAGGAAAGGAAAACTTGGTTTGTAGGTTGACCAAATCTTTGTACGGTCTAAAGCAGGCACCAAGGTGTTGGTACAAGAGATTTGATTCCTTCATAATTATCCTTGGTTACAACAAACTGAGTTTAGACCATTGTACATACTACAATAGGTTTGATGATAATGATTTCATCATTTTGCTATTGTATGTGGATGACATGTTAGTGGTAGGCCCCAACAAAGATCGCATCCAAGAGTTAAAGGCACAATTGGCTAGGGAGTTTGATATGAAGGAATTAGGACCCACAAACAAGATTTTAGGGATGCAAATTCACCGAGACAGAAAAGATAGGAAGCTTTGGCTTTCTCAGAAGAATTACTTATTGAAAGTCTTGCAACGCTTCAACATGCAAGATTGTAAGCCAATTTCTACCCCACTTCTTATCAATTGTAAGTTATCCTCAAGTATGAGTCCTAGCAATGAAGCGAAGAGGATGGAAATGTCTTGAGTATCGTATGCATCAGCAGTAGGAAGTCTTATGTATGCCATGATATGCACTAGACTAGACATTGCACAAGCAGTTGGAGCGATTAGTAAGTTCATGGCAGATCTAGGTAGAGAGCACTGGAATGTTGTTAAGAGGATCCTTAGGTACATCAAAGGAACCTCAAAAGTTGCATTATGTTTTGAAAGATTAGAATATATTGTCAAAGGTTATGTTGATTCAAATTTTGTAGGTGATTTTGATAAGAGAAAATCTATTACTGGCTATGTGTTTACTCTTGCAAAAGGGACAATTAGCTGGTTGTCCAAATTACAAACTATTGTAACTTTGTCTATTACAGAAGCTAAGTACATGGCAGCTACCCAGGCATGCAAGGAGGCTAGTTGGTTACAAAGGCTATTGGGGAAATTTGGGCACAATCAACAAAAGATTATTGTGTATTGTGATAGTCAAAGTGCCTTGCACATTGCAAGGAATCTAGTCTTTCATTCAAGGACAAAGCACATAGGTGTTCAATATTGTTTTGTTAGAGAAGTAGTGGAAGAAGGAAGTGTAGATATGCAGAAGATTCACACTAAAGATAACCTAACAGATGTCATGACTAAGCCGATCAATGCAAACAAGTTTGCATGGTGTCGATCCTCATTCGGCCTATCAAAAACGTAAGTAACAAGGAAATGGCAAGATAAACAGATGATTTTGAAAGCATACAAAAGTAGCTTTAAGTGGGAGATTGTGAAAACATAAAGCCACTTTCTATGACTTTTATGGCAAAGATTAAAAAAGGCTTGAAATTAAAATTTAAACTCTATATGCTAGGCCGGTAAAATGTGACTTAAGGGTAGAAAATTTGACATTGCATTTAATGCATTGGTTCAAAGCTTTGGTTATAAATAACACGCTCCTTCCATCACATTTTGCATTCCAAAACTAAGAGCTAAACACGTAAGTGTTCTAAGTGAGTGTTTGTATTATCCTATTATAAGAAAGAGTGTATAATTATTCTCTCCTTATATTTAGAGAGAGGTTATAAGTTCTCTTCCATTTAGTGAAAATATTTCTCTAGTCTTTCCCGTAATTTTTTCCTTATTCGTTAAGGGTTTTTCACGTTAAATATTATGTGTTAATTCTTATATTTCTCATCTCTATTTTAATTACGAGTTATTATTCTATCGCTTTGTTACCTAACAATAAGTCAGTTAATTATCAATAAATATCCTTGTTAAGTTATTAGTTAACGTTGTTACTGAACAATATTGGCTAAAAAACTAAATATATTTATGGACTAAAATGAAAATAAACATCTAAAAGACTATTATAATAATAATAATAATAAAATCTATTTTATACGAATCAAAAAGTTATTTAAGCTAAATGTAGATATACATATCTTATTTATTCTTTAGTTTGTTTTTTTCTTACGGAATTTATTCTTTAGTTAAAAGCAATAAATCAAATAGTAAGTTCTTATTACACAAGAACCTATGTATAAGTATTTAAAATTCAATAATCTAATTGTGTTTGGATATGCATGTTAAAAATTTTAAAGTATTTAGACAAATTTTTACATAAGTATTTATGAAATTTTGTCCCATTTTATAAATTAAAATAAATAAGAATCAAATTATAACTATAAATAAAACATATTTTTTTTAAAAAGTAACTAAATAATTAAAAATATGACATTATGATTCACAAATATTAAAAAAAAAATAACACTAGTCACCTTATATTATAAAACCATGGTTAAATTTATGAATCTAAAATTCAAAAATTTAAATCAATTCCATATATATTATTAAAACATAATTAAAATAATAAATTATCGTATACTTATTAATAAAAGAGATTACATAGTAGAAATCTATTACCAAAATTCAAAATAGAAATTATAAATAAAGAATTGAATGTACGTGTGTTGTGAAAAAAATACAATGTAAAAGATTTTAAATTGAAAAAAAAAAATGCATGATTCATGAAATCATTTGAAGGTGGAGGAGAACGAAAAATAAGTAGAAAATTTTTAAAAAAAAATAAAAGCAGAAGGAATTTAACAAAAAATAAAAACAAAAAGAATAAAAAAAAAATTCAATTCGAACGCTGACTTTAAAAAAGTATCACATAAGCTATAGCTAATAAACAATATTGAATAACTTACTAAAATAACCTTAAAAAATCTTTTGAATTATCCTTAAGATGTTTTAATAAGTTTTTCCAAACACGATTATAAGCACTTATAGTATAAAATAATATAAAATAAGTAAAAATAAGTTATATATAAACTCTTCCAAACGAACATAAACAGATTTTTACACTATTGGTCTCTGTCATTCCAAATACAGGATTTGTATTTAAGTCCTTCAACTTTTATTGGCCTGATAACCAATTTAATTAGCAGGCAACGCACTTATGATTTGGCAGGATAATTACATGAGTATTTACTTTTTACTATGCAAATATATTGTTTGCTTCAAAGATAAGATTTGTGTTAATTCACGAATAAGACTTGGTAGACTTTTTAGGCCGTTGAAAGCATCATGCACAACTCGAATTGAAGGTCATGATACCCATTCCAAAACGAGGCACAAGTGATGCTAACTTTATAAAGTTGGTTCGTTTTCTTTCCCCAAAAAGGAAATAGCAATTAAAGTGAAATTTGATTTGTGTGGCTTTTGGATAATGATTCCTTTAGATGATAACAAGAATGGTCCCTTTAGCTAGTGATGAAATGGACTTTGATGTCTATTTGTGTGACCTTAGGGCGGTGGAATATACTTAACTATGTCTTATCATCTCACACCATAGAAAAGGACACCCATGCTCTCTCAAATATCTTATTTATACCCCTTTTTTTAGATTAAACCAAAGCTGGTGTGGGTGGAATTTGGAAAGGTAAAAAAATTAAAGATCAATAGTAATAAAATCAACCTAATTGATTAATTAATTGCTAACCTCTTTCTCTTTGAGTATACTATAATTTAATTAGGGTTTAATGTTGATACTTTCCCATAGTTAATCAAGACAGTTCATTTATAATAATTTGGTTGACTTTATAAAACTATTTCAAAATTATTCAGACAATAAGTTATAATTTACTGAAGTATAAAATTATTTTACTGAAATACATGAACATAAACTCTTTAAATAATGATCAAAATATAATAATTTAATATTTATTTTTTGTCATAGGTTATATGAGTGTCCCCTAACTTAATGGATCATAGATTAATCTCGCTCACAGTATATAATTGTTACTAATCCATTAGAATTTTACACACGATGAGAATCAAAACAAGAAATTCCATTAATAGATCATTCTCACACATGTGAACTTAACGGGACCTTACCCACTACAACAACCTTTTGGTTGTATAATTTAATTTTGCTTATTGTTGATGTTTTCTAAATAACAACCGTGTGCTTTTTGAAGAGAAGGTGTGGAAAAATTAACTAGAATATATAACAGCTATATATCTAGGTGATCTGTTGGGAAAGGGATGCATCAAAGACAAAGTTTTCAGTGGTTGGAATGGTTTGTCTTAGAGCACCATATGATCTATAAGTGACAACCAGTGTAAGTGCATATAGATATAGGTGCTACTTTTCTTCTCCTCTTATCCCTAAAAAAAAAAATGTTATGCACTAATTCGGATTGGTAATTTGGTATACATTTTTTTTTTATAAGCAAGAACTTAATAATTGACTAATAAGTATAAAGAGTACTCTAACCCGAGGACAAGAATACCTCAATGTTATATTAAATAAAGGTTTCAAAATAGTGCTAGTTATACAATAAGATTGGAGGAACATTGAGTATTAACCAAGTTTAAGATCTAGTTTTTATCAAATTCAAAACAGCATTTACATAATAATAAAAAAAAAAACACTAGAACACAATTTTGTTACTGTTTTAGAATGTACAATACGTTAAATAAAGAACATATAAAAACTTTTAAAAGAATTAATATTTGTTGTCTCTTTAATTCTTCAAACTTTGATTTTTTATCCGAGCACAAGTATTTGAAATTTACAATAACTTTAAAACATTGTTCAACCAACTGAGATGGCTAGACTCTCTTAATTAATCTTTAAACTTTGGTTCTAGTCATTCTTTTAAAGGTTAGAGATGAAGTGTGTGTTTCTTAAAAAAAAAAAATATTAGTTTAACATTGAACTATATATACATTAAAATAAAAAATGTTGTTTTTGATCGTTATGCAGAAACATTTTTTTCCTCAAATCTAGCCACTACTTCCTCTGTGTTCTAAATTCTTTAAATGAATGAAACTTTTTATTTGCTCAACATTTTGTCATTGATTCTGAAAGTTCAATTTGTCATATCTCTTTAACGATCTTTAACAAGAACATTTTTTTTTTTTTATTAAAATTTGACTTTGCCTTACAACATATCAATGATATGATATCCTTCAACAATTTTAGAATGTTTCAGACACTTGGATCATATATGCTTTATTGATAAACACAATCTTAAGAATTTTGCTAAAATGGTAAACGTATCAACTTTTTATAAAAACTCATTCAAATCTTAATATCCATATTTTATTATTTATCAGAATTTTGAAGTACTATATATCTTTGTTGTCTCTAACAATTATAATTTTAAATTTTCATCCAAGTCCTATTATTTTATCTTTGTCCTCACAGTTCAAATGTTTTTCTCATAAGAAGTAATTAAGATATATTTAATAGCTTATCTTCGTTATAAAAAATTTCTGATCCATCTGCATTTATACAATAATAGCTTTCGGGCAGCGTCAGTAAATATAAATAACATATACCAACATTTTCATCAAATTTTTATTAGTAGCATATAATTGTACTATATATATCAAATTATTAAGTTATTTGAAATAATTATTCATTAAGAATACATTTTATTTTTAAAAAATAGGGAAATATATTCCTATTGAATATGTTAATCTTAACAGAAAAATAAAGTATATATAATATTATTAATTAATTTTTATTTTTCAATTTTGCTTTCTTTTAATCTTTAGCATATAATGTTTGAATTCCTCTTTTAATTTTTGTATGTTATAAAACATTTCTAAGTTGGTAAGTTTAAAAAAAAAAATGGGGATGAAAACACGAAAAGCCAACAAACATATAAATGAAATATATGAAAATTTCTTTATTCATAAAAAAAAAAAATATATGAAAATTTAATTAAAAAAAACAATGAAGTAACAAATTAAAAGAATTTTAAAACGAAATATTTAGAGAGAAAAAAAAATCACGTGACTTCATGTTAGAACTGTTGTATTATATGTTGATTAACGAATCTTTAATAACATTAAGAATTAAAATTTTAGAATTTGACAATGTGCATCAACACCCTCTTAAGAGCATATAGCTCCCAAGCAAGCATGGATGACATATGCACCAATAATATATCATACATTAAATAATATGTGGAAATGGAATAGCATAGTTATTGTCGCTATATATATCTTGGTGACGTTTTTTTAATTAATATGATATACTACTTTTACCAAACAGAAAATCAGATATAGAAAAGGTTAATATCATCAGACATAGAATACAAGTCATGACGACAAACATTTCGTTTTCAAAGAATGTGATCAGTTGGGACAAGATTCAGAACCACACTCTCATAATTGGTGTATCAATCGAAAAAGTCTTCAACAGAAGATTGCAGTTGCACACAAATTTTTTTTTTAACAAGACGGGCCACCTATATTGTACAGGAAGAAAAAAGAAGCAGTGAAAAATATTGTTTATTAGCAAACAAAATAATATTATATATATATATATATATACACACAGATTCTATCTATCTAGTAACTGTTTTCGAAGAAAATTACTTAGTATTAATATTGGTATTAATATTATGATGAGTAAAACAAATTAATATATATATATATATATATATATATATATATATATATATGTATGTATGTATCATTTAAGCTAAAGGATATATAGAGATATTAACAATGCTAATCAATAGCCATCTAGGTTACATGCAAAGACGTGACACAATATCCCTTTCAGTTGTGTTCGTTTTAATCGTACGTCAAGAGCTTAATTAATAACAATTTAGTGATAATAATAAACCAAATCAACATTAGATTAATATATATCAAGCTCTTCTTCATGAACAAGTTATATATAGATAGAGAAACCACAAATACAATCATCAATATACACATATTTTAAACTCTTGCATCAATATATATCGTTCTGAATAGAATAAAGTATATATATGTTCTATATTCTCCATTTTTTTTTGTATCCTAAAGCAAAGTATATACCTATAGATCGAATGGCTAACTCTTTCTTTTATCCTCTCTAGCTCGAAAGTTTTTGTACACAAAAGAGCACCCTCATTTTGTTTCTTTACACACTAATAATAAAAACAAGCAAATTAATATGCCTCTCTATATATCTATCTATCTATATCAATGTTTCTATATCAATCTATATATAAAAATTAAACTAAAAAGTACCAACAAGGCCTTACACTACCCTCACCTCATGTGGTATTAATTGCCTTGAGCTACCTGCAGCAAATGGTTGAAGGAAAACACATTGACTAATGACTAGAGAGTACTCTAACATGTGCTTCCATTTTCCTACACCAATTAATTAAACCACAATATCTTAATGACCCTTTTGAAATCTTTGCAATCTAGCACAAGTTGAGGATTCCCTTGTGCATTATAACTATCAATTATGATGATGACCATACACCCCACCCCCCAAAAAAATGGAGTTAATCAACCATACCAATTGGTCCCTTGTATTTGATATGGTGTCCGAAGTAACCCATCTATTTGGGGCAATGAAGGTGTTTGCGGAAGCTGGTTAAGCAGAGTAGCAAAGGAGCCAGAAGTAGTAGTAGTAGTACCATTGTTGTTATTATTGTTCTCATGATGATCATGAGTCCTCACAACACTCACATTCCCATTACTGTCCAAATTGAACTGCTTGTGATCGTCGTCATCGTCGTCACCATCGTTCCAGTACAAGGATGAGAGCGTTCTCTTGGACGCCGAATTATTGGAAGTGTTGTGATTGTTTGAAGGGGAGAAATTAGGAAGAAGAAGCTCTGCCTTGGAGTTGTTTGGGGTGCCAAAAGCACTTATTGTGTTGTTAGTGTTGATACCAATGCCATTGCCTATAACCACACCTTCTAACGTGTTCCTGTCATTTTCCAAGAATGCACCACTACTACTACTACTGTTGTAGCTCGTGGACATCTTTGAAAGGTGGTGAAACCTCGCACTCATGATGTGGCCCGGCCCCACGTTCATGGAAGGAGGTACCTCTCCAATCATGTCATCCATGGAATCATCCCTCTCCATTGGTGATGACCTTTGTGTGTTGTTTCCCTTCTTGTAGATCCGGCACAGCACCCAATCATCTAGCTACAAAAGTCATATATATATGTTAGTATTCTTCTACAGTACTAATACATTAAATTAATCATCTTAATCATCACTTAAATTTTAACCGATGATTGGGAAAAAAAAAGTTATGTATAAGAATCAAACACACTGTCAAGAGGTTTACAATATTCACTTAATCAATTCCATCAATTGTACCAGACCTCTTTAATTGATTAGATAAATAAATATATAAATGTCAATATACTTTTTTATTAGTATAAAAAAATACTCTACCCAAAATTTAAGGAAAATGTTAGACGTAGGTCCACCCTTTTTGAGGTGGATTGGGGTTAAAGAAGAAAAGAGATCGAGAGAAAAAAGAAAATGATAGATATAATATAAAAATATAAAGAAAAATAGGGTAGAAGTGAGTTGTAAGAAATTGAGATGTATGACAGCACGAGTATATTACTCAAAATTCTTCTGCGCATCAAAGAGATCCACACTTTAGTGAAAATGAAGAAAGAAGAAAAAGAAACACAATGTGCAAAAGCCAATTTAGAAGAAAACGATTCTTGCTACAACAATGTGGCTAAAAGCACAAAGATAGGCTTAAGAAATATTTTAATATATTCTAATAACTTTTAATTGGTTGTATTTTGTGGAAGAATTGGTGAATGAGGAGAGAGCCTAGTGGGCAGAAAAAGTGTGATGTGCATGACATCCTCAAAAGTGAAGCAGAACAAAGGTAGCTTTTTACATGAAAAAAAAAGTGATTACCCTAAGAGAGTTTTTCTTGTGGCCCAAGTCACACCCAGGAGGCTTATTGTTAGGCTTGTTATCAGCAACACGGTACTCATGCATGATCCAATCGGTTTTGATCCCTTTTGGTGGCTTCCCTCCATAGAAAACCAAGGATTTCTTCACTCCAACCTTTTGAGTTCCACTGCATATAGGCTTATCTGTCCCTGTGGCCTTCCAATACCCTGAAGTTGCAGCCCTGTTTGGCCTAGCACCATTTGGGTACTTCCTTTCTCTTGGGCTGAAAAAGTACCACTCTTCCTCCCCAAACGATGCCTTAGCTTCATAACCAAATGCAAACAAGAACACAAAATCAGGAAAAAAAACAAACAAAATACCCATTTCCTTTTTTCCATCATAAAGCTAAATAAATCACAACACAACAACCGTCTCGTCTGGTGAAGTCGATTACACGAATCATACGACATCACAAACACGCAATTAAGAATCAAAATCTGAGGATCAGAGAGTTATACTAAAAATGAAGGTTTTTGACATGTATATATAAATCATGAAAAATCAATACTATAAAGAAATTATTATGAAAACATGGTATATATATATATATATATGAAACCTTAATATTATGAAAAGTTATGAAAAAAATGAGCGAAAGCCTCTAAAATAATCTTGATATTGTGAGCTTGAAGATTGCAATTGAAAAGTATATTGATGAAATTAGAGACTGACCAGGTAATTCCCATGGATCAAACTTGTAGAGATCAATATCAGCGATGATTGAAACAGGGAGAGGAACGGAATCAACTTTCTTCTTGAGGTAATGAACCACAAGCTCCTCGTCCGTGGGGTGGAACCGGAACCCGGGTGGCAGGTTCGGTTGTTGTTGTTGCTGTTGTTGTTGTTGTTGTGAGCTCGTCGTGGATGAGTCTTCGGTACTCTCCATGTTATTACCAAGGTTGTTGTTGTTGTTGTTCAGTACTATGTTGTTGTTGGGTTGTTCCAATTGTTGTTGTTGTTGCTGCTGTTGCTGTGCGCGCTTTTGCTTCACACGAGAAGAAGGAGAAGAAGAAGAAGAGAAAGAGAACACACAATATCTTTCACTTTGGAACGATATGTAGCTTTATTTAATTACCATCCAAAGTCAAGGCGAAGGCCATGATCTTATGATGATGATGTGGCTGTGCTGTGAGAGCTGGTAATGATCTCCTACAATTACAAACACCTCCTATGTGTTTCCACTTAATTCATGCATGTGGGTGGGTTACATGATTTCATCACTCATAGAGAGGGGCATATTAGTCTTTTCACCAATTAGACGTTTAATTGAGGTCAAATTTAAAACAATGAAATAAGATGACATATAGAGTTTTATATTTCCATTGAATAATGGTGTAAAATTATTTGATGTAGTAAAAAATTTTAATTAAAATAAGATAAGAAAGTATTGAATATTATTGAAAAATTAGTTTACTATGATTTAAGTTATTTGACTTGAGGTGTTGTGAAAAGGACTGCGGCTGCAAATGAAAGAGGTGGGTAACCATTGATAAATACGCGAACTGGAACTTTGGCCGTTGAGAGAGCGACACGTAAGATTCCAAACCATAAAAAATTGACACGTGGATGGGACCACAAGGCAATTTCATTTTCTATTCTTTTCATTTTCTTGTTAATAAATATCGTAGAATGTGGTCGTTTACAGTTTTACGAAAACTCCATTCGATCTGCACCGTAAAACAACAAGCTAGGATTAATTAATGTAAATGAAAGGTGAAAAATTAATCTGAACTGCACCAATGAATTAGAACTCTAGAGAATCTTTATCCAAATATGATTGGGGCGTGACCCCGCTACACATTTGAAAAATAAATGCTATAAGGTGTGTAGTTCATATTCAGCCACACAATTTTATTTTTTTTATTTTTTTTCTACCCACTAGCATAGTAAGAGATTAATGTCACTCGTCATTAGTGTCAAATTACTCAATATATTAATTTAAGAAAAATGTTAACTATATTCTCTTTTGACATTTTTTTTTTTGGATGTTATCTAGGTTATTGGTTGTAATTTATTGAAAAATACCATTTTCTTTTAATCTTATATGACATTTAATGACATGAGACCTATTTGATTATTGTTAATAAATTTTTAACCTTATTCTTTTTGTTTTAATTACAAGTTTTAAAAACGAAATTGTATGAAATATTATTGAATGGTGAGGTTCATGTGGTGCTGTTGAAAAGTAACTCCAGATATCCGAGGGCGATTGTGATTGATATTAATTTGAATTTGTTTTATGTGATGAAACAAAAAAAGGTGTAGATCGAGGGAAAGATAAGTGTGGGGACAAAGCTTTTCCACACTTTCTGCTTTTGTTGGGCACATAGCACCACCAACGCTAACATCAACCAATGGATCAAGAAAAATTACCATGGCAAAATGCTAAATCAACGGCCCCACATGCCATTTGGTGAACCCTCACTTTTCTTTTTTTTCTTTCTTGATCTCGTGTGAACCCCCACTTATGCGAATGGTAATGGAATAATACATGACATGGTTGATATAGACATGTATAGTGTATTGAATCTATGAGCTGGTTTTTCATTTTAAAGCTTCTAAATCAAACTAATTAACTAGTTGGCTATTTTCTTTTCAGATCGAATTACTTAATTAGAAGATAGAAATGTCACAAAATAAACCAAATTAACATGAGTTTTTAATATCCATAACATGACTTAATTATACACAAATAAATTTTAAAATATAAATAAACATGATTTAATTAAAGCATTAATTAAGTTTCCAATTGTAAGATTTTGAATATATTATTATTTTGATATGATTTTAGATAAGTTCAAATATAAAATTAAGGTTTACAGCAATTTGAGTAGAGAAACAAAATAGGTGAGAATATTAAAGTTGATATCAGTTAAACTACATGTTTAGTTAAGCAAATTCAGAGTTAGGCTCAATTGTTAGGCTCAAGTTTGAAGTATTATCGATCTATTTTGGTTATTGTAGGTCTTGTGCAGTTGTGCTTTAATTTCCTTAAAACATGTCTAAAATATATAGGTTAAGTGATGAAGATATTTATAAACTACTCTTGATCTCAATTCATAAAAAAAAATTAGTAATATGCATGGAACACCGTATGAGAGAGTTTACAATTATGACACAGATTGATCAGCTTGATTAACCAATTAAGTTAGACCCTATTTAATGACAAATCATGTGTTAAAGATAAAGAATTAGAGTATATAGAATTAAAAATTCCATAAAAATGAAAAACTATAGTAATGTGATTTATGAAAAAAAATGACATATTTTTGTTAGTATTTGTTTGCGAATCGTCCCATGCATTTGACCGAAAGTCGACGCGAGTGAAAGAGACGTGCGTGAGAGTACATGGCCACACATGCCAAAATGCATGTGGAGATAGATAAAAACCAAATCATGCCCCCACAATAATAATATCTAATCAAATTCGATGAAGGCTACAAAAATATCTAAATAAATAACTACAATAGGTGGGGCCCAAATGCTGATTAGTGATCGACCAGGTGGGTCCCACACATGGAGCCATCACCTACTGTAGCCCATGACTTCTCACCAGGTAGAGCTATACCAAAACCTCAACAAACCCTAAACCGCTGCCCAAACTACGTTTCGTATCGTATCGTATCGTATTTTTCACCTATGTTTCCGTGTTTTTTTATTTATTTATACATTACACGTATTTTTCACTTACTTGAGTGAGATAAGACGGTTAGAATAAATAATAATGTGAAACTGTTTTTCTTTTCTTTTTTTTGAAATAATGTGAAACTGTTTACACTGTACTAGGAGGATAATATTAACACTATTATTTGTGAGTGACAAGATTGAGGATGGTATGATAATGAGAGCTAAATTTATTTCTACAGAATTATTTAAATTTCCATTTTATGTAAAAAAATTTGATAAATAATAAATTTAATAAAAAAATATTTATTATTAATTTTAGTTATATATATATATATATATGATTTATTAGTAGAAAAAAATTAACTCAAAAACCTTTTTCTTTATTATTTTTTCTTAAATATTCATGAATGATCCAAATAATGGAGGAGGCCTCCTTGTTCCCTTAGATCCTTTTGGTGACAAAAATTAATATCTATTTTTTATGGTCTATTTCGTATTAATATTATGATTATCAAAAATAAATCTCCTTATAAAATTAAAAATTTTATTTTAAACATTTGAATATTTAATATATCGAAAATGCTAGAACTTCCGAAAGGAATTTTCGTGAAAAAACACACGACCGTATATTATGTTAAATTCTGCTTTTTGTTATTTTTATTTTTTAATTAATATTTATTTCAAAAAGAAAGTCAGCCGTTGGATGTACTCTTCGTGCATTTCGTGCACTATCTATTCGTACCAGATAGCAACACTCTTATATTATGTATCCTCATATGTTTAAGATTGGTATTTAAAATTGTTCCTTAAGTTAAAATAATTTATATTAGTTGATTTGTATGTTATTTTTTTTAAAAAAAATTAATCAGGACATTATTTGGTTAAAATATAATTTTGTGAATTTGATTAAAAGTTAATGACTAACTTTTGACACATTAAAATTTATTTAAGATATTGATTTTGTGAATAAATATTTTTTTCATAACGAGAATCAAATCACTGATAAAATGTTTAAAAACATAACTATCCATAGATTATGTCACATCATATTAGTCCAACACTTTCAAAGGATTACCGTGTTAAGAAATACTACTAATATACTATTTTATATATTATTAACATGTTTATTTATTGAGTGAGATTTATATAAGTCTTACTAAATATGTAAATCTCATCATCTATTTAACAAGTTCATGAATTTTAAGCAATAAAATACAATATATCTAAAATAGAGTGTTAAAAGAGACTTTTGCTTCTTGGTAGCGTAAGTATTCTTTTTCAAGGAAAATATTAAGGTGGTGTTTGGTTTCAAGAGATATTTTATATTTTTATTTTTATTTTTTGAAAATAATTTTTATTTTTATATTTTAAATATTAAAAAATTTATTTATAAAGGTAAAAATGAAATTGCTAAAAGATGGATATGTTTATAAAAATAAAAATGTTAAAAATATCAAATTTTTATTTTCAATTTTTAATCGTTTTTAAAAAATATTTTTTCTAAAAATATTTTTAAAAATTAAAACAAACACATGTTCAAGTATTTTTTTTTATGAAAATAAAAACAATAAAACCAACGCGTAATTTATTGAAATACACTATGTACGTCTAAGATATGGTAAGATTAATTATCCTCTTGATTCCTTAAAAAAAAACAAATTATTCTTTTGCTAAGTTTCTTTAATAGATGTAAAATTTATATTTGAAGTTTTAATTAATATATTATAAAAATTCATTATCAATTGCAAAACTACATCAAGATCAATATGGACGGTAATTCCTTTGGTAATCCTGGCTTGTCAGGTTTTGGTGGCATTCTACGAGATTTTGCAGGCAATTGGATCACGGATTATATGGACAATTGTGGTTTTACTTCAAATACCACCGCTGAGCTGTGTGCTATTTTCCATGGCATTAAACTTGCCCACACAAAATGTTTCTCTAATGTTATTTGTGAGACGGATTCCACCACTTCTCTGAAATTCATCATTGAAGGGCTCGACGTTGTTCATCCTCATGCAAGTGTGGTTTCGGCCATTCATGATTACGTACAACTACCTTGGAACATTAGCTTCAAGCATACGCTTAGACAAGGAAATAATGTAGTAAACATTCTTGCTAAGTCAGGAGCTAAATCTTCCTCCCCGCTTATTTTATTAAATTCTTGTTCAGCTTCGAATTACTTAGTTGCTGATGTTTCAGGTACTCTCTTTTGTAGGCCTTAGTGTCATTTTTTTAATTTCTTTATTCATTAAAAAAAAAAACTATATCAGCGTATTTGAACTTTTTGGAATTTTTAATATATAATTTTAAAAAATCATAAAAAAAAGGTTTTTAATTTTTAAGTATCGTTATTCGATATTTCCCAAGTACAAAATTTAACAGCACAGTGTGTATGAGAATGGTTATATATGATATACTCAGCATGGCTCACCCAATTAATGTTCATTTATTATGCTGTTCCTGCCTATGATATGTGGATCGTGCGTATGCTCCTCCACTTTTAGGTTTTGCTACGAATATATACATTTTTTAAATATAATTTGCCAAGTTATTTATATTTAAAAAAAAACTTAAATATATATGATAAGTATCTTACTACTATTCTTCAATTATAAAGTGATTTTATTAACTATTGTCCTTAAAATAATTGTTCTGGAGTTAATAATTATAAAAAAGTTTAATTGATGATAGGAGTTAATTTATAAAATTAAATTTTTTGCATTTATGTTTTTTTTAATATTTATTTTAATAAAATCGTAATGAAAAAGATGATGGTTAATGCTATCTTAAATTTTGAAATATATAAATAATTAAGAAATCAAAAAAATCAAAATTAAATTAAGAAATAAAAAGAAGGAAGAGGAGTATGACATGTATAGAACCAAAATCTTCAGCCAAAAAATATATAGAACCAAAAATGAGAATTGATTTAACAAATACATCTTGAATGTAAGCTAGTAAGATATAGTAATCAATCTTAATAATTGATACAATATAGCTGTGTACATAGACTATATTATAATGAAAGTACATGAAGATGTAGGTTAAATATTGCAGCCTATTTGAAAAATACTTACAAATGTTTTTTTTTTTTACTTATCATTTATTTTTCTCTCTCCATTTTCTATGTGCTTCTACTTTTATTTTATTTTTTTGGACTGCAGAGGCAAAAAGGATCTAATTTGAATAAAGACCTGATTCATTATTATGTTAATTACATGCACATCAAAGAGTCTACAAAATTAATTTTATATGACAATTGATCGGGTCACACTTTACTAAACTTATCTTTTAATTTATCATACGTTTCTCTTGAAATTAAATAATACTTAAAGTAAGTTAAGATGATCGAGCACGTAATTTCCTTACCAAGAGGAGCAAGATTAACCTCTTGTTTTTAATCTGCTAATATGCATCATAGATACACCCGAAAGTAAAAGATTATGTTTTTTAATTGCCTAACAAGAAATGTCAATGAATTGATTTATCCCATATCTTTAATTAGTTGAATATATAGTTGTATACAAATATCTCTCACAAAATATCTTCGTCCAAGATTCTCCATGCATGTGTAAGATTTTTTCACTTGTGGATTATAATCTTCAGCCCCGAAAGTTAATTTTATGATTTTTATTATGGACACCATAGGTAAAAATAAAGTATCCATAAGGAAATTAATCAGGGAAATATGTTTACTTTGTCAACTTGTGAATTGTGATCTTCTGGAACATTTATGAGTTCTCAGCCAATAATTTAACGATGAAAGAAAAACTAAAATATTGAATCATGATATACATACATATATATATATATATATATATATATATATATATATACACATTTTTCTTTTTAGTGTTAATCTAACAACTTCAATTTTAAAAAAGTTCATCTTGGCAATATTGTACTAGGGTCATGTTAGATAAAATTATTTCTACACTTTTACTTTGTTCACGTTTACCTTGTATGTTGTTTTTGTAATACTTAAGTCATAAACTACGAGTGTTTTCCAGTGAGACTAGTCTCTCTACATATCTTATCTTTTATTCTGTCTATTAAAAAAAAACATCTTATGTTTTATTGTAAGTCTTTAATTTTTAATTTCTACTGAATTTATTTGGCTTTCCAAATACATGACAATTATTTAATCTATACTCATTGATATTTATCGGATCCTGACTCTACTTAATTGATAGGAAAAATCATTTTGATCATGTTCAGATTTGAATCCACCACCACTACCGGCATGTACACACACATTCTTTGTAATCAGGATTTACTTTATTATGATTTTATTATTCAACTTTTTAAAATTTCTAATTTTAATCCTAGATGAATTTTTTATTGACTTAATCTTTCGACTTATTTTTGTTTGTTTTATTTTTTTTTTTACTGTCCTCGAATTTATCTCATCATGAGTTATATTTTGTGACGATTTTTTATATGAAATTTGTAAACTGTATAAAATTATTTTGTTAAATATTTTTTATGCTTTTTAAATAAATAAAAAATTGTATGAAACATTTTCTGAAGATTTTGTTCTTAACATGCAAAATAGATATAGAAATAAAAAACCAAACAGAAAAAAAAGTTTAAAGACTAAGACCATTCAAGAAATTCAAGAAAACATTCATGAACTAAAAAAAATTCAAAAAATTCACAAACTAAAAAAACACAGTTTATCCTTATAATTATTATAATTTTTTAATAATTTGAATTAAAATATAGTTAAGATTTTTAAGGTTCTACCTTTTTCTTTGGCGTGAAAAATTACGTTGATTTGTGCTTCTATTAATTAAGCTCAGTTATGTTTGATTCGATTCCTAGCTACACAATTCAACCTCAAGCAAAAAGGAATGTTACCTTGGACCAATATAAATAAGAAGATCATCATGAAGTGTTTTTAGATATTTTGAAACAAACACACCGAGTTACGTACTCAAGCTAAGTTCTACTCAAACCCATACACTTTAACCTCACTCCTTTAATTTGTTTTTTTTTTACATTTATACTTTACCTCACTCTTGAATAAGGATTTGCACACAAATTTAATATGGACTTTGATCATATCATATATATCGACATGTCCAAGACGAGTTGATGTCTAAAATAGACATAAGGTTAGAAAAAGTGAGAGTGTAGATTTGACTAACAAAAATAATTAATAATTAATATTTTAAAAAATAAATTGAAAAGGCCCAAAATAATATAAAAAATATTAAGTTAAATAAAGTAGAGAATAAACATAGTATACTAAAAGTGTAATATAATTTTATATTGTCAGACAATCACAACCTTTATTTAAGTTGATTTTTATAGGTAAAATTATGTTACGGTAACAATAACTCTATTATCGATAAAACATGCTCATAAACTAATAGAAACAAAGTTGAAGGCTATATAAATAAGAGGGTCATCAATCGTCATAATTCATATGTCTAAAGTTCAAGTCTAAGCAAATAGATATAATGATACCAAAATAAACAAAGATGTAGCATGCATAACATGTAGGTAAAAGTTAAGAGAAGAAAAACATGATAAAAAAAAATTAATAATAGTGTCTTGTAACCAAAAATATAATAATAGTGGCTTCCAATATTTTAAATATATATGAATGGATCTAATTCATTAATGCTTAATGGAACTGCACCATTTTTTGATACATGCTTTTGCTGACCTTTCCTTCTCAATATTGCACCCATCAATAATCTTCAGAAGTCCTTTTATTTGCTAAAGCACTGAGTCTTCAACACGTTACCTTTCTATTTTGAATTACACACGCACACATATCTTTTCTCACAAATATTATTTAAATCTTGTCTTTTTTTTTTTTTTTTTTATCATGATATTGGTAAAAAATATCTATATTAATTTTTATCAAAAAATTTGACTGGTCACGTTTAATAAAATTCTTCCTTTCAATCACATTTTATTGGTTAAACTTTTCCTTTTCACATGCTTAATTTCACTCTTTTACCTTTTTTTTTCCTTTTTCCACAGTTGTTTTTTTTGTTATCACCATCAACTTTATAACAAGCCTCCATTGATAATGCCACAAAAAAATGCATAATTTCCTCTCCACTTAAAGAGGATTTCAACACGGCCAAAATTGCATGATCACCCTTTCAATTCACATGTATCTTAGACCTTGGCATTCAGTTGACTTTCTTGCGTTATCCATCATTCACATGTAACCGTATTAATATAAGTTTGGCATTTCACGCTATCCAAAGTATTTTTTTATTTTATTTAATTTGTTCATTTTTTTAGCGGGATTAAAACACACGACCTATTTATCCTTTTAATCTTCTTTCACCAAACTAACTATCCAAAGTTATTATATGATTCTAAAATTAACTATATTCCTGAAAATAAAAACAAAAATTGAATGATTGATTAAACCCGCTCTCAATTTATCAAATCATGACAGTTGTTTATAATCATCATTACGAATGATGCGAAAAAAACAAGGATGTAAGAATATAATTGATTTTTTTGTTTCATTTAGACATCAACTAACAAAACTAATGAATTAAGATTTGTCAATAAAAAAATAATTTTTAATTTTAACCACCATACTTAGAATCTTTAGTTATTCGGTAAAACTCGAAGATATCCCACAAGCTTATGTCGTTAATTTGATCGGTTATACTAATGTTCTATTCAAAAATTTGATCACCTTTATAATTTTAAATTGTGATGGCATTAATAGTATTTGTTTGTAATTCTATTAAATTGGACATAATTAATAAAACTTTGGCATTTATGCCTCTCTCTTTCTCTCTCTCATATATATGATATATGATATATGTAAAAAAAACACGTTAAACTTGTGATGATCCTATTTGCAGTTAAGTTAACTCAAGAGCATCCAATGTCAAAAGGGTTTTGGTTTTATAGAGAACTCATTCTTAGATTTATCTCGAAGGGTGAGTTTGGTTGTGAAAAAATAGGTAAAAAATAATAATTAAAAAAAAAAACATGTGTGGGTCTTATACCGTTTTAATTCACATATTTTTTCCTCATTCTCTTCTACTCAATCAAACCAACATGTAGGGCTTCATTTTTTTTTAAAATATTTATTTTGCTTATGAAACAATTATTCCTATTCAAAATTTGAGATGGCTGAAAGGTGTACTTCGCCAAATAAGTATAGCAAATGAGAGAATAAACTCTTTTTTTTTTTGTGAAAAAGAAAATTAAACCCACAACGTCTTAAAAAAAAAAGTAATACATTAATACATTGAGAATTTAAAGAGTAATGATTTTTCAATGTTCTAATTTTTCAAACATCTAAATTTAATATGAATCTTTATTTATTTTTTTTCTTGACATCGTATCATTTATCATATTTATATTTATATTTATATTTATTTATTTATTTATTTTTCTCTTATTAAGTATTACCTAACTTTTGATATATTCAAATACTATTTGTAAATTTGTAAATTTTAGAATTTGTTGATTCAAAAGAAGTGTAAAGGGAGATTGAAGCAATATTTGAAAAAAAAAAATTATACTTAGATCAAATCGGATGCATTGTATAACTTATAAATGGAATAATGATAATAATCCATCTTTTTTTTTAAAATAAATAAAAAAATAAAATAAACTAACTAATTAACACTTTATGGATTAAAATCGTCCAATATATTTTTTACATATTTTATTTTTTATCTCGACAAAATTTTATGAAGACACAACAGAAATACTCTTTTGTGCACAACAAAAAATTGTAGGAGTTTCAAATGTCAAGGATATTTTTGGTAAAAATAAATAAATTTATGACAAGGTGGAGGTTTTGATAGAAATTTGGATATGTATATAAGTAATGCATTTTTTTTTTTACATATAAAGCATATGGACTGAAGTCCTTAGCCCAAGTTTGTTTTAAAAAGGACATATGAAGGTACTTTCTATTTACACCCCATGTTTGCTAAGCACACCCCCTCCCTTCTATTTCTCTCATTTTCCTATAATGCCCTTTTTAAATATTATTTTACATTCTCAGACATATCCTTATAATCTATTACACCCCCTTCTTTTATTTTATTTTATTTTCTCTTCTCTTCTCTTTTTTTCTTTTCCGTGAATTCCTCTTTTCTTCTCTTCCATAAACCTCTCTCCTCTTTTGCGTTTTACCTTGCGCTTCTTACTAATATAATAACTATGTTTATATAAAAAGAAAAATAGAAAAAGGTAAAACAAAATATACATATACAATAAATGTGTTTCAAGAATAATATATACATACCGAAAATGTATTTTCAGAATAACATATACATACTAAAAACATGTTTCCAAAATCATATATACATATATCATACCAAAAAGAAATATTTAACATATACGTATCAGAAACATGTTTTTAGAATAATATATACATACTGAAAATATGTTTTCAAAATAACATATACATATACCATACTAGAATAACATATACATACCAGAAACGTGTTTTCAGAATAATATATACATGTACCATCTAAAATCTTATTTTATAATTTTAAATCATATCTAAACTTTTACTTTTATTATTATCTAAACCCCTAATTTTGTATCCATCTTCATTTCATGTAGTTTATATAGTATTGTGTTTTTCATTAGTATTGTATCTTTTTTTCATTGATACTACATTTTAAGGTATATAAATTGATAATTAATTTCTTATATAGATGTTTTGATTTGATGGTGGGTTCTTTTCTTCTTTAAATGCATTCAAACAAACATTTTTTTCTACAACGTCAATGGTTGCATACTGTAGCATCTCCTAAGGAATTGATTTTAATGGTGATTTCGTTTCTTTAATTGTGATCCTAATAGTTCTACCAGGTTTATGGTTGGAGGTTGCAACTCAGTGTGTTGAGAAACTCTTAAATACAAAATCGACGACTCTTTTCAATGGTTTATTATTCTATAAACACGTTTCCAGTATGTAGATGTTAAATGTTTCTTTCTACTATGCTATATGTATATGTTATTCCAGAAACATATTTCCGGTATGTATATATTATTCTAGAAACACCTTTTCAATATGTATATGTTATTCCAAAAATATATTTCCGGTATGTATATATTATTCACCTTTCTGGTATGTATATGTTATTCTGGAAACACATTTCCGATATGTATATGTCATTCTCGATACACATTTACTATATGTGTATATTTTGTTTTACCTTTTTCTATTTTTCTTTTTATGTAACCATGAATTATTATATTAATAAAATGTCCCAAGAATCAATTGATGGGGGAAAAATATTGTTGATTATAGTAATGCATTAAACAATGAGCAATCGAGACGCAAGATATAACGCAAAGGAAGAGGGGGGTCCATGGAAGAGAAGAAAAGAGAAGAGAAGAGAAAAGAAAAGAAGGGGGGTAAAGGAGGGGGTGTAATAGATTATGAGAATATATCTAGGGGTGTAAAATAATCTTCAAAAAAGGGCATTATAGGAAAATAATATAAGGGGTGGGGGTTGTTCTTAGAAAAAATAGGGTGTAAATAGCAATTGCCCATATGAATCATGATAGGTCCACACAGTACATTGGTTTGATGGGCTTCCAGAGGTGTGGGTTTTACTTAAGAAAGGGTAACACTTCTTACACCTCTGCTTCGTGCACCACCCATGCATATTAAGAAAGCCCATTTAAGGTTTTTATTTATTATTAAATTTTCAAGAAATTATTCATGTTTTTTAATATTATAATTTTTAATTTTTCATACATTATTCTTATTTTTTTTTTTCAAAATTTTAAAGACATTTTTCTTGTTTTTTAATATTTTAATATTTTTTATTTTTCTAATTTTCAACATATTACTTTTGTTTTTTTAATTTTCATTTTTTTTCAAAATTTTGAATAAATTAATATTTTTAAAAAAAAAAATTAAGACATTCCTCTTATTTTTTCATCTTTTTATATTTTTATATTTTTTTTAAGACAATACTCTTATTTTTTTTATTTTTTTTATTTTTAAGATATTACTCTTATTTTTTATTTTATTTTTTTTCAAAATTTTCAAAACAATACTCTTATTTTTCATTTTTTTAATTTTTTAAGACATTATTCTTGTTTTTTCAAAGTTTTAAAATATTCATTTTTTTCAAATTTTCAAGCTATTACTTTTTCAAATTTTCAAATATTCTTTATTTGGTTTAAATACTCTTTTTAGTTCTTATAATTTGTTTTTGATACTTTGCAAATTTTATTTTTTGATTTTAGTGTTTGGAAATTATATTTATTTATTTTCCCTTAAAGTGTTTTAGATACATCTGATCTTCTATATAAGCAACATATTGAATTTGTTTTTTTTTATTTTATATAAACAACAATGACTATTTTTTGAATAAAATTTCTATTATATGCTTTATTGTTAACTTTACCTACTAGACACTCACTTTATTTAAATTAAAGGGTTTGTTTGAAATAAAACTTAAATTTATAACCTAATATAATTCATCATTACTTTCTTTAATATTTAATGATTTGTCTCATTTTGTTGCTTATATATAATATCGAATGTAATAATATCTAAAGTGCATTAAAAACACCAAACAAAAATAAATATAATTTTTAAGAATGAAAACCCCCAAAAAAAAATCATTGAGATGTTATGAAAAAATGCTAAATTGTGGGACTAAAAAGTTCTTGAAGCCTTTTTATTTTGTGGAACTTTTGCAATGCTTTACAAAAAGGACATAAAGCGTGACTCATCTATAGATTTTTTTTTTTTTTTACAGAACCTATCTAATCTATTTTTATTATTCTTTCTGATTGAAAGATATATTCACTTCAGCGCCGAAAAGGACGAACTAAAATTCGAATCATCTAATCATTATTGTAAAAGCTTAATATTACATTTTTTTAAATATTTTTTTTATATAATATTTACATCTTAATAATTATTAGTTACCTTAATTCTTATGTTTGTCAAAAATCAAAATACCATAAAGGCTAAAGCAGACAAGTTTGAAGCAACACATATTGCATAATAATAGAATAAATCAAAGTACAAAAAACCTACAAATTTTAATAGTACGGTAAGATGAATACCTTAATGTTTATGTGTTTTATTTTATTTTTTGACTCGGAAGCATATATTCTTATCAACAAAAACTTGACCATTTTCAAAGGTCTTGATGTTTTACTAGTCAATAGTGGAAAGTAAAGTTTGATGCTATACTATTCCCTAATTAAACTTTGCAACCTTTTTTTTTATTACGTACATTTCGTTTGTCAAAGAATTTTTTGGAGATTACGATGGCCATATTTATTTCTTTTTCTATAAAATTTAGTTTTGAAAAAAGAATGAAAGCGATAATGATGACCAAAATTTAGATTTCTTAATTATAAAGATTTTGATATTATACCATGAAATAATTTTCTTGAAAGTTTAAATTTTATTAATATTTTTTAGCATAAAAATTATAAGTGAAATTTATAAATTATATATTTTTTTATTATTACATTTTAAATTGATGACCAAAATTTACATTTCTTAATCATATATAAAGATTTTTATATTATACCATGATTTAGTTTTAATTTTTTTGAAACTTCTATACCATGAATTAATTCTCTTGAAAGTTTAAATTTTATTAATAATTTTAGCATAAAATTTATTTTAATTGGAGATTCATAGATTATTTTATTTTTAATTATTAAATTTTAAACATCTTTCGTAAGGGTATTGATTTGATTAATTAAGACATTGAAGTAATCCAAAAAAACCCAAGAGAGATGAATTGGCTAAATAGCTTATTTGTTCTGGTCCAAACTCCAAACTGAATCAAACTAATAAAATCCAATCATCAATCATTTGAATATATCAATTACTTGAACTAATCATTCAAATATATATATTTTTTTAATAAGCACTAATCGTTCAAAATGTATCTATTTGTTTTTTTTTCCTAATATTTTCAACTAAAAAGAGGGTTATCCAAATCAATTGATTTAAACAACTTTAAAAAAAAAAATCATTTTTAGTCACATGCTTAATATGACGTTGTTTAGGTCAAAGGAATGGTTATATGTGCATGTGATTTTAACCACGTTTTTTTTTTTTAATTTCAGTTTTAGTTATACGACGTTGTTTTAGGTTAAGACATAGTTGAAATCTGAAGATTTATATAAAACACAGAGATGTACATTAATCAATTAAGTTGAGAGCAAAATGAAAAAAGAAAACCAAGTCCATGAACCATCGTCAAACCAAATTATTTAATATTTAAAGTTGAAAAGGATGCATACCTTATACGTGTACATGCGTGTGTGTATATACAGCGTACGTGTACACATGAGTGCATGTATTAACGAATTCCATGCTTCAAAACACTTAACTTGCACGTTTGAAACTTGTTAATGGGAGAAGGAAAACAAAAGAGGAACCTCAAAATCTTGAAGGGTGCAATAGAAATATCCGAACGATGAATATGCCTCCGAAAAAATAAAAGGAAAAAGACAGAGTGGTCATTTTGCGGCCATAAAACAACAAAAGGGTTTTTGGTCAAAGGAAATTAGTAATTAGTAATATCCCATAAAAGAATAAAACAAATAATAAAGAGACAAAAGGAGAGTCACGTTGCAAACACGTGCAAGAAACGAACCTAATAATCAAAGCCAAAAAAAGGCCACTAGACTCATCTCACGCAAGTGACTGACAGCTTCAACTTAAAGATGGATAACCACAACAAAATTAAAGCATTGAGATACAAATGACAGTAATTTATGTTTCTTAATCAAATAATGCATATTCGAATATAATCTTTTAAGTATGAAAACAAACTGTGTTAAAAGAAAAATATGTATTATTTATAGTGTGTTTATGTTTTTCGATGAAGAATAATCATTATTTATAATAGAGTTTATTTTGTATTAATATCATAATAATAATAAAGAAAAATGGGACCTGACATTTTAATTAATTAAAAATACATAGAATAAAAGCATCTAAGAATGGAACTAAGGTACAATGTGAGTGATCGACCAATGAAAACGATAAAGTTGAGTTCAACGTTGTTTGAAAAGAAAAAAAAAAAGTAGTAGTCAAGGTTCAAAGTTCAATCTCACATGTACTGAACATGAAGCCTAGGACACTTGATACTTATGTTTGTGGTTCTGCTTTTTTGACTATTGGCCTTCTCCCTTTCAGACATTTTCACGCCCATTTTTTGGTTTATTAAGCATTGGATGGGACTAAGGAAGAGTGGGACTGGGATAGCAAGAGGGATAAGAATTAATAAGATGCTTACATCACCACTTGCATGTCTTTTGTGGGCTAAACTTTTGCTGAGTGATTTTGTTTTATTTAAGTTACAGCAACACTAGTGACATTGGTGGTTAAGTTGATGTTTTGAAATTAATTAAATGCTTGATTGGGTTGAAGTTGGAATTGTGACATATGCATATGTAGATTCCACGATAAATAATTAATTTCATTTTTAAAAGTGAAATACACTAACACTATCAATTTATCTATAAAAAAAAATGATAAATAAAAATCTAATTTATGAATATGTAAAAAGTAAGAAATATTAATAATACCGTCAATTTTTTTTTTAACATTCATTTTTATTTTATTTTGATTTGTAACGTATATTAATAATAAATGTATCATTTATTATCTATGATGATATTAAAAAATTATGATCCAATAACTTATTTGTTAATAAATTATAAATTTTTAATATAACAAAAAAAATATCGTTTATAATTTTTTCACCTTCATAAACTAAATTTTAATTTATTAATGACAAATTTATTAAGGAATAACACTTTTTAATGAAAAAATCGACTATTTATAAAAGCAAAAGTAAAGGGTTATGCTTTTTTGAAAAAACTATTTTTTTTCAAACATGTTTTTTAATCTGATTTCTAAACATGCCCAAAACAATTTGAAAATGTTAATTTTGAAGTAAAAGAGTTTTTATAAAACCTGTTTATTCAGGAGTGTTTTCATTTTGTAATGATCGACATTTTTGTTGTTGAAGGTTGGCATGACTTACTAAGATGAAACCTCAATTTCAATTATAGAATACAATATTACATACATAAAAAAATAATACCTAAGTTTTTCTATTTATAAATATCAATAAAAATTGATTACTTGACGTGAAGATGTACCCCTTTAGAATTTAAACTAAAACTTACAGTTTTTTATTAGTTAGACAATTTTGATAAAATTATTAATTGATCAGGCAAAAAATTAGATGTAACATGATAAACTTATATATATTTTTTGGAAAGATGATAAAGTTAATTAAAAGTGTAATTTGGGTACAACATTTTGTATATAAAGAGCACAAAGGGATGCAACTTTATTCACTTTTTTTATTTCCTTTGCTTGAATCTATCTTCCGAGCGATAAATATCCCAAAAAGATAAACTTTATATAATATATGAGAAAAAAAATGATATACCGTGTAAAATGAGTAAATTATAATTTTTTATTTATAATAAATTAAATTATTTTTATAAAATTATTTTAAAAATATTTTAAATAATAATTTATTATTGATTAATAGTGTAAAATTATTTTATTTTATTGATGATCTGTATATGAATATTAAATTCATAATATATATCCTTCTATGTATGTTAATTCAGCAACAAAAAAATATCCTTCTCGATACGGGTAATTAATTAAGCTAATGACAGTACAACCTATAGTACAGTTAATAATTGAGACAGGTCACATTTAACAATCGGATAAGTCTTACAAATTTCTTTTTTGGTACAAGGATAAGTCTAACAATTTGTTACACCGGGTATGTCAATGTCGATTATTGGGAATCTACTTTATGGTTCAGTGATCATTTTTGACTATGATTGAATTGAAAGCATTAATAATTCATTTTTGTTCTCTTGCACTGTTAAGTAATTACCACATAGCTTCTAAAATATGAATTCTTCCCACAAATTAAGGAAAATGACGATGCATTTGTCATCAAATTTACAGATATTAAATAATTACTGCTTCCTAATCTTATTGACTTTGCATCAGCACATGAAAAACCATTTCTTGAGTCATTAATGGCGATTTTCATGTTCCGTATTAAATCTTGCATAATTTTTTCTTCAATTAGATAACTATGAAAAGGGGCCAACTGTGAATTACTGCTTCTGCTATTCATCATTTTGATTGTTTGAGTTAAATCTTGTAGAATTTTAGCAGTAATAAATTGGTAATTAGTATATATACGACATTAATCCTTGTATATGGTAATATGAGTTTCTGGTACCCTTGTGGGCTTGTACCTTCAATCAATATCTTTGTCCTTTTGCTGAAAAATGACATTAATCCTGATATATTTAATTTTAGATTAATACAAAATTTAATAAATATAAAATGTTAAAATGTTATTTGATTGTGTAAAATTTGGTATAATGGTGTAAACATTAATCCCTACTTAATTAACATACTAGTATTTGTTTATAAAAATAATTTGCTAAGAAGTGATTTTGTTCTTAAATTTATCATGTAAGCTTATTCTTTAAATTATAAATTATGTAATATCACATTGTGAAAAATATTATGTTTTTATTAATATTATGTTAAAATCATAATATATTTAAATTATAATAGTGGTAATACTTTATTGTTATTCATTTGAAGTCGGACTTTAAAAATACCATATTCATTAACGAAGTAATTTATATTAGAATGCTCTAGCAAAACTACATTATGCACTAGGACAAAAAAAAAGCTACAATAATTCCTCTACTTTTCTCCCCTTTGTAATTAAATAGTCAATATACCAGAGGAAAAAAAATCCTCAATCTATTAATTTGTAATTATTAGTGCTCTTTTCCTCTTAAAGCTAACCAAAATACAAATTATCTAGATTTGTTTTGGAAACAAAAAGAGTCTTTCGCAGTTGTAAAGTTACTACATTAGTTGCAAATTATGAATTTAAGTACTCTCATATACTTTTTTTTTCTTTTTATTCTTAAACATGTCTCTGCAATATAACGAGATAATTTTAAGGTTTAAAACTTGAATATCTTTGTACAATTTTCAACTAATGTATCCAAATCCATTCATTTCACACGTGGATCTCATTTTTCACAATCAGAGGCAACAAGACAACTTTATAGAGCACATGGTGGACATATCTTCATTAATTTTTAATCGGGTTGTTTACACCAGCCACATAAAAACATCTAATATTCTAAAATCTAAACCAAAACATTGGAAAATAATTGCCATGTAGCCTTTGAAGCACAACGTGATTCATGTCAATCCCAATATACAAAGCAATTAAATTTTCAGCATGCGGTGTTGTTGTGGTTGTGGTTAAAGCACCATTGCGTCCTTTCTCTGCTTCATGTCGATTCATTGTATGTATCAACCATTGTCCATGTTTGTCTAGCCGAAATGTTTGACCAAAATTGCAATTTTCCCTTTCCACTTTGGGAATTCATTAATCAATAACACAAATCATAACAATGACCATAGAGTTTAAATTAAAAATCCCCAATTATTTACACATCTAGGTTTGGATTTTCGGATCTTTAGTCCCGAAACCCGTATCCGTTTTGCTGAACCAGGAATCCAAATCCAAATGGGTCGCCTGAGCCCGGTAACAATCGGGCATTTGGATTTTGCTGAAAACGCCCTTCCCCGATCCCATTGGCCAGTTGGGTCTTCACACCGCGTTGAACCTCCTCCTCGGATGGCAGCCCCACCATGAAGTCCACCTGGCTGAAGGACGGCACAAAAAAGTCATTACAGTCATAGTTTGCCATCCCTTGGGTCTGGCAACCCGACCCGAATTCAGAAACCGAATTGAGATCCGTCGAGTTGACCCAATCCGCGAAAAACCCGGATCCGGTGTTCTGAAACCCGAATTTCTCATCCTGCTGTGGCATTGTTCTGATTGAGTTCACGCGCGGCAGATTGAAGCACCGGTCATTAATCTCCGGAAACGATTCCAGCATGTCCTCCACTTGGGACGATGTAGTAGGTGATGACCCATTGCTGCATTCCATAGCCAAAAAATTAGCTTCAACTTTTTGAGCACTCGAGTTCTTCTTATAGATACGACACAAAACCCAATCATCAAGCTGCATCAAATAACATTAACAACAACAAAAAAAAGTATTAGACTTTTAATACCACTTTAATTATTATGAAAATTAACATATAGTATTTGATTTGAAAATTACAATGATGAAAAACGGGAATTGGGAATAATGTAATTGTAAAAATTGTGTACCTTTGCGGTTCCGAGGTTATGTTTGCGGGAAGAGTCGAGAAGGCGATACTCGTGCATGATCCAATTGGTCTTGGAGCCTTTGGGTGCTTTGCCAATGTAGAAAACAAGTGCTTTTTTTATGCCAACTTTTCTACCTTCAGTTGTGATTATTTTGTCAGTTCCAGTGGCTTTCCAATACCCAGACCCCGCAACTCTGTTTGGCCTCGAACCATTTGGGTACTTCCTGTCCCTTGGGCTGAAGAAGTACCACTCCTTCTCTCCAAACACAGCCTTACCTACACCACCATAACCACATTCAATTATTCAATTTATAAGTAAGTCGTGAATAAATTAATATTTGTAGATTAAAAATTATGATAAGTAATGAAAGAAATAATTAAATTACCTGGGAGAACCCATGGATCAAACTTGTACAAATCAATTTCAGCAATGATGGGAAGAGAAAAATGATGGCCAGCAACCTTGCGACAAAGATACTGAACAAGAAGCTCCTCATCGGTGGGATAAAACCTAAACCCAGGAGGCAAACTCAACTGTGCAAGAGGGTCTCTCTCTGGAACTCCCATTTTCGCTAGCAGAAGAAGATCGAAGAACTGAATATAATAATAACAAAGCTTTTTTTTTTTCTTTCTTTTCTACTCTGTTTTCTCTTTTTTTAATTTCGATAAACGAAGAGGTGGCGGTTATTTATATAGGGACACGGAGGTCGAGACATATGGGACGAGATCTTTGTCGAGTTCGGGATTCAAACCTCTGGGAACACGCCACGTAGCAGTGTTGAAAAAGATCATTATTATATGCGGACAACCTTATCTACACATCGTACGGTCGCGGCGGATTCGGTTCAGTGTATGCTACTATTCACAAGTCACACAAAAGAAACCTCCGAATATTCCTACCATCGTGATAAACTCGAAAAATAATAATAATTAAGAACCTTAATATCCCAAAAAATCTAAAACTTTAATCATTCTTAATGAATTTAATGTATCAACGCGTAAACATAAATATAAAGCTAAGGTAAATTTTTTTATGTTTTTAATGTAAGATTTCTCTTTTACAGATATTTATTAATGGATTTAATTGAAATCTACTAATTTTCTATAGATATCTTTTGTGAAATTATAGATGGCCATAAATTTTGTTTATTGCCGAATTTTCTTAAACGTGCAAATGATATATATGGAGATAAGGCAAACACGCGTCAGTTAATATAAAAAAAGTGCAAAAAACAAAGCTCCCTCTTTCTTTCTTGTTCTTACATACACAGTGAGTTTGTTTTCTAAAATTCTAGTCGTTATCATTTTTCACGTGAGGTTTTTTCAAGGGGGCGGTTAACTTTTCAAGGGGGCGGTTAACACGTGTCGAAGTAGGACAGCGAGAGTTAAGAAAATTGTTCTATAGGTTGGTGGAAAAACAATTCAAAATATTTTAAAGTTGACCAATAAAAAATAGCTTTTCAAATTTTAAAATCCAGAACTCATTAAATACAATAATTTTTTCATCATACAATTTTCTATAACTAAAGAATCAATGGCATGTATGTGATCGAATATAAAATATTCTACAACCCTAGTTAAAAAGTGTGTGGTTTTCCGGAATAAAAAAGAACTATTCGAACATCAAATCACCAAATAAAGAGGAAGTTTAATCTTATGATTGTATCACATCATGAATGACGAAATGTGAAAGCATAATGCAAATAAATATTTGTTATTCCATTGGGGAGAGACGCGTGGCATATGACATAAGAAATATTGCAAAGTCCTTATCTAGTTAAAAATTCTAGTAAGTAATAAGCCTTTGAGGGTTTTGGTCTCTTTATGCAATTTGGTGTTTCTTTCACTCATCAACCTCTAAGGGAAAGCTTACAGGTATTAAATGTGGGTGGGGGCATGCATTGAGCTTTTGACATAAAAAGGAATTGGGTAGTGACGTGGTTGGTCATGGTCAACATTGGAAGTGATACACTGAACTCTGTGTCAATGTGTGTGTTGTCTCTTGATTGGTGCATGATGTTTTTGAAAGTGTTGTGAACGTGGACAGCTTTTGGGGTTTGGGATAGGATTTGGATTTGGAACAAGGACATTGGCGTGGCTTAGGATGGTTTATGTTGTGGTCAAAATTATATATGTGAAAGAAACGATAACTCTAACAATAAGACAAAGAAGGTCCCGTGGATTGGGAATTTGGGATGAGGATGGATAGATTTGGCATTAGGTATAATTCTATAAGGACCAAATTTAAATCAATTAACTTTATTATTATTAATTATATTCCCTCGTTATTTTTTAAGAATAAATTTAGATTTTTCATGTATGTATGGTATATAGTTTTTTTTATACAGAAAATGTGTTTTATAGAAAGCTAACACATTGGCACTAATATACACAACGAAACGATTATATTTTTTGATGGGATGTACATGGTTTTGTTGCCACCATTTATAGCTTCGCGATATATAACTTGTGCAATTTGCAACAAATTATTGAACTTTGTTTGGGGTGGATTTTTGATATTCTCTATTGTAAGATTGGTACTATGGGTGTCTTTAAACTCTTATTTTGTTGTCTATATATATATATATATTATTAGGTGTTTAGTTGAGAAAAAAAAAGAATAAATTTAGATGATATTATGTGAGATTTTAACATATGAGAAAAATGATGATTAATTAACGGTACAAGATAATTTTTCATAATGAGTCAATTACAATCTTTCATGATAAATCATACTTTTATTTCAAAAGTCAGTCAAAAGAGTGAGTTGTGATGGTTTAAGGCTATAAAATCCATACAGTATCATTAAACTCTTTTAATACTAAATAACTTTTATTGAAATTATGATGTAAAATGTTTAACACTTTGCCTGGTAGAGTGGAGGAAATAAACTCGTGAAAAAAGAAAAGAAAAGATAAAAAATAGATATGAAATAGATTATAAATATGAATTGTTTGATCAAAGAGTTAATTATATAAAAATATTTTAAATAAATAATTAATATTATTAACTTTTTTTATTATTATATTACTTTTATTTTTATATTAACTATTCTAAAATTATTCTAGTCGTTAAAACATATAATTATATATATATATATATATACATATATTATGTATAGATGAAAAAAAAAATCTAGGAACATCGCGATTATAACTTGCTTCAGTGATTATTTCTTTGCGTTTCTTCGTGATTTTGGGGTGATTTTTTTTTTTTTTTTTACGCGGATCCCATGTCATTTTTAAAATTTCTTTGAAATTTTGAGGCTACCAAACGAAGTGAATTCATACACTTCCTTGCTCTTCTATCAACTTCGTTGCATTTTTTTTGGTATTTCAACACTAACTCACTAACTCACTAACTAGAGACGTTGTGCTTTATTCAAAAGACAAGATTGCATGATAATTTCTTGCATTGTACGTCTAATTTTTATTTTTTTTATTGAAATTTTGAATCATTTAACTCATTTTATGTTCAAATAAACAAGTTTCAGAATTTTAGATTAGAAGTAATATGTTAAATTGTTTTAGAACTTTTGTTTATTTTCTTATTTATTTATTTTTCCTTTTGTTTTTAGGAAATAATAAAATATTAAAGTTTTAAAAGATAAAAAAAAAAAAAAAAAAACTTGTTGGGAGAGGAGTTTTTTTGTTGTAGAGAGATTTTTTGTGAGGCGGCAAAGAGGGGCATGGAAAAATTTGTTGGGAGAGTTAGGAAAGGACATGCTTACCTAAAGAGAAAGAGGGTTGAGTGTCAAGAACATTTTTGTGTTTAGCAACACGTTATTGGCCAAATGTTAATGAAATGTGTTTTATAATCATGGCGAGTTGTGGAATCATGTGTTGCAGTTCAAATATGAGGGGTGAAGGGGCTTATAGTTGGAGGAGTGTCCTAATCATGCTTCTATATGGTGAAGAGACTTGAGGGACGTATGCAGGAAATTGGTTTGACAAAATGGTGTAGTGGAAAGTGGGGGTGGAAAAACTATAAAATTTTGGGAGGACGTACTATTCACTACAAAAAAAAAAAAAGCCTTAGTGACACCCTATAGTGACAACACATTATGCATGAGATATTGTTTCATTCATGATCCTGGCTTAAGTATTATGATGCTAGTTTTGATTACTCTTTTGTGGTGTGGTGTTTAAATCCTGAGGCCTGCATATTAGGTGGTTAGTATCACTCTTCCCTGTGCAGAAGTGTGTAGGGGTGTTAAGTATTTACGGGTTCATTTTTTGGAATTTTAGGTTTTTGGTTAAGGTGGATAGAATTTCTTAGTTTTTTTTTGTGGTGCTTGATAGGGGTGGATATATGTTATTTATGATCTATTGGCAACACATAGGGGTGGTGCTAATAACTTTAATATGAGTTATCTGACCATATATAAAAAAGTATAGAAAGAGATAATTAATTTTTTTTTATCATTCGCTAATCTCTATAATTGCTAGATGTCTTCAAATGGGAGCTCCAATGGACATTCTAAGACTAACAGGAAAGGAATTAGACTGTATTTATATTTGATAGAGGTGAATAAAAATGGGTGAAATTGTAGGGATAAAAAGAGATGAAAATGAATGAAAAAGATAATAAAAAGAGATGAAAGTGGAGTTATTTGGTATTGATGAAAAAATTAAAGATAGAAAATTTTGAATTAAAGTAGTTAGGTGAGTAATAAAAAAAAATGAAAATAGATTAAAGTTTTGTTAATGTAATTTTCACTTATTTTATTTACACTTTTGATATGAAAATGTTTTATGCTGAATTATCAACTTTCATCTCCATTCATTACCTTTTCATTTATTTCAATCATGCACTCTTTTTCATTTTTAAGTTCATTTTAGTCCTTACCACTTTCACTCTCTCACTTTTCATACGAAAGAAATACATCTTTAAAGATAAATATCTTAGGCCTATTTGGATAAACTTTTTTTAGAAATACTTTTAGGAAAAAAATATAAAAAAAAAAAATTAACTTTTTCATAAATTAAAATTAATTTTTACACTAATTAATTTATAGAAACTCTCTTATATAATTTCTTAAAAAGATATGAGACTACTTTTACAAATTAGTTATAACAAAAAATATTTATGAAAAGAAATGAAATTTCTTTTATGTATAAACTTTTATATTCTATGTGAAATTATAAAAAAATAATATAAAACTTCTTTTAAACTCAAAAATCTTGTTTTCACTTTTAGACCACTTGAACTACTGTACATTATTGGTTAAATTACTAACGTGGTCCCTTAATTTTTCATATATTTTGGGACGGATGGATCGAGTATTCTATTGAGTTATGATCTATAGTCCTAAATTACTTACATTTTAAACTAAGCTCCTAAATTTCCTACATTTTAAACCGAGGTCCTTATTAATTTTCTTTATATGTCCTTTCATTTGGTGCGTTTGAAGGGCTCTGATATATATCGTTGCCTTTGGTTATTATCATGGGTCACGTACAAGGACTTTGGAGCTTGAGGTTTTATATATATATATATGGTCAAAGAAGTGTGTGGCTAGGATTTCCAGACATGTCAAAACTTAATACATCACGTGTTTCCTATATCATCATCTTTGCTCATTGGAGGAGGAGTTGAACAACTAGGTTACAAAAATGACAGCTTGGGAAATTAATTAAGAAGAAACAATGTTCATGTGTTACAATTTATGAAGATTAAGCACAAGTAATAACCGTAGTGAATATTTGACTTTGTAATTCGTAGATAAAAAGAGATGGGAAATAATACTAGTAATTATTAAGGAACGAGTAAAAGGAGCAAATTGGATAAGACATCCTTAAAAAGTCACTACGTATTAATTATATATTTGTTTTACTTTGAATTTCGAAGCTTATTTATTATATTTTTAACAAGTAAAATAAAAAATAATAATAAACCAAAAAATCAATTTAATCTAAACCCTTTTATATTAAATTAGATTGGATAGATTTAAATTTAGAGCCAAACTAATTAGATAAATAAATAAAAAATTCGATCATATTAAATTGAATGCATATATATATATTTTTTTTATATATAATTCAATTTGCTAAATTTTTGGTTATAATAGTATACATGAGATGACTTCATCTCAATGGTAAGAACAGGTGGATTTCTAAAATAGTTGCCTTAATCACATTACTTGGAGAAATAAAGATTTTTAGGACACCTACTTTGTTAAGTGACATATATATAATTAAATGTTGAAGTTTGAATATTAATTTGCCGTTTGAATTCGGACATTTTTTTGTTGTTAACGTGATTTCTTCATGAAGGTTGCTTAAAAGTGTTAATAACTTAATATTCAATATCTTTCTCTTCTAAGACTCGATGCTATTCTTCAACTTGTTTCCACTTATGTCGGCATTTACTTCTGGTGTATTGTTGAGTTTCATATTATTCATGCTTTTACTTCTGCTATCAGTGATAACACTCACAGGCACGAAAACGACGTCATCAATATTATACCAAAGACCAAAGTATGAGTATTTTTTCTTATAAACAAAAGTTATAAAGTATGACTTATGGATATGAGCTAGGAAGTAGTGTGTATAAAGTAAGACCAATGTAAACCAACCAACTCAGAATTTTCAGCTACTAAAACAAATTAACATTGACTTCAAGACACACTATTTTCCCTGCGCATGCTATGTTTTTTTTTTTTTTTTTGAGACTTTTGCATACAGTTAACCCACACGTTAGATTAGATTAAGTGCAATACCAACAACTACAGCTGTAACTGTTGGTCCAAGTGATAACAATTTATCTTCTTAATCGAGAGATTCAAAATTTGAATTTGATTAGTTTAAGTATAAATAAATTATGTTAGAGAATATTGACATTTTTATAAGTTTATGGTCTCTAATAAAGATTAATTTTTTATTCCGGTAAAAACTACTTGGTAGCACTAGCGTGGCATCGTTATGAAAACGGGTTATAGTGTGGATATCTTCCAAGTTTTCAGCAAAAATCATTGACAATATTGTGAGATGTTAACCCAAATGATATCACATCAGCATTTTCCATTCGTGTGTAAATTTTGGATTCAACCAAAGCCTTATCTATATCATGTGAATCTAATTTCATTGGCTAATTAATAAATTCTAGTTTGAAGAAGATCGCACGCACGGCCTCAATAATTGACTGCTCTATAATTATAAACATTATTATTAGTAACATTTGTCAATAAACAATGTTTTGTTTTCAGCTTACCAAAGTGTACCGGACATGGATCCGTACTGCTAACTTTTTTCAATAATGATGTTTTTCTTCCCATCTTATCCATGAAGACAGAAACACATTATCTATGTAATAGGGTGAATATATAGTCACTTTGGGTCTATGTACTTTGCATTATGTGATAATTTGATCCATTACTTTGAAAAATGATTGATCTAATTCACAAAAAATTAAATGTCACCATAATTAAATTAGTTCAACCATCAAGTATCTATCATTTTTTGTTAACATTGAAGGCATACGTGACATGTCGTTGTAGACACGACAAATCACGTGTGCAGAAAACATTTCACGTTAGCACAAAGTATTTTAGACTAAAATGTCAGTGAATTTTTTTTTCTTTGCTCACATGTGTAAGGGATGTTCCAGGTTGCTTTCATACTAATAATAATAATCATTCTTATTAAGAATAATTGAACACTATTTCTCTCCAGTTGGTTTTAAAATCAGACTGTTTAGTACTTTAGTTTGCTACAAATTTGGTTATTTAGAATAGAACAGGTTCTTAGGATTCGATATACGGACTTAAAATTCCTGTACCAGTGTGTACAACATATTTGTCCTTAACGAACACATCTTAGGTGGCAGTACTATTTGATGTCTTTTTGTTCTCGGAAGATAAAAAGAGGGTGTTGATTTAAAAATCTGTCACAATGCAAAAAACAAAAGATGTTTTGTGTGCATGCATGGTATGTCTTAGATAGACAGACAGATAATAAGATAGATAAATAGAAACAGACAAAAAGCTCCTTCACAATCATCATAACAATTAAGTATTAAGCCAACAAATTAAGCTTACAAAGGTTTTCTTGCTAAGCACCTGAAAAGTTATATGGATTAGCTAGTTCCTTGTGCATACATATATAGATTGGTATGATAGTACACCATGAAATGACTAAAAAGGCCAAGTACTACTAGATTAGAAACTAAAGAAAAAATCTCCCAGGTCAGTTATTTTGGATTTTAATGCTGATGTATTTACGTTTGTAAAATAGTTTTACATTGTAAGTCCATCACAAATTATCGTTTGTATAACTTTTAAGAATATTTTATAATAATTAACTAATTTACTATCAATAAAGGATGGTGATTAATTGATAATACCAATGCATCATCATTAAACTCGTTATTTTGTCACCCCAATCCTCATGAGAGCAAAATAAGCCACTAGTCTGAATCCTATTAGCATTATGAACAGAGCCAATGCAGCCACAATTTTCCCTTGCAAATGCAGCCCCATTTGCTTAATCACAGGAGATTCTGCAACCAAACACTGTCCATTATTACTAGAACAAGGGTATGTGTCACTCGAACCATACTGAGACCCCACCACAAGATAGTACACATAGTAGTTGATGGAGAAGTACTTCAGCCATGCTATAAACTTTGGCACATGCTGGTTATAGTAACCACCAACCAGCATGAAAGTTGGCATGATGACTGAGGCAAGTGTGGTTGCTGATCTCAGGTTCATCAAAACAGCACCAATGGCAAGGCCTAACCCTTGTGAAACCAGCACACTGAAAAAGACACTGAGAAGTGTGTATGTGAAGTTTGCCACATTGACTTTCAGCCCTACCATCCAATAGACTACGGTGAGAAACATGGCGGGAAGCACAAGCTCCATTGGAAGGTCACCAACCATCCTTGAGATGAAGTATGAGGAGAGACGGTACATTCCGGAGGATCGTTCCTTCTTCAGCATCATTAGCTCCTGGGGGAAGCTGAAGATTGCTTGGAAGAGAGGCAAGCTTCCCCAGAAGCTAGAGAGGAAGAATAGAATCCCAATCTGCAAGGATATAGGAATTGAATTATTGTTATTTTTATTGAGAAAATTTGTAAAATATGAGGAGAAATCTCTAGTACTACCAGATAGGACGCCAATGACATGTTAGGACTGTCAGCAGAGACCCACCTAGAAGATTACTCAACTAGTGCCTAAGTCTCAAGGGAGCTCCTTGAGGAGTGAATACAGTTGCTCACCAAGTGCGATTTTAGTGACATTAGGAGAATCAAATAATAGAAAAGATGAAAATTCTTTCAATGTTAAGAAGTTTTACATTGTCCGACTCAACTCTCTATATACAACTTTTATCTATATATATATATTTCGACAACTTTCCTTAATACGAATTTGTTTGAAGTTGAAATCTAACAACTAGATACTAAATCATTTGTGTCAACCCACGTTGTCAATTGAATTGTTGTCATAAGCTTACAAATTAGTTTATAACCTTAGTCATTCATGACTTAATTCAGTTCTCTGACTAGCCATATTATTACAAACATATTTCTATGTTAAAACAAGCCAATAATTCAGTATTATAATTACCAGTCTTCAGAGAAACTATATTCATATATTTTACTTTTGGTGAGTCCAATTTTACACAAAATTGAGCTAAAACATGTCATCTTAGTAGAACATATATAATATATTTTCTAAGTGCAACTCTTATTTATGCATTGAAAGTTGTTACCTGATCCTGCAAGTGTGAAATATCAGTCTTATACCATAATAGTCCTGCAATAAGAGCAACCGCAAGGACCTGACAAATCCGCATGCCAGAGAATGATGAATACTTTCTCTCTTTGACATCTCTTTTTAGCAGCACAAGGAATTGCTGTGACCAACTCGTAGGCCATTCCTCAAAGCCATTGTCTTCAATTCTACCCTTACTACTTTTATCATAGTGATCGGTTATTTCACTAAGCACTGGCTTCAATTTGTCATCGAAGTAGTTCCTATATGCCGAAATCAAATTATGCTTATTTAAGGCATGATCCTCATTCAATTGATCAGTGTAGACACCTGCAAGAAATTTTCCCATGTTGCCAACTAAGAAAGTTAAACCCAATAAAAATAAATCTCAGGTGCAGAGCCTAAATAACTGATTTGAGTATAATGGTAATGCACTGATAGTGCAAACGTTGTTTGGATGACTTATAAAATAGTTTTATAAAAAGTAACAGATTTATCAGTTACTATTAATGGAGAGTTGTGATTGAATGAAAGTATAAAATTATTTTATACTCAGTGTAGTAATGCTTATAGTCACATTGACTAATTTAGAGATTTACTCAATGTTGAGAGTTAGAATAAGTGAATTCATCCAAATATATATAGGTACTAATGGATAAATGAGAATTTGAACTTTTGTCCATGGAATTATGGAGTATAAAGGTTCATAAATAGAGCAAACAACATACCATTTGCAAGATCCAAAAGGAAATCTGAGGGGTTCATGGCAATGGTAGGGGCAAATCCAATACTAGAAAAATACTCCACAGCTTCAGACCCTTTTCCAAAATACACAAGGTTCCCTTCTGAGAGCAACAACACCTTGTGAAACAAGCAATACATCCTACTTGAAGGTTGATGTATGGTCATGACAACAGTTCTCCCTCCATTTGCAAGCTCCCACAAAGTTGACACAATTCTCTTAGCAGTTGTTGAGTCTAGGCCAGAGGTTGGCTCATCCAAGAACAACAAGCTTGGGTTTACGAGCATTTCTTGTCCAATGCTAACCCTTTTCCTCTCCCCTCCAGAAATCCCTCTCAGAAGTGGCCCTCCAATGATGCTGTCCTTGCACTTGGTTAAACCAAGCTGAGCCATCACTGCTTTTGCATGCATAATTTTCTCCCTTGTGGTGAAAGTGTTTGGCAATCTCAGAAGGGAAGTGGACACTAGAGTTTCGGTCACGGTCAAGTGGGGATAGAGAACATCATCTTGTGTTACAAAACCTGTGTTCCAGGAGTCATAAAGTAGGTTGGATGGTTGAAGCCTGAAGGGAGAAGGGGAGAGATATATCGTGGATTCGAGTTTGACTCACTCCCAGTCATTTATAAAACTAATATATTAACAACTAACATTTATCAATAAAAAAAAGAAACCTGTGTTCCTCTTCATTGCATTTGAGAAGGCTCTGCCATTGTATGTTATGCTTCCATGGAGCTTCCCTCCGAGCCGGCCTCCCAGTGCTGCTAGAAGAGTTGTTTTGCCACTCCCTGATGGACCTAACATGGCAAGAATTTCACCAGGTTGAGCCATTCCTGTCACTCCATTAAGTATTACTCTCTCTTCCGCCTTTGTGTTCTTAAGAAATCCCCACTTTGTGGTCTTGATTTTATAGATAACATCATGGAACTTTATGCAATAAGTAATAAAAAAAATTTCAGCATTAGTCCATATTAAAAAATGTGAGACTAAAGCTAGAGGATTAAGCATAGGTCTAAGAATGAGAACAAAATCATCATAATTTTCTATATCATGGTTTTGGCTTATACAAGTCTTAGAGTAATAACATGATTATGAATGCATCTGGGGCTATGAACCAGAAACTACTTTTGGATTTAGCTCCTCTAAGGTGAACAATTATCAAGTGAGTAATCATTGTTGATGAGAAAATGAACAGATAATATTCTAATATATTCATGATTTGTTATAGATATACATGTAATACTAATAATTGATTTTCTCATTATACTTTACCCTCTAAAATAATTGCTCACTTTAGAACAGAAGGATCTTAATTTTCCAAGCACAGAGGAAGATATTAATAGTAATAATGAACTAAATCCTTCTTTATTAAAATCACAAAACCTTGAGTGTTACTTGAGGATTTGTCTTGTGAAAGATGTTAGGTGCTTCCTCTTGCACTGTTGCTTTGTAAGTAGTTTGAGACTCTATATCTACCACCTCTTGCTCCATCTCTATTCACTCACAAGTTTAATATTCTGACCTTTGAAATCACCCTCTTCACGTTTTATATATAAGAATAAAACATTGCTGAAATGAGATAAAATACCTCAATGATATAACTTCTCTGTCTATTCAAGTGCAATTGTATCTACCCTTTAGATTATATTGAGTGTTGTTTTCCTATGATTATTGTCATTTCATCAGGTATTCCCTTGATGGATAGTTTTAGTGGACTTTTGGATTCCTTCACCATTTTTGTCTTTTTTGTAGAATAATGATAAAATTTGAGAAATATGAGGAATCTATCATTACACAGTCCCAAGAGGATAAGATGAAAGCACCAGCTATTCAGGCACTTCAACCATTAAATTTTAGGTGCAAGCCAAAATTCTTGGCTTGAAGCCAAAATCCACTTACAAAGTCTACCTCAAAGAATATATTCTCTGATTTGTGAGGGTGAAGGGACATGTATGGTTGCATTGGGCTAAGAAGGAATATTTTCTATGTAATCTTTAGTATAGAAACCCTTTGCAACATATCATCTTGTAACAATTGCATCCATTATTCATTTTTGGAACTTTAGTTGCTGTTCATGGAGAGGAGTAGCTAAGTTCTCCATTGCTGTAAGAGGATGAATGTAACCATTGCTATAGTTTTAATGTATCTTAGTTGTTGTAAAGTAGCTAACTACAGCATGATCTTAAGATACTACCTTGGTTGGAAAATAGGTTATTGTCTTGAATTGAATATAGATGTTTAATAACTAGGGGTGGAAGGAATCAAAACTTAATTTATTAGTAATCATGTGAACAAATAAACTAAGGGAGTGCAGTGTTGAAACTTGGTTTGTTTAGATTACATAAGTCACAAATCTTACTGCTAATTTCGTTAAAAAGTGAGAAACTTAGAAAAGAAACTTAGTTTCTCTAGGTGTGAGGGGTCAATGTAGAGGATAGTTTAGTTGGTTGATTTTAATATGAAATTCATATAGAACATTCATGCATAAAAGTATTAGTTTTGGTGAACTTCAACCGCCTTACAACATCACTTTACGATTTATCACAACCATCTCACAACAACTTGTTACTATCTTATTCTGTAATTCTGAAATCACTAATATTCAAGTCCGTCATTGGTTAAAGACATTTATCATCCCTCATCACATACAAATTGGTTTTTATTTTAAATTGTTTATTTGGACTTATTCATTTCATTATTTGTTATGACTTGATGTATTTGTCAATATTCATATTGAAGTAACTATTATTCTATTATCTTTTCAAAATCCCATACACATGTTCATTGTCTACTATGCTAGAATTAGTAATTACTAATTAGTACACTACACTTGTCATGCAGTTGTAGAACAATAGTGTTGATTGTGGACAAAGAAATGAGTGATTTGTAGTGTTGGAATCATAGATACGTACAAGACTTTCTTTAAGGAGAACTGGTATGCAGGATTTGGTATGGTGAGTTTGGTACATAATATGCAAAGTTATTGAGAGGATTTTTGTCACTATGGTTGGGATGTCCAATAAAATATTACTCATTTATGAAAGTGAGGAGAAGGAGAATATTTTCTGACTTTGTAGAAAAAATTTCTCTCATTACTAGGATTCTAAACGAGTTGAATATAATGAAGCATTTTTTTTTTTTTGAGAGAGAATATAATCAGGCACTTAAAGTTTAGACAATTGGTTGTTCTAGCTTAACTTAAAACTTGAGCTTATTTAAAAAATAATAAACCAAGATTTTGACTTTCTTTTTTTTACTGTGATATTAGTGTAGAGGATATCAATTTTGTTAATGAATAATCTTTACATTTATCACTTTAAGTGGAATCTCTTCTTCAAATTACATTTGTTTTATTAGATTTAAATTCAAAATCCTTCGGGAAAGGACTGAATCTAATTTCATTTGGACTAATATCTTGATTGTAATGGACTTATTTAACTAATTTATAACTTAATTATTTTTTATGGAAAAATTACTTAAGTTCAATTTTAACTTCAACAATTTAGTTTCAAATAAATGATCTAAAACTGTACGGTAATCTACAAATAAAAATATGCGCTAAAATAATGTGCCATGTGAAATTCAAACATTCTAAACTATTACATTTTCAAAATGTTAGTAGATAAAAAAAAAAAAAAATCAGAGTATCATGATTACTGGAAAATAGAAATCTCAAAATTAGATTTAATACTCTCAAGTCTCAACAAAGTTTTAAATGTTTTTCTAATGAACATATAAAAATCAAATAGTAATAAAATCCTCATCATCAATTTAAATAAAATGAGCTATTAATATCAAACTCATAAAGTTTGAGCTTAACTCATTTAAACAATTGAATCAAATCAAATGCTTGGATTTTAGTGAGCTTGTAGTCATCAAATTCAAATAATTCAACTCATTTTCAACTCATCAACGATTAGTTGATTTCAAATCCTTGTTCGGTATATACTTTCACACTTTCATTGCTCCACCATACCATTTTTTTTTTCTGGTAGTGATTTAGATTTTGTGATAAAGTTTGTAAGATATATGATGTTTCAATTGATGGACTGCATTAGTTTGAGAATGCATAAAAAGTTTCCTTGGTATAGTGATTTACCAGTTGTCCCACTGACTCTATTTTTACATTGAAATGAACAACTTTTTTTTTGTCCACTCTTAATTTGTTAGTTATTCAATGCATTTTTCATCCTTAACATTTTTTTAATTTCTTTAGACTCATTTCTCAAAATCTCCCATACACCACAAGGTCTGATACACGAAGCATTAATTAATATATTTTTGGTTGATATTTTAAGACAATTTTCTCATACTTTCTTCATAACACGCAACCATTTGCTTTGGTTTTGATGTGTGTGTAGATCATGCACTGATTAAAAACTTACTTCGTGTTGGAGTTCAACCCTTTATTAGAAAAAAAATAAAAAAATGAGGTCAGTTAGAATTGAAGTTTAAACCACTACTTGATGATCACGAGGGCCTAATTAAATTTTTACATTATATGTTACGTACCTAACAAGTTACTCCTTAAATCACACCAGCAGAAAATGGAAGGGGAAAAATAATAAACTCTTAACCTTTTGGTGTGCACAAGGTCAATGAGAACTAAGCAAAATTTCTGCATGAATTGAGCCATTGATATAGTGTGCTTGGCTGAAAATGGAAGATAAAAATAAAGTCTCACATTTTAATTAATATATATTTTTATATTAAAAAAACTTTAGATGAGTTGAATCATCTGGATTTTATCAGAATTAAAACAATCTTAAAACTAATTAGTTAAATGCTTATAAATGTACATATACATCATTCATTAATAAGATTTTAAAATTTTCACATCAACAAGGAAATTCAAACATGCATCCTTATGAAATACAAGTTTTATTTTTATCAATTGTATTAACATTTGTTGGTAACTCTTAATTAATATATAGTTTGAAATTTGATTGTGAACCAAGACCCCTTCCTCTTTTCCTTCACCTTTCATCACTAACCCACCTTATGTCTCCAAACCCATTAAATCAGATGATATAGAGTGCATTAACGTCCCATTTTCATATGCGGGAAATTAACAAAGACTATTAAGAAACTACTCCAACACCACACCCTTAAAAATAGGACACATGTTTTTGGCTAGGCTTTGTTTGGTTAATCGGGTAATAACATGTTTAGTAGAACTTTCTCACTGTTACATAGAATTTTTCTTTACCCGACGACTAGTGTTAATGTGAATCACCCTTTTACTTCATTTCAATTATTCTTATTTGATTTTCTTTAATTTTTAAATCACATTTAATTTGGGCCTTGCGGATTCAAATAGAGAATTTACTTCCAGCACCTCCTACTCTCCTATTCTGCTTCCTGCACCTCCCATTTTTATATGTGTGGACAAAATTACCCTCAATACTATCACCCCCTTCCCCTCGCCTTTGTGTCACCACCTCCTTTCCCTCACCCTCTCCTCCCATGCTGCCTTTGCACTCGCCTCTATGCCACCACTCCCTTCCCATTCCATTCGTCCCTCACCCTCTTCAACCCTACAAAGTTCATATCTAAATGTTGATTAGCTCTCAGATCGGGGAGGAACATCTGGAGGAAGAGGTGGAGGCCCAAGGAAGGGGAGGAGGTGCAATCAGATCTGGTGTGGTGTTTGCGATTTGTATGGAAAAGGAATAGAAGGAAAAATGGTGTGGAAAAAATTGTCATATTCTTCTTAAATGACTATTCCATAATAGAGGATGTGCCTATGTGAGGGATATTTTTGTTCATTTGAGCAAAGTGGAAGGTATAGAAAGCAAATCACTTCATATAGTTGTCTCATTTCTTATTGAATTTATTGTTGGGCTTGCTTAAGCCCAAGTTTCCTTTGGCCCACACCTAGTTTTACAGTCTTAAGTCTTACGGTATTTGAAAATCCACAATTTGCTCCAATACTTAATTATTCTCTATATTTTTTTTAATTAATTAAATAATTTATTGATAACAGCTTAAATAAATATGTTAGGACTAACGGTCAGTTGGACCAAAGTAAATGAAATAAAACATATACAAATTGAAAGTCGGATCAAATTTATTGATTTTTAATGCAAATACATTAGTTATACTAATTCAAGATATCGATGATGGTATGAAATAACTCGAAAAAATTTCCGCTTGAAGTTTGAATATTTTTGTTTTATGATAACATTTTTTAATTGAATAAGAATAGTTAGTAATTACATGTTGAAAGTATTTAATGAAGTTAAACTCCTGTGTCTTTTCTCATTGATTGCATTCCAATTTTTCATGCATACCAAGTGTTCGGTGGAATTCCTTAACAATTTTTTCTTACTCTTCTATTTTATTTTGATGCAATTGACATTTGACGGTAATCTTGATTGCTTAAATCTTTTGACACTCATAGTCTTGCCAAATTTTAAAAAATGATCGTAAGCAAACCCAATGGAAAAATTAAAATGAAAAGTGAACTTTTCCAACATCAAGAAGAAGAAAGAAAAGCAGAAGTCAACGAGAAAGAAGCCACACCTTTTTCTTGTAGCAGTGCAAATTGCAACAATTTACAGAATTTACATTTCTATATCATACACTACAAATAATATACATACCTTTTTTAAAGGCATATTAATTTGACCTAGAAATTAAATCAAGCTATTAACAAATTGTAAAGATTATGTGTATTATGTACTTATTTATGTACAATTAATAATTAAGGATCTTTGAACTTATCATATATACTGATATCAGCAGAAGCAACAATTAGTCTTTGTTTTCTGCAAATTTAATTAGCTAATTGGCAAGTAGTATGAATGCTGGATCTGGGCCTCTTCATTCTCAAGCTCTATCAAGCTCTCAATGATTATATCAGAAGCACTTGTCACAATACCAGAGAAGTTCCTAGGTTTTATAGCAAAAAGAGAATGTATGTGTCTTTAACTTTACCAAAATCAAAATTCGAATGAAGAAATGAAATAGTTAATAAGATGAAGGTTGAGGAACATTATAAATTCATTCTTTAACACACTTCTATTGATACACTCTTTTTCATTAACTAAAATTGATCGAAAATTACGACAATCAATCATAAAAAATATGTTTAAAATAGTGTGTTAAAAAATATATTCTGAACATGTCTCATGAATATTTCTATATTATTATCTATTCAGTTTTTTGTTTTCCTATGCAAGAAAAATGATGCAAGGGAATTAAAAACAATTATATTTTTGTTAAACTAATTATACCCTTGTGAAGAGTTGAATGTGAGTCCCACGGTGTATTTTACTTCTTCAATAGCTAATTTGAATCGTCGTTGATCTTCGACAGTCCATTTTTTGTTGCTGGTGACGCGTAATTGAGATGGCTTAATGTCAACGAAGATGGGTATGACCTTCTTCTTGAACTCCATGAGAAGAGCAAGTTCATGAAGGCAAAAGTATGAGTCACAATAGCGTGGTGACATCACAGCCAAACCAATCTTGCACTCCAAGATTGCTCTGTTTATTTTATCAAACAGTTTGTCACCTGGCTTCAAAGTCTTGTTATCCAAAAAAGGGTGAAAGCGTAATCTGCAAAAACACGAGTGAAATATTAAAAACATTTAAGATCTAAGAATTATGAGAAGAAAAAGATGTAAACAGAGAGAAAAATAATTGTCTTATGGTATGTTTGGTTTTTAGCCGGTAAAAGAAAGACAAAAGGAAATTAAAGAATAAAAAAATGTAAAATAATATAAATTTTCCTAATAAAAAAATATACAAGAAAAAAAGTAACTTGGTCGTTTTGGCATATTCTCAACCAGAATTCTCCCATCCCTTTTATTTTGTTTGCTTCTCAAAAAGTCAAAAGTGGTGTATCCCACTAATGTTGGTCCTACATCATATTTTAATATTTTCTTCTCTGTTTAAGTTGTAAGAAAAATAAGGAAAAGAAATTCATGTTTTTTTTTTTTCAGTCCTTCTACCTTCCATCACGCTTCTGGTTTTTCAAGTAAAGGCCTAGCGTCACTTACGCACTGTTTTATAAGTATTTTTAGGGGAGAAAAATATGAAATATAATAAAAATTATATGAGAGAATTTTTATTAATTGATTATTTAAAAAAATAATTTTAATTTTTAGATAAGTTAATTTTATTTTATTTTTATATTTTTTCTTCTAAAAATATTTCTAGAGTAATGTATCCAACCATACCGTTAATTTAGTCAAACACAAGATAAAGATAAATTAGAAAAGAGATTAGGAATTGATCCAATTAGTGATATGATTGTGATAAAATAGAGAGTAGAGAAAAATAGAGAATATATCATCTTCAATTCTTAGGGATAATTTTTTTTTTCATGATATATACCTGCGGAGATGGTCATAAAGAGGAGTGGCAAGTGTTGCTTTTGTGTCCAAACTTTTGTGGCTTATGAACACATCAAAGGGATCCATGACAACCTGATTTCCCATCACTTGATTCACCTTTGTTATTATTTGTTGGCTCAGAAACCTGGATTGAATGCTCATCGACATGGCACGATGCATCATGCTATTGCTTTCTCCCAAATAATGAATCTATGACTTTGTAAAGTTTGCTACTCTTTCTTTTTGTATTTATTACTTATTGTACAAGGCTAAGTGTAAAATTTTTAATTAGGGTTGAGTAGCCTTTTATAGAGTTGTTGGTTAATGAATTTTATAATATTCTCTTTCGGAATTTGGTAATTTCTTGTAGTGTTCTTGAGAGTGATTTTGATTTTTTTTTTCAAAGCTAGAATGTTCATGGAAAAAACGCTGCTGGATCTCAAACACTTTAATCATAACGTGAAGATTTTGACAACTGATGAATATTCCCTCTTTAATTTGCTCAATGCTCACTAAGATGCCCTTGCAATCACGTACGTTGTTGATGTTTCTCTATATTTTTATTTATTTTTTGGTATTTTATGATTTGTATTTCTTTGTTATGTTGACATCATTCTTAGCCATATTCGTAGAGGTTAAAATTAATTTTTTGACAGACAGAAAAACACTTTTTCTTCTTCATTTTATGCACATTTCAAAGTATTTTCCCGTTGTTTGCACATATGATTTTTATATTTTTCTTTTAATTAGGTTTGACCGTCTAACCGTTCTATGGATTTTTTTTTTTTTTACAAATTATGTGGATCTACTTAAAAGAATATTTCTTAAATATTAGTCCATCTTATATTGAGTTTGTTTGAATACATCACTCTAAAAGAAAATATGAAAAAAAAATTAAAATTATTTTTTTTAGAAATTAAAACTATTTTTTTAATAATTAATTTATAAAATTTTTGTAAAAATTTTATATCGTTTAGAAGGAACTAATTTGTAAAAGTTAAAATTTTCTCTATCTCATATATCATTTTTTGTACTAATCGACCTAATTTCTAAATTTTGCTGCTCTTTCTTTAATTTTGTTTTTTTTATTCAAGGCGATGGGTAAAATGGTTAAGCGGGTGTAATATATTTCTTGTGTTCTTTGGTGGATTTTTTTAAAAGACTTAATTATATTTTTAATAGTATTTAATTTTTTTAGTCTCTTAAATTAAAGTTTATTTTTTGAATACTCAAGTATGACAAATGTTTTTTCGGTCTTCTACTTAAATTTAAATTGTCAAATAAGATATATAAATTTTATAATTTGTGATAATTTTTTATTGTCACAATTTAACTTTAATAATAAAAAATCATTACAAATTATAAAATTTATATATCTTATTTGATAATTATAGACAAAATGATTAAAAATAACATTTATCATGTTTAAAAATTTAAAAATATAATTTTTAATTTAAAAAATCAAATATATATATATATATATTTATTTATTTTTAAAGAATAAAAATATATTTAATCCTGCTGAAAAAAGGGAGAATGCTCAAGGAAAAAGCAGGCGCTCGATATCAGTCATTTGATTAATGTGAAGATTTTGACTTCTAGGATGGTAGAACGAATGGGTTGAATTTAATTATTAGCTTGCATGACCCATTTAAATGAGTTAGGTTGAGCTGAAAATTTTTAATCTATTTTAAAAATGAATAGGTTGAGCTGAGTAAGAAAACCTTTCAAACACATTTGAACATTGAATTTGAACAGACTATCGATCGTTTGAACGACAAGAATAAACACTTGTCCGTTTTATGTGTTGGACGGTTAGAGTAAGAGTATGACAAAATAAGGCATTTTTTTTTATGATTCAATTTAATTTTAAATTAAACTACTCAACTTTTTCTCCTTCATTTTTATGCAGAATTTCAAAGTATTTTCGCGTGGTTAGCACATATAATTTTCATATTTACCTTTGGAGTTTGACTGTCTAAACATTTTGTGCACAATGTTCAATTTTAATTGTTGATTTCTCCAATCTTCATTCACAAAATTTCAAAAGTCCCAGTAAAGGGGATAGTGTCGTCGTCAGAAGGACAGCGACGACCAAGGACGGAAGTAGAACTTGACCATAAGGGGGGCCAAATTTTTTTTTGTTAATGTTAAAGTAAAATTTACAACATATAGATTTATAGTAAATATAAGTATTAATTTAAATAAAATATTTATAATTATGTATCTTTTAAAATAATTTAAGAACAATAATCTAAAATATATTTATATAAAAAAATTAAACATCTATAATTTCTTTTTTAAAAGCTCAATATTATCACATATATTAATAAGATCTAATAAGATTTGCTTTCTAATATATATTTTAATTTTCTAAATTTTATAATTGTTAATAAATAATTGAATCATTATCAAATTAATTATAATCAAATTAATATAAAAAAGACTAATAATATTATTTGATTGAAAATGTAATCATTAATATTTTTTAAAATAATAATAATAAATTGTAAAAGGAAAAACTATTAAAAAATGCTACCTGAATATTTTGTTGAAGGAAAAAACATATAATAAAAATTATAAAAGAGTAAAATATTAACTTGAGGAAAAGAAATTATTTCATTATATATTAATTATAAAAAAGATTATTACTTACTTTATTAAAAATATAAAATAAAATAATTCTTAAATATTATTATTTTTATAATTAAACTTTCAAATTATTTTAGAAAATATTTTAAATAAAATTAATTTTTATAATTATAAAATACCATGTATATTAAAAAAAATTCAAAAAATCGGGGGAAGGGGGGCCAAGCCCCCCTTAAGATGCATGTGGCTCCATCCCCAACGACGACAATAGATGGAACCCTAACTTGAGTCTTAAGGTGCTTCATTATTTCTATTTTGGAGAAGTTGGAAAATATGAATGAGAGTGAGTGAGTTAATATGATAGTTTCTATTTTTGTTATTATTATTATTATATATAGTTTGGGTTGGGTTTGTTTCGGTTACAGATTCCCAAAACATAATTCGTTACCTAACTCATAAGTTATTGGGTCTAAGATTGGACTGGATTGAGTTTGACTCAAACACTCTCCCAATCTGATCCAAATTGTTGAATTGGCTTGGGTTTACAAGTAATCCAAACCCATAAACACCCCTACTCTTAAGTTATGTGAGACTATTTGACATGTCAAAACAAGCTCTCCAGGCAAGACTAAGGGGAAAGAGTGAAACCACGTGTCCCACGATGGGCGACAATGTGCCGACCATAAATTCACAAGCATAGTCAAGGTCTGAGATATTGTCCATTTAGTAGGAGTGTAAGTAACTTGGATTGAGTTGAGTTTTGCTTATTTTTTAACCCAATCCAATTAAACTTAATTGGGTTTAGCTGTATTTTTTTTTTCAACCCAATCCAACTTTAATTGGATTGGATTGAGTTGATTATCTGGTTGAACCATTAAAAAATGTTCTTTTTTTTGAATCATGAAAAAATTATAAAAAATCTTGAAACTAAAAAATAATTTTAAAAACCAATATTCATGAAACATTGTACTATTAATAAAATTGTTTTACAACTGAAAAATATCAATTAGTAATCACTAATCATAAAAATAGAAATCTTATACTATATATATTGTGAGTGTTTTTAGCGTTTCAATATTAATAGTTTATTATTTAGTAAGTATATTAGATTATTAGTAATAATATATAGAATAAATTACAGTAACACCCTTTGAAGTTTGTTTCAATTACATGTGCACCCCCTCCTACTTTTACTCCTACACAAAACTCCTTAACTTTTGGTATTTCATTATACTTGCACCCCCTTCATTGAAAGCGGAGTTAACTTTATTAACTTTTTTATGTCATGTGACTAGCTTTTATAATATATTTTTTTTCTTAAAAATGTTCTTATCTTCTTTTTTTAAACATAGCGGGTGCGTGTGTAATGTATTAAAAAGTTTAGGAGTACATGTGTAATGTATTTAAACATTAAAGGGTACATGTGTGATACGTTTAAAATTTAAGGGGTATATGTGTAATGAGTTTAAAAGGTTTGGAGATCCATATATTAGAATGTTAAAGACATCATTTCCACTAAATGAAGTCCTCATCGCCACGGATAGAGTTGTCGTTAGGTTGGAAGTCACTGCGAACGAGGCCATTGGGTTGAGAATTGCAACGACAAACGTGATCATCGAGCACAAAACAGAAAACACGTGCGTATAAGAAAAATATCCCTTATTTGAAAGAACAGTAACACGAAATAGAGGAAGAGAAAGAGGAATAATTCTTTCCTCTTTGAAATTGTTATCTGTTTGGATCATAAGTATAAGGATAATTATAGTAATTTAAATAAATTAATTAAAATTAAATATAAATTCATTTAAAAAACTTAACATATTTAAAGTAAGAGGTGTCAAAGTAATAATAAAAAAAAGAAGGAAATACATGTATAATTGAAACAAATTTCAATGGATGTTACTGTAATTTGCTTTAATATATAATTAATATTTTATTGTAGGTTTGTTGGTGTACACAGATTGGGTTGGGTTTTGATGGTTTTAAAACATTAAATTCATCACCTAATCCAATTATAATTGGGTTTATTAAAATAAAATCAATCCAATCCAATGACACAATCCAACCCACATAAATCTAATTAGATTGAGTGGATTTATGGATTGAGTCTGATCCGCTTACACCTCTACCGATTAGGTGCTTGATGACCATGGATTAAAAAAGAAAGTTGTATATAAACTTTCAAATATGAGACTATCTAGCATTCAAAAACATAAAGTTCTAGAGATGAATTTAGGGGGAAAACAGATATTTTAGCTTGCTCCCTGAAGTATTTGTTTGTTTAAATTTATTTGATGAATAATTATTTATTTTAATAAAATAAGTAATTATAGATGATTTTATTATGTTTATCTAAACTATTTGTATTTGAATAAATTATTTTCTATTTATTTAAATAAACAAATCTTATCTGTTTATAAAATAATCACTTATCTAATAATTATTTATTTTATAAACAATTATTATAATTTTAAATAATATGATACAATATATGTTATCATTAATTATATACTAGTTAAAAAAAAGCTCCTAAATTAGTTGTATAGAATGTGCCAATATTTTTAATCATCTTTATCTCAAATACGTGAAACATCAGAAACCATGAATACCCCATGTGATATAACGGATCCAACGAATACCCAACCAATGTGACACACGTAATTCTAAACAGTCAACATGCCGACTTATTTGATAATTATTGAAAGATATCTCAATATTACAAATATTTAGTTAATAATAATAATTATTTTGTTGCTTTTTTTTTTTTTTTTATCAATTCATATATATATACTCTTATATTTATTGAACTTTTTTTCTATAGATGCATCTTGTTTAACAATATCCATGTATCATGTATTCAAATATTCTATAAAAGATTTCACTCTCTAAATCTGTATTTTGAGTTATGATTATTTATAAAAAATAAAAAATAATATTTTGATAAAAATAAATATATAAAAATTTTTTAGAGTTAGGTAAAACTTCAATTATTAAATTTTAATTAATTACTATAAATATTTATATCTATGCATAGATACCAATAACCATTAGCACAAGTAGTAAGGGTTTGAAATAAAGATGATTAAAAATATTTTCTCACTTATAGGCATATTCAACTAATATCATAAGCTATCATTCATTACAAATATTCCAAGCTAGAGAAAATTACTGAAATGAGTATATTTGTTTATTATGATATTTTATTTAAATAATCAGAATTATAAGATAAATGCACAACTTTTTAAAATGGTACCTTAACCCATAGACAGTTATATAGTCTAGATATTTATAGCTTTTCTTCTAAAAACAAATATTTATAGCTTTTCTTCTAAAAACAAATATTTATAGCTTTTAAAATATTGGTCCATGATTTATTGGCACAGCTTCTTCTTTTTTTAATGTAGATTTATTGGAACAGCTGTGGTACACACTGACATGCATGTATCATGTATGTATGTATAAAGCTCATGTATAAATAAGGTACTTACTTTACAAAGAAAGAGCATTTCTAAATCATCATCATTTTTGGTATGTACGTAACATCAACTTACTACTTTACGGTGCATTCCTAAATAATCATCTTCATCCCAATTTCTCCCATATCGTGGGCAAGTCAAGGGGGAAAAAGCTTTAAAAGGTTTGGATATGTTCTTTCGATTTACAATTATATGGTTAATTTAAGTGCAAAGAATTGGAGTTAATGGGATAGTTTTAAGAATGCGACTTTTGGTTTGATTCATATATATATATATATATATATATATATCTTAATAAGACAAGATATTATTCTTAGAGCATTTCTTCGGTCTGCCGCAACAAACATGCTTTTTCAAAACACTAAACTTAGATTTCTTCTTGGATTTTAGCTTCTTGGCTATATTTTTGTTGAGTAGAAGTGTCAAGAAGTCTCACATAAATAGGAATGAAAAAGTTGAGTAACATATAATTGAAACAATGATTCATAAACATGAACCCTTAAGATTTTGAGTTAAAGTGTAGTGTGTAGTTTACTTATATGGTGTGTTTGAGGTTTATTAGTTAAATCTCTTTAAAATTAATCCTTCAATCACAAAAAATTGGTATCACTTATACATGAAGTTCAGATAGTCCCATGCTTGTGAAACGGTGGAACACGAGATGCAATGTGCTAGAGCATGTTGACTCTAAAGATTATTATTGGATACTTATGACTTTCACTTGAAGGGTCTCTAAAAGAGACTCACACCTGGGAGAGAAATGATTGAGTATGTAAAGAAAATCTCATCAGATTGAAAAACAATTTTCCTTTTCATAGCGTTTTAATTTGTCATGCTAACTAGAATTGTTGTAGGTTTTGCACTATGTATGAATGAGTTAAAGTATTTTTAATACTTTGTTAATTATATTCATTCTCTTTTTACTGATCAAGACAAGAAAGAATAGCACTTCTTCAAAATGGACTCTGAAAGGATACATCACTTTTTCAAGGGAAAGACCATTTTAATCACCGGCACAACGGGCTTCTTAGCCAAAGGTACTACAATCTATAAGTAACAGAGTAACAAATCATTTGAAGCTTTGCTTCTGTCATTGAATTTGTCTATATATGTGTGTGTGTGCAGTTTTTATGGAAAAGATACTAAGAATCCAACCAGACATACAAAAATTGTATCTTCTCGTAAGAGCAGAAAACACTGATTTGGCTGCACAACGCTTTCAAAATGAGGTGCATCAATTTTATTTTTTTTATGGATAAATATTAATTATTAATATGTTAGTATTTTTTTTCAGTGGGAGGGAGTCAACACACAACCCCTTTCTCCCCTCTTTTTTCTTTAACATCCAACATATCTTATAATTCCAGTACATCGTACATCATCAAGTTTGATGAAATTATGCAAATATAATGTTTCATTCATGAATATTCTCTAACACATTTCTTTTAATACATTTTTTCTTTTTTCTCATTAGTTAGATTTTGTTGAAATTATCAAATCAGAAAAAGGAATTATTAAATAGGAAGTATGATTCACAATTTTGTAATTTTTAATCAATAAAAATAAGTGTATAAAAAAAATGTGTTAGAAAGTATGTTTCTTGCATTAAATTTTGTGACTTATTAAATTTTGTGACTTGTAATGCTTGAAAATAGTCATATTGCAGGTCATTCACACAGATTTATTTAGAGTGTTACGAGACCAATGGGGTGAAGATTTTGATTCTTTCATTTCGAGAAAGGTTGTGGTCATTTCAGGAGATGTTTCTCTCCACGATTTAGGACTCAAAGATGAAGAGATTAAGATTAAGATGTTAGAAGAAATCAATGTTATTGTGAACTTGGCAGCAACTACCAAATTTGACGAAAGGTTTAATGATCAAAGGCTAATGTTTTTTTTTTTTTTTTTGCTTGTCCAATAAATTTGATCATTTTGATTTTTTTTTTTCTTCTTCAGGTTTGACATCTCAGTTGATGTAAATACAATGGGTGCTTTACATGTATTAAACTTCGCAAAAAATTGTCAAAGGATAAAGCTTTTTGTGCACGTATCAACTGGTTAGAATATAATAAGTGTTCTATGACCATTGAATTTATTAGAAGATTTTTTTATAAAAATATTTTTGCTCTCTTAATTTCAATTTATATATTGAGAGAGAGGGGGATAAGTTATCTCAAGAATAACTTTAAAATAGTTATACTCCTTGTTAGTACTGACAATACGTTTTTATTGTATTAATTAATGGTAGCATATGTATGTGGAGAAGTTAAGGATGGAAAAACAATTCTACAAGAGAAACCATTTGAAATGGGTCAAACCCTGAAAGGAACCTCAAAATTAGACATATGTGAAGAAATGAATTTGTTGAAGAAGAAAATAGATGAACTCCAATCAAAGAATGCCACTGAGAACACAATCAAGTATACAATGAAAGATTATGGAATTGAAAGGTAAACTAACATTCTATTAATTTTTATAAAATTATACGTTAAATTATGAATGGATGACAATATAAAACTTTACACCAAGCATTATTAAACTCTTAATGTAATATAACATTGTTTTTGTGATACGGTTGAATTAATGCAAAACCAGAGCAAATTTGTATGGTTGGCCAAACACTTATGCATTCACGAAAGCAATGGGAGAGATGCATGTGATGCATCATAAAGACAATGTGCCCTTAATTATTATACGTCCCACCATGGTAACCAGTACCTATAACGACCCATTTCCTGGTTGGATCGAAGGTTTAAGGTATATTGTATTCATCATTTGTTATTGTTTCAAACATGTATTTTAATTTTGTTGGAATTAATTTTCCAAAAAAAAAAAGTTTATTCATTTGATCAGCTTTACTTAAACTTACATAATTAATTGCATAATGTTCATGATTTTCTTAGACTTATGGTTTTTCTGTGACAGAACTCTTGACAGTATAATAGGTGGCTATGGTCAAGGCAAAATTGAATGCTTTCTTGGTCATCCCAAGACAATTTTGGATATTGTAAGTTAAGTTTAGTTTTGGCTATTAATATTACTTCCTTCCATGTTTTAGTTTTTTATTTTTTTTCAAAATAATTTATGTTTTAAAGTTTAATTAAGAAAAAAAAATCAAATATCCTTATTTAATACTCACTACTAGTGGTGCATGTGTCAAAGATTAAAGTATCCTTTTAGTCTAGATATAACATTTTTTAATTCCATTTAATTTAATTAATGTGTAATAACTTTAAACACAAAAAAAGATATGGAAAGGAGGCAGTACTTCCTTGGCTCCTTCAGATATTTAAAAAAAAATGCTTTCATTTATTTATTGTTTTCAAAGTTTAAGATAATACTAATTATTATTATTTTTTAATTATACCATTACTACCCAATTTTTAAGTAATGTACACATTAATTTTATCTTGAATTGAAAATGAAATAAGAACTAGTATTCCCACTGGTTTATTTATAAGGAAGAAAAAGTAACTTTACACCAATTAAAGCAACTAGTTTTTACACATACTTGAATGAAAAAAGGATTCCAATTGGTTTGATTGTAGCATTTTGAAGTAGTTGCAATATCATCTTTACCTCACTATTTAATTATATATGTTTCATTATTGTTTGGATAAATAATATGCAGATACCTGCAGACTTGGTTATCAATTGTATGATCACTGCAATTGTTGTTTGTTCAAATCAAGCTCCAAAGAATTTCATCTACCACGTTTCTTCTTCATTAAGAAACCCTTTCAAAATTTCTGATGTTCATAACATCTGCTATGATTATTTTATCAAAGTCCCGTACAAAAATAAAAATGGAAAACCAATAATCATCTCCAAGGGAACGTTGTTGTCAAGTATGGATGCTTTCAACATTTACATGACAGCCCGATATATACTGCCATTAAAGGTTTGTCTAGTTGAGTTCTATAAAATTATTTTAAGAATCATATAATATTGATTCAACGAAATTATAAGTGTATTATAATCAAATTCTCCTATTAATCCTTGTGCATGATTTTGATATATTTGTTAATTAGGTCTTAAATTTGGTGAACAAAGTGTTTTGTCAATGCTCTCAAGATGTCTACGATGATAACTACAAGAAAATCAAAAGGGTGATACGACTAGTAAAATTATACAAACCATATGTGTTTTTCAAGGGCATGTATGTATTTTCCTTGGTTTATAATTAATATAAATAAAGTGTATGGAACTACTTAATTAGTTTCATAACCTTCATGATACTCATGAGATATGAATTACTTTCAATTACAGTTTTGATGATACAAACACAGAAAATTTACGAAAGGCAACAAAGGACATGGAGGTCGATGGATTAGACTTTGACCCCAATAGCATTGATTGGACAAACTACATGATGAATACACACATTCCTGGCCTTATAAAGTATGTATTGAAATAAGAGAAAAAAAAAAAAAAAGTGATATTCGATGTACTACACCATCAGTCAATCATAGTTGATGGTAAATAAGTTGATTTATATAAAATTATTTTAAAAGTTATTCAAACGGTGGATTGTAATTTGTGATTGATTAAAAGTATAAAATTATTTTAAATCAATGATAAAAGGTGAAATAAAAATTAAAATAATTTAAATTTATTGTTCGGTTTGTAAAAATAAGAATGGAATATAGTGGAAATTCCATTCAATTGTCTAACTTTTTTTTATGTCTTATTTGGATATAAGTATAAGAGCATTGGTACAACTAATTTGAGTTGTTTCTCGTGCGATTCACATGTATATATCATTCATTTTTACTCTAATCAATTCAAGCACCACTAACTCTTAAATCTTTTCAATTGTGCAACTTTTTAAAAGTTACTTCTAATAAATTTTACAAACAAACTTAAATCATTATTTTTTTTTAGAAGAATCATTATAATCTTTTAATAATTTATTTTTGTAAACTAGAAATATGTAAAATATTTTTTGGCACAATAAAAAAAAATATACACATAATCAAAATATATTTATTTAAAACAAAAAAATATATTTAATCTCACGTAAATAAAAGTATATACATAAAAAATATTTGATATATAATTAAAACACGGATTCACATTAAATGAATTTTGATTTAAATCCATGGAATGAAAACAAATAAAAGAAGCTAAGAATTTTTTAGAGTGAAAATGAGATAAATTTAAAAATTTCTAGTTATGTAAAAAAATGATTGAAATGTATCCTATTTATATATTAAAAAAAACGTTAAACAACTATTAAATATTAGTTCAACAGCTAGTAAATATTAGTTCAACTAAAACTAATTATATCAACAACTTTCATAATAAAAAAAAAATAGTTCAACGGCTTAAAAAATATATATAACGTAAAAACAACTAATGTAAAAAATTATAAAATTTTCAACAATTAATATAAAAAAAAAAGTTTAATAAGTTGGCCTAATTGTGTAAAAAAAAGTTTTATTAAAGAAGAAAACATAATACGTTTTTTTATTATTTTTATGAAGAAAAAAAAAACAATATTATTTAAGTAAACATCATATTTGACAAGTAATAAATATTTATTATCCTACATATATGCTTTCTTCACACCAATACTTCACAAGTAACCCGTTGTAATCTCTACTGTTCTTTTCTTTACTTCCAAGTTCATCTCATGCTTATATTTGTAAATTTTCTGCATTCTTATCATAGTTAAGTAAGTATAATCTAGTATAATGTAAATTAAAGGAACAAAAACATCATCATCATTGTTATTGCTATTATTATTATTATTATTTTTTGAGATAGGTTTGAAGAAACATTAATTTATATGGACAGATTTGTGTGGTGTTTGATAATGGTTTTTGCATTCTTGAATTTCGTTGATTTCGTCGTAAATTTCGTAGCTTAGATTAAATGTAATCACATTTATGTATTGAATCGGGTGACATCACATTTTTTTTTTTTTAACATCTCCAATCGTGTTTTTTAGTTTTAAGATTTTATTTTTCTTTCAAAAAAATCACTCAATATCCAAATAAAAAAAATGAAAATCTCCCCCACCAAAGTAGTAGTAGGTTATAGACTTAAAGTTTTGGCCTTTGGGGAGAGAACAATGTATGGCACAGAATTATAGTCCCAGAATGTTTGAATATTAATAATACATTGACGAATTATAAAACAACAAGCTCTCATAGCTTAGTTGGTTAGAGCACCCGTTTACTAAGTGGGAGATTATTTCATTATTTTATCAAAATATATAGTTTTTCTCTTTCACCCTCATAAGCTCCTACAAGAACCCAATTGTTTTCTAAATAGCACTGTGTTTTTATAGCACAAATATATTATTTTCATTATAGAACTTAATGGAGCTTTTCACAAAGCCTTATATGGTAACTACATTTTCAAATCAAGATTTGTCTTAGAAAACTGAAATTGTTTAACTCATTATTCCCCTTTTGTCATTTTTCAACACAAAAAAAAGCCTACAAGGGTCTAATTAAGAGATGCTAGAGATGAATTAAAACACAATGTAATGTTTAGTGAAAAACTTCAACACTAGATACAATCTACAACTTTCATTCTTACCTCAGTGAAATAGTTTTGGTTCAAATGCTAATTAGCAATAGCACCCTAAAAGTATCACACAATTCACATCATCATAGTCTCTCACACTTAAGGTTGTTGGTCAAGTTTTCTTGAGCTATTTCATCCAACAACATGAGTTTCTCATCTGCTGGTACACTAAATGGTGGTGTACTATAGATGTTAAGGTTTTTCCCCAAAGGCAAGTCCACATAGTTGCCAGCAAATAGTTCTACATTTGTAGTGTCAAAGTCCCTTCCATATCTCTCTCTGAACAAGTTTCTAATCTGATACAAAAGTGACAATTCACCACATCTTGAAGAAGCAAATGTTATACTTGCTATTGCCACAACAACATTTGTAGGCAAGTTGTGCACAGAACTGCAATAAAAGTTCCATCATAGTTATATTTGTATCAATTATTATACCAAGCATGCATTTGAATTGAGCTAATTAAACAAGTCTAATGTAAGTACCTGCATTTGCTAATGTGTGACATGTTGGTGATGATGCATTCACAGAAACCATCAATTAGATCATATGCAGTCAATAAACATGTGTCTTTATAGAGCTGTTCAGCCTATATTTTAAAGGGAAATATAAGCAATCAGCCAATCACAAAACATTTATGAACTTTTTAATTAGAGGCCATAAGTAATTGTAAAGCAGTAGCAAATGTATGGTAGCAAAAGTCGTTGATCTGGACTTGATACCAGTTTTGTTGATGACTAATCTCTATCGAAGAACTTGGTTGGTCACTTTAGTAGGATTTGAGTCTGGTGATAAAAAAAAACCATGGTTGAAGGGAAAAAATCTAATAAAGGGGTCAACCAAGTTTTTGGACAATGATTAATTATCGACAAAACTGGATATTCAGTTATAACATGATAACAAAAGAGAACAGAACTTACCCTAACAAAAGCACTCTCGATATTGTCAATTTGGAGCAGCTGAGCAATATCTGCACGTGATTGCTTATTAATAATATTCCTTCTATTCTTCTGGATAACTAGTTGAGCTTGAAATTGCACTATTAGGTTCTCACTGCATAGTTGAAGAGTAATAGACACCAGCTTGAAATTGTTACAGGCTCATCATTATTAGGATTTTTCTCACAGCTTGAAATGCATTATCAACTCATGTAATTGATCCACATAAAACAAAAATTCTCAGCAAAGAGAAGATCTAAAGAGGCATCATTTGGTAGTGAAGACTAAAATAGCTATGTACACAGTATAGTTCTGAAGTTTCCATTTATTTATGTAAGAAAAGATTAGAAAAAAGAAGAAGCTGTAACCCCCAAAGAAACAAGCCAAATGAAAGGGAAAATGCACATTATTTGACATTATCTTTTCCATATACTTCATTTTCATTATTTGAAGTAATCATCAATATAAATTTATATTATTATTGATATATACATATTGTAACACTAACATCTTTCTTTGATTTGAATCTCAAGAGATTTGTAAATCAATAAACATGACTACAAATGAGGACTATGCAGAAAATTAAACGTCTTAAAGTACCACTTGAAAGCTTTCTTCCACTGATTGACTCTGACGCATGGAAGAGCATAACGAATTGCATAAGACCAAAATGGTTTAGATGGCCTTTTCTTTTCAATTTGCATTTGCATGGTGAAAAACAAACCAAGAGAAAAACAAAGAAGGGTAAGGAATAATTAAGACTCTGATTCTATTCTCGTAGTTATCATCATCTCTCAACTTATTTAAATAGCCACATCACTTATTTAAGAAGAAATTAAACAAACCGAGGTTATGACTTTCCATTTGGACGAAGATTATTTGACATAGGTGAGAGTAAAAAATGAAAAACAAGACAGAGATAGAAATATGTAAAGTCAGCGTTAAAAACTAGGAATGTCAAAAAATGGACAGAAAATATATGCAATAATAATATGGAAATGGCTTTTTAATTTGTTTCCCATTACGGTGGCTTTTCATTTGTTTGAATAAAAGGCCAATAAAATTAAAAATAAATGGAATAAAATAAGCCAAAGTCACCACCTCCTAGAGAGGCCAATTTAGAATAAAATAAATTTTGAGAATCGATTATTACTGTTAGGATTAACCTTAACCATATACAATCAATATTTTCAATGAATACATAAACGTATAGAAGGAAAATTTACAGAGATGATGCATTTGCATTATAGAAAGGGGAAAAATCAGTCATCTTTAATCGTTTCAAAAGACACATCACGAAAATTTTCTATGTATAATTCAATCTTCTAATCTTTTTGTCTTGAATCCGTCCTTATCTTATGGATTGAAGAATGAGAAGAATTTTAGGATTAATTTTCTTTTTTAATAAGACATGTAACTTTTCAAGCATAAGTATAGTCATATATTCCTTCAAAAAAATGTATAGTCATATATTTATTTTAACTATGCTCTCCTCTCTTATAAAATGCTTATATTACACAATCTTTTTTTCTTATTTTAAAAGTTACTGTATATCTTTCTAAAGAATTTCTTAGGATCATAATAAAAGGGTAAATAGCCATTATCCGATGTATGTAATGATTACTACGACATAACTTTTTAGCTATAGTATTCACTAACAATGTGAACTAACTAAGGGATTAGTTGCACACATATTTCTCAAATGATAAAATTGTTTATGTTTTCTTGTTGAATCAGAATCAAGCAATGGCTACTACTAGCTATTAGCTCACTTGACATGTCTCTCTGAAATGTACACCAAGTGCTTGTTTATTGGCCTCAATATTCATGAAAGGGAAAAATACAAAAGAAGGAAACATGATAGAAAATACTGACAAACATCAATAACCAATGCTCCACCATCTACTAGAAAAACAAACCTCAATCTCAGTACCAAACTTTGAAAAGAAACAAACAATCATTAGCATGCCAAGAACTCAACAGTGTACAATCATTAGAAAAAAAATCATAAGTAGTTTCCTCTGAGCCTTTCTCCCTATGCCTCTTGTCCTTCTCACTATCCCTCCTATACCTCTCTGTGATGTGTGTCATATAAATCCCTCGCTCGAATGCATCCTGCAACTCCTCCTCTGACGTCGTCGTATCCATCAAGCTTCCACTATAACTTGTTGCACCATATATACCTTCTTTACCTTCCTCTTCCTGTGATGTATCCCTCAAGCTTCCACTATAACTTGCTTTCAACTTGATCAACTGAGTATAGTATATGTTTGCCAATTCAAATGAAGCATATATCAGTCCACGTTTAACACTATTTCTCATCAAGTCATCATTAATACTATGGCTTCAACATCTTTTTTATGTTTAAAGTTGGACAAAGTTTGCTCTTGCATCCTAAATTAAAAGTGATTACTTCAATCCACTTCTAACTTGGAAATGACTTAACGGGAGAACACCTGTTAGGATAAACTTCTTCAAAACTACTTGTAGGAGAATAAAACATAAAAAATTAAATATGGTGGAATTATTTTACCAACTGCCATAGGCAATTTGTGAAGTGAGACTCGGTATGACGGTACCGTAAGGTGCAATGGCATGTTTATATGGTGGAATTTCGGCCTTCCGTCATGTTCCAACTTTTGTAAAAGCTAATTATAAGTTAGTTTATGCATAAGTTAATTTGAGTTTGTGGAGTAATTTTTTCTTCTGCAAAAAGTGTTTTCGAAAAGGTTCATCCAAAGTTACCTTAAAATAATCTTGCAACAAAAACGGATTATTTCCAAATTACATAGTACTAAAAAATCACTTTTAAATATGGGAGATCAAAAGACAAAGTGAGTCTAAATTTGAGGGACTAAAAAGATATTTAAATCGAATTTCGTTCATTTTAGGAATTGATCCAAAGATTAAAAATACAGATAGAGGGTCTTACATCATATGGGGAACTGGTGGTGAGGAAGATTCCAGTAATCTTGTGTTTAAGCTGTTCTAGTTCCCATTCATTTGCGTCTAGGAAAGCCTGAAACTGAGCAGTTATCTTTTGATATTACTGGGAAACCAAAGAAAAAGCTAAGTCAGAGAGAGCTCATATGTATAATGATTGGTACATCACTCTCGAGTCTGACCGGTTCACCCAGCAGAACAAGTTTCTCAGTTTGATAGTGTTTCAATTGATAGAGAAGAATGTGATGTCACCTCAAGGAGCTTCAATCACATCGCACTCTTCCATGGCTTCCATGTTGTTACTCATCACTGTCTTTGTTCTTGACTTAATTGCTTTTGCATTAGCTTTTGCTGCGGAGCAGAGAAGAAGTACTGTGAGTCTTCTGTTCTTTTTTATATATTGTGTAGTAATGAATAGAAATTTAATGTTGGAGTTAATTAACATTTGTTTTTCTTAAAGGCTTCACTCATCAAAGAGTCTATGTTCTGTTTCTTAAGTGATTTTTTTGTTGGCTATAAAGGCATGCGTGAAAATAACTCAAACTTTAGAAACTTTAACAATATGGAGTTTTCAAAAATAGTTCATTTAATCATTTCAGAGTTCTATTGGGAAACATGTTATTTTGTTTTGCTTCAGGGGTGCCATTTTCTCCTCATTAGATGTAAAACCATTGAACTCCTTTCACCTAATAGGTTAAGCTTTTTTTTGTGTTGGAGCCTCTAACCAAATAGTCTAGAATATGAATCTTTCAACATATAGAGCTAGACAGTCTAAGTTTCTTAAATACTCTAGTTAATAAGGTCTAATTACTCATTTGGTTCGTTTATCTAAATAATTTTTCCATTTTAGTTCCTACACTTAAAAAATTACTCGTTTTAGTTTCTATACATATACTTTTTAATCGGTTTTAGTCTCTGCCATTCAAAATCGTAGGAATTAAATCAGATCAAAAAATGTATGTGTAGGAACTAAAACGAGCAGTTTCTAGACATATGGACTAAAACATAAAGATTGTGCATATACAAAATCAAATGAGTAATTAAACCTTGATAAAATGTACCAAAGACTCTTCTAGTATTCTAAAATTTTCCCTCGGTGCTCATAAAGCTGCAACTTGTGACAGTGGCAACCCCTTAATTAGACATTTAGAGATGCATAACAATTCTTCACATTGAAGAATGGAAGTAGCCATTTAATGTTTAGGATGTAATCAATTTTGTCTTCAATGATCACTGGCAAGCCGTGATTGTACCAGACAAGGAAATCAACTACAATTATTGTGTTTATGACTCAGATATATCAACAGGCCTTGGTGTTGGTGCATTTTTGTTTCTTGTGGCTAGTTAAGTCCTCATAATGATGGCTAGCCGTTGCTTCTGTTTTGGGAGGCCTCTAAACCATGGAGGTTCAAGTTCAAGGGCCTGGCCTTGGCACTTGTCCTTTTAATAATGATGTCAAAAGTCTCAATTTAATCCACAGAAGATTTTGACAGTTTTTTTTTTTTTAGTATGTTTTTACGTATTATTTTAAAAAGATTTTTATGAAAAAAATAATAAAATAAATTTTTTTAAAAGTTAAAATATAATCCATTAGTAAATAATTCATGCATTATGAATTTAGTTTAGCTCAATTAGTTAAATATGATATAAGTATTGTTTAGGGATGGAAATTGATAGGGTATTATAGTATCTGTCTCCATACCCGCATTTAAAAAAAATATCAATCCCCAGTCCTATACTTGTACGGGTAGTAATTTCAATCTTCATCCTCATACCCTCAAGGTACCTATATGTCTATACCCGTACCCGTAATCCGCACTTTCCATATATATAAAATTAAAAATCATAAAAAAAAAACTCATATAATATTAAAATCAAATAAATATTGATTTATATAAATAAATAACATTACAAAAATAATCATCCAACATAAATCTAAACAAAAACTCTAATTAAATGGGAAAAATTAATATATTTTTAAAATTAATTAGTTTATAATTATATATTAAAAATTAAAAATAAAAGACAAATAAATATAATATTTTGACTTCATCATCAAAATTAATTTATCTATATTTTGCAAATGTTTATCTCCATAGTTTCTATATTGTTTTGAACTACTAATACAAATAGAAATTAAAACATAATAAAATATTAAAATTAGCATATAAAAAGAATAATTAAAATAATAAATAGATAATTGAATAATTTAAATAATAAAATTATAATTATATTAATTAATATGTATATACAAAAGGTACGGGTAGGGTAGGGTGGGTACTATAGTACCCGTACCCGCACCCATCCCTGTGAGATTTTGTGAGTAAATACCCGTTTCATCCCTATCTTTAAATGTGCGGGTTATTACCTACTCATGTATAGATATTTTTGCGGATGTCCGTAAGATCTGGATCCATATTGTCATTCCTAGTATTGTTATCTCCTTAGTACTTTCAGGGACGAAGCTACGTAAGATTGCAGGGGCCATAGCCCCCCAAAGTTTTTTTTCTCTTTGTATTACATGTAAAAAAATTCATTCAACTGACAAACAAGATTAAAGGATTTGGCCCCCCAACATTAATAGTCTTTAACTTGGCCAACATTAATGGCTTAGCTCCGCCCTGAGTACTGTCTTCGATTTCTACAACTAAAAAAAAAAACTCTCATCTAATTAGAATTTTAATGTATGATAAGTTTATAAATTTTATAGTAACTATTTGAAGTCATACTTGTCATGAAATCTATTCTGATTGATTAATTTCTTTTTTACATGCACGGGGAATATAAATTAAACTTATTTGTATCTTTCAAAGTTCAAAACGAATTAACCTTGGTTAATTTTTATGTACTTAATTGATTAATTGAAGTGTTGAACTGAATATCTATTGCTTATTTTATTTTATATTTGGGTGTTTTGAACTGATGGTTCTAGTTTTGCAACTCACTCTCTTTCTCTCAGGGTGTTTTTCTTCATAGCTGAGGTGTGCTTATTGGTTCAGTGAGAAAATGCTTACCACACTAAGTACAGGACCATGTTCACTGAAATTCCCCCTTCATGCCAGACAATTATAGGAAGGGAGTTTTTGCTGCTGCTGCTGCTTTTGTTTTATTCACTGCCATAGTTTCTGAATTCTATTATATTCCATTCTCAAAGGCCATAAACACCTTCCAGCCATATGGTGGTGACACTGGTATTGGTCTGGGAGCCTACAAATGAGAATATGTTATCTAAGAAATCTACAATGTCAACACATAGCCATAGAAATTATTGTTAGACTCTAGATTCTGCAGAAAAATTACATAGAGTCTGCAGAAACTATTGGTTCTAATACCAATTTCTTGGTTTTCCAAGAATTGGTATTAGAACCAATAGTTTTACATAAGATTGAAGATGTTATGATCTACTGAAACTTCATGCATCCCATACTTTATTGAAAGACATCTCAAGTGAGAAATTCTTATAATAACAATTTTCAAATAATGAATAGCAAATAATAGTATATTGGGTCAAATATGTATATATAAAACTAAACATATGTATATAAATATGTAAAAAATTTGATGTTTCTCTCTCACTTTATGCCAGATTAGCAACTTATGTTGTAATTCACATACGATTGAAGAATAATTATTAAAAAAAAATGTTGATCTAGGAAGTAATAGTTACTTTTATTTTATTTTATTTTTACTTCACTTGTTCTTCAATGCCATATGAATTTGTTTTTTTAAGTTATGAGGTTTATTTAAGAAACTTTTCAGAATTGTTGAATTAGAGGGATTTATTTTTTAAGTTGCTTAAAGTAATAAAATAATATGATATTTAGTAATGGTAAAATATTATGAGCTTAATAATAAGGCACTCTTGAAAATAGGTTAGGGTGAGTTAGACTTTGGTTAAAGAGGTCTAGCTTGTGGCCTATTACTTTTCATAAGCTTTATTCTTAGGTTTGATCAGGCCTATTTGAAAGTTTAATTTAGTCTGCTGGCCTATTTTATATTAAAGATTTTATATAAGTCTAACTCCTCCCAACATGGGATAATAAGCTTATAGATCATTGAGTCAAATCCCTATAAAACAAATTGAATATAATTTATAAAAAGTTGTTACTCAAAGCATGATACAAAAGTAAAATTAAGTGAATTAAGTTTTATAAGAGTCAAGTATATAATACAAGTTTATTATCTTTATAATATAGTTAAAAACACTATCTATTGTAACGAGGTATTTAGTGGGAGCATAAATTCATCACACAATAAAATTGTATGTTTTACTCTTTATGTAAATATGTATGACACATCAAAACAAATTTAATATAATAATATTATTAACAAAAATTTATAACCTATATTTACTCAAATAAACTAACAAGTTAAATCTAAAAGAGTATTTAAGTGGTCTAAACTTGATCTTTTTAACTAAATAAATTTCTATAAAAGTTTATGTATGTTTATTTATTAAAAAAGAAGTTGACATTTATAAGTTAAGTCATAGGTCTCTATCCAACAGTTTGACCAAATAACTTTATATTGTTATTTAATCGTAATATTTTTATAATATTATAGTATACAATCGGTGAATTATGACTAAATGAGATTATAATATTTTACAATAAGTTATCACCGTTAAATTCAAATATTACATGTACCAACTTTAATGATTTGCATAAAGATGCTTCAAGAAAATTTTACTTACCAAATTCAAAGCATGCAAACACTGCCTTAATTTGTACGTTCTTCTAGTCCTTTCCTATTGGTTAGATTAGTGTCTCCCATTCTAATGCCCGTTATTTGTTATGTATTATTAATCGTTGCAAACATAATTAAGAAAGTAGTTATCTTATCACATTCATATGCATTAATTATTAAAAGCACACATTATCTTTGATGTATAAATTAGAAAATTGTCAAAGTTTTTCTGAAAATGGAAAATTGTCAAAGTTAAAAGCCACTCAAAATATTTGGAATATTATACAAAATTCGCATAGACACACATATATAGGACAAGTTTATAATATTATTTAAATATGGCTATGGTTTTCATTATGGAAAGAAATAATTTCTGTCGCATAAACTTTATTACGATGATGATCGATTAACAGTATATAGAAGGCGTTCTTAATTATCAGTTATGGTTCAATGTCTCTTCAACCATTGCATGAAATATATTCAAGTTGTTGGTTTTCTAGGGATTTCAATAATAGAAAATCAAGCAGAATTTTGAAATCAATCATTTTCATAATTAATAAAAAAAAAACGGTGCAAAATTTTCTTCAAAAGTACAAATTTGGCAACTAAAAACCCTTAAATTATTATTTTCTATATATCCAAATATTTGAAGAGGTTTATGGTAAAATTGGGATATAAAATAATTTGAAACTTTTATAAGTAAGAAATTTGGTAAAAAAATTGATAAACTTTGAAATATTTTAAAAGATTTAATATATTAGAGTTTGTAGAGAAAACATTTAAGAATTTTATGGTTTGATTTTAAATAAAAATCATTTAATTATTTCAATTTGTAAACATTTTAAGAAAATAATTAAGAATTTGAAAGTTTAGGTCGAAGAAAATATTAAACGAGAGACCAAATTTGTTAAAATTTAAATATAGAAAAAAATAACTAGATAAAAGTAAAACTTTTTTTGTTTACAACCGATAAAAAAAAGTTGAAAAAAGTTAGACCAATTCTAAAGTTAGAGGAACAAAAAATGCGATTAAGGCATCATAAGTAGTAGATCATTCTCAACCATATTATTAAAGTTTTGGGCAAGTTTTCCAAATATCATAGACTCACTTCTCTGTGTTTTTGATACTGATAACCCCAGCGGAAGAATATCGACCTGGCATTCAGATATTATATTAGACATCTAATTAATATGATTTGAATATGTAGATGCTAAAGTTTTTTCTTTTAAATTTCAATGCAACTGTAATAATATTAATAGGAAAAAAAGATATATATATATACAGTACTCAAACCTATTTACAATCGACATGTTATTGTTCCGAATACTAACTTGGAATTGATTTTTTCAACAAGTTCTAGAGTTTAAATCTGATGGATAATAAAAAAAAAATATGGTTTAAAAAAAAAATTCACTAAAATTGATTAGCCAATTTTTTAGATGGAAATTAATGATCGACAAAATTAGTTAATACTTTAAAGTTTGTACCAATAATAGAATGATATGATAATATATATATATAAAACAGGTAACAACCTTGATTAAGCAAAACATTTCATACAAGCAACACTACAAGAGGGTCAATGCAAATTTTCCCTTCCACTCCTCCCCTAAAAACCATAATCACTAACACACCTTAATCAAATTTAAAATAGCAAGCATATCTCACGACTATTACTTGTATACACTACATCATTTTCCATCAAAACAAATAGACTAAACCACCACATGCCACAAGATGTAAAAGAAATTTATTTCCCTTCATGAAAGACTAGGATTGGTCGAAGAATAAAGCAACTGAGGTCTTAATTTTAGGTTCATCAACAACAAAAAAAAAGTTGTTATTAAATTTTATAAAGTGAAGAAACCTCAAAGTTTGCTTACATATGGTAACAAAAAAAAAGTATATTATGGAACTACTTCCTTCAAAGTAAATTATTTAAATCTCACTCAACGTTGGATTGATCCGTCAAAGATTAATGTTGGATAAAATGCCCATAGATAGTTATGATCATAGGCAAAGCAAAAAGAAAAAAGAAAAAAAAACCTAATCATGCATAAAAAACATTGCAAGTTGCATTCTGTCTTTCATTTAGTAGTACAAAGCACGTGCATGGTTTTAACATGATATTAAAAAACGAGAGATCGTGATGTTTAATTTTCGACATATAGCTTTGAAATTTTGCTACATATGCCCTTTATCTTTCTATACAGGAGTAGTAATCACATCTTACTTAATATATTTATTTTTAGTTCGATTGTTAACTGGTTGTCATGAGTCAGATCTATTTATAGATGTTCACTTTTCTTGTGTGGTAGTGAAACAAGAATAATATTTCATTTATCAGAAAAAGTCTTCTATTAACAGTGTTAGTTTGTTGTAGCAAACTTTAAATGTTCTTATATGCAGGTAGGAATAACAAAGTACTACCGAACTCAAATGCAAAGATATATATATTTTTAGGGTCACCATCCTATGTATGTTACAGTGTTGATTTGAATTTCACATATTTATTGTTAAAGACAACTCAGTAGATTAAGAGAGTAAAATATTTATAAATTTTTATTGATATTAATTTTTAAGTGATATGAGACTTTTTTGACATCAAAACAAGAAATAAGTCTTCTGATTAGTCAAAATTAAGTTGGCAAAAATGGTAACCTAAGCTATTTCAATCTCAAATTTATCATAAATGTTAAAATAATTTCTTTTTGAGGTATTGTTCGTCTTTAATATGTGATTAAATAGATTAAAAAAAAACTTTTTTTTCTCGTTTTCTAAACGATGTTAGATATTTTAAGCATAGACAAACAACTAAACATCAATCAGGTAAGATTATTTTAGTTCTTCCATATATATATATATATATATATATATATATATATATATATTATATTATATTATAGCTGTGGTTGTGAAACAACAACACGTTAATCTTTCCACAGTACACGTAGTAGCTAGCAATGACATCTTTCTTTATATATTAATTTTTTGTTGGATAGTTTGTTCGTTAGTCAGGTCTATTTATGGTATGAAGGCTATGTTCACTTTTTTTGTGTGGCTGTGAACAAAAATATATTCATAAATTTTGATTTGATTGATAAAAGTGAAAAGGATAACGTTTATTTATAACCAGTATAAATATTTTGATTTTGGTTAACGTGGAAAATATTTTATCACAAAAAAAAAAAAAAAAATGACCCAACTGTGTTGAGTCGAAAGCATGAAATGACTTAAGATAAAAGTCATTTAAAAAAAATATCAGAATGATTTTTTGAGATAAAAATTATTTTAAAAAAGTTTTAAAATATTTTTTTTTTGTTTTTTTTTCCGGTATATGAAAATATTTTATTTTTATATATTAAATTTACGTTGAAATATGTGTATAATATTTTTAAATTTAAATCAAATTTATCTTAAAATATATATTTGATTTAGTGCATGAATTTAGTAAATTTGAGTTTAAAGTTAATTAAATTTAATTTTAACTTTGATTAATATATTTGATATATTTTATTTTATAAGTAAACTTGAGTTTTTAAGTTAACGCGGTAGGTTGAATTCAAAATTTTATAATAAATTTTATTTTTAACTTAATTTTATAATATAAATTAGCATTTAAATATAAATAAAATCAATTTTAATCAAATCAATTTTATCCACGCTAAAACTTTTAATATTTAATATTATATTGTTTATCAAAGTTATCTTGGAAGATGTCCATTATAATTTTACACAAGAATGCTTATAATGTTTTTTAAACAATTACAAAGAGTCAGTGTAATGTATATTAGTAGTGTTTTTCAAACAACTAAGAGATACTAATATAAAGATAGAAAAGGCAAAAAACAAAAAATCATATAATTTTGTTTTTCTAGGTAACAATTTACGTTTTAAAGAAAATTCAAAGACAAAGAGGCAAATAATTCAAGCAATTATATATGAGTAATGTTTAAGCAAAGTAGCTAGGAAGTTCTCATAAAAGTCAAAACACAAAATTTAGGTTTAATTATAGAATTAAACTGTGTACATACTATATACACATCACAACCTCAATTGAAATGAAAAATGATTTTTGAAATATAATAGAGCCATAAAAGTGTTCATCGAGTGGGATAATAAAAATCTTAAGAACAGCTAATACTAGTTGTTTTTTGCCTTTATCAAAGTTCAAATTGGAGTCACACTTGACTTGATAGATATATATTAATCTAAACCAAGTCCACACATTAATCTGTCCCACACAAATCGTAGTTAATTTATTAAGCTCAATAAGCCAGAAGTTAGGCTTAGCACATGCATGTGCATGCATTCGAGGCAACTTCCTTCTCTTCACTCTAATAATGTCTCATTTTGGCAACTAATAAATATTGAAGATACTTACTATAAAGAAAAAATATGTTATTTTGTTATGTATATATATATGTTTGTGTTTTTCCAATTTTGGTCATGTAAGTTTTTTTTTTTTTATTCATTTTCAGTATATGTAAGTTTGCGATTTTCCCATTTTTGTCTCTTTCAATAAAAATTTAATTATAGGGATTAAATATAAAATAAAAAAAATTAAAATCTTAAGAGACTAAATTTTTTTTTCAAATAATATGAATATTTTTTACTATGTTATAACTACGAATTAGTGTCTCTAATCTCAACTTTGAACAAACATTTTCTTGGTTCACATGAAATTGAGTTTGAATCTCCTAAGAGCATTTTCAATGGTAATTTTTTTTAGTAATTTAATTTTTGTTATTCAATCTTAAGCAACTTAAATAATTTTTCTCCAATTATGATTTTTATTAATAAATTATTTAATTCACAAATATTTCATTTTTCACTCATATATTTAATATAAAGTTAAACAATTTATATATGAGCCAGAGTTATTTAAAAAAATCCCTCCAAAAGTAATTCAAAATGGTATATGTCACACTAAAATAAATAACTATTCCTGATGTTAAGTATAATTTCTTGTTATTCAATTTTAGATGCTAAGTTTCAAAAGTTCAAATTTAGTCGATGAAAAAGAAACGTACATTGAAAGAGACTTTATTAAACATAATCAATTAAGTTTTGTTTCACAGAAATTAATCATCAACAAACTACTCTGACATTGAATGCACAGTGATCTTTTTCACGAAATACTTGTCATCTTTGCCTATAATTAATTTCTTAGAAGAAATTGGTTCAACGTCTTTATATTACTGTTGGCCACGATTATTGGGTTTTTTTATGCACTAAGGATATCATTAAGCTATATAGTTGAAAACTTTTTTTTTTTTAAAGCGTACTCGTAGATATCACTAAAATGAAATTTGCTTCTCTCAATAAAAAATTTCTATTCACAAAGTCAAGGAATTGAATCTCTAAAAATATACTTAAAGAAACCAACTATCTACTAATTGTGCAAAATTTGGTTAGCAACACAAAGTTATTGCTATTAACTTGAAGAGTCTTTTATTTTTCACAAATTACAATTCAACTATATCGATAGAGTGAAATAAAATAACATTAAAATACATTGAAATGAAAAGTTTAAATTAAAATAAAGTGTAAAAATATGAATTTCATCTTTTCGTTATTTTTTTTCATTTAAAATTTCCTTTCATCTAGAACAAGAGATTAAGTTTAAACATATTTTAGAAAAGTAAAATACTCATGTATTAACTATTTTACACAATCAGTTAATCATAATCTATCGTTATAATGACTTTTAAATGTTAAAATAGTTGTTTAAAGATTAAATGATATTTTGTTACTCTAACTTTTTCAATTTTTTGTTTTTCATCTTCAGACTTTTTTAAGTTTTAGTCATTAGACTATTTAGTCTTTACATTCATATTTCGTTAAATTTGTTTTTTTTTTCACATTTTAATCAATTTTTTGACACATGTATATTATTTTTTTTAATTTTTTTAATTTTTTAAATTGAAAAAAAATATACAAATAGATTAATTATATTTTTTTAAAATTAACTTTTTATAGTAGTTAATATACATGTATATATTTTTTTAATTTTTTATAAATTTTTTTCCTATTAAAAAAATTGAGAAAATTTAAAAAATAAAAATAAAAAAATGATTAAAAATACACACATGACAAAAAATTAATTAAAATGTAAAAAAAAAGCATTTAATGAATGAAAAAAAATTAAAAATTATGACAGAATAAAAGTCTAAGAATTAAAATCAGACTTAAAAAAATCTAAAGACAAAAAACAAAAAAAAATTAGAAAATAAAAGACATATTTTATCCTTATTTTAAACCATTAATAATTGACTTACCACTTTAATCTTTTTTAAAATAATTTTATAAAAAATAAATGAATTATCGTAAATAAAATATTATAATTCACTACATTATTTTCAGTGCATCATTTTTTTTTCTAATTAGTTAAATAAAACATAAAAAAATGTATGGTGAAAAAGGTAACATTACACCATTAAGTGGAAAAACCACATTAGGGATCCTGATTTATTTTTCTCATGAATCTGATTGAAAAATGAATTTAAAAGTTAAGAAGTAGTTGATTGGGGGGTGGGGTCCATTTGTGACTGTGAATCTTGTTTCTGCTACTTTGATGCTCTCTTGTCTTGTCCATACACGTTTTGAAAGGTGGGGCAAAAATATTGACTAGTCTGTCACAATCATTCCTCTTCCTCATCTTCAATTTCAAGGGAGATGAAATGACACTCTTAATTTAACATTTACTCCTTATCTTTATGTCAATAAAATTTATTCATTCTTTATACTTAATTATTATCCCCTTCAATTTCATTTTCATACTGGCAAACGATTCTAAAATAAATAAATAATCTCATGATCAGCTTCTTTTTAGTAATCAAAATAAATGAAACATTTCTCTCTCTTGATTGTGTAATTATATAAATAATAAGGATATATTTGAAAGGTTTTTTAGTTTTTATTTTTAAAAATTATTTTTTAAATAATTTTAAAAGGGAAAAAAATTTGGTATTCAAAAATTACTATTAAAAAAGTAAATTTAAAAAATGTAAGACTTATATGTGAGAAAGATATGAAAAGAGAAAATAAAAATAAAAATAAAACTATTTTAATTTTTTTAGTTTTAAAAACTAAAATAAAAATAAAAAGAAATTTTTAAAAATAATTTTTAAAATTTGATTAATCAAACTTGCTCTAGTTTATTCTCTTTCCAATAAATTTTTGAGATATTTTCTAATAGTAACTACCATAATGAGAGAAGGATACAAAGGTTAAGGTGTGTTTGACCTGAAATAATTATGAGATGATTGATATTTCAAAAAGATTTTGAAAAAAATATGTGAATGGAAACCAAGTATACCAAAAAGTCTTTAAATAAAACATAAATTTATCACATGATAAACTTACATGTTTCACTGTTTATATAGATTAACATGTTTGATATTTTAAAAAGATAAAATAAAAATAATGTATGATTTCAATATATACATCATAACAAATTTAATATGATAGTAATATTAATAAAAAAAATTATAACTTATGTTTACTTAAGGTTGACATGTTAGGTTAAAAATGCTTTTTAATGACCTAAAATCAGAGTTTTCTTTTAACTAATTAAAAAGTTTCTCTAAAAATCTAATTCTATTTAGTTTTTGGAAAAACATGTTATGACGTGAGCTTGATCTAGACTATGTCATAACTCTCTATCGAATAATTTAATAATTTAATTTATTTTCCTTCTCTAAGACTTAATGAATATTTACAAAGATATTTATAGATCACCTATTAACAAGATTCTCACATCATCCATGAGAATCAAATTCACATATTCATGAAATATGAGTACGGGACACGATTAGGGTGAAAAACTATAAAAAAAAAAAAAAAAAAAAAAACTCCCAATGAGAAACAATTTTGGTGATTATAAATAAGATTGTTTTCAAAATAAATGTAGAATTATTGTGTGTATGTTCACAGTAGATTAATATTTTTTTTTTAAGTTAAAAGATTGATTTCCTCTTATCTAGAACGACTAATACATTCCATAGTGGTTATAAGGTTGACTTGATGATAAGAAATGAAGAGAAAATGAAATAGATAATAGATTCAATTCTTCTCGTTTACAATTATCAATTAATATTTGCTATGAAAAAAATTACCTCACCCATCAGAGGGATATGGTGTTGTTTATTGATTTTTTTTTTTTTTTCAATTTACTTTGGTGTAGGCATGTCCACGGTACTCTCCTAGTTAACTTTATGTTTCAAAAAAAAAAAAAATGGGGTAGAGTCTTCGTCCCATTTGACATCAATATGTGTACAACTATTTAGCGTGTAAATTAATTGACATAAGATTGTTTTAATTTAATTAATAACTTTGAGTTTGGACTTTTAATATATAATTACATTAGATACTTAACAAAAATGTTGGCATGTAAAATTACCTCACATAAGAAAATATATGTAAACTCGTACAAAAAAAAAATGTGTACGCAAAAAAAAAATCTTATTTATACAAACAAGAATCTATAATATATTTGTTTACACTTTCTCATGCCTCCTTGTCAATAGAACCCAACTGGAGAAAAAAAAATGTCTTTTGCTGTTTCGTTTTCTGCCTTGCGAATGTCACCCAATTAAGCATGTCAATTCAAAGCCGACCGTAGCCCCAAGCGTGCTATCTCAAAAGTTCTAACAACATTTTTTATTTTTATTTTATCACATCCTCTTTAAAACACATTTATTATCAAGTAAATTCATTGTTATTTTTATAAAATAATTTTGTGTTTGGTAGAGTGGAAATAAACAAAGTAGACGGAATTAGAAAAGATAAATAAAATATATGAGAAATAAAACAAAATTAAAAATGTTTGGTTGGAAATTAATAAATACAAAATTAACAAAGAAAAAGATGAATAAAAATATATGAGAAATAGTGTGAAAAGTATTAGTGAATCTGACCTTATTTCTTTTTTATTTCTATTTAACCAAATAATCAATGCTATTTTCACCTCATTATTTTCATTCTCCCCATTCTATTTTCATGCTATCACATGTGAGTAGAAATGTTTGTGTTTTACCTACACTAAATGTTTGCATGAAGAGAAAAGTCTTTTTGAGTTATATGTATTTCTTGAACTATTACAGGATTTTGCTTACATTCAATATTTGTGGGTAAAAATAATTTTTTCTTTTTCTTAACGAGGTACATTCTTTTAGTTTTATCTATATATCACTAGTTCGCTACTAAAGATTTTTTTTCCATTTATGTATTACTTTAAAAATTTAAAATCATTAATTTTTAATTATACCCCAGATTATAATTAAAAAACAGAGAAATACTAGTATATGAAATATCAAAATAATAATTAAAAAAGATAAAAAAAATATATAGTTAAAATTATAAATAATTTTAATATATAACCATCGAGAAAAAAAAAATAGTTTTACGTGCATTATTATAATTCAAAACAGTATAGATAAATATATACAAAAAAAAAAACAACAGTATAGATAAAAACAAAACAGTACTAGATAGATAGAAAGACTGCTTTCAATTTGTCTATTTTACATCACGTATGCTCTACTAATAATTCTTCAACTACCTATGTGTAAGGGCAATAACTATCTCTTCCTTCGTTAGGTTGTATTGGCACCCACGAACAATCCCACACTTGTCCAAATTTTCTAGATTGGTTCATATCTTATCGTGTTCCATATGCTACAAACCCAATGATATGGTTAATTACATAAATCCCGAAGCCATTATATACATTATAATAAGAGTTTTAATCTGACTCAATCCTAAAAATTAATTGATAATTTATAAAATGAGATTGTCTCTCACTTATCTACTTGATTTATCTTGATCTTATTTTTAGATGATGTGAGACTTCAAATTTTTTTAATATATCATTTACATTTAACACTTTTGATACTTAGATAATGGTAGATGATACATTAAATTTTGATACTATTTTAAAATGTGAATTTCAATCTAACTCAACATCATAAATGAATATGTAGAATCGAGGGTTGTCCTTCACTTTGATGAGGTTTTAGATTTAATTTTCTAACATACTTACTAATTAAATTGCTTTAAATTTTATAAGATCAACCAAACAATTAAATGTTACTTTGTCTATGTCTCGTGAAGTATTGGTGCATCTTCCAGCTACTATTCTCACCACCCTTGCTTTTTCCTTGCTTCTTCCTCTTCACAAGAAACATAAAAACAATGTTGCGAAAGGTTGGCAAAACTTCAGTCACAAGCATGCATGTTGCAATATTTTCTTTTCATATGTCAACTGCTAGTCTTTTATAGCTGTACAGTGCTAAAAAGTATTGGTTCAATTCGGTCCATTTTTTTTTTGGTTGCAAATTAAATTTAAGTTTACACTATAATATTTTATATTTTATTTGTATTAGACTGTTTGTCAAACAAAACAAAAAAACACACGTATTAATGAATAAAATGTTTACATATATAAAATTATCTTACGTTCTCAATTAATTATAACTTATTATGATAATAATTTTTTAAATAATTTTATAAAATTCATCTATCTTTTCATAAGTAGAAGATTATGAATCGTTGTATAATTTATTTATTTTTATATTAATTACAACGTACATACATTTTATTTTTAATTTGATAGCGTACAAATATATCAAAATAATGATGTGTTGTAACAATTTTTCGTTATATAATTATATAATGACCAAGAAGATAAGCAAGCATGGAAACGACATGTTTGGGTAGATCGAGGGCTCACACCTCAAGGTAGGAAGAGGGTGTTTTTCTTTTGCCACCACTAGATTGCCGGGGTACGTGGACATCTTCCTTAATGCAAATTAATAAGCTGTTTTTTTTTCTTTTCTATAATTTGAAACAGACTAATTATTTGTCCGTACATTTGAGTATGAGATCAAGCTACTAACAATAATGGCATGCTGAAATTGAAAAAAGAGTGGTTAACATTTATATTTTGTTTTGGTTAAAAGAATGAAAAGAGCTTCGAGAGAAGAATGAGTAAAACTATATATATTAATATATGTCAAGTCATTCAATAGTGAAATATTTGATATTGAAAAAGAGAAGCTAGCTAGAAAGTGAGATGAACTTTCCAAAATAAAGATCGAAGTGTGATATGAAAAAAATGAATGGACAAGAGGATATATAAATGGGGCTCACCGGCCTCTTGCTTTGTCTCCAATTAGCAGGATCAAAGTATCTCCGAAATCCTTATCTATAACGTCTGTGTTATGATGATAACTTTGAATTGGCAATGAGATGACAAAATTATGAATGTTATTGGCACAAAGTGCCTAATCTAATCTGAGAGACATAATGATAATGCCTAACTAAATTGCATCACCCGATGAGAACACATAACTAGGTACTACTACTAGGGACAAACTGTAAAACATCAAAAACTGTTGTTGGTTGGAGATCCACTCCACTGTTTGTTTCCTTCAACAATCTAGCTAGGATCCTAATCATGGAAGCCCTGTCGTACCAATGAGGTTTTTTTTTTCTAGACCACATATATCTCTATAGGAAGTAGTCTTGTAGTAGGATAATTATTAACAAGTAAAATTCTCATTCTTATGTATTTAACACAATTGTTTATTCATATTCGAATTTGAAATTCTTTAATAAATTGAAATAATTTTACATCGACTAATTCATGTGTTTGGTTATTGATATGTTTGACAAATTAATTTTATTAACTATAAAAATATAATCACATGTTAAACAGATTAATAAACACACATTTTCATTTTGGCTTACGAAATGTATATATGCATGCATGTTTGATTTTTTTTTTTTTTTTTGTTTACAAGAGTTTTTTTTTTTTTTTATGAAACAATTGTTTGTTCTTTTAAATTTAATTATAGATTTTTTTTAATTAATTTTTTTTATCGATTCTTTGGAAGAAAAATAAATCATCCTTCTCCTATTTGTTTTATAGATTCACCTCCCAATAATCTCTCTTCTCAGTAAAATTAATAATAACTACTACTATTGTGACTGTTTGACATTTTTAAGATTTGCTTTTTACTTTTTAAAGCCAATTTGTTAACCAAGTCTTGCTATTGTGACTGTTTGAATTTTTTAAGATTTTTTTAAAATTTTTCATAGTAGAAAATTATTATGCTTTCATTTGCTAAAAATATTTTTTAATAAGTAGATTATTTGAGCATAATTCTCCATACACTTGCGAAAGATAAATAAAAAACTCATATAAGAAAATATTACTCATTTAACCTTGTTTAATAAAGTCATCGTTAAAATATTCTTTATTTAATTTAAATTTTATTTTTAAGTGTTAACTAAATTTTTTGAAATTTCAGTTTTTAATCCCTAAATTTTTGTTTAATTTGTCAAAATCTCTAAAGTTTTTAAAATTTTGATTTTTAGTCTCAAAATTTTTATTTGATCGATTAAAATTCTTAAATTTTTTCTCATTAAGGTTTTTAATCCCTAAATTTTTTAAAAATTTAACTTTTAGTCCTTGAAAATTCATTAAATAAATAGAAAATTTGGGTTTAAATTTTTGTTTAGGGACTATAAATCAATTTTTTAAAAAGTTTAAAAACTTTAACTAATTAAAAAAAATTTAAAACTAAATCAAAATTCCAAAAAGTTTAATGAAAAAAACATAGTTAACCATATTTTTAACAATTCTTTACTCTTTAGTTATCATGACATCCAACACACGACCTTCAAATGGATTTAAGGTATTTTCATTTGAAACAGGTTCTCATAAACTGAAATTAGACGTTCTATTAATTATCATGAAGAGTACTTTAGAAAATGAAATTCAAATCGAAATCTCCAAGAGAGATACTTCAATGTTATTAAGCCTTAAAAAAAAACTGAATGGAAGAGGGAGAGACGTGAACTAATGTTTGTTACTTATTTTTATGTGCAATAAATAGGAAGGGCAATTTAAGAAAAAAAATACTTTTACTTTTTTAAGTGAAGTTAGTGAAATTAAAGGAAGTTAATTAATTTTCTTAGTAACCGTGAACAAATTTTTTTCTTATATCCTTGTCCGAGGGATTAACATTTTCATCAATATGAAATTTTAACAAGAAATATAACAAAGATTTGAATAGATGCATAAAAGCATAAATTAACACTAGCAAATTGTTGGTACAAGTAGATCTAAATTCAAATCCCTTAAGTAACCTCTTGTTTAAATCTTATGGATGAAAAAAATATAATTTGAAAAAGAGACTTCATTAAATATGATTAATTAAGTTTCCTAATGATAATTAATCATAAAAAAATTGATGAATACTTGATGCCAATAACTAATTGCCATTTGCTTTCCTAAACTTTCTTTTGTGTGAGAATGGTGAAGTTTTTCATGCATAACATGAATAAGTAAGGTGAAATTAGACCACCATGGTGTATGGCTTTACATGAAACATGGTCAAGCCTTTCATTGTTACATTTCAAGGATAAATTTGTACAAATGGTACAATTCATGATAAAATAATTGATTTGTGGGGATGTCCAAATTCAGTTAGGATGTGTTTAACTTAGACGAGAGAAATAAAGTGGATGAAAATAAAAATAATAAAATGAAAATATGTGAAAAATAAGATAATAGAGCGGGTTAAATAAAATTTATTTTGTTGAAGAGAAATATGAAAAGATGAAAAGAGAGAAAAAAGAATACAAATAAGTGATAAATAGTAGAGCAGGTTCAATCAATTTTAAAATTATTTCTCACTCTTCTCTCACCTAACAAAATTCTCTCATTTCTATCTTTTTAATTTTAACTCTTTCCGTTACTTCGAACACAAATTAATGTAAGACATAGAACCTTTCGATTAACTCAAACATATAAGCCTTTTCAAAATCGACATTTAATAAAATATAACAAGATTTAACTTCCCCTTAATCATGTGGTGAATAATCTCTTACGCAATAAGGACATTATCAATGTCCTATACACCACCTGCATGCTAAAAATATTTATTACTAATTCCCTACTAGTAATAAACCATTTCAAGAGTTTTCTTCGTAGACCATAAATGTTTGATATTAATTATATAAAATAGTCATCCAATAACTTTCAACAAAAGTATAAGTCATATAATTTATTGTGTGATTTATGATTTAACTGTAAAACAATTCATCAATTTTTTTTGTCACTATTTATTTATTTATTATAAATAGAAAAGAAAAAGGTCGTCCGCTTTCTTCCTTCGTAAACGCATCTTCTCTCTCCAGTCCCCCCAAACAAAGAAAAAGGAAGCACTGTTCACTGCTCACTCCAACCCACCACAGCACAACAGCAGCAAGCAGCACACAACACCACCATTCCCAATCTCTCTCACTCACTCACTTCACCGTTCATTCATTCATCGGATCTGACTCGGACCAATGTCGGTCCCCACCGCATTCCACCACATCTGACGGATCCGACCCATTGTAATCTTCTTCGGGTTTCCTGTGATCCAAATGGGAATGCCCCGTAAGCCATGACCCAAGCCGTGGACCACGAACAAGACGACACCACCGACTCTTGCTTTTTCCACGACTCCAACGACCGCTTACTCTCTTCCTCTTCCTGCTCCTGCTCCACCTCCACCTCCGACAACGACGAGACTCCCACTCCCCAAAACGACACCATCGCCCCCAAAAACGAAGCCTCCCTCAATGCCCTTCCCCAATTCCCTTTCCCCACCATGTGCAAGTTCGAAGCTTGGATCTCCGAACCCTCCTCCCTCTCCGAACGCCGCTCCCGCCTCCTCCGCCAGTTCGGCCTCCCCGCTCCGCTCCCCTCCTCTTCCTCCGCCGCAATCCCCCGATCAGCCTCCTCTCACCATTGCACCGACACTTCCTCCACTGTCACCGTCGCCGCCGCCACAATTCCCCGATCGAAATCCGACAACACCGCGGATCGCGCCACCAAGCATTGCAAGTCCTCGGTTGTTCCCATCCACGACGATGACGACACTTTTCTCGTGAATAATACTAGTAGTACTATTAGTCATAATAATCATGCTCGTGCTGGTGGTGCTGCTTCTGTTTCTGTGAATAATAATAATATTAATAATAATAATAATAATAATAGGTTTTGTGTGAGTGTGTATGAGGATGATGATGGTGGAGTTGGGGAGGGTAATGTTGATTTCAGTAATGTGGTGGATGAAGCTGAACAAGCGTGTACGATTAGGGATTTGGATAATGGGAAGGAGTTTGTGGTGAAGGAGGATGGGGTGTTGAATGAGGTGAAGGAGGTCGGGACTGGGAGGCGTTTGACCGTCGAGGAGTTTGAGATGACAGTGGGGCATTCGCCCATTGTTCAGGAACTCATGAGGAGGCAGAATGTGGAGGGAGCTGGTAATGGGGAGGGTGTGGATTTGAGTGTGGATGGTGGTGGTGATGATGAGGGGGATGATGGGGGCAAGGTGAAGAGGAAAGGGGGGTGGTTTAAGTTTATGAGCTTGAAGAGTGTTGTGGTGGGGCAGAAGGAGAGGCGGACTGGGGATGAGAGGGATACGTCGTCCTCGGAGAAGGGGGGTGGCCGGAGGTCGAGTTCGGCCACAGATGATAGCCAGGATGGTTGTGGGTTGGTTCATGGGGGTGAGAGAGTGAGGGTGAGGCAGTATGGGAAGTCGTTTAAGGAGGTTACGAGGCTTTTTAGGAGCCAGGAGTTTCAGGCTCACGAGGGATCCATTTGGACCATTAAGTTTAGTTTGGATGGGAGGTATCTTGCTAGTGCAGGGGAGGATCACGTGATCCATGTTTGGCAGGTCGTGGTGTCCGAGAGGAAGGGCGAGTTGCTGGTGGAGAAACCGGAAGATGGGAATTTGAACATGTTGTTTCTTGTGAATGGGTCGCCAGAGCCTTTGTCTCCTGGCATGGATAGTAGTTTGGAGAAGAAGAGAAGGGGGAGGTTGTCTGTTAGCAGAAAATCATTGAGCTTGGACCAGTTGGTTTTGCCGGAAACTGTGTTTGCGCTCACTGAAAAACCCGTTTGCTCCTTTAAGGGCCATCTCCATGATGTGCTTGACCTTTCTTGGTCCAAGTCTCAGGTTAGGCTGCTATTTTGAAGATAGGTGTTATTCTGTAATTCCACTTGTGTTCTATGTCTGATTGTACTTATAAAGTTTATTGTGAGTGAATATGTTGACATTGGTTAGTTTGATGTTCTGTATTATGCACTAAAATTGTTATTAGTTTTTCTATATTGTCCTGTTAACAGATAAAATCACTTAGAGGAAACAGCTGGACTTTTCAACTTATTGGTAAAATTATTGAGCTTTGAATGTTTGCCACGGTGAGAAATTGATTCTGAGTGCTAATCAAACAAGCACTAAGTAGAGGCTCTAGTGAGAAAGTGGATCTAATGAAATGTAGTTAGATTAAAAGGGCTATAGTAACACTTACTACAAAAACCAAGAGAAACCATTAAAAATTTGATTTTTTTTATAGAGCCCAATATTGATCTATTTAGTTGACCTTACCTTACCTCGTGGGATAAGACTTGGATCATATTATATATAGTACAGATTTTAATTGGCAGAATAGGCATTGTGTGTCAAATAGTGGATTCTAAATTGCATTAGAATATAATATTCAGTGTTAAAAACTTGCTATTTTGTTGAATATGCATTTAATGGAACAGTTTTTGTTTTATTAGAAGGGCTGATACTATCTTTGTTTAGTTGTTTTTGGTTATTATATCATGGAAGGTATTAGTGGACTATCTACTAGAACACCGACAATTTTGTTAACTAGGTTTTGGGATTTCTTACTGTAGTCATAAACATAAACTCATAATTAATATTACAATGTGAAGTTTAGGAACTTGACTAAGTTGTGTCTCTGTGAGAAGATTTTGGAATCTATTTTCCCTAATTCCTAGAAAATTGATATTAAATTTTAATTTTTTTAAGTTTATTGTAGTAGGTCTACAATTATTTATTTCTAAGTTGCATTGTTATTCTAGGACTTCCTTGGAAAGGCATTTTCTGATGAACAATTTAAAGTGGTAACTTGTAAAGAACTGGATGGCATGTGTTATGTTTTCTTTATAATGGTATCTGTTGGTGATATTTTTTGATAGTGAAATACCCCTTAAATATATTTCCAACTTTTCCAGAAATTACTATAGTGAAAGGTATGTAGAGATAGTGACTATAAGGTAAAGGGAATTTAACTTTGCTTCCTAAGAAGCAGAAATAATATGTTTAGGTCAGTAACTTTCTTAAGGTGCCGTTATGTTGGGACTTGGGAGGTAACTTGCTCATGCTAAAATATGACATTTTTATTACATTCTGCTGTAGAAGTTACAATAACAATTTAAAACTCTTAGAACTTAGACATGGTTGGTACATTGTATCAACAGTGTCAAGGCAAGAGCTTACAACTTTTTCCTGCATTGACTGAATTACCCAGGAATTCACTGGGGAATTACTGTCATCGAGCTCACTGCTTACAGTCCACATCCTTTATCATCTTGGAGAAGCTACCATTGGTCATGAATAAAGAAAAAAATTGAGGAAACAGGCTTTGAAGTAGGATTTGTAGTGAGGAGCAAGAAAAAAAATGAGAGATTTGAAAAAGTTCCCTTTAATTTGCCATAAAATGCTTGCATAATATTCCCCAGAATTTAAAAATCCCAACAAGATTTTATTGTAATGAAATAATCCTTTCTAAGGGATTTTAAATTATGAATAAACAAGAGTTACATAGTATAATTGATTTATCAAAAAATTTAAATATATTATACAAATTAAAAAAATAAATTGAAACTTGTTCTAAATTATATTAATTTTTAAAGCTATTTTGATTTAACAATTTTTTAATCAGTTTCTACTTTGCTAATTTCTCCCCATGTTGTAGTAATGGGATTTGGATCTGAGCACCGTGCAGGGTGATTTAAATACAAAAATTAAATTTTAGTGATAGATATTATTGCAAGCTAGATGTATTTGAAGAGCTTAAATGGTGTTATTTAGAGACTCTTGATTATTATCTCATGTGATCTTTAAAATTCAAATATTTATTATGATGATGTAGTGTGTATTAAAAATATAAACTAAACCATGTATATGTATTTGTTTTTCTGTTTGGTCAGCAATTGCTCTCATCTTCGATGGACAAAACAGTGCGACTGTGGCATTTGTCTAGCAAGTCTTGTCTGCAAATTTTTTCACACAGTGACTATGGTGAGCACATGCATCTATTACATCTTGCAATGCTCTCCTCTTTGCTTTTTCCTATTCTGAATAGAGTTTATAGACTACACTCCCTCATTTCTCAAATTTGAATTAGATTCACAGTATGACCTATATCCCTATATAAACTAATTCTAGTCCTAGTCAGCCCTTGTGCATGGATTGAGTATCATATTCATGGACAGAAGCATGGTTTTGATCAAAATTCTCTGTTGCTGCATATAGAATTGATTATACAAGAGTTCTTTGACATCTTTCACATGTCAGTTGTCACTTAAATTTAGCAATAAAAAACATTCCTGTACTCCACCCACCCCACCCCAAACCCTTCTTCCCCCCTTGCTAATTATACCTTTCCTTCAATTTGTTCTCTGTCTGCCACAGTAACTTGCATCCAGTTTAATCCTGTTGATGATAAATACTTCATTAGTGGATCTTTGGATGCTAAGGTTCGTATATGGAGCATTCCTGATCGACAAGTTGTAGATTGGACTGATCTACATGAGATGGTCACTGCTGCTTGTTATACGCCTGATGGTCAGGTTGGTCCAACATTTATATGCATATTTTATCCACATGAAAAAGTTTGATTTTCAGGTTGCAGTTCAATAATATTTTCCTGTCTCTGTAGGGTGCTCTAGTTGGTACATACAAGGGTAGCTGCCATTTATATAATACATCTGGTATCATCAGTGAGACTCTCTTTAACTATATATACACTATTCTTAGGATTGCAGGGCCACTGATTGTTGTTATCATTATCATTTTTTTCCCATTTCATTCAGAAAATAAGTTGCAGCAGAAAAGTCAGATAAATTTGCAGAACAGAAAAAGGAGATCGAACCACAAGAAAATTACTGGCTTCCAGGTATGCTTTAACTGCTGGGTTGTATTAGATATCCGCACATCTGAAGGACTAAAATGAATAAAAAGGCAAATAATTGAAGACTTAACAATTATTATAATTTTTCTGTGACTGGTAATAATGCTTGTGCTTGTTGTCCTACTGTTTTTATTTTTAACAGTTTGTGCCAGGAAGTTCATCAGAAGTACTCATCACTTCTTCTGATTCTCGGATTCGACTTGTTGATGGTATTGATTTAGTTCATAAATTTAAAGGTAGGTAAATTCAGTTCTATTCTGTATAAAGTGAATTTTATTGATGATATCATAATAAGTGAATGTGTATAAACATTGTTGTACCTGATGAGAATTTTTGCATCTGTCAATGATAAAAGGATAAAACTGTTATTGAGATGATAAATGCTCTGAAACATATGAAGACGACTTCTGACAAAAATAGTGAGAATAAGTGACCAAAAAGTTACTTTGTACATATACCAATATATGTGTGTTTGTGTAGGGTGAGCCAGAGAGATTTTAATTTTCACAACACACACATAAATGGTCAAGACGGATTTTACTTGAAAATCATCCGTATAAGGCTAAACCATCAAGATTAGTTATTCTCATACTCCCATCTGATAATGATATTCTCCACACACTTTTTTGTTTTGGAATTGGATTGAATATTTCTTTTTGATATTTTTGGTTGGATTTTGTATATTTATTTGAATTATACAAGGAAAGGAAAATTGTGGTCATTTAGTTCTAAGTTTTTTATAGAATGTAAGGTCTCCGGAATATTTCTTTCCATCCCGGTTTCCATTTCAGAGTAAATAAAATGATGCAAGTTTTTTTCCAGGTTTTCGCAATGCAAATAGCCAAATTTCTGCCTGCCTCACAGATAATGGTAAACATGTTGTCTCAGCAAGTGAGGATTCTCATGTATACATTTGGAAAAATGAAGCTGATTGCAGACCTAGCAGGAGTAAAGGTGTCACTGTGACTAGCACATATGAACATTTTCACTGTAAAGATGTGTCAGTGGCCATTCCTTGGCCAGGTATGGATGATGCATGGGAAATGCATGATCCATATTTTGCAGAAGAACCCGAGCTTGATGATAATGAGGATGAGGATGAGGTCTTGTCGGCCAATCATCCTCCTACTCCAGTAGAGGAAAATTTTGGTTCTGAGGGTTCACAATTTGCTTCAGGTTGCAATAACAGTCCACTTCATGGAACCATTGCAAGTGCAACAGATAGTTATTTTCTTGATAGAATTTCTGCGACATGGCCTGAGGAAAAACTTCTCACTACAAGGGACCGAAGCCCCCGGGTAAGTGTGGATTTGTCTAATGGGGTGAACCAAAACATGGCAGCCTGGGGTATGGTGATTGTAACTGCCGGCCTTCAAGGGGAAATTAAAGTTTTTCAAAATTTTGGATTGCCACTTGGTATATAAGAGGTGATCGAAAATTCGTGCATACGAGCATGGGAGAATGAGTTGAAGACATGAACTCAGAAGAAAAAGTAAAGGGATGGGGCTGTTGTAGTGTTGTGTTGTTGACTACCATATTCTTCATTAAGTTGGTGAGGACTTGTACAGAGAGGTGTTGGGTTGGGTGAGATATAGTATAAGGGGAGTTCCATTTGTTTCTTGTTCTGTTGCTTATCTGATGATTTATGTTGCCATTACAATCAAGCATTTGGGGGGACAAAAGAAAAAGGAAAAAAAAAGTGGGGAAAAATGAAGTGAACAAAAGAGAAAAGAAAAAGAAGGTACACCTGGAAATTGGAAAAACCAGTGGATTTATTGTAATGGGAAAATGTAGAGATTAACGAGCATGAGAAAAGCTTGTTGAATTACAAATGATGATTCTTTTACATTTGTTAATAGCAGTCTTATGTAATTCAATTTCTTGTTCAGTGGAATCAATTTCAATAAAACAGCATGGCTACAAGTGCTTGTGCGAGCGACTAGGGCATGTTCATTCTACAAAACTATCCGTGGAACAACACTTGAGAGTTTTTGTAAAACAGATGAAAACTCGAAACTTGTCTTTTTTGGTCAATAGATCATTCATTAGAAATGTCCAACTGTATTTACACAAGTCACAAACACACAAAATGCTAATAATGTTCTGATACGATGGATGACAAGCATTTCTGAAGTTATGCCAACATAATCTCCGAATATGATTTCTAGAAATGGTTTTCCATAATTATGTTAGCATATTTTTTTTGGTATATTATAGAATTATGTTTCTAGAAAGGTGCAATGCCTTGTGTTTGTGGGTGCCTTGTGCTTTTAAGAGGATGAAGGGTATTTTTGGCGGTTCAAGTCTTGGAGGTGTAGAAGCAAAAAAAGAGGATGCAGCAGTAATTTCCAAAAGTTCATTGTGCTATGCTATCTGGATAGGACCACCCCAACATATCCCATTTCACCCATGAATATGAATAATACAAAAAAATAATAATGACCACTCCAACATGCACAGAATCACTTGCAAAGTTTTCTCAAGATACAAAAAATTACACCCAAATTTGTTTAGATTTTAAAATTTCATTTTGGTAAATTATACTAACATTCATTTAAATTCTATACTTATTTCTGTTATTACTTTTAGTTTCTATACCAAAATAATTATATAGTTTTAGTCTCTGTAATTTTTTTAAGCTATAAAAATAAATTTCTCTAGTATTAATGCGAGAGACCAAAACTTAACTTTTATACACTTACAAAAACTAAAATTTACCATTTTCTAGTAAACTAAAATTTAAAATGTAAAAAAAAAATAATTTAATTTAATATTTATGAATTTAACGGAACATATTAATTTTACGTCATTATTCAATCATAATCTATTATCAATTATAAGTTGTTTTATAAAATTATCTTAAAAAAAATCACACAAAAGATAAATTGTAATTGAATGATAGCATCACGTTAAACTTAATATTTAATATGTAAATTACCAAAATAAAATTGTAATTCTAGTTGAAGGAGCTAGAACATCAAAATAGCCTATAAACTATATCCAATGATGGTACTTTTCTAAAAGTTTCTCGGACCATAGTTTAGTTGTGAACATGTGAGCAAATATCCTTTTCTATCCAAAGTAGGTGACAAAACAAGTCATGTTTTTTTGCCTTCTACTCGAGATGTGCTTTCATTTCATGTCCCTTTCATTATCTATGTTCACTGTTGATACCTGCAACGGATCAAACTATCCCTTAGTTCCTAAGTCCAATTGCACAAAGATTATTAAAAATATCATAAGAAATCTAAACCTCAAAACCTCATTGGTCCTTTTGAAGTGACATGGCATGTGCACATGCTACAAACTATCTTATCCTCTCATATCCAATGCAACACTTCAGTGTATAAATTCATTACTTACACATTGCCACTTCAACCAATTTAGTGGAACATTCTAAAACAACAGAGGTTTAAAATTTTTAGACCCAGTTAAGATTTTTGTTCCTAAGCTCCAAACATGGCTCTTCAGGCTGCTTCTTTGATTTCTGCTTCTTTCTCCATTACTAAAGAGGTTTGCTTCATTTTGTCACATTTAACACATCTTCTTGGTGTCTACTTTTTTTTTTTTTTCTCTATTTTTTTGTATGCTATGTAATGTGATATCATAACTGAAATTTTGGGAAATAAATGTCTTTTTGTGTTTTTCAGGGAAAGTGTGGTGTATCTCTCAGGGACACCACAATGTTTGGTGTTTCATTGTCGGATACTCTCAAATCTGACTTCAGCTCTCCCTCATTGACTTGCAAAGTAACTACTGCAACTCAAATTTTGCTTTGTTATTCATAATTTGCTTGCCATTATATAGTTTTTACATGTTTCTGAGGATATTAATTCAATTCAGTATAGGACTTTCTGGAGAAATGTGACTAACTCACCTTTTAGCATATTCTGTTCAACATGTTCTTTATTATCATGTGAATGTCATATTATAAGCAGACCCTTTGATAATTTTTTTTATGATTTTAACATATTCTTTATTATTGTACGAACTTCATATCAGTCTTGTTGATAATCTTATTCTTTACTATTATTGTGTGTATTTCATATAACTCTTCGTACTCAAAATCTATGTACTAATGTTTTCGAAAAAAAAAAATGTGTTAATGACATTCTTCCTAATATGATTACATTTCACATAAATTTAATTTTCCCTTCTGTTTTAATTTTCTTGCAATCTGCATGATGTCATGGTTTCTCATGCATAATGTTTGTACTTAGGGCCAGTTTGTCTAAACTAAGATAAAAATTTTCTGCTTATTAAGGAAAGTAAATCCTGTTTGCTTTTGAAGTAATCACTTATTTTAATTTCAAACAAACTGGAGCACAATCTAATTTCTTTTTTACCATCTCTTTGATTAGAGAGAATTCCAACAAAAATTTGGCCCTTTGAGGGTTCAATCAGTGGCAACAACAACTCCAGGAGTCACCAATGCTTCACAAGAAGGCAAGAAAACTTTGAGGAAAGGCAGTGTTATCATCACTGGAGCTTCCTCTGGATTAGGCTTAGCCACTGCTAAGGCTTTGGCTGAGTCAGGAAAGTGGCATGTGATAATGGCCTGCAGGGATTTCCTCAAAGCTGAAAGGGCTGCAAAATCTGCTGGCATTGCTAAGGAAAACTATACCATTATGCATTTGGACCTTGCATCTCTTGATAGTGTCAGGCAATTTGTTGATAACTTTAGGCAATCTGGCAGGCCACTGGATGTGCTTGTTTGCAATGCTGCAGTCTACTTGCCAACTGCTAAGGAACCTACATACACTGCTGATGGCTTTGAGCTCAGTGTTGGAACCAACCATCTGGGGCATTTTCTTCTTTCGCGCCTTTTGCTCGAGGATTTGAACAAATCAGACTACCCTTCAAAGCGGTTGATCATTGTCGGCTCAATCACAGGTATAATTCATTCATTAGGATGTTTATTAAGAGATGTGCTAACAACACACTATCTGATGCATATATCCTTGTATTGTGAGGAAAATGTTAGATAATGTCTGACACACTCTATATTATTAGGTGAAATTCACGTGGGATCTACCATGTAGAGTGAGTAGGATTCATGTGAAGAGAAATGCTAATGACACTCTTTTTTAGATATTCTTTTTGTGATGGGTTTAAATTTAATTAAAATCATCAATTTTGATAGATTTTACGTATTATTTGAGGATATTTTTTTTCGACTTAATTGATACTTACCTAAAATGATAATTTTCAATAAACTTCAATCAATCACATAAAAAAATATCGGAAAAAGAGTACTAGAGAGAGTGTTGTTAACACTCATATTCACGTGAATTTCACTGGTAATAAAGAATGTGTTAGAAAATGTTGTTAGTAACCCATGTCGGTGATGATGATGATTCTGTGAAAATATCAAACAGGAAACACCAACACATTGGCTGGAAATGTGCCACCGAAGGCTAACCTTGGTGACATGAGGGGACTAGCCGGAGGCTTGAATGGGCTAAACACTGCAGCCATGATAGATGGGGGATCCTTTGACGGCGCCAAGGCCTACAAGGACAGCAAAGTCTGCAACATGCTCACCATGCAAGAATTCCACAGAAGGTTCCACGAGGAAACTGGGATCACATTTGCTTCCCTTTACCCTGGTTGCATTGCCACAACAGGCTTGTTCAGAGAGCACATTCCCTTGTTCAGACTTCTCTTCCCTCCCTTCCAAAAGTACATAACCAAAGGCTTTGTCTCAGAACAGGAATCAGGAAAGAGACTTGCACAGGTAATATAGCAATAATGACCAATAAGACAACATGGAGATCATTATATATTTTTGGTCCATATGAAAAATCTTATTTAGGTATTAGCCTATTTGGATACAAGACTAGAAGTGTTTTTGAAACTTCTGTACCGGAAAACACTCTATATTTCCAATAGAAAAGTTCTAAATAACTTGTATCTAGATAGGCTACTACAGTTTTATTTGGACTTATCTTATGACATAAGCACATGTGCAAGTGTGTGGAAGAGTTTATAAGAACATCTTATGATGAGTTGTTTTTAGCTTATTTCAATAAGCTCTTAGAAAAATAGCTTACAACTTACATGAACATAGTTAAGCACTTCAACCTTAGTTTCTCTTGGATCATAAAAACAACTTATACATAAGTGCTTAGATGATTCAATAATCCCTTAATTAAGAAGTTTATCCGAACCGATCAGAATGTGTTTTTGAAGAATCATTCATTGTTTTGTGTTCTTGTATAGGTTGTGAGTGATCCAAGCCTAACAAAATCCGGTGTTTACTGGAGCTGGAACGCGGCCTCCGCTTCGTTTGAAAACCAATTGTCACAGGAGGCCAGTGATGCAGACAAGGCACGCAAGGTTTGGGAGGTCAGTGAGAAGCTTGTTGGTTTGGCTTAAAAGTGGCAATGTGGCAGCTTCCAATATCCATCTTGATTCAGGGAAATTTGTTAGTGAGTTCAATAACAGCATCTCAGAAGAGTTGTCTTTAGACCCTTTTCTGATGCGTTTCTTAGATGCTTTTTTCTACTTCTAACTACTATGAGGCCAAGTGCAAATGAGTTAGAGAGAAATAATCATGCACATTCTTTGGTCAGCATTTGGACTTTTCCCCACTCTCTTTTTTTCATAGTTTTTGTTTTTCTTACTACGTTCATAGTCATTTATGTGAACTCTAGAGTGAATTGGCTAAATATATTACTAATTTAATTTGGTAGTAAGAAGGTTTAACAAAAGCAACTCCATCAAATTAGTCGATTTAATCAACATATAATCTAATGTTTAAGCCAAATTAGGAAGCTTTGACCTAAAAGGAATAACTTAACTGGCAAGCAAGTTTGAGTCAATGATTATATGGAGGGACATAAAAGTCATAGTGCATTCAATTCTTTTTTATTTATAAAATGAGTTTAATGATATCTTGGCATTTACACTCTAGATAAAGACCCCCGTATTGCAGCTCACGAAAAATAAATAAGTAAATTATTTAAATATTATGTAATATAAGTTAATATTATAATTTGTATATCTATATATAATATAAATTCTGAGATGCAAAATCATATGATGTCATATTAGTTTACTGATTTTTGACACATCAACTTAATTGGTTAAATTCATTTAATTATTTAATCTCATATTTTCACTCAATTTTTAAACATTCATTCATCACTCTTAAACACACTCTGTTAGTTACTAAACTATTAAATTGAAGTGAAAATTTGTTCGTACGTTTTGGATTTCTACTTTCTTGATTTGTCATATTAGTGAAATGTATTTTTTGGTAGTTTATGGAAGCTTCCCACGTAATTAACAATGACATATTCAAGAATAAAACGTAGTTAATATTTTATTTGTTACGTAGAATGATTAATATCTTTGAGAAACTTTTTACAAAAGTTTCTTTCTTGATAATGAAATAAAATAGAACAATGTTAGTATTTTATTATTTTTAGCAAGTATGGCAAGAAAAATAATGGGACAAATGTTTCTATGAATTATGTACTAGCATGTGATTTTAATATTCTTGATATTTGAATTTATGGTCTCTATATCAATGTTTTTTAATTTTTTTTTATTAATTTTGGGGTTTTAAGTGAGTTTAATATTTTTTTTATTTGAATTTATTATTTTTAAAGCATAAACCCTAGACCCTAAACACTAAATACTAAAACATTGAACCTTAAAACTCTAAATCTTAAAATCATAAATCATAAACCTTAAAACCTTAAAACTCTACTCACTAAATACAAATGTAGGGTTTCATTTATGAAACCCTAAATCCTTAGGTTTTTATGGTTTAAGATAAGGTTTCGTAAATTAAAGTTTAAGGAGTAAGGGTGATGTAAATGAAACCTTAAGAATTTATGGTATCGTAAATGAAATACTAAGGATTTAAGATATCGTAAATGAAAACTTAAGGATTTAAGGTTTCGTAAATGAAAAACTAAGTATTTAAAGTTTTTTAAATGAAACCCTAAAAATTTAAGTTTTCGTGAATGAAACCTTAAAGATTAAAGGTTTCATGGATGAAACTTTATGAATTTAGGATTTGATGGATGGAACCCTGAGGATTTAGGGTTTCGTGGATAAAAGCTTAAGAATTTAGTGGATTAAATCCTAAGAATTTAGGGGTTCGTGCATAAAATCTAAAGGATTTAGGATTTCATGAATGCAACTTTAAGAGTTTAAGATTTCATGGATGTAATAATAAGGATTAAAGGTTTCGTGGATAAAATCCTAAAGAATTATGAATTAGAGTTTAGGGTTTTGTGGATGAAAACCCAAAGGATTTAGGATTTAGTGGATTAAATCCTAAGAGTTTAGGGTTTCGTGCATAAAAGTCAAAGGATTTAGGGTTTTGTGGATGAAACCCTAAGGATTTATGATTTAGTAGATTAAATAGAATTTAGGGTTTTGTGCATAAAATCCAAAGGATTTAAGGTTTTATGAATCTAACCTTAAGGATTTAAAGTTTCGTGGATGCAACACTAAGAATTTTGGGTTTCGTGGATAAAATCCTAAGGATATAGGGTTTTGTAAATGCATCTTTAAGGATTTAGTGTTTCATGGACGCAACCGTAAAGATTTTGAGTTTCTTGGATTCAACCCTAATAATTTAGGATTTTGTGGATAAACCATAAGAATTTAGAGTTTCGTGGATGAAAGCTAAGGGATTTAGGGTTTCGTGCATGAAAGTCTAAGGATTTATGGTTTCGTGGATGCAACCCTAAGGATTTAGGGTTTTATGGATGCAATCCTAAGTATTTAACGTTTCTCTAATGCAACCTTAAGGATTTGGGGTTTGGATTTAACCTTAAGGATTCAGGGTTTCATGGATGCATTCCCAAGGATTTAGGATTTCATGGGTGCAACCTTAAGGATTTAGGGTTTACATTACGATATATGGTTTATGGTTTATGCCTTATGGTTTGAAATTTATAGTTTTAGATTTAAATATTTAAGAATTTAATGTTTAGGGTTTAGGGTTTTGTGTTGCATTGTTTATGTTTTTATGGTTTTGGATTTGGCGTTTCATTTCATGGTTTAGGATTTTAAGTTTCTTTCCATTGTTTAGGATTTAGAGTTTCATGGTTTAAAATTCAAGGTTTCATTTCATGGTTTAGGATTTAAGGTTTTATTTAGGATATAGGTTAATCTTTTATGGCCTATGATTTAAGGTTTCATTTCATGCTTTTGGATTGAAGCTTTCATAAATGAAACTTATATTTGGATTTAAATTTTCATTCAAAAAACCCTAAATCTTTAGGGTTGCATCAATGAAACCTTAAATCATAAGGGTTTCCTCCACAAAACCCTGACATCCTTAGGGTTGTATCCACGAAACCCTAAATCCTTAGGATTACATCCATGAAACCCCAAATCCTTAGGGTTGCATCAATGAAACCATAAATCCTAAGGGTTTCATCTACGAAATCTTAAATCCTTAGGGTTGTATCAATGAAATCTTAAAATCCTTAGAGTTGCGTCTACTAAATCATAAATCATTAAAGTTGCATCTATGAAACCCCAAATCTTTAGGGTTGCATTCATTAAACCCCAAATACTTAGGGTTGTATCCATGAAATCCTAAATTGTTAGAGTTGCATCCATGGAACTATAAATCCTTAATGTTGCATCCATGAAACCATAAATCTTTAATGTTGTATCCATGAAATCCTATATCCTTAGGCTTTCATCAACTATATCCTAAATCCTTAGGTTTCATCCATGAAATCCCAAACCCTAAATCCTTAGGGTTTTATCCACAAAACCCTAAATCCATAAGGTTGAATCCATGAAAGCTTACATTCCTAAGGTTACATCCACGAAACACTAAATCCTTAGGGATTCATCCATGAAACCCTACATCCTTATGATTTTATCCACGAAATCCTAAATCTTTAGGGTTACTTGAACGAAACCTTAAAGGATTAAGGGTTTCGTGAATAAAAACCTAATGATTTGGGGTTTAAGGTTTTATGGATGAAACTCTAATGATTTGAGATTTAATGGATGAAAGACTAAGGATTTGGTGTTTCGTGCATGTAAGCCTAAAGATTTAGGGTTTCGTGGATGCAACACTAAGGATTTAGGGTTTCGTTGATGCAACCCTAACAATTTAAGATTTAATGGATTAAAGCTTAAGGATTTAGTGTTTTGTGCATGTAAGCCTAAGGATTTAGGAGTTCATAGATGCCACAGTAAGGATTTATTATTTCATTGATGTAATCCCAATGATATAGGGTTTCGTGAATGCAACCCTAAGTATTTGGGGTTTCATGGATGCAACCCTAAGGATTTCAGGTTTCTTGGATGTAATATTAAGGATTTAGGATTTTGTTGATGTAACCTTAAGGATTTAATGTTTTGTGGCTGTAACCTAAGGATTAAGGGTTTTGTTTCAACTTTAATGATTTAGGATTTAGTGAATAAAAGGCTAAGGATTTAGTGTTTCGTGCATGTAAGCCTAAGGATTTAGTATTTCATGGATGCAACATTAATGATTTAGGGTTTCATTGATGCAACCCTTATGATCTAGGATTTCATGGATGCAACCCTAAGTATTTGGGGTTTTGTGGATGTAACCCTATGGATTTAGGGTTTTGTAGATGCAACCTTAAAGATTTAGGGTTTCGTGGATGCAACCCTAAGGATTTAGGGTTTACATTATGATATATGGTTTATGATTTATGCCTTATGGTTAGAAATATATAGTTTGAGTTAAATATTTAAGGATTTAGTGTTTAAGGTTTAGGGTTTCATTCCATGGTTTAAGATTTAAGGTTTCCTTCAATGTTTTTGTATTTATGGTTTTATGGTTTAGAATTCAAGGGTTCATTTCATGTTTTAGTATTTAGGGTTTCATTTAGTATATAGTTTAATCTTTTATGGTTTCTGATTTATGGTTTCATTTCATGCTTTTGGATTTAAGCTTTCATAAATGAAACCTATATTAGGATTTGAAGTATCATTCATAAAACCCTAAAAACTTAGGGTTGCATAAGTGAAACCTTAAATCATTAGGGTTTCCTTCACAAAATCTTAAATCCTTAGGGTTGCATTAAAGAAACCTTAAAATCTTGAAGCATCTCAAGAAGATAGTGAGGGAAAGAGCTAACTGAGACTATCTTTTGGTACATAAACTTTTTTATGCTATTTTATAGTTTTAACAGTGCCAGATAAACTTCTTTATATTTGTAATTGTTTTTATTTATTTATTTATATATATATTTTTTCATTTTCTATCATGGTTTATGCATAATCTGCACTGGATCTCACTCTTACTCTTTTTTTTTTTTAGGAGCTAAGGAACCAACCAATAAGAAAGCATCTACTTTATGTTTTGATTAATGAAACCATTAAATTCTCCCTAAATATTTAAGGATTCATAAATGAATTCATAATTCAAAACCCTAAATATTAAGTGTTTCATAAATGAAACCCAAAATTTAACCCTAAAAAATTTAGGGTTTGATAAATGAAACATTTAATTGAAACTCGTAATATTTAGGATTTCTAATGAAACCCTAATTATTTAAGGTCTCTTAAATGAGTCCTTAATTATTTATGGTTTCTTAAATGAAACCTTAGTTATTTAGGGTTTCATTAATGAAACCCTCAATTGAAACCCTAAACATTTAAGGTTTCATAAATGAAACCCAAATTATTTAAGGTTTCAAATATGAAACACTAATTATTTTAAGGTTTTGTTAATTAAACACTAATTTTATAAATCTTTAGGGTTTAATCAGTGAAAAATTTTAAAAACATGAGAAAGCAAGGGTAATGTCTTAAAAAAGTTAAAATAAAAAATAAAATTTTGAAAAATATGAATAAACAATTTAAATTTCTATAGAGATTTAAAAAAAAAAAAAGAAAAACCAAGAGTAATTTCTTAAAATATTGAGAAAAAAATGAAAATTTTTAAAAATATGAAAAAGCAAGACAAATGTCTAGAAAATTTTTAAAAAATGATTTTAAAAAATAAAATGAAAATCCAAGTGTAATGTCTTTACATATTGATCAAATGAAAATTTTAAAATAATTGAAAAAGTAAGATTAATGGATTTAAAAAAATAAAAATTAATTTTTTAAAAAAAAAAAAATTGAAAAATGAAGAGGAATGTCTTTAAAAATGGAAAGAAATTGAAAAATAAAAAATATTATATGAAAAAAAAAGAATAATGTCTTTAAAGAGTTGAAAATTAATGAAAATTTAATAAATATTAAAATCAAATGAAATGGGTTGAAAATTTGAAAAAAAAAAGAAAATATGAAAAGACAAGAATATTTAGGGTTTCTTAAGGAAAATCTAAATATTTAGGGTTTCATTTTATATTTTATTTATGAAACCCTAAACCCCAATTACTTAAGGTTTTGATTAATGAAACCTTAAGCTTCACCCTAGATTGAAACCATCAATGTTACAGGTTTGATAAATGTAGCTTTAATTATTTAGGGTTTCCTTAATGAATCGCTAAATATTTTGAATAATGAAATCATGAAATTCTCCCTAAATATTTATGCTTTCAAAATTGAATCTATAAATCAAAATCCTAAATATTAAGGGCTTCATAAATGAAACATTTATGATTTCTTAAATGAAATCCTAATTATTTATGGTTTCTTAAATGAAACATTAATTATTTAGGGTTTCCTTAACGAAACCCTAAATATTTAGGGTTGCATAAACAAAACCCTAACTTAAAACCCAAAATATTTAGAGTTTCATAAATGAAATCATTAATTGACACCCTAAATATTTAGGTTTCATAAATAAAACTCAAATAATTTAAGGTTTCGAATATGAAAGTCTAATTATTTTAATATTTTATTAATTAAACACTAATTTTATAAATGAAATCTTAAATCTATAGGGTTTCATCAATGAAATTTTTTAAAAAATATGAAAAAATAAGGCTAGTGTATTAGAAAAGTTTTTTTTTTTTGAAAAATACGAATAAGCAAGTTAAATTCCTAAAGAGATTTAAAAAAAATGAAAATTTTAAAAAAAATTGAAAAACCAAAGAAATATGAAAAAGTAAGAGTAATGTAATGAAAAAGTTGAAAAAACTTAAAATTTTTAAAAATATGAAAAAGCAATAATAATGTAATGAAAAAGTTTAACAAAATTAAAATTTTAAAAAATATGAAAAAATAAATCTAATATCTTGAAAAAGTTGAAAAAAAATTAAAATTTTGAAAAAATATGAAAAATAAAGACAAAATATCTAGAAATTTGAAACAAAATTAAATTAAAAAAATGGAAATCCAAGTGTAATGTCTTTAAATATTGAAAAAAATGAAATGTTTTTAAAAAATTGAAAAAGCAAGAGTAGTTTCTTGAAGAAATTGAATTGTTTTTTCCGAAAAATATGAAAAAGGAAGTATAATGTCTTGAAAAAAAAGAAAAAAAATGATAATTTGAAAAATTTAGACAAATAACTTTAAAAATGGAAAGAAATTGAAATTTTACACAAGCACTCCTTGTTTTTAAAACCATTAGTTCGGCCTCCCTTGAGGGGCTATTAGCATAATGTTTTAAGGGGGTGTTAGTGTAATGTTTTGAAACATGGAGGGGGTGCTAGTGTAATAATTTCAAATTTAAAGGGGGTGCTAGTGTATGAAAATAACAAAAGATAAAACTATGTGTAATTGGATAATACTTGAGGGGGTATCGTTGTAATTTGAAAAAATATAAAAATATGAAAAGATAAGAGCATTTAGGGTTTCGATTAAATGTTTATTTATGAAATGTTAAATATTTAGGATTTCATTTTATGGTTTCATTTATGAAACATTAAAACTTAATTATTTAAGGCTTCATTAATGAAACTTTAAACTTCACCCTCAATTGAAACCATATTAAAGGTTTGATAAACATAACCTTAACTATTAAGGGTTACATTAATGAAACCCTAAATATTTAGGGTTTCATGAATGAAAACCTAAAACTCAACCTAAATATTTATGTTTTGATTAATGAAATCATGAAATTCTCCATAAATATTTTGGATTTCACAAATGAATCTATAAATATAAACCCTAAATATTAAGGGTTTTATAAATGAAATCTAAAACTTAACCCTAAATATTTAGGATTTCATAAATGAAACTATAAATTGAAATCCTAAATATTTATCATGTCTTAAATGAATCCCTAATTATTTATGGTTTCTTAGATGAAACCCTAAATTAATGTAATCTTAAATAATTAGTGTTTCAAATATGAAACCATTAAACGAAACCCTAAATAATTAGGTTTCATAAATGAAACCCAAATTATTTAAGGTTTCAAATATGAAATGCTAATTATTTTAAGGTTTTCTTAATTGAACACCAATTTTATAAATGAAACCCTAAATCTTTGGGGTTTTATCAATGAAAATTTTAAAAAATATGAAAAAGCAAGAGTAATGTCTTAAAAAAGTTGAAAAAAAAAATAAAATTTTGAAAAAAATGAATAAGCAATTTAAATTTCTAGAGAGATTTTAAAAAAAACTAAAATTTTTTTTAAAAAAAACAAAGAGAAATATCTTATAATTTTGAAAAAAATTAAATTTTTTAAAAATATAAACATGCAAGTCCAATATCTTGAAAAAGTTGAAAAAAAAAATTAAAGTTTTGAAAAAATATGAAAAACCAAGACAATTGTCTTGAAATTTGAAAAAAAAAATGAAAATCCAAGTGTAATGTATTTAAATATTGAAAAAAAAATGAAAATTTAAAAAAAATGAAAAAAGTAAGAGTAATTTATTGAAAAAAAAACTGAAATTTTTTTAAAATGAAGAGTATTGTCTTTAAAAATGGAAAGAAATTGAAATTTAATAAAATTATATGAAAAAACAAGAGTAATGTCTTGAAAGAGTTGAAAATTAATGAACATTTAAAAAAAATATGAAAAAGCAAGAGTATCAAAACATATGAAAAGCCAAGAAAAATGTCTTAAAAACAATAACAAAATGTTTTTTTAAAGTATGAAAAAGCAAGATTATTTTCATGAAAAAGTTTAAAAAATTGAAAAATATTAAATAACAAGTTGAATCTCTTGAAAAAGTTGAAAAAAACAATAAAATTCGAAAAAATATAAAAAAAATGCAAGACAAATGTGTAAAAATTTGAAAAAATGATTTGAAAAAAAAAATGAAAATCCAACTCTGTTGTCTTTAAAATAATAAAAAATGAAATTTTTAAAAAATTTTAAAAATGAAGAGGAATGTCTTTAAAATGGAAAGAAATTTAGAATTAAAAAAAATTATATGAAACAGCAAGAATATTGACTTGAATGAGTTGAAAATTAATGAAAATTTAACAAATTATAAAAAGCAATTGAAACGTGTTGAAATTTTGAAAAAATATGAAAAAACAAGAATATTTAAAATTTTTAAAATGAAACCCTAAATATTTAGGGTTTCGATTCAATATTTTTTTTTATAAACCCTATATAAAAGTGTGATTAACATAGCCTCAACTATTTAGGGAACCTAAAACTCACTCTAAATATTTATGTTTTGATTAATGAAATCATCAAATTCTCACTATATATGTAGGGTTTCATAAATGAATCCATAATTCAAAACTCCTAAATATTAAAGGTTTGATAAATGAAACCATGAATCGAAATATTAAATATTTACGATTTCATAAATGAAACTTTAAATTGAAACCCGTAATATTTATAACTTCTTAAATGAAACTATAATTATTTGGGGTTTCTTTAATGAATTCCTAATTATTTATGATTTCCTAAATTAAAGCTTAATAATATAGGGTTTCATTAATGAAGCTCTGAATTAAAACCTCAAATATTTAGAGTTTCATTAATGAAAATTTTTTAAAATATAAAAAAGCAAGGATAATGTCTTAAAAAAGTTAACTTTCTAGAGAGATTAAAACAAAAAACAAAAAATTTGAAAAAAAAATATGAAAAACCAAGAATGATGTCTTAAAATATTGAAAAAAAATGAATTTTTTTAAAAATATGAAAAAGCATGAGTGATGTCATGAAAAAGCAAGTCTAATATATTGAAAAACTTGAAAAAAAATTAAAATTTTGAAACAAGTGTAATGTGTAGAATTTAAAAAAAAAAATGAAAATCCAAATGTAATGTGTTTAAATATTTAAAAAATTAAAATTTTAAAAAAATTGAAAAAGCAAGTCTAATATTTTGAACAAGTTGAAATTTTTGAAAATTTTAAAAAGGGATTGTCTTGAAAGAGTTTAAAATTAATGAAAATTTAAAAAATATTCAAAAGAAAATGAAATGTTTTGAAAAATGAAAAAATATGGAAAAGCAAAACTATTTAGGGTTTCTTAAATGAAAGTGTAAATATTTATAGTTTTTGTTAGAACCAAAACATTTAATGATGTTTAACCCTTAATACCTTGATAGGTTTTGATGATAATAAATGTGATAATATTTGATCAACTAATGATTTCAGTTAAGTGATTTTAGGAAATAAAGTAAGAACAAACAATGATATAATCACTCTAACTTTTACCTTCGTCATAACTATCTGATAATTGATGATGATTAAGTCACGCACTATAATTGCTTATAAACAGACTAAAATAAACTCTTAACGGATGTCTGTGCATAAACAGACCATACTTAATCAAGACCAGACTATGTGTGTTAAGCCAGACTTTGTCTATGCAAAAACAGAACATAATTTGTCATATGTGCTGTATAATTAATTCTTTACTCAAATAAAGGCATTGCTGCAACAAAAAGAAAGAGAGACTCTCTTTGACATTACTTTCTTTGATTCCTTGTATTGCTTGTATGTCTTGAATTAGGTGAAGTGTATGGGTACAGCTAAAGGACAAATCAGCATCGAGATGCATGCCTTATGCTAAAAGCTAAGTATGATAGAGACAAAAACCTGCTCTTGTCACATCAAGCACAATTAAAGCTACTTCAACACTTTACTATGTGAAACAACGGAAATAAGTCTTCTCCAACGTTCAAATTCATGAAGTTCACTTTATAAGGATACCTCCATGCAACGAGAAGACTAATGAATGAGAACAAAATAACACAAATCAATCCTGAGAGATAAAAGAATACCTGAGAAGTATAATTTCAGGGGGAGATTCATACTTGTAACCAGAAGTGGTTTAGAATACTTGTTTTGTAATTAGTTGATTATAGTGGAACCCTTTAACAGTTGTTAAAGGAGAATTGGACTTAGCTCAGGTTGAGTGAACCAGTATAAAAACAAGCTCTCATCTGTTGTCTTGTGATTACATATATTTATCTTGCTCATTGTGGTTTTTTGAAAAGACTTTCTAAGCTTTGCCTTGCAAGGATATATTTGTTGATTTAAACTAACATATATCCAAAAAGGCAACTTGTGAACTAATAATATTTACGAAAAAGTTTTAAACCCACTATTCAACCCCCTCTTCTAGTGTGTTCTTGTGTATTTTAGTTTCATGAATGAAAATCTTCAACATATCCTAAATATTTATGTTTTGATTAATGAATCCATGAAATTTCTTCAAAATATTTAGGGTTTGATAAATGAAACCATGAATAGAAACCCTAAATATTAAAGGTTTCATAAATGAAACCCAAAATTTAACACTAACTATATAGGGTTTCATAAATGAAACAATAAAATGAACCTTAAATATTTACACTTTTATAAACAAAACCTTAAATTAAAACTCTAAATACTTCGTGTTTTATAAATGATACCATTAATTGAAGCCCTGGATATTTAGGTTTTATAAATGAAACCTAAATTATTTAAGGTTTCGAATATGAAACTCTAATTATTTTAAGGTTTTATTAGCTAAACACTAAAATTATAAATGAAACCTTAAGTATTAAAATTTCATCAATGAAAAATAAGAAAAAGCTACTTAAATTTATCGAGAGATTTTAGAAAAATGAAAATTTTGAAAAAAATGAAAAACAAAGAGTAATTTATTTAAATATTGAAATAAAAAGAAAATTAAAAAAAAATTGAAAATCAAGATTAATGTCTTGAAACAGAATAAAAAACATAATTATTTTTTTAAAATTTTGAAAAATGAAGATGAATGTCTTTAAAAATGGAAGAAATTGAAAATAAAAATAAATGTATGAAAAAAAAAAACAGTCATGTCTTAAAAGAGTTGAAAATTAATGAAAATTTAAAAAATATTTAAAAGCAAATAAAATGTCTTGAAAATTTTAAAAAATATATTAAAATATTAACAAAATATTTAGGGTTTCTTAAATGAAACCTTTAATATTTAAGATTTTGATTAACAGTTTTATTTATTAAACCTTAAATATTTAGGGTTTTATTTATGAAATTTTAAAGCCTAATTATGTAAGGCTTCATTAAAGAAAGCTTAAGCTTCACCCTAAATTGAAAGCATAAATATTAAATGTTTGATAAATATAACCTCAACTATTTAGAATTTAATTAATGAAACTCTAAATATTTGGGGTTTCATGAATCAAATCTTAAAACTCACCCTCAATATTTATGTTTTGAGTAATGAAACCATGAAATTCTCCTTAAATATTTAGTTTTTCATAAATGAAACCATAAATCAAACCTTTAAATATTAAGGGTTTCATAAATGAAACCCAAAATTTAACCCTAACTATTTTGGATTTCATAAATGAAACTATAAATTGAAACCCTAAATATTTAGAGTTTCATAAATGAAACATTAAATTGAAACTTGTAATATTTAGGGTTTCTTAAATGAAACCTTAATTATTTAGGGTTTCTTAAATAAATTCCTAATTATTTATGGTTTCTTAAATCAAACCTTAATTATTTATAGTTTCATTAAAGAAACCTTGAATTAAATCCCTAAATATTTAGGGTATTATATTAAAATCCTAAATTTAAACCCTAAATATTTAGTATTTCATAAATGAAACCATTAATTGAAGCCTGGAATATTTAGGTTTCGTAAATGAAATCCAAATTATTTAAGATTTCGAATATGAAACTCTGATTATTTTAAGGTTGAATTAATTAAGCACTAATTTTTAAAATGAAACCCTAAAGGTTTCATCAATGAAAATTTTTTAAAATATCAAAAAGCAAGGGTAATATCTTAAAAAAATTAAATTTTGAAAAATAAGAATAAGCAAGTTAAATTTTGTGAGAGATTTTAAAAAATGAATATTGTAAAACAAGTATGAAAATCCAAGAGTAATGTCTTAAAATATTGAAAAAAATTGATTTTTTTTAAAAATATGAATAAGCAAGAGAAATGTCATGAAACGTTGAAATAAAAATTACAATTTTGAAAAATATAAAAAAGTAATCCTAATATCTTGAAAAAGTTTAAAATTTTTTAAAAAAAATTGAAAAAGAAAGAGTAATTTCTTGAAAAAGTTGAAAAACATGAAAATTTTGAAAAATATGAAAAAGGAAGTGTATTATCTTGCAAAAAAAGGAAAAATGGAAATTTTAAAAAAATTTAAAAATCAAGAGGAATGTTTTTAATAATTGAATGAAATTGAAAATTAAAAACATTATATGAAAAAACAAGAGTAATGTCTTGAAAGAGATGAAAATTTTAAAAATATTAAAAAGCAAATGAAATGTCTTGAAATTTTGAAAAATATGAAAATACAAGAATATTTAGGATTTCTTAATGAAATCCTAAATATTTAGGGTTTCGATTAAATGTTTTATTTATGAAACTTAAACCCTAATTATTTAAGGAATCATTAATGAAATCTTAAGCTTCACTTGAAATCGAAACCATAAATGTTAAAGGTTTAATAAATGTAGCATCAACTATTTATGGTTAAATTAATGAAATTCTAAATATTTATGTTTTGATTAATGAAACCATGAAATTCTTCCTAAATATTTAAGGTTTCATAAATGAAACCATAAATTAAAATTCTAAATATTTTAGGTTTCATAAATAAGACATTAAATTAAAACCCATATTACTAGGGTTTCTTAAAGGAAACTTTGATTATTTTGGGTTTCTTAAATGAATACCTAATTATTTAGGATTTTATTAAAGAATCTCTTAATTGAAACCATAAATATTTAGGGTTGCATAAACAAAATCCTAAATATTTAATTTTTCATAAATGAAAACATTAATCGAAACCCTAAATATTTAAGATTCATAAATGAAACCTAAATTATATAAGGTTTCGAATGTGAAATTCTTATTATTTTAAGGTTTTATTAATTAAACAATAAATTTATAAATGAAACCATAAATATTAAGAGTTTCATCAATTAAAATTTCAAAAAATATGAAAAGGCAACGGTAATTTCTTAATTTTTTTTTAAAAAACAAAACTTTGAAAAATATCAAAGAGCTAGTTAATTTTCTAGATAGATTTTTTTTAAAATATGAAAAAGCAAGAGTTATGTCATGATAAAGTTAAAAAAAATTAAAATGTTGGAAAAAATAGAAAAGCAAGTCTAATATCTTGAAAAGTTTTTAAAAATAAAATTTTTTAAAACAATATGAAAAAGCAAGAGTAATGAAGCATAAATGAAACCCAAAATTTAATCCTAAATATTTTGGGATTTATAATTGAAACCCTAAATGTTTAGGTTTTCATAAATGAAACATTAAATTTAAAACTGTAATATTTAGGGTTTCTTAAATAAAATCTGTAATATTTAGGGTCTCTTAAATGAAAACCTAATTATTTAGGGTTTCTTAAATGAAACCTTAATTATTTATGGTTTCATTAAAAAAAAACCCTGAATTGAAACAAAAGATATTTATGATTGCATAAACAAAACCTTAAATATTTAGTGTTTCATAAATGAAACCATTAATCAAAACCCTAAATATTTAGGTTTCATAAATGAAACCCAAATTATTTAAGATTTCAAATGTGAAATTCTAATTATTTTAAGGTTTTATTAATTAAAAACTGATTTTATAAATGAAACCCTAAATTTTTAGGGTTTCATCAATAAAAAATTTTAAAAATATGAAAAAGCAAGAATAATGTCTTAAAAAAGTTTTTAAAAAAATAAAAAAAATATGAATAAGCAAGTTAAATTTCTTGAGAGATTTTAAAAAAATGATAAATTTTAAAAGAAATATAAAAATCCAATAGGAATGTCTTAAAATATTGAAAAAAATATATATTTTTTAAAATATGAAAAAGAAAGAGTAATGTCATGAAAAATTTGAAAAAAATTAAAAATTTGAAAAATATGAAAAAGCATGTCTAATATCTTGAAAAGGTGGAAAAAAATTAAATTTGAAAAAATATGAAAAAGTAAAAGTAATGTCTTGAAAAAAAATTAAAATTTTGAAAAATATGGAAAAGCAAGTCTGAAATCTTGAAAAAATTGAAAAAAAAAATTAAACTTTTGAAAAAATATGAAAAATCGAGACAAATGTCCATAAATTTTAAAAAATATGAAAAAATTTATAAAATATTAAAATCCAATTGCAATGTCTTTAAATGTTGAAAAAAATAAAAAAATTGAAAAAACAAGAGTAATGGCTTAAAAAAGTTGAAAAATAATTTTTTAAAAAAAATATGAAAAATAAAGTGTAATGTCTTGAAAAAAAAAAGTTTTAAAAAAATTGAAAAATTAAGAGGAATGTCTTTAAAAATTAAAAGAATGTGAAAATTAAAAAAATTATATTAAAAAGAAAGAGTAATGTCTTGAAAAAGTTGAAAATTAAAAAGCAAATGAAATGTGTTGAGAATTTGTAAAAATATGAAATTATCAAATTATGAAAAGACAATAATATTTAGGGTTCTTAAATGAAACCTTAAATATTTATGGAGAAGTTCATGATTTCATTAATCAAAACATAAATATTTAGGGTAAATTTTAAGTTTTCATTGATGAATTCTTAAATATTTAACGTTTTATTAATTTAACTCTAAATAGTTGAAGTTATATTTATCAAACTTTTAATATTTATGGTTTCAGTTAGGATGAAGCTTAAGGTTTTATTAATAAAATCCTAAATAATTAAGATTTAGGGTTTCATAAATGAAATCATAAAATAAAACCCTAAATATTTAGGATTTCATAAATAAACATTTAAATGAAACCCTCATTATTTAGGGTTTTATTTAAGAAACCATAAATATTATTGTCTTTTCATATTTTTTTGAAATTTTTAAGACATTTTATTTGCTTTTTAATAATTTTTAAATTTTCATTAATTTTCAATTCTTTAAAATATTACTTTTGATTTTTCATATAATTTTTTTAATTTTTAATTTCTTTCCATTTTTAAAAACATTCCTCTTGATTTTTCAAAATTTTAAAAAATTTCATTTTTTTTAAATACATTACATTTCATTTTTCATATTTTCAAAATTTTCATTTTTTTCAACCTTTTCAAGACACTATTCTTGTTTTTTCAATATTTAAAGACATTACACTTGGATTTTCATATGTTTTAAAAAAATAATTTTTTTTTTACAATTTTTAGACATTTTTGTCTTACTTTTTCATATTTTTTTAGAAATCTTAATTTTTTAAAATTTTTTTGATGATATTATACTTGTTTTTTCATATTTTAATTTTTTTTTTCAAGACATTATTCTTGAAGATAATGTTTAAAAAAAATATTTTCTAATGTTACGTATTAGTTAATTAATGAGACGTGTGTTAGTTAATTAATGAGATACGTGACATCTATGAGAATCAGATCACTCAATAACGGAGTTAACTAAGAGGAACCAAAAGAAAAACGAAAAAATACTTTAGAATCAAAATCGATCAAATGAAACACCAAGGATTATAAACGAAAATGCTTAATATTTCAAGGAATAAAATAGCTTACTTAAATTAGAACAACCTTATACCAATTATTAATGTTACTTACAATTTCTTAATTTTCTTCTTTTTATTTCTATTTTCTAGTAGCATGATGAGAAGAAAGTGAGCTTTATCAACTTTCACAAAAATAGCGGGTTATTACACAACAATAAACAAACAAAATATAGTCAATCATAAACAATATATTTATCATAATAATTATTATTTTCCTTCATTCTTATTATAAGAATAAAAATATCTACATCTCCATTTTCCATTTTGTTTCCAATCTAGCAGGATTCTTTAAAACAAAATGATAAAATGTGAAATAAAAAATTCTTTACAAATAAATGAATCTTGTAATAACATTATTTACTAGAACCATAAAGTCTAGCATCTTTTTTGAGAAAATCTTTGAACCATAGTGCAGAGACCTTTTGATATCTTTTCAAGTCATTTTTGTAATCTACAAAGGTCATTCCAAATCGTTTTGTATAACCCGAGGACCATTCAAAATTATCGAATAATGACCATACATAATATCCCTTCACATTCACTCCTTGCCTGTCAGGTATAAATAAATGGAAATTAATGGATTAAAAAATATTAAATTGTTTAATGAGAAAAAAAAGTATTTTAGGGTTATGGGGATTACTACTTGCCTAATTGCAGATCGAAGATAAAAAAGATGGCGATAATGATAATCAATCCGAAATGTATCCATGAGACATTCTTCTACTGATAATGTTGGGTCATTAAATTCATTTACACCTATGAGTAAAGAATGTACAATGCAAATAGTCAAATATCTTGCTTTCAAAAGGTTAAAGAACGAAAAAGAAACCACACATGTTGTGTGCTATTGAATTCAAGGAAGCTATATATGAGATAAATATGAGTTACATACCATTTTCAGTAATGTAAATCAAAGGATTGTTGTACTTTTCCTTTGTATATAACAAAAGGTCACGAATTCCTTTTGGATAAACATATAACCAATCAGAAGCAATCTGCATATATATGAAAAAGTTATATTTATATTTTATCAAATAATTAATGGATTAAACTTAGAATATTTACAAGTTTAGAATAATGTATACGCATACCTTTATACCTATGGCTTTTCCATCACGCTCATCTGAAATCAACCACAAGACAAGCCATTGTCAATAATGACAAAAAATTCATCGTATATAAGAATTGAAAAGGGATTCAGTTACTCCAAAAATAACTCTAAGATACTTGCTCTTCATTTTGACGACTCATTTTTTTTTAAATTTAAGGGTTATGATTAACTATATATTACAAGTTTACAACCATTAAATTTTAAGAAAATGAATATGGTTAGCACGAAGAATAAGTTTAGAGAACTAATAAAAAGGTTATAGATTAATTGGTTCCTTACATGCAGGATCGACCAAAGAATCTGTTAGGTAGCTAGGTCTAGCATTGCTTAAATGAGGTGCATCAGAAGCATAAGTTGTGGAGTAATAATTTAGGCCTATAAAATCAAATGATCCATGAGTAGTTTAGATTGCTCCGTTGTGAACTTTGGTAATCGTGTTCGCACAAAGGATCTCATGCTTTTTGGATATTCCCCGGATGTTAATGGATCCATAAACCTGAAATCAATTAGTTTTCAATTTCACTTTTCATTTAAAAGATCATGGACCCTACATAACCAAAAGAGAAAGCAATATATTGCCTTTATCCAAACCTAACTGAAGATGGATGATGCATCAAGTTACACTCCATCATCACCATTTATTTTCTCAAGATCTAATGGTTGAAATAAATCACTAATCTTAATTATTAGATGTTAAGAAGATGAATGATGGAATGAAATATAACTCTTTTAAAATGTGTAACTTGATTCCTGCTAGATCTCAATATATAATGAGCTCCCTTAAAAGTATAGTTAATTGATTCAACTCTTTAAAGCCTCAATAAAAGGCAAAAGTATTAGAGAATAAGGGTAATATACTAATAGTATAACATAGTTTATTAAACTATCACAACCTTCAATTTATGATAAGTGATTTTTATAAAATTATTTTAAAAATTATATAAATAAAGGGTTGTAATTGTTGGACTGGTAAAATTATGTTACACTATGATTACATCTTCCTTTTTCTCAAAGTATTAAAGTCCTATGAGAGTCACTTGTACAACATATATGCATGGTTGGGTTTACTGATCTTATACAATCCATATATACATGTTCTTCTTTTTTTCTTCTAGCTGGCACAACATATGCATGTGAATTTGGCAAATAACATAAATATGGAGAGAATGTAGAGATCTTACCATCCATACATGAAATCAATTGCTCTTTCAGTGGCCTTTTGATCAGATTTGGTATCTGAGTATGGCAGAAACCAATTAGCTACTAGGGTTATGCCAATCAATCCCTTCTGAGATACCTACACATACACACAAATATTTTAGTTTATTATTACTATCTAATTTTTAAAAATGACCTTATTGACAATTTTTTATATTCCTTGCAAATCCCACTCTAATTCAAAATAATTAATAGTTTAATCATGATGCAATAGTTTTACATTGTTGGACAATAACAATCATAAGTTAATATGTTTATAGTAACTCAATTAACTTTTACAAAATTATTTTAGTGATATAAATTGTGATAGATTGAAAGTGTATCATCATTAAACTGATCAATAATTAATCTACAAAATGTAACAAACTTTTAATTCAGAAGGGTTATCAATAAAACACTAACTTGGTACTTAGTCTTGTATATACGAACAGCAGTTGCATGAGCAAGAAGTTGGTGATGAGTAACTAAATAAGGCTCTGTCCCTGAATCACCACCAGTACAATTCAGATTTAACCAAGAAGAACACCTTCCTGGTGCCATTTGTCCATTTGCATAGCCATTGTTGCTATAACTCCATGGTTCATTCAAAGTAACCCAATATTTAACCCTATCACCGAATTCTTTGAAGCAAATTTCCGCATAGTCCCCAAAATCTTTACTGAAGATTAATACAATTAAGTGTTCAACAAAATTATATTCATATACAGGTGGGAAATGTTGACGAGACTTTATCTAACACTCTTTTATGTATTTTTTCTCTTATTGATTAGTTGAAACTTATTAAAAATCATTCATTTATTTAAGCTTTCTTCTGATTTAGTTGTGAGACCTACCAAATTAATTGATGATTTTCAATAGATTTTAACCCATTATGAAAAGTATTTAAAATATAGTGTAAAGGAAATTCTCCTTAACACTTCTCTGTCTAGGTATTAAAATTTTGAAGTGTGAAATACTAATATTTTGAAATTAAAACTTACACTATGCGAGGACTTAAGAAGCCACCATATTCATCTTCTAGGGATTGTGGAAGATCCCAATGGAAAAGAGTTACAAATGGTTGTATATCTACAATTGTTAATTTTTAATTAGTAATTAATGATTGTCAATCAATAAGAGAACATGGTAAAAACAAAAGCAATCAAAAACTCAATCAACTAAAAAAAGTTTTAGACCTTACCATTTGCTATTAGCTCATTTATGAGATTGTTGTAATAGTTTATTCCTTCTTGATTTATACCTCCACTTAGCTTTCCTTCTGTGATGGATGTACCATTTGTAAAAAATAATTTTAAATGATTAAATTTAATCAAGTGAAACATTTTAAAATAATCATCAATCTTTCGACTCACTTGGTAATATTCTAGACCAAGAAATGGATAATCGGTATGAATCCAAGTTCATATCCTTCATAATCTCAACATCCTCCTATAACATATATATATTGACAACATTAGATATATTATTATATTGCATCGAACAATCATGATAAAATGAAAATAAACAAACGCTAACCATGAGACTTTTTGCTCTTTAAGTAGTTAGTTTGCTTGATTATCTTTTACCTTTAAATAAAATACAAGTGTTAATTACTTTTTTTTAATTAGTTATTAAACTAAGTGTAATTAAGTAGTAATAATTAAATTTAAAATTGGAAAATATATTTTTAATCCATTATTTTTTACTCAACTAGTCATCTTTATTAATTATGGATTTCACGTTATCTTAAATATACAACATTTTTTAATGGATAAAATATGTTTTTGTAATTAAACTTCTTCAAATTTATGGTTTTGATAGTTAAACTTTTTGAAGAATATTGTTCAAGATTTTCATTTTTTTTTCTTCTGTCAAATGTTTAGGCCATTCTCATTCTCCAATACTTTTTACACCTTATTTTTTGTTTCATACACTCCATTTTTTTTTTCATCCCTTTTTATTTTATGCACTTTCATGTTTCGAAACTCACTTATTTTTTGTTTGGATTTTATAGGGTGCAGGCATAAAAAAGGGATGCAAGAAGAAACAAGGGAGTACATGAAATAAAATAAAAATTGCAGGAAATAATTATCTTTAGTGCCTTAATTAACATTAATTAGATTAACTAAAAGGACTAAAATACTAGACCCAGAAAAAAGTTTAAAACATGATCAATCATAAATAAATAAAAAATTAAGATCAAAATCATAAATTTTAAAAAGATTATCAAAAATATTCTTTACCCTTCTTCAATTTAGAAAGATGCAAATTAATACTTTGAAGAAACCATGCATACCTTGTAACGGTGATATGTATCAATGGCAACGTCTCCATTGCTTCCGTCTTGGATCTTTTCTGCATATGAATTCAAGACGTACAAATTATAAATTATATATGTTAATTAACGAAGTTGTTGAATATATATTTTTTTCTTTTTTATGCGCATATATATATATATATATATATATATATATATATATATATATCATTTTATTTTATTTTCTTCTTTCCCCTTTTCTTTCCTATCACATCATTTATTATATTTAATAATTTCCTTCTCTAGATTTTTTTTTTCTTTCTTTCTTAATTATATCTCTCATCAGCTTCCTACCTCAATCCATAGACGTTATCACTATACTCATGGGTCAATAATTAAGTGTCTTTTGAGGCCATACTTTTTATTTGATTATTAATAATCAAACTATATATAAAAGATGAAAACTAAGCAAAGCACACCCCTTTCTCATATCTAATTCCCTTCTCATGAAAAGAAAAGAACAAAATGAGAAACTGCATATTTTATTTACCTGCATATTCATGGGCAAAGGTATCCCATATACTTGGTCCTCTACCATCTTCCATTGCCGCACCTTCGAACTATACAAATTACAAACCACAAGTGATGAAAGGAGAATGGAAAGAGGAAAATATCATGAATTTGATTCATTTCGCTAACAAAAATTAACAAATTAAGGATTAACATTTTTGTTGATAAAAAAAAAAATCACAAACAACCAAATGAAGATGTCATGTCTAAACAACTTGCACTGCAAAATGTCAATTTTGAAGTTTATTGTAATACTGTCATGGAAAACATTCAACGTTAACACTGGTCTCATGGATACTCTAATTACCATGTTTTGATTAATAGATGTAGAATGGATTTATTGAATATTCCAAATTTTAGTATGAGTTTTGTAAAGAGGAAAACAAATCATATATTTCACAGCTTAACAAGGACTTCAAGATTATATGTTGTATCTCATGTTTTTAATTATATTCTCGTTTGTATGATTGTATCTTTCACCCTATAATGAAATGGCATAATCATGGCTTTCCGTTAAAAAAAAAAAAAAAAAACAGAAGAAGAAGATAAAAGGAAAAGAAAGATACCATGTCTAATAAGTAAAGTGGAGTTACGTTTATTTCTAATGCTTGTATTTTTTTTTTCTTTAGTACTACATATAGTGTACAAAAAATAATTAAACTCATCATAAAAAAATATTTAGAATATACTAAATATTACTGACAGTACGTGTAAATTAAAGTTGATTTTTGCATTAACTATAATTAGAAAAAAAGTAATTTGAAATTAGTTTATAGCACAATTTTTTTTTAATAATTTATACAAATGAAAAACTAATCTCTAGTACATAAATACCTGGTAAGACGAGGATCCTGTCCCAAAGATAAAGCCTGGAGGGAAACTATGACGATTCAATGAAATGTCAATAATGGGATCAACTTCTTCAACACTTTCTATGCAATTAACATTCGATTTGCTAATCACAAAAACAAAAGGAATGAAGCAAAGAATGAAAAATTCTTTGCATGCCATATCTGATGATGATATTACTACTATGCTTAATCTTTCTTTCTTCTCTTAATTTCTCTGTCAATGATGATGATTTTGTTCAATAAGTTTGACACTGATGACTGATCAGGGTAGCCTTTTTATATAGGAAATTGTCAGGCTAACAAGATTATAATATTATTTGTGGACATTTAGAGAGACAAAATTTTGTTTTTGGATATCCTTCGAACCATTAAATTAAAGATTAATCTTGTTTATAGAATTTTGAGTGTCACTAATGTGGAAAGTTTTTTTTTATATGATTAAAATCAAATACAGAAACTTTTCATTAAATAGATTGTCTTTACAACATATATATAGGATTAGATTGACCTATTAATTATCCCAAATTAATACTAGAAGTAGTAAAAAAAATACAGTACTATTAAGACTTGGTCTTTTAACAGTCCAAACCGAAAAAAATAAACAATTGTGGCGGCACTTTTTTTTTATGTTTCTCCGGAGTGTGTTGACAACCACTTCACCACAACCACGAATTCTTAATGTTTTTTTTTACTGAGTCCATGAACTGGCAATTAATAATAATTTAGTTTAGTTTAGGGTTTTGTTTTTTACTGAAAGAAATATTCTTTCATACCTTATATTTATCGGTTTGATCTTTTAGAAAATAGGCGCACATGGATTGTCATCTAATAACAAATCAACGTATATGATAAATTTGTTAACGTATTGTGTCATTTGATAGCATATGAAGCTAAACCATCAGGGTTGGTTTAATAGTGGGAGATTATGGCAGTATACATGAATTCATAGATTTGAATTTTGGTGTAATTATTGGAAAAAAAAAAAAAACAAGTGAAGCTTATCAGTTAGTTTTTGGTACTTAGCAGCTGTTTTATTCGTTTTTCGGTATTGGAATATGGTTGTTAGGAGTTAGCTACACTTGCTATGACTAATGTGTCTTGTTGATTAATTAGGTATAACTATTTGAGGAAAAAAAAAAGGTGATCTACCGACAAGTGTAAATTATTAAAATAATGAGTTATAATTAATTGTTGGTGTAAAATTATCTTATTAAGAATTATACTCTAACTATTTTTAACTATTTATTTTAACATATGTGGAACTAGTGCTAATAAATTTGTCGTAAGTCATATTGTCATAATTTTTAATGAATATTTTTAGTTCTTCAATTATTTTGGATTTTGAATTTTAGTTCTTCTTAAATTTTTTATTCATCTGTAGTTCCTGTGAAATTTCAAATCACCAATTTTAGTTCCTTTAAAAAAAATTCATTTTTAGATTACCTTATTTATTTTTTTTGTTCAAAGACTCTGGAATGGTTTAAAAATGGGTAGGAAAAAAAAAGTGAAAATTAAGTCAACCTCACAATAAGTAATTCATTTTTTTTTATTGTTCAAAATTAGTCTATCACATTGTAGGGTCCTTGCAGTGCGTCAACATTTCTCACATTTTTATTTTAGTAGTAAATCTTATAGGCTTCATCCTATCATATTTTTATCACATTCTAGAAGATCAGATCTTACATGTAGAGATTTAGATTTTGAAAGATTTTGAAAATTTAAAGATCTTAAGAGTTAAATATCTCTCTTAAGATCTCCCACTAAAGATCTTTAAAGACTAATTTTAATTTTGAATAATATAAATAAATTAAAATGTTCATAAACTATCAGTGTAAACTCATTTTACACCGTTAGTTAATCATAATTCACTGTTCTAATGAATTTTGAAATAATTTTATAAAAATCAACTGTCTTACCATAAATTGACCGATGGTATAAAATTATATGTATAAATCTTTTTTTTTTTTTTTGTTGAATAGATGATGTATAAACTTTTTTTCTCATATAAATAAGCGATGGAATAAAAATGGATAGAAAAACGTTAAAGGACTAAAATTAGTCATCTAAAGTTTGATGCGACTAAAAAAAAGATTTTGGTTCCCCAATTATGTACGTGTGTATAGAAATTTTGCCAACATATATAAACTTGTTTTTTTGAAGTGGAGTAGGTTAACGAGCTACACTTGTTAGTGTACTTTAAAACATTTTCTAATTACATTTTATTAAACGCATTTTTTTTTTTCTGATGATTGTTATTAGTTATGTTCTCACTTGAGTCGTACATATCACTACTTTTGGGGAGGAAATTGTGTATTTACTCTGCAACAGTGTCATTGATAAAGTCGTTGATACTTGATAGTAGGCATGGAGAGGAAAATAATAAGAAAAAAAAAAACGTGTTGCTGCATGAAAATTGGTTTCGGTTTGTTTTGTTTTTCCAACATGATTTTTTGTGAAAAAAAATGGTACAAGAGATTTGACATGTGCATGGAAGATATAAAGGAAATGCAATTCGTATGGAAATTACCACAATTTAGTTTTGGCTAAGTATTAATTAATCATTCAATGTGAACACTGAAGACTGATAGAGAGATTAGATATTTTCCCTCTTTCTGATTCACTAGTGAATTGTAACATATGGGAACAGTTCCCACTCTGAGATTCCTAGATTCATGACATTGTTCAAATGGGTTAGGTCTAAAATTGCATATAAAGTTTCTTTGGAGAAAGTAAGAGAAGAAAACAAGCCACAGGTTTTGATTTTCTTCACCCATCTTTGGTAGTTACTTAGATTTGATATGTATTATGTGACTGCAATTTCGGCTACAATGTCAAATTTTGAAGTCTACATTACATGATCACATTTGTCTGCAATTTCTTGCAATAGCAAGGATTGAGATGAAACTGCAACCGGACTGCAATTTAAAATCTTTGCAAGTGTTATTGGTGTGTTTCCTGTGCTCAAACCTTAGTCATATTTAAGATTTGGTTTGTGATGATTACGATACTCGTCAATGGAGCACAATGAACCAGAGACACGACCATTGGCTTATACACCAACATGGTCTCTTGCCACTATCTTGACAATGTTCATTGCTGTTTCTTTGCTTGTGGAGCGCTCCATTCACTATCTAAGCTGTGTAAGTATTGCAAGAATCTTGATTTTGCTTTTTCCTTTTTGGAGGCTTTTGATGTATATCTATGCTTTGGCAAGAGTTGTATGAGTCTGCTGGATCATTTGGCATTTAGCAACTATTTAAATGTTGCAAGAAAATAAGGATGGTGCACTTACAGTGTAACATAGTTTTATACTATTAGGGTGATGATCTAACAGTTTAAAACTATGTTACACTGTGAGGGCACTATCCTTATTCTAGTAAACAAATTGAGTTTAAAGATACGATTATAACAACCCTTCATATATAATAAGTCTGTTGATTTTTATAAAATTGTCTTAAAGAATCATACTTGTGATAGCCCGATAAGGTAAAACTATTTTATATTCTCAGTTTAAATTCAAATAAATTTATTTGAACGTGGATTAAATGGACTACAAAGAAGCTCTTTAACTCTAATCAAAATATGGATTTCTTTCTTTTACTTTTTTAGTTAATGTTTGGTTCTGCCTTCTGAATGTAATACATGTAATATAAAACATGTAACCTGGAATAAAATTGATTCAGTGAAAATGAATGTTTATGAATAAAGTGCTTCTTTATTTTCACTCTAAGCTAAGATCAGAAGTAACTTTGTATGTTGATCAGCTCCAACTTAACAAGCTCATGCTCTATAAGTTTAATTGTTTAATTTGTTAATTAAGCTTGATCAAAGTACTGAAGTACATGGTTTATGGTTGTAGTGGTTGAGGAAAACTAATCAAAAGTCCTTGCTTGCAGCTTTGGAAAAAATGCAAGAAGGTATCATACATTAATTAAGTTCTGCTGCAATACTTTTTTATAAGCAAGTTTGATATGTTGGTGCTTACTGATGACTTTTCTACTATAAGCTAATTTTATGTAACTTTTCTCTTTTCCTACTCATCAACTCTCACAATTTTGCAATTCTATCCTCAGAGATGATGATGGTTGGATTTATATCACTTCTATTAACAGCTATCTCAGACCTGATAGCCAATATTTGCATTCCACCGAAATTCTACTTTGATGATTTTGCTCCATGTAGTAGATCTGCTATTGATGAAGAAACAGAAAAGAAGGGCTCAAAAGTGCATAAATTGTTGATGGTTTCCACTTACCCACACATATTTAGGAGGATATTGCATGATATAAATAGAAACCCCTGCAAAGAGGTATGACTAATATATACCTTAAATATTGTCACTTTTGACTATCATTTGCTTTTATTGCTATGAATAAATATAAGCAAACATGGATTTTCTTTTGCTCAGGGTTATCAACCTTTTGTTTCATATGAAGGTCTAGAGCAATTGCATCGTTTCATTTTTCTCATGGCTGTAACACACATAACTTACAGTTGTCTCACAATGTTGTTAGCAATTATGAAGGTGAGACTTTTTCAGACATTGCTTCATACGTCTCCTGGCTATTATATATAGAGCTCTTTAGCTTATTGTTCAGACACACCATTATATATAGAATTCCTTGGCTCATTCTTCTGATTAAGAATATCTTCTCTCCATTTTCATCTCTCTCTTCTCTCTTTGTTTCTAGGTTCTTGTTTATTGCTAGTTTTGTAACTTTAGAGAGAAGTTCCTGTTGTATCTTGGGGAGCTAGTGTGAATTCCGCAGATAAATTCTTAAGAGCAGTGCATTACACTCCTCAAAAAAGTTTTTGATTTCATCTAATTTCACAACACTATGAAGCATCATCATTCAATGTGGTAAACTTAGCAAAATTAGTTAGAAACATGGGACCTGATATGTATATATTAGTCATCCATATTATCGGATGCATATAATTCATTATCATATTTTTTCCTAGAAGGACATCACTTGCACATTTTTGACATTTAGAGAATTAGATTGTTACTTCCGTCAAAATCCAAACTATGTAAAAGTTGATAGGTTCCTCAAACATGTGCAAGTGATGTCCTTCCATATGTTTTATATTTGTCTGAGATGTATATCCAACTTGCTTATTCCAAATCATAAGAGACTTGTTTGGTTCAGGGTTTAAGTAGAAAGGGTTTTCAATCAAACAGTTGTAATATATTAAGACACATGAGGTAATTCTCATTTTCATTAATTTTAATATGTTCTTTACAAAAAGATAAAAAAAAAAACTACCATGTTGAATTGCATTCCCATTTTACAGTAGATATATTTATAGATACCATCATCTGATATGTATTGTAGATATATTTTGATTTTTAGTGTCAGTAAGTGTCAAATGTACTGCTCAGTATATCAAATTAATTTGAATTTACATTCCATTAAACATAAGCATGGGAATATGAAGCAATCTCATTCAGAAATTGTCAAATTCCAGGAATTTTTGTGATGTGTTTTGATTTAGAGAGTAAAACCTCAATCTACTATTATTTTTATTCTTGTTTGATAGAGTAATACCGCAATAATTTAAACCAGATTCGCAGTTGGAGAAAGTGGGAGAATGAGGCTCACACGGATCCGAACGATTATTCATTTTCTGGTAAGCTCAAAATATGTCATTTTTCCTCTTTGGATAAGTGGCCATTCATGCATCTGTATTCTGTAATCCCATTTCGTCCTTTATAATTAGTTTCTACTAGATACTGCTAGAAAGTTCCACATCACCTGCTCAAGTCTCTTGGTTCAGCTTATATATTTGTTAGACAACTTTCCTTAATGCCAATTGATTTTAAGTGAAAATTTAACATGGTATCAGAGCCTATAACTCATCTTGATAAATCACCTATCCTGGTAGACTTGCATTTTCTGGCAGGCATATGTGGAAGGGGATGTAGATACTTGTATGATTGACTGACTATAAAGCAATTTCCTGTTTGTACTTCTAATGTATAATCCATATGCAAGATAATCTCTGACATTAATGCAAAATCCAAATCAATATTCATGTTTAATTCTGATCCCTCCCTTCTGATTCACTTTACTGAATCTGACAATAAACTATGTTGGTATCTATATAATCATGCATGTACTTCTCTTAATTCTGTTAATAAACTAGTATATCATAAAAAAATATAACTGACATTTCTTCCTTAAACAACTAGGATTTTACAAGCATTACCATCAAGAAGTACTGATCTACAAAAATTTTTAAAAAAAAAACATAAAAATAGCAAGTTCTCTTGATCTAGATATCATTCCCTTAGTTATTTTTTCTGAGACTATGTAAAGCCTTTTATGTTCTTATGTGCCATTTCATTTAAAAAGACTCTTGATGACCAGTACTGAAATTCAATTAAATGTAGAAAACAACCATTTTCAACTTTATACATTTAGCCCTTCCAAAAATGAAATGTTCAATGTTTTATGATACATGGAAACGTGTGGTCATGTATTTTATATTAAATTCATCTTCTGAGTCTGAAGTGGATTGACTTTTTTGTGTTGCAACAGAAATCACAAGACACATGGCAATACAAAGTCAAACACCCTTAGTTATGTTTCATAGATCAAATCCATTGGTCAGAAACGCTTTCCTCAATTGGGTGGTAATAACAGAACCTCCATTTTATCTCTTCTTTTCCATTTAGTTAAATTTCATGTGTGTTTTCAGCATGTCTATAAAAAAATATGCGTTATTTGAGTTAGAAAAGGCAAAGTTATGAGAGTGTTTGAAAACAAACAGCATAAGAAAGTTTACTAATGGCGTAAAATAGTTTTATTGAAGACTATATTATACTGCATCACCTTTAAACTCTTAAAAAATTATACTTAGCAAGGGCCAGACTTTTATTCAAATTTCCTTCTTTTCTAAACAAATTCTGAAGGAGTTCAATGCAATGTTTTATGAAATTGGTTAGAACATTAGAAATTGAATCATGCATGCAAGTATGATCAGTAAAACAAGATCATACTAGCAGACAGGTTCTAAAGCTATCTAATTTCAAGTTTAATTGAATTGCAGACATGCTTTTTTCGACAATTTTGGAATTCTGTGGGTCGTGCCGACTATCTTACACTTCGCAAAGGCTTCATCATGGTATCAAGTAGAACTTGTCTGAATTCTAAATATTTCTTATTCAAAAGCAACCTAATATGGTTATTACCTCATTCTGTACGTTCATGGTTGTTATGTAAACACTTCTCTCACCATAAATATTTGGAGATAAACTATGACCTACAAGGTCACAATCACAGCTACAAAGTGCTTATAGGAGAAACTGAAATGTGCTTATATATTGAAAAGTTGGATGCTTCATGAATTTTCCTAATTTCAGCTCTCTTTGTTCTGATTTTATGTTTCCACCTTATTTTGGTTGAAGTAACAATCCACCATGGTACTTGTATGCAACCACAATGTTAGACCGGTCACTAACTCAGTCAGAATATTGAGTTCATTGAGTCATAGAATGACTGAGTGAGTCATTAGTTAATCTACATGACACAGTTTATATTAAAAAAAAAAAAACATAATAGGTAAACTTGTACACTTAAATAATTAAAGTTTAAGAAAATTCAACATATTTATGATTGTTTAAATTTTTAGAACCAACATACATTTTCAAAATTCGTATACTCATATGAACAGTATTGTTTATCCAAAAAAAAAAAACTAAAACTACATGACCCGTCAAGTCACTGATTCAGGATCGGGTCAGGCCAAGTCAGACTAGTTCAATCCCAGCATGTGCATTTCCAATCCAAAGGGTGACTCGGATCAGCTGGGTGTCCGAGTCCCGGTCTAATGGATCAATCCGAGTTTGATAACTATATTGTCAGGTTTATTGGTAGTATAGTAGTATGCACTATGCACTGTGCAAGTGCCACACACTACTTTGTGAATGTTTTTACTCAGTCTGTTTTCCCTATTCATGACAGAATCACAACCTCATATTAAAATATGATTTTCACAGCTACATGATGGAATCTATGGAAGAGGACTTCCAAATGATAGTTGGTATGAGGTTAGTATAGTTGAAATTTATGTTACAAATTACAGTTATTGCAGTTTCATGACTAGCACTGACAGTTATTTTTTGTTCATCTAGTGTAATAATATCTCTATGTGCTTTTATGTATTAAGAACAATCTTAATTTCTAGGATGACCAGTATTTCTATAAATTGTTGAACAAAAAATCCATTTTATCTACATGAAATAGTTTAAGAGGCAGTTTGAATATTATTACTGTTGTTTTAAAAAAAAATTATTCTCAATTTCTCATGCACATTTGAAAGCTAAAAATGTCTGCTTGGAAAATCTCTTGTAGTGTTCCACTCTGGGGATTTGTTGTTGCTTTCACACTATTCAACATTAAAGGTATGCTCTCCCTTTTAGCTTCCACTTGAAGTCTTATTTTTCTATTAGATAAATCTTTTTGCACACTCAATTAGTTTCTTTGGTATATAAATAGGATCAAATCTCTATTTATGGATGGCTTTCGTTCCTAATTCTGTAAGTTAGCTTTGTCATATCATATCCTACCTTTCTTTTAATTATCCTTCTTTTTTTATTTGTATATATCAGTTTCATTTTTCTTTTCCATCATTGTTAACAAGCATGTGAGTTTGACTTAATGAATCAGTAGCATACAAAGTATGTATATATATTGCATTAAATGAAGAGTTTAATGATGATACATTGTCAAGAAAATAATTTTATACTATCGGAGAATCACAATCCTCCATGTATAATATGTTTGTTAACTGCTATAAAATTATCTTAAAAATCATACAAACAGTGAGATGTGATTACAAAACTATGTAAAACAGTGCATAACTATTAAACTCTATTTTATTCAAGTGTCATTTTATTTCTATTATTTGCTCTTGTGCAGCTTGTTCTTTTAATTGGAACAAAGCTACAGCGTGTTATTGCAACCTTGGCATTGGAGAATGCTGAAATAACTAGTTTCTTCTCTGAAGCAAAGTTAACTCCTCGTGATGAACTTTTCTGGTTCAATAAGCCTGAACTATTGCTTTACATGATCCATTACATTGTCTTCCAGGTCGGCAACAGTTGTTACATCATGTGCTATTACTGTGGTACTTATATTTATTTTCTTATGGCCTGTTTGGGTAAACGTATCTGGAAGGACTTCTAGGAAAAGAAACTATCAAGAAAAAATGAAATTAACTTTTTCAGGAGTTAAAATTGATTTCTCTCATAATTGATTTATAGAAGTTCCACATCTTTTAGTGGAAGCTATATAAGAGAGCTTCTCTAAATTAACTACTCAAGTTAATTTAAACTTCTAGAGAATTTTATTTTATTTTTTCTTCATATTTTTCTCTCTTAAGAGTTATTCTAAAGTAATGTATCCAAACAAACGTTTATTAACTTATGATGCATGCTCATTGGTTTTCTTCTCTGCAGAATACATTTGAATTGGCTTCATTCTTTTGGTTCTGGGTACTTCCTTCTCCATCTTAAGACACAGAATTATACTTTGTAATAATAAAGATAACAATTTTTAAGTTCTTCCTGAACCATAAGTTGTATAAAAGAAATGTGTTTTTCAAAAATAATTGATCCGAAAATGTATAGCAGGAAATCATATTCGAGAGTAATCAGATAAAATATAACTATTTTCCACTGGCAGTGTATACTTTTAAACTCTAACTATATTTGTGATGAGTTATCATTATCTTTCGTATTGCAACTTTTGAACTTTTTGGTCAATGATTGCTGCTTCTACTAGTTTACCTTAAATATGATAAATCACTCCATAGAACAAGATAATGAACCCCCATGAAGAATGAAAAATATTTACTTTTTATGTTCCTTCTGCATTTAACCAAAATGAAAATTTTCATCTGCAGTGGCAGTTTGGCTACAATTCTTGCTTTATCAGCAATCATCTCCTTATGTATTCAAGGGTAATCTTGGGGTATGCAGAAATCATTGCAGCCTTAAGTCATTAACTATTTATGATGTTAAAACAATTCCTTTTAACACTTATTGTTTTCAACATGATAGGTTATTTGGACAGCTTCTCTGCAGCTACAGTACTTTGCCACTTTATGCAATTGTTTCACAGGTAATAATATCAAGCACAAATGATTATTTTTTTTCCTAGTATGTGAATAAAAGACTAAATGATTACTCGAAGTGTTAATTTTCTCTGAATGATCAAGTTTCTTTTGATAAGGTATAACTACTTGACATTATTTTCATTTTAAGTCCCAAGTGATGTGAATATATATATATACCTTGTGATACTATACTACTAACACATTTGTTACTGCACAAGAGTTACATTAAGTAAATTTTGATTATACTAAAGGAATATTTTAGAAGAAAAATGGTAAGTTATTATTATTGATAAAAAAAAAATGAAATGTGAATAATATTTATAAGTTCATTTATATTTTTATTGTTGGCTAAACTGATAAAACAAAAAGACATCCTTAATTACCAAGAGTTTCACTCAATTACAATTGCTCAACTAGTCCCTAATCGACAAAAGATCTTCCTGAAGAGAGCTAACCAATGAGTGAAAAACAGATTCGTGCATATCCTTAATCACGTGTGTCAATCCATTGATTTGAAAGATTTACTTTACTTGAAAGTAACAGCTTTCCTATTTTTTGTTTCAGATGGGAACAAATTTTAAGGCTGCATTAATTCCAGAGAGTGTAAGGGACGTCATTGGTTACTGGGGGAAGGCAACAAGGAGAAAGAGAAGAAGACATAGCATGTTCACTGACACTCATGATTTTGAATTACAACCACAAAGAGTAGGATCACCACCAAGTAGATTTTCAAGTAGGCCTGATACCCCCACCCATCGATCATCTGCTTCAGTTTCTTCATCGGCAGCGCTGCGATTTAGAACAGAAAGAATTGCAAGATCTCCTTCTATGCCAACAGAAATAGAATGTGCAACAGAAAATGATATCACAGAAGAAAACAAAACGAGCTGAATGGTACATTGATGAGATTGAAGTACATATGATTTTTGAAAGTTATGAGATGAATACTTTAGGCTCCCTTGCTTGTGACAAACTAATAGCAAAGCTTTTGCCATTACTGATTTATCAGTGGTACAAATTGTAGTGTTGGAGACATCAATGTCCAATCAAATTCAATTATGGACCAGGTATATAATGCACTTTAGTTGTAATAAACCCCCTTTAAAATGCTGTGTGGATTAAATTTGAATAGACCCCAAAGAAAATGAAAGTAGTGTCAAGGTTGAAGTTTGGAACCATGTGCCTGTAGAACTCTTACATCTATAAGGTGCAGTGCAATAGTGCAGTGCCTAACTAAAAGTGTAATATCTTCTACTGGTATATACATCCATTCTCCATAAAATTGCGGGTCTAACATCCAGATTATACTTCAATAACAAATTAACAATCATGAACCAAAAGCAAGAAAACACTAAATTGCAAGGACTAAAAAAAAAAAAATCCTGAAAGAACATAGAACTTAAAAGTAACTTACCAACTTTATTTGCTAAAATGTCAAAAATGTAATCGCAAAGCTTATTTCAATTCAATCCTTTTCGTAACACATTTGAAATGAAAATCTAGTTGATTATTTTCCCACTGGAAAATGCTCAAAGCTTTAGAAATTGTACTGCTAGCAAATGGACAAAAGATTCTTTCAGAAACCTTTTACATCACAAGGAGAAGTTTCAGAAAATCTGAAACTATGCATCTGCTATATGATACTACATATTTTTTCATAAAAACATAGTGTAACAATTCAGTCATCTTCGCCCGACTCCATTGCATTCAATTGTTCAGCCAGCATCCTCTGCCTGTTCTGTGTTTGTCTTTCTACAGCAACCATGTACAGGCCTAGACAATTGTAGTTATCAAAAGTAGAAAAGTAAGATTGTAAATGAATGAAGTTTTTTGTGAGAAATGGAAAATACTTAGAGACACATTACAAGACTAAGTTTGATAACAAGTTCTGGGGAAAGAAGATACCACTGAGAAAAGGTCAAGAATACTTACCGAAGACACTTCCAATAGCACAAGCCCAAAGAATTCTCATGGACCACTTGTCCCCAATTACTCCTCTGGTTCCCATGCTATGTAATAGTGTAGGCCAGAAACTTTGCTCTGAAATGAAGGATAAGATTATTTAACAAGCATAGCAAAAGAGAAACTAGCATAATTTGTTGAACTGTCAATTTAAGTATCCTATCCCATTTGACACAAACAAACCATGTTAAGACTTGAGAGTGTTTTAACCAGATTTTATCTCTATTTTTTCAATTTAGAAAATCAAATAACAAAATAGAAATTTCTTTGTTGCCACAAAAGCTACCAGTTCCATCTTAAAGCATTCAGACTGAAAATTCAATCACTGTACACAGCAGCTTTCTTGTCCAGTTTATAATTTTTCAGCAATCTAAGAAACAAACACCGACCCTGTCAAGGAAGCATGGATACCAACATAGTCTCTACCCATGTCAGACAAGTACTTGAGTTAGAAACTTCATTAACACTTGGGATACTTTAACTTACATTTTTTTTTATAAATGATAATCAATCAACTAATGCTAGGTAACTAGGTTTTAAAAACATTAATTGTGTCTTGTGATTGTGATTCATGTCTTATAATTTATAAAATCTGCAGTATTCCTATGTTCATATGATCATATCATATCCATATTTCATATTGTATCTGTGCTTCCATACAAAACTGCTTGATGTTTATCACCTCCATCATCTACATTCCAAGCTTGGCATGCTTGAAATACATCCTCCAGCTTGCAGGTAGAAATATAACTCATCACCACATTATATTAATGAATAAGATGATATTGTAAAGTGGTCAAATCTTGGATGTCTGTATAAAATTTCTCATTAACAGTGTATATAAATCGAACTCATATCTTAATTAATGTAAACTTAGTTACAAACTGCAAGTGTTATTTGCCATACAGTTTGAACCCTAAAACAATCCTGTCCTACAGTATACACAAACAACTGAAGCACTAAGAACTATCTTAGAACTTAGAGGTTCATTTTCTCTAAAAAAAAAAAAATCATATTTTACTAACAATGCTTACTTTGGTTACAAAGTAACAAAGTGGTATGATTAGCCAATAAAATCTTCAGAACAATGCCGAAGAAGGTAAGCTTCTTCCTTCACTTGCGAATAAAATTTAAGCAAAACAAAAAATGTAATCACAATTGGAAGACCCATTAACAAAAAGACGAACCCTTTGGGCTGAACCTTCGATGATCAACTCAAGAAAACAAAAATAACAAAATTTCAAATATATTAAAACCAATTAACACGACCGAATCTACAAGAACAAGACCCATCTTACTTTGAATCATTTGAAATCATCGCCACCGTTCTGTGAAAAGTGAAAAGGGGGAAAAGAGTGTACCTTGGAACCTTTGCCTTCAATTTGCAATAGTTTGTTCACGGTTTTGCAACAGTCACAGATAAACAGCGTTTGAGTATTCTTCCCACTGTTTTTTTTTTTTTTTTTATGATGAATTACGTTGGTTGTACATTGGGAATTGCTTTCTGCACCTCGTTTGCTAGCTGCACCTCTCTGAACTTTATAACTATTCAAATTCCAAAACTACCCCCAGGTTTAGCCTCTTCTTCCTTGGGCAAACAACCCCACTTTCTCACTCAGAATCCATCTACCACCGCAAAATCAAACCCCATTGAAACTTCCTGTCGTAGCGGTGTTAGAGTTGCAACAAGGGAGGTGCATGCCACCGTACAAAGGAAATGAGGAAAGAAGCGTGGATGCATTAGGGTTTAAAAGTCAAGACAAAAAGGTGTTTTTGTCCCTTCAGTTTCCTAGAGAGTGCAGGAAGCAAAAATAGACCCTCTTTCCATTTTTTTTTATGAAGCATATATAACCTAGGCCTGCCTGAATAACCTGGTACATTTACTTAACGCATCTCATTTTTTGCTTAATATACTCCTAAAGTTTCTAATATTCCATTTTTACCCTTTCTTTTCCAACCATCCTCTCTCCCAACCAACCACCACCGCACCACCATGCAACCATCCACCATGGACACACGCACAATGTGACAAATCTTGGAGTATAAGTTAGGGAACAAACCAACAAGTCTCAACTTAAAAACTTTACTATTTCATTAGAAGATGCACTTTTTGAGAAAAAAAAAATATTATAATTATATAGAGAAAGGACAGTGTATGTGTTTTGTTTGTGGCCATTGATAACCCATTTATCAAAAGGTGACCTCACCAAGCCACCTTAGTGCAGCATTGTAAATAAACATATATACAAGTGATGTAAGAACAGAACTACGGTGGCAAAAATATGCACCTTAATAAAAATATCTAAAATGTTGTCATATTTAGCAAAATTACACAAGGACATGTTTCATTAGGGTCCTTGTGTGAGTCTCTGCATGTCATTTTGGTCACTGAGGGTCTCAATGAGAAGGGGTGGAGCATACTGTGCTGTTCCTTGGTGCTCTTCAGAATCCTGGCAGAATGAGAGAACTATGGTATCAATTGACATCTCCACTACTGCAAAGAAAAGGGTTGCAACGATGTATCCAAGAGCCCAGCAAACCTGCATTGCACAAAATAAGACTTTTCTGAGAATTGTTGTTCAAGATTCACATTTGATGGTGAATTGGTAGACTTTCTTTTTTGCAAGTATTTTCCAGTTCTGTAGCATTTTATTCATTATGGCAATGTTAAATGCAGGAGTTAGTCCTTTTAGTGTGTTTGTTTTTCCGTTCTCAATCAAGCAAACGGACGTTCAAGTAAAAGCAACAATTTGTTGCTTCTCAAGGTATGTTTGGTTTAAGGTTAGGTTAAACAAGCATACATTCCAATGCATGTTTGGTGAGAAGTAGGAATTCGGACCTTTTGATTCAACAGCCGTTTGGAAGCCTCTCAACATTAAACCAAACATGCACTCACAAATTTGTGCTTTGGAACGCGAGATTAGTGAGTCCAATGTGTATGCAAACATATAATTAATGGCAAGTTCTGTAAATAGATATAGTGCATTTGGATATCTGGCAGAAAAGTTCGTTTGTGCCAAAAGTAATTCTGCCAAAACTGATCAGGATCCTTGCTTTTGCTTTCATTTTATTTTTATCCGTTAAATTTGCATTGGAACACGGACATAGCATTTCCAACTTCAAATCAAACATATCCTATAGGCTGCAACACATGGACTAATGTAGGACCAAAATAGTTTTGAAATATGAATTGATTTGAAATTCTATATAATAACAAACCATTTTATGGGAAATGAAAGATCAATAATAGCACATTAAGATATTTGAAACTCTCCCTCTATATAAGATTAAATACTGAATTGCCTTTTACTTTTGCGCTTTTGTTAAATGGAAACTGGTTCTTGCCATCTAGTCACATACTTAGATTATAGAAAACATACCACAACAGGGAAGAGTGGAGATGAGGTCTTGTTATGAGCAGAGTTGTACTTGTGTGTGTCCAACATGAGGAATGCAAACAAAGCACACGAGAGGCTGACACACAGTTTTCCAAGGAACAAAATGACATCTCCAATCACGTTAAGACGGCCAATCTTTAGAATGTTATTCATGATCAGCTCTGTTGCGATAGAAGAAGCGCCAAAGAAACTTTTGCCTGTTATAGCAATCTGCAGATGCCAAAAAGACAAGTTAAAAACAAAGTAAACAAAAAAAAGGTAATAATGTCTAAAGAAACTTTTGCCCATTATAGCTATCTGAAGGCATCAAGAAGATACTTTAGAAATTACAATCAGAATAATTTTGCCTCAAGCGTACTTTCACTTCCATTGGCCCTTACTATATCCCTAATCTTTAAAATAAGTATCGCACCACAATAACAAAACACATGCTATCACATGATGCATGCATAAAAATGTATTTGCGGTATATACTATAGATTTACAAAATTTACCATGATGTAAGCATTTCGGTTCACTGATTTGATGGTCCATTCAATACACCTGAGAAAACATTGTGAAGATTGGTATGCAGCCTTTCCTAAGCAGCTGTCATGCCCATGACTTGAGACTTTTAGTTTACGACGAATAGCTTCAAGCAGAAAGCGGATTGATTCTACAAATGATACAATCAGAGAGCCAAGAGCTACAGACCCAAGACTGTAACGCATAAGCCTCTTCATGGAGGAAAAGACAGAAAGAAATGGAATTTCTGGCTGCATTGAGAAATATGAATCATATTTAGTAACATGGATAAAAGAATTTTGTGTAAAACCAAAATGCTTAATTAACAGAATGAAATTTCTAAATTGCATTATGTATTTTGAACGAGGCACGTGACTTACAGATGTTTCACCACGGGCCCAGTAATACGAGGCGACAGACCCAGCAATCACTGTTGAGGAGCAAGCTATGAAAAATTGTGTAGCCCAATAACACCCAAATAGGTGGAAAAGGATGGCAACTCCAATATGTGGTGTGTAACGAATGCTATAACCACAACAACGATCGCAGTTGACCCGTTTTGCAATAAGATCATATGTGCAGCAGTTAGAGTTGCAATTATTCTGAACAACCTGGCCAGAGCTGAACAAATGGAGAGCAGCTGAAATCCAGAACATGTAAAACACTGCAAGGATAGCATATGGAATGAGAGGGAAAATAATGAGGGCCTGAACCTCTCCTATCACTTTTGCAGCAACCTGTAAAAAAAAATTGCATTAAATCGATTGACTTGGGGTAATGGAAATAATGAAAAATTATAATTTGATAGTTACTAGTGGTTCTGGCATAAGGTCCAAAAGTTACATATGATTACTATCAGCTATCAACTCAATGAATAAAAATAAACAATGCAATGACAGTTAAATAATTGCAGTGATGCTTACCTTCAGGACAGATGTTGCCATAAGGATGCGGCGAACAATAGCAATTGATGTAAGAAGGGCAACAACCATGATAAAGGTCATAAGTATAGTGACAGCTCGTATATGAGTCAGCTCCTAAAAGTGAAATCTTTTCATCAGATTTACATGCAAGAATAATTGAGAGAGACAAAGAAAACTCGATTGGGATGCTACTTACCCTCCCATATACACTAATGTAAGGGTCATGCTCACCAATGATGGGAGAAATGGCATCATTGCCAATCCATCCAGCTGAAAATTTGGAAGAAAAATTAATTCAGAATTATTGACAGATGTTTGTCTCACAACCAGATAAAGAAACTAAAAAAAAAAAAAAATCGATGAATGCTAACCACACTCTCTTTCTATGATTGGCTGAAATTTATTAGAAATCTTCAGTTTTGTGGTTGGTCCCACTTCTAAATCAGAAGAGAGAATCATTAAATGAGAATCGAAACCAACCAAAATTGGTTATTTCTATTAAATTTCAGTCAATCACAGAGAGAGCTTCGAAAGAATGTCTGAGAAAGTATTGCTGACATTCCTCTAAAAATTATTATTTGGCCAGACAATTTAAGACAGTAATATCATAATAGAGATCAACTAGAATCACCAACAAATATAAAGTTATGGAAACAACATTATAAAATAAATCCCAAAATGTTGCTGTTTTTTTAAGTAGGATACTAAAAGTTAAATATTTTACCAAAACATGTATAGAATGAGTCTAGCCTGTGTCAAGCCTGAGAATCCATTTTCGGATTTTATTGTATGTTTCAAAACAAAAAGTAGCTATATTAAGTGTCTAACAATGGTTTCGCCTTTGTCTTAATACAAAATCCAGCAAGGAGGTATATACAATACAGTTGATACAAGGGTTTCATGTGAACAGTAATCTCAAAAGATAAAATAGGCCATGCAGAGTTCCTAACCTTTTAGGTATATGATATTTTCATGAAAACACCCATTTTTGTTTTTTAAAAAAAAATAATTGAAACAGCCAAGCAGAGTTCCTAACCTTTTAGGTAGTGGAGCATTGTGACAGATATTATTAGAACATTAAAGAGCACAACTGTTATCCAAGGCATTGCAGCAACAAAATGTCGAATCATCATCAGCCAAATCACAGACAGAAAAAGAGGCAAAATCCCTCCACAAACAATCAGCACAGGCCATGCCTTTCCTATGTCAGACATGTATCTCTGCAAATACAAACCATGTCACATTCAAATTCCGTTGCACATAATACACATGACGCTGAATGACACAACATACAAAATACAGGTAAGCAAGGTTTGGTGTGGGTGCACTTAGTAAGAGTATAAATTTGAGAAAGTAGGTGAGGTGGAAATTGATATGAGATCAAGATTCAAGACATAATGCATCTCTACAACCATCAATAATGTTTACTCCTTCACTAAACTATTAGCATTTTCAATTCGACCAAGAACCTTTATGAATTATGGCTAATATATGGACAAAGGTCAAAGGAAGATGAGATTGCATTCAATGAACTACACAAATCAATTGTCATCTAAAATAGTATGGAGAAAATAGGTACAAGGTCCAATATCTTCTTACTTCCTTTAATTGCTTATCTCTTTTACTAACACTAACATGCCAATTATACAATATACACACAAATAGAACATTGATTTCAAGTGCTTATGCTCTGCCTGGAAAAATTACAATCATAATACTAATAAATAAAAAAGTAAGAAGTCAAAACTTTTTAACCTTTAAGACAGCTGACCGAGAATTAATAGACTTGTGAATGGACTTGTCAATAACAATGTCTTTGTTGATGTTAACTCCACCCATCTTCTGCCAATGCTTCATAGATGTATTTGATGCCCGAGCAATAAATTGGCAACTCCAGTAAACTATACAAAAATATGCATTAAGAACCAGGTACAAAGCCTCTTGGAGCACACCATGCTCAAAAATCAAAGCAGTGCATCCACACAACAATTTGCAAGCATACAACAAAATATGAATTTATGAATGCATCAAAAAGGAAAAGTTTGCTCACCATTTACACTGGGAAATATGACAGGATAACATGGACCCTGAAGTTGAAGAGAGGAGTTTCTCATTTCTGGTGTAAGGAACTCAAAATAATCATAGTTCCTACTAACCCAATCTTTCTTCGAAAGACGAATATCTCCTTCAGGATAATCACACACCCAATTAAGGGAATCTTCAGAAGGCATAGGGCACTCCGACAAGCATATACTGCGGGCATCGGCCAGTTTGAATTGGCTATCCTTCAATCCACTCTGATAAACCTGATTAGGATTTTGCCAATATCTGAGCTCCAATTCACTAAGGCCAGGGTGTGCATGCTTGTCCCCACACACATTCCCTTTGTAGTCAAGTCCAAAAGTAAGCCTGGTAAGTCAAAGTGCCAGTAACCACAAGTTACATAATGATACCACATAACAGCAAAAAGAGAATAAGGGTCTGTTTGGGTAAACTCTCTAGAAGAACTTGTAGGAAAAAAAAATATGAACAAAAAAATGAAATGAGATTATAAGTTAAAATTGATTTCTCCCGTAACTAATTCGTAGAAGCTCTTTCATATAATTTCTCTAGAAAATGTGGAACTTCTACAAATTAGCTATAGAAGAAGCCAATTTTAACTTATGGAGAAACTCATTTCATTTTCTTCTTCATATTTCTTTCTCCTAGGGTTTCTTCCAGAAAAGTTTATCCAAACAGGCCCTAAAAGTTATGAACTTCATTTCTTGCTGCTACACAACCAAATGCCACTAGCCACTGCCACTGCCACTTCCAGTTTTTAAGTTCTTCAGCAGCCAAACAAACAGCAAAATTGATCCCCAGTTGAAAAAGAACATATTCTGACAGTTAATAGACCCAGTATAAGCAAACACTTGCCAAACCATAATTGAATGAGCTGACCCACGTGTTATCTTAAATCAGAATTTCATGTAATCTGAACCATGCCTTACACAGAAATGAGAAAACCCATGTACTAAGAAAATGATATTTTTACAATAATAATTCTCAATTAATAAATAAACTACTCAAAGCCTCAAAACAAAAAAGGAAAAAGTAGATAATCATAAACGACTAGAGCCAATAATGCCTCCAACACAAATTTCACCTAACAATATGGCACTACAAAAGAACCCCATTGAGAGACAGCAGCACCCCATGAGTTATTTAAACCCTACATTCAAAAACCACAACTTGCCAACAATTGCAGAAACTCCACCTCACATCTCCAACACAGATAAAAAAAAAAAGTTGGAAACTTTAAGATTGCTCACCTTAGTGGGTTTCCTTGGTTGTAACCAAAGCTGGAGTTGACAATCATTGCCACCCAAAAAGCTATGAAGATCACAAGAACAGTGATGTCTCTGCATTTCCTGTTGTGCCTTATGATTCCACCCATTTGGGTAACTCCATCACTTGATGGGTACCTTCCTATTACTGCACCCAAAGGACCCCTCATTTTTCAAGTGTGTTTGTGTGTTGTGTCTTCACCAAGTTGCAAGCTTTGGTTCAATTTAGCATTCAGAAGAAGATGGGACAGAGCACAACAGCAGCAGAACCAAGCTAGGGGAGCGTGAAAGGCAGTGTGAAAAAGCAAGTGAGTTTAGATTTGGGTTTATATAATAATGAAAAGTTTATGACATGCTAAGACAGAGATTTTCTAAAGTGGATGTTTTTTTAATAAGTGCATGTTTTTTTTCTTGTGGCTTCTCCAAGACATGACTCGGAGTATACTATGCTATAGTAGTTGCTAGATAGCTAGTGCTCTCGGCTTAACTGCCTAACATAAAGTGAAAAAGAATGTACTATTTATTTTAATTTTCATTCAAAGTGCATTAAATTTATAATTATTTTTAATTAAGATTAAGAGTTGTTGACTTAGCACATTTTTATAGTTCCGGAAAAGTTAAATTCTACTAGAATTAATTAATACTATTACAGTACTACCAAACTGTGGAACAAGAGAAAAAGAAAAAGATACTAATAAACCAGCATTAATAATAAATATATATATATATATATATGAAAAAAATACTTATTTTAATTAAATAAATTTTTTTTTCAGTGTGTTTGTCTAAATTATTTTAGTTTAAAAAATATTTTTTTTATTTAAAAATAAATCCTATATATTTATGAAATAGTCATTTATTTTTTAAAAAAATTATAAATACTTTTTTTAAAATTTTAAATAAACTGGCATATATCTCAATCATTTGTCATAAACTTAATAATTACATTTTTTTTCACTTTAAAATAAAATACTTTCAGTTTAGAATAGGCTAGTTTATTTTTTTAAAATTCATACTTAAGTGACAAAAATATTTAAATCATGTGTTTATTTCATTTATATAGATAGACGAGTGATAGTATAAAAGCTATAATAACTTAGTTGAATTCACGAAATAATTAATACATCAAATCATTTTAGTCAACGACAAGTATAGTCTTCTATTATTATTATTATTATTACTACTGGTCCTAAGGTAAATAATAGAATGACATTGAATCATGAATGATAGCTGGAATGAAGAAAAAAAAGTAAGCAGGCTAGTCCTTTTCTTCTGGTACAAAACTGTCTAGTTATTACTTCGTTGAAAAAACTCAACCGTTAATTTGTAAATTGTAATGCTTCATATTTAATAATTGTTTCATACTACACAACTAATTCAATTTATTTCTTTGTATGAATACACAACTAATTGTATTTTACTTCTTTTATTCATTTTTCTTTTTTACATTAGATAGTATAAAATACAAAATGATAACGAAATACTTCTGTTACATGTGTGTGGGAATAAGATTAGTTTTTATTAGTTCTGAACATTTTAACTCCTAATATTTTTATTATTATTATTATTTTCTCAGTGGTAGTGAGTTGGGAGCGAAGAATGAGCCGTTAGCCGAAGCCGAGAGAGACAAGCCATTATGGGAAGCCCTTAATAAAATTACGAAATTTGAGTTAACTTTTTAAATTGGATGATTTCGCGGCTTTGAGACTTTGGAAAGGACAGCGATTAAGTTAAAAAAAAAAAATGAACGAAAATAAAAACAAAAAATTTACTAGCGACACATTTTTTTCATTTGATGAAAATTTATTGAAAATTACAATAGATAAAATAGATGAGAATCATAGAAATCAAAAGTGAAACTCACAAAATTTTATAATTTTAATAGATTTCAACTAATTAAAAGTAATGTATCTAAAAAAATATCTTAAAAATTTAAGTTTAAAGGTAATGTTGTAACAACTTTTGTTATTTAATTTTAAAAATAAATTTATAAAAATTAATTAATTTATTAATTTGTGATAATTTGATAATATAAAATTATCAAGATAATATATATAATTTTATATTATTGAACCATCACAATCTCACAATTCTTCATATGATAATTTTGTTAAATTTTTATAAAATTATTTTAAAAATCATATAAAATTATTAATTTTGATAACTCAAAAATATAAAATTATTCTTCACCTAATAAATATTATTTTTAAACTCAAATAAATAGCCAGAGTCATATGAACCAATGAACCAATAAATAACAGTTGGATGGTATTGAGCATTATTATGGAGGGACAAAGATTGGTCATTATAGTACAGGACCTGCAAATTGCCTACAAATTGGTGGACCCCACTGCTGTTCCCTTCGCTCTTTCCTTCTTTGAAAGGTCTCTTTGCTATACATCTAATATCTCTTTAGTCTTTTTTTATTTCTACCTTTTTCTTTTCACACTTACTTTTTTGGCTTGATTGATTCGTCGGTATGAACTTTCAACAATTGACATTGAACACATTGGACATATACATTACATAGAGTAGCATATAAATTAATTTAATTATTACCACATTGTTTCGGATCTCATCTTAGTTATCTTAGTTTGGGATCATCAATTAAGTGTTAACACTGACAAAAAAGAATGTTTTTCTTGTCTATAATAATAAGATATTGTGAGGGTGAGATAATGCTGGGATAATAAGGAAAAAGGTAAAATATGAACAGTGTTGGGATGATACTGGATTATGAACAAGAGAGAATAACAGTTCCTTTTTTTTTTAAATATAAAAGCAAATATTGCGGTCTAGATATATATAATATAAATATTTTATTTCAACATAGTTTATTTTATATTTAAGTATGTCAAGATATTTTATATTTAAGTTCATCAAGATTCAATATAGATCATCTATGTCAATTTAATTTTGTTAAATCAGGTATAAAAAAAAAGTTAGAATTGATTATAAATATAATTAATTTTTATTAGAATTAATTTTTAACTGATATAAATTATGTTTGAATAATTTTTTGTAAAATTAATTTTAAAATAAAATTCAGTATAAATTAATTACTTGAACCTGTGTTCAATTTTGAATTTTTATTCTAAGTAGAACCAAACATATTAAAATTTATTTAAAATTAATTTTAGAATTAGAATCAATTTTTCAATCTTAAACCAAATATAGACGTGTTTGTAAGTTATTAGGTGGATGTTTTCTCAGATATTACGTGGTGTATTGAGAGTAATTCCATGGTTTTACATTGCTAGGTGGATGATTAGCTGATCACTACGTGTAACTACACTGTTTCTTAAGGGACACTTAGCATGACTTTTACTATAATATATTGTATGTAATATGCCTATTAAAAAGGCCACGGCTTGTACTTGAAATCTGAGTGAAAAATCAAGTCTATAGGCTTAGTAAAGATCTCTTCCTGTCATTTTTGTTTCCGTTGTGCTAGTTTTGTGAGGTTTTATATGTAGTTCTATGATAATAATTGGTATTAGAGTTTAAGACTTAGTCAAGATCTCTATGTAGGTCATTCGGCCTAGGAAGAGATGAAAATACTTTTGGTGCTACTAATCTATGAAGAGATAGAGGTAACAATTATCAAAAGCCAAGAAATTTTTAATTGCTTCTACTGTGGAGCATAGCTGAAAATTGTAGATTCAAACAACAACAAACGTGATAGAAAATCAAAATACTAGCGAGGAATCCAATCTACTGAATTTATATCTAGAAAACAATTCATTTTCCGATGATGAAGATATTTGGTGTAGTAATCATATGCGTTTGAAAAATGAGTTAGTTTCTCCTTTAGATGAAATGATAAAATTTGATTTAGAAACAATGCAAATATTTCTATTATCGAAAAAATGTCAAATTTGAGAACCATCCTTCAATCTAAGATGATAGGTAATCAAATACTTTGTGTTTGCTTAAAGGGACAATTGTAAAGACTATTTGGGAGTTGAAGTCAAACGTAAATTTATGGAAGAATACCTGTAACTTGATAATAGTGAAACTTGACTATGCTACCAGGAATTGAATGTACTCTCGCTGATAAAAACCAATTAGAATAAAATTTATTTTGCTTTTACTATTTAATTAACTTTTTTTAAAAGTACTATTTAATTAACTAACCTTGTGATCCAAACAATATGTTTATCTTGCTTTCAGAAAGGTTTTTTTTTATATAAAAGTTTTATAACCAAGTTTCCTTTAAAATGTGTTATGATAAAGTAGTGTAAATAGTAAAATTCTTAATTTTAAGGGTAATGCTTTGATAAATTAAAATTTAGTCATTAAATGTGTGAAAAGTATGATATATTAGTCCTGTTAAATTTTGTCCATATATTTAACTTTTATGCTTATTTTACTTTGATTTATGAATTATATGGATCATAAATATATCATTTAGTATCTATAATCATATTAAGTGACATTATTTAAGAACTTGTTTATCAATAAATTATACATTTTTTAAATATTAAACTTTTTATATTTTTCATTAATTAACTATTCAATTAGTACTCTTTTATATAACAAACTAGTGTTAAGATATAACATAAACATAAACTTTAGACACAAACGAAATTTAATAACATGATTAATATATCATACTTTCTACCTATCTCAGAAATTAAATTTTAATTTATTATCTCTTCGACTATTAATTTTTAGCACAATACAAATACAAATTTTACTATTTGCACCTATAAGTATTGTATCTGGAATAGACGAACCAATAGTTTTTAATTTGAATTAATTGTACCATGCGAGAAGGAAGAAAAATAGTGTATGAAATATCTGACCGTGAGGCCCACACAAAATATTCCTTCCCTCCACTGGTGCGATTCGTTGTATGGCAGTTGGCAGAAAGAAGTGTGTCCCCTTTCTATATTTTGCCCATGTGTGCCCCTTTTTCTATTATGTGTCTTCTCTTTCCCACGAATCAACTACTGTCTACTCTATTTTATTATTTCCCAACATTCCACGAAAAAATATTTTTAAAAAGAGTTTAACAGGATGAGTTACCTAACAAAACAAAAAAAAAAACAATGATGATGGATGAGTGAATATAAAACACTTTAACTGTGATTATAATTGAATGAATGTTTAAAACTAGTCTGTACCGTAAAAGTATTATCATTAAATTCTTTTTAAAAATAAAAATAATAAAATATATCACGAGTTTGTAAATTGAGTTTGGAGTACTTTGAACTTGCAAAACCAAACATAACATTAGTTATTATAGAAAAATTATTAATCTTATAATTAACTTTTGTTTTACTATAAAAAAAAATTAAAAAATATACTTCCGTATCATGTAAAAATTGACAAGGATCACCGCATGTGAAAGTTCAAGGACCACATTGCAGCTACTGCATGACATTTATTATCTGCACCCCCAAAAGTCTCAAAAGTACAAATTTATATCTCTCCCAAGCAAAACCACCCAACACTGCAGCGAATTCTTCTAAGATACTTTTAGATTCATCAAATATATTTGGATGATTTGATTAATTTGTCTACCAGTAAACTTTTCGAAATGATTGTGACTTGATCTAAGTAACTCCAAGCACTTTGCAAAGATAGTGCCAAACTCACTATAGAGAGAAACATATAAGGAGATAACATCAACAACATGTTTGCATATAACATCATTGTATTCTTATTCTATGTAAATATTGAAATAACAAACACTTAAACACTCCCAAAAATTGGAGCATTTTTACAAGCACACACATTTGACTCTGCTTGTGCAGAATACATCCTTAATCAGCATTATAGACTATTGCAGTACTACTGCATCATTATTGAATTCTCTTAAACAATAGTATCAATTAACAAAAGAAGAACATAAGAAAGTCTATGAAGTATGATGTTTGTGAGATCATGTATATATATCCTCCACTCCAGCCTTTCAAAAACAGCATGGTTGTTTGTGGACATGTTAATAACTTGGTGTCTTTTCTTATATAGAAGCTAAAAGAATTGAGTCCTGGATGAAAATGTTTGGCCAAAGCTCCAAGTGGAAGGAACCACATTGAGGAACACCAATGTCTTACCACCATCAACCAATGTCATTTTGAATGAGAGTCTCTGGCTTCTGAGATCTGCACTGCTCTGCCAGTTGGCACCCCAATTCCTGTGCATTGGGAGCCATGCCCCACTTCTGGATCCTCTGATCCACACAGCCTTCACATCCCCACTCCCTCCAACATTGGATATCATCACCATGTTGAAGTTGGATTCCCCCTTCAGTGTGAACCTCACTCCCCCTCTTCTCTTGCATGCCACCCTTCACATCAAGCACATAAAATGGAAATTAGTTTCTGTAAATGTAATCACAACTAATATAATCGATTTTAAAAGTTGAGTGAGATTCAAGTTGATGTACTAATATTCTCCCACTTGATATTTCATATTAATTAACTAATCAATCTAAAAGTCTAAAGTTATATTTATTTCTCTTTAGACATAAAAGTGTCATCCATAAAGCTATTCTTTTGCATTTTTTTTTATAGTTTTGTTGGTGGTGGTTTAATTATATATATGATCTCACAGACCCTTTTAAATATATTCTCGATTCTTTATTATTATTATTGAATCAACTTTCTTAAAAATCACAATTTTTAGTAGATCAAGCATTTAATTTAATAAACCTCTCTTATTTTTTGATTAGAAATCACTTGCTCATAAAAAAAAAATATAGTAAAAAATAGTATCAGATAGAGGGTCATTAATATTCCGTTTCTACTATATACCTTCTATAAAGGACGGGAACAATGCCTTCATTGCCTTGTCGAGCAATGCGAGAGAAAGCAGGCATGGACATGTCGAAGTGGTGGTAAGGGGGGTCGCACCACCCTCCGCGGTTGTTCGGAGGGCAAAAGTTAGTGGCGGTTACGGTGACGCTGCGGCTAATAAGGCACCATTTAGGGTCTGCCCTATAGTCACACATCACTTGGTAGCATGCACCACAAACCTCGCCGTCTCTGAACAGCATGGTGCTCACTGCTGCGGTGTTCACACCAAACCCGGCATGGAAGGTGTCATCGTAGCCACACGCTCCCCCTGAAAATTCATTAATCAATTCAATGGTTGATCCAAAAATAATTAATATAATTGCTTCGTGTCAAGGAAGAAATATTAATAAAGGATATGGAGAATTCAGCTTTATAATGTTTGTATTGCATTTTTTTCTTATTGTGGCATGGAAGGTGTTTCTTTTTCTATAGTTGTCTTGCACTTTTGATGCAAAACAGTAATACTCATATATAATATATTTTTCACCAAAAACAAAAATTCTATTTCTCTGTCTTTTTTTTCTTTTTCTTTTTTTTTTCTCACATCACTTATTATATATGTTGTTGAAAAACTAATGAGGTAGATCTTGAGTAAATATATATCAGTATATATATAACGAAGATTTTGAGTAGTATATATTATTATATATATAACGAAGAGTTTAATAATAATACCCTAGAGTGTAAAATTTAATCACAATTTATAATAGATTATTTTTTATAAAATTATCTTTAAAATATTATAAATAATAAGTTATAATCGAAGGATCCTGTAAAATTATTTACACTGATGTTAAATAGTGTTCTTAATTTGATCGTATTGGTTATATACACTAGATCAAACTAACATGTGGATCTATGCAAGAAAATTAGGTGTACAAGTTATATATAAAAAAAGAGTTACCAAGGGTGGTGGGATTTTGATTTGCCCCATAGAACGTTGCATGAGCGTTAAGCCAACCGCTATTAGCTTGGACGTGGACTGAACTACTCATCATGAGAACAAAACTAAGATACCAAACAAAACTTGAAGAACAAATCTCAAGAGGCCCCATTTAATATTTTGCTCACCAAAACTAAAACAAATTAACAACAACTTTTGCTTCTTTTTTTTTCCCTCGAACAACAGGTACAGTGTAGTACTACGTATGAATAATACTATGATGATATGATCCTTGAAGAAAGTGCCCGGTTTTATAGATAAGAAACGCGGTTGTCGGTGATATGTATATTAAAATTGGATCTGTTAATTAACGACTTTGTTGGTGGGATTTTGATCTTTTTATTAGAAAACGCGTTTCCTTACACTCGACATGCATGTACGGTTGGATGACGGAAAAAATTGAATTTAACTTAACTTTGAGAGACAAGAAGATAACCAAGCACATGCATTGGCCATCAAATTCTTCAATTCCTCTCTTTGTTGTCTAATTAATTAACTATAGTCTATAATGTGTCCTGTGGAGAAACCATGCATGAACACCTACATCGATCTTGATCACTTTTTTTAACATAATGAGAAATATATGATGAAAAAAAAATTGAGAAAACTAAAAAATTAGGATTTTTTGAAAAGGTTTTCAGTTTTTATTTTTAAGAATTATTTTATAAAATAATGTTTAGAACTGTTTTAAGAACTATTATATATTATTTAACATTTAAAAGTTATTTTACAAAGATCACATGTAAGAAAGCTAAAATAAAAAAAAATGTAAGATTCTTGCACAAAAGTTATAGATAGTTTATATCTTATTTTTGAAATTGAATATGTGAGACTCCAACAAGAAAAAAAATAAAATCAAAACATTTAAAATCTATAATTTTTTTTTTAGTTTTAAAAACTAAAATTAGAAAATAATTTTTAAAAATTGATTGATCAAACAAAGTGTTTTAGTTTTATAATCTTTTGTTCTGGTTTATAAATTGTCCTGACTAATCTTTCCATCACCCTAAAATTTTTAGATAAGAACATATTTAAAAGTTTGAATTTTTTTTTCAAAAACAGAAATCAAACAGCCAATTCCTTAGTAAATTCTTCTCTTGTTTTTGTTTTTTTATTAAATAGCTAATCTACCAACTTTAATTTCTAAAATTACTTTGTTGATTTAAAAATAAAAATATTAAATGACTAAAAGTGTATTTTAGTTACTTAAAAGAAACATCTTTTATCTTTTATTTCCGGCTAAATACGTGGAGATAACAATTTGTATTTCTTTCTATTTTATTCATACTTCTTTTATATCTAAGTGACCTAAAAAAACTCTATTTTTTTTAATCACTTTTCTAATCTATATTTATTCTTATTTGCTCTGTTAATATTTCTTTCCTATTCCAAACAGACTATAAAAAACTATCTATCTATATATATATATATATATGAACTGTTTTCTTTTCCTTTTTTTTTTTTAATTATATAAGATATGAGATGCAATAATAATAATAATATAATGATTTAACATTTACTTAATTATATTTTAAAATATACGGTCCGGATTCTTTATATGTTTAATGATTGTTGCAACAACAAAGTTATATACGTATAGCATTACTTTTTACTTTTCAATAAACGAGTAATCAATCTAATAAGCTTCTTGAATCTTGACAAGTTTTAAATAGAGTATCAATTTCCTTTTGTATCTTTAACTAGTTGGCATTTCTTTAATGTTCTTTTCTTATAATTCAAAGATCATTTTTCTCTCTAGGTTTTCAGTTATTTCCGTGGCATAAACTATTTATATGCTAATTTATTTTCTGAATTTCGTACATGAGTAATAATTGACACGTACGTATATACATAATATAAATACACATGCATATATAAATGCATTCACTTGATTCTTCAAGGAAGATGCCTTCAATCATGTACACATGCAAGAAACCAAGTGGTGATTTAATTAAGATGACAATAAATGAGTAAAGGGTTTGAATGTCTAAATAGAATATTTAAGAGATACCTTTCGCTTTATTATTTTAAAAATCTAATAAATACCATATACAATATATATCAATGTTTTCCACAATTTATTTGAATACAAAGAATAATTTAAATATGTAAATAATATGTTAGCAGTTTATTTATTTATTTATTAGTTTACAGTTTTTTTTATAAACGTTTCATAGCAAATAATATGTTTAAGATAATATAGGTATTTTTTTTTACTATCAATATTATTTGTTAACCTTTTTTCAATGAAGTTATGATTTAAAAGGCGTATATCAAATATTCTTGTTATTGAAAATAAGTTATTATAAATCATTTTTTTAATGGAGTTTGTATATTTTTTCTTTTATACAACAATAATAGTCTCAACTTTTTCAATGATGACCAGTGGACATGAACATGACATGCACAGAATTATTTTAACTTAACCATAAATTTTGAGATCGAGTTCTAAAATATATTTGTGGTCTATATAAAAAAAAAACATATAATTAATTGTGTATAACATAATAAATTAAGAAAATATTATTAGTTATTTTTTTTTTTCAATTTTATTTATATAAGTTTTAAAATTGTTTTTGTTTTGTTAAATTATCGTTAATATATGTCAAGAAACAAAGGTTCTAACTTAATTAATTGAACATTATGCATGAATATGGTAAATCTTTTATGATCGGGACAGAGGGACGTTATCTCTTGGGGGGCCTTGGCCACTTGATTTTTTTATGCTTTAATTTTTTAATATATATGTATATTTTTTTAAAATTAAAATAATTATTTTATTTTAGAACTATTGGATAATAGTATTTAAGTGCAAATTTTATAATTTTTGTAATAATATATATCCCTTTTATTGTAAAGATAATAATATTTTTTTTATTTTTTAGATAAATATTCCATTTTTTTATAATCATGTAAAAGTGATTATACTCTTTTTTTCATTAATTGATAAAATATTTAAATATCATTTAATAAAGGTTTACCACTTGTTATTCTTACGTTTTATTTAGGGACTTGTTATTCATACATTAAAGTCTACAAATAATTACATTTATATTATTTTATTGGTTTTCCATTTATATTAATTTAATAATAAATAATTTAAAAATTAAAAGTTATCTGTGAATAAAAAGAGTTATTTCTTAACATTTGTCAACAAAATAAACTTATTTCATTCTAGAGATGGAATAAGTTTAATAATAAATATTATATATAAGATTCAAATTTGAGATACATTATAAAATTTATTAATATAAGTATTAATTTTTTATTGCAAATTTATGACTTTTTTTTTTATATGTAAAATTGATAATTGATATTTATAATTATGATTTTTTTAAGAAAAGAATCTTAGTTTATTTTTTACTTAAATATATTTTTAATTAACCTTTTGACAAGTAATAATATAATTAATATTTTAGATTATATAAAGATTTCACTTAAAATTTAATATGTAGATGCACTTTAGTTTTTTGTCCCCCTAATATATAGGGCTGGCTGTCCCTGCCTCGATTCTTACAATAAAATAAAAAAGTGAATAACTAATAGTTTATGACAATAATATCACCATTTATACATTAGTAATCATTACTTATAAATATTTTAAATTTTATAGACATTGTTTCAAATTTAAATGTATACATTTAGTAAATCAAACAATAGTTTAATATGATATTTTTGTATATGTAAACATAATTCTTCTTCTTAAAATGATATTACGTACTGTCAAATGAATTAAGATAATATTATTAGTTCTTAAAATGAAGATCAACCGAAAATTGAGTGCTAACAACACACTCTCTAACCAAGTCGCATGTTTCACGAGCCATTCTGAACACACTTAATATCATCATCACCCTGTTCTACATTTCCATATTCTTGTTGCTTTGGGACAATCCCTCAGCGCATGAATCAGTGTTTAAGCTCTATTCCAATTTATAGAATGCAGAATTTTTGTCTTCTGCAACAGCATTTCAATATATCTAAAATACAGACAATGCTATCTTAGGATCACGTAGGTTATGTATTCAACACTGAAATGACTGTGGTCGCACACATGATGTAATCGCAGAGACTCCAAAAACCTTGACGATGTGACTGCAATTACTGCTGTAGACCATTTTTAAAACCTTGATTATGAGCTAAGAGTTTCCTTTATCTCATCATCGATCTCTATATTATCAGCTTTCATACTCTCTAAAATCCCATCTACATCTTTCCCACATCTAACATACATCTTGATCAAGGACAGATACATGTCCCTATTCATTGAATTCACAGTCTTCAATGAATTGACAAAATCTTCAATTTCCCCTATATCTCTGTTATCAGTGACCCAACTGAATATGCTTGAAAGGACATCAGCTTTTGGCCTCCAATGTTTATTCTGTGCATGCACAGCCACAGCTTCCTTCATGCACTCAAATGCCTTCTCCATGTTTTCCTTGGCCACATACCCAGATGCAATGATGCTCCAACTGTTAGGAGTTGGTGTCTTCCCTTCCGCAACCATTTTCTGGAGCAGCGCTTCTGCCTTCTCAACCAATCCACTTTGGGAATACCCGATCAAGAGGATGTTGGGAACTCTGAAATCATAAGTGTTAGCAGATAATTTCCACTCACCAAGTACTTTTTCAGCTTCATCAAGCTCCCCCATCTTCATCAAACAACCCAACATTGTTATATACTCCCTGTTAAGCTGCTTCTTGCAGTTGGCCTTCTGGATCTTCCAAACTCTCCTCATGCCCCCCAATGCACCAAGAGCTGCATAATGTGATATCAGATAGTTGTAGGCAAGCGCGTTGCCCTTGTGTGCCTTTTCCTCGCACTTTCTCAGGCACACCAGAGCCTTCTCCTTCATGTCTGCTTTTATGTAGAACTTGGTCACCATAGAATATGTAATCCAATCTGTTCCAATATGGGGTTCCCTCTCCATCTCCTCCAGCAATTTCTCCACATTCGCGAGGTCACCTCTCGCACCAAAAGAGCTTATGCATATCCTGTAGCTGAAGATGTTCGGAGGAACATTGTCCTTCTTCATCTGCGCCAGAACACCGGGAACTTTCTCATGTTGTTGGGTTTGCAGGTAGAGGGTCATTAGGTTGTTGTAGTTGAGACAGTTAACAAAACCCATGTCCTTCATCTTCTGCATCTGGGAGAGTGACTCATCAACCAACCCTTCTCTCACGTAACAATTCAAGAGAGCACCATGAACCTTCCAAGTTTTGTCTCCATCACTCAAATTCTGAAAATACCTCTCTGCACTCTCCACTCCACGAACTCTACCAATGAGATCTAGCTGCACTGCTTTGTCACGCGAGGAAATTGGGCATAGCCCTTTGCTACTCATCCACTCGGAAACCTGAACATATTAAGATTGAAAATATCTCAGTAATTGCTACATAACTAGGAACAATTAGAAAAAGAAAATCCTCACCTTACTATGTACAATTTTTCAACTTTAGTTTTCATTTCTATTCACTCTAGAGTGCTAGCAACACTCTTAACATTGTCTATTTAACACACTATATCTTTAGTTAAAATTTAGACTTAAAAAAGTTTTTAGTCCCTCAAATTGGATTGGGTGTTTATTTTTTTTAATCATTCAAAATAAAGTTTGTTTTTTTAATCCCTCAAATCTCAAATATGATAAATGTTATTTTAGCCTTTCTATTCAAAAATTGTCAAACAAACAAGGTATATAGATTTTGCAATTTGGGAATGTTTCTTTCTGCCACAATTTGACTCTGGCTGTAAATAAAACCGTCACAAATTGCAAAATGTACAAGCAACATGTATCATATTTGATCATTTGAAGGACTAAATAGAAAAGCTCCATTTTGAAGGATTAAAAACATATTTAAAACTAAAATTTATGTAAGTCTAGTTAGTTTGGAAATGAAATTCACATATTTAGTTAAACCCACATGAATCTTATCTAACAACAAAGAATGTGTCAGAAAGTAAGTGCTACAAAGTATACCAGTAGCATTTATCTTCACTTTATTTCCTAATTTTGCTGAGCAACGAAGGAAAGAGAGAAGTTAAAGAACCTCGAGTGCTTGGGTGAGGCGCTTGCATGTACGCAGGGTTTTGACGACGTGTAGGAGGTGGAGCCCGCTAACGGAATTGCCCTCTTCGATCCACTCGTCGAGAACGGGAGTCACGCTGATTGAAGGGTCTCCGAGGGGGCTGATTCGGGAATAGAGGCTTCTGCGGTTCGTTGTCGTGGCGGCGGCGGTGGTGGAGCAGTGGCGCAGAAATGCTGCTGCTGCGGCGGCGAGGTTCCGAGACGATGTGGAGAATAACAACCGCGCCAACGGCATTGTTGCCGAACGCGGGTCAAGTATTCGTAGAAATGTTTGTTACTGCAACGAGGATACTGAGGGAAGAAAAGAGAAAATGTAGTACTAAAGCACTGAAGTGACCAATGCCTTTGTCTTATTGGGCTGGGCTGGGCTGTGCTGGATTTTCTGGTTCGGGTTTCAGTTCAGAAATCAAGACAATTGCTTCCTGCACACTATATTTGCTTCCAACACCTCCCAAGAGACTCAATCAGACAAAAGTATCGATCCACTCTAGCACCCAACAATCCAACATCACTGAGCCCCAGTCCCCACCTCCACCCGGAACAGCCTTTACGGAATTATGAGATAATTTCGAAAAGGTGATTCCAGAAATACTATTCTAGAAGTGAAATTGATTTTCAAAATTAATTTTATATTGATGCAATTTATATTTGAATATTTGTTTTATAAAATCAAATTAAAAATAAAATTTAATATAAAATTTTGATTCTAATGCAAAAGTTACCCTTCAATCAATCGTGTTAGTTCAAACTCAAATTTACTTACTGAATTACAAAGGTTAAGTAAAATATATTATGTCGATCAAAGTTATTATCAAATTTGACTGGCTCTACCTCAAGTTACTGAATCTTACCTCGCTAAACCGACACCCTAAGTATAGTAGTATAGATAGAAAAAATAGTGTATCATGGATTTACAATTTCGGCGGAATTAAGACACCTTTTGCGCCTCTTTTTTGTTGTTGTTTTTTTTTTTCTCTGTTTACGCCTTCTTTCCTGCGCTAGCGTCTACAGTTGTCGACAGCGATGGTGGTGGTGGTTGTGAGCGGTGGTGTTGGGTGAAGGATGGCTCTCGGTTTTTCGGGAGTGAGAAAGTAAAAAGGGATTGCAGGAAGTAATTTCCAGAAAACAAATTTCTTTATCTGGCCCAGTTTGCAAGGTGAAAAAAAAAAGTGGACTTCATGTCATTTGAGTCACTCTTGCTCTAGGGTTCGTTCTTCTTACCCTGTTCTTCGTTCCTTCATCTCTCTGTAAGTTTTTCGTTTTTTCTTGGTTCGACCATGTTCCCCTCAAGCGTGCCCATTTTTTTGTTTTAGTTCACCTGTTTCTACATGTCGTTTTTTGTTCTCCAATTGTGAATTTTAATCATTTGTGTTCCTTCATGGTCTGTGTTCTGCTGCCACTTATTTGTATTTTTTTTTGTTTTGTAACCTAAAGTCAGAATTTTTTTTATCAATCATGTTCTTCCTTTGTCATTTCAATTTAGCTTCTTATATGTTTTATATCATGTGACTGATTATGAGTTGTTTTGGACCTATTAGTCATGACTTATAAATTTATGAATTTGAATTATCAGTTTAAGTTTAGTTCAATGTTCATGAATTACAACATCTTTTTGGAAGATCTTGTGCAATCACGTGTCCTTCTTATCTTTGTTATATGTGTGAATTTATGAAGATCAACAGATTATTGTTTTTAGAGTAAATTACAGCAATCCTGAAGTTTTGTGTAATTACACAAGTATCCTGTACTTTTTTAACCATTACATTTGCCTTTCTCTTGGGGGTGTTAGTGTTTAAACGGAGGTTTTAGTATAATGTCTTGAAACATAGAGGGGTGTAAATGTAATGATTTCAAACATAAAGGGATGTTAGTGTAAGAAAATAAAAAAAGATGGAGTTATGTGTAATTTGATAAAATTTCAGGGAGTGCTGCTGTAATTTGCTCTATTATTAGTATTAGTATTAGTAGTAGTAGTAGTATTGTTGCTGTTGTAGCATGATCAAGATTGTCATATCATATGTATGAAACATGTTACTGTATTGTGTTTCATTGATTGAGTTTCATCCACACACATAGTGCTCTTCTTTCTTCTTATTGCTTATGTATATATCTGTGGACTTGTAGCAATGGAAGTTGAAGGTGCAGAAAATGAAGTTTCAGCTTCTTCTGCTATTCTCAATTCGATAGTATCACGGCAGAATGAAGTCCTTTCTCCGGAAGATCTTGCTTGGATTGATTCCTGCCTAGTTAATGATTCTGATATTTCAGAAACTGATTGGATCCCTTTGAGAAATGCTTTATTAGATATTATCACTTCCCAACCTCAATCGTTCAGCACTGAAGGAGAAGACATGGATATTCCTCCGTACAGTATTAGTTCTGAATGTACTAACACTGCATCAACTTCTGATGGGAAACTTAATCAGCAATCTTTAGTAGTTTCTGATGGGAATCGTAATCAGCAATCTGCAACTTCTATGGAACTTGATCAACAATCTTCAACTTCTGATGAGCCTTCTACAATTTATATTATTAATCCGTTACTTCTGGCAGTAGAAGCAAGTGCGAATGAAATTGAAGATGATGAAAAGATTGGTACTTCATCTTTCAATCCTTTTCTGCCAACTTATAAGGAAGACCTGAAGGTGAACGAAACCACTGATTTTGGACTTAATCTGGATTCTTCCTCTAATGAGATGGTGCACCTTGCCGCTGATAATATCTTCAAAATCTGGGATTTAGATACTCCATCTGAGGATGGTGAACTGGTTAAACAGTTGGACAAAGCCCTATCAGAGAATTCCTTTCAAGCAGTGCCATCATCTTTTGATGATTCGTTGAAGTTGAAGGATATGAAGGATAGCTCACTTGATGATCTTGTTGCCGCCATTGCTGACATGTCGTTAAATAAAAATGTCTAGTGTTCTTTGATTTTTACTCAGGTTAAGATTCTTCTGTCAATTATTTATGTTTTTTCAAGTATTGGCTTTATTATTTAGAAGTTCAGAGCCTCTTTTGCTTGTTAGTTAGATTTCTTTTTTATTCGGAACAATGACGAGGCCCTGAGTTATCTTTGCAACCCAGGACTCTCTTCTGTTATATACAAAACCACCTGGGATCAAAGATAGTTGTGAAAAAAAAAACAGGACATACATGAATTAGTGCTTATTTTTATGATATTGTTTCTTACAGTGAGAAGTCTTGACTGAATGATGGATATAACTTAATTTAATGTAAATTTATGATTTTTTTTTTGATGACTAGTTTTTGTTGAGAAATCTGTATGGTCACCTATATTGGAGTTTTCCTTTGTCAATCATGTTTTTTTTTTCATTAGTAAGGTTCCAACCTGAGACATTATTTAAGAAACCTAAATCTATTATTATTCAGACGAAATTTATGAATGAAAACAACGAGGACACATTACTATTAATTATACTTCAACTTAACTCTTCATCACAATCAAGAATAAGAACCCCAATGCAGGTTTGGAACATTATCATCACCATCTAGAGATGTTGACAAGACTTCACCAAAAAAAAAAAAGAATAGACATGTTGATAAAAAGACTTGAAACTAATTGTGAACAGTTGCATGATTTAGAACTTTGCATCGGATTTTGCAAAACTTGTTGGAACCATAGGTGTATAGTTTAGTTATGCATCTTTTGGATTTTGAGTGCAATGGCTTAATTTTTTATTTTTTATATTTAGCTTATTTCATTGTTATGATAGTGGGCGTAAAGGAGTTTCGCAATTTTATCATTTGTTTTATGCGTATTATTTATTGTCAGTGTGTGTATTTTTTTGGCTTAATTATACCATTTGCCTCCAGATAAAAGAGAGAAGAGGATAAAAGAAAGAAAAATGGATTAATCTAAAAATAAGAGAATCATTATACAATAGGTACACTTTTACCCTATATAACTAATTACAAATTCCAATTAACTAGTATCTTTCATATCCCTAGAAGCTGAAATTGCTAATTCATCTTGAGAAAAAAAATACAATCTAAGAACAATATAATATATAACTAATTACAAATTCCAATTAACTAGTATCTTTCATATCCCTATAAGCTGAAATTGCTAATTCATCTTGAGAAAAAAAATACAATCTAAGAACAATATAATGAGATTGAAAAAATACAAGTAAAATGCAGAAAAAATCAAGTTAAAATGTACTTCAACTAATACAAAAGAAAAGGCAATGGTGGAGGAACTCTTCAAACATCTTCAAGCTTCTTCAAAACACTTATCAATCACAACAAAATCATGCCATATAAGGCAAACAATCACAAATAAAAAATTACTTGGCAGAAATCAACAAACCCTTTAAGAAAGCAAATGCCAAAAATACAATGGTTAAAAAAGCTAAAAACATCAAAGAGTAATCAAAATGGAAATATGACACAAATACATTGGCAAAAATAAAATAAAAAATATAGTCAAAGACTGATATCAAGACTTAACCATTATACAATGTGGAAGAAAAAATCATGAGTGGTGCTAAATATGCTCAATCACTCAAAATCAAATCAGGAGCATAAACATAATTGCAATAAGCCAGCTAAAAATTGTGCTGAGTTAGGAATTCAACCAAAGATCTTTGGGAACACAGCTAAGACTTATCACATTATCCAAAAAAAAAAAAAACCTAAAACATCATAACCAAGCTACAACTCGCTGCAAACAGAGAGCCACTAATTCAGTAAAGGGACAAATGCAAATCCAAATTGTAGAAAATAGAGACAATATACCTCCTCTAAAAATAATCTACTTCTACCAAGAACTAAAAAATAATGAACAAAAGACTAAACCAAATTACCAATCAAGCCATCACACCCACTTGGCCAAATCATAAAAAATCTTGAAAACTATCACATCTTTTCTCACTAATCCTTCAACTAAAACATTTCAAATCTTCAAAATTGATAGCAAAATCTCTCACACATTTTATCGAATACTTTGACTTCAATTTCCAAAATACCAAACCAAATTGAAATTGAAATCATACACTGAACTTGAACTAGAACAAAAGCTGTATCCAAAAGTAGAATTAGTGCCAAAGAAACAATCACTCGCATCAATAAACTCTCCAAAGTGAAGTGAAGACGCCAAAATGTGTCTAATAACTCACACGTTACACTATAGAGGCAAAGAGAAGAAAAAGCTTAAGGGAGAAACTTTGAGGAATGCTTGAAATGCGAAGAGGAGAAGTTGCTTCTGATGTCAAGTTTGAAGGCCATGTATTGCCCAAGAAGACCCTTAAGAAGGATTCTGGCGATGATGGTCATATGTGCGCAAGCTACAAGTGTGATTTAACCCTTCATGAAAATGGCATTAATGAAAGTTGATGCTTTAGTCTCTTTGCGAAGAAACAAATCGAAGGGTAGAAGAAGCATGGGTAAAACGAAGATGTGTGTAAGCTCCATTGATGATTCTGTTAATGTTAAAGGGTAAAAGCTTTGCAGAACCTCTCATTTAATCTAGATTCTTATAGTTTTGCTAATTCTAACCAGAGAAAGCTATTTATAAGTAAATTCATGTTTGCAAGCCTATGTTCAACAATAAAGGAAGACAAAGAATGGAGGCATCTTGCGCTTAGCGCCACATCTTGCTAAGTGCACTTCACGCTAAGCACCACATAACGCTTAGTAAGATTGGCGATTTATGTAGCACTGGGAGAAAGATTGCGTTAAGCGAAGTGTTCTTTCGAACTAAAGATTCGCTTAGCAGAAGCCTTATATTTGAGATGAAGTCTGCAAATCGCGAACTTGAGCTTAGCGGAATGGTGCGCTAAGTGAAAGTCCACTTATAGTATATAAGCTTTACTTGTAATTATTAACAAGGATTCATAATCTTGGTGAGAGCTTAAGTCTGTTTAGAGGTGCTTCATTCGTTGCTCTTCTTCTCTTCCATTGTAACCCATTTTTGTAAGCTTCTCATGACAATGAGAGGCTAATCCATGTGTTGAGGACTTGGAATTAGGTGCTAACATGTAAATGCTTTCCTTCATATTTATTCATTGAATATTCAGTTTAAAATCCATTACTCTATTTTATCGCTTGTTATATAATTTGGTTCGTTATATATGCATGCTATGGAGTTTGACTGTCATAGACATATGCTTTTGAACTTGGAACTAAGAATAGGAAGGAGTATATCATTAAACATAGGGTAAACTCTATCCTTTCTCTATTTTTATTATATGTTATATGATTGGCCTGTTATAGATGTTTGTTGCGGGGTTTGGATGTCATAGACATATGCTTTCGAACTTAGAACTGAGAATGAATTCTAATGGAGTGTATTTCTAGACATACGATAAACTCCATTAGCTTCGTAAAGATCTCTGAGCTTCACTGAACCACTCAACTGAACTTACCGAGACATCAGAAGTGAGGTTGAGCAGTTTAGGCTTGATTTTACGAGACATCACATTTTGAGCACTTTTAGATCAAAGGTAATCTGAAATATTGCTTTGAATAGAGAATATATTTTGTATGTTTACATGGAAGCAAACCGGTTGAACCAAATCCTCAACATATCCATCATCACCGTTTCACATCTACGCATTCCAACTGTTCGATCCTTGTCCTAAATCAAATTCCTTGTCTTATTAATTGTCTTTAGTGTTATCTGTTAGTGTTTAACTTATTTTCGATTGTCACTTATGTTCTGCAACAAAAACCACTTCTAAAACCAAATTAATATTTAGGAATTGATAACTTTACTAAAGTCAAATACGGACAATTCTCTGTGGATTCAATACTAGGATCTTCCCTTTTATATTACTTGTGCGATATTTGGTACACTTGCCAAAATATTTCATCAATAGGGGTGGCAAAATGGGCCACGACTCGTCAACCCATCTAAAAGTGGCAGGATAAGGTGGTGTTGGCAGCCTGTTGGCCTCAGCTTGCACGGGCTTGCCCGCCTAGGGCAAGTAGTTAATCAAATTTAGGGTTCCCTTCCAAACCCTACCTAGACCTAAAATAGAAACTCAATACTCTCTCACACATGACCATCACTCACCTCTCTACTCACTCATGGCCATTCCCTCCTCGGTGCGTCGCCACGCCCTCGTTGACTCGCCATGTCCCCTCGATGACGTTGCCGACCTCACGATTGTCTCATGCTCGCGAAGTTATGGACTTGCCCTTCTCTCATGCACTCTCTTATCCCTTGCTTGCCACGTGCTCGTGGCAGTTTAAGCTTCGGTCTCTCCCTCTTTTCTCCCTCGCCTAGTCAGATTCGCGATTCCGTCACGGTTTCACCCTCTCCATCTCTCCTTTTCCCAATAGCATCTCCCAACTAAGTATTGAATTGCCTTTCCATTCTTTCCTTTGTGTATGCTCTGTCTTTGTGTGTTGTGTTGAACTATTGAAGTTTGATTTTGAATTTTTGTATTGTTTAATGTCTGAACAAGATTTCTAAATTGAAATGGATGAGTCAATTAGTAAACCCCCTTGTGATGTTGCTTTTAATGATGACGAACATGAAAATGAGGATGAGGATATTGAAAATGAGGGTGATGATCATGATATTGAATTTGTTGAAGCTAAAAATAAAATAAAAAGCAAGACTTTTACATTAGAATGTTGGAAAATTTTCACTAAAATTGGTGTATGCAAGGATGGAAAAGAAAGGGCAAAGTGTAATGGTTGTAACAAAAAATATGTAATTGGTGGTAAAAAAATATGAAACTTCTCATTTAAAATGCCAAGTTAAGAGATGTAACAAAACCAAAACTGAAGATGTAGATCAAATGATATTAGACATGTAATGAAAATTAAAAAAGATATATCAAATGGTATCACATGAGTTGTTGGTTAATCTAATTCTTAAATGTGGTTTGCCTTACAAATTTGTTGAGTACTTGGAGCTCAGGGCTTAGATTGCTTATTTGAATCTTGATTCGATTCAAATTTTTAGAAATACATCTAAGAGTGATATATGGAGATTGCATGCAAAAGAAAAGATCATACTTAAAGGAGTGTTAGCTAGCATTCCTAGTAGGATTTGCTTAACTATTGATTTATGGACATCTTGTAACATTGAGGGTTACGTCATTTTGACTACATATTATGTTGATCTAAATTGAAAGTTAAATAGCAAAATTCTTAGCTTTTGTCATATGCTTCCTCCTCACATTAGTTTTGAGTTGTCTAAGAAGGTTAATGAATTTTTGCATGATTGAGCAATAGAGAAAAAAGTTTTTTCTATCACTTTGATAATGCTTATGACAATGATGCTTTGCAAAAGACTTTAAAAAGTCAACTTGTACTGCAAAGTAGGTTGGTATGTGATAGTGAATTCGTTCATGTGTGTTGTTGTGCTCATGTTTTAAATTTAATTATTTAAGAAGGATTAAAGGTACTTGGTAATGCTTTGAGTTCAATTAGGAATAGCATCAAATATGTGAATAGTTCGGAGAGTAGAATGATAAAGTTTAAAATGTGTCTTGAAAAATTTAGTGACATTGATTTGTCAAGTGAGTTATGTTTAGATGTGCTTACAAGATGGAACTCAACTTATCTGATGCTTCGAAGTGCTATTAAATATCAACGTGTTTTTGCAAGCTTGCACTTGATTGATGAAAATTACAAGTACAATCATTCATTAGAAAAATGGAAAAGAGCGAAAAAGATTTGTAAATTCTTAATGTCATTTTATGATATTACAACCTTAATCTCTACCACAACTTATCCTACTTCCTGTAACACTCTGATTTTAATAATGTATGACTAAATATTTGATTGGGGGTATTAGTTGAATTAAATTGAAATTATGTTATTTGATATGTTTATCGATTAATAATATTATGCTTTTAGTACTTGATGTGTTATAGTATTTTTAGATTGTTAATTGGGAGAGTGTGAGACTTGGTAGTTATTTTTGATAAAAATAAATAATGGACTGTAGTTATAATAAGGGGGGGGGGGGGGGTGTCGACTAGCAAAGCTTTAAGTGACTCTAAAGCTTAAATGCACACAAGCTTCCTCTTTTCCACATATCCTTCACTTCTTCATCTTCCTCAAAGCCTTCCTCCAACCTAGGGCTTTGGTACCCATATCATTGGAGACTTCCTTTTATCAGTTAGAGTTTCTTGGTTGTTTGTAGAAGTGGTAAGCTCACTTCCTTCTTCCTCCCTCGACCTCCTTGTTTCGTTCTTTTTCTCCTTACCTTTTGTTAGAGTGACTTGTTATGTATTTTGATGTAAAATCCATTTTTTAGTGTTGTTTTGGGTTATCTATAAGCTTGATGCGGTGGAGCTGATGATTGGAGGAAAACCCTTGGTAGAGCTCAAGATCCCTTTTTCTTCTCAAAATCTAGGTTGGAAATGGTGATAGGTAAGGGAAGCTAACTTATCTTTCTTGTTTCATAATGATTTTGGGTTTGATTGGTTTGAATCTTGCGTGTTTATAAGCTTAAGGGATGATTTATGATGCGTTTGTTGTGAGTTTGGATGCTTGGGTAGCCATTAATGGAGTTAAAAGCTAAGATTTTCGAAGAACTTTAGTTGCGGAATCTGCAGTTTTAGCTAGGCTAGAGATTTTAGCCTTAGCTAAATTTCGATAGAACTGGGTTTGCACAATTTTAGCTCAAGCTAGAATTTCTAACCCAAGCTAAATGTTTGGCTAAGCTAAGTTTCTATGCTTAAGCTAAATGAAGGCATAGTGTTTTGTTTTATCTTTATACTTCTTGAAAGTTCTCAAGTGGATATAATATGATTTTATGAATCTTTATAATATGTATGTAAGGAAATATAATTGTGATCTTGTTGAATGTGATATTAAGAAGATTATGATGTTTTTAGAAATTGAAAATTGGTTGTTGGTGAGATGATGATGTATGTGATGTGAATGTGAACTTGTTATGAAACCGTCCCTATATGTTAAAAGGAATTAGCTATGTCCTTTGGGAAGACTTTTGTTGTTAATGAAAAATGGTATACTTGGGAGAGTGAGTTCCATGCCAGGATTCCGCCCTACTAAAGCAACCTGGGGGTCTCGCCTAGTGGGGTATCTTCTCAAGTACCACCCCTATGTTTTTACTCTAGATGGCGTGTTAGAGTGTAGAGAACCACTTCCCAATAGGCTTAGTGACCCTTTTAGCGTATAGGAGATATAATGTTGTTGGTGGTAGTGATAGTGATGGTGTGAAACTTGGATACTTAAGACGGATCATGAGTGAGATGGTGGGTACAGAGGTGCTGTATCTCAAATCTCAAGTGATCCAAGTCTTGTTATTGTTGTGTGGACTATTGAGATATATTTGGATCCTTAAGTTGGGCCATTGGAGATGGCGGGTATGGAGGTGCTATATCTAAGACTGGAGAGGATTCCAAATATGTGCCGTTGGTATATAGTGGGTGCATAGTTGGTGCACAAAAATATACCTTGTATGCACAGTTGGTGCATAGGCATGCACAGTTGGTGCATGACCATATGAGTAGGCATGTAAGTTGGGAGTGTTAGGTAAGCTCTCAACCTAGTGTTGGGGTTTTTGTGGTAGCTAACGGGAATGGGCCTATAGAATAGATGAGTGGGCGAATGCCTATAGATGTAAGGTTTTACAAACTTACAGAGGTAAGCCATTATATACACTTGTCTATTTTCGATAAAATCACACCTCCCTCACATGATCAGCCTAAGGGACTCCCATAATGGTCAGATAGTGAGACTATGTTATGGGATGAGGCCTATGGGGGATCGCTTATATTGTGTTGAGTCTCCATGGAGCAGAGTCAGTGTCTTTGTTGAGGTTGACCAATGACTTGTGGTGTTGAGTTATGATGATGATTTCTCTTGAATAAGTATGATGAGATTGTGTGATAGTTGATGAATGGTTGTGACTTTTGATGATTGATGAAGATTGTGATATTTGATGAATAGATGTAACGAGAAGTGATGATTTATGTTGCGATAGATTTGTGCTGTTGTTCATGGTTGTGGGTCTATTTTATAACTATGTTGTATGATTTGGTTGAGATGGTTGTGTCATGAAGTTAATAGTTAGTTTTCTCGTTTCTGTAATTTGAATTGCCTTATCTATATATGTATTATTATGGTAAGCTTACCCTTGTGTGTGGCACGTGTGGTTGTGACTGTGATGATCCCGACCTTAATGTATGGGGGAGCATATGGGTTCAGGTGGAATTCTCTTGGAGTCGTTGTAGATGAAACGTGCACAAGCTTGGAGCTACATTTTCCTCCTTCTTTTCTTTGGCCTTGTTTTATGTATGGATAACTTAGGTTTATGTTAAACTTTTGTTGTGAGAGTTTTATATTATTGAAGTTATATTTCTTTTGATAAAAAGTGAAGTATCTTGAGGTATTGTAAATCATTCAACTCGGTTTTATAAACTCATGTTTTATACTTTAAGCTTGAGATTATATTCATTGATTTTGGAACTCGAGAAAAGTTCACAGCCTTTTTAATAAATAGTTTAATGGAAGAGTTTTATTTTTATAAAATATAATCCAATCTTTCTTTGATTATTTATGTAACGTGAGTGGGATGTTACACTTCCAACTTATATTTTTTACAAGTTTGGAAAATTCAAATGTCTTTTAATGGAAAGTTTACAACATGAACATAAGGTTATGAAGGATATGGTTGAAATCATGATGCAAAAAATTGATAAGTATTGGGATGAGTATAGCATTATGCTTGCATTTGGTGTTGTTTTAGACCCAAGGATGAAGTTGGAAACATTGAGTTAATGTTTTGAAAAAATGATTCACTTACTTGGAAAATGAAATTGCAAAAAATAAAGAACAAATTGTAAAAGCTTTTCTCCCAATATTCTAGCAAAGGTAAGATCACCTTTGTTAGACATCAAATGTTCGAAAGCGTAAGCATGTTCCTAGTTCCTTAGATACTTCCAAACCTAGCCTCTTTGATGTAAGTTCCTTACTTTATTTTAATTCAATTACTAATTATTTTTTCATGTTGTATAGTTCTAACTTTTTTTCTTTTTCTTATCATATTAGGAATTAAAATTGTGTAAGCTTCAAGTTATTACTAAAATGGGACAAACTCAACTTGAAACATATCTAGATGAACCAAATTTGGATTTGGATTTGGATTTTATAGAGCAACTATATGTGCTACAATGGTGGAAGATTAATAGCCAACATTTTTTCATATCTTTCCTTAATGGCTAGGGACATGTTTAACATTCATATTATTATAATTGCATCTGAATCTGCATTTAGCATTGTTTCTCGAATTCTTAACAAGTATAGAAACTGTTTCTTACTAGAAAATATGGAAGCAATTATTTGTAATTTAAGTTGGAAGCATGGATTTTGTGATGGTATTTCATTTTATCTAATTATAATTATTTTTTATATTTATATTACTTTTATAACCAATTAAGTATTCTAACTTTATTTTTTTTTTCAATCTAATGTGATGTAGAAGATGAGTTGGAGTTGGAGGGTGACAAAGATAAACAAGTGGAGGGGAGTTCTTCCAAGGCTGGATCTAATGTGCTTGAAATGGAAATTGATGAATGATTTGTAGTTCTTCTAAGACATTTATTTTTTTCATGTTTATTTATTTTGTATGAACTAAGAAGTTAAAATAATTTACAATTTCTGTTTCTATGGCTATCTTTAAAATCTTTCTAATTTTGTCATCTTTGCGATTGTCATCGTTTTGGTTGTTTGTTTTCAAATATTATTTATTACTTAAAGGAATATGCATATGGATCAAAAAAATTTCCCAAAAAAAAAAATTAAGGTTAGTTTTGAAATTTTAAATATATTAAAAGAGTAACATTTAGTAATGAATGATGCTGAAAATATTATTTAATTATATTTATATAATTGTGATAGTAAGTACCTAATTGAAAAATAGTTGTATTAATTTTTTAAATTAAAAATTAAAATTAAAAATCAACTTTTTTTATTCGAGAAAATTCAATTATTTAAAAAATTTCTTAACATTTTAATAATTTAAAATATGATATCATCTTTTGTTACTTAAAGTAGTATGTATATGCACGCACGCGTGCGCATATATATATATATATATATATGTATGTATGTATGTATGTATGTATATGATATACCTTTTTTTCTTACTAATAAATTGTTGGTTCAAGTGGTTATTGGAATCGATCCCCTTAAGCAAGATCATACACTTTTAATTTTCAATTAATAGTTTTTTCAAATTTTGAATTTTAGCCTATTAATCAATTTAGTAATTAGGAAAATAAAAATATTTTCTAAAAATGGTATGAATAATTTTTAAAGTTGACAACTTTAACAAATTTTGTCTAATTTTATTTTACTTTTGCTGGTAGTTTAAATATATTATTATAATCCATGATTTTGATGGACTGATATGTTTTTTTAGTATTTTTATTTTATTTTCCATTATTAAATAAAGCTTACTGCTAATAGAAAGTAAAACTTTTAAATTTTTTTTATATATAATAGTAATTTGTGTTAGTTTAATTGAAAAGTAATTCATTGGAGTTGATTTTGTTATATAATTACGAGGGATATAATTAAATAAATAAATTGTGTCATTTTAATAATAATAAAAAACTATTTAAATGAAATGCATAAGTTATAAGGACTTATAAAATAATAAATATAAAAAAAATGAAATTAATTTTCTTTATAATTTGTAGAAGCATTCTTCTTATTGGAGAAGTTAATTTTAGTTTATGGAAAAAACTAATTTTTTTTTCTCACGTTATTTTCTCATTGAATTTCTTTTAGATAAATTTATCTAAACATGCTCATGTTGCTTAATCTCCTATAAAAACCTATTTAACTTATAATTAATAAAATAATTAAATTTTAATTTAAGTCTTATTAAATTTGGATCAGAAATGTTACCTTTAGTCATTATTTATTTATTAATTAGGAAAATTGTGATATTATTAAACTACTAATCATGTAATCATGAAATATATGAGTGTTCATTTCTTTTTACTTTTATAATTAATATTGAAATATTATATATATATATATATATATATATATTGTCTATTTTATAATTAAATAAAATATTTTATTTTAAATAATTAGTAATGCATAATATGCACTAATAATTGATTAATATATTTATAAATAAAAATATTGTCAAATGTATTATTCATAATGTGCATAATAATCTTATTATTTTACAATAACATAATGTGATTAAGATGTATAAAATTATAAAAACATAATGGATAATATTATAATAAATTCAAGTACAGTTTATATTGCAATCCATACTTACATTATTTTGATTTATATAATATACATATTACTATTATGAGATTTTTTCTTTTAAAAGTTATAACTATGCTATTGAAGTTATCCTATTTAATAATTTTTTTTTCAATTTAATATGGATTCATGTTTTCTTGCCTTACGTAGATTTTTTTTTTTTTATTAGTTAAGGAATTTTTTAAAATATTATTATATACCTAATCAAACTATTTTTAAACTATATACATAATTATTTATATGTTATTATATATTAAAAAAATTCTTAATCCTTAATAAGAATATTCAATCGGTACATCACATGGGACAACATACTAGTTTGTTTTTATAAACTAGTAAGTTAATTAATCATCTTAATTCTTATGAATTTTAAAATAATATTTTTTGGTACTAATTAAATGTACTAGTTTGTCTATATTTTTTTAATACATTTTTATTAAAATTATAGAGTTGCAATTAAATTATACTAAGAAAATATAACAAAACTACACCAAAAAATCATAACAAAATTATACCAAAAAAATATTTATGTAATTATGTTATTTTTAAGGACCAGTGGGCTAGCCCGCCTACTAACGGAAAAGGCCAGGTCCTTCAGCCTGTCCCGGCCATAGATGGGCCAACTCGACCCATTTTTGGCGGTCCAGGCTTAAATGATCCCTACTCCTAAGTCATTTGTTCCAGGCTTCAACGTCGCAAGGCATGAACAAAAGTGTTTTGGATTCCTCTGATTCCATGAATAAAGGAGAATAAACAAATAACTGGTAGTGTTTGAGGCAATCAAAGAAAAAAATTGAAAGAACCCTAATGCAGTGATTAAGGGTTTTGAGATTCAGAGAAATTGGGGAAAAAGATAAGAAAAGAAAATGTAGGTTTCGAATTTGGATTATGATTTTCTGGAAAAAGGAAAAGGAAAAGAGAAGGTGAATGCTGTGGAAATCTAATATCCTTTGCTAAAGAGCTATCCAATACCCCCAACCAGTTAGAGTACTAGCGGCAATATAAAAGTTTAGGAATAAATCTTTCCATTAACATTAAGTGGAGTATTTAGCCTTGTAAAAGTGGTTTTTGTTGATTCACACGAGATTTTTTTTATAAATGATAATCTTTATCTTTATATATAAAGTAAGAGAAATATGGTGATGCATTGATGGTGTAAAATAATTTTCACGGTCAATCAATCATAACCCTTCATTTATGATAAGTTAATTGATTTTTATAAAATTATTTAAAAAATCATTCAAACAGTTGTGATTGATTAACAATATAAAACTACTTTAAAAACTTATAAAGTAATATACCTATGCACAATCTTTCCCATAAAACATTTAGGGACAATTAGGTAAATTTATGCGCATAAATGTTTTTTTAATGTCATAGATGCTTTTTTAAAAGTGATAATAGTTGAAATTAAATAATTAAATTAATTAATAATCAATTTAAACTTATTTTAATAATTAAATTAATAAATAATCAATAATCAAATTCATAAATTAACTATTAATGAATTAATTGCAGCAATTCATTAAATTGCAATATATAAAGCAACTAGTGCATACACTCACGCGATGCGTGAGATAATTTTTTCTATGAAATTTAATAACATTTTAAATTTATATTTAATAATATATAAATAAATTTATATATCTAATTTTAAAATATTACATATGAATAATGTATTAAGAAATTATTTAAAAATAATAATAAGTATTTATAATTAGCAACTTAAGACTCACTATTCTTCGTTTAAAAAATAAAATATAATAATTATAAATTTAAAAATTCAAAAATTTCACCATAAAAATTTAAATAATAAATGTGAATTTCATTATTTAATCTTAACTATTATAAGTTTCAAAAAATACTTATAACATTTTGGTAATTAAAAATTTATAATTTTAATAAAAAAATATTTATACTTTTAAATCATAAAACTTATTAAATATTAATTTAACTAATTTATTTTAGTAATTTACAATATTTAAAAAGCGTTTGAATATTTTTAGAAGTTTAATATGCATAAAAGTATTCACAACTATTTTTAAATTTTAGTAAATTTAAATTTATTTTTATATATTCTCAATTATTAAATCTTAGTAAAGCATTTTATTAATTGTACATAAATAGTGATTGAAATATATTTATTGATGTTTTTTTAAAGTTGAAATTACTAATATGATCATTAACTTTTGGGGGAATTTTTTTTTATACCCATGTATATTTCTTTAAGTAATAAAGGATTATATGTTACAAATAAATAAAATAAGAAAATGTTTGGTTATATTTTATTAATTATGCATAAATAGTGATTGAAATACATTTTTATATATGTTTTTTTAATTTTTTAATTTATTTTTGTGTGACTGTTTTAATATACTTGAAAGTTGTTGAAATTACTAATATGATCATAAATTTTGGGGGAGAAATTTTTTTATACCAATGTATATTACTTTTAAGTAATTAATAAAGGATAAAGGATGAGAAGTGTTAGTAGTTGATACTATTTATTCAAAATATTAATTTTGGTAGATGTCAATTAAATCAAGAATGAAAATCATTAAATAATAGATAAAATTCATTCATTTATTATTTTTTTTCCAAACATAAAATTTATACTGATTAGAGATGAAAGAAAGAAAACTTATTTTATCCCATTTATTATAACCAAGCTCCCCGGACGAGAAATACATGTCTAACAAACAGGCACTTAAAGTATTTTAAAGAGCATATTAAACTAGAATTATATATTAATGCAATTAATTATTTATATTATTGTAAATATATATTAATTAGTTCTCAAAAGTCAAAAGAGTTATCATTTTTTTAATCTGATCAAAACGGCCAAGATAAAGAAAAGAAACAAATTAATGCATCACCCAACCAAGAGGTGTATAAAAGGTGAACACGTTCAAGATAATTTCATCATACATTTTCTTACATTCTTTGAAGATGAACTCTACGAGGGATTTTCTCTCACGTTGGCATTCTTATCGGCTTTCTTCATGGTTGTCTCAGGTTAATTATAAATCATAATTTATTTTTATTCTATAATATTTCACCTCTCATTAATCCAATTAATGAGCAACTTTTCTACAAATTAATTACATTGTGATTTTTCACTCAAATATTCAATTTATTATGGTAGATCTTAATTGATTTGTTGCATACAAATTTGTTATTATATATAGGCTAAAATATATTTTAGGTTCCTTATATATATATATATATATCTTAATTTTTTATTTACTCCCTAATAGTTTAGTTTTTTTCTGGTTGATCCCTGATATATTAAAATATTTATTTTTAATTTTAATATTTTGTTTTATTCCCTAATAAATTAGAAAATTTTGTGTTAGGTCTCTAATAATTTTGTTCATTTTGTTTTAGATCCTTTTGAATTTTTTTTACAAAGATAAATAATAAATTATTTGCATATATACAAGAGATCCAAAACAAAATTTGTTAATTTCTTCATTTTGTTAATATACCTTTTATTTGTTCATGTAGATATGAGTATGAAGTCTGAAGCATCGTTCTATCGGGTATCTTGCGACACAACCAAGGAATGTAAACGGATTTGCCCAGAATGTTATAGTTGTTTTTGTCAAGTCAACGTAAGTTTCTGTACCAAAAATAAGCCACCTTTGATGTCCTGTAATAATGTTCTTAGTCAAGCTCCCCCATATTGATCAGCATCGATCCGGATAATATTGTGATACATTAATCGCCTAGGAATATGAGAATTATAAAGGAATAATATGATACTACTTCATTTCTTCGTGAATGTAAAATGGCTTAATATCCAAATTTGTTTCTTTAATTGGTTTTAAGTGTTTAATTGGATCCTTTAATGTTTGAGATATGCAATTGAGTCATTTTGTTTTTAAAGTGTGTTCAATTGAGTCTTTCAATCTTTCGAATATGCAATTGGATCATTTATTTATTTGTGGCGATTTAAAAATGATATTGGTGGATTTAAAAATTGTCACCATTTTTTTTTAACAATCGTATCTTGGTAGACGAATTTTAACGACAGAGACTTAGGCAAAATTTTAATATATTAGGGACCTAACACAAAACCAAAATTTATTAAGAACCCAAAACAAAATCCCGTCATAAACATAATTAATCCAGCTTTTAAGTTAATCTACCATGAAGCCTAAACACTAAACAATGGTGTAAATTCATATATAAACAAAAGAGTAGCTTTATTTGTTGGACTTAAATACAAGCAAATCCAATTAATTTTATTTTATTTAATGTTATGATTCTCAAACATCCTTAATTTAATTACAACTCTATTTTCAATTATTATTTTTTATTCATGATACCAAATTTCAATTAAGGTCATTTTAAAAATAACCATATTTTTCATTTAAGGAGGATGTATTGGACTAGAATTTTAAAAGACTTTTTGAGCGTAAAAAAGTCTTGAAGATTTTAAAGATTTTGTAGAAAATTAAAAATTGTTAAGATTTTTTTAAAAAAACTTTTGTGATTAGGATTTTATAGTTTGGATTTAGAATATATGATTTAAAGGATTTCACGGATTTATAAGATTTGAAAAAATTATATGAATTTTTAGAAAAAAAAAACATTTAAAACTATTAAGTCAACAAGAGTATGTTTAAAAATATCATTGAATGCAAACTAATCACAAGTCATCATGAACTGAACTCTCTCATCTATTAATGACCTACATGAATCTCATGAATTTCAAATTAAAGTTACAAGCTGTTAATACATTTTCAAATATATTTTTCACAAATTTTCATAAAGTGATAACGAAAAATAATAATAAAACATTAATAAAAAATACAAAATGTTTCATTTAACCCATAAAATTAATAATATCATCAAAATATAAATCAAATAATTCAACAAAAAAGACATAATGATCAAAACATTAATCATCTGCCTAACTTGAAGAATATTCAAAATAAACATTCTTTCAACGATATATGAATAAATTTGAGATTTCTTTTATAGTATTTCAAACATTGCTTTTTGTTTTTTCTATTAAGTTGTGTATTTTTTCAAAATTGACTACAATAGTTTAGAAAGGTCTTTTAAAACTTTAATTTGATTGTTTGTCTCGGCTGAATTAGAACTTCCTCTCTAGGCTCATATCTACTTCTCTTATGAAAATTTGAGATATGAACACATCGTAGTGATTTGGGGTATGAATACATCACTATTAGGATCATATGAAAAGTCTCACCTTGAAAAAGAAAAACATGTAGGTGTAGGTGGAAAATTATGTTACTACCTTCAAAGCAGAGAAAAAGTCTGTGATGAGAAAAAAAAAAAGTCTCTCTTAATTGGATGAGATTATTTGCTGGGTTTGGTATTTATATGATCAACTAAAAAATCCATAAAATCCAATTAAAAAAATAAGTTCATAAAATCTTTATGATTTTGAATAACCGATGACTTTTTTTAAGTTATTCAAAATCTCAATTGAATATTATAAGATTTCGTTGTCCTCTAAATTTTTTTTTGATAATTTTGATTGAATATCATCAAATTTGTTTTTTTTCAATTAACAATCTTGATTGAATATCCTAAAACATTTTTACTAAAAAAAAAAAAAAAAGTCTTTAAAATCTTAAACAATCCTAGTCCAATACATCCTCCTAAAATTTGTAAAAAATAAAGGATGTGAAAGTGAAAGTAGTTATTTTTCCATAATTGAGAACAATCAGGCCATAGAGAAACTTGTAGCGAAGAGTCTCGGTCTACGCAATGGCTCAGAGACCTATGTTGTTGATCTTCTCAGCATAAAGTTCGACACAATAAACTAACAAATTGAAGAAGCTAACTTAAACAAGCAATGCTGCTATTCTATTACCTTTCTTGTACTCCTTCCAAAGAGGTTTTTTATACAAAAGGTTTCTTACAATTCTCAAAAAGCAGAAAACAATCATTACTACCAAGTTTGAGAAAACAATTTGGATGAATACAGAAGCCACCTGCAATTGAAAAACCTACATACCCAAGTCCCAATTTGGACCAAAAGAGGAAACAAAATCATGAAAACCAATGTTGAAATCAACTTTCCACATCGGTTTTAGAGAAACCGATGTCAAAAACTTGTATTTGATTACAAAAATAGCACCATATATCATTTGACAACAGTTTTAATAAAATTGACGTTAATCAAGCGATTTTAAAGTTATTTTTTTGTAGTACCCGATCAATAGTGAATCCAAGTGATCTGTATATTAAAGGGACATTTCTCCAATTTCCGCGCGAAGATCTTGAAACTCACAATTCACACCACACACAATTAAATTAAAACTGTGAATTTGCAGAGGAAAAATGACAACAAGTGAAAGTTTTGAAGGTTTAAAGAGAAATTTCAAAACGTTGGAGATATTGTAAAGGAGGGTGGTTTGGGTTTCCAAGAGGTGAAAAATATTTAAATTAAAAGCAAAATAAAAGTAAAAAGAATACTCTTGTACCCCTTTTTCTTCCTCTCTCTTCAAATCACTGGGTGGTGGGAAGCAATCCATGGACAACCCTTTGATGTTAAAATCCACTTCTTCGATTTGCCAAACCTCTTTTATTCTGGTCCTAGATCGGCTCTGAGGGCCTTTACCAGACCTTGACAATGTGATCCAAGTCTTCCCCGCGTGTGTCAACAGTTCTATATATATTTTTTTTTTTTGCTAATCATGTTATTTATACAAAGTATCTACTGATTTTATTGATGATTAATCTTCGTCGTGAAACTGTTAGAACACTTTTAATAAGATTCTTCCTTTCCAACCATGTTGTTTTCCATTACAAGCCTGACTTTGCTTAAAAGGGCATGAGTCTATTACCATTCAAGTTAGTGTATTATTAATTATTAGTAAAGTGGGAATGTAAAAAAATAAACTAAAATCTGTTAAATCACAAAAGAAAATCCCTAAATAATACGTGGAATCAATTTATTGAAAATTATCAATTTTGATAGGTGTCAGTTAAATCTAAAAAGAAAATCTTAAATAATATGTGGAACCAACATAATTGATAATTTTTATTAATTTTAAACCAATGAGGGGAGGGAGTGTTTGAAGGAGAGTGCCAATAACATTTCTCTTTAAGAAGATGCTAGTAACACTCTTTTTAACTATCTCTTTTTATACTCTCCGTTGCATGATTGATTGAAATTTATCAATTTGATAGGTATATGTTAAATTGGAATGAAAATCTCTAAATGATAAGTGGAATCATGGGCTTAATAGGCAAATAATAACATAAGCATTTAACATTCTGGATTAGCTTCTTTATCAAGGCTTGTTAACGCTAGATAACATGAATTTATCATCATGTTTGCAACTTCATGGTCAAAGGGAGAACATGACCATTTACTAGAAACCAACAGAATATATTTCTTTTATGAGAAAATATTCATCAATTAATACAATTTAACTCTATTTAAGAACAAATGGTCAAAGGAGATCAGGACCATTAATATTTGTTATAAATAAATTTATAAAAATATTTCATTAATGAATGAATACATTTAACTCTATTGAATAATTTGGTCAAGGATCTCTTTTAAAAAAAAAAAATTTGCTCAAGAATGGTCCAAAAACTGCACAAGATAGTATACCCATTTACTTATATAAACATGTATTCATTATTTGAAGATCATATCGTGAAATAACATGGACACTACAAGGAAGTCTTCTGTTGTCACATTGGCAATCATATTGGCTTTCTTCCTCATTGCATCAGGTTAGAAATATATATTAATCATGCTTTATTTTCATCTTCCTATTACTCCTTCAATCCAACAATCAAGTAAGTAAGGGTTTGTTTTGAATAAACTTTTGCAAAATGTTTTTAAGAGAATAAAATACAAAGAGTGAATTATAGAGACACACCCATGGATTTTATCGTATTATAGATAGTTTTTATTTTTATTTTCATACACTAATACCCTACATGTTTCAAAACACTGACATCCTTTAAAACATTACACTAACATTTCGAGGAGAAGTGAAGTAATGATTTTAAAAGCAGCTTTATAAATCTTAATAAAGCAATTTATAAATGTCTAAAAGTATAAATTTTTACATGAATATACATAGAAAATCATTACTATTGATGATATTTTATTATGTATTATAAAATAATTATCATAGCTTAATAAATATAGTTATACTATTTCAAATGAATTTGTATATTTAAATCTTGATAAACAAAAGTAATGTGCAGTTGCATATAAGTTTTTAAAAACAAATCATACACTATAAATAAAAATATACAAAATAAAACAATTATAATATGAAACTAAATAGGAAAATTGAAATAAATCATAACTTTTAAACGATAAATTGGAGGGAAAAAATATTTTGTTGTAAACAAAAAAATACGACCATTTCAAAGACATAACATTCCACTAATTGACTTGAAAGAGTTTTTAATCCTTATAATTTATTTCAATTTTTAATCTTTATAATTAACATGAATCCATATTAATTTATTCTAATTTATATTAAAATTTCATTTATTTTTTATATCTCAATTAACTGATATATGATTTTTTTTATATCACAGATGATCTTTTCTAACATTGTGATTTCATTTACATAGTTATTTCAAGTACAAGTGAAGCAATGATGAATAATCAATGTAACAAAGTATTGAATGCAAATGGTTGCATCCTTAGTACTTGTCGAAGCAATTGCATTCGCGCATATGCAGGAGTTGGACTATGTATTGGCAGCAACCCTTACACTTTGAGATGTATTTGTTATTATGATTGTCCTCCCTAGAACCTTAACATGTGAAATAATATGTGTGGAATAATTTATGGTATTTCTTTGTTTTGTAATCAAGAATTATTATTATTATTATTGAATTTAATTTAAATAGAATATTTTAGTTAGATCTGAACAATGAAATGTTTAAAATAATTCAAAAAATCAATTAAGAATATGAGTAAAAAAAAAAAAACCGTAAATTAAGAGTTTGAGAAATGCTAGCAACACTCTTTTATACATTGTTTCATGATTGGTTAAAATTGAATCAAAATCATTAATTTTTATGGATTTCACGTCATTTAAAAATGCTCTTTCCTGAAAATAATTCCTACCTAAATTGATAATTTTTAATAAATTTCAACTAATCATGTGAAAAGTACCAAAAATAGAGTCTTAGAGTGTCGCTAGCACTCCTCTTAAGAATTTTGTGTATAACAAAATTGATCATACGATTAAATTTACTTGATTTAAAGAAGTAAAAAAATTGGGTTAAAAAAGTTTGTTGATCAAACATGATTCAAATTAAAAAAAAAAATGATGGTACAATTGAGGCAAAAAATATTTATATAATACTGCATATAATATTTTTTTTTAAAATAAGTTGCAGTTCACCAAATTTTTAGGATGAGGAACATGAAAAATGCAATAAAATTAGAAATCCCATCACTTCCGTCATATAGACAAAGGAGGCTACGTATATAACTAAAGTTAATAATCTTTATAGTAAGAATATCTTATGTAAATAAATAAAAACTTGATGTATGAAATTATAAAAGCATAATGGATAACATTATAATAAATTGAAGTACAATTTAAGCAATCAATATTTACATTATTTTCTTTATATATATATATATATATATATATATATATTACTAGGAGAATTTTTCTTTTAAAGTTATAACTATGCTATTGAAGTTATCCTATTTGATAATTTTTTTCCAACTTAATATGGATTCATGTTTTCTTGCATTACTTTGATATTTTTTTTAGTTAAGGAAATTCTTAAAATATTATTATATAACAAATAATTTTTTTAAAAAATATATAAACTCTTTTTAAACGAAATACATAATTATTTATATGTTACTATATATTAAAAAAATTATTAATCCTTAATAAGAATATTCAACACGTGCATTGCATGAGATAACGTACTAGTTTTTTTTTAGGAGGATGCTAGCGATGCTCTTTCTAACACTCTTTTTTTTTTTTATACTCTTAGTGACATGATTAATTCAAATTTATTGAAATTTATCAATTTTGACAGGTATTTACTAAATTAGAAATAAAAATCTCTAAATGATAATCATGGACTTAATAGGCAAATAGTATTACACATAAGCATTTAACATTCTGGATTATGAAATAATTAATTATCTAATAATCACTTATTATAATTTTAAACAAACTTGTTATGAATTTCTTTTCTTAGAAAATATTCATCAATTTATGCAATTTAACTCTATGAACAAATGGTCAAAGGAGATCCAGGAGATCAGGACCATTAATATTTGTTATAAATAAATTTCTAAAATATTTCATTAATGAATGAATACATTTAACTCTATTGAATAATTTGGTCTAGAATCTCTTTTCAAAAAAAAAAAAAAAATTGCTTAAGAATGGTCCAAAAACTGCTGAAGATAGTATACCCATTTACTTATATAAACATGTATTCATTATTTGAAGATCATATCGTGAAACAAAATGGACACTACAAGTTGTCACATTGGCAATCATATTGGCTTTCTTCCTCATTGCATCAGGTTAGAAATTTTAATCATACTTTATTCTCATCTTCCTATTACCCCTTATTGGCTTTCTTCATCATTGTATCAGGTTAGAAATATATATTAATCATACTTTATTTTCATCTTCCTATTACTCCTTCAATCCAACAATTAAGTAAATAAGGGTCTGTTTTGAATAAACTTTTGCAATAAAATATAAAGAGGAAATTACAGCCATCCTCTTTCATATTTTATCAAATTACATATACTTTTATATAAACCCTTCCCTTCGAACTTTGATACACACCAAACAACAGATATAAATTGTATTGTTATTGACATTGGTGATTTGAAAATGGCTAAGATTTCTTTCACAATTATTTTTATTTTTGCTCTTATCTTTATAGGTTTAGTAATTTCTTTGTATTTCTTATTATTTGTTGCTCCAAGGAAAGTTGTTTATGTGGTATTGATGCAATCAACTTGATTGATTTAGTTATTATTTTTATATCCCAATTAAACTATATATAATTTTTTTATATCATAAATGATCTTTTCTAACATTATCTTTTCATTTACATAGTTATTTCAAGTACAAGTGAAGCAATGATGAATAACCAATGTAACAAAGTGTTGAATGCAGATGGTTGCAACCTTGGTACTTGTTGAAGCAATTGCATTCACAAATATGCAGGAGTTGGACTATGTATTGGTAGCGACCCTTACACTTTAAAATGTATTTGCTATTATCCTTGTCTTCGGTAGAACTTAACATGTGAAATAATAAGTGTGGAATAATTTATAGTATTTCTTTGTTTTGGATTGTCATTATGCCCCGCATTAATTGTATCTTCTCCCTCATTCTTTGCTCCATTCTCCATCGGTGATTGCACCACCTCTTCTGAGGTCCCCACCTCCTTTCCGATGACTTCTTGTAGCCTCTTCGCCTTATGTGACACATATCTTGACGATGACCATAGGTTCCACACTTAAAACAGACAAGAAGAAGGCATTCGTACTCCAAGGGGAGAATCATGCTACGAACTTTCATGGATGACACAAGTTTCTTGCATAGATTATTTTGACACATATACGTGCAAATTGGCCATGTGGCTACATGAGTGTATAGAAGTTAATTTATCTACTTTCAATGGATTGCCTAACATAGCGCCAACTCTCCATAGAAACGTTTCATTGTACAATTCCAATGGTAGCCCTGGGATTCTGATCCACACCGCTACCTTCTTTTCCACACTTTCATTTGCTAGAAAAATGGTCTCCAACGTTGCACCAAAATATAGTGATCCGCCACTTTCCACGGGCCTTCATACAGAGCATGCTTATAGTCCTCCAAAGCTATAAATTAAACCACATAAAAATTCCTGGGCATGTCAATAATACATACTTTTCCCTCCTCCTAATCTTTACGCAGTTTGGCCTCCAGAATCTGGTAACTAACTCTTTTTCCAAGCACATTAACCATCAATGCATTCTTCTAGTATTAGTTCCACACTTCCACCCTTTTAATTCCTCATTTGACACAAATTTCGAGGCAAGGATTGTATTCTGTTTTACTTTCTTCACCTTCTTCCATAATCCTTCTCTCCCACTTCTCTTCGAAAAATTCCTCCTCCTCCTCACCTTGAGTGAAGATCCCATCCCACTTCACCCCTTCCTCCTCTGGCATTGATAAAAGCTTCTCCTTATACGGTGTCTTACTTCCTACTCTAGTCATCTCCACCTCAGGCACTGAACCCTCTTCTCTAATCTTAACTTTTTTTGTACTCCGACCTGAATTGTTCTCCAAAACCCTAGCAGAGCGTTTCTCTTCCATCTTTAAGACTCGAGGTTAAACATTAGTTTTTCATCGCCTATAAGTCAATTTAGTGATAAGGAAAATAATTTTTTTTCTAAAAATTGTATAAATCATTTCTTTAAGTTGAAAACTATAACAGAATTTTATAAATTATTTAAAAACGAAAAATAAATTTTAAAAATGAATTAATTATGCACTTTAATCACATTTAAATAATATTATTTTAAAGTTTCTCAATGATTCATTTAAAAAGTTTATAATTTATGCTCCTAAATGAAAAATATTTTTCATAATTTCTTAAATAAAAAATTTAAAATTCAATAATTTTATTTTTATTAAGAATGATTTTTTTCAAGAAAATAAAAATGTTTTCTAAAAATTGTATAAATATTTTCTTGAAGTTAAAATTTCTATAATTATTTAATATTAATCATAATGTTATATAATTTTATAAATTATTTCTTGAAATTGAAAACTGAATTTTATAAATTATTTAAAACAAAAAATTAATTTTAAAAAAGAATTAACTATGCAGTTTAATCACATTTAAATAATATTATTTTAGAGTTTGTTATCATAATGATGGTCCATTTATTTTCACTATTGTAATAAATACAATCAATCATTTATTACTTAATCCTTTATTACTTCTACGTATGTTATACCTTCCCCCTAAATGTTTTACTATTTAATTATGTTTCTATAATTGTGATAGTAATTATTACTTCAAAAGAAAAAATAATTTATCTATATTTCTTATATGTTTTTTTTAGTATTTTTTATTTTATTTTATATTAATAAATAAAGCTTAGAAAGTAAAACTTATGAAATTTGTTATATATAATAATAACTTGTGTTAGTTTAATGAAAAGTAATTTATGTGGGTTGTATTTGTTATATAACTACGATAGATATAATTAAATAACTAAATTGTGTGATTTTAATAATAATAAATAAACTATTTAAATGAAATGAAAATAAAATCAACTTTTTCATAAGTTAAAATTAGCTTCTCTAATAGTTCATCTGTATACGCATTCTTCTTTTAAGAGAAGCTAATTGGAGAAGTTAATATTAACTTATGGAGAAACTAATTTCTTTTTTTCTCATGTTGTTTTCTCATTGAAGTTCTTCTAGATAAATTTATCCAAACATACTCATATGGCTTAATCTCCTATAAAAACCTATTTAACTTATATTTAATAAAATAATTAAATTTTAATTTAACTCTTATTAAATTTGGATCAAAATAGAGATGTTACCTTTAGTCATTATTTATTTATTAATTAGGGAAATGTTATAATATTATTAAATTACTAATCACAAAATATATTAGTGTTCATTTCTTTTTGTTTTTATAATTAATAACATAATATTATATATATATATATTTTGCATGTTTATTATGAGAGATTAAAATTTAAATAACAACATTAAATCTTAATGGTCCAGATGTAATTTTGAATTAAAATTAAATATGATATTTACCATATACAATCATATTTTTCTTAATTATTGTACATGTTTCATTCACATTTACGCGTTGTTGCCCCCATCATTATCACCACTATCACCACCACCAACAGAGCCACCATCATCACCACCATTATGGTTGTCGTACCTATTGTTGTCGCCACCACTACCATGGCGACTTTGTTAGTGGTGACAGTAGTCATGACGATGACTCTATTGTTGGTGGCAGTGGTGGTCGTGGTTAATCAATTAAGAATGAGTAAAAAAAACGTAAATTAAGAGTTTTGTGTATAAAAAAATTGATCATATGCCTAAATTTACTTGATTTAAAGAAGTAAAAAAAATAGGTTAAAAAAGTTATAACTATATTCTATTTGGTAATTATTGTTTTCCAACTTAATATGAATTTATGTTTTCTTGCATTACTTAGATATTTTTTTTATTAATGATTAAGAAATTTCTTAAAATATTATTATATATCAAATCACTTTTTTAAATAATATAATCAATATATCAACTTTTCTTAATCCTTAATTAGAATATTCAACCCGTAAATCACACACGACAACGCACTAGTTATTATTATTATTACGCGTAATAGGTGTATTGTTGTTAAATATCATAAATAGCAAGGTTGATTACGGTTCAAATTTGTTTGGGTTTTAAAAAAAGAATTATATATCTCAAACATAAAATAAATATACGATTCAATTTTGTTTGGTTTAGATATAACAACAAATCCAAACCAAATCATACCAATCCATTGTGATTTAGATTGATTTGGTGTGACGTTTTTCTTTTATTTTTAATCTATATATTATTATCATAATTTTAAATTTATTATTTAAACATACATAATTCTTATGCTATATTATCTTAAAAATAAATTTATTTTTCATTAATTTTTGAAAACATATTTTAGTTTATTCTTTTTTACTTATACTTATTATTGTTATTATTTAATATAATAGTAAATTATTCATCACAGGATATTCAATAATAATAATAATAATAATAATAATAATAATATAACACATGAAAATAATATATTCTTTGTGATTACAAAACAAGGGAGGGAAAAACGAAAATTGACCATTTTAGGAAGGATATTTACGGCCCATAGGTGTTGGTTAAAAGAGTTAACAGGAATAAAAATTGTGTATTTATTCCTAACTTTGGAAATTAGGTTGATGAAATTCGAAATTTAATTGGTACTAAAAAAAGGAAAGGAGGCCACAGGATTGCGTTTTAATGCTCTTAATGAGGATGTAAGAGGGGAGAATGATGTGCATGAGCAACCCAATGTAAACCATGCAAATGTTTCTATTAATTATAAACCAATTGAGAGCGGGCCCATTCCTAAAGGGCTAGTAGCTAAATTGGGAATAAATGGAAAAGCACGTGTCGTTGGGCTTAAAGTTAACAAAGGAAATAGGAAAATCCAAAAAGGAAGCAAAATTGGTCAAGCGCAAGGTTCAAAGAAAGTAGTAGGTCAACATAAGAAAAAAGATTCCCTGACAATCCTACGAAGGTAGTCATGTCACCTATCCCTATGAAAAGTGAGGAAGAGATATTAGCCCAACAAGAGAAAGATGATGAGATATTTAGAAGGATGAAAATTATGAAGAAGGAGTTAGGAGGGAAGATGTGATATGAGGAGTTGGATGGTAGCTTCATCAACAAAATAAAGGTAGAATTGTTGAGAAATAAATACGTGGCTCTACAACTAAAGGAACCACATATTAATGACCGTAGGGAAACCTCTGTTATATATTGATAATTTAAGAGGTGGAAACTGTGATATGCAAACAAGATAGTATGGCGAGTATGCAGGAGGTGGAGATGCCAGTTCTATAACAGTCTCTATGAATGTGCTAGCATGGAATTGTCAAGGTACGGGTGCTCAAGGTTTTGGTGTGTTAATAAAAGACATAAGCAAGGAATATGAGACATCTTTAATGTTTTTAATAGAGACTCATGCTAGTAATGAGATTGCGAGGAGAGTGATCCCAAGATTAGGTTTTGACAGTAACTTTGTCCAAGGGGGCATTCAGGTGGAATTTGGTGTTTATGGCGTGTTAGTTGTTGGAGTGTTGAAGTCCTTAATAGTTATAATCAATATGTGCATATGAAAGTGGCGTGGATGAAGCAAGAACCTTGGTTTTTTACGATTGTTTATGGTAGTCCTAAATATCATGATCGTAAGTGCTTTGGGAGGAATTGAGTGATATTGCTAGAAAGGTGAGTGAAGCATGGTCAGTTATTGGTGATTTTAACACCATTCTCCATGATCATGATCGTAAAGGTGGTTCAGAAAATGCATCATGGAGAGGTGCACGTGACTTCCAGGAGGCCATTTCTAACTATGAACTCATTGATGTTGGCTTCCAAGGACCTGCTTTCACTTGGAAACGGAGTAAGCTACAGGAGAGACTTGATAGAGTTCTTATTAATGTTGATTGGCACATTTGGTTTCAAAACGCTCTCGTGCTTCATTTGCCTTTTTTCAAGTCGAACTATAAAGCGGTTCTAATCAAGATGACTTACAACCAGGGAGAGAATAAGAGCATGAAAGTTTTGAACCCCTCATTAAAGATACATGGGTGGTTGGTATGAAATGGAAGGAAAGATTGGAAGCTTTGAAAGGCATACTTTGTAAGTGGAACAAGGAAGTCTTTGGCAATATTTTCCAATGTAAGAGAAGACTTATTCAATCCCTAGACTATTTCTCACGAAGGATGGTGATGATCCAAGAATGTTGGCGAGGCAAAATGAGGTATGGCTTGAGTATCAAGAGGTGTTGAGACAAGACAAAGTACTTTGGTTTCAACGGTCAAGAGCTAAATGGATTGATTTTGGTGATCGTAACACTAAATACTTCCATGGGGTGACCACAATTAGGAGAAGGAAGAACACTTATGAGGCCATACAAGATGAGAATGGGATGTGGGTAGTAAAGGTGGAACTGCTTGAGAGGTTAGTAACTACATTTTTTACTAAACTCTTCCATAATGATAATTAGTAATGCGTTCCCAAAGATTCCTAAGTGCAAGTTGAAGCTCTTTGAAGAGGTCATGATGAATGAGGAAGTGTGTAAAGCAATTTTCTCTATTGGTAATTTCAAGGCATCAGGTGCAGACGAGTTTCAATTTGTGTTTTATAAAAGCCAATGGAAGATTGTAGAGAAAGATTTTTGTGACTTGATTTGGGATATGTTTGTGAACCTAGAAAAAATAAAGAATATCAATGATACGCTTATCTCTCTAATTCTTAAGGTTGATAATGTGCTGAGCATGAAGTAGTTTAGACCGATCAGTTTGTATAATGTTACGTACAAGACGGTGACCAAAATTCTATTTGCCAAATTAAGGAAGGTTATGGAAGGGATTATTGATCCATGCTAGCACAGTTTTATCCCAAATAGGAACAATAGTAATAATATTATTTTGCTTAGGAAGTGATTCATTTGATGAAGACTAAAACAAGTGGTGAAGGGTGGATGGCTATTAAAATTGACTTGGAAAAAGCTTATGATTGACTAAATTGGGGTTTCATGGTAGAGTCCCTTGTTGATATTGGTTTCCTTTGTCAGTTTATTAACATTATCAAAAGTTGCATCTCGTCATCTATGATGCAAGTGCTTTGGAATGGTGAAGCATTGAAGAAGTTCACACCATCTAGAGGAGTCCAACAAGGGGACCCCATATTCCCCTATTTGTTGTGATTTGTATTGAGCGTTTGTTTCATCTTATTAAAGTGGCACTAGAACAAAAGGTGTGGGCCCCTATTCAGTTGGCATGGGATGGACCAAAACTTTCATACTTGGCATTTGCAAACGATATACTACTATTTGCGAAAGCTAAACCCAATCAAGCATAAGTGATGAAGAAAGTCCTTCAAATTTTTTGTGATAGCTCAGGGCACAACAAGTTAGTGTAGAAAAAACGTAGATTTACTACTCCAAAAATGTTCCATGGCATATGAGAGACCAAATAACTAACATACTTGGTTATCAACGAACTTCTAACCGTTGGAAGTATTTAGGAGTGTCGCTGCACCATGAGAGAGTAACCAATAACAGTTATAAATTTTTGCTTGATAAAATCTCACTTCGGTTAAGTAACTAGAAGGTATTGAATCTTTCTATGGTAGGGAAGGTCACCTTGACTAAAGCTATCATCCAAGCTTTACCTTCATATGTCATGCAAACTAATTTTCTACTAGTGGCGGTGTGTGAGGATATTGATAGGAAGTGTAGAAACTTCATGTGGGGGGAGTTAAATGGCAACAAGAAAGTGCATTGGATGAAATGGGATGCCCTTTGTAGGCCAAAGGTCAGTGGCGGCCTCGGGCTAAGGAAGGCGACCTACATGAACCAGGCCCTCCTCATGAAAGTAAGCTACAATTTATGCTTGAAACCTAACAAGCTTTGGGTAAGAGTACTAAGATTAAAATACAAATGTGGTGTTGAGTTAAAATTGCACATTAACTCCAAGAGAATTGGTTCTAATCTTTGGAGGGGTATAGTGAATGGATGGGATAAGCTTACTGATAACATGATATGGAACGTGAATGATGGTAGAAGTGTGAGGTTTTGGTCGGACCATTAGGTCCCCGATCATGGGAAACTACAATAGCATAGATAAGAAAATATGGCATAGGAAATGCAAGTACCAATGTGTTTCTTTGTGAATGCTAAAGGAGAATGGGATGTGGATAGGATGACTAGAGTTCTTCCGCCAAATGTTATTCAGAGTGTCCAATGCATCAAGCCTTCCCGTAGCAACGAACCTCATGATGTTATGCAGTGGAGGCACTCACTGGATGGGTCTTTTTCAACTTGAGAAGCTTATCTAGCCTTATCAAGTAATGGAGAATTAGAGACAAATAACTTCTTGCAAAGGCTTTGGTGTTGGTATGGCCCTGAACGAATAAGAGTACAATTGTGGAAGATTCATGAAGGGATTCTTTTGACAAATACTTTGAGATTTAAAAGGCACATGGCAATTAGTGATATGTGTCTGCTTTGTTTGGAGACATCAGAATCTGACATGCATGTGTTGAGGGATTGCTGTTGGGTTAAAATTATTTGGAATCTTCTCCCAGGGACAGATAATGCTACTTTTTTTCAGCATAAATTGATAGGATGGCTTTGTAGCAATATAAACTCAACAATTGATATTGGAGGTAGGCAATGGAGTAAGTGTTTTGGTGTTGCTATGGATCAAATTTGGAGGAGAAGAAATGAATTTGTCTTTAGCAAGAAGTGGACAAATGCTACAAGTGTTGTTGCTAGTATTCAAGCAATGGTGGAAGATATTAATCGTAGTTCTATGAAGATATAGATTTTAAAGCCAGGGGAAAGTATTGCTCTTGTTGGTGATCAAGGAAGAGGGATAAATGCTGAGGGTGGAGTGTTTAGACTAAATTGTGATGGGCAAACTTCCAAATTGAAGGTGTGGTAGCATGTGGAGGTGTCAAGGGATCATAAAGGGGAGTTTGTTGTAGCATTTTCTCAAAGACTAAGATATTGCTTTGTCCTTGAAGCGGAATTGTGGAACTGTGGGCATTATTATTTGGTCTACACATGGTGTGCAACCATAAACTACAAAATGTAATTGTGGAGTCGGATTCTCTGGAGATTGTGAGATTACTAACTCAGGTTGGGATAGCAATGACCATTTCTATGAACTGCTTGTTGAGATAAGCAAGGCTAGAAATGATATTGCTAGGTGCGCCTTTGTGCACATTGATAGAAAGACTAACGGATTAGCAGACATGTTTGCTAAGGATGGCAAGACCATTAGTAGTGATAGTATTTTATTTTGATGCTTTACCTTATTTTGCTAGAACCTCCTTCATGGAGACTAGTGCGGTAACAAGTTTAAATATGATTATGAATAAAACTTAATGGCTCTGGGTTGTTTGTACCCAGAACCTTCGACAAAAAAATAAATAAAATTGACTGATAGGCTAAAATTCAAAATTTGAAAAAAACTATTAATTAAAAATTTAATACATATGACTTTAATATTTGTTATTATCATAATTGTTATTCATCAAAATTTGATTAATAGGAGTTATTGATGGTGGACAAAATCATTTTGATGATTTGATATATTTTTTTGATAAAAAATTTTTGAGGTAAAAAGGTATACTATATATATACTACTTTAAGTAATAAAGTATATTAAAATATAATAATCTTATTACTTCAAGTAATAAACATTATTGATTTTTTTTTCAATCAAACCTAAACATTTAATAATAAAACATGCAATAATGAATATTTATGATATTCTATAAGAACACATTTATTAGTGTAATAATAATAATAATAACAACAATTATAATCTTATTACTTAAACATATAATGCTAAAAAATTCTTGCCTTGAACTAAGGTTATTTTTATATTTTACACGTATTAAAACAATAACATTTAATAACAACATACGTAATAATAACTATTTATCATATTTTATAGTAACATATTTATTATACATGATAATAACAATCCTCTGGCACAAAATTAAGGTGAAGGTTATAATTTAAATGCATTAAAACAATAAGATTCAATAATAAATATATTTTTGAATGTCATAAATGTTTTTTTGAAAGTAATAATAGTTGAAATTAAATAATTAAATTATTTAATAATGAATTGAAACTTACTTTAATAACTAAATTCATTAATTCATTTATAATTAAGTGCATAAAATAATTTATTCTTTATTATATAATGTAGTGTAATATATATAAGCAGAATCTTTTCCTCCCAAAACTTTCAAGGACAACTAGGTACATTTATGTGCATAAATGTTTTTTTTAAATCTCATAAATGTTTTTTTAAGTGATAATAGGTGAAATTAAATAATTGAATCCATTAATAATTAATTTAAGGGTAAAGTATGTGTTTGATCTTCAAACTTTTTTATATTTAAGGTTTTGATCCACTTTTAGATGCCTAGTAAAAGTTCCTCAGTTTTTTTTGCATCCAATATTTTTGTTATTTTCGTCAATTTTAATTGTTAAGTAAAGACATGACAACATTTTAATTATTGTTTTATTTTATTACATTTTCCACGGCTCAACACCGTTAGAAATTGCATCAATATTTTTTTCTTTTTACTTTTACTTAAATATCTTGATGCTTCCTAACACGACCTTGTCCAATCATGCAACACTCCACCATTGAAACCATAGACAAGTTCCACCACAACGTCGATGATACTTTCATTATAACCATCCTTTTTCCCAAAATCAAAATCGTGTTCACTCCTTTGTGTTGTTTTTTTATTTTTCTTAGTTTTCAATTTTGCGGGTTTGTTTTAAGAAAAAAAAAAAAAGCTAGGTTGTAGTGGCTCAAAGCATTGTCATCTCGTCCTTCTCCTCCGACGAGTAATTCTTGATCTCTAATGTGGTGTTGAAGTTGTGCAAGTTCGTCCTTGAAATGGCAATAGGGTTCACGCTACGAGACTCATTGCCCTTCTCGGATGTCTTTTACTTAGTTTCAGTCTCCAACATGGCGTTGTACATCTTCGCAATTGTTGACACCCTCCCCAAACAACGAGAACCATGTCTTCTGTGATCCGATCTATGGCATCCGCAGCTAGATCTACGGTTTTCGCGGTCAAATCTATGGCTTTGGCAGCTAGATCTATGATCCTTGGCCGTTGATAATGACATCAAAAATAAATTGGGACATAAAATTATTATTAATTAATTAATTAAACCACTAAATTAATTTGAAATAATAATTATAAAATTATATTAAAGATAAAGAATTAATATATTTCATGAAGACATCAATGTACAATTCTCTAAAGTACTTTGTTTATATAAACCCTTCACTTTGGTTTATATTTGTTATTATATCTAAAACAAACAAAACTATATTTATTTTATGTTTGAGATAGATAATTTTTTGTTTAAAAATCAAACAAAATCAAACCGTAATCAACGTTGTTATTTATGATATTTAATATCAATACACCTACTACTACTAATAATAATAATAATTCAAGTAATTAACATTGTTGATTTTTTTTTTCACTCAAATCTAAAAGTTTAATAATAAAACATGTAATAATAAATATTTATGATATTCTATAAGAACACATTTATTACGTGCAATAATAATAATAATAATAATAACAACAATTATAATCTTATTATTCAAACATAAAATGTTAAAAAATTCTTGCCTCAAACTAAGGCTATTTTTGTATTTTACATGTATTAAACCAATAATATTTAATAATAAGAGATGCAATAATGGTTATTGTTAATATTTTATAACAACATATTTATTATTCATGATAATAACAACATATTTCACTACTCTAAAATCATGATTTAGTGATCAAAATTATTAATTGCTAATATTGACCGAATTCAATGGGTGACTGAAATTAATTATCAAATACTATAAATGATATATAACAACCAAAATTAGTGACCGAATATCAAAATATAAAACCTAACCACTGAATTTTTGGTCGATGCATAGAGATGGAATTTTTTTCGGTTGCTAACGGTTAGCGACTTAAAGTTTTGCGATGGATTTTTTATGTTGCTATCTTTAATAGTGACAAATATGCTTAATTTTTTTATTGCTAAATCATGGTTTTCTAATAATGTTTGTTATTGGTACAAAATATCCATCATCGATGAATCTCGGTCGGGAAACCTAACTGACCAACTATAGTGGGGTTCTTCCCTCCAAACCATGTTTTTTTCATTTATATGGCTCGAATTTGAGACATTGCTTAAGGGGATCGAGTCCATTTACCTCTCTAACCAATGACTTGTTGGTGCATAAATGTTTTTTAAATCTCATAATTTTTTTTGAAAGTGATAATAGGTGAAATTAAATAATTGAATTCAATAATAATTAATTTAAGGGCAAAGTGTGTGTTTGGTCCTCAAACTTTTTGATATTTATGGTATTAGTCCATAGACTTTTCAACAACTTATAAATGTCCTTCAAATTTTTTTCCATCCAATATTTTTATCATTTTCGTCAATTTTAATCGTTAAGTGATGATATGATAACATTTTTATTATTATTTTATTTGATTACATTTTTCGATGGCTAAAAATCGTTAAGAATTACTTCAATATTTTTCTTCTTTTTTTTAACTCAAATCTCTTGATGCTTCCTAACACAACCTTTCTCAATCATAAAACATTCCACCATTGGAAACCACAGACAAGATCCACCGTAATTCCCAACGTCAATGATACTTTCATTATAACCATCCTCTCTCCCAAAATCAAAATCATGTTCACTCCTTTGTGTTGTTTTTTTTTTCTTTGTTTTTAGTTTTGCAGGTTTGGTTTAAGAAAAGAAAAAACGCTAGGTTGTAGTGGCTTAAAGCATTGTCGTCTCATCCTTCTCCTTCGATGAGTAATACTCAATCTCCAATGTGGCGTTGAAGTTGTGCATGTTCATCCTCGTAATGGCAATAGTGTTCCCGTGGCGGGACTCGTTGCCCTTCCCCAATGTCTTTTACTTTCTCTCAATCTCTGACGCGGCATCGCATATCTTTGCGCTTGTTGGCACCCTCCCCAAACGATGAGAACCACATCTTCTGTGATCAAATCTATGGCTTCCGCAACTAGATCTGTGGTTCTTGTGGCCAAAACTGTGGCTTTGGCAGCCAAATCTGTGATTCTTGTACGTTGATAATGACATCAAAATAAATTGGGACATAAAATTATTATTAATTAATTAATTAAACCAATAAATTAATTTGACATAATAATTAAAAAATAATTTTAAAGATAAAACATTAATACTTTTCATGAAGACAAATTACAATTGTGTAAAGTACTTTGTTTATGTAAACCCTTCACTTCGAACTTTGATACACACCAAACAACAAATATAATTTGTATTGTTATTGACATTGGTGATTTGAAAATGGATAAGATTTCTTTCACAGTGATTGTCACTTTTACTCTTATCTTTACAGGTTTTGTAATTTTTTTCTATTTCTTATTATTTGTCACTCCTAAGGAAGTTGGTTTTGTGGTATTGATGCAATGAACTTGATTGATTTAATTTTTTTTTTTCGAACATTGCGTTTTCATTTACATAGTTATTTGAAGGACAAGTGAAGCAGTGATGAATAACAAATGTAACAAAGTATTGAACGCGAATGGTTGCAACCTTGGTACTTGTGGAAGCAATTGCATTCATGCATTGGCAGCAACCCTTACAATTTCAAATGTATTTGCATGGATGATTGTCCTCCCTGGAATCTTAACATGTATGCAATCAATGTTTCAATCTTTTTTTCAAGTAACAAATGTTCTAATCTTATTACTTAAAGTAATATATAATGTTAGAATTGTTGTTCTCCCAAAATTAATGTTAATTTTGTAATTTAAATGCATTAAAATATTAAAGTTTAATAATAAAAGATGCAGTGCATGGTGACTATTTACGGTCCCTCCGTCTCCTTTTAAGTGCAGTTTTAGCCATTTAGAATTGTCCCAAAATAATTGTATATGTCCTTACTTTTTAATATACTATTAATTATTTTTTTTTCTTAATTTGCTCTTACATGAAAACAATGATTATTTTTGTAATAGAACATTTTTTAAGAAAGGTTATTCTTGTAAAATTATTTCAAAAAGTGTTATATTTATTGTTGTTCTTAATCTATGTGCAAAACCCTTAAACTTCATTCATTTTGTTACGGACGGCGAGACTAATATTTTATGTTCTATAACAACACATTTACTCCATAAAAAAAAACAAAAAAACACATTTATTATGTTAATGATGATAATATTTGTTGTTAACCATGTTATTAGTACGAAGTATCTATCGATTTTATCAATAATTAATTTTTGTCGAGAAACCCAACTGGCCAAGTTTAATGGAGCTCGAGACTTTATTTATGGAACCAAGTCCAATAACTACTCGAACCAATGATTTATTAATAATGATGATAATATAATTACATAAATTAATATACAATGCTGAAAAAATTCACACCAAGATTGTGATTAACTTTGTAATTCAAATTCATTAAAACAATAATATTTAATAATAAAATATACAATAATAACTATTTTATTATATACTTGATCATAACAATTGCTTATACTACTACTATTATTATTAAATACCCAATGATGCATAATTCACTATTATATTAAATAATAACAATAATTAATAAAAGTAATTTTTTTTAACTAAAATATGTTTTAAAAAATTAATAAAAAAAAGAAATTTATTTTTAAAATAATATAGCATAATAATGTGTGTTTGATTAATAAATTTAAAATTATGATAATAATAGATTAAAAAAAAGAAAAATATCAAATCAATCTAAATCACAATAGATTAGTATGATTTGGTTTGGATTTTTTGTTATATCTAAATCAAATCAAACCAAACCAAATCACATATTTATTTTATGTTTGATTTAGATAATTTTTGTTTAAAAACTAAAAAAATCAAACCGTAATCAATATTTAATAATCATACATCTATTACGCGTGATGATGATCTTATTACTTAAAGTAATAAATAATGTTGATTTTTTTTTCAATCAAACCTACACATTTAATAATAGAACATGTTATAATGAATATTTATGACATTCTATAAAAACATATTTATTAAGTGTAATAATAATAACAACAATTATAATCTTATTACTTAAAGATACCATGTTAAAAAATTCTTGCTTCAAACTAAGGTTATTTTTTTATTTTACACATATTAAAACAATAATATTTAATAATAAAAGACACAATAACGAGTATTTATAATATTTTATTATAAGAAGTTTATTATGCATAATAATAACAATTCTCCCTCCCAAAATTAAGTTTAACTTTATAATTTAAATGAATTAAAACAATAAAATTTAATAATAAATGTTTTTCTGAATGTCATAAATGCTTTTTTGAAAGTGATAATAGTTTAAATTAAATAATTAAATGCATAAAATAATTCAATCTTTATTTTATATAAAATAGTGTAATATGCACAAGCACAATTTTTCCTCCCAAAACTCTCCCGGACAACTAGGTACATTTATGTGCATAAATATTTTTTTAAATGTCATTAATGTTTTTTTTTTTAAAAAGTGATAATAGATGAAATTAAATAATTGAAATCTTTAATAATTAATTTAAAGGTAAAACATGTATTTTGGTCCTCAAACTTTTTTATATTTATGATTTTGATCTATAGACTTTTTGATGATTGTCCTTCAACTTTTTTTTCTATCCAATATTTTTTTTTAATTTTTATCAATTATCATTAAACGATGATGTGATATTATTTTATTTTTAATTACATTTTTTATCGGCTAAAAATCGTTAGAAATTACTTCAATATTTTTTTTAACTCAAATCTGTTGATGCATCCTACCACAAGTTTTCCAATCACTCAACACTCTCCCATTGAAAACCACAAATAAGCTCCATCACAATTCCCAATGTCAATGATACTTTCATTATAACCATTCTCTCTCCAAAAACCAAAATCGTGTTCGCTCCTTTGTGTTGTTGGTTTTTTTTTTCTTAGTTTCTAATTTTGTAGGTTTGGTTTAGAAAAAAAAAAAAAAAAAAACTAGCTTGTAATAGTTCAAAGCATTGTCGTCTCGTCCTTCTCCTCCGACTAAGTAATACTTATCTCCTATGTGACATTGAAGTTGAGTAGGTTTGTTTTTCACTTGCTCTCAATCTCCGACATGGCGTTGCGCATCTTCATGGTTGTTGGCACCTTCCATTTTTTATGATCAGATCTATGGCTTCCGTAGCTAGATTTATGATTTCTGCAGCCAAAACTGTGGCTTTGGCAGCGAGATCTATGATCCTTGACCGCTGATAATGACATCAAAATAAATTGGGATACAAAATAATTATTAATTAATTAATTAAACCAATAAATTAATTTGGAATAATAATTAAAAATTATATTAAAGATAAAACATTAATACTTTTCATGAAGACATCAATGCAATTGTTTAAAGTACTTTGTTTATATAAACCCTTCACTTGGAACTTTTGATACACACCAAACAACAAATATAATTGTATTGTTATTGACATTAGTGATTTGAAAATGGCTAAGATTTCTTTCACAATGATTTTCATTCTTACTCTTATCTTTACAGGTTTTGTAATTTCTTTCTATTTCTTATTATGTCACTCTTAGGAAATTTGTTTTTTGGTATTGATGCAATGAACTTGATTGATTTAATTATTATTTGGATATCCCAATTAATCGATATATGATTTTTTTTATATGATAAATGATCTTTTCTAACATTGCGTATTCATTCACAGTTATTTCAAAGACAAGTGATGCAGTGATGAATAACAAATGTAACAAAGTGTTGAATGCGAATGGTTGCAACCTTGGTACTTGTCGAAGCAATTGCATTCACGCATATGCAGGAGTTGGACTATGTATTGGCAGCAACCCTTACAATTTCAAATGTATTTGCGTGTATGATTGTCCTCCCTAGAACCTTAACATGTATCCAATCAATGTTTCAATCTTTTTTTCAAGGAACAAATGTTCTAATATTATTACTTAAAGTAATATATAATATTAGAATTGTTGTGCCCCAAAACTAAGGTTAATTTTGTAATTTAAATGCATTAAAACATTAAAGTTTAATAATAAAAGATGCAGTGTTGACTATTTATACTCCATCCATCTCATTTTAAGTGCAATTTTAGCCATTTAGAAGTATCAACAAAATGATTGATGTTCTCACTTTTCAATATACTATTGATTTTTTTTTTCCTAATTTGTGCTTACATGAAAATAATGATTATTTTTGTAGCAAAACATTTATTAAGAATGAGAATGGTTATTCTAGTAAAATTATTTTAAAAAATATTATATTTATTGTAGTTCTTAATCTATGTGCAAAACCCTTAAACTTCATTCATTTTGAGATGGAGAGAGTAATATTTTATGTTTTATAAAGACACATTTACTCCCTAAAAAAACAACACATATATTATGATAATATGATTATGTAAAGTAATATACAATGCTGACAAAATTCATCCCCAAAATTGTGGTTAACTTTGTAATTCAAATTCATTAAAAAATAACAATTACTAATAAAAGATACAATAATGACTATTTATTTTGTTTTATAACAACACATTTATTATATACTTAATAATAACAATTGTATTGTTGAAAGTAATATATAAGCTTAATTATAGTTTTGGTTCCTACTTTTTCAAATTCGTAATTTTGGTCTCCTAGTTTAAAATCCAAAATTTTGAATTCCTTACTTTCAAAACCAAACACTTTTGTTAGAATAACCACTAAGCCAATGATCTAATTAATAATTGTTATGAAACATTTATATATATAAATATTTCACATAAATTTTATTTATTATCATATATTTATTTATTGTTTCTAAGTTAAAAATTGTTTCTAAGTTAAAAAATAAAGGAAGAATAAATTAAATAACTTTTAATAATATTAAAGATTAATTAAATAAACTTTTATAAATTTAAAATTTGTATATAATAAATATTTTTAATTTTTTTTCAATATAAGTCAAGTTATGCGAGTCAACTAGTGACCCACTAGTTCTAACAATGACCCAGTGACCCAGTGTCTTGACCGGTTTGATCACCGGTCCGAATTCTAAAACTATGACAGAGAGATGTCAAGACACTGAAATTATTTAAATTATTCTTCATTTATTTTTTTAACATCTCCTATTATTAGTTATAATTTTTTAATATATATTTCACTTTTTATTTTATAAATTTCTCCATTTATTTAATTTTATTCAAATTACTAAATTCTTGTAAAGAATACAAGAAATAATAAATAAATATATGATAATAAATAAAATTTATGTAAAAGATTGATATATATAAATGTTTCATAATAATTATTAATTAGATCATTAGCTTAGTGGTTATTCTAACATTTGAAAATTAAAGAAAGTTACGTTTGAATCTTAACTTTGTCAAAATTCATAGTTAACACTTCAAATATAATGGAGGGACAAAAAATGTTTAATTTTAAAAGTAAAGTAATCAAAATTGTAGATTTGAAAAAGTAGAGGGACCAAAACTATAATAAAGCCTAATATATAATGTTGGAAAATCTTTCCTGCCCGAAAAAAAAGAGGTTAATTTTATAATTTCAAAACGTTTAATGAATGTTTAGCATTATGCATATAGTTTTATATTAAATATTTAATGATTATATAGTATGTGATGTATGGTGTCCTTCTTTCTCACCACCCTCACAACGCTTTTCACCATAGCGCGGCTATCTATCCTTCCGTTGTTTAACTGACATGTGAAGATTTAAGATTTCTTATATCTATTTTCTTCTATATGAAAATTTTGGGATTAAGGTTTTTTATTTCTAATTTATGACCAGCAACATGTATTTACAAACACGTGTTGTAAGTTTAGTATGCTTGTATAATTAATTATTTAATTAGTGAATTAGTAATAATGTTAATTAGTTAATAGTTAATTATTGTTAATAACTTAATTACTAAAAAAAAATAACATAATCAACATCTAAACTAACGATCAATGGCTCAACGTCCAAAATTTAACAGAGGTATGAAAAGTATAAAAAAGTAATTTTTGAGGATCAAAAGTGATAAAAAAAAATTGAAGGGCTAAAATGGAAAAAAAATAAATTTTGAATACCAAAAATACAATTAAACCACGATAAACTATTCATCTTTAAAATGGATTTCAAAAAATCATATAACTTGATAAAATGGGTGTTTTTGGACTTTATGCTTAAGCGAGTGGGCTTTCATGATAGGTGGCACTAGTGGGTTAGTGCAATAGTTTTTTCCTATACCATTTCTATAATTGTAAATGGTAGTCCCACCATAGAATTTAGGCCGTAGAGGGGACTTAAACAGGGATATATCCTCTTGCTCCCTTTCTTTTCCTAGTGGTTGCAGAAGGATTATTTGGTCTATTCAAAAGCACGATTGATGTCGGAGTTTATAAGTGCTTTACATTTGAATGAAGAGGTCAAGTTTTCAATTCTTTAAGTTGATTTTTCTTTATCAAAAAATATTAATTATTAATATAAAGTATTGTTAGTTCAGAGGAAGTCGAACCCATAACCTCTCCTTCCTTCCCTTCACCTTTTACCACTAGACCACCCTTATATCTCCAATTCACTATGGGAGATGTTAGCAGCGACAATCTGTGGACTTTGATAAAGATAGCATTTTGGAGCTTTGAACTTATATCGGGTTTAAGCGAGAGAAACATTTATGAGATGAATGCGGAGGCCTTGCAAGAAATGAAAGCTTTTCTTCACTACCACTACAAAAAATTTATTAAATATTGACTGATTTAGAGATTAAAATTTTCAGTCGCGACAACAATTATTTTAGAGACCATTTTAGAGATTAAAAAATAGCTAGTCTCTAAATTGATTTTGAATGTCATTAAATTAGTCACTAAAATGATTTCTACAAAAATGGTCATTAAATTGGTTTCTAAAAAAGTATCTAAATCGTCTAAAAAATTAGCTACCAATGTTTTAGCTACTTATGGATTCTGATTCTAAATCGATCTCTAATTGATTTAGACACTACAAGAAAATAAATTTTTAACGAGGATATTTTAACGAGGGTTTACTAAACCGCTAGTAATGTATGAAGTTAGCATGAGTTTGTTAAACTGTCACTAGTTACCTGTTTGTTACCCACTATTATTATAAAATCCCGTGAAAGTTAAATTTTTTAATTAATATTTATGTTTTTAAAACCCTTGTTGGTAATGTTCTTTTTTAATTAATATTACTAAGGAACTTCCAATTTTTTTTTCAAGTCAATTTCTCTCTATATTTTTACCCAATTCATCAATAATTCAATTCTTCTATGCTATTCTTCTTCTTTTTTTTTTAGTACCTTTTTTTTTATTTTATCAATTCATATTTGATTTTGCTTAATTTTCAGTTCTTGTTTCTTCTTTTAGAGCTCTCTCTAATATTTTGATTGAAGAGGGGGAAATAAAAGTGTAGCAATTTTTGAGGTGGTGAAGGTGTTTTTTCTCTACGTTCTATGTTCTATTTCTTCTTCCTGCACACTGTTTCCTAAGTTCCCAACTACCACAATTGGGGATACATTGCCCTCACTATTGTTGTTATTCTCTTCATCCTTTGCTTTTGTTGTTGTGCCCTTTTGGGGGGTTTGAGCCTTCTGAAATGTTCTTTGAATTGGAAGCAACATTGCTATTCTTGTTGTCTGGCTGTGATCTTGTTGAACTAGCCAGAGCATTTCTTTGAGTTGGCCATTCATCCACCACTTCTTATGTCCCATCAGGTAGAGCATTTGCAAGTTGCAACTGTTTGTAGATTTGGGAAAGTAACATGATGAGCTACTTTTTTGTTTTGGTTGAAATAACCAATCATTGTGTCTCAACTTCTCAAGATAACAATTACTATCTGTTTAACTATTAGCACATTTGAGTAAGTTTTACACTTTTAGGAAGAACAAGAAAAAATTGAAAGAAACTTTTCCATGAATAAAATTAACTAATTTTTATGTTTGAGAAAAATAATATGAGAGACTTTCTATTAATATGAGTGTTTATGGAGAAGTTTACCTAGATAGGTTTATATTACATTTTTAAAGTAATTCTTTTTACATTGTCAATCAAATGTAACTTTTAAGATAACTGTATATGATAGATTTTTTATTAAATGAATGTAAAAAAATGTTTTATACTTTTTGGTATATAAGCTACTACTTAACCAATTAATTTTGTTCAATGTCAAACTATAAACTAAAAGATTGCGATTCATATTTTCTGTCATGTCTCTCTTCACTAAAAAGAAGTTCATGTGTCAATGAGTTAATTCATTATGTGTCAAAGAGATAAATAGTAATAATAACATAACGTTAATACAAAATCTAATTTCTTAACAATCTCTTATTATTGGTTTATCTAAACTCATTCAACTACCAAGAGAGATATGCTGTTGGTGAACTGCAATGGTGATTTGGAAGGGAAGATGGAAAGACATGCTGGATGTTTGCATAGTCATCCATGGCTGGAGAATGATTTGTCTTCACCACTCTCTTAAGAAACTTCTTCTCTTCTATTCCTTTCTTCAAGCCCAACTCCAAGACTATCTTTGAAAGTTCAACAAAATTTTTTGCAAGACACGATTGTAGGATCTGCTCTTAAAATATTTGTGCATTTAACAACCTTGTCTAGTTTGGTAATTTGATTGCAAATTTGGCCAATCAGGTCAGGACCATCATGACTAAGATAAGCTTTAGCATTTGTTGTTGGCAAGATCAAGCAAGGGATCATGAGCAATAGATAAAATAGTATTGGATTTTTCATTTTGTGATTCTAGTTGACTTTTAGTCTATGGAACCTTGGTTGCGGCTAGAGAGACTTAAATCAATTATCCAACCTAGGTGTTAGGTTCCTATTTTTTTATAGTGGTTACTCACATTACATATTATATACATAAATTATATTATATTTCCAACCAAAATTAAAGGATATCCTCGTTATAATCATGTAATGTTGCTATTGTGTTTTTTGTTATGTTATTTTCATTTCTACTACTCTTGTATATCTGTTTATCCTATATGGGGCACCTCTAGTGTCCTTTTCTCCTTTTTCTATATATATTATTTAGTTTGGTTTGACTCATGACATTGTCATATATAATCACATAATTATATATGACATAGTAAAAGCACTAATGTGCTTACATAGTATAGAGTGTAACATGTTTTTACCTAAAATAAAATAAAAAAGCTAGAACTTGGAACTGAAATTTGATTGTGATGAAATTGAACAATTAATTGATCCCTTATTCCTATTCTGGTTTGAGTTGCAGCTACTACTCTTGTCTATATGAATTATGCAAGCTCCTGTTACATGCCCTACTCTATTTTTATTTTTATAAATAAAGCATGATTATTCATATTAGAAATATGTAAAATTTGACCAGTTTCCTTCCTTCCTTTACAATCTTTCCAAAAAAGGAGAAATGAGAAATTGTGTGACTCATGAACTCCTCTACTGTAATGCTAATTCATGAAATCTAATGCAAATAAGATAATTTTTCTTAGAACTTTGAAGAACATTACTGTTCCAGATGGCTACTCAAGTAACATTAGTAGATGCATTGATATGAAACAACACAAGATTGGAGGATTAAAAAGTCATGATTCACATGTCTTAATGGAGCAACTTCTACCTCTAGCAATGAGAAACACACTCTCAAAGCAAGTATGTGCTATTCTGATTGACTTGTACTTGTTTTTTAGACACTTGTGCAATAAAGTATTAAACGTCGATGAACTTGATCAACTATAAAGTAGAGTTGTCCTCACATTATGTCATATGGAAATGTTATTTTCACCTTCATTTATTACCGTCATGGTTCATTTGATTGTGCATTTAGTTGATGACCCCAGGCTTGGAGGACCTGCTCAATATCGATGGATGTATCCTATTGAAAGGTACCTAGGAAAATTAAAGTCTTATGTGCGTAATAGGACTCAACCAAAAGGTTCAATAGCTGAAGGCTACCTAGCCGAAGAGGCTTTAAGTTTTTGCTTTAGATATTTAGATGGAATTGAGACTAAATTCAACCGATTGGGTCGTGTTGATGATGAGCCTACCACTGTGCCATCTAGTGTAAGCACTTTGTTTTCACTGGTCGAAAAATCAGTTAAAAGTACTACTCAATAAACTTTATCTATAAGGGAAAAGTTATAAGCACATCGTCATGTTTTGACTAATTGTGCACAAGTCGACTTATTTCTTCAATAAGTACTCCAACTTTATAATTTATTATAATTATAATTGGTTTTCCCTTGAACAATTCAGAAGTATACTTTATAAATTTTCATGTAGGGAATTTAAAGACATTATATGAAGACAATTGAGAAGAAACACACAATCATCCTTTGAGATAGATAAGAGGGTTCACAAGGAATTTGTTGAATGATTTTCACATCGTGTACGTATATTTACACGTTTAAATTTTGAACTCTAATTATTTTAGAACCTTATGATTTTATTTTACTTTTTTTAGATAAAAAATGACACAACTGGATCCTACTCAAATGATTTAACTTTTTTAGCTATGGGTCCAATTAATTGTTCAAAACGCTATATTGCATACAATATCAATAGACTAAAGTTTCGTACATTGGAGCGGGATCAAGAACTTAAAACACAAAATAGTGGAATATTTGGTACATTTGGGACAAGGAGTTATGTAAGCAGTAGTGACAATCAAATGTAGTTTGGTGGTGTGCCTTATTATAGGAAATTGGTAGAGATAATTGAGTTAAATTATCATGGTCGATTCTCAGTTACTTTGTTCAAATGTTTATGGGCAAATATAACTACTCATAGAGGAATTATAATCGATGATCTAGGATTTACATTAGTAAGTTTTGCACACTTAATACACATCGGTGATAATGACGATGATGAGCCATACATCAAAGTTTTAGAAGTTCAAATGGTTATTTTATGTAGAAGACGAGTTAAAAAAAAATTGAAGCATACTGATACATCTAAAGCCTCGAGACTTATACAACATGGGTGTAGATGATGCTGTCATTTTCCATGAATATTAGCCATTTGAACATCAAAATTTGGAAACATTATTTCCACATGGGAAAGAGAATATACATTTAATTGTCATTTTCTTTAGTAATTGTTATTTTATTTACTAATTATCATTTTTTATCCTTATTAATTATGGGTGTATTCTTTTATATATTGATGTTTGACTTATACTAATGTAATTATTTCTCAAGATCTTTGAAGATGAAGAAACTTTCCACCAAGAAGACTAGTGCAACACCACATATGACTAAGAGTGTCTCTTTTAGCCAACTTTCAACCACTCTTTATAGTAGTAGTCCACTTTTATCTAATCAACCTCATCCTAGTACGTCTACTTATTAATTATTGATTTAAAACTTACATTGAAATACAACATCTCAATAATCAATCAATTTACAATTTTTATTTTTTGTTAGGAACCTTGAAGAAGCCTACAACCTTGAAGAAAAATAAGTCAATAGTTATGGTACATGCTCATCATCCACAACTTAGTACAGAACCTCTGCCCCAATTTACACATCATTCTAGTAAGATATATAGTCACACATCAATTGAGTTAATTTTTGCATGGAATATATATATTAAATTATATGTTTCTTATTGTTATTCAAAATCATAAATATAAGATTATTTTCCAACAAGACTAACTCTGCACCTCAATTGAGTCTTCAATCTTCACCTAAATCTCACTTTGATTCACAGCCTACACATGCATCTCAATCAAATACTCAGCCTACACACAAATCTCAAGCCAATTCTCAGCCTACACATGGATCTCAACCCCATTCTCAACCTATAGATGTTGCTGAACCAGAGTCCAAAGTTGATAGTGAAGAGGAAGAAACTGCAGAAACTAAAATGCAAAAATCACAACCTACAGGTTGTAATAGAGCGTGGATTGTTGATGTGATTGGTAACCACTTTACTAGTCTAATTTTTTCTCTTATGCCACATGCTATAAAACTTGAATTTTTAAACTATAATAGATTGTACTATGAAGACATTGGTCTAAAATTAGATCTCTTGTTGTTGATGGTTGAATTGCATGGAATACAATTCTAAATCTAATGGTGATTACAGTTTTTTTTCTTTCTTTCTAACATACTGAAATAAATTATCAATATAATATCATTTTTGAACTCCTCTAAACCTTGGTTGAATCATATTGAAACGTTGAAAGTCTCAAAGTTATTTATTTTCCTCTTGGAAGCTTTCCCTATTATGAAAACTATAATAAATATTATGCTATGTAGTTTCTTGGTTTTAGTTTTTTTCTAATATATTTGATAATTTGATAGATGACCAAGGCACAAAGAATACAAAGCCACTTAAAGTGAATGATGTTCGGTCTTTATCTCCTACTGAAAGGATTGTTGTAGAATGGAATGATGATGACCAAGAAACTAGAGATAGTGGAGCATTGTTAAATAGATTCTTAGGTCAACTTGCAAGAGACTATGATATATTCCCTATGTGTTATACTAGTTGGAAGAAGATTCCTAAATATTACAAGCAAAATGTACTTAAGGACATTATTCAAGTAAGTAATGTATGCATTTTACTTACACTATAATTTAAACTATAATATAAATTGTTAACTTTAATTGTTAAATAATTTGAAGGCTAAGTTTGAAGTTGAGAATGCTCTTCACATAATATATGTCTTCAAATCACTTAATACAAAATGGAGAGAGCATTGTTAGGATTTGTGATAGCATAGGAATGATGGCATCCGTAATAGAGATCAATTGATTGAGATGGTTCTAGAAGGATTAAATAAGGATCAATGGGCATCTTTTGTTGACTATCGTCTAGATTCAAAAACTCAAGTAAAATTAAAATTGTATTCATCTTTGATTTTTATCTACTTGGATTTACAATTTTCTTATATGATAATGATTAGGAAAAAGCCAAAAAAAGATAAAGATAATAGAAAGAACAAACAATTCCCCACACAGGTGGATCCATGAGCATTTCACGCAAGAAGAAAAAGATGGTAACATATGCTTCTTACTTTTTAAATGAAATTATATTTTTGTAAATAATGTGGTAATGTGGATTTGTAGGAATTGGAGTGTGGCCACAAGGTTAGTAAGGGAGAAATTTGGATAGCAACACACAAACATGCTAATGGAGAATTTGTGAATGACAAGGCTAGAGAAATTGGAGTAAGTTAAAATTATATTGATGATACTAATTAATAATAATCTTAATGTATCTAATTTCTAACCATCATACACATAGTCATGTTTGTGGATCAAAATATCATGATTATTTATCATATGCATGTACTTTTTCTTTTTTTAGATGAGTTCTATCCTTAAGGTTGGTGCGTACATGATACTCATGCATGTGTATGCTATTAAGTTATTTTTTTTATTTAATTAACACATATTGTGTCTCTCTCTGGATAATGCTTAGTAAATATATTGTTGATTACACACATATAATAATTAAGTATGCTAGTTTTTTCTCCAAACAAAGAAATCTAATTAATTATATGATCTAATAGCAAGTTAATAAATAAATAGTTTATTTATTTACCTTATGTATATGTGTAGGCATTGTTCATTGATGAGCATTTGCAAAACACAATTAGATGAATACATTTACCATGAAATCTTGGTCCATTGTGCTCTATTAGTACATAATAAGTATTGTTGTGTGTTATTGTAATTAATATGTCATCTTTTTTGTGGTTTTTTTAAGGAAAAAATTGAAGCATATGAATGTGAGAGTATTTCAAAAGATATATCAAGTTAAGATTCCTTAGCTCAAGCTCTAAGAAGTAAAGAACACTTTGGACATGTTCGGGGGTTGGGATTGGGACTTTGCCCATCTTGAGTGTTTGGACATGTATGTTCTTATAGTAGGATATCTTCATCTTCCCCTTCTTATATAGAGTTGCAAAATGAGGTTAGTATAATAAGGAAGTCATTGTGAATCTAATTTTTACTATTAAATTGCCGATGTGTAATATTGGTGTCATTTTCCATTATAATTATGTATTTATATTAATTTGGCTAAATTTATTTTCTGAAATAGGTTACAAGGTTGAAATCACAAATGGTTGAACAAAACAAGAAAATAGAAGAACAAAATAAAAAATTTGAAACAATGATGAGTTTTTTTGCACAAAATTGTGGAGGTGAAGGGTTTTCTAACTTAACTATGTATCAAGTTTCACTAGTAATATTTTTAAGTTTGAATTATTTTATACATATTTCAAACTATAATTTTGGATTCTAACTATATTTTACAATTTATTTTAGGTGCCTGACCAAGGGAGTGCTTAACCAACTAATGTTTCTAATCTTTCTCTAACAAATTCTCAACATAGTGAATAGGACTATAATTGATAGTCGGAAATGTTGATGTTGATGTTGATGTTGACTCTTTTATTTAGGAAAATTAAAATTCACTTGGATATTACTAAACTATGGATGTTACTTCTCTATTAAGGATTCTTTTGGATGTTACTTCTTGGGTTCTAATGGATGACTTGTTTAAGTACATTTTACTTATAAAAATTGTGGATTGTTTGCTTTATTTGAAATATTTATATAACTTATGCATTTTAGATGCAACAACTATTATGCATAGATAAAAATAAATTAGACAAACAAAATTAAAATAAAATGTATGGAAGAAACCGAAATATGTAATTGACAAGGGTTTAAATATGTTGGTAAAATATTGCAAGTATTGATTGTAATTAACGGGGGTTTAAAAAACACGGGTATTGCTTATTCAATTAATGGGGTTTCAAAAGCATGGGTACTGCTTATTCAATTAACGCTAGTAAAAACCACAAGTTTCCAAAGGTTGGTAAAAAACGCGGGTAAAGCGTTTGCCATGGATGCTTTACCAACGTAATAGGCAGCCACTGGAAACGCATTTGCCAGGGGTTTAAACCGTTGCTAATGCCAAAAATAACCCCCGTTAAAACCATATTCTCTTATAGTGAAAGACTAATATGGAGAAGTCAAAGACGGATAAATTAGTTACTAAAACTGTTTTTTCTTGCAATGTAAAACATTGCCTTCCTGTTATTTAAGTTTTTGGGACTGCCAATTGGTGCTAATCCAAGGAGATGTAATACATGGCTCGCCGTAATTGACATGTTTCAAAAGAAGCTAGCTATTTGGAAATGAATATAATCTTTACGTGGGTGGAAAGGTGGTGCTCATCAATGTTGTCCTAACCTGTCTACCCTTATCTTTTTTCTCCTTTTTCAGGGCACCCAAGAAGATTCGATCTGAATACTTTAATTGCTATACAAAGGAAATTTTTGTGGCAAGGGTGGTCTGAATCACAAGATTCCTGGTGTCTCAACCCCTTGGAGTGTATCTCATTTTATACTCATAATCTCACACTGCAATGCTTTTTTGTTAGTTCATGCAGTGGTTTTTTGCTGTTTCATATCATAGTATAGTGTCTTATTGTACATCTCAAACTTCCCATTTAATTACTATTCTCATATATTAATATAAGTTGTCTTCCAAAAAAAAAAACACAATAACAATTCTTTTTCCCACTTCAAAAAGCTATTTCTTATTGGACAGATTCTCTTTGCTTATGTATAATTAATAAAGATGAAATCAATAGATTTAAGAAAATATCAATAGAATTTGGGTTTAAAAAGATATGACACAATTCCATTACAGTTAAAACCATTTAATAAGAAAATGATAAGACCCAAATGTAAATATTTTATCAATGCATGCACATGTCATATTAGTGGTAGAGTAATAGAGTATAGTTAAAACAATTTAATATGAAAAAAATAATCATCAGCTTTATATATATTAATATTTTCTTTCTATAATTATATTTAATTATTCAGTAAAAATATAGTTGATTATATACTTTGATTTAAAAATTAAAAATGATTATAAGATAATCAAATGATCATTTTAACTTATCTTTATATCAAATAAGTTGATTTTAAATTTATATTTTTAATGAAAATATTTAAATATCATTAAAACTAAATGTAACTTCATTTACAAATGTAATATAATTTTTATTTCATAAAATATCAATATGTTATTTTTAGGAAACATAAGTTAAATTAAGAGCTTATTTTAGAGTTATTATTTGTTTTACTGAAATTATAAATTATTTTAAATTTCAGTGTAAATAAATTTTTATTGCTCTTTCTTTTGTTGTGATATAATAAATAATAGTTAAAGGAAAAATATCTTGAAGATGTTAAATTAAAAAATCATTTTTATATTAAATCATAACTTAGATGTTGTTTGATGCATGATAATAAGCTAAATAATTCATTCAGCAAAAAAAAAAAGAAGCTAAAATAGATTGAAAAAAAGACTTATGTATCATCAGTGTAAAACTTACACCATCAGTTAATCACAATCCTCCATTTATAATAAGACAGTTGACTTTTATAAAATTATATAAAAAGTCATTACAACGGTGGGTTATAATTAATCGACGGTGTAAAATGATTTTACACTGACAGTGTATAACCATTTTACTCAAATAGATTTACCTTGTAATGATATTTTTTTTTTTCAAATTTCAAATTTATTGTTCAAAAATGAGGAAAATGTTATTCCACTATACTAATTAAAAATAATAATAAAGAAGTCATAAAACTAATTAAAAAAAGAGTAAAATGTTTATACACCGTCAGTGTAAAATCATTTTACATAATTGATTAATCATAGCCAACCATTGTAATGAATTTTAAAATAATTTTATAAAAGTTAATTGTTTTATCATAAATTGAGAGTTGTAATTAACTGCGGTGTAAGATAATTTTACACTAACGGTGTATAAACATTTTTCTCTTAAAAAAATTATCAAAGAAATAATTTTAGGCTCCTTCTAATAAATATTGATCTTTATTTTGTCATTTAAGAAAATGAAAATTAAGATGAAAAATTATTTTCATTGAGCCAGATCTAGAGATGACAAAATCTCCTATTCAAAATTACATTCATATTAACATATTTGTGTCATGTATAATAACTTGTTCACAATGTTGATTTCTTAATATATAAAATGATCCTTTCTATGCATAAACTGAGAAAACATAGCCACCCCAATATCCGTTGTAAGGTTAAATTATGGATAAATATCCAATGATAATCAACGATTTTCTTGTAGTGCAAGTCACGTAACTCCGCACATTTTAGAAATTAAGTTAAAATCACCTTTGCAAACTGCTGTAAATCGTAACATTCTTTTAATGTTCATTATGTTTCACATCAGAATCATTATTAATGCAATCTCAGTTACAAATTCAACTTAGCTCCCACTATTTAAACAAACACCAAGTTGAACATTTACATCAAACACAATTACATAGTGGCATTTTTCTCATCATGGCAAGGCTAATTAGCAATAATCTTATTCTGGTAGCTTTCTATATCGCCACTATAACAATAACAGCAACGTTAATTTCAGCAAAATCCTCATCCGATGAACAAGAATCATTGTTCGAATGCAGAAAACACGTGGGATCAACCTGCGGAGACCAAATCGTTGATACATTATCAAACCCTAACAAAACCACAATTTCCACGGAGTGTTGTTACAAGGTGATTCAAACGGGATACTCATGCCATTCAAGGCTAACCCTTTTCGTCTCTATAACCGACGCGGCGATTCGAAAGCAGAACTCGACGGAAGTGATGGCGAAAAACGACCACATTTACAACAAGTGTGACAAGATCACGAAGCCGGAGAAGTGGGAGTTTCTGTCGGGGTGCGTGGTGAAAGTGGGGAGCGAGTGTGGGAAAGAGGTGTTTCACAAGCTTGTGCATGGCGAGGTTGATGTTACGAAGCATTGTTGTGAGAAGCTTATGAAGACGGGTTTGTCTTGCCATGTTAATATGGCGAAGGCTTTGATTCGCGCTGCTGAGATGAGGGATGTGGATGCTGTTCAGTTGTTGAATAAGGGCAAGGAAATGTTTGATCAGTGTCGTCGTCATGTGAAATGATTGTATATTAATTAAGAAATATCGATCTTTTCAACGAGATGATTAATAATTAACGAGAGAAAATTAAAGATTTAATATATGATTTATGATCTCTTACGGAATCTTGATTTTGAAATGTAATTTTAAAATAAAATATGTTGAATAAAAAGTAAAAAATGGAGCTGCATGAGTTTGATTTTAACTCGATTTCAAAATATTTTTATTTCATCACCTGAAATGATGGCTAAGAAATTGATCTTTTCAACTACATGATTAATAATTAATAGCCATATATAGTTGGAAAACTTACTAGAAAAATTGATGATGAATTAATATATGAAAGATGATGAAACACTTTTTTTAATCTTTTGACATGTTTTCAATTCTTTATTTATCTTATGCCAACTTCTTATTAGTAGAATATATATATTATATGTGCTTAAGATCTCCGATAAATATTAGTTTATTAATCTATGCTTTTTTAACGGTATATATCATGTTTATCAAAATAAACTCTCTCTGGCCATCTTTGTCATGTATATATGCTAGGCATTTTTATTTTTTTTTCCTCTCTTAATCAAGTAAATAATAAGAAAACTTTTTACCTAGAGCGGAGATATGTAATTGGCCTATGCTACATTGGGGAAAACAAATAATATAAATTCATAAACAAAGTTATTATTTTACGGCATAAACAAAGTAAATACTAAATAATATTTGTAAAAATAGTATTCTCTTGTACAATAAATTAGAGTTAAGAGAGTAAATAAGCTATTGAGAAAAAAAAAAAAAAAAAAGTACATAAGCTTTTATTATACCTTAATGCTGCCTGCTGCCTACTCTGTAAGCGAGAGGTCTCAAACCAAAAATAATTTTAGATCCTCTAACTAATCTTCACGCTTTTAATTTTAATTTTAATTTTTAAATGATAAGTATTAAATGTGTTTTATACTTTCATGACATTAAATATGTTTATTAATGCTATTATTAACACATCAATTTTTTTTTATACATATTATTATTAACACATCAAATTAGAAATTAAACTTGAATAAAATTTATGTAAGGATGAGTTTAATTTCTATAATATGCAGTGTAATTTTTTTATATTGTCAACTAAATTAAAATAACCTTAATTATGACTTTTAAAAAAGTTATTACAAAAGTAATGAACTTATTCTAAATATTGGATAACGTGTAAAAAAAATTATATTTTTAGTATTTTTTTTTTGTTACTAAGTTATTTTCTTAACATTTTGATATTCTAAAATACTTATAAATTATTTAGTTAATTTAAAAATATTTTATACTATTAATATACTGTAATTAGTTTTTATGTTACTAAATTCCTTTCTTAAGATTTTGATATTCTGATTGTCAAAAATAAAAAATTGATATTAAAAAATATCTATATTAATTAAGGAACCAATCTGTTCACAAAAAAAAATTAAAAAAATAAAATTAAGTAACCAATCCTAATTAACTACCAATATCATTGGTTTGAGTGGAATTAGAACCAAATTCCTTATACAAAATCCAAAGTAGTTAGACAAATTTCTTAACAAAGATTACTTATCAACAACAAAGTGATACTTTGTACCAATAATAACATTACCCAAAGTATCCTAGATAACTTTTCCTAATAATGTTTTGTCACATAAAATGACGTATTAATGGAGTTAGAACAAATCTTATATATTAGTTTAATTAATTTGTAGAGATAGCTAATATGGATTAAAAAAATAAAGAAAAATATAAAAACAAAAATATAAGTAAAAAATAAAGAATATATATACTGAAAACAATTCTATAGGTAAGATTACTATAAACAACAAAACTCTCTTTCTAAATAATAAATATAGCTACATATTCAATACTCAAACTCAATATCACTAGTTAAGCCGAGCACCTTTGTGTTAGTTAATCTATATGTTTCATGGTAATTGTTTATTTACTAATTAAATAAAAAATCAATAATTTTAAACTGGTTTAAATATATTTTTAATCCTTAAAAAAAATTCCTTCAATTTTAAAATTAATCTTTTTTAGTTGTGTACTTTAAAATATATATATATATATATATATATATATATATATATATATATATATATATATATATTTTAGTCATCTGCTCAAACCGTGTGCCCAAACACTATCAAAATGAATATTTTAATAGGAAGACACATATGTGGTGTAATGTTAATAATAAGAATACAAAATTAAAAAAGTTTAATGGTGATGATTCAAAGTAAACAAATCGTTTTATAATGTAGAGCAATCACATTATAATTACATTACTATTAAACTCAAATTAAAATGAGTTTCCACATAAGTGACTTGTAATTTGTTAGTCATGTAAATGAAATCTCTAAAAAAAGTTTAGGCAAGGGACTAAAAGAGTCTTTTTTTTTTTTTTTCCTTCACATTATAGTATTTAAAAAAAATCAATTTTAAATTCAGGAACCAAAAATATATCTATTAAAGTTGAAAGACTAAAAGCATATTTAATTTAAGTTAATTCTTTTAAATTTTAAAACTTCAAGTAATAATAGATAGTTAGTGTGTGTCTGAATTAGTTTTAAAAAACATATTCTTACGAAAAAAAAAAAAGAAGATTACTTCAACAAATGATTATATATGGATACAATCGATTATTAGTACAATTAATCATATATATATATATATGTTAATTAAAAATGTTGTCTAGAAATCCATTTCTTTTGTATTATCTAAAAAATCGCTTTCTCATAAAATTATAAAATTATATATTTGTAACAATTAATTTTGTATTTCAAATTAATAAATTGTTATTGATACAATGAAAAAAAAAAAGAGTTAAATAAAAAAAAAACTTTTAACTTTTGATCATAAAATCTAAAATTTTGGTAACTTAAAAGCTTAATCGAAACACGCTCTTATAAGTTATAATATTTTCATTTGTTTGAGGAAAAATTAAACAGTTTAGCTTCTAGAATGTTGACACTTAAGCTGATGCCACCCACGAACTGTTACGAATTGCAACGTATGTCCTTTATTGTTATGATTCACACAACAAAAGTTAATGCAATCTCAGTTATGGAAACCCGTAAGGGGATTCAATATATCTCTTACCTTCTTTTTTTTACATGATTAAGCTCGTACTATTTAAACAAACACAAGCAGAACAACAAATGCTCGAACTAATTAATAATTAAACATCTCTAGTTTCATTCATGGTAAAGCTTATTAGCAATGATCTTATTTTGGTGGCTTTCTTTATGGCGACCATAACAATTGTTACAATCTCAGCTACCGAGGAAGAACAATTGAGTGAATGTGCAAAACACATTGGATCACACTGTGGAAAACAAGTCCTTGATGAAGTGTTGTTGGATGATGAGGCTAGGTTTTCCATAACTTGTTGCTATAAAATCATTCAAACCGGTTATCAATGTCACACAAAACTCACCCTCTACATGCTCAAAACTGATCAAGAGCTCAAAAACGCGAACCGGACAGAAATCATGGCGAAGAACGACAAAATCTACAACAAGTGTGATGTTCTTACCAAGCCCAGAAGCCTCGAGTTTCTGGCTAAGTGTGCTAACCAATTAGACACTGATTGTGGAGAACAAGTGTATCAAAAGCTGATTCATGATGACAAGAGGAAAATCACTAGGCGTTGTTGTGCACAGCTTGTGAAAATGGGTGAAGCGTGCCATAGTGATATGGTGAAGTGAAGTCTTTGATTCGTTCACCTGAGATGAAGAGTGCTGATCCAGTTCAACTTTTGATGAAGGGCAAGAAAACATTCGAGGATTGTCTTAGTAATGAAAAATGTGGTCGCAAATTAAATAAGTGACAATCATATATATGTGCTAAATTAAATACTTTCAAGTTTCAACTTTCAAAGGGGTGTTGATTTTATTTTCATATGAAATCATATTGACATTGTCCTCTATGATAAAGAATTATATATAACTATTGATTGATTATTGATTGGAAATTTAATTAATGAAATTTTAGATATTATAAGATAATTTATTATACATGTACATGCATTAATATGTGATAAATATGTACCACTTTGTGATAACTATGTACAATATTCATTTAATTACAATCTCTATCATTGATAAATATGTGCTACTTTATCCTTTTTGTTATTTTTATTTTTGATCCTTATATATTCAATTTGACACGCTTTATTTTTCAATTTTAAGTCAACGTTGTTCTTCTATCAACTTGAAAGTTTCGTGTTTACATTTTCCAGAAATTATAAATCACCATAATTTTCATATTTTTAAAATAATTAATTTTACATTGTGATATATTTTAACCATATATTATTTGACTGATCAATTTTTTTAGGCAATTTGACTGATCAATTTTAAAAATTAAGGAATCAAATTTAACATTTTATTAGATAAAAGGGGTCAAAACAATTTTTAAAAATAAAATAATGGCTTAATTACTATTTTAGTACTCTAATTTATTTTCCAATTGATCCTCTTATTACTAAAAAGTTCAATTAGGTCTGTATTTATAAATGTTCATGAATTAGGTTCTTTTACTTTTAAAAGGTTCAATGAAATCCTTTATTTTTTAAAACAGGTTAAATTTCATCTCATTTTTCTTCTTCTATCTTCCATTTTTTTTTAAAGAAGACCAAATTTGATTTTAAATGATACCAAATCAATTTTTTAATTTTATATTATTATTCCATCACAATTGACTGTTTATGTGATAAATTTGATAACTTTTAGGAAATTACCTTAAAAATTATACAACCAATTATTTATGATTGAATAACATAGTAAAACTAGCTACTTTACATTGTCGTGAAATCTCTCCTTTCAAATGGCATTTTTTTATCCACAATACTCATCTCAAAATCTAGTTAAAGGGAGATATTGAGTATAGTATCATTAGTACCAATAACTCGTTGGTGAACATAATTCTTTTGCTTCAACTGTTGGAGTGTTACCAATAAACAAATTTGATCAAACCCAACAATAAGGTAGATTTTGTGAGTTTCTTATAGTGTTCTTATAGTGTAAGGTTTTAGTAAATTGAATGTTGTTTTTCAGACATTTGTTTCAAGGATTTTTTTTTTTTATCAAAAAATATTATTAATTTTTTACTTTTTATTAATAATAAAATTCGAATTTTCGGGAACGTGGATATGAGAATATATATTCCCATGGTTATTAAAAGTTAATCAAGAAATATTTCTAGGCATAATTCATTTTCAAGAATTTATAATACATGTTTTCTTTTTTTCTTTTTATTTCCGTGAGAATGTTTAAAATAATTTCTCATTTTTCTCTAATTCTATATTATTTATTCATTTAATAATATTTTTTAAAATTAAAATAAATTTTAAAACATTTACAAGATTTAAAAGTATTTACCAAACATATTTTTATGGGAATAACATTCTCAATAATAGCATTTTCAAAAATACCTTTTTCTGAGAATATAATCTAATTATATCGAAACAAACGCTTCCTATAATAACTTCACGCGACTCATATTTAAAAGATAAGCAATCAAAATTAACATTTTAATAACAAATTTTAAAAACAATATAAAAGATGAAAAATATATGTTAGCCATTTTTTCAATTAGTGTCTAAGTTTTCATTATAAAGGAATCAAATTTTAAGAGGTATTTTCTAGTAAAATATAAATATATTTATTTTTCCTGATAAACTAATGTATTACTATTTTGTTATCAAGTAATTATATTTTTTAAAAAGAAATTGTTAGTGGGTTTAATTACTTTATTGGGACCTTAAATTAAGATAAAGGTTTTTTTTTGTCTCATCCTTAGGTCTGCTCCATGTGTGACTCTTTGAGTTTGATGTCCATTAATATCCTCCCCACCTTTCTTATTTAATATTTGCATGCATGATCAAACAAATAATCACCAAACAAATTTATTCATCGAGAAATGCCCATGTCTTCTTTAAAAAAAAAAATAAATCATATTAACAGGTTTGAGATTATGCAGCAACGTATTCACATTGTTTGATTCTATCATATATAAATGATCCTTTATGTTCATGTAATTAAAAAACAAGCCACCAAACACGTTGCAAGTTAATTAAGCAGTTGAGAAAGTTCAAATCACCATCACAAACTGTTGTAATAAATTGCAACATACATTCTTCATCATTTGTTATGCTTCACACCAGAAGCATAATTAATGTGATATTCTCAGTTACATAAGAGCTCACACTATTTAAACAAACACCAAGTTGAACATTTTCATCAAACATATAACATTTTTCTCTTATCTATCTCATCATGGCAAGGCTTGGAAATTATCTTATTTTCATGGCCATGTCCATGGTTATTGGAACCACAATAGCATCAATCACTGCTCCAGATAAAGAAGAAACCTTGCTTGAATGTGCAACTCACATAGGATCACACTGTGGAAACCAAATTCTTAACTCATTACAAAACAATACAAACACTAATATCACTAATGAATGTTGTTACAAGATCATTCAAACCGGTTATTCTTGCCACACAAGGCTAACCCTACACATTCTCCAAAATGATAGAGATTTTAAACATGCAAACGTGAGCAAAGTTCTGGCCAAAAATGATGGGATTTTTCAGAAGTGTGACAAAGCTACTGAACCTAAAAGTGATAGGTATTTGTCGAAGTGTGTGGTGAAAATTGGCACCGATTGTGGAGAAGAAGTTTTCGACAACCTAGTCAATAACAACAAGAAGGTCAGTGGATGCTGCTGCGACAGGCTTGTGGAGACTGGTTTGACTTGCCACATTAACATGGCTAAGGCTTTGCTTCGCACTCCTAAGTTGAGGGATGTTGATGCGATTCAGTTTTTGAACAAGAGCACGAAAATATTTAACGAGTGTCGTGAAGGTTAAGATTAATATTTTAATGTGATTAATTAATGGACTTGGTTTGGAAATTCATAAGATAAGTTAATAATGGAGAAAAATGGAACACTTTTTTAATCTAGCTTTTGACATGTTTTCAATTATTGTTTCCTTTCTATATGGCAACTCTCCAGGCCTCTTTGTTATGTATTGATCATATATGTGCTAATTAAGAACCGTTTAATTCTAATTAACTTTCTAAGGATGTTGATTTTCTTGTTATGATCAAGGTGCTATTGAATTATGGCAATCATATATCAAAGACTTGCATTTTCTTCTCAATTTCTCTAGGAAAACTTTATACCTATAGCTGCATTATTAAATTCGGCTATGCTACACTCTGAAAACAATTAACTACCATAAATTTATAAAGTTAATTATTTTTACTTCATAAACGAAATTTAATCCTAAATGACAACATATTTTTTTATGATACCATTTTTCTTTAAGATAAGACGCTTTATTATTATTTCAATTAAAACAAACTGAAAAATCTAATAGCATAATTTTTTTTCAATTACTCATTAGATTTTTTTTTATCTTATTTCCATCATGTTTATAATTTTTTTTTTCTTTTCATTTGATCATTAGTTGGATTAAATGAATTTTAATGTGACAAATTTTATGTCTTAAATTAATCAATAGAAAAAAGAATTTAAAATTATCCTTTAAAATTGAAAATGATCACTATTTGATAAGGACAATATTAACTCAATTAAATTTGAAAGTCAAAGTTTTAAAATATAATAAAATAAGCATAATGAATTTTAATAAAAAAAAATATTTAAAGGATCTAAAATATATTTTAGTCTTTCAATTAGAGATTAAATATTAATTTTTTTATTATATTTCAATTATTAAATAGCAAAAAATTGGTCTTTCATTACATTTAATTTCATTTAGAGAGAGATAAATTGGTCCTAAAATAAATTATTAGAGTAATAAAATAATCTCTAACTATTTAGTTATAACAAAAAATAGTCAGTAAATAAACAAATAAAGTTGTCTGAGAGCGTTAACAACTAAAAGTTTGTTTCTAATTATATTTAAATTAGAAATAAAAATCTAGACTCTAAATATAGGCTATGTGTAGAAAAACTAGTTGGAAGCTAAAAAAAAAACTAGTTCATAGCTGGAAGCTTTTAAAATAATCTATTAAATCATAAGTGTTCAATAAATTATATGTTGAAATAATTAAAAAAATATCAAATGAAAAAAATAAACATATTTATAAAATATTTTTGTATAAATTTGAATTTAATTTTAAGAATAAAAATATATTTAAGGTAATATAATATTAATTTTTTAATAAATTTTAAAATTTAATAATTTTTTATTTACAAATAAATTATTTTTATTACTTTTTTTAATTTCACTAATTACATGTTTTCATATAATGTATTATATTATTAATCTTATACTATAATTTAAAATTATTTTAAATCAAATTTAAAATAAATTAAATAAACACTTAAATAAACATTATACTTTTATTATGTTAATTAACATAATTAATTAAATTAAATTGTCCATGTAATAAGATTATTCAAAATTAAAAAATCTAACCATTATCATTTTTAATTTCATAAATTATAATAGAAAATTAATAAATTAAATATTACAATATTTAAAATAAACATGGTAATATTAAAAATATGTGGGAAGAATAGTGAAAATAAAAAAAATAAAAAAATCTTCTTTTATTTAAAAAATGTAACAAGAAAAGTTAATAAATATTTTAAGGATAAAAATAAAAGAAATGTAAAAAACTAAAAAAGCTAACATTTTTAGAAAACGTTAATCCAAGTAGCATTTCAAAAAATGTTAAAAACTACAAAAAAAAAAAAAAAATCGTTTACCAAACACCCAAACTAGCTAAAAAATAAATAAATAAAAAAGCTCGAAACAACTTGAAATTTCTTGTCATATGCAAGAAATATAATGTCCAAATTTTTCAGTCTGGAAATTAGTCTTTGTATTTTTTATACTTAAAACTTTTCTTTATATATATTGACTGAATATTTGTTTTGTCTCATAATAGTTAATACTACTATTTTTTTAGTAGTTTTATAGGGAGAAAGTTGTCAGATTATTTTCTTGCCTTTTTCTTCATAAATGATCCTTTATATGCATGCAATTGAAAAGCATGCTACACCCCAAATCCCAGGAGTCCTCACACGTTACCAATTAGTATTAAGCAGTTCAAGTCACCTTAATTTGCGAACTGTTGGAAATCGTAAGATGTTCTTTAATGTTTCATATGTTTTACTTCATAAGGAACTAATGTAATTAACTAATCTCAGTTACACATGCGATCCCACAAATAATGGATTCAACTTAATCATTCCACAGTACTATATAATGAACATAGTATTGAGCATTAATTTATCTCATATATATCGATCTCATGGCGAGGCATATAAATTATTATCTAATTTTGGTTGCTTTATTCTTGGCTACAACAACAATAACAACAACCTCAGCAATCGAGAAAAAAGAGTCTTTGCTAGCATGTGCAAGCCACATGGGATCACGATGTGGAAACCTAGTAATTGACACATTGTCAAGTCCTAACACCAAACTAATCAATTCCCTAAATTGTTGTTACAAGCTTACTCAAACGGGTTATTATTGTCACAAAAGACTCACCAAATACCTTCTTCAATACGATTTGGATTTCAAACATGCAAACTCAACTGAAATTCTGGAAAGAAGTGACTACATTTACCACATGTGTGATGAAGAAACCAAACCAGGAGACAGGAAGTTTTTGACAAAGTGCGTGGTTGAATTAGGGAACCAATGTGGACCGCAAGTGTTTGATAACCTATTTTTTGACAAACATGTCACTAAGGATTGCTGTAAGAAGCTTGTGAAAATGGGTCAATCTTGCCATAATAGTATGGTGAAGGCTTTGATTCGTGCTCCTGAGTTGAGGCCCTTGAGGGACGATGTAGATGCAATTGAATTTTTCAACAAGAGTGATAAACTGTTTCATAAATGTTGTATTGAGGTTGATTCGGGAACAAAAGTTACTCTATGAATCATTTAACAATTGAAAAATAATACGATATACTAATCAATATTAAACCATATTATTTTCATATAGGTTTCTATAATTAATGTAAGGGTACTGAATTGAGTTTAATTTTCATTCACTATTAGTACAAATTAATATCATTTCACTGTAAAGCCTTTTAGTTTAATTTTCATTCATTCATTTATTTATTTATTATTATTATTATTATTAATAAAAGTTATATTATTTTTTACAAAAAAACGTCGTTTCCATACTAAGATGATAATAAAATGAAAAAATAAAATTTGGATAGTAAAATTTATAAAAATAAAAGTTAGATAATAAAATGTGCGATTAGACCTATAATTGATTCCTACTTCAAAAAAATACCAATACTCTTAAAATACGTATGTACTTGATAGATTTTTTTTTTTTTATATATATAACAATAACATTTTATTATATATAAGTCATTCAAATACATCATTACTTAACTAAGGTAAAAATAAAAAATTTAATAAATCTTAGATCCAATGCAACAATTTTTTTTTTATTAGAAACCAAAAATAAAAATCAATAACTTATTAGAGACTTAAATAAAAATTATAACTTAGTTGATTTCAAATTGGTTGTTATGGTAAAAACTTTATACTAATACTGAATGAAAATTAAACTCAATTTTTTTTAGATATTCTGAAAGATATCTACATAGTAAATAGTCTATGTACTGACACATTGTAAATAATTTTTAAAACAACTATATATTAAAACTAATATCAATTATTATTTCTGATTAATTAACCATATAACTTTTTATAGTACATAGAAATTAAACAAATCTACAAATTATTTAATTAATTGAATTTTTGTAAATGTTGATTTTGTTACAATGTTAATGAATTAAGTTTAACTAAATCTTACTAACAATGTTTTTTTATATTAAATAATTTAATGTTGTAGATAGCTAATTTGGAACAAAAAATTAATTAAAAATAATTGGAAAAACTAAAACAAAAATTAGAGAATGAAAATAAATTTTGTCCAAATAATCTATTCAAAACATTAACAATTAAGTTATCAAAATATAATTAAGTTTTTATATTAAAAAAAGACGAAAAGTAAAAATTATAAATATTTATCTATAAATAACTAGCTCATTACATTTAACTTTTTAAGTCTTCAAAGCTCATGCATTAGACGGATAATGTGTTTAGATTAATTGAGAAAATCATGCGTATCACCTCCGTTTTTATTTATTTTCCAAATGACCTATTTGGTCCTTAATTTTATTTATTTTTTTACTTTGATTCTTTATCTTTTAAAAAAAATCATTCTATTAATCAAATTATTATCTTAAAAAAATCTAATTAATTGAAACGTTCCCTTGATTTCTTCTCATACAAGCTATACTGCAATTAAACAGTTTTGATTCTAGAATGATGAAACTTAAGGTCATATATACCACCTTTGAACTGTTACAAATTGCAACACATATATTAATTAATGTAATTTCAGTTACAGCATTTGATTAAGCTCGCACTTCTATTTAAACAAACACCAAGTTGAACAATTACATATATCAACCCGGTAGTATATGTATATCCTCTATAGTTTGATACATTTTTTTCTCTCAAGTTTTCATTCATGGCAAGGCTAAGCAATTATCATATTTTGGTGGCTTTCTTTTTGGCCACCATAATTGCTACAATCGCAGCTGCAAAGGAAGAGACATTGGCTCCATGTGGAAAATATATCGGATCAATATGTGGAGAGCAAATCATTAACCAATTGAAGAGTGATAAAGACGGTACTAGTTATATGAAGTCAGCTTGTTGTTTTAAGCTTGCATGAGGGGGTTATCAATGTCACACAAAACTCACACTATATGTTCTGCAAAACACGCCAGAGCTTAAACTTGAAAATTCTACTGAACTTATTGCAAGAAGTGATAGAATTTTCCAGAGCTGTGATTTGATGACGACACCGGGCGATGCTGAACCACTGGCGAGGTGAGCGCGGAAAGTATAGGCATTGAGTGTGGAGAAGAGGTGTATGAGAAGCTGATACATGACAAGACCATGAGCATCACCAAGAGTTGCTGTGAAAAGCTTGTGAAAATGGGTCGCATGTGCCATGTTAGTATGGTTAGGGCTTTGCTTCACACCCCGGAAATGAGGGATGCTGATGCATTCCGCGTTCTGAAAGACATCAGAATATTTCGTCACTGTGGTCAAGCTTAATAAGAAATATAATGATAGATCTTTCATGGCAAGGCTAAGCAATTATCATATTTTGGTGGCTTTCTTTTTAGCCACCATAATTGCTACAATCTCAACTGCAGAGGAAGAATCATTGGCTCAATGTGAAAAACATATTGGATCACGATGTGGAGAGCAAATCTTTCAAAAATTGAAGGGTGATGATGACCTTGAAATTTACACAGCTTGCTGCTATAAGATTATACAAGCGGGTTATCCTTGTCTCACCAAATACACCTTATATTTTCTTAAGAACACGCCAGGGTTTGAATTTGAAAATTCTACTCAACTTTTTGAAGCAAGTGATATAATGTTCCGCAGATGTGATAAGATTACCATGCCAGAAGGTACAATATTTTTGGCTAAGTGCGCAGAAAATATAGGCATTGAGTGTGGAAAAGAAGGTATAACAAGCTGATGATGCATGACATGAAGATCAGCAAGAGTTGCTGTGGAAAAATTGTGAAAAATGGTCGTCCATGCCATAGAAATATGGTGAAGGCTTTGCTTCGCAGCCCGGAAATGAAGGATGCCGATTCATATCACATTCTGGAAGAGAACCCGCTAATATTTTCTTACTGTGTTAATATGATTAATGAGAAATAATCATAAATCTTGCAACATTAATTGCAGAAAATAATGAAAATTTTCATTAGTGATGGAACAAAGGGAAGCCAAAAAAAGCTTATTCCTTATCACATTATATACATAATTTTAGAAACCGAATCGGTGATCGAATCAATTGAGAGACTGGATTAGATCAATGATCGAACCAGTAGATTACTAATTAAATCACATGAGGATGACCCAGTTTCTATTAAAAATATCAGTATTAAAAAAATAAAGTTAATACTCTCCCTTAAAAAAAATAAAAATAATTACATCACAAATTAATATAATATTACAAATTTATTTTTTAAATTTAAATTCACTGATATAATAAAATTTTAAACAAAAATTTATATAAAAATTAGTCATTAATATTTAATAATAATAAATGTGAATAATAAAATTATAATAAGAATAAAAAATACTTATGTATTTATGTTTACTTATATACATAGTATATTATATTACTATAATATTAAATATTCAAATATAAATACCGATTATATAGTATATATATTATTTATAATATAATTATCAATTAAACATTGTGCTTTAATGGTTAAGTAATCATGATTTCATGTTTGATTAGATGTGTAACCCAACCTAAACCAACTATCAGTTTACAATCAAATGGGTCTCAATGGGTCCGACCGAGATGGGTGCAGATTTTAAAACACTTACTATATATATATATATATATATATATATATATATATAACACATTTATATGTTGCTATAAATTCGGTCATACTATTATAATTTTATTAATACTCCATCCATTCCAAAAACAATGGTATTTTAAAGTGATGTACATTGATTAATTATAAGCATTTAATTATTATAAAATTAAACAGAAATACTGTTAGTCTCTTAAGTATTACGGGCATTAATTATCCTACTATCCACCAATAATAAAATCATTCTCTCCTCTAATCTCAGAGTATTATTGGAAAAAGTAGTTTAAAAAAGTTAAGAAAACATTATTGTAGAAAATACACAAAATTTAAAAGAACATTGTTCTGAAAGGGAAGGAGTATTGTTTATTCATGCTCCTACCGCACATCTGTTTATAATTAGATACAACTTAGAATGGTTTTCTATAGCTTGTAAAAGTATTATGAAAAAAAGGAATAAATAAGCTCTTAAAAACTAGCCTCTTATTACAAAAAAGAAAAAAAAAATCCAAAATTCCTCCAAAGTCTCTAAATTTATGGTGCATAAAAATTAAACTCATTTTTAAAAAAAATTTAAATTACTTTTTAAGGTTTTTGATATTTCAAAAAATATATAAATTAAATAGTGTATACACTGACAATATAAAAATTCTACACCATATAAAAATGATAACTTCATTGACTTTTAAAAGAATACTTTAAAAATCCTACTAATGATAATATCTTATTACTGTAACAATATATATAGAAATTAAACTTAAGTTTACAAAGATTTTAATTATTGTAATTTTTGTGAAAGATGATACTTGTCATTAAGAGCTCACGTAAAATATAAATAATGTCTGTTTATCAAACTAATTGTGAAAAAAAAATTATTTTTCTTATTACTTCCATGTCAATTACAAATACAATTTTTTTTTTATTATTAATTATATAAAGTAAGTTTTATATATGATTATGAAAACTGATTTTATTAAAACAATCAATTTCACTTACATTGTCTTCATTTTGTTGAAAAAAAAAACAAAAAAAAAACCATGAGTGTGTAGATTTAAATGTTAATCGATGAAATAAGTATTTATTTTAATAAAATGATTAATTATTTATGTAAACTATTTCTATTTAAAGTAAGCATACTTTTACTTATTTTAAAAAAAGTAAATTTTGTTTGCTTATAAACAAATCACTTATTTTCATTTTAAATAAAAAAAAATTAATTAGTTTTTTTTTTCTGGCCAGGAGATTTGTAATAGTTGATTTTTTTATTTAAATTAAAATTTGCATGGGATAAAATGAAAAAGAGATAACTAATAAATAAATTTTTAAATTTTAAGTATAAGTCCAAAATTTTGTTTATCATCAAAAGTTATTTTCTTTACCGATATTTAATATTTGATTATAATTCAAATAACTAATGACATTTGAAAGCATTTTTTTCTATTAACAAGATGAGTTTAATTGTGATACTGAAAGTGTAATTTTACAATATTATTATTTAATCATAACTTTTTAGTCAGGATATGTAAATTATCTTTATAAAATTATTTTATAAGTTATATAAATAATAAATTTTTATTTATAATATGTCAATTATTTATATAAAATTATTTATAAATCATCCAAATAATGGATTATGATTATATAACCATATAAATCATACATCACATTAAAATCTAATCATAATATAATCTTAAAAAACAATCAAACTAATTAATCAAGCATGATTTACATTTCATAAATTTAAAGCATACCACTAATGAGATTACAATCTTCAGAAACAATAATCTGATCGAAACATACTATTAATTACTTTTCATAAAAGCTGAACTGCATGATCGAAAGTTTTTTTTTTCTTTTTTCAAAGTTAAACAAACAGTCTAGATATTCTAGAAAGTTAAATCATCAGTTTAGTTAATACCAGCCACAATCTTTAATGTTTTATATGTTTCACACGAGAAAAAAATAACGTTTATCTAAGTTACTAGCATCCCATAATGCACTATTTAAGCAAAGACCAAGCTGAACAATTGCATCAAACAACCAAAAATTACTAACATAACTTGTCACATTTAATTTTTCTCAAATTAACATCGATCATGGCAAGGCTAAGCAACTATCTGATTTTGGTGGTTTTCTTTGTTGCCACCGTAATAATGGCCACAACAACCTCAGCCACCGCCGATGATGAAACATTATCGGAATGTGGAAAACACATGGGAGAAATCTGCGGAAGGCAAGTAGCAGGCAAACTGAAAGACAACGACGTCGACGCCACTATTTCCACAAACTGTTGCTACAAGATTCTGCAGACCGGTTACCCCTGTCACACGAAGTACACACTGTACGTTCTTTCCAACAGACCAGAACTCAAGAAATCGAACTGGACCGAGGTTTTCGCGAAGAGCGACCAGATCTACCACAAGTGCGACGTGCTCACCTCGCCGGGGAGCGACGAGTTTGTGGCGAAGTGCACGGAGGGCTTAGGAACGGTGTGCGGCGAGCAGGTGTACAACAAGCTGGTCCATGACAAGAGTGTGAGCAAGGAGTGCTGTGCGAAGGTTGTGAAGAATAGTCTGCATTGCCATGAGGCTATGGTGAAGTCGTTGGTTCGCATTCCTGAGATGAGGAATGTTGATGCGGCTCAGCTGCTGAAGAAGAACAAGAAAATATTCAACCAGTGTGCTCTTCATGATTAATAAGAATAACAATTATAATGTTCCCATAGATTCATTAGGGAAATGTTATATAGTGGGAAAATAGAGGGAAGCTAATTGGTTCCTCTCTTCAAATTAATACAAACTTTTGGTGATGGATGATCTTTGTCATGTGATTAAGGTGCTCCAGTAACTGATCATATATAAGATGGATCTAGAACTCAGGTAAGGGAGGGTCTAGAATTTTTTTCATAGTATAATAAAATAATCTTAAAAAAAATTATAATAGACCAACATTTAATTGTATCGTACATTTTATTTAAGCTGTGTACGTCGTTCCTTCATATCATAAAATTAATCAATAATAGAATCTGTATCAAACTTTTCAATAATCCTTCTTTCAATGTATGTAATCAAACAATTAGCTAAGAATTCATCTTTCATTTTATTTCTGAGCCTATTTTTGACAATCTTCATAGCTGAAAATGATCTTTCAGTTGTGGCAGTTGAAACAGAAAGAGTCAATACCAAACGAATTAGACGATCAATCAAAAAATAAGTCAAGTGCTTTTTTGTTTTCACCAATCCTTGACATAACTCAGAAATTGTTGATAAATTTCTCAATTCAGAATGAAAAGGAACATCAAGTTCATAATGTTGAGCTTGTACTTTAAGATGCAACTTCTCTTGGTTAGTGAAATCACTAGGATAAAACTTTATTGCCAATTCACAAATTTTCTCCACATTGAGTGATTTGTAATGCTCTTTTGGATCTAAAGCTAAGCTCAACATAATCAATTCCACCATATTATCACTAAATCTACTATTAACCTCTTGTAACTGAGTATCAAGTGTAGCAATAAACAAATTAATACAATAATAATGCTCAACAGTAATTTGATCAATATTTTTGCGAGCTCGTCTTCTTCTAGGAACATACAAGGTAGTCATATTAGGAACATTAATCTCATGCTTCTCACAAAATAATATTACTTCCTTGAAAAAACTATCCCAACTTGATTCCCTCATTCTTTGAATCAAACATTTAGTAGTGGAGACCAAAGACATGGCATTCAATATATCTTGATTCTTACATTATAAAGCATTGCAAAGCTCATGAGTAATTGATAAGATATCTCTCATAAGATGCAACAGAAAAATAAACTCAAAATATGTGAGAATATCATAAGTACTATTAGCATTGCCTCGAAGAGAATAATTACCTTCTTCTGTAACCTTTTAAATAACTTCACAAGTAGTATCAAACATATGTAATAAGCTTTGAACTGAATTTAAATGAGATCCCCATCGAGTATATGTAGCTTTTTGATTCATATATATGCACTAAATTAATTATTTACTTTCAACTTAATTACAAGGAGTGTTGAATTTCTTTTCTTAATTACTTAAATCATGTGGATCTTTGAAGTGAATTGTATTGATAAAGTAAATTACTGATTGGATTTTAAAAGGTTGATAAGTTATGTTTCTGAACAGCCGAACAGGGGCGTCCCTGCATTGCATTGGGCTGAGATGCACCGCCGACTTGTTAGTAAATAGGATGCTTATAATATAGAGTATTCTTACTTTTTACACCTCCTGAATTTATAAATTGATTCTCTGCTTTCAATTTTTTTTGTTTCATCCATTTTTTTTTTATGTTTTGATACTATTATATTTTGTTTAATTGGACATTTTATTCTATTTTATATTTTATATATATATATATATATAATAATAAATATTATTTAAAAATAAATAAATTTGACCCTATTGAATTTGGATCGTGGATCCATCACTGTTGTTTCTGATTATTGGTTTCATAAAATCATTTTAAAACTATGTTGAAAATAGTTCTTTCCCTTTCTTTTAACTGAAATCACAGTCAAGGGAACTAAGTCCTTTTAATAAATAATAGGAAGTGAAAAAGTCAGTTTTAGATATATTATGAAATTCTCACATTATTTGAGATGTCCTTGTTATCTCAATGCTAGAGAATTAATTAGGATCCAATTGTTATGCAACATGTGTATAGACTTGTTTTGGACACCCGATGCGAAGCAGAGTAGCCACGGGAAGCCGCCTAGTGAGAAGCTGCGTTTACTTTTTTTTTTCCTTTTAAAAATTAAATTGCAACTTGTTGCATCCTTTCCTACGCCTAAGCCTGCGCTTAAGCCTTAATGCATGTATTAGAGATTCTTCTGACAACTAAATGATGTGTAGAAACGTGTTAGATCATGTTCAAAAAATCACACCACCCTTATAAGATTCTTTTAGTTTTTAAAGAGGAATGTTATCACATTCACAGACTCTTTTAGATATTTAATACCTATTAATATTGATATTTTTTAATAAATTTAAACTACTCGTATAGCAGAGAGTACCAGCAAAGAGAATGTGCTAGCACTCATAGTTTTAGTATGTGTAGTATCTAATAGAAACTCATCATTCTCAACGTTAAGTGAGCATCATGCTTGACTAATTGCTTCCATAACATTACATTAGAATGTTATTGATTTGCTTCTTCTTATTCTCATACATGGCTAGAACTTCCACTTCACTGGAGCGTCTAAGAGTGAGTGAATCCATCCCAGATGGTGAGACTTTGGTTTCTGCGGGTGGAATCACTGAAGTGGGTTTCTTCAGTCCCAGAAACTCAACAATGCGATATTTGGGCATATGGCAGAAATGTGTCCCCTTTAACACTAATGTGGGTGGCTAACCGAAACACACCTCTACACAACAACTCAACGAAAAAGGGATTCTTGAGCTTCTCAGTGGTACAAACAACACCACCATATGGTCATCATCAAGCCAAAAAGCATTGAATAATAATAATAGTAATCCAATTGCTTATCTTTTGGACTCTGGAAACTTTGTAGTGATGAAAAATGGAAACAAGAACAGCAGCAGCAGTATTTTGTGGAAGAGTTTTGATTATCCGGGTGATACATTCGTCTCGGGAATGAAGCTTGGATGGAACTTAGAGACTGGTCTAGAGAGATCTCTGTCATGTTGGAAAAGTGTAGACAATCATTCAGAGGGAGAATATACCGTGAAGATGGACCTTAGAGGGTATCCTCAACTAGATATTCAAGGGATCTAACATAAAACTAAGGTCAGGGCCATGGAATGGCTTGTACATAGTTGGATATCCAGGTCCAACTCATGAAACATCATCAAAGTTCGTGATGAATGAGAAAGAGGTGTATTATGAGTACGAGAGAGTCGATCGATCAGTCTTCAGTATGTACACGCTGAGCCCTTCAAGCTCTGGCCAAGGTTTGTTTTGGACAGCTGAAGCAAGGACAAGGAAAGTGTACTCAATTGGGGATCAAGATCAATGTGAAAAATATGCCTTTTGTGGTGCAAATTCTGTATGCAGCTATGATGGTAACTATCTCGCCTGTGATTGCTTGAAAGGATATGTTCCCAAGTTCCCTTATTACTGGAATAATTCAATCTGGTCTAATGGTTGCATTCTTGTTAAGTTTTTGGTAAGCTTACCAAAAATCGTTCAAGTAAATAAAATGGTAAGAAACCAAGTATCGAACACAGGGACTCACGTAACATATTTAATTAAGCAAGATGTATTTACTAAACAGATAATGTGTAAAAATTACTTGAATAGCACTAAAATGAAATTAAAACTAAATGTAAACAATGGAAATTGGTTCAGAACATAGAACAAACATTTGGTATACGAAGATGTCCATTCAATGATGTGAAGCAGTTGGGGTTCGAATTCACCCATTCATCCTCCCATATAAACAAACCAAGCAATTATACAAGATAAATTCATGAATTTACCATAAATCTATCCAATTACTCTAACCCTAATTCCTTAGATGGAGAGAGCCTAAGTTGCTTCATCAACTCACCAATCCCTTGATGAAGCTACTTGCATGGAGCTTAGCGATTAGAAAAATGGCTAATGACTCTTATCCTATTCCTAAGCATAAGCATCATTAGTTACTATCTCCATTTCTAGGTATAACAAAGCTTCCCAGCAATTAATACACCCAAACATCAATCAAAGGTAAGCCATACCCAAGAAAGCATTAAGAGAAGAAGATAAAGCAATAAATTCGAAATTCAAACTTGTATAAAACTCAAAAGATGTTTACATGAGATTTAGATGGCTTCCTCAAACCCCAACTAGAGGAGTTTAGCTATACATGAAGGTGGAGGAATGAGACATGGAGAGTGGGTACATGGATAGAGAGGAAGAAGAAGCACAAAAATGAAAATGAAGCAAATGGAACAGAGACGACGCCAATCCCTAGGCTAATGTTCTAATAATCCCCCTTGACCTACTTGGGACCCTCCTATTTGAAGCAGCATATCTCGTGTTTGTCTCGTCTACATAAGTGTTTTCTCGCTAAGCGTCATCTCACGCTTAGCGAACAAAGATGATCGTGCTTAGCATGAATTCGCATTAGCGAATTTTCTTCTCTGTCCGAGAATTTCGCTAAGCCTCAAATCTGGCTAAGTGACTCTTCAATCTTCAACATTTGCTCCAAGTCTTCAAGCTTAGCACCAGGTCTCCACACACTCCTTAATTTCATCCAAATTCTCTTGCTAGGCGCGGAATCACGCTAAGCGAGCTCACTAAAATGACCAAATCTCCAATCTAGCTCAAAAGGAGGAAATTCACCTACAAAACATGAAATTTTTTGCCTAATTCCTAAAGATTAACTATCTAATGTTAGTAAACTATAAGACTCTAAAAACACTGAACAAATGAGTTCAAATAAAGCTATCAATAAGGAAAAAGAAAATAATCGCTACGAATTATACTCAAAGAACTATATCTATAAAGCGATTATCAAAATCCCCCAACTTGAAGCTTTGCTTGTCCTCAAGCAAAAAGAACTAGACCTTAACAAGCAATGTGGGTGCATGGTTAAATTGAACAATGTTTAACTCGACAAACCAGCTAGCACATGTAAACACTTCTCTTTTCAAGATCATACATGCTATGGCATTCAAGGCTTTCAAGGTACAATAAAGAGATATGAGTCTTCAATCAACAAGACATATTGCAAATGAATCAAAGTGAATACAATGATCTTACAGGGCTAGTGTTTCCCTCAACACTCAGAGTGTATAGGAACAAGTTTAAGCACCAAACACCATTGAACTTGCATACTTCAAATTTTGCTATTTTTCTCACTCAATTGCACATGCACACACCATGAGGATCACTAAGGGCTTTCATCAGGCTTGTAATGAGGTTGGGCTTCAAAAGAACATTTGTTTTTCTTGAATTAAAATTCTTAGAGTCTAAGAAGGCATATCCTCAGTTCCAAACAATATGTTCCATCATGCAATTATTACCCAAATTCCTCTTATCACTTGCCAAAACAGCCTTACAAACCTAGGTCACACTTTCTTACTCATGCTACACATTTTTATTGGATGTGTTTGATTAGAATTTTTTTTTTCGGCCTTTGGCCTTTGTGTGACCTAGCAACACTTGTTCACAAAAGCAGCTATCCATTACTCTCTTTACTTAAAATTCTCTTAACAACCAATCCCCCAACTTTGGAACACATTTGCCCAAAACCACATATATGCCTTCCTATCCCCTAAGGTAAGGTAGACAAAGATGTTAACAATCAAGCTCAAGGTTTTTAAAGACAAACAATTTGGCATTTCAACTCAAAGGGGAAGCAAAAGTGGTTGAATATTTACAAAGGTTAGCTATTTGGCTCTGGCTCAACATATCAATTTAAACAAACAAGGCCTTGATCCTTTCCACAATGGTCATGTCCATGCAACAACATTAGAAAATCAAGCAAAATTCAAATAAAACAATCCAATGGTTCTCTCAATCATACGATTCACACTCTCACCAATTGATTTTCAAAGTATTCACAACTCTTCAAACGAATATGCTTGCAATAAAAAACTCATAAGACTCAAACGCATGCAAACTACATCATCCAAGAACACCTACTGCATGCACTACTCAAAATTTGAGAACAATAAAATTTGTGTCGACGGTTTATTGAGAAAATGAAAGCTGATTGCCTAAACAGTCAATAACCACATCCGAGCATTTCAAGTTAAACACTAAAAAGAGAAAGGAAAACATAGGCTATCTAACAACAATATAAAAGAAAACTACCCAGATATAACTAACAAAATAACTCACAATGACTGGAAAATTAAATTGTTCAGAATTAAAAGAAATTAAAAACCACTTGCTCCTCAATCCAAGCCACTTCCTCCAATCCCTGCGTCCATAGGGTTGTCTTCTTGCTCCTCCATGTCATTGTCTTCATCTTCCTCTTTAGCAAGGCCACCCCCCTCAGTAAAAACTGGCCGGTCCTCAGGCCAATTAACTTCCTCTTGGAACTCTGATAGAGAGTTCAGCGGCTGCTGGAGTGAGAGGCAATGAAGGTTTTCCATGAGCATGCACTACCCTTGATAAAGGGCATTAGTCCGCCTCTCTGTTTGAAAGTAAATCTTATTAGCCTGTTGTGAAAGTTGATGCTGTAACCCATCCAAAGCTTCCTGCAACATGATCGGTGTGATGGCCTTTAGAGCATAGGACTGCTGGGCGGTTGCTTTGGTGCGGGTTTTCCTCTTGTTGTTGGGAGGAAGCGCTGGCTTGTCTGGGTCTCTTTCATTACAGTAGTGAGTGAAGATGAAAGCTTTGTTAATCGGGGGGCTTAATCGCTAAAAGACAATTGTCTCTAAAGGTACGTCCTTGGTTGCGCATAAAGCGGATGTGAGAGCTGGAAAACCTAGTTTGGTTCCTTTAGCCGACACAGAGGTGATGATTTGGTTAGAGATGAAAGAGCCCACATTCATATTGTAACCCATCATGAGCACATAAACCCACTGAGCATGCTGCACGACAATGTCAGAAGTGTGAGAGGTTGGAGCAAGGTTGAAAAAGGTGAAGACACTTAGACTTGAGCAAGGGTAACCAAATCCTTCCTCACTATCTTTCAGGGAGCGCCATCCGTTAGAGACATAACAAACCCTGCTCAGGAATACATAGTTTGGTTGTGACCTTAGAAAGGAGCCGTGGGCTGTTAAAGTAATGATCAAAAGCCATCATGTTTGAGTTTGGTTCCAGAATTGGCGTGACCCCAAGATATCTATTTATGGCGTCACCATGCTAGTAGATAGTTTTCCCTCTGACTTTGCACTTGCATTGATCCTTTGGATAAGTGTCATCCTCACGGTAAATATTTGCATAAAACTTCTTCACCAAAGTCTTATCAATCGAGAGGTCTGAGAGTGAGCAAAGCTGAAGCATCCAACCTCTGCGGTCCAACTCGTGACTGAACACAGGATAATCAGTAGGGGCCAAGATAACCTTCCTCTCAGGGATCAAACCTCTCTTGGAAATATCTATTAGGAAACGGTGCTCAGCCATCTCAGATGCAAATTGGCTAGCATCGTATGAGCCGACATCGGCAGCAGCGTCTTGAGGAGGAGCAGCAAAACTCGAGGAAGCGGCAAAGCACTTAGATTGTGATTGTGGTTTAGGAGTGATCTGTGATAACAACAAAAGAAACAACCAAAGCATGTTAGTGAGTGAAAGTCACACCTAGCCTCATAGGAGGTTGAGTGGGCTCCCAACAATAACCATAAAAAAGGCTCATGGGAAGCAGAAAACAAAGGCAGAGAACAAATAATGTCGCTTAGCGCAAAAACGCGCTTAGCGAATTAAAGCTATAAATCAAAATAGAGAAGTAAATTCACTTAGCGCGATCACCTGCTTAGGGACACACACGTAACAAAATATCATGCTTAGCGATACAACTCACTTAGTGTGCAATGAAACATAGTTCCTAGATTTGAGAAACAAAGCACTACAATAAGGACTATAGATCAAGAACACCCAAAGCAAAACCCAGAAATTCAAGCAGACGCTTAGTGCGACATTGAGCTAAGCGAGCACTCTGATTTCCAGAAAAATCCCCAAATACAAAACCCATTTCAAATACCCAAATCAACAACACGTAGAAAGAATCCAAGCACAGAACACAATTACGCACAAATTGCAGCAGAATCCAAAGCTATCAATGACAAAGAAACTAAGCACAAAAAAATAAATAACAAAACTAAACTAAGACAGAAAACACTTACTTGAAACGCTGATGCGGAATGTAAAAAAAGAAGAGAAGAAGATGAAAGAAGAAGGTGTACGTGGGTGCAAGTGAAATGCTTGTGAGAAGAGAAAAACGGAGGTAAGGTGCAAGATGGTTGAAGCGAGGACAAAAAGAAAGAAATAAGAAAGGAAATTAGGGTTAAGAAAGAGGAGTGAATAGGCGTAAAGAGTGAAGAACGGTAACCAAAACTGTTAAGTGCAGTTATGCATACCACGCTAAGCACTAATACGCGCTTAGCGTTGATTCTAATTTTTTTTTAAAATCGAAATTGGCTGAGCGAGGTTCTAGGCTAAGCGAGAGATGTAGGGTCTTACAACTAGCGCTAAGCCATAAATAGTGCTTAGCGAATTTATGTGGTCAGAGAAGAAATTTCTTAGTTAGAAATCAGGCTTAGCGAATTCCTCAAAACTTTGAAAAACTTCCAAGTCAGTGGCATAAATTCGCTTAGCAAGAAATGGCGCTAAGCGAATTACCCCAAATATTCAAAATTTCAGCAAGTCAGTGGTGTATTCTCGCTTAGCGAGAAATGGAGCTAAGCGAGTTATCCACTGATTGGAATTAACGCTTAGCAAGAAATGAGGCTAAGCGCCCTAACTTGGAAGTTTTAAGTTTTTTTTTTTTACCAAACTAATAAGAAAATAAAAGAATAAGAGCAAGAACTTGGGTTGCCTCCCAGTAAGCACTTCTTTAATGTCACTAGCTTGACGGGTGATGACCCAAAGGGTCATTAAGATGGTTCCATAAGATGAATGACAGTGGTGAGGCATTCAATTTCACCACCAAGGTAGTGCTTAATATGCTGGCCATTCACCACCCAACTTTTTGAGATCCAGGGTCCTCAACCACCACAGCTCCATATGGTCTAACTTCCTTGATGTTGAAAGGGCCACTCCATTTGGATTTCAATTTACCTGCAAACAACTTCAAATGAGAGTTATAAACGAGCACTTGTTGTCCAGTCTTAAATTCTCTTTTAAGAATCTTCTTGTCATGCCATGCCTTGGCTTTTTGCTTGTAAATCCATGAAGATTCATAAGCATTTAGCCTCATTTCTTCCAACTCCAACAGCTGTTGCTTCCTTTTGTCACCAAAAGAGGATGGGTCAAAATTCAAAAATTTGAGTGCACAATGTGCTTTGTGCTCCATCTCAACTAGAAGATGACACGCTTTGCCATAAACCATTTGGTATGGGGAAAGCCCTATGGGGATCTTGAATGTTGTTCTATAGGCCCACAAGGTGTTATCCAATTTTGCAAACCAATCTTTCTTGGATGATGTTACTATTTTCTCAAGTATCCACTTGATTTCACAATTTGAGACTTCAGCTTGCCCATTGGTTTGCGAATGGTATGGAGAAGCAATCGTATGCTTGACATTGTAATGCTTGAGCACCGTTTTTAACTAAGTGTTGCAAAAATGAGTGCCTCCATCGTTGATTAGCACCCTAAGTACTCCGAATCTTGAGAAAATATTCATCTTCAGGAACTTCACCACTATCTTAGCATCATGCTTTGGGACAGCTCTTGCTTCCACCTACTTTGACAAATAATCAACCGCAACCAGTATATACTCATTAGCGAATGAAGAAGGAAGAGGCCTAACAAAATCTATTCCCTAGCAATCAAACACCTTGACTTCAAACACATTTTGTAGAGGCATTTCATGTCGCTTAGATATGTTTCCAGTCCTCTGACAACTGTCACATCCTTTAGCATGCTCGTGTGTGTCCTTAAATAACGTAGGCCAGTAAAAACCTGATTGGAGAACTTTGGCTGCAATCTTTTCTCCACTGTAATGCCCTCCACAAGGTGAGTTGTGGCAATGCCAAAGAATGCTTTTGGCTTCCTCAGATGGTACACACCTCCTTAGTATATTATCCACCCCCACCTTGAACAAGTGTGGGTCATCCCAAACATAACACTTAGCATCTCTGAGAAATTTCTTCTTTTGTGGCCAACTCAGGTCCTCTGGGACAATGCCTGTTGCTTTAAAATTTGCTAAATCAATGAACCATGGTCTCTCATTGACTAAAAGTAACATCTCATCAGGAAACTCTTCTCATACTTCATTCTCTTTGGATGTGACTTCTTCATTTATCAACTGAGAAAGATGGTCCGCTACTAGGTTCTCACTTCCCTTCTTATCCTTGATTTCCAAATTAAATTCTTGTAACAGAAGAATCCAACAAATGAGTTGAGGTTTTGAATCGGGTTTAGTAAGGAGGTATTTGATTGCAGCATGATCGGTGTAGACTATGACCTTCGACCCTATCAAATAAGATCTAAATTTCTCAAGCACATACACGATAGCTAACAGCTTTTTCTTCGTCGTTGCATAATTCACTTGGGCCTCATTCAACACCTTGCTGGCATAGAAAATAGCATGAAAATTCTTGTCTCTCCTTTGCCCCAAAACTGCTCTGACTGTATAATTGCTTGCATCACACATCAGCTCAAATTCCTTATTTCAGTCAGGAGCCACTATAACAGATGCTATTACAAGCTTTTCCTTGATCAAGTTAAATGCTATCAAATATTCACCTCCAAATGCAAATTCAGCATCCTTGTTGAGAAGATTGGAGAGGGGTCTAGCTATTTTGGAGAAATCTTTGATGAATCATCCATAGAATCCCGCATGCCCCAGAAAGCTCCTAATTCCTTTAACGCTGTTAGGTGGTGGCAATTTGTTAATCACATCCAGCTTTACACCATCCACATCAATTCCTCTGGATGAGATTTTGTGGCTGTCGCAACCGGAATTACGGCGGACGGCGCCTAAAATCGAAAAGTGTGGATCAGAGGAGTCGCCACCAATGTTTATTAAGGAAAACATCAGAAAAACCTTTTTTAGAAAAAAAAAATGGTCTTTGAAACTAGATTTGAGTTCGGGAGTCCATTACGTGTAGGGAAGGTATTAGCACCCTACAACGTCCGTCACAAAAACAGTTTACCTTTAATTAATTAAGCGAAAATCTTTTATAATTTTTAAACATTTATCTCACCAAAACATTACTAGAACAAAATAATTAATTTTACTAAAGGAAAGAAAGAGATATACTATTTTTATTCCCTTTTTATTTTTAATTTAGGACTCTTGAGTTGTCGCAACTCATTTATCCTAAAAAGACATTTGAAAAATTGATAGAGGTGTACACCCAAGTCAATTCATCTTTACAACTATTGATAATTAAAGAAAAGTGCAACTTAGTAAAATGGGAGGTGTAGACAGAAATATGGCCCCAAAACGAGAAGCTGTAATTTAGTAAAGCAGAAGTGTAAATAGAAATCTGGCCCAAAAACGAGAAGCCGTAATTTGGTAAAATGGAGGTGTAAACAGAATTATGGCCCGAGACAAATGAGTTATAGTTTAGTAATAATGGTGGTGTAAATAGTATACATGGCCCAAAACGAAAAAAGTAAAAGAGGAGTCTAGCTCTCATTCTCATTCAGCTGCTTGGGAAAGGAACCCTAGGCTTACGAGAGAGGGAAAAGGGGAGCGGGGTGTGGCGGCCGCGATGGCGGTGTTCGTAGCGGAGGGAGGTCCTTGGGTGGCCGGCGATGGGAGATTGTGGCGCGCGGAGGTGGCGACGCCATGGTTGGGTTGGGTGGTTGGCGCGAGGAGGAACGCGAGGCGGCAGGTCGCGATGGTAGGGGAGAAGGTCTCGGGATGATGGAGATCGAACCAGCTACGGCGGCGTGAGGGGGTTGGGTTCGTGGGGTGAGGTCGCGATGGTCCTGGAGGCTGAGGGAGATGAGGTGGAGGATGAGGCCATGGGCGCGGGACGGGGTCGCGGTTCCGGGAGGGTTACTGGTACAATTTTTCTTCCCCTGTTTCTCTTTCGCTTTCTTTGGTTCTTTTATCTCTTATTGATTTTTAGTTTTCTAGTGACTAGCTTTGTTGTCTGGATTTGGTCTCTGCTTTATTCATGCCTTGCTTTGTGACTCTTGTTTTGTTGGGTTTCTGTTTGGTCTCTGGTTGGGATTTTGTTTGGGATTGAAGGTTTTTGGTGTTTTGGGTATTCGTTATGTCTCTGATTATGCCTGATTTTGTCTCTGCTTATGCTCCTGGCTCTATTTGTGTTGGCTTATGTTCCTGGCTCTGTTTATGCTTTGGATTTTTACCACAACGTTTGATTCTGATTCTAAGGCCAGGTTTATATCTTTATAGGTTTGATTAATTTAAATTTAAACATGGCATTTTCTCCTCAGATTCATATCTCTTTATCATTTTAAGCAAATAGATTACAAGATAATATGTTGTTTACAAGCAAAATATAAAAAGGGTAATACTTGATGAAGATTACATGAAGATTGAAAGAAAAGAGACCTGTTTGCTCTGCTTTTCTGATATTTTCTCTTATCTGTTCTTGTCTTGCTGTTCTGTCCTGGTCCTTGCTTGCTGTTCTGTCCTCCTTTTTATGTTGCCCCCTTTCCTCTTTTGTATTGCTGTCCCTTTTCTTCTTTGTTCAGCATTCTCTATTGCTATATATAGTGAAGTTTTCTGAACCTCTTTTCTTCATCCTCTTTTTCTTTTTTGCAGCTGCAATCTTTGACCAAATCCCTTAGTGCTCTGCCTCCATGATGATTAAGCGGCTGAGTGCTCCTGATGATGGAGCTGCTTAGGGATTTGCTAGTGGATTCATGAAGCTGTTGATGAAAATCTTCATTCTTCTTCTCTTTCTTCTTTTTCCTGTTTCTTTTTCCTTCTTTTTTTCTTCTTCTCGTTGCTTCTTTTCCCTTTTCTTTTTCTTGTGCTTGATTTGGGCACTTAGTGTAAACTACACTTCAATTTTTAAAGAAACTTGTAGCAGTGTAACTTTGAGAAAAAAAATGGGTTTCTTGCTTATTATATTATTGTGTATTTTCCTTCATTTTTTCACTATTATTATGTAGCAAGATAAACTTGTTGGATAATAATAATACTAATAATAATAATAATAATAATTATGGGATAATAATAATAATAATAACAACAACAATAATAATAATTATAAAAAATAATTAGACGTACAAAATTGGGTGTTGACATAGGCTTAGCACTATTCTTTCAGTCATCATAAAATGGCATTTTTCCCAATTCAAAACCAGATTTCTTTCAACACATCGCTTTAACACTATATTCAAATTTGCAAGGCATGCATCAAATGAAGGGCCAAAGACTAAGAAATCATTCATAAAAACCTCTATACACTTCTCCACCAAATTTGAAAATATGGCCAACATGCATCTCTGGAAGGTGGCAAGGGCATTGCACAAGCCAAATGACATCCTTTGATAAGCATACACACCAAAGGGGCAAGTAAAAGAAGTCTTTTCTTGATCTTCATGATTAACAACAATTTGATTATAGCTAGAGTACCCATCCAGAAAACAATAGTAGGCTTGTCCTGAAAGCTGCTCCAACATCTGATCCATGAATGGAAGAGGGAAATGATCTTTCCTAGTGGCATCATTGAGTTTTCTATAATCAATACACATATTCTAGCTAGTCACTGTTCTTATTGGAATAAGATCATTCTTTTCATTCTAAATGATTGTCATCCCACCTTTTTTTGGCACCACATGCACATGACTCATCCAAGAGCTGTCCGATATAGGGTAGATCATGCCAGCTTCCAACAATTTCAACACTTCCTTATGCACCTCTTCCTTCATGGTAGGATTCAAGCGCCTTTGTGGCTGGCAGATTGGCTTGAAATCACTTTCCAACATGATGGAATGCATGCAATAAGATGGACTTATTCCTTTAAGATAAAAAATAGTCCATCCTATCGCCTCCTTGTGGCGCTAAAGAATTCTCAATAGCTTCTCTTCTTCCTTTCGAGACAACTCATTGTTGATTATCACCGACTTCTTTCCATGTTCCTCAAGAAAAACATACTTCAAATTTTTGGGTAACAATTTAAGCTCAATCTTAGCCTTTGGAATTCCCTCATGCTTCCTCAAATCTTCCATACGTTCACTTCCTGGTGGAACTTCCTTATGTGCCTCCAGCTATGTAACAACATTCTCCATATCTTCCTCTTCTTAAGTAGTGAGGATATTGTGAGTTTTGGTCAAGATACTTTCAAGAGGGGAATGAGCCATGAATTGCTTTGACACATCCTCCACTACCTCATCAATAACGTCCACCCTGAAGCATTCTTTCTGATTATTAGGATGTTGCATGGCTTTGAAGATGTTGAATGTCAGCACCTCATCTTCTAACTTCAGTTGGAGACGTCCTTCGCCCATGTCCACTACTACTTGAGCAGTCATCATGAAAGGCCTTCCCAGAATTACTGGAACTTCACGGTCCTCCTCCATATCTAGAATCACAAAATCAATTGGAAAAGTGAACCTTCCCACATTCACCAAAACGTCCTCCACAACTCCAAATGGACATTTGACAGAGCGGTCAGCTAGTTGTAAGGTTATCCAAGCTCCCAATTCTTTTTAACAAGGAGAGGGGCATCAAGTTGATGCTTGCCCTTAAGTCAATCAATGCTTTTCCAATAGGAAGGTTGCCTATGGTGCAAGGTATGGTGAAGCTTCCTAGATCCTTGAATTTAGGAGGAAGAATTCTCTAAATGATGACGCTGCAATTTCGATTGACATTTATAGTTTCTTCTTCAATATACTTACGCTTCTTTATCAACAATTCCTTCATAAACTTTGCGTATAGCGGCATTTGCTGAAGAGCCTCGCCAAAAGGAATTTTGATCTCAAGTTATTTGAAGATGTCCAAGAATCTTGCTAAGTACCTTTCCTTATCCTTCTTAGATGGATTAGGAGGATAAGGTAACTTTTTGACTACTTCCCCTTTTTCCTTCACTGAACTGCATCCCTCTTCATTCAACTTTATCTCTTCACCCTTTTTCTCTCCTTCTTTCTCAGCGTCCTCTTCAATCTTTTTCTCACCTTTTGTCAACCCAAATTGCTTGCCCCCTCTTGTATACATAGCATTATAGTTTTCCTTGGGGTTAGTCGTAGTGTTCCCAAAGAAACCAGCACCTGACTGCTCAGCTAATTGTCTAGCCAATTGTCCAACCTGCGTTTCCAAGTTCTTGATCAACGCATCTGTATTTTTCTAATTAGACAAAGCAACATTTATGAATCGATTCAGAGAGTCTTCCAGATTGATTTGTCGCTCATACCAGTTCATTCGATTCGGAGGTCCTCCTTGATCATTCCTTGCATTATTTCCTGGATGGTCTTTCCAACATTGGTGCTCTGAAGTGTTGCCATACCCACCATATTTCCCTAAGCGGTTGTCGTTGCCCATATAATTCACTTCCTCATTAACTCCATCGGGACTTAAGCAATAACCATCTTCATGGTTGCTACCACATACTCTGCAGCACAATGTATTCTGATGCGAAGATTGTCTTGTCAGTTGAATGCTCTTGAGTTGCTGAGGTAGAGTGCTCATTTGCTTGACGAGGGTCTCCATTTGTTGAGTCATAATCTTGTTTTGGGCCAATATTGCATCTTGTGCACCAAGCTCTAGAATTCTTTTCTTCAGTTCTCCCCTATCATGAAGAATGGCATGATCATTAGCTGCCATATTCTTAATCAATTCAATCACTGTTCCAACTGGCCTGACTTTAATTCTCCCTCCAACTAAAGCATCTAGCAATAACTTAGTTTGTGGCCTCAGACCATCAAGAAACATGTTCAATTGCATAGGTTCTCTAAACCCGTGAGTTGGGGTTTTCCTCAAAAGAGCCCGAAAACGATCCCAAGCTTCACTAAGCGACTTTCCCTCCTTTTGCTTGAATGTCGAAATCTCTGTCTTCTCTTGAGTGGTTTTTGATTGAGGGAAGTATTTCACTAGGAATTTGGACACCACATCCTTCCATGTTTGCAAACTATTCACTTTGAAAGAATTCAACCACACTTTGGCTTCACCATCCAAAGAAAGCAAGAAAAGATTCATTCTAACTACTTCATCCGGTACTTGAGTGAGCTTCACGGTGTTGCAAATCTCCATGAAAGTGGACAAATGCTTATATGGATCCTCATTGGGCAAGTCATAAAACTTGTTGGCCTGAATAAGTTGAATCAGTGACCCCGGATAAAAAACATTTGCGACTTGTACTTCTGGCTTAGCAATGCTGGAGAAATGAACTAAAATATCATATGTGTCATAGTCCTCAAGATTAGGAGGAGGATCCATGACTATCTCTTCCACAATTTCAGAGAAAACCAAAGGCATTTCAGCTGGAGGGGGCTGAGGTGTAGAAGAGGGACTTCCTTGTTGGTTCCTCTAGGCTTCTAGCTTTTTCTTGTTCTTCTTTGCGTTGTTCTTCCGACAAGTCTTCTCAATTTCAGGATCAAAAGGTAATAGAGTACTTTGTTCGGATCTACCTTGCATTAAAGAACAACCACACTAAAATCCAAGTTAGACATAAGAAACAAACAATCAAAAATTCTACAACAAGCACACAAAATATTCTGCAAAATTATGCAGAATTTTTTTCCTATAGAATTATGTAGAAAATTCTGTAGAAAAATAAGGCGCAGAATAGGAATAGAGTGATGCACTCTTGCTACAGAATTCCTTTAAGCAAAAATAGAATTAAAAAGAAAAACAAAGTAAAATTGAAACTCCGTCATGTGAAAACAAAATGCACAATTGCTTAACGTTGACACGCAAGTCCCTAGTGATGACGCTAATTTGCTTGTTAAGTTTTTGGTAAGCTTACCAAAAATCGTTCAAGTAAATAAAATGGTAAGAAACCAAGTATCGAACACAGGGACTCACGTAATGTATTTAATTAAGCAAGATGTATTTACTAAACGGATAATGTGTAAAAATTACTTGAATAGCACTAAAATGCAATAAAAACTAAATGTAAGCAATGGAATTTGGTTCAGAACAAAGAACAAACACTTGGTATACGAAGATGTTGATTCAATGATGTGAAGCAGTTGGGGTTTGAATTCACCCATTCATCCTCCCATATAAACAAACCAAGCAATTATACAAGATGAATTCATGAATTTACCATAAATCTACCCAATTACTCTAACCCTAATTCCTTAGATGGAGAAAGCCTAAGTTGCTTCATCAACTCACCAATCCCTTGATTCAATTGATGAAGCTACTTGCATGGAGCTCAGAGATTAGAAAAATGGCTAATGACTCTTATCCTATTCCTAAGCATAAGCATCATTAGTTACTATCTCAATTTCTAGGTATAGCAAAGCTTCCCAGCAATTAATACACCCAAACATCAATCAAAGGTAAGCCACACCCAAGAAAGCATTAAGAGAAGAAGATAAAGCAATAAATTCGAAATTCAAACTTGTATAAAACTCAAAAGATGTTTACATAAGATTCAGATGGCTTCCTCAAACCCCAACTAGAGGAGTTTAGCTATACATGGAGGTGGAGGAAGGAGCCATGGAGAGTGGGTACATGGGTAGAGAGGAAGAAGAAGCATAAAAATGAAAATGAAGCAAATGGAACAATGACGGCGCCAATCCCTAGCCTGATGTTCTAATAATCCCCCTCGACCTACTTGGGACCCTCTTATTTGAAGCAGCGTATCTCTTGTTTGTCTCATCTGCATAAGTGTTTTCTTGCTAAGTGTCATCTCGCGCTTAGCGAATTTTCTTCTTTGTCCGAGAATTTCGCTAAGCCTCAAATCTGGCTAAGCGACTCTTCAATCTTCAACATTTGCTCCAAGTCTTTAAGCTTAGTGCTAGGTCTCCGCACACTCCTTAATTTCATCCAGATTCTCTCGCTAAGCGCGAAATCGCGCTAAGTGAGCTCACCAAAATGGCCAAATCTCCAATCTAGCTCAAAAGGAGGAAATTCACCTGCCAAATATAAAATGTTTTGCTTAATTCCTAAAGACTAACTATTTAATGTTAGTAAACTATAAGACTCTAAAAACACTGAACAAATGATTTTAAATAAAGCTATCAATAAGGAAAAAGAAAATAATCGCTACGAATTATGCTTAAAGAACAATATCTATAAAGCGATTATCAATTTTGCAAAACAAATCTAGTTGTTATAGTTATGCAGGTGGCTTCTTGAAGTACACACACATGAAATTGCTAGACACCTCTTCATTATGGTTTAATGCAACCATGAACCTTGATGAATGTCAAAACTTGTGTCTTAGAAACTGTTCTTGTATAGCATATGCAGATTTGGATATCTGTGACGGAGGAAGTGGCTTATTTTTTATGTCGGGACAACGGTTGGATGAGTTAAAAAATGAAGTGGCGGTGATTGCCAAACTTATTTTTGGTCCCAATCCATCTTCTCCGAGCTTATTTTTGGTTGAAAAGTTTTCAGTGGCGTTAGCCAAGATAGACAAATTGAAAATTGGCAAATCAATGTCCACTATTCTCTGCTTATTTTGAAATGATTGTAGTAAAATTTTCTTATAGCCCCTGATAGATAAGTAGAAAAATAGCATTATATAAACCTTGACATGACACATAATATGAACTTTTTTTGTGCCTAATTGCCTACATTAGATGATAAATAATATCTATATACTTACCTGGATTTTTAATTATCAATATGTACATGCACATCCGCACATGATGATTAACCCAAAAGTAGTCACACCAACAACAATTCCTACTATCTTTATCTTGATTTTTCCATGGTTAGTTGCAACATGATCTAAAAGATGCAGAGCATGATTAGTCACCACTCTTACTAAACAACTCTATTTGGGCCAAGAGTTTCAAATTTCTATAGATCAAGCAAGTGTTTAAGGAAATGTGCATTTAATTTGGAAAATAAATTCGACATTATAACAAATAACATCTATCACTAATGACTTTATTTTGATGTCTTTGCTTGAGCAATGAGCATATGGAATTTCAAGCTGCAATACCAAAATGTTTGTTTAACTCTCCTTGGATATTCTCATGGCCTTGCTCTTCTCTTACTCTCTTTACTCTTAGGATAATGCAAATGCAACATTCAACAAGAAATCTAATGAGGAAAAGGAAATGATAAAAAGAACAAATAAATTAAACTGAATTTGAATACCTAGTTCTAAAGCAGGCACTTTGATACACAGGTCTTGTCCCCGTTGAGAGAATTTCCTCAAGTCAATTAGGTCATTAAACCAAAGAAGAAGCCACTTCCACTATCAAATTCATGTATGTGTACTAGACACCATGTATGAGTAAACCATGCAAGTAAACTAGACACCACACTTTAATCCAAAACCTTAAGGCTCAGGTTTATGGGTCTTTCCCTCACTTATATGGTGTTTAACTTTCACATTCCTTCTCAACGTGGGACTTCACCTTCACACTTGTACTCAACAATTACCATCATAGTTGCATATAGAATTTGCACCACAAAAGGCATAGTCGTCACATTGATCGTGCTTCCCAGTTGAGTACACTTTCCTTTGTCCTTGCTTCAGTTGTCCAAAACAAACCTTGGCTAGAGCCTGAAGGGCTCAGCGTGTACACGCTGATGATTGATCGACTCTCTCGGACTCATAATACACCTCTTTCTCATTCAACACGGACCTTGATGATGTTTCATGAGTTGGCCCTAGATATCCAACTATTTACAAGCCATTCCATGGCCCTGACCTTAGTTTTATGTCAGGTCCCTTGAATATAACCACTTTAGGATACCCTCTAAGGTCCATTTTCAAAGTATATTCTCCTCCCTCTGAAGCATTGTTTGCACTTTGTTTGATATCATTACACAAAAGCTATTTTAGTTGCATTTTTGTTTGGTATCATGACACATTAACTACTTAAGTCAAGTTTTTGTTAACATTGAATTTATTATATGTCTAACAGCGAAATTTATTGAAATAAGTTTTAAAAAAACTTTTTTTGACAAGTTTGTTTGAGGAAAAAGACAAAGTGGAGATTTTTTGTATAAAAGGTTTAGTTCCCCTAAGGATCAGCAACCATCATATTCTAGACCTAGGGTTTTGTGAGCACTATTCCATTGGCTCCATTTCCTTCTTCTCCATTTTTTGTTTTCACCATTGTAATCCATTTTTTCTTGCTTCTCATGACTTTGAGAGACTAGTTCTCTTGTGTTAAGGGTTTGGGAAACTAGGCTACTCACACATGTAAACACTTTTCTCATATATATTCAATGAATATTTAGTGTTCTTATCTTTCTCTATTTTATTTGTTTGTTATAGGATTTGGCCAATTGTATATGCATGTGATTACGGTTTAAATGCTATTGAGAGATGCTTTTGAACCTATAACTGAGAAAGGTTTCTAATGGAGTGTATTATTAGATATAAGATAAATTCCATTAGTCTTGTTAAGACTTCTAAGCTTCACCAAAACACTCAACTAGACTTACTAAGACATTAGAAGTGAGGTTGAGTAGTTTAGGCTTGGTTTAGTGGGAAATCACATTTTAAGCACCTCTAGGTCATGGTGACTCTAAAATTTTTTGTTGAATGAAGAATATTTTTACCACTTTCCATGGAAGGCAAGCCTAGTAGAACCCAACCCTTAACATGCCCTTTGCTATTGTTCGAAATTCATACATTATTGTTGTTTGATACTTTGTTTGAGTCAAATTTATTGCTTTGTTACTTGTTCTTACTTGTTAGTAGTGTAGTTCTTAATTATTTATACCATTGTTAATTTAAATTCTACACAACACTTCAATTTAAAAACCAAATTAGTGCTTAGAATTGACACCCTTGCTAGTAGTCAAACACAAACAAATCCATGTGATTCGATGCTAGGAACTTCCCTTTTATACTACTTATTTGATTTGGTATGCTTGTCAATTTGTCAACAAGTTATTTGGCATCATTGCCAAAGATTTGTTTATAGTATTCAGCAACTAGTATTATTGTCAAACCTTAAGCATTAATTCAATTTTGTTTTCTCGCATAATTTTTGTTTCTCCATAATTTTTTTGCATCGCACAATTGTTCTATTTTCCTTATTCTGTTTTCTTGTTTCTTTTTTTGTTTTGCATAAATTTTTGTTCTGCACAATTTTTTGTTTCCGCATGCTTTTTTTGCATAATTTTTTTGCTCATAATTATGTTTTCATCCTGCATATTTTTATTTTTCTCCATAATTGAACTTCTTAAGTGTTTGCTAACCAATTCTCTAGCTATTTGAAGTGCATGCAAGGTAAAATTCAATAGGCCGATCTACTCCCATTAGATTTGGAGATAGAGAGTACTTGTAGGAAGAACAACAGTGCACATGAAAGAAGTAGAACAAAGGAGAAACCGGGAAAGGCAAGTTGCTCAAGAAACATCTTCTTCATCGCAACTACAATCAATAGCACCACCAGCTCAACAATCTACTAAGATCCCTTCCATTGTCGAGGAACCAAACATGGGGGACAACCAACCAAGATGTACTCTGGAGGACTATGTAGCTCATGGCATTCTGTCTCACTTCATTAACATTATGAGGCTGAAGGTGCAAGCTGTAAGTGTCTCATATCTTCCTTATTCATCCAACTTATTCAAGCCAATGTGTTCCATGGCTTGCCTATTGAAGCCCCATATACTCATTTGACCACCTACATGGAGATATGTAACACGATGAAATTGACCGAGGTTCCCAATCATGTCATTCGACTCAACTTATTTTCATTCTCATTGGCTGATGATACCAAGTTGTGGCTCAACTCCTTCGAGGGTCATACATTCTAAACTTGGGATGAAATTGTGGCCAAGTTCCTTAACAAGTACTTTCTAGAGTTCAAAATTACACAAGGTAAAATAAAGATTTCTTCTTTTACTCATAGGGCTAAAGAATCTCTAAGTGAAGCATGAAACCGTTTCAAAGGGCTATTTAGAAAGACCTCGACTGTTCCTTGGTGGAATATGTGATCAGAAATCCAATTTGGTTTGGAGAAGATCTATCTTTGTGACCATATCTTTCAATGACTCCTTCAAAATAGTCTAGAAATTGTGCAAATGGAAGATAGGTATCCCTTTATTATTAGTAGTATAGTTTAAAAATTGTGTACAAAAAAGATAGGGTGTTCCCTTAAATGTTATTAATGAATTTAAAAACTCATTCTTATCTTTTTCTATTATTAATGAATTGTGTACGGTACGTGTAGTGTCCACTACTCAACTAAAAATTTTGATTTCATAATATTCTAAAGGTATAAATATGTTTTTGTTCTAGTAAGTTTATATTTTTTTTTAAAATTCAATGCAGCAAATTTTTTTGTTCATTTTTAATTCCAATAAGTATGTGCCATTTCAATTTTAGTATAAGTTATTTTGTTTATTTGTAGTCCTATAAATTTGTATTTTTTCACTTTTAGACTTGTGTGTGCAAACTTATAAATATAAAATATAATCTGTAGAAAAATTAACTAGTAAAGTAAAGTCGTGATAATAACAATTATGAAGTATTAAATTTGAAATTTTGTTTTTTTTACTTGAAATGAAGTCCAAGAAGAGAAGTAAAATTAGAACATCCCAACTATGTTGGCACCCCCTAATAAGATCACTCTGCCTAGCTGATTTTATTAAAAGAAAAAGAAAGAAAGTTGAGTAGTTGATATAAGGATTGGGGGACTCAAGCCAAAACCCAATGTAAACTAACACAATCCTAGAGCAAACTTTAGCCAAATCTATAGTTTGGCAATTCATTTTGATTTCTATCCAAATGTCTATACAAGAAACTAGGTGCAATTGAGAACCATGTATAAGGGACTTTATAGTTGAGTCCATAACTAGCAAGTGCATCAGCACATTGATTACCTTCCTTGTATATATGGGTGACTTTGAAGCTTAGTGAGGGACATTTTTCTATGGTAAGCTTCCAAGTCCACCTCAATCTCCATGGTACAATCTCTGGTTGAGTAAAAGCAAGGACAGTTGTGTTAGAATCACATTCGAGCCAAAGGTTGTTCCACCCATGTTCAGTGCAAATGTCTATGGCCATGATTGCAGCAGAAAGCTCAGCTACAAAGGCTGTTTGCAGGCCAATATACTTGGAAAAACCTCCAAGAAAACATCTTGAATTGTCGCAGAAAAGGCCTCCAATAGCCGCGTGCCCTAGTGCACTAGCAACAGCCCCATCTGAGTTGCACTTGATGCAATTCAGTTTTGGCAGCATCCAAATAACATGTAGGATAGGTGTTGGTTTCTCAAACTTTGGAGCAATGCTAAACTGATTTAATAGAGTTACATCAGTCCCAAAATGGGACTATTTAGATGAAATAATGCTAGTGTAAGCCACATTGAATTTCAGTTGAGACAACAATTGTACGAAAGGGATGCGCTGGCTGCGAAATCTGATGGAATTTCTACTGTACCATATCAGCCATATAATGTGAATGAAAATAAAGAGCAAAACCTCTTTGCCTTGGGCGCTAGACATCTTATCACAAGATTTAAGAAGTGATATTATAGAAGAGAAGTCCATATGAATTGATATGAAGCTACTAACCCAATTCCAGAATTCTTGGGCAAAGCTGCAACTGATAAATAAGTGCAAAACTAACTCATAATTAACCAAACAGTGGCTACAAGCAGAGGACAGAATGCACCCTTTTTTTTGGAGCACATCATCAATTGGCAATGCATTATGAATGCTCCTCCAAACCACAAAACTTCTTGAGGGAGGAATGGCTTTAGACCAAAGTAGTTTTGCCCATGACACTTGCGAAGGCAAGGTAGAAAGAAAATTATATACTTCCTTAGTTGTGAGTTTTCCAGAGTCTGAGGGTATCCATATGGGAGTATCCTTATCAGCACCTGAAGGGATGGGAATAATTTCTAAGATAGATGGTAGCTGAGGAATTTGTTGGATAATAAGTGGTTAATGACTGTTGATTTTTGAGAAATTTGCAGCGCATATAGCAAGCCCATTCCTGATTTGAATGCTTGAATGTCCGGGATAATTTGAGCAAAGCAGCCTGGTTTTGCTTAGATAATGACAATAGTCCCAGTCCGCCATGTATGAAAGGTGTATAGACTTTAGCCCATGCCACAGTGACCAATTTGCGTGTATGAATATCTCCAGCCCAAAGAAAATTGCGCATCCATTTTTCCACTATTTTAATGAGACCAGCAAGCCAAAGATAAATCTAAAAACTATGAAAAAGCATGCTGGAAATTACTGCAGACAACAACTACACTCTACCCATATAGGTGAGTTGTTTGCCTTTCCATGAGGCGAGCTTAGCCTTGATCTTGTCCGCAATGGGCTACAAATGAACAATTTGTGGTTTGCCAAAAAATCTTAGTACTCCAAGATACTTGAATGGGATCAGCCCTTGCCCAAATCCCAATAAATTTGAAATTTTGCAGATCCTAGCATGTGGCAATTTACTTGTGTAAAAATGACTTTTATTAAGGCTGGTTATTTGACTCGAGGCCTCACCATACTCTTGTATAAGTTGTTTAAGCTTTCGAATATTGGCCAGAGAAGTGATTCCTCTACTTAATGCATCTTCAGCAAGGCAAAAGAGAAAAAGGGATAGAGGATCCCCTTGCTTGACCCCACATTTACATTTGATGAAACTAGTGCTTACACCATTGATTAAGAAAGAGAGCCTGGCTAAATGTAGTATCATACAGATCCACCTACAGAATTTGCTACTAAAATCAAACTTATCAAGAACATCAAGTAAAAATTTCCAGTCTAAAGTGTCAAATGCTTTTTTAATGTCAATTTTCAACACTATGTTAGGTGTTTTACTATGCTTTTGTAAGATATTGATGGCCTCAGAGGTTGTAACAATAGCATCCAAGATTTGTCTTCCTGCTATGAACCCATGTTGCTGTGGTGAAATAATCCTGCCAACAATGCTAAAAAGCCTGTTAGTTAAAATACAAGAAATGATTTTGAACTGAAAATTACCCATTGCAATTGGTCAAAAATCTTCAATTCTGGCAACTTCAGGCATCTTAGGAATGAGAGCAATTGAATTAGAGTTGATCCCAAGAATGAGCCAACTATGTTTAAAGAATTGTAGAGTGGACAGAAAAACATCCTGGCCAATAATTCCCCAAAAATGTTGATAAAAATTCCCTCTAAATCCATCAGGGCCAGGAGCACTATCCTTGTTCATGTTAAAGACAACTGTCTTGACCTCTTCCCATGGCTATTGATGTGCATATTCCCTTATAAATATTGAGTCTGAGTACTTTTTGGGACAAGGAGGGGATAACTAATGAGGCACAATTAAAAAAAAAAAAAACTTATCAACTATGACAAAATTAATTTATAGATAATTTTTTAAAAATTGTCACTAAAACATCAGTGACACAAGTACTGACAACAAAAATTATCATTAGTGATGAAATCATTGTCACTAATGCTTTAATTTCTTGTAATTAGGAGAAATTATTACATAGTTTGTGACATTATAAATTGAAAAATATAATTACATGTCACAAGGAGGATAGTTGAGAACACGTGATTTTGGATATGTAATGATTTTTCACTAATAACAAGTATTTGTGTTGATATTTATCGATATGCTGAGTGATCAAATTCTTATGTATCTCGCTCCCATGATCTTTGAGTTTCAGGAAAAGATTGATTTTTGTTAATATTTATTCATTTTTGGAATCTGATTATAACAAGTTATCCATATATATGATACTTGATTCAAAATTAATTTCCTGTGTTGACTCGGCATGTATGCTTAAGATAAAGTAAGTATGCAATTATATTGATGTGAGAACTAAGAAGTATACTATAAAGTCACAGTCAATATAATGGAAAGTAATGACAAATTTATTTAAGAGCACAAAAATCATATTCAAAATTGAAGACTTGAAGTCATAATAGTTATTTTTGGTATGACTCTAAAGTCTAAACAACATGCATCATGTCAAGGATATGAACCTAAATAACTCTTGAAGAATCTAAGAACATCATCAAAATCATGTCTCTAACCATGACAAGAAACACATCCTCTTAAGCTTGCACTATTTCCCTCAATGAAATTTATTGATAGAGATGAATTGAGTTGGGGTCTTAATGAAGGCCTAAAACCGAAATTACAAGAAAGATAATCTAGAAATAAAACAAAAAAGTCTAGATTTTTATTCCAAATCAAGGTCCAACAAACTAATTAATCAAGAAAATCAAATAGTTGAATTTCCCCATCTTATGGATGTCCTACATTTTTGAGCTCAACATATGGGTTGAAGTTGCATCGGTTACATGAATAACTTTGTTTATTTTGTTTTCCATTGAGAAAAAAATGAAAATTGGGATCTTGGCCGTAGGAACTAAGCATTGACGGACATCTTTTGAATCTCCAACTTCATTTTCCACATTATTCATAGTCGTCAATTAAGGTTGAAAACGGACTTAGTTGACGTGCCTATATAAACAAAAAACAATTAATTAGCTAACAATATAAACAAAATCACATTATACAAGTACACTTCCATATATCCAACTTTATCTTATGCTATTTAGATTAAAACCTTTGAAATGAAGTACATACTTCAAACATTGGATGTACAGTTAGATACACATGAAAGCACATAAATATTTTTTTTACCCATATGTTACCTCTCATAATTATTGAATTACTTAAATGCGTGTGTAAGCTTCATTTCTTCAAGTTCTTATTTCATATTTCATTGAAAATGGGTAAGGGGAGAGATATATCATTTAATTATTGCCTTCTCAAGAATATTTAGCCTCCAATCCCACACCCTACTCCCAATCAAAAAGCATGTGTGTATTAATAATGTAATTTTAATTATTAAATAAGTTAATTTCCGATAACAAATGAGTTAGAACTCTTACCTTATTTAACTAATCAAGAAAATCACGGTCGTTGAATATGTTTATTATCCACGGTTAGAACAAAGAATAACGCAAAGCATAAAAGCAGGGGTGAAGAAATATAAAACATGGTTAATGAAATCCATATGAACAAATCTGCAACGAAGGTCCATGAACGGGGATCTGTATCCTAGCTCATAGATCTAGCATAAACAAAAAGAGGACAAAATCTTAGAAACAAGAAAAGATGTCAACAAGAAAAGAAATAATTATAAAGTGTGGATAAGGCCTCTGACCTCTAGGTCTAATAGTCTAGTTTGAGAACAAGCACAATTAATGGATTTGTAATGTAGATTTTGTGTGGTGGGAATAATCACAAGTGAGAGAGTGTTGATAAATGTAGATGGAGGGTGCGTTGACACAATTCCATGTTATAAAGCTTTGGAAGCCTTTACGAGGATTCAACGAGACTAGCACTAAGAAATATGGACGGTTCGATTTGATGTTATCAATAACTCGTGATTATTTGTTTGGTAATCCGTGTTTTTCTAAACCAACCAATAGGATATCATTATACAATACCTACTTTTTATTCAATGTGTGTTCTCTCAATTTTTAATTGGGTCGAGACATGGATAACAACTAAACTAACACAACCAAGATTGAACAAGACTAGTATAAAGAAATGTGAATTGTTAGATTTGACATTATCAACAACTCATAATTATTTGTTTAGTAATATGTGTATTTCTGAACCAACCAATAAGATGAATATAATTGAGAAATATATTTTTTAACTACTTCCAATGACATTATGTTTGAAAACTAAGTTCTAATAGTAGTTAACTTTTAGGGATTGACGGAATAGTCATTAGATCAATCTTGTCAAACCCGCTAGTCTAATTTCATTTTAATAAACATGGTAATATATTAATATAATAATATTAAATATTTATGATAAATTATTGTGGAGACAAATACTTCAAAATTTTAGTAATAAATAAATTGTCACATTGTAATTGAAAATAAATAATAATTTCTCTCTCTATATATATGAGTTTGTCTAAACATCTCCATTTAAAAATGGGGTTATAAAACCTATGGGGCCTAATATAATTAGAACAATTAAATCTTAAATTTGTTCCACTTATTTAATTTTTTTATACAGAAATTTGAAGCAACCTGAGCATACAACCATGTGACTTAAGCAACAATTTTATTATAAATAGAAGATTGTGATTTATCGATAATGTAAAATATTTTTACCTTGTAGGTGCATCAGCTTTAAACTCTAAAATTGTACCTTGAAAATTGATATTAGTTCCCAAAGATTTGGTCCTCGATCATCTGCTGAAGTCATAAGCATCCACCCTCTCAATTGCATCATGTGACATAGCTTCTCACATTTTTTGCTTTCTTGTTATGTGTGGAGCAAGTTGAGAGGGATATAAATGGTTTCATGTCAAGAACTGAAGAAGCTCCACAACCATATTTTATTGCAAATTGTTGTCTTCATAGATAGAACTCCTAGCTTATTTCATACGTGTGTTTGGATACATGGAACAAAGACAAAAGATAAAGCAAGAGCTAATAATAGCCCTTTCAGGCTTTCACTAATTATTATGTATGCTTAAATAATCACCATATATCACATTGGAAGATGAATCTTAACTATCTTGCATATAACATTGATTGAAAGTTTATTAACTGAGCTTAAGTTGTGATTTGCTTCAAATGTAACATTATTTTCAATGTAAAAGCTAGGCCTAACATATGGTAAGAAGTAGGTTTGAAATAATTCATTTTATACTAATTAGCAACACATTCAAATTAACAGGCTTACATGTCCCAAGAAGATTATTGTAGTTTTCAGCATATGCAAATTCCTTATTCTTCTTCCCACTTACAAGTACAATCACTCCATAACTAAAGACATCTGATTTTACTGAGAAATGTCCGCGCACAGCATTCTCACGAGACATGTAACCACCTGAAAACAATTTTTTGTTAGTAAAATAATCAAAAGATGACACGACAATATAAAAAAACTCACAATTAAATAACAACTAACAATGTTCCAACCACTCTATTTGTGTTTGCTTCAACTTGATCTCCCAGAAATGATCGAGCCAAGCCAAAGTCTGATATTTTGGGATCCAAATTGGTGTCTAGTAAAATGTTGCTAGTTTTCAGGTCTCTATGAATAATGCTTAGCCTAAAGTCTTGATGCAGATAAAGAAGTCCTTGTACAATACCACTAATAATGTTGAAACGCTTATGCCAATCTAACAACTTCTTTTTGGTTTCATCTAGTCAAATACACACAAGTATTAGGAATAGCAATTGCATGCTCCATAATTTTGTATCCTACAAATAAGCAATAAGAAGCTTGTTGTTTTTCTTAGTTTTCATAATTGACCATCCTAACATTGAAGTATAGGTTGGTCCCTCCGTGGTTATGATTGGATCATTAAACTTGAATGAATGTCTTTACAAATTCAACCATTGATTGGATTTTAAAAGGTTGATATGTTATGTTTCTGAACAATGGCAGACTTGCATTGGGCCGATACAGACCCTGACATCTTAGTAGGATGGATATAAATAGTGTAGTATTACTTTTTGCATCTCCTGAGTTTATAAGTTGACTCTTTTCTTTCAATTTTTTTTGTTTTCATCCATTTTTATTAGTTTTTTTTTCTTATGTTTTGATCTTTTTATATATTATTTGGTTTGACGTTTTATTTTATTTTCATATATATAATAATAATAATTTTTTAAAAATAATTTCTCCTCACTAACTCTAGATCCATTACTGAGTATTTTTTTGTAAAATCATTTTAAAAAATATGTTGAAAATAGATAGATTTCTTCCCCATATTTTTTGTTCCCCAATGGGGATAGTGAGACTTTGGTTTCAAGTTTCTTGTAGTGAATCACTGAAGTGGGTTTCTTCAGTCCAATTGGGCATTAAGGGAAGTTGTCCAATAGATATATAAATTGTACCCACAAACTTGAGGCAGGTGATGTGGGACTTCCTAACAGGAGGAAGTGGCTGTCTACTTTGGTTTAATAACCTGATTGACTTGAGGAAATTCTCTCAATGGGGACAAGATCTATATATCAAAGTGCCTGCTTCAGAACTAGGTATTCAAATTCAATTTTATTTATTTGTTCTTTTGTTTCATCATTTCCTTTTCCTCATTAGATTTCTTGTTGAATGTTGCATTTGCATTATTCTAAGAGATTAAGAGCAGAGTGAGACCATGAGAATATCCAAGGAGAGGAGAGTTAAACAAACGTTTTGGTATTGCAGCTTGAAATTCCATATGCTCAAGCAAAGACATCAAAATAAAGTCATTAGCGATGGATGTTATTTGTTATGTGGAATTTATTTTCCAAATTAAATGCACATTACCTTTCATACTTGCTTGATCTATAGAAAGTTGAAACTCTCGGTTGAAATAGAGTTGTTTTAGTAAGAGTGGTGACTAATCATGCTCTGCATCTTTTAGATCATGTTGCAACTGACCATGGAAACATCAAGATAAAGATTGTAGGAATCGTTGTTGGTGTGACTACTTTTGGATTAATCATCATGTGCATGTGCATGTGCATATTGATAATTAAAAATCCAGGTAAGTATATAGATATAATTTATCATCTAATACAAGCAATTAGGCACACAAAAAAAAAAGTGCATATTATGTGTCATGTCAAGGTTTATATAATGCTATTTTTCAACTTATCAAGGGCTGCAAGAAAATTTTACTACAAGCATTTCAAAAATAAGCAGAGAATAGAGGACATTGATTTGCCAATTTTCAATTTGTCAGTCTTGGCTAACGCCATTGAACTTTTCAACCAAAAATAAGCTGAGAGAAGGTGGATTTGGACCAGTATACAAGGTAATAAAGAAAACTGATATAGAAAACTTTTATTTAACTTCAAAATCTTTTTGACTATGGTAGATATTTTCAGGGCACACTGATTACTGATAGATGGGAAAGTGTTGGCTGTGAAAAGGCTTTCACAGAAGTCGGGCCAAGGGTTGGATGAGTTCAAAAATGAAGTGGCGCTGATCACCAAACTTCAGCATCGTAATCTTGTAAAGCTTCTTGGTTGCTGCACAAAAGGAGAAGAAAAAATGTTGATCTATGACTACATGCCAAACCAAAGTTTGGACTACTTTGTTTTTGGTTGGACCTCTTACAATTTATTCTAAACATCCACAACAAGCTTCTTATTGCTTATTTGTAGTATACAAAATTATGGAGCATGCAACTGCTATTCCTAATACTTGTGTGTATTTGACTAGATGAAACCAAAAAGAAGTTGCTAGATTGGCATAAGCGTTTCAACATTATTAGCAGTATTGCTTGAGGACTTCTTTATCTGCATTAAGACTTTAGGCCAAGCATTATTCACATAGACCTAAAAACAAGGAACATTTTACTAGACACCAATTTGGATCCCAAAATATCAGACTTTGGCTTGGTTCGATCATTTCTTGGGAGATCAAGTTGAAGTAAACACAAATAGAGTGGCTAGAACATAGTTAGTTGCTATTTAATTGTGATTTTTTTTATATTGTCGTGTCATCTTTCGATTATTTTGCTAACAAAAATTGTTTTCAGTGGTTACATGCCTCCTCAGTATGCTGTGCCAGACATTTCTTAGTAAAATCAGATGTCTTTAGTTATGGAGTGATTGTACTAGAGATTGTAAGTGGGAAGAAGAATAGGGAATTTGTAGATGTTGAAAACTACAATAATCTTCTTGGACATGTAAGCCTGTTAATCTGAATGTGTTGCTAATTAGTATAAAATGAATTATTTCAAACCTACTTCTTAACATGTTAGGCCTGGCTTTTACACTGAAAATGATGTTACATTTGAAGCAAATCACAACTTAAGCTCAGTTAATAAACTTTCAATCATAGTGTTAAATGCAAGATAGTTAAGATTCATTTTCCAGTGTGATATATGGTAATTATTTAAGCATACGTAATAATTAGTGAAAGCCTGAAAGGGCTATTATTATGTCTTGCTTTATCTTTTATCTTTGTTCCATGTATCCAAACACACGTATATATGAAATAAGCTAAGAGTTATATCTATGAAGACAACAATTTGCAATAAAATATGGTTGTGGAGCTTCTTCAGTTCTTGACATTAAACGATTTATATCCCTCTCAACTTGCTCTCGCATAACAAGAAAGCAAAAAATTAAGCTATGTCACATGATGCAATTGAGAGGGTGGATGCTTGTGACGTTAGGGAATGATCGAGTACCAAATCTTCGATAACTAATATCAATTTTCAAGTACCATTTTAGATTTTAGAGTTTAAAGCTCATGTACTTACCGGATAAAAATATTTTATATTATCGGTAAATCACAATCTTCTATTTATGATAAAATTGTTGCTTAAGTCACGTGTTATATGCATATGTGGTTGCTTTGAATTTCTATACAAAAAAAATTAAATAAATGGAATAAATTTAAGATTTAACTAGATTTTGACCCATGTAATGCACAGATTTTAATTAAAAATCTTTATTTTATTATATGTTAATTTTGACTTGAAAAAATGAAGAATAAAATAAAAATATAATTGAATTTGTTATTCAAATGAAAGACATAATATTTTATTTTTATTGATGGAAACATTTAAAACTTAAAATCAAATATATGTATCTAGCTTATTATTTAAAATGAAAGAGAAATAGTAAATCATCTAAATTTACTTTATTGATCTATTAAAATCGTTACTTCTTTTTTTTGTAAGTGACTCATTGTTAACTTTTTTTTATCGATGTTTTCTTCATAAAACTTTTAACCAAGATTGAATCTTCATCGGAGGAGCTATCAATAGTTTGTATAGACACATTTCTTCTTAAAGGTGTTTTTAAAATTGGATAGGCTCTCGACTTTGATGATGAAGATGCATCTTTTGACTGTGAATGTTTGTATATTTGACTTTTTTGTTGTGGCTGATTCTTCATCTGATGAGATTTGTTGCGATGAAACCGATCTATTGCAACAAAATAGGTTTCTTATTTAAATTTTAAAAAAAATTAATAATTTGATGAAATGATAAATATTTTGGAAGAGAAGTAAATAATGTAACTAAATTTAAAATATGATACGTGCTTAATTTGTTTGTGGAATATTTGCTCTTGATTAATGTTCTTTGGGATAAAAGTCTTTGTAATGGGGTAGGCTTGGAATCCCCCTTTAAAATTGTAATATGTGACCTTGATTTCAAAAATAAAAGTGCAATTAGGTAGGATATGTATTAGTGGAGATATATCTGCATCATTTTGGATCATGATCAAATATTGTGAATTTTGCAACATTATTTTAGAATAACATTTTTTTGAAGTGTAAATATTTAACATGTCTAAAAATTACGTAATAATAATGTTAATGATCATAAAACTAAAAAGGTTGATTGGAAATACTTACCTTTATATAAAAGCATTCTAAATTCAAATAATTCGGACTTTAGAACTGCATCATCATTCATCGTGAGGTCTTCAATAAATTGATATTTCATATTTGAAAAAGAAAAGTTAGAATAGATAAAGTTAAAATTGATATAGTAATATATATTAATTTAAATTTCCAATTATGAAAATATTAAATGAGTATTTGAGGAAATGAATGATTTTAATCTATATTAAATTAGACGTTAAGATTTGAACTTTGCTCCCTTTAGTTTTTAAGGATTAGAACAACTACTAAGTCAATGATTTAATTAATAATTATTATGAAACATTTATATATATAAGTCTTTCACATAAATTTTATTTATTATCATATATTTATTTATTATTTCTTGAATTCTCAACAAGAATTTAGTATTTTGAATAAAAGTAAAATAAAGGAAGTGATTTATAAAATAAAAAGTGAAATATATAAAAAAAAATTACAACTAATAATAGGAGATGTTAAAAAATAAATGAAGAATAAATTAAATAACTTTTATAATATTAAAGATTAATTAAATAAAATTTAATAATTTAAAATTTGTATATAATAAATATTTTAAATTTTTTTCAATATAGGCCGGGTCATGCGGGTCAACTAGTGACCCATTGGTTTGAATAATGACCCAATGTCTTAATCGATTTAATCACTAGTCCGAATTTTAAAACTATGACAGAGAGACGTCGAGAAAGATGTTGAGATACCTAAGTTATTTAAATTATTCTTCCTTTATTTTTTAACATCTCCTATTATTAGTTATAATTTTTTTTTTATATATTTTTCATTTTTTATTTTATAAATCAATCATTTTATTTAATTTTATTCAAATTACTAAATTTTTGTTAAGAATACAAGAAACAATAAATAAATATATGATAATAAATAAAATTTATGTGAAAGATTTATATATATAAATGTTTCATAATAATTATTAATTAGATTATTGACTTAGTGGTTATTTTAATATTTAAAAACTAAAGGGAGGAGGTTCAAATCCTAGTAAAAAAATTAACTAATTAATCATCATTCTCATTTAAAGAATGTGTATTACTTATAATTAGTATTAAATGTCATATAATAGTATTTTTACATCATTTAAATCAACTTTTATGTTTTTTAATTTTTATTTGAATTAACTTGTATGGTCAGTCAATACAATTATAATTTATTTTCCTTTTACTCTTGTTGTTATATTATCAATTTTATTTTTAACATGCATGAATTAATATGTTACTTATGTTTATTCCTATATTTTGCAAACTTACAACCACAATGAATATTTGTTGGTTACAATCCATTACTTTTGTCTTTTATTATGTGTCTTTTAATATCCTCTACAACTTTCCATTTTCACTTACTGCAAAACTCCCTCAACCACCCCATGTTATTAGAGATTTAACGCTTTTTTATTATTATACTATACCTATACAATGTTTGTTGAAATATTGCAGTTCAATATAAATATTTTCTATTATGTCTCTTATTTTTATTTCCTCTAAAATTTTCCATTTGCATGCCAATTTGAATAAGGAGGTCGTGGTGCAAACGTCACTCATTGGTGCATAGATCACTCATTGTTGGTGCAAACGTCGTTGGTACGGACGTTGTTCGTTAGTGCGAAGGTTAAAGGGGTAGAATAAAAAATCAAACTTTGAGATGTTCATAGTGTGATTCAATGTGCTTCAACACTCACGGATACCCAATTACGTGCAAGACAAAATGGTGATGTTATTTCATGGATAGATGAAACGACACTATGATAGGTCATTTTGCAGAGAGGGATGAAGAAAAGTGTGTACCGAATTGGACAAGGAAGTCAAAGAGGTGGCGAACATTGAGAAAAATATGAAATAAATTTGCGATTCCCATGTTCATTGCGTTTGTTATTCCTCTAGCACGAGTGTTGTAAGGGAAAAGAATAACTAAATTACTCCAGGAGTGACATGTATACAAAATTTTTAATGTGTTAAAATTTACTAAAGTGACGTATTGACGTGTAGGTGTGTGTTGAGATATTTTGGCAAGCATACAAAATATCACTCAAGTACTATAAAAGGGAAGATCCTAGTATTGAATCCACAAGGATTTGTCCGTATTGACTACTAGTAAGGTTATCAATTCCTAAACACTAGTTTGGTTTAAAAGTGATTTGTGTTGCAGAACATAAGTAACAGTGAGAAAATAAACTAAACACTAATAGATAACACTAAAGACAACTAATAAAACAGGAAATTTGATTTAAGACGAGGATCGAGTAGTTGGAATGCATGGATGTGAAACGATGATGATGGATATGTTGAGGATTTGGTTCAACCGGTTTGCTTCCATGTAAACATACAAAATATATTGTTCATTCAAAGCAATATTCCATATTACCTTCGATCTAGAAGTGCTCAAAATATGATGTCTCATCAAATCAAGCCTAAATTGCTCAACCTCATTTATGATGTCTTGGTAAGTTCAGTTGAGTGGTTTGGTGAAGCTTGGAGATCTTTATCAAGCTAATGGAGTCTATCCTATGTCTAGAAATACACTCCATGAGAATCCATTCTCAGTTCTAAGTTCGAAAGCATATGTCTATGACATCTAAACCCCGCAACATGCATATATAACAGGCCAATCATATAACATATAATAAAAATAGAGAAAGGATGGAGTTTACCCTATGTATAGCGATATACTCCTTCTTAATTTTAGTTCCAAGTTCAAAAGCATATGTCTAGGATAGTCAAACTCCACAACATACATATATAACGAACCGAATCATATAACAAGTGATAAAATAGAGTAATGGATTTTAAACTGAATATTCAATGAATAGATATGAAGAAAAACGTTTACATGGTAGCACTTAGTTCCAAGTCCTCAACACAGATGGACTAGCCTCTCATTGACATGATGTCGCAATTGGAGTCACAACAGGACAACGATTAAAATTGAATGTATGGATCAAAGGAGTCGCCACCAATGTTTATTAAGGAAAATATTGGAAAAACCTTTTTTTAGAAAAAATGGTATTTGAAACCAGATTTGAGTTCGGGAGTCCATTACGTGTAGGGAAGTTATTAGCACCCTACAACGTCTGTCACAAAGACGATTACCTTTAATTAATTAAGAAAAAATCTTTTATAATTTTTAAACATTTATCTCACCAAAACATTACTAGAAAAGAATAATTTATTTTCTATGAAGATTAATTTTATTAAAGGAAAAAAGGAGAGACATTATTTTTATTCTTTTATTTTTAATTTAGGACTCTTGAGCTGTCACAACTCATTTATCCTAAAAAGACACTTGAAAAATTGATAGAGGTGTACACCCAAATCAATTCATCTTTATTTTTTTGAAATGATTTTAATTTAGACAACTATTGATAATTAAAAAAAGAAAAAGAAAAGAAAGTGCAACTTAGTAAAACGGGGGTGTAAACAGAAATATGGCCCAAAATAAATGCATTGTAATTTAGTAATATAGGAGGTGTAAATAGAAAGCTGGCCCAAAACAAATATGTTGCAACGGATTAATATTGGTGGTGTAAATAGAAGGGTTAGCCCAAAACAAATATGTTGCAACTGATTAATATTGGTGGTGTAAATAGAAAGGGTGTTGGAGTGTAAAAAAAAAGGGTCTCATCCCTCGTTCTTCAGATTCACAAAAATGAACCCCAAGAGCAGCGGCGCTTGCGAGAGAAGAGGAAGGGGGGTGGCAACGCGACGACGCCGGTGGCCATCGCGGACGGCGGAGGTCGCATGGCGGTGGTGGCACGAGGGAAGGAGGTCGCGGCGACAGCAGTGGTGGTTGCGGGGCGAAGTGAGAGAATGAGGGATTGGGACCACGAGGAGTGGCGATGGAGGTGGCTAGCGGCTGAGAGGGTCGCGTGGGGCGACGCCGATGGCGGCCATGGGGTGAGGTTTGGTGGGGATGGTGTTTGGGTGGTTTGGCGGACGAGGGAGGTCGCGAGATGGTGGCTCGAGGGCGGCGGAGCGAGGTCGCGGGATGAGGTGTAGTCCTTCCTCTCTTCTCCTTTCTCTGTTTTCTCTTTCGTTTTCCTGGAACTGATTACTCTATTTGATTATGGTTCATCTGTTTGATTGGTTTATCTGATTTGCTCATGCTTTGCTTTGTGGTGGCTCTGTTTGTGTGGGTCTCTGTTAGGCCTCTGTTTAGGGATTAGGGGATTTGAACTCAATGATTCTAATGATTCTGGTGTCGATGTTTTGGTACTTGTCTATGCTCATGTCTTTGATCACGCTTATGATTCTGATTTATCTTTGATAGGATTGATTAATTTAAACATGGTATTTTCTTCTCAGATTCATATCTCTTTATTGTTTTAAGCAAATAGATTACAAGATAGTATGTTGTTTACAATCAAACATAAAAAAAAAAAAAAGCTAATACATGATGAAGATTACATGAAGATTGAAAGAAAACCTGTTTGCTCACTGTTCTCTGTTTTCTTTGCTGCTCCTTTGTTGTTCTTTTCCTGTATTGCTTCCCTCTTTGTATGTTGTGTCTTCTCTTTTGTTCTCTTTTCTAATCTTTTTCTCTCTTTTTTTTTATATCAATCCCCCCCTTTGATCTGTTCTACTGCCTCTTATATATAGACATGAGGTTTCTTCCCTAGGAGGGTTTGCTCTCAGCTTTCCTTCCTAGGAGGGTTTCCTCATGTCATCATGTCATTTTTATCTTCTTGCAGCTGCTTTCTTTCAGGACCAGCCACCACTAGTGCCTAGCCTACTTGCTAGAGTGGCTAGCTAGATGATTGAGCTGCTGATGGAGTTGCTTGGGATGAAGCTGCTGAAGCTATTGATGGAGCTGCTTGGGATGAAGTTGCTGAAGCTGTTGATGGAGCTGCTGATGGAATTGTTATTTGTTCCTTTTTCTCTTCTTTTTTCCATGAAGCTGCATCATTCTCTTTCTTCTTTTTCTCTTTGTTGCTTCTCTATTTCCTTCTGCCTTAAACAGATTTGGCTTGTATCATTTTTAGATTTTTAGGCCTGCTGAAGCTTCATTCCAATGTTGTAGTGTTCCAAAATTTGTAATGTTAATGTAACAGGGGAACATGAAAGAAATGAATGACAAAAGATTGGTTTTTTTTTTTTATCTTTCTGCTCTTTTTTTTTTATGTGGCAAGATACTACTTGTGAAATAATAATAATGATGATAATAATAGCAACAACAACAATAATAATAATAACTATAATAGTGTAATTAAATGGACAAAATTGAGTGTTGACACATGAGAAGCATACAAAATGGGTCACAATGGAAGGGAAGAAGAGAAAAATGGAAGAAACACTCTAAATAGTGACCTAAGCTCTCAAAACATTTTGAATGATTTAAAATTATGAAGTGGAGCTTATATATTAGAAGTGAAGTCTCGCTTAGCACGTTTGTCAGCTCAACGCAATAGCACACGATTTTGCAAATCATCATCTCAGATATAGGGCTCTCGCTCAGTGCAACTAAGTACTTAGCAAATCTTCGAGTCAAGATAACAATTTGCTTAGCACAATCTTGTGCTTAGCACTTCATAAACCGCCTGTTTTGCTCAGTGCGAAATGCGCTTAGCAAGAGGTGGCACTAGCGAGAGTTGGTTACAATTTTTTTTATCTTTCCTTGTTGTTGAACATAGGCCTGTAAACATGAATTTGAGTATATTTTTTACAAAATAGTTTTCTATGGTTAGAATTAGCAAAACTATACAAATCTAGATTAAATGAATTCAAACTAACTTAAAAATCCTAAGAACATTGGATAATCGTTACAAAATATAATGCAATATTTACGTATATAAAGCGATTATCAATATGCTTATCAGCAATTACTAAAATGATGTTTCAGTGTATGGGTGTACTTCTCAAAAATTATACTATATATAGATTGTTCTAATTATATTAGGCCTTATGAGTTTTATAACCCCATTTTTAAATGGAGATGTTTAGACAAACCCATATATATAGAGAGAGAAGTTATTATTTATTTTCAATTACAATGTGACAATTTATTCATCACTAAAATTTTGAAGTATTTGTCTCCACAATAATTTATTATAAATATTTAATATTAGTATATTAATATATTGCCATATTTATTAAAATTAAATTAGAATAAAGGGTTTGACAAGATTGATCTAGTGACCATTCCATCAATCCCCAAAAGTTAACTACTATTATAACTTAGTTTCCACACATAATGTCCTTGGAAGTAGTTAAAAAATATATTTCTCAATCATATTCATCCCATTGGTTGATTCAAAAATACATAGATTACTAAACAAATAATTGTGAGTCATTGATAATGTCAAATCAGACGGTTCATGTTTCTTTTTACTAGTCTCGCTCGCTAGATCCTAGTTGTGCTTGTTTAGTTGTTATCCACGTCTTGACCCAATTAAAAATTGAGAGAACACACATTGAATAAAAAGTGGGTATTGTATCCTATTGGTTGGTTTAAAAAGACACGGATTATCAAACAAATAATCACAAGTCGTTGATAACATTGAATCGAACAGTCCATATTTCTATGTGCTAGTCTCGTTGGATCCTCGTAAAGGCTTCCAAAGCTTTATAATGTGGAATTGTGTTAACGCACCCTCCATCTACATATATCACCACTCTCACACCTGTGATTATTCCTACCACACAAAATCTACATTACGAATCCATTACCTTACTTGTTCTCACCAACTAGACTATTAGACCTAGAGGTTAAAGACTGGTCTTATCCACACTTTATAATTATTTATTTTCTTGTTAACATCTTTTCTTGTTTCTAAGATTTTGTGCTCTTTTTGTTGATGCTAGATCTATGAGCTAGGAAATAGATCCCCGTTCATGGACCTTTGTTGCAGATTTGTTCATATGGATTTCATTGACCATGTTTTATATTTCTTCGCCCTCTCTTTTATGCTTTGCGTTATTCTTTGTTCTAACCGTGAACAATAAACATATTCAACAACCGTGATTTTCTTGATTAGTTAAATAAGGTAAGGGTTCTAACCCACTTGTTATTGGAAATTAACTTATTTAATAATTAAAATTACATTATTAATACACACATGCTTTTTATTGGGAGTGGGGTGTGGGATTGGAGGCTAAATATTCTTGAGAAGGCAATAATTAAATGATATATCTCTCCCCTTACTCATTTTCAATGAAATATGAAATAAGAACTTGAAGAAATGAAGCTTACACACGCATTTAAGTATTTCAATTATTATGAGAGGTAACATATGGGTAAAAAAAATATTTATGTGCTTTCATGTGTATCTAACTATACATCCAATGTTTGAAGTATGTACTTCATTTCAAAGGTTTTAATCTAAATAGCATAAGATAAAGTTGGATCTATGGAAGTGTACTTGTATAATGTGATTTTGTTTATATTGTTAGCTAATTAATTTGTTTTGTTTATATAGGTACGTCAACTAAGTCCGTTTTCAACCTTAATTGACGACTATGAATAATGTGGAAAATGAAGTTGGAGATTCAAAAGATGTCCGTCAATGCTTAGTTCCTACGGCCAAGATCCCAATTTTCATTTTTCCTCAATGGAAAACAAAATAAACAAAGTTATTCATGTAACCGATGCAACTTCAACCCATATGTTGAGCTCAAAAATGCAGGACAACCATAAGATGGGGAAATTCAACTATTTGATTTCCTTGATTAATTAGTGTGTTGGACCTTGGTTTGGAATAAAATCTAGACTTTTTTGTTTCATTTCTAGATTATCTTTTTTGTAATTTCGGTTTTAGGCCTTCATTAAGACCCCAACTCAATTTATCTCTATTGATAAATTTCATTGAGAGAAATAGTGCAAGCTTAAGAAGATGTGTTTCTTGTCATGGTTTGAGACATGATTTTGATGACCTTAGATTCTTTAAAAGTTATTTAGGTTCGTATCTTTGACATGATGCGTGTTGTTTAGACTTTAGAATCATACCAAAAATAACTATTATGACTTCAAGTCTTCAATTTTGAATATGATTTTTGTGCTCTTAAAGAAATTTGTAATTGCTTTCCATTATATTGACGTGACTTTATAGTATATTTCTTAGTTCTCACATCAATATAATTGCATACTTACTTTATCTTAAACATACACGCCAAGTCAACACAGGAAATTAATTTTGAATCAAATATCTTATATATGTATAACTTGTTATAATCAAATTCCAAAAATGAAATAAATATTAACAAAAATCAATCTTTTCCTGAAACTGAAAGACCGTGGTAGCAAGCTAGATAAGAATTTGATCACTATGTAATAATTTTTCCTCATTAGTTATCCTCTCCTGGTCTTAAAAGGACTAGTCCTCCAAAGATATGCATATCAATCACCATGGGAAGAGGCATAGGCTTATAATTATAAGCCAATTTGGAATTTCACATTTAGTACTTCATAATTATTATTATCACGAGTTTACTTTATTGGTTAGTTTCTCTATAGATTATATTTTATATTTATAAGTTTGCACACACATGTCTAATAGTGAAAAAATACAAATTTATTGGACTAAAAATAAACAAAATAACTTATACTAAAATTGAAATGACACATACTTATAGGAATTAAAAATGAACAAAAAAAATTGCTGCATCAAATTTTTAAAAAATATAAACTTGCCAGAACAAAAACATATTTATACCTTTAGAATATTATGAAATCAAAATTTTTAGTTGAGTGGACATGCTACATGTACCGTACGTCTATATTAATCATTTGGTCTAGTTTATATACCATTCCTGTATGAAATAAGAAAGGGAAAGGGTTTCTAATAATAGAAAAAAAATAAGAATGGGTTTTTAAATTCATCAATAACATTTAAGAGGACACCCTATTTTTTCTGTACACAATTCTTAAATTATACTAATAATAAAGGGATACCTATCGTCCATATGCACAATTTCTAGACTATTTTGAAGGAGTCATTGAAAGATATGGTCACAAAGATAGATCCTCTTCAAACCAAATTAGATTTCTTGATCACATATTCCACCAAGGAACGGTCAATATCTTCCTAAATAGTCCTTTGAAACGGTTTTATGCTTAGAGATTCTTTGGCCCTATGAGTAAAAGAAGAAATCTTTATTTTACCTTGTGTAATTTTGAACTCTAGAAAGTACTTGTTAAGGAACTTGGCCACAATTTCATCCCAAGTTCAGAATGTATGACCCTCGAAGGAGTTGAGCCACAACTTGGTATCATCAGCCAATGAGAATGAAAATAAGTTGAGTCGAATGACATGATTAGGAACCTCGGTCAGTTTCACCGTGTTACATATCTCCATGTAGGTGGTCAAATGAGTATATGGGGCTTCACTAGGAAAGCCATGGAACACATTGGCTTGAATAAGTTGGATGAATGAGGAAGATATGAGACACTTACAGCTTGCACCTTCGGCCTCATAATGCTAATGAAGTGAGACAGAATGCCATGAGCTACATAGTCCTCTAGAGTACGTCTTGGTTGGTTGTCCCCCATGTTTGGTTCCTCGACAATGGAAGGGATCTTAGTAGATTGTTGAGCTGGTGGTGCTATTGATTGTAGTTGCGATGAAGAAGATGTTTCTTGAGCAGCTTGCCTTTCCCGATTTCTCCTTTGTTCTACTTCTTTCATGTGCATTGTTGTTCTTCCTACAAGTACTCTCTATCTCCAAATCTAATGGGAGTAGATCGGCCTATTGAATTTTACCTTGCATGCACTTCAAATAGCTAGAGAATTGGTTAGCAAACACTTAAGAAGTTCAATTATGCAGAAAAATAAAAATATGCAGGATGAAAACAGAATTATGAGCAAAAAAATTATGCAAAAAAAGCATGCGGAAACAAAAAATTGTGCAGAACAAAAATTTATGCAAAACAAAAAAAGAAACAAGAAAACAGAATAAGGAAAATAGAACAATTGTGCGATGCAAAAAAATTATGGAGAAACAAAAATTATGCGAGAAAACAAAATTGAATTAATGCTTAAGGTTTGACAATAATACTAGTTGCTGAATACTATAAACAAATCTTTGGCAATGATGCCAAATAACTTGTTGACAAATTGACAAGCATACCAAATCAAATAAGTAGTATAAAAGGGAAGTTCCTAGCATCGAATCACATGGATTTGTTTGTGTTTGACTACTAGCAAGGTTGTCAATTCTAAGCACTAATTTGGTTCTTAAATTGAAGTGTTGTGTAGAATTTAAATTAACAATGGTATAAAGAATTAAGAACTACACTACTAACAAGTAAGAACAAGTAACAAAGCAATAAATTTAACTCAAACAAAATATCAAACAGCTGGATAGTATGAATTTGGAACAATAGCAAAGGGCATGTTGAGGGTTGGGTTCCACTAGGTTTGCCTTCCATGTAAAGTAGTAAAAATATTCTTCATTCAACAAAATGATTCAGAGTCACCTTGACCTAGAGGTGCTTAAAATGTAATTTTCCCATAAATCAAGCCTAAACTACCCAACCTCATTTCTAATGTCTTAGTATGTCTAATTGAGTAGTTTGGTGAAGCTTGGAGGTCTCAACAAGACTAATGGAATCTATTCTATATCTAGAAATACACTCCATTAGAGACCTTTTTCAATTCTAGGTTCAAAAGCATTTCTCAATAGCATTTAAACCCTAATCACATGCATATACAATTGGCCAAATCCTATAACAAGCAAATAAAATAGAGAAAGATAAGAACACTAAATATTCATTGAATAGATATGAGAAAAGTGTTTACCGGTAAGCAACCTAGTTCCCCAGTCCTCAACACAAGAGAACTACCCTCTCAAAGTCATGAGAAGCAAGAAAAAATAGATTACACTGGTGAAAACACGGGAAATGGAGAAGAAGGAAATGGAGTCAATGGAATAGTGCTCACAAAACCCTAGGTCTAGAATATGATGGTTGTTGATCCCTAGGGGAACTAAAGCTTTTGTACAAAAAATCTCCACTTTGTCTTTTTCCAGAACAAACTTGTAAAAAAAAAAGTTTTTTTTAAAACTTATTTCAATAAATTTCGCTGTCAACATACAATAAATTCAATTTTAACAAAAACTTGACTAAAGTAGTTAATGTGTCATGATACCAAACAAAAATGCAACTAAAGTAGCTTATGTGTAATGATATCAAACAAAGTGTAGACAATGCTTCAGAGGGAGGAGAATATACTTTGAAAATGGACCTTAGAGGGTATCCTCAAGTGGTTATATTCAAGGGACCTGACATAAAACTAAAGGTCAGGGCCATGGAATGGCTTCTAAATAGTTGGATATCTAGGTCCAACTCATGAAACATCATCAAGGTTCGTGCTGAATGAGAAAGAGGTGTATTATGAGTCCGAGAGAGTCGATTGATCTTCAGTGTCTACACGCTGAGCCCTTCAGGCTTTGGCCAAGGTTTGTTTTGGACAGTTGAAGCAAGGACAAGGAAAGTGTACTCAATTGGGAAGCAAGATCAATGTGACAACTATGCCTTTTGTGGTGCAAATTCTGTATGCAACTATGATGGTAACTATCCCACCTGTGATTGCTTGAAAGTATATGTTCCCAAGTTCCCTTAATACTGGAATGTTTCAATATGGTCTAATGGTTGCATTCCGCAGAACAAATCTAGTTGTTATAGTAATGCAAATGGTTTCTTGAAGTACATATACATGAATTTGCCAGACACCTCTTCATCATGGTTTAATGCAACCATGAACCTTGATGAATGTTGCAACTTGTGTCTTAGAACTGTTCTTGTATAGCATATGCAGATTTGGATATCCGTGACGGTGGAAGTGGCTGTCTTCTTTGGTTTAATAACCTTATTGACTTGAGGAAATTCTCTCAACGGGAACATGACCTATGTATCAAATTGCCTGCTTCAGAACTAGGTATTCAAATTTAGTTTTATTTATTTGTTCTTTTGTTTCATCATTTCCTTTTCCTCATTAGATTTCTTGTTGAATGTTGCATTTGCATTATTCTAAGAGAGTAAGAGCAGAGTGAGGCCATGAGAATATCCAAGGAGAGTTAAACAAACATTTTGGTATTGCAGCTTGAAATTCCATATGCTCAAGCAAAGACATCAAAATAAAGTCATTAGTGATGGATGTTATTTGTTATGTTGAATTTATTTTCCAAATTAAATGCACATTTCCTTAAACACTTGCTTGATCTATAGAAATTTGAAACTCTTGGCTCAAATAGAGATGTTTAGTAAGAGTGGTGACTAATCATGCTCTGCATCTTTTAGATCATGTTGCAACTGACCATGGAAATATCAAGATAAAGATTGTAGGAATCGTTGTTGGTGTGACTACTTTTGGATTAATCATCATGTGCATGTGCATATTGATAATTAAAAATCCAGGTAAGTATATAGATATAATTTATCATCTAATGCCGGCAATTAGGCACACGAAAAAAAGTGCATATTATGTGTCATGTCAAGGTTTATATAATGCTATTTTTCAACTTATCAGGGGTTGCAAGAAAATTTTACCACAAGCATTTCAAAAATAAGCAGAGAATAGAGGACATTGATTTGCCAATTTTCAATTTGTCAATCTTGGCTAACGCCACTGAAAACTTTTCAACCAAAAATAAGCTAGGAGAAGATGGATTTGGACCAATATACAAGGTAATAAAGAAAACTGATATAGAAACCTTTTATTTAACTTCAAAATCTTTTTGACTATGGCAGATGATTATTTTTCAGGGCACACTGATAGATGGGAAAGTGTTAGCTGTGAAAAGGCTTTCAAAGAAGTCAGGACAAGGGTTGGATGAGTTCAAAAATGAAGTGGAACTGATCGCCAAAAAGAAGTTGCTAGATTGGCATAAGCATTTCAACATTATTAGCAATATTGCTCGAGGACTTCTTTATTTGCATCAAGAGATCAATTTACTAGACACCAATTTAGATCCCAAAATATCAGACTTTGGCTTGGTTCGATCATTTCTGGAAGAACAAGTTGAATCAAACACAAATAGAGTGGTTGGAACATAATTAGTTGTTATTTAATTGTGATTTATTTTTATACTGTCGTGTCATCTTTTGATTATTTTGCTAACAAAAAATTGTTTTCAGGTGGTTACATGCCTCGCGAGTATGCTGTGCACGGACATTTCTAAGTAAAATCAGATGTCTTTAGTTATGAATTGATTGTAGTAGAGATTGTAAGTGGGAAGAAGAAAAGGGAATTTGCATATGCTGAAAACTACAATAATCTTCTTGGACATGTAAGCCGTTGATCTGAATGTGTTGCTAATTAGTATAAAATTAATTATTTCAAACCTACTTCTTACCATGTTAGCCCTGGCCTGGCTTTTACGCTGAAAATGATGTTGCATTTGAAGCATATCACAACTTAAGCTCAGTTAATAAACTTTCACAGTGTTAGATGCAAGATAGTTTAAGATTCATCTTCCAATGTGATATATAGTCATTATTTAAGCATTCGTAATAATTAGTGAAAGCCTGAAAGGGCTATTATTAGCTCTTGCTTTATCTTTTATCTTTGTTCCATGTATTCAAACACACGTATGAAATTAGCTAGGAGTTCTATCTATGAAGACAATAATTTGCAATAAAATATGGTTGTGGAGCTTCTTCAGTTCTTAACATGAAACAATTTATATCCCTTTCAACTTGATCCACGTACACATAACAAGAAAGCAAAAAATGTGAGAAGCTGTGTCACATGATGCAATTGAAAGGGTGGATGCTTGTGACTTCAGGAGATGATCGAGTACCAAATCTTCGGGAACTAATATCAACTAGATAAGGACCCTCACGATGTGCGGAAAAAATAAATAAATTTTAAATTTGTTTCATTAAAAATATATTTTAATTATGTTACATAATACACTTAAAAATGGAAATGAGAGTATGAAAGTGAAAGTTTTATAGTGACAAACGAGTGCATACAAATGGAAAATTTTAGAGGAAATAAAAGTAAGACACAATGGAAAACATTTATATTGAACTACAACATTGATCAAAGTAAACTTTACTAAAATTTATTAAATAGCATTGGATTGAAAATGAAAATTTATTAAATAGCATTGGATTGAAAATTTTTGTTATTCACCATGACAAGCTGGAGAATGTATTTCCTTAAAAATAATTGGGGGATGTATTTTTCAACAAACATTGTATAGGTATAGTAGGATAAAAAATAACGTTAAATCTCTAATAATAGGGGGTGACTGAAGGAGTTTTGCAGTAGGTGGAAATAGAAAGTTGTAGAGGAGATCATAGAAAGTTGTAGAGGAGATCGAAAGACATATAATGAAAGGATGTAAGTTTGTAAAAGCTTCATCACTATTTGATGCCCAGATAACAAAATATAGGAAATGGTGAAAAATAATGAGAGAATGACAAGAAAAAATGATGGCATGTGAAAATATGAGCTTTCTACAAATTCTGATATGTCAACACCATAGAATGTGTCTCAACTATTATATTATATATAGATATATAGATTTTCAAGGTATCATTTTAGAGTTTAAAACTAATGCACTTAGTGTGTTAAAACCTTTTACATTATCGGACAATCACAATCCTTTATTTATTATAAGTCAGTTGATTTTTATAAAATTATTTTAAAAAACATATAAATGGAAGATTATGACTTTTAACAACCTTTAGTTGAGACCATTAAATACTATGTGGACAAATTTATAACCATAATATTTATTATTTTTTAAATAAATTGCCCCTACTAGTCTAGGATCTTGGATCTGCCACTGCTCCCCTCCACCATTACCTCAGCAATTTTTCAATAACAAGGCCATCATGATTCCAAAAATGACTTACAACTTCATTTGGCATAAAAGTCTGCACTCCCAACCATTTTCAGCATTTCGCCCAAATACAAGATCAAAATATACATTCAAAAAATAAATGAGTTGCAGTTTCTACCAAAGCACCACATAAGGTACATGTTGTATTATTATTATTCATCCGAATATTATGCTTGCAGAGGTTAACCCTTATTGGAATCTTATTAAGAGATAGTCTTCAAGCAAAGGTCACCAATTTTGAGGGTAGAGCAATGGACCATAGAGTTTTAAAGAATTCTGAATTTTTTTATGTGAGCCATTCCTTTAGCATAGAGACAATGTTCCTAACCGAGAATGCCTCATCATCCCAATAGCAAGTATCAGTTACCTCCTTAACTGGTTGAGCATTTTCAATAACAGCAAATGAGAGGTGTTCATGATGTATTTGGGATTTGTAGGTGTCCAAATATAAGCACTTTTGTTTATATAGGTACGTCAACTCAGTCCATTTACAACCTTCAATTTATATTTGTACATAAAAATATCATTTTTTTTATTTTTATTGTTATATGATTCACTCAATTTGTTTTATATATTAATTTTTCTATTGCAAAATTTGTTTTCATTTGTAGAAGGATAACGAAGATGGAGATGAAATTGGGAAATTAAATTGCATTTGTGTTCACAAGTATCATTTACAATGCATCATTGATAAAAGACTGGCTTGTGAAGTAGACCCAATACCCCATGTGCAATTGACGACTATGAATAATGTGGAAAATGAAATTGGAGATTGAGAAGATATCTATCAATGCTTAGTTCCTACGGCCAAGATCCCAAATTTCATTTTTCCTCAATGAAACAAAGCTATTCATGTAATCGATGCAACTTCAACCCATATGTGGAGGTCAAAGGTGGGGCAACCATAAGATGGGGAAATTCAACTACTTGATTTTCTTGATTAATTAGTGTGCTGGACCTTAGTTTGGAATAAAAATCTAGACTTTTTTGTTTTGTTTCTAGATTATCTTATTTGTAATTTCGGTCCTAGGCCTTTATTAAGACCCCAACTCAATTTATCTTTATCAATAAATTCCATTGAGATAAATAGTGCAAGCTTATGAGGATGTGTTTCTTGTCATGGTTAGAGACATGATTTTCATGACATTCTTAGATTCTTTTAAGAGTTATTCAGGTTCATATTCTTGACTTAATGCGTGTTGTTTAGACTTTAGAGTCATACCAGAAATAACTATTTTGACTTCGGTCTTCAATTTTGAATATGATTTTTGTGCTGTTAAAGAAATTTGTCATTGCTTTTGATTATATTGATGTGACTTTATAGTATACTTCTTAGTTCTAACATCAATATAATTGCATACTTACTTTATCTTAAACATACACTTAGAGTCAACACAGGAAATTTTGAATCAAGTATCTTATATATGGATAACTTGTTACAATCAGATTCCAAAAATGAAATAAATATTAACAAAAATCAATCTTTTCGTAAAACTGAAAGACCATGGTAACGGGATACATAAGAATTTGATCATTCAGACATACCCATAAATATCAACACAAATACTTGTTATTAATGAAAAATCATTACATGATCCAAGGTCTAAACTATCCTCCTTGTGAGATGTAATTATATTTTTCAATTCATAATGTCACATAAAGACAACTATGTAATAATTTCTCCTCATTAGTTATCCCCTCCTTGTTAAAAGGACAAGTCCTCAAACTCAAGATTTGTAAGGGAATATGCACATTAATCGCCATGGGAAGAGGCATAGGCTTATAATTATAAGCCAATTTGGAATTTCAGATTTAGTAGTTCATAATTGTTATTATCGCCAGTTTCCTTTACTGGTTAGTTTCTCTTTAGATTATATTTTATAGGCCAAAATATGTTTTTATCCCTAAAGTATTAAATATTTTTGTTTATAAATTCTAATGTTTCGTTTGACTAATCTTGGTCCCTCCATTAATGAGCTCTGGTAGTGATAGATATCAAGGTGTCTCATTAGTTAACTGACATGTGTCATTAATTTTATATTTTTTTTTAATTTAAAAAAAAATATTTTTTAATTTTTTAATGCCATGTGTCACTTAATAAATGAGACAATGTCATTAATTTTTATTTTTATTTTTAATATTTTTTTTAAAAAAAATTATTGCCACATGTCACTTTAATAATGAGACACGTGGCATCTATATCATTCATTAACCAAGCTAATTGACAAAGAAACCAAAAGCGAAACAGAAAAATACTTCTGGGACCAAGACCAATCAAATAAAATATTAAGAACTAAAAACAAAAATGTTCAATACTTGTCCTATTTTATATTTATAAGTTTGCACATAAAGATCTAAAAGTGAAAAAATACAAATTTATAGGATTAAAAATAAACAAAAATAACTTATACTAAAATTATTGAAAAGGCACATACTTATAGGAATTAAAAATGAAGAAAAAATTTGCCAGATCAAATTTTAAAAAAATATAAACTTACCCAAACAAAAGCATATTTATACCTTTAGAATAGTATGAAATCTAAATTTTTAGTTAAGTAGTGGACACTATACATACAGTCTATATTAATCATTTGGTCTGGTTTATATACCAATTCTGTATCAAATAAGAAAGAGAAAAGTCTTGAAATAGGAAAAAAAAATGGGTTTTTAAATTCATCAATAACATTTAGGGGAAACCCTATCTTTTTTATACACAATTTTTAAACTATACTAATAATAAAAGGATACCTATCTTCCATATCCCCAATTTTTAGTTTATTTTGCAGGAGTCATTGAAAGATATGGTCACAAAGATAGATCTTCTCCAAACCAAATTAGATTTCTTGATTGCATATTCCACCAAGTAACAGTCGGGGTCTTCCTCCATAGTACTTACGATCTCATGCTTCACTTAGAGACTAAGTGAAAGAAGAAATCTCTATTTTACCTTAGGTAGTTTTGGACTCCATAAAGTATTTGTTAATGAATTTGGCTACAATTTCATCCCAAGCATGGAATGTATAACCCTTGAAGGAGTTGAGCCACAACTTGCTATCACCGGCCAATGATAATGAAAATAAGTTGAGTCTAATGGCATGATTGGAAACCTCGACTAGTTTCACCGTGTTACATATCTCCATGTAGGTGGTCAAATGAGCATACTGGTCCTCACTAGGCAAGCCATGGAACACATTGGCTTGAATAAGTTGGATGAGTGAGGACAGATATGAAACACTTGCAGCTTGCACCTCTGGCTTCATAATGCTAGTTGAATGAGCCAGAATGACATGAGCTACATAGTCCTCCAGAGTACGTCTTGGTTGATTGTCCCCTATGGTTGGTTCCTCAACAATGGAAGGAATCTTAGTAGATTGTTGAGTTGGTGGTGGTATTGGGTGTAGTTGCGAAGAAGATGTTTCTTGAGTGGCTTGCCTTTCCCGGTTTCTCCTTTGTTCTTCTTTATTTCGCACAGTGTTTTTCTTCCTACAAGTATTATGTATCTCCAAATCCAATGAGAGTATATCGGCTTGCTAAGTTTGACCTCACATGCCCTTCAAATAGCTAGAAAATTGGTTAGCAAACACTCAAGAAGTTCAGTTATGTAGAAAAATAATAAGCTGCTAAATGAAAACAAAATTATGCAACAGGAAAATTATGCAAGGAAATAATAACATGTTGAGCCCTTCAGGCTTTGGCCAAGGTTTGTTTTGGACAGTTGAAACAAGGATAAGGAAAGTATACTCAATTGGGAAGCAAGATCAATGTGACAATTATGCCTTATGTGGCTGTTTGATTTGGTTTAATAACCTGGTTGATTTGAGGATGTTGGAAATAAAATAAAATAAAAATGCAAGAGAGACAATAAAATGAAGGCTGGAACTCTAATATTTATTTCATATTGTGTCAATCTTTAAATACAAATGATTAATAGAGAAAAAAAATAATAACAAATAAAGCTACTCATTAATAATGTGTAACAATCCATAAAGTTCAATAAAAATAGAAACTTGTAACAACATAGCAATAGAAATTCTCTCATAAACTCTAATAAAGTATAATAAAAATAGATACTAATTCATTTTTTCTCAACACTCCTCCTTACATCAGTAGTTATTAACTTGAAGTCTCTCAAGTTCTCGAATCTTCCTTTTAAAAGTGGCTTTCTAAAGATGTCTGCCAATTGGTATTGTGTCTTACAGTAATGTAACATAATCTCTCCTTCCTTTTGAAATTTGCTAAAGAAATAGAGTTTAATATTGAAGTGCTTTGTCTTCCCATGAAAGACTAGATTATTTGAAATTGCAATCACAACTTGATTATCTACAAACACCTTGGTTGAATCTATTTTAGCAATTTGCATATCAACAAAAAATTTTCTCACCAACAAAGCTTGATTAACATTGTAGTAGCAACAATGAATTATGCTTTAACTTGTGGTTGAAAGACTTTATAAGCCTTTGAAGGTTTGTTGTAACCAATAAAGATTCCAGCCTCTACCTTTCTGTCTAACTTATCTCTTTTCACCTTTGGAACATAAGTAAAACATATATAACCAAAAACTTTTAAGCTCTGAACAAAATGTTTATGGCCATACCATGCTACAAAAGGAGTTTTCCCTTTGTAGGAAGCTTGTTTAACAAAAACACAATGGTATTAGTTACTTCGGCCCATAATTTCTTTGGAAGTCCTTTCTCATGCAACATAAATCTAGTCATCTCCACTATTGTTCTATTCTTCTGCTCACTTACTCCATTTTGTGTTGGAGTGTAAGGGGTAGTAAGTTGGTGCTTAATCCCAACTTCTTCACGGAATGAATTAAATTGGTTTGTGATACATTCTTTCCCAATATTGTCAGGCCTTAAAACTTGGATTTTTCAATTAGATTGATTTTCAATCCAAGCTTTAAACCTCCAAAAAGCTCATGCAACTTCAGTTTTGAATCTCAAGAAATAAATCCAGCACATTCTAGTAAAATCATCAATAAAGGCAATGTAATATCGACTTCCCTTTAAAGATAATTTAAGTTAGGATCCTCCAAGGTCCGTATGAATCAACTGAAGCTTTTGTGAAGCTCTCCGTTGAGTGTGAAAATGGTTACCTAAACTACTTCTCATACTAACATGTATTAGATCTTTTAATGATAGCAAGCCTTCCACAATATTTTTTTTTCATGTACAACAATGAAGCATGATTGAAATGACCCAATCTCTCATGTCACAACTCAATGACATTAACTGAACTTGACATAGCAGCATGCACCTCTTTCATAAGATCTAAAGAGAAGTTTTTTCCCTTCATTTTGACCTTAAATAGATCATGTCCTTTTGCAACTTGAATTAGACACATTTTGTCCTCAAATAATACTTTGTAGCCCTTTTCAAGTAGTTGTTCAACACAACAAATTTTGATTAATTTCAAAAACATAAAGCACATCAATAATGATTTTAGTACTTGAGTAACTTTCAATTGCAACAATGTCTTTTCCTTTAACAGTTGTGCACTCTCCATTGTTTATTCTGACTTTTGAAGTGATTTTTTTATCTAGTTCCTTGAACAACTCCTCATCATAAGTCATATGATGTGTACATCCACTGTCAATCAACCAATTTTCACCATTATTGTTGATGGCAAAACAAGTTGCTGCAAATAATTGCTCTTCCTCCTCCTCTTCTTGTTAATTAGCAACTTGAGCTTCAGTTTGAAGTTTTCAATTTTTCTTACAAAATTTTGCAATATGACCTAGCTGGTTGCATTTGTAGCAACATATATTAGGCCTTTTCCATCACTTAAAGTGAGGATGATTCCTCTTTCCACACTAGCATGCAAGATATCGTGCCTTCTCATCTTTAGCTTTACTTCCTTTTATTGGAACTCTCTCTTTTCTCAAAGTTGTTGCAATGGGTCTTTGTCTTCTTTTCTTTTTGACCCTGGTTGAGTTTCAATTTTCTTGTAAAGCTCCTTCAATTATGCCTTCATCCCTCATCAATCTCCTTTGTTCTTGGACTTGTAAAGCATACACCAATTTTGCCAACGTAATCTGTGACAAATCTTTGGAATTTTCCAGAGAAGAAATACTAGATTTAAACCTCTTAAGAACAATCACAAGAATTTTTTTGAAATATCCTTGTATCAAGAAATTCCAAGCAACCTCACCTTGTTAACAATGCTTAGAAGTCTGTCAAAATACTCCTTAATTGTTTCTAATTCCTTCATCCATTGCATCTTGAACTCCTGGATCAAATTCAGCACTTGCATCCCTTTGATTTTCTTATTTCCTTCATACTCCTATTTGAGAAAATCCAAGATTGCCTTTGCTGACTTCAAAGTCACAATTTTGGTAAAGATTGCTTGAGAAATAGTAGAAAATACATAAGGACTTTGCCTTCGATTTTTGTTGCTTTCTTTCCTTATGAATCACCATTTATGCAATCGTTGGATTGTCTAATAATGGATTAATTTCATAGTCCTCTTTAATAGCCTCTTAAAGATCACCAGTACCAAGATAAGCCCCCATTCTAATTGCCCATAAGTGATAATTCTCACCCTAAAAGATTGGCAATGTAAAGTTATCAGTGCATTTTGCATTTTCAACTCTCAAGGTAGGTGTTTAATGTGTTTAGTGAACTCTCTTCTTACTAGGTCCCTTAAGAATAATTTAGTTCTTATACCACTTTGTTGGAAGTAAAAAAAAATTGTAGAGAAGACAATAACATGAAGGCTCAAACACTAATATTTATTTCATATTGTGTCAATCTTTAAATACAAATGAGTCAGACAAAATAATCATGGCAAATGAAGCTACTCATTAACAAAATGTAACAACCCATAAACTCCAATAAAAACATCAATATAAACATAAACTTGTAACAACATAATAGTAGAAATTCACCCATAAACTCTAATGAAATATAATAAAAATATATATTGATTCAGACAATCACAATCCTCAATTTATGATAAGTCAATTGATTTTTATAAAATTATTTTAAAACTCATACAAATAGAGGCTTGTGATTGACTTTTAACAACCTTTAGTTGAGACCACTAAATAGTAGGCTTGCCATGAGCTCGTTGATTAAGTCACATAGTTGTATGCATCTTTGGTTGCTTCAAATTTTTGTATAAAAAAAATTAAATAAGTGGAATCAATTTAAGATTTATTTGTTCCAATTATATTAGGCCACATAAGGTGGAGTTTTATAACCCCATTTTTAAATGGAGTTGTTTAGACATACATACATACATATATATATATATATATATATATATATATATATATATATATATATATATATATATATATTGAAATGAAATTAGAGTTGGTATGACGAGATTGAGGTAGTGACAATTCCATCAATTCCGAAAAATTAACTACTATTAGAACTTAGTTTTCACTCATAATTTTCTTGCAAGTAATTAAAAAATATATTTCTCAATCATATTCACCTCATTGGTTGGTTCAGAAATACACGGATTATTAAACAAACAATTGTGAGTCGTTGATAATGTCAAATCGAGCCGCTCACATTTTTTGGTACTAGTCTCACTCGATTTTGATTGTGCAAGTTTAGTTGTTATCCACGTCTCGATCCAATTAAAAATTGAAAGAATATACATTGAATAAAAAGTGGGTATTGTATAATGATATCCTATTGGTTGGTTCAGAAAGACACGGATTACCAAACAAATAATCGCAAGTCGTTGATAACATCAAATCGAGCCGTCCATGTTTCTCTGTACTAGTCTCGTTAGATCCTCATAAAGGCTTCCAAAGCTCTATAATGTGAAATTGTATCAACGCACCCTCCATCTACATCTATCATCACTCTCACACCTCTGATTATTCCTATCACACAAAATCTACACTATAAATCCATTACCTCTGCTAGTTCTCACCAACTAGACTATTAGTCCTAGAGGTCAAAGACTGGTCTTATCCACACTTTGTAATTATTTTTTTCATGTTGACATCTTTTCTTAGTTCTAAGATTTTGTGCTCTTTTTCTTTATGTTAGATCCATGAGCCAGGGAAACAGATCCCCATTCATGGACCTTCGTTACAGATCTGTTCATATGGAATTCGTTGACCATGTTTTATATTTCTTCGCCCTCTCTTTATGCTTTGCGTTATTCTTTGTTCTAACCATGGATAATAAACATATTCAACGACCATGATTTCCTTGATTAGTTAAATAAGGTAAGAATTCTAACTCACTTGTTATGGTAAATTAACTTATTTAATAATTAGAATTACATTATTAATATGCACATGCTTTTGGTTTGGGATCGTGGGGTATGGGATGGGAAGCTAAATATTCTTGAGAAGACAATTATTAAATTATATATCTCTCCCCTTACCCATTTTCAATGAAATATGAAATAAGAATGTGAGGAAATGAAGCTTATGCACGCATTTAAGTACTTCAATAATTATGAGATGTAACATATGGGTAAAAAAATATTTATGTGCTTTCATGGGTATCTAAGACTACATCCAATGTTTGAAGTATATGCTTCATTTCGATGGTTTTAATTAAAATAGCATAAGATAAAGTTGGATCGATCTGTTGAAGTGTACTTGTGTAATGTGATTTTGTTTATATTGTTAGCTAATTAATTGTTTTTTTTTTGTTTATATAGGTACATCAACTCAATCCATTTGCAACCTTCAATTTCTATTTGTATGTAAAAATATTGTTTTTATTTTTATTTTTATATTTATATGATTCACCCAATTTGTTTTATATATTAATTTTTCTATTGCAAAATTTGTTTTCATATGTAGAAGGATGATGAAGAGGGAGATGAGATTGGAAAACTGCATCAATGATAAAATATGAATGATGTGGAAAAATGAATGAAGTTGGAGATTGAGAAGATATTTGTCAATGCTTAGTTGTTACTGAATGAAGTTGGAGATTAAGATATCTATCAATGCTTAGTTGTTACGGCCAAGATCCCATTTTTCTAGCTTTTCTTCATGGAACAAAGTTATTCATGTACTTGATGCAACTTCAACCCATATTTTTTTGGTTTGGTTTTGATTAAAGGTGGGGACGATGTCTCGAACCCATGACCATTCAATGGTATTGCAGTAAGCAAACCATTAGAATAGTTTGTAGACAACTTCAACCCATATGTTGAGCTCAAAAATGTAGGACAATCATAAGATGGGCAAATTCAACTATCATGATTTCCTTGATTAATTAGTGTGTTTAGCCTTAGTTTGAAATAAAAATCTAGAACTTTTTTGTTTCATTTCTAGATTATTTTATTTATAATTTTTGTCTTTGGGCCTTTATTAAGGCCCCAACTCAATTCATCTCTATAAATAAATTTTATGGAGAGAAATAGCATGCACATTTGTTCACTAATTAATTCAATATGCTTATATTTGTTTCATGGTTAGAGACATGATTTTGACAATGTACTTATATTCTTTAAGAGTTATTCATGTTCATATCCTTGAACTGATAGGTATTATTTAGACTTTAGACACAAACTAGAAAGAACTATTATAACTTCAAGTATTCAATTTTGAATATGATTTTTGTACTCTTAAAAAACTTAGTCATTGCTTTCGATTATATTAATGAGACAAGTGTGATTATAACTTTACAGTATACTTCTCAGCACTCACATCAATATAATTACATATATATTTTATCTTAAACATACATGCGGAGTCAACACATGAAATTTTGAATCAAGCATTTTATGTATGGATAACTTGTTATAACCAGAGTCCAAAAATGAAATAAATATATACAAAAATCAATCTTTTCCTCAAACAAAGACTGTGGCAGTAGATACATAAGAATTTGATCATTAGGACATACTCATAAATATTAACACAAATACTTGTTAAAAAAAATCATTACATTATCCAAAATCATGTGGTCTCGACTATTCTCCTTATGACATGTAATTATATTTTTCAATTTATAATGTTACATAATGTCACATAAAGACAACTATGTAATAATTTTTTCACATTAGTTATCCTCTCCTTGTCTCAAAAGGATTAGTCCTGAAACTCAAGATATGCATATCAATCACCATGGGAAGAGGCATAGGCTTATAATTATAAGCCCATTTAGAACTTCAAATTTAATAGTTCATAATTCACTACAAGAAATTAAAGTATTAGTAAGAATAATTTCGTCATTAATATCAATTTTTATCGTCAATACTTTTGTCACTTATGTTTTAATGATAATTTTTAAAAAATTACATGTAAATTGTATTATCACTATTGATAAAAAAAAAAAATTATTGTGATTGTTATTATGACCAGTTTACTAGTTAGTTTTTCTATAAATTATATTTTGTGTTTGCACATACAGGACTAAAAGTGAAAAATACAAATTTATAGGACTAAAAATAAATAAAATAACTTACTAAAATTGAGAATTGTCAGACTTACACTTATTGGATTAAAAAGGAACAAAAAATTGATCAGAATAAATTTTTAAAAAAATGTAGACTTACACTTATTGGATTAAAAATGAACAAAAAATTGATTGGAACAAATTTTAAAAAAAAATGTAGACTTACACTTATTGGATTAAAAATGAAAAAAAATTGATCGGAACAAATTTTTAAAAAAATGTAAACTTATACGAACAAAATCATATTTAAGCCTTTAAAATGTTATAAATCAAAATTTTTGCTAACCGTGATATTTGGTACAAAATATATATCATGCTAAAAAGTATTTATCGACTTTATTGATAATTAATATTTGTCGGGAATTTTTAGTGGTATTTTTTTTTCTAACCACATTTTTTTCCATTCACAGGCTCGAACTTGAAACTTTACTTAATGGAATCGAGTCTAATAATCATTCGAATCAACCATTGATATTTATATACCAATCTTGCATCAAATAAGAAAGGGTTTCTTATAATAGAAAAAAATAAGAATAGGTTTTTAGATTCATCGATAACAATTTTGAAACTATACTCGTAATAAAGGGAGGGATACATATCTTGTGTGTGAACAATTTCTAGACTTTTTTTTTTTAGGAGTCATTGAAAGATATGGTCAGAGAGATTATATTTTTTTTAACTCATGTTCCACACTTCCACCAAGTAACAATCATACTCAATAAGAGATTTCCTACCACAAACTCAACAACTTCATCAAACTTTTTTTCTCATAAATAAGATTTTAGAGAGTTTCTTTTAAATTATAAAAGTGACTTATAAGAGTTTTTATTAACAAACTTATTTCAACTTATTTCATTAACAAACTTGTCAAAAAAAGTTTTTTTTATAACTTATTTCGATAAATTTCACTGTCAGACATGCAATAAATTCTATTTTAACAAAAGCTTGACTTAAAGTAGTTTATGTTCCATGATACCAAACAAAAATGCAACTGAAGTAGTTTATATCTTTCATCAGTTCATCCCAATAACAAGTTTACAAATCTAAAGGATCTTTTAATTTTGATTTTTGTATATTTTACTGCTAATCTAGCAATTGCAATATTGCACACTTCTGTGATTACATCCATAGTTCCATACTTTATATATAAGAATACACAAGTTGCAATACTAATGGATTTCAATGCAAATGAGGGAGAGGAGAAAACATATTTTCATGATCATGTTTGAGGCCAGATTACTCTATATATAAGAATTCTTCTTCACCCTGGCTTCTTACAAACTGCTCCATATGGCTTATAGGTAATTTTGACTTCAGAGCAGGAACATCATAAACTTTTTCAACTAGTCACATGCATGCCATAATCATAAGATGATAAAAGAGTTAAAGGTCATGCACTCACATTGTAAAATAGTTTTACACTGTCAAATAACCACAACCTTCAATTTATGATAAGTTGTATAAACAAATGGTTATGATTATCTGTCAGGGTAAAACCGTCTTACACTGTCAATACATCATCTTTAGATTCATGATAAAATAACAAGAGCAATATCAACATAATCATAATATATGCAAAATCTACTATCCACATATTGATGGCACAACCTATAGTAGATCCCTAACAGCATGAACATACTCAGAGAGCTGCACTCACAAGTGCCTATATAGTCTGTGAAAATAAAAAAATGTCTTCAAAATAAGAGAAGACACAAAATGATGCAACATAGGAGGAAGATAGAGAGTCTGTTCAGAGACTTGTCAATCTGCATTTCCTGTCTTCTCATCCTAGGGCTGCCACTTCCATTGTGAGGGTAAGCAAACATATTTGCATCTGAGATCCCAAAAATCCTTGTCAATACCATTTCCCCAAACATGCCAATCATAGGATTGAAGAAGCTAGTCATAGCAGCACCTCCAAGATAAGGCAATCCATTGGTACCATAACTTCCATAAAGGTTAGGCAAATACTGCTGGTAATGAAACGGTCTCGATTGTGCCTGGAAATAACTTGGATGCAATTGCTGAGTAGCATGCGGAATCCGCAAGCGAGGAGAGGCTAACACGGTACTCAAGCTGGAAGGAGGTGGCCTGTGAGGAATTCCAACACTCATCTGGAGTTTCTTGTCGTCGGATTCCGAGTTCGACCCACGGCCGTAGAGGGGGACTACTGAAGTTTGAGAGATCTCAGATTTGCAAACTGGGCATGTCTGCTGCTGCTGGTGGTGGTGGTGGTGGTGGTCTGGTTCAACAGAGGAGCTTGATACATCAAGCCACTTGTATATGCAAGGCCAACAGTAAAGGTGGCCACAGAGTGTGACCACAGGGTCATGTGCTGATTCCAAGCAAATGTTGCAATCAAAGCAATCATTTTCACTAGTAGAGATTGTTGGCTCTGTTGAAATGGATTTTGATTTTTTTTTCTTTAGTGAGACTTCTCCATTGGGGTCAAAGTATTTAGATTCCATGGAAATTTTCTTCCCACAGTATATATACACACCCTATTACAGATTGTTCAAAAGTTTCAGAAAGATGTAATAGTTTTAAAGTTTAAACATAACAGTTCTAGAAAGTATAACAAGTGACATCAGAGATTCAGATGAGAAGTAAAACTTTAGAAATATGCATATTAATAATTTACGCCCAAATGAGCATGTCATAAAAGCTATTTGATATTTGCAGGCAGATCCAAATATTTGCATTTAACCTAGAAATTTATGATACTATTCCAATTTGAAGTAATAACTGAGGATTACACTATCATATCAATATACTCAGATGTGCCAAAGGTTCCTTCAAAATCAAAATCACACAAATATTAACAGATTTGGGTTATGCAGCAACGTATTCACAATACTGATTTCTTAAGAAATGATCATTTCTATGCATATGATTGAAAACTATTCTAAGGTTCTATATATCCTCATATATTACAGATTAATTTATAACAACATTTCATCACGGTAATCCACAGAACAAATTTATGTATTCATAGATCCTTGAAGGAGCAAGTCCCTCATTTTGGAATCTACAACAATCTCTAGATCAAAGAAACACCATTTGTTAACAATTATTAGTGAAGAACTTGCAAGAGAGATATCAATTGAACAACAAAAACCTTTTTTTCTTTTCGTTAAGAAAATGAAAACAATGATCTAAGAAAAGAAAAATAAAAACTCAGACAAAAATTTGGTTATTTCAGATTATTCATTACCATTACCATTTATCATTGCCTAGTCTCCCATCCTAGATTCCCAAATCGAACAAAAACTAATGCAGATTCAATCCTCAAATTCAAAACACATTAAAGGGAACCTTCAAACGCTACCCCAGATGAAAATCCAATGCATACAATGCAAATATCAAGAAACAAAAGCAAACACCCACATGAAAAAAATCCAAATTTCAACACAAAAACCATAACAAAAACAAACAAAATGATAATAAAAAACGCACCTTTATACAAACTAAGTGCCAAAGAAGAAGAACGCAATGGATAAAAGGAATCAAAGGGAAAGAGAATCGTAAAACAAGAGAAAATGGATTATGGGGTGTAAGAGAATTGCATTGTGATATGGAAACAAAGGAGGAGAGTGAAATGTGGAAGGAGAAGAAGAAGAAGGTGTCAAGGAACGGATGAGTGGCAATGTGGTGGTGCCACCCGTGTTATATAGTTACTTATATTATATATTTAATTTAATGTGCTTTTACTAACCATTAATTGATAAAAATAAAACTTACTTTGTTTTTTTCCGTTTAATTTGTTTTGTATTGTAACCATAAAAAAACAAAATATCCAAAATTCCAAATATCTTCTTGTTTCTGACGCCATTAACTTTTTTTTTTTTTTATGAATGGCATGCAAAATCAAAATCTAGAAACCTCTAAAAACAGACAAAATAGTATGTGCTGTAAAAGAGTTTTACAGAGAGTTTCTATATGTTGTCCAAATATTCATCACAGCTGTGTACTTATTAAAAGTTTGAATTCAAGATTATTATTTCTAAATTATAACTCTCTATTTTACAATGCATGACATTTTAGCATTTAATTTTCTTTTTATTCATATTGATAATATTTATGATTTTTAATGAGATACTAAATAAATTATTTTAAATTTTTAGGATGATAAAGATTTTTATATTGACTTTCCTCCAGTGATATGATTAAAGAAAATTACATTATCGACTAATAAAATGTTCATATAATTTTTAAGATAATTATTATAAAAATAAAAAATTTATTATTATTATTATATTAATTTATATTAAATGCCAATATTTATAAAAAAAAATTTATTATCTATACATAAATTATTTACAATAAATAAATACATTAATAATATAATGGTTTATATAATCACAAATTGTAATGTGACAAACTTTTTATATTTAGAATAAAATATCCTTATTTATTACTTTAGTATTTGATGCCTGCACTGTTAGAAATGATGACTTATTAAATAAGAATATATTTAAAAAGTTTTGAAACTATAAACATGAAGTGTCACTGTAAATAAAAAGTTGTTTCTCCAAAATATTCAAAAGATTTGTCTTTTTCTTTTTTTTCTAAATGAAAACTTAAACTGCCGCTGGTATTGACTATTGAGTATTGACACAAGGTTTGGCAACACTGCGTGCCGTGCATGTGTATCTGTCAGACTGTCACACTCACACTTACTTCTAAGTTCTAAATAGTAAATTCTATTCTACAGCCAGATCAGAGTTAACATATGCTTTGCATTAAAAGCAGTGACACTGAAATTGAAATTGAAACGTAGGCGCCACAGGTTTTTCTATTCTAGTATTCTATTGGTGCTTTTATTGGTTGTTTTCAGAGTCAATCGATGGGTGCAAAACCATCTTCAATTGAAGAAATTTTAGTGTCCATTTTTTTGGATGGAAAAAAAAACGAGACAAAAGTTTTGAATTAAGTAAAGTATCAAAATATGAATTTTTATTTTATTGTTTATTTCATTATTTTTTCTCCGTTTGCCTGCAAGTGAACGGACTTCTAGGCAATGATGTCTTAGAGAAAGCCTCTCTTTTCATTTTTTCAATTTTTCTTTTTAAATATCTTCAATGTTTTTTCTTTGTATGCAAATAAAATAAGGCTTAACGCATTTTTTTTCTAAGAAAATAAATATTTGTCAATTTTGGTGTCTTAATTTTTTTTTTATCACTTTTGATCCTTTAAAATTAATTTTTTATATTTTAATATCTTTGTTAATTTTGAACATTGACAATTAATTTTACACTATCAAATAATCGTTAATACTTGATAATATAATAAAATTTTACATTATTATATAATAATAATCTCATGATAATTTAATAAGTTTTTATAAAATTATTTTTAAAATCATATAAACTTATTGTATTTGTATCCTTTGATGAAAACTATCCGTTTCCCCTCAAATTTACCTTAACAAATTATGTCTGTCTTTGATGTTAAACCTTGATTCCACATACTATTCAATTATACTTAGAAAACAACACTAAAAAAAAGTAGTGTTATCATAACCAGACCAAACTGACTCAACGATTAAATCGACAAGTGCACTGTACAATCCGAGACAATTCATAAACGGTCCTCAATTAAACCAGCATCAAACCGATCGAGTTGGCCAAAAATCGATCGATGATTTGGTTGGTTTTCATAATTCAATGTTTTTTTAAAGAAAATATAGAAAATATATAATTTTATTTTGTAGAAAATATAAAAAAAATATAGAATTTTAATTTTAGGTGAATTTTAATTTTTAATATTATAAATATATACATATAATACTATTTTTTGTTTAATATTATTTGGTATATTATAATAAAAATTTAAAAATATTATTTTATTAAAATTGAGGTATCTTTAGTCTAACTTATCTTCGACTTATAAACTCCTTAAAAGGAGAAGTTGGGTCAAACAATAAAAATATAAAAATTCTTAAATTTTAAAGAGTTTATTTGTTACATATAAATTTTAAAAAAGAAGTTTGTAAATTTTTTTGCATAAAGTAACTTAAAATTGATTTATGAGGAGCTTTTTTATATATCCTTTTATCAACTCCCTACGAAATCCTTTTTATTTTTATTATTTAATTTTACTTAAAACCTATTATCGACTCCTCATAAGACCTTTTTATTTTTATTATTAATTCCGGCATATGTTCACTTTTTATACAAGTAATTTCTCCTGCAAGAATCAAGAAAAATTCTGGTGAAAAAAAGACGTATTTATTCTCTTCAAAACTTTTTTTTTTATTTTTAAATAAAACCTACACTTGTTAATGGAGAAATTCCCTCCATTCTTATATATATAGAAAAAAAACTCCCTCCATTATAATTTTTAATTAGAGTTTATTGTCACTTTTTTTTTTTAGAGATCCACTCATTTATTTAATTATATTCTTTCCATTTTAATGGAACATAAAATCACTCTTACTCTAATCAATCGCAAGGCTAATGCATCTACAAATTACTAGTATTCTCCGCATCCTAAAGACTCTTGCTCTGAAGTTAGATTTTGAATTTTATCTTGTTATTGACATGTTTTTGGTTGGTTTTATACAATATTCATTATCATTGATTTGTTCTATAACACTTTGTATTATTGTATTATTACTCTGTCACATTTGGTATATTTACAATTTTTAATATTTTAATCTTTTTGTTTGTCTCAGTCAATCTCTCTCTATTACTCATACAATCCTCATTGAGAAATGTCATTGAAAGAAAAATTGGGATTTGAAAAAAAAAATGACATATCTTACGTGACATGAAATCATATCCATTAATTAAACAACAAAATATCATAGTTGCAACAACTGCACTATATAATTTTATTCGAATGAGTGGTGTTGAAGATAAAAAATTTGACAAATATGATAATATTCCAGAATAGATGACTGGGAACAAAGAAGACAAATGTGATAAAAAATTTGACAAATGTGATAACCATCGTTGACTAGTTAATTAATTATCCAACATTTACGTATTAGTTGTAAATTGTTTATTCAACATTATTTATTAATTTTGCACAATATTTTTATTTTATAAATTTAATTTTTAATTAGAGGAATAACTAATTTTAATTACAAGTAACGTGTTTAAAAAAAAATACCAAATAACTTTTTGCTTAAAATGAGTTTTTAAGCTAAACAAAATAAATTTAATAAATAACTTTTACTTATTTTCAACTTTTACTTAAAATTACTTAATAAGTTAAAAATAAGTTGGGTCAAACGGAGCCTGAATCAACCATACAATTGAATCCTTGAGCCTTGAAGCAATATTTTCACCGGTTCAGGTCCGATCTTAAAAAACATTGAAAAAAAATGAAAAACTACTTCTAATTTTGTCCATCCATATATCCATGAAAACCTAATAAATTTAATTTGAATTATCTAATTTATTTTCTACACATACACTCCACATGTCACCAGTGTTCAGTGAAACTTGAAAAGAAACAGAAGAGACAAACATGTAAAAATCAATTTAAAACGTGCTATGATTCAATGGCAAATCCACTTAGCATATTGGTAACTAGAATAATCTAGACACAGAAAATAAGACTGCATCCGATAACTGTACACTACAGGAGCATAAATGAGTATTTGAGTAAACAAATTATCGAAGCTTTCGAAGCTAATGGGAAAAAAAACAGCTTTACTTCCAGCAAAGGCCTTCTTTACTTACCAGTTACCACCTCATACGAATTTTTCAATGCTGGTTGTCAGTGTTGACTTGGGCACAGCACCAATGACTGTATCTTTCTTCTCACCATTCTTGAAGATCATAACAGTTGGGATGCTTCGGATTCCATACCGGGTTGCGGTTGCAGGGCTCTCATCAGTGTTGAGTTTGTAGCACTTGAGCTTCCCGGTGTATTGCTTTGCCAGTTCATCGATTATAGGGTGAATCATTCTGCAGGGACCACACCATGGAGCCCAGAATTCAACCAAAACAGCAGAGTCGGATTCAAGGACAAGTGATTGCCAGTTTGCATCAGTAATAGGAGCCACTGCAATATACAATGACAAATGATTTCATTCCAATTAGTATTTTCTTGACCAAGCAAAATTTTCAGATAGTATTATTCTCAAATAAGTATGGAAAGGAAAAGAATGAGATTACTATGATGTTGTGCTGAAATGGATAAATTGCAAACCAGATTAAAAAAAGAAGCAGCAAACGAGCAAAATAGATAAAACAACTTAAAACAAACAATCTATGCTTATGTTTATTGATTAGTCTGTCATGAGTCATGAGTCTCATGACTCATGAGTGATTCATGTTAGGGAATTGAGTCAATTGAGTCAACCCTCCTCCTAGTCTGAGCTTGGAACTAGAACTAGCTATGAAACCTTAGACAGAGTTTAATCTATGCTTATGTTGATTGATTAATAAGGGAAAAAACATACCTAGCAAAAAACTAGATCTTCTTATTAGGTTTATTTAATCCATGCAAAGGAAATACACAGATGAAAAAACTCGGATACAAAAGTTGGTATAAAAGGTCGACACTGACTACTGAGAAAAAAACTCTAATTTTAATGGGAGAACAATACCTAACGCATTCTACACCTAAGTTTAGTCCAACACAAAGTCCATATAGATCATGTTCATGTCTGAGCACATCACTATCACTGCACGCACCAACAAAAACCAAAGCCATTGATGCTTCACCAACAATCTCAACATTACAGGCCTGTTTGGGTAGTTTTTCTATAAGCAATTTTAAGAGAAGAAAATAAGAAAAAAAAATAAAATGAGTTTCTGCATTAACTAATTTATAAAAGGTCTCTCATAATTTATCTTTTGAGATAACTTCTACATATTAACTAAGGCAGAAGCTAATTTTAACTCATGGAAAAGTTCATTTCATGTTTTCCTCTTCTTCTTTTTCTAGAAGTGCTTCTAGAGAACCATACCCAAACAGGCCCTACATCAATGATTATGCGTGTTTGATTTGCAGGTGGAAGAGCTCCAAACTGAGGTTACAAGTTCAAGACAGAAGCAAAGAAAAAGTTACTTCTTGAAACTGAGTTTGGAATTGTCCACCGGCAATCCAAACACGCACGAATGCCTCAACTCCATGAGGAGGATACCATGAGAAACAAACAGGGGAACTATCAACACTAGTACAACTCAAAATCAATCTTACACAAAAGAAAACTTCCAATAGGACGATTTTTTTTCCAACCAAAACCCACCATTTTACTACATCTTGGTTATATAATTGCACTTCCTAATCTACCAAAACGTCTTAATATCAATGCATTAAATACTTTCTCAAACAAAGCGAAATATCAAATATCAATCAATCAATTAAAAACAATGATTAGCTACGTTTCAACAGTTGATATGGGTGTCACGCGGTACCAGTGGCCTCACTGCATGGGAAACTCATAGAAGTGGATTTTATTTTATTTTTTGGATTTATTTTCAACATCACATGTTCAACAATTACGCAACAAAATCTAACACTTCCTTTTATTTTATTTAAATTCATTGCAAAAAATATAAGCCACTGGAAAAAAAAAAAAGGTTTAATATACTTTCATTTTTCGGCGACTGAAAAATGAAAATACAACAATTATTTATTTCAGTCTCTAAAAACTTCAAAAATCCAAGCAATTTTTTTCACCAAAAAATATATACTCGTATCATGTAACTCAGCTATCTACCAACTAATCGGTATTAAAATCCGAATAATTTTTTTTTATTAAGTATAACAAAAATGGGAGCTAACCTTCGAGGGCGGTATCTTGAGCCTCGCACACGACGCGCGCGGCGCGTGAAGAGATTCTGCGAGCGGGGTACGCAACTAAGCGCGTGGCGGCGGCGGGTCTGGGCCTGAGGCCGGAGAAGCGGGACAGGTTGACGGAGGTCCGGCGGGCGGCGACGGGGGAGAAGGCGGCGGAGGGGAGGCGCACGACGGCGAGGGAGTCGAAGAGCGTTGCCATGGTGAAATGAATGGAAGCAGAGATCTAAGTTTGAGTGTGTGGCGAGAGAAGTGTGAAGAGAGAAAATGAGTGTTGTGTTGCGTTGTGTGGATGAGGATGAGGTGATGGGACTGGTGTTGTAATATTTTCATGTGGGTTCCCCCAATGAGTCCACGCCATGTCACAGCTTTCTAAATACTTGTGACGCATCGCTTCATTTGTAATAGCTTGCAATTTGTTGTGGGGGTAAGAAATTAAAAGTAAATTACACAACACAAGATTTTTAATAATTACTTATGCACCTGCATCCTCTCTATCTAATTAACTGTTAAGTTTTTAAGTTAATTATCATTATATATTCGTGTTTTTTTTTAATACAATGATAAAAAAAAATATAATTCTTCATATTTTCTCTAAACTTATTTAAATTCATTTTTTTTATTTATTTAACGAAATTTTTTACACCACTATGACATAATATCATTATCCAACATAATTTTTTAACCAAAACATAATATCACTATTTAGTTCTGTTAGATTGTCACATCAAATCATCATCATTGTCGTCTCATTCATTCTCATCCAACCAAATTACGATGACATCATCTTTATAACTCTTGTCCGATCTATACAACCTTCTCTTAAACTATCATGCAACCTTTATATTTATCTTTTTCGACAGCTTTCCTCATCGATTTGAAAGTCACTGCTATGTCATTAAATATGTTGAGATGTAACTTTGTCAAAGTGTCACTAATAGTGTTGGACAAATCTAGGAATGACAATGCTAAACTTCAAAATTTTGATTCGAATTTGGATTAGGATACTAATTATCATCGTTGATTATTTGTCGAAATAACTTGATTTTTAATAAATTTCTTCAACGATTTTTTTTTTCTCTAAGAGATTATTTTTGTTTGATATGGTTTGTTTTTTATTTTAAGAATTTTTGTTTCTGTTTTTAATTTTTGGTGTTTATGTATGATTTTTTTTTATGAGATTGTGTAAAAAAATTATGTTTTGTTATTTTTTGTTTTCTTTTAATTCTGGTTTGAGATGTTTAGAATTTTTAGTATTGATTTTTGTTTCCATAATCGATATGATTTTAAAACCATTGGTCAAATAATAAAGACCCTCGTATGTACTCACTTTTATTTTATTTTTTAATGGCGCATGTAACATTTTCAATTTTAAACTAAACATATCTATGCGTAACATTATTTTGTTTTTTTGGCTCAGGTTATATAGGAGTGTTTTTTGTTTTTAACTTATTAATATTTAAAATAATAAAATATTTACTATTAATAATGAAAATATATATAATCATTTTTAATTGATATATTTTGTTTAAGAAAAAGGTAAATACAAGATGAGCTCAATTGTGTTTTGTTCATCTTACAGTTCTAGACCACATTCAGTGTTGATACTTAGCCAAGATTTTTACTAAAATGATTGAATGATACAACCAAGCTCAATCAACTGGGACTGGGTGTCTTTTACTATCTACTGTAGGAACTTACATTTTGAAAAATCTAAATTCATTCTCTTTTAATATTATTAGTTATCACCACATTTTCTGAACTGTATAATATAGTCTTTATACTCTTATTGTCTTAATCACATGAATTTATGTTAACCTTCACTCCTGAATGCTGATAATATACTCCAAGTACCTACCACTGATATTTTTTCTAAGATAAAGATACATACATAGCTCGCATTATATGTGACTAAAATTTTCATTCTCTGCACATATATATTATATATACACGTACAAGAAATCGATGAATAAAATACAATATAAATAATAACACGTTTGTAATGTTGCAAGCAGCAAGAAGGTTTATTCTAAAAGAAAGAAAAAAAAACCTTTTCTATATATGATGTGATGTGGTGTGCTAATGTTTAATTAATTTGCATATGCTTTCACTGTCGTGCCTGAGAGTTCAAGACAAGTTCCTCTCACGCATTAGAGATTCTATCTTTTCAACATCTTCTGGAGTGTCAACACCATGAGCCTCATGATCAACTTTTATCACCTGTAGCAGAAAATAAAAATAAACATTTTTGTAAAGTGCACAACAATGATATAAATAATTTATCACACATCAGATAAGATGAGTAAAGCCACAGTCATCAACTATGAGTATTAGTGTAGTGTATTGTAATATTTCAGTATTTAGTAGTAGCTACAATTTTGATACTGTTCTTTTCTTTCTTTTGCAGTTGTGTCAATTATTTGAAAGAAACTCTGATAAACTGGTATTTATAAGGAAAAGAAGATTTTTTTTATAGAAGAAAAGAACACTATAACAATCTTTCTCATTCCTAACATAGACAGACCCTCTTAATAGACGGTTTTCCTAACATCATGTTAGTGTGTGGTTGGTTAAGCGTTTAAAACCACGTTCAACGGAAAAGTACGCATTCCAAGACACAAAAGCTAAAGGCTTGTGAGTGTAGCTTTTTTATCAAACAACTAGAGCTGTCACCAAGTGCTCAGGTCTATAGTTAGACAAAGTCAACTTTTAGAGAACCTGAATATAATGGTTTTGGACTACTCACATCTAATAGCAAGTTGGCAATCAAACCTTATACTAGAATTGAAGGCTATTTGATTATAATTAGGAGATTATAAGGTCAGTATAGAATAATCAAGTTAAAAACTTGCAAGTCAATAGGATAAAGATGAAATAATAAGGGCTTTTATAAATAACTTAGGGTACCTTCATCTTGTAGCCATTCTCAAGGACTTTAAGCTGCTCCAAATCCTCCTCGAGTTGCAATGGAGTAGGTTCAAGATCAGGGTATATCTTGAGAAACTTTGCGTCATAGCTCTGGCAGATGAGTAGATGGAAAACTATTAACTCAAAATGAAGCAGATAATGGTAACAGACAAATGAACAACAAGCAATGACTGTTATCAAGGCCAATTGGAAAGAATTTAACATTAGTACCTGAATCCCAAGATGTAGCAGATACGGGAACTGTTGGTTGACCTTCCCTGACCTACAGTATGAATGGAAGCATTCATCCAGTTTTACGAAAACAATTTCACAAGATTTTTTGTGAATCGGGGAACAATTAAGATTGAAAAATTGAACTTTGATTATTTCTAACTAACTTGTTGAATGGGATTATTCCTCGTGAAAAATAAATGGCATAACCACGATTATCTACCACACATTTCACTCTATTTGGATCATGTGCATCTTCTGGCTTTAAAGATGTGACTGCAGTGCTGAACACTGCATCAGGAGTTGCCTGCAAGGATCAGTATATAGTATATAAGACTATAAGGGAATAATATAAATCTAATAATACTATTTCCTTTTGGCCATAAAGTTACAATACTTTAATGTGAAAAATTTCTGGATAACCTGATGCTATATTAAAACAAGTGATTTGGAACAATTGATTCACCATTTTGTTCAGCATAAAAAATGCACATAACGATTACGGCCTAAAGCAGGCAGTTATTAATTGTTTTGCTAATGAAACAATATTTGCATTTTCCATGGTATGAAAAGAATAAATTTAAGGGAAAAATAAACTTACCTGCAAAGCTTTCACAACACCATCTATTATCTCAGGATCAATAAGTGGCTCATCACCCTGAATGTTGACAACAATATCATATTTTTTCCCAAGCTTCTGTAGGGCTTCATTGCAGCGCTCAGTACCTATCTAGCAAAATAAAGAGTATGAAACATTGTGAAGAAAAAAGCTTTGAATTGATGCAATAAAATAAGCAACTAATTTGCTCACCATTTCTGCAAGATTCTGCTGTCATTATAACATCAGCTCCAAATTGTCGACAGCAATCAGCAATCTTTTCGTCATCAGTTGCCACAACTAGAACCAGAGAAAATTACCAGTCAGAAATCAAAGAAGCTAGCCAGATGTGCACATGCGTGTACACATCTACCAAGTTGTAAAACTGTTTATTACTTTATTTTCTTGAATTTGAAGCACCAGATGACAATGACATGCATACATAGTGCTCAGTGCACTAAAATCTACCTATATTACAATCCAGACCAAATCATGATGTTCTTGAGTTAGTTTGCCTAGAAATTCAGAAAGGAAAGCAATGCAAAGCTGGTAGATCTTGGAAACATTGAGAATTTCTCGCCTTCAAAAGACCAACAAAAGGTTTTGCATGCATGAACAAATGCAGAAACAACTGAGATGAATTGTGAGGTCATTTACTTGTCCCTTTCCAGGAAGTGTTTGTGCATAAATTGTGAGTCTGCTCAATGCCCCTCAAAAGAAACACATATTGGGCATGGATGTTAAAACAGAATTTAAACTTGTATACCCTCTAAGCAAAAAAAATTGCATGTCTAATTTAGGATCACTGTGGCCAAATGCAACAAATAAGATGTGAATCTTAGTTTCATACTTCCACTTGGAGGCATATATTTTATAATACCACTTACAGATCAACCTAAGGCTAAGACAGACATATATTAAAACTTAGTGCCAGACTGGAGAAGATCATGTGTATAGATAGACCTACCAACATGATCCAATGTAGATGCCAGCTTCGCCCTTTCCCATGTTCTCTGTAAAATTCAGCCCAATATTGGTAAAATACATCATAATTTGACCATTAGAGACAATAAATTAAAAGAAACAGGCGCTGGGAATAATTTACTATAAGGCCAACTCAACTGAAAATTTCTGATGAACTATATATATCACACAAAAAAGTAATTAGCTAGTTGTGAGAGAAATATACAGGTGATGCAAGTACCAAAGTTGAGAGATGTAAAAAGAAAAAATCACATTTTCACATTGTCTCAACTAGGCACAGCGTATTACAAAAATGGCACTCTAATATGGGTTCACACTTAGTATACTTATTTTAATTAGTAGCCAGAGAAGAGTTAACCATGGTAGCTCTGCAGTTATCAGTAATAGTGTTGATCAGCATATTAATTGTTATTAAAATCAATGTAGCTAAGTTATGGAACAAAGATGAAAGAAGCTATACACCCTGCAAAGGAAGGTCCAAATTTGTCTGAACTTATACAAAAATGTCATAGACTTAACCCATTACCCACCAAAACTTCAACACATGGATCGTTCCTTATTTTCAACATGAAACCACACACTCCATGGCAACTAGAAGGAGAAAGAAATTACATTCCAAAATTTCTAAATCAAACTAGAAGACCAATTATTTCAAACACTGACATGTCTTTACTGTGAACTAAACTCATCATATTAGACCAACAACGAATGAGTAAAACAGAAGGAAGCAACATTTTCAAAAGACAAAAGCAAAAGAGCCACAGAGACACAATTTTTTTATTTTAAAGTAATCTTCACCTTTCATTTACTTGTAAAAGCTATCACCAAGCATCTACTTTCTTCAAACATCCAGAGTCCATACTACACTTCGGCAATTATTCTTAGAATTTCAGCATGAGACCAACTCAACCACCAAAACTAGCTCGTACAGTGGGTGTTATCTTCCACTTATATACACTATTTTGATCATATTACTAGTCTATGTGAAATCTCTTAATACATCCCCTCATATCAAGGATTGGATATCTTGAACCGTGGTAAAGTTTGCAATACTAGACATCTACATACGATCCAATAACAGGTTGCCAAATAGACCCATCACAGACCACTAGAATCGACTCTGATACATTTTCAGGATTTGAGTTGAATCTAACTCGACCCCAAACGCTAGCCACCAAGGGATGCACTCACTTACATATACTGTAAGGAGTGCTAGCAAACACTCTATAATACACTTTCTCCAACACCTTCCTTCCTATTGGTTTAAATTTACTGAAAAATTACAAAATCATAAATAAAGTTTCATTAAATAAACAGTGAGACTCACCCAATTTCATAATTTTCAACAAATTTCAACAAACAAAGTCGAGTGCGTGTGATAGAAGAGGTTGCTAGCATTTGGTATATACTATTTTGGTCATATCATTAATCAACCGGTCTCCAATATTTATTTATTTATTTACAATATTCCAATATTATTCTTAGAAGTGGATTAAGAGTCTAACTTAATCTTACAAAACCGACTTGTCTGATTAGAATTGACTTATACTTATATATACTATTTCATTAGTATACGTAAGATCTCTAATTATTGTTATTACTATTATTACTAAAAAGACAAGACATAATTTAAAGGAAAAAAATTGCAGAAAAAAGTAAAAGAGATAGAGAGAGAGAGAGTTATGGGGAGACCTGGATCATGGTCTTGCCAAGGATTTGAACGAGAGGCTTTCCCTCGAACCGCGAGGAAGCGAATCGGGCGGGTATGATGCCCACGACCCGGCTCCGAAAGCGGGCCATGTAAGCGCGCGCACCCACCGCCGCCGCAATTGCCACTCCGGCCAATATGCCATGGACGATCCACGCCTTGGTGCTGGTCGAGGAACCAAACGACGACGTAGAAGAAGAAGAAGAAGAAGATGAGGAACAAATTGCCATGACCCAAACAAGAGGAATGACACTGAGAGCGATGTATGTTCGGAGAGTAGTGAGTAGTGACCAAACGAACAATCAATGAATGAACTCAACTTTGTTAAAAAAAAATAAAGAATGAACTCAACTCAGTGAGTGAATGAGCGAGTGACAGACTGAGTCGTCGAATTATGTGGACAATTACGTTAGATCTATCTGCCAGCCTTGCCTTGAAAAAAACTACGTCCGCGTGAAAAAACTTCGTCCGCGTATTTCATGTTATTTGTCTTTTTTGTTCTCAATTTAGTATATTATTTGACTGGGTCCTTCTATTAGCTAAGAATGCTCACATCAATTAAATAAATAATATTAATATTCACAATTGAATGCGTGAAATAATATTTAAGACTCACTTGAGCATAAATATTTAAAAGGAAAAGAAAAATAATATTAATATTTATTTGAACACAAAAAATAAATAATATAACCTGGATGAGAGACGAGTATTTAGCCTTTTTTTATTTTTCCTTTTGCAATTTTACTGTTATTATTAAGAATATTTTTTCATTTTTTCATGAATTAATAGGTTGGAAAGTTTTTTCTTTTTATTACTTTTGATTAAAATAATAACTTTGTAACCGTAACCAGCTGAGCATTTGTGTGAAATGTGAGCTCCATTCAGGAATCAATTTAAGCCAGGTCACATGTGTACTACTCATAACTGTGACCAACAGAATTTGGTTAACGCAACGTGGCAACTTGGTTATTCCTTGTTTGTTTCATAAAGTAGTTTAATACTCATCTATGTTCTGTTGTTTATTTTGTATGTTTAATTGAATTTTGATATAAACAAATGATATAACCTAATTTATTACGCAAATAACAAAATAATTAATTGAATATAAAAAATAAATAATAAAATTTAATTGACTAAAAAAATTAATTTCTAAGACTAAAATAAATAATATGACCTAAATAGTATTAAGCCTTTGATTCGAAACAAATTTAAACGTATGACATGAATGAGGACACTGATGGTGTAGGCGCGAGCGCTAACGATGCGGATACGGAGGTAGACAAGGAGGGGCAGAGAAATGGAGACAACCCTGGAGAAGAGAATTTGTAAGGATGAGTATTGGAACTAATTATGAGAATAAAAATGAGAGCAAAAGAAAGCTATACAAAAAATATATATTTCATATATTGGAACAAGAAAATTAAGTCAAATTTACAAGGGAATTGGTTCCCCTTGTATATATACAAAAAGGGTAAAATAAATTGATAACAAAAACATAACAGAAAAAATAAAATTTCTGAGTCTAATACAAATAAGTTTTTATGAATCTAATAATGAGAATAGTGTTTTTTTTTTTCATATTTTGACGGTTTTTAACAGTCAAAAATAGTATTATTTAATTTTAAATATTTGAATTAATTTAAATCTAGAACTTTCGAAAATTTGGAGTACTAAAAAAAAAATTTGGTTACAAATTAAAGGTTGGAGTGTGAAATATAAAGCGGAAAGTGATACTTTATTATACAAAAAACAATGGCATTATAACAAATGAAATAATAGAAACAAGCTAGAAACTAGGAAACAAACTCCACTACAACTAGAAACTAGGAAACAGACTCCGCTACATAACCGTAGATGACTTATTCAACTAAGATAAATTCAAACTCCAACATACCCTCCCTTAAGCTTAACTTTCCTGAATTAAGCTTACTTCAGACAGGTTAACAATTCCAAGTAATGTTTTTAGCTTCTCGAACCTGCTCCAGTTTCAACGGCTTCGTAAAGATATCCGCAATTTGGTTTTCTGTTGCACAATACTCCAGCTTAACAGTTTCGCCATTTACCAGCTCTCTGAGATAATGAAACCTTACTTCGATATGCTTACTTTTCCCGTGAAGGACGGATGTTTGGACAAAGCAATCGTCGAACTGTTGTCATAATGAATGACGGTTGCAGACTCTTCTTCAGCTCCAATCTTCTCTAAGATCCTTCTAATCCACACACATTGACAAGCACAAAAGGCAGCGGCAATATATTCGGCCTCAGTGGTGGAAAGGGCGACAACAGGCTGCTTTTTCGATGCCCAAGAAATCGCACCTAACCCTATCAAAAACACACAACCTGTTGTGCTTCTCCGATCATCCAAATCGCCGGCGTAGTTGCTATCCGTGAATGCCATAAGTCTCGTACTGCTGCTTTCACTTCTCCTGTAGAAGATTCCAAGTTCGATTGTACCTTTTAAGTATCTTAAGATCCTCTTCGCAACAAGCCAATGTGACATCCTTGGATTTGCCATGAATCGACTTATGAGACATACTCCATACATTAAATCCGGCCTGGTCACTGTTAGATACATAAGACTCCCAACCAATTGCTTGAACATAGTTGCATCCACCTTCTCGCCATTCTCATCTTTTGTGAGCTTCGTTCCCGGCACAATTGGATTTTTAACAGCATTGCTTTCTTCCATTCCAAACCTTGTTAAAACTTCACGAGCATACCGTTTTTGACAAATAAAAATCCCATTAACACTCTGCTTCACCTCTACCCTAAGAAAATGTTTCATTTTCCCCAAATCTGACATCTCAAATTCCATCATCATCGACTTCTTAAACTCATCACACATAACTCTATCATTTCCAGTGAATATTAAGTCATCAACATACAAGCTGACAATGAGAATTTTACCTCCTTTCGTCTTGGTAAATAGAGTATGCTCGCTCGGACACCTCTCAAACTCCTCATCCAAGAAATATCCTTCAATACGGCTGTACCAAGCTCTCGAGGCTTGTTTGAGCCCATACAATGCCTTCCTCAGCTTGTACACTTTCTCCTCTTCTCCTTTCTTTATGAATCCCTCCGGTTGTCGCACATACACATTCTCTTTTAGTTCCCCATGTAGAAATGCACTCTTAACATCTAATTGGAAGATTTCCCAATTTGATTGTGCTGCAACCGCAAGTATAGTTCGAATCGTATCGAGCCTCGCCATCGGAGCAAAGACTTCGGTATAGTCTATGCCATAACACTGAGCATATCCCTTTGCCACCAATCTCGCCTTGTATTTGTCGACTTTACCATCTTCATTCAGCTTTGTTTTATACACCCATTTCACTCCAATTGGTGTAAAACCTGCAGGTAAGATAGTTAGCTCCCATGTGTTGTTTTTCTCGATCGATTTGATCTCGTTTTTCATTGCTTCTCTCCACACCTTGTCTTTCACTGCTTCTTCGAATTTGACTGGATCGGTTTTTGTCATCATCATCAATAGCATGACCAATAAGCTTTCTTCCTCATCTTCTCCTTCACTCGTGACATAATCAGCCAAATAACCCAGTGTTCTCCTTGTCCGCGGGCCTGCAACCACTTCTCTTTCAATCGATTTTGATGGAGATGACGAAATTGGACTGGGCAGAGGAGAGACTGGGCTTGGCGGTGTCGAATTACCACCAGATGCGAAAGACGAAGATGAACCAGAAGGCGACAAGTTTGCGGTTGACGGAGGACAAGCCATGTCACCTTCTCTCTCTTCTGTATTCTGTTCTTCTTCTCCACAGTTGAGTATTTTCTCTTTTACACCGGTTTGATTCCAATCCCAGCTTTTGTCTTCATCAAACATTACATCTTTGCTTATCACGATCGTTTTCATAACCGGATCATACAGCCTCCATACTTTCGATTCCTCACTGACTCCGAGAAAAACACATTTCTTGCTTTTATCATCTAGTTTTCTCCTCTTCTGATCAGGTATGTGCGCGTATGCTATGCACCCAAAGACACGAAAATACTCCACCTCAGGTTTTGAACCGCTCCAAGCTTCTTCAGGTGTCATGTCTTCTACTGCTGCTGTTGGGGATCGATTCTGGATGTGCATACTCCATCTTGTAGCTTCAGACCAAAACTCCTTTGGGACTTGCCTCTCACTCAGCATAGATCGTACCGCATTCATTATCGTTCTATTCTTCCTCTCTGCCACTCCGTTCTGTTGTGGCGTAAATGCAACCGTCAATTGCCAGGTGATACCATGAGTTTTACAAAACTCTCCGAATTCATTAGACGTGAATTCCCCTCCGCGGTCTGTCCTCAGACAAGTGATGAAAGTTCCAATCTCCTTTTCAACACTTGCTTTGAAAGCCTTGAAGGTGATGAGTGCCTCCGATTTTTCATGGAGAAAATAAACCCAAGTTTTTCTAGTGAAATCATCAATGAAGGTCAAAATGTACCGCTTTCCGCTGTGTGAAATTGGTGTAATCGGACCACATATATCTGAGTGCACCAGCTGCAGGCTGTCTTGATGCACGCCAGAGTCTCCTTTTTGCCATTGATACTCTGTGTTGTTTTCCAGTCAGACACACCGCACATATCTCCTTTGTGGACTTCAGCATCGGCAGCCCAATAACCATCTTCTTTTGTGCAAGTTGTTTTAGAGCTTCTTGGTTTAAATGCCCAAAACGGCGATGCCACAAATTCGTCTCCTTCTCGATCACCTCTTCTGTCTTCAAGCACATCATGTTTTTCTGCAATTTGGATGTTAGAAGAAAGAACATCCTGTTTCCACTCATATTAGTCTCCATAATTGCACCTTTCTTGGGATGATATACTTTGCAGGTTCCATCACGAATCAAAATTGCCAAGCCTCTCTCCTGCAATTGTCCAAGGCTTAGTAAATTGTTCTTGAGCTCCGGGACATAATAAACTTCAGGTATGACTTGGGTGGCTCCGTTAACTTGTAATTTCACGCTTCCTTTTCCCACCACCGACATTCTTGTGTTGTTTCCAAGTTTCACAGATCGATTGAAACCTTCTTCCAAATTGAAAAACCAATCTTTGCATCCGTTCATATGATTGCTACACTCGGAATCAAGGAACCAAACATCTTCTTTGTTTGCCCGATGTTTCTCAAGATAAGACATCAAGAGCAGCTCTTCTTCTTCTTCTAGTTCAGCATAATTCGCCTTCTTTTCCCATTCGGGACACTCGTTCTGATAGTGCCCTAACTGGTGACATTTGTAGCACTCGATCATGGCACGATCGACTACATTTCTTCCTCTTCCTCTACCGCGTCCTCCTCGAAACATTCCGCGACCTCTTCCTCTACTAGGTCTTTCATCTTGAGACACTTTTAGTGCCAGCTCTTCTTGCACATATCCATTCCATCGCTGCTCATGGACAAGTAGGCTGCCATGTAATTCATCGATACTCATCATGCTCAGATCATTCGATTCCTCAATCGAACACACCACATAGTTGAATCTCGAAGTTAGCGATCTGAGAATTTTGCTCACGATCGTGCTTTGCTCCATTGATTCACCATTCACCTTCATCTTGTTCACCACCGTCAACGTTCTTCCTAGGAAAATGTCGATCTTCTCTCCTTCTTTCATGGCCAGCAATTCGAACTCCCTTCTCAAAGCTTGCAATTGCGCCCTTTTCACCTTTGTAGAGCCTTGATACTTCTTTTTCATGGATTCCCAGATCGTCTTAGAGGTGCCTTTGTCAAGAATAGTTTCCAGAATCTCTCTGTCAATGGACTGGAACAAGAAATTCTTGACCTTCAAATCTTTCAACTTCGCCTCTTCTATAGATTTGATTTGCACCTCACTCGCCTGTGTTGTTTCGATCGACATCGCCGGAATCCCATCTTCCACCAAGCTCCACAATTCTCTGCTTCTCAGAAAATTCTCCATCGTCATGGACCAGAAATCGTAATGACCATCAAATTTTGGGATGGCCGGCTGCACAAATTTTTCAGATCTCTCAGATATCATTTCTCTTGATCACTTTCTCACACAGGTTCAAGCTCTGATACCAAATGTGAAATATAAAGCTGAAAGTGATACTTTATTATACCAAAAATAATGGCATTATATAGCCTTACAGGAGAATAAATGAAATAACAAAAGCAAGCTAGAAACTAGGAAACAGACTCCACTATATAACCGTAGATGACTTATTCTACTAAGATAAATTCAAACTCCAACATGGAGGTTGTTTCTCAAGATCTTTACAATGTTTTGAGCAATATAATATTTCTACTTTGGTTACTGGAGGCTTGGAGAGCATGAGTTCTCAGCATGAGGTGAGTTACAATGATCGATCATGAATATAGTTTGGATACTAAAAGAAACAAAAAATGAGTACGAGTATGCTGATGAAGGTGAAGTAGCACCGGGTTTATTCATTAATTCAGTTAGATTTTGCTTAAACCTTTTCTCATTGATTATACATAAATAAGATTTGCAATACCTGAGTCAGAATTGCAGTCCTGTTTGGGGTGATGCCAACCAAATGAACCAATTGCCTTATGTTATGTCACTAATTCCATTGGTTTGTTCGGAAGTTGAGCAGACTCTAAACTCTGTTTTGTGAGATGGGGAATTTTTATTTTTTTGCATCAAGTAACGAATATTTTCATTTATATTTATGTTCCTTAAATTAGTTTTGCTCCATAAAATATTTTTTTATTGGCTTAATTGTACTTTTAGTCCTTCAACTTTTTCAAATATACAATTTTAGTCTTTTAGTTTCAAATTCTAACATTTGATCCTGTAATTTCAAATTCAAACCATTTTAGTCCAACGGTCAATTTAGAATCATTGACCATTAATCTTAACTTTGACTTTCTTTTAATGTCAATTTAATTACTAATGTCTAAATTACATCTCGTTCTTATTTATTAAGAATGGCAAAATAGACGGGTCGACCTGGTCCAAGCTAACTAGTCAAAGCGGGTTGGGCCAAGTCCAACCCATATTCTCGTGGGCCTCAATTTTTTAAGTTCAGCTCGGCCTTATATCGGGCCACAGGGCTTTTGGATCAAAATGGACTATTTTAAAAATTAAAAATAAATAATAATAAAATAAGTTTTTGTAAAAAAAATGAAAAAAAAATTTCAAAAGATAAATTTATAATTTAGAGAACAAAATTACTACTCAAAGTTTTTTGGCACAATTTGTATCTCAATTGCATTACCAGATCAACCTCTTCTTTTATAAGATTTTTTAATTATATATTTTAATTAAATTTTATACAATTTATCGTTAATTATATAATACAGGTGTATATATATAAATCTCATATATAAAATTTTCTAATATGCATTATATTATATTTATTTTATGATGCATATATAACATTTATATACATTCTAACATTTTTTTTTAAGTGTTAAACTTAACTATATATATAATTGTTACATATATTATAAAACATTTTAATTGTATATATAACATTCATATATATTATAAAACACATAAATAATCATTTTAGCATGAACTTAAGGTGATTGTATTCATACAATGTTTTCACATTAACGTTTTATAACAAATTTATTAATTATACAATTATCAATTATGCTATTTTATTTTTAGTATTGAATCATTAATATAATATTATATGATATGTTATATATTTAATTTTTAATATTAATTATCGAGTCAGCCCAAGCCCATCAGGCCAACTCGGGCTGGGCCTAAAAATCCACGGACCTAAATGGACTGGGCCAAAAAGGTTCACTTTTATTTGGGCTTCATTTTTTGAAGTCTAACTTGACCCTAATTGCGGGTCAGCCTACCAAATCAAGTCCATTTTGTCACCCCTATTATTTACCTTAAGTTAATGTGCATTCCTACCTAAAAAAATAAAAAATTAGAAGACTTCTTTTTCGAGCTACATTCCAAAGTCCAAAAATTATTTATTTTCAAACGAAATTGTGTTATAGATCCCATGGTGAAGATTTTAATCCATTTTTCTTCCTTCTCAAATCCCTTCTTGCACCCATCTTGCTTCCTCATTTCAAGAGCCAACATTATACAATTCATACCATTTTAGCAACAAAGATTCAAACTTTTTTTTTAGAGCATTTCAAAAACAATAATTTAGATTTTTTTAGAGCATTTTAGTAATAAAAAATAAAATAAAATATCTTCTCTGATGCTGCATTCTAGAGCCCAAAAATTATTTCTTCTCAAACGAAATTGCGTTCCAAATCCCATGATTTTAAATCTTGAAAAATAAAAAATAAAAACTATTTAAAAAAAATAAAAAATAAAAATACTCTCTCAAACCAAAAGCTACCAAGAGTTCACTTATTTTTGATAAGAATAGTTTATGGAAAATAAGTTATTAGAATAAGTTTATAGGCCAAAAATAAGCTTTTTTTTTTTTTTTTCAAAATAGCTTATAAATTGGTTAGATGAACTTGTAAACTAATTATTATAAGATATTTTCTTTTTGTAGTAAAATTACTATAAGATATATTCATAATACTTTATGACACTATGTTGACTTTATTCTTTTAAACAAAAAAAAAAAGAGTTTAGTTTTACTATTAATTAATAAATTTAATGATGATAAATTTACTTATAAAATAATTTTACATTGTCATCCATTATAACATTTCATTTACCTAACTTTTAATAGAATTTTATAAATTATAATAAATTTATTATAAATGATACGTTATAAACTTATAATTGATTGATATGCATTTTATATTATTTTAATCAGTTACACACTAATTAATGTTACTTTTTGTTTTTTTTTTAAAGCAATCCATTAATTTTAAAATTGGAATGGCTCAAGACTTTGTTTTCTCTGCAGGTTTGATGAACAGCTCTGAGTCCAACAACGAATCACCAGATGGCGGCGGCGGTCATCCCTTTCCTACTCCACCTCCACGACCATCCTTCTGTGATATGTTCATGGGAGACAGACTCATTCCGGCACCCAGGCCTAGGGTGGACCTAATCCAACAACAATTGGCAAGGATTGAATATGAAGATGGAAATCCCTACAAACCAATGGTTCATATCTCTAACAAGGTGTTCGATGGGCTATGTGCTCCTTGGCAAGATGCATTAGTGGTTAAGCTTTTGGGCAAAAGTATAGGCTACTCTTTGATGTGGGATAAACTACATAGACTATGGAAGCTAGTTGCGGGCTTTGAAATTATGGACATTGGCAATGGTTATTTCATGGTGAAGTTTGACAACGCAGGTGATCGCCAAAAGGTTATAGATGAAGGGCCCTGGATGTTATTTGATCATTACCTTACAGTGCAACGTTGGTCTCCTGAGTTTATCTCTCCATCTGCAAAGATTGAAAAAACGCTGGTGTGGATTCGCTTCCCAAGTCTCAACCTTATTTACTATGATGAAAGCATTTTGCTTGCACTAGCAACGGCCATTGGGAAACCAGTTAAGGTGGACTCCAATACCAAAGACATCAGGTGAGGCAGGTTTGCACGAGTTTGCATTGAAATCGATCTTACTAAACCAATTGTTGGGAAGGTTTGGTTGAAAGGTTTTTGGTATCGAGTGGAGTATGATGGTCTCCATCCTATATGCTCCACATGTGGTTGTTATGACCATGTTACAAGGGAGTGCACTAGGAAGCAATTAGAATCTCCGTTGGAAACCCCACTATCAACCTCGCAGGGAACAGTGCTGCCAATTACTCTGGTAACCACCGTAACAACAGTACGTACGTCTCCAATTATTAAAATTAATGTCCCCATTAATTCAGGAGAACAGGGTGGAAACCGCAACAAAAATAACAGATGCCAATCATGATCTTGTTCATGGTGATTGGCTTGTTGTGCAATGAAGGAAGAAATAGAACAACAATAATTCAAATTCAAAAAAGAAAGAGAATATGATGGCTCGGGATTTTATTTTTAAAAAGGATAAAAATAAATTCTCTCTCCAATAACAGAATCCCAATATTTGTGGCAAGAAAGAGAAAGTGGGAAATTTAAAAAGCAATCATGCAAATCAATCTAGCTACGTGGCCCCACCTGCTCATAAAAGATCACGTTCAGATTTTTCTACCCCTATTGCACAATTAATTCAAAATGCTGTAAAGATCAACATGAATTCACGTGAGACAAATAAAAAGGTACTACCTCCAGCTCATACTACTCCACCAGACCCCACATCAACGCCATCATCGTCCATGTTCAATATTCATGCGAATAATCATGTAAATCAAAATGAGGTTAACACCACGGTACTTGGTGTGTATGCTAATGCTATTGCATCGAACCTTAAAATTGATGTTGTTATGGTTGAAGATTTTCAAGGTAAGAAGGTGACCAATGTAGCTCAAGAGTTAGTCCTTGTAAGCCAAGCCATGCCAACATAGGACCTTGGCTCAAGTTCCCTTCCTCTTTTCATTATGTTGTCATGAATTGCTTACAAGATATATCAATCATATCATGGAACATAAGAGGAGTGATTGGCCGTTGTACGAAACAACATATCAAACATATGATTAAAACCCATAAACCTTCCTTTTTCTTCATCTACGAAACTCATGTTCAGTTCCATAGGGTTGAAAATTTTTGGAAATCATTGGGGTATGAGAAGGTATTTATTCAGGAGGCTAGAGGACATGCATGAGGTATTTGGGTCTTGTCAGAAAGGCTGGATGTCAACTTTACGCTTCTACACTCTACGAATCAATGTATTACCTTCAGGCTAGAAAAGGCGAATAGTAGGTGGAACTGCTCTGCGCTGTATTCCTCCCCCATTCCTACGGTGAGGGCTGTTCTTTGGGACCACTTGATCGAGATTGGCAATGACATGGAAGGACCGTGGCTAGTCATTGGTGATTGGAATGAGATTACTTAACTATTGGAGGTCATAGGGGGGAGCCTTCCACCAAGCCAAGGCCAATGCTCTTTACAGCGTTCTCACCTAGTGTGGCCTTATTGATATGGAAACCACAGGGAGCTTTTTCAATTGGCGTAGGAATATTCAGGCAAGGGGGTTCATACAAAAAAAAACTCAATAGGTGCGTGGCTAACGCTGATTGGTGTCTTGCCTACCCTAATGCGTTGTTGGAAACTCTTCTCCCCCACAACTTGGACCACAATCCTCTCCTTCTTTCTTGCCGAAAAGTTGATTCTCGCATAAACCTTTCCTTTCATTTTCAAGCAGCTTGGCTTTCCCACCTGGGAGTATGTAAATATTGTGACATAATCATGGGGTCAAACTATCGAAGACACTTTCCATAAGCTTAATAAGGTTCGTGACAACTCTATCATCTTTAACAAAGAGGTCTTTGGGAATATTTTTCAGGACAAAAAGAAGTTGGAATTTCGTATCAAAGGAGTCCACCGAGAACTAGAGACTCAGGCTACTTCCAACTTGATTCAGTTCGAGAAAGCCTTGCAGGACCAGTACAACCAGATCCTTTTTTGCAAAGAAATGTTATGGTTTCAGAAGTCCCGTGAGAATTGGGTGAGATTTGGCAACAAGAATACCAAATTCTTTCATACTTAAACAGTTATCAGAAGACGCAAGAATAACATTTCTGGCCTGTTTATTGATAATATTTGGTGCACTGATGCATCCTTTATTCAGAAGGAAGCTCAATTGTTCTACCAAGGTCTCTTCTAATCTACTGCTAGATGTCTTCCTAATTGCTTACAGCTAATGCATGTTCCTCGATTGGAGGATCATGTCTCCCTCGACCTAGCCGCTACCGTCACATTGCGGGAAGTGAAAGATGCCCTCTTTAGCATGAACCCATACAAAGCTCTTGGGCTAGACAGATTTCAACCTATATTTTTCAGAATCTTCTGGCCACATATCAAGGACGATATTACACGCATGGTAGCTGAGATTTTTGCCACAACTGTTGTCCCATCCCAAATGACTAAAACTTTGATAGTTCCCATTCTTAAGTCGAAGAATCCCATGTCCATCAGGGACTTCAGACCGATCAATGTTTGTAATGTTCTATTCAAATTGGTCTCCAAGATCTTAGTGAATCGCCTTCAGCCACACCTAGATTCTATCATTGGTTCCCTTCAAAGTAGCTTCATCCCCAAGAGGGGAACTTGTGATAATGCCATCATTGCCCAAGAGATTGTTCATAGTATGCATAAGAAGACTGGAAAGATTGGATATGTTATGTTTAAGATCGATTTTGAAAAAGCCTATGATAGGGTTGATTAGAGCTTCTTGAGATGAACTCTGAAGGAATTTGGATTTCCGGACACCACAATAGACTTGGTTATGAATTGCATACATCCTTGTCCTTAAAATGGAACAACAAGAGATTGCCCTCTTTCTCGCTGAGACTTGGAACGAGTATGATACAAGATAGATAGTTAGAAATCTATCTTCGTCCTTGTTTAAGAAATCAAATAATACCTACCAAAGTAATTATTCGGTGTCAAAAAGTTAGAACGGATTCAAGTGGGTTCCCATGACATGAGTTTGTGGTTCTTTATGAATGAGATTCTAGGTGAGTCTTTTATTTTATTTTTGGCTACAAAGGGTTTTTGAGAAATTAAGCTCATCTGCTATATATCTTTTTTATATGTTTGGTGGGGTTATCATCCCTTTAAAGATTCAAGGGTAATTCGATCAACAAATATTTAATTTGTTCTCTGTTGATGATTATATTGATTTATAGAATAATGCATCAAAGTCAAAATTAAATATGGATTTTGTGTAATCATTTATTATGTTAGGAGTGTCGGGACACAATTTTTAACATACTTTAATTTTTAACACATTAATTTTTATTCAATTAATAGAATTTATTTCAAATTTAAAAATCAAAATAAATAATCATTAAATAAGATGTGAAACATATAAAAAGACATTTCCCTTCTAATGTTTATCTCTTTGGATCCCTAGTTTGAATCCTTGAAATAAGTACATTTTATTTTTTAGTATCGCAAGCGAAAATATAATTTAAAAGTTTTTTGGTATGATAATTAATTTCCAATTAACATTTAGTTTAAAATCCACACAAAGCACCCTCTAACTAAAAATCACCACATCCTAATCTTATATTAAGTGTTTGAAAAAAATATTTATAACTTATTTGAATTTATTTTATGATTTTAATTGTAATTTTTATCCTCCTAATTTTGTGAGATGATGATTTTCATCCCTTGATTTAAAAGTGAATAATTGAATCTTTTTTATTTAAAAAATGTACAAATTTAGTATCTTTGTTTATTTTAAAGAGATAAACAGTTAGGTTGAGTCTTTCTATTTAATTTTTTTAAATTAACCATAATGACCTATATTTTTTTAAATTAATAATAATGGCCCAATACCCTTCTCCTGCTTTCTAAACCCTGAAATCCCATCTCCTCTTCTCCTTTGACCCGGCGACCCCAACTCCATTCTCCTCTCCTCTTCTTCTCCGAGACCCAGCAACCTCATCTCCCTTCTCCTCATCTCTTCTTCTCCAAGCAACTTCCACACGACCATCACAAACTGTGTGCAACCACCACAAGACTTCTACGACGTGCGACCTTTGCGACGTCTTCTTCTTTAACCTTGATGACTCACGCAGCGAACACCAAAAGGGAGGAGAAGAGGAGAAGAGAAGATATGAGGGGTCGTTAAGTCTCAAAGGAGAAAAGTAGAGGAATTAAGAATAATGAGGGAAAAAAATTTAGCATTTTGGATAGGAGGAGAAGAGTGTTGGACCATTATTATTAATTAAAAAAAATAGGTCATTATTGTTAATTCAAAAATATTTAGTTATTTACTTCTAAAATAGGTAGAATATTTCAAAAAACTAAAAGATGAAAATTGAAATTAAACCTTAAATTTACATAATATTACATTGGATTAAAGTAAATTTATCTTTTATCTATATCTTTATCACGGATATTAAATTAGATCATACAATAATTACATCTTTTAAATATTACACGATTACATTCTCTGTTACACATGATATGATTGCAAAAAAAAGAAAAGAATTAGATAGAGATAGAGTATATCTAGGTGAAGAGAAGTCTTTGTTAAATGCAAAAACTGAGATAAGGAATAATGTTTATGCTGAGGGAGTTTATGATGCTGAAGCTGGAAGATTGTGTATGGTAGGTTGCAGGAATCTTGGTTCAGAGAACCAAATACCAACAAAAGATTCTGTGGATTGTGAGATTCTAGTCAAGTTTCAGTTCCAAGTACTGCAAAATGAAAAGAGCAATGGAACTTATATTAAGGGAAGTATTGAAAGCACGCGCAGTGATTCAGATCCTCTTTACTTCAATCCCTTGAATTTGACTTCAAAAATTGCATATTATACAGAAACAGATTTCAGCCAGCCACAGATCACACAGTCAGAGATGTTTGATGAATGATGTATTATTGTAAATTGTTTTATTTTATACATGTTGATGCTCGATACATGTTACAATTTGTTTGTTCAATAATGTTTCAGAAGCTGTGAAAAGCAAAAACCCAGACAATTGTTGTTGTCATGCTTGCATCTAATGTTCATTCCCTATTTCGCTTTAGTGTTCTGGTGACCATTCTGTGTGCATTATACTTGTTTCCTGTTTCCAAATTAGATTTTTTTTTTTGTTAAAATATGTTTTTTTCCCTGAAATATTAATGTCTTTGTTTTTGATATTTTATTTTAATCCTTGATAAATTAGTAAATTTTATTTTGAGTCCTAATGTACGTAGATAATTTGTTATTAGGGACATAAAATAATTTTTTTTAATTTATTAGAAACTAAAAATAAATATTTTAATATGTTAGAGATCCAAAGAAAAAAAAAATTCAAAATTCAAAACAAAATTCTCTATTCAGGCTATTTTAACCTTTTTTAGTTTTTTTAAGAACCAAATTACATTCTTAAAAAAAATTAAAGACTAAAAACAAATATTTTGATATATTAGAGATCCAAACAAAAATAAATTATTAAAAATTCAAAACAAAATTCTATATTCAGGTAAAATTTATTTTAACCTTTTTTATATTTTTTTAAAAACCAAATTACATTCTTAAAAAGTGTAAAAAGATATAATCTTTTTTTTTTTTTTGGTGACAAAGAGGCATTGACAGGAACGCTTTTTACGATCATTTTTAATATTAACTTACCAACATATTTCTGTTTAAAGGGTTATACGTCATGGTAAAATCAAAATTCAATTTATTGTATTTTTACAATAATTAATCAACTTTCTTAAATAATAATTAATTAACTCATAACAAAACATTAATCTATAACATACCATTTTCAATTTTTTAACCGTAGTTTCATAGACATTTGTTGTATTGCTTTAATATAATTTATATACACTTTCAAGTACTATACAAACAAACATTTTCATGATTTACTATCATATAGTTTACAAAGAAACATTAAGAATATCAAAGTTCATTGTTATTGATATCAATAAAACAATATATAAAATAAAAAAAAAATCTCAATCAATAAAATCAACCTTTAATTTTATGCAATTCAATCAATAATTTTGGAATTATATAATAAAAAATAGTCACCAACTCTACTCAGTACTTTCCAAGATGCAGGCTTAGCTGCACATAAGACACCTAAATCTTTGTGTAGCAATAGCACTCTCGATTGTAGAAGAAGATATAAAACGATTGAGAGGAGAGAGAAGTTCTATGAAAAGGGAATGCCAAAATGTGGAAGTGGAAGTTCAAGGGAACAACATCGCCTGCACTGTAGTGATTTGAATGAGAAACTTGGAAATGGATCCTCTCCATTTCCTAAACTTATAAGAAAAATAAACATAAACAAAATGAAAAAGATGATACACGTTTTATGGAGAGTGACATTTATTTTTCAGAAAACTTAATAATGAAAGAAATTGTGAGAAAAGTGAATGGAGAGGATTTAAATTAACCTCAGAAACTTATCATAGAAGTTAGCTGTTTCTTAAGAAAAAAAAAAATTTGGATTTTTAGTTAGAAGTTTAAATTAAAAAAAAAAAATAAACAATTGAGAGGAAAGAGAATTTTATAGGTTTTGTTATTTGGGCCTTAAGAGTGTACTTAATATACCATGTATTATTGGATTCAATATGGATCTCGACATAAGATGCAAATTATAAATGGTCTTGACACGGAGTAAAATATATAAATTTATGAAAAAATGTAAAATTAGATATATTTAGTAGTAATTTTTTAAATTGAGAGATGCAAATATGCACTTGATTACACATTGGGTTGACCAATAAACATATATGAATAAATTTTAATCTAATTTTTTCTTTGATTATATATACAACTTTTCCATTAAAAGTATTTTCATTTAAAATATCATTTATATATATATAGATCGAAGTAAATTTATCCTTTATCTATATCTTTAATATGAATATTAAAATAGATCATACAATAATTATGGTATAAATTTACTATCATATTAAAAGAAAAGAATTAGATAGAGATAGAGATAGAGTATATCTATTTGATCTTTAAATTTTGTGGAAAGATATATGATAATTACCTCCATGTATATATATTACAGAGGTGAATTGGAGATAATAACAACGAAAGAAATAAACCTTCTCTAATATTGATCTGCAAGAACAAGAATGGGAATGCAAGGAGGAAAGAAAGAATTGGGGAATGGAGTGGAGAAAATGGGAAAGAAGATCAGTCTCAAAAGAAAAGCCGAAAGAGGAGAAAATAATCATAAGCCGCTGCTGTCAAAGAGAGTCAAAAGCGAAGAAGAAGCGGAAGCGAGTACCAGTCGTCTTCCACAACATGGTAAATCCAAATTTGAATATCTACTCGATGCAGTGTCATTATTTACTGCGTATGAAAAGGAAAAGGAACGTGAGCGTGAACGTGAACGTGATGATGAGCAAGAGCAAGAGCAAGGGCACCCTGATGATGATGAAGAAATAATATTGCCAAAGGAATTTGAAGAAAAGATAAAAGAATTGAATGGAAGCGATGTGAAGTTTGTGATGCAGAAGAGGCTTTTTAGGACAGACGTGAACCCACACCAAGCTCGCTTGTCTATCGCACCCAAAAAGATTTCCAACAAATTTCTGACACAAAGTGAGGAGTCTTCCTTAGACGAGGCTAATAAAAAAACAAAAAGTTGTAGTAATGGCCTAAACAGATCAAAGCCTCCTTCTGGCATGGCCGTGAAGATGGTGTTGGATCCTTCTCTGAGAGAGTGCAACGACATGCGCTTCAAGAAGTGGGTAATGACGAGAAGCCCCACTTACAACTTGACCCAGGGATGGAACAAGATTGTACAACACAACAATCTCAAATTTGGTCATATGCTACAAATCTGGTCCTTCAGAATCTCTTCTCACCTCTGTTTCGCACTAGTCAATAAGAACATCTGAACTCATTTCAATTACTCACTACTATTGCTGCATGGTTATTATTAGCTACATTCTTTTTTAATTTCTTTACCGCTTCTGGTATTCAGTTAGTTATCAAACTATTTTTTTTTTTTATTCTAATTGTCTTGACCCATAATGCAAAAAATTATGATTTTGTATGAAAGACAATTACTGTAGTTTATATAACTATATTAATTTGATTAGCATTAGCATTAATTCTCCATTCCATGCATCAACCTTAAAGCCTGTATCTATCGATCTACTGTTCCAATACATTCAGTTGCATTGTGTTCTTCACCAAGTTAATCAACCCAATCAAGCTAATCACAATCTCCATCACCTTAACAAATACAATATGCTGAATAATTTTAAAATAAATTAAAAAATATCACTTTAATTAAAGTGATATTAAGTAAATTTAAAAAGGAAACAAAGGAGAAGGAAAAATAATTAATCGAAAGTTTGCATTACGAAAAAAAAAAAAAAAAAAAGGTTTCTTGACAGAGGTCGTAATCTAAACAAAATTTACAAATAAAATTCTTTCATGTTTTTTTTTTTCTACATTTTACTTTAAAGTGGGATATAATGTCATTTTACTTAATAAAATTTATCATTTAACCGGATCAACAAATAAGTTACCCACTATTGTCCGAATTTTATATTCTCCACCCATGAACCATTTTATAAGGATCTTAATACTAGTTTCCATTATTTTGATATTAGTATCTAAATTTTATTAGTTTTGTTTTGAAATTTTTTTTTTCTTGAAATATTATGTATTTAATTTTAATACAGTCATGGTCCCTAAGTGATGACTGACGACGTAACACTTTATTAACTTATCATGCCATCAGATAACGTATTTTGACTTGACAATAAAAATAATAAATACTAAAATCAAATATAAAACTATTTTAAATAATAAAATAAAAAAAATAAAGTTTTGGTTGTAAAATAAGGGACTTGTATTGGATTAAAATTGTTTAGGATTTTAAAGATTTTTTTTTTTTATAACAATGTTTTGGATATTCAATCAGGATTGTTAAATAATAAAAAATAATTTGATGGTATTTAATTAAGATTATCAAGATTTTTTTAAAGGACAACGAAATCTTGTGATATTCGATTGAAATTTTGAATAATTTAAAAAAAGTCATCTATTATTCAAAATTATAAAGATTTTATGAACTTTTTTTTTAATTGAATTTTGATAGATTTTATGGACTTTTTAGTAAATCATATAAATACCAAACTCATCAAACAATCTCATCCAAGAGACTTTTCTTTCTCATCACAAACTTTTTTTTATTTCATTCTCTACTTTGAAGGCACTGACATAATCTCTCACCCACATCTATTTCAAGGTGAGACTTTTCATATGATCCCAATAGTAATGTGTTCATACCCAAATCGCTACGAATCAACTTACAAGCCTACAATGTAGTCCACCATCTTATTTCCCTTTAGATTTATAAATTCTTAATGAAATGAAAATTTTCATAAGAGAAGTAGATCTGACTTTGGAGAAAGTTCTAACTCATTCGGGGCAAACAATCAAGTTAAAGTTTTAAAAGACCTTTCTAAACTATTATATGTTTATTTTGAATATTCTTCAAGTTAGGCAGATGATTAATGTTTTGATCATCATGTCTTTTTGTTGAATTATTTAATTTATATTTTGATGACATTATTGATTTTATGGGTTAAATGAAACATTTTTTATTTTTTACTAATGTTTTATTAAATTTGTGAAAAAGATATCTCAAAATGCATTAGCAGCTTGTAACTTTAATTTGGAATTCAGAGGGTTCAGCTCATGATAACTTGTGTTTAATAGTTTTGAATATTTTTTTTTTTCTAGAAATCCATAGAGTCTTTTCAAATTTTATAAATCCGTGAAATACTTTCAAATCCTATATTCTAAATCCATTAAATCCAAACTACAAAATCCTAATCATAAAAATCTTTTTAAAAAAATCTTAACAGTTCTTAATTTCTTACAAAAATCTTAAAAATCTTCAAGATTTTTTTATGCCAAAAAAATCTTTTAAAATCTAATGATCCAATTATCCAACCTATCTAGGAATAAAAAAGAGCATGAAAAACATATAGTAAAGAAACAAAATATCAGAATCCATGGGAATGCAAGTTGGGATCCGGATGCTGTAAAACATTGTGAAGACAAGCTAAATACAACCAAGAGCATCTTTATCTTTATTGAGAATGGTCGAAAAGATTTTAAGGTATTTTTTTTATATATAGTACCACATGAGTATAAAGATGTCTTAGATTTTTTTTGCTTTAATGATAAATTTTATATGAAGATAAAAATATATTTTTTCATTCATTAAAAAAAATAGTCGATTTTGATTTCAGTCACTTTACGTTAGTTCAAGATGGTTTATTATCTTTAATTTTAAAATTTTAAAAATCAAAACTAATTTTAATTTTGAGTTTTAATTTTTAAGTTTCAATTTATTATTGATTTGAAGTTTTTAATGTGTTTTGTTGTGATAATTTATGGTGCCACTAGTTATATCAAAAGAAGATTTCTTTGGCAGGAGCTATCTCATCTGCAAGCAAACTTCCATGGCCCTTGATTCTTTATTGGTGATTTTAATGTCATTTTGGGAATTCATGAAAAAAGAGGCGGTCTTCTTCCTTCCTCGGCCTCATGTAATGATTTTTTGAATTGGACTAATTTTAATAATCTTATTCATTTACCTTCTAGGGGTCATCATTTTACTTGGTCTAATGGGAAGATTGGATCTCATCACATTGCTCTTAGACTTGATAGAGCCATTTGTAATATTAATTTCTTGAATATTGTGATACTGTCACTTGCATTGTTCTTCCTAAAAGCAGGTCGGATCATCATCCGCTGTTATTGAATGTGAAAAAGGGCTTGGCCAGACTTCCGGGTTCCTTTAAATTCCTTTCTATGTGGCTGAAGCATGAAGATTGTAGGAGATTAACGTGTGAAACTTGGAGTACTCCAATCTTTAGCTGCCCCATGTTTGTGCTGAAACAAAAGTTAAAAAATACCAAAGCTACTCTTAAGGTGTGGAACAAAAAGGTTTTTGGTAATATTCAATTAAAGATTCAACAGTGTTCCAATCATTTGGCTGCAATACAAGTGCTAAACTTAACTATATATATAATTGTTACATATATTATAAAACATTTTAATTGTATATATAACATTCATATATATTATAAAACACATAAATAATCATTCTAGCATGAACTTAAGGTGATTACATTCATACAATATTTTCACATTAATGTTTTATAACAAATTTATTAATTATGCAATTATCAATTATGTTATTTTATTTTTAGTATTGAATCATTAATATAATATTATATGATATGTTATATATTTAATTTTTAATATTAATTATTGAGTCAGTCCAAGCCCATCAGGCCAACTCGAGCTGGGCCTAAAAATCTACTGACCTAAATGGACTGGGCCAAAAAGGTTCACTTTTATTTGAGTCTCATTTTTTGAAGTCTAACCTGACCCTAATTGCGAGTCAGCCTACCAAATCAAGTTCATTTTATCACCCCTATTATTTACCTTAAGTTAATGTACATTCCTACCTAAAAAAAAATAAAAAAATTAGAAGACTTCTTTTTCTACGCTACATTCCAAAGTCCAAAAATTATTTATTTTCAAACGAAATTGTGTTATAGATCCCATGGTGAAGATTTTAATCCATTTTTCTTCCTTCTCAAATCCCTTCTTGCACCCATCTTGCTTCCTCATTTCAAGAGCCAACATTAGACAATTCATACCATTTTAGCAACAAAGATTCAAACTTTTTTTTAGAGCATTTCAAAAACAATAATTTAGATTTTTTTAGAGCATTTTAGTAATAAAAAATAAAATAAAATATCTTCTCTGATGCTGCGTTCTAGAGCCCAAAAATTATTTCTTCTCAAACGAAATTGCATTCCAAATCCCATGATTTTAAATCTTGAAAAATTAAAAATAAAAACTATTTTAAAAAAATAAAAAATAAAAATACTCTCTCAAACCAAACGCTACCAAGAGTTCACTTATTTTTCATAAGAATAGTTTATGGAAAATAAGTTATTAGAATAAGTTTATAGGCCAAAAATAAGCTTCTTTTTTTTTTTCAAAATAACTTATAAATTGGTTAGATGAACTTGTAAACTAATTATTATAAGATATTTTCTTTTTTAGTAAAATTACTATAAGATATATTCATAATACTTTATGACACTATGTTGACTTTATTCTTTTAAACAAAAAAAATGAGTTTAGTTTTACTATTAATTAATAAGTTTAATGATGATAAATTTACTTATAAAATAATTTTACATTGTCATCTATTATAACATTTCATTTACCTAACTTTTAATAGAATTTTATAAATTATAATGAATTTATTATAAATGATACGTTATAAACTTATAATTGATTGATATGCATTTTATATTATTTTAATCAGTTACACACTAATTAATGTTACTTTTTGTTTTTTTTTTAAAGCAATCCATTAATTTTAAAATTGGAATGACTCAGGACTTTGTTTTCTCTGCAGATTTGATGAACGACTCTGAGTCCGGCAACGAACCACTAGATGGTAGCGACGGTCATCCCTTTCCTACTCCACCTTCACGACCATCCTTCCGTGATATGTTCATGGGAGACAGACTCATTCCGACACCCAGACCTATGGTGGATCTAGTCCAACAACAATTGGCAAGGATTGAATATGAAGACGGCAATCCCATCAAACCAATGGTTCATATCTCTGACAAGGTGTTCGATGGGCTATGTGCTCCTTGGCAAGATGCATTAGTGGTGAAGCTTTTGGGCAAAAGTATAAGCTACTCTTTGATGTGGGATAAGCTACATAGACTATGGAAGCTAGTTGCGAGCTTTGAAATTATGGACATTGGCAATGGTTATTTTATGGTGAAGTTTGACAACGCAGGTGATCACCAAAAGGTTATGGATGAAGGGCCTTAGATGTTATTTGATCATTACCTTATAGTGCAACGTTGGTCTCCTGAGTTTATCTCTCCATTTGCGAAGATTGAAAAAACGCTAGTGTGGATTCGCTTCCTAGGTCTCAACCTTATTTACTATGATGAAAGCATTTTGCTTGCACTAGCAGTGTCCATTGGGAAACCAGTTAAGGTGGACTCCAATACCAAAGACATCAGGTGAGGCAGGTTTGCACGAGTTTACATTGAAATTGATCTTACTAAACCAGTTGTTGGGAAGGTCTGGTTGAAAGTTTTTTGGTATCGAGTGGAGTATGAAGGTCTTCGTCGTATATGCTCCACATGTAGTTGTTACAACCATGTTACAAGGGAGTGCACTAGGAAGCAATTAGAATCTTCGTTGGAAACCCCACTATCAACCTCGCAGGAAATGGTGCCGCCAATTGCTCCGGTAACCACCGCAACAATAGTAGGTACGTCTCCAATTATTGAAATTAATGTCCCCATTAATTCAGGAGAGCAACTCGAAACCACAACAAAAATAACAGATGTCAATCATGATCTTATTCATGGTGATTGGCTTGTTGTGCAACGAAGGAAGAAACAGAACAACAATAATTCAAATTCAAAAAAGAAAGAGAATATGATGGCTCGAGATTTTATTTTTAAAAAGGATAAGAATAAATTCTCTCTCCCACAACAAAATCTCAATATTTGTGGCAAGAAAGAGAAAGTGGAAAATTTAAAAAGTAATCATGCAAATCAATCTAGCTACGTGGCCCCACCTGCTCATAAAAGATCACGTTCAGATTTTTCTATCCCTATTGCATAATTAATTCAAAATGCTGCAAAGATCAACATGAATTCACATGAGACAAATAAAAAGGTACTACTTCCAGCTCATACTACTCCATTGGACCCCACATCAACGCCATCATCGTCCATGTTCAATATTCATGTGAATAATCATGTAAATCAAAATGAGGTTAACACCACGGTACTTGGTGTGCATGCTAATGCTATTGCATCAAACCTTAATATTGATATGGTTATGGTTGAAGATTCTCAAGGTAAGAAGGTGGCCAATGTGGCTCAAGAGTTAGTCCCTGTAAGCCAAGCCATGCCAACGTAGGGCCTTGGCTCAGGTTCCCCTCCTCTTTTCATTATGTTGTCATGAATTGCTTACAAGATATATCAATCATATTATGGAACATAAGAGGAGCGATTGGCCATTGTACGAAACAGCACATCAAATATATGATTAAAACCCATAAACCTTCCTTTTTCTTCATCTACAAAACTCATGTTCAGTTCCATAAGGTTGAAAATTTTTGGAAGTCATTGGGGTATGAGAAGGTATTTATTCAAGAGGCTAGAGGACATGCAGGAGGTATTTGGGTCTTGTCAGAAAGGCTGGATGTCAACTTTACGCTTCTACACTCTACGAATCAATGTATTACCTTCAAGTTAGAAAAGGCGAATAGTAGGTGGAACTGCTCTGCACTGTATGCCTCCCCCATTCCTACGGTGAGGGCTATTCTTTGGGACCACTTGATCGAGATTGGCAATGACATGGAAGGACCGTGGCTAGTCATTGGCGATTGGAATGAGATTACTCAACCATTGGAGGTTATAGAGGGAGCCTTCCACCAAGCCAGGGCCAATGCTCTTTACGACATTCTCACCCAGTGTAGCCTTATTGATATGGAAACCACAAGGAGCTTTTTCACATGGCGCAGGAATATTCAAGCAAGGGGGTTCATATAAAAAAAAATCGATTGGTGCGTGGCTAACGCTGATTGACGTCTTGCCTACCCTAATGCGTTGTTGGAAACTCTTCTCCCCCACAACTCAGACCACAATCCTCTCCTTCTTTCTTGTTGAAAAGTTGACTCCCGCATAAACCTTTCCTTTCATTTTCAAGCAGCTTGGCTTTCCCACCCGGAATATGCAAATATTATGACACAAGCATGGGGTCAAACTACCGAAGACACTTTCCATAAGCTTAATAAGATTCGTGAAAAATCTATCATCTTTAACAAAGAGGTCTTTAGGAATATTTTTCAGGACAAAAAGAAGTTGGAATTTCGTATCAAAGGAGTCCACTGAGAACTAGAGACTCAGGCTACTTCCAACTTGATTCAGTTCGAGAAAGCCTTGCAAGACCAGTACAACCAGATCCTTTTTCGTGAAGAAATGTTATGGTTCCAAAAGTCCCGTGAGAATTGGGTAAGATTTGGCAACAAGAATACCAAATTCTTTCATACTCAAATAGTTATCAAGAAGACGCAAGAATAACATTTCTAGCCTGTTTGTTGATAATATTTGGTGCACTGATGCATCCCTTATTCAGAAGGAAGCTCAATTGTTCTACCAAGGTCTCTTCCAATTTACTGCTAGATGTCTTCCCAATTGCTTACAACTAATGCATGTTCCTCGATTGGAGGATCATGTCTTCCTTGGCCTAGCCGCTACCGTTACGTTGCGGGATGTGAAAGATGCCCTCTTTAGCATGAACCCTTACAAAGCTCCTGGGTCAGACGGATTTCAACCTATATTTTTCAGAACCTTCTGGGCCACATATCAAGGACGATATTACACGCATGGTAGTTGAGATTTTTGCCACAACTGTTGTCCCATCCCAAATGACTAAAACTTTGATAGTTCCCATTCCTAAGTCGGAGAATCCCACGTCCATTAAGGACTTCAGACCGATCAATGTTTGTAATGTTCTATTCAAATTGGTCTCCAAGATCTTAGTGAATCGCCTTCAGCCACACCTAGATTCTATCATTGGTCCCCTTCAAAGTAGCTTCATCCCCAAGAGGGGAACTTGTGATAATGTCATCATCGTCCAAAAGATTGTTCATAGTATGCATAAGAAGACTAGAAAGACTGGATATGTTATGTTTAAGATCAATTTTGAAAAAGCCTATGATAGGGTTGATTGGAGCTTCTTGAGATTGACTCTGGAGGAATTTAGGTTTTCGGACAGCACAATAGACTTGGTTATGAACTGCACTACTACTACGTCCTTGTCCTTAAAATGGAACAATGAGAGATTGTCCTCTTTCTCACCGAGACGTGGTCTTCGTCAGGGAGACCTAATGTCACCTTATCTCTTTCTTCTATGCATGGAGAAGCTAGTGCTTCTCATTCAAGAGAAAGTGAGTAGTGGGGATTGGCAACCAGTTACAGTCTCCAGAGGTGGCCATAAAATATCACATTTATTCTTTGCCGATGATTGTTTGTTGTTCATTAAAGTGTCGGCAAATCAAGTGTAGTTGGTCCAGGATGTTATCTGGCTATTTTGTCTTGCTTCTGGCCTGAAAGTCAATAGTCAGAAATCTAAGTTCTTCGTCTCTAAGAATGTTCCACATAGCAAAATCTAGTAATTCGCCACTATATTAAAGTTTCAACACACTCATAATCTAGGCAGATACTTGGGATTCCCTCTCTTGGTAGATAGGACCACTAAGGCGGATTTTGCCTCCCTCACAGACTGTGTCAATAACCGCATTGCAAGTTGGAAGGGCCAACTCCTTAGCCGTGCTGGAAGAGTAACTTTGGCTATGTCAGTTATATCTGCTATCCTCTCCTACTCTATGCAAAACCTATGGATTCCGAAGGGAATTTGCAATAAAATTGACTTTAGGTTAAGGTGTTTCATCTGGGGAAGGAATCACAATCATTAGATAGATTGGTCTACGATCTCTAAAACTCGTGCCAAAGGAGGTTTAGGCATTCGTCGATGCCGCCAAGCTAACATTTCCCTACTTGACAAGCATGTGTGGGATTTTTTGCATAGCAAGGATAAGTTATGGGTTCGCTTATTATATGCAAAATATATTGGCCAAAAGAATATTCTTCATCTTAAGAATTCCACAAGTAGCTCGTATGTTTGGTCCTTTATCATGAAAGTCTTATCTCATCTCAAGCAAGGTTTCACGTTCAGGATTGGGGATAGGGATTGCTCCTTTTGGTTTGATCCTTGGTTAGAGGAGGGACCATTGTATGGCATGGTAGATGAGATCCATGAGAAGGACATGCAATTACGTGTTAAGGATGTCTATTTTGATAGCTATTGGCACTTTGACGTCCTTACTACAACCTTGCCCCAAGACATTCGGAACACCCTTTCGTACTTGTTTCTTAATCCTTCTATGCTGGATACTATTAGGTGGAGTGCATTTAGCTCAGGAAGGTATGATACCAAGTCCGCCTATGCATGGTTGAGCTGAGAGTCTGCTTTTCATCTTACTTGTGCTGAGTTCTAGTCATGGGTGTGGAAGTCTAAGCTACCTGAGAATGTTAAACACTTTATTTGGCTCACTTATAGAGGGAGTCTTCCTACTAACTCTTTCCACTTCATGCGACATATTACTACTGATTCTTTTTGTTGCAAGTGTGAAGATGCCAATGAAACATGGATTCACATCCTTCACGATTGTCCCTATGCATGTAAGGCGTGGCAATACATCCAGTTACAGTATGGTCTTGATTTCTTCATTAATAATGTTGCATATTGGCTTAAAAGTAACATTCAAGAAAATTTTCAGCTCTTATTCGGCACCACTTGCTGAATGATCTGGGGCACGAAGAATGAGGTGGTTTTTAATGATATAGTTTAGCCAGACTGGTATATGCATAACCAGATAAGTTATCTTCTACATCTAGCCAAAAGGACAAGCTCGACCAGCTCGACTAGTTCATCCCCAACAAATAGGATATTGGTTAATTGGGAACCTCCTCCGCAAAACTACATCAAGATCAATACGAACGGTAGTTCCTTTGGTAATCCTGACTTGTCAGGTTTTGGTGGCGTTCTACGAGATTTTGCAGGCAATTGGATCACGAGTTATATGGGCAGTTGTAATTTTACTTCAAACACCAACGCTAAGCTGTGTGCCATTTTCCACGACATTAAACTTGCTCACACAAAAGGTTTCTCTAATGTTATTTCTTGAGACGGATTCCACCACTTCTCTGAAATTCATCATTAAAGGCCTTGACATTGTTCATCCTCATGCAGGTGTGGTTTCGGTCATTCGTGGTTACGTGCAACTACCTTGGAATATTAGTTTCAAGCATATGCTTAGGCAAGGAAATGCTGTGACAGATATTCTTACTAAGTCATGAGCCAAATCCTCCTCCTTGTTTATTTTATTAAATTCTTGTTCAGCTTCAACTTCGAATTACTTAGTTGCTGATGTCTCAAGCACTCTATTTTATAGACCTTAGTGTCATTTTTTAATTTCTTTATTCATAAAAAAAAATAATGTTACTTTTTGTTTTTTTTAGAAGTTAATTAATGTTTACTTTATTCTTTTATAAAATAATAGTTTCATCTATCCATGTGTGCATTAAATGCAATACGGAACCTTTAAAGTAATAATAAAAAAATATTTTCTCTACCTAGTTATGAAGACAAAAATAAAATATTTTATGAAAATATATATTTAGAGAAAACAAGTTAATAGTATAAATCAGTTTTCACAGTATTATTTAATAATGAATTATCATGTATAATAAATTTATTAATTTTATAATAATTTATGATTTATAAACAATATAATTTTTTTAAGAGCAGTGGTATAGTGGTATATTGTATGAATGCCACTAAGGTTGTACGAATGCACGTGATAAATGATATTGACTATATTCTAAAGAGAAATTATATATGTAAAATAAATTATACAGCAAATAGAGAAAGAGAGGCGTGAAAAAAATTTGAGATGTAATAAATGATTTATTGGAAAGAGATAGACACCTAAAATTATGTTATTGTATGTATATCATTATACATCACATCTCTATTCTTAATTTATTCTTAATTGATTTTTTTTTTTTTAACAAATTCTTAATTTGAATCTTTGAATAAAATGAAAGAATTGGTTGTTGCTATAGTTCATCCTACATTTAAGAATTCATATTTAATACTTTTTCTATGTCTTATTATAAATTATAGTTGACCAAATTATACATATTAAGAAAAGTAATTAATTTAGGTAGTTATTTGTAAAAATAATATTTTTTCAAATTTGTCATTAATATTATTATAATTAATTATACGATGAAAATATTTTCATATTCTCTCATCATCACTGTGAGAAAGAAATATGACAATAAATAATGGTATATTAGGAAAAAATTATTAATGATGAAGAGAAATAAAAAGAATTTTTATAATTAAGAAAAAAAATATTGACTATTGCTTATGATTAGGAAAAAAGGATGTGGCATTTTTTATTTTTTAATTCAGATATATACATAATCATTAAATTTGTATTAAAGATCATTTAATAGTTACTTTTAATGCATATTATTAAAGACAAGAACATTTAAGACAATGTTTCTATATAAAGTTTATTTACAATGAAAGTGAAGTCAACCACCTTTTTAACATTTTCTTTTGACATAATTTATTGTGATGAGTTAAATTTTTTTTAAATCATCCATTCAAGTAGAATCCACATTGTATTTAATAATTATTTCACATAAATTTATAATTTTTAATAAATTTAAATCAATCACATATCAAATATGTAAAAGAAACTTTTTAAATACTCGTATTAATATTTTTCTAAAATTATTTTAGTGTCAATGAGATGAAAATTCCCATCATGAAAAAGAGACATGAAATAATAAAGTGAAGAATTTGATCATTAATTTTTATATTTTATAATATATTAATAAATAAAAATTAAAAGTCAAAATTTTCTATCGTGATAATGTTATTATAGGTGATCCATTCTCCATTCAACTCTCTAATATTTTTGAATTCATTACGTTAAGAACAAAATTAAAACTCATCCTAGTGGGACCAATTTTAATTGTAACTCTTCTCCTATTTTTTCTTCACTTTTGTATTCAACCAATGCCCCTCTTGCCTCCAAGCAAAAACTAACCATTTCCAAGCTTGTGCACAAACAATCACACACCATGGACCACAACAATAGGGTGCCAAGAAGAATCCGTGCATTCTCATCACCAACAACAGCACCACCACCTTCCCCTCCCATTCTCTCCTTCATTACTGCTCTTTCCATCACATCACTAATCTTCATGTGCCTCTACTTTTTATCAGCCTTTGCTTCCATAGCCATTCTTCTAGCCCTTTGCATCACCACCCTCTTCCTTTGCAAGTTCATGCATGATAGGAGTGAAAGAACCTCTTTTCAAGCACAAACCCAAGAGAATAACCAAAGGGTAGTGAGATTTTTCAATGAGCTTTTTTGGGTTGTTGAGGATAAAAAAACGGGTGGCAAGAGGCAACAAGTTAAGAAGAAGCTCCTAGGATGTGTTGTGTGTTTTGGAAACCAAGCAGCAATGGCATCATCATCATCATGTGTAAGTGAATGTGCGATTTGCTTGGAGGATTTTAAGAAGGGAGAGGAGTGCCTTGTTTTCTCAGTTTGTGGCCACACTTTTCATTTTGTTTGCATCAACCATTGGTTAGAGGAAAAACCCACATGCCCAATTTGCCGTCATTATATCCCATTATCCAGAAGCATGGAGAATCTAGTTTAGTGTTTGGCATAGAACACATGTTTGTTGGTGTGAAAATAGTTAAAAAAAAATCATTTTATCCATTATTTTTTATCTTGATCTCATATATATTTTATTAAACACCATCTTGTTCGACCCTAATATAACATTCTTCTAAATATTTAATACAATTGTATATTTATATTCGAAATCAAATCCGTTGATCCGAAAGCTTTTTTGGTTTTGGTTCTTATATTAGATAACTATAAATTTTAGTCTCTACATAACTTTTATTTTTTGCAATAGTTTATTGTCATTAGAAGATTTTTTGTAGCTTTTTTTTTTTCATCCCTTCCAAGTTCCAACAAATAAACAAAAAAAAGTCGATTACACACGAGAACAAAAAAAAATGCTAAGCAAAAAATTATTTAATTTTCTTTTCAATTCGTTTGGGTAACAGCAAATTAAAAAAAAAAAACCACAGATTGAAGGAGAATTCAACACTAGAACATTTATAATCCAAAGACAATCCTAATTCATCCGAAATCAATGACAGAGACACAGAAAAACCAAACAGAACAAGATTTGAATTTTTTTTTTTTTTTTCAGTGCGTCTTCTTTTTACCCTTGGGTTTCTATTCTTCCTCGTCCTCAAAGTCGTCGAAATCGTCGGAATCGTCGAACTCGCCGTTTAGATCGTACTCATCCTCATCACCATCGTCCACATCCTCGTCGTCGTCGTCATCATCTTCGTAAATTTTTGAAGCGCCACGTGGCGATCCGGCAGTGGCCATTTGCCTTGCGAGTGCGCCGGGGAACTGAACGGTGGAGGGTCTGAAGAGGGAGATTTGAGAGGCGGAGTCGGGTCGGGTAAGTGGGGAAACGGGTCGGGTCAGAGCAAAAGTGGGGTTTCGGAAGAAACGTAACGGAAGGTTGAGGTTTGGCTTCAGCTTTAGAAGAGTTCTCGTCGCCATTTTCCGCTGCGAGTAAAGTAACGTTTCTATGTGAACTCTATTTTTTCTGTGAGTGATGAAGGAATAGAGAGAAGGTTTAGGGTTTTAGGAGTGTCGTGGCGCGTTGCTTGAAGGACACGTGTCTGTCATTTTTTGTTTTGTTTTGTTGAAAAGAAGGTTTTGGAGCTGGCCGGCTAGGCCCTGAAATTTTTGAATCTTTTGGAACCAATAACTGTGGGTACTTGCTATTTACACCGCCATGTTTGCTAAGAACACCCCCATCCCTTCTATTTTCTCTAATTCTCCGGTAATGCCATTTTTTAAATATTATTTTATACCTCCAAACATATCTTCATAATCTGTTACACCCCCATCTTTTATTTTATTTGATTTTCTCTTCTTTTCTCTTTTCTTCTCTTCGGTGAATCCCTCTTTTCTTCTCTTCCATAAATCCCTCTCCTCTTTTGCGTTTTACCTTGCACTTTGATTGTTCATTTGTGTCTTCTTTGCTTATCATATGCGTTTTTAACTTCACTTCTTTCTCACATTCCGTTCTTTCTCTTACTCATTGCTGAATGCATCATTACAATCAACTATATTATTTTTTTCCTATTAATTGATTCTTCAAACATCTTACTAACATAATAATTCATTTTTACATAAAAATAAAAATAGAAAAAGGTAAAACAAAACAAAAAAAAAAATATATATATATATATATATATACAATAAATGTGTTTCAAAAATGACATATACATACCGAAAATGTGTTTTCGAAATAAGAAAATAAGAAATATAATAACATATGCATATCAGAAATGTGTTTTCGGAATAAGAAAATAAGTATCGGAAATGTGTTTCCGGAATAAGAAAATAAGAAATATAATAAATCACATACTAGAAACATATGCATATCGGAAATGTGTTTTCGAAATAAGAAAATAAGAAATGTAATAACATTGCATACTAAAAATGTATTTTTGGAATAACATATACATATTAAAAACATATTTTCAAAATAACATATATATATATATATATATATATATATATATATATATATACACCGTACTAGAAAGAAATGTTTAACATATATGTATCGGAAACATGTTTCTAAAATAACATATACATACTGAAAACATGTTTCTAAAATCACATATACATATATCATATCAAAAAGAAATGTTTAGCATATACGTATCGAAAATATGTTTTCAAAATAATATATACATACTGAAAACATGTTTCCAAAATAACATATACATATACTATACTAGAATAATATATATATATATATATATATACCGAAAATGTGTTTCCAAAATAATATATACATGTACCATCTAAAATCTTATTTTATAATTTTGAATTATATCTAAATTTTTATTTTTATTATTCTTTAAACCCCTAATTTTGCATCCATCTTCATTTCATGTGGTTTATATTAGGGGTGTTCATAAACCAAACCAAACCGAACTAAACCGCGAAACCGCCCAAAAAAATCGAAAACCGATTAAACCGAAAAACCGCACGGACCAAAAATTTCCAAAACCGCATATTTTTTGCGGTTTGGTTCGATTTTTGGATTTTATTATAAAAAACCGAACTAAACCGAACCAAACCGCATTCTATAATTATATTGATTTACTTTTAGATATTTAATATTATCTAACTAACAATATTTTTATTTTTTATGATCATAATATGTGATTTATAGTATATTTTTTTTTAATAATAAATTTGTAATATATTATGACACATACTTTCATATATTACAAAAAGATATATTGATATTACTAAATAACATTAAATTAAATATAAAATGAAACATGATTTATTATTATGTTACAAAAAAAAGTTAGTAATATCATTTTATAATAATGCTAAATAGAAGTAAAAATAATATTTTTTAAACTAAAATATGTAAATCAAAATTTAATAAAAAAAATATAAAATAATAATTATGTGAGTTTAATTAAAAAAATTAAACTATGATAATAAATTTAAAAAAAAACCGCGAAACCGAACCGAACCAAACTGCAAAAAATTGGTTTGGTTTGGTTTGGATTTGATGTTATATTAAAACCGAACCAAACCGAACCGCGACTTTATTTTAGGTTTGGTTCAGACCACTTTTTGCCCAAAAACCGAACCAAACCGCACCGCGAACACCCCTAGTTTATATAGTACTGTGTTTTCATTAGTATTGTATCTTTTTTTCATCCATTAATTTCTTATATAAATGTTTTGATTTGATGGTGAGTTCTCTTTTTCTTTAAATGCATTCAAACAAACATTTTTTTCTACAACGTCAATGGTTGTAGACTGTAGCATCTCTTAAGGAATTGGTTTTAATGGTGATTTCATTTCTTTAATTGTGATCCTAATAGTTCTACCAGGTTAATGATTGGAGGTTGCAACTCAATGTGTTGAAAAACTTTTAAATACAAAATCGACCACTCTTCTCAATGGTTTATTATTTTACAAACACGTTTCCAGTATGTAGATTTTAAACGTTTCTTTCTATTATGATATATGTATATGTTATTCCAAAAACATGTTTTCGATATGTATATATTATTCTCTGGAAACACCTTTTTAGTATGTATATGTTATTCTAGAAACATATTTCCGGTATGTATATATTATTCACTTTTCTGATATGTATATGTTATTCCAAAAACACGTTTTTGATATGTATATGTCATTCTCGACACACATTTACTATACGTGTATATTTTGTTTTACCTTTTTCTATTTTTCTTTTTATGTAACCATGAATTATTATATTAGTAAGATGTCCCAAGAATCAATTGATGGGGAAAAATATTGTTGATTATAATGATACATTAAACAATGAGCAAGAGGAAGAGCGGAAAGTGAGGAAGTAGTGAGGTTGAGGATGTCTGTGATAAATAGAGAAGACACAAATGAGTAATTGAGGTGCGAGGTAGAACGCAAAGGAGGAGAGGGGTCCATGGAAGAGAAGAGAAAAGAAAAGAAGGGGGGTAAAGGAGGGGGTGTAACAGATTATAAGAATATATAAGAGGGTGTAAAATAATCTTTAAAAAAGGACATTATAGAAAAATAAGAAAAAATATAAGGGGTGAGGATGTTCTTAGCAAAAATAGGGGGTGTAAATAGCAAGTACCATAACTGTGTATCGAATTTGACCAGAGTGAAAAGAATTTTGGTTCCAAAAAGGTAAAAAAATAAGGAGATAATTTTGTTATGATAGAAAAGTGACATGTCACTATAAAAAAAAAATTTTTTAATACATTTTGTCAGTTAAAATTTGTTTAAAATTATAAAATCACGAGAAATAATTATAAGAAGCGAAATAAATTTAATTTAATGTGAAGATGAAATTATCAAATTTTATGATTTTTGATAAATTTTAATTAATTAAAAAAAAAATCTACAAAAGAGTGTATCAAAAAATATGTTTATATCATTTTCACCCAGAAATAACAATAGTGAAGAAATACCTGAATATTACTGCTTTTTCTTGGAGCTGTCAAAGTTTTATTTATTTATTTAAGTAATGGCATTAAAGATTAAGGTAACTCACGATAAAATAAAATAAAAATAAATTATATTACTTTATTAACAAAAAAATATTATTGATAAAAAGTATTACTTTTAATTTCTTATCTATTATTAACAAAATCGTATTGATTTTGATATCTAGATTAATAACAACAAAGTAAACCCCAAATATTTTATGCTACAATGCAGTTGAAAGTTGAAACCATAAAAAAAATCCTAGAGAGAGAACTTCAGCATTGAGACTGATCTCAATCAAATTCTTCCTTGACATAAAACAGAGCTTTTGAATCAGGGATTCAACATCTATGTTACACAACATTAATAGTAGTATCGTAACATGGCAATTTATAGAGTGAAAATCATTGATTAAAATTGAAAACCTGAAATGTTACAAAATATTGTTGCTCATATAAGTGGAAAGTCATTCTGAAATTTCTTTGGTGCTATGCTTCTTCAGTCACCACATTCACCTTTTCATATTCTTCTACACCCTTGATTCTCCAAGAGAGAATGCTGCAACCACCAAACCTTTGTTGCAAATGGACAACTACAACAAACAAAAGGCTCACCAAGGGAATGATTATATCCCAAGAAGTGGAGTAATAGTCTGCAATCTCATCCTCATACAAAGATGAACCATCAACATAGATAACAGCCTCAAAGAGATCATATGCATGGGGAATTAGCCTCACCAAACTGATTCCAAAGTAGAATGAACAAGAAAGAGCATTCCCCTTGGAGTTCATGAACAAGTTAAGCAAAATCTGAGGCAAGAGAAAGCCATCTAGCACCAAACCTGAATAAGATTTCAAGTCCTCCCAAAACGATTGTTGTTGCGAAAAGCCGGATGAATTCACCACATCACCATGCAAGGTACTGTTTTTTTGGTATGCAAGCAATGCAATCAAGAACCCTGCTGCATATAGAGATGAAATCACATACAGAACCTTCTTCTCAGCAATCCAAAGGTCCTTTCGTTTCGTATCAGCCTTTCTTGCTGACCAAGTTAGCTGCAGGAGACGGAGTTGCAACAAGAAAGCCACCATTACAATTAGCCTCACAGCAATTTCATTCACTTCAAGCCATTCATTTCCAAGCAAAATGCTTTTCTTATCGTGGTTTTGTGCAAAAAGGGCTTCGAAGTTCAGAACTAGAGGTACCATGTTTCCCAAAGTAAGAATCACTAACATGACAAAGGAGATTAAGGGAAGCATATCAGGATTTCGCTTCACATGGTAGAGTTGCAAACCAACAAAAACACATGCTAGTGTGGTGCAAACCAGAATCATTATGACCTCAATGTCTACTTTTCTCAAGATTTGTGATGCTTCAGCTGTGTCAAATGCAGCTGAAATCACATCCAACTGTTTGAAGTAAAGAGGATCCGAATTTTCGCGCACGCTTTCAATACTTCCTTTAATGTAACCTCCATTGTTCTTTGCATCTAGCAGCGGGAACTGAAACTTGACTATAACCTCACAATCCAGAGAATTTGATGATGGTATTTGATTCTTTGAGCCAAGGTTTCTGCAGCCTACCATACATAAGCTTCCAGATTCAGCATCATAAATTCCCTCAGCTGAAACATTCACTGTCTGAGTTACATTTGCTGTTGTGTTTAACATAGACTTTTCTTCACCTAATTTTGCGTTAGGTTGCAGATTCATGCTGATTTTGTAGCTAACATTGAACAAGCCAGTGCTGCTGGAATTGGAAGGAAAGGTTTCAGCTGATTGAAACTGTTGGATCTGATCATTAACAACCAATGGAACAGAATAGCCCCATGCAACTCTCCTCTTAGAGATTCTTACAGACATGTCAAATCTCATGTCAGAAGAATAAACATGAGGGTACCTTATTTCCTTGTTCTTCAGATGTTGTTCTTGTCTTGGACACATGCTTCTCACTTTGTCAAGTTGGCTATACTCAGTGACGGATCTAAAGGGGGGGCAACAGGGGCTTTAGCCCCCCCCTCCTCACCTTCTCTTTATATATATATATATATATATATAAATAAAAATATTAAAAGATATTAATAACAAAAATTATTAAAAAATAAATTTTTAAGTTAATATTTATTTAATTTTTTTTCATTAGTAGATGATATATTAGTTTTATATCTATATTTAGTAATAAATATTTGGCTTAATTGTATTTTTATTTTATTTTTCGCAAGTTTTACTTTTAAAAAATTAATTTGATATTTGTAAATTTTATTCTATCATTTTATTCTTATATCACATGATTGTACATTTTATTTCTTATTTTTTTTAAAATTGATAAATTTTATATCCATTTTTCAGTATTTTTTTTTATAAATTTTATATTAATTTAGTTTTTAAAAGATTTTATCCTTAATTTTTGTAAAAATAAAATAAAATTTAGCCCCCCCCTAACTTAAATCCTGGATCCGTCCTGGCTATACTCATACTTTGTGCCAGAAATTTCAACTCTTTGGTCCTCAAATTTTCTTAAAACCATCCTATTGAAATAACCCTTATCCCCCAAAGTTTTGTTGCTCCAAATTTGGCCCACAATGTTGCTTGCATCTTTGATTGACCAAATCTTTGGAAACCTCAAGATCATTCTTGTTGAGCAATCACCCACATGAACACTAGCCATTGAAGATTCTTCCATTCCCAAGAAATGGCAACCAACTATAGACAATTGGTTCTTTTCCTCATCCCACCACCCTTCTCCAACTAATGTAGCATTAGGATTGAAAGACCATCTTTCACCACTATTGCGAAATCCAATCAAAACTCTCACCCTTTGCTTAACATCTAAACAAACCAATTCTTTCAAAGACACAATATAAGGCAATTGGTTGAAATCATCACCCCCAATAGGACTGCAATGATTCTTTGCAGAATTGCACTCACTTTGGTATTGCAAATCATATCTACCATTAATCATTGGAAGAATGTTTGAGCAAAAACTAACCGGATTAACAGATAAACCCGGTACTACTTCGCCTTCATCAGACTCAGAGTACTCATGTTTTGCTTCTATAGTATCCAAACTAAACTCATAATCCATTCCTGGAAAAATAAACAGAGAAATCGGTTCAAAATAACTCACCTCATGCTCATTACTCAAGCTCTCCAAGCTTCCAGTAAACATAGTAGAAACAACATTACTCGAACCAACAACATTGTAAAGCTTGAGAACAACCTCCAAACGTTGTTGCATGCTATAGCCAGTTCCTGTTCCAACCATGCAAAGCTTCCCTGAAGATTCTGACCAGAACCCATCAAGCCTAAACGTGATTGAACTTGGAGAACGCTTGTTGCGGGTCTTCAAGTTCGATCTTTTGCCACGCGTGAAGTTCCCCACACGGTGATAGGAGCTGGCGCTTCTTATTAACAAGGTGGATCCTACCTTGTGTATGCCAGAGACATCGGTTTCGTACACACTCTTGATTCGAAGGGTGAGTTGTTTCTGTCTCAGTTTCTGGAATGTGTCAGCACCAACGATTGTGTCACCACCGATGTAGTAGCCAACTTGGAATGGACCATGTGGGAAGTCTTTGAACTTGGATTCATTGGGGTTTGAGTTTGGAACCATGGAAGCACAGTGATCTGTGTAAGTGAGTTGAGAAGCATATGATGAGAAAGTGCTGAGGGAGATGATGGTGAAAAGAAACAATGCTAGAGACTCCATGATGAGGGTAACCAAAATTTCTCTGGAGAAGAAAGATGGCTTGGAACTAAAGAGTAAAGACTGGTGAAACTCTTTTATAGGATTCTCCGGACGACAAGTATCCTTCACTCGAGGCAATCCTGTTTGAACTGACCAAGTGTATAACATATCAATATCAATTATGTAAGATATTCTTTCTTTCAAATTCTTTAATTTTTATATCTTATTATCAACCAATAAAAAATTATGTTAGTATATTTTTTAAGATAGTTATTATAAAAACTAACCAGACTTGTTACGTGTAATAATTTGTGATTTTGTGTATGAATGTAAATGTAATTTGTTTAGTAATCAAAGTTAAAATATAACTCATCTTGAGAATTGAAATGTAAAGTCTGCTAGTGTTGATGACGAAAATTGATTTTCCATATCTATTTAATTTGTATTTTATTAAGAGTTACCCTGTTGCCAGCTTGATGTGTGTATTATTTTTTATTTTTTTTCAAAAGCTTGATGAGATCGAGTGAACGATTTTTGACTCTGGATACTGAACATTCGAAATCGTAAGCCATGACGTCAACCAACGGTTTTATTAGCTATTTCCTTGTCCAACAATAAAAGAAGACAAAGATAGCTGAAGCTACGAAGGGATCCGGAACAGGCCCCTCAAGATTTCTCATTTTTTTTTTTCATTCTTTGTAAACAACTAAACATTATAAACTAATAAGTAAACGCAAATATATAATTAATGTCTTTATTGGATAAATAAATATAAGAATTAAAAAAAAAATCCAAATTAGAGCTGTTAAAATGAGTTAGTCTGACCTATTGGGTCCAGTCCACCTTGACCTACCTAGTTGGTGGGTTGGGTCAATCCAACTTACTCCTTAGTGAGTTTTAAAAAATGAGCTTGGACTGGCCCACCACAGATTGATGAATTAAATGGACTAATCTATCAACCCACTTAAAAGTGTTAAAAGAATAAAAAAATTTGAATACATTATATATTTTTTTTTATATGAAACACTTTCAATTTAAAAAATAAAATGAAATCACAATACAAAATACTAAAAAATATTAAAAAAAAGAAGTAAAATCACATTACAAAATCACATTGGTAAGTTTGCGGGTTAGTCCAGCCCACCACGAATTAGCCCTTGATGGCTTGAGTCATTGGTAGGTTGGGTTCAATTTTTAGACTTACAAAAAAAAGTGTCATTTTTTCTTGTCTGGCCCGGACCCTGTGGTAGGTCAGGCCAACCCCCAAATTTTAGCTCATTTTTACAACTCTACCTAAAATTATTGATGTTCTTAACTTTTCAATGTATTATTAATTTTTTTCCTAATTTACACTTATATGAAAACAATTATTATTTTTGTAATAGAACCTTTATTAAAAAAGAGAAAGATTATTCTAGTAAAATTGTTTCAAAAAGTGTTATATTTATTGTTGTTTTTAATTTATGTATAAAACTCTTAAACTTTATTTATTTTGGGAGGTAGGGAGTAGTATAACTTAATTTTGAAATAAACTTATTGTAATGCTTTCACAAACTATCATGGATTCACGGTAGTAGGGAATTTCAGATTTGCATGCTTGAGCTTCTCTAACACAATCTCATGAGGTTTCCTCCAAATTCAATGAGCAAGAGTTCTTTAGATAAATGCCTCCTTAAAACCTGTAATTTTTGGATAGTAAAGAATTGTTATCAGCATATAGATTATGCAGTGGTAGAAAATACCAGTGTATAGCAAGTCAACTCTTATGTTTCTTCTACTTCAATATTGGATGAAGTTCCAAAGCCATGTTGCTTGAGCTTCTTTATTGGAGGAATTGTTATGGCATTAACCTCAAATTCATGAATTTCCCCACTTCTCTTGCATTTAAATTCTTCGCTCAAACTCTAGATGATGAGCAAGAAATTAAATGTAAGCTTTGGATTATTGTATTTGGTACTCATGTCACTAATGACTTCTCTTTCTTTAATCGCTTCCATTATTTGCTTGCAACATTCTGCATCATACCATAAAAACACATGATCTAACATCATTTTGAACAAATGATCAAGATTGAGCAAGGTGATTTCATCTACAAAGAAACTTTTTATGACTTTGCTGCCAAGTAATCTCAAATGCTTTAATGATATACAACATATAACATCCATAAAACATAACCATAAAGCATAGCAAAAACATAAACAGAGGAGAAAATGAGAGGGTTGCTTCAATTTTCATTTTTCTGTATGACCATTTGTCATTCTACATGTTTTTATTCATATTTAAGAGCAAAATATATAGAAAGTAACAGTCCATTATGATACCTATACATGTTGTCACATAGGCATGCACCCTACTAACATTAGGTGTGTGGTTGCCCACATTAAAACCCAATCAAAAACATTGCTCACTGACGCAAGCAAGCTTGCACATCATTACAACGGTAAAAATAAAATAGAAGAGTTTTACAACCCATTAATTTAACAACCCTCCTTAAAACTTTTCTTAAACACTCCAAACTTGATCCTCAGTCCATTAAACTTGATACATGAAAGTGCCTTGGTCAAAATGTGTGCAGTTTGATCTTCATAACTGTAATGCTTCAATTGAACATCTCTATTCTTCTCAACTTCTCTTATAGCATGAAATTTAACATTGATATGCTTGGTTCTCCCATGCTGAATTGGATTTTTGGTAATAGCCATGACTGACATGTTATCACCATAATAAAGTAGCTTCCTCTTGCATATAATTCAAGTCCTTCAAAACTTTTCTGATCCAAATAGCTTGATTTGAAGCTACTGTTGCAACAATACTCAACTTTAGCTGAAGATTGAGCAACTACATCTTGCCTTTTGGAATTCCATGAGAACACTCCACTGCCAAGTGAATAAACATACTCGGTTGTGCTATTTGAATCATCAACAGAATTGGTCCAATCACTATTAACATAGCCTTGCAGTCTATGTTCCATCTTCTTTGTAGTACCAAATGCCAAAATCAGCAGTACCTTCCAAGTATCTCAACACCTTTTTGCCTACACCAAAGTGTTTTAAACTTGGTGCATGCATGAATCGTGATAGCAAACTAGCAGAGAACATCAAATCTGGTCTAGTTGCAGTCAAGTAAAGAAGGGAATTGAGTAGTTCCCTATTTTTGATATCATAAAAATGAAAGAACCAAGCTTCTATATTGAGTCATATTAACCTTTGCATTACCATCATTCTTGGAGAGCTTTTCATTTATAGCAAGAGTAGTTGAAATAAGATTACAACTCTCCAATTTGAATTTTTCCAACAAATCATTGACATACTTTTTCTATGAGAGAAAGATTCCATCATCAAGCTGATGCACTTCCATTTCTAAAAAATAGTCCGTTACTCTAAGATCTGTCATTTTAAAAACTTGTAGCATACTCTCTTTAAATTTGTCGATTTCATCAACATCATCATCTTAACAAAAAAATCATCCACATAAAGTGAAACAATAATTTTCTTCCCATCACCACACTTTTTAACATAAAGAGTAGGCTCATTTTGACTCCTCCTCAAATCATTTTGCAGGAAATGTGAATCAATTCTGCTGTACCAAGCTCTTGGAGCTTGTTTCAGCCCATACAAAGCTTTGTGAAGCCTATAAACTTTGTCTTCATGACCTGCAATTACAAAACCAATAGGCTGTTTAACATATATTTCTTTCTCCAAAACACCATTTAAGAAAGTTGATTTGACATCCAAGTGAAAGATTTTTCATCCACATTGAGCTAATAAAGCAACAATTAATCTAATTGTTTTATGCCTTACAACAGGCACAAATGTGTCACCGTAATCAACTTTAGCCATTTGAAAGTATCCTTTCACACAAGTCTAGCTTTATGCTTGTGAATAGAACCATCAATATGTAACTTGGTTCTATAAACCTACTTCACATCAATTACATGCTTGTCCTTGGGCCTTGGAGTAAGTTTCCAAGTATCATTCTTGTTAATCATAATCAGCTCCTTCTTTATTGCATCATTCCATTCTGTTTCATTGAAGCCTCTTCAAAACAAGAAGGCCCATTCACAACAAAATTTCATTTTTCATAGATTTCAACCAAAGACTTTGTTTTTAGCACTAGGGAATCAAATTCAGTAACCTGAATTTCATCTTCATTTGTATCTTGTTATTGTTCAGACTTCATGCTTCATTGAACTTCATTATTTTTCAATTCCAATATACATTTTCATTAAATTGAATATCCCAGCTGATCACAATCTGTTTTGACTTTAAATTGTACACCCTATAACCTTTGGAGCTTGCAGCATAGCCTAAGAAAATCCCCATTAAAGCTTTGTCATCAAATTTGGATCTTTTAGTTGCTGCAACATGAATATAGCATATTGACCCAAATATCTTCAAGTGTTTTGTAATGGCTTCACTTCCATCCAAGCTTCAATTGGTGTTTTCTCTTGAACAACTCTTGTAAGTAGGCTATTCAAATGGTACACGGTTGTATAACTAGCTTTAGCCCAAAAGCATTTTAGTAATTTTTTATTTTTTGCAATCAAGCATCTTGCCATCTCCATCACCATTCTATTTTTTCTCTTAGAAACTCCATTCTGGTTAGGGGTGTAGCTCACTGTCAATTGATGAATAATACCCATATCCTCACAAAACAAGTTGAATTCATTGGAGGTATACTTCTTCTCGTTGTTTGATCTCAGCACTTTAATCTTACAGCCACTTTGAGACTCCACCATAGCTCTAAACTTTTTAAAGACATTAAAAGTTTGATCTTTGCTTGATAAAAAATACACCCATGTCATCCTTGTAAAATCATCAATAAACAAGATGAAATATTTGTTTTGACTCAAAGAAGGTATGCTCATAAGACCACATAAATTAATGTGGATAAGCTCTAATTTGGTCTTTGCCCTTGTAACATTTGCTGTTGAAAAAGACTTTCTATGCATTTTCCCCAATTGACAAGCATTACATAAATCATCAAGACTTCCTATCATAGGCATGTCTCTCACCATATCATTAGCCTGCAAAAACTTCAATGCACCCATATTAAAATGACCATACCTTTTGTGCCATAATGTGGAATCATCATGTTTAGAAACAAGTGCACATCGTTTCACTTGATTCAAACTAATTGGTAAACTATTATCACACATTTCAACATTAATAACTTCAAAATTATTTGAATTCACTATGATGCAGCCATTATTTTTAAATGAAAGAGAATATCCTCTTTTCATTAACTGAGTAACATTGAGCAAATTTTGATCCAAGTTTGGAATTAACAAAACATCATGAATAAATTTAAAACCTTTGCTAGTGTGAACAGAAACAGTACCTCTTCTTGTAAGTTAAACGATTTCTTCATTTTCAAACTTGACTTTGGTTCTCACAACCTTGTCTAAGGATGTGAAGAAACTTGAGTCCCTTGCCATGTGGTTTGTGTACCCAATATCTACATACCATACATCCTTTGAACCCAAACTACATGCTTGGGTAGCCATAAACAAGTGTTCTCTATCTTTAGTTTTTTCATCAATGAAGTTAACTTGATGTGCAGGTCATGGGTGAGGTTGATTTTGCCTCAATAGGCAATATCTCTCTCTATGTCCCCACTTCTTGCAATTGTTGCATTGTATTTGTGGCTTCGCCTTATGCCAACAATCTTTAGACAAGTGATTTGCCCTTTTGCATGTAAAACAAGGAGGAAAATTCCTTGTTACAGCTTCACTTGAACTTCCATCCATCTTACTTTTTCCCTTTTGATCACTACCTCCTGTTTTATAATTTTACTTCTTTTGATTTTTCTAAATAGGTTGCTTTCCTTTACGTCTTGCTTGAAATGCACATTCAATTACATCATCCATCCTCATAGAATGTCGTTATTCATGAGCATGCAACTTAATCACCATTTTAGAAACAATTAGTTTCTTAAGATCACATAATTCTTCAATAGCAGCAACTTTGTTTTCAAACTTGTCAGGTAAACTAATCAACATTTTTTTACAACCTTGCTGTCATCCACCACTTCACCATGCAATCTCATTTGATTCACCAAATGGGATAGTTTTGAAGTGTACTCCTTAACCGATGCATTCTCCTTCATTTTCAGCATCTCAAACCCTCTTTAAAGAGTCAAGAGCTTGATGACGCGTACCTTATCATTGCCTGCATGTCTCTCATTCAGCTCATCCCATATTTGCTTGACCGTTTCCAAATGCATAATACTAATAAACACCTTATCGACCATGGCTAAATGTAAACACGAAACAGCTTTCTCCCTCTTCATGGTCTCCTCATCATGTTGCTTGATTTATGCCATCGTAGGATTTTCTTCCAATGCAGGAACTTGCTTGTCTTGATCTACATACTCCCATAAGCCAAAATATTTCAAACATGATCTCATTTTGACTACCCATATATGAAAATTTTCCTTAGAAAATTGAGGAACAGAGAAGACAACATTGTTTCCTAAACCCATTTTATCGCTCACTCATTCACAAGTGTTTAATTTCTTCTCTCAATTTTTTTAAACACCCACATCCTATAAGAACAAAGCTCTTGATACCAATGTTGAATTAATACAACATATAACATCCATAAAATAAAACAAAAACATAAACAGAGGAGAAGATGAGAGGGCTATTTTAATTTTCATTTTGCTATATGACCATTTGTCATTCTGCATGTTTTCATTCATATTTAAGAGCAAAATACATAGGAAGTGACAATCCATCATGATACTTGTACATGTTGTCACACAGGCATGCACCCTACTAACATTAGGTGTGCAGTTGCCCACATTAAAACCCAATAAAAAACATTGCTCACTGACGCAAGCAAGTTTGCTTGCTTGCATATCATTACAATAGTAAAAACAAAATAGAAGAGTTTTACAGCCCATTAATTTAACAATAACAAGGAGACACACTCTGGAAGTTCAAACAAATTATGACAATTCATAAAAGTTAAATGTCTCACATAGCGAAAGGAAGAGCTATGCAACACTTCATGTAAGGTGATCAAAGTGTCACTTTCATGTTTCCTTGAGAAGGTAACTTGATAGGCAAAGTTTTCGGGGAAAATCCTCAAAAACTTGAAAAGTGAAGTTTCCATGATTTCTGTCACTTTGATTATGGATTCTCATTCAAATCCCACCTTGCTAAACACAAATGCAGACATTTCGTTGAAGAATAATTACACAACACTGTGACGGAGAACTCTTGGAGATTGTAGCAACGTGAGGTGTAGAATCCTCGAAGAGACAGTGAACAAGTGTTGCTGCTGAAAAGGCTCTTAAGTGAGGTACATCCACTCACATCTAAACTTTGAAGCTTTGGAAGAGAGAAAATTGATGCATCCACACAAACCAACCTTTTGCAGTCATTAAGTATTACATCTTTGAGATTGGGGGCATCACACAAGTTTGGACACTTTATTAGGCGTGACTCACTAAGATTAATCATCTCCAAATTCGATAGATTCCATAACATTAACAATGGATTAATTAGTACACAGAAAAACACTATGCAATAAGATAGTTTATTCTGTTATTGAATAACAATGCAAAACTGTTTTACACGTATAACGTATTTTCTCTTTTAATCATTTTGGTTAAAATTGAAATAGACTTCAGTTTTCATCAAAAAGAGAAACAAAAACATATGTATTTCACAATGCACATAACTGTTCTCCATTCCAAAGCTTTCCCACATTGCTATATGGCATGGAAATCCATCCCACCCAAAATATCTTAAGTTTTTAGGCTATGATTCAAGACACTTTGGAAGGTGCACATAATTAATTTTCTTAAGGTCCTCATTGAGGCCTTGAAAAGCAAGTAACCTTAGGTTCGACATTTTCTTGAAAGCTTTACAGCTTAAATTTACATCTTTTATTCGAGTCATGTCTAACTGAATGCCTTCAACTACATTAGTTCCCTGATACATAAAAATGAACTAACTTAGTACTTTGTAAAACCTTCCATTGTTTTTAATGTGTATATATAAACATGCATAGAAGGCAAGTTATCATTGTCTTACTCTATTATTTGTCAATACATCATAGATTTCTTTAGGGTTGCACAATCTGTTGCGTTGTCAGGATTTTTTATGGATTATTTACGAGCAATAATTTCTATTGCACTTGACAACACATAAATTTTTTTGTATCAATTTTTGTTGATTAATTTTATCAATTTTTTTTGTACCATAGTTATATTTTTATCCTATTTAGATTTTTTTTCCACCAATAACAATTGTTAGTACAAATGATAGCAAGTGACTTGTGCTCCTTAACCATGATTATCCAAAAAAGATTTGTTTTCTTTTTCAACTTTCTCCTTTTCTTTCCACATTTATTTTATGAATTTAATTATTAAAGAAAGTTTAAATTGATTGTTAATAGTTTAAGGACACATCATCACCTAACGAAACTCTCAAACGGTGGAGACGGAAAAGAAAACCCACGATAGTTGGGGGAATAAAAATAATAATTTAAGGACTAAAAACCAAAACCCACAATAGTTGAGAGACTAAAAATATATTTTACGAACATTAACCACTAGACTACAACAATAAATTAGTAATTATATTACAAATAATATATATAATATATAATCTATATTTATATTTGAATATTTGATATTGTAATAGTGTAATATACTATTTATATAAGTTTTTTTTATTATAATTTTATTATTCATATTTATTGTTATTAAATGCCAATGACTAATTTTTATATAATTTTTTTGTTTAAAACTTTGTGAATGAATTTGAATTTAAAGAATGAGTTTGTAGAATTATATTAACTTATGATGGGATTAATTTTTACTTTTTTTCAAGGGAGGGTATAAAACTTCATTTTTTTAATATAGGCCAAGTCATGTGAGTCAATTAGTGACCCACTAGTTCAACCACTGATTAGTGACCTAGTAACTTTACTGGTTTGATTTTTAAAACTATGGTCTACTCTCTATGATAACTAAAACTATTTTAATTTAGTATTAAAAAAAATCAAGGATTGTTTAGTGGCACTCTCTTTATGATATGATTGATTAAAATTTATTAAAAATTATCAATTTTTGTGGGTTTCACATCTAAATTGAGAGAGATAATCATTAAATGATATAAAGGATGCATCAAAATTTGTGATTTCCAATAAATTCTAACCAATTATAGGGAGAGTGTCTAGAAGAAATTGCAAGAGAAAGTACTATTTATTTTAATTCATATTATATCAATTCATTATCTAATCACACCAAACATTGGACATGATTAAAACTTATCATGTTACTATCATATCCACCAAAAAGACCCTCAGGGCCCATTTGGTGGTCATGATATGATAAGACATGATAAGAATATTATGTTTAAATATAAAAAATAATAATTATCAATTTCCGATAACCTTTTATGTGATTGGTTCAAACTCTCTACACAATTTATGTTTGAAACTCGTTTATGATTGGTTGAAATTTATTCAAAATTATCAATTTTGATGATATTAGTTAAATTAGGAAAGAAAATCCTTAAATAAGAGATGAAATCAATTAATTTATTATTTATTTAAATAAAAACATTAATGAGAGAGGGGAGAGAAAAAACTTGTCCAATCCTATTGATTCTAACTTAACTCCCCCCTCATGATAAGAAATGCACTACGGCAACGGGATAGGATAAGCACTAGGATATCGTTATCATATCTTGATTGCACACTAAACAAAGGATCATCGAAGGATAGGATTATTTATCCTATCGTGACTCAATTATCCTACCACCAAAGAGGCTCTTAAAGTTTTTGGGAGAAAAATTGTACTTATGAATTTAATTATTAAAGTAAGTTTAAACTGATTATTAATGAATTTAATTATTTAATTTCAACTATTATCACTTTCAAAAACACATTTATGACATTAAAAAAAAGCATTTATGCACATTAATTTACCTAATTATCCCTAAAAGTTTTGGTGGAAAAGGTTGTGCTTATGTATGTTAGAGTACTTTATATAATAAAGATTTAATTTTCAATGAATTTATGAATTTAATTATTAAAGTAAGTTTAAATTGATTATCAATGAATTTAATTATTTAATTTCAACTAATTACTTTCAAAAAAATATTTATGATATTCAAAAAGCATTTATGGAGTGTGTTAATAGAAGTATATGTAGTTTTACACTATCATACAATGACAACCCTCCATATATGCTAAGTCATTTGACTTTTATAAAATTATTTTATATTATCATTGTATCACCATTAAACTTTATATGTAATGTAATGCAATAGCTGAATATTTCATTAAATGGTAAACAATGTAATGAATATTTCATTAAATGATAAACAATCTAATGAATATTTCATTAAGGGATCATAAATATTTCATTTAATAGTTTCCTTTAAAAAGCCCTATCCATTTATTGCATCTTAATAACTAATTATGCTATCATAGTCTTCCATTTATGATAAGTCATTTGAGTTTTATAAAACTATTTTACACTGTCAAAATATCACAATTAAACTTCATATGTAATGCAATGCAATAGCTAAATATTTCATTAAATGATCAACAACATTTCGTTAAATGATAAACAATGTAGTGAATATTTCATTAAGGGTTCATAAATATTTCCTTTAAAGAGTTGTATCCATTTATTGCATCTTAACAACTATTCATACAATTAACCATTTACTTATTATAACTTACACAATTGATCATTGACCTAATAATGTAATTTTCATTTTTCAACCTTTGACCATTGCAATAATACAATTTATGTGTTATTCAGGAAAATTGTTTAGTCTATATAAACACATATTTTGTTATGTTTTTACTAACATAAAGTACTACATAAAGAATAAAGCTCTTTGTTATTGATATTAAGATTGTTAGAGATGGCTAAGATTTCTTTCATACAAATATTTGCCTTTATCCTTGTCATTTTAGGTTTGTTAATTGAATTTCACTATTTATGATTTCTTATCCATCAATATAATTAAGTTGTCAAACTTTTCATTGTTCAATATTTTTTTTTCTAACCTTGCTATGCTATTTTTTTAGCTATTTCAAAACAAGCGAGGCAGATAGATGTGAGAAAGTGATACAGTGGACAAACTACAGCCTTGCAAAATGTCAGGTGGATTGCAACTTACAATATAGTAACAACTGTCGGAAAGTGCATTGGTGATACTACTAGAATTTATGGTTGTGTTTGCTTCACGATTGTGGTGCTCCATCAAGTTTAATGTAAACTTAAGGTTGGATAATAATATGTACTATGATATAGAGGGTATGTTATTGTTTTTTAATAAATATTGAGTTTTTGAGGTTTTTATTTAATATCCAACTAATTAATTTCTAATAAAATATTAATTAATTAGATTTAAATTATTTTTAGTAGAAAATTTTAAATGACATAATATAAATATTATTAAAATATATTAATTTATAAAATTATTTTATGTAATTTATAATTAAAAATAATATTATATGATTTCAAATTAAAAATAAATATTACTGAAATTCTATCTTAATTATTGGAAAAAAGAGTTTATTTTTTTTATTTTTATTTTTTCTGGTAGTGGTTTACCCGTAAGGCTTTTTTTGATATAGTTTGCCTATAAGCTTAAATGTTGCCCGTATCATACATGTGGTGCGGTCTCTATCATAAAAATATGAAAACTACTTTAATTTATAATATTATTTAGTAAATAATTTGAATTAATTTTTAATTAAAATATATTTACTAAATTAATTTAATATTTATAATTTATGTAAAAATATTTCATAAGTAAAAATGATTTTTATACCGGACCAGACCCTCAGGGTCCTTAGCCGAAGACCGGACCATGGGTCCATAGTTAAAGATTGGACTGTGGGACCTTACCCGAAGGTCGAACATTGGCACCATACACTATCATGAATGACAAAGGCAGTTTGGACAAGGGGATTACCTTAACAAGAAGCCTAATAGAGATTAACTTGACTTAACAAGTGTACGGACAAGGTGCTAATTGATATTAAGGTATTGGTAATCAAACAATTAGGCCCATGGACTTGGGCCCAAGGTAATCTGTATAAATAGGTGAATAGCCACTCTTAATAAAAGGGATAACTTAATGTAGGTACCGCCACCCCTCTGTTCGGCATCCTCAACTAGTTGGAAGAGTTAAGTGATTAGAAGGGCTGAAGTTCGAGACACGAAGAAGAACTGTTTGACACTAAAAGTGGAGAAAGGTTTAACGCCAATAGAGGAGATCATTTCGACATCAGGAAAGGTGAATGTTCGATACTTCATAGGATCACACCTCGGTATCCACCATTCGGCATCACATATCGGGGAGGAGGTGGACCATTCAGCAATGCATATAAGGCGACAGGAGGATGTAGACTACATATTAGGAGAAACAAGAAGTGAAGTGAGTGTATCTAGCACCAAGGGTCGACATGTCCTTTGTGTAGGAACATTTTGGCACCCATTGTGAGGCCTGGTAAAACTTTTCCTGGCCACACATAAAATGAACTCCAATTAAAGAAGTTTAAGGAAGTTCAACCTATATCTTTATCTTCGTAGCACAAGATCAAGCAATGTGCAAGCACTTCATTCGGCCTTGACTTTAACACATGACTATGGTAACCATAGGTTGCACATGTCGCCATCAAATTTTGCTCATGTAGCCTCCAGAGAAAAGGCAAACAACAATAAAGTCACGAGCACGCTTTTCATCTCGTCCTTGTAAGAAGGTTAACTAAAAAAAGGTTCAAGTCTCGATAACTTTTACATATACTTATAATACTAATAAATTGCACACTTTCGGATAAAGGAAATACTCTCGAACAAAACATGATGGTTATTATCTTATTTGCCATATGTACCACGTGGTGGGACCCATATATTTCAATAGTTTAATAACTTTTTATATTATGCATACAAAAGCATGAGAACTACGTACATTTCTTTCAGCATTGAATTATAATGTATTATTTATACTATTACTGGAGTGCATACATTGTTTTGGCATAATAGCATGCACCATGCGAAGACAAAGGTTCCCTTCCGAGTACACCTTGGCTAGGATGCACCTCTTGGTCCAACTAAGGGTTCTTCTAAGCACCTCTCAGCACAACAAGGATTTCCCTCTGAGCACAGGGTTCCTTTTAAGTACCCCTTGGCCAGGATGCACCCTGAAAAGGCTAAGGGTTCCCTTTGAGCACCCCTCAACCAGGATGCATTCTGCAAGAAATCGAAGGTTCCCTCCAAGCACTCCTTGGCCAGGATGCACCCTAAAAAGACAAAGGATTCCCTCCAAGAACCCTTTGGCTAGGATACACCTTAAAAGAAATCGAAGGTTCCCTCCGAGCACCTCTCAGCCAAGATGCACCCTGAAAAGACTAAGGGTTCCCTCCGAGCACCCTTTGGCCAGGATGCACCTCGAGAAGACTCAAGGATTCCGTCCCGAGAAACTCTTGGCCAGGAAGGACCTTGTGAAGACTCAAGGATTCCCTCTTGAGAAACCCTCGCTAGGATGCACCTTGCGAAGACAAAGGTTCCCTCGTGAATATACCTTAGCCAGGATGCACCTGGTGAAGACAAAGGTTCCCTCCCAAGTACACCTCGGCAAAAATGCACCTCTCGGTCCAACAAAGGTTCCCTCTCGAGTACACGTCGGCCAACATGCACCATGCAAAGATAAAGGTTCCCTCATGAGTACACCTTGGCTAGGATGCATATTGCGAAGACAAATGGTTCCCTCCCAAGACAAGTCTTGGTCAAGATTCCTCTTCGGCCAAGAATTGAAGCCTTCTCTCTCTTGAGGAAGTCTTGACAAGACATATCCCTTCAAAACCAAAGATGCCAAATGTGTACTTGGATTCGTTTAAAATAAAAAGGGTGAAGTTTTTGGCGCAATAGTAGAGATTATGTTTGGCCAACTAAGGTTGTACCCTGGCACAATGCCAATGGAGATTATGTTCGGCCAACCTAGGTCGAACCTTGGCACCATGTCAATGGATATTATGTTCGACCTACTGAGGCCGAACCCTGGCACAAAGCCAATGGTGATTATGTTCGGCCAACTAAGGTCGAACCCTAACACAATGCCAATGGAGATTATGTTCGACCTATTGAGGTCGAACCCTGGCACAAAGCCAATGGTGATTACGTTTAACCAACTAAGGCTGAACCTTGACACAATGCCAATGGAGATTATGTTCGACCTACCGAGGCCGAACCCTGGCACAAAGCCAATGGTGATTATGTTCAGCTAACTAAGGCCGAACCCTAACACAATGCCAATGGTGATTACATTTAGCCAATTAAGGCCGAACCCTGACACAATGCTAATGGAGATTATGTTTGACCTACCAAGGTTGAACCCTAGCACAAAGCCAATGGTGATTATGTTCAGCCAACTAAGGCCGAACCCTAGCACAATGCCAATGGAGATTATGTTCAGCCAACTGAGGTCGAACCCTAACACAATGCCAATGGAGATTATGTTCGGTCAATTGAGGTCGAAACTTGGCCTTATGCCAATGGTGATTACGTTCAGCCAACCGGGCCAAAACTTGACACCATGCCTGTGGAGATTATGTTCAACCCACTAAAGTCGAAACTTGACACCTTGTCATTTAAGATTATGGTAAACCAGAAGCTTAGTCCAAACACTCATTTGAACGAAACGCCTAATGTAGACAACACTTGAGACGAATAAGACAACACAATAAAGCTTTTACGCACAATTATGCTTAAGGCTTGGGGGGCTTGTATACTAGACCAAGAATGGCAAGAACAAATTGAAAAAGCATTTAGCTTGTAATCAATGTGATTCCCGCCCACAACTTAATCTAGGAAAGTTGTCTTGACTAAACGAAGGGTTCAACCACCAATTCCAAACACTTGCCAACAACGGCAACTAAAGCAAGTTCATGAGCAAGAGACACTTTGACCTTAGAAGTTAGGAAAACCATTTAACTCGTCACCTTTTGCCTTGGGAGACTGGTATGCCGAACCAAAATGGGAGTAGAAATACATACCAAAGGAACAATCGGCCGAAGCAAATAAACGCGATCCCTGTGCACATCCATAAATGGCAAGAAAACAACCTATAGTCTCTTCAGCACGAGGATAAGATAAAAGTCCTTTAGCTTGTCACTAAAAGGCTTGGGAGGCTTGTATATTGGACCGAGGGATGAGGTCCCTTAAAGAGACATCTGGTTTACACAAAATAGTCGAAGGCAGGACCAAAACACAAGCAAGTGACAAACTTCAACCACTTTAGTCTTGGGATGTAAAGCCCTTCAGGCTTATCGCTAAAAGGCTTGGGAGGCTTGTATACTGGACTGAACCATGGGTCTATAGCTGAAGACCGAACCATAGGACCATGGTTAAAGATCGGACTGGGACCTTACTCGAAGGCTGAACACTAGCACCATACACCATCATGAATGACAAAGGCAGTTTGGACAAAGGGATTACCTTAACGAGAAGCCTAATAGAGATTAACTTGACCTAACAGGTGTATGGACAAGGTGTTAACCGATATTAAGGTATTGGTAATTGAACAATCAGGCCCATGGACCTGGGTCCAAGGTAACCTGTATAAATAGGTGAATAGTCACTCTTGATGAAAGGGATAACTTTCATATATTTGATTCAAACTTTACTTGAGCGTTGGAGTGCCTTTGTAAGTATCGCCGCCCCTCTATTCGGCATCCTCAACTGGTTGGAAGAGTTAAGCGATTGGAAGGGCCGAAGTTCGAGATACGAAGAAGAACTGTTCGGCATTAGAAGTGGAGAAAGGTTCGACACCAATAGAGGAGATCATTTCAGCATCAAGATTTTTCATATTTTTAAAAAATTTCATTTTTTTAACTTTTTAAATACATTACCCTTACTTTTTCCTATATTTTAAAATTTTCAATGATGAAACCCTAAAATTTTAAGGTTTCATTTGTAAAATTAGTGTTTAATTAATGAAACCTTAAAATATTTAGGGTTGCATATTCGAAACCTTAAATAATTTAGGTTTCATTTATCAAATCTAAATATTTAGGGTTTTGATTAATGGTTTCATTTATGAAACACTAAATATTTATGATTTTTTTATACAACCCTAAATATTAAGGGTTTCTTTAATGAAACCTTAAATAATTAAGGTTTCATTTAAGAAACCATGAATAATAAGGGATTCTTTTAAAAAAAACCCTAAATATTACTAGTTTCATTTATGAAACCCTAATTATTTAGGGTTTCAATTAATAGTTTCATTTATGAAACGCTAAATAGTTAGTATTAAATTTTGGGTTTCATTCATGAAACCCTTAACATTTAGGATTTTGATTAATAGATTCATTTATGTAACACGGAATATTTAGAATTTTAATTTAGTGTTTTGTTTATAAAATCCTAAATATTTTTGGTTTCAAATTATGATTTCATTTATGAAATCCTAAATATTTAAGATTAAATTCTCGGTTTCTTTCAAGAAACCCTTATTATTTAGGGTTTTAATTTATGGATTCATTTATGAAGCCCTACATATTTAGGGAGAATTTCATGGTTTCATTAATCAAAACATAACTATTTAGGGTGAGTTTTAGGTTTTCTTTCATGAAACCCTAAATATTTAGTGTATCATTAATGAAACCATAAATAGGTGAAGTTACAATTATCAAACCTTTAATATTTATGGGTGAAGATTAAGGTTTCATTAATGAAACCCTTAATAATTAAGATTTAGGGTTTCATAAATGATTCATAAAATGAAACCCTAAATATTTAGGGTTTCATTTAAGAGACCCTAAATATTCTTGTCTTTTTATATTTTCATATTTTTTCAATTTTTCAAGACATTTCATTTTCTTTTTAATATTTTTTAAAATTTCATTGATTTTCAACTCTTTGAAAGCATTACTCTTGCTTTTTCATATTTTTTTAATTTTTTTTTCAACTTTTTCATGACAACACTCTTATTTTTTCATATTTAAAAAAAAAAATCATTTTTTCAATATTTTAAGACATTACTCTTGGTTTTTTTTTATATATTTTTTTTAAAAAAATTCATATATATTAAAATGTCTTTAGAAATTTAACTTGTTTATTCTAAATTTTGAAAATTTATATTTTTTAAACTTTTTAAGACATTATCCTTGTTTTTTCATATTTTTAAAAATTTTCACTAAGGAAACCCTAAAAATTTAGGGTTTCATTTATAAAACCTAAATATTTAGGGTTTCTATTAATGATTTCATTTAAAAAATCATAAATAATCAGGGATTCATTTAAAATAATCCTAAATAATTAGTGTTTCATTTAAAAAACCAAAATATTATGGGTTTCAATTTAATGTTTCATTTATAAAACCTTATATATTTAGGGTTTAAATTTATGGTTTCATTTATGAAATCCTAAATATTTAGGATTAAATTTTCGGTTTCATTTGTGAAGCCCTTAATATTTAGGGTTTAAATTTATGATTTCATTTATGAAATCCTAAATATTTAGGATTAAATTTTCGGTTTCATTCATGAAACCCTTAGGTTTTGATTTATGCATTCATTTATGAAACCCTAAATATTTAAGGAGAATTTCATGGTTTCATTAATCAAAACATAAATATTTTAGGCGAGTTTTAGGTTTTCATTTATTAAACCCTAAATAGTTGGGGCTACGTTTATTAAACATTTAATATTTATGATTTTAATTTAGGGTAAAGCTTAAGATTTCATTAATGAAACACTAAATAATTAAGGTTTAGGGTTTCGTAAATGAAACCATAAAATGAAACCCTAAATATGTAGGGTTTCATTTAAGAAACCCTAAATATTCTTGTCTTTTCATATTTTTATATTTTTACAAAATTTCAAGACATTTCATTTTCTTTTTAATATTTTTTTAAATTTTCATTAAATTTTAACTCTTTCAAGACATTACTCTTGCTTTTTCATAGAATTTTTTTTAAGGCTAATATATGTTTTTCGTCCATGTAAATATTATAAAGTTCAGTTTTAGTCCTTACAGAATTTTTTGTTTGTTTTTCGTCCTTGTATTTTTGCAATGTGTTACTTTTTGGTTCGAAGCTGAGTTCAGATAACTTAACTCATGTGTTTGATACATTTTTCTTCCAGCACCCTCCACTTTATTTCTTTCACTCCCACTTTTCTTATTTCACTTTCTATGTTTTTAATTTTTAATTTTTAATATCTGAGTAATTTATAATGAAAAAATGAAAAAAAAGTTATTCTTCCTTTATTTTTTAACATCTCTTATTATTAGTTGTAATTTTTTAAAATATTTTACTTTTTATTTTATAATTCAGCCAATATTTCTATGGGTGACATTTGCTCAAACTCAGGTTTTAGAGAAATTATTCTCTTGACACGACTCTTTTATATGCTGGTCTAATGGTTTGTGAATTTTTGTCTTTTGAGGGTTATCAATACTTTGGTTTTGTGGAGAAGTAATTAAAGGAGAAAATTTATTGGAAGAGGAAGGAGTATTTAGGGATTTTGGGAGGACTCTTAGGTTATTTAAGGACTTAGTGGCTATCACCTTGGAGAAGGAAGGGGCCAAATCATCAAGGGACAAGGCGAACGAAGGGGCCAAAGGCCTCATGTTTGGGAGTCTAACCCTGTAATAATTCTCGTGTTAAAAAATCGGGGATGTAATTATGTTTTCCTTTTATAAATTCAATTTTAAAATTAAAACAAGATAAAAGACTTTGTCATCTAGCAAATATCTGTTTTGAAACAATGTTCTGAACATCTTTTTCCAAAATTTCTTTTGCAGACTTATAGTCTACTCTTAATAAAAATTCTTTATTGACTAGATCACTTTGAAATTTAGTGATACATAGCACTATAGATAAAATTTCCTTTTTTACAGTGTTATACTTAATCTAGGTTTCACTCCATGCCCCCGAATGGAAACGAATTATTTGTTCTCTAGATTGGGGATATTTTTGTTTGAGGATTCCTCCGAACTCGACCTTTGAGGCATTGGTTTCGACTATCATAAAAGTATCTGGTTGGGGTATTCCTAAATAAGGAAGAGTTTTTACCAGAGACTTTACTTTGATAACTATCTCAGTTAATTCAAAGGTCCAAGGCTTGGGGTTTTTCTTAAGCCTATTGAACAAGGGTTTACAAATTATTTCTAATATAGGGAATGAAATCGGCTATATAGTTTAGGCAACCTAAGAACCTTTGTAACTGGATTTTGTCTCTTATTTCATTTGGGAACTTACTAGCAAACTTGATGCTTCTAGCTATAGCAGTTATGGTTCCTTGATTTATTTCATGCCCTAAAAATCTTATCTTAGTTTGTGCTATTTTCATTTTCTTTTCAGATAACACAATTCCATTTGCTTTAATTATGTTTTTAAATGTATTCAAGTGTTTTAGGTGTTGTTTTACTGAAGAGAAATAGATTAACACATCATCTAAATAGACTAAAGTAAAGTCTAAATAGGGATTTATGATTGAGTTCATTATATTTTGGAATTATGAAGGGGCATTTTTAAGTCTCATAGGTATCACATTCCATTCGTAGTGTGACCAAATGGAATTGTAAACACTATTTTATATTTATCTTCTTCTTTAACCTTGATTTGATAATAACTTGATTTCATATCGAATTTTGAGAAGATAGTGGCTTGGTGAAGCCTTCCAATTAGATCTCTTTTATTAGGTAAGGGGTACCTAATCCATTTTAGAGCATTATTAAGTTGTTTATAATTAATAACCATTCTAGGCTCGCCTCTTTCCAACTTTGAAGCATTTTGTACATAAAACGCTGCACAACTCTATAGGGACTTACTAGGCCTAATAAGTCCTTTATCGAGGAAACCCTAGATTTCTTTCTTACAATAGTCAAGGGTTTCTCTGTTCATTTGAACTGGACGAGCTTTTGTGGGAATTTTACTTTCATGAAAGTCTTCCTCAAAAGGCAAACTTACCATAAATGAGTTGAAAGTTTTGGTGAGAAATGTTGTATTTATGTATATTATTTTTATATTTGATATAATAATTATTTATACAGTAAAGAGAGATAAAATGTAATGAAAAAGAAGTGCAAAGAAAAAGATTTATATAACTAATCTATTTTAATTTTAAAATTGTATTGATGACATATTGATAATACAACATTGTTATCATTCTAGCTTGTTGAGATGAGAGTTGAGATAGATAATTCTGTGATTAGTAAAAAAACTAACAAAAATTAACATTATATTTGAAGTCAACAACTCCAAAATTATAAGATTTCAAAATTTGAAAATCAAATGTTTGACTTATAAAAAAGGAAGATTAAGATCGTGGATTTGTGAAAGTAAGAGAATCCAAAAAGTGTAATTAAACCTAAATTTTAATCAATAAAGAAGCTTATATTATATGTAGTTTAATTATATTTTCATACAATCATAATTTTTTATTTATGATAAGTCTTTTGATCTTTATAAAATTATTTTAAAAATTATATAATGTCATCACAATGTAAAATTGTTTTACACATATAAAATTAATAAACTTTATATGTAATGTAATGGATTTGGATCCCTTCAGTGGACTTTTAACTGCAGGGAATAAAGTGCATCATCCACCATTCATTTTTAATAATTAATTAAATAAATACTATAAAATAAAATAAAATGAAAAAATATTTGTGCTCTAGATTTAACTGGACACCCTATAGTGAATTTTTCACTTCAGGAATCCAGATCCATAATGTAATGCCATGGTTAAATATTTCATTAAATGGTCAACAATATTTCATTAAGTAATAAATAATGTAATGAATATTTCATTAAATGATAAACAATGTAATCAATATTTCATTAAATAATTTCATATTACAATGGACAATTCACCTAATAATGTAATTTTCATTTTTTTAACAGTGCTTCAATACAATTTATATGTTGTTCATGCAAACTGTTTTGTCTATATAAACATATGTTTTTGTTATGTTTACTAACATATAGTACTCTACACAAAGAATAGAGCTCACTTTTATTGATATTAAGATTGTTAGAGATGGCTAAGCTTTCTTCCGTAAAAATATTTGTCTTTATCCTTGTCATTTTAGGTTTGTTGATTTAATTTCACAGTTTCTAATTTCTTATCATCCATCGATGTAATTAAGTTGTTAAACTTTTCATTATTCAATATTTTTTTCTAACCTTGTTTTTTTTTTTTTTTTTCAGTTGTTTCAAAAACAAGCGAAGCATATAGATGCCAGGACGTATTACAGGCGACAGGGTGTTTGATTGTACCATGTAAGGAGAATTGCAGTTTGAAACATGGAGCCGACCGAGGCGTTGGAATGTGCATTGGTGGCAATAATGGAAATCCTCTTAAATGTGTTTGCATTTATGATTGTCTAGCTCCACCAAGTTTAATGTTAAACTAAAGGTGTGGTAACCTGTACTACGTTATAGAGGGTGTGTTTTTTAATTAATAATAAGTTGATGAGATTTTTATTTAATATTACTCATCTAATCTCTATTGTACTGGTTGAGACATTTTGAAATGAAGTAGTCTATCTTCATTTTTAAGCTGAGAATTACACAAATCTTTATTAATTATTAATAAGAGATGCAAATGTCAAACAACTTGTATGAAGTATATTAACAACTTTTGATCAAAATTTATTTCGAACGCTTCTCATAAAAATGACGTGTTTTTTTAAGAGTAATTTTTACTATCTGTAAAAAAAAATTAACTGTTAATTTTTTTTTATAGAAACTCTAAAAACATATATACTAAATTATTTTTCATTAAAATCATTAAATTTAATTACAATTTTTAACTTCCTAATTTTATGACGATTTACCACTATTAATGTCATCTTAAAACCATACACACACAAATTTGTTTCATCAATGAAACTACACATACACATTAAGATGACAAAAATTGAAGAATTTTTTTTTTATTGTAATTTTGGTCGTTCTTTAATTTTTTATATATGATTTTGGGCCCTTTTTTTTATTATTAATTACCCAATTTTAATTAGACCTTCAACGAAATTTATAATTTAGAAAATGGTAAAAGTGATTAAGGAGAAATTCAAACCCAATGACCTTTTCATTTTCTTTCACCGCCTAATTAAACCACTTAGCTTGTTTGAATTAACATAGAAAGAGAGAAAGAAATCACTAGAGGAAGAAAATTAAGCTTCTCTGCAACAACGCACATACATAAGTATGACAATCGAGAAAAAGAAATCAAATGGGGATTCGGTTGATATCAGATTGAGGAAGGCTTTCGGTGCGTGGCTTGCAATGGAGAAACAAAAGAATCCTCAGTTATTTTCGTTCCTTGAGGAGGAGGAGGACACTCAGATTTTGAAGGGCCTCATGATCAGATCAAGAAATGCTAAAAGAAAGAGACAAGAAGAAGAAAGCACGTCGATTGAATTGCCAAAGCCGTTTAAAGAAAAGGTTCAAGAACTGAAGGGGTGCGAGGTGAGTTTTCTGATGCAGAAGAAGCTCTCTGACTCAGACTTGAACCCAGTCCTAAACCATGGCTCCTTCTCTATCAACATTGCCGACAAGAATAATTTTCTGATAGAAAAGGAGGAAAACAAAACGCTTGCTGGCATGCACGTCATTGTGTTGGATCCTTCACTCAGAGAGTGCAACATGTGCTTCAAAAAGTGCCCAATAAGAAGCCACTTCTACAACTTGACCAACGGATGGAACCAGATTGTGCTTCAGAATGATCTCAAACTCAACGACACGCTGCAGCTTTGGTCCTTCAGAGTCTCTTGTCTTCTCTGGTTTGCACTTGTCAAGCTCTGAATCATCTTCTATTATGTCAATTTACAAGCCTCTCAATCAAAATATTCTTCACTTCCAAGAAATACTATCATTTTTTCTTTATTTGCTTTTTACATATATTTGTGTCTTTGTTTCCTTCTTTGCTTTCTGATTTTACTTTCGAAACTAGAAACTCTTGCATATTGGTTCTCTTGTCAAAATTTATACTAAACTTGGAGTATACATGTTCTTTTGCATGTCTCATGAGAGTTATCTGCACTGCTAACAGAGGGTGAAAAGATGGGTAAACCATGGAAATGAATTATGTCTAAAACAACACATTACATACCTGATACCACGGTGGAGACAATTTTTTATTTTTTTTTTATGGTTAGGGAAAACAAACACTTTTAATTTTAGGATAAAGGAAACAATAACCATGGTAAGTTACACAGTTATATATTTACAAATTTAACTTTTTATTTTACTTTCTTCATATGAACTACATGTCACCATATTTTATTTGATATCAAGAAATGCTTTCCAATAAGTTAAATATATGTTTTCAAGGTCTAGGCGGATTCATTTGTTTGCAAATAAATTGAACTAACTTTGAAATCTTTTTATTTTATTATATAGTTTAATACATTTTACAAAAAAAAAAAAAAGACCTAGAGGCCTGGTGATTTCATTACTACAAAGTTGCACTAATTTCTAAACAATAATAACACTTCATTCTCACTCGCGAATGATTAATTGATTCACAAACTTTGTTAAAGTATAATTTAATTTTTAATGTGAGAATAATAAATTCTTGTTTAAAATAAAGGTACCACGATAAAATAATATTTATATAATTTCTCTGTTAAGGTGATGGAGATTGTGATTAGCTTGATTGGGTTGATTAACTTGGTGAAGAACACAATGCAACTGAATGTATTGGAACAGTAGATCGATAGATACAGGCTTTAAGGTTGATGCATGGAATGGAGAATTAATGCTAATGCTAATCAAATTAATATAGTTATATAAACTACAGTAATTGTCTTTCATACAAAATCATAATTTTTTGCATTATGGGTCAAGACAATTAGAATAAAAAAAAAAAATAGTTTGATAACTAACTGAATACCAGAAGCGGTAAAGAAATTAAAAAAGAATGTAGCTAATAATAACCATGCAGCAATAGTAGTGAGTAATTGAAATGAGTTCAGATGTTCTTATTGACTAGTGCGAAACAGAGGTGAGAAGAGATTCTGAAGGACCAGATTTGTAGCATATGACCAAATTTGAGATTGTTGTGTTGTACAATCTTGTTCCATCCCTGGGTCAAGTTGTAAGTGGGGCTTCTCGTCATTACCCACTTCTTGAAGCGCATGTCGTTGCACTCTCTCAGAGAAGGATCCAACACCATCTTCACGGCCATGCCAGAAGGAGGCTTTGATCTGTTTAGGCCATTACTACAACTTTTTGTTTTTTTATTAGCCTCGTCTAAGGAAGACTCCTCACTTTGTGTCAGAAATTTGTTGGAAATCTTTTTGGGTGCGATAGACAAGCGAGCTTGGTGTGGGTTCACGTCTGTCCTAAAAAGCCTCTTCTGCATCACAAACTTCACATCGCTTCCATTCAATTCTTTTATCTTTTCTTCAAATTCCTTTGGCAATATTATTTCTTCATCATCATCAGGGTGCCCTTGCTCTTGCTCTTGCTCATCATCACGTTCACGTTCACGCTCACGTTCCTTTTCCTTTTCATACGCAGTAAATAATGACACTGCATCGAGTAGATATTCAAATTTGGATTTACCATGTTGTGGAAGACGACTGGTACTCGCTTCCGCTTCTTCTTCGCTTTTGACTCTCTTTGACAGCAGCGGCTTATGATTATTTTCTCCTCTTTCGGCTTTTCTTTTGAGACTGATCTTCTTTCCCATTTTCTCCACTCCATTCCCCAATTCTTTCTTTCCTCCTTGCATTCCCATTCTTGTTCTTGCAGATCAATATTAGAGAAGGTTTATTTCTTTCGTTGTTATTATCTCCAATTCACCTCTGTAATATATATACATGGAGGTAATTATCATATATCTTTCCACAAAATTTAAAGATCAAATAGATATACTCTATCTCTATCTCTATCTAATTCTTTTCTTTTAATATGATAGTAAATTTATACCATAATTATTGTATGATCTATTTTAATATTCATATTAAAGATATAGATAAAGGATAAATTTACTTCGATCTATATATATATAAATGATATTTTAAATGAAAATACTTTTAATGGAAAAGTTGTATATATAATCAAAGAAAAAATTAGATTAAAATTTATTCATATATGTTTATTGGTCAACCCAATGTGTAATCAAGTGCATATTTGCATCTCTCAATTTAAAAAATTACTACTAAATATATCTAATTTTACATTTTTTCATAAATTTATATATTTTACTCCGTGTCAAGACCATTTATAATTTGCATCTTATGTCGAGATCCATATTGAATCCAATAATACATGGTATATTAAGTACACTCTTAAGGCCCAAATAACAAAACCTATAAAATTCTCTTTCCTCTCAATTGTTTATTTTTTTTTTTTAATTTAAACTTCTAACTAAAAATCCAAATTTTTTTTTTTCTTAAGAAACAGCTAACTTCTATGATAAGTTTCTGAGGTTAATTTAAATCCTCTCCATTCACTTTTCTCACAATTTCTTTCATTATTAAGTTTTCTGAAAAATAAATGTCACTCTCCATAAAACGTGTATCATCTTTTTCATTTTGTTTATGTTTATTTTTCTTATAAGTTTAGGAAATGGAGAGGATCCATTTCCAAGTTTCTCATTCAAATCACTACAGTGCAGGCGATGTTGTTCCCTTGAACTTCCACTTCCACATTTTGGCATTCCCTTTTCATAGAACTTCTCTCTCCTCTCAATCGTTTTATATCTTCTTCTACAATCGAGAGTGCTATTGCTACACAAAGATTTAGGTGTCTTATGTGCAGCTAAGCCTGCATCTTGGAAAGTACTGAGTAGAGTTGGTGACTATTTTTTATTATATAATTCCAAAATTATTGATTGAATTGCATAAAATTAAAGGTTGATTTTATTGATTGAGATTTTTTTTTTATTTTATATATTGTTTTATTGATATCAATAACAATGAACTTTGATATTCTTAATGTTTCTTTGTAAACTATATGATAGTAAATCATGAAAGTGTATATAAATTATATTAAAGCAATACAACAAATGTCTATGAAACTACGGTTAAAAAATTGAAAATGGTATGTTATAGATTAATGTTTTGTTATGAGTTAATTAATTATTATTTAAGAAAGTTGATTAATTATTGTAAAAATACAATAAATTGAATTTTGATTTTACCATGACGTATAACCCTTTAAACAGAAGTATGTTGGTAAGTTAATATTAAAAATGACCGTAAAAAGCGTTCCTGTCAATGCCTCTTTGTCACAAAAAAAAAAAAAAAGATTATATCTTTTTACACTTTTTAAGAATGTAATTTGGTTTTTAAAAAAATATAAAAAAGGTTAAAATAAATTTTACCTGAATATAGAATTTTGTTTTGAATTTTTAATAATTTATTTTTGTTTGGATCTCTAATATATCAAAATATTTGTTTTTAGTCTTTAATTTTTTTTTTTTAGTTTCTAATTAATTAAAAAAATTATTTTAGGTCCCTGATAAATTTTGTTCACTTTGTTTTAATTCCTTAAAACCATTTCATAGGGACAAATAACAAATTATCCGGGACTCAAGACAAAATTTGCTAGTTTATTAGGGATTAAAAGAAAATATCAAAAATAAAAATTCACTAATTTTTCAGGGAAAAAATCATATTTTAACCAAAAAAAAATCTAATTTGGAAACAGGAACCAAGTATAATGCACAGAATGGTCATCAGAACACTAAATCGAAATAGGGAATGAGCATTAGATGCAAGCATGACAACAACAATTGTCTGTGTTTTTGCTTTTCACAGCTTCTGAAACATTATTGAACAAACAAATTAGAACATGTATCGAGCACCAACAACATGTATAAAATAAAACAATTTACAATAATACATCATTCATCAAACATCTCTGACTGTGTGGTCTGTGGCTGGCTGAAATCTGTTTCTGTATAATATGCAATTTTTGAAGTCAAATTCAAGGAATTGAAGTAAAGAGGATCTGAATCACTGCGCGTGCTTTCAATACTTCCCTTAATATAAGTTCCATTGCTCTTTTCATTTTGCAGTACTTGGAACTGAAACTTGACTAGAATCTCACAATCCACAGAATCTTTTGTTGGTATTTGGTTCTCTGAACCAAGATTCCTGCAACCTACCATACACAATCTTCCAGCTTCAGCATCATAAACTCCCTCAGCATAAATATTATTCCTTATCTCAGTTTTTGCATTTAACAAAGACTTCTCTTCACCTAACTCTGCATCTGGTGCTAGAATGAACCTGATTTGGTAACTAACATTGTACAATCCACTACTGCTGGAGTTTGCAGAAACAAATGGTAACTTAGTATCAGACCTTTCATTTGAGTTCATGTTTTGGATTTGATCATTAATAACAAAAGGAACACAATAACACCAGGCAACAATCTTGCCATAGTATTCAACTTTCATGTCAGAAGAATAAAAATCAGGATACCTTATTATTCCCTTGTTCTTCGCAGTTTCTTGTCTTGGACACAACTTTCTGATTTTGTCCAGTTTGGTGTACTCATACTTTATGCAAGAAACTCTATCTAGTTTGTCTTGATGACTTCTTAAAATCACCCTCTTGAAATAGCCCTTATCCCCCACAGTTTTGTTGCTCCAAATTTTTCCCACAATGCTACTTGCATCATTGATTGACCAAATCTTTGGAAACCTCAAACTCATTCTTGTTGAGCAATCACCCACATGAATACTAGCCATTGAATAAGAATATTCTTCCATTCCCAAGAAATGGCAACCAACTATAGACAATTGGTTCTTTTCCTCATCCCACCACCCTTCTCCAACTAATGTAGCATTAGGATTGAAAGACCATTTGTAACCAGAATCATAGTTCCCAAACCCAACCACTACTTTCACCCTTTGCTTTTCATCTGAACAAACCAAAGCATTCAAAGACATGATATAAGGCAATTGGTTGGCAATGGCATCACCCCCAATAGGACTGCAATAATTCTTAGCAGAAAAGCACTCACTTTTGTATTGCAAATCATAGACACCACCAATCATTGGAGAAATGTTTGAGCAAAATCTAATTGGGTTAACGGGAAAACCCGGTACTACTACTGCTTCTTCACCTTCATCATCACCATACACATTTTCTGCTTCTTTAGTACTGTCCAAAGTAAACTCATAATCCGTTGTTGGAAAAAGAAACAGCGAAATGGGTTCAAAATAACCCACCTCATTCTCAGAACTAATGCTCTCCAAGCTTCCAGTAATCAAAATTGAAATAGTACTACTCCTCCTCGAGTTGAAAACATTGTGAAGCTTAACCACAACCCTCAAGTAGTGTTGGAGATTAGTGCTTTCAGTTTCATCAAAACTTTCTATTCCAACCATACAAACCTTCCCTGAAGATTCTGACCAGAATCCCCCAAGCATAAACGTCGCAACGCTGGGAAAGCTATCGTAGTTATTCCAAAAGTTTTCATCTTTGAAGCTTCCATCACGCGCGTGGTAATACCAAGTGCCACTTCGTATTATCAACCATGCCTCAACGTTGAGAATGCCGGCAACATTAGTTTCGTGGACGTGTTTGATTCGGAGGGTCGCTTGTTTCTGTCCCTCTTTCCGGGGATCGACGGTGCCGCCGCCAACGTAGTAACCGTTTTGGAACTGGCCGTGTGGGAAGGGTTTGAAGTTGGACTCGTTGGTTGTGGTTGGCATTGGAACGATGGAACCGCAGCGATCCGTGTAAGGGAGAAAAGTGGCATAGGATGAGAAAGTGTTAGGGGAGATTATGGTGTAGAGAAACAATGGCATGAGGAAATATGACAGTGTTTGAGAGTCCATGATCAGAGTATAACCAAATTCCTATCTAGAAGAAGATGGAGTGGAAGTGTGAAACAATAAATACTTGAAATTTGAGAATCTTTCAGAGATTAAGAAATTTCAAATCTTTCATAGTTTAAGAGTTTAACAAGTGATGCACTTCGAGTTTTTTTTATCAATACTGTCAACCGTGCATCAGCAGCGTTAAACTTAATAGAACCGATCAAAGTGTGACCAAGTTTCTATCTAGAAGAAAGATGGAGTGGAAGTGTGGAACTATAGATGCTTGGAATTTGAAAATCTTTTATAGGAGTTGAGACTTGAAAGAGAATTAATGTGAAAAGCTATAAATACACTTGGTTTAATTTATGTGTTTTTCTTCAATATGACATTACTTGATTACTAACAACAAAACAAAATTAATAATACTTATTTACTATTAAAATAATATTGATCGGATCATAAATTATGTGTAATCCTGTATAGTTTAATAATTTCTCTTCTAAAAGTTTCTTGTATCATATATTTTCATTTTTGACCAATGAAAAAGCAACATAAAAAATGTATTCATATCATACTATTTTTTTTTTTTCAATAGAGAAAGATAGAGCAAGATCTATATGATAATTAATGTGAAAAAAATATTATAGAATATAAATAATTATAAAGAAAATCATTATGCAAATAATATAACTTAAAAAATAAATAGGATGTTAGTTAAGCCAGCAGAGAAGACACTGTTGACTTTAGATTTTCAATTATATTATTTTATTAATTATTTGAAAATTTTGATAAATAAACTAAAATATGTAACTAATCCGTTTATTGTACATATATATAACTATTGAAAAAATATCAGTGTCATACTGTCATGCCAGCTTGTTGAGATCAAAGTAAAGGAAATTGACTCTGGACAGTTGACATTCTTTGTATATATACATTTTAGAATTAGTAGACCCTACAATCAAAGGCCAAAAAATTTGTTGTCGTCCTAACTGTACATTATTAAAAAACATTTTAATTTTTATAAAAACTTGTTGACAATCACAAACTTGGATGATGTTGTTTTATATCAAGCATTTTAAATTGTCGTATTGACTTGATCATAATTAGAAGTTAGAACGATATTAATTTATGACCATGCCTGTGATTAGCGGATATTATTTACAAAATTTCAACTCTGTTATCACAATTTCATAATTAACTTGATTGTTTAATGTTTATATGTAAGTGATGAAGCGTATTTCCTAGCTAGCTTCCTCTTGTCGCAGGACACCGATGTTGAAGATCTGTTGTAACTTTGTTGATATATTATAGATAGTGATTAAATAAATTTCCTATTAACTGAACTAAACAAAATCATAAATTATATATAAATATTTATTGCAATTATCTAAGAAATCGTTATGGCATATTCGTTAGAATGGCATTATCGTGTCTGTTATTGACCTATATGAAAATTAATAAATAAATTATATTTTCTAACCTATATAGTATTCAAACAAGAAAACAATAAGAATAATGTTCATTGTTTTTTTTTTTTTAGGTTAAGAACAATATTCATTGTTATTGATATTACAGTTGTATACATTCATTTTTAAATAAACTTATTCTAGCTAGGTTACAAAATTAAAATATGCTGTATACCAAACGTTTAAAATATTGTTTTTGACTTGTTATTATTTACAAAATTTCAACTTTTTTCATGTTATAAGTTGAATTCATTTCATTTTTATTTAATTTAAGATACTAGTGACTAATAGTGGTTAAAAACAATAGTCGGGTGCACACTTGTATAACTAGTGTTAACCTGTTTTATTTCACATGAAACAAACTATACCATACCATCATAATAGAAAGTCATTACCAGATTAAAATTATATTTTTTTTTTACTATAATATTGATAGAAGTAGTCTAACCACAATCAATTTAATTTTTATAGGAAATTATAGCGCACATAATAAGGTTATTCTCCTTTAACATAATTTATGTCATATTCAAGTTGATCAGGATTTAAATCCTATATCACTTGACTGAGAAACACAAATTACTGATATATATCTAAAATTACTAGAGAAAGGCTTCCACTCAAAGCCTATCATATATATATATATATATATATATATATATATATATCCTTTTACAAATTTTAAGAATTCAATTTTGAAACAAGTCTAATGTACAGGATAATACTAATTAGACTAGGGAAAAGGCCACATTAATAAAGGTATACATAGGATTACAGGAACGAAAGAGGAACAGTAACTTAAGATTTGCCTAATTTGGCAAAAAAACGAACAGGAACAGTTACAATCTGCAAATGAAGTCAGATTCAAGGGATGGAAGTAAAGAGAATCTGAATCATTGCGTGTGCTTTCAACACTTCCCTTAATAGAAGCTCCATTGCTCTTTTCATTCTGCACTACTTGGAACTGAAACTTGACTAGAATCTCACAATCCATAGAATCTGTTGTTACTATTTGGTTTTGTGGACCAAGATTCCTGCAGCCTATCATACACAATGTTCCAGCTTCAGCATCATAAACACCCTCGGCCGAAAAACTAATCATTGTTTCATTCAACAAAGACTTCTCTTCACCTATCTTTGCATCATAAGGTGTTTCAGTTACACCAAAGAGGCTGATTCGGTAGCTAACATTGTGCAAGCTTCCAGCACTGCTTGAGTTTGCAGAAACTAATGGTTGAACTATCAGATCATTAGCGAGGGGTTGGACACTCAGGAGATTTTCATCACCAGATTGCGCGACAGCAAAAAATGGAACTGAAATAGAGTTTTCATCCAAGTGTTGGATCTGATCATTGACAACAATTGGAACAGAATGGCCCCAAGCAACTCTCTGGCCAGAGTATTCACCAGACATTCCAAATCTCATGTCAGAAGAATAAACATCAGGATACCTTATTATTCCCTTGTTCTTCACAGGTTCTTGTCTTGGACACAACTTTGCGACTTTCTCAAGTTTGGTGTACTCATACTTTATACCAAAAACTCTATCTTTTTTGTCCTCATGACTTCTTAAAATCACCCTCTTGAAATAACCCTTATCCCCCATAGTTTTGTTGCTCCAAATTTGTCCCACAATACTACTTGCATCATTGATTGACCAAATCTTTGGAAACCTCAAGATCATTCTTGTTGAGCAATCACCCACATGAACACTAGCCATTGAATAAGAATATTCTTCCATTCCCAAGAAAAAACAAGCGTTTATACACAATTGGTTCTTTTCCTCATTCCACCACCCTTCTCCAATTAATGTAGCATTGGGATTGAAAAACCAGTGGTGAGAAGAATCAACAATGCCAAATCCAATTAACACTCTCACCCTTTTGTTAACATCTGAACAAATCAATTCTTTCAAAGACACAATAACATAAGGCAATTGGTTTGCATCCCCCTCAATAGGACTGCAATGATTCATTGCAGAATTGCACTCACTTTGGTATTGCAAATCATATTTACCATTAATCATTGGATAAACGTTTGAGCAAAAACCAGCCTCATTGATGTCTAAACCCGGTACTACTACTTTGCCATCATCATCAGAATCAGAATACTCATTTTTTGCTTCTTTTGTATCCAAACTATACTCATAATCCATTGTTGGAAAAATAAACACAGAAATTGGTTCAAAATAACTCACCTCATTCTCAGAACTAATGCTCTCCAAACTTCCAGTAATCAAAGTAGAAATAGTATTACTCGAATCGACGACATTGTAAAGCTTGAGAACAATCTCCAAGCGTTGCAATTCTTCTGGGCTATCATCACTAGTTTGATTAGTAGCTTCTGTTCCAACCATACAAAGCTTCCCTAATGATTCTGACCAGAACCCTTCAAGACTAAACGTTATAGAACGTGGAAAAGGACCGTGATTCAAATTAGTGTCACTTCTTATGAGTAACTTTGCTTCAATATTGAGGATGCCAACAACATCAGTTTCATGCACATTCTTGATTTGAAGGGTGATATGATTCAGTTCCTCTCTGTGGGGGAGGATAGTGCCACCACTAAGGAAGTAACCACGTTGGCGTTGACCGTGGGGGAAGACTTTGGATTTGGACTCTTTGGGGGTTGAGTTTGGAACCATTGAAGCACAGTGATATGTGTAGGAGACATGAGAAGCATAGGATGAGAAAGTGTTGAGGGTGATTATGGTGAAGAGAAACAATGGCATGAGGAAAAATGACAGTGCTATAGAGATAGAGTCCATGATCATCAGGGTAACCAAATTTCTTTGCAGAGGAAAGATGGAGTGAAACTATAGATTCTTCAAAATCTTATCTGTTTATGTCAGAAATTTTAGTCGGGCCATTTATTAATTAAACTCAGATTCAATGATTAAGTGTGACTAAGTTCCAGATCAAGATTAATTTCATAACTAGTTCTAAGGAGCGAAACTTCTAAATATATTTGGGAGTTCCACCAAAAAAAAAAATCAGCCTTTAACACGGTGGCTATATATATATATATATATATATATAATCAATCCTATTAGGATTTTATAACATATAGAGTAAGGTAAGAAAGTCAACCTAGTTGGTTAACATAATATATCAACCTTAATATTATAGCTAATTATAAAATTAAAAAAAGGACATGATTATAATTTAGTTAGGTCGTATAATGTAATTTTTAATAAGTAAACTAATTATTTTATTGTGTAGATATAAGAATGGAAAAATTAGCTGTCCCATGCATGCCAGCTTGTTGAGATCAAAGTCAAGGGAACCATTTGACATTTGTAGCTCTCAACCGTTGACATTATAATTAATAAGGCAGAACATTGCATCTACCACTATTTAAAGATTCTCTGTATATGTATCATTCTCAATGCTCAATATACAATCATTTTTTTGCCAATTAAAATTTATATAACAAAAAGAGATGGAAAGAGGAGAGATAAATGTGTGATAAAATCATTATTGTGACAAAAAAATAAAGAAAACATAATATTGTAAGGAGACACTGTTGATTTGGATTCTCAATCACTTAGATTAGATTTAATTGCACGAATTATCACCCAATTATCATAATTTTGGAAATGGAGGATAGGAAAAAAATGTTTAATTGTAATTTTGGTTTCTAAGTATTTAATTTTCACCCTTTTGGTATCCCTCAAATTTTTTGGTGACATTTAATTTGTGTAATTTTGGTTTATTTGTTAAAAAAATACATTGACCTTAAAAAATGACGTTGATTTTTAACAAGTAATGTATTTTTAAGTGAAAATCAATGTGAAACTCTTATCGGTCAATAATTTTTTTAATAGAATGTACTAAAATTGCATAAATTTGAAACTTGGGACCAAATGTCACAAAAAACTTTGAGAAAAACCAAAATTGCAAAAATTACAAATTTGGAGGACCAAAAGTCAATTAAGAAGAACAAGTAAAAATAAGAATAAGAAAAAAATTAATTAAATTGAAACAGGAAAATCATACTATATTCACATGGGTGAGAATCATTTATTTAGCGAAAGATAGTGTTTGATTCCCATTCAAAATGTTTTTTTGGACTAGTCCCATTCATTGCATCATTGCAAACTAAAACACATGAGTGCTCATAAGATGCAAGCAACTAGAACAAATCCTTCTTTTTTTTTTTTTTCCTTCTGCACAGCATGTGCAACGTTATTGTTCCAACAAGTTAGGATATGCATCAAGCACTAACATTCATAAGTGGCATATCACAATGACAAATTACAAGTTTTTTTGCACTCTCCTATATCTTTTACAATAAATATTTTCTTCTTCTTAGTTTCTCAACAGGGTACAGGTTAGCACTTAGCATGACTCAGACAATTTACAAGAATAAATCAAACATCTGTAGTAGTAACATGACAATTTTTATTGAAATTAAAATATTGATAAGAGTGAAATTGAAACGAGCAAAAGTTGGATTTCTTGGGAGCTATGAACCTTTTTCATACTCTATTTCTATAATCTTCACCATTGATTTTCCAAAAACAATGCTGCGACCACCAAACCTTTATTGCACACAGATAATTAAAGCAAGCATCAAGAGTACTAACAAAGCAATAACTATATCCCTCTCCTTCTCAAAGGATGAACAAATAACATAGATAATAGTCTCATAGAGATCATCATATGCACGGGGAATGAGTCTCACCAAACTGGTTCTAAACAAAAATGAACAAGAAAGAGCATACCCCTCTGAATTCCACAACATATTAAGCAAAATTTGAGGCAAGAGAAAGCCATCTAGTACCAAACCTGAATAATGTTTCAAATCCTTCCACAATAAATGTTTTTGATAGTTTGGATTAGTATGCAATGCATTGTTTTGGATTAGCAATATGTATTTAAGAATCCAGCTGCATATAAAGAAAAGATCACAAACAGAACCTTCTTCTCAGTAATCCATAGGCCATTGTGGTTTCTATCACCCTTTCTTCTGACCAAGTTAGCATCAGGAGTTCAAGTTGCTAAAGGAAAGTTGTCACTGCGGTTAGACTCACTGCAATTTCATTTAGCTCAAGCCATTCGTTTCCAGGCAAAAAGTTTAGCTCTGAATGATTTTGTGAAGAAAGGGAATGCAAGTTCAACACAAGATATGTCATGTTTCCCAAAGTGAGAATCAATAGCAAGACAAAACCAATCAATACTTTCACCCTTTGCTTATCAATTGGTTATTTTCCTCATCCCACCACCCTTCTCCAACTAATGTAACATTGGGATTGAAAGAAAAGAGGTAACCAGAATCAATATTGACAAAACCAATCAATACTTTCACCCTTTGCTTATCATCTGAACAAACAAATGCATTCAAAGACATGATATAAGGCAATTGGTTGGCATCAACCCCAATAGAAATGCATTTCTTTGTCACGTGTTAATCAACTGAGTGCATGATGACAAAAAAAAACAATTAAGTCAAACTTATTAAATTGATTCCATATTCGTAAATGTTAATTACTAGTTTAGTTTCCATCACCCTTAACCACATTATTCATTCTTAGTTTGGTCCCCGCAACACATTCTTAATGCATGTCCCTACATGTTAGGGACGAAACTAGGAATTCGTTATACATATGGGGGCCAAATTAAGAATGTGTTGTACACCTAGTTATCAAGTAAATTAAAAAAAAAGTGTTATATGTAAATTGTAAAAGGGAGTTAAAGATTAATTTATGCAATATGACCAAAAATACTAAATTGGCAAGGTTTGCAAGAGCAATAATCGATTTAATAAGATTTTATGTGTAGGAATCAAATTAAGAATTCACAATAAAGATACTATGTTATATGTTTAAGTTTTTTTTTATATATATATATTATTCATTATTTCTCTCGCCTTTACTCTCCGAGTTTCACTTTCAGGTGATTTTTACTTTTTACGGTTACTAAACCTGCAAACAGGTTAGCCACATCTAGCTTTATATATAAATTTACACAACAGAGGGATAGGGAAAACAAAAAAAGGAAAGAAAAAGAATGTGTGTAAAATAATTAATGCAATAAAACTAATATTGAGAAAAAAAATAATACAACAAAAAGTATCAAAGAATTATAGTATATATAAATAATATACTTTTGAAAAAAAAGATGATATAGGTTGGACAATAGAGGAACCCGTAGAAGCACTGTTGAATTTGGATTCTCATCAAATAAGTTTTTTTTTTTTTCAAATTGATTTACAAAACAGTTTTTAAAAACTAAAAAGAAGAAAAAAAAAATCAATCAAAAAGGACAATCTAAGTTTAATTTGTTGTTCTTTTGGAACAATGCAGAAGAGGGTGCAAAATGAAGAAAAGGAACTAGAAAAAGTAATAGTGTAACTCAATAAAGGCTACATTAAAATTAAGTTACCCATGTAGTTCTCTTTAAAGAGCTATCGGTTATGGTAAAAAAAATTACTTGTTTATTGCATTTTAACAATAATTAATCAATTTCCCTAAAAAAACAATAATTAATCAACTCATAACAAAACATTAACATATAACATACAATTTTCATATTTTGAACCGCAGTTTATAGACGTTAGTTTGTGATGTTTTAATACAATTTATATACAATTTTTAGTACTATATAAACAAATATTTCATTATTTATTATCATCTAGTTTACAAAGAAACATTAAAATATCATAGTTCATTTTTATTGATATCACAATTGTTCGACATGGCTAAGCGTTCTTACACCTTGATTTTTGCATTTATCCTCATAGTTTTAGGTTTGCTAATTTCTTCAGAGTTCATAATTTCTTGACAATCATCTATATATATGTATGCTATATATGCAAAACGTATTGTTGTTCAATAATTTGTTCTAACCTTGTGCATTGGTATTTTTTTTTTTTTTTGTAGTTATTTCAGGGACAAGCAAAGCAACAACATTTAAAAGATGTCATAAACTGTTAAACTCGGATGAGTGCAATCTCGCAAAATGTCAGGAGGCTTGTTTCAAATATAGAAACTTCCGAGGCTACGGAACATGCATTGGTAACGGACCTTACAGATGTGTTTGCTTGTATGATTGTTTAGCTGACAAGTTTAGAGATCAATTATTAGCACTAACTTCAATGTAAAACTATGATGTGATAATAATCTACTTTGTAGAGAATGGTCTATTGACCAAATTTAAATTTTAATACTAATTATCTTGTTCAGGAACTTTAATATGAAACAATTGAGATTTTTGAAATTATTTCTCAAAAATGACCTTTTGACTTTATGCATTGTCCTATAAATCAACTAGGCTTCTTCAAAGATTTTAGATAAACATAATATTTCGCTAGAAAAAAGATGAAATTAAATGAGAAATCATAACTAACTAATTAGCACACTTGTATTTCAAGAAAGAGACTAATAAAGATGGATGATAGTATTAATCTATATCTATCTATATTAAATATAGAGAGAAGGGATCCACTCACTCCAAGAGTCATCTCACCATTTTTTTTAACTCTAACATTTGAAATGGGTAATTAACATGAATCATTAGATTCAAGAATATGAATGTTGAAAATGATGAGTAATTCTCAAGAGCAAGCGAATCCATTCTTAGAGAGAGACACGGGGAATCAAGTTATACCAATTGTTATTCTAAGAGTGTTATACTTCATTATCATGTATTTTTTAAGATGGAATGATTACGATCATTGACTATTATAATTTTAGGAAAATAAATGACGAGGATAAAATATAACTCTCTTAAAATGATTGTGTAACTTGATTTAAACTTCATTTGAAATTTGTATGATTGTTGGATTGAATGTTAACTTGACAACATTCTTTAAAATTAAGGGATTATTTGTTTTCTCTTTCTGATTGGGAAAGATTCCCAATGCAATGCAGTTCTCTTTCTCTGAAAATCATTATTTGTATTGCAAGCCTTTTGGTACCTTTGCCTCACGGGTAGGTTTGAACTGTAAAATTAATACAGAAAAGGAAAATATCTGTGAGCTGTTTCTATTTTTAGTGTTTATAACACTTGTTTTAGAAACGGTTCTTAAAACATATGGATTTTGGATTAGAAATTAATTTGTTAATGGTGTAAAATTGTATTAGAAAACAGTTTTTAAAACTAAAAATTGAGAATTGATTCAAACAGAACCTAAATATTTTATAGGAGTTGGGAGAGATCAATGTGAACATCAAGGCACTAATAACAGAGTTATGTATTGCTATTCTTAATAATGGTCTAATAAGAGATTCTTTGGCTAAACCATTAACTTTTTACTATAATATTTTGATATTAAGTATTTGCTTGACTCTTTTTATAAAATATAATTAAAAAAAAAAATTGTTTCCGACGCAATTAAAATCTAAAGGATAAAACCCACACATCTCCTACACTGAGATATCTAATTGACAAAATTGAAATTTATGAGACTAAAATTGCATAATTGCAATACCAGACAAAAAAATACAATTAAGTCAAACTTATTAAATTGATTCCTATATTAGTAAATGTTACAAGATTAGTTTCCATCACCCTTAACCACATTATGCATTCTTAGTATTGTCCCCATAGGTGTAACACATTCTTAATGCATGTCCCCACTTGAGGGACAAAACTGAGAATTCATTGTATATATAGGGACCAAATTAAGAATGTGTTACACACCTATCAGGTAAATTAAAAAAAAATGCTATATGTAAATTGTAAAAGGGAGTTAAGGATTAATGTGTCCAATATGCCAGAAATACTAAATTGGCAAGGTTTGCAAGTGCAATAATCGATATAATAAGATTTTATGTATAGGAATCAAATTGAGAATTGACAATAAAGATACTATGTTACATGTTTAATTTTTACCTTTTTTTATATATATTGTTCATCATTTCTATCACCTTTACCCTCCGAGTTTCCCCTTCAGGTGATTTTTACTTTTTACCGGTGACTAAACCTTCAACGGAGGTTGGCCCACATCTAGTTTTATATATAAATTTATACAACAACGAGAGATATAAAAAAAAAGAGGAAAGAAAAAGAATTTGTATAAAATAATTAATGCAATAAAACTAATAATGAGAAAAAAATACAAAAAGTATAAAAGAATTATAGTATATATAAATATTTTTGAAAAAAAAAATGATATAGCTTAGACAATAGAGGAACCGGTAGAAGCATTGTTGAATTTTGATTCTCATCAAACAAGTTATTTTTCAAATTCATTTACAAAACAGTTTTCAAAAACTAAAAAGCTGAAAAAAAAATCAAAAAGGACAATCTAAATTTAATTTGTTGTTCTTTTGGAACAATGCAGAAGTGGGTGAAAAATGAAGAAACGGAACTCGAAAAAGTAATAGTGTAAATCAATAAAGGCTGCATTAAAATTAAGTTACTCACGTAGTTCTCTTTAAAGAGCTATCCGTTATGGTAAAAAAAAATTACTTCTTTATTGGATTTTAACAATAATTTATCAATTTTTGTCAAAAAAAAAATTAATTTATCAATTTCCTTTAAAAAAAACAATAATTAATCAACTCATAACAAAACATTAACCTATAACATACAATTTTTATATTTTGAACCGTAGTTTATAGACGTTTGTTTGTGGTGTTTTAATACAATTTATATACAGTTTTTAGTACTATATAAACAAATATTTTATTATTTATTATCATATAGTTTACAAAGAAACATTAAAATATCATAGTTCATTTTTATTGATATCACAATTGTTCGACATGGCTAAGCGTTCTTACACCTTGATTTTTGCATTTATCCTCATAGTTTTAGGTTTGCTAATTTCTTCAGAGTTCATAATTTCTTGACAACCATCGATATATATGTATGCTATATATGCAAAACATATTTTTGTTCAATAATTTGTTCTAACCTTGTTGCATTGGTATTTTTTTGTAGTTATTTCAGAGACAAGCAAAGCAGCAACATTTAAAAGATGTCATAAACGGTTAAACTCGGATGAGTGCAATCTTGCAAAATGTCAGGAGGCTTGTTTCTTCAAATATAGAAACTTCCGAGGCTACGGAACATGCATTGGTAACGGACCTTACAGATGTATTTGCTTGTATGATTGTTTAGCTGACAAGTTTGGAGATCAATTAGTAGCACCAACTTCAATGTAAAACTATGATGTGATAATAATCTACTTTGTAAAGGATGGTCTACTGAACAAATTTAAATTTTAGGTCTAATTATATTGTTCACGAACTTTAATTTGAAACAATCTTTTTCATTGAGATTTTTGAAATTATTTGTCAAAAATCACCTTTTGACTTTATGCATTGTCCTATGAGAGAGAGAGAGACCTGGATCTCGTTATTAATGGCTACAACGTGCAAAAGGGTATTATTGCCTTTTTAATCCTTCTAATTCAATATTGCATATTCAACATCTTCTTCGGAATTTCTCAAGAGGCACCGATATAGGACTAGAAGAGCCTCAAAAGTTCTACTGCAATGTGCAGTCTCATTTCTAACGGTCACGTCTTTAATGGAATCAAGACAAGCCTTGATGAACTCATCCAAAATCTCAGTGTCTCCTTGTCGACTTGCCAAATCTAAAGGAGTGAAGCCGTAAAGCAAGGTGGATGGGAGTGAATCCTTGTGGATTTAGTTTGAGAGCAAGCGAAGGGGTGTCATATAGCAAAGCTTTAATATCTCCAAAGCTTAGAATGCATAAGCTTCCTATTTTTCATATATTCTTCACTTCTTCATCTTCCCGGAAACTTTCTTTCAACTTAGAGTTTCTTGGTTGTTTGTAAGAGTAATAAGCTTGTTTTCTTATTTCTCCCTTAATCTCCTTGTTCTATTCTTTTTCTTTTTACCTTTTGTTGGAGTAACCCATTATGTATTTTGATGTAAAATCCATTTTTGAGTGTTGTTTTGGGTTTTTCATGAGTTGATGTGGTAAAACTAATGATTGGAGAAAAATCCTTGATGGAGCTCAAGATCCCTTTTTCTTTTCAAAATCTAGGTTGGAAAATAGTGATAGGTAAGGGAGGCTAACCTATCTATCTTGCTTTATAAAGATTTGGGGTTTGATTGGTTTGAATCTCGTGTGTTCTTGTTAGGGTTTAATGTTTATAAGCTTAATGGTTGATTATTGATGTGTTTATTGTGAGTTTGGATGCTTGGGTAGTCATTAATGGAGTTGAAAGCTGAGATTTTCGAAGAACTTATGCTGTAGAATCTATTGGTTTAGTTAAGCTAGAAATTTTAGCCTCAACTAAATTTTTTTGGAATTGGATCTGCATGATTTTAGCTTAAGCTATAATTTCTAGCTTAGACTAAATGCTTGGCTAAGTTAAATTTTCTTGCTTAGCTAAATGTAGGTATAATGTTTTATTTATAATTAATACGTTCTTGGGAGTTTACAAATTGTTTCCAAGTAGATGTAATATGATTTTGTGAGTTTTTATATTATGTTAAAGTTTACTACAAGTTAAGATCATGTAATTCATATTCATATGTGTATGTGGTGATTATGATAATTCAAGGTAGGAAATGTCCTACTATACGTAGTGAACTAAGGATTGATTCATAAATGTGACAAATAGTGAATTAACGATATGATGGATGTTATGTTATTATGTGAGATACAAATATGAATTGCTTGTGTATTTATCATGTGTATAAGAGGAAATATAATTGTGATTTTGTTGAATGTATTGTTAGGAAAATTATGATGTTTTGAGGAATTAAGATTGATTATTGATGAGATGATGATGATGTATGGAATGTGAATGTGAATGTGAACTTATCCTAGAACTATCCCTATATGTTAAAAGGAGTTAGTTATGTCCTTCTAGGGAGGCTTTTATTATTAATGAAAAATGGTATACTTGGAGGGTAGTTTCACGCCAAGACTCTGCCCCACTAAAGCAACCTGAGGGTCTCGCTTAGTAGAGTATCTTCTCAAGTACTACCCTTATGTTTTGACTATAGATGGTGTGTCAAAGTGTTGAAAACCACTTTCCAAGAGGCTTAGTGACCCTTTAGTATATAAGAGATATAATGTTGTAGTTGTTAGTGATGATGTGAAATTTGAATACTTGAGATGAACCATAAATGAAATGGTGGGTATAGTGGTGTTGTATCTCAAACCTCAAATAATCCAAGTCTATTTGTTGTTGTGTGAATTGTTAAGATGTATTTAGATCCTTAAGTCAGGCCATTGGAGATAGTGGGTACAAAGGTGTCATAGAGGATTCCAAATGTGTTGCCACTGGTATACGGTGGGTACATAGTTGGTGCACAGAAATATATCATGTATGCATAGTTGATGCATAGGCATCTGAGTAGGCACATAAGTTGAGTGTTAAGTAGGCTCTCAACCTAATGCTGAGGGTTTTCGTGGTGGCTAACGGGAAGTAGGCGAATCCCTATAGATGTAAAGTCTTGCAAACTTATAGAGGTAAGTCAATATATACACTTGTCTATTTTTTATAAAGCCACACCTCCTCGCAGGATCAGCCCAAGGGACTCCATGAATGGTTGGAAAGTGAAACTATGTTATGGGATGGGACCTATGAGGGATCTCTCATATTGTGTTGAGTCTACATGGAACAAAGTTAGTGTCTAATGTTGAGGTTGCCTAATGGCTTATGGTATTGAGTTATGATGAATGATTATGTCTAATGACTTTTGATGGTTGATGAAGATTGTCATATTTGATAACTAGATGTAATAAGATGTGATGGTTTATGTTGCAATAAAGTTATGTTGTTGTTGATGACTATAGATTCATTTTATAACTGCGTTGTATTATTTGGTCAAGATGGTTGTGTCATGAAGTTATTAGTTAATTTTCCCCTTTCCACAATTTGAATTACCTTATTTGTATATGTATTTATTATGATAAGCTAACCCATGCATGTGGCATGTGTGGTTGTGACTATGATGATCCCAACCTTGACGTACGAGGGAGCAAATATGTTCAAGTAGAGTTCTCTTAATGTCATTGCAGATGGAACCCTACAAGTTTGAAGTTGTATTTCTTCTTTCTTTTCTTTGGCTTCATTTAATGAATAGATAGTTTTGGCTTATGTTAAGTTTTTGTTACAAGAGTTTTATATTATTGAAGTTATATTTCTTTTAAAAAGAGTAAAGTACCATGATGTATTGTAAATAATTTAACTTGATATTATAAACTCATGGTTTATATTTTAAGCTTTGAATAATATTTATTGATTTTGGAAATCGAGAAAATTTCAAAGCCTTTTTCATAAATAATTTAATAAAATAGTTTTTAAATTAAAATAAAATTCAATCTTTCTTTAGTTAGTTATGTAATAAAAGTAAGATGTTAAATGAATTCATTCTTATAGAGAAACATGAGGAATCAAGTTACACCAATAGTTGTTCTAAGAGTATTACACTTCATCATTACCATTCATTTTTTAAGATCTAATAATTAAGATTATTTAGTGTTATAACCATTAGATTTTAAGAAAAAGAATGGTAGGAATGAAGTGTAACTCTCTTCAAGTTACTCTTAGTGTAACTTGATTTAAACATAGATATATAATATAAATAAACTTAAAGATGAAATTTTTATTCAATAATGTTAACTTGATAAGATTCTTGAAAATTATGGGCCTATTTGTTTTCTCTTTTTGATTGGGAAGGATTTCCAATGCAATGCAGTTCTCTTTCTTTTAAAATCTTTAAAATCTTTATTTGTATTGCAACCCTTTTGGTACCCTTTGCCTCACAAGGGTAGGTTTGAACTTTAAAAATAGTAAATTGTTTCTGACACAATTAAAATTTAAAGGATAAAAACCGCACATCTCCAACACTAAGATATCTAATTGACATAATTGACATTTATGAGACTAAAATCGAATAATTGCAATACCTAAGACAAAAAATACAATAAAGCCAAACTTATGTTACTAGTTTAGTTTCCATCACCTTTAACCACATTATGCATTCTTAGTTTTTTTCCCATAAGTGTTAAACATTTGTAATGCATGTCCCTACATTTTAGGGATAAAATTGGGAATTCGTTGTACATATAGGGGACAAATTAAGAATGTGTTACACACCTATCAAGTAAATTATAAAAAAAAAAAATGCTATATGTAAATTGTAAATGGGAGTTAAAGATTAATGTATGCAATATGACAGAAAATAATAAATTGGCAAGGTTTGCAAGGGCAATAATCGATTTAATAAGATTTTAAGTACAAGAATCAAATTGAGAATTCACAATAAAGATATTATGTTACATGTTTAAGGTTTATATATATATATATATATATATATATTATTCATTATTTCTCTCACCTTTACTCTTCGAGTTTCACTTTTAGGTGATTTTTACTTTTTACTGGTTACTAAACCTGCAAAGCAACACATCTAGTTTTATATATAAATTTATGCAACAAAGGGATATAAAAAAAAAAAAGGAATGAAAAAAATATGTATAAAATAATTAATGCAATAAAACTAATATTGAGAAAAAGAATAATAATACAAAAAGTATCAAAGAATTACAGTATAAATAAATAATATATTTTTGAAAAAAAATAGATGATATAGCTTAGACAATAGAGGAACCGGTAGAAGCATTGTTGAATTTTGATTCTCATCAAACAAGTGTTTTTTCAAATTGATTTGCAAAACAGTTTTTAAAAACTAAAAAGAAGAAAAAAAGAATAAAAAAGGACAATCTAAGTTGAATTTGTTGTTCCTCTGGAACAAGGAAAAAGTGGGTGAAAAATGAAGAGAGGGAACTTGAAAAAGTAATAGTGTACAACAATAAAGGCTACATTAAAATTAAGTTACTCACCACATAGTTCTCTTTAAAGAGCCATCCGTTATGGTAAAAAAAATTACTTGTTTATTTCATTTTAACAATAATTAATCAACTCATAACAAAACATTAACATATAACATACAATTTTCATATTTTGAACCGTAGTTTATAGACGTTTGTTTGTGATGTTTTAATACAATTTATATACAGTTTTTAGTATTATATAAACAAATATTTCATTATTTATTATCATATAGTTTACAAAGAAACATTAAAATATCATAGTTCATTTTTATTGATATCACAATTGTTCGACATGGCTAAGCATTCTTACACCTTGATTTTTGCATTTATCCTCATAGTTTTAGGTTTGCTAATTTCTCCAGAGTTCATAATTTCTTGACAACCATCGATATATATGTATGCTATATATGTAAAACATATTGTTGTTCAATAATTTGTTCTAACCTTGTTGCATTGGTATTTTTTTGGTAGTTATTTCAGGGACAAGCAAAGCATCAACATTTAAAAGATGTCATAAACTATTAAATTCGGATGAGTGCAATCTCCCAAAATGTCAGGAGGCTTGTTTCTTCAGATATAGAAACTTCCGAGGCTACGGAACATGCATTGGTAACGGACCTTACAGATGTGTTTGCATGTATGATTGTTTAGCTGACAAGTTTGGAGATCAATTATTAGCACCAACTTCAATGTAAAAATATGATGTGATAATAATCTACCTTGTAGAGGATCGTCTACTGACCAAATTTAAATTTTAATACTAATTATCTTGTTCATGAACTTTAATTTGAAACAATCTTTTTCGTTTGAGATTTTTTTAATTATTTCTCAAAAATCACCTTTTGACTTTATTCATTGTTGTATAAATCAATTAGGCTTCTTCAACGGTTTTAGATAAACATAATATTTTGATCGACAAAGAACAAAATAAATGAGAAATTATAACTAATTATCACACTCGTATTTCACAAAAGAGACTAATAAAGATGGATGATAGTATCAATCTATATCTATCTATATTATATATATAGAGAGAGAGAGAGAGTGAAAGAGAAGAGATGAGAAGAGATGCACTCACTCCCTCCAATTCCAAAGTCATTTTCACCATTTTTTTTTTAAATCTAATGTTTGTAATGAGTAATTAACATAAATTATTAAATTTCATGAAAATAAATGTTGAAAATGAAGAGTAACTTTCTTTTACTTACTCCAAGAGTAACTGAATCCATTATTAGAAAGTGACAGGAGGGATTAAGTTACACCAATAGTTGTTCTAAGAGTTTTATAGGTTAATTATGGTACATACAATATATTTGATTTCCTATAAATCAAAGAATGTGTTTCTATAAATTACAATTATAAATAGAATCAGAATATTAATTCTGATTATCAATATCCCTTCAAGCTGAATGTTAAGGGGTGTATTGGATTAGGATTTTAAAAGATTTTTTTGGCATAAAAAAGTCTTGAAGATTTTTAAGATTTTGTAAGAAACTAAAAATTTTAAGATTTTCTTAAAAAGACTCCTGTGATTAGGATTTTATAATTTGGATTTCAATGGATTTAGAATACAGGATTTGAAAAGATTTTATGGATTTATAAGATTTGAAAATACTATGGATTTCTAGAAAAAAAAAAAAAAACATTCAAAACTACTAAACACAAGCCAACAAGAGTGTGCTTGAAAATATCATTAAATACAAACTAATTACAAGTTATCATGAGTTGAACCTTTTCACATGCCAATAATGTACATGAATTCCAAAAAATACATAATACATTTTGAGATAATGATAAAAACATTAATCATTTGTCTAACTTGAAAAATATACAAAATAAACATTCTTCTAGTTACATATGAATAGATTTGGGATTTCTTTTTATAGCATCCCAAACATTACTTTCTGTTTTCTCTATTAAGTTGTATACTTTTTCAAAATTAATTACAATAGTTTAAAAAGGTCTTTTAAAACTTTAACTTGATTGTATGCCCCAACTGAGTTAGAACTTCCTCCAAGCTCAAATCTACAAGATTTTCATTTCATTAGAAATTTATTAACCTAAAAAGGAGAATGAGATAGTAGACTACATCAGTATCAGAGATCATATGAAAAGTCTCATCTTGAAATAGATGTGAGTGGGAGATTATGTCACTGCCTCCAAAACAGAGAGAATGAAATAAAAAAAAAGTCTGTGATGAGAAAGAAAAGTCTCTCGTAGTTGGATTGGATTGTTTGTTAGGTTTTATATTTATATGTTTAATTAAAAAGTCCATAAAATCCATCAAAATCCAATTAAAAAAAAGTCCATAAAATCTCTATGATTTTGAATAACAGATGACTTTTTTTAAGTTATTCAAAATCTCAATCAAATACTAAAAGATTTCATTACCCTCTAAAAAAAAATCTTGATAATCTTGATTGAATACCATCAGATTATTTTTTATTATTTAACAATCCTGATTGAATACCCAGACATTTTTACCAAAAAAAAGTCATTAAAATCCTAAACAATCATAATCCAATACACCCCCCTTAGTAAACTTTCGGCTTGTTACTAGAAAATTTCTCAACCAATAAATATAAAATATTAAAAAAAATGAGTTCCAATAAAAAAAAAAAAAAAATGTCTGAAAGACAACTCAAGAATGTTGGCAAAGTCAAAAAATATTGCCGACAACATAACATTGCCAAAAGAGTTAGAATAACCACTAGCCTAAGAAAATGGCAACCAAAGCAAGTTTCGACCTTAACCAAATTTGGAAGCTTCAAACCAATATAAATGGAAACCCAAAATTACGTAAAACTTGAAAATGAGAAAATAGTCATTGGTAAGGATAATAATAGTAGAAACATGCAAACAGCAAAGTATAGAAACGGCATAAAAGAAACACATCTAAAAAGGACAGTGACAAGATAGGCGACTAAAATGTTCTTCATCAGAAAATAAGCAACAAGCATAAGGTTGTGACTGAAAAACACATAGGAAAAAGGACGACAATCAAAAGGCGATGGTCGGGAAAAGTCATCAAAAAAGAAGAAAGGGTAGCCAAAAATGCACTAGAAAAGGGAAATTAGGTCATCAAAAAGGGAAAAGAAAATGCAGATGGGAGACTCATAAAAAATAACAAATTGTTGTTTATTCATTTTTTGTTTCATATGTAAGTGTACAATGACAGAATTGTAATATTTTTATTTTTTGAAATCATAAATTAACCAAACAAAACACATTTTCTAAATCTTAAAAAACTACAAATAAAAATTATTTTCAGAAAATGCAAATACAAAATGAAAACATAAAATTTTTTAAGAAACCAAACACCACCTAATTATTTCTAGAATAAAAACTATAATAAAAGAAAACAAATTACATGAATACTAACTATGATTCAAAAGAGTGTCACTATTTCTTATTATAAAACTATAAAAAAAATTATTGGAACCGGTAGAAGTATTGTTTTCAAGTTTTTTTTAAATTGATTTAAAAACTAAAAAGAAGCAAAAAAAAATCAAAAAGGACAATTTAAGTTGAATTTGTTGTTGTTTTCGACAGAGTTTTAAAAGTTGAACCGGTCGAGGTATTGAGTCACTAGGTCAATGGTTGAACCAGTAGGTCGCTGGTTGAACCACATAATCCAATCTGTATTAAAAAAAATATAATTTTTATGCTTGTCTCAACTCTCAAAATTTGAAAATATCTTAGAAAAATACTTCATTAAAAATTTATATAATTCCATAAAATCTCATATGATTTTTACATGAATAAAAATAATATAATTTTTTTATGATGACTTTCAAACTTATCTTATTTTATCCTTAAATAAATCAAGAAACAATAGTCCCTCGTTTATCAACTCCTTTTGTTGTTTTGTGTTTTTTTAACAACTTATAAGACTTCCTTCCAAATAAAATAAAATAATGAAAGAAAAAATGAAACTTTGCAAAGGCCAAAAACTTCTCACCTTTCTTTCCCTTTTCCCAAAGTTTTTTCAAACCCAAAAAAAATCCAAAACAAACACTCAAAAGCCAAAGCACGCTTCACATTATTAATCATTATTTTATGCTCCCAATCCAAAGCCTCAGAAGGTGAGTTAGAGTCACCGTCAAAGACTCAAAGCACATTTTACTCTTCTACACACGGTTCCTCTCTTTCTCTTTTTAAATCCCTAAAAACCAAACCTTTCTAACATGGCGAAGGGCAGCGACTGGGCACGGCAGAGGGCGAATGAGACAGCAGCAACAAGAAAGACATGGCAGAGGGCGTGCGACGGACAGCAACAGCAAGCGCAATGTGGCGGGTGAGCATGGCAGACGGTGCAGTTGGCAGGCGAGTGTGGTGGCGAGTAGAGGCGTGGTGGTGCGGCACAGCTATGCGCGAGAGCACGAAAAAGAAGAAGAAGAAGAGAGGTTTCTATTTTCACAAATTTTGAAAATGATGTCATTCCATGGTTTCTTTTTTTTTTTTAGTTTTAACCCGGTCAGGGTCAATAGGTCGATGGTCTAACCACAAACTTGGGCGAGTTAATGCGGGTTGAAGTGAGCCAATGACATGGTCGATTCAATACCAAAACCGACCCAGACCGACCATCAGGTCCCGGTCCAACTGATCTGACTGGTCGGGTCAATCCATTTTTAAAACCCTGGTTTTGGAACAATAGGGATGTATGTGTAAAATGAATAAAAGGAATTCAAAAAAAGTAATAGTATACATCAATAATGCTACATTAAGATTAAGTCACCAACATAGTTCTCTTTAAAGAGCTATTGGTTACGAGAAAATATATTATCAGTTTATTGAATTTTAACAACAAATAATCTCCTACAAAAAAAAAATCAAATTTCTTAAAAAAAAACAATAATTATTCAATTCATAACAAACATTAACCTATAACATACCATTTCCATTTTTTGAATAGAAGTTTATAGATTTTTGTTTGTGTTGCTTTATTAGACTCATAATTAGGTGATATTAGTTGGTTTAAACTTTATCTATTGTAATTAGTTATGATTATTTTGTATTAGGTCCAAAGCCCTTCTTTTTCTTTTTCTTTTTTGTTTCTCTGTATCTTTGTTGGTTCTGCCCTTTAGTGTATAAAGGGAGAACCAACCTCTCTTTGTAACTTAATTAATACTCTTGGTCCAATGATAATTGATGTATAGCATTTTTCTATAGCACTATGTTTACTTCTCATTTTCTCCTTTATGTTGGTATCAGATGAGAAAAATTAGTTTGTTTCTATTATTTGGGCCTAAACCTACTTTCTTGGACCACAAACACCCATTCTTGATTTTCAGCCCCAATCCTCTTTTTACTCAGCCTCAACCTAATTTCCGTTCAGCCTCTCTTCTCCTTCTCCTAATCCTAAATCTCTCTGAGTGGCACTGCTCTTCTTCTTCTTACCGCCGCACCACTATTCACCTCTGCGACCAAATCCTTCGCAACGCAACCTATCATATCGCGTCGGCACACCTCCTTCCCCTCCTAGTGACACATTGTTCACCTATGCAACGCAACCTTCTTCTTTGCGACGTGATCCTCGTGATGTAGCGTTCTTTCTTCCCCTTTCCATTCAGGACGGCAACAACCCTAACTTTACCGCCTCCTGACCCAATCCAAAACCTTAGCAGCCCTTATTATCTCCACCCTAGAGAAAACCCAAGAGCCATCCTTGTCCACCCATCCTTAACAAAGGCAATTACCACTCATGGAGCTGTGCTATGCAACATGCCCTCCTTGCCAAAAATAAACACAAGTTCATCGACAAATCAATCCCTACTTCGGCCACCACTGATGTGACCTATGAAGCATAGGAGCGATGTACAATAATTGTGATGTCATGGATTTCTCGAACTCTCTCAACACACATTGCACGGAGCATGGTGTATATCGACAATGCACGCACTTTTTGGATGAACCTCGAAAAGAGATTCTCCAAAGGTAATCACTTTAGAATCTTTAATCTCTTTCAAGAATTAAATTCTATTAGACAGGGAGATAAGTCTGTTTTTGTGTACTTTACTGATATGAAAACCCTTTGGGAAGAATTAAAATCCCTTAGACCTACCTCGTCTTGTACTTGTAATTCTTCATGTTCTTGCAACCTAACCCAGAAAATGAAATATTTTTTAGAGAAAATGAATACGTGATTTACTTACTAAAAGGCCTCAACGATTACTTTCAAACCCTAAAATCCCAAATCCTTCTCTATGACCCACTCTCATCCATAAACAAAGTGTTTTCCATGATACCAACAAGAGAGAAAATCCCTTGACCCTACTAGTGGAGAACCCTCCAATTTCACTGTTGCCAACACCCACTAGAATCCATCCTTCAAAAACCCTAACTTTCAAGGAAGAGGCAATTCCCCTCATGACAGAGGCCGTGGATGTGGTTCTAATAGCAAACAATGTGCCCATTGTGACCACCTTTACCATATCGTTGAAACATGTTATCTCAAGCATGGTTTCCTACCCAGATACACCCCTGGACCTAAAACCAAACATTCTAAAACCACAGCCATTACCACCACCATACTTGATAAAATTGAAAGCACCAATTCCCAAATCCAACTTACCACTGCTGACTACAATCATCTCATTCAATTACTCAAAGAATCCAAAACCCAAAATCACACCCCCATCAATATACAAAACAAACCTACTAAAAATGAAACCCCTACCAATCATATGATTTATTATGTCACCCAATTAGGTAATCACACTTCCATCCCTCAAATACATTAGATTCTTGACACTGGTTCCACTATGCATGTTTCTCTAACAAATTACTTTTCAACTTATCAACTCATTTCCCCTACCTCTATTAAACTACCAAATGGTAATATAATCATTACTTATTACTTTGGTACTGTGCATGTTTCTGAATACATTACTCTCTTTGATGTTTTACACATACCTGAATTCCATTTTAATCTCATATCTATTCAACACTTATCTAAATTTTCTGATCTCAAACTCACTTTTTCTGCTAAGAACTGTATGAATCAAGAAATCCAATCATCGAAGATGATTGGAACTTCTGACAACTACAATGGTCTTTACATTTTACCCTACCAGTATGTCTTTAAATACAAAACTCTGAACATTGTTTCCACTTCTTTTGACATTTGAAACCTTAAATTAGGTCACCTTTCCCCTACTGTTAGCCAATATATTTGTAAAAAATTTCCTTATGTGAATATCAATAATAACATCATTTGTGATTGTTGCCATTTTGCTAAACATACCAAACTCCCTTTCCTTAATAGCATTACTAAATCCTCTATTGTATTTGATTTGATACACATGGATATTTGGGGTCCTCTAAATGTCATTTCTTTTCAAGGTTACAAATATTTTCTTACTATAGTTGATGATTTTAGTAGGCATACTTGGATTTACCTTTTGAAATCTAAAGCTGAAACTAGGCAATGCATTAGTAGATTTATTATCCACATTTTTAATCATCACAACATGAAAATAAAAACCATTCGTTCAGATAATGGACAGGAATTTAATATGCCTGCCTTTTATTCTAAACATGAAATTTTACACCAAAACTCTTGTGTTGAAACCCCTTAATAGAATTCTAAAGTTGAAAGAAAACAGACACATACTTGAAATCACTCGTGCTATCCTTTTTCATTCCAATCTCCCTAAAGTTTTCTAGTCATATGTTGTTTGCCATGTTGTCTTTATCATAAATAGATTGCCTACAATCATTCATAACTATAAATTTCCCTTTGAAATTCTTTACAACAAACCCCTCACCCTCATTAACTTAAAAGTGTTTGGTTGTCTCTTTTATGCATCTACACTTACTCAAAATAGATCTAAATTAGATTCTCATGCTAGAAAATGTGTTTTTTTGGGATATAAACCTGGCATCAAATGTTACATTTTATTTGATTTAATTTTTAGAACTGTTTTCACTAATAGAAATGTTGTGTTTTATGAAACTACTTGTCCCTATAAACCACCTATCACCAATGTACCCACCCAAAATAAAAACACTGATAACACCCCTCAAACCACCACCCATACCATCCCTTTCTCCATTAACAACTACATTCCCAATACTGAAATTGAATCTGAAAACCAAACTAAACCTGAAACAGAAAATCTGCAATCCATTGAAACTGAAAATAAACTTAGAATATCCACTAGAATCAAAACCAATCCCTCTTATCTTTGTGATTTCCACTAGAACATTACCCACCCCACCAGCTTTCATATTGCCAACTTTGATCACAGTTTAATGACCACTCCTTATCCCTTATCCTCATACCTTGGATACCACAACCTTTCTTCTAACCATAGAAACTACACCCTTAGTATATCCACCATAGAAGAACCTACCATATGCAAACAAGCTATAAAGTTTGAAGCATAGATTGAAGCCATGAAAAATGAAATTTCTGCCCTTACTGAAAACAACACATGGACTTTAGTGTCTCTCCCTGCAGGTAAGAAATCCATTGGCTGCAAATGGGTTTACAAAGTTAAACTTAAAGCTAATGGGTCATTAGAAAGGTATAAAGCTAGACTTGTTGCCAAAGGTTTTACCCAAACAAAATGTATTGATTTTTTTGCTACCTTTTCTCCCGTTGCAAAATTAAATACTATTCGCATGCTCATTGCTATTGCTATTTTTGGAAATTGGTTTCTTCAACAATTAGATCTACATAATGCATTTTTACATGGAAAACTAGATGCGGATATATATGGATCTTCCCCTTAGAATTACAGCTTCTCAACCTAATGAAGTTTGTAAGTTAAACAAATCTATCTATGGGCTAAAACAATTTAGTAGACAATGGTTTACTCAATTTTCTTCTTTTCTCATTATACAAGGTTTTAGTCAATCTTCTTCCGATTATTCTTTATTTTTTTAGCATCACAATAAATCTGTTATTGTCATCCTTGTTTATGTTGATGACCTTATCATGGCAGGAAATGACATTCATTTAATTACCTCTACCAAAACAGCCATAAATCAACAATTCAAAACCCGTGACCTTGGAACCCTTAAATACTTCTTAGGCTTTGAAATTGCTAGATCTACAAAAGGCATACATATATGTCAATGTAAATATGCCTTAGAAATTCTATCTGACACTGGTATTTTAGGATGCAAACCTGCAGCTACCCCTATGGCCCGTAAACTCAAACTTCATAAAAATGATGGTCCTCCTTTAGATGATGATGCCTCTTCTTATAGAAGACTTATAGGCCGCCTCATTTACCTTACCAACACCAGGCTTGACATTACCTTTGTTGTCCAACAGCTAGGGATGACAATATGGACCCAAACCCTACGAGCACCCGCAAAAATACCCATACGCGAGTAAGGTAATAACCCGCATATTTGGGGATGGGGATGGGGCGGGTATTTATCTGCAAAATCTCACGGGGATGGATGTGGGTACGAGTACTGTAGTACCCGCCCTGCCCCGCACCTTATGTATATACATATTAATTAATATATTATAATTTTATTGTTTAAATTATTCAATTAAAATTATTTAATTATCTATTTATTATTTTTATATGTTAATTTTGATATTCTATTATGATTTAATTTTTATTTGTATTAGTAGTTCAAAGCAATATAGAAACCATGGAAATAAGCATTTGCAAAATATGGAGAAATTAATTCGGATGATGAAGTTAAAATATTATATCTATTTGTGTTTTATTTTTAATATATAATTATAAACTAATTAGTTTTAAAAATATATTAGTTTTTCCCGTTTAATTAGAGTTTTTATTTAGATTTATGTTAAATGATTATTTTTGTAATGTTATTTATTTATATAAATCAATACTCGTTTGATTTTAATATTATATAAGGGTGTATTGGATTAGGCTTTTAAAAGACTTTTTTGGCATAAAAAAGTATGGAAGATTTTTAAGATTTTATAGAAAACAAAAAACTGTTAAGATTTTTTTAAGAAAACTATTGTGATTAGGATTTTATAATTTGGATTTAATGGATTTAGAATATAGGATTTGAAAGGATTTCACATATTTATAAGATAAGATTTGAAAAGATTTTATAGATTTCTAGAAAAAAAATATATTCAAAACTACTAAACACAAACCAACAAGAGTGTGCATAGAAATATTATTGAACACAGACTAATCACAAATTATCATTAGCTGAACCATCTCACCTATTAATAATGTACATGAATTCAAAATCAAAGTTACAAGCTATTAATGTATTTTGAGATATATTTTTCACAAATTTTGAGATAACAAAATATTAGTAAAAAATATAAAATATTTCATTTAACTCATAAAATCAATAATGTCATCAAAATATAAATCAAATGATTCAACAAAAAATACATGATAATCAAAACATTAATCATCTGTCTAACTTGAAGAATATCCAAAGTTGTCTATGTTTTATAGCATCCCAAACATTACTCTTTGTTTCCTATATTAAATTGTATATTTTTTCAAAATTGACTGCAATAATTTAGAAAAGTCTTTTAAAACTTTAACTTGATTGTTTGCCCCGAGTTAAAACTTCCTTTAAACTCAGATCTACTTCTCTTATGAAAATTTTCATTTCATTAAGAATTTATGAACTTAAAATGAATGAGATAGTGGACTACATTGTAGGCTTGTAAATTGATTCATAGTGATTTGGAGGTATGAACACATCACTATTAGAATTATATAAAAAGTCTCACCTTAAAACAAAAAAATGTGTGAGTGAGAGATTATGTCACCTCCAAAGCAAAAAGAATGAAATAAATAAAAAAGGTCTGTGATAAGAAAGAAAAGTCTCTCATAGTTGAATGTGATTGTTTGTTGGGTTTAGTATTTATATGATCAACTAAAAAGTCTATAAAATCTACCAAAATCCAATTAAAAAAAAAAGTCCATAAAATCTTTATAATTTTGAATAATAGATGACTTTTTTTTTTGCGTTATTCAAAATCTCAATCGAATACCATAAGATTTCGTTGCCCTCTGAAAAAAATATTGATAATCTTGATTGAATACCATCATATTATTTTTTATCATTTAACAATCTTAATTGAATACCCTAAGACATTTTTACAAAAAAAAAAAAAAAGTCATTTAAATCTTAAACAATCCTAATCCAATACACCCCCTAAGTTTTTTTTCTTTTTTATAATTTTTAATTTTATATATATGGAAAGTGCGGGTCGCGGGTGCGGGTATAGGTATATAGGTACTTAGAGAGTATGGAGATGGGGATTGAAATTGTTACCCGCACAGGTATAGGGCCGAGGACGGGTACTTTTTTCAAACACAAGTATGGGGACGGATACTATAGTACCCTACCCATTGTCATCCCTACCAACAGCTCAGCCAATTCATGAGTCATCCCACCATTACCCACCAACAAGCTGCCAATAGAGTTCTTTGATATATAAAATCACATATTGCACATGGCTTGTTTTTTACTAATAATTATGTTTTGCAACTTAAGGCCTTTTCAGATTCTAACTAGGCCAACTGTGTGGACACTTGCAAATCCACCATTGGATATTCCATCTTTCTTGGGGAATCTCTAGTATCATGGCACTCAAAGAAGTAGAGCACAATTTTCAAAAGCTCCTTTGAATCAGAGTATCACACCTTGGCATTCAACACGTGTGAGATCCAATAATTAACTTCTCTTCTCCTTGAACTCAAAATTTCATTCATTCATCCTGCTCTTCTATTTTATGATAACCAATTTGTCATTCACATTGCTGTTAACCCCTCTTTTCATGAAAGAACAAAATATATTGATATAGATTGTCATATTATTCAAGAAAAATTACAAGCCAAGTTATTTCACTTGCTGCCTATTTCAACTCTTGACCAACTTGCTTGATCTCCTCACCAAGGCTCTTGATAAAGGACAATTTCATACATTAATTTTCATGATGAGAGTGATGACCATCCACTCCTCAGCTTGTGAGGGGGTATTACACTCATAATTAGGTAATATTAGTTGGTTTAGATTTTATCTGTTGTAATTAGTTAGGATTGTTTTGTATTGGGTCCAAAGCCCTTCTTTTTCCCTTTTTTGTGTTTCTTTGTACCTTTGTTCATTTTTCCCTTTAGTATATAAAGGGAGAACCAACCTCTCTTTGTAACTTGACTAATATTTTTGGTCCAATAATAATTGATGTATAGCATTTTTCTATAGCACTATGTTTACTTCTCATTTTATCCTTTATGCTCGTTTCAATTTATTCAATATGCTTTAATACAATTTATATGAAGTTTCGAGTACAATATAAACAAATATTTCATGATTTATTATCATATAGTTTATAAAGAAACGTTATGAATATCAAAATTCCATTTAATAAGTGTATTTAATAATTTAATAAATCATTTCTCTCTTCATTCACAGTTCATTATCATCTCCTAAAATAAATTGTTATAAAAGAGGAGAGAGAAAATATTTTTTTTTGTTTTTCTTAATTAAATATTAAATTATTATGATATCCTAAAAATAAATTATTTTGTATAAAAAAATGTTAGATAGTTTTGTCTTAAATAGTTGTGTTAATGGTTAATGCACTCCAACTAAGATGGTCATTAGATACAATTGTATATAAGTTCTTCAAAAAATAAATAAAAAAAATCATAAAAATTAATAGAATAAATAAAATATATATTTTTTTTTTAAAAATAAATTTAACAAACAATTTTTTCTCACTTCAAAAACATTTGTTTTAACAAAAAAAAAATAGTTCATCAAAATAGTTTTATTAATTTAAAAACTATAAAGAAAAAAAAATAGTGATGTGATGTAATAATAATTTATAATAATTGTACATTGTAAATTTATTGACTTTTATAAAATTATTTTATAACTTATGCAAATTGTTAATTGTAATTGAACGACAATATTAAATTATTGAATTTGTTGTTGTTTGGAACAACATGCAAGTGAACGTAAAATGAATGAAAGGAACTCGGAAAAAAGTAATAATAGTGTACATAGGTAAATGTTACATTAAAATTAAGTTACCAACATAGTTATCTTTAAACAACTATCCGTTATGGTAAATCAAAAATTGTTTATTGCATTTTAATAATAATTAATCAACCTACTTTAAAAAAAAAAAATAATTAATCAACTCATAACAAAACATTAACCTACAACATACAATTTCCATTTTTTGAACCGTAATTTATAGACGGTTGTATGTATTGCTTTAATACAATTTATACAGTTTCGAGTACTATATAAAGAAATATTTCATGTTTTACTATCATATAGTTTACAAAGAAACATTAAAAATATCAAACTTCATTATTATTGATATCACAGTTGTGAGAGATGGCAAAGCTTTCTTTCCCCTTGATTTTTGTCTTTATCCTTATTGTTTTAGGTTTGTTAATTTCTTCACAATTCATAATTTTTTGACATCCATTGATATATATGTATGCTATGCAAAACGTTTTGTTGTTCAATAATTTGTTCTAACCTTGTTCCTTTGGTGTTTTTTTTTTTTAGTTATTTCAAGGACAAGCCAAGTAGCTACATTTAAAAGATGTCATAAATTATTAAACTCAGATGAATGCAATCTCTCAAAATGTCAAGAGGCTTGTTTCTTCAAATATAGAAACTTTTGAGACTACGGAACATGCATTGGTAATGGACCTTACAGATGTATCTGCCTATATGATTGTTTAGCTAACAAGTTTGGAAATCAATTATTAGCACCAACTTCAATGTAAAATTATGATGTGATAATAATGTATTTTGTAGAGGATGGTCTACTGACCAAATATAAATTTTAAAACTAATTATCTGGTTCACATACTTTAATTTAAAACTATATTTTTCAATTCAGATTTTCCAAATTATTTCTCAAAATCCACCTTTTGAGTTGTTGATGCAGTGTCCAATAAATCAACTAGGCTTCTAAAAAGATTTTACATAAACTTAATATTTTCATCAGCAAAGAACAAATTAAATGAGAAATCATAGATAACTAATTAACACACTCTTATTTCACGAAACAGACTAATAAAGATGAATGATATTATTAATTTATATCTATCTATATTATATGCACAAAGAGGAGGAGATTCACTTACTCCAAGAGTAACCTTATGAAAGTTACTCTTCATCTCTACCATTTATTTATTTATTAAAATCTAATTGTTGTAATGAGTAATTAGCATTAATTCGCTCGTTTAGATTTTAAGAAAATAAATTATAAAGATGAAGTTTAGTTTTGGTATAACTTGATTTGAACTTAGATATCCAATATATATAAACTTTACTTGAAAATTTTATGGCCTTGATTAAATGTTAACTTGACAATAATAACTGTTGATCTTATTTAATCATGTAACCTTTACTTCAACATTTTTGAGTTAGGTCAAAACGTTAACTTAACAGTAGTGGTTGATATGACTCATTGTGATTTAATATTAAGTCATGCAAACTGTTGGGTGTATTAGATTGTTTATGATTTTAAAGATTTTTTTTTTAAATGTATTGGGATATTCAATCAGAATTTAAATGATAAAAAATAATCTCATAATATTCAATCAAGATTATCAAAATTTGTTTTAGAGGGCAACGAAATCTTCTGATATTCAATTAGGATTTTGAATAACTTAAAAAAATTCATTTGTTATTCAAATTCTTAAAGATCTTGAAGGATTTTTTTTTTAATTGGATTTTGATGGATTTTATAAACTTTTTTTAGTTGATTATATAAATACCATACCCAGCAAACAATCTCATCCAAACTCGACAGACTTTTCTTTCTCATCACAAACTTTTTTATTTCATTCTCTCTGCTTTGGAGGCGGTGGTATAATCTCCTACCCACGTTTTTTCTATTTCAATGTGAGACTTTTCATATGATCCTAATAGTGATGTATTCATACCCCAAAATCACTACAAATGACCTTACTAGTGTGCATCACCTAATCAATGTAGTCCATATCTTATTCCCCTTTAGGTTCATAAATTCTTAATGAAATGAAAATCTTCTTAAGAGAAATAGATCTGAGTCCAGAGAAAGTTATAATTCAGTTGGGACAAACAATTAAGTTTTTTTTAAAGATCTTTCTAAACTATTATAGTCAATTTTGAAAAAATACACAACTTAATAGAGAAAACAGACAACAATGGTTTGGATGCTATAAAAGAAATCTTAAATCTATTCATATGTCAAAAAAAAAAATATTTATTTTAGATATTCTTAAGTTAGGCAGATAATTAATGTTTTAATCATCATGTTTTTTTTTTGTTGAATTATTTGGTTTATATTTTGATGACATTATTAATTTTATGGGTTAAATGAAACCTTTTATATTTTATGGGTTCAACTCATTATGACTTGTGACTAGTCTGTGTTCAACTTTTATTGGTTTGTACTCATTTGAATGTTTTTTCCTATAAATCCATGAAAGTCTTTCAAATCTTATATTCTTAAAAGTTTTTTTAAAAAAAATTTAAAAATTTTTATATTCCTACAAAATCTTAAAAATTCACAAGATTTTTTTATGCCAAAATAGTTTTTTTAAAATCTTAATCTAATACACCCGTAATTAATATTTTCATCAACAAAGAACAAATTAAATGAGAAATCATAGCTAACTAACTAACAGATCCACTCTTAATTCACAAAGTTAAATTGACTAATATAAGGATGGATGATATACAATATTAATATTCCACTTGTAATAATCTAAGTACTTAATATTGTACTAAAAGATAATCTCAATTACTATTCACTATTCTAAGGATATATATAATTGCAACAAAAAAAAAAAAATACACAACTGCATATTCAAATTTTAAAATAACTGAAGTTTTGAAAGAGAAATAAAATGTTAAAACAATTAATATGCTTTTAGTAAAAATACATGTCAGCCGTTTGGTCAAAAACAATTAATATTTTAAAACTTAAAACAATAATATATACAAGAATCCAAGGTAGTAGTTATTTTCAGAAATAGTCACCAAAAAAAGTTATTTTCAGAAATTTTGGATTGGTTTTAGCCGAATTTCCACAAACACTTTCAAGAGTTTATGAAGAGATCACAAGAACGCCCTCTGCATAAAAGTTCTAAAGGAATAAGAAAGGAAAATCTAAGTCACTACAACATATAATTGCTCAACAATATGAAGGTAATAAAAACTAAAAAGCACATTATTCAGTAGTTTGTGTAATCTAAGTTATCGTAGTAAATAAAATGTATCTACTTGAGCATATTCCTTAATTCTATACGATTAACAAATTCTATTATACCCCAAGCTCGTATGCTCTATAACGTTTTTTTTATGAGTACATGCTCTATAACTTATATCATCTTGTATTAGATAACATACAAAAGGCTATATATACATAAGCATAATATGAAATATTCGATTGGTTCTTCTTGTTTGCAGCTCCTTGGTGCTTAGTTTATAACAATATTAATAAAGGCCATTGGAAGTTTTGGTGTAAAGCAATTCTTCACATTTCTATTTATAAATAATTTATTATTCATTGATTTCTATATAATAAAAGTTAAAATGTAACCACAGACATAATATATTAAGTAAAATAAATCAATTAATAAGTGATAATTTGCACATAATAATAACGTTTTATCCCAAAAAAAACGACTTTAGGGGCAACTTTTCAGAATAATCTTTGAAAGAAGCAAACAACGCCCACCGTGGGGCTCGAACCCACGACCACAAGGTTAAGAGCCTTGCGCTCTACCAACTGAGCTAGACGGGCTTTTCGATGTCACCTTACTATATACTAGTATTAACTAAATATTTTTATTTTTATTTTTAATTATTTTTTCTTTGCTTAAAATATGATTACATTTTTTTTAATAATTTTTAATTAATTCAATAATTTTATTAATAATAATTATTAGTTAATAATTGATTGAGAGGTCAAAATTATCAATTTATAAAATTAGAAGATCAAATTATCAATTTAAAATTAGACAAATCAAAATTATAGATTAAAAAAATTAGGTAACCAATATTGCAATTTATAAAAGAAAAAAAAAAGTGACACGAATATGTTAACACCTTATCTCCTTCTAGAACAGTAACAAAAATAAAATGTTATAATTTATAGAGAAAAAAAAAACATTAGTATGTGGAAAAAGTTTGGGAAGAAAGAAGAAACAAGTGAAGGAAATTATCATCAATCATGGCTTGGCCTAGAAATTAAAGCAGGAAGCAGTCAAAGAAAAAGTGTTTTTTTTTTTTTGTGACATTTTTTAATCCATAATTTATTTAAAATATGAATTTAACTTCTACGAACTATTAATGTAAAAAAAAATATGTTTTAATTAAAAAATTGTTATTGATATAATTTTTAAAGTAATAGAGCGAGAAAATTGACGAATATATTAAGTCAACAATGCATACTGCTTCTAATTGTGCCTGAACAAAATAGACCCACTTTTAGTTGAAAAAGTTTCAACAAACACCCATTTGGATTATTAAATTAATATCACTCCGAATTATTGAAGAATTAAATTAATCTATTCTTCATTAATTCCCTTTAAAATATCAAAATAAATACTGTTCTGGATAATTAAAAAAAAAAAACTAAGGAACTATTTTATTATTTTCCATTCCTTTTTTTTTCAAAACTCTTTTGTAAAATTATTTTTAAAAACCTTTTAAAGATAAAAGAAATTTTTCCGTATGTTAACACTTATAAAAACAGTTCTCAAACAAGTCCATGAAAATGAAATCAAGATCTATTTTCTTTTTAAAAAAAATAAATTAATATGTATATGTATATCACCCATGAAAATGTCAAAGCAATGGAGATGTTTTGATTGCACCTTCTGAACATTGCTTTCTTTGCGGCAAAGATTGTAGCAGCAGCCGTTTCACTTTACTCCTCAACAATACAGGATTAAAATTTCAATGTTAAATAGAAAGCATGAATTTGATTTTAAAAAAAAAACAGAGAGAGAGAGAAGTTGATAATTTAGATTATATTAAATCTCCATAAAAATTTCGTCTTAGGCTTCAAAACTTCTAATCACGACCATGATCCAGGATCATTGCAGACATTGTTCAAGAGAATATAATCCATAATAAGTTCAATATAGCATAAACAAAAACATATGCTATCAGCAGTAAAAACTAAATGCAATAAAAGTCTTTTATCTATCAAGTCTCAAAATTTGGTTGATCAAGGAATCATATCATCATCATCATCATCACCAGGCATTCCACCGGACGAATTCCCCGGTGCTTCCACCGGCATTCCACCAGATGAATCTTCCGCTGTCGCGGTTATTCGAAAGAGTCTGTCACAGTCCTTTGCTCCAATCTGAGTAAACTCCTTAGAAAGCATCTGCATAAGTTCAGATACAGATCCCCTGAAGAAGTCTGAGCAGCTCTTGTCACCTTGGTCAACGTCCTGCACTCCACCTTTGACCACACAGCCAACTTGAGCACCCTCCATGTATGCTTTGCATGCCATCATAATGTCATCAGCTCGGCTGCAGAAGTACCCAGCCACAAAGTCCTCGAAATTCTGAAACCAAAAATAACCAAAATGCTCAATTTCAATTCTTAACCCGGAAAACAGAAGCAACAAATAATTTACATTGTAAGATATGAGTGAACATGACAAAGCACTTTTTCAAACAGTGTTATATATTTTGTTTGATATATAGAGAGAAATGAAATGAGGTATTTGAAGAATCAATGACCTTAGGAGTCCTTCTCATGATGTACATCATTGTCTTCAAGGATAGGAGGAGCATCTGCTCATTGTACTCCAAGGAAGTATCTTCACCAAGTTTTGTACCTTCGAGGCCTAAATATCCAGGCTCATTAAAGTAAGGCTTTGCAACCAAGATGAGACCCTGGATAGACACCAGAACCTGCAAAATTGTTGAGACGCCGGGAATCCACTGCTCGGTCTGATGGCCGCCAGCCCAGGTGTTAAGTAGACTCAGACAAATTTTGCCGCAACTGTATAAATTCGGGTTGAGCCTATGCCCGCCAGAATGGTAGTGGACTTGCTGCATTGAAAAATGGCCATTGAGTTAGACTTGAAGAAGAAAGAAAATAATGTTCAAAAGTCAGATAGAGTATCCTCAACCACATACCGGAGGTACATTGGGATAGTTACTCGGGAAGAAAACATCAAAGAAGAAAAGGCCATCATGGTAAGGTGTTCCCTCTGCTCCAATAATCACAGCCCTCATAAGATCGATTCTTGACTCATAAACTCTCACAAATATTGAATCTGTTCAAGATCAAATTTAAGTGTCAAAGCAACAACAAGGGAATTGCTTGAAAAGCCTGCTCATTTTGATATTCAAAACATAATTTACAGCCATTTATCTGGACTCCACAAAGGGAAAGAATCATAAGCACTGCCTCATGAGGATATATATTAAAAATTGCAGCCATGCTAGTAACAATCGTGTTTGTAGATACAATCATGCAGTACAGATTCATCAGCTTGAAAAAGAAATCAATTTAATCAAATACAAAAAGTGAGATGGATAAGGAAAATAATTTAGCAAATTTATAACTAATCAAACTAACTCTCACCTGGTAAATCCTTATCCAATGACTTCCACTCTTCCACGATTCTTTTAGCCCAATACCCTGGCTGCAGTTCAGGAAATAACTTGATGGTAAACACAAATAATTAAGATTAAAACTGGAAGAAGAAGAAGAAGAAGAAAAAAAAAATGCATTAAAAGGCTACAAGTTGAATGGAAGAGCTGTCATTGACAAACGCATGGTCTGAAGCGTCTTCAATAAAGTCAAATTGCTTAAAGCTTTGAAATTTCCTGAGAATTTCTTCTCTGGCTTCATCAGATATTGCAGCAACAATACTATCAGCAGTTGCTCCAGTATATGCATCTCCAACAGAACTATAAGCCCAAGGGTTATGAGACAATATCGCGGGATCAGCATGAACAATGGAAGAAGGGTTATGAGACAATATCCCGGGATCAGCATGAACAATAGAAGGTGTATAAGTATATGGAGCATGATAAGTATTCGCTGACCACGCCTGATCAACAACAGGTCCAGCTCCTGGAAGATGATATGAAGATCCAACAAAGTTTGAAGGATATGGATTGTGAGATGTCATCATTGGTGCACCAACATCTCCCCATTGTGGTGCCTCGAACGGCAGTAGCTGGACCCCATAATTGTTTGCATAGCCATAAGACTGAGTTGGGTATTGCTGTAGTGCCGGAAAAGATACCGGTATTCCAGAATAGTGCTGATGCTGAAGAGTAGGCTCTAGAGGCTGAGATAAGTAGGTCTGAATAGAATTGGGGACATAGTCTTCAAACATAGGAAGAGGAGGAATGAGGTTCTCAACTTCGGTAAGTATGTACTCCATGTCCTCCATGTAATCTCCGGAATCATAGTAATCAGGATTATAGTTAGAAAATGTAGTGTCAAAAGTAGGACTATGGCCATTATCTTTTTCCTTAGCAGCCTCAAGCATTTCCTGAAAAAGATTCCAAGCAAAATGTTACAGTCTTTTTGATATGTTGGAAAAGATAACGTCAACCATTTGTAAGAAACAATAAATCCTTACCATATCTTGATTAGTCTTTTTTATCGCTTTCCCTTTTGTAACCTTCTCACCGAAAAGCATCAACTCCACAGGCTCGTCCTTGTCGAGATTGATGAAATTGTGCAGAAAGGGCTACAGAAGTTAAAAAAACAAAAAAAAAACTATTAATATACAATTCTGAGTAAGAAAAACATAAAGATCATTGAATCTTGGAAAATACCACTAGAAAGCAGGAAAATTTAGATCAAAGGAAAAAAAAAATTGTGCTTTTGAAATGTATGTCAAGAACAAAATGAAGTAATCTAATCAATTGAGTCAATTTGAATCATCTCCGAGTCAAAATTAGGACAGAAAGCAGCACTATTCACATTAAGCACTCATAAGCAGCAATGGTACACTGGAGAAGAAACAACTACACGATTAGGAATTACACTCACGATTAGGATATTAACAAATCATATTAGTTCTAAGCCTTTCTGAGTGTTACCAACTCAAAACAACCCAAATTTAAATTTAAAACCCATATTTTTTTTTTAAAATTATTTGGCATGCTTGTTAATTCTTGAATTGTTGAGCACCCAAACCTCTTTATTCCATCCAACAGTAGCATAAATCTGTCAAAATTCTTGCCGTTTTTGTTTTTCTGACACAACTCAAAAAAGAACATAGTAGATATGATTACTATCACACGACAGTGATATCCAATCTTAGCTAAATTCCCAACCAATGTATCAAAATGTCCCAAAACTACAACTAATCTTGGTAACAACAGTGTAATCATTTAAAAAAGATCCAAAATTAATATATATATATATATATATATATATATATATATATATAAATCAAAAGGATATGAATTTATTTTAAAAATACACTGAGACATGGACATGTCCCATGTTTGCCACATCATCCCAAATCAATATTGGTATTGGTAGTGAAAAATCTAACTAAATAATCAATTGAGTACTGTCAGATAGTACAATTTAAAATACGAAAGCAAAAACAAATGACCGAAGCTAAAATGTATCTTAAAAAAAAAAACTTAAATAAGTTTTAAGTAATTAAAAAATATCAATCTTTAATTTGAATTTCTAAAAAAAAATTTTGCATTATTTTGAATTTTTGAAAAATTATTAATTTTATTTTGAGTCTCAGTCAGTCTATCGTATGACATCATTTAAACTATAACTGTTAATATATGTTAAAAATGATATCATGTTATTAATTAAGTAATGGTTGAAATAATATTACATCATCAAAAATTCAAAACAAAATTAAAAAAACTTCAACACTCAAAATAATGAAAATTTTTCAATGACTTAAAATCAAAAAATAAGTATTTTTTAAGTATCAAATACTTATTTAAAAAAATAACAATTATATTTTTTAAGAAATCACATAAATCTTACAATGTTGCGATCAAAGCGCTAACCACGCTGAATTTCCACTAACATTGAAAACACAAAAACTACATATTAAGCACAGCATGCAATCCAGAAACCTCGAACTCAGTGGAATGCATGCCACCACAACATAACAAAAAAAAAAATAAGCCTTTGAAAACAAAAACGTCAATCGAACCCAAATTGATCAATGAAAATGGATCCACTCCAATTATTTATGAATCAACCAAAAGAACACAATCAACCAATTATTTATAAACACAACCAAAAAAATAAAACGTAAAATATTAAGTGAGAACTCAATGAATAAAACAATCGTGAGAAAAAAAGATTAGTGAGAGTGAAACATATACCTTCTTCTGCTTAAGGGACTTAAGAGGATAAATCGTAACAAGTGCAGGAATCTCGACAACATCATGATCCGTTTTCTGGTTAGCACTACTTCCACCAAAACGTAAACTATTCCTGCAAAAAATAAACAAAACGACAGCGTTTCAATGCAGAAAGAGAGAGTTTGAGAATTGGAGAGTTAAAGAGAAATGAAATTAAGAAAGAAAGACTCACTTGAAGTGCTCATGTAGTGGGGTGGATCCGGTCATGATAGAGAATGAGAAGAACAACAACAATCAAAGAGAAGAATTGAGAAAAGGTACGTTTCGCAAGAGAACGCAAGAGAAATGTGAAATAAAAAAGCAATGTGAATGAAGAGTGAAGAGTGGAGGGAGGTTTTTATCATGGTTCGTGCCTTGTCATGAACAACACTAACATGGCTTGCAACGCCGCGTATGATTGTGTAAGTTACTGTTTCTTTTCTCTCTCTTTCTCTGTTTCGTCATTTTTTTCCTAAAATGACACTAATTTAGTTGCATTTACCGTTCTACCCCTCTGTGGGACTTACTTCGGATGACGTGTCAGCGAGACACGTTCTCCTACGTTTGGATTTACCTATACTTATCTTGTGTTCCACCGATCAGACCGCAACAACAGCCCAACTTGGATTGGTGGTCAAGCTATTATTTAATGAGTATTTATTACTCTCTCATTAAGTAAATATTTAATGATACTTTCTTTAATTTTTATTGACTGAAATAATAATAAATGTTCAATTTCAGGAGGGAATTACCCACCATTTGACTGATATAGGATTTCATAAATACTTTGCCGTTTGAATTTGTAATTAACATTTGTGTTAAAGAAGAATTTTAACATTTATAGTAATTTTAGTATTTATAATAATTTTATTAAGTTTTATCATAAATACTTCTTTTCTACCTCTTCAAAAGAATACTTATATTACAATAAAAATAAATATTTGATAAAAAAAATGAGATTGGTTTTTTTATTGAAAAAAATGTAAAATATTAAAAATGAATTAGATCTAGATATAAATTATATGTGAAAAATGTTTATATATCGTTAATATAAAATTATTTTATACCGTTAATTAATCATAATTCTCTATTTATGATAAGATAATTGATTTTTATAAAATTATTTTAAAAGTTATTATAATAACGAATTAATTGACTGTATAAGAACACTTTATCCAAATTTTATAAGAAAAAAAATATAGGTTATACATTAACCGTGTAAAATGTAAACATTACTGCCAAAAAAAAAAGTCATTTAACCTCGGTTTTCAAAGTCATTTAACATTAGTTTCAGCCGATGTTATATCGAGCAGTGTTGAATGTACGTGAATTTTCAACATTGGTTTCGAAATTGATTTGATAAACACAATTTTAATTTATCCGATTTATTATTCACATGGCAGTACACTAAACTACTGATTTGTGGAGTTCTAATATTTTTATGATTCATATTGGAATCTTACAACTTCATTCTTTTTTCTACTGTTTTAACATGTATCAGCCTCTTATGGATGCTAATAATTTTATGAATCATGACATTAAATCAAAATTTGTCAATCACAAAAACGGTTTACTAATTTGAACCAGAGGTAACTCTGGCTGATTCTCATGTACAGCAAAAGAAACAAAACTTTAACAAAGTGAAAATTACTATTTTCAGAGTTCAGAGTTCAGAGTTCAGACTATATTGCATATCCACCGCACTTTCTTGCTTGATTTCATGTTTTGAATTTGAAATATCTGAAACATTCATCAAATTAAGTATAGCTAAACTTTTAAGCACTAAAAGAGTTTCATTAAGAGAAAAAACACACACGTAGAGTTTAGTAGCCAGCTTGGTTGGTTTATCTTTAGAATCTTGAATGAGTTAAAAATCTATCTACAATATCACTCTTGAATTTGTTCTCATCTGGCAAACTGAGACCAGCAAGTTTCTCTCCCATAGTTGTTGGCTCACTCGTATCAACATAATGAAGGATTCTATATGCAACATTTGTTTCCGATATAATCATGACTATTAAATTAATAATAATAATAATAATAAAATTTAAATTTAATACTTTGTGTCAATAAGTAGTTATTAGAACATTTACCATAATTGTTTATATGAGTTGCTTATATTATTTTAGTGAACCTTATAATTTTATAAATACTTAAGCACTCTACAACAAAATTAATTTCAATACTAACTCTTTAGTTACTAGAATGAGTGTTTGACTTAATTGGAAGATTTATTTATAGTATAATTTTATATTTATGGTATAATTTTGTTAAGCAATATAAGTAACGTTGCTCCCATAATAAAAAAAAGTTAAGCAACATTGTTTAAACTTAAGCAACCCATTAATTAAGCACCATCATTGAAGATGCTCTTAGTATTGTATCTCATGAAAGGACGAACAAACATTATCATCCGTTAAATTAAATTAGATAATTAGGATTAGAATATTTATTTAAAATTAACATACACCTAATTTGACCAAATTGAAATTTCTAAAAGATTTATCAAATATTAAAAGATTTATTTTATCACTCCTAAAATATTTAAGACTTATCACCACTGCCACTAAGAATAGTCTTCATCGCCATGACCATCGTTACCATCATTATGGTCGTCGTCCTCATTATTGTCGTCACCACCACCGCCGACCATGCTAGTAGTGGCGGCAAAATGGGGACGATTACCATGATAATAGTGACAATGGTGGTCCTGATGATAATAACCATCTAGGTGGCGACAATGGTGGTCATAGTGATGATGATAACTCTTGATGACGATAGTGGTCATGATTAGTGGCAAATCCAAGATCCTAAACCAATGGGGAAAATTTATTTAAAAAATAATAAATAATAAATATTATTGTTATAAATTTGATTAGTGGGTGCAATATATAAATTTAGGAGGTGCAAAAAGTAAAATATTAATACATTTAATTGTAACTTATAAAAATGGATGCAAGTACCCACCCTCAAATATAATGGTGATAGTAATTCTTAATGACGATAAGTTCTGAATATTTTAATACGTGATAAAATGAATCATTTAAAAATTTTAATCTAATCATGAAAAGTATATGTTAAATTTTAAATGAGTATTTTAATTCTAACCCTCTAGTTTAATCTAACAAATTATCACCTACGTTTGGTTCTCACTTATAAAAATGTGGTTTATGATTCATCTGGTGGTTAATATTTGAAGTAGTATGTACGAAATCTTAAATTCAATCATGAGACCATACACTAAAAATAAAATGGCTCACAAGTACGACTCCTGCTCAACAAAATCTTTTTTTTTTTCTAAATAAATAACCTCACACAGTAAAAATAATTCCTTTATTTTTTTTTTCAAAAAGAAAGACTTAGGGCATGTTTGAAAAACTTTTCAGTTTTTATTTTTAAAATTGTTTTTTAAAATAATTTTTAAAAAGAGAAAATTCATTTGATATTTAAAAATTACTATTAGAGAAAATAAATTTAGAAGATGTGAGACTTATGTGTAAGAAAGATATGAGACCTATGTGAGAAAGATAAAATGAAATATGTAAAATTTATGTGTAAAATTATTAATAAAAGATGTGGGATTTTATGAAGAAAGAAAATAAAATATGTGAGACTTTATGAAAAGAGAAAATAGAAAAGTAAAACACAAAAACTGTTTTGATTTTTTTAAAAAAAATTAAAATAAAAAATAATTTTTAAAAATTGATTAACCATGAAAGTTTTATAATTTTATAATTTTAAAAAACTGAAAATACATGCTCTTAATAAATTATTTTTACAGTTTTATGAGTTCAAATATTGTATTCTTACATTGTGGTAAAAAAAATGTATTCTTACATTTTCTTTCATCTCCAAATAATTAAGTAATGTGGTATAAAAGAGTGTTAGGCTGTAATTTTTAAGAAATTAAAGCTTTTAAAGAATGTAATATTGTATTTTGAGAAAAAAAAATACGATATTTTTAAAAATCTTTTCAAAGATATAAATTAATAACATTCTATTTGTTATTATTAAGGATATTGATGCCAAAACAGTAATGGTTGATAACATTTAATTTATGACAACAAATTAATGGGTAAAGATAAGATTTGTATCCCACAAAATCGTAGATTTTAACCCCGTTGTGGATCCGAAGGTCTTGTTAGTGAATAGTATATAAGTAACTTTGTAAGCATTGAGTGAATCTTAAGGTTGAAAGTTGGTAGCTCAGGGTGTTAGTGAATGATATGTAAGCATTCAGTGAGTCTTAAGGCTGGTATGCTCTGTTACCTGTGAGTCTCTAGAAATCAATTTACCTAAACTTTTTTATTTGAAAAAAAAAATATTGAATTTATATTATTAATTATTACTAATTAGGAAAATATTTAATATTAAATTGTTTTTGTGTTTTGAAAATAATTAATATTTAGCATTTAATTTTGTGTATTTCCATTTTTAAATCAACAAACACTTCTTATCAGAGTTTTAAAAATCGAACCGATGATCAAATTGGTCGAGACACTAGGTCAATGAGTCAATGATCGAACCAATGGGTTATTAGTTGAATCGCATAACTCAATTCTTATTAAAAAAATTTAAAAATTTCATACTTTATCTTAAAAAAATTAAAAAGAATACATCACAAATTTATTATTTAAATTTAATCTTATGATATAATAAAATTTAAATAAAAAATTATTTAAAAAACCAAAATAAAATTCAAAAAATTTCAAACAACCTAACTCCCCACCTACCCACCTCGTAGACCCCCCCTCCCCCTCTCCCATTTTTCAATTATTTTTTCTCGTAATCCCGACCCACCCTACTCTTTTTCTTCTTTTTCACACCAACTAGTTCTGAGATCTAAACTACTGAACAAGTTCTTTCCTTTTTCTCCTTTTCTCTTAACTCTTTTTTTTCAACACTATTTTTTATTTCAACATTTTGTCGCATTGTTAGAGAATGACCACACCTTCTTTAATGGCTCGTATTTTGTCCACTACAAGTCCTCCATCTCCATCTCGCTCTACCTGTCGTCTTCTTCTTCTTATTTTTTTTTAAGTGACCCAAACCGGATCAACGAGTTAGTGATTTAACCGTAAACCCAGCCGGATCACACCGAACGAAACCGGTTCAATTGCATGATCGATCTAACGTCGGAACTGACCCAAACTGAACACTGGGTCCCAGTCCAACCGGGGCAGTCCGGTCTGATTTGTAAAACACTACGTTTAGAAAAAAAAATTAACTTAATATCCATTTTATTCTCCAAATTTTATTTAATTAACTTTTTATTTGTACTTACAAATTAATTTGTATTTATTTTAATAATTTTATATTATATTTACAAAATATTGATGTTCAATTGAAGTAAGAAATTAAATTAAAGTATTTATAATAATTTAAGAATCAAATAGAAATTATAATAATAAATACAAATAATCAATAAAAAAATTGATTTAACATCATTTCAAAAATTGACGGATAAATATTATATTAAAGTATTTTTAATAATTCGAGAATCAAATTAATTTTAAAAAAATCAAAATGGATAATTAATTAAAATTGGAAATTAAAATGGATATTAAGCCAAAAAAAAAATAATACATTTTTTAAATTGCTGATGAGCTGTGGCTATTGGCTCAAGAAAATCTAATCTTTCCTAAATATTTATCCTAATCCAGCAACTTCTTTTTTTACAAAAGAAATCATTAAAATAAATTATGAAAAAAAAGAATGATGTGTTGATCCATTCCGCGTTTCCTAAAATATGGCTCCAAACATTCTTCCCTTTTTCTTTTTTTCTTTTTTAAATCGAGCAGCCTATTGCGCTAACGGGAAGAAGCATTTAGGACAAAAAGACGGGTTGCCAAAAGATTTAGAGTTAAAGAATATAACTTTTGATTTATCTCCGGTGCATCCAATCCTAATCCATCATATAAATTTGTTGCTAATTTTAACAAAATTACTTTAAAAATCATGCAAATATAAATTTATAATTAGATGATAATACAATATATTTAACATTGTCAGTATGTTATTATTAAACTTCATTATTTACATTCTTAGTTTAAGGAGAGAATATGGTCTAAGTAAAAATATTCCAAATTTATTTTTATTTTTTCTCTCTATCACTCTTTCCTCCACTGGCATCATATTTTTTTTCTAAATTTACTAAAGACAGTTTTGTTTTTATAGACATTGAAGACAGTTATTCAATGTAATTTGTCTCTTTAGTTAAATGTAATTTAATTCTCCACTTTACGATGAGCATATTCAGGGAGCGGTATGAGATTGTTTAAAACTTTAAATGATATTTGATGAAGAGAGGCAAAGATTTTGTTTAGCCACGCTTGTTAAAGAAAAGTGAAGCTGAATTAAGAATCATTCATTATTCACCCGCCGTTGATTAAAGTTTAAAACATGAAACGGTCCAGATCAAAGCTGTGATGTGGCACGGTGGTATACCGAGTCCACTAGAATGAAATTGTATTTGCTTTCTCTTTTTTTGGAATAAAAGTAGTACTTATAAATTATAATACTATTTATTTATGTTTCTTATATGAATTAATATTTGGCGTTGAGATTACACATTATACACTTGTAACGTATGGTGTGAAAATGATTTATTTAATGAAAAGTTGAAATAATAAAATAAAATAAAGTTAATGTATTTTGACAAATTTAAAATTATCTATGTCATATTTATTAAGTTTGAGCTGAGTTATTACTTGTTATAAGGATTTGTTTGATCTAATTTATAAAAAAAAATTAAGTTAAAGTTATAAATAAAAATTTTAAAAATAAATAAAAAATTATTTGTTAATATCTTTGTTTTAACTTAAAATTTTTTAAAGTTAAAATATACTAAAATGAAGAGATGGTGAATTCGATTTCTTTCGCTAATAAAAACTAACCAAATAATCACTAACATTTGTTAATAAAAAAAATGTTAATTATCTTTTATAATGAAAAATATATTTATAAAATAAAAAAAATGGTAAAAAAAAAGTTATTTATATAAAAATATTTTAGGGATAATAAAACTTTTATATAAGTAAAAAGGTAACGAAACTCATTTCAATGCTATATTATTAGTTTTTAATTATTTTATTTTAATAATTTTAAAAGTAACGTGAAATTCAATAATGTTTAAATAGTTAATTAATAATTTTATTAATTAGAATATTATTTTTTATTTTATTAAAATTGATAATATTTTTTATTATAATGAAAGAGGTTAAATAAAATTACAAAAGATAACATTTTTGAATAATTGAAATAATTGAAGTTACTTAATGAGAAAAAAAAAACATTCCAATTTGTTATAACACGTTGTATTATAAATATCCTTATTTTCAATTTTTTTATTAAAAAAATAATTTTTATTTTAAATAATTTTTACTAATTAGTGTTTGACATAATTTTTATTTATAAGTAACTTTTAAGTTTAAAAAAAAATCGGGTCAAACACACCCTAAGCCTGAGTCTTTCTATTTAAAAGTTAGCAAATATTATATTTATCTCCTTCATTAGTTATATACCTTATTTTTTAAAATTTATTTCTAAATTATTTCTTATAATTTTCTCTATATGTTTTAAAAGAAAAGATACCCTCTCTCCTTCATGAAGATAAGACGATAAATTATAGCAATGTGGTAGAATCTTTCATTCTCTAACAATAATTCTTACAAAAATAACATGACATAATATTTACAATTCATTTATTTTGGATTAGATTAGAGGTGTATTGATGTGGAAATTTTATCGACGTATGAAGAAGCATTCCATCTTACTTGGTGGGGTGATGTGCAAAAACTAAATTTCATATTTATCATCATATGCGCAATTGATTGTGTTGCTATTATTACTATTTACAGTTTGTTTTATTGAAGAGCCCGCAAACAAGCTAATAGACTTATATGCCTAACTAGGCCAACAAGCCTAAATGAGTCAACATGCCTTGTTTATCACATAAACTAATTAGGAAAATATTTAATATTATTTTTTTTTGTTTTTAAAATAATTAATATTTGGCATTTAATTTTGTGTATTCCATTCTTATGAAAGGTAGGACACAAATAAAGAAGGAAAATTATGAGTGGTGAAAGTGATCAAACCATTAAGTTTAATGCTTTAAAGTCTAGTATAAACAAAAATATAAGGAAATATAGTTCTGATTGTGATAAAGTTAAGATTTATATAAACTCTATTAAGGAACAGCTTGTTAGTTCCTACGTGAACACATCATGGTGATGAAAGATACTGTTATTAAACTAAAGTCATAAAAAGTTAAAATTTTTGAATTATTTTTTGTCTATTTCATTCCAACTCATTTCCTTCAAAACATAAACCTTTTAAAATTTTTTACAATACACATAAATACAAATGGTCTATTAATAAATTATTGACTAATTTAAGAGGAAGAAAGATTGAAGCATGAGGTATTTAAAAATGCCCATGTGGTGACTTATAATTTAAGAAATAGGAGAAGAGACAATAGTGTTATTGGAGTTTGCAGCATTGTTCAAATGAAATGGGATGGAAAAAAGGTCAATTTTTTTTTTTTTACAAAAATGTGGGACATATGAAAAAAGATGGTTTCAGATACAAAAAGTGATTTGAAAAAAAATGTAATCTTACACTTTTTTTTATCAAATTATTTTTAATGACTTATTTTTTCTTTGAATTATTTTTACACTTTTTTTTATCAAATTATTATTTTTTTATCCCAACAAAATTAATTTTTTTTAATAAATTTATTCCAACAACAATTTGACTTTGATTATAATCTTTTGTATGATAATTAATATATAATCAATTATTAAAATAATATAAGTTCCGTTTAAAAAGTACTATGTTAAGAACACGAGGTTCACGGCTTTAGGCATCCTATATAATATAATAATCACATAAAATATTGTATTGTGTCAAAATCTGTGATTCCTAGTTTAATAAAAGCTGGTTCTGGATCGTCTCCTCCTCTTGAACAAAGCCAAGCCATGGATGTTGAAGAGCGACGACCACTGAAACTTCACTTTATTCCTTACCTGGCTCCGGGACATCTGATCCCTCTATGCGACATAGCCCAATTATTTGCCTCACGTGGCCACCACGTGACAATCATGACCACCCCTTCCAACGCCAAAATGCTTCACCAGTCGAAAAACTTGCGCGTCCACACCATCGAATTCCCTGCGCAAGAAGCAGGCCTCCCCGAGGGCATCGAGAACTTATCCGCGGCGAGCGACCCCGAAACATCCTATAAAATCTACATCGCCGCCACCTCACTGCTCCGCGAAGCCATCGAGAAATTCGTGGAGCGGGACCCACCGGACTGCATAGTTGCCGACTTCCTATACGTTTGGGTGGATGAGTTGGCAAACAGGCTCCGCATCCCGAGGCTTGTCTTCAACGGATTCTCCCTCTTCGCGATATGCGCCATGGAGTCCGTCAAAACGCACCGCATCGATGGTCATGGTCCCTTTGTCATTCCAGATTTCCCTGACCACGTCACTATCAAGTCAGCGCCGCCCAAGGGCTTGCGGGAATTCTTGGAACCCATGTTCACGGTAGCGCTCAAAAGCAACGGTTTCATCATCAACAACTTCGCGGAGCTTGACGGTGAAGACTACCTCCGCCACTACGAGAAAACAACGGGGCACAAGGCCTGGCACCTTGGCCCAGCGTCCCTCGTTCGCAGAACCGCTCTGGATAAAGCAGAGAGGGGGCAGAAGAGCGTGGTGAGCGCCAGTGAGTGCCTGAGTTGGCTCGACTCCAAACGGGTCAACTCGGTGGTGTACATAAGTTTTGGGAGCTTTTGCTATTTCCCGGATAAACAGCTTTACGAGATTGCATGCGGGATTGAAGCATCTGGTTATGATTTCATATGGGTGGTTCCAGAGAAGAAACATGAGAATGATAATAAGTGGGTGCCGAAAGGGTTTGAAGAGAGGAATATCGGGATCGGGAAGAAGGGGATGATTGTGAAAGGGTGGGCCCCGCAGGTTCTGATTCTGGGGCACCCTGCTATTGGTGCGTTCTTGACGCACTGTGGATGGAACTCGACGGTGGAGGCGGTGACTGCTGGGGTTCCCATGATTACGTGGCCGGTGCACAGCGATCAGTTCTACAACGAGAAATTAATAACACAGGTGCGGGGGATTGGGGTGGAGATGGGTGTAGAGGAGTGGAACCTCACTGCTTTCTTCGAGACTCAGAAGCTGGTGGACGGAGATCGCATTCAGAAGGTTCTCAGGAGGGTCATGGACGGGAGTGATGAAGCCCAGCAAATCAGACGGCAAGCACAGGTGTTTCGGAAAATGGCTACACAAGCTGTTCAAGAAGGTGGCTCATCCTACAACAATTTAACGGCTTTGATTGATTATCTTCAACAATTGAGAGACTATAACTGTAAGCCACTCCATTAATTAAGCTCTTCCACGTGCTTTATTTTTACTAGAACTAGAAAGAAGTCACCGAGAAAGTTATGTACTCAGTACAATGAGTACAACAGGGAGCATAGTAAAATTAGTAACCCAATAAAAATTAGACAATATATATATATATATATATATTTAATGTAATAAAATTAGTACAGTGTGCGTAATATAAAGAAATGAGTCGTGACTATTGGCTCAAGAAAATCTAATATTTCCCAAATAATTATCCTAATTAATAATAACTTCTTTTGTTACAAAATAAATACTTAAAATAAATTAGGAGAAAAAGAATGATTGCATGACATATTAAAATAATAATATCATTCCATCATAAACTATTATTTATAATAAATTTATTATTAACTTTTATAAAACTATATTAAAAATTATACCAACATAGTTTATAATTAGATAAAAATGTAAATTATTTTACATTATCACATTACTATTAAACACATCAATTATTTACATTCTCAGTTTTAGGTTTAGGAGAGAATAAGTAAAAGTATTCTCTCCTTATTTTTATTTTTTTTCTTTATTATTATCATTATTTCCTCCACTAACATATTCAAGGAGCGATATGAGATTATTTAAATGATATCTGATGAAGAGAGAGAGGCAAAGATTTTTCTTAGCCACTCTTGTTAATAAAAAAGTGAAGTTGAATTAAGAATCGTTCATTATTGACCAACCATTGATTAAAATTTAAAACATGAACGGTCCATTTCAAAACTATGATGTGGCATGGTGGTATACCGAGTCCACTAAATAGAACCTGTAAACTGAAAGTGTATTTGTTTTTCCTTTTTGAATAAAAATAATACTTCGTGTGAATGAACTACCAATTTCTACGGTAAGGATATCTATTTTTGACGGTGATAAAGTTAAGACTTATATAAACTTGAACAATTTGTTAACTCTTATGAGTCTATGGTAAACACCCTTGTGAAAAAGTTTTCAAACATAATGTATGATAAAATTAAGGATATGGCTAACACCATCCTAAAAAAGCTTTCAAGTATAAAGTATGATAAAATTAAGGATGCAAATGAACATCATAAAAATAAAAAATATTATTATTAAATTAAAGTCATAAAAAGGTGAAATTTTTGAATCATTTCTTGTTCATTTCATTTTCAACTCACTTCTTTTAAAATATGAACATTTTAAAATTTCTTACAATACACATAAGGATAAATGATCTATTAGTGAATTATTGATGATGTGTATTCAAGAGAAAGAGAAATTAAAGCATGAGGTATTTGAAAATACTCATATGATAACTCATAATTTAGGAAATGGGAGAAGAGGCAATGATATTTTCAGAGTTTGCAAGACTGTCCAAATAAAATGGAATAAGAAAAATATCAATTGTATTTTTACAAAAATGTGAGATATATGATGAAAAATCATCTCAAATATAAGAAATGATTCAGAAAAAAAATATATCATTTTACTTTTACTTATTTTGAATCAAAATTTGTTAAAACTCATAGTAATACTTGGTGAATTGATTCACATTCTACTATTCACATTGCTAATAACGTAGATGCCTTTCTAAACTTACAAAATTTAGTGGAAAGTCAACAAATCATCTATGTAGAAAATCAAATGAGTCCACATGTGAGGATATTGAAACTTTTAAAGTTGTTTAAAATTATGGTTTTTGTTTTTTATTGGAAAAAACTGTTTATGTTGGTAAGCATACCCTATGTTTCTTTTTAATTAATTAAGGATAATAAAGTTGTTGGTTGTGGTTTATTAATTGAAAATTTATTTAAGCTTCATTAGATCTTGTTTATGTCATAGCCTTGCACACTAACATGGATACTAAATGAAGTATTTTTAATGAAAATTCATTTAAGCTTTAGAATAAGTGTTTAAGGTGCATTTCTATTCGAAAAAATTAAAAGATTAATAAAAAGAGAAATTTTTAAGAATATTGACTTTATTGATTTAAATGCTTTTATAAAATGCATAAAGGGAAAGCATGTAATAAAACTACGAGCATTCACATTGGTGCAACTATCTTAAATTGCTTACAATGGATTTCACATGTACAAATTACTCATTTTTACTTTACTCAATACAAACATCATTAACCCATACAATGTAACTTTTTAAAAGTTATTTTTAATAAATTTTACAAAATAACTTAAATCATTATTTTTTTTAAAAGAATCATTATAATTTTTTAATAACTTATTTTTGCAGAGTAGAAATATGTAAAATATTTTTTAGCACAATAAAAAAATAAAAATATACACATAACTAAAATATATTTATTTTAAAAAATAAAATTCACTAATCTCACACAAATAGTAAAACATAGAAGATATTAATTTAAATATTAAAAGTTACATAATAAATTGTGAAATTTCAGATTAATTGATACTTGATTAACTGGTGGTAAATGAAACATAAGGAATTGATACAAATGAAATGGGACCGTGACATATTCATAATTTATCATATTAAAATTATTTTGTGAATTAAATGAATTTGAAAAAAATTTGGAGGTTAAAAATTTAACATAAAATTAAATCAAACATTCATATTGAATAGTTTTGATTTGGATTCATTGAATCAAAGAATTTGAAAAAAAAATTTACCGGAAAAATGGGAGAAGTTTGAAAATTTTTTATTTTGTAAAAAAAATATTAAAGTATATTCTATTTAAAAAAAAAAAAACAACAATGACAGTTGCTTAAAAGTATCATTGTTTCACTCCATCAAGTTTTTTTTACATGCAATAGTTAAAGATGTTCTAAAGATGTAAAAAAAAAAAGGGACAACTTCTTGAAATTATTCATACAAATATCTATGCAAACTTTAATTATTTTTTATTTAAATGGTCAAAAAAACTTTTATTGAATTTATCTATAACCATTCTATCTTCTATACGAAAAATCTAAAGCATCTAATGCTTTTAAATTTTCAAAAGATAAATTATAGAAACAAAATGCAGAGAAAATAAATATCATATGAAATGATAAATTTCATGATATTATTAAAAATAATGACTTTATTTTAGCATATATAAAGAAGTTCCGTTAACAAGTTTAAAATTTATTTGCCTACTATGTGATTGATAAGAAAGTTCCATCGACATAGCAGACGAAATGCAATATAAGTCTTTTTATTTATCAAGTCTCAAAATTTGGTTGATCAAGGAATCGATCCAGCACCACCACCACCAGGCATTCCACCGAACGGATTCCCCGCTGCTGCCATCAGCATTCCACCGGACGAATCTACCGCCGCCGTGGTTATTCGAAACAATCTATCATAGTCCTTTGCTCCAATCCGAGTAAACTCCTTAGAAAGCATCTGCATAAGTTCAGATACAGATCCCCTGAAGTGGCCTGAGCAGCTCTTGTCACCTTGGTCAACGTCCTGCACTCCACCTTTGACCACACAGCCAACTTGAGCACCCTCCATGGCTTTGCATGCCATCATAATGTCATCAGCTCGGCTGCAGAAGTATCCAGCCACAAAGTCCTCGAAATTCTGAAACCAAAAATAACCAAAATGCTCAACTTCATAACCAAGAAAACAGAAGTACATGCTGTTGAATTGATAAACCACACATTGTAAGATATTCCAACAGATTGCAATGAAACGAGGTATTTTGTATTTCAAGAATCAATTACCTTTGGATTCTTTCTCATGATGTACACCATTGTCTTCAAGGATAGCATGAAAGTTTCCTCATTGTACTCCAAGGAACTATTTTCAGCAAGTTGTGTACCTTCGAGGCCTACATTTCCAGGCTCATTAAAGTAAGGCTTTGCAACCAAGATGAGACCCTGGATAGACACCAGAACCTGCAAAATGGTTGAGACACCGGGAATCCAATGCTCGCTCCGATGGCCGCCGACCCAGGTGTTAAGTAGACTCAGACAAACTTTGCCGCAACTGTATAAATTCGGGTTGAGCTGAAGCCCGCCAGAATGGTAGTGGACTTGCTGTATTGAAAAATGGCCCTTGAGTTAGACTTGAAAAAGAAAGAAGATAGATAATGTTCAAAAGTCAGAGATAGAGTATCCTCAACCACATACCGGGGCTGCATAGGGATAGTTACTCGGAAAGAAAACATCAAAGAAGAAAAGGCCATCATGATAAGGTGTTCCCTCTGCTCCAATAATCACAGCCCTCATAAGATCTATTCTTGACTCATAAACTCTCACAAATATTGTAGCTGTTCAAGATCAAATTTAAGTGTCAAAGCAACAGCCATTTATCTAGACTCCACAAAGGGAAAGAATCATAAGCACTGCCTCATAAGGATATATATTAAAAATTGCAGCCATGCTAGTGATAATCGTGTTTGTAGATACAGTCATGTAGTACAGATCCATCAGCTTGAAAAACAAATCAAACTATTTTAGCCAATTTAATTATAACTAATCAAACTAACTCTCACCTGGTAAATCCTTCTCCAATGACTTCCACTCTTCCTGGATTCTTTTGGCCCAATGCCTTGGTTGCTGTTCAGGAAATAAATTGATGGTAAAGCTAAATAATTAAGATTAAAATTGGAAGGAGAAAAAAAAATGCATTAAAAGGCTACATGTTGCATGGAAGAGTTGACATTGACAAACGCATGGTCTGAAACGTCTTCAACAACGTCAAATTGTTTAAAGCTTCGAAATTTCTTGAGAATTTCTTCTCTGGCTTCATCAGATATTGTAGCAACAATACTATCAGCAGTTGCTCCAGTATTTGCATCTCCCACAGAACTGTCAGCCCAAGGGGTATAAAACAATTTCCCAGGATCAGCATGAACAAAGGAAGGTGTATAAGTATATGGAGCTGCATAATTATAATAAGGCAATGTCTGCGCATGATAAGTATTCGCCGACCACGCCTGATTAACAGGTCCAGCTCCTGGATGATGATGATATGAGGATCCAACAAAGTTTGAAGGATATGGATTATAAGATGTCATCATTGGTGCTCTAACACCTCCCCATTGTGGTGCCCCGAGTGGCAGTAGGTGGACCCCATAATTGTTTGCAGAGCCATGGTGAGAAGCGTAAAAAATGTTAGGCTTCTTGTTACTCTCAGAAAACTTAGATGACCCCGCTGCTTGGTTTCCCAACTTCCGCCTCCTGTCCTGTGGTCCATTATCTGGTTTCTTCATATTCAGGGGAGTTTGAGAGTATTGTCGTACTGCCGGAGAAGTTATCGGTACTCCAGAATGGTGCTGAAGCTGAAGAGTAGGCTCTAGAGGCTGAGATAAGTAAGTCGGAATATAATCTCTGAAATCGATTCTCGGCAGAGGAACGAGTTCCTCAACTTCCGGAGGAATGTTCGCATCATCAAAATGCATTGGTAGGTTCAAAGCATATGGATTTACTGCCTCCATGTAATCTCCAGAAAATGAATGATAATAGCCAGCATTGTAGTTAGCAAATGAACGGCCAAAAGTAGAATTATGGCCATTACTGGATCCATATTTTTCCTTAAGAGCATCAAACTTTCCCTGAAAAAGAAAAGAAGATTACAAGCAATATGTTGGAAGAGATAACATCAACATTTGTAAGAAACAATAAATCCTATACCATGTCTTGATGAGTCTCTTTTATGGCTTTCTCATCTTTACCAACAAGCTTCTCACCAAAGAGCATCATTAAATTTTGGAAAATACTAACAGAAAACAGGAAAATTTAGATCAAAGGAAAAAAAACTGTGCCTTTGAAATGTATGTCAAGTACAAAATGAAGTAATTCAATCAATTCAGTCAATTTGAATCATCTCGGAGTCAAAATTAGGACAGAAAGCAACACTAGTCAAAATTTATGTTGAAGACAAAAACACGTTAAGCACTCATGAGCAGATATGATCACACTATCATAGTGGTATCCAATCTTAGTTAAATCCCCAATCAATGTACCAAAATGTCCCCCAAAACTACAACTAATCTTTGTAAGTGTAGTGTAATCTATAAATATATTAAATTTGTTTATATTTTCTACGGTAATATGTCAAATTAATATATTATTATAAATTTATATTATATATTTTCTACAATAATATTCATAATTTTAAATATTATTTATAAAGAAATTTTTCATAATTTAATTTAAGTTATTGATTTTTTTAGTTGGTTAATGTTATTTTATAGTTATACAAATATAATTTTTTTACTATATTTTTCTAAGAAATTTTATATATTTTATATTTTTTTGTGAAACTAATGTTCAAAATTCATTTTATTATCATTTTTATTTTATTTTATATTAAACAATTAAAAAATAAATTTTATTCTACCAAGTGTATGATCAATTTATATAGAATTGTTTAAATTTAACAAATATTTTTAGGTTCAAATCTTAAACAATATTGTGCATATCCTTGCGTTGAAACTTTTTTAGTTATTTTAAAAAAATCCAAAATAAATATATCAAAATTCAAAAGAATGTAAAATAAAAAAATAAAAGACAAAATACATGTGTTATCTACATTCCATCGATTTATTATTGCACTAATTTGATGACTTGCTGAACACATGGACATCATCGCAAATCAACATTGGTATTATTCTAATCAAATGATGAATTGAATCTATAGTAAAGTAAAATTTAGAGTAAATTGTAATTTTGATTTTTAGTTTTTTAAATATATAATTTTAATTTTCCTATTTTAAAATAGGTATTTTGGTTTCTTTAATTTTAAAAATTAATCATTTTGGTTTCCTGATAAATTATTAATTAATAATTGTAATAAGAAGAGTTATTAAATTAATTATAAATTCACTAAAGAATATTAATTATTCAAAGAGATTAAAAATGATTTTTCTTCTAATTTTTATTATTTTTAAATATTAAAAATAATTTTTTTTATGATTGGTAATTAACAATTTTTTTTAATGTTAAAAATAAATTTTTTTATTTTTTAATTATTTTTCTTTTTATAAAAAATTATTACAGTTTTTATAATAATTTTTAATTAGCTCAGTAACTCTATTAATCATAATTATTAATTAATAATTGATCAAGAGATCAAAATTATCATTTTTTAAAATTAAAGGGACTAAAATTGTTATTTTAAAATTAGAAGGACAAAAATTATGGATTTGAAAAAATACGAGGATAAAAATTAAAATTAAACCTAAAGTTTAAAACACAAAAGCAAAACAAAATTACCAAACTAAAAAAAAGAGGAACAACAATGTAATTTAGAACAAAAATCACAACTTTTTTTTACAATGTTGCAATCAAAACTCTATCAACGTAACAAAAAAAAAAATCCAAGAAACTTTGCCACGACAACATATATATGAAAAAAAAAACTTTGACAATCAATGGAAATCCAAATTGATCAGCCAATCAAAAAATACACAATCACCCCCAAACATAAAATTAAAATCACAACAAAAATAAATAAATAAAACATTCAATTAGAACTTATGAATAAAACAAAAGTGTGAAAAAAAAAAAGAATAATTAAAAAAATGATTAATGACACTGAGACATATACCTCTTTCTTTTTAAGGGATTCAGGAGGATAATTTGTTTCAACGTCAAGATCCAATAATTAAAAAAATGATTAATGACACTGAGACATATACCTCTTTCTTTTTAAGGGATTCAGGAGGATAATTTGTTTCAACGTCAAGATCCGTTTCCTGATTTGCACTGCTTCTATCGAAACACAAACAAGAAATAAAACGAAGTAAATAAAATGTGTTCCAATGTAAAAAAAAAAAAAAAGGCTTATGAATTACATAAATTGAAAACTAAATGAAATTAAAAAAGAAATACTCACTTAAAGTGTTGTTAATGTTGGGTGATGTTGTTAATGTTGGGTGGATGGAGTCATGATAGATAAGAATCACATAGAAGAATTGTGAAATGGTGTGTTTGGCAAGAGAGAGCACAAGAGAGAAATGTGAATTGAAGAAGCAATGTGAGTGAAGAGTGAATGGAGGAGGGAGGTTTTTATCATGGTTCGTGCCTTGTCATTAACAACACCAACATGGCATGCAGTAACATTGTATAATTGTGTAAGTGAGAGTTTCTTTTCTTTTTCTTTCTTTGTTCTTTTTTTTTTTTCTTTCTAAAGTGACACTATTTTGGTGAAATATACCATTTTATCCTTCGGTGGGGTTTATTTTGGATGACATGTCAGTGAGACACGATTCCTACGTTTAAATTTATATGTATTTATCTTATATTTCACAAATCAGACACCCAACAACCGTAGAATTTGCGTTGGTGGTCAATCTATTACTTAATGAGTATTAATTACTCTCAATTTTATTAAGTAATATTATTTAATGATACTCTTTTTTATCTTTATCGAGTGAAACTATTATTATTATTATTATTATTATTATTATTATTATTATTATTATAAATATAAATATTAAATTATCGGCATTGATAGAGAATTTCATAAATACTTTCCTGTTTGACTTTATAATTAAAAGTTTTGTTAAAAGAAGGATTTTAACATTTATAGTAAATTTATTATTTGTAATTATTTTATTGGGTTTTATCATAGTTGTTTCTTTACTAATCCTCAAAAGAATACTTATATTACAATAAAAAAAATATTTCTTAACAAAAAAAAAGATTCGTTTTTTAATTGAAAAAAATGTTAAATATTAAGAACTAATTAGATTTATATTTAAATTCTATATGCAAAAGAAAATATTGATGGAGACCTTGATTGTAACATCTTATAAATGTTTAATTTAAAAAAAAAAATCATATATGAAAAAAAATTTATACACTAACAGGGTAAAGTGTAAAAGTTCATGACTATTAAACTATATATATATAATAATAATAATAATAATAATAATAATAATAATAATAAATAAAATTTAAATTTAAGACTTTGTTTCAATTAGACAATCATAAAACGTATTTACGATATTAAATAAAAATATATATATAATTATTGTTTTTTTAAAATGTTCAAAGAAGTATATTAATAACATTCCATTTATTATTATAAAGGATATGGATGTCAAAATAAGAATGGTTGGTAAATATTTAATTTAATTTATATTATTAATTATTATTTTTAATTAGTAAAGTATTTAGGATTAAATTATTTTTCTATTTTGAAAATAATTAATATTTTCTATTTAAATTTTTTTTCCATTGTTAAATATTTTTTAGTATCATCAGTGATAAAATTTTGAAAAAGTATGCATAGGATTATAAGTTCGAAAGAAATGTATACTAAAGGTTTGTTTGACACACTATAAAATGACTTTTAGAAAAATAAAATAAAAATAAAAAATAAAATTAACTTCTAAGTTAAAATTATATTTTTCAATAATCAGTGAAAGTTTTCATATATATATATATATATATATAACTTCTATAAATTAACTATTGAAAAAGATAATATTAACTTCTATAGAAATAAATTTCATTATATTTCTCATATTTATTTGTCGTGAAGTAATTTTAGAATAACGTGTCTAAACCCAAAAAATAAAATAGCTCATAAGTTGCCATTTATGCTCAACAAAATTCATTTTTTTCTAAATAATCAGCCTCACACTAAAAAGAAAATCCTTGAATTTTTTTTTCAAAAAGAAAAAGTTAATAAATTATTTTGACAGTTTTATGAGTTTCCAAAATTGTATTCTTACATTGCAGTAAAAAAAAAAAAAAATGTATTCTTACATTTTCTTTCATCCTCAGATAGTTTTTAGAATTTTAACATTTATAGCAATTTTATCATCTATAATAATTTTATTTGGTTTTGTCAGAATTATTACTAGTTTACTACCTCCTTCAAATAATACTTATATTATCATAAAAAAAATATTTGATAACTAAAAAAATGAGATTCGTTTTATTTATTGAATAAAATATTAAATATTAATAAATGGTTATTAATATTATATCTCATAAAACGTATTTATGATATTAAATAAAAAAAATATAATTATTGTATTTTAAAAATCTGTTCAAAGATGTATATTAATAATATTCCATTTATATATTATTAAATGGGATATGGATGTAAAAAACAAGAGTGGGTGGTAAAAAATAATTTAAAGGAAATGGTTGGTAAATATTTAATTTTTTTTATTAACTATTTCTAATTAGTAAAGTATTTAGTATTAAATTATTTTTCGTATTCTAAAAATAATTAACATTTTCTATTTAAGTTTTTTTATTCTATTTTTAAATCATTTTTAGGATCGATCTAGTGGTGAAGATTTCAAGTAGTATGTATGAGATAAAAAAATTCGACTCTGAGGACCATTGTACACCAAAAATAAAATGACTCATAAGTCATCACTCATACTCAAAAAAATTCAATTTTTCTAAATAATTAGCCTCACAACAAAAAAAAACATTTAATTTTATTTTCAAAAGGAAAGACTTAATAAATTATTTTGGCAGTTGCGTGTGTTCCAAAAATTGTATGGTTACATTTTCTTTCATCTCCAGATAATTAAGTACGGTAGTATAAAAGAGTGTTAGGGTGTTCCTTTCTTAAGAAATTAATACTTTTAAAGAATGTAATATTGTATTTTGAGGATTTTTTTTTTTTTACAATATTTTTAAAATCTATTCAAAGATATAAATTAATAACATTCCATTTGTTATTATTAAGGATACTGATGCAAAAACACTAATGGTTGATCATATTTAATTTATGCTAACAAAGATCGATAAATTAGTAAGGATAAAACTTTTATTCCACAACATTGCATAATTGGATGTTCGAATCTTGTTGTTAATGTGAGGATCTTATTATAGTGAATGATTTGTAGGTAATCTTGTAAGCGATCAGTGAGTCTTGAGCTTGGCATGTCATGTTCCTGATGAGTCCCTAGAATCCAACTTTTTCATTCAACAAAAAAATATTTAATTTATAAGTAGGAAAGTATTTAATACTAGATTTTTTTTGTGTTTTGAAAATAATTAATATTTGGCATTTAATTTTGTGTATTTCCATTTTTAAATCAATTGACACTTTTTATTGTTAAACGCTTAGAAAAAATAATACACTCTATAAATGGCTCATGAGTTGTGACTTTTTTTTTTATATAAAAGAAATGAGTCTGACTATTGGCTCAAGAAAATATAATCTTTTCCAAATAATTATCCTAAAAAGAAATACTTAAAATGAATTGTGAGAATTCCTCAAAAAACAAAAATTTATACATTCAAAACATAAAATAATTTTATAATAACATTTAATCACAACATATTATTTGTGATAAATTTATTATTAAATTTTATAAAATTATCTTTAAAATTATACAAATACAAACTTATAATTAGACCACAATGTAAACTATTCAACATTATCATCATACTATTAAACTCATCAATTATTTACATTGTCGGTTTTAGGAGAGAATAAGTAAAAATATGGTCTTCTTATTTTTACTTTTTCTCTTTATCACTCTTTCCTCGTATGACATCATATTTTCCCTAAAGACAGTTTTGTTTTTATAGACATTGAAGACAGTTATTCAATGTAATTTGTCTCTAATTAAATGTAATTTAATTCCCCACTTTATGATGAGCATATTCAGGGAGCGGTATGAGATTTTGTTTAAATGATATTTGATGAAGAGAGGCAAAGATTTTGTGTAGCCATACTAGTTAAAAAAAAAAAGTGAAGCTGAATTAAGAATCATTCATTATTCACCAGCCGTTGATTAAGATTTAAAACATGAACGGTCCATATCAAAACTCTAATGTGGCATGGTGGTATACCGAGTCCACTAGAATAGAACCGGGAAACTGAGTGTATTTATTTTCCCTTTTTGAATAAAAGTAGTACTTATAAATTAGATTAAATGTGATTTTTAATTGTTTATGCTTTTGTTTTTGTTTAATTTGTTTTTTTTTTTTAACTTCAATTTAATCATTTATATTTTTAAAATGAGTTAAAATTATCATTCTATAACAGTTTGTTTTAATTTTGTGACGTAATTTTATTTGAAACAAAAAAATTATTTTATTAAATTTAATTAGATGAAAATTGTACAACTCAACTGAACATAATAAAAATTGTGTGAAAAAAAGAGTTTAATGAATAATTAAAAAAAAAATTTAATATTAAATTTTTCATAATAATTTTCATGTAAGTAAATTTAATGAAATAATTTTTACATTTTAAATTATTAAAAAAATATTTAAAATCGTGTCACAAAATTAAAAATTATATTTATCTTCAAAATTACCATTTTGATTTATTTCTAAAACATAAAGTACCAAAGATTTTTAAAACATAAAGAATCAAACTTAATAAAAACTAAAATATAAAAGATCAAAAGTGATATTTAGCCTATAAATTACTATATCATTTTTTTTATGTTTCTTAAATGAATTCATATTAAATCTAATTAATGTACATACAAATTAGATATCATACACTCATACTTTATGAAAATGATCTATTTAATAAGAAGTTAGGATAAAAATAGGTTAAATTAAGCTTTGAGCTTACCCTATATCATATTTATTAATTCTATGTCGTCTGATTTATTATCCATTACAAATCTATTTTTTAAGTTAGGTATGACCTTAAATTAGTCCTAACCTATTTAAATGTCTGATCTAATCTGAAAATTGATTTGTGCATCCTGTTTTATTGAAAAGCCTATAAACATATTAATATAGGAGTGATATATTTCGGGATGGGCTTACTCAAATGAGAAAATAACTAGTACGTTATAACTGATTAGTTGTCCATAACTAGTTCTATAACTAATTTTAAATATAATAAGTGATTATATATTTATAATAGATTTTTAAAAATAATAACTAATTATTTATTAGTTATGATTATTAAAATAACAAAACCATGAATACCCCTACTTCCAGCCTGCACCTCCATGCAATATAGAAAGTTCAATAGTGCATGGGATCAGAGGTGCATGAAACAATACGTGGAGGTGCAAGAAGTTTAACCCTTGAGAATGAATTCAGTGCAAATCCCGTGGTTTCCTTTTTTCAATGGGGACATAAAACTAGTATAATATTTTTATCAAATAAGAAAAAGCTTTATATTTATTTATCAATGTATTTCCTCTTTTATCTTCTGCAACTTTTTACTTCGTTTTTTTTTTTAAGAAAATATTTCACGGGAGAAAAATATTTATTAATATATTCAGGTAAAAATATTTATATTTAATATATTAAAAAAATACATGGATCAAAGGTTTTTAAATTAATTAATTAGAGGTAAATAATAATAAAAATGTACAGGTGCGTGTCATTTTTTAATTGATATATATTTAAAGATAAAATAATTTATTATAGTAATTTATTTAAAATAATAGTTAAGAATAGAAATTAAGAAATAAATTATTATATGTATTAATATATATTTAAAAATTCTATATATTATATTAATATATATTTAAATTTATCTATTTTAAATATATATTATAAACCTTTTTAGTCAATAACAAAAAATTAATATATAGATCATATTTAACGCTAACAACCTAAATCTGCTTTTCATAAAATAAAATAAAAAAAAACTAAATCTGCTTATGTATTTATGAAATTCATTGAGTTTTTTTTTGTTATATTTGCTAGCATCATTAAATGGGACAGTTCTCTCTTTTATTTCTTCATTTTTATCATACCTACAAATTTTCTATGTTACTAACAAAATATATTACCAGCAGATTTACATAGGTAAAATTTGTCAAAAATGTTATATTTTTAGACGGATAAATATTTGTTGGTAATTTATGTTTATAATATGTTTTGACGGATTTGAATCCGTCGATAATTAAGTTTTTTTTAGCATGGTCACACTCTCAAATTAGAATAGCGTTGTTTTCTATTTGATTGTTAAATAAATATTATTTTTTAATTTTTTAATTTTTTATTGGGAAAGAAAATTAAATCCACGGTCTCATCTTTTTTTTTTTTTATACCACTAAATCAATTTTATATCTCTAATAGAGTAGTCAGATTGTTTATGACATGGAAGACCAATATTTTTCACTTAATTAATTTAATTTTTAAGAGGTATGAGCTGTTGAATTTCATCTTTATTATCGTTATTGTAAAAAAAAACATTTATGAAAATAAATAAATGCTTGCTTATCATCATATATGAGTGGATATGGTGGAGTCTTCAATTTTAACTTCTCTTTACCATTTTTTTCTTCTTATTTTTCACCTTTGCAAAATATTATATTATGGGATGATAATTTTATAATATTGATAGTGTGACTTGCATAAACAGATTGTCACATTATGCAATTACGTCATAAAGTTTGAAAATCTTACATATATATAAATAAATTTAAATTATTTAAGATTGATGATACTAAGTTATTTAGCCTTTTGCATGTAGCATTACTAGTAATTGGCCTATACATTTTAGAGTTAGGCTTGTTGGCTGTTTTTTATTTGAAGTAAGACGATTCCTAAGTATATATCTTCTAATCATGGTTATCGTATAATTAATTAGAGAATAAGAATAATATATTGACATATAGTAAAGTTTTACTTTAACAATATAAATAGTGGATTGTGATTGTTTAACAATGATGAAAATTTATCATACTATCTATGCACTATCCTTATTTTCAACTAACTAACCCTAACCCTAGTTGTCTTCAAAGATAAAAATAAGCAAAAAGTCGTGGCTTTTTCTTCACACTAAAATATGGTAGAAGCTTTGGTATCCATGGGCTTTCCAAACTAGTAGCTTCATGTGCAAGAAATAGTTGATCCACTAGGAGTTAGAAACTGGAAGCCACACGCAAAGAGCTAATTGGGCCATTGTATCTTAGTACAAACACTTTTTTTTTTCAAAAAATTAGATTTTTTGTGGATGATGGATCATGATTCTATTGACATTTTGTTAAGGGTAAAACTTTTTCAACTCCTAAAACTGTTACCACACCTCCCATTCATTTTGAAAATACCATTCCAAAAATGTAGTTTTAGATTCTAAAATTACATTTTAGAATGGCTTTTCCAAAATATATGGGAGGTGTATAAGCAATTTTGGGAGGTGGAGGAAGCACAAGCTTTTTATAAAAGGTTTATTTATTATAGATTATGGATTCTGTTGAGATTTATTTATTTACTGAATAGCTAAACCCACAGTCGGAACTATGGATCCAAAATTTATCAAAAAAATAAAATAACAGCTAGTTATAAATCTTGAATTAATAATTAATTTTTTACTTTTAAAATTGTTTTAGTCTTTAAAATTAATTTTAATTAAATTTTTAAAATTGATTATATATTTCACAACCAGTTATGTATCCGGTTATAACCATTTTTTTTTTAAATAACAAGTCAGTGGCGAATAGATAGTAGTATAGAGAAATTGCCTCAAGTATATATTTTTTTTACTTAAAAGACCTTTAATATAAAAAAAAATCCCCATAAAAAATAGATGATTCCCCGTAAGACAATTTTTTTTTAAATGAAGATAAAAAAATTATAAAGATAATTTATAGAAACTTAAAATTTTTGAATATTATGAGATTTATGTATTTTGTAAGAAAATAAAAAAATTTCTATGAAAATATTATGTATTATTTTCTTGTCCCCACCTAATAAATTTTATGAATCAATCACTCTAACCTCATCTCTCAAAAATGGCAGAAAATTATTGGCAAGTAAAGCTTCATGAATTATTGACAAATAAACAAGGCAAATTTAGTCGAAGATTTTCGTTAAAAAGTTGGCAAGAGAAGTGTAAGTTACCTGGCCTTTTTTACGAGAGGAACAAGTGTTTGATACTATTTCCTACTAAAATTAAAATATAAAAGATGTCATTTCAAGTAGTTGTAACTTTTTAATCTCGACCATCAGTTAATTTTTTTTTACTTTCTACATCATATAAAAATAATCATTTTACAAAATACATCATTTTGTGAGTTCCTCACAAAGACATCTCATGTCTATGACTATGAGGAAACATAGTTCTATTAAAAGTAAAAATTACAAAGAGCTATTCACGTATTCAAGTTGAAATTATATCTAAAATAATAAAATAATTTTATAATATCGATTAATTAGATAGTTCATCATCTTAATAATATTAAGATAATTTTATAAAAAATAACTGGTTTACATAAATTAAAAAAATTATGATTAATAAATATTGGAAAATTATTTTAGATTATGAGTACATGATTATTAAATTTTAATCTTAATTCTTGTGAAAAAAAAACACCCTTTCAATCCTAGAAACCTTTTTTTTTAAATGACATCCACTTGATCCGAATATATTGATAGTGACACAAAATTCTTGCATATCAACTCTGAACCCAAAGACAAGAGCCCATATATTTTTTTAAACGAATTGAGCTCTTGATAGGACCATTTCACAGAAGTGTCCTACTTATTGACACACACCTTCTGCAGAATAAGTATCATTTGAAAAAGGAAGATTGAAGGAGTGGAAAAGATGACAAAGAAAGAACAAAAACTTCAAAGCAGAATAAAGTAGTAATCAAGCAAAAGTAATGGTAACGTAGTACCAATTGTCATTAGGCTAAATAATCCTCAATGTATAAAAAGTTGTATAATCATGTCATGTCATATGGTCTCATAAAACTTAATGGCATGAAAATAATTGTCCCACTATCTACCCATTCATGATCTAAGTGTGTGTTTAGACTATACTAAGAAGAATTGATTATGAATAAAATTGATTTTTGTAAATAATTTTATATTACTTTAAAAATAATTCTAACCAAAATTAATTTCATTAAGAATCAATTATTTTTAAGTTCATCTCAACACATTTTGAAGTGATGAGTTATTTTTGAATGATTTTGTCTAGAATTGATTTTAAAGTAAAATTTAATGTAAATTTTTGAATTCAAAATAAAAACTACTATTAGTAGTTGTTTTATCTCATAATCAATTTTACACCAAAAATCAATTTTAAATTCTTCTCCAACCTAAAACCAAACATTTTTTAGATCAAAAATCAATTCTCCAAATAGTAAACTAAACAAACACTAAATTAGAACCTCCATTCTTTCAATTCTTTCTGGGACTAAATTGTCATCGTTTTACATATGATTTACCACTCAATGTCACTGTATTTGAAAAGAGAAAGAAAGAAATTGAGCCAACCAAAAGGGCATTATATTTAATATGTGATTCTCTCTTCCAAGAATCCAATTAAGTTGACATGAGAGGAGCAGAGGAGGCCTCCATGATTTAGATTCCTTCAGATAACAATTCTCCAAAGTTCACTAACCCCACACATACATGCCTTGTGAGGTCCACAACAAAAAGAGGAACTCCAATCAATGCAATCTCTCTAATAAGATTTGCTCTTTCTTCCCCTATAAGTACTGCATCATGGTTCAGGGCTTGGAACCATAGCAGCAGCATCATACAAAGCATTGAGTTCAAAAACTTCAGTTCATTTCTTGTGCATTGCCTTTCCTCCTCAAAACCAAACATGTCGAACACATGCGGAAACTGCGACTGCTCTGACAAGACTAACTGCACGTAAGTGATTCATTTCTTTTCTGCATTTGTGTGTAAAGCAAGATTTACATATATTCAGTTCATGTTACAATCACCATATATATTTGATCTCTAAAGGATTAATTTGTATTGGAGTATGAGGAGTGCTAACGCTACTCTGACACTCTTTTAGATTAGAGACTCTCCACGTGATTGATTGTAATTTATTGACTCACTTATACTTTCAATAAATTTCAACCAATCAAAGGTAAAGTCTTTAAAAGAAAGTGTCAGAGAGAGTGTATCGTTGCACTCTTCGTTAGAGTATATTTGCATACAGTATGAAATCCGATGTAGCTTGCAATTGCATAATACATATTAAGGCTGTTTTACTTATATCCTTTCAAACTACTATGCCATGCAGCAAGGGAAACAGCTATGGTGTTGACATTGTAGAGACTCAGAAGAGGTAAAACTTCACTTTTGTATCCCTTGTATTTGGTTTTGAATACTTTAGAGCCGTTTGATTTGAGAAAACATTTTTTTTTTGTTTTCATTTTCTATTTCAAATTTGAATAGGAAAAGTGAAAACAGATTTTTATTTTTCTCATACTCGGCTGGAACAGAGTTGTCTCTGGTGGAGAATACTGGTTTAGACGGAAATAAAAATAAAAATACTACACCAAGAAATGAAAAACCTATTAAAACTGTGTTCTCTTTTTCCTTTTTTTTTCCTCCACAGCTACATTGAAACTGTTGCCATGGATGCTCCAGCAGCTGAGAATGATGGGAAGTGCAACTGTGGTGCTAGCTGCTCTTGCACAAACTGCACCTGTGGCCATTAAGGAATATGTATGAAAATGTAATTGCCATGTGTTTGGCAATACAAATCTCCAAATAATGTTATCTTCATATGAATAAATGTGTGTGCTGTTATAGTCATGCAGTTTGAATCATTATTCATGTCCAGTTCCAGTCATAGTTATATTATATAACAGCCATGGTTGTGACAACTATTCTATGGTTTAATATACTATAATAAGTGTGTAACTCTAGAATCTCTTTTGCACAGCTATATATATGGACACTAGCATCTACTACATCAGCATAATAAAAGATGAGAATAGAAAAAACTCAGACTAAAAGATTTGATTAGTTACCAATTCATATCATAATAAGAATATCAAATGACTTTGTATCTTGTGATACATGAATGAGTATGCACAACATTGTGTTATCGATATGAATCACAGGATTCAATAATTCATTATTTTTACTTTTCTTTCACCCATTCTCATGAAGAAATTGAAAAGTCACATAATCTTAAATTGTTAAGGGAAAATGAATTGAAAGAACACTTCTAAATTTATTTTATTTAATTATTATTCCACTTGTTTATTTTCAATGCATACACAGATACACTCTATTTGGCTATCTCATTGCTTCATTTCCATTCTTCTAAAACAAAAATTTCACAAACTCAAACTATTATGACAAGTTGTTTTATGAAACCTATCGATAAGTTGTTTTTATCTATTTTCAGGTTTAAAACTTATTACATTGAACAGAAATTATGATTCACATTTCAAAAATTAGATTGGCAATTTGATAACCTTGATCTTGGTACCTTTGCTCGTTTATATCTTGTAGATGATTCGTACTACCCTAACATGGAGACCAATTGAATCAGTTTCCAAGGCACAGAAATAAAATGTTATTCAACCTAGATTGCTCATCAAATACACTTGTAATAATTATGAGTTATCTAAAGATGCTCAGACATATATATCTAAGCATCGAATGCCATATTGCTCTAGCAAACAATTTGGCTTAAGGTTCAGAACAAAAGCATTGCAAACGTTGCTCCTTACTCTAGTGCAACACATAATAACCACACAAGTATCAAGTGAGGGAGAGGACAATGAGAAACAATGACAGTTCCCGCAACTGCTGCTAACCCATTAAATTGAGTAAATAAATAAATAACCACTGAGCTCCACAGCAAAAACTAAACACAGCAGGAGAGTGATAATATAACAATTTGTAATTTGTAATTTCATTTAAATATTTCAGTCTCAACAAAACTAGCAGGGTGGAACCTGGTTCAAAAAGTTAAAAGGTAATAAATTATGAATTGATTGTAGCATTCAATTTCCCTGCTTTTATTCAAAATTTCAACTGTAAACCTGAAAATTGCAACCCAAAATCTATCAATTTCATAAAGCCAACTGAGTTAACCTACTAATGTCTTTTTCTCCTTTTCCTCACTATCAATCTCCAAGTCAAACATTGAATCCCTCAGCACGGAGGCACAGTCGATGAGCCTCAATCCACTTTGTACAAGCTGTCTCACCATGCTCTACAATGCATTCGTCTCGCAACCTTTTAGTGTCCGGGCAAGCACAGCAGATTTTCTTCTTTGGCTTTGACTCTGCAACAGTTGCCACAGCCACAGAACCTTCATTTTTCTGTGACCCTTGTATTGTCAAGGCAGGGGAAGCACTTTGCAGTTGTGCACCACTCATGTTTTATTTCCTCTACAGAAACAAATAATGATAATGAATATCAAGGGGAACTCAGAAAGATCTGGTGCAAGAGTGTGGAGATTAAGAATACAAACAAATGAGATTTAGAGAGAAAAAATGTCGGGGACGCAAGCAAACATAATAAACTTAATGTTACTTGGAAATATCAAATATGTAATTATAGTAATATTTTTAATAGAGCAGATTATACTCCACAGTTATGTTAATTAGGGTAAGTGTATATTCTTGTAATTATTCATTATTATTCTTTTATTACTGACACCTAATATAAATATTTGCTCTCCTCTCTCTCTCATAGCTGATAGATCCCCATGCTACTGCTACTGGGCCACTTTGCCTCACCTCCTATACACATTTGTGACAGGTCTATCACTGATCATTGCAATTAAGGGAATGTTTGTGTTGAAATTCACAATTAATATTGTTTGTGTTGAAATTTAGAATTAATATTATGATTCTACTCGTAACGTTTATGTAATTAACCATCCCTCTATTTAATCTGAGATATGGTTTACGCTCAATTACCCAATACCCATCCCTCTGTTTCTCCTATTTTAACAGTTTGTTTAAGGTTTTTTTTTTTGTTGAAGTCCTTTTTACTAAAATAAGCAGTTTTCTACTTTTTCTATGTGTTTATCTAAACTATTTTCTACAATTAAAGAAAACGATATTTTTATTTTTTTAAGAAGCAACTCTTATCTGCTTCTTAAAAAATCACTTTTTTTAAAATCACATTTTTTAAGTTTAAACAAACTGACCCTAAGTATTCAATAGGCTAATCAATGATATCAAGTAGCATGAACTAATGGAAATCAACATTAAATAGCCATGAAAGTATAAACAATGTTGAAAAACTTCAATCAAACTATGTCACCACACTGAGCAACAAAACATATATTCAACAGGCCTCATTAATGATACAGAATAACTAAATGTAGGAAATCAACATTCAATATCCTTGTAAGTATAAACAATGTTGCAAACTTCAATTGAACTATGTCACTACACCAAGTAACAATGACTTAGCATACACATTCAACCAAAAAAACACTAGAGGGTAAAATCATCAGCATTTTTAAGATAGACATTTATCAAATACATCCTGGCAAGAAATTCATCTTCCTATCACAACCACACAAACTATTGAAATTTTTGCATTGCTTAAATTTTAATGATAATAATAATATTCTGCCTTCTGGAATAATCTCTTTGTACACACTGTGGCCTTACTCAAGAAAAGTAGAACACATTTCACTTTAGGCCTACCCAAAATAATACTTTTGGAACTTTGAGAGAGACCAACTTTAGTAAAGTTAACTAGAAAGTGGTTACAACTATCTCTGCAGTTTCATGTTGCTTATTTTAATATTTCCCATTAGCTAACAATGCAATTACAGTAAGCAGAGATAGGTGAGTATCATGAAATTATGAATTATCAAATAAGTGGGCAATAGAAATAGCCAAAAAAGGTCTAGAAGAACTCGGTGACAACCACTTCAAAAATAATTCTACAAAAATTAGACTACTGACAATCATCATTTAGAAAAAATTCAAAATTCCAATCCTTAAGTTATTCATCTGTGTCCATAAAATAAACTAGAAGATTGTTGTAACAAAGCACAAAATGACCTACAAGAGTCAACAAGTCATTAGCCCTCCATTGTCATGCCAAGTTTTGAAATACTATGATATTGTTTTTATATAATGTATGAAACTCAGTCTGATACTTTACTGAACAAACTGTTCTTAATTAAAAAAAAAAAAAAATCCAAAAACATGTATGAACTACATTAACCACATGACATATGCATTTTTACAGGCTTCAACAACTGGGGCATCAACAAACCTAAATACACGAACTAGAACCAAGATTTTGATGCAGCAGAACCTGACACACAAACCAAAGACCAAGCAAAGTGTTCGGGAAAAGTCTTAGCATGTGAATAGATGCAAGAAAAGGAGAAATTGGAGCATAGTGGTGCAAATTGATCAGAGTGATCAATAAATTATGGATGAAAGAAGTGTTTGCAGATGTTTATGAACTGGAATAAAAAAAAGTATGTATTCCAATTAAAAATCTGTTTAGCAGCTTATGGTTTAATGATGTTGATTCTTTTACTTCCAGGGATCAGTTAAGCTTTTCCACAAAAAGAGACAAAATTAAAGGCAAAAGTTGCCTGGAGCATTAATATGTTCATGGATTGTGATTTGTGAAAGGTTGTAACTTTGTGAATTGTGATACAGGCAGGTATTGTCACACTTCCATGTTTATTTTTGTTTAGAAGTGCCACTAGTTTTTGAAGCCAAGGTTTACTTCCACAATTAGTGGCATCTCACATTCTCACTACAACTAGTGAGGTTTGTCATTAACAATAATACAACAGGGACTTTATCCTACTCTACTAACAGTATCAAACAACAGCCATAATGCCATACTTGAGTCTAGATCAATCGAGTATGTAACAAAAGCAGTACATGTGTGCAATAACATCTCAGTGACAGCTATTAATTGTAGGTCCCAAAACAGATTTCTCAGATACAGCATAAAATTAAAATCATGACCAATGTATAGAGAACTCTCTTGTCAAATTCTGAATTTAAAACCAGCAAGAAACATGTGAATGTGAAGTAGGAAACCAACAGGGTTTAGCTAGCTATTAAGGAATGCTCTGGGTTTCAACAACCTCAAAGAATTCACTTCAACTCAAACCCATTAATCCTATTTCTTTTGTAACCTCCAAGCCCTGCTATTTCTAGCCTATGGAGTCAGATTTAAACAACTCAAGTTATAGGCTAGTCTCTAACTTAAACTTTCCCCATTACAATACTCAGGGCCTAGTAGAGCTAGAGAACCTTTCCAACACTCAAATATATCATTAGTCAATGTATACATTGATCCAACTAAAAATTGTCACGGCACCTTTATTCTCCCAAATACAGCTTTTATACGATTTCCCACAACCCAACGCAACACCACCTACACTGCACAAGGAAGCTCAGGACACAAGGAGCCGATTTAACTTTGGCTACTTAAACCGCAAACTAAGACAACAGTACCAACAAAAGAAGCCAATGTTATTTCATCAGAACTATGTAATTACGACTTATGCATAAATTAAAAATCAGCTTTTGAAGAGGTTAAATGGGAGAGTTTCTATAAAATAGCTTTATACATAAGCTAATTTTAACTTATGGGAAAACTTAATTCCTTTTAGAGTTTAATGGTAATGCTCTGATACTACAAAATAGTTTCATAGAAACTTATGAAGGGTTGTGACTTGTAATTAACTGATCATGTAAACTATTTTACCGATCACTGCATTAGCATTAAACTCTTCAGATAGATGTTAGATAGCGGTCGACTATTTTAATGTTTTTTATAGATATTAAATAACTAACAATATATATATATATATATATAAACACTGAAAAACAACATGAACGTTCATGCACTAAGATCATCGTTAATAATAAAAATAACTTTGTACTTAAAACCAAAAAAGGGTTTAAAGTTTAATCGCTGTAAAGCTAAAGGCTAAAGCAACTAGAATAAAAGACAAGCAATAAAAAAATAAAAACAGAACAGCAGAACAATGAGAGAAGAAAAAAAAAAATGAATAACAGAATAGAAGAGAGAAGACACAGACAGTTGGAAACTGGAAATTGGGAAAGATCACGAAGGTCTCCGGAGAACGAAGCCGCCGCCGGAGGAGATCGCAGGTCGCGCGGAGGAGAACGAAGGAAGGTTCTCACTAAAGGCAATCGTTTTTCTGTTCTCACGAGCTTCTGAGAAGCTAAAACCGAAATAGAAATTGTGAAAAATCCAAATAACCCTCACTAATGGCCCATAACGGAGGGCATTTTTGGGTACAACATAATACAGCACAATAGTACAATTCGGAATAAAAAATTGAATTATTGAATAATTATTTTGTTTAAACAATTAAAGTTTAGGTGAGTCAGAGGTCAGAGTTTATTAGATTATGATATATCTTAAGACTCATGGTAGGATTTGAACTCGTATATTTGTGGGATACGATTTTGATAAATTATTAATTATTGATCAATTTTTATTGACAAATTACTTTTAGTTTTAATTTTATTTTACTTAATAAAAAGTAAAAATATATTTGGCTTTAATTTACCGTCAAAATTGATTTTTTTCCGTACTTATTTTTTTCTGTTCACAGTCACACAACTCCAGTATGAAAACTTTAAAAAAAAATCAAATTTCTTGCTACTTAGACCAGTAGACTTAAGTAAATTAACTATCTAAAAAAAGAAAGTTGGGAAGAAAAAAAAATGTCATTCATCGTTTACTTGTAATTTATTCCTTACAAGTTACAACACTAACAATTACAACAAAATTGAGGACTGTGTGAAATGAGAGCATATGCTTTAGACAACAGAAAAGAGAAAACCAAAGGAAAAGGGAGAAAAAAAAAAACAAATCAACATCCTGAAAGACATGATGGCTTGAAGTTGAACCATAAAAAAGAGAGAAAAATTCCTTGCTATCCTCTTTCAATTTGAAAAGGAAGATATTTTTCTCAGCATAAGGATGCCACCTCCCTAGTGATTAGACTCAGCAATATGCCAATTGCCAAATACAAATGTGATGGATGCAAAACAGGAAAAATATACATTCAGAACTTTCACAATTGAAGCCAGAAAGAGAATAAAAAGCTGGGACATTTTTTTCAAGGACTCAAAAGTAGAAAAAATGAAGTTTTCACTAATTACTACTGGATCTCCCAATTGAAATTGAAGCAATCAATGGAAATTTTGCAACCCAGATTCTAAAAAATGAATCTGTGCACCTCAGAACCAGAAAAGTTGACTCAACAAGCTCTTTATTTCATCCTCTCTTTCGCAAGGCCAATTGAAAGTTTGAAACCCAAGTTTTCTCAAACAGATTAGTTCAATTTATATATATCCCTTTGAAATGCCAAAACAACCCTGAAAATACTGGTTCCTTCCAACTAAACAAAACAACCCTTTCTTGGGGCCATGTTGTAAACCTTCCGTCTTCAATTCCACTAATACAAAAAAAAAAAAAAAAAAAACAATTGAACTAATCATATTTCTCTCTCCATGTGTACACAAGAAAGAAGACCCATGAGATGGCCAATGCAATGTCCCCAACAGCATGCCTAGGCCAGTCATGAGCAAGATCCCCAAGCTTCCTCTCAAAGAAGAATCTCCACACTGCCATTGAGATGTGAAGCATCACACACCCTTTTGCAAAGAAGCTCTGAAAGTCTCTGTCTTTTACAAATGCAACCATCAGAAGAAGGAACCCTATTGTGAACAACAACAAGCCAGAAAAGGAATCAGAGGTGTCTATCAGAAGCTGATCATGGGGTGTTGTCCCTTGAAGCCTTCTCGCCGCCTCGGATCCGTGGCCTAGCACTGAGATCTCGTTGGAGTAGAATATCATCAAAGCTCCACATGTTAGAGCTATTGTAGAATGAAGAACACACATGAGGGTGAATACAGAAGAAGAAGCCATTGATTCAAATTCACCTCAGAGCCAGCCACACTATCTCGAGCAAGATTAGTCTTTGTCCCAATGAAATTCACCTCGAAGGCCTTTAATTTCTTTTAAAGTTCAAACCTTTAGCTCAATTGGTAGTTGGAAATTCAATCACTGCTATCTAGTAGTACTATATGAGAACTAAGAGCATCATTACTAACAAACATCCATGACCAATTCTAATGCTAGTTTGGTACACTACACATGATAATTCTTTCTATTAGACCCTTTATCAGTTCTAAGTTCTAAATCCAATTTTTGGTAGTTTCAACAAATCAGAAACTGCAATTTTCCCCTTAACAAACAAATCTCAAAACCAAAACCAGAAAACTCACAGAACCCCTTGAATCAGAGATATGGTTAGAGTAGAATATAATCAGATATAATCAAAGCTCGACAAGTAAGAGCTACTGTTGGATGAAGAACACACATGAAGAAACCATTGATCCAAATTCACCTCAAAGGTCTTTAATTTCATTCAAACACTGCTATCTAGTACTATATAACAACTAAGAGCATTACTAACAAACATCCATGACCAATTCTAATGCTGAAAGGTCTTTAATTTCTTCCTATTAGACCCTTTATCAGTTTCTAAATTCAATTGCTGTAGTTTCAACAAATCTACCAAACAAAGCTCAAACCAAAACAAGAAAACTCACAGAACCCTTTGAATCAGAGATGTGTTGGAGTAAGTAAGCCTTTGGGAGTTGAATTGAATCCCAAAACCAAGCCTCAAAAGCTGTGATGATCCAAAGAGATGGAGCAAAATAAGAACAAAAATGTTTTCCTTGAGGGTATATAAAAAAAAGGGTACTGTTTCAGCCTCAGGGTTAATCTTGTAGATTGGATTTGCATAGGGATTAGTGAAGACACAATAGGGTGGTAGTTGTTAAGCCATAATAAATAGCATATAATTTGCTTCCATATTCAGAAAATGCCATGCTTTGCCTCCGGTAGCTACCATGCTTGTTCTGGTAAGCTGTTTGAAAGAATGAAAGGTACTACTAGGGTCATGGAAAAGGGTCTACATTACTGTAGTTAAAGAGAATCATTCAAAGCATTGTGTTGTAATATTTCGACTTTGGAGCATGTAGTGGGACCCCATATTTTCTCATTTTTGACTCGGAATGTTGTTTATGAGAAATGCTTGTCCCTCTTTAAAATATTCTATTGATTAGGCAAATGTTTAATTACAATATAAAATAATTTAATCATAACTCAATGTAATATTTGGATGATTTTTAACGTAATTTTATATAACTTAAACCCCCAATGCATCCGTTTCTCTTAATTGAAATTTATTGAAAATTATTTATTTTGATAAATCTTATAGTTTAATTATTTTTAATAAATTTTAACTAATCAGAAAAAAAATATTATATAAAAAGTGTCATAAAAGAAAAAAGAAGATAAATAACACTTTTATTACTTGAAAAAAAAATATTTTTATATTAACTTTGATTCTATGTATAAATAACATAAAACAAATTATCGATACTCAGAAAAATAATAATTATATTCAATTATATTATAAATTTAAGTTTTATTCTAAAAATATCTTTTAATTTAAATGGTGTGAGAAAATAATAGAAAAAATTAAAATAAAACAAGAGTATAAAATAAATTTTACTAAAAAAAAAATAGATTGTATTCCTTATAAATAGAACCAAAAAGAAGTAAAAGCTGTAGTATTAGTTAAGTTGCTTTCATCTCTTAATATAATTTTAGGTTAATGGGTTGTTTGGATAAGAATAGCCGCCACTTGATTCCTAAAGTTGGATATTTTATATTTCATCTTGTAAGGTGTTTCATCATGACACACCATACATAATTGCGTAGTAGAATAAGGAAGTTGTTGCACACTTGCACTGAGAACTAAGAAGAATCAAAGGTGAATTGCAAGGGAAAATATACCTGTCCTTCTCTTTTTTTTTTAATCTCATTTCATATATTTTGTGTGATTTTGAAGTGACTGAATAATAAATCATTTTCATTTCTACAAACACAGTGAGTCTTACATTATTACATGAAAAAAAAATAAAAAAATATGTACAAAATATTTCTTTTAAATAGATTCATTCGTATTTTTTTAAATAAAAAAAATCAATAATACCTCTTTGTCGTGGCACGTTTGCTTAGTTGGCAGTATTGATTATTTGTTAAATTATTAATACAAAACTGCTTCCAAATCTTTCTTTTTTTCAGAAGTGTTCTCCTTTGTAGGGAATCTTGTTTGGTTAGTAGAAGAAAGTGGAATAAAAAAAAGTAGAAAGAAAGAAAAAGAATAAAAAAATATATATATTGTTTTAGTTGTTTTTAGTAAGAAAGAAAGATAAATATTATCTTCTTTTGTTTTATTGTATCTAATCATTGAAAATACAATGATATAACACGTTAGAATTTGTTCGTATTAACTTTTTTAAGTGGTGCACTAAAAGTAAAATTAAAGCATTTTTAAATTTTTTTTTTTACCAAAACTAGTAATGTGTGGCTTCTGATTCTGCCAACTCACCTAATGAAAACAATCATATCGAATCACACATAATGAAATTGTATAATGGGAAGCCATCATGGGTTTCTCCCTTACATCTAAGAGACTTTGAGTATTTGCCCCTTCAAAAATAGGAGAAACAGTAAAAAAAGCAATTTTAGACCATTATTTAATTATAATTTTATTTTGTGATAGATAAGAGATTACAAATAAAATATCAATATAATGAATGAAACAATCTTTATTTAATTCTCACTATATGTCAAATTTATTTGAATTAGTAAAAAAAATTTACCTCATAGGTTGAAATACATTAGTAATCTTGAATTTTTAAAAGACACTTTGATATTCAATAAGTCAGAGATATAAAGATATATCATGCATATGAAAGTAGGTTAAGCCCGAAAAAAAAGTAGGTTAAGAATTAGATAATTACCTCTCCCTTGGAATAAAATATAAAACCAATTCTTTTTTATGTTAAATAAAAAACCAGTTTATGTCCAATAAACCTGAATAAATGCTTTGATATGATATAAGGAATTGTATGATTTTACCCATGATATCCCTTCAATCATTTTCGTGATTTCTTCCCTCCTAAATTATGCAAATTCTTTTCTTTAATATAGATTGTCTATTGGAAGGAGTATGAGTGACATAATTATTAGACAGACTGGATCATATATTAAATTTATTAACTTTTATGATATTAATGATTTAAATATCATATATTAGATCACCATGTAAAACTATTTATACTTATATGAAATTAATAAAAAGTTTTAAAATAAAGGCCAAAAGGAGAGCTCACCTTCCATGAATTAATTTGTGATGATGAAAGGTGATCTATTATTATCCAATAAAGTATGGTTTATTCATGTTCCCTCTTGAGGCTTAAATTTTAATCTATGGGTGACACGTCATGTATACTCAAGTTAAAGCAAAGGTTTAGATCGATGCTGCTTTCTTTGGGTCCCACGACATAGAGTTTACAACAAAGCATGTTCTGTAATCAAAATGTGAAACCGTGAACTAGACACTTGTTGAGAAGGTAACAGCTAACAACCCATGGTTTTGATTCCTGGTAGCATTTGAGGTTACCTATTTTCTTATCATTTTTTTAAAGAAATAAAAAAAATGGAACAAACATTAGTAAGAATCTCTCTAACATTGTTTTATACTTTTTAACACTTACAACTATTTATTTATATATTTTTAAAATAATTTTATAAAAATTAATTAATTTCTCATTAATAGAAAGTCTGTGTTTATGTAAAATTGTATTACACTGAAAGCACTATCTTTATCCTCAACATTATTTAATCAAGAAAAATAAAGTAGTTTTTTTTTATTTTACAAAAAAAATAATTAGTTAGTAATGCATGTGTTTTTTTTTCTTTGTTAAAGTTTAATTTTTGTAAAGTATATATTGTTTATAGATTGAATATTTTCATGTGTATAAATTTTAAAACAGGTAGTATAAAATTTAAGTTCTTTGGTTTAAATTTTTTTTTCTGGAGGTATGGGCAAAGATCCCCAGAACCAGTTCTTTGGTTTAATTAATATCCTTTTATTTAGAAAATTCACCAAAAAAATATATATCAAATTGAGTATAAAAATAATTCATATTTAAAATTTAATTAGAATATCACTAGAAAGTAGAAACCGTAGTCACAAGAGCGAACGCGGATTTCGGTTGAGAAAGCTAGAACTCATAAATTAGGTAGCGTTTTTTTTTTTCTTTTTTTTTTTTATCATTATTGACTTTTTTTATCATTAAATTAGGTAGCGTTTGAGGTAACCATTTAAAAAAAAAAAAAAACTATTCTTTAAAATAAAAATTGGACCAAACATTTTTTTTAAATAACTTCTTAATAAACAAAAGTCTAAAAAATAAAAATTCTATAAAGTTGAATTAGTTAGTAGGTAGTGCAGGGCATGTGTTTTTTCTTTATTAAAGTTCAAAATGTTATAAGAAAATGGGCAAACAAATTTTTTTTCATGAGTGCACTTCCATCAATATTGTAGTATTTTATAATCGTCTCAATACTTATTTCATTCAGCTATAAACATGTAGCTATCTTGTATTTGGGATTCAAGATAAACATATATATCCTCAACTGACAAAAAAAAATATACAGTGTAATGGCAGGGAAGAAAAATAAACAAAACCAAACAAAAGAGGGCGATCATTTTGAAGTTATGTAGGTAGAATTTCCCACCAAAATTGGACTTGTTAATATATTTGTTAGTAAATGTTTGTACACTTTGCATAAGTTCATCACAAAAGTAAAAAAAAAAAAAAAACTTACTTCTCGACTGTAGATGCAACCATAGTAAGAATAATTAATATTATTTTATAAAATTATACATACATTAGAAAAATAATTAAATATTTTCAAAGAACTAAATATTATAAAAGTTTGATTTTAATTCAATGATTAAAACTTCTGTAATGATTTTTAATTATTTAAATAAAATTTATCCACCAAGATCATATATTACATATTATTTAGTGTATGTATTTTTTTGGTACTCCTCGAAAAATCTGAAGCCTGAAGGGCACAATTGCACCCCTAACTTTCAGATCTGTTTAATAATTTTACCTTTGGCACTTTTGATTTTATAAGTTCACCTCCTGCCTTCAATTTGTTAGGTTTCATAAAAAAATTTACTAGTTTTTTGTGATATTTATGAGTGACTAAACTTCAAAGCTGCAGCAGTTACAAATAACAACACATTGAAAAGTTCCTAAACAGAAATCCACTGAGTTGAGGGTTATTATTCTCATGCAAATTGGTAAAATAAAGAATCCCCCAACCCCAAAGATTCTGTACTTATCACCCATTGAAATGTACACTAACATTTGGAAGCAAACCTTGGCTTCAAAAACTAGTAACTCTTCTAATCACAAAAAACAAAAGTAAAAAAAAGAAGTTATTTTTAATCACAAAAAAAGAGTGTGTTGCTAGCGCCTAGCTAGCACTCCTCAAACATATTTTTAATTGGAATACATTCTTTTATTATGATAACACAATTCATAAATATTTTTAGAAACTCAACCACAAGAAATGCTTCAGAGTGCATGCAGTTCATTTTACACATGCAAACATGTATGTATGTATATGACCAAATAGTTCTCGCCACTAATAATAGTAAGCTAATGTTTGGAATAATGAGACAAACCATACATGGTGGTATTGATTAACTTGAATTTGATAATCAATATTATACCAGACCGAGTCATGGGTCTGAACTAGAGGTTGAACTCTGAATCATGATCGAATCCTAGGATATGGTCAAACCTTGAACCACAGTCGAATCCTAGGTCATAGCCAATACTAAACTAAGTCCTGTGTTCAAAATAGAGGTCGAACCCTGAAACTAGAGCTGAATAGCTGAACTCTAGAACCATAGCTGAGAATCAAACCTTTGAGGTAGACTTCGTGCACCACTACAAACAACGAAGGAAGTTCGGGGATTGCCTTGAGCATGAGAGGTTAGTGAAGAATTAACTTAGCCTAAACATGGTATGACCAAAGCGTTAACTAAGATTAAAGTAATGGTAATTAAACATCCAGACTTATGTCCAAAGGTAACCTATATAAATAGATGAACAGTTATTCTTGTTTAGATATCATAATTTTATATATTCCTAAGCTACCTTTTTTGGACATTGGAGTACCTTTGCAATTGATTGGAGGAGTTGAGCAATTGGAAGGGCCAAGGTGTGCGACGCGAAGAAGAACAGCTTGGCTTGAGAAGTGAAGAAAGGTTCAACGCTAGTAGAGGAAGTCATTTTGACATCAGGAGAAGTGCCAAACCTTAGGACCACACCCTCGATACAAGAACAAATATGTTAAAAATCTAAATATGGATTTGAAGTTTCAGAGTCATCGATAATGCTTTGAAATTTTAAATATAAAAATAGTTTGGTCGAGTTAAACTAAATTATATAATAATTTAGACAAACTAAACAAAATAGTATAATGATTTGAATAAACTAAACTGAACTAAACTACTCCCAACATTCCTTTCCCACTCCTTATTGGTTGAATTATTTTCAATAAATATCTTATTTTAAAACCATTTTTTTGTATTTTTTAATTTCATGGGATATAGTTCAGTTCAAACAGCCCAATTCAATTTAAGCAGTTCAGTATTTTAATGGAACAGTTTACTTCAGTTTTTTTTATTCAAAAAGTTCAATTTTTGTATCACAGTTCAATTTAGTTAAGTTCAATACCAACCCCAGTTTCAGTTCAGTTACTCACTCTTGCTTTAAATTGACTACAAGTTTTGAAATTGCAAAACTAGGAATCTGAACTATATAAAAGGTAGTCACTAATCAGGTAGCTAGATAGTGATATATATATATATATATATATATATATATACATGTTACCACCAGCATTTATCCTTATACAATTTATTGTGAAATTAACTGAATATATGGTAGGATATATTCATTTTTAATTATAGTATTTTTAAAACGGTTGTCACAATTCCTTAAAAAAAAAAACAGTTGTCACAAATTCAGAAAAAAAAAAATAGCTGTTAATATTTGCCAGTAAATCAGATTAGATGTTTCAAAATAGTCATAAAACGAATTAAGGAGAACAATATCTTAATTATTAGCTTTTTTTTAGAAGAAGATCTAGTTAATAGCTAACTGAGATAAAATCACTCCTCCCATTTGATTCTGATTTCCTTTTTTCTAGATCTAATGATACTATTTCATTGTCTCCGAGGCTCAATTCAACGTATCTACGATTCTACATTAGAAATATTAAATAAAATCTACACGTCTCCCAAACGGGATTTGGATCAGTGGGATTTCCACGTCTGGGAATAAAGTTTTAATTTAAACCATAGTTTTCTATAATTAGTTAATAAAAAACAAAAATTTGTGGATGTAAAAGCAACTGCACAACTGCAGTAGATTTCCATTGCTGGACCCAAACGGCGATTTTAAAAGATGAATCTCTTCTACAGCATTTAGGGTGCATTTGCTCATATGTTGTTTTTTTATATTGCAGTTTGACGTAGATTTCAATTTTTTAGATAAAAAAAATCATTATAATAATAAGGTTGTTAAAGGAAATATCGATTTAAATTTTTGGATTTTAAACATCTGAACAAATATTATTTATAATAATAATTTTTTAAATAATGATTAATTGTAAAGTAAAGTACTTATATAAATAATTTCATATAATTTATTTTACTGATAAAAAAAATATTAAATAACTTTCCTTAAAATTAAATATCTCATTAAACATTCTCACGATCTTATAAATTTTTTTTGGATAATCTCTAAAATAAATAACTAGCTGGGTTTTATGAATAAAAAAATTGTTGCTTCACATAACTACACGAGCAATTTAGCTAATTATGAAAAACAATGATAGTAAAAAAAAAAAACAGATAAAATAAACATAAATAGTGTAGTAAAAACTAAAAAGTTTAAATTTAAAAATCATAATTTCTCGAGGCATTTATTTTTATATAAAATTTATATTTAATATAAATAATCTATGTTTAACCTGACCCAAAAAAAATAAATTACGTGTCCCAACACCTCAATTACTGAGGCTGGCATGTCCAATCGCCCTTTTCTAGTGTGACTATCTTCTTTTTTTTTATGAATTTGACTTTGGGTGAATTAATGTTACAATTATTATTATAATAACAAAAGTTTAGGTATCTAATGTACAAACAACGAGACCTATCTATGATTGTGAAAAGCTCAGTACTGTAATGTTATGGTCCAATGGAGACACAAAATGCAGAAGCTACCACAAACCATGACCAAAACTTTGAAGCATGGCCCCTCCTACTCGTTCCATTGTCTCAACTCTCAATGACACAAGACAAGGCTATAAATTTGACCTATGCATTATTATTTGAATAGCAATTTATTACTAATTGGCCCTAGACAGCTGGTGTGAGCGGGTGGCAAGTAGCCGCACCTTCAAATCCATGTCCATGACTTTGTTTTGTTCTTTTCAGGATTAATGTTATTTTTAGTAGTAAGTTTTTTTTTTTAATACTTTAGTTAGATTTTAATCATATTTTGTTACATATTTTAAAATTCAATTTTAATACTTTAAATTATATTTTAGTCACTTTTTTTATATTTCAAAGTTATTTATTTGCTTTTATTTATATTTATAATTAAAATATTATGTACTAAAATATAATAAAAATATAATTTAAAATATTAAAATAAAAATTTTAAAATATTATGTACATAATATTATTAAAACATAGTTTAAAATATAAAATAAAACTTTTAAAATATTAAATATAAAAACGTAAAAAAATATGAAATTTAATGGATTAAAAATAATATTAAACTTTTTTTTTTATAACCATCGAATTAGTAAAAAGTATTCTTCATCAATCATAGAGACTATTAATATTCTCATATACCTTTAATATATACTATGCTAATATTATTTTCCTAATATGATGTATTCCATATCCCAGCTAAGAGAGATTCCAATCTTGAACCTTTTTGTTTGTTTTCCAAAGAAATTAAATAAGAGTTCAATTGCCATGTTTTTTTAAAACAATTTCCCATAAAGTTCTCATCTTATCATACAAGGAATTAGACATCTTGGGAGTCCACAACTCTTACCCAAAATGAAAAGAGATATAAAAAAGAGGTTATTCTATCTTATTTTCCGGCTAATTATTAGGATATTGTCCATTGAAAAAGAACAACCAACAAGAACATGGATGAAAAGAGTTTCTAATGACAATACTTGGAAAATTCAAATTATTTCCTTCACACAAGTCACATGTTATTAAAGGATGATAAATTGTTTCTTTCAATATTTTACTTTTATTAGAAGTATTGTATATGTTTAATTTCTTGTTTGTCAACATCAAATCTTGTTGAGAAGTGATTTTCTCTGTCCAAATAGGGCACTATACAAAGTTTAGTTAGTTATTAACCCCTCATTTGAACAAAATAGCATTTAAAATAATATAGTTTAATTTCTAATTTTCCTAACATTCCATCTCCACACAAATAAGAAATATGGTTACCTAAATTTGTGTGTTTATAATTATGTACCTAAAATAATTTGATTGAAACTATTTAAACAACATATATAACTATAATTATGCCAAAATTATTTTTTAAGTAAAAAGTATCAAACATAATCTACTTTACTTGATTTTTTAACATTAATTTTATTAAATCAAATTAATAAATATCCACCCAAATCATATAAATCTTTCACACAACTTAATTTGGAATCATCTAGATAAATCTCTTGCATAATTTTGTACTATAATCATAATAATAATTATATTTGGTAACATTCTTATTCATTGATTATAAATTGATCTTATATGATATAGCACATTCGATCCTCAAATGAGATTCAACTTAATGCCATAGATTGATATAATAATTAAACATTATGCATTTACATGCAATGAAAATGAAAATGATATATTTAACTTGAAAGTTGAAAGTTGGTAAGATAAAAAAAAAATTGTGGATCAACTTTTTTTTGTTTATAGTATTCCACACAAGCCAAATATATACGGTTTGTTCTTGGAAAATAAACAAGTGAAAAAAAAAAGAAAAAAAAAGAGGTGAAAATGGGAACAAGTTAAGTAGGTTGGATGTGTGACACCAAAAATTGAAAAGGACGTGGCAAGGGATTTGTTAGACCAAAATGATCAGTGAATCTTTGGAAAGACGAAAAAGATATAAAATACCAAATGGGGTGATCTGAACCGTTGATGATGGGGTCATAGAATCAATAAGTCATTATTATTATAGAATCTGCGGGGCATAGCATTGAACCAAACAGTTTTGCTATTTGTACCTTTTTATTGTATGAGTGATTGCATGATTATTCTGTCACCAACTAGAAATTTTACCAACTTAGCTCATAAAAGCAGTTGAAAAGCCAGCGACCCTACGTAGTGCTGCACCAATGCTACGACCACGATCGTTCCAAGCACGTGACTCCACGCGCAGCTCATAGGTGAGTTTGTTTAAGATTAAAAAACAATATTTATAAAATAATTAATTATTTTATGAGCAAGACAAGATTTTATTTTTAAATAAACATATAACTGTTTATCTTAATCAACTAAAAAAACAATAAAAAAAAATGCTTTATTAAAATTATTAATTTAATCAAACCGGTCTAATGATACTTTATTTTAATTACTTAATTCATTAGTTTGATTTTCTTAGCCTTATTGTTGATACAATGTAAGTATTGATCGACCAAATTTTAAAATAAAATTATTTATTTAAAATCATATTTTTTGTTGAAAATTTTAAAATTATTCATTGAAAATTGATTTTCTCTGTTTATTGTTAATACAAAATAAGTATTAATCAATCAAATCTTTCTTGTTACATCGAGAAAGAATGAAAGTTTATTGTATTATAATATATTTATCAAATTTTATAAAAAATAACATCAATAAAAATAAAAAAATACTCAAATAATTCATATTTTATTATATTTTAAAAATATATATTACGTCAAATTTGATATATATATATAAATAAAATATTAAATCATATTTAATAGATATGATTTAACATGTAATAAATTTTCAATTCAATAAAGAGTTTTAAAATAAAATTATTTATTTAAAAATTATTGAATGATGTAATATTTGATATAAATTATAATTTTTTTTTATTGATCAAAATGTCAATAATATATAAGTTTTTTTAATAAATTTTTTAATGTTTCCATTCCAATGTAAAAAAAAAAAAACATAATTAAAGTATGGACACTTTTAAATATTATAGACTAAAATAAATTTTTTTTAATGGAACATTAATTTTTTTTAAAACATTAAACCAAAATTAATTTTTCTAACCTTTTTATTATTTATTATTATCACTTTATCAAACAGTACTATACTTTTCGTAAGTGAGATATCGATTTCTTTGAAATGCTTTATTGTTGTTTTTTTTATCCATCTTTTAAGGTTGTTTAGATAGAAATAAATAAATATAATAAATTTGATTGATTCTAGTAAAATAGGTATGAGATTTTCTATTTTATTCAATCCACAATAAATATATGTATACTTAATTATAAATTATAAATTATAAAACAAGTGTATATAATTGATAAAAAATAAAGAATGTGATATTGAACTTTGGAAAGATACATAAATAAGAAAAAAATTCTTTAAAAAATCGACAATTAAAAAAGAATAAAAGTAATACAAAACAAGGAGATTCTCAAACATTTTAAAAAAATATCTCTATATCTAAATATAAAACATCTTTTTAGATTTTGTTGTCTTTTTTTACAAGACTCTTTTTAAATTGTATTTTGTATTCATTATTTTTTCACTAAAATATCCTTAATTACTTTGTAATAAATGTTATAAAATTTAAAAAATAAACATATAAAAGTAATTTTTTTAAAATAATATAAAATTTTAATAAATTTAATATTACTAACTAAATTAATCAACCTTTTTTTTTTGAAAAAATTAATCAACCTTTTGAAGAATGTGAAATAATTAAAAGAATCTTATATGCAGAACTGAGGATAATACTTGAACTTATTTTTAGTAATAACTATATCATTGTTATTATTGTCATTAAAATTAAATATCCGAATTTCATTATGTTATTTTTAGTTACACACTGTATTTCTTCGTGTCACGAAACACACTCTTCTGGTTTTTTTTTTCTCTCTCTCTTCTCTCTCTCTTTTTCTCACTCTGAAATCCCTGTGATGGTGCCCTAGATCCATGGCTTCTCTGTCCAACCTTTGCATGTGTTTCACTGTTTGCTGAGTTTCAACGTTATCCTTTTCCCTCTCTGGGTCTTTGGGTGGTGGGTCCCACATTCACACCTTTGCAAACACTCACTTCCACCCACAAACTTGTAACTTCTGAACGCCCTTCCAGTTAGTGTTTCACGCTCCCTCAGTTCCAAAATTCTTAACTTTCATTGGGTAAATCACTCCACTGTGTAAAAAAGTGTGTTTTTCTGTTACTATTTTTGAAGATTTCTGTGGTTTGGTTTGGTTTGGTTTGTGGAATTTGAGATTGTAAACTATTTGGACACGCTATTGAGTTTTTGTGGATTGAGTGATCTGAGATCACATTTGGGGTTGTATGAATATTGGGTTACTGTTGTAATTACTGTTAATTTGTCACTATCAGTATTACAATTTGTGTGTCTGTGTAACATTTTGGTAGTTATGGTGAGGGAAGTGAAGATGAGGATGCTAATATAGTATTGTGGGAATGTAATTGAAGGGGGTGAGGATTGAGATACATTGAGATTGAAACTTGGTGTTTGTGAAAGGGGATTATGGGTGGTGTCTGTTGCAAGCCCTCTGCCATTGAGGATAGCAAGGAGAGTCCAAGGGAGCGATTGTCGAGCAAGGCGGCTTTGATGGACTCTCGTGTGCCGAGGGGTGCGTCCTCGAGGAGGGAGGATGCATACAGGGTGAAGGATAGGTATGATGGCAATGATGTGAGGACTGCTTTGATTGATAAGCAAGGGAACGGTTCTGTCCGGCTGCAAGGTGAAAGTGTCGAGAGGAAGAGGGAGAGAATGGAGTGTGTTGTTGTTGCTGCTCAACAGCATCCTGGGGCTGGTAGTGTTCCCAAGGCCTTGGAAGGGGAGCAGGTTGCAGCTGGATGGCCATCCTGGCTAGCAGCAGTGGCTGGAGAGGCTATCAAGGGATGGTTGCCGCGCCGTGCCGATTCGTTCGAGAAGTTGGATAAAGTATGTTTCTTTCTTGATCTGATTACATTGTGGAATCTTTGACATTGTTTTGGTCAGATGCAGATATTGTGGTTTTAGTTTTACAGTAGCTGCTAGAATATTGATTAAAATGTTGAATTTGCAATCTGGTTTTCTTTATCTCTTTAGGTGTTAAATTTGTTTTTCCTTAAGCTTTTGCCCCTCTCTTTTTTCTTTGATTATCTATGTTTCCAAAATTTGCTTTATGCCAGGGATGGCAATTTGGAAAACGAGCTACCAACTTCTCCACTACCTTCATTGATTATGAGTATAATAGTTGCTATGGTGGTGGGGCTTACCTAATGTATATCGTTATATCTGTTTTCTTCTGCCAAGTAGACCAAAATTGCATGTTTCTATGAACTACTAATTTGGTAGCTTATGAGCCTTCGCTTATTTCTCTACTAATAATGACTCTATTGAAAAACTCTGTGTAAGGTATTCATAACTCTTTTTTTTGGTTCCTTCTTAATCCAATGCGGTTAGCTGTCATTGTTTGATTATAACCCTCACCAAGGTATAATGCACATCCTATCATTTTTAAACTGATATTTGAATATTATAATCTCACTATATTTTCTTACAAAATTCTTGATTCTTATGATCTTATCAATTATTGTATTAAAGATGCTAGTAATGTTATGCTTCATTTTTTACTGTTTTTCTTCAGTAAGGCCAGGGTCAAGTTACTTTGAATTTGGACATACTACAATTCTGTCTGTTTGCATTTTAATATTCTAGATATTGTCTGTTTTCATGTCTTGGATTTTAATTAAATGACGATATTATCTCCAGCCTACTTTAATTTTCCTTGAATGATAAATTTTTTCCTGCTTATTTTTCAGATTGGACAGGGAACTTATAGTAATGTTTATAGGGCTCGTGATCTTGAGCAAAAAAAAATTGTTGCTTTGAAAAAAGTGAGGTTTGATAATCTTGAGCCAGAGAGTGTTCGGTTCATGGCAAGGGAAATTCACATTCTGCGTAGGCTTGATCATCCAAATGTCATAAAACTGGAAGGCCTGGTCACATCAAGGATGTCTTGCAGCTTATACCTAGTTTTTGAATACATGGAGCATGACTTGGCTGGGCTTGCATCACATCCTGGACTGAAGTTTACTGAAGCACAGGTAGTTTTTAAAGCTTCTTTATTTTCTACTCCTTCCCTGCTGTTTTACAATAAATGTTGCTTATGGCATGTTTCGAGAAGAATCTTGCAGTTGAAGACACTCATTGTCATTGTCATTGGGCTTTATTTCCTTTTGGTATAATTACTCATTTGGTCCCTATGGTTACAAAATCTTTCTCTTTTAGTCCCTATACTTAAAAACATCCCCTTTTAGTGCCTACAAATTCCATTTTTAATCCCTTTTAGTCTCTACACATATCATTTTAATCCCTTTTAGCCCATATGGTGAGAAGACTAAAGGGGATTAAAAATGTTTTTTTTTGGAAGGCGGATTAAAAATGGTATATGTAGGAACTAAAAGTCTAAATGGGGATGTTTTTAAGTATGGGGACTAAAAGGGAAAGTTTTTGTATGTATCGGTACTAAATGAATAATTAAACCTTTCATTTTTATTTTTGGGATTGAAAATGAATAGATTGAAATTAAGAGGAACAAACTACAAGAAAGGGTAAGATTTCCAATAAAGACATACATGGCTAAAGACAAACACACAAAAAATACCACCGAGGTTTAATTACTTTTGGATTTGAAAAGGAAACTATTAAACTAAGGGGATGAAACTACATGAACGAGTTTGGGATTTCTTCTAAAAGAAACCTAGTTAAAGACAAAATGCTACACAACCTCAAAATTCAAGCATAGTTTAATTTCTTATCGGAACTTGGCAGGTAAAATGCTACATGCAGCAACTTTTACGAGGACTTGACCACTGCCATGGCTGTGGTGTGCTGCACCGTGACATTAAGGGTTCCAACCTTTTGATTGACAATGATGGAATCTTGAAGATTGCAGACTTTGGTTTGGCAAGTGTTTTTGATCCAAATCAAACTCAGCCTTTGACAAGCCGAGTTGTCACTCTTTGGTATCGCCCACCAGAGCTTTTACTTGGTGCCACATACTATGGCACTTCTGTAGATTTATGGAGTACAGGCTGTATACTTGCTGAGTTATATGCTGGCAAACCTATAATGCCTGGAAGAACTGAGGTATATGAACTCAAATGTTTCTGTTAAAATGTGGCATTAATGTATTTCCTTTCGATCTATTAAATGTCTACAGTGCACTGTGACATCTTGTTCTTCGTAAGTGGGTTAAGAAATTTTCAGATTATACTTGTGTACAAACTTTTATGTGTGGTGGCTTTTGAACAAGTACACCAACAACAGCCAAGCAAGCCTTTCTCTTATTTGGGGTCTGCTACATGAATCTAACAATGCCATAATACTATACTAAATCACGGTCTACAGACAAACCATATTATATTAATATTAATGTTCCATCATAAATCATTTGTTAAATGTCTGTAGTATACTGTTAATACTTCTGCTCTTCATAAGTGGCATAAGAAATTCTAGAATATACTTGTGTATTATGTGTGGTGGCTTTTAAACAATTATTTAGCTTAGCATTAATTAATGCTAAGCTATTAAAACTAATATCAGTAGTGCCTATTAAAACTGATAAATATTATGTTCTGTACAATTTCCAATTGATGTTCCTTTTATGGTTTTGTGCATCAGTGGTCTAGTAGTATACTTGTATTAGTAAGATGGTTAAAAAGTACTGTTCTGTCTTCTAGGTGGAGCAGTTACATAAAATTTTTAAACTTTGTGGTTCACCTTCTGAGGATTATTGGAGAAAATCAAAGTTGCCACATGCAACAATATTTAAGCCCCAACAACCCTATAGGCGTTGTGTTGCTGACACATTCAAGGATTTCCCTGCACCTGCTTTAGCACTCATGGAGACTCTTTTGTCTGTAGATCCTGCTGATCGTGGAACTGCAGCATCTGCTTTGAAGAGTGAGGTATGAAATTCATGATGAATTTTTAAGACTGCTATACTACATTTTATAATATTCATTCTTTGCTGCTAATACCCATTGTCCTGATGTTCCTAACATGCAATGTGTATCAATCAGTACATATAATGAAGAGTGGATGTTCATGTTGGTAAAAAGAGTTGGTTTAATTATATTTCAAACTTAGGTTGTGTTCTCCAAAAAATGACAACCTTGGAATTTTTTAATGTCATTTTTGTGCATATTTGCCTTTTTCTTTAATCAAATTGATGCTCCTATGTTGTCTCTTTATTGTTGGCTATTAATGCAAGTCCTCCTCACCTGTATTGCCACCAACAACTTAATTAGTAGAAAATTCTTATGTATATCAACTAATTGATATGTTTATCACATATCCATGTGTATTTATTTGTTATCTCTTACTCAACTGCACTGTTGCTTTAATTTCTATTTTATTTTGGATGTAAATTATTGTTTCTGATACTTCAATATGCATTTGTCATGACTGTCTCCTTTTGGTTTACTTGCTATTTAGTTCTTCACAACAAAGCCTCTACCTTGTGATCCTTCAAGTTTGCCAAAGTATCCTCCTAGCAAGGAATTTGATGCCAAACTACGGGATGAACAAGCAAGAAGGTGTGTTTTCAGTTTTAGTGTGGATGTTTGTCGTGTAAGTTTGGTATTGCCTTGTGTGTTGGCAATTTTCAGTTCTGAAGGATGCCTCTGCATGTGTGTTTATATGTTTCAACTTTCAAAGATCTCTTATCTTCTAATTAAATGCTGCAATTACTCTTGTTGCATCTATGCCAAGATTTATTTTATTCCTTCTTTTCATAATGTAATAATGGCTTTGTGTTTGTTTAATTAACTTTTTACCAAATGGAAAAAGATGAATATTATTGTCTGGATTTGATCTTTAGAAATTTTGAATAAACCTTCCACTTTATCAGTTATAACCTGCCATTACCCCTAAAAAATTTAAAGAACAAGAGTTGTTCCCAATACTTATGAGAAGCCATATCCATATTCTTCTTGGAAACTGTTAAGTATACATTGTCAATCATGGCCATATAGAGTGGCTAATCTAATAGAGTATTGAACAGAGGCTGATGTTCCATATGAAATTTATCTATTTTTTCTGATTAGACTGATGATTGCTTGCTTGTTAATCATGCTTATTAATCCTGCTGGAGTATTCTTATATGGTGTTGTACTCTATGACTACTAGCTCATAAAGTTAACTGTTAGATTTCGTTTTTTGGTTTTCCGATGTTAGCAGGCAGGGGGCAACAGGAAGCAAGGGTCAGAGACATGACCTTGAAAGAAGAGGGGCAAGAGAATCTCGAGCTGTTCCGGCACCTGATGCCAATGCTGAACTGCCACTGTCAATGCAGGTACTGACCTGTATCTGATGTTTTCTGTTTGCTGTCCCTACTGATCTTGTCAATGCATGAGTATACTTTTGGATTAGCTCTTGTTTATATCCCAATAATAATTATCTGCATGGCATCTTAGGAGTTAAAAAGAGCTAAAATAAATTAAAAAGGTTGGTTGAAGGTTTAATTATTGAATGTTATTCAGTTTCCCTTTTGAAATGTCATATTTGCATCTTGTGTGAGAAGTTTTTTTATACTCTTTTATTTTGTTATGACACTTTTCTTTTTGTCAAAACCTTATATATTAAATAACCTTTTGTTACAGAAAAGACAAAGTCTGGCTCAATCTAAAAGCAGAAGTGAGAAGTTTAATCCTCATCCTGAAGAAGCTTCTGGATTTACCATCGATCCCCCCAGACCGTCACAAGCTGTAGAAGTAGGTATAGAACCTCAGGTACCACAACATAAAAGAGCCTCGCATTCGGGTCCACTGGCTCACCGAGCTGCATGGGCTAAAGCTGGGAAGAACCAGGATGATGCTCCAAAGATTTCAGTTGGGGGTGATCTATCAACAATCTCAGGCTTAGTAGCAGCAAGGAGTATGCTGTCAGATGATCGCAGAGAAAGATCTGGATCGTCACAAACCGAGGCTTCAAAATTAATGAACAGGTTCCCAGGATCATTCAAGGACGTCTCTGAGTTGTCGATAAAACAGGATCAAAGGCACCATGTCCAGGGCCAAGTTGGCACTTCCCAAAAGGAAGAAGGGAGAAGCAGCAACAAAGACCTAGTTCTTGTAAGTAGTTTGACTTCTACCCTTATCTGTTCTGTCAGTGAGTTTTGGTGAACTTAATTTTAGTTGAATTTGATTTTGTAAAATTGATTTTGGTTAAAATTGAATTTGAAATAAAGTGATATATGTTTGAGAACTTTTATCTCAAATGTATGTTTGTAGTAAAATTTAGTATAAAATTTCCAACCAAAAAGGCTAGATTAATCGAATCTGCTTTTAGGGACATAATCGTGTTTGATTAAATGAACCAAATATGATTTTTGTAAACTAAATCACACATATGTGGTATAGATCTGTGTGATAATCCAAAAACATGCTTAGACTGTATAATTCTATTTGTTCCATTGTGCCATCCATGTAGCTGATCTCACCTAGTAGAATAAGGCTTTTGTTATTGTTGTTGTTGAACTGTATAATTTTTTTGTGTATTATTTTCTATAGATTCCAGGTTGATCTCATGGCATTTACTATTGGCATGTTGTTATCCTTTTACAAAGAGGATCTGAAAGTACTTTTGGTTTAATTAGGTCTTGTATATTTTGTGTGCTCATTTTTGTCCTCCCCACACAATGGTGCAGGTTGGTTATGGTTCAAAGGGTCATAAAATTCATTACTCTGGTCCGTTGCTAGTTCCATCAAGCAACATGGATCAGGTGATGAAAGATCACGACCGCCAAATTCAAGAGGCGGTTAGACGGGCGCGCTTGGACAAGGCGAAAATGAGAAGGCTCCAAGCTGAAGGGAACAACCAGGTAACCAATTCATTATTTGTTTCCGGCCGTTGATTTGTAGAGTTGTTGAGATGCAGCAATGATGCATCATAAAGAATCTTTTATTCTTTTTCAATGGGGGCGCCTGTATAGGGAGAAAGTATCCTTTGCAAAATGCCCCCAGTGGCCATCTTAGGTAACTCTTTAGCTTAGAAAAGAAAACTCTCCCTTAAATTTATCACATATTGTTTTCTTTCTACTCTCAGCTGTAATTTCTGGCATAAGCCCATTCTTGTAAAGCTTATCAACCTTAAGCTGTTAGTAAAAATCTCGGGAACAGTCGTGTGTCATGATAGAGTTAATATTCACTCGGAAGATGCCTAAGTATATGCTTTGTTCTGTTCTGTGTCTCCTCTCTTTCTATCTGATGCATGTTTCTGACCCATTTTGTTCACTAATCTAGTTTAGTTCCAAGTTAATTTTGATTGGTTCAAGTTTCAGAAATGAGATCAAATATCAAATGTATGTTTAGAGTTTGAGTTGTCTTAATTTAATTTAGTGTACTGTGTATTTTTTTTTTTTTTGAAAGTATTATTTTTAACAAGTATATATTATTAATAAAATTGACATAATAGATGTTATATTATCATGATATATTTATATTGATATTATTTATCCACAGATAAATTTATTTTGAGAAAAAAGGGTGATGCACTGATAAATTTAACCAGAGAAAGTGTTAAAAAGAGTGTCTTCAACATTCTTGGACATGGAAAATAGAATATAACTTTGAAATTGAAAAAATTGTAAAGGGAGGAACTTTCCGTACGCACACAATGTGCATTGTGCAGTGCTCCCTGATATTCCTGTGTCAGCTCTAGATGAAATTTTAGTATTTCCATTTAGTTTCTCGAAATTTAAATAAAATAACCAAAAAATGTGTTTTTGATGATCGAAATTCATGAATAAGTTTTCTTATTGGTGAATTTTGTTATTAAAAATATATTTGAATTTAGTCTCTTTTTATAAGAATTCTTTATGTTTTTAAAGTTCAGATGGACTAGATTTATCAATATGAAAGTATAGAAGAGATATTGGTCATATTTGATAGTAAGCATAAAAATTAAAAATATATTCTTTCCCAAATTTGTATGCTTTTCAAAATTAGTTTCTGTAATGTATAAATATGTTTCGGAAACTAAAATCTGGTAAATCTATGTAATTTCAATTATTCTAGAAATTAATTTTAGAGAAGGGTGTTTTTGAAAGAATTCAACTGCTTGAATTGATTAGGTAAAATAATTTATAATGAAATTATGTATAACTTCTCAGTGCTTAGTATTTTACAGTCTTGACAATCATGGTCGGGTTATTTCATAATTGAGTTAATATATTTTTATTGGGTTTTGTTAACACAAGTCTTTTAGAATTAAATAAAAGTATAGATTTTTATTAGGAAAGAAAATGTTTGTTACGAGAAACATACAAAAGTATAATCAATACCTTTTTTCGCTAATAAAACCTTTACTTTTAAGAGTTTAAAATGAATTTTACGGACTGTAATTAACAAAATAGTTTTTATCTTTTACAACTAATGTTTACCAAAATGAAGAGGTTTTATTTAGTTTTCTAAAATTTGTTTCATTCTAAATTATTTTCTTAAAAAGGGTTCATAGTGATTAGGTTGATTGAGTTAAAAAAAAAAAAGCGATACCAAAATTAGTTTTTTTTTTTTTTTAAGAGATACCAAAATTAGTTGAGGTTGGATTGGATATCTATTCTTAGAATATATAGGTTAGAATATATAATTTAGAAAGTGATATTGTTTTCTCAATTAGACATTTTCAACACCTTATATAAGATGCTTGTAAGAAAAAAAAAAACACTTTATATAACACATTATTCTTCAATAAACTTGTAAGCTTATTGATTCTTTGTATTCATTTCGCCAACTTATTTTTAGCTTATAAGGTAATTTTAAGTTAAAGTTAAAAATGAAACCTTAACAAAATAAGTAAAAAATTGTTTGTTAACATTTATTTATTTTTTAACTTAAAAATTACTTAAACTTTAAATATAATTAGATGGAGAAGTATTAGGTTCGACTCCCCTTGTTAACAAAAATTAACTACTAATCATTAATATTTTTCGATAAAAAAAACTAATTACTTTATATAATGAAATATTTATAAAATAAAATAACGTAGAAAAAAATTATTTATATAAAAATATTTTAAGGATAATAAAACTTTTAATAATAACGGGATGTTCGATAATGTTTTAAATAGTTAATTAATATTTTTATTAATGAGAATATTATTTTTTATTTTATTAAAATTGACAATATTTTCTTTATAACTTTGAATAAAAAGTATAAAAAATATTTTTTTTGAATAATCAGAATAATTAACATTACTTAATGAGAAAAAATATTTCAAAATTTATTATATATACGTTATTATTTTCCCTTAATGGAATTCGAAAAGAGAATATGAAAATAAACTCCACGTTAGTTATTATAAAATTTTTTATTTCTAATTTTTTTTTTATTAAAAATGAGTAACTTTTATTTTAATAAGCTTTTAGTTATTATAAAACTCTTTATTTCTAATTTTTCTTCATTATAAATGAGTAACTTTTATTTTAATAAGTTTTTACTAATTGATGTTTGATCAAATTTTTATTTAAAATACCTTATAAGTTGAAAATAAGTTGGGACAAACAGATTTTTTGTGTAGATCAATATGTTTAATACTCTCTTTGATTTCTACTAATAAAAAAACCGATTAAGTCATGATTAATTTATGCATGCAAAACAAAATTTAAATTAAGAAAAAATTATCATTTATTTCAATATTGACTTTTTTGTAGTGCACAAACGTTTGAGAAAGCAAATAATGCATAAAGAAACATGCATGGTATCTAAAATGGCCACATAACCAACCAATGTGTGGTGATTGTGGAGCCAATTTTGTTCTTATCTTCTAATTAATAGGATATTCAAGTGAAATAAAAATAAAATAAAATAAATAGTACGTGGAGCTAATTTTTATATTTAAGGGTAAAATGTTTTTTAAATTTCACAGTTTTTATTAAAATTAGTCTTACTCTCTGATTGAGTTTTAAGGACTAATTGATACGAAAATTCATTTAAAGAGTTGAGCTCTATGATCACATGTAATATATCTATGTGAAGTATTGATTTTGATCCTAATATTATTTGATATTTTATAATTGATAAATTTTGCCCCTCTCCCTAACATCACAAGTTCTAAAAAAAGGGATGAAATTTATTAATTAAAAAAAATGCGACAATCAAAATCATTACTTTTAAAGTATATAATAAATATTAATTAATTAAGATAAATTTTAATCGAAAATTATGAGGCTTAAAACACATTTTATAATTAAATAATGTGGAACAATGTTATTTGATTCTACATTTGCGCCAAATTTGAAGAGAAGGGATATTGAGGATTTTTGGATAAAAAGTAAGTAACCGAGAGTAAAATTTAATAATTTTAGAAGAAAATGAGAAAATTATAGTGAGAAAGATTTTAATTTCCTAACATGCAAGCTTACAATAAAAGGATGTTGATTAAGAGAAGTTGATGATTTTTTTCCCCTTTGTTTGATGTACTTCTACATTTAAGACAATTTTGAAGAGAAGGGATACATTATATAAAGTTTAAATGTAGAATCAATCAAATTTGGTGACAATTTTCCAATTACAATGACAAAACAAAATACATTTAGCATATATTATTAAATATACATTAATTATTTTATTTAAGATAAAAAATAATTGTATAAAATTGGGTCAACTAGTTTAGAAGTACACTTTGTTATTAAGATTTTTCATATATGAAAGGTTGCATGCATGCAGTAGGAGTAGCTAGTTAGAGGAAATTAATATCTACCCAACCAGATTTCGTGTAGTTGCTTTTTCTAATGCATTCATGATTCATAGTCATATTTCACTGATAAAAAAAAAAAAAAAACATAGTCATAGTTTAGGTCCGGTTTATTGAAATATAATAAGAAGCATCTGATCTTTATCCAAAGATTCTGAATTACTAATTGGGTAAATGTATAAAAATTGTGCTTATAAAAAAAAAAATTGTAACTACAAGAAATTTAGATTCAATATCTATATACGAATTCTCGATTTTTTTAAATAGCTTAGGAGCAAATGAAGGCAGATGGAAACATGAGTGGGGTGTGAAATTTACGAAAGAGTAAAGGTTATAATTTCTTCTAATACAAAAATGTTTTTCTGTAATTTAATTTTGAGTAAATGACTATAATATCCCAGAGGTTTTGTGTAATTATATATAAATGGGAGGAAATTGTGGCTGAAGTGGAATGCGATTCTCTTCTCACAGTACAAGCCTTCACCAGCCCGAAAATGACACCTTAGTTCATTAGAAGAAAATGGAATAATATGCTTAGTAAATGTAAAACATTTAATTTTCATGTCACACATATCCTTAGAAAAGGAAATTCTTGTGCAGATGTCTTGGCAAATTTTGGTCTTGTACATAGGTTAGAATTCACATGGTTTACATACAAGCTTCATTGGCTTGGTGCCCTTTCCTTTTTTCCTTTCATGACTAGTGTGGTCCTTTACATTAGTAAGTTTTAGAGATGTGCTAGTTTTCTAAATGGGTTTTGGTTCGGTCCCATTGTAATCACATTATTTTTGTTACTCTTTTTAATCGAGATTTTCAATGAAAAAAAAAATTAAGTCAATATAATATTTTGAAATATACAAATAAGACCAGTGTATAATTAATGTAGAAAAGAAAAGAAAATTATATATAATTTTATAAAATCTCATGGAGTTATTGACTAGCATGGTTAAAAGTTGAAATATATTTTCACAACATTTGCAGATTCGTAGACAAAATTGATAATTTTAAAAATATAAGAGTAATTTTTCAACAAATACATAATCTAGTGATTAAATATACTATTTAAAAAAAAAAGTATTGTGTGGGAGCTTTTGCCACGTGAGTAGCATGAAGCCAACTCTGTGTCCGTCTTTATGTTGGTGCTAACAAATTTAAAATATCTTTATCTTGTGGGGCATATTAAATCTTGCCATATACTTCCGAAGTTCAATTTCTCATCACAAATTTTCCTAGCTAGTTCCTAGAATTTGATTATTAAACGTTTGACTGTGACAGTTGTTGGTTGATCTGAAAATTTTTTGTATACCATAAAAATCAAACACGAGATTTCATGAGCTGCAAAACATTGTCAACTTTTTTTTTTTAAAACACTTCAATTATTGAATGAGAATTTAAGAAGAAAACGAAAACACATGAAAAACTAACCAATAAAAGAGGGAAGAAAATGAAGGGAAATGATAGCCACACCTATGAAAAGTCATGAAATTTTGGATGCATGTTTAGGTCGTACTACCAACCGACCCAACCCCCCCTTAGTGTAAGTGTAGTGAACGAAAGGTTTAGGATAAGAAAAACCATAAATTGGTATGAGAACAGGTAGGAGCATTTATGAGTAGCTAGATACATGAACATGGACTTGACTGACCAAGACTTGTTAACTATTGAAGAAAAACAACAAACGTTTGAATTACAAACCTTTGTGGTTCAAATCAAAACATGGAGGCCCTATAAATTGCCATACAAAATCTAAGGTGTACCATTGCCATACAACTTGTTTCAAACACTGTTTTTATCTTGTCCTACTCTTTTTCTTCACAAGATACAACTTACAACTCTATGATATGAGGAAACTAATAAAAAATAAAGATTAATTTTTGTTGAAAACTTTGAACACACGTAATATGAGTATTCTTTTTATAACATAATTTTCTTCATACTTAAATCAACTAGGATTCAAACCCTAAACCTATTGGTTAAGGAGTACAAACCGTTATTACTTGTATTAATAGTTGTTGGTACACATTTAAATGTATATGAATCACAATGTTCAATAAAAATAATTAATTCATATATTTTTATTATTTTTTTAATATTACTAAAGTATCAATTTTACCTTTAATAATTGTTATAATAACATGAAAATATCATGTCCAAGAGTATTATGTACCAATGTCAATAAAAAAAAAATACAATACTTAATATTTAATAAGAATAATTAATGAAAAAAAAATTAAATGCTTTGTAAATTTTTTAAAATGCTTTATAGAAGAATTACTATTTTTTTTTTCAAAACCATGTATTATAATATGTATCAAAGGAGGTATCGGTACAAGCTTTATAAGAACATGGATACCCTCCATTTTGAAATAGACGAAAAACTCACATTTGTTGAGATTTTTTTTAACCACATTTTTTTTTATAAAGCTCAAAATCAAAATCTTATTTACAAGTTCAAACCCAATTAATTCTACTCAAACCAATTAACAACATATGTTTGATGTATTTTACACTGAGATTGTATATAAATTAAACTATAGTCAAAATGAAATAAAATGATAATATCCAATGGTCTAGGCGTCTAGCCTTCTTTTATGCGATACAAATTAAATACTTTATTATTGGGGGTTACCTGATGGTATCTAAGAAAATAAATAGTTTTTTTTTTTAAATATGAAAATAAATAGTTACGATGGTAATTAACAATGGAAAAAAAATTGTCGATGTATACTTGTTATGTATAACATGATACTAATAACATCAAAATAAAAAATAAAAAAATGATACTGATAGACTCACTGTCACTAAGGTAATAAATTTGTCCAAATCCTAAATTCTAAATCTAAATTGAAGAGACTAGATAATCATATAAGGAAACAAAACCTAATTAATCAAATGACTAAGATAAAATCTGAAATACACAGTAACATATTAGAAGGGGTTTAAATAATGGATTAGATAAAGTATAAATCTTTTTACAATAGATATTAGTTATAAGGTTGCCTATAATGAAAGTTTTAAAACAAGTTAATATATTTTTTCTAAACAAAACCTTTTGAAAACTTTCTTATACACAAAATGCAAGATGAATATTTATAAGCACAAGATAACAAGAATAAAATGTATGTTTTTATACTGGTTCACTCATCCTTGAGTTACGTCTAGTTCTCATTTAACAACGGTTAAATGATTCTCCTATAATCAACTGATTACAAACAAGTATTATAAACTGTCACTTTTGGCTTAAGTATTCTCTATGTCATTACTGGCTATAGGTATTCTAAACCACTTCTAGTTCTAAATAAAAATCTCCCCCCAAGATTATACTATCCAAGTATTGTTTGATAACTAAGTCACTCCTGACTTTCTATTCAAGTATGAATAAGATTTAGACAACTCTCAAAGAAAGATATGTAAATGAATGAATCTCTATGAGCTGTAGAAAATGATGTTTCTTTTCTCTTAGCTTTCTTTCTCACTTAGGGTTTGTAAACTTTCTCGTAGTGTGCTTTCTTTTCTTTTGACTCTAGTTGCTTGTTCGTTTCTTAGCTTTTGTCAATTTTCTATTTGTTTTTTTTCTTCTTGCATGGAAGTATCTATTTATAGTAGAGCTTCATGGATTTGAACGTTGAAAAAGATTTGATTTGTTGTTTCATGGTTGCATGTTGAAGTTGCTTTAGCTTGAGCTTGATAAAAGAAGAACATGCTCTTGTCTTGTCACAACTCTACTTTAGCTTTTCGTATGATTGCTTATCAAAGCTGATTATCCTTTTTAGTTGTACCTACTAGACTTTACCATTTACAAGACAGACAAACAAACAAACATACGAGATATATATGAAAAGTGTTTGCTTGAATAGAAATTGTTGGCAAGTGCACTAAGTCGTATCAAGTAGTAAAATGGACAAGTCCAAGTATCGTTTTCCATAAGGACTAGAGCAATATAAATAACCAAGAGTTTCTACTATTTTAAACTATAAATAAAGGAACAGAAAACAATAAAAACATGAACCAGTTGTGTGTAATAGGGGCTGATGTTCTCAGCCAAGAACAAAATTGAAAATGCTTTTAGAAATAAACCAGTAATAGCAGCACCAAAGGGCAGCAGTAGTAGTTATGACAGATTATAAAATGTTGTAAGGAGGTTTGAATTTCACCAAAGCTAACACTCTTGTAGCATGAACGTTTTACATAAATTCCTTCTATATTTATCAGTTAAAATCAGCTAACAAAACTAATCTCTGTGTCGATCCCTCGCACTCAGAAAAACTAAGTTTCTTTCCCAAAACTCTCACCTCTTAACAAAGAAACCAACAATAAAAATAATAACTAAGTGATTCAAACAAACTAAGTTTCGATCCCTCGCACCCTCGGTTTATTCTCTCATGTGATTACTAACAAACCAAGTTTTGATTCCTCGCACCCTCGGTTGATTGGACATCTGTTTTCAATTCAAGAAAATAATCCCTGTTTTCCAACCAAGGTTACTATCCTAAAATCATGCTATAAGTGATCAGTTTACAACAAGCATTGAGTAAGGAAAAAGATGCTAACCCAAAATATAGAAAGTGGAATTCATGCATTAAAAATATCAAAGATACAAAGAGTGTAATAGTGGTTACATTCATCCCCTTACAAGAATGAAGAGCTTAGCTGCTCTGTTCCATGGACAGCAGCAACTCAGGTTTTAATGATAGAGAATGGAGTGAGTACAATGATGGATGGGTCTCTCTATCTAATGTACAATGGGGTTTTTTTAATCCTAAAATTACATAGGAAAATGCTTCTATTCAACCCAATGCAACAGTGTTTTGTCTCATCAGCCTCCAAAAGCAAAGAAAAATAATCTACAACATTTTCAGAGTAGAAAAAAGCACTGTTCCATTGTTAGTCGGTTTTGGCTCCAAGCTAAATTCGTAGTTCAAATTTTGGCTTCAAGCCAAAATCGTAGTTGACTTTTGAACAGCTGTTGACTCTCTGCTCACTCTTGGGGTAGTGTACTCACAGATTCCTCGTTTCTCTTTCTTTTATCATCATTATCCTGCAAAAAAGGTAAAAAAGGGTGAAAGAAAACCAAAAACTTACTCAAGTTGTCCATCAATGGAAGACTTGATGAAATAACAACAATCATGAGGTAAACCCTCTATTTAGTTCAAAGGATAGAAAATAGGCCCATATTTTATTTATAAAATAAGTAAACTAGCAATTTATCAATATTCTAGTAAGATCTACCTCTCTTTCTATTTTTAGACATAACATTCATAAAATCAAGTTATAATAATTAAACGCATTGTCTGTTCTTCATAGTCTATTCCAAGATATTCATATAGTCTGGTTTGACTTTCGTATAGTCTGGTTCATGACTTTTGCATGGTTTGATTCAAGACTTTCACATAGTTTGGTCCAAGATTTTTGCAAAGTCTGTTTGAAGACTTCACATAGTCTGTCTTGAGATTATTCCATAGTTTGGTCCATGATAACGTTATTTGATTAAAAACACTTTGGATGTTTGATTTATTATAAAATTATTTTCAAACATTCAATGACATAGAGTGAAATAGAAAAGATTTTACCAATAGTCTATAATGATTTTTGGTTCCCTGAAATTACTCAATTTCAAACCATCAGTTGATTAAATATTATTACATTTGTTATCATTAAAATCAATCAAAAGATTAGGGGTCAAGACATCATCTAATGTCTTGGTTTTAACAAAATTTATTTTTATAATAAATCGTATAATAATTTAAATATAATTCTTGTAGAGAAAAAAATTAAAATATAATTTAACTAATTAATTCAACTATTAAATAGAAAAGACTATTATGTAAAAAAAAAAGACTAAGGGGGTTTATTGGATTAAGATTATTTGGGATTTTAAAAGACTTTTTTTTTGTGAAAATGTCTTGGGGTATTCAATCAAGATTGTTAAATGATTAAAAATAATATGATGGTATTCAATCAAAATTATCAATATTTTTTTTAGAGGGCAATGAAATCTTAGGAATTCTATTAAGATTTTGAATAACTTAAAAAAAATCATATCCTATTCAATCTTATAAAGATTTCGTAAGATTATCTTAATTGGATTTTGATAAATTTTATGGACTTTTTAGTTAATTATATCAATACCAAGCCTAACAAACAATCTCATCCAACCTTGAGAAATTTTTCCTTCTCATTACAGACCTTTTTTTTTTTTTTTTTTAATTTCATTCTCTCTCCTTTAAAGGCGGTGCTATAATCTCCTACCTAATTCCTCAAGTTTTTCTACTTTAAGGTGTGACTTTCCATATAATTATAATAGTGATGCATTCATATGAATCACCTTACCACCTTACATCACCAACCAATATAGTCCATTATTTCATTTCCCTTTAGGTTCATAAATTTCTACTGAAAAAAAAGTCGTCATAAGAGGAAGTTCAATTCTAATTTAGTTAGGACAAACAATTAAGCCAAAATTTTAAAAGATCTTTCTACTAGCATGAAAATTATTGCACTTAATTTTGAAAAGATACACAACTTAATAATAGAGAAAAGAGAAAATAATGTTTGGGATGCTATAAATGAAATCCCATATCTAGACGACACAATTCGTTATATGATGAGTGATTTGCCTAATACTAAAGCAAATAATGACTTGTTCACTCAAATGTCATTGAAAGAATGCTTATATGGGACAAATGAATAATATATTGATCATCTCTTAATAAAAATTTTATAAAATCATTTTAAATCTTATAAATTTGTAATTATAAATCTATTGAAATCCAAATTACAAAATTTTAATTACAAAAGTCTTATAAAAAAATCTTAAATTTTTTTATATTCCTATAATATTTTTAAAATCTACAAGATTTTTTTTTATACCAAAAGTAATCTTTTAAAATCCTAATTCAATATATATCCTGAATATTACTTTTTTATTTTATGTGTTAGTAATACTTTTTAATTCAACATTTTTTCGAGGAAATCGGAAGAAAAGATGCTCAAAGAGAGTTTGAGAAGCAATTAATTAGTAATGACAAAACACTTGGAAATGTTTCACTTGAGAACAATTAGAAAGAAAAAAAATGCTCAAAGGCATTTTTGACAAGTAGTTAAAGACAATTATTTAATAAAAAACAAATCTTTAGGAAACTTTGTTGGACACATGTCAATCTATTAGGTCTTCAGCTTTTGCACTATTTGATTGACAAGTGTTAATTGTAGAGAGTCTAATTTTTCTTATATCTATTTATAGACTCAATACTCTATAAAATAGAATAAAATATGTATATTTAATTTTTTAAAATAAAATATTTCTTTAGTCATTTATTATTTCTAAAATTATTTTTTAAAGATACAATTGATCAAGGTTATTCTAAATGTATTCAATGTGTAAAATATTAGTTGTTTATGGGCCTCTTTTCTATGTTTGTTTTAAAAAATTGATTTGATTTTCTTTTATATTATTTTCAAAATAAATAAAATAAAAGTGACAAAAATAATTTTCTTCATATTGATTACAAAATTTGGTATAAAATTAACCAAATAAAAGATTAAAAATGGATTTTTTTAATAGGTGATAAAAATATAAAGAGTTTTCTTTAGTTTGATTTAATATTTGAAAATTATTTAAAATTTAGTGCATTAAAAAAATCATATTATTATTGTGTTCAAATACAAAATAAAAATGTTTTTTTTTATCATAAGTGAATATTAACAAATAATTTATTTTTAATATTCATAAAAAAATAATAATTTATTTTTAATTAAATTTGATAGTAAAACAAATTTTTTTTAGTGTTATTCGTTTTCCTTTTTCTTATGTGAATATACAATTTTATTTAGTTTATTTACCAACTTTCCCGTATGTATCAAATAATATCTTTCATACAGGGAGATTTTATTGATAAGTTATCATATAATTCACCTGTATTTCTACTTTATTTTATTTTCTTAATATTAATAGTTGACCCTTAAATAAAATATTTCCAAAAGCATGTTCAATATTGTTAAATTTCATTTTTCCAATGGTTTTTTCTAATAAAAATATTGTTATTTAAGATTTGTACTAATAATTTGATTCTAATTTAAAAATTTGGATTTCAATTCCCAGAGAGAAAAAACATATTTCTAAAGAGTCTTCTAATTTGGTCGTAAAAGCAGATAAATTTTAGAAAAAGTTCAACCAAGAATATTATTCTTTAGTTAAAGAGATGTTTTTTTTTATTCTTTTTCAAGTTGGTTAATGATAATGTGCTCTCAATAATACTCTAAGAATTCTTATGTTGTGAAAATCTGACCAATAACATTAAATTTATGCTTAAAAATTATTCTTACAAGAAAACTCAGTAAATATTTGTATTTGAGATAAGGAAATATGTGTATGTGTTTACAATTTTTTTTTTTATAGTTTATTCTAAATTATATCAATATAAAAATAGATCGAAGAGAAATAATTTTGGATAATATATAAAAAAAAAGACATGATTATAATAATATGAAAAATAAAAAAATGATAATAAATTATATATATATATATATATATATATAATTATTTATTGTGTTGAACATGAATTTTTTTCATTATATTCAATAATTGTTTTGTTCATGAAAAAAATAATAAAAAATCCCGTGTAGTACACGGGGTTGGAAACTAGTTGAGATAAATGACAACATCTTAATTAGGATTTATTAATTGATGTACATGTGTCAAAATCCTATAATTCGATTGTTAACTACTATAACTAGGGTATCTATAAATGATGTACATGTGTTATTTGTTTTTTGGTAGAAACAATTACACAAATTTTGTAAACCACACAAGCCACAATTATGGTTACCAATTATAAGGGTAATATTTATGTCGTCTGTGTCCATTTTTTAATGCAATGTCTTTACTGCTTTCGTTTATTGTCTCATACTTCTAATTCTCATCCCTTTCTTCTACCGATAACCATTCTTATTTCTATCTCAAAAAAAAAAAAATACTATTCGTATTTCTATCCTTTTAAATTATTAACGAATTTTTTTGTGTTCTAATGCAGAAATTGTAAGGCAATTCATGTGTAACTTTGGTTCAAATGTTGGTGGTATTACGTAAAATGCCTATGAAAAATCATAATGAGAGCATATTCAATTATAGTATTAAATGAATTGTTTAATTCTAAAAAAATGTTATTTAATATTTTTTTATTATTGACATAAATGATATTGAGACAATTATTTTAATTATTTAAGTGATCGTTGTTTAAAAATTATTATTATAAATGATATTTTTTTAATTATTACAAAATTTATAAAATTAAATTAAACATTCCTTTTAACAAACTTATTATTAGAATGAATTTTTTTTAAAAAAATATTTAAATCTATATGAAATTGCATGACTCACAAAACTAACATATTATAAATACTTTTAAAATATATTTGATTTCAAGGTATATTTGGTTTCACGTTAACAAATACATGTTTTATGACAAATAAAAAGTTAGATTTTCATACTTAACCATAGTTAGATTTCCTAACATTAAATAAAAGATATACTTAAGCTATATTTAAAACAATATCTTACATAACTTTTGCATAGGAAGCGTGAATCCTGTTAAAATATTTATTCAAACACACTTAATACATGTTTGGATAAGAAATAAAAAAATATGTTATAAAAAATACACACTTAATACATGTTTAGATAAATAATAAAAAAATATGTTATAAAAAATATTAATGTGAAAAGATCAAAATCATTATTTTTATTTTTATTTTACTTTTATTCATTAAATTTAAGTTAAAATACGTATATGACATTTACCGTTTAAACCAAACACAGTCACACTGAGTGATTGAACTCGCCAACCAACAGGCTCAAATAAAATTCCTTTGTTTAATGATATAAGATGTTATGATGTCCACAACATTGCTCAAAGGCCAAAGCAATTGCACATTACTAGTAATGGTTAGCAAAGAATCTTCGTACAAGTTTTCCCTCCAGAGTTCACACGCCACACTTTTCCAATTTAAATATCTAAATCCGTAGTTAATCAATGATTACTCCTGTAATGAATTATGAAACATTATTTTGCACCTTTCTTGGTTGTTATTGGTCATCAATCCATTAACCAAAACATATACTATCATTATTTCTTGGCTCAGCAAAATTTTATCATCAAATTTTAAAATATTTTAATTTGATTCATAAATTATTAAAAATGCATTAATGTGATTATTTTCAACATAACTTTATGTTTGTTTCAACGGACAGAAACAATATTAAAAAATAATTTAGTATGGGGTATTTGCTAAAATTCTTCATTTATGTCTCATCATCTATCTATCTCTTTCATCATTTGCTTTTTTTTTTTTTTAATCAAATAATTTTTATTATCATTTTATTTCTCACGTATTTTTGTCATATTTTTTTTATTTTTACTTCTTCACTTTATTTCTCTCTTTCGTACCAAACAAAGCCTAAATCAGATTCACTAAAACATAATGCCTAGCGAATTGATGTATTTTAATAATTTAAAAATTAAGTTAGATTATTTTAAAATATGAAAACCAAATTAATATTTTTAAAATAGATTTAATATTTATTTAAGTCATGTTATTTGTTTTACGTACTCAATTAGATCTCGATATTGATTATCTAATCAACTAATCAATTAAGTCATAATATTCATTAAAAATATTTAATTAAATCACATCTATCATTAAATCTTTATAAATAACCCATTCCATATCTTCTAAATTTAAAGAGCATGGGAGTATTAAGCCTATATATATATATATATAAATAACAAATTGATGGCTACTCCTTATTTCTTTATTATCTTTGGTGTCACTGTTACCAAATTTGATATCTTCTTTGCTTAGTTAAACGTGTCCTTGATATTTACTAAATTTGAACACTGGTGCTTACCGGCCGTTGTATCTGGTCATATACCACAAGATCATTAATAAAATATTCTTCAGCAGTACACCTTGGAATAAATTATGCAAGCTAGGATACCACTTTTTTAGGGTTATTAAATTAATAATACCATGGGCACTTACTACTGGACGTTTTTAAAATTGGTTTTGTGCACCATTTGCTATTCTTTTATTGCTGAATTCCTTGTGGTGAGGTAAGGCCATGGTAAGGCCACGTCAATACCATATGAAGAGCTATGCTCGTGGCTAGAATGGGTGGAAAAGCAAACCAGAAAAAAGAAGATATGTTTGAATAACTTTTTAATAAATATTTATAAGAAGAAAAAATAGAAGAGAAAATCAATTATTTTTTTTTAATTTAAGTATATATTAATGAGCATACGTTTTATTTATTTATTGTTAAGTGGGGAATATTTTGTTCTTATTTTTTTTATTTTTTATAGCTAATATATATAAAAATGATTAAATAACTTTTACGTCACTTATAAACATTTGAATTTTGTTCTGGATCTTTTAAAAATTCGGTATTTATCAACTACATAGAAGTTATTTAAACCTAAGGAAAAATATCTTTTGAAATGTGTTGCTTTTACATGAAGCCATGGGGTAGGTTCAGTGTGCTATACAAATACAACTAGAAACTAGAAAATTTTGTATAGGTTGGTCTAGTAGAAACAGAACATATACTTCTATTCTATGGTGATGGTACCTCTCTCTCTTTCTCTCTCCATATATTTCTCTGCTGGACATTTGGAACCAAATGAGAAAATTTTGATCTTTTTGTGAGGGCCAATGTTGTTTTTCCACATTTTTGGAACTATCTGCGTCATAATTGAGAAAAACCTACATCGAAAATTATTAAAAAAAAGTGTATTACTTTTTAGTTGGGTTTTTCTAATATTTTCCAATGTTGCCCCCTAACAAAAGTTTGTTTTTTTGACTTCTGTTGAATTGTTTCTTGTTTATGATCAGGATCAATTTTAATGCTGATACAGTTCATGAATTCACGTTGGTAACTTTGTGTGACAAGAAGATGAGGAATTGATCTATTGATTATTGAGTATTGAGTAGTATCTTTGTGGCATTTTTGGGACCACTGAAATGAGATTTTTGAGTAATAATAGTGGAGTAGGTGCACGAGTGTGATACATATTGTTGGATAATTACCATGCACTATTCCATGGCATTCATGCAACTCTTCAATAATGGATGAAAAAAAATGAATGGTTCTTCTGGTTTTCCTTGAAATGTGTTAGCTTTTACATGAATGGTTTTCATGCTAATCAGTTCTAGGGACTTCAATTGACATCACAAGATTATTCTAGCATAAACCCTTTTGTTTGTGCTATATATAGAATATTTAATGAGTGATATTAGCTTGAGGCTATGGTTGGATAAACCAGAAAGATCAGTGAATGTGTTTGAATGCTTGCACATATTTAGGGAAATAGTGGAAATTGTTCATGTGGCTCATTCTCAAGGAGTTGTAGTTCACAATGTGAGGCCCTCATGCTTTGTCATGTCAACTTGTTCAGATTCTTCTGTCTCAGCTGATACTTTAGGAGGTGAAGACGATTTTGTGCCTGTCAAGACTTCAAATGTGATGGTGTTTGTGGCACCGGCATCATCGTCGATAGTAGATGACACAGAAGAAGAAAACAGAATGAAAAACAGAAGAAAGGATATTGAGGAAGTTGTTGTTGCAGGAAAGAAGCAATCATCTTTTGCAACTAAAGAGGTACTGCAGATGGAGGCATGTTGGTATACTAGTCCTGAAGAGGTTGCTGCTTCTGCTCCACCTTCACGTGCTTCGGACATTTACCGGTTGGGAGTTCTCCTTTTTGAGGTTCACAACAGATATATTATACATACAAATCATGTTTATGTTGTTAATTAGATTTTAGTGTGTTTGGTTTAGTGTTGAAGAATTGGCTTTGAGCTCAGAATTGATTTTGAACAGTCTTTGACATATTTGACATGTTTGGTTTCACGTTAAAGAGAATTCAAAATTGATTTTGAAGTTAGAATTGATTTTGAACTGAAATAACTAATAATAGCTTCTGCATTGGATCCAAAAATTTATACTGAATTTTACTTTAAAATCAATTCTAATCAAAATCGTCCAAACATAACTCATATCACTTTAAAATCAATTCTAATCAAAATCAATTTTATTCAGAATCAATTTTCTTGATGCTCATCCAAATACACACTTAGTTAAGTGCTTTTGATATGATTTTTCTTCTTTTCCATGTAACTCCAATGGGAATTGTTGAGTTTTTTTTCACAGATACTTTGTTCCTATTTGCTATTTCAATTTATGCTAACTAACTTGAGTATTGTACTTGTGAACAGCTATTTTGTCCATTCATATCAAGAGAAGAAAAGAGCAAAACCATGTCCAGTCTAAGACAAAGAGTTCTTCCACCACAGTTACTTCTAAAGTGGCCTAAAGAAGCTTCATTTTGCTTAGTGTTATTGCATCCTGAGCCTAATAGTCGTCCAACAATAGGGTAAATTCTCTATTCATATCACATTCCTTTTATATATCAAATATCCAACTTTTTTCTTGCACATGTTCTAATTACCTGCCACTTGTATATATATGCATTGTTTTCTTTTTTCTTTAACTGTTGATTGGAAGGTTGAGATTCAGCTATAACTGTCTAGTTATTTTGAATAAATTAAGATCGTTAATATGGTTTTTCATGTAGGCCAAGACTGCATTTAGCTTGTTTGTGGTTTAAGGTTTGTGATTTGCATTTTGATGGACTTGACATAATGGAGTTTGTCTTTTAGATGTTAGATCATGGATAAAAGAAGTGCAACCAAACACACGGGGAGAAAATAATATAGAAAATAGAATCTGATTCTGCATAATTCAAGATGACATGCAATCAATCAAATAGCATGCAGTGAAATGCAAGTAATCTCAATCAAATGATGATTTTCATCCTTAGTAATGCTAACTGAGTGATGCCTCGAGTTTTCTTCTAATTTTTTGTGATTGATTCTAAACATTAGTAACATATTACTATTCCTATTATTTTCATTGTGTTGTAGGGAGTTGTTGCAGAGTGAGTTTCTCAATGAACCAAGAGATGATATAGAAAAGTGTGAAGCAGCAGTAGAACTTAGAGAAAGGATAGATGACCAAGAGTTGCTGCTAGAATTCCTTTCATTGATTCAACAGAAAAAAAGAGAAGATGCTGAGAAGTTGCAACATACTATATCATTTCTGTGTACAGATATCGAAGAAGCAACTAAGCAGAAGAAAACTACATTTAAAGAGATATCTAGCACTGGACTAGGGAATGACGATTGTTCAACATCAAGTTTCCAATCCATTACTGTCGTTGAGAACGATGATTCTGCTTCTCCAGGTACCAAAAAACGGACCAGAACTGCAGGACATGGTAATAACATAGGCAATGATCAGAAAATTGACACTCACACGAGTATTCTTTCAAAAAGTCCGCGGTTTTTGAACAACTTAAAGAAACTAGAGTCAGCATACTTTCTGACGCGATGCAAATCGGCCTATTCCTCAGGGAAACTTGCGGTGCAAGATTCACCTATAGCATCAAAAGAGAAGTTCAGAGAAGGAAAAAGTCCTTGGACAAATCCCTTTCTTGAGGGTTTGTGCAAGTACCTATCTTTCAGCAAGTTAAAGGTCAAGGCTGATCTGAAACAAGGTGATCTCTTGCAGTCATCCAACCTGGTATGCTCACTCAGTTTCGATCGCGATGCAGAATTTTTCGCTATTGCAGGAGTGAATAAGAAGATCAAGGTTTTTGAATGCAACACAACCATAAATGAGAATCCTGATATACACTATCCTGTAGTTGAGATGGTTAGCCGATCAACTTTGAGTAGTACATGTTGGAATACTTACATCAAAAGCCAAATTGCTTCAAGTAACTTTGAAGGTGTTGTACAGGTAGGCCAAGACACGAGAAATTATTACATGATCTGGAACCAGTGTGGTCCTTATTAATTTCCATGTGACACATAGTCGAGCTTTGTTAATTCTTTCTCGTAAATTAAAAAATTCGGCTACTGTCAGGTAGAGATTAGCCTAGACCATAGATGGTTCTGAACAATGTAATAATTTCTTGTCAACACGTGTCAGGGACTAAAATGACAGTAGTTTCAATCTCAAAGATTTATTTGACATTTTCCTAGTTTCAAAGACTATTATGACAGCAACACACAATTTCAGGACTAAAATGTTAGTTTACTCTAATAATTTCCTGCCAAGACATAATTTGTCTATTACCATTTATCTTGTTTCAGTTATGGGATGTGACAAGAAGTCAAGTGCAGTCTGAAATGAGGGAGCATGAACAAAGGGTATGGTCTATTGATTTCTCATCAGCAGATCCAACATTATTAGCAAGTGGAAGTGATGATGGTTCTGTCAAGCTATGGAATATCAATCAGGCAATCACACCTAACATTCTTTTGCATGTTTTATGTGTTTAATCCAAATATGCTTTCCTACCTGTAATATACCATCTTTTCAGATTACTACATAATTTTTTTTTTTTCATTTTGTTACTTTTTTGTTTAAAAATTTTCATTTTGCTATGGTTAGTAGGTTCGTTAAGTGATGACGTGATAAACGGAATGTCACAATAACGATACCATGTCACCACTTATTAAATTAATTTTGGGTGCAGGAAGTAAGATAGGGGTGTAGAAAATAAATCCCAACCAAATGAAAGTGCAAAAAGCAAAATTGGGAGTGCAATTAGTAAAAATTATTTTATAAATGATGATGTGTCATTATTAACATGACACTCCATTTATCACATTATCACTTAAAGGGCTTGACTAACCGCAGGTATAAAATCAAAATTTTAAAACGAAAAAGTAACAATGAAAAACAAAGTAGTTTAGATAATAATGAAAAAGTGATATATTACAACTATGAAAAACATATTTAAGTCTTTAATTAATTCTATCTGTATGATGGATTGTTTCCCTCACATGTGCTGTAACTGCAGGGAGTTAGTGTTGGTACAATCAAAACAAAGGCAAATGTGTGTTGTGTTCAGTTTCCCCTTGACTTTGCTCATTTCCTTGCATTTGGTTCAGCAGATCATAGGATATATTACTATGATCTTCGCAACCCGAAAGTGCCTCTTTGTACATTAGTTGGACATGATAAGACAGTGAGCTACATCAAGTTCATAGACACCATGAGCCTTGTCTCTGCATCCACAGATAACACTTTGAAGCTTTGGGATTTGTCCATGTGCGCCTCAAGGGTGATAGACTCACCAATCCAATCATTCACTGGTCATATGAATGTTAAGGTACATTTGTTGACAATAGTAATTTGTCTCTTCTCTGGAAAATGAGGAAGCTTTGATTTAAGGAATGGTATTACTAGGAATAAAGATTATGGTACTTTTTTGGTATGTTGGCCTAAACATTCTAGATGCTTGACCAGGTGATGTGACAAAAACTACAAAATGATGGAGATACCCTCCAGAAATCAATGCAAATGTACTACAGGCATTGATACCAAATTAAAAACAGACTAATTGGCCTAACTCTTAAAGTTGGCTCACGGTAGCATGATTTTCAAGTCTTATAAGGAGTATTTTGACTACATTCCTAAATAATGTGGGACATCTTAACACACACCGTTCATGCTTAGGATCAAACATTTGGTGTGTGAATTATGTAAGATTGAACATTTGTAGATGGTTCAACATTAAGACCGAATAGACTTTGATACTATGTTAACTTTCATGTTAAAACCATTTGACATTAAGTGAATTTGTCCAACAAGTATATAAACCACACCTCGGTAATCAAGGAAGGCAATATGAGACTTTTCAACTCTAGTGATTGACAATGGTAGTTAAGCCATCCACCAATGTGAGACAAAACTTATTGATTCTACTTGGAAAGATACTCTGACATGGTTCCTAAGCTTAGATGTCTCATTGTTGAAAAGCTAGAAATGAAAAAGACGAGAACTTATTTCCATAAACTTAATTAAATTTGAATGGCCGGGACAATGGTGAAAAAGATTAGGAAACTATATGATAACACATATGGCCAAGAAAGAGGCTAGAGGTAGTGTAGAGACCACTTGTTATAGATCCAACTCTAATTGTCTCTTTAGAGCTTTGGTCTTGTATAAGAAAACAACCAATAGGAAAGGTACACCTAGCTTAAACTAGGATTATTAGGGTTATCACATCTGAAGAATATTCTGCTTTGGTGGTTAGTGGCTTCATCATAGTTTTGCCCTTTTAAGGCGCTTTGGTGTGTTGAGAGAAAAGTGTCTATAAATTACCTTGGCCTTAACTGTTAAGTGATGTAGAATTTTTTGGATACTAGAACAAAATCCTAATGGACAAGAGTGACCCAAGTCCTCTTTCTTTCTAGTGTCAATGTTATGATCTCAAGTCTACAAGGATTGTTAGGATCACTCTATTGATGAGTGTCTTACATTGTATGTCTTATTTGAAAATTCATGTAAATATTCTTTATTCAATAATGGAGTACAAAAATATCTTGTGACATGATTAATGACAGGCAAACCTATTAAAATAGGCTAAGTTTATTAAGATGAAGTTATAGACTTTGATATCATATTAGATTCATCTTAAAATTAATTGATATTAAGTGAAGTTCCCCAATATATAAGTTGCACTCCAAGAACTCAGGTAGACAATAGGACTTCCCAACCTTCCCAACACCAATTGACAAAAAAAAAATGATGATTTAGCTTCCATCTTTATGATCATATCTTCTTTAATAATTTTGGATGTGATTTTCTTTAGTTTTTCTCCAGCTCTATTTATTGGGCTATTCTCAACTCTTCTTGTTGGGGCTTCTACTACTCCAACTTTCTCTCTTATACATTCATTCTTGATCTTTGATCTTATATTTTTGAATTTGTTCATGGTGTAGCTCGTTTTGTTGTGGTGTTTGAGATCCATATATTGTTCAAAACTTATGAATAATTTTGGGCTATTTGAAATTAATGTATTGTGTGTAAATTTTTTGATAATATGCTGATGCATCTTCTTTTTCTTGCAGAACTTCGTGGGATTGTCTGTATCTGATGGTTACATTGCTACTGGTTCAGAGACAAACGAGGCATTTCATTTTCCCTTTCTCATTGATTTATTAATTATCATTGATATATAATTGTTAATGAGTCCCTTCCCTTTTATTTTTCCAAATGTGACATTAGAAGAATATTGCTTTTGCATACCTTTTTGTTAGATTCTACTATAGATCAAGTGTTGAGATATAGGAATTATTAGCTGAAGAAGAGAAAATAGAATATATTTCAGTAATTCCATATTAGGACCATGAATAATCCTAATTTTATGGTTTGAACTTTGAACCACTAACCTAGTTATTCCTCTAAACTAGTATATAAGCAAAAATAATTATTGTCATGCTGATTAAGAAATTTAGTTGACATAATTTAATTTTATTAATCTCAAATAAAAATAAGGTTATTTCAAAAATATCCTTCATTTAAATAAAATTAGGTATCATGCATAAAAAAATCATTAAAAATATAGTTGCAATTAAATAAATAGTGTTATAGGAATAATAATGTTAAATATGACAAAATGTAGATAAACTTCTTTAAAAGAACTTTTATAAGAAAAAAATAAAGATAAAATTAATTTCTCTATCAGATATTAAAGTAATTTTAATTTATTGAGAAATTAATTTAATTTTTTTTTTCTAAAAATTATTCTTGAGAAGTTTATTCAAATAAATTTAAAATTAGTTGGATTTACTCCAACAAATAAAACTACTTTTTTTTTTTTTTAAACTTATATACTAGTCTAGCGGGAGAGGGAGCATTCCAATCTATGCTATGGTTTTGGACTAATAGACCCAAACCTCATACATTTTCTCTTTATTGAATTTTGCTGTATTAATTAAGGTATTATTCTATGTTAATTAGGTGTTCATATACCACAAGGCTTTTCCCATGCCATCATTATCTTACAAATTTTTCAGTAGTGACCCTCTTTCTGGAAATGAAGAGGATGATTCTGCACAGTTCATCACTTCTGTTTGTTGGCGCGGTCAATCCTCCACCTTACTTGCTGCAAATTCCACTGGGAATGTCAAAATTCTGGAGATGGCTTAACTTGGTTTGATTTTTTCTTTTATTCATAAAAATCGAATACAATATAAATACATTTTTTTTTTTTTACAAGAAGTTAATTACATAATCATTGTTCATGGTTAGCTTTGTGTTGCTAGAAAAGGCCACTGAGAAGTGTATACAAATTAATTCCATGATTACTAATGACAAAATTTTGCATTAGAACATAGAGAAAGTAGTGTGAAATTAAGAAAAAAAATAGTTAGATATATAGATCTTTTCAAGATTGTTCTGTAGATATTATTCTATATTAGAAGAAAAGGAAATGTATCTTGGTACAGGAGGTGTATCTTGTTTATTTATTTAGTATTAATACGAGACATTTTATTTATTAAGTGTATGTCTGTTAAAACATAACACAGTATACTATAAATGTCATTTGTGGTCATTTATCTTTTGGTTGATGTAAAATTTAGTTTTTTTTTTTTTTAATCTTTTAGAAGCTTCAATTTGATTATTTATGTTTTTAAAATGAATTAAAATGATCATTTTAAAATAAATATTGTTTTTGATTTTGCACTATTTTTCGACTAATTTGAAATATATATTCCATTAAAGATTCACTTATATGTAAATTGTGGAACCAGCAAATATATGAATAAGAAGAGGCTAAACATAATAAAAAACTTGTGAAAAAAAATGAATCTAATGAACTTTTGAAAAATATTAGACTTTTCATTATTTTAATTGTTTGTTGGATTTTCATTATATTTATTATCTTTTTTTATTCAAACATCAGTTGAATTTTATAGTTTTCATGTAATTAAATATAATAAAATAATTTTTACGTCTTGAATTAGTAAAAAAGTTATTCAAAATCGTATTTATAACTCAAATCAATTCAGCATTCAGTCTTCACATTTCAGTGAGACATGTGGAGGCTTAAAATCTATATAGAATATAAATGATGTGATGCAAAGTCACATGTCGTCACGTAAGTTTATTGATTTTTGACACATCGGCTAAATTGGTTAGGTATCATTTCACTGTTCAATTTCATACTTTCACTAAATCTCCAAAAATTCACTCATTACCCTAAAACACACCTTAAAAAATTTATGTTACAACCATCATTCTCCAAACTAATGAATGTCTTTAATCAATTATTAAACTATTAAATTGACATTAAAATTTGTTCTTATGTTTTGAATTTTTACTTTCTTGATTTTTCATATTAGTGAAAGGCATTTCTTGGTAGTTTATGTAAGCTTCCCACGTAATTAACAAAGGCATATTCAAGAGTAAAATGTAGTTAACATTTTACTTGTTACATGGAATGATTAATATCTTCGAGAAGCTTTTTAAAAAAATCCCTTTCTTGATAATGATATAAAATAGAACAAGATTAGTAGTATTTTATTATTTGTCACAAGTATGGTAAAAAAAATAACATGGTAGAGAAATGCAAAGGCATACGTTACTACGTCAGTTTACTGATTTTTGACATATTAGCTTAATTTGTTAGGTATCATTTCACTCTAAAACACACCTTATAAAATTTATGTTCCAGCCGTTATTCTTTAAGCTAATGAATGTCTTTAATCAGTCACTAAACTATTAAATTGACTTTAAAATTTAACCAGTTACTAAACCATGAAATCCTTAGGTTTTATGGATGTACAACTAAGGATTTAGTGTTTTGTGCAATCAATTCAAATGATTAAGGGTTTCATGGATGCAACCGTAAGGATTTAGGATTTTGTAGATGTAACCCTAAGGATTAAGGGTTTCATGAATGCAACCCTAAGCATGTAAGGTTTGTGGACGCAACACTAATGATTTAATGTTTTGTGGATGTAAACCTAAGAATTTAGGATTTTGTGAATAAAACCCTAATGATTTGGGGTTTAGGATTTCATGGATGAAATCTTAATGATTTAGGATTTAGTGGATGACAACCAAAGGATTTAGTGTTTCATACTTTTAAGCTAGAGGATTTAGGATTTTGTAGATCCAACACTAATGATTTAAGGTTTCATGTATGCAACACGAAGGATTTAGCGTGTACATTACGATATATGGTTTAAAATTTATAATTTTATAGTTAAATATTTAAGGATTTAGAGTTTAGGGTATAGGCTTTCATGTTGCATTGTTTATGGTTTTCTGCTTTAAATTTCATGGTTTATGATTTAAGGTTTTATTTAGGATATAGGTTAGGGTTTTATGGTTTATGAATTAGGGTTTCATTTCATGCTTTTCGATTTAAGATTTCATAAATAAAACCTATATTAGGTATAAAGTTTAATTCGTAAAACCCTAAATCCTTAAGGTTGCATCAACAAAATCCCAAATTCTAAGGGTTTCATTCATCAAACCCCAAATCTTTAGGGTTGTATTCGCAAAACCTTAGATTATAATAATTGCATCCATAAAACCCTAAATCCTTAGGTTACATCTATGAAACCCTAAATAATTAGGGTTGCATTCACAAAATCCTAAATCCTTATAGTTGCATCCATCAAACCATAAATCCTTAGGATTGAATCTACGAAACCCTAAATCCTTAGGGTTTCATCGACAAAAACCTAAATACTTAGGGTTGCATCCACAAAACTCCAAATACACTAGTTGCATCCATGTAACCCTAAATCCTTAGTGTTGCATTCATGAAGTCAAAATTAAGTGGATTAAATCCTAAGAGTTTAGGGGTTTTGTGCATAAAATGCAAAGGATTTAGGATTTTATGAATGCAACCTTAAGGATTTAAGGTGTCTTGGATGCAACATTAAGGATTTTGAGTTTCATGGATAAAGTCCTAAGGATGTAAGGTTTCATAGATGCATCCCTAAGAATTTAGTGTTTCATGCATGTAAACCTAAAGAATTTGGGTTTCTTGGATTCAACCTTAAGGATTTAGGATTTTGTGGATAAAATCATGAGGATTTATGGTTCTATAGATGAGACTAGGCATGACAATTAAACTCGTACTTGTGGGTACCGCCCTGCCCCTGCCATGATATTAACAAGTAATCCCTGCTTTGACCGGACATAGGTATGGGTACGGGTAATATCCGTTTATAAAAATCAGGTATGGGGATGGGGATGGGGATGTGCATACCCACCTTGTACCTGTTCCTGTACTTATACCCGATACATATATTTATTAAATTATCTTTATTTTATGTTATATATTTTAATTAATAATTTTTAAGCATTTACACTTATTTTATGATTTACCATTTATACTTACTTTATACTTACTAAATTATTGTTTTAGGTTGTTTCAATTTGTTTTTATATAGTTTAGACAAAAAATATATATAATTTTATTAGATAATAGATAATTATACGGTTATTATTAACATATTATTAGTTTTTTTTGTTGTGAGACTTTTAGCTTATTATTAGTTTGTTATGACTTTAAGTAATTATAAAAATTGAACTTTTTTAAAGCTTATTATAACTTAAAATTATTTTTTTAATATTTAAAAAAAAAAAATTATAAACTGGTACGGATATGAGTCGAGTATACTTGATACCTGACGGGGACGGGGATGGGGATAAAAATTCATACCCGACGGGGACAAGGACGAGGATGGGGATGAGTTTTGGTATGCGGGGACGGGGATGGGGACAGGGAACCACAAACCCATCCCCACCCCACCCCGTTGCCATGTCTAGATGAAACCTTAAGAATTTTCGATTTAATGGATGAAAGCCCAAGGATTTAGGGTTTCGTGGATACAACTCCAAGGATTTAGGATTTCGTGGATGCAACCTTAAAAATTTAGGGTTTCATGGATAAAACCTAAAGGATTTGAGGTTGCGTAGATGTAAACTTAAGGATTTGTGGTTTTGTGGGTAAAACCTTGTTGATGTAGGGTTTTGTGGATGCAAACCTAAGTATTTAAATTTTCATGGAGGCCACCCTAAGGATTTATGGTTTTGTGGATGAAAGCGTAAGGATTTAAGATTTACTCAATGAAATCCTAAGAATTTTGCATTTCTTGCATGAAATCCAAATGATTAAGGATTTTGTGGATGCAACTGTAAGGATATAGGGTTTCATGGATGTAATCTTAAGGATTAAGAGTTTTATGAATGCAACCTTAAGCATGTAGGATTTCATGGATGCAACCCTAAGGATTTAATATTTTGTTGATGTAACCCTAAGGATTTATGGTTTCGTGAATAAATCATTAATTATTTGGAGTTTAGGTTTTCATGGATGAAACCTTAATGATTTAAGATTTAAAGGATGACAACCAAAGGATTTAGTGTTTAGTAGATGTAATCTTGAGGATTTAGGGTTTCCTTGATGCAACCTTAATGATTTAGGGTTTAGTGGATGCAACCCTAAGTATTTGGGGTTTCTTGGTTGCAACCTTAAGGATTTAGGATTTTGAAGATGCAACCCAAAGGATCTAGGGTTTTATGGATGCAACACTAAGAATTTAAAATTTCGTGGATGTAACCCTAAGGATTTGGGGTTTTGTGGTTGCATCCTTAAGGATTTATGGTGTACATTACGATATATTGTTTATGGTTTATCCCTTATGGTTTAAAATTTATAGTGTTAGAGTTAAATAACTAAAGATTTAGTGTTTAGGGTCTAGGGTTTTGTGTTGTATTGTTTATGGTTTAGGATTTGGAGTTTCATTTTGTGATTTAAGATTTAAGGTTTCTTTCCATGGTTTAAAATTCTAGGTTTAATTTCATGTTTTATAATTTAGTGTTTCATTTAGGATATTGGTTACGCTTTTATTGTTTATGATTTAGGGTTTCATTTCATACTCTTGGATTTAAGCTTTCATAAATGATACCTATATTAGGTTCTTTAGTTTCATTCATGAAACCCTAAATCTATAGGGTTTCATGCATGAAACTTTAAATCCTGAGGGTTTCATCTAGGCATGGAAATAATACCTATATCCATGGGTACCGCCTTGGTCTCGATCTGAGTTTGACAAGGATTCCCCGCTTTGACCGGGTACGGGTATGGGTAATACCCGTCTTTTCTAATCGGGGACGAGGACGGGTATGGGAACACACCTCCCCGCCCCGTCCCCGTCCCCGTACTCGCAAAGTATAATTACTAAATTGTTCGATTTTAATTTTCATTCTAAATTTGTCTTATGCCATTTCTCTTAGACTTTCACAAACCTAACCCAAACCCTTAGGGTCGAATCAATGAAACCTTAAATCCTTAGGGTTACATCAACCAAATCCTAAATCATTAAGTTTTCATCCACAAAATTCTAAACCCTAAATCTTAAGGGTTTTGTCCATAAAACCTTAAATGCATAAGGTTGAATCCACAAAACCTTAAATTCTTAAGGTTGCATCCACAAAACATTAAATCTTTAGGGTTTTATCTAGGAAACTCTACATCCTTATGGTTTTATTCACGAAACTCTAAACCATTAGAGTTAACATCCATGAAACATCAAATCCTTAGGATTTGATGTACGAAACTCTAATTCCTTAGGGTTTCATCCACTAAATCCTAAATATTTAAGGTTTTATTTACGAAATTGCAAATCCTTACGGTTGCATCCAATTCTTATTTTTAATTTTTTTTTCATACTTTTTAAATTTTCTAGACATTAATACTCTTGTTTTTTTTATTTTGAAAATTTCATTTTATAAAATTTTGAACACATCACTCTTGTTCTTTCCTTTTTTTTTTTTTTTAAAAAAAATCACTTTTCATAAAATTTCTAGATAAAACTCTTATTTTTAAAATTTTCACTTTATTTTAAAATTTTTTAAGACATTACTCTTATTTTTCCATTGTTTTTTTTTAATAAAATCTTATTTTTAAGATACTTTTCTTGCTTTTTATTTTTATTTTTTTCATTTTTTCAAATTTTTGAAGCATTAAATCCTAAAGTTTCATTTAGGGTTTCAAGGTTTATGATTTATGGTTTCATTTATGAAATCTTAAGGATTGGGAATGAAAACCTAAGGATATGAGATTTCATAATGAAACCTAAATGATTTGGTGTTTTGTAAATGAATCTTTAAGGATTTAGGGCTTCGTAAATGAAACCCTAAGGTTGTGTTTGGATGAAGCATTTTAGAAATTCAAGGTAATTAAAATTCTGGGCATTTGAATTACTAGAAATTGAATTCCCTTCAAAAAATAATATTACATAATTTGTAAACTTATACATAATTTTTGAACTTAAACAATAATGTCCAAAAATATTTTTAAAAATATTACATAATTTGTAGATTTCCAAAAATAATACATGAGAGAGAGGAGGGGGAGAGGGAGAGAAGAGATGGAGAATTTCAAATTCTCAACTTTTTGAAGAATTTCAAATTCACTATTTTTAACTAACTAAAATACCTTTTCAAAATGAGTACATTTCAATTTCTTCTTAAATACTCCATCCAAGCAACTCATTTTATTTTAAAGAATTTGAATTACCCTCTCTGAATGTCTCATCCAAACACACTCTAAGGATTTTAAAGGATTTAAGGTTTTGTGAATGAACCCCTAAATCTTAATATAAGGTTTCATTTATAAAACCCTAAATCCTAAACTAATAAATGAAATCATAAATCCTAAACCGTGAAAGCTTAAATCCTTAAAAAGCCTAAATCATAAGTCTTTGTATAAAACCTTAAATCATAAATCATGAAATGAAACACTAAGTAGTAAACCATGAAAGCTTAAATAATGCAACATGAAACCTTAAAATCTTAAGGCATAAACCCTAGACCCTAAACACTAAATCCTAAAACATTGAACTTGAAAATTCTAAATTTTAAAATCATAAACCATAAACCTTAAAACCTTTAAACTTTATATACTAAATACTAATGTAGGATTTCATTTATGAAACTCTAAATCCATATGGTTTCATTTAGGATTTGATGGTTTAAGACATGGTTTAAAAAAATGAAAGTTTAAAGATTGAGGGTTTCGTGAATGAAAGCTTAAGGGTTTAGGATTTTGTAAATGAAACGCTAAGGATTTAGTGCATAAATGAAAACCTAAGGATTTAAGATTTCGTAAATAAAACAATAAGAATTTTAGGTTTCGTAAATGAAACTTTAAGTATTTAAGATTTTTTAAATTAAACGCTAAGGATTTTAGGTTACGTAAATGAAACCTTAAGAATTTGGGGTTTCGTGGATAAAATTCTAAGGAATTAAGTTTTCGTGCATGCAACCTTAAGAATTTAGGGTTTTGTGGGAGCAATCCTAAGGATGTATGGTTTTGTGGATGAAACCTTACGGATTTAGAATTTCGTAGATGAAACCCAAATACTTTAGGATTTCATGGATGAAACCTTAAGGATTTAGAATTTTGTGTATAAAATCCTAAGGATTTAGGGTTTCATAGATGTAGCCCTAAGGATTTAAGATACTATGGATGCAATACGAAAGATTTAAGATTTTGTGGGTGCGACTGTAAGGGTTTAGGGTTTTTTTGAATGAAAACTTAAAGTTTTAGGGTTTCATTTAAAAATTTAGGTTTCATGGATGCAAGCCTAAGCATTAAGGGTTTTGTGGATACAACCCTAAGGATTCAAGGTTTCGTGGATCTCACCTTAAGAATTTAGGATTTTGTTGATGAATCCATAAGGATTTGGGGTTTCGTGAATGAAACTTTAAATCTTAATATAGGTTTCATTTATAGAACCCTAAATCTTAAAATATGAAATGAAATCCTAAATCATAAATTATGAAAGCCAAACCCTAATCCTAATTGAAATATTTAATCTTAAACCATGAAATGAGACCTTGAATTCTTAACCATGAAACCTTAATATAAAAGAAACTTTAAATCCTAAATCCTATAATGAAACCATAAATCCTAAATCATGAAACCTTAAATCTTAAACCATAAAACCACAAACAATGCAACACAAAATCCTAAAATATTAAAGCATAAACCCTAGACCTTAAACACTAAATTCTTAAATATTAAAATCTAAAATTTAAATCATAAGGTATAAAACCTTAAACTATAAACCCTAAATCCATACGTTGCCACGCTAATTTACTAATTTTTGGCACATAAGCTTAATTACTTAGGTGTCATTTCACTATTCAATCTCAGTTTCACTCATCACCCTAAAATACGCCTTAGAAAATTTATGTTCCGTCCATCGTTCTTCAAGCTAATAAATGTCTTTAATCAATTACTAAACTATTAAATTGGCATTAAAATTTGTTCACACACTTTGAATTACTACTTTCTTAATTTGTCATATTAGTGAAATGTATTTTTTAGTAGTTCATGGAAGCTTCCCTCATAATTAACAATGGCATATTCAAGAGTAAAGTGTAATTGAGATTTTATTTATTAGTTGGAATTATTAATATCTTTGAGAAGCTTTTTACAAAATCTCTTTCTTGATAATAAAATAAAATAAAACAAGATTAATATTTTATTATTTGTATTAAGTATGGTAAAAAAGAAAATGAGGCAAAGAAATGGAAAACTATACGCTGCCACATCAGTTTACTGATTTTTGATATATCAGCTTAATTGGTTAGGTGTCATTTCACTATTAAATGTCATACTTTCACTCAATTTCCAAACATTCACTCATCACTCTAAAACACACCTTAGTTGTTATTCTCCAAGCTAATGAATGTATTTAATTAGTTACTAAACTATTAAATTGACACTAAAATTTGTTCATATGTTTTGGATTTCTACTTTCTTGATTTATTATATTAGTGAAATGTATTTTTTGGCAGTTCATAGAAGCTTCCACATAATTAACAATGACATATTCAAGAGTAAAGTGTAGTTAACATTCTATTTGTTAGTTGGAATGATTAATATATTTGAGAAGATTTTTACAAAATCTCTTCCTTGATAATGAAATAAAATAAAATGAGGTTAGTATTTTATTATTTGTAGCAAGTATGGTAAGAAAAATAATAAGGTAGAGAAAACATAGTAATAATGTTTTTATGAATCATGTACCAGCATTTGATTTTAATTGATTTTAGAGGAATGTTACGATCACACTCCCTTGAACACACTTCACTCTATTGGTCCACGCCAGTTAAAATTTTAAACCGTTTACTTGGCAACCTGCTCTCTCTATTGCTCTCAATTCTAATTATTTATTTATTTATTTTATTATTGAATATTACCAACGGGATGTCCATACAAGACATTAATGAGTTTGATATGCATGTAACATATTTAAACAACAAAGAAAGGTTACAAATAGCTTTCGAAGGCTTAATATATTCATTCAACTAGGTCTTAGAGTTTGATTTGAAAAACATTGTTGCCTAAGAATATTAAATTGTTCGTGTTCCAGTGTTCTCATGGAGCATTGCCTATGAGAAAATTCATTTCCCAAAACATGTTTCTAATATCATGTCTTGCAGTATATGTAGTGCTACTGTGGAAAATATTCATCATATTTTGTTTGTATGAAAAGACATGGGGAATTAATATATACATTATGTTAGGCTTTTTGTTTACAAACATCAGTGTCTCTAAAAAGTTTAAAAAATGCACGCCTTGTAACTCTCACCTCTCAATTATATCTCTCAAAAATACCTCGCTCCACCTGTACATTATCAGTTGAAAAATGCATTTTTTTATGATTTCAAAAACTCCACTTGAAAACAAAAATTTAATCAACTTTATCATGTGGAACAATTCCTTTTTTTTTTTTTTTTTTATCTCATTAGATAGACACCACAAAATCACATAAGGATGTGGAACATATGTTGTTTCAATTGTCAAGTAAGAGATGATGAAATTCATTACTAAAATCAAAGATAAGTCGACTTCTTTTATTTTAAATCCTATTTGACTTTCTTTCTTTTTTATACTTTGAATTTGATCACGTTTCATGTTATTTTTCACTATACAGTTTAAATTCAAATTCTTATAGAACTACTGTCATTTTCTTTTGTTTATATACACCAATACTTGGAATAATAACAAATGCTAAGAAAAAGAATTAGACATCTCTTGGTAACGACAAAATATTTGATTAAGGCAAATATTTGATTCAATTATTAATATGTGATTATTATATTTTAAATGTAGGAGACAACAATAACTAATTATACAAATTTAAATAATTAGTTACTTCCTCAAAACATATCTGATTTGTCCTTCCTTAGTTTTCTAAATCAATAATTCAAGAATTTGTTAAATAGAATTCTCACGAGCACCCAATTTAAGAGTTTTGTGGTCCTCTTGTAACAAATAATTGCACTAGAAATGAAAGATTATTAGAGAGGTTTTTTGCTCGACATGGTGATGAAAATTACTTTGGAACATTAGTCTTATATAGGAATTAGAATTGAATTTGTAGTAAGATTTTGAGGGATTTTTAGTGTTATTTTCTTCAACGGAATTTGCATTGTAAAGATGTTTATTTTCATTTTCTTGCCCACATGTAAGATCTGATTTATGAGGCCATAAGAAATGAGAGACATTATGAGGTGCTATTCTAACCCTTAAAATGTGAAAATTATTACATTTCTATGTTCATATGTTCTCTTCATTTTAATTTAAATGCTTCTATTCATTATTTTTAATGTTAGGACAAATGAAAAGGCATGGGTCTTGAGTGTGAATTATTACTATTGTCTTTTGCTATTCATAACAATTTTTTGTATTAAAATAATTAACATAACATATTTGATGATAACATGTAAAAAGATTATTTTACACAACATGTAACTAATAGTTTGCCTGAATGGATTTTTATAAAGGTTGAAACTTGCATATGATTATGCAATTTTTAAATCTTTCCACACTTCTTTGGAAAATGAATAAAGTAAATTTTCTTGAACAAAATATTCCACGAGTTGAGAAGAAAATTACTTAGTATTAAGGGTAAATTCTTGTGCTTTTAATTTTTATGAAAGTATTTCATCTTTAAATTAATCATTCATGTTACCGAAAAATATAAAATCTTCTAAAAAAGATATTCATAAACTTGGTAGTAATGACAGTAATGTTAACAACAACAATGATAGTGATAATGGACAAGGTGATGGTGCTAAGAACTTTAATGTTAGCATATTTAAATGTTTTTAATTTTTTAAATATGAATCATATTTTGTTTAGGTCTTGAAATGAAAAGTTTTTTTTTTCCTTTCAAAATCAAAAAAATATATTTTTTTAGTCCTTTAATAAGTGTCAAATAAGAATATGAAATTTACAATGACAACTTTTTACTTTTTAGTACCAAATAAGAACTAATTAAACATGTTTAATGTGCGGAAAACATTTTCTTTTTTTTAAGAGACTATCATCAAACTTCAAAATTTTATAGGAACAAAATATATTTTACTCTATTAAATATTTTATTAACAAAAATATTATTATTTAAAGAAAAAGTAATTTGCTCCCATTGATCCGAATCCGTCACTCCCGTGGCCTGCCTTTCTATTTCGTGTGTGTATATTTGGGAACCGATTAAAAATCTATTGTCTACTTTCCAAAGCAAAATTTCACTTTTTGAAGGAACAAACGTGACTGCAATAAAATGTTACTAATCCGTTGAACGTAACTGAAATTTTATACAAAAATGGCCTATGATTGTCAGCATGATTTACTCGTTGGTTGCCTCACAAATATACGAAGTAAGAGACTTTTTTTTGGGACTATTTTTTTTTTTTTTGTTGAGAGAGCATGGTGGTGGCTGCGGAGGAATGGAAGAGGTAGAGGTAGAGGTCCTGCAAATTAAAGAGCCGTGGTGATTTTTAGTCGCAAAAATTAGTATTATTTAATTTAAAATATTTGAATTAATTAATAAGTACTTAAACTAGGATTTTCAAAATTCCAAAGGTTTGAGATAAGGTTCAATGTAAGGTCTCTATTCACAAGGTAGTAACAATTTATTTAGTGGGAGATTTTGTGTTTAATTTTTATCATGTGTATAAAATTTCTTGAATTAATGACTCGTATTCAATTCTTATCATGTGTAGAAAACTTTTTAAATTAATGACACAGCATTGCGAGTGAGAGACATTCGTGATCTCCTACCTCCCACAAAAAATAAATTAAAATTTTTTAAAATTTGAAATATTAAAATTTTGAGATTTTTTTTTGGATTAATTTCTTTTTTAATAAAAATTTGAAATATAAAAGAAATATACATAAGGCTTTTACACCGTGATCTATATTCTATACTAGCAAGTATTTTGATAAAATTATAATAACAAAAAAGAAAATACACATTTTTATTAAAAACATAAAAAAAAAGAAGAAAAAACATAGTTAAATTATACATGAATTTTCTACAAACTCGACTAGGACTCTTGTACAAATAAGCTAAGAAATTACACATGAATTCGTTTTACAATAAATAATATTATTATCTAATATGTTTAGTCATCATACAAGTCAATTATCTATGATTCAGAATGACAGAGTACTACAAATGGGTCGACGACGGATTAGAATAATATGATAACTCCTATAAATCGAAAGACAAAGATAAAAGCCACACAAATAAGCAAAAAAAGTGGTAAAAGCAACCATTGTGGTATGATTGGTGGGAGATATGATCGTCATAGCGATGAGGTAGCTGCATTGGAGGAAGAACGTTGGCAAATACAGTAGAAGCCACATAGTAGTCGTCCTGGGCAATAGAATAAAAATGGAGATAGTGGATACCATAAAGGAACATATGTTGAAGAAGGAAAACAAATCAAACTCATCGTTTGACATGATTGAGTTCCCTCCAATTCCAACTGTAGGCTCGTAATTTATGGATGGAGGAGAGGACGCCGCCACAGTATTATTATTATTATTCCCAGCATCAAGTTGATAAAGTCCACCAGGGGGACTGAGGGCTGATTGGTAAGTGGCTGTTGCAATAAGGGTCGCAACGACCAAATATGCGTTGCGTTCCTCCGCTGTCATATGTCGTCTCAGACGACCAAATCGGTGATTCGACCACTTGTTTATAAATCTTATTAACGTATTAATTTTCCAAATCACTGTACGGTCCATCAATGTGCTCTTGGTACGGGCGTTGCTTGCTATGTCTAAAGCTGTTTTGCCTTCCAGATTCTCGGCATTGAAATCCAAATTGTAATTCTTTTTCAACAATTCAATTACCTATACAATCATCAAAACATCAACTCTTTAACTTATTTTTTTAGTTTAATAGTAATCCACTGGGATGTCAAGTAATCTTACATAATTGTCTAATCATCGGTCACTACTGTCCGACTATTAAGATAATTATTATAAAATTAATAAATTTATCGTACATGTTAAACAATTATATAAAATATTTTTATATTATTATTCATACATAATCTATTTTTAAAATTAAATTAACAATGAAAAATAACTAAATTGAATTTTGAAAATTATGAAGTAAAAAATTTAAATTTAAATTATTTTATTCGCTGTAAATATTAATAAAGTAAAATATTAAAATCATTTTTTTAAAATTTCATGCATTAAAATAATTTTATATTGTTATTTGACCACAAAATATCAATAATATAATTTTTAAAAATAATTATAATAAAAATTAACTAACTTATTATAATATAAATTAATTGGACCGGTGCATAGTCTATTTTTTTATTATATAAAGTAAAAATTTAAAGTATAATTTAAGATTCAGATTATCATGAGTAAAATATAAAAATAAAATTAAATAAGTGTAAATATATAAGTTTACATAAAATAAAATATAAAAAAATAATTTTATTAATAATTCTATATTAAAAAATTTATTTTAAAAAATTAACGGGTACAAGTGCACTCGAGTGGAACGTAGTTCCACCACTGTATAACCCCTATTATTTGCTGGATACGTATGCATAATTTTTTTTTTTTGTTAATTAAATAAAAAGATTTTCAATTCCTTGAATTGCTACCAATGCATTATACTGATTAAATTAAAGGATACCTCTATGCCATCGTAGAGTGCTGCAACGTGCAAAATCGTGTTGCCTTTTTGATCCTTCCAATTCAGTAATGCACATTCAGCATCTTCTTTGGAATTTCTCAAGAGGCACTGATATAGGACTTCAAAAGCCTCATAGTGTCCATGTTCTATTGCAATATGCAGTGCAGTCTCATTTCTAACAGTCACGTCTTCAATGGAATCAGGACAAGCCTTGATGAACTTTTGCAAAATCTCAGTGTCTCCTTTTTGACTTGCCAAATGCAGAGGAGTGAAGCCGTCCCTCCCTTTGACTCGAACCAGCTCTTTGTTGATCTCTACAAGGCGAAGGACCATTTTCTTTTGGTCGTGTTGTAAAGCAAGGAGGATGGGAGTGAATCCTTCTGGATCTAGTTTGAGAGCAAGCGAAGGTTTAAGCGTCATGATCTCAGTAGCAAACTCTAAATTGCCAAATGATGCAGCAACGTGCAAAGGAGTCTCATCAAATGGCTTTGAATCTATGGTCTCCAACACATGCATATCCTGCTTAATCACTCTGTATAGACCGTCTATGTCATTCCCTTGGGCTGCAACTTTCATCTCGGCTTCAGAACTCATAGTTATGTTGATGAGGGTGCTAATTCAATTTGGCTTAATTTGATTGTGATTTGTGAGTGTATATAGAATTTGTGAAGAGTTGTATACGTGCTGTTGTTATATAAGGGAAAGAAAATGATATTTTTAGTTGGAATAAAGATTCGTGGACACTATGAGAGAGAGAAAAATAGAGAAGTATATGCGTATAATACTCGATATAATTTGATGCCATAAGAGAGATAGAGAGAAGGAAATGATGTTAAAAAAATCACACCTTTTTTAGTTGGAGTCCTGGTTTTTAGATTATCCCATATTAATAAACACTTGTTTTATCTATTATTTTTTATCATTTATTTTATAGAATTATATCACTTATCATAATGCTTTCACTACACTGTAACCAAAAAATATTATCCTTGCACTTCTCTATCTTTTTCTCTCCAAATGTATACAAGCATATGAGACTTGGACTGTTTAGATATCTTTATTCTTTTACTTGTTAGATACTTGCTTTAGTGGAGCGATAGCATCTTATTCCTTCTACACATGTTTTATCATAAGAGAGAATCATGTAATAAAATGTGAGATTCACGATTTTTTTTTTTTTTGGTAACTTTCTATCAATAAAAAAGTATGTTAAAAAATGTTATTAACAGTTCTTTATTAAGAAAATAAATAAAACTTTTATTCTAAGTAGCAAAGAGAAAACGAGTCATTCTAGTATTTTGTATGTGTTTCAATGTTCAAGCACATGCAATTAAGCAACAGGGACATGTTGAGTCATTTTAATTTATTGTTTAATTGCCCTAACTTAGTAAATGTGGTCAAATATCTCCATATTTAATAACGAACAAGATTTAGACAAAGATCTTATTTTGAATTATTTTTTTATCATTTTGAATTATTTTATTAATACAAATATTATCATATTTAATGCATAATATTTTATCTCTTTATGTTGTTATGACATATGCTTAATATTTTTTTATAACATTTTCATTTTTTATTTTATTTTATTCATTTTATGACTTATAAACATAATACTTTAAATCTTCTTTCATATTTTTTTTTTTATAATTTTTAGTTATAAATTATAGATATAAATAATATAATTGTTATAAATAAAAATTTATAGATAAAAAATATAAGAATTGAAATTACTAAATTAATAGATAGAGTAAAATTATAATTTTTAAATAAAATTTAATAATTAGAATTAACTAAAATATTTATGTAATAAATTACAACAATCTTAAATTTTAATAATTAATTTTAAATTATTTATAAAAAGATATACTCTTTACTCATTTTAGATGAATAATTTCAATTTAGGATTCAGGTAAATTAATTTTATTTATTTAATGTGATTGAAATATATAAAAATTATTTTTTCAATAATATTTTGCTTTTTATTTTAATTAATAACTTAATAATTAATATTTTATTAGTTAAATCTACATATTTTTCTGAAGAAAGTTGAATCTAAACTTAGTTTCTAGTTTTCAGCCACTAATATAAACTAAATATGTTTCAAGTCTCGCATATTTGATTTCTACTGGTGAATTTTGTTTTTGTCACTAATAATTTTTTTGTTGAATTTTTTATATATTAAAATATTTTTTGTCATTAATATTTTATTTTAATCTCTAATAAATTAGAAAATTTTGTTTTAGGTCTCTAATAAATTTTGTATGTTTAGTTTTAATCCCTTTGAATTTTTTTGATAGGTAACAAATTATCTATATATATTAGGATAAAAATAAAATTTGCTAATTTATTGTAAACTAAAACAAAATATCAAAAATCAAAAACAAATATTTTGATATATTAAAAGATCTAAAACCAAACAAAAAAAAATTATCAGAGAGCTGAAACAAAATCCACATATTTATAATTACCTAAAAAAAATTTTAACCAATATAAAACTTATAGTTATATTTTAATTATCACACACATGTCTTAAACTCTTTCTTATTTTGAGTACAAAGGAAAGTTACACTCCTAAGCCAGCAAGGTATCATCCTCACAGCAAACATGTTTTCCGTTCCTTCATCTTTTCCCTTCTCTTTCACTCTCGCTGTTATTATTCTTCTCTTCTGCTTTTCTATTTTACTTTTTTCGCGTTTTCCTTCTTCTCTCTCACTACACGTTTTTCTTGTCTAACTTGTCTCTTTCAAATATTTTTTTCTTTCTTCTTTTTCAATTTTTCATTTTATGTTTTTTCTTTCCCTTTTTTCCTTTTTTTTTTATGTTATTTTATTTTATATTTTTATTTCATTCTTCATATTTAAATTTAATTGAATAGTTATGTGTAATAACTATATTAGGATTTTCTAAATGAGTTTAAAGGACAACCATTCATTTATAATAATTCAAATGATTTTTATAAAATTATTTTAAAATTTATACAAAATGAATGTTATGATGTTTCGAAAGTGAAAAATTATTTAACATGGTTAGTGTATTACTTTAAAATTATTTCTAAAATTAATATTTTTTATTTATTTATATTAAATGACAGATGAATTTTATTTATTTATTTATATTATTATAAGTATAAATATTTATATGATGATGTTGAAATTTCCATATTAAAAATTAATGTTAAATTTTTATACATAAATAGTAAAATTAACTATTTGAAAGAAAATTGCTGCAGCGAGCATGAGGGAAAGTGATCCACGCCAAACCAAAATGCTTTGCAATGAAAAATAAAATAAAAAAAGATTTAAAAAAGATATATTGAGTAATTTAATCTGACTCAAACATATGGGTTTGATTAAAACACAATCTCAAGCCGCCTTGATGCCATGAGTCTAGAAACTCAAAGGAAAATATATAATATTAACTAGAAATTTCAAAAAAAGAGGGGTTTGCGCTTCAGGCCAAGCCAACTTTGTGCTTTGGTGCTCTTAACGCTTAAAAAGTTTCTCTCTATATTAAAATACACAAAACACGTTAAAATGAGAGTTGAATATTGGTCAGTAAATATCTTAATCTTTTAGAAGAAAATGAAGGAGATTAAGACACTGACATGAAAATAACAAATATATCATCTAATCAATATATTTGAAATTTTTTTCATAAAGAGTATGTGTTAAGATAAATATAGGAAAGTTACGAAGGAATAAATAAAATACTTATTTTACAAGGTTACGTCCCGTTCTCCTTATATAAATGGTTAAAAATGTCTTATTAAGAAAAAATATCACTTTCTAAATTATATATTCTAACTTATAAGAATACATATCCAATCCAACCTCAACTAATTTTGGTATCGCTTTTCTCTTGTTTTTTTTTTGTTTTTTGTTTTTTTTTTAACTCAATCAACCTAATCACTATGAACCCTTTTTAAGAAAATAATTTAGAATGAAACAAATTTTAGAAAACTAATTTAGAATAAAACCTTTCATTTTGGAAAACATTATCTGTAAAAAAAATAAAAACTATTAATTTGTTAATTACAGTCCTTAAAATTCATTTTAAACTCCTAAAAGTAAAGGTTTTATTAGGAAAAAAAGGTATTGATTGTACTTTTGTATTTTTCTTGTAATAAACATTTTCTTTCCTAATAAAACTCTATACTTTTATTTAATTCTAAAAGACTTGTGTTAACAAAACCCAATAAAAATATATTAACTCAATTATGAAATAAGCCGGTCATGGTTGTCAAGACTGTAAAATACTAAGCATTGAGAAGTTATACCTAATTTCATTATAAATTATTACACCTAATCAATTCAAGCAGTTGAATTCTTTCAAAAACACCATTCCCTAAAATTAATTTCTAGAATAATTGAAAGTACATATATTTACCAGATTTTAGTTTCCGAAACATATTTATACATTACAAAAACTAATTTTTAAAAGAATAAAAATTTAGGGAAGAATATATTTTTAATTTTTATGCTTACTATCAAATATGACCAATATCTCTTCTATACTTTCATATTGATAAATCTAGTCCTTCTTAACTTTAAAAACATAAAGAATTCCTATAAAAAGAGACTAAATTCATTTTTTTTTAATAACAAAATTCATCAATAAGAAAACTTATTCATGATTTTCGATCATCAAAAACACATTTTTGGTTATTTTATTTAAATTTCGAGAAACTAAACGGAAATATTAAAATTTCAATAAGAGCTGACACAGGAATATCAGGGAGCACTGCACAATGCACATTGTGTGCGTACGGAAAGTTCCTCCCTTCACAATTTTTTCAGTTTCAAAGTCATATTCTATTCTCCATGTCCAAGAATGTTGAAGCCACTCTTTTTAATCCTTTTTCTGATTAAATTTATACATTCTGAAAATCATCTATTTTGATAGATTAGATTAGTGTAGTCTATACCTCGTCACATGCTAGTTTTTATAAAAGTTAATTAATTTATTATAAATTAAAAATTATAATTTATACGGTTCATGTATCATTTTTTTTTTCAAAATAGACACTAACAATATTTATAGAACAGGTTATGATAAATTTACCTTTGTTTTTAACGTGACAAAATTAAGATCCAATAATATATGAAGAAGATTGAATCTACCTAATTTATTGACATAATGTTCATCTTAATATTATGTATAGATGTATCATAAAACTAGAATATAAAACTACAGATAAGAAATATTTTACAATATATACTTCTAGATAAATAATATCAATATAAATATATCATGATAATGTAATATCTATTATGTCATAATTATATTAATAATATATACTTGTTAAAAAATTATACTTTCCAAAAAAAAAATTGCAAAGGACACCAAATTAAATTAAGACAACTCAAAAACTCTAAACATACATTTGATTTAATTTCTTAGACTTGAACCAATTAAAATTAACTTGGAACTAAACCAGATTAGTGAACAAAATGGGTTAGAAACATGCATTAGATAGAAAGAGAGGAGGCACATTGAGGGGAGAATCCAGACTCGGAGTACCGAGTCAATTATGAAAAAAAATTATCTACCAAAAAAAAAAATATAATCAATTATATATACATAAATTGATCTAAAATGTTAATTACATTAACATTTTATCAAAATGCGAAACATCTTTCTTGTATGTCATGAAAATATTGATAATTGTAGTTTTAACTTAAGAATATAATATACTAATTGCCTTCTTCGTACCAATAATATTGTTACAAAAAAAATGTAATATATTAATTGTGAAATTTAAAATATAAAAAATAGAAATACTTTTGTTTTATACTGTATCTTTTAACTTTTGTCTTTTGTCAAAGATATTAATTCGTGGTTATGACGTCTTGTGTCAATGTGCAGTTTGAGAAACAAAAACAACTCATTTAGTTATAAGATAAATAGAATTTTATAATTGAAGTTTTAGTTTAAGAAAAAGATAATTATATATAATAAAAAAATTAATCAAATATAATATTTAGATAAGATTTATTTACAAAATAAAATAAAATTACTATTGATTTTATAATTTAAAAAGTTAGTTAAAATTTGATCCTATAATAATTAAAATTTGATACTTTATAGCATTAAAAAAAAAAAGATAACATCGTAATTTTATAGTTTAGAAAAAAAATAAAAAATAAAAAAATTATATAATAACTAAAATTAATAAAATATTAATATAATCTTCGTATAATATTTTTATAAAAAAAAAGATAAAATTACTATTAATTTTATCATTTAAAAAATTAAAGATAAAATTGATTCAATAATAACTAAAATTTAAGATTTTTTTTTATAATAAAATTTAGACCTAAACTATCTCAAGAGAAGCTGAGAACATCCCAACTATGTTGGCAACCCACAACCACTCGATCACCAGAGCAAGGTTATGTAATATAAATAAATAAAAGAAATAACAATTGTTATTAGGGGACTAGGCCAAAACTCAACCAAGTGTAACAAAATTGAAAATTTGGAAGCCCATAAAAATCATGGGCAAAATTAGTTGAAAGAAAATTAGGTTCTAGAATCTACTCCAAAATTAGCAACTGTGTTAACACATTGATTGTCTTCTTGAAAGATATGAGTGATGAGTATATGCATTCTACTAGAGTTGAATCTTATATAATATTAAAAAAATATTAGAATGTTAAATGCACCTCTCTAATTGCTAAATACACCAAATACACCCCTGTAATTACTAAATGTACTCTTCACATTATTAAATACACCTTTATAAAGTATATGATAAAAAAGAAAAAAAAGTCAAGGGAGCCATAACCCCCTGCACAACCTAGGTCCACCCCTGGACACAGAGCATAACAAAGCATATACTTAGAGGCATCTTCAAAGTGAATGACACACAATTGTTCCCGAGATTTTTACTAACAGCTTAAGGTTGATAAGCTTTACAAGAATGGGCTTATGCCAGAAATTACAGCTGAGAGTAGAAAGAAAACAATATGTGATAAATTTGAGGGTTTTCTTTTCTAAGCTATAGAGTTACCTAAGATGGCCACTGGGGGCATTTTGCAAAGGATACTTTCTCCCTATACAGGCTCCCCCATTGAAAAAGAATAAAAGATTCTTTGTGATGCATCATTGCTGCATCTCAACAACTCTACAAATCAACGGCCGGAAACAAATAATGAATTGGTTACCTGGTTGTTCCCTTCGGCTTGGAGCCTTCTCATTTTTGCCTTGTCCAAAACGCGCCCGTCTAACCGCCTCTTGAATTTGACGCTCGTGGTCTTTCATCACCTGATCCCTGTTGCTTGACGAAACTAGCAACGGACCGGAGTAATGAATTTTATGACCCTTTGACCCGTAACCAACCTGCACCGTTGTGTGGGGAGGACAAAAATGAGCACAAGAAATATACAAGACCTAATTAAACCAAAAGTACTTTCAGATCCTCTTTGTAAAAGGATAACAACATGCCAATAGTAAATGCCATGAGATCAACCTGGAATCTTTAGAAAATAATACACAAAAAAGAAATTATACAGTTCAACAACAACAATAACAAAAACCTTATTCTACTAGGTAATATCAGCTACATGGATGGCACGATGGAACAAATAGAATTATACAGTCTAAGCATGTGTTTGGATTATCACGCAGATCTATACCACATATATGTGATTTAGTTTACAAAAATCATATTTGGTTCATTTAATCAAACACGACTATGTCCCTAAAAGCAGATTCGACTAATCTAGCCTTTTTGGTTGGAAATTTTATACTAAATTTTACTACAAGCTTACATTTGAGATAAAAGTTCTCAAACATATATCACTTTATTTCAAATTCAATTTTACAAAATCAAATTCATCTAAATTAAGTTCACCCAAATGCACTGACAGAACAGATAAGGGTAGAAGTCAAACTACTTACAAGAACTAGGTCTTTGTTGCTGCATTTAATTAGAAGATAAGGTTTTGGGTTAAAGTGTAGTGTCAAGTTTACTTATCTGGTGTGTTCGAATACATTGGTTAAATCTCCTGGTGTTTAACCCCTCAAATGCACAACAATTGGTATCAGAACCAATGGTTCGAGTTGGACCAGCTCAAACGAGTTAGATTGATGGATGGATCTGGGCATGGGCATGAGGATCCCTTACAACGAAAGTTTTCTTGACGATGGGTCCATACATGGAAGCCAGACAGCGTGTCCCATGGTGGTGGAACAGTGGAGCACGGCGATACAAGGTACTAGAGCATACAGCTCTAGAAGCCATCATTGAATACTCGTGGCTTTCGCTTAAGGGGGAGCTACCATGTGGAATAGATTCACATTTGAGGGGAAGATTGTTGAGTACAAGTGTGAATGTGAAGTCCCACATCGGATAGGAATGAGAAAGTTGAACATCATAAGTGAGAAAAAATACCTATAAACTTAAGTCTTAAAGTGTAGTGTTAAGTTCACTTATCTGGTGTGTTAGTGTCCTTACAACCAAAACAAAGGCAAATGTGTGTTGTGTTCAATTTCCCCTTGACTTTGCTCATTTTCTTGCATTAATTTGGTTCGGCAGATCATAGGATACCCTAAACATTCTAGATGCTTGACCAGGTGATGTGACAAAAACTACAAAATGGTGGAGATACCCTCCAGAAATCAATGCAAATGTGCTACAGGCATTGACACCAAATTAAAAACAGATTGTAAATGGTTGAAGCCATCAACCAATGAGAGACATAACTTGATTATTGATTCTACTTGGAAAGGATACTCTAACATGGTTCCTAAGCTTAGATGTCTCATTGTTGAAAAACTAGAAGTGAAAAAGACGAGAAATTATTTCCATAAACTTACTTAAATTTGAATGGCCTGGACAATGGTGAAAAAGATTAGGAAACTATATAATAACACATATGGTGAAGAAAGAGGCTAGAGATAGTGTGGAGACCACTTGTTTTAGATCCAACTCTAATTGTCTCTTTAGAGCTTTGGTCTTGTTAAGAAAACAACCAATAGGAAAGGTGCACCTAGCTTAAACTAGGATTATTAGGGTTATCACATCTGAAGTATTGTCTGCTTTGGTGGTAAGTGGCTTCATCATAGATTTGTCCTTTAAGGTGCTTTGGTGTGTTGAGAGGAAAGTGTCTATAAATTATCTTTGTCTTAACTCCTAAGTGATGTAGAATTTTTTGGATACCAGAACAAAACCCTAATGGACAAGAGTGGCCCAAGTCCTCTTTCTAGCATCAATGTTATGATCTCAAGTCTACAAGGATAGTTAGGATCACAGCATTGATGAGTGTCCTACATTGTCGGTCTTATTTGAAAATTCATGTAAATATTCTTTCTTCAATAATGGAGTATAAAAATATCTTGTGACATGATTAATGACACACAAACCTATTAAAATAGGTAAGGTTTATTAAGATGAAGTTATAGACTTTTATATCATGTTATATTTCATATATAAAAGATGCACCCTAAGAATTGAGGTAGACAATGTAGGACTTTCCAACCTTCGCAACACCAATTGACAATGACAAAAAAAAATGATGAATTTAGCTTCCATCTTTATGATCATGATCTTCTTTAATAATTTTGGATGTGATTTTCTTTTAGTTTTTCTCCAGCTCTATTTATTGGGCTATTCTCAACTCTTCTTGTTGGGGCTTCTACTACTCCAACTTTCTCTCTTATACATTCATTCTTGATCTTTGATCTTATATTTTTGAATTTGTTCATGATGTAGCTCGTTTTGTTGTGGTGCTTGAGATCCATATATTGTTCAAAATTTATGAATAATTTTGGGCTATTTGAAATTAATGTATTGTGTGTAAATTTTTTTGATAATATGCTGGTGCATCTTCCTTTTGTTGCAGAACTTCGTGGGATTGTCTGTATCTGATGGTTACATTGCTACTGGTTCAGAGACAAATGAGGCATTTCATTTTCCCTTTCTCATTGATTTATTAATTATCATTGATATATGATTGTTAATGAGCCCCTTTCCTTTTATTTTTCCAAATGTGACATTAGAAGAATATTGCTTTGCATACCTTTTTGTTAGATTCTACCATAGATCAAGTTGTTGAGATATAGGAATTATTAGCTGAAGAGAAAATATAATATATTTCAGTAATTTCATATTAGGAGCATGAATAACCCTAATCTTATGGTTTGAACTTTGAACCACTAACCTAGTACTTCTTATAAGCAAAAATAATTTTTGTCATCATTTAATTTTATTAATCTCAAATAAAAATAACGTTATTTCTAAAATATCCTTCATTGAAATAAAATTAGGTATCATGAATATAGTTGCAATTAAATGAATAGTATTTTAGGAATAATAACATTAAATATTACAAAATATCTGTTTGGGTAAACTTTTCTAAAATGACTTTTAGAAGGAAGAAAAAATGTGAAGAAAAAATAAAGTTAAAATTAGTTTTTTCAATAGTTAATTTATAAAAATTATTTAATATAGTTTCTTCTAAAAGATATGAAACTTTGACAAATTAGTTATCAGAGAAGTTAATTTTAGCTTATGAAAAAATTAATTTCATTTTTTCTTCTAAAATTCATTTTAGGGAAGTTTACTCAAACAAATCTAAAATTAGTTGGATTTACTTATATTGTCCACAAATAAAACTACTTTTTTTTTTTTTTTCTTATATACTCCAATCTATACTATGGTTTTGGACTAATAGACCCAAACCTCGTGCATTTTCTCTTTATTGAATTTTGTTGTATTAATTAAGGTATTATTCTATGTTAATTAGGTGTTCATATACCACAAGGCTTTTCCCATGCCATCATTATCTTACAAATTTTTCAGTAGTGACCCTCTTTCTGGAAATGAAGAGGATGATTCTGCACAGTTCATCACTTCTGTTTGTTGGCGCGGTCAATCCTCCACCTTACTTGCTGCAAATTCCATTGGGAATGTCAAAATTCTGGAGATGACTTAAGTTGGTTAGGTTTTTTCTTTTATTTAGAGGAATCAAATACGATACCAGAGAGTCTTCAGTTGAAAAGAATAATACATTTTTTTTATACAAGAGGTTAATTACATAATCATTGTTCATGGTTAGCTTTGTGTTGCTAGAAAAGGCCACCGAGAAGTGTGTATAAATTAATTCCATGATCACTTGTGACAAAATTTTGCATTAGAACATAGAGGAAGTAGTGATAAATTAAGAAAAAATAGTTAGATAAATAGATCTCTTCACGATTGTTATGGCATACAAAATTCTATATTAGAAGAAAAGGAAACATATCTTGGTACAGAAGGTGTATCTTGTTTTTTTATTTATTTATTATTAATACGAGATATTTTATTTATTAAGTGTTCGGTGAAATGTCATTTTTAATCATTTTATATTTTAGTTTGTGTTCAATTTGTTCTTTTATATTTTAAAAGTCTCAATTTGATTATTTATGTTTTTAAAATGAGTTAAAATAATCATTCTAAAACAAATATAATTTTTTATTTTGTGAAGCGATTTTAAACTATTTTTTAACTAATTTGAAACATGAAAAATTATTTCATTAGATTTGTTTACATAAAAATGGTGAAACTCAATTAATGTATGAATTAAAATAAGGCTAAACATAATGAAAATCGTGAAAAAAAATGAATCTAATAAACAATTGAAAATATTAGACTTCATTAAGAATATAAAAATGATTACCCTTATATGTTCATATGATCTCTTCTTTTTAATTTAGATGTTTTCATTCGTTATTCTTAATGTTAGGAGAAATGAAAGAATCTAGACTTTGTGAATTTTGTTATGGATTTACAATACCTCAATAAATGACTTAAATATAATCATATTCTTAAATATACTAAGTGTAAGACAATCTTATAACATGTATCTTTAGCTTCATTATTGTACTATTCATACACTAACAATTTTTTGTATTAAAATAGTTGACATGACACACTTGAAGATAACATGTAAGAAGATTGATTTACACAATATGTAACTAATTATTTGTCTGGATTCTTATAAAGGTTGGAGCTTGCATATGATTATAAAGTTTTTAAACTTTTCCACACTTCTTTAAAAAATGGATAAAGTGAGTTTTCTTTGGACAAAATGTATCACGAGTTAAGTATAAAATCACTTAATAAAGTGACATTAAGGGTAAATTATTGTGTTTTTCAATATTTTTATGAAAGTATTTCTTCTTTAAATTAATCATTCATGTTACTAAAAAAAATCTAAAATCTTCACAAAAGAAAGTATTCATGAACTTGAATTAATTATAATACTTAAAAATTAAATATTATTTTAATATAATTTAATGTAAAGATTAAAAAATTTATTTTAATAATTGAGCTTATAGTTTAAATGAATTATTTTAAAAACTAAATTAATTGATAAAATAATATATTTCATAATAATAATCAATTTAAACACTGACCTAATTTAATGCAGATAACATGATTTCATACCTAGTTATTATTACGATGATATTGAAAATGTAATTTAAAGCATTGCAACTATTTTGAGTTGTTTGTCGTGATTAATCCCTAAATCTCTTTAATGATGTAATTTTTAAAAAATTACTTTAATAAATTTTAAAAAATTGCTTTAAAAAAATCAAACTTGCGACCTTAATGATTCTTGTATTCTTCATTCACCATTTGAACTAATTAGACATAAAAATCAAACTTGTATCCCCTGTGTATCATTCTACTCCCTTTTAATATTAATGGGTAATTTTCACTTTGATCCAACACGGGTACGGATAATACCTTATTATAAAATTTGGATACAACAATAGAAATGTATATACTTGTCCCAAACCTAATATATATATATTTATTAAAATTATATTTATTTTATGCTATATATTTTACTTAATAATTTTTAAACATTTACACTTGTTTTAATTTGTTTTAATATAGTTTAGATAAAAATCATGTAATCTTATTATATAATAGATAATTATATAATTTTATTAACATATTATTAGTTTGTTATGAAATTATTTTTTGTTGTGAGATTTTAGTTTATTATTAGCTTCTTATGACTTTAAGTAATTGTAAATATTGAATATTTTTAAAGTTTATTGTGATTTAAAATTTTTATTTTTTATTTTTTTATATATTTTTTAAAATTATAAATAAGTATGGATACAAGTATACTCAATATCTTACGAGAATGGAGATGTAGATAAAAATTCATATCCAACGAGATGAAAATAAGGATGGGAATGGATTTTAGTACGTGGAGATGGGAACCATCTCATTGCAATGTCTACAACTAATCTTAACATAGACACATAAACGTGAGATTATAAAATTTGGACTATGTAATATTTTACAACCTTTTGAAATTAATTAAATCAACACAAGTGTTACTATTATTCTTTTTTGGTTTATGTATATTTTAAATTTTTTAAATATGAGTCAAAAATTTTAATCCTCAATAAAAAGTCATCTCTTTTTAATCATTTAAAATCCTAAAATATTTCTTAATTACTATAAAAATATTATAAATCAAATTATGTATGGTAAAATGCCACCACAAATGAAAAATTTGTCATCCCTTGATACCTATTTGACTGGAAAAAACTAAAAAAAATACTTTTTGATTTCTAAGAAAAATTACTTTTTATTTAGAAAATTAAAAAATGCGATCTATATTCATGAAACTAATAAAAACATATTTTATTTTTTAAATGGGGATGGGGAAGTATATATATATATATATATATATATATATATATATATATATATTTTTTTTTTTTTCATGAGAGAACATCAATGTTAACAGTTTTAAATATGTTTTTAATTTTTCAAATATAAATCATATTTTATTTGGGTCTCCAAATAAAAAGTTACTTTTTTTGTCTTTAAAATTTTTTTTTTTTTTTATTTCTTATCCGTATAAGTGTCAAACAAAAATATAAAAATTTACAATTTGACAGACTTTTTAGTACATAAGGACTAAAAACAACAATAAGGACTAAAGGCATGTTTAATGTGTGGAAAATATTTTTTTTTAAAGAGACTACAATCAAAATTCAATGTTTTATAGGAAAAAAATATAATTTATTTTATTAAACATTTTATTTTCACATATATAATAAAAATGTTATTATTTAAAAAAAAAAAAAAAAGTAATTTCCTCCCATTGATCCCGAATCCGTCACTCCCGTGGCCTGCCTTTTGTATTTCCTAGGTGTGTATATTTGGGAACCTTTAAAAAGCGGTGATTTTTAGCCATAAGAAATATAATTATTTGATTTAAAATATTTAAATTAATGAATAATTACTTAAATTAGGATTTTCAAAACTCTAAGTATTGGCATAGCGTACTGTCTAAAGTCTCAATACATTTAATGGAAGGTTGTGTGTTGGGAGAGACTCGTTTTCTTCGACCTTGGATAAAAAAACTAGAATTTTAAAAATTTAAAAGATTAAAATTTAAAGATTTTTTTTGGATTAATTACCTTTTTAATGAAAATTTGAAGCATAAAAGAAATATATATAAGCCTTTTACACAGTAATCTATATTCTATACTACCAAGTATTTTGATGAAATTAGAATAGCAAAAAAGAAAAAATAGTCAAATTACACATGAATTTGCTACCAGCCCGACTAGAAGTCTCATCCAATAAGCTAAGAAAATTACAATTCGTTTTACAATAAATAATATTATTATCTCATATTTCTAGCCATGTGATAAAAACCCCAAAACGGATCACACAGAATCACTTAAAAGTTAGGAAAACAAAAAGAAGAAGAAAAATAGAAAATGAACAAGAATTGGATAATGACATTACAACCATATCACGGTTGATGAGCAAGGAAGAGTCGTCACAAAGGTAAGTTCTAATTTAAGAACCAACAAGGAATTCTCTTTTACGGTCAAAGACTAATTTCTGATTTGTTACAATATTTATAGACTAGTTTCTTTTAATCTTTCCACTAGATAATTAATTTTCACTAGGAAATTAAGTCCCACTAACCTTTAAATTTCTACTAAAATTAAAAGTCCATTAATTATAATGATTTAGAAACCTAAAAAACATAAAAATTGATCCAAAACATACGAAAGGTCATATGAATTTATTGATTTATTTTTAAATCCAAATTACATGATACTTCTCTAGGAAAAGACTTCACTTTCTATTCCTCTATCATCATGCAGGCCAATTATCCCTGATGCAGAATAACTGATTCAGAATAACATAGCACCCCAAGTAGGTCAACGATCGGTTAGCATCAGATAACATCCGCGTATCAAATTACGAAGAAAAAAGCCTAAGAGAAAAGTAAAATAAATGGTCAAAACAACAATTGTGGTATGAGGGGTGGGAGATATGACCATCAGAGCGAAGAGGTAGCTAAATTGGAGGAAGAATGTTGGCGTATGCAGTAGAAGCCACATATTATTTGTCCTGGGTAATAGAATGAAAATGGCGATAGTGGATGCCATAAAGGAAACCATGTTGAGCAAGTAAAACACATCAAACTCTTTGTTTGACATGATTGAGTTCCCTCCAATTCCAACTGTAGAATTCAAATTCATGGTTGGAGAGGGCTCCGCCACAGTATTATTACTATTCCCAGCATCAAGTTGATAAAGTCCACCAGGGGGACTGAGGGCTGTTTGGTAAGTGGCTGTTGCAATAAGAGTCGCAACTACCAAATATGCGTTGCGTTCCTCTGCTGTCAGATGTCGCCTCAGACGACCAAACCGACGAATGAAGCACTCGTCTATATATGTTTCCCAACTCAGTTCTTTCACTAATGTGCTCCTGGCACTGCCCTCTGCTATGTCTAATGCTGTTCTGTCATCCAAATTCTTTGCATTTAAATTCATCACATAATTCTTTTTCAACAATTTAATTACCTGGACAATAGTAAAATTAGTTTAATTGTATTTAGATGAAGATGATGTAAACTTGCTTTACAAGTGTATGTATAAAAAATTCAAGTTTAAACCCTTGTCTTTTGTTAATACATATCCATAAAGCATTTTCACACTACCATTTAATTATTGTGAATATAATTTTTAAAGTAATTATAATAAAAAAAATAATAAATTTAACATGCATATATGATGATAATTGTGATTGAACCACAGTTTGAAATTACTTTACAAGTCATACGCTAATCCATTAATCCATAATCTGTCTTCTCATTTTATATAGGTCATTTGTCAATCCATAACCTATCTTCACATTCTCATTTTATAAAGTAAAAGATTAAAGTTTAAATTTTATTTGCTCAATATACATATCCATAATTTTTTTTTATATAAAATGATTTTTAATTCTTTGAATTGCTACCAACACATCGTACTAACATCAAGATTAATTTCAAATATATATAAATAGACGTAAAAAATATGTTTTTAGTTCTTAATTATTAAAGATTTTATTTTTTAGTTCCTAAAAAATATTGTTTGATTCTCTTTGTTTTTAAAATATGTTTTCATTTTCTTTTAAGATGAGTGACACATACTTTGAATCAAACAATAATTTAGTGATTAAAAAACAAAAAACAAAACTCCGAGTAGTTGAGAATGAAAACATATTTTGTGCTAAAATTAAAGGATACCTCTATGCGATCGTAGAGTGCTGCAACGTGCAAAATCGTGTTGCCTTTTTGATCCTTCCAATTCAGTAATGCACATTCAGCATCTTCTTTGGAATTTCTCAAGAGGCACTGATATAGGACTTCAAAAGCCTCATAGTGTCCATGTTCTACTGCAATATGCAGTGCAGTCTCATTTCTAACAGTCACGTCTTCAATGGAATCAGGACAAGCCTTGATGAACTTTTGCAAAATCTCAGTGTCTCCTTTTTGACTTGCCAAATGCAGAGGAGTGAAGCCGTCCCTCCCTTTGACTCGAACCAGCTCTTTGTTGATTTGTATAAGGCGAAGGACCATTTTCTCTTGGTGTTGTTGTAAAGCAAGGTGGATGGGAGTGGATCCTTCTGGATTTAGTTTGAGAGCAAGCGAAGGTTTAAGCGTCATGATCTCAGTAGCAAACTCTAAATGGCCAAGTGATGCAGCAACGTGCAAAGGAGTCGCATCAAATGGCTTTGAATCTATGGTCTCCAACACATGCATATCCTGCTGAATCACTCTGTAGAGACCGTCTATGTCATTCCTTTCAGCCGCAAATTTCATCTCGGCATCAGAACTGATTACGTCAACGTTCATTGTGATTTGTGTTGTGACTTGTGAGTGTAGCTTTATGAAGAGTTGTGTGTTAATTGTTGTGGGTAGACACCTTAATTGGTTCCCAACAACACTAGTAGTATTTATGGAAGTCTTTCTTAGAATAGATTTGAGCTGCGATCTTATTGAGATGTAAAGAGTTATTGTTGTTACTGTTGATTTGTTACTGGTGGGTGCATTGATGGGGTTATTATGAGATATTTATGTGCAGCGTGTACAACGTGTACAATGACATGGAGGCCATAAATATAGCATAACCACTTTTTTATGGGTAGTTGGATTCTGAATAAATGTGTACATTTTTTTTTATATAAATAAAGAAATTAAAAAATGGCACAAAGGTTTACAAAAGAGAGTACTTGAGGAATCAGCAACTAAGTAATTCGAATCTGAAACAACTAAGTAATTCAAATCTGAAACTGGATAAGAATTTAATAAAATAAACGGGGAGGAAGATTTGGCTCATGACTTAGCAAGAATGTCTGTCACAGCATTTCCTTGCCTAAGCGTATGCTTGAAGCTAATATTCTAAGGTAGTTGTACGTAATCACGAATAGCCGAAATCACACCTGCATGAGGATGAACAGCGTCGAGCCCCTCAATGATGAATTTCAGAGAAGTGGTGGAATCCGTCTCACAAATAACATTAGAGAAACCTTTTGTGTGGGCAAGTTTAATATCATGGAAAATGGTACACAGCTCAGCGGTGGTGTTTGAAGTAAAACCACAACTGTCCATATAACCCGTGATCCAATTGCTTGCAAAATCTCGTAGAACACCAACAAAACCTGACAAGCTAGGATTACCAAAGGAACTACTGTTTGTATTGATCTTGATGTAGTTTTGCGAAGGATGTTCCCAGTTAACCAGTATCCTATTTGTTGGGGATGAGCTGGTCGAGCTGGTTGAGCTTGTCCCTTTGGCTAGATGTAGAAGAGAACTTATCTGGTTATGCATATACCAATCTGGCCAAACTATATCGTTAAAAACCACCTCATTCCTCGCGCGCTAGATCATTCAGCAAGTGGTATCAAATAAGAGCTGAAAATTTCCTTGAATGTTACTTCTGAGCCAATATGTAGCATCATCAACGAAGAAATCAAGACCATACTGCAACTGGATGTATTGCCACACCTTACATGTTTCATTGGCATCTCCACATCTACAATAAGAAGAATTAATAGTAATATGCTGCATGAAGCGGAAAGAGTTAGCAGGAAGACTTCCTCTATAGGTGAGCAAAATAAAGTGTTTAACATTCTCAGGTAGCTTGGACTTCCACACCCACGACCAGAACTCAGCACAGGTAAGATGAAAAGCAGGCTCTCGGCTCAACCACGCATAGGCGGACTTGGTATCATACCTTCCCGAACTAGATGCACTCCACCTAATAGTATCCGGCATAGAAGGATTAAGAAACAAGTACGGAAGAGTATTCCGAATGTCTTGGGGCAAGGTTGTAGTAAGGACGTTAAAGTGCCAATAGTCATCAAAATAGACATCCTTAACACGTAATTGCATGTCCCTTTCATGGACCTCATCTACCATGCCATACAATGGTCCCTCCTCTAACCAAGGATCAAACCAAAAGGAGAAATCCCCGTCCCCAATCTTGAACGTGAAACCTTGCTTGAGATGAGATAAGGCTTCCATGATAGAGGACCAAACATACGAGCTGCTTGTGGAATTCTTAAGGTGAAGAATATTCTTTTGGCCAATATATTTCGCATATAGCAAGTGAACCCATAACTTATCATTGTCGTGCAAAAGATCCCACACATGTTTGCCAAGTAGGGAAATGTTAGCTTGGCAGCATCGACGAATGCCTAAACCTCCTTTGGCACAAGTTTTAAAGATCGTAGACCAATCTACCCAATGATTGTATTCCCTCCCTAGATGAAGCACCTTAACCTAGAGTCAATTTTATTGCAAATTCCCTCCGGGATCCATAGGTTTTGCATAGAGTAGGAGGGGATAGCAGATATAATTGACATAGCCAAAGTTACTCTGCCAGCACGGCTAAGGAGTTGGCCCTTCCAACCTGCAATGCGGCTATTGACACGGTCTGTGAGAGAGGCAAAATCCGCCTTAGTGGTCCTACCTACCAAGAGAGGGAACCCCAAGTATCTACCTGGATTATGAGTGTGTTGGAACTCTAATATAGTGGCGAATTGCTAGATTTTGCTACGTGGAACATTCTTAGAGATGAAGAACTTAGATTTTTGACTGTTGACTTTCAAGCCAGAAGCAAGACAAAATAGCCGGATAACATCCTAGACCAACTACACTTGATTTGTTGACGCCTTAGTGAACAACAGACAATCATTGGCAAAGAATAAATGTGATATCTTAGGGCCACCTCTAGAGACCGTAACTGGTTGCCAATCCCCATTACTCACTTTCTCTTGAATGAGAAGCGCTAGCTTCTCCATGCACAGAAGAAAGAGATAAGGTGACATTGGGTTTCCCTGACGAAGACCTCATCTCGGCGAGAAAGAGGGCAATATCTCATTGTTCCATTTTAAGGACAAGGACGTAGTAATAGCGCAGTTCATAACCAAGTCTATTGTGCTATCCGAAAACCCAAATTCCTTCAGAATCAATCTCAAGAAGCTCCAATCAACCCTATCATAGGCTTTTTCAAAATCGATCTTGAACATAACATATCTAGTCTTTCCAATCTTCTTATGCATACTATGAACAATCTCTTGGGCGATGATGGCATTATCACAAGTTCTCCTCTTGGGGATGAAGCTACTTTGAAGGGGACCAATGATAGAATCTAGGTGTGGCCGAAGGCGATTCACTAGGACCTTGGAGACCAATTTGAATAGAACATTACAAACACTGATCGGTCTGAAGTCCCTGATGGACGTGGGATTCTCCGACTTAGGAATGGGAACTATTAAAGTTTTAGTCATTTGGGATGGGACAACAGTTGTGGCAAAAATCTCAGCTATCATGCGCGTAATATCATCCTTGATATGTGGCCAGAAGGTTCTGAAAAATATAAGTTGAAATCCGTTTGGCCCAAGGGCTTTGTAAGGGTTCATGCTAAAGAGGGCATCCTTCACTTCCCGCAACATGATGGTAGCGGCTAGGCCGAGGGAGACATGATCCTCTAATCGAGGAACATGCACTAGCTGTAAGCAATTGGGAAGACATCTAGCAGTAGATTGGAAGAGACTTTGGTAAAACGATTGAGCTTCCTTCTGAATAAGGGATGCATCAATGCACCAAATATTTTCGATAAACAGGTCAAAAATGTTATTCTTGCGTCTTCTGATAATCGTTTGAGTATGAAAAAATTTGGTATTCTTGTTGCCAAATCTTACCCAATTCTCACGGGACTTCTGGAACCATAACATTTCTTCGCAAAAAAGGATCTGGTTGTACTGGTCCTGCAAGGCTTTCTCGAACTGAATCAAGTCAGAAGTAGCTTGAGTCTCTAGTTCTCGGTGGACTCCTTTGATACGAAATTCCAACTTCTTTTTGTCCTGAAAAATATTCCCAAAGACCTCTTTGTTAAAGATGATAGAGTTGTTACGAACCTTATTAAGCTTATGGAAAGTGTCTCTGGTAGTTGGACCCTATGCTTGTGTCACAATATTTGCATACTCCGGGTGGGAAAGCCAAGTTGCTTGAAAATGAAAGGAAGGGTTTATGCTAGAGTCAGCTTTTCGGCAAGAAAGAAGGAGAGGATTGTGGTCCGAGTTGTGGGGGAGAAGAGTTTCCAACAACGCATTAGGGTAGGCAAGACGTCAGTCATCGTTAGCCACGCACCTATCGAGTTTTTTTTGTATGAACCCCCTTGCTTGAATATTCCTGCATCACATGAAGAAGCTCCCTGTGGTTTCCATATCAATAAGGCCACACTGGGTGAGAACGCCGTAAAGAGCATTGGCCCTGGCTTGGTGGAAGGCTCCCCCTATGACCTCCGATGGTTGAGTAATCTCATTCCAATCGCCAATGACTAGCCACGGTCCTTCCATGTCATTGCCAATCTCGATCAAATGGTCCCAAAGAACAGCCCTCACCGTAGGAATGGGGGAAGCATACAGTGCAGAGCAGTTCCATCTACTATTCGCCTTCTCTAGCCTGAAGGTAATACATTGATTCGTGGAGTATAGAAGAGTAAAGTTGACATCTAGCCTTTTTGACAAGACCCAAATACCTCCTGCATGTCCTCTAGCCTCTTGAATAAATACCTTCTCATACCCCAATGACTTCCAAAAATTTTCAACCCTATGGAATTGAACATGAGTTTCGTAGATGAAGAAAAGGGAAGGTTTATGGGTTTTAATCATATGTTTGATGTGCCGTTTCGTACAACGGCCAACCGCTCCTCTTATGTTCCATGATATGATTGATATATCTTGTAAGCAATTCATGACAACATAATGAAAAAAGGAGGGGAACCTGAGCCATGGCCTTACGTTGGCATGGCTTGGCTTATAGGGACTAACTCTTGAGCCATATTGGCCACCTTCTTACCTTGAGAATCTTCAACCATAACCACATCAATATTAAGGTTCGATGCAATAGCATTAGCATGCACACCAGGTACCATGGTGTTAACCCCATTTTGATTTACATGATTATTCGCATGAATATTGAACATGGACGATGATGGCGTTGATGTGGGGTCCGGTGGAGTAGTATGAGCTGGAGGTAGTACCTTTTTATTTGTCTCACGTGAATTTATGTTGATCTTTGCAGCATTTTGAATTAATTCTGCAATAGGGGTAGAAAAATCTGAACGTGATCTTTTATGAGCAGGTGGGGCCACGTGGCTAGATTGATTTGCATGATTGCTTTTTAAATTTCCCACTTTATCTTTCTTGCCACGAATATTGAGATTCTGTTGTGGGAGAGAGAATTTATTCTTATCCTTTTTAAAAATAAAATCCCGAGCCATCATATTCTCTTTCTTTTTTGAATTTGAATTATTGTTGTTCTGTTTCTTCCTTCGTTGCACAACAAGCCAATCACCATGAACAGGATCATGATTGACATCTGTTATTTTTGTTGTGGTTTCCACTTGCTCTCTTGAATTAATTGGAGACGTACCTACTGTTGTTGCGATAGTTGCTGGAGCAATTGGCGACACTGTTCCCTGCGAGGTTGATAGTGGGGTTTCCAACGGAGATTCTAGTTGCTTCTTAGTGCACTCCCTTGTAACATGGCTGTAACACCACATGTGGAGCATATGCGGTGGAAACCTTCATACTCCACTCGGTACCAAAAACCTTTCAACCAAACCTTCCCAACAACTGGTTTAATAAGATCGATTTCAATGCAAACTCGTGCAAACTTGCCTCGCCTGATGTCTTTGGTATTGGAGTTCACCTTAACTGGTTTCCCAATGGCCACTGCTAGTGCAAGCAAAATGCTTTCATCATAGTAAATAAGGTTAAGGCCTGGGAAGAGAATCCACACCAGCGTTTTTTCAATCTTCGCAGATGGAGAGATAAACTCAAGAGATCAACGTTGCACTGTAAGGTAATGATCAAATAACATCCAGGGCCCTTCATCCATAACCTTTTGGCGATCACCTGCGTTGTCAAACTTCACCATGAAATAACCATTACCAATATCCATAATTTCAAAGCCCGCAACTAGCTTCCATAGTCTATGTAGCTTATCCCGCATCAAAGAGTAGCCTATACTTTTGCTCAAAAGCTTCACCACTAATGCATCTTGCCAAGGAGCACATAGTTCATCGAACACCTTGTCAGAGATATGAACCATTAGTTTGAGGGGATTGCCGTCTTCATATTCAATCTTTGTCAATTGTTGTTGGATTAAGTCCACCTTAGGTTTGGGTGTCGGAATGAGTCTGTCTCCCATGAACATATCACAGAAGGATGGTCATGGAGGTGGAGTAGGAAAGGGATGACCGTTGCTGCCATCTGGTGGTTCGTTGCCAGAGCCATTCATCAAACCTGCAGAGAAAACAAAGTCTTGAACCATACCTAAATTCTAATCAATCTGTACATTTTAGTGTATATATATATATATATATATATATATATATATATTAATTTAAAATTTTTTATAATGAAAAAAAAATATCTTCGTAAAATAAAACATTGTGTAAAATGAATTTTATTTTTATAAATTATTCTAATGTTAATAAAAAAAAATGTATAAGTATTCCCTAAAAAAATGTATAAGTAAAAAATACTTGAAAATAATAATTTTAAAAATGTAAAAAATAAATAAATTAATGAAATTTTATTTTAATGATTTTTGACAATAATATATAATATAAATTAAAGAAAAATTAATTTTAATTACCAATGATAAAATATTTAAGTTGTTATAGATTGTTTTTCAGCAATATTTTTAAAGAAATAAAAAATTATTTAAGAAAATTTAAAAATTTACAACTAATATATAAATTTTTTTTTATTTTTTTTACTGACTAATATGTAAATGACCAGTAAGTAATAAATTAGCAATTTTTATATAATATAGATTATATTATCTCCACGCTTAGTTATATATGTTAAAACACAATAAAATAATAAATACTTAACTATATATATATAAAATATGTATGCACTCATTTTTTACATTTTTACTAATTAACAATAAAATGAAAGAAATTGAAAAAACTTAATAAAAAAAGAAGTGGACTAAAATAAAAAGAAAAGGAAAAAACAAGCCAGAGAAAAAAATAAAGGTGGATAACTTTTTACTTTTAGAAAGCACACGAGATGGGAAAAAATAAAAACAAAACTGCATGACAAAAGGTACAAGTGAGATTCGAAGTGAGGCATTAGGAAAAAGCTCCGGAACAGCTTACATTTAAGCTTCTATGTGTAGCTTTAATTATAAGTTCCTTTTCTAAAATAAGTTACTTGTTTTCTTAAGTATCAGGTATAAAAAGTGTTTCGCCCAACTTATTTTATATCAAAAAAATAAAGATGGGTCAAACATTACCTAATTGTTTAAGATTTTATCTACTCATGGTTTCATTTCAGTTGGCCAAAACCTCGCGGTCCATAAAATCCATGTTTTGGCTGAAGAGCGGGCCTTGTTTTTTCTGCCAATCAAATTAAAATAAAAAGGTATTTATATATTATTTTCTTTTTACCTAACAGAACAACTCAAAATAAAACACTTTTTTTTTTCTTAATGCAGCAAACTCGTTAATTACCTCTCAATAATATATAAGGTTGTGTTCTGGGAAAGGATATATTTTATATTTTTATTTTTTTTTAAACAGTTTTCATTTTCATATTTTATAAAATATATTTATAAAAGTGAAAACAAAAGCCATTGAATGACAATGTTTATAAAAATAAAACTGTTAAATCTTTATTTTTAATTTTCATTTTTTTTAGAAAATATTTTCATTGAAATTGTTTCCAAAACTTAAAAAAAACAAAGGCAATTTTATTTGTATTTTCTATCTATAATCTATAATTATATATAAAAGAATGTTCACTAGGGACACCTATTAACACTACGGGTGTTCATAAATTGAACAAAACTGAACTAAACTGTGAAACTGTCCAAAAAAATCAAAAATCGATTAAACCAAAAAATCACATGGATCAAAAATTTCCAAAATCGCATATTTTTTGTGGTTTGGTTCGGTTTTTGAATTTTATTATAAAAAATCAAACTAAACTGAACCAAACCGCATTCTATAATTATATTGATTTACTTTTAGATATTTAATATTATCTAACTAACAATATTTTAATTTTTCATGATAATGTGATTTATAATATATTTTTTTAATAATAAATTTGTAATATATTATGACACATAATTTCATATATTACAAAAAGATATATTGATATTACTAAATAACATTAAATTAAATATAAAGTGAAACATGATTTATTATTATGTTACAAAAAAATTTAGTAATATCATTTTATAATAATGCTAAATAGAAGTAAAAATAATATTTTTTAAACTAAAATATGTAAATCAAAATTTAATAAAAAAATAATATAAAATAATAATTATGTGAGTTTAATTTAAAAAATTAAACTATGATAATAGATTAAAAAAAAAATCACGAAATCGAACCGAACCAAACTGCAAAAAATTGGTTTGGTTTGGTTTGGATTTGATGTTATGTTAAAATCGAACCAAACCAAACCACGACTTTATTTTAGGTTTGGTTTGAACCACTTTTTGTCCAAAAACCAAACCAAACCGTACCGCGAACACTCCTAATCAACACTAGGGTAATTTTTTTTTTCTTCAAAACTTTTCTCTTTTCTTTTCTTTTTTTTCATTTTTTCCTCCAAAACTTCTCTCTTTCATTTTTTCATTTTATCTTTTTAATTTTTATACTTAAAAAATCATATTTATACTTATCTATTTATTTATATATATATATATATATATATATATATATATATATATATTAATTTATTAATAAAAGAAGGTCAAAAGTTGAACACATTTTATTTTTTAATAGTTATTTTTTTTATATTATTTTATTATTCGATCCTCACTGGTTATAAAAGTAAACACACTATAATTTGTATTCTTGTTTTTTTCTACTGATATTGATATATTTCTCACCTTTCCCTTTTTAAAATTTTATTTTACATATTTTCTTTCTTCTTTGAATGTTTTTTTCTTTTCTTTTACGTTATTTTTTTACATTATATTATATATATATATATATATATTAAATTATATATAAATTTATTTATTTGTAATATTACAAATATAATAATAATACATTTTTCTCTCTCTATCGTATTTATATTTAAGAAACTTTTGTTCCTCCGTATCATGGACTCATGTCAACATAATTTCCTTTCTAAAACTTATTTTTCTTTTTAATTTTTTACTCTTTTCCTTTTTAATTATTTTATTTTTATTTTTATCTTTATCATCTTTCACATTTATACTTATAAAATAAAATATTCATCATTTTACTAGAAAAAAAAATATATTGTTATTATTATTAACATTATTACTACTACATATGTAATAATATATTTATAATGAATTATATTATTATAATATTATATATTATTTATGTACTATATTAAATATATTTATCTATCTATCTTCTTGTCTTTCTTAATATAATAAGTTTTGCTGTAAAAAATATTATTTCTTTCTAGCATTTTGATTCCTTCCTTTTTAGTTTTCTTTTTATCTTTTTTTCTCTTTCTTATATTAACTTTTGTCTCTTTCTTTGTTTTTTTTTTTTTCATTCATACTTATACTTATAAGACAATTTTTCTTTATCATTCTACTAGAAAAATGTATATCATTTAAATAATTTTATAAATAAATATTTTGTTGATTAACATTTATATTAAAAGGTTGAGATTTTTATATTAAAAAATAATTTAAATTTAATTAATGTTGTATATGAATTTGAATTTATGAATTAGATTAGATAAAATAAAAAATAATAGTGCACTTATAATCAAATATGTTTTCTTTGTTTAAATACTCCTCCTCTTTTTTCATTTGCAAAAGGTTTAAATAAGTAATAATATTATTTCAAAATGTCTTTAATTGTTTATTAGACTTTACATTTTTTTAAAGTTAAATATCACTTTTAGTACTTTATATTTTAGTTTTTATTCAGTTTAGTCTTTTATGTTTTAAAAGTTTTAATTTGATCATTTATATTTTAGAAATGAGTCAAAATGATATTTCTGAAAATAAATATGATTTTCAATTTTATAACACAATTTTGAACTATTTTTTAAATAATTCAAGACGTGAAATTTTTTTCATTAAATTCACTTACATAAAAACTATGAAACCCAACTAATGTTTGAATAAAAAAAGGTAATAAATATAGTGAAAATTTCATGAAAAGTGTATCTAACATACAATCACATTAATGAAAAATCTAATATTAAGTTTTTTTTCAATTGTTCATGAGACGCACTTATTTTTTCATATGATTTTCAATATGTTTGACCTTCTTTTGATTCGTATATTAGTTAAGTTCCACAGTTTTCATATAAGTGAATCTAATGAAATAATTTTTACGTATAAAATTCCTTAAAAAATGATTCAAAATTGCGTCACAAAATTGAAAACAAATTTTAATTCAAACTAATCATTTTGACTTATTTTAAAAACGTGAATGACCAAATTGAGTCTTCTAAAATATATAGAATCAAACCGAACAAAAACTAAAACATAAAGGATCAAAAGTAACATTTAGCATTTTTTTATTGTAATGAGTTAAGTTTATGTTTTGAATCATTGCATTTGTATGGTTTATTCAATTTAATGTAATTTAAAAATAGTTTTAAATTTAAATATGAAAAACAAATATCTATAAATATATTGTTTCAAGTAATGGCTAACCATTTTTAGTGAATAATTAATGATGGGGGCGGGGTGAATTTATCCAATCTTGAACATGGACCAGATGAATATAAAATTTTATTTTTTATGAAGATGAAAGTGAGAATGAAGACGGGGACAACAAACAATCCACTCTGTCTCAAAATCTTCTCTTTCTTACTGACCATCACCTTTCTTTCTTTTTATGTTCTTCTCTTTTTAGTTGAGGTTTTTAGTACAAAAAATAATTTAAATCTAATTAATGTTTTATATAAATTTGAATTTATGAATTAGATGACAAGCAAGTTAAGCAAAGGGAGAGAATATATGTTCCTAAACCTAGAGAAGATGTTGTGTTAGCTTCCCTTAGTGACCAAGCTGACCCTACCATGATTCATGAGCTAAATTTTGATTCAGTTCAGCAGCATGTGGTTCCTAACGAGGTGCAGCCTGAGATGGTCAACCCTCGTGATGTGCCTGATGCAAGAGTTGATGCTGTGCACACAAATCTGAGAGAGAGTTCTACTCAAAATCAAGCAAATTTCGCTATTAGTTTTCATGAAAAACAAGATAGACGAGATGTTCAAAGGACTACTTTTATGGGAATGGGTAATGATTGTATGGAGAGGGCTGCAGCCCATGAGGTCTTTACTCATGGAGAGCATGCTGCACATAATTGAGTTATAATGCAATTAAAAAAGTTGTACGTATAGAGAGGAGTGCATCAGCTGAGGACAATGTTCTTGAGGACACTTTGTTTGTTGTGAAAATAGCTAAGCGGGCTTTGTATGTTAATAAAAATGCTCCTAATGTTATTCCTTCTTTTAGGGATAAGACTGATCTTGCTGCAAATTGTGCTCAGAATCAATTTAGATGGGCAGTTTGTTCACCCATCCTGGAATGAGATGGAAGATTCAGATTCAAACCATGCTTCGGATTCAACCATAAGGAATGTGATTCTTGTAGAGTTAGAAGACACTTCACCTAATGTGCAGCCAAACATGCAAAGAGTTTCAAAATTTTGGGCGAATAATGACAATGAATCGATGAAGATGACAAAATGTCAGCTGGTCTTGATGACTTGATTCCAAATAATTTCACTCTGATAATTTCTAAAGCCAGCAAGAAAAAGAAAAAGCAGCAACAACAACGGAAATATTACAACACCAAAGGTGACACTACCTCAAGTTATAAATGAAGATTCTTTTTTAGAATGCAAGGGGCCTAGCCAATGCGGAATCTAGGTAGGTCTTATCTTTTATATGTAAGACTCACAAACCTGACTTAGTTTTTATTTTTGAACCTATGATTTTTATGGATAGATCACCTTAAAAAAGAGTGAAAGTGCATGAGAAGACTTACAATTTTTGAGATAGCACTACATCACAGGCTCACTAAGTTGCTTTGTTAGCATTAATTTTAATAATGAGTTTTTGGCCTAGTCCCCCCATGTTGTTTATTGTTTTCTTTCTGTGGGTCTTAGCCTAGTCCCCTCACATTTATCTTTTATCTTTTATTTCAATAAAATATAGTTGTCTTTGTCTATGATTGGGAGTCATAGGGTTTCCAATTCTATTGGGTTCTCCATAGCCCTTCTCCTAAGACTTTGGTACTACAACTTCAGTTAAAATTTTTTTATGAATTAGATTAAATAAAATAAAAAATAATAGTACAATTACAATCAAATATATTTTCTATGTTTGAAGACTCCTATTCTTTTTGGATTTTCAAAAAAATTAAATAACTAATAATGTTTTCTCAAAATGTATTTAATTGTTTGTTAGACTTTAAATTTATTTTTTTTACTATAATGAGTTAAGTTTATGTTTTGAGTCATTGCATTTTTATGGTTTAATTTAATGTCATCTAAAAATAGTTTTAAATTTAAAATTAGAAAAAAAATATATTTACAAATATATTGTTTTGAAATAGTAGCTAGCCATTTTTAATGAATAAGGATGGGTCGGGGATGGGTGAATTTACCCAATCCTAAATGTGGACTGGGTGGATATAAAATTTTATCTTTGATAAAGATAAGAGACACACAAGGTTTGAGAGTGAGAATAAGGACGATGACTATAACATGGACGAGAAACAACATACTTGCTTAATTGTCATGTCTATTCATATTTATTATTTTTATGTTTTAGGTGTTAAAAAATTACATATTTTGATAAGATTAAAATATCTTTTAATTATTTTATTTTTTTGTTGTTTTAACTTGATTGAGTGAAGATGGAGACGGGATGGGAAATGACATATATATTCACGTCTTGCTCCGTTGTCATACATATTAAATATAATTAAAACGTCTTTTATCTTTTAATTGTTATTTTTTTTATTTTAATTTGTTTTTGAGATTATAAAAGTAATTTGATCAATTAGATATTTTTGTTAAGTCAATTTATTGTATAATATTTTACTATTATATATAGAACAATTTATTTGACTTTTTGTGTTGGTTGTAATATATTAAATTTGAACTTTATCATATTTTGCATCATATAATATTTTCAATATAAGAACTTGTATCACATTTGTTCTTATAAAAAAAATCATCTTATTGTTATGATTTTATAGTAAAAAAAAATAGTTTAGATGGTAAGTAATATACTTATCACATAAATATTAATTTTTTAAATAATAATAACCTTAATAATTTAAATATATATTATATTTTTTTTTTATAAAATACAAAAAACATTAGGTCACCCGTGCGAATAGGTATCGTGCAAGTTTTCTATAAAAATGAAAACAAAAAATAGTAAAATCAAAAGGCAAATCGATTTTCGATTTTCAATATTTTAAAAAATATTTTTGCTAAAAATATTTTAAAAAATGAAGACAAACACATTTTCATCTTTATTTTATATTTTCTGTAAAAATAAAAACAAAAAACACTAAAACCAAAATCGATTAATCAATCCAGCATGCAGTCTTCCAAGTTCCAAGAATATTAACACTTCGTATATTGCAGTGAGACATGTTGAGGCTATCTCCTTAATTTGCATGGCTGTTGTATCTATCCACGTACCGGGGAATGGATCATCTCTAATTTTTTAACTGAAATTATTATGATCATTAGAACTGAGACTACACTTCGTATTATTGCAGTGAGACATCGACACTTATGTCCATCTAGCAAGGAATGCATCCACTAAGACCGTACATGAACCGTAAACGATCACAAGTTTTGGTCGCCAATATTAGCATAAGCGACATTTTTTTTTTATATTTTAAAATAGGATAAACTATATTTTTAATCTTGAAATTTTTTTGAAATTTTTTATTTTAGTTCATAAACTTTTGGTTGATCAATCTTAGTCTTTAATTTTATTTTATTTTCGTTTGGTTTTTAATTCCGTCATCAAATTTTTCTTTTAACAATAACACCACTGTTATATTTTATAATGATCTTTTCATTATGGATTTTTAAACTGCTAGAAAATATTTCATTAAATAATTCTATTCAATTTTTAAACTGTCGAAACATGCAAATATTCATCACTAGTACTAAAGCTATTTACTCGTTATTTTTACTAATCCAAGAAGAAAAGAAAACAAGAAAAACAAAAAAAATGAAAAAAAAAAAACAACAATTGTAGTATGACGGGTGGGAGATATGACCATCATAGCAAGGAGGTAGCTAAATTGGAGGAGCAACGTTGGTGAATACAGTAGAAACCACATAGTATTCGTCCTGGGCAATAGAATATAAATGGCGATAGTGGATGCTATAAGGGAACTCATGTTGACGAAAGTAAACAAGTCAAACTCAAAGTTTGACATGATTGAGTTCCCTTCATTTCCAACTGTAAATTTGAAATTTATGGAAGAAGGAGAGGGCGCCGCCACATTATTATTTCCAACATCACTATTCTGATAAAGTCCATCACGGGGACTGAGGGCTGTTTGGTAAGTGACTGTTGCAATAAGAGTGGCAACTACCAAATATGCGTTGTGTTCCTCCTCTGTCATATTTTGTTTCAAATGAATAAATCTCATGTTTATCAACGACTGAATTTTCAAAATCATTTTTTCTTTGCAGTCCATCATTAATGTGCTCCTGGCACTGTCGTTGCCTGCTATGTCTAATGCTGTTTTACCATCCAAATTCTTCGCATTTAAATTTTTCATAAAATTCCTTTTCAACAATTCAATTCATTTTCAACCATTTAAATCTGTCATTAAATCACACTTTATATGACTTTAATTTAAAACCTTACCATACATATGATATTGTATTTAGATGACTATGATGTAAAATTGTTTTACGAGTGTACGTATATACGTAACTTATTCTTCCTTCTTTTTATGAAATTAACAATGAATTGAATTTCCAAAACTATGAAGTAAAAAAATCTAAATTTAAACCCTTTTCTTTGGTCAATACATATCCATAAAGCATTTTCACACTACCATTCAATTATGGTCAGTATAATTTTTAAAATAATTATATAAAAATTAATAAATTTAACATACATATAATAATAAATGTGATTAAATGATAGTATAAAATTACTCTAACCGATATATAAATCCATAACTTATTTTCTCATTTTATAAAGTAAGATTAAAGTTTAAATCTTATTATTTGCTTGGTATACATATCCATAAAAAAAACTATATAAAAAGATTTCTAATACTTTGAATTACTACCAACGCATTATACTAACATCAATATTATTCAAGGGGATCGAATCCACTAATAGACACTCACATACATCTCTTGTTTTACATATGATAATCAATACACTAACACGCCTACCTTTTCTTTGATATTATTTAGGGTAGGTGACTGGTTTTTAAAATCTTATTACGAAAGTATGAATTTTAAAAAGACCAAAAAGAAGTTATTATATTTTAGAAATCTCAATTTAATTATTTTTTTTAAAAATGAGTTAAAATATTCCTGAAATAAAATTTATTTTCAATTTTGTGACATAATTTTAAATCATTTTTTTTTTATAAATTTGACGTATAAAAATTATTTCATTAAGTTCACTTGCATAAAAATTATGAAACTCAATTGATATACAAATCAAAAGAGTATTACAAATAATAAAAACTATATGAAAATATAAGTTTCATAAATAATTTGATTGTTTGTTGGATACATTTTTCATAGAATTTTTATTATGTTTATCATTTTTTTTTATTCAAACATTAATTGAGATTTTATAGTTTTTATAGTTTCCATATAAGTAAATATAATAATGAAATAATTTTTATGTGTTGAATTAGTAAAAAAAATAATTCAAAATCACGTTACAAAATTAAAATTTATATTTGTTTTTATAAATATTATTTTAACTCATTCTTAAAACATAAATGATCAAATTAAAATTTTTAAAATATAAAAAATAAAACATAAAACATAAAATAAAAAAAAATAATAATTAGTCTTATTCACCGTGGGTCAAATTCTGATTATTGAGAGATTCTTAATGGGTCTTTATTGCATATGCTTGAAGCCATAAACCTCAAAACAAGCATAAATTAAGAAGTCATCAAGTCTCATCTCCTTTTCACACTAGCATAGATGACATAACACTTTGTTAGTAACCTCAACCGCGTCATCAGATATTATTTTAGAGTTTCTTAATGATTTATTTTAAAAAAGTAATAATTTATATCGCTAAATCCTTTATTATTTAAAATAATATATATATATATATATATATGGTATAATTTGTTTTCCAAAATACTTTTACCAAAAATAAAATATCACATCATTAATATGATTTTGTCAATCATCAATAACTCTTATTAATTAGATTTTGATGAATAACTATGATAATAACAAATATTAGAGTCAAACGTCTTAAATTTTTAATTAATAATTTTTTTTCAATTTTAAATTTTAATTTAGTAATAATAAAATAAAAGTGTTTTCTAAAAATGTATAAATAATTTCTTAAAGTTAAAAACTGTTGCATAAATTTTATAAATTATTTAAAAACGAATTTTTTTTAAAAATTAATTAATTATGCACTTTAATCACATTCAAATAATATTATTTTAGAGTTTTTAATGGTTCATTTAAAAAATTTATAATTTATGTTCCTAAATCCTTTATTACTTATAGTATATATATGATATACATTTTTCCCTCCAACATACTTTTATCAAAAAAATGTATTAGATCATCAAATGATTTTATTCACCATCAATATCTTCTATTCATCAAATTTTGATGAATAAAAATTATAATAATAACAAATATTAAAGTTGAACGTCCTAACTTTTTAATTAATAATTTTACAAAAATGAAATCTTTTAGGATCCAACATATAATGTGTTGGACAACCGCAATTCAAAAACGAGAAAAAAGAGAGGCCCTGCTTGACGCCAATCAGACCATGCAATTTGTTCTCTTTTAATAATAGTAACAAGGTATAATAATTAGTAATTAATAATAAGAAAAAAAAAGAACCTGCCTAACAAGTTAGACTTTAAAAAATTCATGACACGTGAACCAATGAAAGGAAAAATACTAAAAAGAGTGTCTGAATGATACTGTTACAACAATTAATACGCATAAGACAAAGACGCAACAATTACAACAATAATAATAACAATATTGATACATAAGGTATCTTTAATAATTTAATTTATTACAATAAAATAACACCTTCCTAGAATTCTCAGATTTTTATTTTTATTTTTAATTTGCACAATTCTCACTGTTAGATAGAAATAATAAAAGAAAAACAGAATAACCATGTAACAAGATCGTTGGCGGATATATTAGAAACCAGGTATTAGTCACTGGCAATAGATATAAAATTGTGCTAGTTGATGTCAAGAAGCAACTGATATTTATAAACGAAAAAAAAAGAAGAAAAAACACTCAACGTTTGACATGATTGAGTTCCCTTCTTTTCGAGTTGTAGATTTGAAATTGATGGATGTCCCTGCATGCGGAGACGGATCTTAGGGGGGCAAGTAGGGACTTCAGCCCCCCCTCCCTCATTCATCCTTTATATATATAAAATATTTTTAGTAAATAATAATAATAATAAAATAATAATAATATTTATTATTATTATTATTATTATGATTATTTATATATTAATAATATTTTAAATAATATATGTTAATATATAATCTAATTTTTTTGAAAAAAAAAATATAATCTAATTTAAAAATATATAATATACTAATTAATAGATATGATTACAAGTAGGACGGATTTATGGAGAATAAAAAAAATAAGTTTTTAAGTTAGTATGTATTTAATTTTTTTTTATTAATACATGATATATTAGTTTTATATCTAATAAATATTTGGTTTTATTATATATATATTTTTTTTTTTACAAGTTTTACTATTAATAAATTAATTTGACACTTTTCATTAACAATTTTTTAAAATCTTATAAATTTTACTCTATTATATTACTCTTACATCACATTATTACAAAATTTACTCTCAATTTTTCTAAAAAAATGACAAATTTTATAGTCATTTTTTGTTTTTTTATATAAATTTTACATTAAATACTTTTTTTTCAAAATTTTATCTTTAATTTTTATAAAAATAAATTATAACCCCTCTCTACTTAAATTTCTGAATCCGTCCCTGCTTGCATGATGACTCAGAATAGTATTTCAATCTGATAAATTCCACCAGGGGTCTCAGTGTTAGAGATGGCAATATGAATCCAAACTCTACGGGCACCCGCAAAATACCCATATGCGGATAGAGTAATAATCCGTATATGTGGGGATGGGGATGAAGCGGGTATTTCATCGCAAAATCTCACGGGGATTAGTGTGGATACGGGTACTATAGTACCACCCTGCCCCACCCCCGCCCTGCAACTTATGTATATACATATTAATTAATATATTATAATTTTATTATTTAAATTATTCAATTAAAATTATTTAATTATCTATTTGTTATTTTAATTATTCTTTTTATATGTTAATTTTGATATTCTATTATGATTTAAATTTTATTTGTATTAGTAGTTCAAAACAATATAAAAACTATAGAAATAAGCATTTGCAAAATATGGAGAAATTAATTCAGATGATGAAGTTAAAATATTATATCTATTTGTGTTTTATTTTTAATATATAATTATAAACTAATTAGTTTTTTTTGTTTAATTAGAGTTTTTGTTTAGATTTATGTTGAATGATTATTTTTGTAATGTTATTTATTTATATAAATTAATATTAGTTTGATTTTAATATTATATAAGGGTGTATTGGATTAGGATTTTAAAAGACTTTTTTGGCATAAAAAAGTTTTGAAAATTTTTAAGATTTTGTAGGAAACTAAAAACTGTTAAGATTTTTCTAAGACTTTTGTGATTAGGATTTTATAATTTGGATTTAATGGATTTAGAATATAGGATTTGAAAGGATTTGACATATTTATAAAATAAGATTTGAAAGGATTTCTAGAAAAAAAAACATTCAAAATTACTAAACACAAACCAATAAGAGTGTGCTTGAAAATATTATTGAAAGCTGAACCATCTCACCTACTACATGAATTCAAAATCAAAGTTACAAGTTATTAATGTATTTTGAGATATATTTTTCACAAATTTTCATAAAGTGATAGTGAAAAATAATAACAAAATATTAGTAAAAAATATAAAATGTTTCATTTAACTTATAAAATTAATAATGTCATCAAAATATAAATCAAATAATTCAACAAAAAATACATGATGATCAAAACATTAATCATCTGCCTAACTTGAAGAATATCCAAAGTTGTGTATGTTTTATAGTATCCCAAACATTACTCTTTGTTTTCTCTATTAAGTTATATATTTTTTCAAAATTTACTGCAATAGTTTAGAAAAGTCTTTTAAAACTTTAACTTGATAGTTTGTCCCGAGTTAAAACTTCCTCTAGACTCTGATCTACTTCTCTTATGAAAATTTTCATTTCATTAAGAATTTATGAACTTAAAATGAATGAGATAGTGGACTACATTGTAGGCTTGTAAATTGATTCATAGTGATTTGGAGGTATGAACACATTACATGAAAAGTCTCATCTTGAAATAAAAAAATGTGTGGGTGAGAGATTATGTCACTGCCTCCAAAGCAAAGAGAATGAAATAAATAAATAAATAAAAAGTTTGTGATAAGAAAGAAAAGTTTGGTATTTATATGATCAACTAAAAAGTCCATAAAATCTACCAAAATCCAATTAAAAAAAAAAGTTCATAAAATTTTTATAATTTTGAATAACATATGAATTTTTTTGCATTGTTCAAAATTTCAATCGAATACCATAAGATTTCGTTATCCTCTGAAAAAAAATCTTGATAATCTTGATTGAATACTATCAGATTATTTTTTATCATTTAACAATCCTGATTGAATACCCCAACACATTTTTATAAAAAAAAAAAAAGTCATTCAAATGTTAAATAATCGTAGTCCAATACACCTCTTAAGTTTTTTTTTTTTATAATTTATAATTTTATATATATATGAAAAGTGCGGATTACAGGTGCGAGTATGGATATATAGGGGATATGAAGATGTGGATTGAAATTACTACTGCACGAGTTTAGGACTAGGAATGAATACTTTTTCAATATCCATTGCTATCCTTACTCTAGCGTGGCTTGATAAGCGGCGGTTGCAATAAATGTCGCCACTATCAAATATATATTACGTTCCTCATCTGTCAGTCTCTTACTATACTTGGTAATCTTAAATGTTTCCGGCGACAAATTTTTTCCTAATATTCCTATTTCCTTATTCACTAGTGCGCTCTTGACATCGTCCATGTCTAATATGTCAAATGCTGTTTTGCCTTCCAAATTCACGACTTCTAAATCCCACTTATTAATCTTTGCCAACAGTGCAATTGTCGGAACGTGTACAAGATTGTTCAAAACATTAGTAACTCATCAATAATGAAAAATTAACTAAATTGAAGAAATTTGTAAAGTGAAAGAATAAATTAGAGTTAATTGCAGTTATGCTCTTCTATTTTCTTATAATTTTGATTCCTTAGTTTAAAATTTTATCCTAACAAATATTTTGATAAAATTAAAATAGCAAAAGAAAATACACATCTTTATTAAAAACATAAAAAAAAAGTCAAATTACACATGAATTTGCTACAAGCCCGATTAGAACTCTCGTCCAATAAGCTAAGAAAATTTCACATGAACTCATTTTACAATAAATAATATTATTATTTTATATGTTTAGTAATACAAGTCAATTATCCCTGATTCATTCAGAGTGATCGAGTATGCCGACTAGGTCGACGACCGGTTTGAATATGATAATACTGGTGAATCAAAGGAAAAAGAATAAAGAGAGAAAAAAATAAAAAAAGTGAAAAAAACACCAGTTGTGGTTTGAGGGTTGGGAGATATGATCGTAATAGCGATGAGGTAGCTAAATTGGAGGAACAACGTTGGCGAATACAGTAGAAACCACATAGTATTTTTCCTGGACAATAGAAGGAAAATGGCGATAGTTGATGCCATAAAGGAACATATGTTGAAGAAGGAAAACAAATCAAACTCATCGTTTGACATGATTGAGTTCCCTCCAATTCCAACTGTAGGTTTGTAATTTATGGATGGAGGAGAGGACGCCGCCACAGTATTATTATTCTCAGCATCAAGTTGATAAAGTCCACCAGGGGGACTGAGGGCTGATTGGTAAGTGGCTGTTGCAATAAGGGTCGCAACTACCAAATATGTGTTGCGTTCCTCCATTGTCATACGTCGTCTCAGAGGACCAAACCGGTGAAACAACCACTTGTTTATAAATGTTATTAACGTATTAATTTTCCAAATACGGTCCATCAATGTGCTCTGAGTACGAGTGTTGCCTGCTATATCTAACGCTGTTTTGCCTTCAAGATTTGTTGCTTTTAAATCCAACTTGTAATTCTTTTTCAACAATTCAATTACCTGTACAATCATCAAAACATCAACTCTTTAACTTATTTTTTAGTTTAATAGTAATGCATGCAATGCCAAGTAATCTTACATGTATCACTTTTAAGTTAATTATTATAAAATCAAATAAATTTATCATGACGATATAAAATATTTTTATATTATTATTCGTACATAATCTATTTTTTAATGAAATTAACAATAATAAATAACTAAATTGAATTTTCAAAATTATGAAGTAAAAGAAAGTTTAAACCCTTTTAGTCCATGGTACATATTGATAAAGTAAAATATTAAAATGGAAATTTGTTAAAATTAATGTTTTAAAATAATTTTATATTATTATCTGATCACATAATATTAATGATATATTTTTTAAAATAAAATAATTATAATAAAAATCAACCATATGATATAAATTAATTGTGCTGTGCGTAGTCTATTTTTTTATTTTATAAAGTAAAATTAAGTTTAAAGTTTAACCCCTATTATTTGCTCGGTACGTATCCATAATTTTTTTTTTAACTGCATAAAAAGATTCTCAATTCCTTGAATTGCTACCAATGGCATTGTACTAATTAAATTAAAGGATACCTCTATGCGATCGTAGAGTGCTGCAACGTGCAAAATCGTATTGCCTTTTTGATCCTTCCAATTCAGTAACGCACATTCAACATCTTCTTTGGAGTTTCTAAAGAGGCCCCGATATAGGACTTTAAAAGCCCCATAGTTTCCATGTTCTACTGCAATATGCAGTGCAGTCTCACTTCTAATCGTCACATCTTCAATGGAATCAGGACAAGCCTTAAGGAACTTACCCAAAAGCTCAATGTTTCCTTCTTGACTTGCCAAAAGCAGAGGAGTGAAGCCGTCCCTCCCTTTGACTCGAACGAGCTCTTTGTTGATCTCTACAAGGCGAAGGACTATTTTCTTTTGGTCGTGTTGTAAAGCAAGGTGGATGGGAGTGAATCCTTCTAGATTTAGTTTGAAAGCAAGCGAAGGTTTAAGCGTGATGATCTCAGTAGCAAACCCAAATGGCCAAGTGATGCAGCAACGTGCAAAGGAGTCTCATCAAATGGCTTTGAATCTATGGTCTCCAACACATTCATATCCTGCTTAATTACTCTGTAGAGACCGTCTATGTCATTCCCTTGGGCTGCAACTTTCATCGCGGCTTCAGAACTCATTACATTCATTGTGATTTGTAAGTGTAGCTTTGTGAAGAGTTGTGTGTTGTGTGTTAATTGTTGTCGACACCTTAATTGGTTCCCAACAACAGTAATGGTACTTTCTTGGAATCGATTTGAGCTTTGAGATGTAATGAGTTGTTGCTGTTATTATATGAAGGAAAGCAAAATTATATTTTTAGTTGTTAGATTTGAATATGATGATACCATAGAAGAAATTAAAATGATAAATATTCAATTTAGAATAAAAATATTTTGTCTCTTAATATATATATATATATAATATGACATATTAATTATCTCTTTAAGTTTCTTCGATATATAATTTTCCTATATATAATACTTCTAAACTAATTTATCATTTTTGTTGAATGACTAATTTGAGAAGACTTAAATGTATGATTAATATATTAATATATCATTATTTTATATATTCACATAATAAAATTTTAATTTATTATCTTTTAAAAACGAATTTATTCACACATTATACTTTAAATGATGAAATTGAGTATTTACCTGAATTAAAAAAAATCATAATTAAACAGTTTATACATGTTAAATTAGAGTTTTTAATTGAATACAAACGCAGGTGATATTTGTGCATGATGTTTGATATTTGGATATGTGTTGATAAAATTGATTTGGTTAAATTGATTTTGCATTAATATAATTTATATTTAGATATTTGTAATATAAAATCAACTTTATAATAAAATTTTGGATTCAATGTATCTCAATAACATTAAGTCAAAATTAAGTTTATTCTTTGAATCACGTTGATAAATAATTACCAAACATAATGATAAATAAAAATTGACTTTTAACAACTCTAAACTCAAATTTATTAATTTAATTGCAAATTCAAAGATGCACTTTGTTTTATTGGCACGTAAGACCTTCTGTTAAAAAAAAAAAACTATAACCCTACATGGCAAACGACAATGTGATGTTTGGTAGGAGTGGGACATGGCAAACGTGCGCGTATTCGTGACCTACTACTACCTACGACGAAGATCCAATTCTTTTTTTTTTTTTTATATATATAATTATTTATTTGTTTAAATATGTTTCGTATGCCAATTTCAACAATGAATTCATAAAAAGTATGACTCACGGTAAATGTCCTTTTATATAGTTAGTTTGTATTATTTTTTATTAATTTTAATATAAGAAGCAATGTCCTTTTTTATAATATTATAAAAAGACTTTTTTGAATACATCTGGATGTTGTTTTGAAGGATCCCGGATTCCCGATGGCGTCTTATAAATAAATAAATAAAATCCTTATTGCAATTCTTTATTTTAAAAAGTCCATATGTATTTTTAAAAAAATTAATTTGCATGTCATTAAATTATTTGAATTTTTTAATGTTCTTTTTTTTAAAAAAAATTGAGTCTTTGAATTTTTATTTTTTAATTGGTCTTTGGTTGTTGAATTCGTTAACGATTTTGATCTAAATAAAAAAAAAATTGAACTTTTGACCCATTCAAAATAATTGTTTAAAGACCTGATTAAAAATATTTAAATAATTTAGGTACACTGAGTAAATTTAATGTAAATGGAGAATAATATAAAAAAAATATCAATTCAATTAAAGTGATATTGAATGATATTTGAAAGACAATTATTTAAGAATCTAATTAGAAATAATTAGTTATAGACCTAATTAAAAAAAGAGAAAATTATATCAATACCCCTGAAGTTTGTTTCAATTACACATGTACTTTCTCCTTTTTTTTATTCTTATACAACACCTCTAATTTTTTTTTGTATCTCATTATACTTGTACCTCGAAAACGAGTTAACTTTATTAACTTTTTATGCCATGACTTTTATAATATAATTTTTCTTCAAAAATGTTCTTATCTTCTTTTTTTAAACATAGGGATGCATTGTAATGTATTAAAAAATTCAGGATATATGTGATGATTTTAAAAGTTAAGAGGTACATGTGTGATGCATTTAAAAATTAAAGGGTACATGTGTGATGTGTTTAAAATTTAAGGAATATATGTATGATGAGTTTAAAAGGTAAAGGGATACATGAGTAATGAGTTTAAAATGTTGAGGGATACATGGGGTCGTCGTTGCCATGAACAAGGTCATCGATGGAGTTGGAAGTCATCGTGAACGGGGTAATCGAAATCGAAAGTCGTGACGGTGAATGTTGTCATCGAGCATGAAACAGAAAACTCATGTAAAAAAAAAATGTTTCTCCCATGGAAGAACAGTAGTAAACATGAAAATAGGGGAAGAGAATAGTTCTCCTCCCTTTAGAAGAATAACACAAAACAAGCATTTGAAATAATAGTAGCACGAAATAGAGGAAGTGAATAGTTCTCTTCCCTTTTCTTATTTGGGTCACTTAAGGATAAGGATAAGGATAGTTACAAGATTTTAAATAAATTAATTAAAATTAAATATAAATTCATTTAAAAAATTAACAACAACTTAACATCATTAAAACAAGGGTGTCAAAGTAATGGTAAAAAAAAAGGAGAGGATGCATGTGTAATTGAAGCAAACCTCAGGGGGTATTATTGTAATTTGCTCTTAAAAAAAATTAGGATGGACTACTAAATAATTTTAAATTAATTAAAAATAATACAAAAAATATCACTTTAATTAAAGTGATATTAAGTCAATTTACAAGTTTTGTTTTGATAAATTTAATGTACTCCTGAATACATTCTTTAATTAAGTTATAATCTTATAAATTTTTTAATTTATTTTAAAACTATTTAGTAGTTCCTAAACTATTTTTAAAAAAAATTGATTCTTAAAGAGTATTTTAATTGGGTCCATAAACTTCTATTCCCTTTTTAATTTAAAAATATTATCTTTAATTAAAGTGATGTTAAGTGATATTTGAAAAATAATTATTCAAGAACCTAACGAAAAAAATAAATAGTTTGGGAACTGCTGAATGATTTTAAAATAAATTAAAAAATATCACTTTAATTAAAGTGATATTAAGTAAATTTAAAAAGGAAACGCATTAAAAAAAACAAAAAACAAAGGTTTTCTGACAGAGGTCGTAATCCAAACAAAATTTACAAATAAAATTCTCTCATTTTTTTTTTACATTTTACTTTAAAGTGGGATATAAATGTCATTTTACTTAATAAAATTTATCATTTAAAACCGGATCAACAAATAAGTTACCCACTATTCCCATATTTTATATTCTCCACCCATGCACCATTTTATAAGGATTGCTAGTTTTCATTATTTTGATTTTTTTTTTTATCAAAATTTTATTAGTTTTGTTTTGAAATATTTTTTTCACTACTTGAAATATTTTTATATTTAATTTTAATACTATTATTGTGGTTAAATAATGACTTAGATAACATATTCTCACTTCATCATAAGTAATAAAATAAAATAAAGTAAAGTTTTGGTTGTAAAATAAGCTACATTATATCAAGCCTCTCTAGACAGCAATTCCCATTGTTCATCAGTCCAATCAATGCCAATAAATTCACGTCTCGCAGTTATGGCTAAATTAACCCAAAATCTAAAGATCCAATTATCCGTCCTATGTAAGAATAAAAAAGAGCACGAAAAAACATATAGTAAAGAAACAAAATATCAGAATTCATGGAAATGCAAGTTGGGATCCTGATGCTGCAAAATATTGTGAATACTCTCGTATGAATAGGACTAAAAAAAAATCAGGAGTAAGAATATGTTTTTTCATCCATTAAAAAAAAAAATCGATTTTGATTTCAGTTACTTTAATTTTTTTTTCATCTGTCTCTAATTCTATGAAAATACCATTAGGTAATAACGCGGCATAGTTACTTCACGCACGTGTCAATAACTCATCTTCTACATCACCATTTAACGAAACAAAACTAACAATATAAACTTAAAAGACATGTATTTTTAAAAAAAAATCAAGGATTAAATGAAAAAAGAAGAAGAAGACTGTAATCCTAAACTCAAACTTAACTAATTTCTCAAGGTGAAAAAGCTATGTGTAAAAAAAAAAAAAAAGTATGATCCTCTTTCCATCTAAGGTAAATATGGTGGCAAGTGTCAACTTTGACTAATTCATATCTAGGAGAGTGCCTTGCCCTACAAGTAACATATCCGGTCATTGAATTGATCTTCCTTGATTTCACTTCACTCTTCCAGCAAATACTAAGATGACTCTCAAAGAAAGTCCACCCATTTCAATCAATCACAAAGAAAGTCTCTGAAATAATATTTGAGAGAGTCATCTAACCATTCCACCAACATGAAAACTTCTCCCAATAACATCTATTTACATTGTCTCTGACCAAATTTCGCCATCAAAGTCAACTTAGTGACAAGTAACCGAAGCCTCTGAGATCCCGGACCAGGTGTGATCTTGTAAATGTTCCCAACCTTGGAACACATAGGATTTCCAGAACACCAACCACCAGGGGTGAACACATGTTGTTGTTGTTCATTTTCTCTTTGCAGTAGTTTTTTGTCGATGACATCCAAGACAGGATCATTGTGCTTGAACTTCCTAGCAAAAGCAGCGTTGCTTGCGACCATCTTGGCGGTGTCGTTGACGGTGAGGACATGAGGGTGCTGTTTGGGAGGGTTGTCCCATGCAATGTAATGCAGGTCACTGTTCACCACTGTCTTGGCTAGCTCTGGCTCGTTGCATGCAACCGTTTGGAAGTAGCCCTCTGGGGAGGAAATGAAATTGGTGTAGTACATTAGGAGGGTCCTTGGGAGATTGTCCCAACCCCACACAACGTATTCTACAAAAGAACGCGATAGAATCATCCATGCTGAACCTGCAATGTTGATGGTAACAACCATGGTTTAAGGACATGTTTCTTTAGTTTAAAAAACTGTTTTCTAAAGCAATTTCATGCTACTCAATAATCAATTTCTCATCCAAGGTTTAAAAAATAACTTTTAGATACCTGGTAAATATTTGAATTTTGCTCTAGTTTCTGATAAATAAAAAAATTTCGTTGGTTGGAATCTTGATATATTAAAAAAATTATTCTAATATCTGCCGTCAGTTAAATGATAATGATATGTATTAATGATTGATATATATTAGAATGAATAATCTTTGAAATGGTGTCATTTCATTATTTAACTAATAACAATATCCAAAATAAAAATTTTAGTGAACCAAGATTCAAAACAACGAATTTTTTTTAATTTAGGTTTGGGTGTTTATCAAGGACTTAAAAATTATTTAAGTGAAACAAAAATAGATATAACTGGGGAGATGTTTTGTCATCTTTTATTTTTGTCTTGTTAAACCTCTCCCTCAGTTTCATACTCTGATTTGTGCCTTACACAACCTTCTACTAGTTGTCTGAACAACCTTATTTAGTTGTTGCATTTTGAAAACTAGAAACAGTTTTTGAAAATGGGAATCATACAGATCCCAAGTCTTTTTAAAAATGGGTATGACACTAAAAACTTGAAATTCTGATGCAGTTGCTCGAGTATGAAAAGTTAGTGCTGTTGGTACTATGTACTCAGCCTCATAAATTTGTAAGCTACCAACCAAGTCATAACTCATAACTGACACATAGGACTTGTCTCTAAAACTTATAATCTCAGCAATTAATAAGGCTAAACTGAAAAATAACATCAGCTACATAGGAATATGAATGGTTTGATTCTCTTTGACTATTCTCCAAATAAGCTTAACATAACTGCATAAGTGAACTGTTTGAATAGTTATAAACTATGGGATTGTTTGGATAAACTTCTCAACAAGAAAAATATAAGAAACAAATGAAATTAATTTTTCTATAGGTTAAAATTGACTTTTCTAATAATTAATTTGTAAAAATCTTGTATTTTTGAAAAGTTATATGAGATAGTTTCTACAAAATAATTATTGAAGAAGCCAATTTCAACTTACTGAGAAATTTCATTTTTTCCTCATTTTTTTTCTCTTAAAATTCTTTCAAAGAAGTTTACTCAAACAAAACAGATCCTAATAACAATATTAAAGATGAAGAAATGAAGATCAAAGGGAACAAACAAACTAACCAGTAAATAGTTTAAATGCTGTTGGCAAAGTTCTCTTAGGACCAACCCAGAAAACATCAGATTTGTTTGACTTGTAAAGACCTGGGTCTATAACTAAAGGCATTGCTCGTTTTTCCCTGCACAGTAAGGGACAATTTGTTATGTACATATCAAGGGAATTTGACAATTCATCACTATGTACATAACAACATATCAAAATTGATTATGTGATGGGAAGGGGGAGAAAAAAGAAACTCACAGCTTCCATCCCAAACGACTTGTGTGCTCAATGAAGTTAAGGCTTCTGTCTACTTCAGAAAAACTATATAGAAGATCTGCACAAACACATGCCCATATATATTAGTCTAAGTGTCTATGATTCACAATATGTGTATATGACATGGCAATTATTCTAAAAATATATAGGACATACAGCATGAAAGATAAATATTTAGATATGCCTAAAAATTCATAAAACACAAATAATTGTTAGACATTACTAAAAACAGAATAAAAATTACAAACCATTGCTATCATAAATCACTTCCAATTATCTACAGGTAAGAACAGAACCAGAAGTAATCTCATTCTTTTCTTGATATCATCCATAAATAGGACAATTTTTATGCTTTAGTTCATTAAGGAATGGTGCTTCTATGTTTCTATATTATGCCTGCTTTTATGTCTCATATGCAGCCATAGTTTCTATATTCAAGACTTTTTCCAGAGGTTTGGATACTTCACTGATACGTATCGGATACAATACAGATACATTAGGCAAATGAATCGTAGGTGTCTAACTATGATGAGCAAAACCAGTTGCAAACCACACACAGTTTGAATCAGAATCAGAACAAAAAGCAAAATGAAACCATCATATAGATAGTTAAGAAACTAACCATCTTGAGTCACAAGGGGATAATCTGAAGCACTGAGGTTAATAAACCAATCCCAGTCTTTAGTCCTCTTGAGCAGAATGGCACAAGCATGAAGAGTGTGAGCAATCATGGTTGGTCCTCTGTAAGTGACCATATTAGCTTTCTTAAACATGAAAACATTTCCAACCTCAGAGAACACAGGCTGCTTCTCAATTCTAGAAGCAAGCTCCAACCTCACCTCTAGTGGCGCCTCGAGGTCCAAATGAACAAGGTAGTGGTTCAAAGGATGGTAGAGGGCAAGGAGAGTTCTCCAAAGCTTCTCCAAGTCGTCCTTTGAGCCGGAAATCAAATAGGCAAAGCGAGGGATCGCAGGAGCAGCCGGAGAAGGAGTGGTGGTGGTAGCAGAAGAGGAGGAAACCTTTGTCTCCACAAAAACTGGAGTGGTTTGGTTCATGGCTAGACGTGATGGAAGAAAAAATAGTATTGAGTTGAAGCTGTGGATTGTGGAGACAAGCCCCATGTTGAAGCATGTGGCAAGGAAGAATATGAACACAATTGAGATCATAATGAGAGGAAATTGCCATTTCTTCTCAATGTTGAAGGACCCCATCATTGTGACTTATCATGTGTTCTTCTTATTCAATGCTCTCATTCCATTAATAAAATTCCCACCTAGCAGCCACTGAACTAATAAACCATAATTGGAATCTCTTACAATAATCTTCTCTATACACATTGTGCATTTGAACAGTGTCTCTTAAATCAGCAACATGTATTCAAGCCAATTGCTAGCGACACTAACACTATGTTTCATAGACTCTCCATTTTTATAATAAATTTCTACCATCAAAATGAGTGTTCAAAAGAGAGTGTAATAGCACTCCTCGTTCAATAAATGAATAGTAAATAGTATTAATTGTTTTCATGAAAAAAAGAAAAAGGAATTGTGTGATAGCGATCCTCATTCAATAAATGAATAATGAATAGTATTAATTGTTTTCATAAAAAAAAAAGAATTGTGTAAATAACACTCCTCATTCAATAAATGAACAATAAAGTGTATTAATTGTTTTCATAAAGAAAGGAATTGTAGTTTCCGAAATCAGACATGTTAAGCACCAATGAATAAAAAAAAAAGAAAATAAATGACCAAAATTTGCCAAACACATGTGTGAGCATGTGTTGTGATTCGATGTCATGTCAGTATGTATGTATCTCCTACCAGAAAGGGACAAATCTGGAGCATAAAAGATATCGAAAAGTGGCAAAAGAAGAATAAAAAACTAGAGAAAATTAGAACACTATTGCATTTGTTCTTGTCAATGAGGTGTTAAAAAAACAAGGATAAAGTCACTGATTGTAACGTAATAGTAGACAGAAAAACAAGGATCTATAACAAATCGTGGGGATAACATCAAAGACAAGTTCAGCTCAAGCAGTGACAAAACAAATATTGATTCCTAATTGTGTTTTCAAAAGGGTTTTTGAAAAAATCAATGAATATATATGATGCACCCCAAAAAAAAATGGTTTAGAAAGAAAATGATCATCAAAAACGGCAAAATGGAGAAAACAAAACTCCCAGATCAAACATATTCCAACAGAAACACAAAACAAAGTGAAAATCATAGGATTTATCGTAATTTTAACTTTCAACTTTTTGTTTTTCTTTCTCATAGGACAACAGAAACTGCATGGTGATGAACACAAGGCTCAAATATATATGCATGAAACAAAGTGTAAAAGAACATAGGATTTATCGTAATCTATATCCATATAATTAACATTGATCAATGTATAAAACCAAAGAAAACATATGAGACACGAACCTGAATCTGTAGGTGGACAACGTGACAAAGAAAGAATCATGGGATAACATAAAACTCTTAAGATTCAGACAAACAGAGATTTAATGTTGGAACGAAAAATGGGTTTTTTTTGTTGTAACTAAGGGGAACGTTAATTAGTTTGTGACTGTTTCATGATCATTTATAATTATACGTGTATTAGTATAATAAGAAACTGAGAAAGTGGTTCAATTTGAGCTTTGGCATTTCTGTTACTCCACGGCTCTAGATAGAAGATCTTAACTACAACTCAAGCAATATAATGTGTCTTTTATATGCTTTATTTTCATGCACAGTAAATCAATTAGAAATTATCGTTTTACATAATTTTTTTCTAAAATAATTATCACAGAGATTAACAAACTTAAAATTTTTATATATTCTCAGTGCATATATTATTTGTTTATTCTTCTTTTACTAATAAAGTCTAGCTTAGTTGATGAAAAAACAAATTACTCTTCTTTTATTATGTTGTATATACGTGCTTGGTCTCTTAATTATATGCATGTTTAGCAAAATGCAAACACGAAACCATTTCATCAAATATGCATGATTTGTGTTTCCATCAAAATTTATTTTATACATTTTTTTAAAATTAATATCTAAAAAAGGGTGTTAATCCATGTTGATGTTCATATATTTTGTGTCACTGCCAATCTATCTATCATTCGTATTGGATGGCAGTATTTTAGGTAGTGAGAAAAAAAAATCTTTAATGGCAAGTGACATGGCAAAATCATCAAGAAAACAAAAGTGAAATGTGTTTATTCCATCATACATAGTAAAAATATATAATATTTATTTTTAAGTAATTAAAAATAAAAATATTAACATCAATCCTTTAGGATTGATTTTAAACATCTAAAAGTAATAATTTTTATTATTAAAAATATTTATTACATTCAAAACACCATTAAAAAAAATGGTATTATACTCATCAATTAATAATGGTGACCGAATAAACACCTATACAAATCAAAATATATACATCAATATACAAATGAGATATATCTCAGTTGGTTCAACAGAATATCTAAGTGTCAGTATTTTTACTGATTAAAAAAAAAAATCAGTTTTCAATTTTACTCTATTTGTGGGGGATTTGGTCAAAATGAACATTCATGAAAATTTATAACAAGAAAGAAAAATGCTCAAATGATGAAATCTGCCATTAAAGAAAGCTCACTTGGCAAACAACCCCACTAAAATAATAATCTGACATATATATAATAATTGATGAGGAAGCTAGGCAGAACCATTTGTTAAAGCTTGACCTTTGCACGTTTGAGCTTGATCATGAGATCGACCTAATATAATTATTTAATGTTGGATGGTTGTTGGATGCAAACTACTTCATTGACAATAAGTCAAATCTAATTTAATTATTCAGATATAAAATGATTTTTTTTTTCAGTATTCATTCATATATAAAACGAAAATCTCACTTAATAAGTGATATTTCCAAGACTCAAATGTATATCCTTTTTAAAGAGGTTAATTTTTGCTTATCATTGTGCCACAAGTTGTACTAGTTGGTGGCACGTTGTTTGTTTATATCTATATGAAAAAATAATTACCTTAAGAAAGAAAAATCCAATAGGGGACATTCAGTAGGGAGATTATTTTTTTTTTCAAATCATACTAATGAGAAAGTTATGATTCCTGAAAATTGTTCAAATAGATTTGGTTAGTCACTATATGCTTGTTGAAAATTAGAATTTTTCTTGTTGGGTTACAATAGAACTTTTATAGGTATATAATAATTTTTAAAAATATTTTTTTTATTAAAGTAAATTCATTAAATGTTTTTTACTCAAATCTTATTACAAATATAATACTTATCTAATTTACTTAAATTTATATAAAAAAATGCAAAAGAAAAAAAATTTAATTATAAGATTTAAAAAATTTATATATAAAAAAAATTTCTAAAATAAAATTGAACAAAACTAATTTCAATTTCTTAAAAATATTAATTATATGGTTTAAATATAATACATTTCTTAAAAATATTAGTTATTTTATATTATTTTATTTCCACTGGGATCCGGATTCCTCTCTTGTCTATCTTTTAAAGGAGAGTTCGTTACACACATCTCAGCCGTTACTTGTATTTTAAATCAAATCTACGGTCAAAAATACAAAATGAGGAATGAAACCTTTCTCTCTCATTCTCTCGTTAACACTCTCATCTCACCCCCAACCCGCCATCTCCACCGCCGGCGACGGTTCCGGCAACAATTCCGACGGCACCGTCTTCATCCAGGCGAGTTATAACGCGACCTTGTACCCTGCCTCCGCAAGTACCTCGAAATTCCGATCCCGACACGGCGAATCATCGTAGATCCGCTTCACACACGGCGGCGCTCCGATTCTCAATCATCGTGAGTTTCCTTTTTTTAATTTTTATTTGTTCCATCAAAATCATCTCTGCGACGCTGATTTGGTCGTCATGTTCCGGTTCTGCAATTTCCCATCGCTGTGGTGCTGATTTTGTTATGTTGATTCCTTCTTAGGTCTCTATTAGTGTTGAGCGTCTACTTCGTATGTATTTTAAACTTGTTAGCGTGTGTTTGAATAGTAATTGGAAAAAACGCAACAAGCTTTCGAATGAAAGCTTCACTCGTATAGGTTTTGAATTCTTGCCTTGGAATGCATGATTTCTCAGTTGACATTGGATTCAACTGGTTTCCAAACACAGCCTTAGAATTTCTAGCGTTTTAGTTTGAAAAGATTGTGCCTAAGAGAATGGAGTTGAATGGTTTCCCCTAAGTTGATGGCCATTTTGAAAACGTGTTCAGTTCACATTGTGTATATTGGTCTAAATTTTTCCCATAATGACTGCACTGTGTGAGAATGAAGTAATTTAGGTACAATTACTCATTAGGTCCCTATACTTGTAAATTGTTATAGTCTTTACTTTTTAATCCATTTTAGTCCATATAATTTTGGACGGCTAGGCTAAAACAGATCAAAAAGTGTATATGTAGTAGCTTAAAAGAATAGTTTCTAGTGCATGTATAAGGAACAAATGGGGAATTAAAACAATAATTTTTTGTTTAAAGAATCCTAAGCTTAAGCTAGATATGTCATTTTTGGTTCTATGAGTTTTATAATAGGAGAAGCTAAAGGAATTGGCTGATTGGAAATTTTATATATACACTTGAGATTGGTCATTATGTTAGATGTGAACAAGAAGGAAGAATTATTTGTTTAGAAAAGGGAATCTTTTGTGTGGTAACTTATGAATGAAATTTGTGGATAGAAAGACCATAAGTTGCACAGGAGCATGTTTGAATCTGATAACATGAATATAATTAAAAAGGCAATTGGTAACTTTCAATACATTCATGTGTATAATTATTAAATTTTATTATATTTTGGAAAAGTTGGCACTACACATCTCAATTTTCATCCAGCATGGCAATGTCTCAATTTTCACATGATAGTTTTTGTTCATTAATATGCTCTGTTTAATGGTAAAATCATTTCTCCTGAAGGCTAGTCGTTGTTTCTGATGTCAATACATTGGAGGGAGGATTATAGTTGAATTGAATTGAATCAAGCAAGTGTAGCTAAATGGGGAATGGTGAAGCCAGTGATAAGAAAAAGAAAGTGGTTTTTGTAACTGTAGGGACTACCTCTTTTGATGCTCTTGTGAGAGCTGTGGATTCCAACAATGTTAAACAAGCCTTGTTTGCAAAAGGATACACCCATCTTCTCATTCAAATGGGTCGTGGATCCTATCTTCCTACTAAGGTACTTTCCCCTCACTGATTTCTTGCCCTCTGTTTTCTCATATGATGCTGCCTTCGTTGATTGTGAATTTTCATTTATAATAGTTAAATTGTAAAATCAATTTGTGCTAACATGGGCATGTGAAATTCTCACTTCAACATTTGCTAAACCAGCTTCCCAAGCTCACTTGAAAGAAAGGTTTACTTTGCATTGGTCACCAGATAAATATGTATTTATCTATGTAACAAACTCAATAAAAACTTAACAACTTGGAGAAACAAACTAGGGGAGATAAGTATTTGGAGAGCTTATTATTCTCTTTTTTCTATACCATATACTTCTCCTTTTACCGAGCCTTTTCATTCTTGTTAGTAACCTTTTTTTTTTAATTGTAGTCTGAAGTAGATGGTTCATTGGCTGTAGACTACTTCACTTTTTCATCCAGTATTGCATCTCATCTCATATCAGCTTCTCTTGTCATTAGCCACGCTGGTATGCTTGTTACAACTTGTCTATTGCATACTTTTTCATGTATTGTCAATTCTATACTGGTAGGTTATTTTATACTTGGTCTTGGAGGCTTATTTTTATTCTGCTCTCCCACCCATGCGGACATATTAGCTGTCAGGATGAATCATTTTGTGTCAATTGTGTTTGGTTAATATTTGAGAACCTTTTTTTCCTATGAAACAAATTGATATACCAGTTCAGAAATCAGAATAAAGGGATCAACAAAAAAATAAGTTTTGTTGCATACCCTTGTCCTACTCTGGGCTAATGGATATTTCAGTCCTTTCTTGTTAAACTACCAACTAACTGCTTTCCCTTGTATTCTCTGCCTCTATTTGTAGCTCACTAACTAGTAAACTACACTGAAACATTCCTATCAAGGGCCTAACTAATGAGGGTTGGATCACTTGATTTATTGGGCTCATGTGGGGTAAGGTTCCCCAATTTGGAGCCTGTTCTGAACAATATTCCCAAAATACATGGCAAAATTTATGCTAATTAGCTTTGTTTATATGGATCAATTGCAGTTTGTGCCTCAGATTTTATATATTATAAACAGGCAAGAAATAATTTTTTATTGAATACCCTCCTCCAACATTGGATCAATGGGTATCCAGGATCAAGAAGAGCAAGAATGATATAATAACAGTATCTTTTGCAGGAGTTTGAGAGCTTAGTCTCTAACCAAAATTGACAAACTAACTGCCTTACTTTATTTTCTCTGCCTCTATTTATAGCTGGATAACTAATAATCTACTCTAGACAGCATTCCTAACAAGGGATAGGATAGAGAACCAATTGATAAACTGATAAAATATAATAATGAACACAAATTACACAACATGGCAATACACTAGTTGTTGAAGAGACAGTGTCTCCTAAAGAGAGTATTTCTATCTACAAATAATCACACTTTTCTAATTACTAATTACATACCATTCTTCCAGATACAACTCCTAATTATTTTTTTTGTAAATAACTGTCATCATGCGGTTTCTAATTCAAAACTGCTAACACAAAATCTGTTATTTTCTATGACTGAATGACATATATTAATGGATCCTTTCCTAACTCACTTGGATCTCAATTTTCATCATCCTAACTACTAGGGGCTGACCCACTTGATTCCTTGGGCCCATTTGATGTGAGCTTCCCCAATTTAGGGTATGTTTCAAACACAAACTTGGAATAGAAAACTACTTGTTCTATGTAATTTGGTGCAATTGTGACACTTGTTTAAGGGAAGCAAAGAATAATCTATATTCATTTGCTTTATCATTCCTTATCCTGTTCCCCTCATATAATGGAAATGGTTGCTGAGTATTACGGAATATGGATCACCAACATTGTTAGTGGATAAGTTCTTGTTCCTAGTTGTGCTGCCCATACCTGCTGTACATTATTCATTATCATGATTTCCTTCATTCGTCACAAGCTTTATAAAGGATGTGAAGAGTTTCAGAGTGACTGAAGTCAATTTGTTGTATCTTATTTAAAAATGGATTTTGTGAGATGATGTTGGCAGGGATGTTTATTCCATTACTAGTCAGGTAGAATGCATTGTTATTCCATTCGCCAACCGTTTCTTAGAAATAATAAATTGAAAAGAAACACTTGAAAAATTTAGCTGTATTGTGATTAAGCTGGGAGGATATCATTCACATAAAAAAAAAAAAGGACAACAATGCATAGTAAGAGGAAACTTCAAGTAACCCCTATTTTTTTTGTTGTTATTCTGAATTTATGCAGGGTCGGGTAGCATATTCGAGACATTGCAGCTGAGAAAACCTTTAATTGTGGTTGTAAATGAAGATTTGATGGATAATCATCAAAGTGAGCTAGCAGAAGAACTTGCTGATAAAAAGCATTTGTATTGTGCTAATCCTCAAACACTCCATCAAACTATAGCAGATATGCAGTTGAGTTCTCTCTTTCACTACTCCCCAGGTGATGCTACACCAGTGGCCAAGCATATAAACATTTTCCTTGGTTTTCCTGTTGATTGATCTATAAAGCCTTTGTGAGGGATGAATAATCAATTTTGTAATATTCAGTCTTAAATGTTGAATTGAAAGATCATATGCCGATGCAAGCAATATATATATAAAAGATTAACAATAAACTTGTGATTGTGATTGAAATTAAAATTTTATTCAAGTGTTTGGTAAAATTATATGTTGACGTAAGAGGAAACTATGTAAAATGATAGAAATTGTCATATTTATGTCATATTTTATATAAATTTCAATTTTATTTTATTGATAAAAGTATATTTTGAATATTTATAATTTTAGTTTTTAATTAATTTTAAATACTTGTAAATTTTATTTATAGATTCATTAGTTTTATTTTTTTTTACTTTCAATTATTATTTGTTACATATTGTGTTTTTTACTATTCATCTTATGCATACTTTCAATTATTATTTTTTTACTATTCATCCTAAATATTTTCAGTCAAATTCAAAGTAAAGTAAAAATAACATACTTTTAAGTAGACATCACACTTTCACTAAGTTCGTTGAGTTGTGTAATGGTTAAAATTAGGATTGTTCAAGAAACTAAAGTGAACTGAAACAAACTAATAACTTATACGGAGTTATAAGTGGATTGGGTGGTAAAAGAAAAAAATGAAGGGAGAAGGGGGAGGGATAGGTCATGGGTTTGAGTCTCATACTTTTTTGTTTGAAAAAAAATATTTTTACTTTCTATTTGTCAAGTTATTACGTCATCATTTAAAATGGATTATCGGAAAAAGAGGTATATTCATTTAAACTTTAAAAATAATTTGAATCACACTCATAACTATGGTAAGAAAAATTGGACCAAACCGGCCGGTCGGATCGGGAACTGGGGTTCAGGCTAGTTCAGTTCAAGAGTTGGATTGTCTATGCTGTTGGACCAATTTGGGCTGACCGGTTTTCTGGTTCAACCATTAATCCGTTGAATCGGCTGGGTCAAAGTAAAAAAATAAATAAAAAATTTAAGCTTGAGAACGACGTTGATTTGGATTCTTAAATGAGACTCTCGCGCATGACACTAGATCCAGATCGCGAACTCGCCCCTGCACTCCCGCTTGACACTGCTCTCGCTCGTGATGCTGTTGCCCTCGTGCTCGCTCACCCTCGACGTCACTCGCTCGCAACCCTCACCCTCGACGCTGCTCGCGTGCGACTCTGCTCGCGGCACCGCTCGCCCTCGATGCCACTCGCCCACGACCCTTACCCTCGACGTCGCTCGCGCTTGCCCTCATGACGTCACTTGCCTTTGACTTCGTCCGCGCCCTCTGTTCTAGTCCGTCGTCACCCTTCCTCCGTGCTCTGCTGCGCTCCCTCCACGACTCCACAACCTTTTTGCCTCTACCACATCTCAGGTAATGTATCTTTATCACGCCCTTTATCAACTTTGATTGATGTTTAATGTGTTTAATGTATTCTGTTGTTCTCTGATCTTGATCTTATTGAGTTATTGAGTTGTTGTTATCTATTTAATCTTGAGTGATTAAGTATGATGTCTGTGGTTCTTTGTGAGTCTAGCTGATTCGTGAGTCTATTATTCTGGAAGTCTGGTGTTTTCTGTTTAATATGAGATTATAAGTAATTATTGTCATCTTGTTTGTGATTGTTATAGAGAATTAGAAATGATATCTAATGAAGCACCATTATCTCAAGAAGCCTCAACTCAAAATTCAAGGCCTAACATTAGAGTAAAAACTGATATAGCCTAAGGACATTGTAAGCTAATTGAAGAGGGTAAGAAAAGTGTTATAATGTGTATTTATTGTGATAAAATTGTTAGGGGAGGAGGAATTTATAGGTTCAAAGGTCACTTAGCTGGTGAAAGAGGTTAAGTTGAAATGTGTAAGAAGGTGCCTATAGATGTTCGCCATTTAATGAAACAAAATATTGATGAAACTAAAAACAAGAAAAGAAGAATTGAAGAAGATTATGATGATAGTTTTCCATCTAGTGGAAATGTGAGGGAAGTGCCAATAGAAGTGAAACAAAGTCAGCAAACTATATCAACTCAAAAAGTGAAAACAAGTATTGGGAATTATTTTCAACCTAAAACCACTCCTGGAGCTCAACCTACTTTGAAGAGTGTGTTGCAAAGTAAAGAAGTGATAAGGAAGCGTGACCTTGCTGTTGCTAAATGGTTTCTTGATGCATCTGTTTCATTTAATGCCACTAATTCAACATATTTTCAGCCTATGATTGATGCTCTTTGTAGCATGGGTCTAGAATACAAGGCTCCAAGTATGTATAGTCTTCGTGGTCCTTTGTTAAACAGTTGGGTTGATGATGTGAAAAAACTTGTAGAAGAATTTCGTTGTATTTGGAAGAAAACTGGTTGTACTCTTATGGTAGATGAGTGGACTGATAAGAAAAGGAGAACTCTTATTAATTTTTTGGTTTATTGTCCTAAAGGAACTATTTTTCTAAAATCTGTTGATGTATCTGATGTTTGTAAAAATTTTGAGTTATTGTTTGAGCTTTTCAAGGAAGTTGTGTTGTATGTCAATCTTGAAAATATAGTTCACATAGTTACAGATAATGCTTCAAATTATGTTGCTGCTGGTAGGAAATTAGAAAATGAGTTTCCTAAATTATTTTGGTCTCCTTGTGTGGCATATTGCATAAATTTAATGTTGCAAAACATGGGGAAATTGGATGAAGTGTAGTCATGTCACATGCCTCAAACATTACTAAATATATTTATAATCATTGTTATGCTTTATATTTGATAAGGAAGCATACAGGGTGGGAGAGAAATACTTCATCTTGCTCCAACTCGCTTTGCCACTAATTTCATTGCATTGCAAAGTATATTAACTCAAAAAGATGTATGGTAACATCTAGAGAATGGACAAGCTCAACTTATGCCAAAGCTTCCAAGGCAAAACAATTTGTGGAAGAAGTCTTAGATTCTACCTTTTGGAGTAGATGTGTTGATATAGTGAAATTAACCAAGCCATTTGTTCGTGTGTTGTGTATGGTTGATAGTGAAGATAAACCTGCTATAGGTTTTCTTTACCGAGCAATGTAAAAATGTAGAGAAGAGATGGTAAGAAGGTTTCAGAGAAATAAATCAAAAGTGGAGCCTTTCTTGAAAATCTTAGATCATCGTTGGGATTCTCAACTTCATAAAAATCTCCATGGCTGTTGGTTATTGGTTAAATCCGACTTGTCAATTTAATGATGAAGAATTTGAGAAACATATGTATACAACAACTGGTTTTTTGGATGTCATTGAAAAATTTGCTCATAATGATAATGAATTGCAAAGCAAACTAACTAGTGAGAAGAGAATTTACAACAATGCTGAGTTAGATTTTGGAAGACAAACTGCCTTGCATGAACGAAATACAGTTATGTCAAGTAACTTTCATAACTTGTAATCCTTATTCCTTAATATTTATTTGTGACTTTTTGTGTTATTAATATATTTCATTACATGCAATATTTTAGATCAGTGGTGGGTATCTTATGGATGTGGTGTACCAAACTTACAAAAATTGGATATTCGCGTTTTAAGCAAAACTTGTAGTGTTTCAGGTTGTGAACGAAATTGGAGTGTATTTAAGCACATTCATTCAAAAACAAGGAATAGATTGGAGCATCAAAAACTTAATGATTTAGTCTTTGTTCGTTACAACTTGAGATTACAAAATAGGTATTATTAATTCTATTCTATTTTTGTTGTTTATCTTTTTAAATTTAAATACTTATGCTTAAATATTTGTACATGTGCTTAGGAAAAAGAGAGAATTCAACTATAATCCTATTAATTTGGAAACAATTGTAGACCATGTTGATTGGGTAATGATGGATTCACCACCATTCTTAACCAATGAGAAGGTGGATGTATTACGTAAAGACCATGCAAATATGACTATCCAACCAATTTCAAGTGATATTGGTATATTTTAATTACATCATAGATTAAATTATTTCATATTTGTTATCACCATGTACTAATTATAACTTAACATCTATTTTTATGTCATAAGTCCTTTAAATTTGGATGATGATGAGGTTGATGATGCACCAGGCAATACAATGGAAAATAAGAATTTAAATGAAAGCAATGTTAAGGATGCTGCTATGGAAGATTCTGAATCCTTAAATGATTTGAAAGAATTCATGAAATAGTTTATGCTCCTTGGTCATAGAAAAAAATGGACTTGTTAGGAACTTATGTTTGTTAAAAACTTATGTTTGAAATTAATTTATTTATGATTTGTAAGTTTTATTATATGACTTTGATGTTTGAGTTTGAATTCAGTTGAACTTTATATTATGAGATTTTATGGAATTATATAAAAATTGTATTTTTTATAATAGAGACAGATTCATGTAGTTCAATCAGTGACCCACGGTTCAACCATTGACCCAATACCTCGACTGGTTCGATTTTTAAAACCTTGCTCACAATTATCAATATTCCTGAAAATTCATAAATAACTTGAGTTAGGACAAACATTTGAGTCACATTCACACATCACTGTGCATAAAATCATTCTACTTAAAATTCATACATGTGCATTAAACACATAACATATATCATGCTCTGGAATCGATTTGATGAGTCATTAGTTAATTCACATGACTCGATCTAAAGTAAAAAAAAATTATAATATATAAACTTATACGCTTAAATATTTAAAGTTTAACAAATTTAAAAATATGGTTATAAATATTTTTTTTATCTACATACATTTTCAAAATTTAACATATATCAACAAACAAATAATTTAAATTGTATTATTACTAATATGGGTAACAAATATAAAAGTAAATACTAATAAATTGTTGATCCAAGTAATAACTAAACTAGATTTCTTTTAAACAAAATCTCAAATCCAAAACTCATGAATAAGAAAGGTGTGATTGAAAATGAAAAACACTAGAGTAGTTGGTAAGTCGGATTGACTAAGTATCCGAGTGTCATAACTATGGCGCAAGTGAACGACATTTTGGTCGATACCATCTTGATAAGTTGAACAAATACCAACTCACTTTCAATTAGTTATGACATAAATCTATGTGTTCCTAAATATTATTTACTTTGAATAAGTGTGCCGGATGTGTCCATCTAGATGAGAAATATCATCATCGATTTCTCTTGAATACCATTACCAATTTTTTTTTTATCTTTCTTTGTTAGAATATATTTAGCATATATTCTCTTATTATTTGTATATATCTTTATTTAGTTAGACAATATTTGTTACCATATATTCAGCCATTAGTTAGCTAATTTGTAGCCTATCTTGGCGCTTGTATTTATATGCTAAATATATTCTAACACTCCCCCTCAGTTGAAGCGGGAGGCTCTCGTATGCTTAGACTGTCCCTAAAATCATTAAATAGAACGCGCGGAAGCCCTTTTGTGAAAATATCAGCAATTTGGTAACGGGACGGCACATGAAGCACACGGACTTCGCCACGAGCCACTTTCTCACGAACGAAGTGAATATCCATCTCAATGTGTTTGGTGCGTTGATGTTGAACAGGATTGCCGGATAAGTATATCGCACTCACATTGTCACAGTAAACTAGAGTAGCCTTTTGAATGGGACAATGCAACTCTAGAAGCAAGTTTCGATCCAGCAGGAATCAGAAACAACATTAGCCACACCCCTGTATTCCGCCTCTGCACTGTTGCGGGAGAGAGTAGGCTGTCGTTTGGAAGACCAAGATATCAGATTATCTCCGAGGAAAACACAATACCCATAAGTGGAACGACAGGTGTCAGGACACCCACCCCAATCAGCATCTGTATAAGAGATTAGTCTATCAATGGTGGATTTGTACAAATGCAAACCATGGGATAAAGTACCCTGAAGGTAGCATATGATATGCTTGAGAGCACTCATATGCTCATTTGTCGGAGCATGCATATGAAGACAAATCTGCTGCACGGCATAAGATATATCAGTAGAGTGAAAGTAAGATATTGAAGAGCCCCTCCCAAAGACTGCGGTATTTGGTTGGATTGTTAAAAGGAGCATCGCGGTGGCACTAAGCTTGGACTTAGTGTCAACGGGAGTAGGACATGAACTACGATTAGACATGCCAAGCACGTTCAATAATTTTTGCAGCATATTGTTTCGAGATAAAAAATAGACCATGGGCATGACGAGTAACAAAGAATACCCGAAAAGAAACTCGGGGGCCTAAGTCCTTCATAGCAAACTCAGAACCCAAAAGAGTCATAAAATACTTACGAAGACGATCAAATGAAGCCGTAAGTATAATGTCATCCACATACAACAAAATATAAGCAGTGTCAGAACCATTCTTGTAAATAAATAAAGAGTGATCTGACTTACTGTGAGAGAACCCAATGGTAGCAACAAAATCAGCAAACCTTTGATACCGAGCGCGAGGAGCCTGTTTCAAACCATATAAAGATTTCTTTAATAGGCAAACATGATTTGGATGATTTTTGTCTCGAAAACCCATGGGCTGATGCATATAAACTGTTTCATTAAGATGACCATGTAAAAAAGCATTCTTGACATCCATTTGATGGATAGGCCAAGATTTAAAGATAGCAATACTGAGAACTGCTCTTATGGTAGCAGGTTTAACCACGGGGCTAAACGTCTCATCACAATCAACACCTTGCTCTTGTGTTTTTCCATTTCCTACAAGACGAGCCTTATAACGCTCAAAAGAACCATCAGATTTATATTTATGGCGCAAAATCCACATAGAACGAATAACATTCACATCCGGTGGCCTAGGCACTAATACCCAAGTCTTATTATCAATTAAAGCAGTAAATTCATCTAACATTGCACGATTCCAATTTGGGTCACGGAGTGCACTAATGGGATTTTTTGGAATAGGAGAAATGTCCTTAGTGGTGGTCGCGTGACAATTGGTAGAGTACTTAGGATTTGGCTTATGAATGCCACTCATAGAATGAGTTGTCATGCGGTGCAGCATGGGGTTATTGGGCCTAGGAGAGGAGTGTGGTGCTGAGGCTGGGACTGGGCCACATGAGATGGGCGAGGCCAAGATAGGAGAAGAAGTTGGAGGGGGCTGCTGCAGCGTCGGTGCTACATGAGGAGTGGGCCGAGACTGAGTAGCATGAGAAGTTGGGTCAGGCTGTGGATTTTGTGGTGCTAAATTCTGAGAAATAACATGCATGATTGATGGATCAATATTATCACTCAGAAAATCATAATTTGTAGGAGTGGTTTTGTGGAATTTTGAAAAAGGAAATTCGATTTCAACAAAACGCACATGACGACAAATTATTATTTTTCCACTAGACATATCATAGCATTTTGAGCCACGATGGTTTAGAGCCGGACCAAGATAGGCACAAGGGGAAGACCGTTCCTGTAATTTGTTTATAGTAGTGGAGGGAAACAATGGAAAAAATAAACAACCAAAAACACGCAAATCCGAGTAAGAAGGGTTACTTTGATAAAGGATTTGTGTGGGTGATAAATAATCTAAGACCTTAGAAGGAAGGATATTAAGAAGATATGTCGCCATAGATAGAGCATGATGCCAAAAGGACGGTGGCATAGAAGCATGAGCTAGAATGGTCCGAATGATATTATTGATGGATTTTATGTGTCTTTCGGCTTTACCATTTTGGGACGATGTGTGAGGACAAGAAAGACGAAAGACTAAGCCATGATGATCAAAGAACTGCTCAAGAGTGCCATTAATATATTCCGTGCCATTGTCACATTGAAAAGATTTTATATTACGTTCAAATTGAGTTTTGACTAAAGCATGGAAAGATATGAATAATTGTTTTACCTGTGATTTCTTTGCAATAGGAAAAGTCCAAAGAAATTTGCTATAGTCATCAAGAAAAAGAACATAATAATGGTGCCCTGAAGAGCTGGCAATTGGAGAAGTCCAAAGATCACTATGAATAATATCAAATGGTAGAAAAGTGTATGATAAAGAATCATAAAAAGGAAGTTTAGCATGTTTTCCAAGAGGACAAGATGAGCAAAAAGTCTTACAAGCCTTATTACATTCAATAAATTTATTACTACGAAGAAAATTGATAATAGTATCGCCAGGATGACCTAAGCGATTATGCCAAATATCATGAGACATAGTAGTAAAAGCTGAATGTTTAGGTGATGTGGCTTGAGAATTTGAGAAGAGTGGATATAAGTCCCCAACGCTGTTACATCTCATTAGTCTGGTCCTCGTCTGTAAATCATTGACCGAAAAACCAAAAGGGTTAAAAGAAATAGAAACCATATTGTCAGTGGTAAATTTGCGAACAGAGATTAGATTTTTAATGAGTTTGGGAGCATGTAACACACTTTGAAGAACAAAGGGAGGATGAGGTGGGGGTAAATTAGTGCTACCGTGACCGACAACCGGAATTAAATGACTACTACCAACAACAATGTTATGATTTTTAGTGCTTGAATTGGAATAAGACGAGAGAATACCTGCATCCGCTGTCATGTGAGATGTGGCATCGGTATCCATGTAGTAGTTTCCATCAGGTTGAGAGAAAGATAGAGCATGCATAGCGGCCTCAATATCAGTTGGCGTGTAACTAGCAGTAGATGGAGTCATAACATTGAAGGCTTGAGGTTTGGGCCCAAGCACGCCAGGCCCAGCAGGTGGTCGTTGGGCCATGTAATTGGGTCGTGGCTGCCAAGAATAGGCAGGGAAAGGACATGGTGGAATGGTCCACCCTCCCCAATTTGGCTGCCACTGTGGCCATTGAGACTAAGCTTGAGGACGTGGTTGCCATTGACTGGACTGACCACTATTCACCCCACCTTGCTGACCGGACGCTTTTCCTTTCCCTTTATTTTTGTTGTTGTTGCGCCCTTTGTTGTTACTGTTGTTGCGTTTAGGAGCAGAGGAGGAGTCATTGCTAGTTGCTGCAACCATGGTTGTGCCACCGCGAGTCCCGGATTCACGTGCGACACGTGCTTTGATGGTGCGTTCTGCCATTTTCAACCGTGATCGACAGCTTTCAAAAGAAGGTAGGGGCTCTTGATTTTGGATGAAATCAATCGTACCACTGTACGCCTCTGGCAAGGAACCTGTGAGACGTAACACGAGCCGCCCATTTGACACCGGGGCATCAACAATGGCCGGTCCTGCAAGAGATTAAAGGTAATTGCGGTAGGTGTCGATGGTATGGTGTTCCTCGAAACGGCACCGGTGAAGTCTTCTTCGAGGAGGGTTGCTCGCAAAGCCTTATTGTCTCGAAATAAAGCTTGGAGCCGTGTCCATGCTCCCCTACCGTGTCATCACGTCGTAGGATAGCAAGGAGAAGGTCGGAGGAAATGGTGCCATATATCCACCGGAGAATCGCAGGCGTCAAGACGTTTCCACATGGCGGGATTTTTGCAAAGCAAGGTATCTTTGCTCTGCGCGGGTTTCCTTTGTGGGTGGGACAATATGATCGTAGAGATCGTGAACCCGAGTAAGATTGGTAAACAAGGCAGCCCGGGAGTGATACGAGCACACTCGTTATCTAATGTGACAGGAACAAGAGATTTCACATTGGTGATAGTGAGGGCAGGGTGAAATTTGGCGCTTTCTACCATGTTTGAGAGTGAGAAGAAGAATGGAGGAAGAAGAAGAAGATGAATGGTTAGGGTTCAAGAGATAGGATTGAAACCGTCTGTGATACCATGAAGGAAATTGATTCCGTGTCTATTGCATTACAAATCAAAGTAATATATACAAGATACAAGCGCCAAGATAGGCTACAAATTAGCTAACTAATGACTGAATATATGGTAACAAATATTGTCTAGCTAAATAAAGATATATACAAATAATAAGAGAATATATGCTAAATATATTCTTCATTTCCATCACCATTATATTTCTCTATATAGAAAACTTAATAAAAGAGAGAATTTCTCAAACCGTTGCCATAAAGAAAAACGGTAGTCCAAAGTTTTTCACCGTCACGATAGTGAAATTCATTATTTTGAAAACAAACAAATAAATAAAAATTTAAATACAATAACTTCATTATTTTTTTTTACAATTTATTAATTTTTATAATAATTATTTTGTGTTTAAGGGATAAATGAAAAGTCGTGATTAATTTAATTATAAAAATTAATTAACTTAGACGTATAAAATTAAAAATGCAAATGTTGTAAAAAAAAAAAAACTAGAAATGTAAAATGAATTATAATATGGATAAATAAATTATAAATTATTTTTAGAACAAATATATATTATAAAACTGAATGAATTCATCTTATCACTGTTACAATTATTGATGAATAAATATATAAAAAAAATACATCTAACATTTAAATTAATTCAAATTTATTATTTTCAGCATAAAAGTTATTATAAAAAAGTGAATGAATTTATCAAATTAACAATTAATCATGAATGATGATATGAAAAAGAAGAGTCTAGCATTTAAATTAAATCCTCTAAAAAAAAGCATTTAAATTAAATTGAAATTCATTATTATAATTATTAGGTTTAGGATAAAATTTAATTTTTATAAATAGAATAGAATAAAAACAAAATGAAGCCATCTTTGTTCACTTAATAAATATTTTGTCTCTCACTTCACTTTCTCTCTCTAGCTCTGGTTTATATTAAGCCCCTCTCCATTTGTGAGACAGAAAGATCTCAATTCTTTCTCACTTTCTTTCTTTTCTGAGGTACTTTTTCCTGATTTTGGAATTAAATTTTGGATACCCTTTTGTCAAAGGGGTCTTCCTTTTTTTGCAATAATAATAATAATAATCTTTTTCTGCTTATTTCACTCCTCCACAGTGCTCTGCTATTCTTCTATCTTCTTTTCTCCTTTTTCTTATCAATTAATTAATTAGTTAATGCTTGCGCGTTTCTGATTCTCTGAAGCTTCTTTTGTGTGCAAATTTTCTGTCTTTTTGGGTGTATCAATCGTATCGTACGTGGGTGTGGCCATTCAAGGTATTTCGATCATGCCCATTTGATTTTTTCTGCTCCTCTTGTAATTGTCTCATTTTTCTTGAATTTGGGTTTGCATGCATTGTTTGATCACAGAAAAAAAGTTTGATCTTTGCCTAAAAATCTTGTCTTTTTTCTTCGGAGTGGTTGTTTCGTTTTGCATTTGAAGTGCTTGCTTGAAAATTGAAATTGTGAATGATTGTGATCAAGTTTAACAAATTCATGTATTAGTTTATTTCATCAAATGAGGCGTTCTTTGTTTATTACTACTAATTAATAAGAATTGACCTTAATGCGGTTTACAATCCTTCTTTTTCTTTTGTATTTCATGTGTTGGCATTTGTGTATCTGCTATTTTGGCCTGTGGATTAAACTATTGAATTAACAATTAACATGCTCATTAATGTTCCGTATATTCATGTGTAGCATTTATTATTATTATTATTATTATTGTTATTTATTATTTGAGTTTGGAATAAGGTTTCTTGGTTTTGTTAGGTTGTCCTGTAGTTGGAGCTATGGCGGTTGAGGTTGTGGGATTTGAGATGGTTCAAGGGCCAGTTGAGAATGGTGCTAAAGAAGACAAATCTGTTTCACAAGAAATTGAAAATGGGAAATTGGAACAAGATGATGCAGTAGTAGTTGCTGAGCCCTTAAAATTTGGGTCACAGGAAGATGAATCTGCTAAACCAGAAGAAGCAAATGTTGTTTCAGATTCCAATGTCCCCAAAGATCCAGTTGACGATTGGCCTGCGCCAAAGCAGATACACTCTTTTTATTTTGTTAGGTTCCGGCCTTATGATGATCCAAACATTAAAGCTAAACTTGATAAGCTTGATAAAGAGATTAGCCAGAAGAATCAAGCACGAATTCAGGTCGCTGATGCTTTAAGGGCAAAAAGGGTGAGTCAAGAATTATGTTTGCTTGATAACATTATTGCTGTTCTTGGTGGATTTGAAAATGTGACTTGTTCTCCTTATTGTCATTTTCAACTTTGCCAAGCAATGTCTTTGTGTTAGTTTTGGCATGCTTCACCCCCTAAGCATAATGGCTTTGAATACTGAGTTATCTGATTTTTATATTTATTATAGTTATCTAATTAGTTATTGAGCATTAGTTTTTTGTTGTTGTGCCGTTGTGTTTGTTGTTGTCTGTTATTATTTTAACTTGCTCACTTTTGTCTCTCAATATTCCAGTTCAGTTAAATTGTTGTGTCATTGTTAACTACCAGAAAGCTGTATTTGTTAACATGGAAATATGGGTTTTTAGTACATGGACTTTCTTCTATCTGGAAATTTATCTTATGGAGATTAGCATATCACTTAACATTTAACAATTAGCTGTCATTCTACAAAAGCTTTATATTATGGATTGATATGACATGATACATTAGGCTCCATATTTGCTGACAAGTAATGTAATAATGTAATTGCATATTTGATCTTTATGCAGTCAGAACGAGCAGGGTTGATTTCTCAGATTAAGTCTCTAAGAGATGACAGTTGGCAATTTCAGAGTATGGTTGATGAAAAAATAAAAGAGATTGAACCTCTGCAGCAAGCACTGGGCAAGCTGCGTACTCCAAATAATGCAGGTTGGGGTGGTGGTTTATGCTCATCCGAGGAGGAACTTAACAATCGCGTATGTCGGAGTCCTAGTTCCTTTTAATGCAGACTTCATCACTTTATCTATGATGTATGTAATCTGAACACTACTCTCATACACAGTTTTGATTGATGAAGGTTAATAGCTTGCATTACCGCATACAACATGAGAGCATTCCATTAGCTGAAGAGAAACAAATCCTTCGAGAAATCAAACAGCTTGAGGGGACAAGGGAGAAGGTTATTGCTAATGCTTCCATGAGAGCCCAAGTACAAGATTCTATGGGGCAGAGAGAATCCATTCAAGATCAGGTTAAGGTAAGAAAGTTTTGTTTCTATTTTTGCTAAGGATTTGTGAAGTGTTCTGAATTTGTGATTGTGTTTTGTAAAACGCTTTTTTGATAAATTGTATTCTATTGTAGCTTATAGGTGGTGATTTGGATGGAGCTAAAAAAGAGAGGCAAGCAATTCGGTCCAAAATCAAGCAACTTGATGGTGCAGTAAAAGCCTTAGACAAGGATATCCAGTCTTTACAAGATGAGCTAGGAGCTGTTACTGACAAGAGGGAAAAAGCTTATGAGAGCATTCAGCAGCTAAGAAAACAACGCGATCAGGGGGTGTGTTTTGCTTTCTTGTGACACACATGCGCACATTTTAATTTTATAAATGCTATTCTTAATATGTGATACTTTAGCTATACTCTTTCTTCTGATCCAAATTTATTTTGACATATTCAAAGCTCCTCTTCCCCTTTTCTGCTGCTACGGAAGGGACCCATTGGCATGCTATTGTGTTTTATTTGTTTTTAAACTTTGCTGTCTTTTCCAGTTTTCTGATTTTGCAAACCCGAATAATTTCTGAACTTGAATTGATATTAATATGTTCAGAATTCCTATTTCTTCCAAAGTCGTACAATTTTGATCAAAGCACGGGAGCTTGCTGCAAAGAAAGATATTAATGCGCTTGAGGAACTTGTACAAACTGAGGTTTGTCTGCATAGTCTTTGTGTTGCAGTGTACATCCATTTGATCACTCTTTGCTGGTTTTCTTAGCTTAGCTTAGTTGTGGTTGCTATCCTTTTTTGTGGGTTCCAGGTTGAGAAAGCTATGTCACTCTGGAGCAGTGACAAATCCTTTAGGGATGACTATGAGAAAAGACTTTTGCCATCGCTGGACATGCGGCAGTTGAGTAGGGATGGACGGATGAGGAACCCCGATGAAAAGCCACTGCTGGAAGAACCAAAACCTGCTGAAAATGTTATGTTGCCAAAAAGCAGTGTAAAACAGCCTAAAGAGGAGCCTAAATCATCTCCACAAGAAACTGTGCCTGTGCAGAAGGTTCAGAAAGAAACCAAAAAGAAAGGAAATGATTTGAAATCCAATCTGAACAATAAGGATTTAGAAGATGCTAATGAGTATGAATTTGAATTGCCAAAGGAGACTGCTGTCAAGGAGCCTCCTATTGATCCAGAAAAACTGAAAGAAATGAAAAGAGAGGAGGAAATCGCGAAAGCAAAGCAGGCCTTGGAAAGGAAGAAAAAACTAGCGGAGAAAGCTGCAGCCAAAGCAGCTAACAGAGCACATAAGGAGGCTGAGAAGAAGCAGAAGAAGCTCAAGGTGATTCTTTGTTGATGCACTTGGTTTTCAGTTTCATTGCCATTCACTGTTAGTTAGTGTAAAACATTTATACTTGTCAACAAATAAGAAATCATAATCTGGTTAATATAAAGTCAACGAACTTATAATACATGGTAATCTGTGATTAAACGAGAGTGTAATTAAATTCATTGCCTTCTTTGAATATGTTTTACGACTACAAAATTAGGTATTGAAATAAGAATTTTGCTCTTGATTGATTGTAGGAACGTGAGATGAAAGCGAAAAAGACAGCTGGTGGCACTGGAGATGTTACAAATCCCGAGGAACAAGCAAATGAGGCTGCGGAGGTTTCCAAACAAAAGACCAATAATAATGTGGAAGCCTCAGCTCCAGCAAAGGAGATCAGTGTTAGGTCCAGGAGTAGGGTAAAAGCACTAAAAACCCCTGACTCGATCCCAAAAGCTATTCTGAAGAGGAAAAGGTCCAACTATGACTGGATATGGATTGCATCTTGTGTTTTCCTAGTCCTGGCTGCATTGGTGATTGCATTTATTATTCTTTCTTGAAAAAGCTTAGATCTAGAAGGGAGCCTGTTAACCCATTTTTTGCAGTAAGTAATTTTGCCTTATATATACAGTTTTCTAGGGGGCAGTGGATCAAACACACAACAGTGTTTTAGGCTTTAGCTCTTTCTGAGGGGAGAAGTTTTAGATATATACATTTTAGCCTGACTCAAAGTTTTGTTCAGATTTCATCTTTGGTTTTTTTTTGGTAGTTGATTCATCAGGGAAATGGCATTGTGATATACTTGAAAACTTTGTGCTGGGAGGATATTTTATATGTTTTAGTTTTGATGATAAAGAGAAAATCTTTATGTAGAAATTGTGGAACATGGTGAAAATTGAGGTTGGTTCAACATGCATTTGGATGGTTCACTTTGTAACTTTTAGAAATGCTACTAGCTAACTTAGAGTCTCCTCATTATATGTAGTAAGTTTAAAATAAGTTTTTTTAAAGCATGTCTGTTAAGTTATTCATAGGGTTGTTTGTTTATAGTCTATGATGAATTTGAGTTTTAGAAATTAGATTCAATGAATTTTGAAACACATAATTGGGATATATTTCGAGTTGTTTTAAAAAAGTGATATTAATATTATTTGTTTTATGACTGAAGTGACCTTTGATTTGGTCAGGTCTTAGTTTAAGCAAATCTCGGTTTTAGCAGGTGAGTTGGTGTGAGTATAAACCATGCAAAGGCGAAGGTGGAGCGACCCAAAAAGATGGAGTTTGGTAAAGGAGAGTGAGATAGGTTGGGAGAGAACAAAGAAGGCAAAATGACACATGAAAATAAGGGTTAGAACGTTAGGTTAAGTCAAAGAAAGACCTAATTTTAGGCTTTGAGACCAAACACAAATGGGTGAATGGAATGGAATGAAATGAGAAGAAAGTGAAATGAAATAAAAGTTTTGAATTAAATAAAGTATAAAAAATGTGGGTTCCATGTCATTTTATTGTTCATTTAATCTCTTTTTGAACACAAACAAACATAGCATAAATGTAACTCCAAAGTTTATGTTTAGCAAACAAACACGTTGAATTCGACCATCTATGATTACAAAAATGCAATCCAAACCTGACTGTGTTAACCCGTGCCAAATCGTATTTGTAACTTGACTTACCCTTTTACCCTTCCAAACTAATCTAAAATGCTATTTTTTCTCTCGGTTGGCCGAGTGAGTCCGCTCACGCATGCAGAGTTGTATAATTATTTATAAGACTTCAACTTCATAACTTTGACAAACCTTCACTTTAATTTGAGTCAATAGCATGTGTAAAAGACTATTTACTTGATTATCAAATAATGTTACCTGCACCATTATATAAAGGAGATACGTTTTGATAACTGCTTTTTTGTGTAAATATATTTGTACTTATTTTACTATAATTACCTTAACGCGATTTATATAATGTTTTGAACAGTGATAAAAACTAAACTACATTAAGTACCAAAAACAAAACAAATATAATCTGAAATGACTAAATATTTTTTTTTTGGAAGGACAAAAATTAAAATAACTCTAAATTGCAAGCAATAAAAAAGTATTTCAGTTAAAGAAAAACAAAAAAACTCTTGTGCATTGCAAGAATATATATGTAATATAAATCTTGAGATGTAAAGTCACCGCCACATCAATTTATTGATTTTTGAAAAACACATTAGTTTAATTGGTTAAATGTCATTTAATTGTTCAATCTTATATTGACAATCAATTTCTAAACATTAACTCATTACTCTAAAATACACATTAGAAAATTTATGTTTGTGAACAACTTTAATTAATTACTAAACTATTAATGTGGCATTAAAATTTGTTCATACGTTTTGAATTTCTATTTTCTTGATTTATCATAAATGCATTTTTTAGGTAATTGATGAAAGCTTTTCATGTTATTAACAATGACATATTCAAGAGTAAAATATAGTTAACATTTTAATGTAAAAGGGAGATATAGTTTCATTAATGTAAAACAAATGAATACAGTGCATTACAATAAAGGGAAATACTTATTTATATATATAGGCAAAATACTAAACTACCTCTAACTAATATTAAACTAAATATTATCTAACATCCCTCCTCAAACTCATGATGCATTATTGAGAAGCATAGAGAGTTTGTCATATAGAAAATGAAAACGTTTAATAGAATGCGATTTTGTAAACAAGTTAGCAATCTCCATAGTAGAGAGGACAAAAGGCAAAGTAATGGTACCATGAAGAAGATGATGGCAAGTGAGATGACAATCAATCTCAATATGCTTTATGTGCTCATGAAAGATCGAGTTGTGAACGATTTGAATAACACTCTTGTTATCACAAAACATAGGAGTGGGTCCAGAGAGAGAAACACCCATATCAAAAAGTAACTAGTACAACCAAACTATCTCTGCAGTGATAGAAGCCATAGCACGATACTCAGCTTCTATAGAAGACCAAGAGATAATGTTCAGTTTCTTGCTCTTTTAAGAGATAAGTAAGTCTCCTAGGAAGATGCAAAAACTTGTGGTCGACTTACGGTCAGCGGGATCACCAGCCCAATCAACATTAGAGTAAGCATGTAGCTCCAAGGAGGACGATGAGGGAAATAGAAGACTCTGGAATTGAGTGCCACAAAGATATCTTAGAATGCGAAGAGCAGCTCCCCAATGTACTGTAGTCAAAGAAACAACAAATTGACTAACAACATGCACAACATAGGCAATATTTGGTCTAGTGATAGTGAGATATACCAAGTTTCCAACCAACGCGCGATATAAAGTGAGATCAGGTAAAGGAACACCATTAGAAGAAACATATTTTGCATTAAGTTCAAGAGGGGTGTTTGCTACTTTAATGTCAATAAGATGAGCTTGTTCAAGAATGTTGACAATATACTTAGATTGAGAATTTACGAGAGTAGGCAACTTCAATTCCCAGAAAATAACGAAGATACCCTAAGTCCTTCATCTCAAACTGTTTTGCTAATTGTAGTTTTAACTCTACAATCCCATCAACATCATCCCCTGTAATAATCATGTCATTAACGTATAATGAAAGTACAATATGACCATGAGAGGAAGTTTTCGCAAACAACGCAGAATCATAATCATTAGAGTGAAAGCCAAGAGATGTAAGCACGGTGGAGAACTTCTTAAACCAAGCCCATGGAGCTTGTTTGAGACCATAGAGAGCCTTCTTTAACTTACACACCTCCCCTTGATTATGAGAAACTCCCGGTATTAAATATAAAGTAAAACATGATTTATTATTATGTTACAAAAAAAAGTTTAGTAATATCATTGTAGACCTCCTCTTGGAGATCACCATTTAAGAATGCATTTTTAACATTCATTTGAAAAATATGCCACTGGCGAATGGAGGCCATTGCAATGAGGGTGCGAATGGTAGTCATTTTGGCAACCAGAGCAAAAGTTTCTTCATAATCCATACCATATTTATGGGAGAAACCTTTAGCAACTAGACGAGCTTTGTAACGCTCAAATGACCCATCAGACTTCGTTTTGATTTTGTAAACCCACCTAGACCCAATAGCATGTTTCCCTGGTAGAAGAGATATTAAGTCCCAAGCAGTTGTTTTGTGTAAAGTAGAAAGTTCATCTGACATAACATGTTGTCAAAGGGGATAAAAAATAGCCTCTTTATACAAAGAAGGCTCAGACAAACTATGAATGGAGGTTAGAAAAGAAGAAAAAGCAAGAGAATATGTGGAATAAACAAAGTCAGGTAGTTGAGTGGACTTACGGTTGCGAGTAGGATAACGAGGAGAAGGACGATCAACAACCATAGGAGATTCTTAGGTAACCGTGGGGACATGTGGATCTGCAGAAGGAGTAGTGTCAGCCTTGCAATTGTCATCAAATTCATAGGAGTCACCACCATCCATGGGAAACGGATCAAGGAGAGTAAGATCAGGCATTTTATGGGTGTAAGGCTCAAAAGAGAGAGAATAAAGAGGTATATGTTCAAGAAAAACAACATGATGGGCAACATATAGTTTATGGGTTATACAATTATAACAACGATAACCCTTCTAACTAACCCCATAACCAAGGAAAACACAGATAGAGGAACAAGAAAACAATTTACTACGTTCTACATGAGGACGAAAAATAAAACAAGTGGAGCCAAAAACCCTCAAAGAAGAATAATTAGGAACACAACCATACAATTTTTGGAAATGAGACAAACTTAAGGTAATAAAGGATGAGATTCTATTAATAGCATGAATAGCAGTAAGAACAGCTTCGTCCCAAAATTCACTAGGAACAGAGGTAGACAGCAAAAGGGAACAAGCCGTTTCAACAATATGGCAATGTTTTCTTTTAGCAAAACCATTTCGTTGAGGAGTATCTGTATAAGAGGTTTGATGAAGAGTACCATTAGAAGTAAGTAATTCAGAGAATTTATTAGAAGTGTACTCACCACCCAAATCACATTGAAAACATTTACTAATAGAATTATGTTGAGTTTTAACCAAAGCACGAAACATACAATAAATATCAAAAAATTCAAAACGATGTTTCATAAGGTAAACCCAACAAAAATGAGTATGATCATCAATAAACGAAACATAATACCGCGATTCACCTTTGGTAAGAACCAGTGATGGACCCCATACATTAGAATGAACCAAGTCAAAGGGTGCATTAGAAGTTGACACACTTCTACCAAAAGGCAAAGTAGTAAATTTAACAAGTTTGCAACCACAACAATCAGAAATATCACTAGTTTGCAACTTTCCTAAAACTTCAGTAGAAGCCAAGTATTTTAATCTAGAGGAAGAAACATGTCCAATGCGAGAATTCCATAAATAAAAACTAGATGAGGAAGACTGCAAATGAAAAGATGACAAGTCAATAGTGAAAGCAACAACATATGGAACCTTTAGCTCATCTAACATGTATAATCCCCTTTGTCTACAGTCTATCCCAATCATCCTCTCGGATTGAGAATCTTGCACAAAACAATGAGTAGGAGAGAACAAGAATGAGTAACTTAAATCACATAATTGACCAATAGACGCGAGATTCAAAGTAAGATTTGGAATATAGTAAACATTTGAAAGAGATAAAGTAGAGGTGGAGACAAATCCAGTGCCTACTAATGGCATTAGGGTGCTATTAGCAGTGATGACAGATATAGATAAGACAGATTTTAAAGACACAAGACTTAGGATCAAATGACTTATGATGAGACGCTCCAAAATCAAGGATCCATGGTGGAGAAGATATACCTGATGCATTCGAAGAAGGCAAACTTGTAAGGGAGGAGACAAACATGGCATGAGATTGAGACTAAGATTGAGAATTCAAAAATTTTTTGGAACTACTTTGCAAGATCAATTACTTGAGGTACTTGAGACACATCCTCACTAAGGACCACAACAACATGAGAAGAAGGGGTTTTAAAATGTCGTTTAGATGATTGATTAAAGGGAGGACGCCATTGAGATTGCTATTGTGACTTTAGTAATTTTGGACATTGTGATTTCCAATGACCCTTCTCCTTGCAATAACTACATTCATCCAGGGATGGATTTACAAGGGGGGTAAGCAGGGCTTGAGCCCCCCCCCCTTCCTTCCCTTATAATATATATATACAAAATAAAAAAATTATTTAAAAAAATAGGTTTTTAAGTTAGTATTTATTTAATTTTTTTCATTAGTAGATCATATCTTAATTTTATATTTAATAAATATTTGGTTTCATTACATTTTTATTTAAATTTTTTTATTTTTGGCAAGTTTTACTCTTAACAAATTAATTTGACATTTTTCATTTTCAATTTTTTAAAATCTTACAAATTTTACTCTCAATTTTTAAATAAAATTGGCAATTTTGTACCCATTTTTTGTTTTTGTTTTTTTTTTTTTTTTAAATTTTACATTAAATTTTTTTTTTTCAATTTTTGTAAAAAAAAATTCTAGCCCCCCCTATCTAAATCTGTCACTACATTCATCATGATCAACCTTCCCTTGGGACTTACTTTTGTTGAAGGGAGTAGCAAACATGGATGGAGAGGCAGAGAAAATTCCTTTTTCAACGCCATAGTTGGACTTAAGTTGTATTTCTCCTGCCAACAACTCATTGACAACAAAATCAACACTTGAAAGAGGGTCACGATATAATATCATCCCATGAAGCCCTTCAAAATCATTCCGAATGGCCATAAAAAACTGAACCAAACGTTGTTGTTCTCGAAAGTCAGTATACAATTGGAGTGCTTGCAAATCCACAGGTTCATCGAGAGCAAGTTGGTCCCATAAATTAGACATAGAAGAAAAGAATTCTTGGGTGCTCATATTATTTTGTTTAAGGGCCTTAATATCAATTTCCAACTGATACTGTTTTGCAAAATTATTTTGTACATACAGCTTCTTCAAGTAATCCCAAACCCCTTTAGCCAAATCATATTTTGCAAGTTGCATCCTTATTGATTGAGAAACAGAGTTATTGATCCAAGTAATGATTTTTGACTTGTTTACTTCCCATGTTTCCAACTCTTGTGCATATTTTTCAAATTTGTCATTTTGAGGTTGAGATAAACTTCCATCAACATAATCCCACATTTACTTGCCTTTAAGAAAAATTTTCATAACATAACTCCAAAAGGGATAATTTTGTTCACTCAATTGTACGCTAATTGATTGAAGAGAATCATTTCTTGAACCAACCATATTTAATAAATATAATAGCAATAACACAACACAGGGGATAGTAACCAAACAAATAGAGCACAATCAAAATGTAGTGGAACAGAAGCAGATTACCAAACAAAGTTTAGATTGCAAAAGCCATAAAAATAAGAACAAAGTTAAGTTTGCAAAATCCCCAAAACAAAGAATTGTCAATTGCGAACACTTCTTCCTCTACATACTTCCTCTGAATGATCTAATCATATAGAATTTAAAACTATGTCTTCCAAACCGTGTTTCCAAAAATCCGTTTGATCCAACGGTTAACGAATCGGAAATAACAAAATGAAAAACACACAAAGCTGAGATTGCAAAAACCCCCAAAATGAAAACGAATGCAAACAGAGTTGAGATTGTGAAAGTCCCAAAATGAAGAAATCAACCTAAGAAAAGGACATGAATCGAACCTGCTCTTGATACCATGTTAACACATACACAACATCCAAAAATGGAGAAGAAGAAAATGGGGGCTAAGGCTTCATTAATGTAATACAAATGAATACACTGCAGTACAATAAAGGGAAATACCTATTTATATATATAGGCAAAGTACTAAACTACCTCTAACTAATATTAAACTAAATATTATCTAACATAAACAACAAAGAAAGAGTACAAAATAGCTTTTGGAGGCTCAATATATTCATCCAACCAAGTCTTGGAGTTTGATTTGGAAAACATTTTTGCCAAAGAATATTAAACTTTTTGTGTACAGTGTTGTCATGGAGTATTGCCTATGAGAAAATTCATTTCCCCAAAACATGTTTCTAATATTTGTAGTGCTATTATATATGTAGTGTTATTGTGGAAGATATTCATTACATTTTGTTTGAATGAAAAACATGGGCAATTAATATATACACTTTGTTAGGCTTTTTGTTTACAAACATCAATGTCTCTAGAAAGTCTAAAAAATGCACACCTTGTAACTCTCACCTCTCAAAAACACCTCCCTCCACTTGTACATTATCGGTTGAAAATTGCATTTTTTGATGATTTCTATTGAAAAATATTTGCCAGCCTATCATGGTAAGAAACAAAATTCCACTTGAAAACAAAAATTTAATCAATTTTATCATGTAGAACAATTCTTTTTTTTTTTTAATCTTATTGGATAGACACTACAAAATCACATAGAATGTGAAACATATGTTGTTTCAATTGTCAAGCAAGAAATGATGAAATGTCTTTCTTTTTTTTACTTTGAATTTGATCAGGTTTCATGTTATATTTATAATTATAAATTCAAATTCTTAAAGAACTATTGTCATTTTCTTTTGTTTATATAGACCAACACTTTGAATAATCACAAATGCTAAGAAAAAGAATCAGACATCTCTTAGTAACAACAAAGTATTTGATTAAGGAAAATATTTGATTTAGTTATTCATATGTGATTATTATATTTTAAATGTAGGAGACATACAACAACTAATTATACAAATTTAAATAATTAGTTACTTCATCAAAGCCTATCTGGTTTGTCCTTCCTTAATTTCCTGAATCAATCATTGAAGAACTTGTCGGACATAATTCTTATAAACACCCAATTTTAGAGTCTTGTTGTCCTCCTATAACAAATAATTGCATTATAAATAAAGAGTTAGCAAAGAGTTCTTCTATTGGACATGGTGATGGAAATTACTTTTGGGTCTTATATGAGAATTGGAGTTGAATTTGCATTAGAATTTGAAGGGTTTATAGTGTTATTTTCTTCAGCATAATTTGCATTATAAGCATGCTTATTTTCATTTTCTTGCCCACCTGTAACTCTATAAGATCTAATTTATGAGGCTATAGTTTTCAAGGTAAGAAGATTACTTGTTAATTATGAGTTTACCTATTAACTATTAAGAAATGAGAGACATTACAAGGTGTTATTCTAGCCATTAAAGATGTGAAAATGTTCATATGGTCTCTTCTTTCTAATTTAGATGTCTCCATTCATTATTCTTAAAGTTAGGAGAAATGAAAGAGCCTGAGTGTCAACACCCAATTTTGTCCGTTTACTTACACTATTATAGTTATTATTGTTGTTGTTGTTGTTGTTGGTATTATTATTATTATTATTATCCCACATGTGGTGTCTTGCTATATCAAGAAGAAAAAAAAGAGAAGAAAGATGCACAGAAAAATGTAAACCCAATCTTTTGTCATCTTCTTTCGTGTTCCTCCATTACATGAACATTACAAATTTTGGAACACTACAACATTGGAATGAAGCTTCAGTAAGCCTAAAAATCTAAAAAAATGGTACAAGCCAAGTCTGTTCAAGGCCAAAGGGAATAAATAAGCAGCAAGAAAGAAAAAAAAGAAAAAAAAGAAGAAACAAACAGCTTCAGTAGCTTCATCCAATTAATCAACAAAGAAGAATCGCTTCATCAAGTAGCTTCCTTATAGACAGCAAACTAGGCCTAGCCTAGGGATGGCAATGGGTAGGGTATGGGTAGGGTAGTATAATACCCGTCCCCATACCCGCGTTTAAAAAAAAAGTACCCATCCTCACTCCCCATCCCCGTGCGGGTAGCAACTTTGATCCCCATCCCCATACCCTCCGGGTACCTATATACCCATACCCGCACCCGCAACCCGCACTTTACTTATATATAAGATTAAAAATCATTAAAAACATTCATATATAATATTAAAAATTGACAAACATTGATCCATCCAAATACAAGTCATAAATAAATAACATTACGAAAATAATTATCCAACATAAAGATTACAAATTGTTCTAATTTTAATAAAAACTCGAATTAAACTTCCAAAATTCTAATTAAACTTGAACATTAAAGTGGTATGGTACTCTCCAAAACCTGTAAAAAAAATAATATATTTAAACTAATTAGTTTATAATTATATATTATAAATTAAAAAAATAAAACACATAAATATAATATTTTGACCTCATCTTCTGAATCGACTTCTCCATATCTTTGCAAACGTGTATCTCCTAAGTCTATATATTGTTTTGGTCCACTAATACCAATAGAAACTACAACATGACAAGAAGACCAAGATTAGCATATATAATACAATAATTAAAACTCTAATTGAATAATTAAAATAATAAAATATTACCTTGTTGCTTATGTTTCAACCAACTTTGTGCACACATAAGTGCCTCCAAAGTAAACTCATGAAGTCTAGAACGATGAGGACTCAACAATCTACCACCTGTGCTAAAAGCGGATTCTCGATGCAACAGCTTGAAATTGGAATTGCCAAAATATCCTTAGCAATTTTCTCGCATAATTGGATACTTGATCCCATTTGTTTTCCACCAACCAAGAATGTCAAAAGTAGCACTCCTAGGCAAAACACTCTCTTCCAAGTAGAGATCCAATTCAGTCTTTTTTTGTATCTCAATTGTTTCATTCACAAATGAATCATAATCACTAAGGAAATTGGTAACATTGAAACTATCAAAGCTTGAGTTACTAGCATTTGCATGTGAAGTTGAATATTCCATTGTTCCTTTAGTTTTAGCTTGATAGTCGTCAAACAATGAGTAACACAATTTCTTGATATTTTGAATTTCAATTGATGATGAACTTCCATAAAGCTTAGGAAAAAAGTACTCCAACAACTTCAATTTGTATCTTGGATCTAAGACAATAGCAATCCCCATAATTCCATGAATAACAAACCAATATTTCTCAAATTTGATAACCATTTTTGAAGCCATAGTTCTAATAGCCATAATTGGACAATTTTTCCATTGATGTAAAGAGAGCTTAATTTCACATATCAAAGGGAAGAATATATTAGTAGTTGGATATAGTGTTCCCAGAAAAAATTTCATTTACACGATTAAACACTTCCAACCTACTACAAATCTCTCTTGCAATTTCCCACTCATCTAATGAAGGAAAACAGTATATAATTGCTCTTTTGTTTTCAACCGATTAAAAACATCTTTGTAAGCCAATGCAATAACAAGCATACGATAAGTAGAATTCCATCTAGTTTTGCAATCAAGAATGAGTTTCTTTGTGATGGAAACTTTTATGAGACGTGCGGTTTCCTTAAAAGTTTGTTCTCTTTTAGGTGTAGCTGTCCAAAATGCAACACTATTTCTAACCTTCTCTATGCCCTCTCCAAGAACACTCAATCCATCTTGAGCAACTAAATTCGAATATGTGCACAACACCTCATGTGAAACAATTGACCATCAAGTATAAGAGAAGAACAATCAATTTGATTTAACAAAAATCCAACAAGAGAGTCATTAGTACCGCAATTATCTAAGGTAATAGTGGACAACTTCAAATCAATATTCCATTCCATAATGCACCGATACAACATCGTAGAAAGAACTTCAAGAAGATGTGGACATGGTACATGAGACAAACCTATCATGCAAAATAATAAATTAAATAACAATGCAATGCAAAATGTCATTTGTAATTGAAATTTAAAAATAATAATTAAATTTATACCTTAAAATGCGACTTTGCATTTCCCAATTATCATCAATGAAATGACCAATTGATGGCCATATATCCTTTCTTTTGATTGCTAGCTGTCCACATGTCTCGTAATCAAAGCAATTCTACTTCCAATGCTTTCTAAATGTCTCATGACATTCACTTTTTCATGCTCATATATCTTCATAATATCACTCTTTAGTGTGTTCCGACTTGGAAGCTTAAATAAAGGTCAAGATTTTCGAATATATTCAGAATCCCAAATGTTCTACCATTGAAAGTGGATACTCATGAACTATGACCATGTAAGCAAGGTCTTTTCTTGATTGCTCTGGATCAAAACAATAGTTACTCATAAAAGTACTTGATCCGTCTACCTTCTTTTGTTCTCTCAACAAAAGTGCTTGTCCGATATCCCTATATGGTTTTCTTTTACAAGTCCCCAAGTGTTTATGCAAATGATTTGTTCCATCCGATCTCTTTCCCGTTAAAAGCTTTTTGCAATAACGACATTGTGCCTTCTCTTCATTGTTGACCGTTTTTTTCTCAAAGTGGTTCCAAACAACGAATATCTTCCTTCTTTTGCCATCTTCGATTATTTCAAGATCACCTTCACCCACATCTACATTAATAGGAGGAGTTCCAAATTCGGATGGAGATTGATCTTTAGCACTTAACTATCAAGAGGATTACTACTTGCGATTCCTTTGAAGGAGGCATATCATTTGAAGTTTTCATCTATAATTAATATCGAAATATTAACACAAATGAAGAGTTCAATAAAAATAATTAAATAAAAAATATTACAAAAAAAATAAAAATTAGGCAACATAATTATTAGTACACCAAATTTTTGTACAAATTAACAATAAGATATTTTTGAACGAAGGTTAGAAAAAAAATACATCAAACTAAAAGTTCCTAAAAATTGACTAAATATATAAGCAATTTTCAATTCAAATAGTACCACTTTATGAACAATTAGGAACACAAATTTTAATTTAAATACTATCTAATTAAGAACAATTTTCAATTTAAACTATACAAAATTAGGAACAATTTTCAATTCAAACCAAACCAAATTAGGAATAATTTTAAGTTGAAACAATACCAATTTAGGAACAAATTTTAGTTCAAATACTAACTTGGGTTATGCATGGTGGTGTAGCGCGGTGGAGGGTGGTTGTGTGGTGGTTGTAGCAAGGAAAGGTCAAGTTGCACGGTGGTTGTGACAAATGGAGGGTTGTCGGAGGCTCTCATGGCTTCAAGCAACGGTGGACACACAAAAAAAGATAGAAAGTGATGAGCAACTTTAGGGTTTCACTTTATTTCTTAGGTTATAATATTTATTTAGTAAATAATAAAATTATAATTATAATTAAGGTTATGATCAATTGACACCAAATCTCAACCGTTAAATTAAATAATTATTTTTAATAAAAAATAAATTATTAATCTCAACCGTTAGATTAAAGTCATTTTAAATTCAAATTCAAATCTCATTTAACCATAAAATATTTAAAAGATCCTAGTATATATATATATATATATATATATATATATATATATATTAAAATCACTTTAAATTCAAATTCAAATCTCATTTAAATATAAAATATTTAAAAGATCCTAACCCTTATAATTCTCAAAAAGTGTCCTATTACTTTATTTTTGTATTTTTGTTATATGCATGATTTGTTAAAAAGATTTAAAGGTGCATACACAATATGCATGCTTTTTATGAAACAAGGTTTATGAGGGTGTGAGTTTGAATTTTATTATTATTATTATTTAATTTTGGTGCACTAAAGAGGGAAATGAGAAGTTTTTTTTTTTTTTTTTTTTTTTAAATTTTGGATGAAGAGAGATCAAATAAAATAGGTGTATGTTAATTTTTAAAAGATTGTGTTAATTCTTATTGTCTAATTTAATCCAACGAACAAAAATGTTTATTCTCATTTTCACATAAAATGCACGAGTCACACCCTATATATATATATATATATATATATATATATTAATTATTATAATTATAATTATAAGGGTTAGGATCTTTTAAATATTTTATGATTAAATGATATTTAAATTTGAATTTAAAGTGTATATATATATATATATATATTAATTATTATAATTATAAGAGTTATGATCTTTTAAATATTTTATGGTTAAATGATATTTAAATTTTATATATATATATATAAATTAATTATTATAATTATAAAAGGTGCGGGGCGGGGCGGGGTGGGTACTATAGTACCCATACCCGCACCCATCCCCATGAGATTTTGCGGGTAAAGACCCATCCCCATCCCCATCCCCAATATGCGGGTAATTACCCTACCCGCGTATGGGTATTTTTGCGGGTGCCCGTAGGGTCTGGGGTCCATATTGCCATCCCTAGCCTAGCCTAGAGGGTGGCTGATTTGAAAGGGGCTACAGGAAGATAAAAGAAAATAATTAAATGAGGAAAACCTCCTAGGAAGGAAAGCTTAAAGCAAACCCTCCTAAGAAGAAAATCCTAGCTTATATACAGAGACAGCAACAACACCAAAAAAAAAAAAAAGAGCAAAAAGAAAAGAGGAAAAAGAAATAACAAAACAAAAATGAATCAACAGCTTCTTCATCTCAAGCAACTTCATCAAGCAGCTCCATCATCACAACTTCTCCCAAGCATCCCAAGCAGCTCCATCAGCACAACCTCATCCCAAGCAGCTCTGTCAATAGCCTCATCAACTAGCAAGCTAGGCTAGGCTCTAAGGGTGGCTACAAGAAGAAAATGACATGATGACATGAAGAAACCCTCCTAGGAAGGAAAGCTGAGAGCAAACCCTCCTAGGGGAGAAACCTCATGCCTATATATAAGAGGCAACAGAACAGATCACCAGGATATAAAAAAAAAAGCATAAAAAGAAAACAGAGAAAAAAAGGGCACAGCAACGATCAAAAGAAAAACATTGAGATCAGAAAAAATAGATCAAAACAGCAAGAACAGAGAAGAGAAAAGATCATAAAAGCATAGCAATACAGCAAAAAAAGAGCAATACAAAAAGATAATAGCAAAGGAAGAACAACAAGAACAAAGGCTAATAGGTTTCTTTCAATCTTTCAATCTTCATGTAATCTTCATCATGTATTAGCTTTTCTTATATGTTTCATTGTAAGCAATGTACTAGTTTGAAATATATTTATTATTTGAATCTATTTGCTCAAAAATGATAAAAAAGATATGAATCTGGAAAGAAAAGTACTATGTTTAATTAACCAACAAATCACAATCATAAGTAGAGCTAGAGATTGGATACCAAATACAGATATAAAAACGTGATCAGAGACATAAACAGAGATAGATTCAAAACACCAAAGAACACCAAAATCATTGAGCTCAATCCCAAACAGAGCCACCACAAAGCAAAGCATGAGCAAATCAGATAAACCAATCAAACAGATGAACCATAATCAAACAGAGTAATTAGTCCCAGGAAAACAAAAGAGAAAATGGAGAAAGGAGAAGAGAGGAAGGACTACACCTCATCCCGCAACCTCCCTCGTCCGCCAAACCACCCAGACACCATCCCCACCAAACCTCACCCCATGGCCACCATCGGCATCGCCTTACGCGACCCAATCAGCCGCCAGCCACCTCCGCCGCACCAAACACCCTCTACCCTCGCTCAGCCATCCTACAACCTTTGCCAAACACCCAAACACCATCCCCACCAAGCCCTCGCGCCGCCGACCCTCCTCCGCCTCAACCCACCATCGCAACCCTCCTCCGCCGTCTCCATCGTGTCGACATAGCGTGGCCAGCCAAGCCTCGCCACTTCCCGTTCCCTTGTCTCTTCTCTCTTGCGAGCCCTAAGTTCACTTTCGTGAACCAAGCAACTGAGGGAGGAGATGAGAACCCCTAAGTTTTTAATTTTGTTTTGTGCTAGCTTTCTATTTACACCTCCCAATATTACTAAATTACAATGTATTTGTTTTGGGCTAGTCCTTTTACTTACAACATGTAAAATTACTAAATTGCACTTTCTTTCTTTGTTTAACTATCAATAGTTGTCTAAATTAAAATCATTTCAAAAAAATAAAGATGAATTGATTTGAGTGTATACCTCTGTCAATTTTTCAAGTGTCTTTTTAGGATAAATGAGTTACGATAGCTCAAAAGTCCTAAATTAAAAATAAAAGAATAAAAATAATGTCTCTCCTTCTTTCTTTTAATAAAATTAATCTTCGTAAAAAATAAATTATTATTTTCTAGTAATGTTTTGATGAGATAAATATCTAAAAAGTTATAAAGATTTTGCTTATTTAATTAGAGGTAACCGTCTTTGTGACAGACATTGTAGGGTGCTAATACCTTCCCTACGCGTAATAGACTTCTGAACTCAAATCTGGTTTCAAAGACCATTTTTTTTTCTAAAAAAGGTTTTTTCGATGTTTTCCTTAATAAGTATTGGTGGCGACTTCTCTAATCCATACTTTCAATTTTTAATTGCCGTCCCGCCGTGACCTCGGTTGCGACACTAAGGCTTGAGTGTGAATACGTTATGGATTTACAATGCCTCAATAAATGACTTAGATATAATAATATTCTTAATTTTATTAATAATGAGACAATTTTCTAACATGTCTCTTTTAGTTTCATAAGTTTTATAGGTCATTATTGTCTTTTAAACTCCCCAAAATTTAAGTTTTGCTTGTCTTCAAACAAAAAGAATATTTACCTAGAAACAAGGTGGATGCCCAGGAACAATTGACAAAATCATAGTCAAATTAAGACCAATGACATTTTCAACAAAAGGTGTTCTCAATTAAGATCAAACGCATTAAGGTTGTAAAAAGAGTTTTCAACGCACGCAAATTCAGAAAATCAACAAAGGAGCATTCAACAATTGAGGTCCAAGTGAACACAATGATCCTCACAAGGCCAGTGTTTCACTTAGCACTCAGTGTATAAACAATATGAGATGGTTCAATTTTTCCAATTGATATTGTGCACTTAGACTTTTGAATTTCTTCTCAATTCACTGCACATGTACAAGTAATGTGGATCACTAAGGGCTTTATCCGAGTTGAATTGTGGCTAGGCTACAAAGAACATTGGTTTTTTTTTCTTGAATTCAAATTCCAAAGGGTTTAAGAAAGCATATTTTTATCTCTCTTCTTGATTACCAATCTTCTCCATATTCCTCACAATCATTACCACAATTGAAAAGCAACTACACCCCGCTTGAATCACAATTTTGATTGAATTTTCATTTTTTTTTATGTGGAGGCTTTGCCTCATGTGATTCACATTGTAATAAGTGTGTTACTGTCATTCCTTCTCTTTAGTGTGGATCTTCACTCGACTCCCCCAAATTTAGAACAAATTTGCTTCAAACCATAAAGATATGTTTTCCTATTCCCTAAGGTAAGATGGGCAATTCTTAATTATTCAGGTTCCAAGTTCTCAAGACAAAAGAGTTATCTATTTGGCTCATGCGGGTAGCAAATGATTCTCTCAACCTCACTAGTTTGGCTTTTTGGCTCTAGGAATCACTCTAAGAAAATAAGGCCTTGATCATTTCCACATTAATTATGTATATAACAATTCAGAGAATCATTCAAAAATTAGTGCAACAACTCAACGATTCTCTCACAATATGATTCTCACACTCACTAGTTAATTTTCAAAATGTTCACAAGTCCTTCAAAAGTCAAATGTTCACAATTATTAATTCACCAAACTTATGCTCATGCATCGATCTTAAGGCTAAGCAACCTAGCAACACGCTCTCACTTAGTTGAAACAAAAGATTTCTGCCAAAGGTTAAAAATAAAGCAATGGTTCAAACAATGAAACCAAAACCAAAACGTTCAAAAACATCCTATCATTGCACAAAATACTTAAACTATTTCACTTATAATAAAATAAAGATGAAAGCATCAAAATAAAATAAAACACTTGGCCTCATGTAGACAGCCATGGCACCCATTTTGTTAGTCCTCCGTTAGGTTTTCCTCTCCTCCTAAAGCATCACCTCTCCCCATGGAAAATTTGGCTTGTCCTTTAGCCATGGCACTTGATTTATGAATTCCTCCCTGAACATCACAACTTGTTGAATAGAGAGTTGGTGCATGTTGTCCATTAGGTACATTAATTGCGGTGTAAGGCATCAGGGTGCTCCCGGAAGTGGTTGAGGTGCGAGTTCTTCTTTTAGGCAAAAGGGGTACCTTATGACAGGTGCGTTAAGTGCAAACGGATGCTCAACGCACATGCCTCAATTTATTTACTTTTTAAAAAAAAAAATTGCACTAAGTGAGAATGGGCACTTAGTGCACTTTGTAGAATTATGCAGAACGCGCTTAATGAATTCAACATTAATTGTAGACAAAGCCAGATATTCACTAAGCACAAACTTGAGCTTAGCGAAATCTTTTAAATTATTGGAGAATTCCAAGTTAGAGCGAAAACGTCGCTAAGCACAAACTAAAGCTTAGCGAATCATGCAGAAGAACTACACATCAGAGGAAACTTGAAACTCTCAATTCTTTCAAACTAAGACTTTATCCAACCAAAATAATAAAATGAAAGAAAACAAACTGGGGTTATCTCCCAACAAGCGCTTCTTTAACGTCATTAGTTTGACGGCTAATGATCGCAATGGTCATCAAGATGGCATATAAGTCACAAAGAACACATCCTCCTTTCTCTTTTGCTTCTTAGGTAGAAATTCCATGAAAATCATGTATCCATGAAGCAGCTTCCAAACCATGGCAGAGGGATTGTTGGTGAACAAGGCAAAGAAGGTATTTAAGGATTTATCATGTTCTTCATGCCTTTCTTCCTTGTCCATTAATTGACGCAGAGAGATATTGACTTAAGGAAGGCTTTTTTGTTGAATTTATACCATTGAGCACTTCTCCCACCATTTTTGTGTTCTCTCATCATCTTTTTCTTCACCCTTTTCTCTTGAATCAAGCTCTTCTTCAAGACTCTCTCCATGTGCTTTAACCTTTAGAAATTTTTCTTCCCTCTTGGTCATAGAAGGCATTTCAACCACTTGTTTTGCTATCTCACCAAGTTGAATCTCAAGATTTTGAATTGGGTTTTGATTGGCTTCAAAGCTAGCTTAGGAAGCTTCCATGAATTGCATCAACACATTCTCAAGATTAGAGAGTTTATCTTCTTCATATTGATTGTAAGGGTGTAACTCTTGCTCCCATTAAGATTTTTCCATGGAGTAATGATAACAATCATTATTGAAATGCTCTCCACAAAAATCACAATAGATAGGTTGTGGGTGACCAACCCCCAACTGCATGATTTGAAGATGCCCAGACAACATCTCTATTTGGTTACTAAGAATCCTCCAGTGTGTGAGCATACCACTCCAAAGGTCTTTCATTGATCAAGTTCTACAAAAAGTTTCATGTTGTGAAGAAGAAGAGGCTTCTTGAGAAGCTTGCCTTTTCCCAGTTTCTCTATGTGGCGTTGCTCCTCTGACAAGTACGTTTTATCTTCAAATCCAATGAGATTAAATTAGCTTGTGGGATTCTACCTCGCATGCACTTCAAATACTTGAAAGTAGGTTAGCAAACACTCAAGAAATTCAGTTATGCAGAAAATAAGGAAACAAAATGCAAAGCAAAAATTTATGTAGAAAATGAAAATTATGCAAAATAAAGAATGCAAAAACAAAAAAGAAAAACAAAATTATGCAAAACAAAATTTTATACAATAAAGCAAAATTAAACTAATGAATAAGATTTGATGAAAATACTAATTGTCAAATATTATAAACAAAATCCCTAACAACAATGCCAAATAACTTGTTGGTTGATCAGCAAGTGTACCAATTGTTGCACAAGTAATATAAAAGGGAAGTCCCAGTATTGAATCCACAATAATTTGTCCGTATTGGTTACTAGTAAAATTATCAATTCCTAAACATTAGTTTGGTTTAAAAGTTGGTTTGTTGTGTGAAACATAAATGACAAAAGTAAAATAAGCTAAACATCACAAAGACAACATGTAATGGTAAATAATAAAACAAGAAACTTGATTCAGACCAAATATCAAATAATTGGGGTGTGTGATTGTGAAACAATGATAATGTATATGTTGAGGGTTGGATTCAGCTAGGTATGTTTTCCATGTAAATACAAAAATATATTCTTTATTCAAATAAACATTTTAGATTATCCTTGACTTAGGAGTGCTCAAAACGTGACATCTCATCAAATCAAGTCTAAACCACTCAACCTCACTTCTAATGTCTTAGTAAGTTCAGTTGAGTGATTTGGTGAAGCCTAGAGGTCTTTACAAGGCTAATGGAGTATAATTTATGTCTAACGATACACTCCATTAGAACCCATTCTTAGTTCTAAGTTTAAAAGCATATGTTTATGTCATTCAAACTTTGTGACATGCATATATAACAAGCCAAACCATATAACAGACAATAAAAATGGAGAAAAGGATTTTACAAAACTAATAGAGTCTACCCTATGTTTAGTGATACACTCCATTAGATCCCAAACCCAATTCCAAGTTTGAAAGCATATGTCTATGACAATCAAACCTCATAACATGCATATATAACTAGCCAAACCGTATAATAGAAGATAAAAATAGAGAAATGGATCTTAAACTGAATATTTCATTGAATAGATATGAAGAAAGAATTTTACATGTCAGCACCCTAGTTCCCAAACCCTTAACACAACAAAATCTAGCCTCTCATGGAAATGAGAGGCAAAGAAAATGAGTTATAATGGAAGGAGAAGAGAAAATGGAAGAAGAGCAGTGCCCTAATGACAGAAATCGCAAAACCCCATTTTGTTGTGTGTTTCTAATATGGTCCGAATTGCCCTAGAAATTGCAGAATGGAGGCTTTTATAGTGATTTAAGACTCACTTAGCGCCAACACACTAAGCTCACCATCGCGATTCTTCAAATCTCCACTTCAATGAAAGGGGCTTCTCGCTTAGGCATAGACATGCTAAGCAAAATCTTCACTGGTGAGGTGCGCTTAGCGCCAACTCACGCTTAGTGACTTCACGAAGCTCCAAAATGTAACTCTTCTTCTTGTCTTCCTTATATGATGAACTTAGGCTTGCAAAACATGAAACTTTGGTGTATTTTTCTAGAGACTAGCATCCTACAGTTAGTATTAACAAAACTACTAAAATTTAAATTAAATGAGTCAAAACTAAGCTAAAATCATGAGAATGTTGAATAATCGCTACAAAATATTATGCAAGATTTACGTATACAAGACAATTATCAACTATTCATACACTAACAATTTTTTGTATTAAAATAGTTGATATGACACACTTGATGATAACATATAAGAAAATTGTTTTACATAATATGTAACTAATGATTTGTTTGAATGAAATTTTATAAAGGTTGGAGTTTGCATAAGATTATGCAGTTTCTAAACCTTTTCACACTTCTTTGAAAAATGAATAAAGTGAGTTTTCTTTAGACAAAATATTTCATGAGTCAACTAGAAAATCACTTAGCAAAGTGATATTAAAGATAAATTCTTGTATTTTTAATTTTTATGAAAGTATTTTTTCTTTAAATTTGTCATTCATGTCATTGTAAGATTTAAAATTTCTACAAATAAGGTATTCATAGACTTGACTTAATTATGATACATAGAGATTAAATATTATTTCAATAAAGACTAAGAAATTTGTTTGAGTAATTAAGCTTACATTTCATAATTCAAATAAATCACTTCTAAAACTAAATCAATTGATAAAATAATATATCTCAACATATTTTTTAATAATAACTAATTTAAATATTGATTCTTAATAATAACCAATTTAAATAATTTGATAATTTAGCTGCACATTGGATCGGTTGCGGCTTCATACACATAGTTATTATTTATGGCAAAATATGTTTTTAGTTCCTGAAATATTGAACATTTTCATTTTTAGTCCCTAATGTTTTATTTTACCAGTCTTGGTCCCTAAAGTATTTTTTCATTTCGTTTTTGGTCCCTTTGTCAATTAGTTCCATTAATAAATGAATTGTTTTTAATAGATGTCACGTATCTCATGTTTCTAAAGTATTTTTCCATTTTGTTTTTTTGTCCCTTTCTTAGTTAGCTCCATTAATAAATGAATTGTTTTTTTTTTTTTTATAGATGTCACATGTCTTATTAATGAAATGACACATGACATTAAAAAAATAAAAAAAAAATTTAGAAAAAATTTAATGACACGTGTCTTATTAATGAGTAAAACATGGCATTAAAAAAATTAAAAAAATATTTTTATTTATTTATTTTAAAAAAATTAAAATTAATATGTTACTTCATTGATGTGACACGTGACCTTTAAGAAGCAACTGCTAAAACAAAACATTGGTAACTATAAAAAAAAAAAAAATACTCAACCAAAAACATATTTTGCCTAATTATTTATTAGCAAAGAAAGATTCTCTCCCGCAAACTCAAACTGATCAAACGGTCGTTCCTTTTGGGTCTGTAGTCTAACCCAAAGCGGCAAAGCCCATTTAAACCAATCTAACAGTAACTCTAACGTTAAACCCACCCCACCAAATTTTCAAATTCAAACTTGCCTCTCTCCCTCCCTCCCTTCCCTTTCCACCATGTCGTCCTCCACCGTCGCCGGCGCCGAAACTCCCACTCCGTCAAAAACCCCGTCGAGGCGCAGCAAGAGGAGCCACGCCGATTCCACGTCGTCTCGGTTCGAGGCCTACAACCGGCTCCAGGGCGCCGCCGTGGCCTTCGGCGAGACGCTGCCGATCCCGGAGATCGTGGCGGTGGGCGGCCAGTCCGACGGAAAGAGCTCCCTCCTGGAGGCACTCCTCGGGTTCCGCTTCAACGTCCGCGAGGTCGAGATGGGCACCCGCAGACCCCTCATTCTGCAGATGGTCCACGATTCCTCCGCTCTCGAACCCCGCTGCCGCTTCCAGGTCCCACATTTCCCGCTCTCTCTTCTCAATTCAACTTTTCTGAGTGATTACTCTTTAGTTTCATCGGGTTTTAGAGTTTCGATATTTTCTTTCATGCTTGGGGGTTAGTGTGCGGTGCATAAGTTAGAAAAGGAGTGATACAACACAACAAATTAGAGTGTGTTTGGAAAGAAGTTGAATCCAACGTTAAACCAAACGTTCACGCCAAAGCTACGACATTGGAAAGTGCATGCTTGGTTTAAGGTTGGGAGGCCTCCAAATGGCGGTTGAGTCAGAAAGTCTGAATTTTTTCACGGAATTCACTTTGGAATGTGTGCCCCTTAGAGAGTGTGTTTGGAAAGCATTGAACGAGCACGTTTCCATATAGAAGTTATGAGAAGTAGGAATTCAGACCTTTTGATTCAACGAAATTTATACCAAGCATGCACATAGTTGCTTTGGCATTTTTTGCTTTGGAAAGAAAGTGTAATGCGGATCCAAACACACTCTTAGTTCTTGAAATTCTAACTATTATTGGTGAATTTGGTTTCTGACGTTATGGAAAAGAAATTTTAGTGTCTGGAATTGAAAATTTTGATCCTTGACACTCTATTTGGATTGGTGAAAGAGGATGGAATAAATAGGGGCGAGATATAATGATATTATGTTCCATTGTTTAAGGTGTAGTATTGATGGAAGAGAAGATGATAGGAAATCAATGTAGCGTGTGTATGGATATGTGGTACACTGACACGGTGATGCAACCTCGATTTTTTTTTTCACGGTCACCTTGAAGCAACCCTTTTGTTGTTTCTGTTTTTTCATGGCCACACCACGATTTTGGCTGCCAGAATCGATTTTGAACAGTATCAAAACACACGTAGGTTGTTTGGACATGAAAAAAGAAAGCCATTAGATTGCATGATTTGTAGTCTTGAGAAAAGTGGGAGAAGGAGACCAAGAAGAACATTGGAGGAAGTTGCCAAAAGGGTCTCATGTTGTCAAGTCGAATGGCATCCACCTAGTTGACCTCACTAGTGAGCAAAGATTTTTGTTAGAAGAATTGGTAAAATTAGGATGACATGTAAGCAATGCTGTTACAACAGAACGAAACATTGATCTAGTGAGACTGTGGGTTAAGGTTTAACATAACATTGATCACTTGTAAAAATGTCCAATTTATTGATTGTACGTATAAAATTTATTTTGGCATTTTGAATGGTTTTAAGTTTTAACTGATTGAAAGGGTATAACTTTGTGAGATTAAACTAAAAATGGTTAGGTGTTTGATTCATGGTTAGACCACTTAGATGTGGTTCGGCTTTGACAGCATTGGTTTTATTATTTATTTTTGGTATGCCAATATGTTTGATTATCAAGTATTGGAAACACAGGAGGAGGATTCAGAAGAGTATGGAAGTCCTGTTGTTTTGGCATCTGCCATTGCAGACATTATAAAGTCCCGAACCGAGGCACTTTTGAAGAAAACCAAGACAGCAGTTTCTCCTAAGCCAATTGTGATGAGAGCTGAGTATGCACATTGTCCTAACCTTACTATTATTGACACACCTGGGTTTGTTCTTAAGGTGAGAGCTTGGAATTTATGACAAGTGATAAGTGTAGGTTTGGCATTTATGCTTGCTGGATTGTATTCATGGAAACTCATTTGGTGCTGCAGGCAAAGAAGGGTGAACCAGATAACACGCCTGATGAAATCCTTTCTATGGTGAAGTCCTTGGCTAGTCCTCCTCACCGCATACTCTTGTTCCTTCAGCAAAGTAGTGTTGAGTGGTGCTCCTCATTGTGGTTGGACTCCATTCGTGAAATTGACCCTACATTTAGACGGACAGTGATCGTTGTCTCCAAATTTGATAACCGTCTCAAGGTATGAAGGTGTCTTTTCATTGTAACGGTAAATTTGATAGTATATTTCTTTAGTTGGCTTAAATTGTTAAGAGAAATCTCATGGTGAATAATATTCTTGAGAATTTTGTCTTTAACTGAGTCTACAGCATTGTGCAATCCACGTAGCCAACCTCACTTAGTGGTATAGGACTTTTGTTGTTGTATTTCTTTGGTTGGTGCTTACTGAATCATACTACTCATTATGTGTGATAGGAAAGGAAAAAACTACTATTGTATGCCACCAACATACTATCTTTAAGAGATTGTGAAAACAGTCATTGTATGTCTTCTGGTTCTTGATGTTGCCAATAAGCTGCATAAGCTCAGTTTTAAATTTAGATTGCGCTTGTGGTTGCATTGCGGTCAATTCAGTCTGCAGTCACGCCGCTTGATGTGGTTGTAGTGGTTGCAGCCACATGCCCACATCCACTTTACAATTTGAAGTATATAATGGGACATAGTACATTGTATTTTAGAGACTGGTTTTAATGATCAGATATCCAATGCTTGCAGGAATTTAGTGACCGGTGGGAAGTGGATCGCTATTTGAGTGCAAGTGGTTACCTTGGAGATAACACTAACCCCTTTTTTGTGGCCCTGCCAAAGGATAAGGGGAATGTTTCAAATGATGAGTTCCGCAGGCAGATTTCTCAGGTGGATTCAGAGGTTCTTCATCATCTCCGTGAGGGTGTAAAGGGAGGTTTTGATGAAGAAAAGTTCAACTCCTATATTGGCTTTGGCCGTCTGAGAGATTATTTGGAGTCTGAGCTTCAGAAGAAATACAAAGAAGCAGCCCCAGCAACCCTTGCTTTACTCGAGCAACGCTGCGGTGAACTGACTTCTGAACTTGCTAGAATGGATTCAAAAATTCAGGCCACTTCAGATGTTTCCCATCTCAGGAAATTTGCAACGCTGCATGCAGCTTCTATCAGCAATCACGTGGTGGGTAATCATCATGTCAAAAATATATTTACTTAAACATGAGCTGATGAACTATATCAACAGTTGGTATAAAACTTTGGACACCATGGTTTATAGTAAACTATTCGTGTGTAATCGTGTATGATGTATCCTAAGCTTCTATACAGTTCACCTGCATATATGAGCTGCAATTTTAAACATCCTTTATCAAATGGTGTCAAAGATTAAGGGCATTTATTTCAAGTTAATAACAATTTTCTCTTGCACTTTGTCCAGGGAGCATTGATTGATGGTGCAGCAGATCCTTCCCCTGAGCTGTGGGGGAAAACAACAGTAGAAGAGAGGTCACGAAGTAGTATTGGGGTATGGCCTGGTGTTACTGCCGATGTAAATCCCCCCAATGCTACTCTTCGTCTTTATGGAGGAGCTGCATTTGAGAGGGTAATGCACGAGTTTCGCTGTGCTGCATATTCCATAGAATGCCCCTCAGTGTCAAGGGAGAAGGTGATTTCACTTTTCATAAACTCTTGTGAGGTAAATTTTATCTTTTTCTTTCAAGCAATCAAGTTTCAAGTTCAAATTCTTGAGTATCTATTTAACAGGTTGCAAATATATTACTTGCTCACGCTGGCCGAGGTGGGGGGAGAGGAATAACAGAGGCTGCTGCAGAGATTGCGCGAGCTGCTGCTAAATCATGGCTTGCTCCTCTTCTTGACACTGCTTGTGACCGGCTTGCTTTTGTCTTGGGAAGTTTATTTGATTTGGCTCTAGAAAGAAACCGCAGTCATGATTCAGAATGTAAGGAGCTCCTTAGTTTCTAGGTTCTTTTTGTCTTCACTTTACAAATTTCTTGAATAGTTGTTTCTTTCCCCTTTACAACTCAGGCATCATGTCATTCCCTTGCGGGCGTCTGATTTCTTCATCTTAAAGATCTTTCAAAGTGCCATTGGAAGTTGAAACACTAATATTATTGTGTAGGCAATGGAATATTTTATTGTTCTTCCAGAACTGAAATATACAACAATATAACAAGTTGTTCTGTTATTTTAACTTTTTATACGCTATTTTTTCTTAAGATATAGAGATTCATTTTCATTTTATGTCAATAAATTGTCATTAGATTCTAATTACCACTGTTTATTGTTTATTTTGAGATAAAGCATACGGTTTTAAGACCCTGATGGGGATGAGTGGTGATCTTGCTATTAATTCAGGAGGATACATGGCTGTCAATAAGTTGTTAAATTACTTATCAGAATTTAGAAAAGCTGATCGGTTCTTATTTTCCTTGAAGGTGGGAATAAAGGAGGAGACATGGATGGCTATGTAGGTTTCCATGCTGCTTTAAGATGTGCTTACAATCGCTTCATAGGGGATCTTGCTAAGAAATGCAAGCAACTTGTTAGGCACCACCTTGATTCAGTTACTAGTCCATACTCACAGGTCTGCTACTTCAATGACTTTCAACCATGTTCTTTTGGCTCAAATGCACTCTCTTATAGCAAAGTCCTTGAGTTGAGTGATACTAGTTCTGGTGACGTAAGGCGGGATCAGGAAAACATACCTCCAGAAAAGCATGCACAAGAAACCACACCAGGTAAAGCAGCAGAAACTAGAGATGTTTTGAGAGAAAGCCACATAACTATCCCTGAGACCCCATCTCCTGATCAGCCAGGTGAATATGGGGTGGTGGTTAAAAAGGAACTTGGAATTTGCAATGACATGGGTCCGAAAAAGAGAGCGTCAAGAATGGGAGGGAATAGCAAGAATTCTGACCATGTTAGACTGCAGAATTTATTTGGAAATGGGGAGAGGGAGAGATCAGGTTCACCTTACTCAGATATCTGTGTATCTGCTGCCCAGCATTTTGCACGTATTCGTGAAGTTCTTGTTGAGAGAGGTGTGACATCAACACTAAATTCTGGATTCCTAACCCCTTGGTAAGCTTCTGTCTTGTTTGAAATCAGTTTTTGAAATCATTTTATGCCTGTAATTTTGCATACCCAAATGCGGCTCTTAAATTAAACTAGTTTTCATTTCAGTTTAAGCTATAAGCTATCCCATGATAGGTAACATGTTCTAACTTCAGAAATACTCCAACGAATACCTTTCTGTAGAATGTTCTCACTTCAGTAATATTCCAATGGGTTTTAGTCCTCCAAAAATAGTTTCATTGCATTTGGTCCCTGAATTCTTTAAAATTCTCCTTTTAAGTCCTTTATTATTCTAGAATTTCAAAATTTTCTTGGACCAAATTCAATGAAATTATTTTTAGAAGACTAAAACTAATACGGGTGTCAATATTTGGATGACCAAAATCATGTCACTTTTTTCTTTCAAAAGCATCATGCCATTTCTCACTCGTAGTAACCTTACAGTTGAATTTATTCTCCTTTTCTAGTTGATTTAGGCTCAGTTTGAAAAAACTTCTTCATAAGTACTTACAAAAGAAAGAAAATAAGAAGATAAAATGAATTGTATTTATTAAAAATCAACTTTTGCACCTTAATTTTTGCAAAAGTTAGATGAGTGTCTAAGCTGATTTAAACTTAAAAAAAACTTTACACAGCTGGGACCTTAATTTGACTTACAAAACTTTGGTTGCCACTCAATAACTTCCTAATAAATACTACAGTTGCTGGTATTTCATGTTTCTTAATTTTGAACTATTTTTTCTTCTTAAACTTGTACCCCATTTCAGACCATAACCTGAATTAACAGCATTAATGATATATTTAAGTTAATATACTCCTGTGCAAGCTATTAGATGGCATTATAAATCTGTATAAACGGTATGCATAGTCCACACACACCACTTTATTCTTCTTTATTAATGGAACAATAACAACACACCATTTTATTTGGTTTAAAATTTTATTTTATGAACAAATGTTAATAGTTAGTTTGTTAGTTTTTTTTTTATTAGTTTAGAGATTTCAACTCACAACCTATCATTCCATTCATTTTTCTTACATCATCAAGTTAACCTTATAACTCTTTGTCCTGGTTACGTTGTGCAGCCGAGATCGGCTATTCGTGGCTCTTGGGTTGGATTTATTTGCTGTGAACGATGAGAAATTCATGGACATGTTTGTTGCTCCTGGTGCCATAGATGTGCTAGAAAGTGAACGAGAGTCTCTTGAGAAGCGCCAGAAGATACTCCAGTCTTGCTTGAATGAGTTTAAAAACGTTGCGAGGGCACTATGATCATCACTTCAGAGTAATTATTAACCAATTGGACAGTGACATGATGATGCCAATGTAACTTTAGAGAAAGCCCCCTTGTACCTGTAGTTTATTGCTGTGGAGTCCCTCTATAATTTGGTGTTAGAGCATTTTATGAATGCAACTTAGGCAAAGCTTTCTTTGCCTGCTTGTGGAAGCATGTATGTAACCGTGTGAGATTTTGACTTTTTAACTTTTTTTTCTCTTAGAAATACAGAAAAAAAAAAAGTTAAGGTACAATCAATTAAATTTGGCTCATAAGTTCAAATAAGTTTATGTAATTCAATTAAAGTTAAAGAGTAAATAGTACATTTAGTCATTTAATTTTCATCCTGCTGTCATTTTACTCCATAAAATTTTTAAAAAGTTCAAATAAGTTTATGATTTTTTTTAATTGTTTCACTTTAGTATGTGAAATTAACCTCTTTTCACATTTTGGTTCCTAGTAGACTTAAGTGGTAATAATAACATGAATTTAGTGATTAAAATGAAACAAATAATGTTAATTTTAGGAACTAAAATGAAACCTTGAAAAAATTTAGATTTGAGTTTTTCTTAAAGGACTAAAATAATAACAAGATACAAATTCAGTACTAAAAATTGATCATTTACTAAAAAATGAGAACTTCTATAAGTGGCTTGGTGAATTTTTTCAATCAGAGTCTTATTAAGTGGCATGCGCATGACAATCCTCATTGCAAGTTTATAGAAGGATACTTATTAGGACAAGGGATAATAATAATAATAATCAATAAAAGAAATGCAAGTGTCTATGCTTCTAGAAATGAATGGCCATTTGGAATTTTGAATGTTTTCTTGTATGTAACATCATCATTCATTACTACTTCTACTTCAAACAGAAAACAAGCCAAGGCAGCACAGCACACACTAAATTAAAAAAGGAAAGACAGCAATAATGGAAGCACGCTCTCAACAAAGTTTGTATGAAGTGGTCCCTACCTCTTCTTTCTCCTTGTCCCTATTAACAGAGACCTATTTCAACAAGATTACAAGATCATAATCAAAATTAATAACAAAGGCATCTTACTGTGTACGGCAATTACTTCTACTACAAGTGTTTTATATTTTTACATAAGGAAAATAGAGACTGATAAATTATTAATGATTCCTTTGACACCAGGGCATGGCTTTTTATTCCTTACAACTATCTCGTGGGTAAGGATTTGTATGATTTGGTTTTGTTGTGACATCAAATATGCAAAAACATCGTTAGGATAATCATTTGAGATATTATTTGTTTAGGTGTTTGATGATTGTCATGGTCTTATTATTGTAAAAGACACCTTAGTAAGTTTGAGTGAGAATAGTGTTTATAAGTTCTCGACTCCTAAACGATTTGAAATTTTATGGTTAGGGTTTCATAAATAAAATCTTAAGGATTTAAGGTTTCATGGAAGAAACCCTAAGAAATTAGGATTTCATGCATCAAATCCTGATGATTTAGTGTTTCGTGGATGTAACCCTAAAAATTTAGTGTTTTGTGGAAGTAACCCTAAGGATTTAGGGTTTCATGAATAGAATCATAAGGATGTATGATTTTGTGGGTGAAATCCTAAACCATAAACAATGCAACACGAAACCCCAAATCCTAAACACCAATTCCTTAGATATTTGACTCTAAAAATATAAATTTTAAACCCTAAGGCATAAATCATAAACCATATATCGTAATATAAACACTAAATTATAAAGGTTGCACCCATGAAACCCCAAATCATTATAGTTGCATCCACGAAACTCTAAATCCTTAGAGTTGCACCCACAAAATCCCAAATACTTAAGGTTGCATTCACAAAATCCTAAATCATTAAGGTTGTATCCACAAAACCTTAAATCATTAGGGTTGCATCAACGGAACCCAAAATCATTAGGGTTGTATTAATGAAACCCTAAATCCTTAGTGTTGTGTTAGCGAACCCCTAAATCCTTAGAGTTGCATCCACGAGACCCTAAATCATTAAGGTTGCATCAACAAAACCATAAATCCTTACTGTTGCATCCATGAAATCCTAAATCCTTATGCTTACATGCACGAAACACAAAATCCAAAAGTTTTCATCCACTAAATCCTTAATAATTAAGATTTCATCCATGAAACCCTAAACCCCAAATCATAAGGTTTTATTCCCAAAATTCTAAATTCTTAGGGTTACATCCACAAACATTAAATCCTTAAGGTCTAATGCTCGAAACCTTCCATGCTTAGGATTGCATTCACAAAACCCTTCATCCTTAAGGTTACATCCACGAAACCCTAAATCCTTACGGTTTCATCCACAAAACCTTTAATTATTTGATTTCAATGCATAAAATGCTAGATTCTTAGGGTTTCATCCACTAAATCATAAATCCTAAATCCTTAGGGTTTCATCCACGAAACCTTAAATCCTTAGGGTTGCATCCACAAAATGTTAAATCCTTAAGGTTGCATCCATGAAATCATACATCCTTAGGGTTTTATCCAAGAAACCATAAATCCTTAAGGTTAAATCCATGAAACCCCAAACCCTTAGGGATGTAACCACAAAACCTTAAATACTTAGGGTTGCATTCATGAAAGCCTAATTCCTTAAAGTTGCATCCACGGAACCCTAAATCATTAGTGTTGCATCAGCGAAACCCTAAATCCTTATAGTTACATCCACAAAACCTAAAATCATTTGGGTTGAATCAAAGAAACCTTAAATCATTAGGGTTACATCAACAAAACCTTAAATCCTTAGTATTGCATCCACGAAAACTTATATCCTTAGTGTTACATTAGCGAAACCCTAAATCCTTAGAGTTGCATCCATGAAACCATAAAACTTAAGGATTTAGGGTTTCATGGATGAAATCTTAAGGATTTTAGGGTTTCGTTGATGCAACCCTATGGATTTCAGGTTTTGTTAATGAAACCCTTAGAATTTAAGGTTTTAAAGATGAAATCTTAATGATATATATTTTTGTTGATATAACCCTAAGGTTTTAGGGTTTTGTGGGTGCAATTCTAAGGAATTTAGGGTTTTGTTGATACAACCTTAACAATTTGGGGTTTCATGAATGAAATCCTTTGGATTTAGCATTTCATTGATGCAACCTTCAAGATTTAGAGTTTTGTCGATTCAACTCAAATGATGTATGGTTTTGTGGATGCAACCTTAAGTATTTGGAGTTTCATGGATGCAACCCTAAGGATTTAAGATTTCGTGGATGCAACCTTAAGGATTTAAGGTTTCGTGGATTCAACCCTAAGAATATAGAGTTTCGTGGATAGAACCTTAAGGATTTAGGATTTTGTTGATGTAACCCTATAAGGTTTCGTAAATGATGCTTTTAATCCTAATATAGGTTTCATTTATGAAAGCTTAAATCCAAAAGCATGAAATGAAACCACAAATCATAAACCATAAAAGCCTAACCTATATCCTAAATGAAATCTTAAATCCTAAACCATGAAATGAAACCTTGAAAACCATAAACCTGAAACCATTGGATGAAACTCCAAATCCTATATCACAAAACCCTAAACCATAAACAATGCAACATGAAACCCTAGAACCTAAACGCCAAATCCTTAAATATTTAACTCTCAAACTATAAATTTTAAATCATAAGGCATAAACCATAATCCAAATATCATAATGTAAACCCTAAATCCTTAGGGTTGTACCCATGAAACCCTAAATTCTCAATATTGTATCCACGAAACCTTAAATCATTAGTGATGCATCCACGAAACCCTAAATCCTTAAAGTTGCATTCACGAAACCCTATATACTTAAGGTTGCATAAATGAAATGCTAAATTCTTAGGGTTGCATCAACAACACCCTAAATCCTTAGTATTGCATCCACAAAACCCTAAATTATTAGTGTTGCATCAACAAAACCCTAAACACTTAGAGTGGCATTCACGAACCCTTAAATACTTAAGGTTGCATAAATGAAACCCTAAATCCTTAATGTTGCAACCATGAAACCCTAAATCCTTAATCTTACATGCACGAAACACTAAATCCTTAAGCTTTTATCCTTTAAATCTTAAATCATTATGGTTTCATCTACAAAATCCTAAATCTCAAATCAATAGGGTTTTATTCATGAAACCCTAAATCCTTAGTATCACATCTACAAAAATTAAATCCTTAGGGTTTAATACACAAAACCCTACATCATTAGGGTTACATTCACGAAAATCGTAATCCTTAGAGTTGTATCCACAAAACCTCAAATCATCATAGTTACACCCACAAAATCCTTAATTATTTGGATTGCATACTTGAAATGCTAAATTCTTAGGGTTTCATCTAGTAAATCCTAAATCTTAAGGGTTTCATCCACGAAATCGTAAACCCTTAGGGCTGCATCCACGAAATGCTAAATCTTTAACGCTGCATCCATGAAACCATACATTCTTAGGGTTTTATCCATGAAACCTCGAATCCTTAGGGTTGAAATTATGAAACCTTAAACACTTAAGGTTGCATTCATGAAACCCTAATTCCTTAGAGTTGCATCCACAAAACCCTGAATATTTAAGATTTCATGCACGAAATCCTAAATCCTTTGGCTTTCATCCATTAAGTATTAAATCCTTGGGATTTCATCTACTAAACCTTAAACCATAAATCCTTATGATTTTATGCACAAAATCCCAGATACTTAGGGTTGAATCTAAGAAACCCAAAAGGATTTATGGTTTCATGGATGGAACCCTAAGTATTTAAGGTTTTGTAAATACAACCTTAAGAATTTAGAATTTTGTGGATGCAATCTTATGGATTTTAAGGTTTCGTTGATGAAACCCTAAGGATTTCAGGTTTCTAGAATGAAACCCTTAAGATTTAGGGTTTTGTTTATGCAACTTTAATTATTTACGATTTCAATGATGCAATCCTAAGGTTTTGGGGTTTTATAGGTGCAATTCTAAGGATTTAAGGTTTCATGGATGCAATCCTAAGTACTTAGGGTTTCGTAAATGCAACCCTAAGTATTTGGGGTTTCATGGATGCAACCTTAATGATTTGGGGTTTCATGGATGCGACTTAGAGGATTTATAGTTCCGTGGATGTAATTCTAAGTATATGAGATTTCGTGGATACAACCCTAAAGCTTTAAGGTTTCGTGCATGGAATCCTAAGGATTTTACAGTTTTGTTGATGCAAACCTAAGGATTTAGGGGTTCATGTATCAATTCCTTAGGATATAGGGTTCTATTAATGTAACTTTAAAGATTTAAGGTTTTATTAATACAACCTTAAGGATTTAAGGCTTATGGATAGAACCCTAAGGATTTAGCATTTCGTGGATGCAACCCTAATAATTTAGGGTTTCATGGATGCAACCTAAAGGATTTATTATTTCGTGGATGCAACCTTAAGTATTTAAGGTTTCATGGACACAACCTTAAGGATTTAGGATTTTGTGGATGCAATTTTAAGAATTTTAAGGTTTTGTTGATGCTACACTAAGAATTTAGGGTTTTATGAATGAAACACTTTCCATTTAGCTTTTCTTTGATGCAACCTTAAGGATTTAAGGTTTCGTGGATGCAACCCAAAGGATTTATGATTTCGTGGATGCAACTTTAAGTGTTTAGGGTTTGATGGATGCAACCTTAAAGATTTAAGGTTTTATGAATGCAACCCTAAGGATTTAAGGTTACATGGATTCAACCCTAATAATATAGAGTTTCGTAGATACAACCTTCAGGATTTAGGGTTTTGGTAATGCAATCCTAAGAATTTAAAGGTTCGTAAATGAAACTTTTAATCCTAATATAGGTTTCAATTATAAAATCTTAAATGCAAAAGAATTAGTTATGCATCCACGAAAACCTAAATCCTTAGAGTTGAATTCACGAAATCCCAAATACTTAGAGTTGCATCCATGAAACCCTAAATCCTTAAAGTTGCATATACGAAACTCCAAATACTTTAGGTTGCATCCATGAAACCTAAATCAATTGGGGTGCTTTAATGAAACCCTAAATCCTTTTGTGATGCATTCAAGAAACCCTAAATCTTTAATGTTGCATCAGTGAAACTCTAAATCCTTAAGGTTTCATTCACAAAACTCTTCATCCTTAAGCTTGCATCCAAAAAATCCTTAATCCTTATGGCTGCATCAATGAATCCATAAATCATTAGTGTTACATCAACTAAACCCTAAATCATAAGGGTTTCATCCATGAAACCTAAAATAGTTAAGGTTGTATCAACAAAGCCCTAAATCTTTAGTGTACCATCAACAAAACCTTAAAGTTGCATCTAGGAAACACTAAATCTTTAGAGTTACATCCAAGAAACCCTAAATCATTAATGTTGCATCAACGAAACCCTAAATCATAAAGGTTTCATCCACAAAACCTAAAATATTTAGGGTTACATCAACGAAACCCTAAATCCTTAGTGTTGCATCTACAAAATCCTAAATATTTAATGTAACATCACCAAAACACTAAATCCTTAAAGTTGCATCCACAAAACCCGAATGACTATGGGTTACATCCATGAAACCCTAAATCATTATGGTTGCATAAAAGAAACCCTAAATCTTTAGTGTTGCATTGAGGAAACCCTAAACTCTTAGTGTTTCATTAGTGAAACCATAAATCCTTAGGGTTGCATTCTTAAAACGCTTCATCCTTAAGGTTCAATCTAGGAAACCCTAAATCCTTAGGGTTGCATAAATGAAACCGTACATCCTTAGAGTTGCATTCACGAAACCATGAATCTTTAATGTTGCATCAGTAAAACCATTAATCCTTAAAGTTACATCCACAAAACCCCAAATACTTTGGGTTGCATCCATGAAATATTAAATCATTAAGGTTGCATCAAAGAAACCCTAAATCCTTAGGGTGGCATTAACAAAATCCTAAATCATTAGTGTTGCATCAACGAAACCCATATCATAAGGGTTTCATCAACAAAACCTAAAATATTTAGGGTTGCATCAATGAAACCCTAAATCCTTAATGTTGCATCCACAAAACCTTAAATATTTAATGTTGCATCAACGAAACCATAAATCCTTAGAGTTGCATCCTCGAAACCCCAAATACTTAGGGTTGCATCCATGAAACTCTAAATCCTTATTGTTGCATCCACGAAACCTAAATCCTTAGTATTACATCCAAAAAATCCTAAATCATTAGTGGTGTATTCACCAAACCATAAATCCATAAAGTTGTATTCGCGAAACCCTAAATACTTAGGATTGCATCCACGAAACCTTAAATTCTTAATGTTGCATCCACGAAACTCAAAATATTTAGTGTTGCATCAACGAAACCCTAAATCCTTAGAGTTGCAACCATGAAACCCTAAATCATTAGGGTTGCATCAATGAAATCCTAAATCCTTAGAGATGCATCCGAGAAACCCTAAATCCTTAGTGTTGCATCAACAAAACCTTAAATCCTTAGAGTTGCATAGACAAAACTCTATATCCTTAGTGTTGCATCCAAAAAGTGTAAATCCTTAAGGTTGCATCAACGAAATCCTAAATTCCAAGGGTTTCATCCATGAAACCTGAAATACTTAAGGATGCAACAACAAAACCCTAAAATCCTTAAGATTGAATGCACAAAACCTTAAATCCTTAAGGTTATATCCATAAAATCCTAAATATTTAGGGTTGCATCCATAAAACCATAAATCCTCTAGTTTTCATCAATGAAACCCTAAATCCTTAGGTTTGCATTTATGAAACCTTGAATTGTTAGGGTTGCATACATGAAACCCCAAATACTTAAGGTTTCATCTATGAAACTCTAAATTTTTAAGCATGCTCCATGAAACCTTAAATCATTAGTATTGCATCCACGAAACCCTAAATCATTAGTGATGCATTCACAAAACCATAAATCCTTTTAGTTGCATTCATGAAATCCTAAATCCTTAGTGTTGCATCTACAATACCCTAAATTCTTAAAGTTGCATCCACGAAACCCCAAATACTTTGGGTTGTATCCACAATATCCTAAATCATTAGGGTTGCATTAGCGAACCCTTAAATCCTTAATGTTGCATCCATAAAACATTAAATCCTTAGTGTTTCATCTGCAAAACCCTAAATCCTTAGGTTTGCACTCATAAAACTCTTCATCCTTAGGGTTACATCCACAAAACCCTAAATCCTAAATCTTTAGGGTTGCATCAATGAAATCCTAAATCCTCAGTGTTGCATCCATGACCCTAAATCCTTATGCTTACATGCATGAAACATAAAATCCTTAGGCTTTCATCAACTAAATCCAAAAGCATTAAGGTTTCATGCACGATATCCTAAACCCCAAATCATAGGGTTTTATTCCCGAAATCCAAAATCATTAGGGTTACATCCACAAAATATTCAATCCTTAGGGTCTCATTCATGAAACCTTACATGCTGAGAGTTGCATTCACAAAACCCTTCATCCTTAGGGTTGCATCCATGAAATCCTAAATCCTTACGATTTTATCAACAAAACCCTTAATCATTTGAATTGTATGCAAGAAATGCTAAATTCTTAGGGTTTCATCTAGTAAATCCTAAATCTTTAAGGTTTCATCCACGAAATCCTTAATCCTTAGGGTTGCATCCACGAAACCCTACATCCTTAGGATTCTATTGACAAAACCCTAAATCCTTAGTATTGCATTCACAAAACCTTAAATCCTCAAGGTTACATTCATGAAACTTAATCCCCTTTGGATTTTATGCATGAAACCCTAAACTCATTGGAAGCAACACTAAGGTTTTAAGGTTTCATGTATACAACCCTAAGTATTTGGGATTTCGTGGATGTAACCCTAAGGATTCAAGGTTTTATGGATGCAACCTAGAGAATTTATGGTTTCATGGATGTAACCCTAAGTATTTAGGGTTTTGTGGATATAACCCTAAAGATTTAGGATTTTATGGATAGAATCTTACAGATTTTAAGGTTTCGTTGATGCAACCCTAAAGATTTCAGGTTTTATGGATGAAACCCTTAGGATATATGGTTTCGTTGATGCAACTCTAATGATTTAGAGTTTTGTTGATGCAACCCTTAGGTTTTGAGGTTTTGTGGGTACAATCTTAAGGATTTTAAGGTTTCGTTGATGCAACCCTAACAATCTAAGGTTTCGTAAATGAAACCCTTTGGATTTAGCATTTTGTTGATGCAACCTTAAGGATTTAAAGTTTCATGGATTTGAATGAAACTTTAAATCCTAATATAGGTTTAATTTATGAAATCTTAAATCCATAAGCATGAAATGAAACCCTAAATCATTAACCATTAAAGCCTAATATATATACTAAATGAAACCCTAAATCCTAAATTGTGGACTAACTTTTCTAAACCATGAAACCCTAAATCATAAATTATGGAAAGAAACCCTAAATTCTGAACCATGGAATGAAACTCCAAATCCTAAATTATAAAACCATACACAATGCAACATGAAACCCTAAACCCTAAACACTAAATCCTTAATTATTTAACTCTAAAACTATAATTTTAAAACCAAAAACCATATATTGTAATGTAAAGACTAAATCCTTAGGGTTGCACCCACAAAGCCCTAAATCCTTAAGGTTTCATCCACGAAACTATAAATTCTTAGGGTTTCATCCACAAAATCCCAAATACTTAGGATTGCATCCACGAAACCTTAAATCATTAAGATTACATCAACAAAACCCTAAATTCTTGATGTTGCATCCCCGACACCCTAAATCCTTGGGCTTACATGCACGAAACACTAAATACTTAGCCTTTCATCCACTAAATTCAAAACATTAGGGTTGCATCCACGAAATCCTAAACCCCAAATCATTAAAGTTTTATTCATGAAACCCTAAATCATTAAGGTTACATCCATAAAACATTAATTCCTTAAAGTTGCATCCATGAAACCTTACATGATTAGGGTTGCATTAGCAAAACCCTTTAAGCTAGTGAAATGACACCTAACCATGAGATTTAACAGTGAAATGACACCTAACTAATTAAGCTAGTTTGTCAAAAATCAATAAAATGGTGTGGCGACATATGGCTTTTTGTAAGGACCCACCTTCATTACATAACTAATAATTAAATTGTTTAATTTTATTCAATTAAAAAAAATTATCTTATAAATTTGTTTACAAAAATACCGTTTTAACATTTTTCGTTTCTAAATCCAACAAAAGAAACTCAACCCATATCATACAAATCATACGTTTACAAGACTTAAGCAAATCAAACTTACTACCTCATGACAATTCAGATAGTAACTTAAGGTAAAAAAAATTGATTACATAAAACTCTTGGTAAATATGTCTAATATCAACCTAAGTAGGTCTTCTCTAAACATGAAATCAAACCAAGATAAAGGAAAAGAAGAATGCAAGTTCAATCTCATGCTCACTCCATCTACCACATCTCCAAAAGAACGGTCCACCTAAATGCCATCTACTCCCCATACATCATGTAAAGGATCAACACAATCATGACCACAAGTGTCACATGCAAGGATAAGCTCACAAAAACAAAATCTACATATACACGTACACCAAGACATGAAACTTATGGAGAAAGGGAGATAACACAATTTAATGTATAATTCAAAAATACTTTCTAAAACTTTTAAGTTTAAAACAAAGTTCATTTTATATAAAAGACATGTACTATTGTTCATCAATAAACACAAATAAATAACAACATCATGATTCGTCCATCTCAATTCAAATATATAACTTTTTCATAATCACAACTCCTTAAATAATATTAATAACATAATTGTATTACAATTCCCAATTATTATAACAATACATTTTTGTCACCATTTATCAAAAGAAATCATTAATAACCATACATCAGCACTCATAAGTTCTCATCGTACACAATCATCACAACTATAATTACAATTAGTACACACCAACAACCAACTAAGCAACCTCAAAACCTCAATAAACATTAACTCTGCTCTATGGAGACTCAACACAATATGAGTGATCCCTCATAGGCCTCATCCCATAACATAGTCTCATTTTATGACCATTCAGGGGAGTCCCTTAGGCTGATCCTTTAGGGGAGGTGTGGTTTTATAAAAAATAGACAAGTGTGTATAATGGCTTACTTATGTAGGTTTTGCAAGACCTTACATCTATAGGGATTCGCCCACTCATCTATTCTATAGGCCAATTCCTGTTAACCACCACGAAAACCCCCAACACTCGGTTGAGAGCCTACTTAGCACCCCCAACTTACATGCTTACTCATATGTTTGTACACCAACTATGCACGCCTATACACCAATTGTGCATACATGGTATATTCATATGCACCAACTATGCCCCACATTTATCAACAACAACACATATTTGAAATCTATAGTCCTAAGTACAACACCTTCATACCCGCCATCTCCAATGGCCTGACCTAACAATTCACATATCAACAACTAAACTTGGATTCCTTGAGGTTTGAGTTATGACACTTCGTACCCACCATCTCACTTATGGTCCGTCTCAAGTATCAAAGTCACTAGCAACAATAACATTTTGTCTTCTATACATTAAATGGTCATTAAGCTTATTGGGAAAATAGTTCTCAACACTTTGACTCGCCATTCAGAGTCAAAATATGATGGTGGTACTTAGGAAGACATCCCATTAGGCGAGACCCCTGGGTCATTTTAGTGGATTCGAGTTCTAGCGTTGAACACACCTTCCTAAGTATACTATTTTCCTTCATTAATAAATTTTTTTCCAAATGACAGAACTAACCCTTCCAACACATAGAGACACTTACCATATACAAGGTTCACATTTACATTATTATTGTAACAAAACACATCTATCTCAATCAATAACATGACAATGATACAGAAAATATGTTTGTTTTGATTTGTTATTTTCTATTTTCAAATATGAAGAAATTGAAAAATTAGTTGAAGCATTCCAACAAACACCTTATTAGCCATTATTACAGAAACCAAACTCAAATCCAAGCAAAAGAACCCAAACAATAGAAGAGGTGGAAACCCAATCCCAAGAAAGAACCTAAATAGTGAAGGAGGTGGAAACTCAAGAAGAAGAATCTTGTTTTCAAATACTTAGTGAACTCACACATGTTTGGGGTTGATGATGGAAAAAACCTCGAACACCCAAACCCGAGCAGAGGAAAATTTATTGGAGTAGTTGTCAACACAAGGGAAAGCTCACCAAAAAGGTCATCGGAAACGACACCAACATAAAGTTCACTATGGTCATAGTCGAAGGAGTCATCACCGGAAAAGACATTGCAAAAGGCTTAGTCGTCGAAGTAGGCGTTGATGTAGTTGACGGAGATGTCATTGAAGCAGGTGCCAACAAGGTAGACCATGATATTGCCAACAACATTGCTGGTTTGTAGTTTGGGATCAAGAAGGTAGACCATAATGTACACTCTACCTTCTTTGTCCAAATCCAAGTCAATCATCCCTAAGAATTTAAGACACTCTGGGTCAAATTTAAAGTTTGGAATTAGAATGATAAAAGTTATGAAGAAAAAAAATTGATTTGTTTAAATCATTAACATTATCATCTTACAAGTTCTTATTTTTATATAATCTTACAAGTTAGGATAATAATTTTTATATTTTAAATTATAAAAAAATTTAAAGATTTGATGAGTTGATGAGTTGATATTATAAAAAATAGTTGAAGTTACATATTTTGTTTAATAAAAATAACTTGTCAATATTAATCAAATGAAACTTCAATTATTCATGAATGACTAAGTTATACTCTTAAATGAAATCAACCATTGTTGAATTAAATGTTAATGATTCTTATCTCTTAATCAAGTGATTTAATATTTGAATTCTAACCTGATTAGAATTAGATATAAAATAGACTATCTTAGGAAAGGAAAATACACAAGTTATTTGCGTCATAGTCACCAACAAAGACTATCCTTCCTTTTGGTGGAAACAACTTCATACCAATATTATAATCAGAAAAAAATAATATGTTAATTGAAAACATCGATTGTATTTGTACTTGACCTCACTAACCTTCGTATCATGAATTATGAAACTACACGAGATCATTGCCTTTATAACACATTGATTATGAGAAAAAGAGAAAGAAGAACTATATATAAATGCGTTTCCAAAAGTCCAGTGCAATTTTTCCAACATAAGAACCGCTAATTCGCAAGAGATTTTCAAACTTTGCGGCATATTAATATATATTATACTGCTAGTTAAGATAGGAAAATAAAACCCCCTTTTGTTTGTTTCTGTGGATTTTAACTACACATGTGCATAATAGACTAATAGTAGCTCTGATTGAGTCTAGAGTAGCCGTGTGACGATAATAATTAAGCCAAAGGTTGCATGTTGGACCCAGCAAAGTCAGCAAATCTTCAAAGCAATTAATGATTTTGATAATAGGTTGTTGTTGGTTGGTTAATTGAATCTACATTAATTCACACGCTTAAAATAATAAAGAAAACTTTGCTAATTGCAGTGGCTAGATTCGTTCACAAGAGCCAACATGTAGTTGATTGAATAGTTGGTTTGAGTGATCTAAACTCAATTTTTTGTGAATGAAAAAACAAAAAAAAAAAATATAATTAGTTAGATTTTTTAATGAAAAGTAGACATCAATAAAATTGATAAATATTTTATATTTAATAACTACTTCGTACCTGTAACAAGACGGGCAGCTAAATTTCTCAGTGCGAATTTATATGAATCTTGATCTTGATACAATACAAGTCTACCATATATATAAAATTATTGGAAAATAACTGTGAGTGTTTGACAAAGTTATGGCATCATGAAATATTTTAATTTGTTCTATATTGAATATATTGAAGTCTATGCAATGAGTGTTTGTGTCTGTAGTTTTAGGACATCATTTAGTGTCTTGATTCTTTTTCTCCACCGCTACATCCAAATCTACCAGGATGATTTCTTATAAAAAAAAAAAATGAAAACTTTATCGTGAATTTAATAATAATAATAATAATTTTATATTATCATTTAATTAAAATACCGTTTACGTGCATGATTTTTTAAGAAATTTTTATAAAAATTAAATGATTTACCATAAAATTATTTTACAGTCCTAAAATATATAATTAATTTTTTTTTGGATAAAAAAAATAACATTTACATTGTTAAAGAGTGTAAAAATAACTGAAAAAAAAATTATTGAAAAATAATCATAAACGACTTTCAACTTCATCAAAAATAATTTATTTTTTAAAAAAATCATTTTTTTCAATTTAAGCTATGTTCCAAACAAAAATATTGTTTTTAAAACAACTTCCATCACATAAAAGCTTAAATTGTGAAACTTTTAAGTTAGTCACTTAGCAAGTTTATTTTTAACTTATAAGTTATTTTTAAGTAAAAGTTGAGACAAATTCTAATTAGTAAAAACTCCTTAAAATAAAAGTTATTTATTTTTAATGAAGAAAAATTAGAAATAAGAAGTTTTATAATAAGTCATCCAGAGTTATTTATGCGGAGCTTATTTTCATGTTTTCTCTTTGAATCCCAATAAGGTCAAATTTTAGAATAATTAATATTTTTTTATCAAAAAATATTAATAATCAATTTGTTAGTTTTTATCAGTGGTATCAAACCAAACCTAAATATATTGATTATATTGATTGATTCTTCATGCTGCCAAACTTTTCTATGCATGCTAGTTCCTTAGCTTTAATTATTTAATGCAAAATTGTCTGTCTTTAATTGAATTGAAGAGATTGATTAATGAATTGAGCTGCGGTCAAGTCACTTTAAACATCACTTAATCACAATAAGAAGGATTTTTTTAAGAAATCCCATAAATTGTAATAAATAGGATTTACACGTGTAACCCTTTTTATTGGAGAAATATCAATTAGTATATTTACTCTTTTGCATTTAAGCACCTTCTACGAGGCTTCCCCTTTTGACTTTATGTACTTATTTTATTTTACCTCACAAATGTTAGTGTGTTAGTTTTATTAAAAATGTATCGAAGAGATTCAAATTGACAATCTATTTTTTCTTTTTTTTTATTTTTATCACTCAATATATCTTATATCTCTGACTTTATGTTCGTATAGATATAACTTATAAGTATACAACATATAAAATATTGATTTTTTTTGTAATATTGTAACCACTATTCTAATCAATCGGATAAAAAATTAATATTATTTGTAAACATAAAACTTTCTGTTGAATAAACCTTTAGTTCAATGTGTAAGTGCGTAGTGTTAATTGCTTCACGATTAGCATAAAATATTGATTCTTAGGCTATATATGGCCGTCAAATTTTCTATTTTCGAAACAAAAAAAACCTTTCTTATGTAACCAGATGGGATATTTTTTCCATTACCAATATGATTGAATGATGATCTTTAAGAAACTAGAAATTGTAAATTTCCAAGCATCTGTCACCAAGTAGAGTTCATGAGGAACAAACAAAAAGAAAGAAAGAAAAAATGGTCATTTTCAGAAAGTATTAGTTTATGATTTATGACTTTACTTAATTTTAGAATTAATGGCCTCTTTTGTTGCTGAAGATATGTGTCATGTAAGCTAGTATTTGCACGTTGCCATCTGTTTTCTGTTCATTATAGTCATTCTTCAATGCTTACTCATTTCCCACTCGAAGGTGGTGGACGTGGTATCTCTCACTTTTTTTGTCTTTGAAATCTATTTTCCATTACCAAATTAAATTATCTCTTAATAACGTGTGTAATGATATAACTCAAGTTTACAAAACCAGCTTATAAAGTTAGGATTTTGTATACTTTAATTTGATAAGATCACCAGTTGATATGAGATTAAGTGATCACCTTCAAGCACAATTACACTATTTTTCTGATATATTAAAAAAAATTCAAATCCTGCATCGATGAGAAATAAAACTATATAAAATATATAAATGAGGACAATCCTCGTATCTTCACATAAGTTTAATTTAATATATTTATCTCTCGTCAAAACAGGACTCTGGATTTTTTCAATATTATATCACCATATTTTTTTTATAGTTAATCATGATAATATTTTTATTTTTTAGATTTGAATGATAAATTCGATACATACATAATATAATTGTGTTAATGAGAGAAAGAAATATGATTAACAAATTTTATAATTAATCATGACGAGTCATTACGATAACAAATATGAAGATCGACTTTTATTTAATTAACAAAAACATACTCTATTATGTTTTTAAAATAAAAAAAATCCAAAAAACAATTTTGGACCTATATTTTTTTTATTAGCAAAAATATAGTTAAAGAACGACTTTGCACCCTATTTATTTGTTTTTTTTATATGACAAAAGTGGAGGAATATTGAAGTCCAAAGTGTAAACAATTATATGTCCTAACTACTTAATACATTAACTAAGGTTATGATTGGCTACTGTACTATCATTTTTCTCTTGTTATTAAGTGTCCATGAATCTTGTTCAAGAGGGTTACTCACCATATAAAATTTTAGCAACATCAAGAACGAAATCAAACCCGTCCATACTCAAAGGAAAAATGAGAAATAATTTTAAATTCTTAATCACTTATATCAATTCTATTTGATGTACTCCTTCTGTCCCAAAATAATTACTTCTTAGGTTATTTTACATAGACTAAGAAAAATTAATAAATTGATTAATTAGAATAGTGATTTTACAAAACTAATTTTAGTATTAATATTATATTAAAAACTAAAATTACACTTATTAATGGTATTAGTGAAAAAAAATAATTAATGTTACATTGAAAAATCAAATACGACCATTGTTTGGGAACACTATTATTTTCCCTAATAGAAAAATTATTTTGAGACAGATAGAATACTTCATTGTTAAAAATACATATTTTTATACACTCTTATAGGTGAGAATGCATGTACCAGTAGTATGTATTTATGTAATAACAAGCACGTTTCTTCTTAGGCATGAGTCTGTAATGAATTAAAGATTAAATATATTTTTAGTTATTTAATGGGTTTATTTTTTTTAGTTAATTGAAATTAAAGTTCGCTTTTTTAGTGTTTCAAATAACACAAATGTTATTGTTAATTCTTCTGTCAAATTAAACTTGTCAAACAGGTTATATGTATTTTATAATTTGAAGTAATTTTTTATCATCACGACTTTAACAATAAAAAAAATCAACACAAATTGTAAAATTTATAAATTTTATTTGATAATTTTTTTACAAAATAATTAAAAATAACATTTATAATTTGAAAGACTAAAAAAATAATTTTTAATTTAAAAGACTAATACGAAAAGCATATTTAAACCGTGAATTAATAGCTTTGCATATCAGATTTGAGGAACGTACTCCACAATCCAAATTACTACTAATATTATTAGCCTTTAAAGTTTAAACACAAATAGAGTATTATCAGTTAATACTATTTTACAAGCATTGACTGTCTTATTGGCTTAGTCTGTACTATATATCTTCTCATATACTATGAATATAGGTCCTCTCGTATCGACATATAAATGGTTTTTCAATTCTTTTATGTAAAAAAAGATGTTTAATAGAGTTTTATACATCTCTGTATATTATATAATTAGAAAAAGACCTTCTATTAAATTCTACATTTTGAAAAAAAATGTATGATGAAGTATATTTGCAATACACACAGCATCGTCATTCATAGTTTTTAATGTTTAGAAAATTCGGTGATACGGTTAATTAATTGAGACTTTATACCTGACAATTCAAAATCATATTTTTTTTTTTTATAAGCAAAGGTTAGTTCGTTAATTTTATTAAAAATAACAATAAAAAAATTATCAAGATAAACAATCACAGAATAATATCATTAACGGAGTTTTTTTTTTTTTTTTTATAATTGCCTATTTCACTCGGAAAACTTATCTCTATATATCAACAACAACAAAAAAAAACCGTTTGATTTGCTATATACCGAGATTAAATACATAATTAAAAGCAAAAGTGGAGTTAACTTGCTTGAAGCTTTTGCCAAGTCTACCACTAGCAATTTTTTTTTCTCCTTGATGAATATTTGACTTTTGGCACAGAACAGCCTGTATAATATTAGTGTGATAATGATATTTTGAAATAGAAAAGAAAGAATTAACTTTTTGTCATAATTTTCTTCAAGAGAATATTAAAGAGACGACTTTACATAAACAAAAACAATAAATACGTACTATCAATAAGCGCTAGAATCTGTAAATAATAATAATATACCAACATGACCCTACGTAACTATATGCTTAAAAAAAAAACAACGTAATTATTTCATATTTTAATGGGACCAAAAAACTTATTTTATAATTTTCTACATGTGGAAACGAATAAATCAACTTAAAAGTAATTATCAGATGATTCAGAATCATCATAATCTACACTAATCTTTTCATGATACATATTTAACATAAACTAAAAAAAATGAGCACTTGCCATGTAGAGATTGGTAGATACTGGGGTTGGCCACGAATCCTAATCAACCCAATACCCCGATAAATCCATACTAATTTAAACCGAGAATTTCAACTTGGTTAAGATAATTGTTTCGATTCGAATTGGTAAACTGTAAATTTGTTAAGAACCATACCGAAGTGATCCAATAGACTGAGTAGTTTAAAATAAAATAAAAAAATTATTTATTTTAAATAGAAACAAAAACAGCTTTAGAAACACACTAAAAAACAAAAAAAAAACTATTTATTTTTATTAAAATAAATTTAAACAAATCAAATTATTAAAATAACTTAAATTTTTCAAGTATCCTCCTAATCATATCCTAAGTCTCAAATATAATATACAAACACGTTAAATACCTCGAGTAAAAACTCTTGTGTTCATTATTATCTTATCCAATTCAAGTAAAACTATTACTTGCATTTCAAAATAACAATTTTTTAAAACGTGTACTACTGTCCCCCCTTCTTTGTCGTGTTGTACTTGTGGGGTGATGAGGTTGCAAGCTTCACCTTAACATAACACACACACTTAGACGAATGGTATTGGTTCGTGCAATGCACTCTCTGTTTGAAAGTGCACAATCTTAGATGAATGGTGTTGTGATCAATCAAACGTGTAGCTATCATTCCCAATCCCATCGTCACCAATACAAAGAGTCTCTGAAGTCAAAGCCACTCGTATAATTAAGTCCCATAAATCATAACTTTTCTTTTCCCCCGGTGCTTATGGCCAAAAAGCTCCTAATTCTCTACCATCACAGATTCTTGTGTGTTACATAAGCACGATCATAGATGTAACATAATACACAAAGCGAATCAACCATTAAGATGATGCTATTTTGCACTACATAATTATATAACTTTATGTTGTAACATAATACGAATGTTTCTCGAATTACGGTATCAAATATTAATCTCATTTATCATGTATTATTACTATTGATTCATTAAAATTTTATGCACATTAAAAATTAAAAATAGATTTTCTTATTTACTTTATTATTTTATTACTGAATAAATCATTCTCCCATATAGGAACATATGAACAGAATATGACCTTCCACCATCATTTAATCAGCTCTTTAGGTTTACATAAATATATTTTATAGTAATAAAATTTATCTTTTCTTCCAATTGTTTATTTTAATGAGCCAAACTTATTTGTGACAAGAGTCACACACTAAATATAAATACTTTTTTTCTAAAATAAAACTTCTAACTCATATATCATTATTCATTAACATAGCAGATGCTTAGAAAAGAGTAGTTATAAAATAATTTTTTTTCTTAAAAATTGAAAATATTTAATGATTTTTAAAATAAGCTAACCCATAAACATGTTTAGAGCTTGTTTGATCACGCAAATGGTAATCTTAACTTCTTTATAAGTTAATTCATTTTTCTTTATATTTTTTTCTCATATAAATTATTTTAAAATAGTTTGTTTAAACATGCACTTAATCAGTTAACCAATACCGTCTTCATTTCATTTTAAAACATACAAAATTGCATATTGATGAGTAGTTTAGGTTTTCAATGAACTATTAATTTTTTTACAATTTTATCCTAAATAAAGAATCAACAAGGGGCATCAATTTTTCAGTAATCATAAGGTTCATTTAATAAAACTATTTTATTTATAAATTTATATAATACTTTTTTAATCCATATTAAAAAAAAAACTGATAAGGCCACTTATTTTTAAATGGAGGGGGTGTAAAACTATATAAAAAAAAAAGTTGATATAATAATTAATATTCACAAATTGTATGGACCAGCTGTAAACAAAATTTTTAATCTAGCATTACCTTTTCTGTCTTTATTTAAAAATCCCAAAACCATTGGGGCCATTCTCTCTCTCTCCAAGACTCCAACCACACTTCCAAGTTCCAATCCAAACCCCACCAAAAGAACATAGTTTATTGCAATTTTTCTATTAGACAAAGACTATCTCATTAGCATAATAAGAAAATTGTAGAATTAATTAATTTTTTTATATGTAAATATTAATTTATTAATTTTTATTAGAAATATTAATAACAGATTCAAACTCACCACTTATTCATTCCCTTCTCTTTTTCTTTTATCTCGCTACCCATCTTATATCTCATTCTAAAATTGATTACTATAAAGAAAAAAAAGAAAGTCTCGACTCAACTCAAAACCAACACAAGCAAAGTAAGCAAAAATACCTATAAAATACTCTCTCTCTTTCTTTCTTTCTTTCTTTCTTCCTTTCATCAGAGCCTTGTTTTTCACTCTTCCATATATCTCCATCCATCCATCCAAATATCTATCTATCTTCTCCAATTTTTTTCATCCAAACCAAACCAACCCTTTTTCTCTCTTCCTTGGTTTTTGGTACAACAACAAGCACAAACAAAATGGAAATCAGCTTGAGGCTCCAAGACACAGAAAGTACCCCACTTTCCATGAACAACTCCTCCCCAAGAATAAGCAATAACAATAGCATTGGCATCCAAATCCCCACCACACCAAAAACCATCACCAGATCTGACTCAAACACCACTCCTTACCCCACAACCTTTGTTCAAGCTGACACTTCCACTTTCAAACAGGTTGTTCAAATGCTCACTGGCTCATCAGAAACATCACAACAACAACAACAACAAGATCCAGTTCCATCATCATCATCATCATCAAAGAACTTCAACATCCCTCCAATGAAAACAACACCAAAGAAGCAACAAGGGTTCAAGCTCTATGAGAGGAGGAACAACAACAACAACAACCTCAAGAACACCCTCATGATCAACACCTTGGTCCCCAATTTTGTTTCCCACAACAAGGCTCATGAGAATATTCTCTCTCCAAGCTTGCTTGATTTCCCTTCCCTCACTCTCAGCAGCCCTGTCACTCCTTTGAATGATGACCCTTTTGACAAGTCTTCATTGGGAAGCACCTCATCAGAGGAAGAAAAAGCCATAGCTGAAAAAGGCTTCTACTTTCATCCCTCTCCCATGTCAACTCCAAGAGACTTTCAGCCTCAGCTTCTCCCTTTGTTCCCTGTCACTTCACCCAGAATCTCCGAGTCGCCCTCCTGAAAGAAAAATCGAACCAAAATGTATCATCGTCGTCTTCAAGCTATGGTTTAGAGAATGATTATTAATTATCATTTGATTTTCAATTAAAAGGTACATGCATAGCTTGCTCAAATTGTAAACTTTGTTTCCTTCCATGAAATGAAGATGATGATGCCCTCTTTGTCTTAATTGGATGAGTTTCTTTTTATTTATTTTTTTGAACTTGTTGTCTCTTCATGTTCCAATTTCTGCTACTAAACCACATGGCCAAAAGGGAATAATCATAATAAGCCAGAGAGGGTGCATGTCCCAATTTATGAACATGTGTATCAATTCAATTTCACACCAACCACTGAAGAGAAGTTATGAAGAGACTCAGAAGAAGGCAAAGAGAGGAATAGGAAATGAGGATTATTGCTTGGGACACATCTTACTGCACAACAGTCAACAGTGTATGTACTAAGTACTTAACTGCATCCTATGTCTCTCATCAAAGATAGATGTACCAAAACAAAGTTGGGTGGGTCAACTCAATGAAGGTTCAAACTTCAAAAGGGTTCCCTTTTCTTGGTAATTATTATGTAAAATTTAGTCTAAATTAGTTTTTTAAGCAATTTAAAGTTTAAACCCATACACACTTGTGTTTTGGGTTTACTTCAATTGGATGAAAAATGAAACTGGAAAATCATGCTTATGTATTAGTTCTAAACTTCTAATGTTCTCTTTTGGATCAAGTAGTAAAAGTATATTTTAGACCAAGTAGTAAAGTATAGAAATTTTTTATTTGAAGTCTGTTGATAAAATCTTTTAGGTGTTTAATCTCCTCGATCGTACAACATTTCTTTTTCTTGTGTTCTTTATTTTGTTTTGAACGAAAAATAAAATAAAATTAGACAATGACATTACCTGTCTGTAATAATTGTTACAACACAGTATGTATGTAGGTACTGTCTACTGATTACTAAAATTGTTCTGATTAATTGTCCTTATAACTTTATAACTGAAACCATGCAGCCATCTAATTAGTAAGCATTTTTCTTCGGTGGATGTTCTGTTTCTTGCGCTGTGGATGACTAACACTATGCATCAGACTAACATAAAGCCAAAACTCTTATTCGAGCATAAATTCTGGAGCATCTTAAAAGAAAATTCACACATGGTAGGTGTACGGAGCAATTAAACAAGGACAACAAAAGAAAGAGGTAAGAGAAGAGTTACTAGTTTGTTGAATTAATGTTCCTCAAGTATGATAATAAGGTTTTGATTCTTTTGAATTGTTTCAATCCCATCAAAATTGCAACAAGTGGAGAAACATGTAATAAAATAATGTAGCAAGGAGAGTGATATTCGCAGAAGAAAAGATGAAACAACAATGTAAAATAATCTCAACTCTTCGTTATTAAAAAATATTAAATTTTATAAAATTATTTTAAAAATTATGTAAACTGTAGATGGATTAAATTGATAGATTAAGAGTGTGATACAACTCAATAAAATTTTATGAGGTCTTATCAGTAGTTGATGGTTATGATTGTTAGTGTCCAATGCTATATTAGTATTTGGTACAGAATTGATAAGCACAAAAATGCTCGAATTAAAAAACGTTAAAAGAAAGTGACTATTCAAAGGAGAAGTTTGAATAAATTTTCTACTAATAATATAAATTGAGAACATATCACTTTGTACACTTTGGCACAACTAATTTTCAACTCTCTCTATATATATCATTATTCTTTTCGAATAGCATACCTAAGTACCCTTGCAAAGCAATCCAAGAATTGCTGAATTCAAAAGGTTACATATGAATTTACTATTTCACCCTTTATTTTTTCTTCCTTTTGTTGATTAAGATTTTCATATAGATTGTAGTGGGAGGCATTGAAATCAAGTGGGATTGACAAAGTTACCATAGAAAAGTCTAAAGATGGAAGGAAAAAAAAGTGGGGACTTTTGACATAATCATCATACTTAGAGAAAGTAACTAGGGTAGTAAAGAACACACCCATATGTAAATAACAAGAGAATAGAATATGTGATGACTACCTTTTTCTTTTCTTCTACTTTTTAGACTTATTTTGTCATCTAGGTACAAGTAGGTTGGACCCAACAGCCAGTGCAATGAACATAAAATAGGTAAGAATTTTTTTTGTTCTGATCAATTAGGAACATCACTTTTTTTGACAAATAAGGTAGCTAATTAGGTCGTGTAGAACCAGAAAAGGACCAAGTTACTAAGACCATATTATAAAGCATAAAGAAAAACAGGCTTCAAAGGACCTTATTATCATACTATTTAAGCAAAGTTTGGTGGAATTGGGTAAGATAAAATATTTTCTATTTTTATTTTTTGAAAACAGTTTTTATTTTTAGATTTTTAAATATTAAAAAACTTGTTTATATATATAAAAACATTAAAAATAAATTCAAATGAAGATATTTATAAAAATAAAAATGTTGAAAACATCGGATCCTTACAAAATATTTGTTCTGATACATTTTCTATTTTTTTTAAAATAAAAAGGAAACCAAAAATCTTAACTTTCCATTATGTTATATCATACAACACATTTTTTGTTGGAGCGTTCTATAATGCTTCTAAAAATGGTTGGATGCTCCGTCCAAATGATGATGATGATAATGGTTTTTTATATTTTAATTCTAATGTGTAAGTTTATTGCACTTTAACCCTCCATTATTTTAAAGATATGTCAACATCGTCATAAATCTCCAAAACTAAGAAATAATAGAACCACATTCCATTATTTTATTTTATTTTTTCACCAAAAAAAATCAACGCAATTTTTTATACTTTTATCCAATTATTTATTGATATGTAATTTAATAAATTTAACATAGTTAAGAATTAAAAAAAAAAAAGTGACAAATTTATCAAGTTGATGAACACCCGATTTAATATGAGAATTCGTGTTGGATCTATTTAGTAACGGTTGCACACGCATGATTAATTTTTAATTTAATAAATTGAATGACATCCTGATTTTTTACCTTTGATCATTTTTTTTTAAGTATTTAAGATAGTATGGAACATTAAATATGAACAATTCTCTCAACAAGATATTCAAATTTTGATTCACTATATTGTGATTTATAATTAACATCTTTTACTAGACCCAACTCTGTTATTACAAAAGATATAACATTTCTCTTAATTGAAAATGTTGTTATTGTAAGAGTACGATAAGTGCCAAAGCTTCGTTGGACTTGTAGGAACGAAGCACATGGAGTAGAAAGGGTGTGTTTGGTTTATTCGAATTGAACCTTTATAACACATGTTTAACACGAATCCTTTGAACACAGTCACGGACGGGAATACAAACGCATGTGACAACCAAGGATTTTGTGAGGTTTAAATATGTTTATAATATTTTAAATTTAAATGAGTTATATTTTTTTTATTCTTTGTAATGAAAAGTTTGTTTAATTTTTTAAAATTAAAAAATATTTTTTTCTTTTTTTTTCACAAAAGATATAAATAAAAAATAAAAAATTTATAATTTGTGCCTATTTTTTAATTATTACAATTTAATTTATGATATTTTTTTATTTGTAACGTTTTAAAATCGTCATAAATTATAAATTTTTTATTTTTTATTTAGTAATTATTGTGAAAAATTATTAAAATAAATATTTTTTTAATTTTAAAAAATAAAAAAAGATTTTTTATCTGGAGATTAAAAAAAATATCATCCAATAAAGATTAAAAATATATTTAAATTTAAATGATGTTAAACAATAATATTAAAATATTTTAATTTAAGTACAGAGCCGGCCATTTATAAATGTTTATCATCAGTATTGTCACTACTTAATTATCCCTAGCTTTTTTGGAGGATAAATAATTTCTTTTAAAAATATTATCTTCTGTTTTTTTTGTAACTTTTAACATCTTTTAAATCTTTATTGTCTGTTTGGAGTTTGGACATGATAAAATAACATCTGTTGGTAAAATCAAATTGATAAAATCAAATGTCACCTTAAAGACTTAAAATCGATACGAAGGCAGAGAAAAAAATTATTTATTCATTTATAATTGTTGATTTCTATAAAAAAAAAAAAAAGTTCATAAAATCAAAATAAATTAAAATGTAATATTTTTTTTGATTAATTTAAAATGTAATATATTTAATCTCTAGAGCATTTCTTAAGAAAAAAGAAAGTGTAATTTTTATACTATAAAATGCAACCTGTACATTCACGAGCATTGAAGTCCTTCCCAAGTTACATGAACATGCGTCGTATTAAATGTAACTTGAAATCAGCATCATATTTGAACTCCAACTCAATGAAGGAATTGCTTCTTTTTTTTTCCTGATTATGTGATCCTTTTTTGGATTTGTTGTTAAAGTACAGAGTCGTCTAGTCTTAATGGTCATTGGCCAGTACTATTCTTATAAACAAAATTGGAAGACTAATCTCTTGAAATGAAAGTGGTGATGAAATAAAGCTCTGTTTAGAATGGTGAATTTAAAATGCTTGAAATTTAATTAAATTTTACAAATAAATTCAATATGTTATGATTTAAAGTATAAGCATAGTTTTAAAAATGGACCCTCAGGATATTATGTCACTGAATTAATTATCAAACCAATAAATCATTGATTGAGCTCCATAATCCAATATTTGTTAAGAAAAATAAAAATTTATTCAATCATAAAAAAATACATCATAAATTAATATAATGTTAATATAAAACTTATTAGTTTAATTTATTTATTCTGATATTACATATTTTATTTTATTTAATTAATATTTAACCACATGAATTTATATAATTGAGATAAAAAATATTTTTGAGTAAAAAATATATATAAATAATGTATATATATAACATTTTGCATTGAAATATCAAATAATCTGTTGTTAAGTATATCTTTATTACGTGGAAATCATAGGTAATTAGAATGAGAAAATTCTATTAAAAGAGATAGTCAAACAGGAAAAAAATGTGATTAGAACAACAAAATTTTATTAAAGATAGTCAAATGGGTGGAAAAAATGTGACTAAAATTAAAAACAATTACTAAAAATAATCAAACGAATTATTCAACCAAAATTAATCAATAGATATTTCATATTAATAAAATAATGAATTTTAAGAGCGAGAGCTAACACATGATTGCATGTCCATCTCTCGGATTCAATGTAAGAGAACTAAGAACTAAGAAAAGAAAGAGAAAGCACACCTAATTCAACATGTCTGAAAACAAATAACATACTTGGAACCTAAACCTCAAAAGAATTAAGACCAGTCAACAGCCCCTAGCTCCTCCATTAATCATATATATATTAATAAGTCAGCTCCAATGTCCTCATTACAATAATTGGGGAAAATTCAACTGTTCAGACATGTCTGGTGCCACTCATCAAATTAATTCACACTAGGTGGTCATTGATTGAATAAAGCAACATGAATTGCTGGGTCTACCATGCAAGAAAATTTCTCTTGAACTATTAATTAATTGATATATAGTAGATTTATGACACATCACCTACTCAATTATCTTTATTATCTTGAGACTACATCAAATCTGAATCTCTTTGGTAGATCCTAATTAAAACCTAAAACAAAGATGGTTCATCCAGAAAATCATGCATTGAGACGACAAAAATTGAAAATTAGGATTGATGTAACATCAACTTGAATATGCCATGTAACAATACTAATGAAAATTTAAATTAACCAAGTCCTGTTTGATAATTGTATTCAAAATTTGTTTTTTAATTAAAAAACAAAAGAATCTGTTTGAGTAATTTCTTTTTAAAATCAATTTTTGAAAATTAATTTGAAGTAAAAAAGTTTTTTTTTAATTTAAAATGGAACAACTAAAAGTTTTTTTTTTTCACTTTTGCCTTTTGTTTTTAATTCTAAGCACAATGAAATATATGGAGATAGTGTTTTCCCATTAATGACATTTTAACTTACCTTATTTTTTAATTTTAGAAATGAATAAATCACCATTTTTATTTAATTATGCAAAGGACACTTTCACTTTTACTTTTCTTGTTAAAGACTCACTACTCTATTTCTCACCTGTTTATTTATTTTTATTTCTTTGTAACCAAACACTTTTTTTTTCACTTTATTTTCATTTACCTTTTTTTTTATTACATCCATTCTATATTTTTTCACCCTACCAAACCGATCCTAAAGATTTTTTCTCTTCTCAGCAATTTTTACTCTAGGGTCAAAAGATATTTGTGCATAAATAAGTGAGAACACAGGTTTTCTATAATTGTATGTTTTCAAAACATTCCCAAAATAAATTTACAATTTTTTATTTTTATTTTCTCATCTCAAATTTCTTTCAAATTAATACTTACTAAACGAGGTTTTATTTTTTCTTATAATCTTCTGAAAATAATTCTCTTACATGACAATGTTTAAAAATAAAAACCAAAACACAATCAAACCTGCCCTAGATTTTTATCAATTAAAAATTATAAAAACAAGGCAAGTAAAACTGCACTTGAAACAGTTCCAGAAATATATTTCACTTGAAATGGAAGTGTTACGATATCTGTAGCTACTATGTCCCATTTAACATAATAGTCTCTCAGATGATTGCATCTACTCTCATATCTCAGAAGGAACTGATAATCTTGCAGCCGTGTTTTTCAGTGAGAGGTGCATTTCTTGGTCGAATAGAAATGATCACATCCAAGCCTGAAACATGGACAATTGTTAATCTGCATACAAAATGGAGTTTAATGATGATGTACTGACATTAAGAAATAGTTTTACAATGTTGTTGCATCATAACCTACTATTTACTTGACTTTTAAGATAGTTTTACAAAAGTCCATAAACTTACCATTAATGAAGAATTGCGATCAAATGATGTAAAATTAATTTACATTGTCACGACATTATCATTTTTCTCTACAAAATATAACTGAAGTCTTCAAATTTTTTTTGGAGACGTTCTCCTTATACCCTTCACACTAATGTACTATGAACAATGAGACAAAAAAACTCACTAGTATGATGTGTATGCACAAATGATGTACCAAGTACATCAACAGGCTGTATTGCATTTACTGAGCCAAAATTGATTTCAAGTTCATATATTTCGTGGTTCCCCAATAGGGATGGAAGATACTGTCTTGTCTATTGTTCTTAATTATTGACATGTGAACAGAAATGTACATTTTTTTAAACAGTAGTTCTATTAAAAAACAAACGGTTTCAGTACAAACTTTGCGAATTTAACAGTAATCAATCAATAGCCAATCATGGTGGATATTTTGTGTTAATGATGGGGGGGAACTAAAAAGCATACCCACTTTTAAATTGAGGGTTTTTATAAAATTATTTGCCTATTGGAAAGAAAACCATATATATTCAGATGTAAAAACAAAATAGACAGTGTTTGGTTGCCCATCAAACTAGATTGATGCACATTAGATTGACAACAATAACACTAGCTTTTGCATAATTTAGGAAGAGCTTGTATAGGAAATTAAATAGATCTAAAAGTAGCTATAGGGTTTGTTTGGATACTCTAATCTAGAAGGACTTCTACAAATTAGCTATTGAAAAAACCAATTTTAGCTTATAGAAAAACTAATTCATTTTTTCTTCATATTTTCTTCTCCTAAAAGTCCTTATAAAGAATCTTACCCAAACAAACCCTTAGTATTTTCAATATATCAGGTTGAGAGGCACATACCTACTGCCTTTGCAGCTGTAGCTTCTTGATAAACATCAGTGACAAATAAAATATCAGATGGCTCATCAACACCAAGAGACTCAGAAATTTCAGCATAACTGCGTGTCTCTCTTTTGTTCCTGCAAAAGAAGTTTTGCATGAAATAGGTAATTTTGGCATTTTTGAAAAGCAAAACATTGAGATAAATCAAAGTATTACCCCACTGTGGTGTCAAAAAAGCCAGATAAATATTTTCTTAGGTCCCCATGGTTTGAATGTCCAAATACTAGCCTTTGTGCCAACCTGCTACCACTAGAAAATATGTATACCTGTCACACAAATTTGAAATAGCAATTAAATTGCAATAACAAAAAATGTCTTCTAGATAACAGATAACAACATCCAAAATGTGATTGCTCTATTTGTTCCATTCTTGTTTAATAGAACAACGCAACAATAGTCTTACCTCACTAGGTGAAGTTGGATACATAGATCGCATGTCATTGAACTTAGTTAAAAACAAAATTCTCAAGATATTATTCACCATTAGATTTCTTTTAATAATTCCCTCAAATATCCTTCTTGATCTCCTTCTACCCTTTTTCACAAGACTAAATATCATGTTATCTACTCTCCTCACTGGTTCTTGGCCAAAGGAAAAAAAATTGTCCTGCCCTCAAACTTCAGCTGAGGTTAGTTATAAAATGTTTGCAGTTAAAAGGGACCAAAATGGAAATATAATAAAGGAGATGAATAGAAAAGGAAATAATTAGCAATTTTGGGAAAGAAAGAATTACAGAGCTATGAAAAAGAAATTGCAACCTTTATGCCCAAGTCATGCCACTTTTCTAGAGCTTTTGGTACATCATCAAAAACTATTCCCTTCAATTCTTTATTCTGATAACCAGTTTGCCACATGTGACCCTGCATAGCTAAATCTTTCAAATTTAAATTCAATAAAGAGCAGAGTTTTGCTAAATTATTTTTAATTACCTGCAATATTTTCAAGGCAGTGATCTTTCTATCGGCTTTAATCATAGCTTCTACATTAGTTACTAATGCAGCAATGTTTTTTTTTCCCAGCAGCATCAGAGGGAATGGGCACAGCACCTGCAACCCCTTGTTCAAGGTCTCTTCGAACCTATGGTCATGGTGCAAGGAAGTTAAGTGGTCCAAAGTATCTGAATGTAAGTAACATACTAACATTTACAAAAATACCAAATGAAAATGATGTGTGGTCATTTGAAGAAAAAATAAATGAAATAAACATGATAAACTACAAATTCATAGAGCACAAAGGGATAGTGCAGTTGAAAATCAAATTCCATTCCCATCCCAACATATTTCAGTGTCAATAAGGCATAAACATCCAGATTCCAGAGTACTGTATTACAGTTCATAGTCTAATACACAACACAGGTTCCCATTCCATATGTATAAATTGCATAATCATACAACTCTATTAGAATCTTACTTGTGATCGAAGCAACTTAATATCAGCTTGGGTATCAAGAGTATCATATGTCACAGATAGATGCCTCCCAACATTTTTACATGCATACGGGAAGAGAACCTCAGTAACAAATGATATGGGAGTAGTAGTTCCTTCAATGTCAAGGACTATGCAATGCTGCAATACAAAGGGAGACAATGATCAACTATTGAATTTGAAACTACACGGAACAACAACTCCATCATATCTCAAATGTCTAAGGAGATGGTCATTTGCATTACCAGTCAACTGAGCATAAAGGATATTATTTAAGGAATTTAGCAACCATCGACAAGTTTAGAGGTCTAAAGTTATAAACAGATAGAGAACATCATCTCACTGGAAATGGATCAATTTCACTATTGGCCTTCCTTGTCTTATCTGATGCATTTGACTCCCCAGCAATCATTAGACTCCTAATACTTTAAATTGGACCATGATTTGGAGTAGACCAGTCCAATCCTAATTGGTGAAGTTTGATAGCAGCATCAAAGAGGTAATGATAACACTCAGCCTGGAAGAAAACCACCCATTTTACAAGATAATGTATAAACAAACATCCCAAAGACATAAAAAGCTATACATTTTCATCAAGAGTATTATATGTTCTGGAACTTCTATGCAGCAAGTTCAAATAAACATGATTTTGTATGTGATTCCATTCCCTTCCTGTGGACAAACAATTTACGCAAACCTGAGTTTTAGCATTGATCCATGAGTCTCCCCAAACATATATTCCATGGTTGCGTACAAGCACTGCTGTAGTTTTAGGGTAGGCTTCAATCTACAAATTGGAAAAAAGATTAAGGTTGATCACACGTACCTAAAAAACAATAGGAAAGAGGAAACGTAATGCAACATCATATGGACTATGTAACCTTCAGGGGCTCCTAACCTACATATATATGCTTTTGCATGAAGAAAACTATCACACAAATGTAAACAACAAATGGATTTGTGCCTTTTGTGAATTCAGAATCCACTGAGAAAATGGATGTCACAGAAAAACCAAAATAGTTTTAACAGAACCAAATTTATTCAATATTAACGATGGTGTAAATTCATACAATAAGAAAGTTGGAATAATTTTCAATGAAACATACAGCTTTAGCTAGAGATCGTGTGAGCTCATATTCGTAGGCTGTGTTCTCTATTATGGGGACCACAAGTTCATCATAATAACCATGCCCCTTGATTCCTTTTATCATTTCCATGTGAGTAATCTGCAATTTGTGAATACAACCAGAATCAAATCAAAACAATGAGAAAAAACTACTGAAACACAATTCAATAAAACGAACCACAATTACAACTACTTCAAAACTATGTTTGCCATTCTAAGCTCTTACATTTTCCTTGTTACCCCCACCCCTTACCTTACAGATGAAAACACTACAAGCCCCCTATGTTTCTATACCTAATTAACTCATTCTAAGCCTTAACAATTGGATAAAATTATGCATAAGTGGAACATCTAAGGAGGAGAAATACCTTTTTATTTTCCTTTGATCTTAGGGAACCTTATTATGAAAAGTCAAGTAACAGTTTCATGCAAATGACTATAGAGCTCCTCTGATGTTATTCTCTCCTTATGAAATCAGTAATATAAAACCAATCACAATTACATAGCATACAGTTTAATTTGCGAAGCAAATGTGATTAGTACATTTTTAGTTCAACTAATTTTGGAAGAATAGTCACTTATTTTTGCCAGTGTTTGCAGAGAGCTTTTGAAAAAGAAAAAAAAAATCAATGGGCAACACTCACAATTTGCTCTCAGGTATATAATGGCTTGTCCTATCATCCAATTCAGAAGTCTCATACACAAAAGGGATTATTTGGGTACTCAAATCTTTAGGAAATGAGCAAAATTAAAATTTCAAATAAGTGATTAAGTGCATTTAAAGAGTAAAAAATGCAAACAAGAGTGCCCCTTGAAGTAATGAAGTCCTGGGTATTGTTGGGAATTTTAATTGTTGCCTTACTAAAATGAATAGATAATTAGCATTGCATATACAATCTCATCTCCACTTAGTTCTCTAGTTATAATTAAGATTTAAGGACCACTTTTTCAGAGGATTTCTGCTCTGCCCACCTGGAATTGAGCACTCAACAAATGCTCAATTTGGATAAACTTCTCCATAAGCACTTATAAGATAAGAAAATAAAAAGAAAAAATGAAATAAGTTTCTCTATAAGGTAAAATTAACTTCTGCATAAGTTAAAAAAAAAGTTATTAGAGAAGCTAATATGAGAGATCTTCTACAAATTAGCTTATGCATAAGCTAATTTTAACTTATGAAGAAACTTATTTCATTTTTCCATAGTTTCTTCTCCTATTAGTTCTTGTAGAGGAGTTTATCCCAATAGATGCAAATTCTTATATCCAAGTATGGACTATGGAGACCATTTTACGTGATTCAAATTCACATTCTATTACCAGTTTCATACCAAACTTAAAGATCAAAAAGTTATAGATGACTAAGACACAGTTTTGAATTCGAATCACAAAACAACTTAAATTTACAGAACTTTGAAACATCTATGTACAATACTTACTCGAAATTCCTTTGCTAAAGGATTGAGCATTGTTACAAGACAAGATTCTATTCCATGACTGTGGATAACTTCCCCAGCATCACACATTTCATATGCCTGGAATAGAAAGTGAAAAGCAAATTAAGTTCTAACTCATGCTAGAAAAAATCTACAGAATTAACAAAACCTGCACAACAATAATAAACTGCAATTAATTCTGATTTTCAACAAGGTCTATTAAAGCCTTTTTATACCAAGAGGATCTAGCTTAGTTGATTGAGCAAAGTGTGTAAGTTTTGTAAATCCTCTAGTACCCTATTCCAATCCTACTGATGAAAAAAAAAAAAAGCATCTTTATTATACCAAAATGTTTCCTTCCTAATGGTATCAATTGTGCTAAACATCTCACATTTTTCAAGTATAACCAAGTTGACAAAAAAAAACAACAACTTGGTCTAATAAATACATACCCTTTTGACCAAAGTGAAACTTTTTAAACTTATGAGACTAAACTGAAACCAAAAAATGAGCAGAATTATATTTTGGCCTAACCAATATAAATTAGGCCTGACATCTCTCACAATTAGGCATGGCAATGAACCCGTACCCATGGAGATGCCCCGTCCCAACCCCAATTTTGACGAGGAAAAACCGAGTTGACCAGGTACGGGTTTGGGTTTTCCCCGCTTAAGAAAGTTGGGGATAGGATTGGGGTTGGGAATTGTGATTCCCCGCACCTGCACCCGTCCTGTTATTGATATAGTAAATTATATAAATACCCTAGAATAATTATACTCAAACTTTTTTTTGTTTAATTGACACTATTTATGGTTTATTATGAAATAAACTTCTATTGATAAAATAAATTAAGCAACTCTATTTATTATGAGAAAGGGAAGTATGTTACATGAGGATGTGTAACATTTAAGACAGTTATGTGCATCAATTTATGTTTTAATAATCTTTTTATGATTTGAGATCATCATACATATCGGAGATGGGGTCGGTTCTCGGTCAAACTTTTAAGTCCCGATGGAGAATGGGAAGGGGGTGGGGATGATTTTGGATGTTGGGGGCAGGGAGTGGGGAGGCTAACCCTGCCCCCGCCCCACCCCATTGTCATACCTACTCACAATTTACCAAGTTGACAAAATCAGTGTTGTAAATGACAAAAAGAAAATCACCTTGGTCTAATAAATATACATACCCTTTTGCCTAAAGTGAAATTTTTTAAACTTACGAGACTAAACTGAAACAAAAAATGACCAGAATTATCAATAACTACCAATGACAAGGGCATCGAAATGAAAATGAAAATAAATGAATTATATAAGAGGGAAGGACCTGAAGGGGACATGAGAATGAGTTGGTGGGGTTTGGGAATGGAATCATCATGGACTTTGATGGTGATGCTGTCGCCAGTTCCTGAGACCCAACCGAGAGAATAGAAGTGGCGACAGAGTTCTGAAATCAAAGCTTTTGTTTCATTCACTGCTTCTCCTTCGAGGTATGCCCTCATTTGTTTTTTTTTAAAACGTGAACAAACAAACCTCTCTCCTACGAGAGAGATGTGCAGTCAGTTACTCTCGTGTAGGTACTTTATTTTTTTAATTTATAATTTTATTTTTAAGTTAAAAAGATAATATTAATATAAAAATTTATAAAAAAAATTTTAATTTATTAAAAATAAAATTGTTTTTTAAAAGTAAAAATGAAGAGATTATCAAAAATAAAATCATTTTTATTAATAAATGATTGCTTGATTACTTTTGTTATTATTTTATATTATTTTTAACAAATTTTATGAATTAATGTAAATAAAAATTAATTTTTAAATGTGTTTAGTTGTTATTATTTATAATGCTTTTAAGTTGTTATTATTAGTGTAATTATTTTTTGTTTGAGAGAATTAGCATAAATATTTTAAAATTATAATATTTAGATTTAATGTTACTTTTAATTTATTAAATTTTTTATTTTTACATTTTGATCCATAATATTTTAAAAATATCATTATGATACTTTAAATGAAAATTTAATATATCTTAACATTTTTAAAATGAGATAATTATCAAAAATTAAATAATTTATAAGATTTCTATATAAATAATTTAATTTCTAAAGCAAAACTTGAATAGTAATTGAGTCTTTGCGTAACAATAAAATTAAGTGTAAAATATGTTTTTCAAGTTTTCACCAAAAAAAAATATTTTTTCAAGTTTGGTTCTTATTTAAAGTTTCGTTCATTGACTAGTAATCTCCACAGCTATATATTTAAAATTACGAACTATATGTCTATATCTTCCTCCTATCTCCTTAGTTACTTTCAATAATTGTTGCTTTTCTATCTCCTTACCAAGTTTTTAGTGATCATTTCAACATAACCATAACTAAAAATTTCATTCATTTCTCGGCAAAAAAGTTAGAACAGAATTGTTGAGGATAAAATACAATTCTACAGTCTAAAAATTATCCCGTTTCGTTTCTACAAGATGTTGTGTACTCGTAGTAAGGGCGTAATTTCTTCATGGAGTTTCCCAACACTAACTCAACTTGAGCTTTTCAATCATTTCAACTCTACTACTTTCTCATTTGTGTGAACAGTTCAGATGGTTTAGTGCCTCCAACTTGACCAAAACCACCACTTCCTTGGTTGCTAAATGCTCCAAAACCACCTGAACCAGCTCCTGCAAATCCACCAGGGGCAGCACCACCACCACCAAAACCACCACCAGGGGCACCAGCCCCACCAAAACTGCCACCAGGGACACCAGCCCCACCAAAACCACCACCAGGGGCAGCAGCACCAGCAAAGCCTCCACCAGGGGCAGCAGCACCAGCAAAGCCTCCACCTGTTGATGCTATCCCAGCAAACCCTCCCCCAACGGCAGTATTTGAAAAGCCACTAGCAGAATTACTCCCGGCAAATCCACCACCAAAACCACTGGGAGCGCCAAAACCACCACTACCAAGCTGTCTTGATTGTCCAAAACCACCAAGAACTGATCCAAGAACCTGTTGCCCTGATCCAATTTGTGATGGCTGCCCAAAACCACTTGGAGCTTGTGCGGGAACAGCTGCCACAGCATTGAAGCCACCACCAGAGAATGCACCTGAATTTGTTGTCTGGGCTGGTGCCGATGACAGAGGGCTTGAGAATGTAAACGATGCTGGTTTAAACAACTCCCCACTAGGAATAGAGAATGTAACTGGAGAGCTTGATAAACTTGTTGCTACATTATTAAATGAACCCCCAAAAGGATTTGACTTTGGCATTGATGGGTTAGGGCTTGAGTTAATCCCAAACCCGCCAAAGCTTCCCAAACTAAGTTCAGCTGTGTTGTTACTTGTCTCAGAAGCTTCTTCCTCCATCTCATCCTCATGTGAGATTCCAACATCCAAACCCTCATTTTTCTCATTTGAAACACTAGCAGAAGTAAGCAAAGAAGTTGAAAGCTGCAAAGGAGCATTAGAAGGCTGTGCTGCTTGAGGAACTGAGACAACGTTGAGATCAGAACTTGTTGTATTGTTGGAAGGTTGATCTATAGTAGGACTGAAATTTCTTGAGGGTTCAAGCTTCAATTCAGATGCACCATTTAAAGGTTCAGTTGGCCGAATAACTACTTCTGCAGCAGCATCTAAAACAGTCTTTGAATTAGACACAGCAGCTGGTTGAATCTCTGACTTAAGTGAGTCTAAGGTTGACTTGAAGCCAGGTGGGTTAGGTAACGATGACACTGTGTCTTTAGGGGCCTGATTAGATAAGTGAAGAAAAGCTGATGTTAAAGATGATGACGTGACGTGATTAGAACCTGTACTGGTGTTTGAACTAGTCAAACTGCTTGATGCCACTGACACTGCTACTGGAGGCACGGCTGCAGATGAGACAGATGATGACAATGGAGAGGATGATGTTTTAATAGTTGGAGATGACAGAGATTTAAATGAACCACCAAATGTGGGCACTGCAGGCACATTTTCTTTGGGCAAGCTTTTATCAACAGGGAACTCGGTAACTTTTCCAAGGAAGGGTGAGGATGCAGAAATAGTGGATGAATGTGATTCAGAGGATGAGAAGCCTTTTCTCCAAGACTCAGGAGTAAATGCACTTGAAAGTTTGTCTCCAGTTGTGGAACTTGTAGCCACATTCAATTTACTATGTGTAATAGGCATTTCACTGGATTTAATCTGCAATGAAGGTGTTTCTGTGGTTGAATAGCTAGGGATTGAGAATTTTTGAGGCATTTTCCAATGCAGAGTAGGCTTATTTTCACCATTAGAGATTAAATCAAACTTTGGAACAGTAGACTTCTCAGCAGCAGAATCTTTAGTTTCTGTGGAATGACCAGGCACCATTGTAGGTGAGAAATGGAATGCAGACTGTGAGGGAATAGTTAAAATATTGTTTTTTTGTAAAACACTAGACTTAATATCTGAAACATGAGTGGGTGCTCGGAGGCTGTCAGCAGGTATAAATGCCTTTGAGGGTTCTAACACCTTTTCAAGTTCCAGATGAGAATCCAGAATGCCTGCTGCAAGTATTTTCATAAAGAAAGAGAAGTGTGTCAAAAATTATAAAACATGAGTTATAAACCAGGTCAACAATTGATACCAGCTTACCTTTCATTTTAGAAGCAGGGAAGACAATAGAAGGAATTCTGGCATCTATTTGACTAGGAGCAGATTCCTTCAATGTGGAAACCTTTTTTTCTTTATTCATTGAAAATAATGATTCATTCCTATTCACTTTCTGAAGGTCTTGCAGTAGCATCCTTTTAACAATGGTCTTAGGAGGTTCAAAACAGGTCCAGCTCTGCATCAAAGTTGGTAAATCTCACAAGTCATAATCATTAATCAAAGCAATATATCACAATCATACATACACAAGGCTAAAGAATCTTTCAAAACTAAGATAATTTCTACAGGTCCATCCTCTTCCACCACTAATCAAGAAAAACCTTTCACAACAACGATTTTTGGTGCTTGATCAATTACCCAAGGAAGCCAAAAATTAACCCTTACTATATAGAAGTCAGAATAATATTGAGCAACAGACATGCCTCCAGTAAGGTAGAATGATATCTTCAATTTAACTTTGGTGTGTTGGTAATACAGATTAGATACATGCTTTTAATCAATGCAGCTATGCACCTGAGTTTCATAATCTGTGTTGCGTTTGAGATATTTGGAAAGTAGTAGAGAGGAAAAATAGAACACTATTAGAGAGTAGAAACGCCTTTGACATATGGTTATTAATCAGAAGCCTTTGCAGGCTATTGTCTCCTTGAGGAAGCAGTTCATTGACCATTGCTCAACTTCCCTATAATTATCTCTCATTTTTGGAAAGGAATGCCACTTATGAAACTAAACGCTACTTTTGGCACTAATGTTAAGATTTTCTTTATTTTTTATCCTTTTATTATATCTTAGAAATGAACTTCATCTAATTTACATTATAACCCTTGTTGATATAAAGAAGAAAGAATGAGAGGAAACTTAATCCTCCAAAGCAAGCAAGAGGCAAGGAAGTGTTGGATTTGAATATGTAATTAATCTAGTTTAGTTTACTGTCCAATTGTATCATACTAATTAGTTATGTTTAGGTTCATTGAATATAAATTAATTCTGTGGCATATTTGTATGAGGCTATGAGCAAAACTGAAGTAATCCAGAAGCAACTAACACAGTAATACCTGGTCAAGTGAGTCTCTTCTTCTCCTAGCCGTTTCTGGTTCACAACTCTTCATTGCACTGGTTTGAATTCTCCTAGATTGACCTTTATTTGCAGTGAAATCAGAAAATAAGATCTTCTTACTAGGAGGAGTCTTCAAAAAACCTTTCATGTCTGGAGAGCCAAAAGCTGCTTCATATGGAATTCCAATTGTTTCAAATAGCTCCTTCACATTCTTTCTTTCCTCAGTTTGAGACCTTAAACTCAATGCTGTCATTTGTTTTGAAAGGCACTCAGAGAGATTCTCTGCAGCTACAAGTTGTGAACTGATTGAATTATGTAAGCTATGCAATGACTGGATGTGTCTGCAAAAGGGGGGAAACTACGATTCAGTTAAACAGATCTTTTTGAAAAGCTTGAAGTTAGTACCTACCTAGGCAAGATACTCCACCAACCAAAGAAAAACCAACCAGAAATGAAAATCAATTATCAATGTAATACAACACCCTTCAATCTCTCTAAATCCACAAGAACACTGCTAGACAAGCCATATGCACAAATTCACACCAGCTAAATGAAAAACCCAATCCCAGATAAACAATGAGCTAAGGAATGGTCTTTCAACACAGGATTATGGTGTGGGTCTCTTATGGTTTTGGGTGGATTTTGTTGCTTCTTGGTGATGGTGCTGAGCTGTGTGGTGTAGTTGAGTGATAGACAAATAAACAAACATGAAAACAGAGCACAAACATGGGGACGTGAACCTAGTTGAGTGTGCTGGACAGGGTAAATACAAAAAGGGAGGCAAGTAGATTAACAGTGCAGGTATTTCAGATTCAAAGAGGCACAAACTATGGTTTACTTTTTTAAAACAGCTTTTGTAAGATCTTTAAAATACCCCCTAGAAAAAAGGTAGTCAGCATTTGAAGCATAGCCCTGCCAAAGAGGCAAAGAGCCTTGGCCATGACAGCAACCAATAACAAGCTGCTATATCATGAACATCTAATGGCAATTCCCACCATGCCAATCTGTCATGACCACAACTTAATAACACTAATTAACTATGTTCCTCCCTAGCCCTCTGTCATGCCATCCTTTTAGCAGTGTTTTCTCTGTCCATCATAGTGCATGTTGGTTAATCCCTCATAGGCGGGTTTTTCTTCCAAGTTTTAACAAAAATAAAATTTATTTAAATAAATGAGGGTACAAAGAAAACAAAGAATATCAATTTCTATACAGGTTGAAACAAGATTTCTGTGAAACCATTAGTTGAAACAACACTGTACATCTTTGTTTCAGTTGCAACTTGCAAGATGTCTGGTTACCCTATTTCACTTTATTATATTCAAATTGTAAGACATAAATAGATGAAATGAAGATTATAAAATAAAAAAACATCAAGAGAATAGTAAAAGAAAGAAATTTGGTTGTGATGCATGAGGCAACTTAATATCTCTGCCTATTATGTGTAAATGATCTGTACTACAGATTACTTAATGGCGACGTGACAATTGAATATTGATCTAGATTAAAACCAACCACATCTCTACTGATGAAATTGCATGAACATGTTAAGGGTATAGTACAGTATAAAATTTACAAGTTACTATACCTTGAAGGTCCATATCTATTTTGGGAAGGCCCATGCCCTATGCACCGATCACCATATTGACTGAATTTATTCAGTTCAAGGGCATTGAAATGCCTCTCCAATTCAATTAACTGATATGTTAAATCCTAAAATGAGAATTGAGATAATTTGTTAAAACCTAGGCCACAGAAATCCTTTGTTGGCAAATTATAACCCATAATACCTGATTCAGACTCAATATATGCTGTCGCTTTAACTCAAGTTCTGAATTCAACTTTTGCCTATTCCATAGGTCCCAATATCGGCTATCAGAAGCTTGCTTATATATGCTTTCCATGTATATTTTTCTTGCCATAACTGTAATCCAAACAGATAAGCATTTAGGTCAAACAGAGAAAAGTGGATCTGCCATTTTGACCAGAAAAGGATAGAATACATGTAACAAGAAAACTGGAATGTAACGGATTCATGACAGAATGTAATTTTTCAAACAAAAAAATATATATTTTTACTTTCCGCAAAAGATTAAACATGAGGTTTAAGTACAGTTTGAGCCCCTGTAAAATTAGTTTTAAAACATGTTAACGAAACTTTATTGTGTTATTTTACACTTGAGTGCAGATCAGCCAGAACCCTCAAGTCCATAATTGAAAATGTGGATGTGGTACTTTCAACAAGGCACGAAGCTTATTTGGCTGCCAACTTCCTTCAAAGACTGGATGGAAAACTCTTAAGGACCTAACTGAAAGTAATGATTGATTTCCAGGAACCAGTAGAAAAACTAATGTATTTTTCATGGACCAAAAGTATAATTAGCAAGGATGAAAACTTGTTGGAAAGAAGGATATTACATTTGATATTTTACCAGCTAAGCCAGAGAAAAATGCTGACCAAACAAAAAATTCAAGAGAAATCATTAGCCATTTATTTTTCAAAATATTTTCATTTTTACTAAAATATAGATACACTGAAATTACTGGATTGATGTCGCCACATAATTTCATTTTTTAAAACCTCCGTCAAAATGAATTTCATAGATAGATAAGGGTTACCTCGTATTGTCTTGTTAAGAAGATAATGAACTTCCTCATGATGTTCATCCACTTGGCACTGAAAAGTTAAGGGGGCAAAATTTGAATATTAATATAAATAGCAAACACTAAATAGCCTATTTCACAAAGATTTTGCAATTGAACAATTAGAAAACGTGTGTAAAATTGATTTGAGTTGTTCTTACACATAACACAAATATTGGGGAAATGTCTGTTTTAGTTTTAGGTTTTGATAAATGCAGCAAACCATTTGTATGAATCCTATTTGGTACTGCAGTCCAGACAAAAGACTTCACTTTAGAAGGGAGTTTTGGATTTCCAAATAAATTGTCAGACTAGTATTTCCAGCACCAGGATTCCTTAAGTAAAAGTGCTAGTCAAAATAGTAACTGTTGAAAAAGGAGAAATGATGGAATACTAGCCTACAAGGAATAGAATGATCTGAGTTAAACACCTAAACAACAACAAAAGCCTTATTCCACTAGGTAAAATCAGCTACATGAGTCACATGATATCATGGGGCCCAGTTAAAGAAATGTTAAATACATAAATTTTGAATAAAAATTAAACATGATTAATATATATCATTGGAATCTCAACAACTACCAAAACAAATTATCTGAGTTAAGCAAAAAATGGCAAACAAGTCTATAACAAGAAATAAAGTGATCCAAAACTCCAAAGTTTAAATAAAAAATGAAAGGGTCAAAATGAATAAAGAAACATCACCGTCAATGTTTTGCATTTTTTAGACAGAGCATTCATGCCTTGCTCCACAGCTTCAATTGAACTTTGTAGTGACCTTGTGCAAGCATCTCTAAAACCACCAGCCTCTTCTATTGATTTCAAAAGTAGATCCAATTCTTTAGTCATCTCATTAATCTAGCAGAAAGAAAGGCAAAAAAGGGCAGGACAATCAAGACTCCTTGCAGAATTTGGTAGCAAAGAAGAGAAATACATAACAGGAAAATCAGGACTCATCCCTACAGCACAAATGACTAGATAAAACAGGAAATAAAAATATCCTCATCATAAATGACCTCTTACAGGCACAAGATCTACCATTTATATGTTGAAACTAGGAAAGGTTTCCAGAAATAGTACATTGCCAAACTGCTTCGATAAATCAGAACCAGATATCCCAAGCTTTGATGGCATTCCATGCTGCTCATTAGAAGGAAGAAATTTCCGAGCAGATGACTTTACAGCTGCAGTATTTCCATCAGATGACAAACGTGAACTGCTATTCAAGACTGGTTGCATATTTCCAGCTACTAAGGAAGATTGTCCCCCACTCTGAACTAGCCTACTAGCAGAATTGATGGCTGGAGATACATCATTCACATCCTGTACAAGAAAGGGTTTTCCACCCATGCTCCCAGGAACATTTGTAGCACCCATGGCCATGGTATATTTTTTATTTTGAAAACCAACACCATCAGCATAGCTTGAAGCTGAAATTGAAGAAACATCAGACTTTTTTGGAAACGAAAATGTTTCACCAGGCAATAGATTAGAAGCTCTCTGTGAATCCCTTGAGCTATTTGCAGTCCACAGATCCCTAGTCTTCTCAGTAGTTGCTTGTAAATTGTTATAACTTGACAGTCCAGGAGAAGCAGAATGACTGTTTACTGTTAAAGAACCAATGCTAGTTCCAAGTGCTGCAGTCTTTTGACCAAAGTTTTTTTGTTGTTCGCCTGGACGACATGGATTTTTATTATCGATATTTTGGATTGCATGTACATCAGGAATGCCTTGCTGTACATTAGACTTTAGACTCTCTGAATTTGTCATTAATTCCACTTCTGTGTAGTTAGTATCAGTACATGTTATTTGTTGAGGATTGCCAGAGGGCTTGACTGTCAGATTCCCACTAACCTCAAAAGTCTGCACATAATTTGTTTTTATTGGAGATGTCATTTACTGAAGACACTAACAATCAGTATTCAATAAAATAACCCTATTCCTATTTGTATCTTAAAATTAAGAACCAAAAACACCTTATCCGATTCCTGTTTCTGAAATCCCTGAGGAAGAGTGCAACCTTCATCCTCTGGAAGGTTTACAGGAGTATCTTCAACATTGTGCAGAACAGAATCAACCTCAGGTGAAGCTTTACTTCCTGCAAGACTAAAGATAAAACCTATTCAACCTTTGAACATGGAAAATTTTGAAGCACATGGAGAAAATTAAATCTTAGACCACTGTATTGCCAAAACAATTTATATTCTTACCTGAAGCAATTGATCAATTGAAGCTTGTGAATGGAAATAGAAGAGAATTTCAAAAAACTTACCTAGCAACATGGAACATGACAAGTTTTCCCTCTAATGTAAGGCATATAAGAACACAATGTGGTGAGAGCTCTGTCCTTTCCTCCACACCAAGTTGAACTCCAACTTTTTGATAGATTGAAACATTATCAATGCATAGCCCCAAAAGCAAATTATCATCACCATTTTCTGGAAAAAGTGAATTTACAAACTTACATAAGTGTATATCAAACTTAATCCAAAAGATAGATCAAGAGTCAATAAGTATTAGGATGCTGCTATATATAAGCATGCATTATTTTATGATATGGATGCTTTCAGGATGCATATGCTAGTTGCATACAAGAGAAGCAGGGGGTGTATATTTAAATTGAATTTGAATCTCAAATGAATGATCAGACTTAACAGAAGATTTGGAAGAGTTATTACTTCATTCCAAATAGCAAGCATTTGTACAAGCTCAAATGATCAAGATTTACTCATCTCATCTCAACCCACATAATGAACACTACTCTCTCTGAGCAAGTCAACCCCATTATATGTGACAAACTAATGAAATTTCAGTAGTATTGAGTTGAAGAATTGAGAATATCATCAAGATATAATAGACATAATGCAAATAAATAAAATGAATGTGTTTGTGTGTGTGTGCTCTCTACAAAGCGTGTGTTACTTACTGGTGATCATTGTACATTCTTAAAATGCTTTTAAGAATGACATATTTTGAGAGAAAGAAAAAAAAATTGCAAGAATTAACTTAATTTGGAAAACAGGAATATTCATGCTATATTTACTTTGGATAATTAGTAAAAGATTTGTTGGAAGTTGGAACCATAAATTAGCTTTCGGTTGGGCAACATAACCTGGGCTACAAAATAATAATTGTAAGACCAAATTTAATCTTGGTGCAATCACTTCAAGAGTGGCATCAAAACAACCACGGAGTCTTTTGTTAGGTTCCTCTGTTTTGACAGAGGAATAACAGTAAAAGACAGAAGAAAAGATACAAACTGAGATCAAAACATAGGTGCTTTGTATTAATCTCAAAGAACAGTATGATGAATTACAAGAATCCCAAAGGAGCAACTCTCCTTTCCCTCTCTGGATTATTCCAGTCACAAATGAATGAATTTCTAAAAGTAGTTACAAAACAAAAGAGAATTAATATTAATAGACAGTTAGGAATAACAACCTCCTAACTGATTCTGAACTGATTTATCCTTTCCTAGCCTTTTCCTATAATAGACTCTCCACACCTTACTAGGTTCAGGCTCCTCTGCACAGTTATTAGTATCTCTAACATCTTTTTACATGGAGGACCCCTGTCCTCCAAATTCCTTGTAATTTTCATCTTTTCAGCTGAATGGCTTTTCTTGCCAAGCATGTTACAAGTACAACAACAACTAAGCCTTTCCAGTTTCCCCACTAAGTGCAGTCAGCTACATTGATATCAAATGACACCATAATGTTTCATTGTGCTACAAATATTGATAGGAATCTTAAAGTACCTTGAAGTTCAATTCGTGGAACCCAATTATCTCGTTCAATATCAAGAACTGCAGGTTCACTCTTGTCATCATCTGCTGACCAACCAAGCAACATAATGTGCTGATCTGTATTCTTCATGTTGCCATTGATCACAAGTTGGCTGCAATTATCAAGTAAATAAATAAAGAAATAAAGAAAAATTATCCATCAGTTCACATTCCAAGTTTTGCTCCGGAAAGAAATTTAACAAAATTTAAGGAAGATAATGTCAATGACCAGTAGACAAATTTTAAACATGTAGCAAACAAAAAAAGACAACCAAAATTTTCTTAGCATTAGCATGCTTAGAGTCTTAAAGAATAATCAGGTTACAATCTAACAATTGCAAAGAAATAAGAAGAATGAAAAATGCAGCAAAATAACTAATAAGTCATATATGGTTGCTTCTGGGTTCATAAACAGATTTAGAGTTGTTTTTAAACTTTCAGCCTAAAGCAGGCACTGTTCAGATAACAATATAGATCTATCTATGTCAGTATAACATATATAAGAAGTTTAAGCACACTTAAAAATAAAAATTATGACAGCAAACTGATAGAAACCAGATAAGAAACTTGTAAATATTTTATTGATCAAACCCTAATCCCACTTTTGAACCAATGTTATATCAGAACGAGTAAGGGTAACACATACAATCTCCAGGTACTAAAGTGACCCAGAACTTTCCCCCAAAATTCCTTTTCCCACAGCCCTCACCTCATTCCCCTCCTACTTATATATTCCTTCCACCTGTTAACTAACCTAACTACTTAACTATACATAGTTATTTTGTTTACTCTTAGTTAATGCCCTCAGGGCCTTGATTCCCAGTCACCCCTATTTCTCTTTACATCAACATTATTTATTTAAGGTACCATCACAAACTTTACAGAAACAAACCTTCAAACTAAGATGTAAAAACATGCAAAAAGGCAGAAAACCAGCCAAATAAATGGATTAAGGAGAAGATGGGAACACATCAGGAAAAGAAATGCAGAAGATTTACCATTGTTTTAAGTATGCCAATGAAAGGTAAGGCCCACTTCCAAAGGGTACAATATCATCAATTAGTCCTTGGTAAATATCACAGAAGGATTGAACAACTAATTCAGAACAACCCTGCAAGAGAAAATACATATTTAGAATTTAATGCTACATGTAAGCAAACAGCCATAATTTTCTTAGGCTACCCTAGCATCCTAACTTTTGAATTTGATAAAGACAGCCATTTAGATGCATCACAATGCATATACGTGAACAATGTGCAGCATTAAGACAATGTAAAAGAAAATATTATTAATATAAGAAAGAAATAGTACAATTATTGACAATAAGACAACCATCTCAAGATGCCAGGAAAGAACAAAGCATATAATAGATTTTTAGGGAAATAAGAGAGAGAGACAAGTAGAAGATAGAAAACTGTAATCTGATCATTAGAATGAAAAGTACAGAGAGATGAATATTATATACCTAGGCTAAGTGACTCACTGCTGAGTCGGCAAGAAACTAAATCATAATAGAAAGACTAATTCTGTTACAAGAAACTAAACAAGATTACAAATGAAATTACAATTAAATGAAATGAATACATGAAATATGAATAGTTAAATACTCTAATATTACCCCCTCAAACTCAGGGTGGTTGAACGAGGGAGAAAGTATCTACAACTCTGACTTTGTCTCACAAGGGCAGAAACCTAATAGAGGAAAGCAGCTTAGTGAGGATATCTGCATTCTGGTCAAGAGCTAGAATGTGCTGAACCATGAAATTTTTATTCAGAACCTTCTCCCAAAGAAAGAAAATATCAAGCTCCATATGTTTTGTTTTGGCTTTGGCAAGCAAAATAGGATTGTATGATAGGGAAACACTGCTTAGGTTGTCACATAAAACCACGGGAATTGTAAAACACACTCAAGCACATCCAGAAAATTTTCTCAGTTTATAAGCTCAGAGATCTAATCACAAACTTTTTAAAGTACAAAGATCTATTCAAAAATCCCCAAATAATTCAGGGATACAAATTAATTTAACCTAAATATTTTACCAGAAAGCAAGCACAAGATGACATGTAAATATTCAATTTCAAGATAAGAGCATGAGCCATTACCAGGCCCTCTAAAGTCTCTTATCAACAATGAAGTTTATCCATGCATAAGCAATTCATGATTAGAAAAGATTACATTCATGAAAAAAAACAAAAAACAAAAATGCAAAGATTTTGCACTTACATCATTAATTTCACCACGTCGACTTCTAATAACTTGGACAAGATAATTTTCCTCCTTGCCATCTTCAGTAAGTTGAACACATCCAATTACAATAGAATCAGGTCGAATGCACTTCACAGAATCAACTGGTACAATTGTTGAAGAAAGACTATATTATATGCAATGCATCACATAAAAACATCTTATTAAAACATCAACAAAAATATCAAGCAACAAGAAAATGTGAGGGACTATTGACACTCTCAATCATCGCATACTACCCGCCACCTACTTTTAATTACAATTTCCAAAAATGTGCTAAATTTTCCAGGTTCAAGTTTAACATAATTAACTACATTCCTATTTGTCTTTTCACATTTAAATTTATTATGTACAAAAGGAGTGTGAATTATCAATTGGGAGTGTCAATAGCCCCAATTTTTTTCAAGCATGCAAAAAGTTCGTTAGTATGGTTTTCAAATCTTTTCCATGTTAGTTAATAGAAATTCTTCTATAGCCTCCATGATATTAGATAGTTGTTACTTGCCAATATCTGTTAATGTTCAGAGAGTTATTTAGTCATCAATATATGTTAGTTTGCTGGGCTAAGATAGAGAGGAATTAAGGTATATAGCCTATAAATAAGAGGGAGGTGAGAGGGAATATCAGCTTGTCATTCAGGAATGGATTAGACTCAGAGTGGGGGAGAATCCAGGTCTCTAGAATGTCCAGGGAAATCATTCATTTTGTATCTTCCACCCTAGTTCAAAACTGCTACCATGTTGATACAACCATTAGGATTTAGGGTTTATCAATACACACACACACATACACATATATATAAGGAAATGAAACAAAGAATGCAAACCTTTTATGCTACCATCTGCTGCAGAATCACCAATCCATGATCTAAAGGATAGTGAAATTGAAACTCTTTCTTCAAATTTAGTCGATAAAATGCTTAGAACACTCTTACTTGCCACAGCAATAAATGAACCTTTCAAACCCCAATCAACTTCACAAAGAAAAAATTAAAAACAAGTAAATGGGAATGCCAAAATAATAGCAACTAAAACAATGATATACAGACACACGCATGCACAGATATATAAAGCAGTGAACTGATTCATAATCCAACATCAATTGTCAATTGATGCACTTTGACTCTTTAAATTAATCAAACATAAACATACTACACAAGGATAATGGGCAAGTGAAAAACAAAGAGCAAGGCATACCAGCATCAACACTGTCCATCACATGTTTAAGTGGAAAACCAATGTCTCCATAATATAGTTTCCCAATATTTGAAAGAACGACATAGGAATTTTTTGTTGTTGTTATCCATCGCATGTCCTTGACAAAGGTTGAATCATTGAGTGAACAGGAAAAGGATTGCTTCACTTCCTAAACAACGAGAATATAAATATTGAAGTTAACATGGCATAAAATATTTCAAGCATACAAATTGTATTTTAGATAGATATATAAAGCATACATACAAACAATGCCAAAATTTGCAGACATTGAGCACCTTTGCAGCATTTTTATATTTTTTCTTGATCTCAATTATTTCAACAAAGTAGAAAGCTAATAACTTCAACAAAACATGATGCCAGATAGGAATGAGACTTTCATTTACGTCAACATTCAGCACAATAACAGCAGAGTAATAGCGTGTTTGGATATCAGTTGCTTTGGATGCAACCAGCTTTTGTTTCAAAGTTTAACATTAAGTAGTTGAAGAAAACCTAAAACACGAGAATCCCTACTCCAATAAAATAATCTCTCAGCAAAGACACAAAATTATGGTTTAGGTACCTTATTGAGAAAGTTCTCAACAGAATAAAACTGAATGTCGCCGGAAACAGAAGCCGCGAGCGTCAAATTATCAGTGGAAAGAGCCAAAGCGCGAACCCTCCCAACCGGAACATCAACAAGACTCAGTTGCTCCACCGGCGAGCCACTCCCCTTGTCCTTAAACTCCTTCGCGGAATCAATGAGGTCCTTCGTCCTCGCAACGTAAAAGCCTAAAACACAGTAATAAATATTTCAATTTGAGCACACCCATTTATCGCGTTGGAGAGAAATAGTTATTGAGTTTACCTGAGGAATGAGCGACGAAAGTGAGGCGGAAGCGTTCGGAGAGTGCGAGAGGCTGCGAAGGGAGGGTTCCGGCATCGAAATTGGAGTCATCGAGCTTCAACGGAACAGAGTCGCCAATTTTGATGAAGAAGTAATCGGTGGTGCCAGTGAGTTCACCTTCGACCTCTTCAGGTTTGATCATATTTGTTTCTACGCCAAGTGAAAGAAGAAGGTACTACGAGTGGATTGAAATCACCCGTCTTACATTTGTGCACCAAATCCTGCCCCACCACTAAGAAATCAACACATCATTTAAAATAATCACTTCATCTTTATGTTTCTACACTACCTTTAATACCCCTATCTCTCTTTTCTATTTATCACTCAATCCAATCACCTGTAAACCCTAATCATGGGTTTCAATCCCAGTGTCCCAACACCAAATGCAGCAGCCATCTTAAAAACTGACCCAGAGACCAATCTGGTCAAGCACTAGGTTAATGGTCGAACCAGTGGGTCACTCATTAACCCGCATGACCCGGTTTATAGTAAAAAAAAATACACTTTTTGATACTTGTCTCAAGATTTGAAAAAGTCCTAAAAAAATACTTCATTAGAAATTTATATAATTCCACAATCTCATGACATAAGCTTCAAACTTCCAAAGGACGACTTAAATGAGTTCAAACCCAAACATCAACTTTTCCACCTCCCCTAACAACTTTATCATAGTAGATACACATCATAACATTTTTCTTGCCCTCTTGAATCAACTTACAATGTCTCCAAGCTATATTTAGGCCTTGGATTTGTGAAGGCTTCTTGTGATGTGTTTCATTGGATGTCTTCTCTATAGCAATCACAAACAAAATAACAACAACTACTCATATTATTCACTATTTTGTATTCAGTTCACTACTCAATCAGTACATAAACACACACATTAACAGAAGAGAAGAAGAGAGACCCATTAAAAAGAAATGAACATGAACAGAACAGAGACACATTAAACAAAACAGAAAACAGTGCTACAAAACTTCAAATAAATTACCTGGGGCGCGGCAAAGGGCTGTGAGTGGTAGTCGGAGGGCGCGAGCAGAGGGCGAGCGTGGCAGCGAGCAGAGAGCTAGGGACTTAGGTTCGAGAAGCAGGCGCAGTTTGAAGAGAAGAGGAAGCCAGACCTATGCTCTATTTTCGTTTTTGTCCAAAACGGCGCCGTTTCACATTATTTTTTTTATTAATTGATCTAGACCGGATTAACGGTTTAACTTCGACCAAATCATTGCGGGCCAAAGCGAGTTAATAACATAGCCGATCCGATGATGGAACCGATCCAAAACGACCACCAATCGAAACGAATGAGTATCGTCGTTGGAAACAGAACGGGTTGTGACCCGGTTGACTTGTCAACGCACAAAAAAAATGACAGGAAGGAGTACTCTTAACCTATCTAACTCTTAAAATTTTTTTTTAATATATTATGTTCATAATTATTTAATTAAAAATGTCAATAAATAATAAATAAATTATCAAGTAGAGATTGAAGTTATACATTATTTATGAACCAAATAATAATATGGTAAAAAATTGTTTATAAAAATAAACATATTAATAATTTTTTTTGTTGCTATAATAATTTGAAATTGAATAATTGAAAGTAAAAAATATATAGATATAAGTATTTTTTTATAAAAAATCAAATTAAAAAAAAAAACTTAAAATTAGAGGGCCAACAACCAACAACTAAACTTGAAACCTTGTTTAAAGAAACTGAGTCCAATTACCACTCAGATCAATAACTTGTTAATTCTCCTAACTTATTTAATTCATGATAAGTTGGTTCTTCCTAAAAAAAAGTTATCATTTTTTATTTGTGAGTACATTTTAAACATTTTTTTTATCAATTCAAACCATAATTTTGTTTCATTAAATTTATCTACATAAAAATTATAAAAATTATGACAACCAATTAATATTTGGACAAAAAAGAATATAAAAAATGTGAAAAATGTATGAAAAATAAGTTTCATGAGCAATTGAAAAATGAAAAAATCAAACATTACATTAGTTTCTATTACTCATGAAACTCCATTTTCAAACAATTTTTATTATGTTTGAGATATCTTTTTTTATCAAATTTTTATTGATTTTCATTAGTTTTGATGAGTTAAATGAGACAGAAAAATAAATATTTCTAAATATTATTTGCTTCTTCACTAGCATTAACATTATGTGAAGAAAATTCTAAATTTTCATAGATTTCATCTTAGGTAGTATTAAAGTTCTTGTTGATAAATCACTTATAACCATTAAGTTGGAAATAATTAGAATACATGGCCTCTTGGAGGATTTGGGCAAGTGTATTGTTCAAGAAAAATCACATAAGGAATCATGAAAGTGAAGTAGGGTGTATAATTACCGAGATCTCCACCAAGTTTCTCAAACAACATGGTAAAGTAGTTTTTAAGTATAAATATTCTAGGTTGTCAATTTTGTAGAATCTATAAATACTTCAAATGATCTAATATTTTCTTTACCCTTTGCAGAGTTGTAGAAAACAAAAAATCTTGAAATCATAGTTGTTCTGTATAGTCCACGGGAGTTTCATGAAACAACAATGAAGATTGATGTTTTATCAAAATTGAGTCACCTTAAGTTGTTCATATTAAGGAACATAATTTTTAGGAAGACTTGATGATCTTTCTAATGAATTAGGATACCTTACTTAAGATATATATAATTTCTGAGTGTTTGCCACCAAGTTTTGAGCCAAACAAACTTGTTGAGTTGCTCCTAATATCAAACAACTATGAAATGACACAAAGGTAATGTAATGTAAAATATTATTATTTTTCATTACTATTTTTCTTTAAATGAACAAACATAAAGACAATTTATCTTATGTCATTTTCTTTTTGTTTGACTAATTAAAGAACTAAAAGAGAGCTCTAAGTCTCATTATTAATTTTCTCTCTAACTAGTGGTTTTTCATTGTAGTCTCCACACAATTTGAGAATTCTTGATCTCTCTCATTCCAAAAATCCAATTTATAATAACTTTCAAATTTGTTACATGTTACATGTGTTTAAGAATTTATCTATGCATTAGCACAAATTACATTTATAATTTAACATAGTTAAATGGACATAAACAATAATCACTTCAAATTCCAATACTATATGAATTAAAAAGAGAATTTTACTTGCATGACTGGTCAATTTGCAGCATAGTTACATTAAATTTAATTTTTTAAATAATTATAATTTATATATAATATCTATAAAATGACAAATTTAAAAAATTCAGGGGGCCAAGCCCCACAAGTAAACGTGCCTCTGTCCCTGCATCTATTTGTCTTCTAAGAGAACTTACTGATCTTTATTTGGTAGACTGCAGAAGTATTAACAAGTTATCACATTTTGGAGAGGCCTTTAATATTGAGAGGCTAAACATTGGAGGATGTATACAACTCCGGAAAATTGATCCATCCATTGTTCTTCTAAAAAAGCTTACATTTTATAGATGAAGTTCGTATTCCTTCCAATCAACATCCTCCATCGTGAAAAGGTGCTCTATGTGGCTTTACATTTGTTGTATTCCACAACACATAAAGATTCAGTTAGCTGGTTGTTGCCTTCCTTGCCAAGATACTCATGTGTATGTGTCAACTTAATCTGAATTCCTGCAATTTACTTCCAATCCTTGATGCTATTGGAAACTTACATTCCTTAGAAATCCTAAATTTAAGTGGAAACAATTTCACTACACTGCCTAATACTGCTAAGGTTAATTAGTTCCACTTTGTTGTGAATCAGGAAGTGGCATGAAGGGATTCTGATGCAAATTCTGAATAGACTTGCTACCATTGAATGAGTTTTGTGTCCTTGTCATAGGATCCTTCTGTTGGTATAGGCAAATGATTCTTTTTCTTTTTGGTTTTAATGTTTACCAGAGAATTATGCAATTTCTGAACCTTTTTATGTGTCTTAAACAAAGCTAGTAAATATTATTCTAATGTGCTTTTACTGTATCAGAATCACTATATTGACATTCATAATTATGATCTTTCTGCTTCTTTGTTTGAGTAGAGTTCTATAATGAAATCAATCATGTTTTATTTAAGTTATATGTATTACTTTTGACATCTCGAAGAAAAGTTAAAAGATGATTGATTCCTGATATTAGTTAAGCTATAATAGTCAAGACAACAAACAAAGGAACAAGATTGCAGGCTAGGCAGAAATGAAATGTGGAAATTAAAATATATTTGAAGCATAGATTCACCATATCTTTGTTTTATGCTTTCAAGTCTTGTATATTTTAGAAACAAATAGAATCCGATTGTGTTGTGTAGTTTTGTCAATGGAATAATGATTCTAATTGTTATGTACAACGGAATCATGATTCCCTTGAATATAACACAACAAAATTATGTTTTCTTTGTATAAGTTAACAGGACAGAGTTATATCTCCTGTGTTATGTTATTTAGGGGTAAAAAAATATTTTTGTGGATGATTCCGTTGTATATTCTGTAGAATGGAATCATATATCTATGTGAAAATGGTATTTTTTATATTAATAAATAACATCAGCCATGAGGTGTAAATAGCAAACGAGTGAAGAGAATAGCAATCTCTGCTTATCCTTGGCCCTAATACCCGGCCCATAGCATTAGGTTTCTGATGTAGATGTGCATTTGGTCTCATACAAAAAAAGTGATTGATAACTACTTCAAAACTGTTCAAAAAAGATGGTTTTGCTTTCCATACCTCCCAAATTGCTTCATACACCTCCTAAAAGACCCAATGAGATCAAACTACCCTCTATCCAACCACCCAATATCACCGTACTCCACCATCATCCAACCACCATTGCTCCATGCAAATACCACCACCCACCACCACATCATCAACTTGAATCTTTTGAGAGGTGTGGGAAGCAATTTGGAAGGTGGAGGAAGCAAAACCCAAGAGAAACAATGTCTATGCATATCTAGAGTAACGTTCAAGAGACAACAAAAACAACAATGCACCCTATGTCCTATGACATTTTTTGTATCTCATTTTGTGTTCCATCAATAAAAATATGATACATTATTAAAAATAATTATTTTTTTTATTATTATATTTTTTATACATTTTTAATAATACTCTTAATTTAGATGAGATGTTATATTTTTATTAGTGAAACATAAAATGAAATACAATCCTGCATTTCTATCTTGAACTTATTTTTAGTGCCTACACTTTTGAATATGTCCAAAAGGTTATCTCATTTATCATTGAATGAAAAGAAGAGAAATTTGTGCTCAATGTTTACTGTCGATGTATAATTGAGAGTTGAAATAGTCTATTTCTTGGTTTGCTTTGATATATATATTGATCGCAAAACATTATTAAGTCAATGGTTTTTCTAAGCTTAACATTGTTAAGTTTAATAGTTCTAAGTTTAACTTTGAAACGCAAGTGATTGAGTGAAAATCATAGATTTTGATCATTGTTATGTCAAGCCAAATATTCAAGGTTTGAGTTACAACTTACTATGCTGATACTAATAACCTTAAATATATTTTTAGTTATTTAAATATATAGTTTTTCAGTTTTAATAATTCAAATAGTATCGATTTTACTTCACCAGTCAAAATTGTTAAATAAAATATAAAGATCTTATAAATTGATTTTGTTGATAAAAAATCATCATAAAATTTATATACTTTATTTTAACATTTTTTTATAATATAATTAAAAATAATATTTATCATATTTAAAAAATTTTAAACAAGAAATAAATTTTAATTTCAGATATTAAAAAGAATACATACTAAATTTAAGAGGCTAGAAACATATCTAAAGATAATATGTTTAAATATGCATATACAATTATACATACATACTGTACAATAAGTCAGAAAAATCAAATAAAATTTAAAAAGAAAAAGGGACACTTGGACACTGATGCATTACGTACAATTAAATTCATCTTTTTTTTTTAACAAACGTTCAATTAAATTCATAGTTACGCGTGTTTAATGAAAATGATAGCATATCAACTCAGTCAATAATTGAACCATTGGCCTAAATTCATAGAAGACTTGTGATAAACAGTTTACCCCAATCAATAAGAAATCTCGTGGCATCGTTGGGCCACACGTTGTCGAACCAAAATTAAATTTATGGTGTCTACTCTCATTCCGTGTCAAACACTAATCAGATTCGTGTAAGGAAAAAAAATAAAATCAAATGTTAAATAAAGAAACAGTTATAAATTAAGTAATACACAAATCACTATCATTGCCAATTTTTTCACCGTTAAATAAAAAAAATGAGTAGATTTGAACTTTACTTTTTATATTTTAAATATTTTTTAAAATATAGTTAAATAATAAAATAAAATATTAAGGTTAAAAATTAATGAAAAGTTTTTTTAAAATATTTTTTAAAAATAATAGAAATTATATCATCAAAACCTAATTTTATTATCATCAGTTTATTACTTTTTTTTTATCAGTTATTATCAAAACCTAATAAAAACACAACAAAATTATTTAAATCTTAATTGAGAAAATTCCTCCCGTAAATATTACGCGTAAAATTTAGAGGAAAAGCAACCAGTCCTATACTAAGTTGACCTACACGTCAACTGCAAAATGCCACTTTCCTATTGGTTGGAAGACTGTGTGATTAAGAAAGACATTAGGCATAGTCAGTCATATTCTCAAGTCTCAGCACTTTTTATATCATTCGTTGTTTTTTTTTTTTTTTCTCTCTCTCTAGTGATAGGAATTGTATACACTTTTATATACAATTATAATGATGTATTTATATAAAAATCAAATAATTTAATATAAATAAAAGATTACGATGATATGATAATACAAAACTAATTTGTACTGTATCTGTACTACTCTTTTAAATTCATATTTAATATGGAGAGAAGGATGAAGGAGATAAAATTAAATCACACTAGGTCTGAAAACTCAACACCTAGCTAGTAAGTTTGTATGGATTTTTTCATATTTGATTATTTTATAAATATTGTGATTATTGAATTAATTAATAAATATCCCTCCCTCAGTTCTAAAATAGTTGTCGCATTCAATTTTTTAATATCATATTAATTATTTTTTCCACTTATATTCTAAATAAGTGTTCGTTTAATTTTTTAATGTTATATTGATATTAAGATTAATTTTATAAAATTACTATTCTCTTTATCTATTAACTTTTTTTTTTGTGTAAAACAACCTAGGACCACAGTTATTTTGGGAGAAAGAGTAAATAACATAATATATATATATATATATAATTTTTATTTTGTAAAAAATATATTATTAGGTAATTATGATTTTTAATTTTTAACTAAAGAAATAAAATAAATAATATAATGATTACAAGAAGAGGGATGAAGCACTAATGACTTATAAGTAGAGTTGGACATACGAGTAAGCTCGTCTACGAAACTCATAACCCATAAAGTCTGCAAATCGTAAATTCCACACTGCGAAGCTTGCAAAGATAACGAACTTTGTTTTAATAAGCTTGTCCCCGCCTCGCTTAGCCCGCAAGTTAAGCATGCCAACTCCCATTTACAGATTTTTTTTTTTTTAATAAACAACAACTTGGAGGCTAGTTATGTAGAGGAGTGTGCGACGACGATGGTGCAGCGGCAGTCCGGTGGTTGAAGGGAGAAGATGGGAGGGAGAAATCGTGGATTCTAACTTTTTTCCACTAACAAAAACTAATTATTAAAATCTGTTATTTGCTGATAAACTAGCGTGAGACAAGCCGACGATGACAACAGCGTACAAGGTTGAATGACAACGACGTATGTAACATGACTCTGAGATGTACGAGAGTGTGTGATGCCTTAGGAATATGGTTTTCGGCTTTAGAGATGACATGAGCTAAGTTTGATTAACCTCAACCTAATCTCGAACCAAACTATGACATTGTACAAAATAAAATAGGAATAAAAACTAAAGTTTTCTTATTTTTATAGGGACAAAAAATATATTTTAATTGATGAAAAGTGATCAAATACGTTTGAAGGTTATTATCATGCATAAATTCTCTAGACAGTGTTTTACACATCTAAGGAATACAGTTTTAAACTTTAAAGGCAACAGAAGTTAGGTTCGATTAACCTAAACTTAACTCTGATATTGTACAAAAAAAAATTGTAGGAATGAAAATCAAACTTTTCTAATTTTATAAGGACGAAAAAATTATTTTAATTTTAAATAAATACTACACATTTGTTGATAAAATGTTATCAAATATGTTCGTAGGTGTTAGGCATAAGAAACATTTAGTAAAATTAAGAGGATATTATGGCGTTTAATAAATGGTTTTACAAGAATCGGCAAAAGGAATCCAAAGGGAGATAACATGAGTTGATTGAGATAAGTTGTTATTTTCTTATCAAATACATAGCAACCAAATTTTCTTATCTTATTGTTGTTATTTTCTTTTATCACTTCCGACTATTTTTACTTACTTTTTTTTAGTAACTTGGGAACCATTAACACACAGAAAATTCATCAAACAAAAGTAGATTATCATCTTGCATGTGTAACATAATTTTATATTATAAAATAATTATAACCTTTTATTTATATGATTTTTAAAATAATTTTATAAAAATTAATTAATTTATAATTAAAAAAAATTATAATTATCTAATCATATAAAATTATATTATAATGTTAACAACTTTAATGTATCTTTTGAGTAGTATATCTTTTAAGTGGGTCACTGTATATGCCAACAAATTAAGTGAGTCACAACTTGAGGCATTGATTGATTTGATTGGTTATTTGGATGGTCATGGTCATGGTCTCCTACAGGGTCCATTTCATATGGCTTAATTCTTTGTTATATTTATCACGTTTTCAGTTGATTGGTAAGGTCCTAGCTTTTCCCTATACTAAAAAATTACTTCCCAAAGACCTCATTAACTACAATGATTGAACTGAACCAAATCAATTTTAAATAGTCAAATTTATCAAAAAAATTGAAAACCAATTAAATCAAAAATCATATTTATCAAAAATTTTAAAAATTATACATTTTTTTTTACAGTTTGTTTAGATTTTTAAATTTTGTTATAAAAATTAAACTAAATTAAACCAAACCACGTGTTATAATTATATTAATTTATTTTTAGATATTTAGTATTATGTAATTAACAATATTTTAATTTTTGATGATCATATGATTTATAATATAATTTTTTTATAATAAATTTGTAATATATGATACATATTTTACTTTCATTTAAAAAAAAAAATTATTAAATAACATTAAATATCAAGTGAAGCATGATTTATTATTATGTTACAAAAGGAGTTGGTAATATCATTTTATAATAATGTTAAATAGAAGTAAAAATAAAATTTTTTAACTAAAATATGTAAACAAAATTAATAAAAAAAATAATATAACATAAGAATTATGTAAGTTTAATTAAAAATAAATAAATTATGATAATAGATTAAAAAAAATCATTAAATTCAACTGAATCAAATCGTAAAAAATTGATTTCGCTTGATTTGGATTTGATGTTATATTAAAATCAAACCGCATCTTTATTTTAAATTTGGTTCGAGATGACATTTTGCTTAAAAATCGAATCAAATTGCACCACAAACATCCTAATATTAACATTTATATGGTGTTTTTACTCTTTTTATTTATTTGTTTTTTACTTAATTGTGATTTTCATACTTTAGTTTTTTGAAATGATGATTTTTATCTTCCTATTTTAAAAGTAAACAATTGGGTCCTCTTTCAGAATCGCACAAATTTGATCCTCCATTAGTTTTTAACATTGATTAACAATAATAGTCCAAGACTCTCCTCCTCCTCTATAGAACCCTAAATTTTTCCCTTAATGTTTTAAAGTCTCCTCTCCTCTTCTCCTTCGAGTGACTTCTGCATGACCATCGTGAGCCCTTTGTGCAACTTCTGGGCAACCACTACACGACCACCGTGTGACCATCGCATGACCTCCACACGACCTCCACGAGACTTTTGCAACACTTTCTCCTTCAACCTTGATGGCTCACGTAGCGAACATTGAAAGGGAGGAGAAGTCGTTGGGTATCGAAAAAGAGGATATGAAACTCTAAAACAATGAGGAAAAAAATTTAGAGTTTTGGAGAAGAAGAAAAGAGTGTTGAACCATTATTATTAATTTTAAAAAATATGTGTCATTATTGTTAATTCAAAATAATTAAGTAAATATAATCAAAATTAAAACTAACGATCAACTCTTTAAAATAAATGAAATGATCAAATTTGTACATTTTTTTAAATAAGAGACTTAATTATTCACTTTAAAACAGGAAATGAAAATCTCCATTTCAAAAAATCAGAAGTATAAAAATTATAATTAAAACTTTATTTTTTCTTAGTTACTTTTCTCTCTATCATATTGTTACATTTTGAACTTTTCTATCTTTCTTCCTATCTCTCACAAAAGTATATATATACCTAACAAGCTTAAAAGCATAATTTTCCATTCCCAAAATTGTGTATTTTCTTGATGGTCCATTTGCATAAAAAAACATGGTAGCTATTGATCATAGTCAAGTATCGTGTAATGCGTGGTGCCTCTTGACATATAATAAACAATTGTTTTCATTTTGCACAACTTATAAGAAGCTGACACGACGAGAGCGAGGACAGCAAGAAGTAAAAAGAATGTAATATAATATAAAAATTTGTATTACAAATATCTAACAATAGAAAAATAAAAGAGGATGGTTAATTAATATGGCCATTTTTTCTGCGTCGGAAAAGAAATAGAAACCGCTATTCAACTTAAAAAAAAAAGAAGAAATTGAAACCACTGTATAATTTTAAAATTCATGAACGAACATATGCTGTAATTTTATTTTATTTTATCAGGAACATATACTGTAATTAAAAGTCGAAAGATCACAAAAATCAAAACTATAAAATGTTTTAAAAATTAAATTAGGATTATTGTATCTTGTTACTTTATAATGAGCTTGAACTAATGAATTATTATGTCCTTATGTGTTTAAAAATATAATAGAACAACATTTGACGTTATTTTGAACTTTTAATTTGTAAAATACTAGGAGTACTTTGTAGTAAAAATATATTTAAATTTTTACAATAATTACATAAATATTTTACTATTTCTTTATATAGGAAGTTAAAATGAGTAGTTATAATTAATAACTTTTAAAAGAAAGTGTTTATAACTATATATCATATCATAAAATTAGTCATTACAATCATGCATTGATTATCGAATCCAAATGTATTGATAAAATAATCTTTCAATATTATGACATTGCTTTATTTTTTTTTAAAGATAATTTAATCTCTAATTTTAGTCCTTAATCTCAAATTTTATTTCGTGTCTTATATTCTTCTCATTGCCTCCTATTATGAACACTTACGCACATGTATTATGTGTCATTGCACGATGCAACAATAACAAATGACACACGATACAGATGCATATGCATGTGGTCATGATGAGAGACTAAGGACACGAAATAAAATTTGATATTAAAGATTAAAATTAGAGATTAAATAGTTTTTAAAAAAAATTTAAAATCAATAGGATTAAATTATCTTTTTAAAAATATAAAATTAAAAAAATAAAATTTATAAAAAGGTTCCTAGACTCTAATAGTAAAAAGAATAAAATTATTATTGAATATGTAACGTGACAAAATATTATCACATGTCAATCACTAATTGATTGAAAGATTGTGTATACTATTCATAGCATACACAAAGTTAAAATCTTGTTTTTCCTTTAAAAAAAAAAATTATTACTAGGAGTCAAATTTTTACTTCCTTAGAGTTTTTTTAAAAGTTATAAATTTATTTTATTTTTGAAACGGGTAAACTTATATAGTAAAACAATAACGAATTGTTTTAATTTTTAAATATCATATTTTTATTATTATTTATCATAATTTATGCTTTTTACTAAATAAAATTGAAAGAATTAATGAAATAATTAAATAAAATATTTAATATAAGGTAAATTAATTAAACAAAAATATTTTATTTACATCGTCTAAAATTATTAAGAGAATCAAGTTTCAACTAATTTAACTCTTTAAAGCATTTTAAAAGTCGTAAATTAGTTCCAAAAGTCATAAAACTATTTGAAAAAATAAAATAGTGATTATTTAAATTTTAAACAGATCATTTTAATTTTTTATTCCTTGTCCTAATTCATTTTGACTGAATAAAATTAAAACGTTATGAAATAATGAAATTAAATATTTTAATAGCAGATAAATGTTTTTTTTAAATATATTTTGAAACGAATTGAATAAGTCAATGTACGAGAATAAAATCTGATCAATGATTTAGCAGTTTTGTTTCGGCTAGTATGGAAACAAAATGTTATCAAATTAATACAATATATACTATTAGTACTCTCGCCTTTTCTTTTGTCTGTTTATTTGCCTCATTTTTTTTTCTTATTACTTTCTTTTTTTGTCTAATTTTATCACTTATTTACATATTTCATTTACTTTGTTCCCGTCTTTTTTTTTTTTTTCCTTACTTTCTAGTTTCTACCCAAAATTAGAGTGGAAATTGAACACTTTCCGTTACTTAAATCAATGAGTGCAAACACACGAATAATAATATTCGAAGTAAATACTTAGGATGATTCTAGAAAATAAATAGTATTTATTCGAGTTATTTGCAAAAAAAAAAAGAAAAAATAAATGAGTTATTTAATTCTCTTTAAATTAACATAAATGTGAAATATTTAATTCTTTTACTATCTGTTACTACTTTATTGAAAACAAATTACATTGAAAATGAATATTAAATTACTTTGAAGGAATATTTCAAAACATGAAATTAAATGCTTATTCCAATTCCAATATTTAAAAAGTCTGAGATGACAACTAAAAACTTACACCGTTACACACGTAGAACCAAAGTGATACTACCAAAAACTAAAGTCTTCACAGAATCATGCTACAATGAAAATCTTCGTATAGAGTGAAATTCCAACGAAATCCTCACGATCACAAAAATGACAAAATCATGCTAACAATTAAATTCATATGCAAATCGAAGTAATTAATGAAAACAACAACGATCAAACCCAAGAAAAATAATTACTACATGTGTCCTAACAAGAACAACATTCATCAAGCCCAAAACATGCCACTAAACTATGTTTCAATGTCAACAACCCAAAATGGCCGTTCGATCAGTAACGCAACAACACAGCACCAACAACAATTGTAACGGAATACACCAAAACATTTGAAGGAGCCACAAAAAATCCACTGTTCTTTGGCGCCGCCGCCGTCGAATTAGACGGCGCTAACTGCGACGGCGGAGAAGAACCCTGCCCCGTCGGTGGGGGCGAATTCGGACCCGAGGCCGGCGGAGGAGACAGAGGGGAGGAAAACGGTGGTGGCGCTGAAGTTGCCGGGGTAGGCCCCGGAGATAAGGTCGACGGCGCCGGAGATTCCGTCGGAGACATGGTCGCCGGTGCCGGAGATGCCGTTGGAGATAAAGTCGACGGCGATGGAGATGTCACCGGCGATCCACCGGACGGCACCGGAGAACTTGCCGGAGGTGTTGATGTTGAAGGAGGTTGAACCGGCGGAGACGGTGAAATGGGTGGCGATGACGGTGCCGGTGCAGGTGGGTTTGGCTTTGGTGATGGTGGTAAAGGTGAAGTTTTTGGTGGTGATGATGTTGGTGGTGTTCTTGGGGACAACACGACAACGATTAACTTCTGACCCTTTTCACAGTTTCCATCTTTTCCACTAATGAAGTAAAACGGTCCTGAACGATCAAACTTGAATTCAGTGTCACCGTTATCAAATTTCTTGATTGGGTTGGTCTTGTTGCACTTGTCATAATCTTCCTTGTTCACTTCCAACACAGAATCCGAACCCTTCTTGTACTTGAAAACTAATTAACATGCCCAACAAAAAAAACACACACCCATGAATTACAAATCGTTACAACACAATAAAAATTCAATTCTTTTTGTACGAAGGAAGCTCTAAACCTTTGCGGGTGTTTGAATTAGTGATATAGTTACCTATTGTGTCGTTGATTTGGAACCGGTTTCTTGAAGCCCAATTGTTGTAACTCTCGGAAGGGTTTGGAACCCACCCTTGGCTTCCACCAACGTTGAATTTGAGGGCTTGGGAGCTTGAGAGGAGAGTGAGGAGAAGCAAAAAGAGGCATAGAGGTTTTTGATCATGATGATGGAACTCCATGATGATGAGGGAAATGGAAAGTGAGGTGTTGAGTGGGTGGGTGTGTTTATATAGAGTAGAAAGAGGAGAGAGAGTGTTTGTGATGATTTGAGATACGAAGTCTTGGAGGAAATTAGGGGTTGGAGACTAGAGACTACAGAGGTAGTGTAAACTGAAACCGAAGGGAAGTGAAATATATAGGGAAATAATCAAATTAAAGATTGTACTGTTTTGTTGTTGTTGTTGTTGTTTTTTTTGTTTGATATTAAAGATTATAGGTTTAAAAATAAGTCAACGTTTATAAATAAGTCAACGTTTATGAGGTGAACAATTGAGGAAATAATGTATAGGAAATTCGGAATAAGGTGTGTCAATTGAGGGAGTGTAACGTGTGAAAATTATTGTGTTGATTGTGTTCAAACTTTGAATGTCATACACATGGCACAATCAAAGGTGTACAATTTATGAGGTGAAGGAAACTTATTTAATTTGTTGAATTTTAGGGTGGACATCATCTTGTGGTGACTGGTGAGCAGGGTGGCTACAAGAAAGAGAAAAAAAATGTTACTCCTTCATTTTTATTTTATTATTGACCCTCCTTCGTTTAATTACTTGAATATTTTATGCTTTTAGTTATAAGTTACTTTTATGTGAAAAAAAAGGGAGTGGATCCTTTAGTATTAAATCACTTGGGCTATGTTTGTTTGTTGTGTAAACAAAGGAGAGGACAAGAAAAATATGAAAATTATTAAGTTAGAACATGTATAATACATTGTTACCTAAATAAGTTGTTTAAATTATTAAGTTAGAACATGTATAATATATTGTTACCTAAATATGTTGTTTATGTTAATTTTGCTTGTTTATGTTAATTTTGCGTGTTTGTAGTTTCATATAGATTTAAATTATTTATTTGAAAATTTATTTCATTGATAAAGTTGTTAAAAAGATTGTTTAATTTAAATTTACTAGTTATAGAGTACTTGAAAAAATATTATTTATAATAATTTATTATCTATTATATATTATAAAATAAGATTTTATTACATGGTTAGATGTGATAATTTCATATTAATTTTATATTTAATTATGTTAAATAAAAAAAACTAATCATACACATGAATTTAAAGTTTTTAAAGTCTAACGATGGACATTCTACACAACAATCATGATAATGACTATTGTTTACAAGTTTTATGTTACGAGTTATCAATCATCATTCTATCAATAATTGAGATATTGAGAGATCTTTTGTTAATTTGATTTCATTTAGGGTTATAATGTTTACCAATATAATTATTTTAAAATTATAATGTTTACCAATTTGTATTATTTTAGGACAATCACGTAGCACATGAATCCAACATTCCTTCTCCGCATGGCACTTGTAACAAGAAGAAATAAACGCAACATGACGCTTGACGTAAAAAGTGTTAGTAGGGAGGCAACCTTTATAAGTAATCCATAAAAAGTGTTTGACGCTCTCAGGTAGTTTTAAATATCACACCCAAGCCCAACTTTTCTTATAGGTTGTCAGACTAATAGGTACTCGACTGAGTCACTAGTATGTTGACTTGGTAGTGTACCCCTTCGTCGCTAAATGACCCCATATCAATTGATCTTGTGGCTGTAGGGTCAATGAAGTTGCTCATCATGTGATTCCTTATGTCCTCTGAAAGGTGAGTAAACAACCAATCCTAGTGCCACCTTCCACTATTGTAAATGTCGCATACTCGTAAGTGCACATCGATAGGTGTTATGCGATTCACCAAACTTGCCAAGTGTCACAACCAGGTCATGGTGGGGCGATGATTAAAATCGAAAAAAAAGGTATGGATTAGAGGAGTCACCATCAATGTTTATTAAGTAAAACATCTGAAAAATCTTTTTTAGAAAAAAATGGTCTTTGAAACCAGATTTGAGTTCGAGAGTCCATTACGTGTAAGGAAGGTATTGGCACCCTACAACGTCCGTCACAAAGATGGTTACCTTTAAATAATTAAGCAAAAATCTTTTATAATTTTTAGACGTTTATCTCACCAAAACATTACTAGAAAAGAATAATTTATTTTTATGAAGATCAATTTTATTAAAGAAAATAAGGAGATATACTATTTTTATTCTTTTTATTTTTAATTTAGGATTCTTGAGGTGTCGCAACTCATTTATCTTTAAAAAACACTTGAAAAATTGAAAGAGGTATACACCAAAGTCAATTCATCTTTATTATTTTTTTTAAAAATGATTTTAATTTAAACAACGGTTGATAATTAAAAAAGAAAAGTGCAACTTAGTAATATGGTAGTGTAAATAGAAAGCTGGCCCAAAACTCAGAAATTTGTAATTTAGTAATATGGAGAGTGTAAACAGCAATTTGGTTCCAAAACGTGAAAGCTGTAAGCTAGTAACATGGGAGGTGTAAATAGAAAACTGGCCCAAAACGTGAAAACTGTAAGCTAGTAACTGGGAGGTGTAAATAGAAGACTTGCCCAAAACATGCGAGTTATAGTTTAGTAATATGGAGGGTGTAAATAGTAATCTGGCCCAAACAAATGTGTTGTAATTTAGTAATGCTAGAGGGTGTAAATAGTAGACTTGGCCCAAAACGAAAAATAAAACTTTAGGGGTTCTCATCTCCCTCGTTCATTCTCATTCATTCAGCTGCTTGATTGCACGACCTAGGGTTCTAGGGTTCGCGAGAGAGAGGAAGGGGCGAGATTGGGATCGGACTCCCCGGCGCAGCGATGGACGGCGACGGAGGGCGGTCTGGCATGAGGGGTGGCGTGGCCGTTGATCGTGTGAGGGTGAGCGAGGCGGAGATCGTTTTCGCGAGGAGATCGCGGGGGTCGTGGTCGCGTGTTGCGGCGAAGGGTGCGAGACCGGGGAAGAGGTCGCGACGGCTTGCACGGTGGCCAGAATCCAGGTGTTCTCTGTTCTCTCTCAATCTCTTTTTCTCTCTCTTTGGCTTTGAACTGATTGTTCTGTTTGATGATTTGATGTGTTTGATTGGTTTATGCGATTGGGTTCTCTGATTTGCTTCTCATGCAATAAACTTGTGATTCTGTTCTTTTGTAGCTGTGTTTATGCTTGTATTTGGGATTGGATTCGATGATTTTGTTTGTCTCTGTTTTGGGTTTTGTCTGGGATTGAGGATTGAGCTCAATGATTCTGGTTGAATTGTTCTTGGTATTTGTCTCTGCCCATGTCTCTGATCATGTTTCTTTATCTATCTCTATCTCTGCTTAGTTTTTGGATTTCACCATGAATGATTCTAGAGGCCAGGCTCATTTTTTATAGGATGCTTAATTTAAACATAGCATTTTCCTTTCAGATTCATATCTTCATACCATTTTGAGCAAATAGATTTGAGCACATATATTACATTGATTGTAAACAAACATAAAAAGGCTAAAGATTACATGAGGATTGAAAGGAAAGAAACCTGTTTGTTGTATTGCTCTGTTCTTTTGATATTTTCTCTTCTCTGTTCTTGTTCTTGCTGTTCTGTCCTTCTTTTTATGTATCTGTTTTCTCTGATCTTCTTTCCTTTTTTGTGTTTGTGGTCCCCTTTTCTGTTCAGCATTCTTTATTGCTATATATAGTGAGGTTTTCTGAACCTTTTTGCTTAATCCTCTTTTTCTTTCTTGCAGCTGCAATGTTTGACCAAATCCATCTAGTGCTCTGCCTCCATGATGATGAAGCAGTGTTGTGCTTGATGATGATGAAGCGGCTGAGTGCTACATGATGATGGAGCTGCTTAGGGATTTGTTAGTGGATTGATGAAGCTGCTGATGAAAATCTCCATTCTTCTTCTTTTTTTCTTCTCATGGCTTCTTTTTTCTTTTTCTTGTGCTTGATCTGGGCACTTACTGTAAACTACACTTCCAATTTTTAAAGAAACTTGTAGCATTGTAACAGTGTAACTTGGAGGAATATGAGAAAAAAAATAAATGGGTTTCTTGCTTATTATATTATTGTGTATTCTCCTTCATTTTTTCTTTCCCCTTTCATTCTTTCATTTTTTTTTTATGTAGCAAGATAAACTTGTGGGATAATAATAATAATAATAACTATGGGATAATAATAATAATACTAATAATAATAATAATAACAATAATAATAATAATAATTATAAAAGATAATTAGACGGACAAAATTGGATGTTTACACCAAGGTCTCTAAATGTAGTCACTTATAAGAACTACCTGGTTTGTAGACTGTGTGCAAGATGTCGCTGTTTGGTAGGTATTTTGTGTACAGTATTTGTACCCAGAGCTTATCAGGTTCATTCATCATGGCCCACATGTGCTTCCCCAAAAGAGCTATATTGGTGTTCCTTGCTTGGTGAAGACCAAGGCCACCTTCCTTCTTTGATTTCGTGATCGTCTCCCAATTGACCCAATGACAATGCTTCTTATCCCAGATGAAACCTTTCACGGCGGCATCAATTTTGTCACAAACAGCTTTAGGTAGCCATAAGTTTTACATAATGTAGGTGGGGATAGTAACAATGACCGATTGAGCAAGTGTTATCCTCCCTGCACGGTTAAGGATTTTATTCTTCCACCCTGCAAGTCTCCCATTGATCCTATTCATGATAAAACTGAAGTTAACATTCTTCATATGGCCAGTCAATAAGAGAAAGCCCAAGTATTTCGCCCGGGACCTGAGTGTGGTTAAAGGATAAAATGGAGGCAAATTTGTTAGCCTTTTATTTCATGACATTCTTTGAATGGAAGAAGTACAATTTCTGGATGTTTACTTTGAGACCCGAAGCCAAACAAAAGGAATCAAGGACCTCACTAACGAGCTTAACTTATGCACAAGATGCTTTGGTGAAGAGAAGGCATTCATAAATGTTGGCGTAGAATTCATAAATGTTGCATTGCCGGTCGACCACCTTGTATTCTCCCTCTGGTTCATAAATGTTGGTGTAGAATTCCTTGACCAGAGGTTCATCAATGGACTTATTTGGCAAGGAACACAACTTTTTGAGCCTTGCAACTCATTGCGGAAGACATCATAGTTACCCAGCGTAATTTTTACAAGACGCTCGAGAATGAGTCCTCGACCCATGAGCTCATTCTCAAATCTCTCTTGGGCTTCGAAGGAGGAGAAACGATCGGCGTCATATGGATAGATGACCCTGATGTGGCCTTGTGGTGCATCAGGTGTAGGAGGTGTAGGTGGTGCACTGGAAGAAGGTGCGCCGTGGTTGTTGCAAAATTTAGGAGTCATCTGTACTCAAAATGAAAATTAAAACAACAAAGCAAATCAATTAGAAACAAAGATGTTTGTTAAGCATTGTGTCGCGCTAAGTGAACACCCAAGACACTAAAAGGAAATTTGAACACAAAAAGAGAATGATACATAGTAAAACAAAGTAAAGGGACAAAGAAAACAGAGCATAGAATGGAAGGAAAGCAGAGCAGAACAGGTTCACGTGCTAAGCACACACTTGCGCTTAGCGAGCATCCAAAATGCCTTAGTTCGAAGCAAAAATTCGCTCATCTCGAGGTTTCGCTGAGCAAACCAAAACACCATGCGTGCTTAGCAAGAATACTTGCTTAGCGGTGCTTGGATCTGGAAAATTTCTAGATTCATGAACATAGAAACATCACAAAGAAGAACATGCAATGAAGCAGTGCTCAGCGAAAGTGAGCGCTTAGCGCGGATGAAGAACAAAAACCCAGAATTGCATGTTCTCGCGTAGCGCACAGACAGACTTAATGTGGAAGCAAAAATCCCAAATAAGGAAACCTAAAAAAATGCTAGACCCAAAACACAAATCAAAACGAAAAGAAAGCAAAAATGAAATCTAATCTATTCAGTAAACAACCCAAACTCAATAACATTAGTAGAGCAACAATGATACAATAGAAAACGAAAACAAAATTAAAAGAGAAGAGGGTGCTTACTTGTGTGCAGAGCGACGAAGAGGAGTGAGAACAAGAGAATGTGGTGGGCGAGGGACACGAACAATGCAATGAGTGAGTGAGTGTGTGGAAGAAGGGGGAAAGAAAAACAAAGAGGATGGCGTGAGAGAGGAAGGGGATTAGGTTTGGGTGAGTGAGGGAGAAAGGAATTTTAATTTAAGAAAGAGGGAAAGTGGGTGGTTTCACAATTGCCCATTAGTTACGAGACACGCGCTTAGCGCACTCTCCCTTGATGATTAATAGAAATATAATAATTTTTTTTTAGAACATTCCACTAAGCGATGACTTGCGCTTAGTGAATCATGTACTTGATCCAAAGAAACGCTGAGGGCGATCCTACACTTAGCAATAGTCTAAGTTGAGCCAAAATGGCGCTAAGCTGCATATAGTGCTTAGTGACATCCCAATTCGAATCAAAGTTGTGCTAAGCGTGAATATGAGCTTAGTGCAAAAACAATTCGAGTCATATTTGCGCGCAGCGAAGGGTAGCGCTAAGCAATAGATGCAGAGACTTAAGCTCTTATTCATGCCAAAAATGATAAAATGAAAGAGACAAACCTAGGTTGCCTCCCATCAAGTGCTTCTTTAATGTCACTAGATTGATGGTTCTAATCGTGAGGTAATCAAGGTGGCAAATAAGTTAGAAAGAACACATCCTCCTTTCTTTCTTTTTTTTTGCTTTTTAGGTAGGAATTCCATGAAAATCATATATCCATGAAGCGACTTCCAAACCATGGCAGAAGGATTGTTGGTGAACAAGACAAAGAAGGTATTTAAGGGTTTATCATGTTCTTCATGCCCTTCTTCCTTGTCTATTAGTTGATGGTGAGAGATATTGACTTGAGGAGGGCTTTCTTGTTAAATTTCTATTGTTGAGCACTTCTCCCACTGTTTTTGTGTTCTCTCATCATCTTTTTCTTCACCCTTTTCTCTTGAATCACACTCTTCTTCGAAACTCACCCTATGTGCTTCATCCTTTAGAGAATTTTCTTCCTTTTTGGTCGTAGAAGGCATTTCAGCCACTTGTTTTGCTATCTCACCAAGTTGAATCTCAATATTTTGAATTGCATTTTGATCGGCTTCAAAGCTAGCTTGAGAAGCTTCCATGAATTGCATCAACACATTCTTAAGACTAGAGAGTTTATCTTCTTCATCTTGATTGGAAGGGTGTAACTCTTGCTCCCACCAAGATTTTTCCATGGAGTAGTGATAACACTCATCATTGAAATGCTCTCCTCCACAAAAATCACAATAGGTAGGTTGTGGGTGACTAACTCCCAACTGTATGATTCCAAGATGCCCAGACAACATCTCTATTTGGTTACTAAGAATCCTCCTATGTGAGCACATCACTCCAAAAGTCTTGCATGGATTAATTCTACAAGGGTTCCATGTTGTGAAGGAGGAGATGCTTCTTGAGCAGAAATTTATACAATGCAAAATAGTATGTAAAATAGAAAATAAATAGAATTATGCAAAATAAAACTTTTATACAATAAAGAAAAATTGAGCTAATGAATAAGACTTGACGAAAATACTAATTGCCGAATACTATGAACAATTCCCTGGCAACGACGCTAAATAACTTGATGAAATATTTTGGCAAGCGAACCAAATATTGCATAAGTAGTTTAAAAGGAAAGATCCCAATATCGAATCCATAGGGAATTGTTCGTATTTGACTATTAGTAAAATAATTAATTCCTAAAGACTAATTTGATTTTTAAAAGTTGTTTGTGTTATTGAACATAGTAACAACAGAAAATAAACTAAACACTAAAGATAAACAGTAAAAATGATAATGGTGATTCAGGACTATGATCGAACAGTTGGTGTGCTTGAGTGTGAGAAGGGAATGATGGATATGTTGAGGATTTGGTTCAACTGGTTTGCTTCCCATGTAAACATACAAGATATATTCTTCATTCAAAGTAATAGTTCAGATTAACTTTGATCTAAAAGTGCTCAAAACGTGACGTTTTATCAAATCAAGCCTAAACTGCTCAACCTCACTTCCGATGTCTCAGTAAGTTCAGTTGGGTGGTTTGATGAAGCTCAAAGATCTTTACGAAGCTAATGGATTCTATCCTATGTCTAGAAATGCACTTCATTAGAGTTAAAACTCAGTTCCAAGTTCAAAAGCATTTGTCAATGACAATTAAACTCTAAAACATGCATATATAACTGATCAAATCATATAACAAGAATAAAAATAGATAAATGAACATTAAATTGAATATTATTGAATAGATATGAAGGAAAGAGTTTACATGTTCAGCACCTAGTTCCAAGTCCTCAACACTAATGGATTAGCCTCTCATTGTCATGAGAAGCTTTGAAAAGGTTACAAAAATGGTAAAGGGAGAACAGAGGAGAAAGCTGCTAAAAGTTCAACCAAGTCTGAATATCTCTAAAAATATTACCAGTGCAACTTATATAGTGGACCTTCGTGTTAGAACCAAGACATTTGATGATGTCTGACCCCTTATACTTTGATAGGTTTTGATGATAACAAATGTAATAATATTTAATCAACTAATAATTTTAGACTAAGTGATTTCAGGAAATCAAAGTAAGAATAAACAATGGTAATATTTCTCAACTCAAATCCTATGCTTTAACTGTCTCGAGAACTTATATTAGTTATATTTAACACTGAAAATGGCTATAAATAAGTTCTTAACTGTTTATGCTATGTTTGCAGGCCAGACAATGTCTAATTCCTAGGCCAAACGATGTCCTGCCAAGCGCCGCTGACGATGTTCGATGCTAGCCGTCGAGCGATGTCTGAAGCCATGGCTAGACGATGTCTGATGCAAGGTCAGATGATGTCTAAGGCTAGAACAGACCATGTCTTTTAATTAAGAATGTGTTTGTTAAGCCAGACGATGTCTAAGGCTAGAACAAACCATGTCTTTTAATTAAGAATGTGTTTGTTAAAGCCAAACGCTATCTGAGCACGAACAGACCATACTTAATCAAGACCAGACTATGTTTGTTAAGCCAGACTTTGTCTATGCAGGAATAGAACGTAAACTGTCATAAGTACTAAGGAATACGTGCTTTATAATTAATTCTTTACTCAAATAAAGGTACTGCTGCAATTGAAACAAAGGGAGATACCCTTTGACATTACTTTCTTTGATTCCTCATTTTACTTGCAAGTTTCGTACTATGTAAAGTGTGCAGGTACAACTAAAAGAACCAATCAGCATAGGGATACACACTTTTAGCTAAAAGACAAACTGTAATAGAGACAGAAACCTGCTTCTCGTCAGATAAAGCACACTCAAAGCTACTTCAACACTCTATTGTGTGTGACAATGGAAAGAAGTCTTCTCCAACGTACAAATTCATCAAGCCCACTTTATAAAGAAGACTCTATGAAACAAAAAAAAAAGCTAGAAAAAGTAGAATGAATTGAACGTGAACTGTATAACAAAAATCAAGACAGCAAGAGAAAGCATTCTGAGAGCAAGTATTGAACACGAGCTGAGAGAAACAGAACACCCATCCTCTACAAGCTCACGTAGATTTAATAATTGATCATATCCTCTCCTTGAGAGTTATCTGAATCTAATACATTTTTGTATAAAAAGCCAGGAGTGGCTTAGTGATAAAAGAATACTTAGGAAGTATAATCTCAGGGGGAGATTCATACTTGTAACCAGAAGTGGTTTAGAATACTTGTAGCCAGTAGTAGCATAGAGAATACTTGTAACTAGAAGTGACAGTGAAGAATACTTGTTTTATAATCAGTTGATTATAGTGGAACCCTTTGACAGTTGTTAAAGGAGAACTAGACATAGCTCAGGTTGAGTGAACCAATATAAAAACAAGCTCTCATTTGCTGTCTTGTGTTTACAAATATTTATCTTACTCACTGTGCTCTTTTGAAAAGATTTTCTAAGCTTTGCCTTGCAAGGATATATTTGTTGCTTTAAACTAATATATATCCAAGAGGGCAATTTTGAACTAATAGTATTTCTGAAAAGGTTTAAACACACTATTCAACCCCCCTCTTTTAGTGTGTTCTTGTGTATTTCACTTTGCTTAGTGCAACATTCCGCTAAGCGCAGGATATTGTAGAATGCATCTCAGAAACAGGGCTTTTGCTAAGTGCATTCTTCCGCTAAGTGCATCTTTAGTTCAAAAGACTTTTTCGCTAAGCGAATCTTCAGTTCGAACGAAGAGTTTGCTTAGCTCAAGATGGCGCTCAGCACTTCATAGACCGCCTGTCTTGCGTAGCTTGATGTTGCGCTTAGCGAGCCATGTCGCTAAGCGAGATATGTCTTCTTCTTTGTATTCTTCCCTTATGTTGAATCTAAGCTTGCAAACATAAATTAGAGTATATTTCTCACAAAATAACTTCATAGGGTTAGAATTATCAAACTATACAAATCTATATTAAATGATTTCAAACGAAGCTAAAATTCTTGAGAACATTGGATAATCGCTACAAAATATGATGCAACATTTACGTATATAAAGCGATTATCAGAGATAAACTTAAGCAATACGTTACACAAGCTAATGGGGCGAAACTCCTTATAGAGAGTGTCGTTCATCTTGGGTATATTGGTGAGTTGTAAGCAATTTGATAAACATATAGCTGTCGATTAAAATAGTAATTTGAAAAAACGTAGTGTTTCATCCTTAATCAAAACCGTATCGTCACACCATATATCATTTATGAACAGCCCCATGACCTTATTCCTCCTCCTCCGGATGACAGTCTGAGTGTGGAAGAAATGCGTGTTGTGATTTCCAAATTTAATATGATTTTCTTGGGACTTCTAGAACCAAATGATCTCCTCCTTGTAAAGGATTTGACTATACTGATCCTGGAGCATTTTTTGGAGTTGAATTAGAGACGAGGACGTTGCTTGCTCAAGTTATTGATGCACACCCTTAATCCTGGCTTCAAGGAAGCATTTTTGACGAAAGACATTGCCAAAGATGTCTCTATTGAAAATTGTTGATTTGACCTGAACCTCGTGTAACTTTGTAATAATGTCTCTCTATGTATTCTTCCATGCATGAGTGACCACGTGATTGTACTTTAGGTGGGTGAGCCAAGCAGCTTGGAAGTAGATGGTTAACCTCTTCACCGATGGGGACTTGCAAATGTGGAGGAGAAGTGGATTATGGTTAGAGTCATTTGGGGGTCAAGTTCAATGTGAGCATGTTAAAAGTGGAGTCTCCAATCCACATTTTCCAAGCAACGATCTAGTTTTTTGCGCACATAGCCACCATGTTGGATATTTTTGCGCCAAGTAAAGGACCCTTTAACAACTTCGAGATCAATAAACTCACACATGTCTGCCACTGAATGGAAAGCATGAGCGAAATGTGATAAAAAGGCTCCCCTTGACACTTTCGTGGAGAACAAAATCTCATTAAAATCACCCATGATCAGCCATTGTTCGGTAATGGTTTGACTCATATTCTTTAAGTGTTCCCAAAGGTTAAAGCGAATGGTAGGGATTGGCAAGGCGTATATTGTGGAACACGACCAACTGGAGTGCAGTTTTTTGAATGTTAAAGTAATGCATTGGTGCATCATGTTAATAAGAGTGAATGTCACATCATTCATATTTGTCAATACCCATATACCTCTTGAATGGCCAGTAGCTTCCGTAATAAAGAGGGGTTTGTAGTCTAGTGATTGCTAAAAAAGATGAACTTTGTCAAAAGTAACGTGGGTTTCGACCAATAGGAGAAGAGAAAGGTGATATGTCTTCAGTATGTGTCTGATGTGTTGTTTCTTCGAACAACCCATTGCTCCTCGAATGTTCCATGAAGGCACGAAAAAATCTTGAAACATATTCATGGCAACAGATGGAGGAGGGAGGAAGAGGGTAGGGCCCTCATGCTACCATTGATTCAGTGAATGACTTATTGGATGGGTCTCCAATCTGGATTCCGTCCCCGACGTTTACACTTTGTGCCACTTCCATACCATCCATATTATCATTGATTATGTATTTTGTTGTAGAAACTTGTCGTAGGTCCATTGTGGATTTGGCACCTTGTCCTATGTTAAAAATATTAGGTCTCGGGTGTGACATGGAAGCCCCCCACGGTGTTGTTAGACTACATGGGTTCCACTTTCTATTTGTTGACTTTCACATTCTTAATCAATTGCAAGATAGGTGTTCCTTGTTCCTTACAAGCTCTCTTGTTCTTTGCCGATTCTCTAAGGACGTAGCCTTGTCTTTGGTTGTTAGGATTTGGATGGGAGGTTGTTGGCGCTGTCATTTTCTTTCTCTTCTCTTGATTTCTCTTTTTTTGGATAATGATTATACTGTTATCTTTCTGTTTTTTTTTATAACTGATTGCTCCTATTTTTTCTCCATACAACTAACCAATCCCCATGAATTGGCTCATTTGTTGTGGGATTTGGTGGGGTCGTTACAATCCCATGGTTTGCAACGTTATCATTAATTTCCGTAATAGTTATCGCAACATTGATTGTGGGTCCTTTTTCTGCATCTAATGTTATGTATGGTGGAGTTTTTGTCATAGATTGTGTATGTGGTGCGACGTTCGGTGCGATGGTTGGTGTAGTTGGCACTAGCATCATTGATGGCTTTGGTATTGTCGTTTTGCACTCCTTTGTTAGGTGACCATAGCAGCCACAATTTGCACAGATTTTATGTAAACCTTTATATTTTACATGATACCAATGACCCTTCAGCCATACTCGCCCTACCACAGGTTTGGTGAGATCAATTTCCACACAAATTCTAGCAAATCACCCCCTTCTAATATCCTTGGTGTTGAAGTCTACCTTGACTGGTGTACCCACTACTATTGCTAAGGCTAGCAAGATGCTTTCATCATAATAAATCAAGTTTAAACCTGCGAAGCGAATTCAAACCAAGGTCTTATCAATCATTGTTGTAGGGGAGATGAATTCTGGGGACCATAACTAGACCATGAGGTAGTGGTCAAAGATCATCCATGGTCCTTCATTCGTAACCTTTTGTTTGTCTTCCTCACGATTAAAAGTGACCATGTAGTAGCCATTGCCAATGTTCAGGATTTCAAATCCTGCTGCTAATCTCCACATACGCGTTAACTTCTCTTTCATGGTATGGCAGCTAATAGACTTTCCTAGTAATTTGATAACTAGTGTGTCTTGCCATGGTGTGCATAGTCCGTCAAACACCAAGTCAACAATGTACACCATAGGCTTTAATGGGTTTCTGTCCTCATATTCAATTGTAGCTAACTTCTCTTTGAAAAGATCAATTCGGGGTCTCTCTATTTGGGGTTGTTTGTGATGCATTGCAATCTCTTTGAAAGTAGGCTTTGGAGGTGATTGGCCACTTATGCTATTTGGCGACTCAATGCTCGTACCATTACTGGTCTTCAAACCTATAGAAAAGGAAAAAACCTAAGGGGTCGGTCTCTCACTCCCTCTCTTGTTCATTCTCTCACTCTTTCCTATGTGAAATTTTGTATGAAGAAATAAATTCAAACATTAGGTCCTTAAGTGATTGTAGAGTTTACACAAAACCAACAAAATGATGATTAATTATTGTAATTGTTTTAAAATTATAATATTTGATTTTGTTTAGGGTTATAATTTTTATTTTATTTTATTTTCAATAAAATTTATCATCTAATTTAAAGGGCATCAAAATCTTATGGTATTCAAGTTAGATTTTGAAAAATCTTAAAAAAATAATATATTATTCAAAATCATAAAGATTTCGAAGGATTGTCTTCTTAATTAAATTTTGATGGATTTTATAGACTTTTTTAGTTGATTATATAAATACCAAACTCAACAAATAATCTCATCCAACCTCAAGAGACTTTTTCTTCTCATTACAGCCTTTCTTTATTTCATTATCTATCTCTCCTTTGGAGGTAGTGGCATAATCTCTCCCACCCAATCTCTCACATTTTTTGTTTTAAGGTAAGACTTTTCATATGATTCTAATAGTGATGTGTTTATATTCAAATAACTACGAATCACCTTACAAGCTTACATATCAATGTAGTCTACCATCTCATTCCCCTTTAGGTTCATAAATCCCTAATGAAATGAAAATCAAGTAAATGTGAGTTTAGAGGAAGTTCTAACTCAGCGGGACAAACAATTAAGTCAAAGTTTTAAAAGACCTTTATAAACTATTGCATTGAATTTTAAAAAAATATTATTTATTTTTTGGGTTAAATGAAACGTTTTATATTTTGACTAATGTTTTGTTATTATTTTTTGCTATCACTTTACGAATTTAAATATTATGAATATAACAAATTTAAATATTAAATGTAACAAGTCTAAATGAATTTAAATTTAAATCAATTATTTAGAATTAATTTCATTTTTTTAACTAGATTTTTTTTTTTAAAAAATAGTTTGAGATTTTAAAATTTAAAAGGAAATTATGATTTTTAAATAATAGTTAATAATTAAAAAAAACTAAAAAAAGTGTAATGTGCAGTTGAAATTGATTAATGTAATTATCTTAAAATTATAATACTTTTTTATTATTTTAGGATTATTGTAATTGTTTTAAGATTATAATATTTGTTCTTATGTTATTTTGATTTCGTTTAGGGTTATAATTTTTATTTTATATTATTTTCAATAAAATTTATCATCTAATTTAAATGAAAAATGATTTTCAAATTTGTCTCATTGTTATTATTTTATGACGTTTTTAAGTTATTATTGTAATTATCTTATAAATATAAAAAATTTAAAAATTAAATGTAACATGTCTAAATGGATTTAAATTTAAATAAATATCAATTTAAATTTAAATAAATTATTTGGTATTAATTTTGTTTTTTTAAACTATCTTTTTTTTTTTAAAACAAATATTAGTGTGAGATTTTAAAATTAAAAAAAAATTATGATTTTTAAATAATAGTTGATAATAAAAAAAAACTAAAAAAGTGTAATGAGGTATTGCCAATTGATTAATGTAATTATCTTTATTATCTTATGATTATTGTAATTATTTTAAGATTATAATATTTATTCTTTTGTTAGTTTGATTTCGTTTAGGGTTATAATTTTTATTTGATATTATTTTTAATAAATAATTTCATCTAATTTAAATATTTTTTAAAAAATTATATATTTATCTTTGAATAGATTATTATTTTGAAATTATATATATTTATTAGTAAATAGATTATTATTTTGAAAAATATAAACTTTCAATATAAATATTTTTGTAGCCATTTTTGTTAACTTTTTTTTGTTTAGGTCAATTAGATGTTTTGGTTAGAGTTGTAATTAACATGAAAAAAGTATAAAATTATTTTACACTAATAATGTATGAGCATTAAATTCTTTGTTTTAATACAATATTTTTTAAAATAATTAAATAAATTTTTTTATTTTGTTAAAAATTAAATAATATATATTTTTAAATAATACTCACATGTTATCCAACTTATACTTTACATATTTCAAATTTTAATTTTTAAAAAAATCATGATTAAAGTATTTGTCTCAATTTTCTAATAACCACTATTTTTTTATAAATTAAAATTGTAACTTTTAAAAAAATACTATAAAAAATATTTTTTAGGTATATATTATTTTAAAAATAAATAAATTATATAACAATCATTAAAAAAACTCTCCGTGCTTAGCATAGGTTATTACACTAGTAATTTTTAAATAACGATTGCTTATAGGTTATACACTATGTTTGACATAACTAGTTGAAAAACTAGCTTGTAGCTAAAAGTTGACTTTTAGGCTAATTTTTAAAATGATAAGTGTTTGATAAAATATATGTTAAAGTAACTGAAAAATATCAAATGACAAAATGGACATGTTTATATGATATTTTTGTATAAATTTTAATTTTTAATAAATTTTAAACTTTTGTAATTTTTTTTATTTACAAATAATTTTTTTTATTACTTTTTTAGGTTCAATTATTACATGTTTTCATATCATATAATGTATTCTATTATTAATCTTATACTATAACTTAAAGTATTTAAAATCAAATATAAAATAAAGTAAAAAAAAAAACATAAACAAACATATTAGTTTTATTATGTTAATTAACATAATAATTAAAATAATTTGTTAATATGTAAAATTATTCAAAATTAAAAACAAATCTAACAATTATCATTTTTAACTAGATTTTAACTTGTGCAACGCGCGGTATTCTATATAAATATATATATGATTGTTTTAGATAAATTAAAATGGGTAAATCAATAGATATTACATTAATTTATGAAATAAAATAAATGTGGAATATTTTATTGAAAATTTATGAATTGAGAATTGACTTGAATATATTTTTTATCTCTGTAATTTATGTTATTTTATTTTTTATGTTCCCAAATTTGCATATTTTTGTTTTCAATCTCTTAATTTGAAAAAAATATTGTTTCTGGTCTTTCATCTAGTAAAAAAATAACAACAATCACCACAAATTGTTCATCCAAATCCATAAAAATTAGACAAGACGAGCTAAAAACACATTTTAAAAAATTGAGGGACTAAAAAATAAAAATAAAAATTTAAAGGAGCAAAATAAAAAAAATACTCAAATTTAAGATATTAAAAACGTATTTAAGTCTTTAAAAATTTGTCTAATACAATTAAAATTTAAAGTTATAAAAGGAACCTTTGTCCAAAAAGCAAATTTCCAAAAAATTTCTAGCAGAATCTTAAAAAAAGATGTTTTTTTAAATTTGATTAGTTAATTAAAGTTACATTGATATTATATATTAATTTCCCCAAAAAAATTAAAATAAAAAATATAAAACTTGTATAATTTTTAAAAGCATAGTATTTTGTAAGCTTGAATATATTTTTGGTTTTTATAAATGACCAAATTTAACAATTGATCTCGATTGATCTCTATTAATTACAAGTGAATGATATATAAATATTTATTAAATGGATTTTCAATTTACTCAGTTACACGTGAATACAAATTATAACAGCATTATAAATTGTCAATATTATACACACAAATGATATTCTAAGTAATTGCTAATGATACATAGAAATGACATGCTATGTAATTGGTTTTGATATACAAAAATTATTTTGATTTTATGTAGCATATTTTTATTTATGTTTGCAAGTTGCATATTTTCCTCCACACACATATATTAAAGTGTTGTATTGATCCTACTGTTTGTACACAAAAATTATATGTTACATAATTGTTTTCAAATTTATTTTTATTCATTGGATTTGATGTATTTAGTTACATTAAATAATAATAATAATAATAAAATATATATCTTAACTCTCGAAGAGAAAATAAAAATAAAAATGAGTGATTTGAAAAAAAAAAAAAACCAAAAGAAATAATTAAATGATGAAAAAAAATAGGAGTATCATAAAAAACCTCAAGGATCTATAAATGACTTTTCACCTTTGATATGTTAAAGTCATGAAATATAAAAAAAAATTAAAAGTTTAAAATTTATTAAAAAGTTAATATTATAACATCTCAAAATATAATTTTATTCATAAATTTCAGCTCCTAGCTAGCAACTAATTTTCTAGCTTCGAGTTAACTTTCTGGCTTTTAACTAACTTTTCAGTTAGTTTTACTTAACATAGCCTAAATAATAAAATCTGATTTTATTTAAAAATGGTAACAAGAAAAGTTAATACATGCTGCAAGGATAAAGATGTAATAAATATAAAAAGCTAGAAGGTAGAAGTGTTTTAAAAAAATACTACTTTAGGTAGAGTTTAAAAAAATGCTAGAAACTACTAAAAAGATAATCAAACAAGCTTAAAAACTACTAGAAACAAGCTACAAGCTAGTTGAGATGGTTTGTCGCACATAGCAATATTTAATTGTGTTTAAATAAACAACTCCATATTATTTGTTCATGGTAAAAAAAATTAAACAATGTTAATTAGAATTAAACAATTCATTTAATACATTTATGGAAGATGTTCCAAGAATAACTTTTTATTCAGGATCTTGTTTGATGCGCATAATAATATAAATTTATAAAAATATCCTTTTAAATTTATTACAATTCAACTAACATGGTTTACCTTTAAAAAAAACAAACAAACTCTAACTATGAGCAAGATGAAGCGCGGAGGATCCTTTCTCATAACGATTCCACCATCGAAAATCTGAATTCGTTGAAAACAGAGCATCCCTTTCACAGTTTTACTTTCGTTACCTCCGTAATCGAATCCACGCTATCTATCCCTACTTCTCAAGGACATGTGGTTGATTTTTCAGTCAAACCAAAATATTAGGGAGTATTTCGGAGTGATGCTTTATAATGCTTATTGCTCCATATCGTCCAAGCAAAGGTCCAAGTGACTCATGCTAAGTCTAATCTCAAGAGTATCCTCCAATATGCAAAGGTACCTAAATTACTAGGTTTGTTCAATTATGAGATTCATACTCTTATTGGGTATTTATTCACTGTTTGTCACAATGAACCTAGTTCTAGTTGTCCACTAAAAAAAGAACCAAGTTATAATTACTACAAAAACACTCAATTTTGAGTCCATTTGTCTTACCTAAGGGATTTCATGATCCTTCATTACAACACACAGCAACACATCAATACACAGTTCCTTTCTATCTTCAATTAAGTTAATAACAATTTAAATAAGGATTAAGTATGTTTTTAATTCTTAAATTTTTTGAAATTTTGATTTTTAATCCCTTAATGTTTTAGAATTTCTATTTTTAGTTTTTAAATTTTTGTTTGATTGGTCATGGTATTTAAACTTTTTTTATTTAAGATTTTTAGTCCCTGTACTTAAATGATCACTAGCAGGGATATCTTTCCAAGGCATAATCACTTGATCACGAGCCCAAATAATAAACAATGCAATTAAAGACAATTATTTCAATTAATTTTTTACTTTTATTTAAGTGCTAAAGTTATACCTCAAAAATCCTTAGTAACATATATTACCATAATTCTACTCTCATGTATAATTTCTTAAGAGTCATCGTATAAGAAATCACACAATAGGATTTTGGATATTATTATTTCTCACTTCAATCATACTCTGTTAATTCTTTAAGAGAGTCTAGAAGATTTACCTGGATCCATAATGTTTGTAGAAATATCTACAAAAGTTTCTCCCTTCTCTAACTTTCTTTACTTGATCTCTTTGATGACATATAAATCTTTTTTTATCACTTTTGGTTTTTCTCTCCAAAATTTCCTTATATGAGAGACTTTTCTGTTTTCGATTATCTAATAAATCACTTAATGAAAGTAGACTCTCTTTCCATTCATTTCAAAATGTCTATGATCTCTTCTCGAACCAAACATGAATCTTTCGATTCATTTGGCTCTCACACTCAATTACTTATGGGAAATTACCCCATTTTTTATGTAATGAGCCTATCCTCTCTTTTTATATTTTAAAAATATTGAAAACAATTACCAATATAAGACCAGAATATTCGGAGGACTCTTCTGACCAAACAAATATATGTTAGCAAAATTGTTTTTTTTTCTTCAAATCCAAAGAATTCTTATTCATTTATACATAGGTCATCGATTACGCATTGTACAAAAGGGAGGGTTAAATTAACCCGTTTTTCAATTTCTCGCAGTTGAGAAAAGATGCAGAGAAAGTGTTTGAAAAAGAGAGGAAAGTCATCCTTTTATATTGTTGAGACAACAATAACTTCTATAACTTCTCCAACTTCCATAACTTTCATTTTTATTTAATGCCAAAATAACCCTTAACGAAGTGAGAAGAAAGAGACTAATTTTAATAACTTAAAAATAATTTCCAATGACTTTAACATAATTTCAAGTCTAACAACCATCACATTAGACTTCTTTTCATTAAAGTCATTTTATAATTACATGAGCCATTATTAGATTAAATAATCTACATTCTCCCTCTTGGCTCATGCGATGACTTGAAGATTCAACATTGAACTGTAATTGTGCACCATACATTGAAACCACAAGACACCATCTTTATTTGAATTAGAATGATTGAATCATGGCGGTTGCAAGCTATTCAACCAACTTGGTTTCTTCCATGTATCACAAATCATCCAATTCAACTCAACTTTAATTTATACTGTAATATGTGTATTTAATATCCTTTCTAAGACACATTTTGTCATCTCATTAAAACTATAATGTATACCATATAATGTGAATGACATAACAAACAAAAACACAACTGTAATACAATACGAGCATTACATTGTTAACAAGGACATATCCATAATACCCATCCTTTCAACATGGCCAATATATGGTATACCAATATGCTCAATCCTTTAGTTAATGGATCCTCTATCATTAAGCTTGTACCAATATGCTCAATCGACACTATGTTTCTATATTTCTTCATTCTTTAAGAAGAAGACAATTGTGGAGTTATCATAATGAATCCTCAACGGTTTGACTATGTTGTCAATAATACCAAACCCTGAAGTAAAGTTCCGCAACCCTAATGCATGTATCCCATATGCATAGGGAATAGACTCTATTTCCTTCAATTCTAAATCATTTCTAAGACATTGCATTAGACTAAACTTGTCCCCTTTCTGAATTGGAACAATCCCTAGAGAACACTTTTCCATTTTGAATCTCTTTAATACTTTATTGATATATCCTTTTTAAGGCAATCCTAATAATCTTTGTGAACTATCAAGGAATAGGCTCTATTCCTATCACATAGGATGCCTACCTATATGTTTCCTTTCAAAGTTATTAGGAGATGCTTCTTTACATCATGTAACATAACAACATCATTAGTAGCAAGCAAAATGTCATCAACATACAAGACTAAAATTACAAATCTGCTCCCACTGACTTTCATGTAGATACATCGATCAACGATGTTTTCTACAAAATCATACGATGTTATATTATCATTGAATTTAAGATACCATTGTCTGGAAGCCTGTTTTAGTCCATACATTGACTTCTTTAATTTACACACTAGATTTTCCTTTTCTATAGAAACAAACCCTTTAGGTTGGTCTATATAAACTTCTTCCTCTAAGTCACCATTCAGAAAGGCAGTCTTTACATCCATTTGGTGAAGCTTTAAATCATAATGAGTCACTAAAGCCAACACAATCCTCAAAGAGTCCTTCTTGGAGACTGGAGAGAAGGTCTCTTTGTAGTCAATGCCATCTTTTTGAGTGAAACCTTTGGCAACAAGTCTAGCTTTGTACCTTTCAATGTTCCCCTTCGAGTCATGTTTGGTCTTAAAGACCCATTTACAACCGACTCTTTTTGAACCTTCAAGCAACTTAATTAGATCCCAAACCTTATTGTCCTCCATTGATTTCAACTCTTCTTTCATCGCATTGAGCCACTTTTCAGAATTGTCACTTTCCAAGGCTTGTCTTAAAGAGACTAGATCTTTATCAATGCTCAAGTTACATTCATATTCAAGTGAATACACAACATAGTCATTTGAAATGGTTGGTCTACGTTGCCTTTTAGACCTTCTTAATGTTATCTCTTACGACTCTTTTATCACTTGTTCATTTGTAACTTGGACATTGTATGCTAGTTCATCATCATGTGAGTTTTGAATATTAACATGTTGTCTCTAGGTGTTGTTTGACTGTAATACAACTAGAGGAACAACATCTTGATGAGGGACTTAAGGTGAAGAAGATTCACCACGAGTCTCTACAATATCCACCTTTCTTGATTTCTCACTCCTATTAAATTGATCATTTTCAATGAACTTAGCACTACTAGACTTAACTATTCTCGTACTATGGTTAGGACAATAAAATTTGTAACCTTTAGACTTTTCAGTATACCCAATGAAGAAACCACTAATGGTTCTTGCATCAAGCTTCTTTTCATGTGGATTATACACTTTTACATTTGTCGGACAACCCCAAACATGGAGATGTCTCAAACTAGGTTTCCTTCCTGTCCACAGTTCATAAGGTGTCTTAGGAACTGCCTTACTAGGAACCATGTTAAGCAGATATAAAGCAGTCTTTAATGCATGCATTCACAAAGATAAAGGTACAGTACCATTATTCAACACAAACCTAATTATATCCATTAGAGTACGATTCCGCTTGTCAACTACACCATTTTGTTATGGTGTGCTAGGCATAGTATACTGTGCACATATGCCTCTACTTTTAATGAACTTTATAAATGGACCAAGACATTGTCCGTTCTCATTATATTTTCTATAAAATTCATCACCTCTATCAGACCTTATTATTTTCACTTTTATGTCTAATTGCTTTTCTACCTCATCAATGAATACCTTTAAGATATCTACTAATTGAGATTTTTCATGCAGAAGATACAAATAATAATAACATGAAAAGTCATCAATAAAGGTGATAAAATACTTTTCAGCACCCTAAGATGAAACATCAAAGGGCCCACAAATATCAGTGTGTATCAATCCTAGAAATTCATTACTTCTTGTAGCATAATTCTTTAATATTTGTTTGGTTTGTTTTCCTTTAATACAATCCAAACATATATCCAATCACCAAAATCCAATTGAGACAAAATATCATTTTTCATTAGCCTCGTTATCCTTTCCTTGGATATGTGACTTAACCTTTGATGTCACAAAATAAACAAAACTATCATTATGAACATTTCGCTTACTACCAACAAGACATTCCATATTAAACAAAAATTCAATAAACTTTACATCAAGATTGAAACAATATAAACCATCATTTAAAGTACCAAATCCATAATAGTACATATCTTTAATTAAAGAAAATGCATTATTTCCAATCTTGAAAGTAAAACCTAATTGATCCAACTTTGCAATAGAAACTAAATTCGTAGCATATCTAGGTACATAGAGATATCCTTCCAAATCTACATGACGCCCAGTGTCCAAGATTAATCTGTATGTCCCAATGCCCTTTATCCTTGCCTTCATTTTGTTTCCCATGTAGAAAAACTTTTCAGTTCCTCTTATGGTTTGGATCGAAAGGAATCGTTACATAATATGTGACACATGAGTAGTTGCTCAAGAATCAAACCACAAGGTATTATTAGGAACCTCAACAAGATTTGATTCAAAATTTACAGATATATAAAATATACCTTTCTTTTCAAGCCATTTCTTTCTTTTCGAATAGTCCTTCTTAAAGTGACCACTTTGTTTGCAGAAGTAACACTTCTTTTCTTTTCAGACTCCTCCATCCTTAACCTTTAATTAAAAATTTCCCTTATCCTTCTTACCTAACTTGATTTTACTACTATTGGTTCCATCATGAGTCATGAGATGGATTGAGTTGTCCTTCATTTTCTTTAATCTCCCTTCCTCCTGAATTAACATGACCTTTATTTCTTGAAAATTCCATTTTTCCTTAAGAGTGTTATAGTTCACTTGAAATTGGCCAAATTTAGTAGGAAAAGAGTTCAAAATGAATTGTACTAAGGTCGCACTCACTTCCATTCCCATGGAATTCAACTTTGCTGCCAGATTTGCCATTTCAGTCACATTTGCCATTTCAGTCACATGATCATGAATTGGTTGAGACTAATCAAACCTTTTATTTGTTAGGTCACTTGATATGTTCCCCACAATTGACTTGTCAATAATGTCTGATTGTGAGTATTCCTTAACCAATTTCATGAACTCCCTTGCATTGTTTGTTTTGGGCATAGATGGCTTCACATTTGCAGCCATAGACATTTTCATCAAGTTTAAACACAATTTGTTAGACCACTCCCAAGCCTCATATAGAGACTTGTCAACATCAGTGCTAGTCTATGTAATGATTAGGGGGTTTTCATCTATTATTAATGCTAAGTCCAAATCTGTTACGCCTAGTTGAAACTGGATCATTTCGGACCAATTAGCATAGTTCAGCCCATTAAATTTGATCATTAAGTTTCCCAAACCAAACATATTAGCCATGGTCGGATCCATTCAAACAAATTCACACATTAATGCTTTGAGTATATTTAATGGATTCAGACTATATAGACTTTAATCATGTGTCTAAATTCACCTTTGGGTGATAAATAAACACATTTTCATAGCAATAATGATGCAAAAAAATATATTTTAATGAACAATAAATCATGCTATTTTTGACATATATGATATCTTTGGATATACATATACTCAACACACATGAAAACAAATCCTTAATATCATTAATTATAAGCAATGGTTCACCTTTCAGTAATCTATATATGCCTTATAATTAAAAATTTCATTCAGCCCAAACATAAATTTTTTAAAGCATCATTATACCAATCAGTTATATATTTTGGAAATACAAAACTTAATAGATTTGATCACTTTGGTGATTAACAATCTTTCTTTAATATGTAATTTCAAAATAATTCATTTTGTAGAACAATTTTACAAATCAAAATTTTAAAAATAACACATGAAAGAACCTTCATGGAATTGATTTATGTAAAATTTCACATATAGACAATAGCTATAACTTTTCAATTCATATAAATATATATCAAAATGTCATAACTATTTGTTGATTGATATACATATTAAGAGAACCATTATGTGTTTATTTTTCCCATACACATATTACATAACCAATCCAAACTTATAAAGACAATGCAAAACAAAAGTCAAGTAATATCAATATGTATTGGATTTTATGAAAAGTTTCTTTTCAGCAGAAATAAATTAGATTATTATTTTATGGAGAAATACGATATTCATAACCTATGCTCTTATATCAATTTCATACCATTTCAACTAAAATAAATCGTGCAACAAATCCTGAATCACTTTAATTACTAGTAGCTCACAAACATCAATTAGTTAATATATATTCAGCCTAATCATAATCAAGTTAATATAAGCTACACAAACTATATAATTTATACCTACCATTACAAAGACAACAAGCATGCTTACAGAGTCATGACACACACAAACTAAATAACCAGACATTAATTATCACACACCATTATTTAACTGATCAATCTTCTTCAGTTTCAATGTCCCAGCAAATTCCATATTGTCATCATTTTGCAGGTAACATGGTTAAACAGATTTAATTTTCATCAAAAGAACAAAATTAGCCTGTAACTGTAAGTTAATTAATCTAAATATCCAGTGTGCTATTGTATCAGTATCTTAGCAAAACAATAATCAAAGTAATTACAACATGCAAGCATTAGTGGAGTCTCAATTAGATTCAGAGTTTCAGGTACAACAATGTATATATACACATTTTAGAAACCATGTCAATATATGTACAAGCTTCAACTGAGCTAGAGTACTAATACACATACCCAACTCAAATCACAAGTCCTTGACACAGTTGTGCTGTGAGGTGTATCCATTCAGTTGCAACAAGTATACGATTTTACAAGTCTCTGCAAAATAATAGAAGACTCAATTAATACACCAGCTCAATTACAAGTATTTAGTTGCAACTATGATAAATACGCAAGCACAAACACAAGCATTACTCTGAACATAGGTTACCTCAAAGGCCAAAGCATTGGTTCATGTATGAAACATGTTCATTCTTACAAACCCGATCCATTGATCAAGTTTCATGCATCCTTGTCTTATCAGTGTTAAACCTATCAGTTAAATTGCTTGGTAGTGTGACAAAAAAGAAAGAAAATTGGAATCGTTCAAGATGAGCAAGAATCAAACACGAGGACAAAATTCCAAATATCCAAAGAGATTTGACACAAGATGATAAAAAGAAATAGAAATAGAAACAATAAGTAATTAAAGAACACAATACAAGATGCAATAATATATGTTTTATGCCTCAACATGACATAGCGAGTATTTTACTGCATGTATTCACTAATTACTGCTCAATTCATTATGGTCTTCTTTCTTTACATCCCTTGTTTTTTGTGTTCGCATATGATGTCTATTCTAGTTTTCATTGTCATCTGCTTCATCCATTAATGGCATATTTGACATCCACTTTTTTCTTTCTATTTCTCACTTTTTATCCAATCATAGTATTTTCTCATAAGATGTAAAATAATATAGAGATGTCTACGAATCTTTATTCATTTTTTATTACAAAAAATAATACAAACTACGTATACATAACTTTTGAATAGTGATACATAAACTACTCTTTAATATAAATACTCCATCAACACTCCCATCTTTCTTTTTCTCTCCTTTTATCTCTTCATCTTTCTAGTTTTTGAACACGACATGAGTGTCCATTAATTATTTTTCATAATTTTCCTTCCATTAGTTAATACATTGACTGAGAATAGGAATCTATGAAAATGGCCGCACGAGCATGGCCATGCATTTATACGATGGGACCCACAACATCTCTTTCTCTTCAGCCTCCAATTATTTTTGCCAAGTGAGAGAGTTCAACATAGGACGAACCACCCTGGGACAAAGCTTTCATTGCACAATGTTGACATTCTTTCACTCTCTTCCTGATGCTACTATTATCCACATTTTCATCGTCCTGAATAATTACCTTCCTCACCATGTGTGCTATCTCATCCCTATGCACCACCTTCTTCGTCGGCAACACCGCGGGCCGTACCGCCAAACCCAACTCCTCCGCCAGCAACGCTGCGTTCATCCTCTGCTCCGCGTAGAGTGGCCACGCGATCAACGGAACACCGTTGGTCACGCTCTCAAGCGTCGAACCCCACCCGCAGTGCGAAAGAAACCCCCCAATGGACCGATGCTTCAATATGGTCACTTGTTGGGCCCACTCTGGAACCAACAGACCCACTTCGCGCGTCCTCGATACGAACCCTTCTGGCAAATATTTCAACACCCCATCTTCCTCGCTTTCATTACTCCCGGTGGTGAAGAAAGCCGCGTCCGCAGCTCCTTCAATAGGAGCGCGCACCACCCAAACAAATCTTTGTCCACTCAACTCCAATCCTAATGCCAACTCCTTCATTTGCTCATACGACACCGTTCCTCCGCTTCCAAACGCCACGTAAATCACTGACTCATTGGGTTGATCGTCGAGCCACTTCAGCAGCGACTCAATTGATGATGAATTTGTTTCTAATTCCGATTCCCTCAATATGGGTCCCACAGCATACACTGGAATTTTCATATTCAGTGCTTCACTTAACAAACCTCCTTCCCTCAACGCTTCAAGGTCTTTACGTTGAAGCTCCTCCCATGTGTTAACCAATACGCCGTCGCTTTGCATGATCCCCTTCCCTATAGTAAGATACTCTCTATACTCTCTGTGGTTTCGGTCCAGCATGGGGTCAAACACGTCCTCTGGTCGAACCGGGTTGCAACCCGAGATTTTGAGTGGTTCTTTTTGGTCCACGTATTGTCCTTCGATTTCCTCATCGAGAACCGGGGAATACAGGATCAACGCTAGCGTCCAAGCGTGTGAAGCCACGAAGACATAACAGGGAATGTTAAGTTCTCTTGCTATTGGAATGGCCTCGGTGCTGAAAATGTCGACGATGAGTGCCGAAGGGCGCGGGGTAATTTTGGAAATAACTGATTTGATGTCAGGTATGGCTTCGCGCATCGTGACGCAGAGGCGCGTGACCATGAGGTCATACTTTTCGTCGAGGAGGCCGATGAGGTCAGGTGAAGGGATATCGATGACGTGGCAGAGGGAGGGAGTGAGGGCTGAGCTTATTAACTGAGTTTCGGTTTTTGAGGTTTTGGAAGTGACGGCAAGGACGGTGACTTTGAAGTTGTGGTGAAGCACGAAGCGCTTCCCAAGCTCAATCGCGGGGATGAGATGGCCCAGGCCTGGGCTTGAAACAAGGATCACGTGCGTGAGTTTCTGCAGTTCCATGGAAGCAAAGTTTGAGAACAAACACTTTATGTTCTGTGGAATTGGCTGACTAATTAAAAGGGAAAGATAGAGTGACTTTTATGTCAAAACATTCTACTGTATATATATTTTGGATGATACTTGAGTTTCCGTGTGGTAGTGTAACTGCTCAATGAAAAAATCTTTGGGATAGAGTCTAAGATTAAGATTCTCAAACATGGAATAGAAGTTCCACTAACATGGATCACTTTCCACTAAGCTTGTGGATGATAACAGTTTGTTTGGATAGCTATATTACAATTGAGTCTAGCTCTAACATAATTGCCACTTGTCGGTATCAATTTTATCTCACAATATCGATAATACAAATGAATTAACCTTATCTCACAAAATCACTTTGTTATCGTGAAAAAGTAAAAATAATTATTATTGTTTGACTTTTAACATGAAAACTAGTTGTTTATTTTTCATCACGATTGAAGTTAATCCAAAATTTCAAACACACTAGTGTGATCCAAACGCATTATAAGATGTTGACATGCAATTTGAAAACGTCAACTCAACACTATCAAAGCATTAATTATGGGATATAATTATTAAGTTTATTATGCAACCATTATTATTGAACTGATTTAACTTATTATCTTTAGTGAGATTTTTTTATTCAAACTAAGTTTTTTCTATTTCATAATGTTCCAATTTGAGATCTTACATAAAAAGATTAAACTTGTTGGTAGAATTTATTATGACTTAAATTTGCTAAAAAGTTGAAGATTGGAAAATATCCTGAAGAATTGGGATAAAGAATTTATTCACTGTCCATATCACCACTGAAACATACGAACAATAGCCAAGAGAAATTATTAGATGTTTTGGATGATTACTTGTTCATAGTTTGAACTGATAAAATATATTAAAATACAGGAAATATACTGGTGTATGTATAATAAGTTTGAAATCTTTTTACAAATATGATGTTTTAACTTAAAACATATTTCAATATAAACTTGAAAAACATAGTTCAAAGACCGCCCATCAATATTCAAACTTGATTTTTATTATAGTAATATTCCAACAGACTCAAAACATAGTTTTTTAGAGTGATTTTCACAAATAACTTGAGTGTGCAATGAGAGTTTAGAGAGCACTTAAAAAAACAGCTTAAATGAATAAAGTGATCAAAATATTATTTGGATACCGATTTAATTTAGGGATGTATTGAATTAGGATTTTAAAAAACTATTTTGACATAAAAAAAAAATCTTATAGATTTTAAAGACTTTATAGGAATGTAAAATGTTTTAAGATTTTTTTATAAGAATTTTGTGATTAGGGTTTTGTAATTTGAATAAAATTTAAAACGACTTTATGGATTTATAAAATTTGAAATGACTCTATAACTTTTTATTAAGAGATAATTAAAACATTAATCATTTGTTTAACTTATATAAAATAGACTTTCTGAATGAATTGTATCATGTAGATCTAGGATTTTTTTTTATAGCATATCAAATATTGTTTTCTATTTTCTCTATTAAGTTGTATATCTTTTCAAAATTGAGTGCAATAGTTTCCATGCTAGTAGAAAGGTCTTTTAAAACTTTGGTTTGATTGTTTGTTCCGACTAAGTTAGAATTTTCTGCATGCTTAGATCTATTTCTCTTATGATGATTTTTTTTTCAATAGAAATTTCTGAACCTAAAGAGGAATGGGATGGTGGATTACATTGGTTAGGTGATGTAGGCTAATATGATGATTCGTAGTGATTTGAGATATGAACGCATCACTATTATAATCATATGAAAAACCTCACATTGAAGTAGAAAAATGTAAGAAATTGGGTGGGAGATTATACCACCACCTTCAAAGAAGAGAGAATGAAATAAAAAAAAGTTTATGATGAAAAAGAAAAGTTTCTCAAGGTTGAATGAGATTATTTGGTGGGATTTGATATTTATATAATCAATTAAAAAGTCTTAAAATCCATCAAAATTCAATCAACAATCATTCGAAATCGTTATGATTTTGAATAACAGATATTTTTTTTTTAAGTTATTCAAACTCTCAGTTGAATACCATATAACTTTTTTTAAGTTATTCAAACTTTTAATTGGATACCATAATATTTTATTATCCTCTAAAAAAAAATCTAAATATTCTTGATTGAATACCATCAATTTTTTTTATCATTTAATAATCTTGATTGAATATCCCGAAAATATTTTCAGACAAAAAAAAAATCTTGTAAAATTCCTAATAACCTTAATCCAATACACACTATGGTGAATACGTCCAACTCACCTTCCAGAGCAAACATGCATCTAAACCATTTCCTTTACTCTTAGAATTCCCACATGCAATGGCATGTGCTCATAACAATGCAAAACTAAACCATTTTCTTTACTCTTGGAATTCCCACATGCAATGGCATGCGCTCATAACGTTGACATTCTAGAAAAGCTAATTAATGTTAAGTTGCAACCAAACCAAATTTCTACTTTTTTTAAGATTGAGCTGCAGCATTAACAGATAAGGCAAAATCAACAAAAAAATAAAAAATATTTTTAGATATAAATATAAGTAACTTTTGTTATAAATCTTTAATCTTTAATCTTTGGTTCTTTACTTTTATTTTTTGATGTGGAAACCTAAATTCGTTTTTTAATCATTGTTACGAATGACTTTATGATTATTCATCTATCGGAACTTCCTTTTTCTTTAAAGGAATCTTCGTAACTCTTAAGATGAAATAAGAGAATTTGTATGTAATAACTCTAACTCTGTATATTAAGGACCATAATTTTTTTTATAGTGCATTAATCTTAATAGGTTTCCATTATTTGCTAATAGATCAATATTGACATCTGCTCATTTTATTAGAAGTTAAATATTTTAATAATTATGTAAAAAAAAAATAACCCCCTCCTGTACACGTCTGGATCCTTCACTGCTCACAACCCTACATGTGGTGGTTTCAAACCCTTGCGTGTGACTGAGCTTGACAATAACTTCCATTCCTCATTCAAATTGACAATAGGTTTAACTTGACAATATTATTTCTAACTACATGTGGGGATTGAAAGTGCATTTTTAATCCTTGAATGAACTTTGAAGTATTACGTACAAAACCCAATAACTATATCACATAATTAAATGCTTTGAACATGAGAATGGAGGTCTTCAAATTGCTTGCTGCTATCTTGAGGATCTTCAAGTTAAGCTCAAAATATCTAATAAAAGAAGTTAAGATAAAAATATCTAATAAATTAGGTTTAACACTTTAGCTCAAAATATATATATCTTCATCAACAAGCTGTATGGAAGTGATAGTTTTAGTTGAAACTCTAATCTAATTCAAGTTGACTCTATTCTATCAACACACGGAAACTCGAAATGAGAGTGGTGGAGACACCATATATATATGTGCCAAGATTGGAGAGTTGGAGTTCGACAACGGTAAATTGAGGATAAAACTAGTAGTGGAAATTTGAGGCTTAACTGTTTAAGTGTTAAAGCTAGCTTAACCTAAATGGGATTTGGAGTTGGTGGTTCTTCGATTGTTTAACGCATGACTAAAATTTTTCATGTCAATTAAAATTTTCACGTAACTTTTCCTCTGCCATTCTCACCCTCCAATTTCGTCTGTTCCCCTCCATGACTCCCACCTTCTCCAATCCCAAACCCACCATTCTTTATTTTTTGTCTTCCAACGTCAAAACCACCCACCCCAAGGTCTCGGGCTAGTAAAAATGAGGGAAAGAAGTTGAACGGATTTTTGGAAAAATCTGATTTAATTGCTAATTTTTAAATGATGTAACAAATTTTAATTAGTAAGACACCAAATTAGATAGAAAAATGAGATTGGTGATTTGAATTCGACTAGTAGAGAGATACCTCGTTGAAAGAATGCAGGAACTTCTTGAGGTTTCGTGGGTCTAGAACCAAACAATAAATATGGTCTTTTATATTTTTTTTTAGTACTAGAAATGATGGAAATATAACCCTTTTACATTTAAGTACTAGTGTTTAGTCTCGTGCGTTACGCACAGTTATTAATTAATTAAAAATTTTAAAATTTGAATGACCTTAAATTTTATTTAAGTATAATTGAGAAGAAAAAAATAATGTTATTTTTATATAAATATTAGGATGAATATATAATAATAATCTTTTAATTTATTTAAATCGTGACTAATGGATTTTTTGATAAAATTATTATTTTTAATTTTTTTTTAGCACACTAAACATGTAAAAAAATTACTTGAAAAGTAAGTCACAATATGATATTTGATTTTTCATATTTTAGGTTGTTGACTCAATTTTCATGCTTTTTTTACATTTTTAATGTTTTTAATTTTATTTTAGGGCAAAATATGTTTTTAGTCTTTGAAGTATTGAATATTTTTCTTTTTAATCCTTAATATTTCATTTTTATATTTTTCATGTAACATGTATTAGAATCAGATCATTCACTAATAAAGTTAACTAACGAAAAGACCAAAAGTGAAACAAAAAAATACTTTAGAAATCAAAATCGATCAAATAAAATATTAAGGATTAAAAACAAAAATATTTAATACTTTAAGGACTAAAAACATATTTTATCCTTTCCCTCTTAAATCAATAAAAAAAAAATCAACTTGAACTAAATAAGCCAGGGAATATTTTTAAACTTTTAAAAGTTAGGGGAACAATTTAGAAAATAAAAATAAATTAAGAGAGCATTATTATATTTTAGCCTAAATATTAAAAGAAACAATAATTTGGTAATAATTTGAAACTAATACATAAACTGAAAGTAAACTTGTTAAATCAATTTATATTATTTTTAGTGGTTGATTTTTTTTAAACAATTGTTATGAATTAAAATCTTTATAATTCTCTCAAAGTACTATATCATTTAACTTCAATCCATAATTTTTTTTAGTTAAATTAATTAATATATAATTTATATTAATTCATATATTTTGTACATTATAAAATGATTTTTATAATTAAATTATTGATTGAAAGTTAATCAAATAATTCTTTAAATTTGTTATATTTCTACGTATTGAATTACTTAAAAGAGTGAAATGGTGATAGACTTAAAGTATAAAATAGTTTTACACTTTTAATTGATCATAATCCTCTATTTATAATAAGTTAATTAGATTTTATAAAATTATCTCAAAATTCATCTAAATCGAGACCAGTAATTGACTAAAATTATAAAAATATTTTGTTCTTTCCATTAAATTCTTGTAAATGGACTATCTTTAATGGCATAGAATATATACTTTACTTTTAATTTTAGTTATTGATTTTATTTTATTTTTACATGCAGATGTGCATATTAAGCCAAAACAATTTAATATTATTATAATAATAAAAACAAAACACACTTTTAAATCAAAATAATACACTTTAACTATAACTTGTATCATAACTAACTTAGTTTATTTGAAAAAGAAAATATCGTTTACTCTTTAGATAATAAACTTTTTCATAATAATAATAATAAAAAAAAGTAAGACATACATTGATTGTTATAGAAAAAAAGAAAAGAAAAGCTAAGAAAAGAAAAAAAAAATGGGAGAAAACTCAATTTAGGTTGTAGAATTTAATATTCGATCAAAGTTAATTTTTAAAATGTAATCCAATTAAAATCTGAATTATATCCTTAAAAGCAATATAAACTTCATTGCATAAAAAATTAACACTAGTTCAGAAAAAGCCTCAGATATTAAAAAAACACACACATATATTAAAAATAATGTGTTTTCATTATATTTTCTTTAGAAATATTGATTAAAATATAAATAAAAAATTAAAGTGCTTCCTAATTATAGTCTTGAAAAATCATTTTGACTTTATATGGATTTCCTCCCAAACAACAACTTTATACATGATTTAAATTATGTTTAATATTTTTTATGGAATTAAATTAGATATTTGTTGTATAATTTTATTTTACTTTAATGTTTAAAGAGACATATGTTGATTTTAATATTTATACATTAAAAATATTTTAAAAAAACTAATTTATCAGTATTTAGTGAAAATATCATGTATTTAGACATATGATATAAATAATTAGAGAGAAATAAAGTGTGTCCTGATAAAATTAAAATTTATAAAATATAAAATTAAAAAAAATACATAATAATTTATAAAAAAAATTACGAAAAATAGAAATTAAATTTTACTATACTTACCATTATTAAAATAATAGTTTATCTTTTTTTTTTTTCATATACTATTGTTTCCTAAAACAAATCTTCTTATCAACATATATAGACCTTTAAATAATTAAAATTATTATATTAAACATTTTATAATAAAATTCGTGGATAAAAAATGATGAAGCTATATAAAAAATTATTAATAATTTTTTTAATGTTGTCATCAATTATTGTTAACAAACAAAAGTTACCACGTCTAATATTGATAATTTAATATAGAGTAGTTCAATTAAATTTAAGTAAAATTGATTTTTATTATTATTATAAACTATTTAGTTTATTTATTTAAGTATGATCCATCTTTTCAATTAACCAATATCAGTCCATATGAAAATTCTCACATGAGAAGTTAAAGTCAAATACAGAGGAGAAGATAAAAAGAAAATGAAAGTTTTGAGAAAAATTAAACATATTTAAGAATTGTCTTTTTTGCCTTTTAGTAAAAAGTGAAAAACATATCAAATGCATAATAAACTTATACGTGTTATGTTCAAAAGACTGAAATATTAGATAGATAGATTTTAAATATTTATAAATAAAAAAATTAATCTTATTTAAAGATTATTAATTTCATGAGTTTTGTGTACTATATATTAATTTTTTATTTTAATTGTATCTTGATCTACTAAATTTAAAATATGTTTGGTCGATATTTTTTTTACTCATTTTAATCAATTGTTTTTTTTAAATAAAAAAAAATTAATCCTATTTTATTATTAATTTTTTTATACTTAAAACTCTTAGATTTACATTTAATTAATTGATTAGGTTGAAATGTTTTATTTTTATGTTTAAATTTAATTAAAAAAATATTATATTTAACTCAAATTAAAAAAAATTACTTAATCTTTATGAACAAAATTAAACTAAATAAAAACAACGAAGTCATTTATATCTTTTGCTATTTAAAGTAAAAACAGATTCATTCATAGTCTAGATTGATTCTTCAAAGTAAACAGATTCATTCTTGGAAATAGACTAGTAAATAGGATAGAATAGTCTAGATTGATTCTTCAAAGTAAACAGATTCATTCTTGGAAATAGACTAGTAAATAGGGTAGAATAGTCTAGATTGATTCTTCAAAGTAAACAGATTCATTCTTGGAAATAGACTAATAGTCTAGATTCATTCATTTAAGTTCAATATGAAAATAATAATAATAAAAAAATTAAAGATAGTAAACGAAAGTGTAATTACCATCTTTTATTTATAATAAAAGTTATTCTTAAAATAAAAATTGTAATTGCATGTTAGTGTAAAACTCTAATAAAAAAAATTACCTTAATTATTATTTCAATAATATTGATATTAATTGTAGTAATAGTTATTTACTAGACCTAATAACTGTATCCCGTAAATGCTTTGATCATGAGAATTGAGGTTTTCAAATTGCTAGCTACCATCTTTCAAGCTACGCTAAAAATATCTTCATAAACACGAAGTGGATTGGAAGTGTCCCTTTCCGTGAAATTCAAATAAAGATATTTTTATATTTAAATGTTAGTTGATATCTAATAAAAAAAAATATAAATATAATAAATGAGATAAAAATATGAAGAGAAAGATAAAAAAAAAATCAGAAATATTAATAGGGTGTAAAAAAAAAAAAAGGATAGTGAAATAACACTTACACCTAAAAATTGATGAGTTACACTGCTGTGAACACACGGAAACTCACGTTCATAAAAATATACTAGTATACGTATACGTATACCGGTATACGTATACGTTATTGTGTTTTCAGTGTTTTCACAGTTTCTTGTTTATTTTACGAAAGTAACATGCACAAGTCTATCTTTTTATCGCCTGTATAAGAGTTCTAGCTAGTTAATTCTAGTGCTTAATTAAACTACTTGCTCTCAAATTTTGGCTTCATGGAACTGCAAAAACCCACAGTACACGTGGTTCTTCTTGCAAGCCCAGGCCTGGGCCATCTCATACCTGTGATTGAGCTTGGGAAGCGCTTCGTGCTTCACCACAACTTCAAAGTTACCATCCTCGCCGTCACTTCCCAAACCTCGGAAACCAAAACTCGGATCCTAAACTCAGTCCTCACTCCCTCCCTCTGTCATGTCATCGACATCCCTTCACCCGACCTCACTGGACTCGTCGACGAAAACGACGCCGTCATGACTCGCCTGAGCGTCATGATGAGCGAGGCCAAACCCGCCATCAAATCCATTCTTTCCAAAATTATCCCTCGCCCCTCGGCTCTTATCGTTGACTTTTTCGGCACCGAGGCTATACCCATAGCAAGAGAACTCAATATTCTCAGCTACGTCTACGTGGCTTCACACGCTTGGATGCTAGCGTTGACTGTGTATTCCCCGGTGCTCGATGAGAAAATACCAGGACAATACGTGGACCAAGACGAACCCTTGAAAATCCCGGGTTGCAACCCGGTTCGACCGGAGGACGTGTTTGGCCCCATGCTGGACCGGAACGACAAGCAGTATAAAGAATATCTCAAGGTAGGGAACGGGATCCCACAAAGCGACGGCGTTTTGGTTAACACGTGGGAGGAGCTTCAACGTAAAGACCTTGAAGCGTTGAGGGAGGGAGGTTTGTTAAGCGAAGCACTGAATATGAAAATTCCAGTGTATGCTGTGGGACCCATAGTGAGGGAATCGGAATTAGAAACAAATTCATCAACCGAATCGTTGTTGAAGTGGCTCGACGAACAACCGAGTGAGTCGGTGGTTTACGTGTCGTTTGGGAGCGGAGGAACGGTGTCGTATGAGCAAATGCATGAGCTGGCTTTAGGGTTGGAACTAAGTGGACAGAGATTTGTTTGGGTGGTGCGCGCACCTATAGAAGGAGTTGCGGACGCGGCTTTCTTCACCACCGGGAGTGGTAGTAGTAAAAGGGAGGAGGAGGGGGTGTTGAAATATTTGCCAGAAGGGTTCGTATCGAGGACCCGTAAAGTGGGCCTGTTGGTTCCAGAGTGGGCCCAACAGGTAACCATACTGAGGCATGGTTCTATTGGAGGGTTTCTTTCACACTGTGGATGGGGTTCGACGCTTGAGAGCGTGACAAACGGTGTTCCGTTGATCGCGTGGCCGCTGTACGCGGAACAGAGGATGAACGCGACGTTGCTGGCGGAGGAGTTGGGCCTGGCGGTGAGGACCGCGGTGTTGCCGACGAAAAAGGTGGTGCGTAGAGAGGAGATAACGCGTATGGTGAGAGAGGTTATTGAGAAGAGCAATGGCATAAGGGAGAGAGTGAAAGAGACTCAACGCACTGCAGTGGAGGCTTTGCCCGAAGGTGGTTCTTCCTATATTGCACTGTCTAATGTGGCAAAAATAATTAAGGGTAACTCTCCGTGATATTTATGTTTTGTGGGGTTTGAAACCTTTTATTTATATATATATATATATATACGCTGTCAATAAATTAAAGATATCTTGAAAATAAGTTTTATTTCGTGTTAAATTAATAATTTTAATTTTTTTTATAATTTTTTTCATATATATATATATATATATATATATATATATATATTTTATTGTAATTATATTTATTATGCTTATCTTTTTAGATTTTATTTTTTATAATTATAATTCTCTTATTTCTTTTATAATTTGAATATTTTTAATTTATATTTTTGCTTTTTTTACTTCTCTTTCTCTCTCTTTTATAACATCTTTTATATATAAATTTTTTATTATTATTTTATGTTTTACATGTTATTTGTTGTTCAACGCTTATGTTATTTTTTATAATTTATTATTTTCCTTTATGTTTTATTTTTATAATTTTCTTTCTTTTTTATTTATATGGATTTTCCTTTTTATGATTTTTTTATGTTTCTTTCTTGATTTTATTTAATAGTTTATTTTTTTTTATTTAAACTTACATGACTATGTACATAAAAAATAAATAAATTTACATAACTATTCTTCAGAAAAAAAAAACTTAAAATTTACCTGACTATTAATAATTATATAAAGATTTTACCTGACTATTAATAATTATATAAAGATTTTTTAACTTAATATTATTTTTATATATTGATATTAATGACACATAAATTTATTCATTTATAATAGTATTATAAATATAAGTATTTATATTTTAATGTTGAAAATTTTGTATTAGAAAATTATTTAATATAACTAGTTAATAGTATTCTAACCATAAACATTTTTTACTATCTATTTAATAATTTCATATATAATTTTTTTTATTGATTAATAGATATATATTAATGTTAATTTTTACTTTAAAATCGTATAAATTAAATTAGTTAATATATTTATTGCAAAATAATTTATTGACTCTATACTTAATAATTTCACATAATGATATTAATTTTTATGAAAATAAGGAAACAAAAAATACAATTAAACTAAAAATAAATTGTCCCCTAACATAAAAATGAATAATATTGATAAAGTGTATTTATTCATGTATGAAGAAATTATATTATATATATATATATATATATAATTTAACTGTTAGAAAAATAAATTGAAAATATTTTGTAATAGGAATATAATTAAAATTCATTTTACTGGTGTAAGTTTTAAGAAAAAAATATTTGATTGTAAATACTAGGTGATGAAGATATTTTATTACAAGTATTTGAATTTAAAAATATTTTTAAAAAATATTTTTTATTATTGAAGAAGTAACTTAATATTATTTGTAATAGAAATATATCTAATAAATTAGTTTTAATATTTTTATTATGTATTTATGTATTCTTTTTTAAGATAATTGTATAAATATTATTCAACAAAATTTTCACATAAAGTTATTAAATATAGAATCTAAAAATTATTTTGTAGTAAATATATTAATTGATTAATATAAATTTTATTTATCAAATTATTATTTGTTTATTAAGAAATTATATAAATTGATCATTTATTTAATATAGATAATAACACTTTTTTTTTAATAATAAAACAGTAATGTAATAGTAATATAAATATACAAAAGTATAAATCTGTAAAAAAAAAAAAACTAAGGAAAAAGAAAAAAATTTAAAAAAACATAAATGATAAAATAAAAAAGCATAAAAGAAATAAAAAAAATAAAAAAATTCTTGTAAAAAAAAGAAATAAAAAAATAAAAGGAAAAGGAGAAAAAGAGAAAAGCGTAAGAGAAGAAAAGAAAGATTTTTTTAATGAAAAATCAGATATTATGAATGAACGTTGCAGAGGGAAAAAAAAAAAAAAAAGAAATAGGAGGGAAAGAGGTGAGCAAATTCGTTTGAAAGAAAAATAAAATTTGAAAGAAGATTTATATTTTTTCAAAAAAAATTGATGATAAAATGATAAAAGATTAAATTGATGATCATTTTAGTTATCCTAAATAAAGTAATTACAATATTAAATTAGCAACTAGTTAGATTATAGTTCTTGCGCTTGTACACATCTAATTATTGTAGTTTTAAAAATATCATGTGATCCTAATTTATCACATTTTATTCATATTATTTCTTTCTCTTTCTATTTGTTAAGTTCACAAATTAGTTGATAAGGAATGAATTAGCTTATCAAATACTTGCTGTGCATACAAAAAATTGCAAGCAAAAACAATGTCACATAACCCTAAGCTTATCTAAAGAAAACAATTAGTGGATGATGCACTTTATCAAACATATGTCATACGTCATTTAATGAACATATATTCTGAATAGTATAACCATTATATCACAAGTAGCATAACAACAACAACGATAACAATAAACACAAATGAAAATATGAAATTTTAGTAGAAAACAAATGAAATACATATATTGATTATATAAAATTTCAACAAAATTGTTTGATAAAATAGAAAAGGTATGTGTCGGTAGGATCGCGAATGATGGTAGATGTAGTTGTCGCGATGGTGATGCGCGACAATGAGAGACAAAAGAAGAGCACATTGGTGAAGATGAGAAATGCTAATGGAGATAATTGTCGCAATGGACTTGATGCTTGATGGTAAAATCAAAAGTACAAGGGAGAAATAAAAAGAATGAGAATAAAAAAAAAATTAAAAAAATAAAAAAATTACGTGGATGATCAACTTGTAAAATATTAAAATTTGAAAAATAAAAATAATGTAACTTTATTAATTGAAGTATTTGTCACCTATTTGTCTACTGTACTAGTTCCAATATCCTATATAAAATATAGGGGCCAGGAAGAGTTTCCCAATAATTAATTATACTTTTATCCAAATACACATATATATGACTTTTAATGTAGTTTTGAATAAGTTAAAGATATGTATGTTACATGAAAACATGTGTTAGTATTTTGACTACATTGCATTATAATGATGTATTTAATTGGAGCAGGTTATTTTCTCCCTTTAACTCCATGCATGGCTCGATTTGAATCTTGATGCAAAGAACGTCAGATTATACTGAGAATTCATCAATTTGATTTAAACATGTGTTTAGTCATTTAAATATATAAATTTTTTATTTAAATTATTTAAATTATTTAAATTAAAAATTATTTTTTTAGTTCTATAAATTTTTAAATCATTTCTCATGCATGTTATTAGTTGTATTTAAAAAAGAATATTAATTTTATAATTTGTAACGATTTTTTATCGTCAAAATCAATTTATCATGATCACAAATCGTAGAGTTTATATATTTTGTTTGATAATTTTATATAAAAGAATTAAAAATAATATTTATCATATTTAAAAAATTAAAAAAAAATCAAAATTTAATTTAGAAAACTAAAAAAAATAAACACCTAATTTAACCGAATAAAAACATATTAGATTTTTTTTTTACTTCTCTATTTGAAACTTATTGAAAAATAGAAAGGTTTTATGATTGTAATTATCACAAATTTATATATATATATAACCACGATCGTTCACAAAATACAAATGACCATTTTATATATATATATATATATATATATATTTACCAAAAATGACTATCATCCTAAAACTCGCAAATGGGAATATAATTTCTCAATTATACAATAGTTAATACTTTTTTTTAGGTATGGTTAATACTTAATAACAATTATTTTTAGGGAGTGTTTGTTGGAGGAGAAATATGTTGAATGAGAGCAGTGGTAAATGAAGTGGTGGAGGAGGTAAAAAGGAAAAAAGAAATGTTTGATTTTCAAGTAGATTTTGAAAAAATATATGATTTAGTCTCTTGGCCATTTATGTACAATATGCTTGAGAGATTGAGGTTTGGTGGAGGCTGGATAAAGTGAATGAAAGCTTGCTTGGTGTTAGGGACCACTTCAATTATAGTAAATGGCAGTCCAAAAAAGGTGATCCGTTAGCACCATTTTTGTTTCTAATCATGGCGGAAGGTTTAATTGGTATGGTGAGAGAATTAATGAGGAAGGAAGTGTTTGTTTGATTGCTATGAAGTGGGAAAAAGTCGGGGTAATGTGAATCTACTTCAATTTACTTACGATACTTTATTTGTGGGCAAACCATCAACACAAAACATGGTGGTAATGAAGACAATTCTAACATGTGTTGAACTAGCTTTAGGATTTAAGGTAAATTTTAATAAGAGTGAGCTGGGAGGCATAGGATTAGGTAGGGATGTGTTATAAAGGTATGTGGCTATTTTAAATTGTGATAAAATGAGTCTACATTTTTCTTACATAGGATTAATGGTAGGAGCCAATCCTCGATAGGCTAGTACATGGGATCCATTTTTAGAGAGGGTGAAAGGGAAACCATCAGGTTGGAAAAGAAAAAAAATATGTCTTTAGAGGATAAAGTATGTCTTATTAAATCTGTGCTTAATTCTGTCATTTTATATGTTGTCATTCTACAAAATGTCTGTGTGGTGGAGAGATTTGATTAAGTTAGGTAATGTTAGTACACTAGGGGATTGGATGGATTATAATGTTATTTGGTAGGTGAGGGAGGAAAAGAAAGTTAAATTTTGGAAAGACCTATGCGTAGCAAAAGAGAAGCTTATGTTTAGGTTTTGTAGGCTTTTCTGCAATTTAGAGCAACAAAATAACTGTATTTCAGAGCTCAATTATTGGAGGGGCTCAGAGTGGATTTGGGATTTTAGGTGACAAAGGGAATTGTTTGATTGGGAACAAATTTAGGTGGAGAACCTGATTAGAGTAGTGGGGAGAAGTCCAGGGTGAGGATAGACTACTTTGCAAACACAATATGGAAAGTTTTAAAGTGGCAAAAGCATACAGGTAGTTACATGAAGGTATTGAGAATATAAGAAATCGATTTTTTAGTCAAAGATTAAGTTTCCAATTTCAATAATTTATTTTATTTGGAGATTGGCGAAAGACTTAATTTATGGAAAAGACAATTTAGAAGGATCTTAATTTAATGACATTATAAATTAATTTAAAGATTAACTATTTTTTAATCTTTAAAATGATTTTTAAATTAATTGTTATTGTGAATAAAAATATTAATCTTTAAATCAGTTAATATTTAATAAATTTCTTATAACTTTGGTAGATAAAATACAGAGAAGGGGATGATTGTTATTGATGGGTGAAGACATAAATCAAATACTTGACAAACAGGAAGTAATTGAGCGGTGGTAGAACAGACTTTCGAATGAGATCAGAGATTACATGATATACATCCTAAACGACGATCCCCAGAGTTTGTTACCTAGCTTGAGGTCTTTGATGTGAACCTCAACGTCGCTGTCGTAGCTTGGATTGCTATGATCGTACCTTATCAAAGTGGGGGTGGTGTGTGGTGTGTGTGCGTCAGCGCTAAGAAAGTTGAAATTGACGAGATAGACGAGGAAGAGGGATATTTATTAAATGAGTTCTAATTTTTATAACATTTTAAAATAACAAACATTTATTTAAGATTTTTTTTTTTTCTTATCAAATTATATCAACTCACATATTTATATTTTTCTTACTTCTTTCATTCCCTTTCAAGATGTCATCTAGTATCAAGAGTGTTAAAAAACTTTACTTTTAACTATAAAAAAAAAAACATGCAATTGCACGTAAGAGCAGGGACGGATCTAGGATTTAAGTTAGGGGGGGCTAAATTTTATTTTATTTTTACAAAAATTAAGGATAAAATCTTTTAAAAACTAAATTAATATAAAATTTATAAAAAAAATACTGAAAAATGGATATAAAATTTATCAATTTTTAAAAAAAATTAAGAAATAAAATGTACAATCATGTGATATAAGAATAAAATGATAGAATAAAATTTACAAATATCAAATTAATTTTTTAAAAGTAAAACTTGCAAAAAATAAAATAAAAATACAATTAAGCCAAATATTTATTACTAAATATAGATATAAAACTAATATATGATCTACTAATGAAAAAAAAATTAAATAAATATTAACTTAAAAATTTATTTTTTAATAATTTTTGTTATTAATATCTTTTAATATTTTTATTTATATATATAAAAATAAATAAAGAGAAGGTGAGGAGGGGGGGCTAAAGCCCCTGTTCCCCCCCCCCCTTTAGATCCGTCACTGAGTGTAGGACCATGTAAAGTGTTGTGGAGCTGGTTCCGTGGACTTTTGCTAAGTTTTTACCTAACTTGACAAAAAAATATTTAAAAATTTTCCAGCTAGACAGTCTTCAGTATTATTTCCACAATGACTTTTGCGTATGCATCTATATATCATATGTGGTTCTTTGAAACCCAAGTGTCGAGCATCTCACCCTTGCTTCATAGCCTTCTTCCTTCACCGTCACTTTCCTGACATCGATCATAATTGTTCTCATCCACTGGTATGTTATGTATTCAGAGAAATCGCTGTACCTTTCTACTTTATAAGGCAGAAGTTTTGCGTATTCATCGCAACAATCCACACAACAGAGCTTAACTAAACTACTAGTTCTCAAATTTGGCTTCATGGAACTGCACAAACCCACACACGTGGTTCTTTTGTCAAGCCCAGGTTTGGGCCATCTCATCCCAGTGATTGAGCTTGGCAAGCGCTTCGTCCTTCACCACAACTTCAAAGTCACCGTCCTCGCCGTCACTTCCCCAACCTCAAAAATCGAAACTCAGATAATAAACTCAGCCCGCACTCCCTCCCTCTGCCAGGTCATCCATATCCCTTCACCCGACCTCACCGGCCTCGTTGACCAAAACGACCGCATGGTCACGCGCCTCTGTGTGATGATGCGCGAAGCCGTACCTGCCATCAAATCAAATATTTCCAAAATTACCCCTCGCCCTTCGGCACTCGTCGTTGACATTTTCGGCACTGAGGCAATTTCAATAGCGAGAGAACTCAACATTCCCAGCTACGTCTTCGTGGCTTCACACGCTTGGTTTCTCGCTTTGCTCATGTACTGTCCAGTGCTTGATAGGGAAATAGAAGGACAATACGTTGACCAAAAGGAACCCCTCGAAATCCCAGGTTGCAACCCGGTTCGACCGGAGGACGTGATTGACCAAATGCTCGACCGAAACCAAAGAGAGTATAGAGAGTTTCTTGCAATAACGAAGAAGATGCCGCAAAGCGACGGCGTTTTGGTTAACACGTGGGAAGAGCTTCAACATAAAGACCTCGAAGCGTTGAGGGAGGGTGGTTTGTTAAGTGAGGCGCTAAATATGAAGATTCCTGTGTATGCTGTGGGACCCATAGTGAGAGACTCGGAATTAGAAACAACTTCATCAACAAAATCGCTGGTGAAGTGGCTCGACGAACAGCCAAGTGAGTCAGTGGTTTATGTGTCGTTTGGAAGCGGAGGAACGATGTCGTATGAGCAAATGAAAGAACTGGCATGGGGGTTGGAGCTGAGTGAAAGGAGATTTGTTTGGGTGGTGCGTGCACCCATAGATGGATCTGTGGACGCGGCTTTCTTCACCACTGGCTTTGGCGAAAGCGAGGGGGATGAGATGTACTCGAAGTATTTGCCAGAAGGGTTCGTATCGAGGACCCGCAAAGTGGGCCTCTTGGTTCCAGAATGGGCCCAACAGGAAACAATATTGAAGCATCGTTCTATTGGTGGTTTTCTTTCGCATTGCGGTTGGGGTTCGACGCTTGACAGCGTGATGAACGGTGTTCCGTTGATCGCCTGGCCGCTCTACGCGGAGCAAAGGATGAACGCGACGATGCTCGCAGAGGAGTTGGGTCTGGCGGTGAGGACGGAGGTGTTGCCGACAAAAAAAGTGGTACGCAGGGAGGAGATAGCGCGTATGGTAAGTGAGGTTATTGGGAATAAGGAAAATGAGCAGAACAATGGCATAAGGAAGAGAGTGAACGAGACGCAACGCAGTGCAGTGAAGGCTTGGTCCGTGGGTGGTTCGTCCTTTGTTGCACTCTCTCAAGTGGCAAAAATAATTGAAAGCTGAATGAGATGTTGTTTTGTGGGTCCTATGCATGTCCCTAATTTCGGGCCTTTTAATTGCCATATGCTTATTCTCTTAGTCAATTATAGTAGGTAGTATTCGTTGGATTATAGTAGAATATTCGTGTAAAGTTGTTAATTATTTTTTGGATCATTTAGTTTCGCATTCATTTAGCTTAAACATTTTATATGATTCATTGATAAAAAAAAATTAAAAAGAGTTATTAATTTAATTGCATAGATTATACAATACTTAAATTTATGGATATTTATCTAAGCATCATCGTATCATTTATTTTAATAGAAAAAATATTAAATAAAATTACTTAAATTTAAACAATTCATGAAACAGTTTCATATTGTTTGTTAGTTATATATATATAAATATAAAATTGACGTGGAAAAATGTATGTCATAATTAATAAATGAAAATGAGTGGAAATATGTATATGCTTTTGTATCACAGAAGAGGCACAAAATTTGGTTGTGGCCGATGTCATTGGACGAAGTCATTATTAGGAGCAGGGTGGTGTCCAAGAGGGGAAGCAGAGTGAAGAATAAGGAAAAGAAATATGAGAGAAGAAAGGTGGGGTATACTAATTTTGGAAATAAAGAAAAAAGGTATATTTGAAAAAGTAGGTATATATACAATTAAAGAAGGGATGTGAGCCTCTATTTTTAGACACTTCAATACTACCTTTTTTTTTTTTTTCTATAAATAAAGTTACAAATCACCTGAAATTACCAAAATAAGAGAAAAAAATCACCTGAATATCTATGTAATTGATCATTTGCTCCCCTAACATTTGCCAAATATAACCCTAAAATTATCAAGAGTTCGGGAACATTAAGAGCTTTGTTGGATTTATATATTTTAGCTGTTTTAAATAATTTAAGTTGTTAAGGAAAAAATCAACATATTTGGAAATATGCATATTAAATCTAAAAAAAGATTATTTTTTGAAAAAATAAATCACGATAGTTGAAAATTTATAACTTATAATTATTTATCAACCATTTAATTATTTTTTCTTTTAGTTGTTTTTACATTATTTTATCAAATAAATATTGATTATTTGTTGTATTCAAATGAAATTAATTATTTTTAAATTACTTTTTAACAAATTTTACTAAACATAAACTAAACTGATTTTAACTCTAATTGATTATTGAAATAATCTAAGTTTTAATTATTTTTTAAAGACCAATTTTTTTTTAAAATATGTTGTATTTTGTTTTCTTATTTTTAATTTAAAGCACTCAAAACTAGTAAATGAAAACCAATAACACAGAATACATTTAAAATTTTGATAATTTGAAAGCAGCGTTAATTACTCCATTAGAGACGTAAAATAGAAAAGTTGGGTGATAAATTTGTAATAGGAAAACTAAAACTTACCAAAAGGAGTGAGATAAATAATGGTGGTAATAACATGCAACAACAAAGGCAAGTATGGAAATTAAGGTATTTTGGTTTAGTGAAAACTTTCAGAGCACACCTGCAAGGTGTTTTTCTTTTTTAATTAAATTAGTTTCTCTATTTCTTTAGTAGGTAAATAAAAGATTGAGATGGAATAGGACAATAAGAGATAATTTTTGTTTATACGCATTATTAGTATAAAATTATTTTACAGTATCATTAATTATAATTTATTATTATAATAATTTTTAAAATAATTTTATGAGGTTACCATTGAACGATGATATAAAAATAATTTTAAACTAATAATACGTACATAAGTTTTTTTCTCATGAAAAAATACAAATTACTTTTGTACACATACTATTATTTTTCTTCCATTAATTTCTACTCTGACATTGAGAAATCGAATGTAACCGAAGCAGGAGTGGGTATGATAACATTCACCAGGGAATCCTATTTTTAATGCAATTAAATGTAATATTAAAATATAATAACTTCTTGTCTACCTCTATTCCATTTCACAAGAGGTTAAATACAAGCACATAACTCTAAAAGGAGGCTCAACACATGTGGTATCAAAAACCCGCATACAGAATAAAGCACGAGGTCTTGACCCAAATAAAACTAATTTATTTGAAATTCCTGTTGCCAAGTGGGCTTCTTAATTATTCTTTTCGACCTTCCTACGTCCACATTGCGAAAGGACCTATCAATACCCACCTATTCGGAAACGTCTTTTTCAAAAAGACATTAGGGTTTGGAGTGGAGTTAACTTTAGAACTAGTTAGAAGCTCTTCAGTTGAGTGCGTGTTGGCTACGAAAGTCAAAACGGCTTCAAGAGATTACAAGGGAGGAATTGCAGAGATTTGCGGTGGAACCGTTCCAACGAAGTGGCGCAAAAGAGAAACATGGAATATGGAGTGGATCTATGCGGTCGGTGGTAGGTCTAGCTCGTAGGCAACCGTACCAATGCAGTGAAGCACCTGAAAGGGTTCGTGAAACTAGTAAGCAAGCTTGGTCAACGGAGCGTGAGCAACCATGACTTGTCAATATTGATGTAAGCACAACTAGACCCACTCTCCTTTCTCAAAGCTGATATCTTTCGGGTGCTTGTTGGCTTGTGCGATCATTCTTTGCTTGGTTCTAATTAAATTTTGTTTCAACGTTTGCAAGATCAAGTTTCTCAACAGTAGATCGATGTTTGCATCAAGGTTCGAGGGAGCCTTGGTGAGATAGTCGATCATTGTTAATATTTTAGCAAGCATACCAATTATCACATAAGTAGTATAAAAGGAAAAAATCCCAGTATCGAATCTATCGGGATTTGTTCGTATTGGCTACTAATAAAGTTATCAATTCCTGAACATTAATTTGGTTTTAAAAGTTGGTTTGTGTTATAGAACATAAGTGACAAACATAAAGTAAGCTAAACACTACAAAGATAACAATTAAAGGTAAATAATAAAACAAGAAACTTGATTAAGACCAAATATCAAACGGTTGGGGTGTATGATTGTGAAACGATGATGATGGATATGTTGAGAGTTGAGTTCAACTAGGTATGCTTTCTATGTAAATACAAAAATATATTATCTATTCAAACAAACATTTCAGATTACCATAAACCTAAGAGTGCTCAAAATGTGATGTTTCTGCTCAACCTCACTTCCGATGTCTTGGCAAGTTCAATTGAGTGGTTTGGTGAAGCCCAGAGGTCTTTACAAGACTAATGGAGTCTAACCTATATATAGTAATACACTCCATTAGAACCCATTCTTAATTATAAGTTCGAAAGCATATGTCTATGACATCAAAATCCCACAACATGCATATATAATAGGCCAATCATATAACAAACAATAAAAATAGAGAAAGGATGGAGTTTACCCTATGTATAGTGATATACTTCTTCCTAATTTTAGTTCCAATTTCAAAAACATATGTTTATGACAATCAAATTTCATAACATGCATATATAATAGACCAAATCATATAGCAAGCTATAAAAATAAAGTAATGGATTTTAAACTGAATATTTCATTGAATAGATATGAAGAAAGTGTTTTACATGTCAGCACCTAATTCCCAAATCCTCAACACAAAGGAAACTAGCCTCTCATGAACATGAGAGGCAATGAAAATGAGTTATAATGGAGGGAGAAGAGAAATGGAAGAAGAAAAGTGCCTTAATGACGGAGTCGCAAAACCTTGTTCTATTATCCTATGATTTGGTTCGAATTTTCTTTAAATTGCGAAGTAAAGACTTTTATAGTAAGTGGAGGCTCGCTTAGCGCGAGTTCATGCTCAAGGCACTATCACGCGACTTTGCATATCTTCACCTCAGTAGCTAGGGTCTTCTCGCTAAGCGCAAAGATATGCTAAGCAAAGTCTTAATGGTTAATGTGCACTTAGCGCCAAGTTCCGCTTAGCGACTTCACGAAGTTCCAAAATGTATCTCTTCTTCCTGTATTCCTTAAATGATGAACTTAGGCCTGCAAAACATGAAACTTTGGTGTATTTTCTACAAAATAGTTTCCTATGGTTAGTATTAACAAAATTACTAAAATCTATACTAAATGGGTCCAAACTAAGTTAAAATTATGAAAATGTTGGATAATCGCCACATAATGCAAGATTTATGTATACAAGGCGATTATCAATCACCGTTGGAGGGTGGCGTCCATAAAGTGCTCGAAAGGGTGTCATTTCAATTGTCAAGTGGTGCGCTGTGTTGTACCAGTATTCTGCTAGATGAAGAAAGGTGACCCATTTGGTAGGGAAATCACTAGCGAAACAACGAAGGTATGCTCCTAAACCTCAATTCAATACTTCTGTTTGGCCATCAGATTTTGGGTGATAAGCTGTTGAATAGCATAATTTTGTCCCCTGTAGGAGAAATAGTTCATTCTAGAATAAGCTTATGAAAAGTTTATCTCTATCTAACACTAAGGTCTTGGGGTTTCCATGTAGGCGAAAGATCTCTGTGGCGAATCGCTTAACTAAATTACAGGCAGTGAACTTAGCCGGAAGGGCAAGGAAATGGGCATGTTTGGTTAGACGGTCCACCACTACCCAAATTGTTGAGTGACCTCTTAAGATTGGTAAAGAGGTAATCAAGTCCATGCTAATGTCTTTCTAGACTTGTTTAGGTATGGCAAGGGGTTGTAAGCACCCTTATGTTTTGGAAGGAACTGACTTGCTTTGTTGGCAGATCGTACAATGACAGATGAACCTCTTGGTAGTGGAATGCATACCTGGCCATGTGAATGACGAAGCAATTCTAGCCAAAGTCGATTTGAAGCTTGAATGTCCTACAATGGGGGTGAAGTGGTTTTCTTGCAGCAATGTATAGCGCATTCCCGATAGATCAGGAATAAAGAGTCGGTTGTCATAGAGCAAAAACCCATCTTTAATAACAAAGGTATCTTTTTTGTGCATCAATTAATTTCCTCCTCTCTGAAAAAATGTAATAGACTCTAAGTTCTTGCATGATAGTTGGCACTACGGAGGCCAAGTGGTAGAAGGCAAGTATTTCCCCCTTTTTATCTCATTCATTTCGAGGTTCTTGGATAAGGCATGAGCAACACAATTGTCGGCCCCTGGTTTGTATAAGATGTCAAAGGTGAATCCTTGTAGTTTAGTTGCCCACCTTTGTTGCCTAAGTGTTTGAAAAGCTTGTGTCATGAGGAACTTTAAACTTTTTTTTATTTATGAAAATCTTAAATGACCTGCCAATCAAATAATGTCTCCATTTTTTACAGCTTCAATTATGGTGAACATTTCCCTAGCATAAGCTGAAGTCGCTTGCATCCTAGGGCACATTTTCCGATTAAAATCGGATAACCTTCCTAAGGTAGGACTATACCAATGACAAAAGAGGAAGCGTTTGTTTCAATTTCAAAAAGTAGTGAGAAATTTGGTAAGGCCAATACTAGAGTCATCATCATCACATCTCTCAACCTTTCAAATGCTTTTGTTGAAAATTCAGACCAATTAAATTGATTTACCTTGAGCAGGTCTATTAATGGGGCGGTTATGGATGCATAGTTGGAAACAAAACACCTGTCGAATCTTGTAAGTCCCAAAAATCCATGTAAAGTGGTGAGGGAATGCGGTTGAGGCCATTCTTTAATTGCTTGTATTTTATCTGTATTCGCCTCTATCCCTTGGGTTGTGACAGTGTGTCCTAAGTAGCTAACAGATAGCACTACAAAAGCACACTTGCAGAATTTGGCAAAAAATTGGTTACTTTTTAGCAATTCTAGAATAATTTTGACATGTATCAAATGTTCCTCAAGGGATAGACTGTAAATTTAAATATCATAAAAAAACACCAGCACAAATTTACATAAATAAGGCCTCCAAAGGTCATTCATAGTTGCTTGAAACAATGAAGGTAAATTAGTTACCCCAAAAGGTATAACCAAACTCATAATGGCTGTCAAATGTATGAAACACTTTGTGAATGTCTTCAATGTGCATGCGGATCTGGTGGTACCTAGAATGTAAATTAATTTTTGAAAAAAACTGGGGCACCACCCAATTCATCCAATAATTCGTCCACCGTGGGTATGGGAAACCGATTCGAGATGGTGATAGCATTAAGGGCACGGTAGTCTGAACAAAACCACCACGAGCCGTCCTTCTTGCGCACTAAACAAAACTGGTGAAGAGAACAGACTATTGCTTGGCCAAATTAAACCATCGTTCAACATTTCAATTATCATTTTTGTCATGATTTCCTTATGCGCATGTGGGTATCTATAAGGTCGCACGCAAACAGGGCTCGAATTGGCTTGTAACAGAATGCAATGGTGATGTGCTCGCGGAGGTGGAAGTCCTTTGGGCTTTTCAAAAACTTGGGCCACATCTTTTAATAAGGCCTGTACTCTACCAACCATTGACTTAAATTGCTCCCCTTTGTGTCACACCTACTCGACTAGTTCTTTTGTTATAGGGTCGCAAATGGTCATATAGCATGAGGCAATAGCATTCACATTAAATAATTGCTTAAAGTGGTGGTAAGTAGCTAGTGTGGGACCCTCGGACCCATTTGCCTTCAAAGTAATAGTGGTATCTTCATGACAAAATGACATAATGGGCATTGCAAAATCTAAAGTAATGGGCCCCAGTTTGCTCAACCATTCAATTCCCCAAAGTAATTCTACTCCGGCAATTGGTAGGATGTAAGTGGATACCGGAAATTGATGGCCTTGCACCATTAGGGGCATATTCTCACACATCCCTTGGCAATAAATGTTCTCACTGTTACTAACCATCATCGAAATAGGGGAGTGGGTTTGATAGGAAATTGAAGGTGTTTGGCTAGTCTAGGTTGCATGATATTATGCGAGTTGCGCATGTCAATAAGGATAAGGATTAAAAATCCAGAAATGGACCCACGAAAACGTAAAGTTTATGGTAAGTGAATACTGGAAATTGCCTGAGGAGATAAATGGAGATGGACAGGTGTCTCACTTGGGTTTTGGTCTTTTGGTGGTGGATCGGGATGGTTTGTGTCTAGGTTAGGTTGGTCGTTGAACCATGGGGAGTGGTCACTGTCATCGATTACTGGTTTAGAATCAATTATTAACAACAAAAATTACTTTTCTTGACATTTGTGTCTGGCATACCATTTGGAGTCACAATAGTAATAAAGGCCTTGGGCTCACTTTTCTTGTAATTGGGCCAAGGAAATCTGCTTAATGGGGGTTGCTGTTTGGGTTACTTGGTTGGTGTTTGGGGTGGTTGTGTTTGTTGTTTGGGATGTGTTTAAATGGGGTTTGGTATGGTTTCGGCCTTTGGACTCCCTATTTTTTGCTTCAAAAAGTTTTGCAAGACCAATTGCAGCATGAATTGAGGAAGGTTTTAGGATGGCTAGCTTGTGGTAAAGTTCTGGAAATAATCCTGATATAAAATAGTTCAACAACACATCAGTAGTTAAACCAGAAATATGATTAGAAATGCATTCAAACTGTTGTTGGAATTCCTGAACCGTGCTCGTTTGACATAGTTTAAACAATTCTGCCTAGTGGTTTTCAAATGAGGATAGTCCGAAACGCAGCTCCATGTCACACAACAATGCTTCCCAATTGGATAATTGGTGGTTCAGGTGTAGCCATTTGAACCGAGATAATGCCTTACCTTTTATGTAGAACGCTAATAATGGTAAGCATTAATTCGATGGAATCTGATACACCCCGAAGAACTGTTCTGCTTGGAATATCCAATCAAGTGGCTCTGTTTCGTCAAAAGGGTTTAAATGGAGCTTTGGCAAGTGCGTGAACGGGTTCAACAAACAGAAGTGTGTAACCATAGTGTGGTTTGCTGGTGAGGAGGAGAAGTTGGGTTTAACCGTCGAGGCCAACGTGAAATACCGGTGGTGTCTTCACTGGGATGCTCTCGGCCTTGGGTGGTGTCTTGCTGCCGGCGTGGGAAGATGATACATGATTGTTGGTCAAGGCTGCAACCTGGTCCGTGAGGGTGGTGAGGACCCCGTTAATGGTGTCGTAATGTTCATCAATCTGGTGTTGTAGGCCAGCCTAGCGTGCCTCTTGAAGGGTTTGACAAGCTACGAGGCAATTAGTGACGGCTTGGACGATGTCATCGACATCTTGTGTCAGTTTCGACGACACCATGAGTTCTAGATGAAAGCACCAATTGATAGCGTTCACTGGGGAATCCTATCTTTAATGCAATTAAATGTAATATTAAAATAGAATAACTTCTTGTCTGCCTCTATTCCATTTCACCAAAGGTTAAATACAAGCGTATAACTCTAAAAGAAGGCTCAGCACACGCAGTATCAAAAATCAAAAACCCGCATACAGAATAAAGCACGAGGCCTTGGTCCAAATAAAACTAATTCATTTGAAATTTCTTGATTATTCTTTTCGACCTTCCTGCGTCCACATTGCAAAAGGGCCTATCAAGGTATATGGTGTAGAGTCTATGGATCGATCCATTTAATCCGCAGACTTATGGATAACATATTTTTTTTTCTTTCATGGTATTTGACGAAATTTAAGTTTGAATCATTTAACCTGATTATTTCAAATTGGAGCTTATCGAATTGAAGTGCTGATAATATTGCAAAACAAGGATGAAACTTACTGATAGTATACACTACTGGTGAAACAAGAATGGTCTTCGTTCTTGCAATAAAAACTCAGGTTATTATTCCATTTTTTCAGCTAACTGGTGATCATTGATGGGAAGGTGGAGTTTCGATTATCTCCTTTTCTTATATAAGTGTAATGCACTTTGTTTACTTTTGCTTTCTCTTTTATTCTCTCTTCTTGTACGGAGCTCATCTGGTGCTCCCCTTTTTTCTGTATATCAATATATTAATTTGTTTGGTTAATCAACCAAAAATTTAAGATTTACTATTTGACTATATAAGATATTAATAGTTTAGATTTTGAAGATGTAAACGTAACTTTATTAATATTACTGATCATTAAATTGTTATAATGTTATCTAATGTTTGAATATTTCTGATTAAAAATATTGGTACGTTATAATTTTATAACTTAAAAAATTAAATTAAATGAAAGAAAAAAAAATCATTTTTCTTAATTTAATTTTATTTTCTTTTAAAAATTGTTTGAATTTAAGGATCTATCTATTTAGTCTATAAATTTTATGGATTGAATAAGAACATATTTAGTGGAAAAAGTCCTGAAGAAGAGATCTTAAGATATTTCTCACATTTATTGTTTCACTTATAGATCTTATAGGGATATCTTATAATATTTTTGTAAATTTTGTTATGAATCCACTTTATAAATTTTTATTTTAAAATGAAATTAATTACTTGATAATATAATATTTAATTATAAAACAATTAATATTAAAAAAATGGAACAAAAATAATATAAATATTTATTTATGACTAAAAATTAAACTGATAATTAATACATAACATGGATAAATAAAAAAATACAAACATTGACATTGAAAAAAAAATGATAATTTATGACTAAAGATTAAATTGATAAAAAAAAAATTGTTAATTATTTTTTATTTTAATTATTAAAAAAAAATCAGATGCTACACTTGAAGATCTTGATATATTAAAAATGCTCTAACAACTTAAAACACAAGGTGCATTTATTTTCACTCATCAAAACTATCCTGAACGCCATGCATGCATAGGACCCACGACATCTTTTAAAGGCATTCAAATCTTTTTATTTATGGTGAGAGCATGCATGCAACTGTTTATGCATTCAATTTTTTTGGTGAAAACATTCAATTGTTTCAGCATTCAATTTTTTTTTGGTGAAAACACTCTTGTTTCTGCCCACTTGCGACACTGCAGTGCATTCAATTTTTTTTTTGGTGAAAACAATCCATTGTTTCTGCCACTTGGGACAGTGTCGGACACAGCTAGCCTTCATTGCAGAGTTGTGTCTCTTTCACTCTTTCCTTAATGCTGATAAACCGATTTTTTTATGAATTTTTGTATTGATTTTTGTTTCATTTTTTTTTATTGTTTTTAAGTAACTTTCTTGACAAAATTCAGGTCATCTCCGTAAAGAAATAATTAGGCAAATGTGAAAAATTATAGAAATTCAACCTCAAAGAAAACTGATAAACTTAAAAGAGAACTAAGAATTTTTATTTATAACATTTCTTTAATCATTTTATTCTTTAGTCAAATTTCTTTGTTTGTCCATAGTTATAGCAAGCTAAATCTTTTTTTTAGAGTCATGATATAATTGTATTTGATAAAATTTCAATTTGAAATTTAATTGAATGTTCTTTTTTTATTTTATCAATTATTTTATTTTATTATGTTTTAAATTATATTAGAACTGATTCATTCTAAATTTTAATTTTTTTATATATTTGTGATTAACTTCGTAGAATTAATTGAGACAATAAAATGAATGAATCTTTTAAAAATAATTATTAACTAAACTTATTTTGTGAATTTATGATATTTTTATTCTCTTTGTATTTTTTCTTAATTTGAATCCCCATTACACTAACTAAGTAAGAATTTGAATTAAGAGAAAGATAATTAATAAAGTTTGACTAAGAACTATTAATTAATTTAAGAGAAATTAATGATTAAAGAATAATTAAAATTTTACTATAAGAATTTGAATTAAGAGAAATATAATTAATAAAGTTTGACTAAGAACTATTAATTAATTTAAGAGAAATTAATGATTAAAGAATAATTAAAATTTTAATTAAGTAAAAATTGGAGGATTCTATTGAATATTATAATTGTAACCTAAACTTTTATGATAAATTGCTTACACTACTTTGACTTAATCACTTGTTTTATTCTTCCAAAGTAATTGAGAAACACTTTTCAATTCATTTCATCCCTGAAAATCAAATTATTTAATTATTACATATTGAATTCACATAGAACACAGTTAGTCTTTTGGATACAATATTTTGGACTTAGAGCCATTGTTAACGAGCGCATCAAATGTGATTACTCTTCACATTTTCATTGCCCCGAATAACCTCCCTCACCATCTAGGCTATCTCCTCCCCACACACCACCTTCTTCGTGGTCCACACCTTAGACCGAACCGCCAGGCTCAACTCCTCTGCCAGCAACGTGACATTAATCCTCTGCTCCTCGTAGAGCGGCCACACGACTAACGAAACACCACCCACAATGCAAAAGAAAACCCTCGATAGAATGGTGCTTCAATATGGTTACTTGTTGGGCCAATTGTGGAACCAACATGCCCACTTTGCGGATTCTCGATACAAACCTTGCTAGCAAACACTTCAACATCCCCACCCCTCTCGCTTTCACAACTTTCAATAGTGAAGAAAGTTGCGTTCGAAGCTCCTTGCAGCTCCTTTTATAGGCACACATATCACCCAAACAAATCTCCGCTCACTCAACTCCAACCACCAAACCAAGTCCTTCATTTGATCATACGACACCATTCCTTCACTCCCAAATGACACGTAAACCACCGACTCATTCGGTGGTTTGTCAAGCCATTTCACCAATGACTCAGTAGAACTTGTTTCTAAGTACGGTTGTCTCTCTATAGGTCCCACTACACTACACATACTGAAATCTTCTTATCCAATTCCTTACTCAACAAACTTCCTTCTCTCGGTAGCACCTCCCATGTGTTAACCAAAACGTTGTCGCTTTGGACAATTTTGTTTCCCATTAATTAAAAGAAACTCTTTATATTGTCTATCATTATTTCTAGGGTCAATCTAACATTGTGTGTGTGCACGCGTGCACAACTAGAGAACACACACAAGAAAACAAGAAAAGTATTTCTCTTAAATCGACACGAGTTTTGCACTCAAATTTGCATATATATATGATTTTTTTTTATTGAAACACTAAAAAAAACCCATCAAACTTGTTGTCATTACAAAGCAACAATGTGTAGTTCATGCTTATATCATAACAAAATAATATGATTCAAGTCTGGAAAATTAAACAACCATTTGAACCACCTTATCCTTATTTTTCATTTCGATCCAATTTCTTCTATATATAATTAATAATGGATTTGCCCATCGAGGAGTACAATATGTTGCAACTGTTTACTTGTGGCATTCATGTTACAGAGACATGTATGGAATATACGGACAAAAGCTTATTCTTATTAGTTTTTCATCCATGCTTGCTTCAATTCTAAGCTATCTTGAAAGGATGGATTTGAGAGAAGGATTAGCATAAAGGTCCTCAACTAGTCCTTTGGCTATTAGCCTATATGCTGCTTCGGTAAAATGGGATCCATCCCAATTTGTTTGTTAGAAGGATTTGTGCAAACCATCGCGACAGGAGTTGCACATGATATTTCTGCATGAGATTGAAAGTTTCACCCTATCCACAACATGCTCTGAAAGTCTCTATCTTACCGGAAGAAAAGCCTCTTGTAAAGAAAAAGCCTGCATTATCACTACAAGAAAAATTATTTTGTGTGATAACAATAATCATCATTAAAACCTATAAATTTGTCACTATAAATATCTTGTGACAAGATTTTAAATGTCACTAGTACTTGAGTCACTAGTATACTAGTGACAATATTTTTAAATATTATTAAAAATAAATATTATTGTGACAAGAAAATTTGTCACTAATAATTATATATAAATAGTGATAATAATGCATTTTTACAAATATATAAAACAATAGTGACAAACTAAGTGTCACAAATATATAAAGTAATAGTGACAAATTAACTATCACTATTAAAGACTTTAATTATAATGACTACCATTATTAGTGTCAAATATTTTTGTCATAATTATTAATATTACTTTTTTTATTTTGAATTATTAATATTTTATCACTTAATTATTAGAAAGAGCATGGCTAATTTGTCACAAAATTACTTGCATGTCATAATACACTAGGGAAAATATTTTTTGAATTGGTAAAATAAATATTGATTAAAATAAATAAATATTCAAATGTAATATTAAAATGTAAATTATCTATTACATTTTGAATAACAAAAACTAAAACATGAGATTCAAGCTCTTCAACAGAATCAACACTAATGAATTCTGATGCATTAATCCTTTTATAATAAATTCTGATGCATTAATCCTTTTAGAATCTAAAAGATCGGGGGTTTTCGAGTCTATACTCTTCATCATTTTCAACCTTTTGTCTTCCCTTATTATTTTTGGTATTTCGAGTTATGTCTCTCAAAGAAGAGGATATTTGTGATAATCCCAAAGCCTCCAATTTTGCATTGTTTTTTGCAATTCTCCCTAGCCTTTGTTCTTCATACCTTGACATGTTGTACCTACATAACAAATATAAATAAATATTAGCCAATTCTTATATTATTTTGAGAGCATAGAAGAATGTTATATATAAAAAAAAAAATATTAAAATTACAAGGAATAAGAAACACTCAAACCTTAGAATAATAGAATTTAGAGTGTCATGGTAACTATAACAAATATAAATAAATATTAGCCAATTCTTACATTAATTTGAGAGCATGGACGAATGTTATATATATAAAAAAAATTAAAATTACAAGGAATAAGAAACACTCAAACCTTAGAATGATAGAATTTAAAGTGTCATGGTAACTAAAATTTGATGCTACAAACAAGAAGTAGATGGAGGTTACAAACAAATATTGAACCTAATAATAAGAACACACTAAAAAGAAATAGAATTTTAAAAACATAATAATTAAAACAAGACAAATAAACCTTTCAAAAAAATAATGAAAGCAAAGAAGAGTGATAATGGAAAAGAATGAAAAGTGAAGTGTTAAAAGAGAGAAAATTTACCTTTGATAATGAAAAAAACTGACAATAGATGGTATAGATAACTAATTGTTTGTTTGTAGAATTGCAGTTTAGGATAGTGGAAATGAAAGATATCAAAGATGAGATGAGGACTCAAGTAGTGGTTACATGATGCAGCCTATAAATTAGCAAATGGCCTGTTTCTATCACAATTTGTTGCAAGTAAATTAAAAAACTAATTAAGTTAGTTACAATAATAATGAGAAATTAAATTAAAAAATTAATTATATTAGTTACAAGAATAATGAGAACAGATATATTAACTGTAATTTTATTAAAGATAAAAGTAGACTGGTATGTAAAAGATAAAACAATATTTTTTTTATCTGACCTATTTAATAAAAAAAATTTGAACAAGTAAAATTTATTAAAGATAAATTTAAAATGTAAAATTTAAACACTACTATTAGATAATATAATTTTATTAAAGATAAATTTAAACTAAGCCATATAAGAGTTAAAATAGTATTCATTTTTATGACATCTATTTAAATAAACTATTAAATTAAACATTATGATTGATATGTCAAATTGTTCAAAAGAGATAATTGTTCATTCAGAAAAAAGAGACAAATATTTCTTAAAATAAAAAAAAGAGACAAAGGTTATTTATTAATTTTTAATTTATATATATATATCAATTTTCAAAATTTATTTAAAATTATCAGAAAAAAAAATTCAAAATTTATTTCAAAATCATTGTGTAAAATTAAGAAAATCTTAATTTTTTTCTTGTGAATAATAAGAAAATTATATAGTTATAATAACAATATTTGTTTCTTCCCCCAATGTGAATATTCCGAAGGCTAAATTTTAGGCAGTAAATTAACAAAAATGGCTATAGTTATAATAACTATATTTTGTTAACAAATTTGCATATTAATATATTGGAATTGTTAGTTGTTATATATCATAATTAAGGGGAGGAGAATCACATAAAGAGATTAAGTAGTACAAGTATACATCAATTAAAGAGGAAGAAGTGAACAAGAATTAAGGGGTGTGAACAACCTTAAAAGTAAGGAGAAAAAAAGCAATTGAAAAGAGAGTGTGTGAAATTGAGTTGAAAGAATCAATAATTAAGTCAATTAGAACAATATTGAAGTATTAAGGTAACATAACTTTAATGTAATTTTAAATTCATAATTTAACATATTTTAATTTAATTATATATGATGTTCTTTTTTAAAATGAAATATTGTATTTTTAAAAATAAAATTATTCTATAATTTGGTATATTTTAATCATAAGCTTTTGTTCATTTTTAACACAATTATTTTTTATGCGTTTCAACTAGTGACCTACTAGTTCGATTATTAACCTAGTACCTTGTTCGAGTCAATCACTAGATTGGTTTTTAAAATTATGATTACATAATTCAATCCTTATTTGGAAGAGATTTTTTTAAGAGACAATTAATATATTTTATATATATATTTTTTTATTTTGAATCAAACATTAGATGAAATTAAACCAACCTTAGAATCTTAATTTTTTTTTTTATCTTATCTATTTAAATGTCACTATAATGTAAAGATAAAATTAAACAAACTCATGCAATAGTTTAAAAAAAATGTATTTCTATCTTATATATTTAAAGATATTTTAAACATTACCACAGATAATGTAATTTAAACTAACTCATATAAAAGATAAAAACAAATTTTTTCAGCCTATATATTTTTAAAAAATATATATATATATATTATTACAAAATTTGAATTTCATTAAATATAAAATTAAACAAATCCCGATAAAAGATAAAAAAAATTAATAAATTTGCACACTTTTTAAAATTCAAAACATTGCATTGATAATGTTTAAACTAACATAATGTTATTAACAAATCATTAGTTTGAGTAGTAATGAATTTAGTCTCCATAACCAAGGTTTTGGATTTATCCTTGTGATTCTAATTTTTATACACAAACTTTAGTAAAAAGGTATCCTTACTAATGTTATGAAACTATATACTAATATAAAATAAATTACTATTTTATAATTGTTTCTAACAAAATGAAATTATATTTATCACTATTATAATTATATTAATTAAATTTTCTTTTAAAAAAAATATTAATCAAATATGTGTTATAAGTTAATAAAAACACACAAATTAGTGTCAAATAATTTGTCATTAGTAATAAAAATAAGTTATATTTTGAGCCGTTGACCTCAAATTAAACTTTGCCTCACTTTAACCACTAAGACATATTAGCTATACTTGTAATGTTGGAATTTTACATTTCTCTTATTTTGTTGAGAACAAATTTGTATAAATCATTTGGAACTGAATGAAAATGGAGATGCTGATTGTTTTGTCAAAAGAGAGAATTGTCTCTGCTAGGGTTCTTCCTTGAACTAGTTGATCTTATCAAGAATTTCCTAAATTCTTGTGGCGATCCCTAGGCTTATCAAACATCATTGTTTGTGGCGCCTGTCCTGTTTTTCCTTCTTTCCCAATTCGTATTATTCTTCGTTTTTGCATTTCCCGTTTGTGCCTTCAGCCCCATTTTTCCCAGGTTCGTTTTGTACGTTTTACGTATCCCTTTCGAGTGTTTCTTGACCCTAAATTGCAGTTCAGAACGTCATCTTTCTCCTCGATTTGGAATCGCTCAAATCCGAGTTCTGTAGGCTGAGATACGATCAAGAATTAATATTCATTTCTGGGTTGCTCTTGGTGCACGAATTCCATCCTAGAAGATCCAATTTGAACCAAGCATGTGATTTTCCCATCATTTGGCATTAGGCTCAGTTCTAGGGTTGGAATTGAGTTACCTTTTCTCCATTCTCTTAATCAATTCTGGTCACACCATTGGTAACCCTAAACCCCTAATTTTTGTTTGCTGAAATTTGGATGCTGCAATTTGGTTGTTTGTTATCTTCAATTTCTTGTTCTGTCATACTCTGCTGCATATTTGTTCTTGGTGTTGATTTCTGTTGAGTGTTAAACTTTAGCTTGTCTTGTGGGGAATGCTAATTTAGTGACTCAGTTGCTGCAACTGAAAAAAAAAAAAGTTTGATTGCAAGGTTACAAATTTCATTATTAGAAGTAGTTTGTGTTAAAAAAAAAATTGACAACTTGTGGCTGTTGTTTGTTCAATTCAGTAGCAAGAAGAAAAAAAAAAACAGAGCAAAAAAAAAAACAAAGAGTACAGCAGTTGTAGTCATTAAATTTCCTTACATCCCACTTGTTTGATAAAATTCCTAAGTGTCAAGTGTCTCCTCTAATCCTTGTTTTTCCATAGAATCTGTTCTTGTTTGTTGGTAGTGAAATTGTTCTTTGCTACTTCCCTTTTGTTGGTGTTCAAAATTCTGTGTCAAGCCTTATGATTGCTACTCTTGAAAGTGATTCTTGATAATAGATTGTTGATTCTTGTAAGAACCTTAAGTTAGAGAACGAGTGGAAAAAGGCTAGAGAGTACATTTGCTTGAAAAGCCTAACTGTGGAAACACTTGAGTGAAACACTTTGGTGAGGTTTTCTTACTTCAGATTCTGTTCATGACTGAAAGAGAGGGACCTCCATCCCCTACTAGAGATCATAGGGTGTTGTTAGATGCCTTAACTCAAAGGATGAACCAAGTTTTGAGGGAGCATACGGAGGGAATTTATGAGAGGCTTGAGAATTTAGAAACCCAAAATTTGAATAGGGAGAATGACCAACATGGAGATAGGGGTAAACATGAGAGGCATGAAGGGAGAAGAAGGAGAGGAAATGAGGAAGAACCAAGAGGAAACCGAGATGAGGGAGGAAGAGTTACCATTCCACCATTTAGGGGTAAAAGTGATCCTGAAGCCTATATTGAGTGAGAGTTGAAGGTAGAACAAATTTTCTCTTGTCACACCCTAACTGAAGAGAGGAAGATCAAGCTAGCTACCTTGGAATTCACTAACTATGCCTTAGTTTGGTGGGATCAATTCCAAAGGGAGAGAAGGAGGTATAGAGAGCCTATGTTGGAGACTTGGGAGGAGTTGAAAAGAGTGTTGAGAAGGAGGTATGTTCCATCTCACTACCATAGAGAGCTTCTCAATAAGCTCCAAAGAATGACCCAAGGGAGTAAGAGTGTAGATGAATTCTACAAAGACCTTGAAATAGCCCTGATTCGAGCCAATGTTGAGGAGGATAGGGAGGCAACCATGGCAAGGTTTCTTAGTGGGCTGAATGGAGATATAAGGGATGTAGTGGAGCTGCAAAATTATGTGGAGATAGAGGATATAGTCCATCATGCTATGAAAGTGGAGCAGCAATTAAAGAGAAAAAGTGTGAGAAGAGTTCATCTAATTTTGATAACTCTAGGTGGAAGGAGGGGTTTAAGAAAGAGGGAGCTTCATCCAATAGGACCCCAAGGGCTGCACCACAGCCCACCCAAAATCGGGGCAAGGAAGTGGCCAATAACTCCCGATCTAGAGACTAAAGTGCTTCAAGTGTTTGGGTAGAGGACACATAGCTTCTGAGTGTCCTACTAAGAAAGTTATGATATTAAAAGACGATGGGGAAATCACAAGTGAGAGTTCTCATTTTGAACCATCAAGTGAAGAAGAGAGTGCGGAAGAGGAGGAGATTCTTGAAGGAGATTTGTTCATTGTAAGGAGGATGTTAGGAGGGATAGCCAAGGAGAGTGAGGAAAGCTAAAGAGAAAACATATTCCATACTAGGTGTCTTATCCAAGGGAGGGTGTGCTCTTTGATCATAGATGGAGGGAGTTGCACAAATGTGGCTAGTGCTAGGTTGGTGAAGAAGATGAACTTAGAGACTAAACCCCATCCTAGACCTTATAAGCTACAATGGCTTAGTGAGGAAGGTGAATTGAGGGTGGATAAGCAAGTGGAGATTCAGTTTTCTATTGGAAAGTATGAGGACAAAATTCTGTGTGACGTGGTTCCTATGGAAGCTAGCCATATGCTTCTTGGGAGACCATGGCAGTTTGATCGGAAAGCTCACCATGATGGTCACAAAAGCAAATACATTTTTTATCATGAAAACCGCAAGGTTACCTTGGTTCCATTATCTCCAAAAGAGGTTTGTGATGATCAGAGTATCATGAGAGAGAAAAGAGAGCAAGAGAGAAAAGAAAATGGAAAAGAGAGAAAAAGAAAGAGAGAGACCCACAAGATAAAGAAAAAGAGAAAAGAGAAAAAAGAAAAAGTGGAGAAAAGAAAGTGAGAAAGAATGGATTATTTGTGAAAAGTGGAGAGGTGAGGAGAGCTTTGATGGCAAGGAAGTCTATATAATACTTTATAATAAGGAAATTGTTGCCCTTGATTCAGACCTTGAACTTCCTAGTGGAGTTAAATCTATTTTGCAGGAATTTCAGGATGTGTTTCCAAAGGAGATACCACAGGGACTCCCACCATTAAGAGGCATTGAACACCAAATTGATTTGGTTCCAGGAGCTGTGTTGCCTAACAGGCCAGCATATAGGAGTAATCCTCAGGAAACCCAGGAGATTCAAAAGCAAGTCACTGATTTGATGACTAAAGGTTGGGTAGAGGAAAGCTTGAGCCCATGTGCTGTTCTGTCATATTGGTGCCAAAGAAGGATGGAAGGCTGGAGGATGTGCTCGGATTGCGGAGAGTCACAACAACATCACCATTAAGTACAGGCATCCCATTCCCGGGTTAGATGATCTTCTTGATGAATTGTATGGATCATGTTACTTCTCTAAGATAGATTTGAAAAGTGGATATAATCAGATTAGGATTAGAGAAGGTGATGAATGGAAAACAGCTTTTAAAACCAAGTACGGCTTATATGAGTGGAAGGTAATGCCATTTGGTTTGACAAATGCCCCTAGTACTTTCATGAGGTTAATGAATCATGTTTTGAGAGAGTTCTTAGGAAAATTTGTGGTTGTGTACTTTGATGACATTCTTGTGTATAACAATAGTTTGGATGAGCATTTGCAACATTTGAAATCTGTTTTGCATGTGCTTCGAAAACAAAGGTTGTATGCTAATTTGGAAAAGTGCACGTTTTGTAAAGATCATGTTGTGTTCTTAGGATTTGTGGTTAACTCTAATGGAGTGCATGTAGATAAAGAGAAAATAAAAGCAATCCAAGAGTGGCCAATTCCTAAGAATGTGAGTGAAGTGAGAAGTTTCCATGGCTTAGTTAGTTTCTATAGGAGGTTTGTGAAGGACTTTAGTACTATTGCTGCACCTCTTAATGAGCTAGTTAAGAAACATGCGGGATTTAAATGGGGAGAGAAACAAGAGAAAACATTTTCTGTCTTGAAAGAGAAATTAACACATGCACCCATACTTGCTTTACCTAACTTTGCTAAATCCTTTGAACTTGAATGCGATGCATCTGGGGTGGGAATAAGAGCTGTCTTAATGCAAGAGGGGCACCCAATTGCTTATTTTAGTGAGAAACTGAATGGGGCTGCCCTTAACTACCCCACATATGACAAGGAGTTGTATGCATTCGTTAGAGCATTGCAAACATGGCAACATTATCTTCTGCTTAAAGAATTTGTAATTCACAGTGACCATGAATCTTTGAAGTATTTGAAAGGGCAGGGTAAGTTGAACAAGAGGCATACCAAGTGGGTGGAGTTCCTTGAGCAATTTCCGTATGTGATCAAGCACAAGAGAGGTAAGTCCAATGTGGTTGCTGATGCTTTGTCACGCAGGTATGCTTTACTATCTACTCTTGAAGCTAAGTTTCTTGGTTTTGAGTGCATTAAGGAATTATATGAACATGATGCTGATTTTTCACATATTTACCAAACATGTTCTCATATTGCATCTGATGGGTATTTTAAACATGATGGTTATTTGGTTAAGGATAAGAGACTTTGTGTGCCTAAGAGTTCAATTAGGGAAGTTCTTGTTAAAGAGGCTCATGAAGGGGGGTTAATGGGGCACTTTGGAGTGCAAAAGACATATGATATCTTGCATGAACATTTTTACTGGCCTCACATGAAATTTGATGTGCATTCATTGTGTGATAAGTGTCTTGTTTGCAAAAAGGCTAAATCTAAAGTCAAGCCACATGGTTTGTATACTCCATTACCTATTCCCGAACATCCTTGGATTGACATTTCTATGGACTTTGTTTTAGGTTTGCCTCGATCCAAGGGAGGAAAGGACTCAATTTTTGTGGTGGTTGATAGGTTTTCTAAGATGGCTCATTTTATACCCTGCAAGAAGGTGGATGATGCTTGCCATGTTGCTGATTTATTTTTCAAGGAAGTAGTAAGATTGCATGGGTTACCCCGGGAGTATTGTAAGTGACCAGTGACTCTAAATTTCTTAGCCATTTTTGGAGGACTTTATGGGGGAAGATAGGTACTAAGCTGTTGTTTTCAATTACATGCCATCCTCAAACTGATGGGCAAACCGAGGTGGTCAATAGAACTCTTTCTACTCTTCTTAGGGCTATTATTAAGAAAAATATTAAGACTTGGGAAGAGTGTTTGCCACATGTTGAATTTGCTTATAATAGGGTTGTGCATAGTACTACTCAATTGTCACCTTTTGAAATTGTTTATGGTTTTAATCCTTTGACTCCTTTGGATTTGTTACCTTTACTTGACATTTCCCAATTTAAGGATAAGTCCGAGCGGGTTAAAGCGAGAATATGTCAAGAAGATGCATGAGAAAGTCAAGTCCCAAATTGAGAAGAAAATGGAAGGGTATGCAAAATATGCAAACAAAGGAAGGAAAAAGGTAACATTTGAACCAGGTGATTGGGTTTGGGTACATTTCAGGTAAGAGCGGTTTCCTTCCCAAAGGAAGTCCAAGCTCATGCCAAGAGGAGATGGTCTATTTCAAGTCTTGGCAGGATCAATGATAACGCCTACAAAATTGATTTGCCAGGAGAGTATGGGGTAAGTGCTACTTTTAATGTGGCTGATCTCACTCCTTTCAATGCAGGTGATGATTTCCAAGATTTGAGGGCAAATGTTTTTCAAGAAGGAGGGAATGATGTGGACAACAAAGCCCATGACAACCACCAGACCCAAGCCCATGACCAGATGGAAGCCCAAGACCCGATACAAGGCATAGGAGGGCCCATGACAAGAGCAAGAGCTAAAAAGGCCCACTTACAGACTTAGTCATTTAATTAAAAAAATAATAATGTTAAAGTACTTGCAGCCAGTTTTGAGCCGTTGACCTCAAACTAAACTTTGCCTCGCTTTAACTACTAAGACATATTAGCTATGCTTGTAATGTTGGGATTTTACATTTCTCTTATTTTGTTGAGAACAAATTTGTATAAATCATTTGGAACTGAATGAAAATGGAGATGCTGATTGTTTTGTCAAAAGAGAGAATTGTCTCTGCTAGAGTTCTTCCTTAAACCAGTTGATCTTATCAAGAATTCCCTAAATTCTTGTGGCGATCCCTAGACTTATCAAACATCATTGTTTGTGGCGCCTGTCCTGTTTTTCGTTCTTTCCCAATTCGTATTATTCTTCGTTTTCGCATTTCCCGTTTGTGCCTTCAGCCCCATTTTTCCCAAGTTCGTTCTGTACGTTTTATGTATTCCTTTCGAGTGTTTCTTGACCCTAAATTACATTTTAGAACGTCATCTTTCTCCTCGATTTGGAATCGCTCAAATTCGAGTTCTGTAGGCTGAGATACGATCAAGAATTAATATTTATTTCTGGGTTGCTCTTAGTGCACGAATTCTATCCTAGAAGATCCAATTTAAACCAAGCATGTGATTTTTCCATCACGGGTCTGGGCCATCTCATCCCAACCATTGAACTTGGCAAGCGCTTTGTCCATCTTTACGAAAACTTCAAAGTTACTGTCCTCGCCGTCACTTTCCAAACCTCAAAAATCGAAACTCAGCCCTCACTCCCTCCCTCTGCCACGTCATCCATATCCCTTCACCCAACCTCACCGGCCTCATCGACGAAAAGTATGACCGCATGGTCACGCGGCTGTGCGTCACGATGCGCGAAGCCGTACCTGACATCAAATCAGTTATTTCCAAAATTACCCCTCGCCCTTCGGCACTCATCGTCGACATTTTCAGCACCGAGGCCATTCCAATAGCGAGAGAACTTAACATTCCCAGCTACGTCTTCGTGGCTTCACACGCTAGGATGCTAGCGTTGTTCCTGTATTCCCCGGTGCTTGATGACAAAATAGAAGGACAATACGTTGACCAAAAAGAACCGCTCAAAATCCCAGGTTGCAACTCGGTTCGGCCGGAGGATGTGTTTGACCCCATGCTGGACCGGAACCACAAAGAGTATAGAGAGTATCTTACTATAGGGAAGGGGATCCAACAAAGCGATGGCGTTTTGGTTAACACGTGGGACGAGCTTCAACATAAAGATCTTGAAGCATTGAGGGAGGGAGGTTTGTTTAGTGAGGCGCTGAATATGAAGATTCCAACATATGCTGTGGGACCCATAGTGAGAGAATCAGATTTAGAAACAAATTTGTCAACTGAATCTTTGCTGAAGTGGCTCGACCAACATCCAAGTGAGTCGGTGGTTTATGTGTCGTTCGGGAGCAGAGGAACGATGTCGTATGAGCAAATGAAAGAACTGGCATGGGGGTTGGAACTGAGTGAACAGAGATTTGTTTGGGTGGTGCGCGCACCTATAGATGGATTTGCGAACGCGACTTTCTTCACCACTGGCGAAAGCGAGGGGGAAGAGATGTACTCGATGTTTTTGCCAAAAGGGTTTGTATCAAGGACCCGCAAAGTGGGCCTAGTTGTTTCAGAATGGGCCCAACAGGTAACAATATTGAAGCATCGTGCTATTGGGGGCTTTCTTTCGCACTGCGGGTGGGGTTCGACACTTGAAAGCGTGACAAACGGTGTTCCCATGATTGCGTGGCCGCTCTACGCGGAGCAGAGGATGAACGCGACAATGCTGGCGGAGGAGTTGGGCCTGGCGGTGAGGACGGCGGTGTTGCCGACAAAGAAAGTGGTACGTAGGGAGGAGATAGCGCGTATGGTAAGAGAGGTTATTGAGAGTAATAAAAATGAGAAGAGTAATGGCATAAGGAAGAGAGTGAAAGAGACACAATGCAGTGCAGTGAAGGCTTTGTCAGTGGGTGGTTCGTCCTATGTTGCACTGTCTCAAGTGGCAAAAACAATTGAAGGCTGAAAGAGTATATATGACCGTGATCTATTTAATTGGAGTCACTCTCTTTCTCCATTGGCCGGCCTCCATGCATGGTTTTATTTTTCTATTTGTAACTTACTAAAAGATAGAAATTCTATGGTGTTCTCTCTCAAAAAATTCAATTAATCTGATTGAATGGAATAATTTTTTTTTTTTTTCTGGAACTACTTACTCATATTTATAACATTGTGAAAAAAAAAATTACAAACTACTTATACACATTATTTTTCTTCCATTAATTACTACTCTGACTGAGAGAAATCTAGTGTAGCAGAAGACCCGCAACGCCATGCATGCATGAGACCTACGACATCTCTTAAAGGTATTCAACTGTTTTCATTTTTTGGTGCGAGCCTGCATGCTACTGTCTCTGCATTCAATTTTTTTGGTGAAAACATTCAATGGCTTCTGCATTCAATTTTTTTTGGTGAAAACATTGAATAGTTTCTGCCACTTGAGACAGTGCAGTGTAGGACGAACCATTCTGGGACATAGCTTTCATTGCGCTGCGTTGTGTCTCTTTCACTCTTTCTCTTATGCGACTACTCTTCGCATTTTCATCACCCTGAATAACCTCCCTCACCATCCGTGCTATCTCCTCCGCACGCACCACCTTCTTCGTGGCCCACACCTTGGGCCGAACCGCCAGCCCCAACTCCCCCGCCAGCAACGCGGCGTTCATCCTCTGCTCCGCGTAGAGTGGCCACGCGATCAACGGGACACCGTTGGTCACACTCTCGAGCGTCGAACCCCACCCGCAATGCGAAAGAAAACCACCAATAGAACGGTGCTTCAGTATGGTTACCTGTTGGGCCCATTCTGGAATCAACAGGCCCACTTTGCGAGTCCGCGATACGAACCCTTCTGGCAAATACTTCATCACCCCATCCCCCTCGCTTTCACTACTTCCAGTGGTGAAGAAAGCCGCGTCTGCAATTCCTTCTATAGGCGCGCGCACCACCCAAACAAATCTCCGTTCACTCAACTCTAACCCCCAAGCCAGCTCCTTCATTTGCTCATACGACACCGTTCCTCCACTCCCAAACGACACGTAAATCACAGACTCACTAGGTTGTTCGTCAAGCCATTTTACCAATGACTCAGTAGAACTCGTTTCTAACTCGGGTTGTCTCACAATAGGTCCCACAGCATATACTGGAATCTTCATGTTCAATTCCTTACTCAACAAACCTCCCTCTCTCAACGCTTCAAGGTCTTTAGGCTGAAGCTCCTCCCACATGTTAATCAAAACGCCGTCGCTTTGGGCGATTCTGTTTCCCATTAAAAGAACCTCTTCATACTGTCTGTCGTTCCGGTCCAGCATTGGGTCAAACACGTCCTCGGGTTGAACCGGGTTGCAACCCGGGATTTCGAACGGTTCTTTCTGGTCCACGTATTGTCCTTCTATTTTCTGATCGAGCACCGGGCAGTACAAGAGCAGCGTTAGAAACCAAGCGTGTGTCGCCACGTAGACGTAGCTGAGAATGTTGAGTTCTCTCGCTATGGGAATGGCCTCGTTGGCGAACAAGTCAACGATGAGTGCGGAGGGGCGAGGGGTAATTTTGGAAAGGATGGACCGGATGGCGGGTTTGGCTTCGCGCATCATCACGCAGAGGCGAGTAAAGACGGCGTCGTTTTCATCAACGAGGCCGGTGATGTCAGGGGTAGGTATGTCGATGACGTGGCAGAGGGAGGGTGTGAGGGCCGAGTTTAGAATTTCCGTTTCGGCGCGTGAGGTTTGGGAAGTGACGGCGAGGATGGTGACTTTGAAGTTGTGGTGGTGAAGCACAAAGCGCTTCCCGAGCTCAATCACCGGTATGAGATGGCCCAGACCAGGGCTTGCAAGAAGAACCACGTGTGTGGGTTTCTGAAGATCCATGAAGCGAAATTTTAAAAGCTTTGTTGCGTGGGTTGTGTGGAATTGGCTATCTCAGAGAAGTCTTATATAATGAAGAAGTTATGATAGGAGAAAGTGTTATTTCTCTCGAGGAACACTTTTATTTTTATTTTTTTAAAGGAAACTATTAAGAAAATCAATTAAATATAAAAAATTTCAAATTTTTTACATTATTCTTTTTAAATTATTAAGACTATTAGATACTTTCACAAATCATTAAATGAGTTTAACTGTTAAATTTTACTTATAAAAATGAAAAAAAATGATATATTTTTTGCTTATAATAAAAAACACACTAATATAATTTAAGATAAATTTATTTCTATAGGAGTTTATGAACAAAATGATAAGAAAAATCACTTATGAATACATACAAAATATAATCTATCATGAATTCATCTCAATGACAACTCCTCACTCCTTCTTTTTTCTTCTCCCTATGCTAGAATCATCGTCATTAGTCACTATGATGAACAACGCGGTGGTCGATCTAGATATGCTTGTTTGCACTGCAGTTACAGGACATGATGCATGGTGAGGTGAATCAACTCCGAAAGAAGTCTTATATAACAAATAGAGATAGCAGTAAATGTTATTACTTTAAGTTAGGTGAAAGTTTATAAGTTATAAGTGGACAAACAAAATTAAAATATCTGAAAGCTTATAAGTTAATTAATTTAATTAAAAATGTTTGATAAGACTATTCTATAGATATCAAATGACATATTTAAATATTTTGAATATTTGATTTTATTTTTAATACCTTATTGCCATCTTAAAAATTTAGATAATAATTTTTCAAAAAAATGAATTTAGATATATACGTGTCTCATTTTACACAATTATGAAACATGATACAAATTAAATATTTTAATTATAATTATGATTTTGTTATGAATTTTAATTTATAACAAAAAAAAATATAACGCAAAATTTAATATGATTCAATGAATTTTTAATCTTAAAGAATAATATAATAATAGATAATAAATCAGTTGAATGTGGTATGCGTGTAAAAATATTAAATGATAAGTTTTTTTAAATTGAGTGAAAGGATAAAATATTATTTAAAATAAAATAATGAGAATAAAATTAAAAATAAAAAAAATTAGTAATTTAAAATTTAACTTATTTTTCATAAACTACTGCTTCAAGTATTTATCTTGAATTCTTGAATAGTTTATAAAATGATAAACATTAGTAAAATATATTTTAAAAAATAAATATGCAAATATCACCTTAATTAAAAAAAATTGAAAAAAGCGTTGTCTTTTTTTTAGTGCAATTTCTTTTTTGAAAAGCAGAAAATAAAAGAATTATTAATATCATAGTACCAAAAGAAGGCACCGGGAGTATTAGGGGTGTTCATAAATCGAACCGGTCCAAAAAAACCGCGAAACCGACCCAAAAAAACCGCAAACCGAACAAAACCGAATTTGGTTTGGAATTTTTGGTTTTTTTTTACTAAAACCGAGCGGTTCGGTTCGGTTTGCGGTTTGAAAATCGCAAACCGCCCCAAACCGAACCGAACCGCATATAAGTTTCTATTTTTTTTTTATGTTATTTTTTCATAGGTGGCTGTGTGAGGTAAAGGCCAAAAGGGAAAACAAAATTAGAAACCCTCGATCTTCATCTCGCAGCCCTCGCACACTCTCTCTCTCGTCTCAATCTCGCTCGCACCCTCATCCCCACCGCACCCTCTGCCTCTTCTCGACACTCATCCACCCTTATCCCCGCCGGCACCCTCTGCCTCTTCTCGCACCCTCATCCCCGCCACCCTCTCCCCTCTCGTTTTCAATCTCGCACCCTCAACCCAGTAGGCGCAAGATCTCGCGCCCTCAACTCCGTCGCCGCCTTCATTTCGCAGAGTCAACCTCACCAATGTTGGCATCTCGGCACAACGACACCCTGCATCTCACCCTTGCCGGCGTCGTTGAAGCTCTGCGCCTTTGCCTCTCAATCTCGGTGCCTTCATTTCGCTGGCGCACAAACCTCTTCTGATTCTCCTTTGCCTTCTCTGTTCGTGAGGCTCACACGCTTAACTTGGTATGTTTTCTGTTTGCATCTTTATTCACTCAGTTCTCTGTATTTGCATCTAATTGGTTGTCTATTAGTCATATTTGGTTCATATTTGGTTTTCTGATATTTGGTTCATATTTTTTTTTTTGTCTGTCATATTAGTTATCATTGATTGGTTGTCTGTCTATCATATTTGCTTCTCTAATATTTGGTTCATATTTTTTTGGTCTGTGGGTCATGTTTGGTTCTTAGAGAAGCTGTAGTTATTACTGATTCATTGTATTTGCAAGTTGTCTGTCATATTTGGTTCTCCGATATTTGGTTCATATTTGTCTGTCTATCTATCATATTTGGTTCTCTCGAGAAGTCTGTAGTTGTCACCGATTCACTATATTTGCATCTTGATTGGTTGTCTGTCTATCATATTTGGTTCATATTTGTCTGTTTGTCTATCATATTTAGTTCTCTCGAAAAGCTGTAGTTGTCACCGATTCACTATATTTGCATCTTGATTGGTTGTTTGTCAATCATATTTGGTTCATACTTGGTTCTCCCGATATTTGGTTATATTTGTCGACTCATATTTGGTTCTCCGAGAAGTCTGTAGTTATAACTAATTCACTGTAGTTATTTTTGTGTCTAATTCTCTATGATATTTGCCTATTTGGTTCTCTTGTGACTGGTTTTTCTTTGATATTTGGTTCTATGTGACATGTTCTAAAAATGCATTTGATATTTTGTATGGCGATGTGTGTTATGCTCACTTTCTTTAATGCTTTACCTTGTTTTTTTTTTTTTTTTTCAGTTTAAATTGTAGGTGTGACACACTTATCATTCAACAATCATCACACCATGGAGGTAGTCATTTTTCTCTATTTGAGTTGAATTTGTTAATTTATAATGAAGTTGATTAATGTTTTGTCAACTAATGTTGCAGGTTGAAAGTAATGTTAGAGATGAAAGTACAAATACTCAATCTAATAATGCCTCAAATGAACCAATAAATGTGGATGGACAAGATGATTTAAACAAAGAGGAAGCTCAAAAGAAAAGAAAAGCTGGAGAAGAACCCACACCAACTAATGCTGGAGTTTCAAGTAACAAAAAGCCTTGTAGGCCTAAATCTTGGTGTTGGGCTCATTTTAGTAAAATTGAAGGCACTGATAGAGCTAAATGTAATTGGTGTGCAAAAGACTATGCTGCCGATTCTCATAAAAATGGTACTAGTAGTCTTAATAACCATTTGTTGAATAAATGTAATAAGTTCCCTAAAGAGTCTCGTGATCCTTCTCAGCCAACTCTTGTCTTTCAACAAATGAAACAAGAAGATGGGAAAGGAAGTGGCAGTGTTCTTAGTGGTGTTCATTTTGATTTGGCTGCATGTAGACAAGCTTTGGTTAGAATGATAATTGTAGATGAGTTGCCTTTTAAGTTTGTTGAAGGAGAGGGATTTCGTTATTTTATGAGTGTCTTGCAACCTAGATTCCCAATTCCTGGAAGGATTACAATTGCTAGAGATTGTTGGAGTCTGTACACTGCTGAAAAAAATAAGTTGAAACTTTTGTTTAGAAATTCAAAGCAAGGTGTAAGCCTCACAACTGATTGTTGGACTTCTGTGCAAAATCTGAGTTATCTTTGTCTTACTGCACACTTTATTGATGAAAATTGGAAGTTGCATAAAATGATTCTAAACTTTTGTCAAATTACAAATCACAAAGGGGAAACAATTGGTAGAAAAATTGAAAAATGCTTGGAAAGTTGGCTAATAAGTAGAGTTTTCACTATCACTGTTGATAATGCTAGTTCAAATGATGTTGCATTATCTTACTTAAAAAATAGAATGGAAGACTGGAACACACATCCATTAAAAGGAGAACACTTGCATGTTAGATGTTGCGCACATATTTTAAATCTTGTGGTAATGGATGGATTGAAAGAGTATCATTCTTCAATAAGCAAGATTAGAAATGCAGTTAGATATGTTCGTGCATCACCTGGTCGCATGGATAGATTCAAAATTTGTATTAAGGAAGCTAGGATAGTTGACCAATCTATTGTGCAATTGGATGTTGTCACTAGGTGGAACTCCACATACCTAATGCTTGAAAGTGCATTGAAATTTCAAAAGGCTTTTAAGAGGTTGGGTGAGAAGTGTGCTGATTATGTTTTGATCAATGGTGGTATTCCAAATAATGAAGATTGGGAGAATGCAAAATGCTTTGTTAAATTCTTGAAAATATTTTTTGATATCACTCTAAAAGTGTCAGGGACAAGTTATGTAACTTCTTCTTTATATTTCAATGAGCATTGCATGATATTACTTGCACTTCAGAAATGGAAAGGAAGTTCTGACATTCTGCTTGGAACTATGGCTGAAAAAATGAAAGTGAAATATGATAAGTATTGGGGAAATGTTAAGAGTGTGAATATATTGATTTTTGTTGCTGTGATATTTGATCCTCGGAGTAAATTTCAGTTTGTTGAGTAGGGTTTACACAAGTTTTATGAGAAGGAAGATGCTGATTTTTTGTGTGACAAGATAAAGAATGCATTATACCATATGTTTGATGTGTATAAGGTTTCTTTTAATAAAGGGCAGCCGACTAAAACTTCTTCTGCACCTTGTGAAATGGAAACTGATGAATTTGATGCACCTGAAATTTCATTTGCTTTGGAATTTGAGAAAGAGATGAATCGTAATAACAATATTCATAAAAATGAAGTTGATTTGTATCTCATGGAGAGTTTGGAGAAGAAAAGTACCTCTTTTGATATCTTGATGTGGTGGAAAGTGAATTCTACCAAGTATCCTATTCTTAGTATAATTGCTAGAGATTTATTAGCCACACCTGTGTCTCTTGTTGTTTTGTGTCTGCTTTCAAAGACAGGAGGTAGAGTTCTTAATTGTTATAGAAGCTCTCTTACACCAAAGACCGTTGAAGCATTGATTTGTACTCAAAATTGGTGTCGATCTGCCCCGTGGTCAGTGGACATTGAAGAGCTTGTGGAAGATATTGAAAGAATTGAAATGGGTAATTTATTTGTTGTATTTTAATTCTTTTTATTTAATTTTTCATTCATATTTACTATTATGTCTTTATATATTTTTAGAACTTGGCCCAATCCCACAATTAGATGAAGAGAACTCGATGTTGATTCTGATTAGTCATTGCACTAAATTATGGTATGATTTATCACTTCTTATTCATATTTTTCTTATTCTAAAATGCAAGAAATTATCATTTGAAATATTAATTGATGATGTTTTAGTTTTTGCAGGAATGTTTACATGTAGCTATTGGCAAAACCTTATGATGATATTGGCCGATTAAATGTTTTTAATTGTTATGTTTGTAACTTTGTATAACATTTGGTAGAGTTTGGAATTTTTTATGTGTAATCTTATGAATTAAGACTTTGAGTTAATTTTATATGTTTTAAGACTCATGTGGATATATTTGAAATTATGATAATAACTTTGAGTTTTAAAATCCTTTAATTTGATGTTTTAAGATTTTGAATTTGTATATTTTTTTTAAACTTAAAAAAACCACAAAAACCGAACCGAACCAAACCGCAAAAGTTTGGTTTGGTTTGGTTCGGATTTTTTATAAATAGAAAATCGAACCGAACTGAACCACATATATTTTTTGCGTTTGGTTCGGAGGACTTTTTACTCCAAAACCGAACCAAACCGCACCGCGAACACCCCTAGGGAGTATGACTTTTTTTCTACTGCTCCATTCTAAAAAATTTTTATATACTAATATATCACCAATTATACTTTATCTACTAATATGTCATCATTTAATATATCACCAATTATACTTTATGTACTAATATGTCATCATTTTTTTAAGGTGTGAATTAATATTTTTTTTTATTATAGTTAAGAATTTAGGTTTTCAAACCTCGAATTCTTAATGATTTTTTTTTTAATTTTATTGTTTTTTTATTAATTTATTAATTTTTATTTTTATTTATTTATTTTATTATTTTATTATTAATTTATTAATTTTTATTTTTATTTTTTAATTATGAAATTAAACTTAATAAATTATTTAAAGTTTTGATGTTATTTGTGGGTGATTTTATGTATTATTTTTTTTTTATGGTTATGATATTTTATTTGTTTTAATATTAATGTAATCTAATAGTTTTTATATAGATGAATCTAAAAGTATAAGTTTTACATCTTAAATCAATTTTAAAAATGTTTCAAAATAGTATCTCAATATAAAATAATTACTTTGTGGACTTATTGTATTCATTTTAACATTTTTTTAAGATATTTTTTAGTGATTTTATTCATGCTTGTTATTTTTGTGTTTGAACAATAATTAAGTCTTGTAATTTTTTTGTAGATGAGTCCATTAGAACAAAATTTACATCATAAATCGGTTTAAAAGAGCTTCAAAAAGGTGTCTTTAAATGCAAAAAAAAATATTATGGACATAGTAAATTTCTTTTAAGGTTTTAAGATGGATACTTTTTTAGCAATTTTGGTCATGTCTGTGATTTTTTTTTGTTCAAATTATAATTAAGCCTCATATTTTTTATGTAGATGAATCCAATGATAGAACTTTTACATATTGAATTGGCCTTCCATGTTTTGAAAATCGTGTTTGAAAGGCAAAAAAAAAAAAAAAAAACCAATTTTTTAAACTTAATGAATTCCTTTGGATTGTCTTTAATTTTTTTTTTTTTTGGTCACTTTTTGCACGATATTATATTAATAACAAATTTCATGAGTCAATACATATATTAGTATTAAAGCGATATTAAAATTAATTCAAACTACATCAACCTTAACAATTAACCCACATAGTGAGAACTAGTTCCATATCATGTAGGTTTTTTGTTATGTGCAAGATTTTTACGAAGTTGTGCATGTTATTATGGTTGTGGTTCATGTCTTTCCTCATGAAAATGATGTTGGTTTTGATTCACTGTTTAGTTGAAAATCATTCTCATTGCAATTTAGATCACAACTTGGTTGAGTAAAGTCCTCAATGTTTGGTGTTGAAGAACTCCCACCTGGGTTATGATGAAATGATGGAACATTAGTTGCATACATATTATGGATATATGCATTAACTGATTCAGGTGTTCCAATGTGTACACCAAATAGATTACTAATGAATTGGTCTGGAGTGCATTCAAATGATTGCGAAAGATTGTCAAAATAATGAGGATTTTGTGTAGTCGATCTAGATTATGAGGTGAGTTGGGAATTTCTTGCCATAGTCCAAATTAGAGCTTTACTCTGTCTATTTGTTGTCATTCTACAATTGAGAAACAAATTAAAGCAATACATGCACTCCAAATTTTGGAATCATTGAATGCATCTTTTGGCACAATTGTATGATAAAGGACACATTACATCCACAAGAACTGTAAAATTTAGCATAGTTAGTATAATAATAAGACATGAATTGAAAATAAAATTAATCCATAACTAACGAATTAGTTTTTAACCTCTTCAGAATGCATGTGATTGATTCTTAATATGTATTCTATAAGATCACCATGTGGAGTTTTAGAAAAGTTTAGCCCCCTTTTAGTCCATCTAGAAAATGTCAAAGTTAGCATAAGTGGTGCATATGTATGTACAAAATTAATAACAATTTTTATTACCTAACAACAAATGGATAAGTTGGGTCACGATCAACCATTGGTGCAATGAAATGCATGTGATACCATGTCTAAGATTGCAACAACGATACACACCCACCCATTGTTTTGAAATTTGGGTTAGTAGCCTTGCATATCTCTTTGTACAGAGTCACTAAACAAGCAAAACCCCAACTATAACACCGAGTATACTGAAGATTAACAAAAAAAGGTAGATACATTAAGTGAACTTTGTTTCCTGTTTTATTAGGCATCAATACTCCCCCAATCAACCTTAGTATATACACTCTACAATGAGCTTCTAACTGTTGTATTGTTGGTGTTGCTAGGAGAGGCATTATATTATGTTGTAACCATTTAAGTTTGAGTATCGATCCTATTAATGCTTCCCCATTTGGCGAAACCACGCCCAAGTATTTTTTACACATATCTCCCTAGTCAAATAATGTTAGGCTAGTAATTGTTTTTTCATTAACCTTTAAACCCAGTTGTAGTGCCACATCTTCTAAGGTTATTGTGCATTCACCAATAGAAAGATGGAATGTGTGTTTCAGGTCTCCACCTTTCAACCATAGTAGTAACCAAATGATGATTAACCTTTAAATGTATAATCTTTGCAACTTGGGCAAATCCAGCTTGTTCCAACATTGGTTCTATTGCTGGATGAGGAGTGGGCATTAAATGACAATATAATTTGATTAATTGCTCATTAGTTCCCTATAAAGAAAAACCTATATTTGGTAACCAATAATTTATAGACATTTATAAAACGTAAATGTAAATAAAAGTAGAGTAAAACTTTCAATATTATGTATATGCCCAGATCTATGTTGATGTTGTTTTCATAGTAAAGGTTAAGGTTGCATTGTGATGTTAGTAATTTACAACAAAAATAATAGATATGTTTAAACAGTTGGAGAAGTTTAAAATTGAAGATGTGAGTTAGTGTGTAACTATGGGCATTTGAAATATATTCATTTATAAGCATTCTTGTCTATTATGCATTTGGAATTGAGCCATAACAAAACATGAGTAAACGTGTTTGGCTTTTGTGCATTTGGAATTGGGCCATGATAAAGCATGAGCAAACGTGCATGTTTTTTGTTCATTTGGAACCAAGCCTTCACAGAGCATGTATACACATATATGAGTAGTATATTTAAACTCAAAACACAACACAAACTTTCTCTTAAGCTAGATTCATTCCAAAACCCCTCTTTATTGTTAAATCTTCTCAAATCATGACCAATTCTAATTCCAATATGATATCTTTATTCATCAACTACAATAGATACATGCTTTTACATGAAAGTGTTGGGGTAGTGTACAGATGCCCTCAACCAACGACATTTTCTATTAAGAGAAACATTTCATTAAGTGTTGTGAAATAGAAGATCCAGTAACGAATCCACATTGCCATACACCGAGTTGCAAATGTATATTTTCGTCACCCATTATCCATTAAAGATGGTTATATTTACTATGGATTTCCACCCCTTTGTGATGATGATGACATCCACCATATGTTTACAACTATATCTAATTAGCCTTCTCTTTGTTCAATTGAACTATATACGGAGTTGGAGGATATTCCTAAGGAACCATATTATTAACCTAACTATTGTTCACAAGGGTATTATTCTTCTCAATGTAATTATTCTTTTGAACCTACACAACATTAAACCTTCTAATCACTTGACTTAAATATACCCTTTACCTAAATGTTGGCTTCATCATTAAATGATTTTCCTTACATTGTGTCGCCTCCTCATTCCAATTCACATCAATTCGAGCCATTACCAACACACTAACCTACCCCATCAATTCATCAACAATTCATAGATCTAATAATTAGAATATATCAAGAATTCATAGAGTCATTTAGTGAACACGAAGATGACATATTGTCTGCCCATGCTGATGGAGAAGATGACAACAATGAGGCTAGTGCAAACCCCTCATTTACTTCATTTACCCACAACTCTCCACAACACATGCTTGCTTTAAACTTGGATCAAACCGATAAGGATGTAAAATACAATCTTTTCTTTAATCGTGAAAGTATTCCAACAGAGCCAACTAGTACACTACGAGTTGGGATGCAATTCCTGATAAAAGATACACTTATATCTACAATCCAAGAATTTGCCATAAAGGAACATATTAAGTATAAGACATACAATTCTAACAAATCACGATTAATTGTGTATTGTCTCAATGGCTGTGATTGGTATTGTAGAACACACTTTTCAAAGAAGACTAAGGTGTGGAAGATAAAAAAGTTGACAGGTTCACATGTATGTGTGACAACAATGCTTTCTCAAGATCATTCTAAGCTTGTCTCTAAAAAGATTGTAGAATAAATCTTGCCATTCATTAGCAAAAATCCAACCATTTCAATATCAGTGTTGGTTAAAGAAATAAGAAAAGTTTATGATTACACAACCACCTATAGAAAATCATGGTTAGCAAAACAAATAGCAATCGAATAACTATATGGCAATTGGGAGGAATCATACAAAGAGTTACTAAGATACCTCCTAGCAATGGATAAAAATCTTCCTAGAACGATCATACGTTTTGAGACACAACCGGTGATTGAAAATAATTATTTCGTTCTTGGTATAGCAAAATTCCATTGACTTTTTTGGGCTTTTGAACCATGTATCAAAGGGTTTGCATACTGTAAGCCAATTGTCCAAGTTGATGGAACCTAGTTATATGGAAAATATAGTGAGACTCTATTGATAGTTGTGACACAAGACAGGAACAATCACATATTTCCAATTGCTTTTACCATTGTCGAGGGTGAGACGGTAGAGGCTTAGTTCTTCTTTCTCAAAAACTTATAACACACGTCACACCTTAAAGTAAAATCTGTTTAATGTCAAATAGACACAAATTTATTAAAAGTGCCTATAATCAAGAGGATAGTGGGTAGGGGGACAACAAATAGTGCATGTGTATTGCATTCGACACATTGCATAAAATTTTGTGAGAAAGTTTAAAAATGTTGAAATGGGTAAGTCATTTTCATGTCAATTACATATTTTTCCTTTTATATATACCAAACTTGACAACTTAATAGTTTGCACTATATAACTTCTCAAGATATGCATATGCGGAGACCATGCTCAACCGCCATTATAATGATCTTCGATCAAATAATGCAAAGGCTGCAAATTAACTTGATCGCATCCTAAAGCAAAAATGGGCTCAAACATTTGATGAGGGTCATCGATGGGGACACATGACAACCAATCTTTCCGAGTCTATCAATTCAGTGTTAAAGGGTATACGATCTTTACCTATAACCGGAGTGGTCGAAAAAACATGTAAACATGTTGGAGCTTGGGTAAACTATTTGCAAGGAAAGGGATGGAAGCACAAGAAATGTTGGCATCAAACCAAGAATTTTAGGAAATTGTCACAAAGTCTATCAGTGAAATCATGGAAAAATCCACCATTCATCGCGTTGGATTGCAAAAATGAAAAATTTATTGTCGCTGAAACAATAAACCCATGCAAATTTGGACGACTAGTAGAAACATTCAGGGTCTTCTTTGAAACATTAAAGTGTGATTATGAAAAATTTCAAGCATTACACTTGCCTTGCACGCATGTCATTGCTGCTTGTACACATGTTTGCACAGATCACAAGTCATTTGTATCTCTTGTCTACAAGTTAAAAAATATTTTCGACGTGTACAAACATTTGTTTGTGTTACTTAATGACGAATCGTTATGGCAAAAAAAATTGAAGATCAATGTTGTCATGATAGAGATGCGTAGAGATCCTTATGGTCGTCCAAAATCGAGTCACATACGCACTGAGATGGACATGAGAGAAAAGGGTCACCTAAAAAAGTGTAGTATTTGTCGAATTGTTGATCATTCAAAAAACAAATGTCCTAACAAACTAGGAGGACCCTCAAGCCAACAATATTAAATTCTCTTATATTGATGTATGTATATTTGTTATTTATTTTCTTCTATTGTTCTATGTTTTATTTATTTATTTAATTTCAAGTATGTTTGTTATTTATTATCTTGTATTGTTATCTTGTATTTCTTGTATTTATTTAAAGTGTGTTTTTTAAATATATTTTCATGTGTAATAATGCAAATAATCATAAATAAATAATAATAATGGATAAAAATAATAATAAAAATTAAAAATAAGTTGGGTATATTATTTTTTTTAAAAAAAGAAAATTAAAAATTCAAATTTGAATAAATAAAAATGTGAAACTTATACTATTAAACTACACTAAAATTAAAACCATAAAATATCATAATTATAGAAAAAATATTGCACAAAGTCTCTAAAAAAAATATAATTATAATTAAAATAACTTTAATAAATTAAAATTTATTATTAAATTACAAAAAAAAACACTGATTAAGAATTCGAGTTTTAAAAATCTAAATTCTTAAAAGCAATACAAGAAAAATGCTAAAATTATAGGTGTGAATTCGATTTCTCAGAAACCAAATTCACACCTTAAAAAAATGATGGCATATTGATACATAAAATATCATAGGTAGTATATTGGTATATAAAAATGTTTAGAATGGTGTATTAGAAAAGAAGTCCCACTAGTACCCTACCCTTGGCCACAAACAATTACAATTAATAATGTCAACCAACTTGAAATGTTGTTGCACCAAAAAACATGTACAAAACGGCACACCTACCCAAGGCCGGCCTTGGGGTGGCTGGAAAGGCCATCACTTAGGGACCACTAATTTTTGGGGTTCAATTTTTTTTTTAATACTTTAGTAAAAAAAAATATTTTAATTAGTTTTATTTTAAAAAAAAATGTAATCTGATTATTTCTTTTTATCTATTATTCTCCCATTCATCCTTAATTATCTCTTATGCATCAACAATTTAAATGGAAATAGGGGTTAACCAATTATAGTATCTCTAAAAGATTAAAACAAAATATTTTATTTTTAAAGCATTAACAACTTATAACAGGTATAAAGCTTAATTTTCTCCCATTATATTTTAAAAAAGAAATCTTTAACATGTAAAAATTGATTTGTTACAACTAATAATTAAAAAACTGATTATATTTTCCATACTTTGTGCAATGGATATAAATTTATTATCTATATAAAGAAATGATAAAAATTAAAAGAAGATTATATTAAATTACTTTATGTGGTATACATTTTCAAGTTCTACTAAAAGATGAAAAATTTTGCTTGATAATGTTTCTGGATTAACTGTGAAATCTTTGTCTAATACTCGATGGGAGAATAGAATTAAAAGTATTAAAACTATTAGATTTCAAGCTCCTCACATAAGATTAGCTTTGTTAGAATTACATAAATCTTGTGATGATGCCAAATCTAAAAGTAAAGCTGAAAGTTTAGCCAATGCACTTGAGAGTTTTGAGTTTTTGCTTAGTATGATTATTTGGTATGAAATTTTATTTGCTATTAATATGGTTAGCAAAAAATTACAATCTAAGTCTATGTGTAGCATTGACACTACCATAAAACAATTAGAAAATGTATTGTTATTTTTTAAAAAGTATAGAGATGAATGTTTCATATCTAGTATGAATGATGTTAAAAATGTTACACTTAATATGGATATAGAGCCTATCCTTAAAAAATACGTCATGTTATTAGAAAGAAATCATTTGATAAAAATAATCATGATGAAGAAACTCAGTCAATTGATGAGTCATTTAAAGTTAACTATTTTTTAATTGTTGTGGATATGACAATTACTTTTTTAAAGGATAGATTTGAACAATTAAATATATTTGAAAGTATTTTTGGATTTTTGTTTAATTCAAAGAAGTTAAAATTATTAAAGGATAATGAATTGAGAAAATGTTGTATTAAAGTTCACTCTACCTTTTCTCATGACAATTTATCGGATGTTGATTTAGATGATTTTTTCTTTGAATTGAAAGTGTTGAAAATGACTTTACCTAATGACTTAATGTCAGCTATTGAAATTCTTGAGTTTATCAAAGCTGCATATTGTTATCCAAATGTCTCAATTGCTTATAGAATTTTATTAATTGTGTCTGTGACTGTCGCATCAGTTGAAATAAGTTTTTCAAAACTAAAATTAATAAAAACTTACATGAGATCTTCAATGTCACAGGAAATGTTGAATGGTTTGAAAATTTTATCTATTGAGAAGGATATGTTGGAGAATATTGATGTTGATGTTTTTATTAATGATTTTGCATCTCAAAATACTAGAAGAAATCATTTTTATGATCATTTGTGTGTTTTGTTTTGTAAGTGATCTGCGTGACAATTTCAGAGAAAATAATTTGTTGATGATAAAAGATAGCATAAGAGTTTATTGAAAAATAAATTGTAATACATCTTCTTAAAGAATTGTTAAAAGTTTATTCAGAACATTTTAATAAAACATACTTTTTTTATTAATTATTTTTTATCTTTTATTGAATATATATTTAAATTTTATAATATTTATATGTAAGGATCCCTTAATTATGATTTCACCATGAGTCCCTAAAATGTGAGTACCGGAGTTGCTACCCATCCAATATAATACTATCATAATTTTACAACACGTATACCCCCTTCACGTGAACAAATTATTAGGTCATTCTAAATTATATAATCTCTATTAATTTTTACATGATATGTAATTATTTTTTTTTGAAATTAAAAAAAACTTTAATATATGTCAAGATTAATTGGGCTCATAAGCAATAATCCTAAACTATATAATAATTTTGTTTTTAATTATTTCCAAAAACAATGGGTCCTTGAATATTGACAACATTGCAAGAATGTACCAAGATAAGGTTTGTCTAGGTCACACCTACCATTAACAATGGAATACTACTATAATTTTATAACAACCCTCCACATTAAAAAAAATATTAAGGGGTCTTAGATTGTATTATCTCAATTGTGTTATATTTGGTTGTGAGAAAAAAAGAGAGGAAGGGAATGGAAGTGAACAAATGAGAAAAAAAAGAGGCTAATATTAAAAATGAGAGAAATAGAATTGAAATAGTAGTTGTTTGGTTAAAAAGAAATGTAGTGAATAGAAAAGAAATATTTGAATTAAAGTTGTTTAGTAAGTGAAAAAAGAGAATTTAATATTAAATAAATAAATTATTATTATTATTATTATTATTATTTATAGTTGTTGTTGTAAGAGATTCTTTTGCAAGATGCAACTAGGGATGACATGTAAATGCAATGGGCTGGTTTGGGAAAATGTAGTAGGTACCCATCCATTGAATAAATGTTTGCCTTGTTTTGTAGGGGTGTTTGTGGTATTGTTTGGTTCGATTTTTGGGCAAAAGTCATTCAAAACAAACACAAAAATATGTGATTTGGTTTGGTTTGATTTTCTATTTATAAAAAATCCGAACCAAACTTCTACGGTTTGGTTCGGTTCAATTTTTGCGATTTTTTTAAACTTAAAAAAAATACAAACAAAAGTATTAAAACATAAAATTAAGGGATCTTAAAATTTAAAGTTGTTATCATAATTTCAAATATGGAACTAGCAGAAGTTAACAAAATGGTAAATATTTACTCATCAAAATTCTATTAGAATACTTTCTTCACAACAATCAATCAAAATTCAATAACAATCAATCAATAGATACATACACAGAGACTACACATTTGGTCTTGCCTTTGAAGAACTTCTCCAATTCCCTAAAGGGAAGAAACAAAGTTGCAAAATGGAATCCACAAAGAGTTTTCAGACATTAAAGATAAACTAAAAAGAAACTAATCACATATCATATAGAATTAGACACATAGAACCAATTAAGTTGCAAAATGTCACATAGAACTGAACTAGTAAATATTTAGCAAATTAAGGTCTGGCTAATTTCCTTTTATATATATATATATATATATATATATATATATATATGCATATTATAAAGTCATAAAGAACTAGTCACAGAGAATCAAATAGGAAAATATCACAAACACAGAAAACCTAGTCAAGAACGAAATAGGCAAATATAACAGAGACAAAGAACCAAATCACATAGACACAGTCACATAGAGAACCTAGTTACAAAGAACTAAATATAAGAGAAAACCAAATATCACAAATAGAGAAACTAATCAAGATGCAAACATAGAGAACTAAACTAATAAATCTCAAAGGCAGAGAACTGAACCAAGCAGATTAGACATACCAAGCAGGCAAGCATGTGAACGGAGTGGTCTGTCAGTAACTCGGTGATTTGCAAACAGAGAAGGTCATCCGCGAAATTGAAGATGCAGCTGCCGGAGTGGTCTGTCGTCATCGATGCCTCAGTGGTTAGTGGTGGCACAGCACAAAGAAGAAGGAAGAATTGTGACAAAGCTTCCAACTCCGAGATGAAGGCACTGTCGTGTGTCGGTGAGGTTGAGGGCATGAGATTGAGAGGCAATGGAGAACAAGAGATTGAGAGGAAGAGGCAAAACAAGAGATTGGGACACAGAGGAGAACAAGAGATTAAGGAGAAGAGAAGCTTGAATGGCAGCACAGAGCTTTCTTTTCCCTTAGGTTTTTAATTTTGATTTCCCCCTTCCCAACTTCACCCTCACTAAACTAAAGGGCAAAGACAATGTAAAAAAAGTTAATCTCACTCATTATGCAGTTCAATTTGGTTTAGATTAGTTCTCGAGTTCCAAACCGAAAATCAAACCGAACCACTCGGTTCTCTTCAAAACAATCCAAAAAAGTCCAAACCAAGTTTGATTTGTGATTTTTATGGGTCGGTTTTGCAGCATTTTTAGACTAGTTTGATTTATAAATACCCCTAAGTTAACTTGCAATACCTATTCTAAATTTCTAATTGATTTCTTAATTACTATTTAATCGTTGACTTCTATTAAAATTGCTAACAGGCTCTGGTCAAACACACTACTATTAGTCTTTTTCTAACTTGATTCCTATTTGGTAATTTAGGTTTCAAATTGAGGGAAAGCATAATCGCAAAGAGACGGATTAAAGCATAATTTTGGTAAGAAGTTCACAGAATACGTTTGGTAATTTGCTATTTCATAAATTCAATTGTCCTACACGGTGCATCAATTTTACGAAGATGACCAATAACGACTAAAAGATCGGTTGGTTCTTTGGAGTGATCAATTCTAAAATAAGTAAAAACAGTAGAACAAATTAAAGAATATTCTGGATAATCATGAACTTCAATTAAAATGAGGAATCAGGATTTACAAATACAATTACATCATAACCTTAGATAGGAAAAATTAGCCAACCATAGCCAGACTAAGGCAAATAAAAACCCAAAATACACACAGAAATAAAATAGAGTAAGAAATATTACAAGTCAGAACCCCGTGATGTTCTTCACGTTCTTTCCTACCCACTAAAGCTCTCTCAGAGTCACTTACTCACTTTATGCTTTCTAGTCTGAATAGAGGCAAAAGATATCCATACTCTTACTTTCAATTTTCTATTTATAATACAAATAGTACTTGGAAGGTAGTACAACCATGCTCGGGGGAGCACGAGTGTGCTTTTTTGGGCATGCCAATTCAAACTTCCCTGAGCACGACCGTTCTTGGATGTTTTGATGTTGTTCCCATATTCTTGAAAATCTAAGCATGGATGTGGTTAAACAAGCAGGATCATGCTGAAAAGAGCATAGTCATGTTATTCTGTTTAGCAAGTGTCCAAATATTCTTTAAATAATCAATTTTAAGCTATTTTCCTACTTATTCTTCTGGTTACACACTTATCATAAATTAAAATATGATTTTTTCCTATAAAATATGGATAAATAGGAACAAAATTGGAGCAAAAATCACCCCCCAACACATACAAAATATGATTTATCACAAATCCATCTTGATGATGACTCCTCACTCTTTTGTTCCTCTTTCCTTGTCCCTTCGCTAGAATCATCGTCAATCGTCATCGTGATGAACGGTGACGGTGGTCGATCTAGATATGCTTATAGACACATGAAAAATGACATTCGATCTAGATTTGCTTGCACTGGGAAGTTACAAAGAGATGATGCATGGTGAGGTGAATCGACTCTCATTATTCTATTTTTTGGGTTTCCTTCAAGATGTTCTATTTTTCTTTTCAGTTATGTGGGCTGTCGTGGTGTCATTTTGATGGATGGGTCTTATTTGGCGGTGGGAGAAGGTGATGGAGGAATGATGGTGGTGATTTTAAGGGTTTGGGTTTGGGGTGTCTTCTTCTATTTTGAAATGTGATGCAGCGTTGAGGAGAGGGAGAAGGATGTTGATCTTGTCTTTAAGATGGGTTTGAGGATGTCAAAACATTCAACTAAAACGCCGCTGCCAAAAATCGCCTCTAGAATCACGGATAGTGGTTGTCAACGGTTAGCTAGGCTTGGGGAAAGAGTTGACAGGAGATAATTATGTCTGTAAGATACATGGCATAACCTATTGTTAAGTCATAAGACAATATGTTGAGATTATAAAGAGTTTCATCTTATATTGCTTCACATGATAGTTCAACTTTTGCATATCCTTCAAAGGGAATGTTCGAATATCCTTCATAGTATCGGTCAAAGATAAGAGTAGAGAAAGATATTTGTTAATGTTACCTACTCTTACCTGAAAAGTGTGCTACCAATTGAGAACTAGTTTTAGGCTAATTTACTGAATTGAATGAAAATCTCAAAAAAATTATGTAAATGGGTATACATGAATTTTATTTATCAAAATGGATGATTTTTAATTAAGTGTCGTGAGTCAATACAGCATCTATCAGGTGTCGTCAAACTATCTGCACCAATTAGATGGGTGTCATTAATCAATGTAGTATTTTTCACTTTTCAGTCAATGCGTCTTTCCTATGTGACTAGATGTCGCGAGACAAAGAAGGAGCATCGAGACACATGTTCCCTATGTGGTTAGGTGTCGCCAATCAATGAAGGAGCACCAGAATTTTCCCATTTTGCCACTCCATTCTGTGACGTCTATTTAAGCTTTCCCCACCCATGCATAGGGATGGCAATATGGACTTAGACCCTACGGGCACCCGCAAAAATATCCATACGCGGGTAGGGTAATAACCCACATATTTGGGGATAGGGATGAGGATGGGGCAGGTATTTGCCCGCAAAATCTCATAGGGATGGGTGCGGGTACTGTAGTACCCACCTCGCCCCGCCCTGCACCTTATGTATATACATATTAATTAATATATTATAATTTTATTATTTAAATTATTTAATTAAAATTATTTAATTATCTATTTATTATTTTAATTATTCTTTTTATATGTTAATTTTGATATTTTATTATGATTTAATTTTTATTTGTATTAGTAGTTCAAAGCAATATAGAAATTATGGAAATAAGCATTTGCAAAATATGGATAAATTAATTCGGATGATGAAGTTAAAATATTATATCTATTTGTGTTTTATTTTTAATATATAATTATAAACTAATTAGTTTTAAAAATATATTAGTTTTTCCCGTTTAATTAAAGTTTTTGTTTAGATTTATGTTGAATGATTATTTTTTTAATGTTATTTATTTATATAAATCAATATTCGTTTGATTTTAATATTATAAGGGTGTATTGGATTAGGATTTTAAAAGACTTTTTTGGCATAAAAAAGTCTTGAAGATTTTTAAGATTTTGTAAGAAACTAAAAACTGTTAAGATTTTTTTTTAAGAGGACTTTTGTGATTAGGATTTTATAATTTGAATTTAATAGATTTAGAATGTAGGATTTGAAAGAATTTCACATATTTATAAGATAAGATTTGAAAGGATTTTATGGATTTCTAGAAAAAAAAATTCAAAACTATTAAACAAGTCAACAAGAGCGTGCTTGGAAATATTATTGAACACCTAATAATAATGTACATGAACTCAAAATCAAAGTTACAAGCTATTAATGCATTTTGAGATATATTTTTCACAAATTTTCATAAAGTAATAGTGAAAAATAATAACAAAATATTAGTCAAAAATATAAAATGTTTCATTTAACTCATAAAATCAATAATGTCATCAAAATATAAATCAAATAATTCAACAAAAAATACATGATGATCAAAACATTAATCATCTGCCTAACTTGAAGAATATCCAAAGTTGTCTATGTTTTATAGCATCTCAAACATTACTCTTTGTTTCCTATGTTAAATTGTATATTTTTTCAAGATTGACTGCAATAATTTAGAAAGGTCTTTTAAAACTTTAACTTGATTGTTTGCCCCGAGTTAAAACTTTCTCTAGACTCAGATCTACTTCTCTTATGAAAATTTTCATTTCATTATGAATTTATGAACTTAAAATGAATGAGATAGTGGAGTACATTGTAGGCTTGTAAATTGATTCATAGTGATTTTGAGGTATGAGCACATCACTATTAGAATCATATGAAAAGTCTCACCTTGAAACAAAAAAATGTGTGGGTGAGAGATTATGTCATTGCCTCCAAAGCAAAGAGAATGAAATAAATAAAAAAAGTCTCTGAGAAAGAAAAGTCTCTTGTGTGGGTCGCGGGTGCGGGTATGGGTATATAGGTACCCAGAGGGTATGGGGATGGGGATTGAAATTGTTACCCGCACGGGTATGGGGCCGGGGATGGATACTTTTTTCAAACACAGGTATGGGGACGGGTACTATAGTACCCTACCCATACCCTACCCATTGCCATCCCTAGCCCATGCAACAAGCAAGTTACTATTTCAATTTTATTTTTTTTTGTAAAAGTATGATTTTTTTTAGAGTGAAGGTTAAAGGAGGAGGTTTATTTTTTATAATTCGTAGAGATAATAGAACAACGCATCATATACGAGAAGATCATATTATTTCTTATATCAGGTTATTTCTTTTTACATAATTTTTTTTATATATTGTGATCGATTGTATTATTTTAGTTAGTTCAATGTTAATAATAGAGATATTTTATATGTAGATTTTTATACTATTATTTATATTTATTTTTATATTTGAAAATATATTTGTCAATATTATATAAATTAGTGACTATGACTTATATTACAATTAATGTCTCATTATTTCTAATTTGAATATAGATTAAATATAGATTTGGCCTGAGTAAATTAAAATTTTTTTTTACTGAATATTTAGGAGATTGATTATAATAGAATAATATGTAAATACGAAAAAGTTAAAAGATAAATATATTAGAAAATAGAAAATCAATAATAGTTGCCTTTAATATAAATTCACATTTTTACATAATTGTATGACCCCAATTTAATTATAACAACAAAAATTAAAATTAAAACCCTAAACACCAAATCCTAAATAAAAACACAAAAACCAAAAATATTATAGGATTTTCACCCATTTATGTAAATTAGCCCTTAATTATAATAACACCACCCAAAAATTAAAATTTTAAACCATAAACACTAAACTATAAATAAAATACCAAAATTCAAACCCCAAACTTGAAACCCTACCCCTACACCTACACATACCCTCGTCGCAAATGAAAACAAACACAAAAGGGAAGATCCTCATTGATCTAACGACACCAAAGATGTTGTACCTAAAAGATGGTTGTCTGTCGCGACACTTAAAAGATGCTGCATTGACTAACGACACCTAAAAGCTGGTGCTTGATCTAGCAACACCCTCAAAAATCACCAATTTTGATAAATAAAATCAATGCATACCTAATTATGTTTTTTTTTTTTTTTTGGATTTTCACCCAATTAAATTAGCCCTAGTTTTAAGCAAAATGTGATTTTGACAAAAAAAAAATTTATATGTTGTTCAAGAAAGATAAATGATGTGATAAAGTTGACAATGCATTTAATGTTTAAATGACCCAATGGACACATTCATCAATTAGAAGAACAAATGGAAGAAAAGAAATGTTAGAAACAAACTTTTTGGACATTCTTTTTTATTGGTCAAAATTTATAGAAAATTATAAAATTAGGTGGTCCCCACATCCAATTGGATACATCCTATTTAATAATTCTCTTGTGATTTTATAATTTTTAATGAATTTCAACTAATTAAAGAAAGTGTGTACAAAAGAGTGTATTTAAAAATGTGATCGTAACACTTTTTATCAAAGAATCATATTATTACGAAAGAATCACGTTATTTAATTAATACTTTTTAAAGATACGTATAAATACTAAAAGATTTGAAGTTACTTTTTCATGGAGTATTTTATTTTCAGTAAGAGTTCAATTCTCATATATGTAATCCTTCCTTGAACAACAATATGTGCTCTCAAAACACTTTGTCAATTTTGACGGAATAGACTAAAAGCTAATAAAACTTAAAATGACTTCAGTTGTTTTTAATTATAGTCAAAAGTGATTGGGTCTTTAAACAATACATAGACATAAGCTGATTATAAGAGTTAGAAATCGCAATGAACAATACTTCTATTTTGATAAGATAGTAAATGTTGATGGATTGCCAAAAGACATAATCTTAATGGTAGAGATAAACCATATAAAAATTAATCTTTTTATTTTCTCTTACCTTAAATTTATCATCTTATCGACTCGAGTTAAACCGATAAGAGTTTTGTACCCAAATTTATATATACGAATATTTTTTTTTTTTATTGAAACACTAAAAAAACCCCATCAAACTTCTTGTCATTACAAAGCAACAATATATAGTTCATGCTAATATCATAACAAAATAATGAGATTCAAGCCTTCAAAATTCATCAACCATTTGTCCCACCTTATTTTTCATTTCGGTCCAATTTCTTATATGCAAGATTATACCAAAGCATACAAATTATAATCACGAAATAATTAATAATGGATTGTCCTTCGAGGAATACAAGATGTCTGTTCTTGCAACTGTTAGCTTGTGGCATTCAGGCTACAGAAACATGTACGGAAAATATACAGACAAAATTAAATTATAATCTTATTAACCATTCATGCTTCAATTCTAAGCTATCTTGAAAGGAGGGGATTTGAGAGAAGGATTAGCAAAAGGGCCCTCAACTAGTCCTTTTGCTATTAGCCTGTATGCTGTTTCGGTAAAATGTGGTCCATCCCAATTTATTTGTTTTGAAGGATCTGAGCAAACTATCGCGGCAGGATTTGCACAGGATATTTCTGCACTGAGATTGTAAGGTTCACCCTTTCCACAGCATGCTCTGAAAGTCTCATTCTTGCCGGAAGAAAAACCTATATAAATTAATGAACATATTATGAATACATCGTAGAAAAATAAGCGATATATATTATTCATCTAATTAATACAAGAAAATATGAACATAACTCACCATATTGTTGTGGTGCTTCAAATAAACGTTTGGCAGCACCATAGTAATCAAAATATGTTATCTTAACATGTGGGTTCTTTTGTCTTAATGTCTCTATAGCCTTGTTGAGTTGCGCATTATAGTACTCGATGAAAGTATTGTAAGCTATCAAGCATCCAAATTGATCATGGTCATCTTTCTTATCACTATTCACTATTGCCAAAATAGCAGAATTACACCCAATTGGGAAGTTCCCTGGTACCACTAGCTCCATTGCTCCTTCTTCTATTAATTTCTAACAAATAGAAACAAAATATAAAATTTAATTTATAATAAATCATATTTCAAATCAAGTTTAATTAAACCATTCAAATTGAAGTTGACATAAATTTGATATGTTTAAATATGATTTTAGTCATCGAAATATATGATTTTTTTTATTTTAATTCTTCAAATTAAAATTATTTTTTTAGTTTTCAAATATGATAAATATTATTTTTAGTAATTTTTTTTCAAAATTGTCAAACAAAATATATAAAATTTATCATTTATAACATGTTTTTATGTTAAAGTTAAACTGTAACGGTAAAAAAATGTCATAAATTATAAAATTTGTATACTTTATTTAAAAATTTGGACAAAATAATTAAAAATAACATTTTCATCTTTAAAGATTAAAAAAACTAACTTTTATTTATTTTAGATTAAAAAAAAATAAACACATAAAGATACTAGAAACATGTTTAAGTTAATTTGATATAACATACGGAGGTGGAATTTGTAATTGCTTCAACAATTGGTGGAACCATTTCTTGAAGTTTTGTAATATTTTTATATGAGATAATTGCATGGATGTCATTCCCACCGATCTCTCCCACTAGAAACAATGAGTTTTTAAAGTAACTATCACACTCTGTCATAAAAAAAGAATAAATATTGTTAGTCATATTGGAAAAAAAACATCAAAATATTACACAAATTAAAATATTATTAAATGAGTTTTGGTAAAACCTTCTTTGCTTGTACAAAGGGAGGGTTTGAGCTTCTTAAACCAATCAAGTTGAGTACTCAATGAATAAGCAGCTGCATCTCTATTGATTCCTTTTTGTAGTAGAAAGTTCTTATCAAGGGCAGTTGCACCAGCATATGCAAAATTTACTCCTTTCTTAATGTCTTGTCCTTTTGTGAGATTCAAATAGGCTGGCAACATTGGCATCCCATATGCCTCGGCTACAGTTAAAATGATCGTAGATTAGTGCAATCAACAATGCGTGATTTAAGATACATTGTCATAAACTCATTTTCATGCAAGAAAGTTTTTTGTTTTTTTAAGTTATCTAAAGAAGAGAGAGAGAGAGAGTAAAAATACCTATGAAATCTATGATTAGTCGTCCATTTGACAAACGCCCAGAAGGATGTTTAAAGTATGTTGAACCATAAGGACTATTTCTAGGCATAGGTGGGAAGTTATGAGCAGCATTTCCAGTGTCGCTTATAGAGTCACCAAAGTTAAAAATAGCTTCATATGGAAGAGGATTAGCATTTGAAACAACATTTCCCAGGAAACCAAAAGCAAAGGTTAAGCTAAAGAGAATAAAGATCTTCATTGTGCTCTAAGCTAGGACATATAAAAACTTTTGTGATAATGTGTACTTAGAAATTGAAATTGAGTGCTTTATATATTGTCACACCAACCACCCCTATGTTTTGTCATATACGTGTCCTTTTAGTTTTTGCATGGTTGTAACAATTATGATGTTTAAAAATAATGAGTCATGAGTTGTAGGCTATAATATTTATTTAACCAAAACATGTCCATGAATATGAGTTTGTTAATCCTCCATGTTATTTTAAAATTGTTATAACAATTATTGTTTTGGCTTTCTCTATAATCGTCATGCATACGGTTAAATGTCTATAACAAGATCTATATATACGTTATAAACACAAATTGCAAATGTTTCTATATATGCAAAGATAAAAGGTGTTTTCATCTCTAACCAAATTATTATTCTAGTAAGAATCAGTAATATAAAAATTGCACTAACGTTATGGTTCAAAGCCTAGAAAATATTAAAAAGAGTTAAGTAATAATTTATTAAAGAAATGCTTATAATTTAGTGCAAAACATAACAATTTTATCAATTTAGGAATAAATACGTAATTGAATTTATTATTAGAAAAAACATGTAAGTTTAATAATTATTAAATGATAAAATAAGCAAAATTATTATTGACGGCATAATTCAATAAAAATTAAAATAATTAATTTTAATTTTACTTAATGGGCTTAAATATAACTTTGATTCTCCTATTTTACCAATACATAATTTTAATTTTTATATTTTAAAATAGAGACATTTGATTACCTTATTTTATAATCCACAATTTTAGTCAAATCTTAACTCGTCAACATTTATTTTTTTTATTTCTTACATTGTAATTATTTAGTCAAGTCTAGGGTTCAATTGAAAAAAAAAAACATACACAAATTGAGGATTAGATAAACTTGTCAATTTTTTAAAATTGGAGGAACAAATGTCTTTCTTTTTGGGTTGATGAACAACGATTTGGTTATTTAGGTCAATTTCAAGCATTCCTGTTACGATGGTTCTTTTTACTTTAGCAATCATGCCTATTCTTTGACCGGTAGAGTATTTGCTTGGTGGCATGATTTGTGGCAGTTGGAAGATAGGGTGTGGATTGAAGGATGGGGGTGGATTGTTCATTACCAATGTTAGTAGGGTGGTCGAGCCATGGGATATTACCAAGTTTTGGCTTGATAAGTGGGTTGGCTCAGTATGCCTTAAGAATCGCTTTCTACGCTTATTTTTGCTTGAGGTGGATAAGGAGGTGGTGCTGTCATATGCCAACTTATGGTAGTGAGATTGGAGATGAGAGTTGTTTAGCTGGGAGGTAGAGCTGGAGGCAGAACTTTAGGAAGTTGTGTCTTTTGTTGCATTATTGAGAGCTCTCTTGATCTATGGAAGTGGTTTGCCTCAGATTCCTTCTTCGTTGTTGAAGTTTATATGCTTTTGTGCAGTGTGACTAACATGAACTCTTAGGACGGAGTGTTTGACACCATGTGGAGGACTACATGTTAATCCAAAGTCCTTGTGCTTTCTTGGCGTCTTCTTCATAGGAGACTTCCCACGAGAGCAACTTTGGTTCGACGGGGGGTAGCGGTTGAGGCTTCGCATGTTCTATCAAGGGTTGTAGAGGATGAGAGTCACTTATTTATAGGTTGTAGTTTTGCCTTAACTATGTGGGATGCGGTGCATCTTTGATTAGGGCTCTTGGTTTTGGGGCACAATCATGATCAAGTGTCATTTTGTTTAGTATTTCGAGGTGCTTGTCGATAAGAGGTTGAGGCGTCTTCACCATGTCATTTGGATAGCTATTTGCTAGTTGTCGCAACCGGAATCGCGGCGGGATGGCGATTAAAATCGAAAATGTATGGATCAGTGGAGTCGCCACCAATGTTTATTAAGGAAAACATCAGAAAAACCTTTTTTAGAAAAAATGGTCTTTGAAACCAGATTTTGAGTTCGGGAGTCCATTACGTGTAGGGAAGGTATTAGCACCCTACAACGTCCGTCACAAAGACGGTTACCTTTAATTAATTAAGCGAAAATCTTTTATAATTTTTAGACATTTATCTCACCAAAACATTACTAGAACAAAATAATTAATTTTACTAAAGGAAAGAAAGAGATATACTATTTTTATTCTTTTTATTTTTTAATTTAGGACTCTTGAGTTGTCGCAACTCATTTATCCTAAAAAGATACTTGAAAAATTGACAGAGGTGTACACCCAAGTCAATTCATCTTTATTATTATTTTTTAATATGATTTTAATTTAAACAACTATTGATAATTAAAAAGGAAAGAAACTTAGTAAAACGGGGGTGTAAACAGAAATATGGCCCCAAAACAAGAAGCTGTAATTTAGTAAAATAGAGGTGTAAATAGAAATCTGGCCCAAAAACGAATATGTTGTGATTTAGTAAAATGGAGGTGCAAATAGAAATATGGCCCACAACGAAAAGCTGTGATTTAGTAAAAGGGAGGGTGCAAACAGCAAAATAGCCAGAAATGCGAAATTAAGTTTAGGGGTTTCCTTTCCCCCATTCATTCAGCTGTTTCACCCTATGTTTGAGCCTAGGTTTACGAGAGAGAGGGGCGTCATGGTGGTGTAGGCGGCAGGTCGCGAGGAGGAGCGCGATGGGGAAGGAGATCGAGGCGGCAAAGGCTGCGGTGAGGATGAAGACGCCTAAGTGAGGGGCGAGGGTGACGATGGCGGCGCGAGGTCGCGGGGGAGGGATGGCGACGAGGTCGCGGTGGTGCGCGTGGCTAGGCGAGGTGGAGGAGGATGAGGCCGCGGTGGGTATTCATCTTTTCCATTTTTCTCTTTCGCTCTCTTTTTCTTTTATCTAATTTTTTTTTGGTTTTCTAATGATTTGGCTTTGTGGTTTGGATTTGGTTTGCCTTTGTCTCTCTCTCGGTTCCCTATTGGAACTCAGAGTTCCTGCTTATGTTTCTGGTTCTATGTTTTTGTTCATGCCTTGCTTTGTGGCTCTTGTCTATGTTGGGTCTCTGTTTGGTCTCTAGTTGGATTGAGGGATTCGAACTCAAAGATTCTGGTGATTCAGATTTTGGTGTTTTGGGTACTCTGCTCATGTCTCTGATCATGTTTTTATATCTGTATTTGGTATCCAGTCTCTGGCTCTACTTGCCTATGATTGTGATTTGTTGATTAATTAAACATAGTACTTTTCTTTCCAGATTCATATCTTTTTATCATTTTTTGAGCAAATAGATTCAAACAGCATATAGATTGCAAAATAGTACATTGCTTACAATCAAACATAGAAAGAAAGCTAATACATGATGAAGATTGAAAGAAACCTGTTAGCTTTTGTTCTTGTTGTTCTTCTCTGCTTTCTAATCCTGATTTCTTTCTTTTATCTTCGCTTTGTTGGTTCTCTGTTCTAGTATCTGTTTTTCTCTCTGTTTTCCTGATCTTTTCTTTTTTGCTTGATATCCGTCCCCCCTTTATGCTTCCTTTTTTTTGCTATATATAGTGAAATTTTTCTGAACCCTTTTTTCTTTATCCTCTTTTCTTTCTTGCAGCTGCAATCTTTGACCAAATCCCTTCTCCCTTAGTGCTCTGCCCTCATCCTGATGAAGCGGTTGAGTGCTGTCCTTGATGATGAAGAAGCGGCTGACCTGATGATGAAGCTGCTTAGGGATTTGCTAGTGGATTGATGAAGCTGCTGGGTGCTATCTGATGATGGAGCTGCTTAGGGATTGATAGTGGATTGATTGAGCTGCTGATGAAAATCTCCAACCTTCTTCTCTTCTTTTTCCTGTTTCTTCTTCCCTTTTTTTTTTCGTTGCTTCTTTTCCTTTTTCTTCTTCTTGTGCTTGATTTGGGCACTTACTGTAAGCTATACTTCAATTTTTAAAGAAATTTGTAGCATTGTAGCGGTGTAACTTGAAGGAAAATGAGAAAAAAATGGGTTTCTTGCTTATTATATTATTGTGTGTTCTCTTTCATTTCATTTTTTTTCCTTTCATTCTTTCATTTTTTTTTATGTAACAAGATAAACTTGTGGGATAATAATAATAATAATAATAACAACAACAATAATAATAATAATTATGGGATAATAATAATAATACTAATAATAATACCAATAATAATAACAGCAATAATAATAATAATTATGAAAGATAATTAGACGAACAAAATTGGGTGTTGACACTAGTGTATCTAGTTACACAAATAATGTCATCTTTAGAGAAAAAGCAATGGATGTGAAAGTAGTAGTGGAAAGGATCAAACATTCTTTGGTCTTGGATTTTTTTTTTATAAGATTCTCTCTTTTGGTTGTTTTCCTTTTTTTGCTTAATGTATTTGTTATTTAATTTCGCTTAGCCCCGCTAGGCGGGTTGACTTTTTTTCCTCATAATTGTGGTTTTTCTATTGCTTAAAGGCACACTTCGTGTCCTTTTTCATTTATAATATTTGTGTTTTTCTTTAAAAAAATGTCTTTCTTTTAAAATGAGAGTCAAAATTGTGGTTTAAGCAAAGCATGTGGCAAAATTGTAATTAAGCCAAACAATTATGGAATAAAACTTGAAATTTATTTTCTAAATGGACAGCAATTAACCGTTAGAAAATATTTTTATGGGAATTTTTCTAAAAAAATTGGATAATGATAAATATTTACATTAGCATTTAATTTGTTCGGCAACCTAACTAGGACAACTTACTTGTTCTTAGACAACCCTAAAAAATCTAACACCTCGCCTAACAACTTGCCAAGAATAGCTTTCAATAATTGGGATAACAACTCACTTTAAGAACCTAACACTCTTTTTTCAATGATTGAAGCTATTTTACACCTAGCTTCTCTATTTTCTAGGCTTAGAATTTAAAAATCTTTTTGATTTTTAAGTCTAGTGCAAGCTCTAACGCAGAGGCACCAATTTGACACTTGGCTATTTCTTATGCTAAGCCCTCTCACTCTCCCTTCTCCTCCTCACTTAAACTAAAATGTGGGCTTGGGTGTGTGGATTTGTTGGGCCTTGACCCACCTTAGGCCTTGGCTTCCCATCTAAATCCTATTATTCTATTCATGTTCATTCCTAATATAAAGTTAATCTATCTATATATTTATATAATATAAATGTTGAAAAGTAAAGCCATGTAATTTAGTAATTTTTGACACATTAATAAATTTGTTTGGGTGTCATGTCATTTTTCATTCTTATTCTTATTTATTCATTAATTTCTTACTTTTTCCCCAATATTACATTACAATCTTTTTCATCTCTCTCAAGAGAGAACTCTTCTCTCGTATTAATTTAATATATGATAACGTTTATCTTAAATTTTGATCGCTTTAAAACTCCTCCCTCCCATTTAATGCAAAATAACACACATCTTAAAATTTTTATCTAAAAGTCTCCTCTCCCATTCTTCACTCGGTTGATCTACTTGTATGTTTATCTCTTTCTCTTATTTACCTTGATTAATATCTTGAAAATTAAAAAAAAAAAACTTTAAAATGAAAAACTAATAGTAATGTGTTGAAATTTGAAAAAAAAAATGAAATACGAAAAACAAAAGTAATGTCATGAAAATTTGAAAACAAATAAAAATTTTAAAAATAAGTCCAATTTCAAAGTCATTACTCTTGTTTTTCATATTTCTAAAATTGCGATATTTTCACTTTTTTTTTCACCCAATTTTTTCACTTTTCTAAGACATTACTTTTGCTTTTTTTCATATTTTTAATTTTTTTTTATTTTATTTGCATTCAATGCTCTTAAATTTTTAAGATATTTCTATTGTTTTTCATATTTACTATTTAAGGTTTCAATTTTTAGGGTTTCATGATTTATTATTTCGGTTCATTGTTTTAAGCTTTAAGGGTTTAAGGTTTAGTATTTTTTTATGGTTAAGGGTTTGTGTCTAGAGGTTTTGATTTAAGATATAATGAATTATGATTTTATGATTTCATGTTTAGGGTTTTCTAGTTTAGAGTTTAAGGGTTTATCGTTTATGTTGTAAGATTTTATGTTTTCGTTTTGCATGAGTTATAGTTTCATATTGTAGGATTTAAGGTTTCATGTTTTATAATTTAAGGTTGCATGGTTTAAGATTTAAGGTTTCATGATTTAAGATTTAACATTTAAGGCTCCATGGTTTATTATTTAGGGTTTCATGATTCATGATTTAAGGTTTCATATTGTAAGATTTAGGGCATTATTAAGATGTAGGGCTGGTGTGTTTAAGCTTATTTGGTGAAATAGTCACTTATTTTAATAAAATAAACAATTATCTATATTTTTAGTATGTTTATCTGAACAGCTTTTGCTTAAAATAAACTGTTTTCTACTTATTTAAAGAAAATCCTATCAGCTTATGAAATAATCAATTATCTGATAATCACTTATTTTATAAACACTTATTATAATCTTAAACAAACTGGCCCGTATTGTCTCATTTCATGATTTAAATTTTAAAGTTTCATAGTTCATGATTTAGCTTTGATAGTTTCATGATTTAAGATTTAAGGTTTTATTTCATGGTTTAGGATTTAGGGAAATCATAAATGAAACCCTCAATTGTAACTTTAAATATTAAGGATTCAAAATCCTAAATACTTAGGGTTTCATTATTGAAACCTTAAATTTCACCATAAATATTTAGGATCATATAAATAAAACCATAAATTGAAACCTTAAATATTTAGGGTTTAATGAAACCTTAAAATTTATGGTTTCATAAATACAACCCTAAATATTTAGCGTCTCATAAATGAAACCAAAAATTAAAAAATTAAATAAATAGAATTTCATACATAAAATCATAAATTAAAAACCTAAATGTTTAGGATTTTGTAAATGAAACCATAAATTAAAACAATAATTATTTGAGGTTTATTAAATGGAAACATACTTATTTTTCGTTTCACAAATAAAACCCTAAATTGCAATTCTAACTATATATGATTTCATAAATGAAACCATAAATTGAAACCTTTAATATTTAGGCTTTCATAAATGAAATCCTATTTATTTAGGGTTTCATTAATGAAACCCTAAATAAAGCCCTAAATCGAAAACTTAAATATTTAGGATTTCAATAATAATACCCTAAATATTTTGGACTTTATTAAAGAAATCCTAAATTTCAACCTAAAAGTTTATGGTTTCAAAAATAACCCTAATAAAAACCTAAATATTTAGGGTTACATTAATAAAATCCTTAATTGAAACCATAAAAAATTAAGGCTTCATTATGAAACTTTAAATATTTAGGATTTAATAAATGAAATCCTAGATCATAACCTTAAATAATTATGTTTTCATTTATGAAACCTTAAATTTTAACCTAAATATTTAAGATTAAATAAATGAATTCCAAATTGAAAACCTAAATCCTAAATCACTAATGAAACTCTAAATTTCACCATAAATTGAAAGCCTAAATATTTGAAGTTTTAGAAATAAAACCCTAAATTAAAAACTTAATTATTTAGGATTTCATAATAGAAACCCTAAATTTCATCATAAATATTTAAGGTCATATAAATGAACCTTAAATTGAAACCTTAATTATTTAGAGTTCCATAATTAAACCCTAAATTTTGCCTTACTTATTTCAGGTTTCATAACTAAAACCTTAAATTGAAACTCTAAATATTTAGAGTTTCATAATTAAAATAGTAAATCAAAACTCTAAATATTTAAGGTTTCATAAATGAAATCTTATTTATTTAGTATTTCACCCAAAATTGAAACTTACACATTCTGGGCTTCAATAATAAAACTTTAAATATTTAAGGTTTCATTAATGAAACCATAAATTAAACCCTAAATGTTTAAGGTTTCATAAATAAAATTCAAAATTGAAACAATAAATATTTGAGGTTTCATAAATGAAACAATAAATCAAAACCCTAAATAATTATGTTTTCATTTCTAAAACCTTAAATTTTACCCTAAATTAAAACCCTAAATCTTAAACCATTAATGAAAACCTAAAATAAAATCCTCAATTCAAAACCTAAATATTTAGGATTTCATAAATGAAAACCTAAATTTCACCTTAAATAGTTAAGGTTTTATAAATGAAATCATAAATCAAAATTCTAAATAAATATTTTATCAATTATGAAATCTAAAGACCACCCAAAATATTTAGAATTTCATTAATGAAATTGCAAATTGAACCCCTAAATTTTACCCTAAATATTTAGAATTTCAATTTATTGTTTTAATTATGAAACTTTAAGTATTTAGGGTTTCATGAATGAAATCTTATTGATTTAGGGTTTCATTAATGAAACTGTAAATTTCCCTATAAATTAAAACCTTAAATTGAAACCCTAAATACTTAGGTTTCATAATTGAAACAATAAATTAAAACCTAAAATATTTAAGGTGTCACAAATGAAATCTTATTTATTTAGGGTTTTGTTAATGAAACCTTAAATTAAAACCTAAATATTTAGGGTTTCATTATTGAAATCCTAAATTAAACCTCATATATTTATGGTTTCATGACTAAAATTGTAAATATTTGAGGTTTCATAAATGAAATCTTAAATACTTAGGGTTTAATAAATGAAATCACAAATTAAAACCCTCAATAATTATGGTTTCATTTAAGAAAACCTAGATTGAAACCCAAAATACAAAAACATTAATGAAACCTTAAATATTTAAGGGTTCATAAATAAAACCATAAACTTAATCTAAATATTTTGGATTTAATAATAAAAAAAATCCCTAAATTTCACATAAATATGTTAGGTTTATAAATGAAACCTTAAATATTTAGGGTCTCGTAAATGAAACCCTAAATATTTAAGGTTTGAAAAATAACACCCTAAATTTTACCTTAATTATGTAGGGTTTCATAAATAAAACCTTAAATTAAAACCATGAATACTTAGGGTTTTATAATTAAAATAATAAAATGAAACTTTAAATATTTAGGGCTTGATAAATGAAATATTATTGGGATTTATACTTAAGGTTTTATAATTGAAACAAACAATCAAAACCCTAAATATTAAGGGTTTCATAAATAAAACCATAAACTCAATCTAAATATTTGGAATTTCATAATTGAAACACTAAGTTTCAAAATAAATATGCGGTTTTATAAGTGAAACCTTAAATATTTAAGATTTCATAAATGAAACTCTAAATGAAACCTTTAATATTTAGAATTTCATAAATGAAACCATCAATACTTAGAGTTTCATAAATGGAACCATAAATTAAAATCCTAAATAATTATATTTTTATTTATGAAACCCTAAATTTTAGTATATATTGAAACCTTAAATCCTAAACCATCAATGAAACTCTAAAATGAAACCCTACATATTTAGGATTTCATAAACTCTCAATTTCACCTCAAATATTTAGAGTTTTATAAATAAAATCATAAATTAAAACCTTGTATAATTATGTTTTCGTTTATGAAATTTTAAATTTCACCAACAATATTTAGAATTTCATAAATGAAATATCAAGTTAAAACCCTAAATCTTAAACCATCAATGAAACCCTAAATTGAAACCTTACATATTTAGAGTTTCATAAATAAAACACTAAATTAAAAATCTAATTATTTAGGATTTCTTAAATGAAAACCTAAATTTCACCTTAAATATTTAGGTTTCATAAATGAAATCCTAAATATTTAGGGTGATATAAATGGAAGCCTAAATTTCACCCTAAATATTTAGAATTTTATAAATAAAACATTCAATTGAAACCTTATATATTTAGGGTTTCGTAAATCAAAAATTATTTATTTAGGGTTTTAATAATGAAAGTTTGTTCTTCATCTTAAATTAAAACATAAATATTTAAGATTTCATAAATAAAATCTTAAATTGAAACCCAAAATATTTAAGGTTTCATAAATTAAACCTTAAATACTTAAGGTTTGATAAATGAAATCATAAATCAAAATTCTAAATAATTATGTTTTTATTTATGAAAGCCTAAATCATAAAGCATTAGTGAAACCTAAATTAAAACCCTAAATAATTAGAGAAAGGAATGATGCACTTGCTAATTTTGGCCTCAAGCATAGGTCTATTTACACTTGGTTCTCTTCAACCCTTAGTCTTTTGTATAGATCTCTAGTGACAAATCAAAATGTAAGGACAAATTATAGATTTAGTTAAACCCATTTTTTAGCTATGCTATTTTGTATTAGGTTTTGGTTCATGTTCCTCCAATTGTATTGGGATGCCCTAATTTCACTTTTTCTCCTAGACTTCATTTTAGACAAAAAAAAAAACCTTAAATAATTAGGACTTTATAAATAAAATCATAAATTCAAAATCTAAATATTTAGGGTCTCATAAATGAAAAATCCAAGGAAATCCTAAATATTTAGGGTTTTATAAATAAAACCCCGATTTTCATATATTAAGAATTTAAGTTGACATTTAAAAAAATACTATTTTAATATTATTGTTTTTTTCATATTTTCATATTTTTATTTTTTGATAAATTTCAAGACATTCATCTTGCTTTTTTATATATTTTAAAATTTTTGATATTGCACTTATTTTTAAATTTTCTTTATATGTGTCTTGTTTTTTTTTTTCACATTTTTAAACATTTTTCATTTTTTTTTCAAAATTTAAAGACACTTTTCTTATTTTTTCATATTTTCAAAGTTTTACATTTTTTTTCAAATTTTCAAGACATTTCTCTTGTTTTTTCATATTTTTCAAATTTACATTTTTTTTTCAAATTTTCTAGACATCCCTCTACCTCATGTTTTTTTTTTAAAAAAAATTTCCAAGACATTCCTCATGTTTTTTTTATAAAATTTTCAAAACAATATTCTTGTTTTTTTTTTTTCATATTTTCAAAATTCTTCAAATAGTAATTTTGTTTTTCATATTTTTATTTTTTATAATATTTGAAATTTTCATTTTTAAAAAATTTTCAAGAGAATATTATTTTAGTTCCGTACTTTTAAAATGATCATTTTTTCCCAAATTTTTCAATACATTTCTTTTGTTTTTTTTTTACATTTTTATTTTTTCATATTTATTTTAAAGAAATTACACTTATTATTTTATATATAGTTTTTTTAAAAAAAATTTCAAGACTTTCCACTTGTTTTTTCCTATTTTAAAATTTTTATTTCTTTAAAATTTTCAAGCTATTACACTTGGCTTTTTCATTTTTAAAAAAATTCAACACATATTCTAGTGCTTTCATATTATATGAACTTTTTTTTTCAAAAATTTCAAGATATTCACTTTTTTTTTTCTATTTCTAATTTTTTGTTTTTACATTTTTTTAAAAATTTCAAGACATTTATATTTTTTTCATATTTTTTAAATTTTCAAGATATTAATCTTATTTTTTTATTATTTTTAAAATTTTCATTATTTAAAAAATTTACAAGATATTATTCTTTTTTTCATTTTTTTTTATATAGAATACATTACTCTGTTTTTTTAAAAAAATATTCAGGACATTCCTTTCGATGTTTTTATATTTTTCAAATTTTCATTGTTTTCAATTTGTTAAGATATTATTCTTATTTTTTCAAGTTTTAATTTTATTTTTATTTATTCAAAATTAATACATTCTATTTTTTTTTTCATTTTTTATAGTTTGCAATTTTTTCATGTTTTAAATTTTTGGTTCTTTTTTTTCAATATTCTCATTAGGTTACTCTAGTTTTTTTTTCACATTTTTAAAATTTTTCATTTTTATAACATTTTTTTTGAAATTTTCATTTGTCACAACACGGCGGGACGACAAAGAAATCGATAAATAAAATTAGAGGAGTCGCCACCAATATTTATTAAAGAAAACATTGAAAAAAACTTTTTTTTTAGAAAAAAAATGGTTTTTGAAACCAAAGTTTAATTCGAAAATCCATTACACGTAGAAAAGGTATTAGCACCCAACAACGTTCATAAAAAACCGGTTACCTTTAATTAATTAAACAAAATCTTTATAACTTTTTAGATATTTATCTCATCTAAACATTATTAGAAAAAAAATAATTTAATTTTTACAATAATCAATTTTATTAAAAGAAAAAATGAGATATATTATTTTTATTACTTTTTTAATTTATGATTCTTGAACTGTTGTAACTCATTAATCCTAAAAATACTTGAAATATTGATAAATGTGTACACTTAAGTGAATTTATTTTTATTTTTTAAAATGATTTTAATTTAGACAACCATTCGTAATTAAAAAAGCATTTTGATAATTTTGCATGCTGGTAAATAAAAGGGCTGGCCCAAGTTCCCTTTTAAAAATCGCGATGGGGTTAAACTCAAATGGTGCATAGCGCTCAGGAAAGGAAAAAGGGGTTCACGGAGAAAGGCTTTCATTTGCTTAAATGGGAAAAAGGGTTTCTAGAGCTGCAGCGGCGCGAGAGAGGGAAAGGGGAAAAGGGAGTGGCGAGGTTTGGCGGCGGCACTACGGCGACGATGCCATGCGGTCGCGACGGCTACGACGACGACGCGCGGCGACGTGAGTGAAGGGAAAGGGGAAGGGGAACGGCGAGGGTGTTTGGCGGCGCGAAGGAGGCGTGAGTGCGGAGGAGGTCGCGGGGTCTCCCGGTGGTGGCACGAGGGGGTCGCGATGGCGGCCCGAGGAGGTCATGGTGGCTGAGGGTTTCCGGTGGTGGTTCCGGGGTGGCCAGGTGTAGTTTTTCTCTTTCTCTGTTTCTTTTTCGCCTTGTTTTGGATTCTTTTACCTCTGGTTGATTTTTGGTCTTCTGATGACTGCCTTTGTGGTTTGGATTTGGTCTAGGACTATGGTTTTGGGTTTGGGATGATTGTAAAATGGTGTTTTATGTTATGAGTTGAAATATTTTGGCTGTCTCTGTTTCGGTTACCTATTGGAACTCAGAGTCCTTGCTTATGTTTCTGGTTTTGTTCTCTGCTTTGTCCATGCCTTGCTTTGTGGCTCTTGTCTCTGTTAGGTTTCTGTTTGGGATTGGGGGATTCGAACTCAATGATTCTGGTGTTGGTTTTTTTGGAATCTGTCTCTGCTTATGTCTCTGATCACGTTTTTGTATCTGTTTTTGGTATCCGTCTCTGTCTCTGCTTATGATTCTGATTTATCTTTGATAGGTTGATTAATTAAAACATAGTATTTTCTTTTCAGATTCATATCTCTTTATCACTGTTTTGAGCAAATAGATTTGAGCACATAGATTGCAAAATAGTATATTGCTTACAATCAAACATATAAAAAGCTAATACATGAAGATTACATAAAGATTGAAAGAAACCTGTTATGAGCGAGCCAAGCTACCCTTTGCTTTACTTTGCTCTGTTGTTCTTGTTGCTATTCTTCTTTTCCTTTGCTGTTCCTTTTCTGTATTGTATTCTTTCTTTTCTCAGTTTTTCTGACCTTTCCTCTTCTTTTCTGCTCTACTGTTCTTGTTCCCTGCTGATCTCTCTTTTTTGCCCTCCTTTTCTATGCTATCTTGCTCTCCCCCTTTTCTGATCTGTTCTCTTTGCTATATATAGGCATGAGGTTTCCTTTCTAGAGGAGGTTTTGCTTTTTTTAATCATTGTTTAAGTTTTCCTTCCTAGGAAGGTTTCCTCATTTCCTCATTTGATTTTTGCTTCTTGCAGCTGCCCTTTCAAATCAACCACCATCTAGTGCCTAGCCTAGTTTGCTAGAGTGGCTAGCTAGGATGATGGAGCTGTTGGCCATGAGATCAAGTTGCCAATTGGTGATGAAGCTGCTGATGGAGCTGTATTGTTCCTTTTTTCATGAAGCTTGCATTGTTCTTTCTTTTTTTCTTTTCTTTTGCTGCTTCTTTTTTTGTATTCTTTCTACCTTGAATTGATTTGGCTTGTGCCATCTTTAGATTTTTAGGCTTGCTGAAACTTCATTCCAATTTTGTAGTGTTTCAAAATTTGTAATGGTCATGTAACAGTGGAACATGAAAGAAAATGACAAAACATTGAGTTTTTTGCCCAACATGTTATATCATTGTGCATTTTTCTTTCTCCTTTTCTTGATGTAGCAAGATTGTCCTTGTGGGGTAATAATAACAACAACAATAATAATAACTATAATAGTAGTGTAATTAAACGAATAAAATGAGGTGTTTGACATCATATCAAATTCTAAAGTCAATTCACTTTGTTTTCCATATTTTTAAAATTTTTGGTTTTTTTCAAAATTTTCGAAGACATTATACTTACTTTTTTATATTTTAAATATGATCTCATATATGAAATCCTTTATTCAAAAACATTAATGAAATTTTAAATATTTAAGGTTTTATAAATAAAATTATAAACTCAAAAGTTAGAATTATTAAAAAAAAATTATATGATTCTAATTTTGGTTCTAATATTTAGATAATTTTGTGAGTCCATGCAATGCTCACAAGGTGTTTGAGAAAATTCTTCATTGAAAACAAATTTGTCTGCAATGGTTGAGCATGTGCAGCTCTAACTCTTATGGTTAAACTTGATGTTGCATCTAGCTTAAGCATTTGCCTTATATTTGCCTCATAGCTTTGATGATTGGAGCTTATGTCATCTATGGTGATTAAACTTTTGATATTTTTAGTCATTGAGTATGTTTTGTCAATGTACTTTTGACACGTCTTTTCATTGTATTTCGATTTGATTCCATATTGTTTACTTTACATTTGATTATTTTTCCAAATATTGAAATGATTCTTAATTCTATTGGAGTAAGTGTCGTGGATACGTTCGAAGAAATTTAAAGAAGTTATGCATATCAACCGTTGTTACTTTCTTGTATTTTTTTTTCATTATTTAGTTGCATTGTATTTTCTTTATTTTAGATTGTATTACTCCTCCTAGGCTGGAAATGGTAATCTGTACTTCTAGCTTAGTACTCTTTTGTAATATTATTCACACATTTGAGATAATCTCATTTTTAATTTTATCATTTTATCTCTTTTCTTTTTTCTCTCCCCTGAACCATGAATTCCAACATGATTTGCAAATTAAATTAGGATGAGGCAAGCTGGGTCACCGAGCTGAGCTAGGCCTTGTATACTCTAAATTGCTTCATACTTGTACTCACTCAAAATCAGAAAGGCAATGTAGTATTAGAAAGGAGAGACGATATATACATACTAAAAATACAATGACCATGATAAGGATTTACCTATACATGATTTACTATTAGTTCCTACAATTTTCATGTATAAAAGGAACAGAAGACACATTGAAGTATTCAGCTTCAGCATTGTGCACCATAGGTTATAACGAGATGTTGAAAACTTACATATATATTTTTTTTCACTTAAAAGTCTCTAAAAATATTATTTTTTATTTTGATTTCCTAAAATTTTTTTGTATTGTTATATATATTATCTCAACATATATCAACGATTTAGATAATGTTACATTATCGATAAAAATTTAAAACAAAAATACTCATAATAACATAAAAAAGTTTTAAAGACTCAAGAACAAAAACAAGTAATTTTTAAGAAACTCAGAAGTTATAGAAATTATTTAAGTTAGGCAAACAAACATTTTAGAGACGCGAAGAAGATTTTGTAGACCTTGGATCTTTGCTATAGTCATACACACCAACACCTCTTTTTCTTCCAAGTCTGCCAGCATCAACATACTGCACAAGGAGAGGGCATGGTGCATATTTACTGTCTCCAAGGCCAGCATGAAGAACTCTCATAATTGACAAACACACATCCAACCCTATGAAGTCTGCAAGTTCCAAAGGACCCATTGGATGGTTGGTGCCAAGCTTCATTCCTATGTCAATGTCCTCTTTGGTTGCAACACCAGTGTAGAGTGCCAAAAATGCTTCATTTATCATAGGCATGAGGATTCGGTTCACTATGAAGCCTGAATAGTCATGGGAGGTTATCACTACCTTGCCCAGCCTGCATCATGCATATTGAACAAATTAACGGTGAATCAAAAGTACATTATTTATGATTACAAGTCTCTCTAAGTAAGCTTTACTAGAAACACTTATAAGATAAGAAAATAATTAGGAAGACAAAATAAAATAAGTTTTTCCATAAATTAAAATTTGTTTATCAAATAATTAATTTGTGAAAACTTTATAATATAATTTTTTTTAAAAGATACATACTTTTATAAATTAATTTTTTTGATAAATTAATTTTAGCTTATGTAAAACCTCATTTTATTTTTTCCTTTATATATTTTCTCCATGAAGCCTTTTCTGAGAAGTTTGCCGAAAGATATCCTATGAATCTGGATCCACATGTAAAAAAAAAAAAAAAAACTATTCAGCATAATCGGAATACATAGGAAATGTACAAAGGGATTCAGACATTAGATTGTCTGAATAGCCAAAAACTATGAAACTAATCTCCCAAAAAAGAAAAGTACTAGGAGGTAACTTCTCTCTAATAGTAAAACCATTATCTAATCGTAATCCTTAAAATAATATTACCTGATATCATGGGGAGTAACTTCAATTCCACCGTACACACTGCACACGTGTCTAACGTTTTCCTATTGACATTCACATTCTTCAAAGAGACCATGGAGATTGGAGACAACCAGGGTACACAAAATCAACCTCTTAAGCACAGTTTTAATTGTTGCTTTGCAATTACAGAATTTGTGAAAAGTTGAGTAGCTAACTAATAGCTCAAAATTGCATTTTTCTTTTTATATATAAAAGAAAATGCACTACCAAAATAGGGGAAAGAGAATCTAGTAGTTTGAAATGAAATTGAGCTCTGCAACAACAATTGCATAAGCCTTAAAAACTGCCAAATCATGATGGACCACAATTTAAAAACGTGCTAATTAAGTAGAATTGGACAGGGAAAGGGAATCTAAGTTAAGAACCTCTCTGACAAAGCTTTGGTAGCAGCAAATGTCTCATCGGAAGTGTCTGCCCCTCGTACAATCTCAATCAATTTCATCACAGGCGGAGGGTTCATAAAATGCATTCCTATCACCTGATCAAAATAAAGTTAATTTCTTCGATTTATATATAATTATAATTTCAAATAATTTTTGAATACATAATAAATATCTCTATTTTGATTCATTCTCATTTTGTAATGTTATGAATTAGTGATAAATTTTTATTTTTATTTAAATTCTAATAATTATATATCACTGTCTCAACACATATAAGTAATTAAAATGGTATTATATCATTGATAAAAACTCAAAACAAAAATAAAAATTTATTATAAAATTTATTGAAAAACTAGACAAAAAATGAATATTTATTAAGACCAAAAGTTATTTAAGTTATACAAATTCTAACCTCTTCAATAACTTTTTATATAATGTAATTTTTATTGACATAATTGTTGAATTATAATTATATATTATTTTAACTATTTATGTTAAATCTTGTGAAAATAAGACAATATATTTTTTTGTGAATCTAGAGTATCTCTAAATCATAAACAAAAAAAAAATAAAAAAATAGAGACATATGTAAGATTTTTATACATGCGTGTGTGTGAAGAATTCTCACATCATGATTAGTTGCATGCGGCAAAACAGTGGACAAGTGTCAAACTTAAGTCTTAAACAACTATGAGTATCCAAAAGAATGAAGGAATTATTTTATTTTTCTAGTGAGACCTATATATATTTACATATTATCTTCTTTTTTTTTTTTTGGACTCACATAAATAACTTGAAGAGACAATCGATGATTACGGGAGCACTTACCAACAATGTTGGTAATAACACACCACTTAGAAGCATAATTATTTTATGAAAAGCAAGCCAAACACGTAACTATGAAATAAAATAAAATCATCTAATAAAATTAAAGTGAGTGTATTCAAGAGAGATCGTCAGAATTCGAATCTCTCTTACTAAATTAAATGTACTGTATGAAAGAGGGGTGAGATCTGTGACACATACCTGACGTGGCCTACCGGTGGAAGATGCTAGACGCGTGATCGAAATGGAGCTCGTGTTCGACGCCAGAATCGCGGAACTCTTCGCAATCTTATCCAGTTTCACAAATAAACTCTTCTTCACCTCTTCGGATTCCACAATCGCCTCAATTATCAAATCCGCAAGGCGGAACTCCTCCAAATCCGTCGTGAAACGCAGTCGTTTCAAAGCATCGGCACCCTCAGCCTGTTATATAAGAAAAAAATAGAGAACAAGTTTCTTTCATTAATTAAAGTTCATTAAAAATTAAGACGTGTGATCCATCTAATTTTTATAAATTTTAATTAATTAGATTAGATAGAGTATATTGATAGAATCAGAATGAAATAGAGAATTGATTAATTAAGTAAAATTGGGAAGGAATATTATTGTGACCTGAGAGAGGGTGGATTTGGAGACGAAACGGTTGATGGAGGAAGAGATGGAAGAAGAGGCTTTGGAGAGGGCTTGCGGGTCGAGGTCGTGAAGCCAAACGTCGATGCCGTGCATGGCGGCGACTTGGGCTATTCCCGATCCCATTTGACCACCGCCCACCACGCCGATTCTCTTCACCACCACCGCGGACATTTCTATTTTCCTTTTCCTTCTTTTTTTTTTTTCTTTTGCTCTTCGATCTGTGATGACAATTGATACAGTACCTATCAGCTAAGCTCCGTGCGTATCTGCGGGCCATTGTATTAAAATGCTGTAATTCTTTTATCAAATATTTTATGTAAATGGGTAAGTTCGTGCTTTTAAATATGATTTTATATATAAATAGTCATGTTTAAGATATGACATTTGTTTGGAAAAAAAATTATAAAAGTCGTGCATTTAAACATAATTTTAATTTTTCAATTTTTTTTTTAATTATTGAAGTTGTACTTTAAAAAACAACTTTAATTTTTTACAAAGAAAAAAAAAATTAAAGTCATACATGCATGCAGGATTTTTTATATATTACAATATTACACAATATTTTACAATATTCATAATAAAAAAAGATTATTTGTGAAAAGATGTCTCACATGTGGGTCTTCTTTGGTATTGACGTGGTCTTTCTTACGGTTGTTGAGTTGGTTTTTGCTGCCCTCCCCTCCTCTTGGTCTATGACCACGTTGAGTTGGTTGTATTGTCCTCGTTGTAGTATCATCATGTATATTCATTTGTTGAGGTAAAGAAGACACTGAATAATGAATGTTCTAATTACCACCATCATTATTATTATTATCTTCATCTTCATTGTCATCATCATTATTATCATCTTCATCTTCGTCATTGACATTAGACATGTCCCTAATTTGAGTAGGTATTGTGAGACGATAACTATTCATTGATGATGACGAATTGTATGCAAACGGTGATGTGGAAGAATATGTGATAAACATATTTGAATGTCTAGAAAAATATTTGAAGGAACTTGATGAAATGAGTATTGAGGGGATGTATGCTGAGAATCCCTGTGGTTGGAAAGTTTGTTGATCATGATGAGTCATGTATTCAGAAAAGTTCGCTAGTTGGCAACTGGATTGCCCAACAGATGGTTGATGTTGGGGCATATATCTGAAAAAACTCGCTGATTGATGAGTACTTTGCGTGTGTTCTAAGAAATTGTGTTTTGTTTGTGGTTCATCCTGTGAAAGAAAAGATAAATAATTAAATATAATTTTTACACATTATAATATAATTTTTGTTATGTAATTATCATAATGTATACTTACTTCTTGAGTAGATGGTGACTCTAAACATAATATGTATCGTATAATTTTTGGTATATATCATTGCATGTATTCTGAATTTTCATGCAAATGTATGACATATGAGATGTCCTGAGGGTGGTAGTTTTTTTCATGAAACAAGTTCACCTTGCATGAAAACAAAATATTTGTAATATTAATTATATAAAATGTTAAAAAACATCATTAATAATAATATAATTTGGCATACCTACGCGCAAGAGCAAATCCTTGTTGAATCTCTTCATCTGTGTATTCTTGTATGCTTGGAGAAATGCATGTAATCCGGTCCCATGCCCATGATTGGAGGAGCAACATGCATCTTCCAAAATCGCTGAACCCCAACTATGATATTTGGCATATGTTATGTTTTGCAATAATAATAGATACATCAAATGAACTTTTAATGTTGATGTATCTGACATAAAAAATCCTCATATTAACATCATTATATGAGCCCGTGCATGTTGGGCAATTACAAGTTCATCTGTAGTAATAGGAAGTTCTTGGAATACATTGTTAAGCCATGATAATTTTATCTGATTCCCTGTTACACATCCTTTCGGTGGAATGACGCTTAATAAAGTTCCACAGACATTAACCAAATCACCACTACTAATACCAGTTACAAGCTCTCCATCAATTCTGAGGCCAAGTTGTAAAACCACATCTTTTAACATGACTGTTGTTTCCTCGTATCGAAAATGAAATGTATGAGTTTTGACTTTCCATCGTTCCATTAAGGCTGTAATTAAATGATGATTAATATCAATTTTACCAATGGTCAACACATGACCAAAACCAACCTCATCAATTAAGTGTCTTACACGAGGATTTAACAACTCTAAATTTTTAAATGCCCATATTGCATGGTGCCTTGGGCGAATAAGTCTTTCTTTGCCATCGTGTATTTTTGCTTAAATATGCTTATGTTGCAATTGCAACAAAGAAGGATCTATTGGGCCCGCTTGGTAATTTTCCATATCAATACAAGTATGACATTAATAAAATTGTACTCATCAAATTATTTATAATGTAAATAATTAAAAAACCAAGAAGTACAATAAAAAAAAAAAAAGGCTATAAGCATGAGAGAAGAAGAATGATTAGTAAAATACTTACTTTTCACGAAGCAATATCTTTTAAAGCCAAAGTTGGTGAAACATTATCTTTTATAGCAAGTGAATAAAATACTTGTGTGGTGCATTCATGTTTATAGAAAGTGAATCTTTCACGTGTCAAAAGATTACACCTTTCTTTACATGTAGCAAGAAAGATTCTCCTTATACACTTCATGGCTGCCTAAAATAATTTTACTTCACATGCTCCTTCACTTCTAGCACTTGAGCATGATTTAACTTCTCACATGCATGATTCTCATTCATTTCATGACACTCACCATGATTTAACTTCACATGCAAGTAAAATTCTCCTTTCATAGCTAACATGATTCTACTTTGTTTCATAACTATACCAAAGGCCTTCACGTGATAAACCCACACTACATAACAAAAGTGTAATGTTCTTAAAAGTTTTAATTGAGAATCTTGAAAAAAAAAAGCATGACACTACAGAGTAGAGCATAATATGTGTTGTTGAAGAAAAATGCACATTACATGACAAAAATGTATTTTTTTAATATAGAAACAATGAAGTTGTACCTGAAAACACAATTTCACTTTATTCACTTAAAAGTTGTACTTCCATGTACAACTTTAGTTACAAATAAGTTGTGCATTCATGGACAACTTTACTTTTTAAGAAGTTGTACCTCCATGCATGACTTTACTTTACTTTATTCACCTAACAATTGTACCTTCATACACAACTTTAGTTGCAAATAAGTAGTGACTTTAATCTTCGTATTTGCTATTAAATACGGGATGTGGTTTCACTATTTTAATGTTCACCTCAAGATTATCTATTATACATGAGGTTCTGTCTTACTTACAATATTTTCTTAATTTATGTTATGTTTATTGTTTTCTTTTTTATTTATTGTGATTCATTTTCTTGTTTGTATTTACAGATGGCTACATTTGATGTAGAACCAATCATAAGAGATAATGTTAGTAACTTTAGTTATGAGGAGGAGCAAGATCAAGTCCCCCATGAAGCAAACAATGGTGCAGAAGGGTCCTCTAGTTCCTCATCCTTTTTTCGTAACTTTAACAATTCATTGTTGGAAGAACCATAATTTTCAAACCGTTATGGAAAAAGAAGAAATGACAATATTTTCGAAGACATGACATTTAAGTCCAAAGCTGCAACTTTGAGTGCAATTAAGCAATTTCATGTTGATCACGGAGTTACTTATACTGTTCATGAGTCTAAGGTTGATAGATATGTTGGTAGGTGTACACAATATAGAAATGGTTGTTAATGGAAAATTAGAGCATCATTTAGTAAAATTCGTATGACATGTGAGATAAAAAAAAATTGAAAGTGTTCACACTTACATCACTACAATACTTTCTCAAAATCACCAAAATTTAGATTCAACTGAAATTGCTAATGGTGTGAGTTAGTAAATGCAAATCCTTCTATCTCAATGAAATTATTGATTGCAGATATGCAAAGTTGTATGGTTACACCGTCACATATTGAAAAGCATGGATGGCAAAACAAAAAGTTTTTGCAGGGGCATTTGGAGAATGAAAAAAATCATTTAATGAACTACCTAAATGGATGCAAGCTGTCCAACAAGTTTTGTCAAGTACAATTGTGGAATACAAAGCAACTCCAAAAATTGTTGATGGTGTAGAAGTTCCCAATACTTTCATTTTTGATCGTGTGTTTTGGTCTTTTAAGCCATGTATTGAAGGATTCAAATATTGCAAGCCAATTGTACAAGTTGATGAGACATTTTTAATAGGGAATTATCAGGGTACTTATGAGATAGGAATCTAAACATGTTTCCACTTGCATTTGCAATTGTTGAAGGTGAGACAAAGCAAGCTTGGATGTGGTTTTTTTAGAATTTGCGAACATATGTCACACCTCAACAAAATTTGTGCATCATATCTAATAGAGGAAAATGTTTGTTATCAGCATTACGATCTAAAGAACTTGGGTGGAATGCAACAGGTTTAAAATCAATGTATTGTATTCGACATATTGCATCAAACTTTAATAAAAAATTTCGTAACGTTGACCTCAAAAAACAATTCATTAATATGGGTAAACATCTTACTGTTTTTTATTTAATTTAATTATTTATTTTATTACTTTTAAATTTATTTCTTTCTTTCTTTTTTACATAGGATATGAGATGAAGCAACCAAGATTTGAGGCAAAGTTGCTTGCAATGAAATCAGAGTTTCAACAAGCATCAAGAATGGTTAGAGAATATTCCAAGGGAGAAATAGAATCAAGCCTATGATGGTGGGAAACGATATGGCCATATGATGACCAACCTTGCTGAGTGTATGAATTCTGTTTTAAAAGGTGCACGATCCTTCCCTATAAGTGCCTTGGTGAAAACAATATTTGAAAGAATAAATTTGTGGTTTCTTGAAAGAGGGATGCATGCACTTCATATGTTAAGGCTAGGACACATATATTCGAAAGAGGTGTATGTCATGTTGCAAGAAAATTAACATCGTGCTACCATGCATCACGTTGAAAGGTACACTAAGGAATCACGTGAGTTTGAGGTAAAAGAGCAAGTAAATCCCCGACTTGGTGGACAAGCAATGACCTACATTGTCAAATTGAATGAATGGTGGTGTGACTGTGGGGAATTTCAAGCACTCAGACTTCCTTATTCACATGTTATTGTAGTATGTGCCTCTTGCCGTTTAGAATGTGATTTGTTTGTTGACCCTATATACAAGTTACCAAATATTTACAAGGCTTATGAACATCAGTTTCATTCCATAGGAAATGAAGATTATTGGTCTCAATATACAAGTCCATTTTTTGAACACAATTCAACAATGTGACGGGAACAAGCCGGAAGACCAACTACTACTTGCATACATAATGAAGTGAATGAACCGGTTCCAAATAAACCTAAAAAATGTTCATTGTGTAGAACTAAATGACATCATCATGGTAATTGCCTATATAGACAATCAAATGACTGAAATTCCTTCCCTTTGTCTTATAATATTTTATTTTATTTTCATGTTGAATTGAGTTTATGATTTTAACTTTCTATGAAACTACTTATTTATAACTTTACTATTAATTAAGTTTAATTATTTATGATTTAGTTTTATTAAAATAATATATCTTGTAATTATTTATTAATTTATAAATAATTTCAATGAGATAGTAGAAATAAAAACATAAAATTGTGATTTATTTTGATCATAGCTTAAAAAAAAAATCAAATCGTCATTGGAAGTATAACTTTCATTTTTTAAAATAGAAAAAAGTTAAAGTTGTGTTTCGAAACACTATTTTAATAAATCAAAAATCAAAAATCATATTTAAATGCACGACTTTTACATTTAAAAAATAAAAAATAAGGTCTTTAAAACAAGACTGTTTATAAAGTCGTATTTAAAAGCACGATTTATCCATTTTCATAAAATATTTGAAAAGTACTCATTTTCATAAATTTTTAAAAAAAATACACCATTTTAATTAAAAAACCGTATTTGCTTGAATAATGCCATACAACTTACTACAATTAAAATACGACACAAGTTGATTGGATTAGATGGATATATTATTTTAATTGGAAAGATATGGTTCACATTTTCATAAAATATAAAAATTATTAATTTCGTCGTTATAAGAATATTTGTATTTTTTGAAATATATATATTTTTTAGGTACTTTCATTATTCTGATAAATGTTAAACATGAGTTTAATTTCATATATTAAGAATTATTTGATATTTTCATGTTTTTTAATAAAAATTAAACATTAATCTTCTTATTTTTAGGTAATAATTATTGATGTTTATAAATGATTAACAAAATATTTCTTATAACTATCCAAATACGTGTAAAATTATGTAAACTTGAATTGTACAATAGTGTCTAGCACAATCACATGAGTCTTGCATGTATTGATTGTGATGATTATTTGTTTTTTAAGTTAATTGATTATTATATTATATAATGTTTAGCAAAGTTACAATAAAAAAACCTATATAAACATGTTTTACTTTTATAGGAAAAAAATTAATACGAAATTAATATTTTTCATATTTTTATGGACCAAAATATCTTTTATCCATATTTTAATTATATATATACATTGTTTTTAAAAAAAAAAACTAAAATTGTAATTTCATTTTATTATTTTATGTAATTAAATTTTGCATTAAAAGATTTTGTGAATTAATGATATAAAACTTTATTTTCAAAAAAAAGTTAAATGTCACTTTTTTCCGAAAAATAAAGAAGTGAAATGTCATTTTTCATCTTTATGTTTGAGTATTTTTTTTATTTTTATATATTAAGTTTTAAAAGTTTCATGACAAGTTTTAGGATGTCCTAGTTATGTAAGTTGTATATGCATAGTGGACCATTTGTAATAGCCATGAGATTAATTAATATTCCACTTTCTTATTATGGACTCTCCACACCAGATTCTTACTCCTTTCTCTTCAGTGTTGCTTGTTGCTTCTCCGTTGAGCACAGTCGGTGGTGGGCGGTGACTGGCCGCTAGTTACAGTGGAGGAATTGTCAAGACTGGTGCGGAGGGTGCACAAGAGCAACTGTCGAAAATCGTTTCCAACCACGACGAAAGGTTGTCAGCGATAAGGTAATCAAAGAGAAGATGGGTGGTGGTAACATGTGGAGGGTGTAATAATAGTGTGAAATAAAATCAATTTAGAGCGTGATTGGAAGTTTTTGGATAAAAAAATATGAAATTAATTTTTTATTAGTTAAATTTTTTTAATAATTTTTTTTTATTAATTGACTATTAGAAAAGATAATTTTAATTTATAAAAAAATTAATTTTTTTTTCTAAAATTTTTTTTAAAATAGTGTATTCAAATATTTCCTTAAAAAATTTCACTTTAATCTTTTCTTTATTTATTTTTTAAAATATTAGTGTTTCTGTTAACTTTTAATAATTTAATATCTGTATATTATCATAATAATAACATTTTATTACTAATAAGTAAGAAACTATTCTTAATATAATTATAAAAAGTTAATAAAATTATAATATAAGATAAAAGGTGAGAAACTTTAGGTGTGACTAAAGTTCAAACTAAAGATTAATCTCATAATTCAATCCGGAAGATCAAGAATTGTGAATATATAATTATATATAGTTCGCAGTCTCAATGAGGGACAAAGATCCTAATTACGATTATTATAAAAAAAAAAATTGTAATAAATGATGATAATGCTATGTTTTACATTATTATTACATGAATTATTTGTTTATTGCATTAATTATTTGTTGATGATATTTAATACTTATTACTTTTTAAGGAAAGTTGAAAACTAAATAAACTTTAATTTCAATACTAAAAAAAACATATTTAAATTTAAAAAAATGAGAACACTATTTGTGGTTGCTGTGTTTGAAACTGTGGAAATCTGAATCAGCAAGGTTAACAACCAATCCAATTCCTCAGTTGCTTCCATCACAAAACCTTGCCCACCAACTATTCGAACAAATGTCTCACTAACCTCCAGCACAAACCCGACCCCTTACACCACCAATTTCATAAGAGCTAAAAGAGTAAGCAACATCACCTTGGAAAGGGAATTATAGCTCTGGTTCAGGGAAGGATGTTATTGTGCAGAAGAAGAAGAATGTTGATGACAGTTCTTCCCGGTCTCGCCCCAGGGGAGCTGATGTTTCCCGTTGGGAGAAAGGAGTTGGGAATGAAAAGGAAAGCATGGTGGTGGATGGAGGTGAGGGAAGAACTATTAAAAATTATTATTTTTTTCAATTTGTGACGGTTTTATAAATTAAATTCTGATAATCAAAAAATCTGTTACAAATTAGATATGCCTTATTGATACTTAGACTGACTTTTGCATGAGACTAGATTCATTTCTTAAATTTGAGAATTAAAAAAAATAATTTTTAATTTGAAGAACTAAAAATAAATTTCTCCTAATTTATTTAAAAAACCAAAAACATATATAAATATTTAAGAAATAAAATTTTTTTATTATATCATTTTATCACAATTTTATATATAATAATTTTGTTGACTTTTACTGTATTATGCTATATATTATATAAAAAAATTAAATTATAATTTTTGACTCTTAATTTAAAAAATTGATGATGGTAATTTCTTACTTAATTATTAATTATTAATTATAATTAATAAATTTATTAAGTTAATAATAAATTCACTAAAAAATATTAATTATTAAAATGAATTAAAAGTGATTTTTTTAAAAATAATATTTCTTTAATGATCGATAATTATTGTAATGTTAAAAATGATTTTTAATTATTTTTTTTTGTGTGAAAATTATTTTTAATTAATTTAATAATTTTATTAATGATAAATTCTTAATTAATAATTGATAAGTGAATGAAATTCGTTAATTTTTAAAATTAAATTTACAAATAATTCGATAATAAAAAAAATTAGGTAGAACAAAATTATAATTAAATAAAAAAGAAATTGTGACTGAATCACCGTTTATACCTTTTTTTTTAAAACAATGACCGTTTATAAACTCTTTATTTAAATACCTTTTGTTTGTATTTAGTAGCCAGTGAGATGCACAAGTACTAACGCAGTTTCCTTTTCTGTCTTGCACCCGTGCTAACATTTTCAACTTTACACTGTTCCACGATGTGAAATATATATGTTTCTCTTCTTTTCCTATCAGTACCACCACTTCCTTTTTCGGTTCTGAAAATCATACATACACTCATGCTTTGAAACAGAGTCCCATTTGGCTTAAAAAGTCTGCAAAGGTTAGGTAAAAATGCACTCTGACTTTCCCAATCCTTTTCTTCTTTTATTATTATGCTTCTTCTTCACCGCTTTTTGTGCTTGTTTTCACACTTTTCTGCCATCTTTGCTGACCCAATATTTCATTTTTGCAAAAGGGACTTTTTTGGGTGGCTGAGGTTTTGTTTGAAATTGAATGGTCACTGTTGAGTTGAGTGATGGAGTTGAGCTACCTGCAATGTTAATGGTAATGGCCAATGAGATCTTTACTTTTTGTTGGGTACCTCACTGCTTCTACGTGAGTTCAGTGTTCTTTTTTCACTTCCTTTTGTCTACTTTTTATTTTCAAATGGTTCCTATTGATTGCTTCATCCTCACGCAGTTGTTTAATGGTCCCTTTTCTTCATTTGAGTATTTAACTATCCTCTCTCTCGAATTGGGTTGCTTTTGAATTCACCATTTACATTTGTTTCTGCATTCAGATTTAGTAGTCTTTTTTTCCTTGTTCTTCTTCTTTTTTCCAGTATTTGGTTTTGGTGTGTGTTGGTGATATCAATAGTTTTCACTTTGTTATTTATCTTTATGTATGCAGTTGCAATTTGTCTATTTTGCTGAGTGTTGAAAATTTTTGGAGGTTGGGTTCTTCTGAGTTGTGAAAAGCACTGAACTTCAAGTGATGATTTGAAGCTGAACAGTGAACACACATATATATTAATTATCTCTTTTGGTTTGTGAAATGGTGCTGCAAAAATGTTACCCTGTGGCTTTTGTGCAATGGGGTTTCTTGGCTTTCTTGCTTTGCTTTTCTGTGGGACTTGAAACCCCAGCCAGATCCTGTGACAAGCATGATCTGTTGGCCCTGAAGGAATTTGCTGGCAACCTTACAAAAGGGTCTATTATCATCACAGAATGGTCAGATGATGCTGTCTGCTGCAAATGGGTTGGTGTTTATTGTGATGATGTTGTTGATGGAGCAGCTGCTGGTAGAGTGTCCAAGTTGATTCTACCTGGAATGGGTCTCAACGGCACGATTTCGAGCTCTTTAGCCTATCTAGATAACCTAAAGGAGCTCAATCTTTCATTCAACCATCTCCAAGGTGAATTGTCTTCTGAGTTCTCTAATTTGAAGCAGTTAAGAGTTCTTGATTTGAGCCATAACATGCTGTCTGGACCGGTTGGTGGGGCAATTTTCGGTTTGCAATCCATTCAAATACTGAATATTTCTAGCAATTTGTTTGTTGGAGACCTCTTCCATTTTGGGGGGTTGCAGCATCTCCTTGCTCTCAACATAAGCAACAATTCATTCACCGGCCAGTTCAATTCTCAAATTTGCAGCTCCTCCAAGGGTATTCACATTCTTGATATATCCAAAAATCATTTTGCTGGTGGTCTTGAATGGTTGCAAAACTGTAGCACATCTCTCCAAGGGTTGCATTTGGATTCCAATTTATTTTCTGGCCCTCTTCCTGATTCCTTGTATTCAATGTCAACCTTGGAGCAGCTTTCAGTCTCTTTGAACAACCTCTCTGGTCAATTGAGCAAGGAGCTAAGTAAACTCTCAAGCCTAAAATCTCTAATAATTTCTGGAAATCATTTTTCAGGGGAACTCCCAAATGTTTTTGGGAATCTTTTGGACCTTGAGCAGCTAATAGGAAACACAAACTCATTTTCTGGATCATTGCCTTCAACCTTGGCCTTATGCTCGAAACTCCGAGTGCTTGATCTTCGAAATAATTCTTTGACAGGTTCTGTTGGTCTTTTTAATTTCTCAGGGTTGTCTAATCTTTTCACATTGGACCTTGGTAGCAATCATTTTAATGGATCCCTTCCAAATTCCTTGTCCTATTGCCATGAATTGACAATGTTAAGCCTTGCTAAAAATGAATTAACTGGCCAAATCCCTGAGAGCTATGCAAACCTCACTTCACTTTTGACTCTGTCTTTGTCAAACAATAGCTTTGAGAACTTATCTGGGGCGCTTTATGTACTGCAGCAGTGCAAGAACCTCACCACTGTTGTCCTCACAAAGAATTTCCACGGTGAGGAAATTCCAGAAAATTTAACAGCAAGCTTCAAGAGCCTTGTGGTGTTAGCACTTGGAAATTGCGGTCTCAAAGGCCGTGTTCCTGCTTGGCTATTGAATTGCCTGAAGTTGGAAGTTCTTGATTTGTCATGGAACCATTTGGAAGGTAGTCTCCCTTCTTGGATTGGTCAGATGGACCATTTGTTCTACTTGGATTTGTCAAATAATTCTCTTACAGGAGAAATACCAAAAGGTTTAACAGAGCTGAGGGGCCTCATATCCCCCAAATATCATATATCAAGTCTCTTTGCATCTGCTGCTATTCCTCTCTATGTCAAGAGAAACAAGAGTGCTAGTGGACTGCAATATAACCATGCCTCAAGTTTCCCTCCTTCAATATACTTGAGCAATAACAGATTAAGTGGAACAATATGGCATGAAATTGGTCGTTTAAAAGAACTTCACATCTTGGATTTAAGCAAGAACAACATCACCGGCACAATTCCTAGCTCTATATCAGAGATGAAGAATTTGGAAACATTAGATTTATCTAATAATAGTCTCGTTGGATCTATTCCTCCATCATTTAACAACCTCACATTCTTGTCTAAGTTCAGTGTGGCATACAACCACTTATGGGGATTAATTCCAATTGGAGGACAATTTTCAAGTTTCCCAAATTCAAGTTTTGAGGGCAACTTGGGGCTTTGTGGGGAAACATATCATCATTGTAACAATGAAAAAGATGTGGGCTTGATGCCCAACCATGTGGGAAAATTTGGTAAAAGCAACATCCTTGGCATAACAATTGGATTAGGAGTAGGGCTTGCATTGCTTCTTGCTGTTATTGTGCTAAGAATGTCAAAGAGGGACAAGGATAAGCCGGTTGATAACTTTGATGAGGAGCTTAGTTGGCCAAACAGGATGCCTGAAGCACTTGTTTCTTCAAAATTGGTGCTTTTTCAGAATTCAGATTGCAAGGATCTCACAATTGAGGATTTGTTAAAATCCACTAGCAATTTTAACCAAGAAAATATAATTGGTTGTGGCGGGTTTGGTCTTGTCTACAAGGGGAGTCTTCCGAATGGCACAAACGTAGCTGTCAAGAAACTCTCAGGGTACTGCGGTCAGGTGGAACGTGAATTCCAAGCTGAAGTGGAGGCACTCTCAAGAGCACAACACAAGAACCTTGTTTCACTTAAAGGCTATTGTCAGCATGCCAATGACAGATTGTTAATTTACTCCTACTTGGAAAATGGAAGCCTCGACTATTGGCTGCACGAGAGCGAGGATGGAAATTCAGCTCTAAAATGGGATGTGAGACTCAAGATTGCTCAAGGTGCAGCTCATGGATTAGCCTATTTGCACAAGGACTGTGAACCACATATTGTGCATCGAGATATTAAATCCAGCAACATACTTTTGGATGACAAATTTGAAGCTTATTTGGCCGACTTTGGCCTCTCTAGGCTACTTCAACCCTACGATACTCATGTTTCAACAGATTTAGTAGGAACATTAGGATACATTCCTCCAGAATACAGTCAGGTACTGAAAGCAACTTTCAAGGGTGATATTTACAGCTTCGGTGTTGTTCTTGTCGAGCTTCTGACTGGTAGAAGGCCTGTAGAAGTCAACGTCGGCCAACGTAGCAGGAATTTAGTCTCTTGGGTGTTGCAGATGAAATCTGAGAATAGGGAGCAGGAAATTTTTGATTCAGTCATTTGGCACAAGGATAATGAAAAGCAGCTCTTAGAGGTACTAGCTATTGCTTGTAAATGTATAGATGAAGATCCAAGGCAGAGACCCTATATTGAATTGGTTGTTTCATGGCTTGATAGTGTAGGATTTGATGCCTCTGAGCATGCATCATCTTAAATCCCTGCATTCATTCCATATACCTGGTTTTTGGTTGGTGTATCATTTGAGACAGTATATACTTGTAAAGCATGTTATATTATTATGGTGGTGATGGGGATATTCTTGAAATTTTATAAGGCTACACTAATTTGGCTTTTAGTCCACACATTAGTTCTATACTGATGGTTTAATCTGTACAAAGGGTACTTTTTAATCATCAATGGCTTTTATCAACCTTGTCAACTGCTATCAAGTAGCATTAGTGAAAAACTTTGTCTATATAAATTGCCAAAACCTAAACCATTTTGCATTTTCTCCTTCATGCTTAAATCAGCACATAATTCTTATAAAAACTGAGTTCTGCTTAAATATATTGTATCAATGTATATGTAAGTTTGTGTCTCAGTATATATGCCTCGTTTTTGTTTTGTTTTGTTTTTTCCGTGTGACTTGAATTCACTGCAAGAGAATGATGACACAATTTATAAATTTCTGTTGCTTACTCTTCAAGTACTTGGATATATCAATATTCGATGGTAGGGCATTCTGGTGTCGTATTTGCAGAATGTGTAATTTTATTTTCTTTCTTCTATATCTTTTTTTTTTTTTTTTATGGAAAATGAGTATTAAAATTTATTTGCTGGACTTTGTGTTTGCCTGAGCATTTTTCCTTCCTGCACCTCCTACTTTGCTTCCTATGCCGCCTCTCACTAGATAAAATTATCCCTCGCTCATGTATCTCCTAGATTACATATTTTATTTTGGAATTGTTATTTTGGAGTGTAAATTTCGTGTTTTGAAATAGTTATCCCGGAATAGAATATATAATCCAGAATGCCCATTGCAGAATAATTATTCCAAACTCAAAATTTACACTCCCAAATAGGGAAGCACTTTCACCCCCAACATCCATCATTCTTCTGCAACATCACCGTTTGCATGCAGAGGAGAGGGTGACATGCACATCATTGTTGTCCCATTCGCGCATGTTGTTGCTGATGATGCACCGAGGAGAGAGGGAAAGGGGAAGGGGTGGCAGTGACGGCACAAAAGAGAGTTAGGGTTGGGGACAATATTGTCTACATACACAACAGCGGAAGGTGCAGGAAGCAAATCCCCCGCATGAGTGTGGAAGATGTGGATTGAAGATGATTTGTTGGACTTTGGGGCAAAAATAGCTCACTAGCCGATTTAGTTGTTATTATATATACATGGATATAACAAACATTCACCTTCTTCTTCTTTTCTTTTTTTTGGGTATTTTAGTAAATTATGATATTGATTTTCTTAAAATATAAATAAGGTATAGTTAATTATTTTTAAGAAAAACAAATTGCGTGTTAGTAATATGTGAGATTTATGTGTTAACTTTATCTACTTATTTTTTAAAAGCCTAACTTTAAGTAATAATTTTGATCTTAAAATACATTTAATATATAAAGGCTTTAATATTTTTTTTCATATTTATAAAATAGTCAATTTTATTAAAATCTTTTTTTAAAAAATTAAAGAATAAACTTTGCTGACACCTTTCTAAAATTTCATCAAATTTTCTCTCTTCTTCCCTCTCTTTCATTGTCACTATCATCATTATTGTCGTTGTTATCATTTGTCAGTTATCATTATTATTATATTATCATCGATGTCACCACCAATGTCATTGCTACTATAGTTTTCAACACCATCACTCTCATTACCACTTTCATTGTCATCATCACTATAGTCATTGTCTACGTCATTACTAAAGATGATAAAATGGACCATGTTAGAAGTTATCTGATTAACCCGTTGGTTTGAACTAGGTTGGACTCCAAAACTAATGGTCAAAATAGAATTAGATTAATATGAGCCGACCCGATGAGTCTCCAAGACTACATTGGATTAAAAAAACATAGGCTCGAATTCAATTAAGCTTATTTTGGCTCGATATATATTTTTATAATTTGTTTGTTTTTCTTTTGAATTTATATAAATATAGACTAAAAAGTAAAATGGGCCATTGAGATCATACTATGCCACAAAAAATAGGATTCATATAGAAAATAAGTTAATTTGGTTCAATATGCTTTTCACATTTGGCTTGATAGATGGAATCGTCTATCTTGTCATCTCTAGTCATTATTATCATTGTTGCTACCATCATTCCTACAATTGTCACCACCATTCCTTCATCATTACCACTATCAACCACCATCACCGTCATATCAACCACCATCATCGTTGTTATCATTACTATCACCACCAATATTATTATTACTATCATCACTATTGTTGTTACTATCACTCTTATCATTATCGTTGTCACCCTTATATCTTATCATTATCTAGTTTTTATGATGATGTATACCAAACATTTGATAAAATTAATATTTATCTTATTCAAATCCTATTATGTTCATATTTTCTCTATATATTCCATTGTATCTTATCTACCAAACAAACAAACTCATATAAAAGATTTGTTATAAAGATTAAAAAAATATAAATTACGTGCAATCTAAAGAAACCTAGAGGGAATGTCAATACAATTTACTCAAAATTAAATGGAAATAACGTGGAGATCAAGTTATCTAAAATACTACCAAGTTAATGTGTAAATTAATTGGCATGAGGTTAATTCAGCCAATAATTCTGAATTGATAAATATTGACAAGAGTTTTATCATCCGTCGTAATCCTGCCCAATTTAAACTAATTTTATGAAAGAGTTATTCATGAAATAACTTATTCCTGTTCTTATAAAAACTTTTGCATTTATACCATTCAATAATTTGTATAGAATAAAACTAATCAATTCAACACTAAATAAAAAATTAAATGATAATGATATGATAATAAAAAATAATTTTATATTATCATTTAATTATAAATCACTGTTGATATGAACAAGGATGGAGTCAGGGTTCGCCTCCTGGGAGCCAATATATGTATGTTGTCGTTAAAAAATTAAAAATAATATATTATTTTTGTAATAAAAAAAATTTAATATTAGAAATAAAAAAATAAATAATAAATAATAAACATAAATAAAAATAAACACTAACTCTAATGGACCTAACACACAAAATTGGTAAAATAAAAACAGTATTTATTTTTTTTCAAATTAAGGGTTAAACAAAAATGACAACAATTTAAAAAAAAACTATTCCAAAACCCTTTAGTCCATTCAAATATAATTCAATAAAAAAAAATACATATTTGAGGAGATTTTTTTTTATTAAAACTAATTAATTATGATTTTTTTAATTCATTAACGATACCTACAAAAAGTTAAAAGAAAAAAAATCCAATTTATAATAACTTTCAAATTTGTTATATATGTTTAAGAATTTATGTATGCATAATAATTAGCACAAATTATATTTATAATTTAACATAATTAAATGGGACATAATCAAATTTTCAAATTTTAATACTTATTAATTAAAAAGAGAAATTTTACCTGCATGACAGGCCAATTTGCAGCATAGTTACCTTAAATTTAATTTTTAAAATAATTATAATTTATATATAATATAAGATCTAAGAATTAAACGTTTAAACATGCCATCATCCTGAATATAACTTTTAAGATAATTTTATAAAAATTAATTATTTTTTAATGATGATTTTTTATTCCATAATAATATAAGACTCCTTTGCACTCCTAGTGCATAATCATTTTTTTTTTCATGCAAAATAAAAATTAAATACTATTTCATTCATACTATTTTTATTTGGTTAAATAATTTTTTATTTAAAATATAAATAAAAGTATTTAAATAATAAATCAATTAATGTTTGCTTTTGATGGTGGCGGAGTGTGCATTTTCAATCTTGCGGTGCCATCGACTATCGACGAGTGCGTTCGGAGGACAAGCTTCCATTGCCACATGCAAAATAACCCCACCACCCCTAAAAATTCACCTTTCACGATTTCGCAATTTCAAAAGCTTGTCAAAGAGAACCCCATTTCCTCATTCATTCATTCTTTCAATCTTTTTTCTTTCTTTCTTTCTTTCTGATGAATCCATGACCGCTATTTCTCGAATGAAAAACAGAAAAAAAAAATGATAAATATATATTTTGGTCTCTAAATTATAATTAATTGTAATCATTATTGTCATCTTTATCATTGTAACTACTAGTTATCATCATCATTGCAATCACCATACCCTTAATGTAATAGTTTTCATCATGTCATTGTCATTACCCCTTTCATTGTCATCATAATTATCATTGTTGATGTTTACATCACCACTAAAAATGACAAAATAGATTAAGTTAGTCGGACTATCCCGTTAACTTAAAGGTAAGTGTCAGGTTGAAGTTCAAAACTATTAGTCCAAATAGAATTGGATTAATATGAATTGACCTAATGAGTTTGTAAGGCTATACTGGACCAAAATAACATAGAACTCGAATTCAATTGGACCTATTTTAGCTAGATATATATATATTTTTTAATTTATTTATTTTTCTTTTAAATTTGTATAAATATAAACTAAAAAAAGTAAATGTGTCATTGTGGTCTGGTTGGATCATGAAAAATTAGGTCCATATCAAATATAGGTTAGCTCAATCCAACCCTTTTTTCACACTTGGCTTGATGAATGGGACTGTCTATTTTACCATCTCTAACCATCATCACTATCATTATTACCATCATTCCCACAATTGTCACCATCATTATCACTACCATTTATCATTATTATTGTTTGTCATTACTATCCCCACCATCATCATATCAACCATCACCACAACTGTTGTTATCATTATTACCACCACTAACATCATTATCATTATTGTTGTGTTACCACTCTCATAATAATTATTATATCTTATTGTTATATGATGATGTATACCAAACATTTAAGAGAATTAAGGCTTATGTTGCTCTTATTATGTTACTATCTTTTATATATCTTTTATCATATTTTAGCTACTAAACAAATAAACTCTTATAAAAGATATGCAATAAACATTAAGAAAAAAAAACATGAAATTGTGTGCGATCTTAAGTAAGGAATGTGAATACAATTTACTCAAATTAAATGGAAATAACGTGTAGATCAGGTTATCTAAATAATATCTTTTTAGTTTTTAGTGATGGCCAAATGAGTAAATTAATTGGCATGAGGTTAATTCAACCAATAATTTTGATTTGTGATAATTAAATATTGACAACAGCCTTATCATCCGTGGTAATCCTACCCAATTTAAACTCATTTTATGAAAGAGCTATTCATGAAATAACTCGATTCCTTTTCTAATAAAATATTTAAATAATAAATCAACTAGTGTTTGTTTTCCATGGTGGCTGAGTGTGCATTTCCAATCTTGATGAGTGGCTTTGGAGCACAAGCTTCCATTCCCACATGCAAAACAATCCCACCACCCCTAAAAATTGACCTTTCACTACTCCACAACTTCAAAAGGTTGTAAAAGTGAATCCCATTTTCTCATTAGAATGATGATGCATTAAGGGAGTGTAAAATCCTGTCAAGCCAATTATAATTCTTTCTTTATGATTTATCATAAATTGATTATTATAAAATTATTAAGCTTATTCTTCATTTATTCATACATTTCTTTTTGTTTGTTTAAAAGTTGATTTTTTTTTTCTCTCTAATGAATCGAGTACCACTATTTCTCGATTAAAAAAAAAAAAAACTCTCATCATCCTAGGTGAAAATAACTCTCATCTGAAACATTAACAAGTGCCGCACCATGCCTTCCATCCAAAACATGCCCTAATCATTAGTAACAGATGTGGTCCAAACTCTAAAGTTGACATTATTGACCAACTCTTTGAGATGACAAAAATCTGCAGTTGAGAAATTTATCAACTCCCATTCCCATCACATATTCTTTTGTTGATGTGAAATCCCACCGTCCTCCAATATGTTTGGGATGAATACCCTATTGGAAAAATCTCTGCAGGTGCAGTTTATATTCAAAACTTTTTTTCCATCTCGTATTTTGGTTAAGTAGCTAAGACATTAAGGAGAATTATCCACTTCCTGTTTCATATGCACCCGCTTGTTGTTTCATGTACTAAGGGAATGTATGAAGTAACAAAGGAGTGTCTGAAACAAAAAGGATCCAAGAATTAATTCTTCTTACTGCCTTGAGCCCTTAACTAGTTAACGTTTTTTTTATCGTCAAAGGTTAAATCATAACAGTAAAAGATCGTCATAACGTAAAATTTATATACCTTTACAATATGAATGGAAAGAATTAAAATGAAATTTGTTACATTTGAAAAACTAAAAAAACAAACTTTAATTTTAGGGACTAAAAAAATTAACACATAATTTAAGGAACTAAAAACATATTTAAGTTAAAAAAAATTGAAGGACCAAAAAATTTTAAATACCAAAAGCATATTTTATGCTTTTTAATTTTAGATTTAATGTCACTTTTAGTCCATTAAATTTCACATTTTTTTACGTTTTGATACATAATATTTTAAAAATATCATTTTAATACTTTAACCTATACTTTAAATTAATAAAATAAAAATGACATTAAGCCTTAATTTTATCTTACACCAATAATTCTTTTTAGTTTAAATTTTGGCTTAATACTTATTTATTTATCTAATTAATTAGATTATGTTATTATTATTTTTTGTGCTCAATTTAACATAAACAAAATGACACGATATAAATGAATATTAATTCTTACATTTTACTAAAATATTTTATATATAATTTTTTTTACTAATAAAAAACTATTTTAACAAATGAATTGATATTCATGCAGTTTACCAATAAATTTATTTCAGTTGATTGAATCGTATGTATGAAAGTTATAAATAATTCATGATAGTATCTTCCATTTCTACGTATTAAAATTAAAACAGCATGTGGATTGGATCCGTTTGGGACAGCTCTTCCATGAGCTGCGGAACTACTAAAAAACTGGGTTACAATGGATCAGAAAGCTGGTGGAAGTTAGATTTTTCAAAGTTTTGATCAAAATTTAAACCCTCACGAAATCAACAGTAAAAGTTGTGATAACATTTTAAATATCACATTAATTGTGAGTCAGTAGGGAGTAGGGAGGTGTAATTGAAACTCAGAAAAGGTAGATAGCATTGGGACTTATTATCTATTTAGACGATCAATGCTGTAAACACTTTGTAACCATTCTATTGAGAAGGGTATACGTGGGGTGTGGAGTATGGTCACGCTCTGACTATTCCTTTTGTACTGAGAGTTGGTATCGCTGGTGCTATAATTGCATATACATAAAAAAAAAAAATTTGACACCGCATATACATAAATATATATATATATAACATATTTTTTTCCTGATAAAAAAAATATTTTAAATAGGGTAAAATATATTTTTAGTCTTAAAATTTAGGTATTTTTGTTTTTGTTCCTAATATTTTGTTTGACTGGTCTTAATTTTTAAAGTATTTTGTCATTTCGCTTTTAACCCCTCCGTCAATTAACTCTATTAGTAAATGATTTGATTTTGATATATATCACAAGTCTCCTTAATTAAGTTATAAACATTAAAATGAATTAAAAAAAAGTTTTTTTTTTAATTTTAAAAAAAAAATTAATGTTATATATTTTGTTGTTTAAGTAACACGTGACATTAAAAAAATTAAAATTTTATTTAAAATATAAAAAATTAATGTTACATGACAGTTAATTAATAAGACACGTGACATCAATCAGTGTTAATAATGGGGTACTAACCAAATGATCAAAAGTCAAACAAAAAAATACTCTAACGATCAAAATCGATTAAACAAAATATTAAAAATTAAAAACAAAAATACTCAATACTTTTATTAGGAATTAAAAACATGTTTTATTTTCTCCTTTTAAATATTACACAAGTTAGTCAGTTTGCCTATCCTTCTTTAACAACGTAACTAGTGTGAATTTGCCTAACAAAGTTAGTTCTAAACCTTAAATTCAAAACTTTACACACCTCAATTTAATGGAGTGGGACCAATAATGCTTTGTGTTTTCTTTATTCCAATTTAGTTACTTTATTGTTAGCTGAAGATGCGGTCAATTTGCATGGATTTTTATTAATTCACTTATCTAACTTGGATAAAAGCTAAACATTAAAGATGTTTATTATAAGAGAAATGATATGATACCCTTTCAATATACATGTCATATAATTATTGATTGAAACTATAGATGACATAATGATTTTCAACAACCTAATAATTAAAGAATCTATTTATCTATATCATAGTTCATGATGTATTCGAATTTTTTATTATCTTCCAGTTTTTTTTTTTCATCTATCTAATCTACCGATATAAAATAATACTCCGTATAACCAACAAAAATATAATTTTTTTTAAATTTTTTAAGTCTTCAAGCAACAATGGGAGATTAACAAGTGTTCCTTGAGAGATTGAAGTATTAGAGCAGTTATATGACAAGTTACAAGAAACTAAAGCTTTGTGTTACATAATGGGTCACATATATAAATAGTTTTTGTTAGTTGTTAGTTTACCCCCACAAGTTTGTATCTTCTTGCAATGATTAGTGCATGCTTGGATATTCATTAGGGATTTTAAAATACTTTAACTACTAAAGTATTCATTTTTCTTTTATAATTTATGCCTTGAAATTCAAGAATTTACAATGCTATTCCAAATAACATATTCCCAACTTCTATGTACAGATATAGTATTAATTATTGGGATTTTTGTCCATAAATAACATATTGTCTATACATATTGTTCTATTTAACTTTTTTTCTCCTTTTTTGTTTCTATATTTTTTTGTGAGTTTTTGCTTTTATCTTTGTCTTCAATTTTATTCACTTTTCCTACTTATTTAGTGGTGTTTGAATTTTGTAAAGATTTTCTCTTTTCGTTTTTTTATTAAAATAAATGTCACCTTGTTTGAAAATACCCCCTGAACAGTGGCTGAATTGCACCCTACGGTTATAATATAACTGTTGGATTTTTTTTCTTAAATTTAAGAACTATGTAAATGTTAAAAATAAAACTACACCAACCCTTCCTTTAAAGTTTTGTTTTTTTAACTATGAAAAAAATCTTGAAATATGAGAAAAATGTGAGTGATGGAAGTAATATTCCAAGTCTAAATTCGATAATGAGTTAATATGTGAGATTTCTGGCCAGTAAGATATTGACTTAATTAATTAATTAATGATATATTGACTTAATTAACTAATAATCATGAGTTAACAATTTCTTTTGCTAATGGATAATAAAATAAATGATGGATTAGATTAGGGATCTGGCATATATATAAAATCTCTAGGTTATTGCCTAGATTTATTTTGAGAGTTGCGCTCTAAAAAATGAGGTTAGTGATTTAAATCCCAAAATCTAACAGCTAATAGCTAATAATTAATAATTTTTTAAGGAAAAACAATATGAGAGATATTACAGAAAACGTGTGAAATAATTCATAATTTAAAACTGTTCTCAGATCTGCCTTTAAGTACAGTTAATAAAATATCCGTCATTATTAATTCAAGACCCCTGATTACATTTGGACTTCCTATTTTTTATAAAATTGTGATTTTGTTACTCCTAATTTTTAGTTTGAACATTTGATATCTTATTTTTAAAAATTTGTAATTTTAGTTTCATTGTTAAATAGAATTTATTGACCATGAATCTTTCACGGCTGACTGTTAAATAAATGATGTGATAGGTTTAACATGTGATTAAGTATTAGTAATTAATTGAGATTATTTATTTGACTTAATCAACTAAAAAATAAAAAAATTTCTTCTTCGGAATCCGGTTCCGTCGGTCCCTCGATCACCTGAATAAATCACCATATAATGATTATAAAAATTTGCTCGTGTAACATGCAATTGATGTAAACGAGATATTTACAAAAATATATATGTAATATCACATGCATAACATTTCAAATTAATTTTTAATATTCAATTATTGTTTTGCCTAAAATACTTTCTTTTAAGTTTACAATAAAACTTTACCTATTTTTAAGATCGAATATCGAGTAATCTTTAGAAGAACTGAAAGGTAATTTATAAAAAATAATATGAAAATGTGAAATTTATTGTATTTAATTGATTTTTTTAATTTGTGGGTAATTTTTTTTTCTTATAATAAGAAATGGAGGGAGTAATTCTCTAATAATATATATAACACTATCAACATTTTATACCACAAGATATTGTATTAATAGTGTAATAAAATTTTATATTATCATATAATTATAACATTTTATTTATATAATTTTTAAAATAATTTTATAAAAATAAATTAATTTATCATGAATAAAGAATTATAATAGTTTCATTGTATAAAATTTTGTTACAATTTGTTACCTGGTCAATTTATTAATTAAGCTGCAGTGTACAATGTTATCTTATTTTTTTTTATTTTATCTACATTTCTCTATTCTTGCATCTTCTGCTTTTATAAATAATAATAATAATATTTTAGTGTCCATGCTTTGCACGGTTCAATATTGTAGTATCTTTCACAAAAATTTATACTAAAGCAAAAGTTAGACATTTTTCTCATGTAACGGTAGTTTTTTTTTTTTTTTTTTAGGTTTAATTATAATTTTGTTACTTTTATTTTTTAAAATTCATGATTTTAATAATAATTTCAGTCTCTCTAATTTTAAAAAATTAAAATTTTGACTGTTTGATCAATTATTAACTAATAATTATGATTAATCAAGTTATGAGTTAATTAAAAATTATTATAAAAATTGAAATAAATTTTTACACAAAAAAAATAATATAAAAAATTCAATATTCTCAAATAATCACAACTTTTCATTTACATATTTTTAAAATAATTTTATAACTTATCATAAATAATAGGTTATGATTGTTTGAAAATGTGAAAATTTGTTACACTTTATTACACCATAACTACATTATCCTTGTTTTTTTATCTACATTTCTCTTTTTTTTTTTTTTAAGATAACATTTCTCTATTCTTGCATCTTCTACACTTTTATATATATATATATATATAAAAATATAGTATTTGAGTGCCCATGCTTTGCACGGATTTAGTGTTGTAGTATCTTTCACAAAAATTTATACTAAAATGCAAAAGTTACACATTTTTCTCATGTAATAGTAGCCTTTTTTTTTTTTTTTAATGTGCCATGGTCATAAGTTTGTACAATTTTCATTTTTTTTTTAGGTAAACCAACTCATGGCATTTCATAAATCATAGTTTGAAAAATACAACTTAGTATATGATGATAAACTTTGAATCTTGCTTGAGTGGTTGCCCCCTAGTTAGAGAGTGAACTACTACGTTAGCTTGTCTCCTAACAAACTTCACGGTATAGTTTGGTCTATGCACTAAAAGATCTTTACATTGAAAAATAATAGCTCCTATTTCAAAACAATTTGCCTCAAAATTGTTGATTTTATCTACAACCACCTTGCAATCCATCTCTAAAATTACCTTCTTTTGGTCCAAGCTTATCATTCAGTTAATGGCTTTATGCAGCTCCATTGTCTCCCCTTCCAGCGACTCCAAATGCTCAACAACCCATTCAAAGAAAGCAAGGACAAAGACTCCAAAATCATCCTGGCACACTGCTCCCCATCCAATAGTGTCCGGGCTCCTCCTAAATGCTGCATTTATGTTGCACTTTAGAAAGCCTGGCTGAGGAGGTCTCCACACGACTTGGTGAGTTTAGGGTGGGTTTTGGATGCTTCTAACCCCCAATCGTGCTGCACTTTCCCAGTCCAACAAGAATTTTCTAGCACAATTCACCACTTGTTGAAGGTTGCAATTCTTGTTTTCCCATAACTTATCATTCCTAGCTCTCCATACACTCCACATAATTGACACAAACAATGCCTGTTGTGTAGCACTGAGCACTTACAGCGCTTTAAGAACAAAGTCCTGAATGGAGTGTGAAATGCATCGTTTGGAAAAATAATAATAATATAATAATATAAAACAAAAAAATAAAAACTCTCTCCCCTTTTCATTTCTCTTTCATTCGGTGCTCTCCCCCCCCCCCCCCCCCCCAACCCCTTCCCTGTTCTTCTTCTTTCTTTCTCCCATTTCCCCCTTCTCGTTTCCTTTTTTCTTTTATTTCATTCTCATTTATTTTCCTTTTATCATCCTCAAAGCATTACTCTTCACTCTTCTCCATCACTAAAAAATTCTTACAATGGTTGTTTCTTCTTTTTGTTCACTTTGTCTTTTATGCTCTCACTAAGTCCTTGTGACTTACCCTATTCTCATCTCTTTTCCCTCCAGATTCGCAAGTATTAGAGTAGCGAGTTTCTTGTGATCGACTGATTCATCCAAGAATTGTTCGTCTTTTGGTAAGTCTCCATTGCCAATAATGGAGAGTATGTTTTGATAACTTCAGTATGATGCAGTTGTAGTTATAAAGATAGATGTAGATCAGAGTTGAGTTGTTAGTGAATCTTTTTTAGTTGTATGGGGGTTCTCTTGCCTTGTATGTAAATGACACATTTATGATGTTTTGAGAAAACTTTGAATATTTTGTAAATAATTCATATTGTGATATGAACTGTTTGTTGGATCTGATTATATATATTCATATATATGAAATTCACAGGTGAAATTCGTATGTGTGGTCCTATTTATAAAGGAAGTTCTGCCAGATTTTTTGATAGCCCTTTTATGTTTATTCTAAATTATGTTTTAGTCAGATTTTGTTGTCAGGCTAGCCAGGCTAAGGAAAGTGTAGCCTGTGCGCCGGTCATGACCCTAGGGTGGGTCATGACAAAGTTGGTATTAGAGCCAGGTTAAGGGTCTTATAGCTGCATTACATTGGTTTGTTGTAGAATCTTGTTTGTAATTTGTGTACCCAGGCACAACTTACATGCAAGAGACTAGGACAATCCAAGGTAATACTGGAGTTTGTTGTCTTAGTCAGTGTTTTTGACTTTAATTCTTTCCTTATATTTATATATATCCTCGATCCCTATTATTAGGAAGAGATGTCGCCAAGGAGCCGACTTGTTAATGACCCAATTTTTGATGAGGCTTCTACTCAACCCCAAAATGTTGCCTCGAGAGACCGTGGTCATGCTCACGGTCATGGTCGGGGAAGACGTGGTAGTAGTAGTGGGATATTAGAGGTCGAGGTTCCTAAAGCTACACGTGGGAACCTCGCCATAGCTTAGTTAACTGCTAACATGCAAAATATGCAACAAGTATTGCAACAACTAGTTGATGTGGTTGGGAATCAGAGACAACAACCACGAGGTTCTAAGGCTAGTAAAGAAGGGGCACACGTGGAACAACCACTTGGCCAGCCTGCTAGAGTGAAGGTTTCCCTGAATGTATTTACAAAGCTTAATCCACCAACATTTAGCAGCTCAGACCTTTATAAGGACCCTCAATCTTTTGTAGATGAGGTGTCATGGATATGTCAAGGTTTAGGTTGTTCTCGTACTTGCATGATTTAGTTGGCAGCTTTCCGTTTGCATGATGTGGCGAGGGGGTGGTATGAGACCATGCTTCTTGTGAGACCAACAGGATCATCTCTTTTGGCCTGTGGTGAGTTTATTGAGTTGTTCTTAACTCACTTTTTACCTCAAAGTGTTAGAAATAGCAGAGCACAAGAGTTTGAGACACTTGTGCAAGCAAAGTAGATATTAGTGATGGAGTATAATATCCAGTTCATGCAACTTTCTAGATATGCACCACATTTGGTGGCTACTAAGAAGCTACGAGTACAGAGGTTTCTGGAAGGCTTGAAGAGTTACTTGTTCAGGGCGATTGCAAGGCAGGGTAACATGACTTATGAGCAAGCCTTGAATAGGGCATTGATTGTGGAGCGAGGGAACAGAGACAGGGGTGGGAGTCACCGCAACTCACACAAGAGATCCTACCCAGAGACACCTCGTGGTGGCCATCAAGGCCATAGTGGCGGAGGCTCCAAGGATGATATCAATCAATATTGTCGAGGTCAGCATGAGGGTCGACAATCACAAGTCACTCAAGCTAGCCAAGCAACTAATACTGCTAATAGTCAGGGTGTTCCACAGTATCATGCTACTTCTGATTGGACCCATCTTATTTGTGTCACATGTGGGAAGACACGTGCTAGACCTTGTAGGCATGGGTCAACTAGTTGTTATCGATGTGGGCAAGTTGGACATTTTGCTAGGAACTATCCTATGTCATCTTCTCAACCTTCTTTTAACGATAGTGCAATACCTATGGTTCATTTGGGGCAGCCTAGCAGTTCTGGATCGCATGTGCCACATGTCTCACATCGTGGTGGTAGAGGATCGAGAGGTAAAGGACTTGGAGGTAGAAGACATGGTCAAACTAGTGGAGGACAAGTTCATGTATTCACTTTAACTCGTTAGGATGCCCAAGCTTCCAATGCTGTGGTGACAGGTATACTTTCCATAAACTCTCGGAATGCATGTGTTTTGTTTGACTCTGGAGCTACGCACTCTTTTGTGTCTCCTTTGTTTGCATCTACCTTTAATAGAGATCCATCACCTCCGGATGAACCTCTGATAGTGGCTACACCCATGGGTCACTTTTTATTAGCAAATTTAGTGTACAGATCCTGTGAGCTGTTGGTAGAGGGGAAATCTTTGTTAGTAGACCTTATAGAGCTCGATATGGTAGATTTTGATGTGATCCTGGGTATGGATTGGTTGTCCTCTTGTCATGCTATTGTAGATTGTCACAATAAGATGGTGAAGTTTGTTATGCCAGGGGAACCAACCTTTGTATTTCAGGGTGATCAAAGTTGGTCACCAAGTAACTTGATCTCAGTTATGCAAGCTCATAGGTTGTTGAGGAAAGGTTGTTATGGGTACCTTGCAATGGTAAAAGAAGTTGATTCGTTAGTTGTGGGGTTAGGACAGGTTCTAGTGGTATATGAATACCTTGATGTTTTTCCTGAAGAGTTACCTGGTGTACCACTAGATAGACAAATAGAGTTTGGCATTGAATTGCTTCCAAAAACTCAACCTATATCCATTCCTTCGTATAGGATGGCTCCTGCTGAGCTTAAGGAGTTGAAGGAGCAATTAAGAGATCTTCTTGACAAAGGTTTCGTTCGTCCTAGTTGTTCCCCTTGGGATGCACCTGTGTTGTTTGTTAAAAAGAAGGATGGTTCACTTCGTTTATGTGTTGATTATCGGCAATTAAATAAGGTAACTGTGAAGAATAAGTACCCTTTACTTTGCATTGATGATTTGTTTGATCAACTTCAAGGATCTCAATGTTTCTTAAAGATTGATTTGAGGTCTAGGTATCACCAATTGTAGATAAAGGTGGAGGATATTCCTAAAACAGCTTTTCATACTCAGTATGGACATTATGAATTTTTGGTTATGTCTTTTGGACTAACCAATGCCCCTGCAGCTTTTATGGACTTGATGAATCGAGTCTTCAAGCCGTTTTTAGATCACTTTGTGATAGTCTTCATTGATGACATTTTGGTGTATTCTAAAAGTAAAGAGGAGCATGAACAACACTTAAGGTTAGCCTTACAAACCTTAAGAGAGAATAAGTTATTTGCAAAATTCTCTAAATGCGAATTTTTGCTAGACAGTATGACCTTTTTAGGCCATGTGGTATCTAAAGATGAAATAAGTGTGGATATGAAGAAAGTGGAAGTAGTTCAGGTTTGGCCTAGGCCTATGTCAGTGTTAGAGATTCGTAGCTTTCTTGGCCTTGGTGGATACTATCGTTAATTTATTAAGGACTTTTCTAGAATAACAACTCCCCTAACCAAGTTAACACAAAAGCAAGTTGTGTTCCAATGGAATGATGTATGCAAGCGAAGTTTTCAACAACTAAAGGATTGTTTGACTTCAGCCCCTATCTTAGCTTTACCTCTGAGTGGTGACAGTTATGTTGTTTATTGTGACGCATCCAGAGTTGGATTAGGGTGTGTGTTGATGCAGCATGGGAGGGTGATTGCTTATGCTTTTAGACAACTCAAGAGGCACAAGCAAAACTATCCTACGCATGACTTGGAAATGACAGTTGTGATTTTTGCTTTTAAGATTTGGAGGCATTACCTATATGGTGAAACTTGTGAGATTTACATGGACCATAAGAGCCTTAAGTATATCTTTCAACAAAAGGATTTGAATTTAAGGCAAAGGAGGTGGATGGAGCTTTTAAAGGACTATGATTGTACGATATTACACCATCCGGGTAAAGCAAATGTCGTTGTTGATGCCTTAAGTAGGAAGTCTATGGGTAGCCTCGCTCACATTGTTGAAGTTAAGAGACCCATTGTGAAGGAGTTTCAAGATCTTGTAACTAAAGGAGTGAGGTTGGAGGTCACAGGTACTAGATCACTTGTAGCACATGTTCAAGCTCATTCTACTTTAGTGGATACCATTAAAGAAATTCAAGGTGAAGACCCTTGTTTAAGGAAAATTGTAGAAAAGACTCGAGCAAGGAAATTTTCTAATTTTGTGGTTGATTCTGAAGGCATTTTACACTTTGGTACCTGCCTATGTGTTCCTAATGCAGGAGACATAAGGAAGAAGATCTTGGAAGAAGCCCATCATTCCTCATACACAGTTCATCCAGGTTTTACTAAAATGTACCAAGACTTGAAAGAATTTTACTGGTGGGAAGGGATGAAAAATGATGTAGCTGAATTTGTTTCTAACTGATTAGTATGTCAACAGGTTAAAATATAACATCAGAAGCCTGCAAGTTTATTCCAGAGGATTGACATACCTGAGTGGAAATGGGAAAGGATCACTATGGATTTTGTGACGGGATTACCTAAAACCTTAAAGGGATATGACTCAGCTTGGGTGATTGTGGACTAATTGACTAAGTCAGCACACTTTTTGCCTGTGAAAACTACTTATTCAGCAACTCAATACGCCAAGCTTTATATAAAGGGGATAGTATCCTTGCATGGAGTGCCATTGTCTATTATATCGAATCGAGGACCTCAGTTTACATCTCAATTTTGGAGATCTTTTCAACAAGCTTTAGGGACTAGATTGGATTTGAGTACTGCTTTTCACCCTCAAATGGATGGTCAATCTGAGAGGACAATACAAATCCTAGAAGATATGTTGCGAGCATGCATGTTGGACTTTGGCGGTAGTTGGGATCAATACATGCCTTTGGTAGAGTTTGCTTACAACAATAGTTATCAGTCTACGATTAACATGGCGCATTTGGAGGCTTTGTATGGGAGGCGATGTAGATCACCGATTGGGTGGTTTGAAGTCAGAGAGCCTAAACTAGTAGGTCCTGATCTAATTCACAAAGCTGTTGAGAAAGTCAAAATAATCTGAGATCACTTAGTAACTGCTCAAAGTAAACAAAAGTCTTATTCAAATCGAAGACGTTGACCCTTGGAGTTTAGCATAAGAGATCATGTGTTTTTACGTGTGTCTCCAATGAAAGGCATCTTACGTTTTGGAAGGAAGGGTAAGCTTAGCCCCAGGTTTATTGGACCTTTCAAAATTCTAGAGAAGGTGGGACAAGTGGGTTATCGCTTGGCCCTTCCACCTGATCTTTCAAGAGTTCACCTTGTCTTTCATGTGTCGATGCTTCGAAAGTATGTTCATGATCCATCTCACATTATCCATCACCAACAAGTACAACTTGATGAGAATCTACGTTATATAGAGCAACCAGTAGCAATAGTGGACAAGTGTGTGAAGCATTTACGTTCTAAGGATGTGGTGTCAATGAAAGTGGTCTGGCGAGAACCAGGTAGGGATGAGATAACTTGGGAGTCAGAGGCTGTTATGCGTGAAAAGTACCTTTACTTATTTGAAACTCAAGGTTAGTTATAGATTAAATTCAAGGACGAATTTTTTATTAGAGGGGAAGAATGAAACGCACCATTTGGAAAAAAAAAATAATATAAAAAAAAAACTCTCTCTCTCCCCCCTTTCATTTCTCTTTCACTCAATGCCCCCCTACCCCCTAACCCCTCCCTTGTTCTTCTTCTTTCTTTCTCCCATTTCCCCCTTCTTGTTTCCTTTTTTCTTCTTTCTTTTTTTTTCCTTTTATTTCATTCTCATCTATTTTCCTTTTATCAACCTCAAAGCCTTACTCTTCACTCTTCTTCGTCACTATGAAGCATTCCAAGATGGAGCCCGTGATTTGAGCGTTTGCGTTTGCATTCTCGTGGTAAATTTGAGTAACCCATTGGAATAGATCAGTGTAGTTATGTTAGAGATTAGTAATGGGTCTTGTAGAGGGAGTTAAATATGTGATTTTTATGGTTATTGTTGTTCCCTCAAAATCCTAAGTATGTTAACTTAGAGATTTTGTCTAATAAGTGATTCTTTTATTTTTATTTTTATTTTATGTTTAGATTCTTTGGCAAATACTATGGTTGCTCCTTCTGACGGCGTTGGAAGTCGTTGATTCAGGTCCTCCTTATTTGTGAGTAGCTATTTTACTAAGTGACTGTTTATTTTAGAAAAAGTAAAGTTTAATATAAGTTTCCTTGTGATTTTGGTTCTCATTTGAGGAAGAAGAATAAGTATACTAAGTATGTATTTTACCTTACTGTATTTGATTTTCGTAGTTTTGACAATGTGAGTTAAATGTGGAAAGTGAGTTCTTATCAGGAGTTTGTGATTAGTCATCGTTTGCTACAACGAAGAGATAATGTAGCCTATGAGTTAAATACTCATAGATATATAGATAACTTCCGTTTACTGCAACGAAGAGATAATGCAGTATGATTATCATTCACTGCAATGAAAAGATAATGCAATATAGTTACCGTTCACTGCAACAGAGAGATAATGCAGTATAATTACCGTTCGCTACAACAAAGAGAAAATGTGGTCTATGTGCATATAATAAATTGAATGTTAGTATAAATGTCAATTGTGCTTGTGTATGATGCATAATTATATTTATGATGAGTTATTAAGTGAGTAAATATTATTCTTCAAAATGTGAATTGTGATTTCTTTTTTTTTTATACTCTAAATCATTTAAATTCTTTGGATAAAAAAAAATTCTTACAATGGTTGTTTCTTCTTTTTGTTCACTTTGTCTTTTATGCTCTCACTAAATCCTTGTGACTTACCCTATTCTCATTTCTTTTCCCTCCAGATTTGCAAGTATTAGAGTAGCGAGTTTCCTATGATTGGCTGATTCATCCAGGAATTGTTCATCTTTTTGGTAGGTCTCCATTTCCCATAATGGAGAGTATGTTTTGATAATTCCAGTATGATACAGCTATAGTTATAAAGATAGACGTAGATCAGAGTTGAGTTGTTAGTGAATCTTTTTGAGTTGTATAGGGGTTCTCTCGCCTTGTATGTAAGTGACGCATTTATGATGTTTTGAGAAAACTTTGAATATTTTGAAAATGATTCATATTGTGATATGAACTGTTTGTTAGATCTGATTATATATATGAAATTCACAGATAAAATTCGTATGTGTGGTCCTATTTATAGAGGAGGTTCTGTCGGATTTTTTGATAGCCCTTTTATGTTTATTCTAAATTATGTTTTAGTGAGATTTTGTTGTCAAGCTAACCAGGCTAAGGAAAGTGTAGCCTATGCGCCAGTCATGACCCTAGGGTGGGTCGTGACAGAGTGAGAGTTGAGGAGAATGTTTTCCAGCACACCATCAAGCCTCAGCTCCTCCCAACATTTTTGGGCCATGTTACAGTTGTAGAAAAGATGATAGGAATTTTCCAATCCAACATTACACATCAGACAAGTGGAATGACAATCCAAACCTTTTGACCGCAACCTCACTCTAGTTGGCAAGATGTCTCTACACACCTTCCATGTCATCAATTTAATGCAAGGAGGAACTTTTAGTCTCCAAATATCGGCCCAGTTCCCCTTGCAAGTGGAAACCCGTGCTATCAACCAAGTATTTAACAACCACCTTGTATGTTGTTTTAACCGAGTAAAACCCATTATGCTCTTTAGCCCAAATTGTAGTATCATCCTGGATGAAATTATAAAGGGGGGTAGCCATCACCTCTTCAGCGTCCTTGTCCAACATAATCATCCTAATGAGGGTTTCATTTCAGCTCTTGTTCTCAGTGTTGATAAGCATGTCAACTATAAGGTTTTTGCTTCCCGGGACCACATCAGATAAGAATTTATTCCCTGATCTCTCCCTTATCCACACTTCTTTCCACACATTAATGTAGGATCTATCACCCACTTTCCACCTACAACCCACCCTCAACAGAACCTAGGAATTCCAAATACTACGCCATGAATAAGATGGGTTGTTGCCAATGTCAATGTCTAAAAAATCCTCATGCAGGTAATATCTTGCTTTGAAGATTCTAGCAATCATAGTATCTAATTTTGTCAACAAGTGTCAACCCTATTTCCCTAGTAACGTGAGGTTGAACCCATAGATGTCTCTCAATCCTATACTGACGTGCTCTTTCTCTACCACCAGCCTATCCCATGATAACCAATGGATACCTTTGTTATCTCTCCTATGCACACCCCACTAGTAAGAATGCATCATCTTTTGTAACTAGTCAACAAAGGAATGAGGTAATAAGTAAATACTCATATAGTAGTTAGGAATAGCTTGAGCAACCACTTTAAGCATAACCTCTCTACATGTTTCTAAGAAAGCCCTGCCTCTTTACAAGTTCAGCTTTCTCCATAGCCTCTCCTTAACGTAGGCAAACGCAGACCACTTATTTCTCCCAATTAAGGCTAGCAAGCCTAAGTATTTTCCAATCATTGGGCCCTCCCTCACACCCAGCTTATGCACAATATCACTCCTGGTTTCAGCGCTCACATTCCGGCTAAAAAAAGCCATCGACTTCTACAAGTTAAGAGCCTGGTCAAACACACCTTCATAACAATTCAAGGCATGCTTGATACTATCACATTCCTTTGCCTCCACTTTAAAGAAAAGGAAGTAATCATCAGCGAAAAGGAGATAGGACACTGCTAGAGCAGATATGCAAATCTTAGTACCATGAATATCATCCATACGCTCGGCCTACTTGATAAGAGAAGAGAGATCCTCTCTTTAGATAATATAGAGATACGGCGATAGGGGATCGCCCTGCCTAAGGCCCTTCGCCGGATGAATAGGCCCTACCATCTCGCTGTTAACAAGAACTAAGTACCTCACTGAGTTGATGCACATCAAAATCTAGCCCACCCACTACTTTGCGAACCCTAATTTTGGCATCATCTCTCTCAAATAGGACCAATCAACACGATTGTAGGCTTTACCTTTTTTCAGCACCATAATACCTTTTTTCCCATTCATCTTACACCGCATGTGATGGATAACCTCATTCGCAATAAAGACATTGTCTAGGGTACTCCTCCCCTGAACGAAAGTCAATTGCTCCTCAAAAATACACTTTTCAATTACCTTGCACATTATGTTAGCTAGAGCTTTGAAGAGGATCTTGTAAACCACATTGCACAATGAAATAGGCCTCAGCTCAGTCATCCTCTTAGGATGCTCGCACTTGGGAATTAACACAATGTTAGTGTCATTAACTTGATTCGAGATGCAGCCCCGCTTAAGCCATCTATTGCACTCAGCAGCAATGTCAACACAACACAAGCCCCAGAATTTGTAGTAGAAAGTGGGATTCAACCCGTCTAGCCCTAGTGATTTGTCTGAATGCATTTGAAACAAAGCCTCCCTATAGTCACCATCCATGAAAGGCGCCAAGAGCATAGCATTGTGATGAAATATTTTGACAAGCGTACCAAATATTGCATAAGTAGTTTAAAAGGGAAGATCCCAATATCAAATCCACAGAGAATTGTCTGTATTTGACTATTAGTAAAATAATCAGTTCTTAAACACTAATTTGGTTTTTTAAAAGTTGTTTATGTGTAGAACATAGTATCAGCAAAAAATAAATTAAACACTAACAATTAACACTAAAGATAAACAATAAAAATGACAATAGTGATTCAGAACTATGATCGAACAGTTGGCATGCTTGAGTGTGAGAAAGGAATGATGGATATGTTGAGGATTTGGTTCAATTGGTTTGCTTCCCATGTAAACATACAAGATATATTCTCCAGTCATAGTAATAGTTCAGATTAATTTCAATCTAAAAATGCTCAAAACGTGATGTCTCATCAAATCAAGCCTAAACTGCTCAACCTCACTTCCGATGTCTCGGTAAGTTCAATTAAGTGGTTTGATAAAGCTCTGAGATCTTTACAAAGCTAATGAAATCTATCCTATGTCTAAAAATACGCTCCATTAAAGTCCAAACTCAGTTCCCAGTTCAAAAGCATTTGTTAATGGCAGTTAAACTCTAAAATATGCATATATAATTGATCAAATCATATAACAAGAATAAAGATAGAGAAATGAACATTAAAGTGAATATTTCATTGAATAGATATGAAGGAAAGCGTTTACATGTTCAGCATCTAGTTCCAAGTCCTCAACACTAATAGATTAGCCTCTCATTGCCATGAGAAGCCTTAGAAAAGGGTTACAAAGTGGGAGAGAAAACAAGGGATGAAGCAGCTCAAAATCCAATCAAGGTCTGAACATCTAAAAAATATTACAAGTGCAGCTTATATAGTATTAGTAGACCTTCGCATAGCGCAACATTCCACTAAGCGCAAGTTCGCGATACTACAAAATGCATATCAGAAACAAGGCTTCCACTAAGCGCATCTTCAATTCAAAAGATCCTTTCACTAAGCGAAGTAGTCTACTAAGCGCATCTTCAATTCGAAAAGAGTCTTTCGCTAAGCGAATCTTCAGTTCAAAAGAACAGTTCGCTTAGCTCAAGATTGCACTTAGCACTGCGTAGACCGCTTGTTTCACGTAGCACGAGGTTAGGCTCAGTGAGAGGTGCGCTAAGCGAGAATGGTCGCTAAGCATAATATGCCTTCATTCTTGTGTTCTTCCCTTATTGTTGAACCTAGGCCTGCAAACATGAATTAGAGTATATTTCTCACAAAATAGCTTCCTAGGATTAAAATTATCAAAACTACACAAATATACAATAAATGATTTCAAATGAAGCTAAAATTCGTGACAACATTGGATAATTGCTATAAAATATTATGCAATATTTACGTATATAAAGAGATTATCACATTGTCAGCATCAGACAGCCTGCGATGCACATAATCAACAACTAAGTGAGGATTACAATTATTAAACAAAAAAAAAGGTTGTTAAATAATTCTACACGATTTCCTCAATATCCTCTTAAGAGGCAACCACTAAACCATCCTCCTTATCCAACCTTTCAACCTTATTTCTCTTTCTTCTCATTGTTGCAAATGCATGAAAGAACTTAGTGTTCTGGTCTCCATCCTACAGCCAAAAGACTTTGGATCTCTACCTTCAAAAGGCCTTTTCACGCACTAGAAGATTTGTCAGTCCAGCTATACAACTCTCGAACAAGCTAACTAAAGGTTGATCGGTTTTATTTTGCAGCTCATCCAACTCCTTTTTGCATCTGGCAATGTCATCTCTAAACTTTGATTTCAGCCTTCTCCCTCATATGCTCAAATCCTGAGCACATTTATTTACATTCATGTCACAATTAGCAGCCCAGCTACCTTCAATAACTACCTGTAAGCCATCTTCACACAACCAACCATTTTCAAAGCAGAAAGGCTGCCTGTACACCTGAGCCCTCTCCTCTGTACTGCAAAGACAGATTGGAGAATGGTTAGATATAGGAGCCATCAAATTGAACAAATGAGCTTCAAGGAAAAAGTTTAGCCATGGCCCAGTCGCCATCGCTCTGTCCAATCTTTCCTCCATAGCTCTTTCTATACCTCTACTCATGCTCCACGTAAAAGGATATCCCTCCGACTCCAAATCTTGGAGACCACAGTCATTAACAGCTTGCTTAAAACCCCACATCAACCATTGAAGGTGCTCCTCACGGCCACACTTATCAACATTGAAAAGGATGTCATTGTAATCCCTAATCACGCTCCAAAGGAGGGTAAAATTGACCGCTAGAGACCTCAGAATATCCCAAGATTGTTGTCGTCTACCCCAATCTAGAATGCCATAGAACTCTAATAGGACCCACTTCCCAACCCTATCCTTCTCAACTTGCATGTTGATGAAATTCTTAGAAAAACTCACTACTTCCCCTTTCACCTTTCTACTCCACATCACCGCCAACCCACCACTCTTGCCCTCCTTGTCCACCGAAAAGGAATTCTCGAACCCCAACCTGACCCTCGATTTCCTCCACCTTGTTAGTGTTAACCAAGGTTTCCTGCAAAAATAACACATCTGGCTTCTAGACCCTAACCAAGTCCCTAAGAACTGGAATTTCCCGAAGATTTCCTAGGCCTCAGCAATTCCAACTAAGGATTTTCATTTGTCTTGATTGGCCTAGGGATTAGGACCCACCCTTTAAAAATGAACAGCATCCTCCATAGAGTCCAAGCTCAAGGGCGATCCTTCTCAATGCCTACTCCCTTCTCCATCTATGTTGTTCAACTCCTTTTGTCTTCTTCTTTTCCTGCTCCTTCTCCTTGTGGCTCCTCAACCCCCCCTCCAATGTGATTAGTCTCATTCATATGGCTCAGTACCATAGTGAAAGGGTTTGTCTCCAAAAACTTTGTCCTTCCCTTGCTCGAGCCACTCATGCGTTTCCCCTGTCTCTTAATTGTTGTGTGTAGGCCCAATAGCAGCCACATCATGGCTCTCCCCAGTTCCTCCTACCAGCTTAGTTGTGTCTTTGTCCTTCGTTTTGAGCCATCTTCCCCCTTCAACACTACCCCTCCTTCTCAAGTCTGCCCACAACTCCGCACTCCAGCCCTGGACCCCTTCGTCTTTATCACCTTCAAACATCCTTGGGCAAAATTTGTCATTATGCCCTATGATTCTGCAATTAAAGCAGAAAGGCCCCATCTTTTCATACTTAAACTACACCATCCTCCATTCTCTGCTTGACTTCCTCACCTTCTTCTCAAGTTTTAATGGTTGTTGGACATCCACACTGACTTTGATCCTCATGTACATCCTCCAGCCTCTTGTGGTCTTGTTCTCATCATAGGCAATGAATTTACCAATAAAGTTCCCCAAATATTGTCCCATCATGGGGTCATGAACCCCGCTGGAACGTCATGGACCTAAACCCAAAACGGGATAGAGAACAAGGGAATCTGAGTGGGGACTTCCCCTTGTTGGAGCCTCCCCAAGATCAGCAAGTTGTTATCAATGAAACCAAGGTCCATCGTTGTAGGTGTTCTCCAGGTCCAATTTGTGGTAAAATTGGAAGATGAAAACTCCTTGCCCTACTTTAGAGATGGACACCCCTTTAACTGATCTCCACAATCCCACCATACACTCTTTCATAACCTAGCTCCTAATCGGTTTCTCGATCGTGAACCTCCCCACCAAGCATAAGCTTACATCCATTCCACCTTGACTCACCTCTTCTATGTGGAAAGTCACCCCATCGTCTTCATCCTCCACTAGTGAAAAACCCTCTAAATTTGTCTCTATCGAAGGCTCATTAATCTCAAAACACCCGCTGTGCCGTCAAAATTAGGTCAAGATAGCACACCCAACAATAATTAGACCCCACCAAAAACTCTATAGACGTCTCACTAAGGAGAGAAAATGACATGTCTCACTAAGGAGAGAGAAAACATACTGGGGAGCTCTAGTTTTCATACTATTTGCACGTTTGGAAAAAATCAAAATCAACATTAACGAATGTGAAAATCAACTCAGTTGGAGAATCTCCAACCTTTAGGCTTTAACATAAATACAAGCAATCAACTTTCAATAATTGAAAATGTAATATTTAATTTGTTCTTTTAATTTATTTTAAGGGATCAATTGAATTTTTTAGTTTTTTTTTATATGTAATTGAGTGTTTTTGAATAAAATTATTTAACTGAAAATATTTAATTGAATAAATTTTAAAAATAAAAAGATTCAATTGTATATCTAAAATCAATTAAATGATTCAATTAAGCAAATTTTAAAAATAAAAGATTCGATTACATATCCAAAAAATTAAAAAAAAAACTCAATTGAATAAATTTTAAAAATAAAATTATCCAATTGCATAACTAAAAGATTAAAAAATTCAATTGAGCATTTAAAGTAAATTAAAGGACTAAGTTGGACACTAAGCATAATTTAATGAAAAAATATGATATACTGTTTTAAATTGTTATTTAATTACAATTTTTTTTCATTAACACTTAGTCATGCAAACGGTGAGTTGTAATATAACGAAATAATATTGTAAAAGTAAAATTATTTATGGTAAGTCAATTGACTTTTATAAAATAATTTCAAAAATCATTAAAACGGTAGGTTGCAATTAACTGACACTGTACTAACTATTTTACATCTCCTTTAAATAGCTAAGTTTTGAAATATTTTATAATTATTTTTTTAATTACTCTCCCACTTGTATTTATAAGAGATAGTTTTCTTTTTTAAAGTGTCATTTTTATAAGATTTCATTCAATTATGTGGTTTATTAGTTTTTTTTTTTATTAAAATATCCTAAATTATTTTTTTCACTCCTATGAGAATTGAAAAACATAAATAGACTTTCAACAAAACTAAAATTTACAAAACTAAAATTTCAATAAGTAAACTTAAAGCAAAAATAAAAAGTGAGATGATGAAGTGATATCATCAACATATATCAATCGTTCAAAAGTTGAAATGATATTACATTATCAGTAAAAATTTAAAAATAAAAATAAAAATTTATCAAACTCAAAATAGTATAAAAATTATCATAATTTTAGAATAAAATTCAAACATGCATAACATAATTAAAAATTATTTAAATCTAAAGAAAAATATCATAAATAGTCAATTTGATTTTTAAAGTATAATAGACTGATAAATTAATCCTGAAATATGATAAAATAAAATTTAAATTTTGAATATGTAAAAAATATGTCAAATTTTAAATATAACATGTGAAATTTGACAAGAGAATTAACTTAATTAAATTTTAATTTATCACGTTCCAAAACAAATTATAAATCAAAATTCACTATTTATCAAATAAATATTATAATTACTGACACACTTAACGTTACAATGTTTGCTAGGGAAGATGGATGTCCATTGCCAGAGACTTTCCTTTTTTTTCAATTTTACACTTTTTAATTTGAATTTCTTTCTTTATTATATTCTAATAAAATTCTAAGATTACTTTCTTTTTTATTACAAATAGAAACTTTTTCAAATATCAACAATATTTCTATTAGATGTCCATGTCCGTACGCAAAGTCAATTGTCTTTTAAAAAAAAAAAACCTTCTCAGTTCTTCCTCGGTCCAACAATTGCACATTCAGAAGTAAAAATGGAGATATTATTTTCTTCTTCTTCTTCAGCAGCAGCGATATGTGTGGTGACGGTGTTGGTAGCTTTGATTCCGCTATGGGCACTGAAGATGCTCGACACGCTGTGGCTTCGCCCTAAGAGGTTCGAGAACCTTCTCAGAGCGCAAGGTCTTCACGGTGATTCATACTCCAACCAAGCCAATGTTCAACAACAACACAATTCCAAAGCTTTTGGTCTCTCCGATGATGTTGCGCCTCATTTAACCTCTTTGTTAGATCAAACTATCACCAAATATGGTACGTACGCTGGTTTAACTCATTACAATCATTAGATTTAACAAAATAAAATTCGGTTTAATTCACTTAAACTGTTTTTACAGTTTAGTTCAGTTAGTTTATTAGAGCAAACTATTTTTGGTTTTCAATTCAGTTTTTATACAATTCAGTTCAGTTCTGTCTCTTTTGTCACCACTATAAAATTGTAGGCATAAAATTAATATGAAATTACTATAGATAGCAAATTCTCCTTTTAAGTTGTTAAAGCAAAGCCTTTTTATCAGGCAAGAAATCCTTCTTTTGGGAAGGCAGAACACCAAAGGTGATCATTACGGACCCAAACCAAATCAAGGAAGTCTTCAACAACACTCATGATTTCCAAAAACCAAAGTTAAGTGGCAATGCCAAGTTCTTTTTCATCGGTTTGATCAACCATGAGGGTGAGAAGTGGGTTAAACATCGAAAGATTATCAACCCAGCTTTCCACTTAGAAAAATTGAAAGTAAGATTATTATTGTTTTCATTTATTAATTGATCGAATTACAGCAACACTTCCTCCTCACTTTTTTTTGTAATTATAGAAGTACCATTTGTTTTTTAACCATTACTTATGAGTTCTGAATGTGTGGATAGAGTGTTAGTATAATGTTTGAAACATATAATAGAGGTTAATGTAATGATTTCAAACTTAAATGTGTATTAATGTAGAAAAACCAAAAAGATAGAGTTATGTGTCATTTGATAAAACCTCAGAGAAACTGTTGTTGTAATTTGCACATATTAATTATTGCACGTCGCAATCAAATTCTGTTTTTTCTTTTTACAATATGGTTTACTTGATGCTTAATTTACAGAACATGCTACCAGCATTTTCTCAAAGCTGCCATGAAATGATTAGAACTTGGAAGGGAATGTTGTCATCAGATGGAAAATGTGAGATTGACATTTGGCCTTACATTAAGAATTTGACTTGCGATGTAATTTCTAGAACAGCATTTGGAAGCAGTTATGCAGAAGGAGAAAAAATATTCCAACTTCTGCGAACGCAAGGGTATCTTCTCATGACAGCAAAAAACAATGACATACCAATATTGCGGTAAGAGCACACTGATTTTGGTATAATTGAAAAATAATTATTGATTACATAGATTTTTTATTTAATGTATGTCTCGTCCCCAAGATAATTTGATATCTGGTTTTCAAAAAAATCTTTGAAGTTCAAGAAATATGGAATACCAAATGACTCATACAAGAACAACAACTGCTATATGTACCAGAGTACAACTTATTAGAGTATTGACCTATTTAGTTTAATTAGGAACAAATGTAACACTCTTTAGCTATTACATTTCTTCATAATTAACATATATATATGATTCTAGGCATCTACCAACAAGTACCACCAAGAAGATGAGAGCAATTGAAAGACAGATCCATGATTCAATTGAGGTTATCATAAAAAACCGGCTGAAAGCCATGGAGAATGGTGAAAATGACAATGAAGATTTATTAAGCATGCTTTTGGAATCAAATCACATGGAAATCCAGGGACATGGAAACAATAGGAGTGTTGGAATGACCAACAAAGATGTAATTGAGGAATGCAAGCTATTCTACTTGGCAGGGCAAGAGACCACTTCATCTCTTCTGGTTTGGACAATGGTCTTATTGGCTAGGTATCCTCAATGGCAAGTACAAGCAAGAGAAGAAGTTCTTCATGTTTTTGGAAACCAAACTCCAAACTTCAATGGGTTAAGCCACCTTAAAATTGTATGCATCACATGCTTTCATCTGACGATTTTTAATAATTAGGTCTTGTTTAACGATTTTTCTCTTAATGGAGTTTAAGGTGATGCAATAACAGTGTAAAATAATTTTACAGTGTCAAGCAATCACAATCCTCAATTTATAATAAGTCTACTAACTTTTCTAAAATTATCTTAAAAGACATACAAATGGTGGACTATGATGGCACGACAATGTAAAACTATTTTACATTGTTAGTACATCATCTTAAACTCTTTGTTTAAATAAATCTCTTTGATGCTAACATTTGTTCTATAGGTGACGATGATTTTACATGAGGTTCTCAGGTTATACCCTCCTGCAATTCACTTCGCTCGCGAACTTCAAAAGGATATGAAACTTGGAAATCTATCACTACCTGCAGGAATACGCATTACCATGCCAATATTATATATTCACCATGATACTGATATATGGGGTGATGATGCAAAGGAGTTCAAACCTGAAAGGTTCTCTGAAGGAATTGCTAAGGCAACAAAGGGTCAACTTTCATTTTACCCATTTGGATCGGGCCCTAGAATATGCATTGGCCAAAACTTTGCCTTATTGGAAGCCAAGATTGTGTTGTCATTGCTTCTGCCACAGTTCTCATTTGAGCTTTCTCCGGCATATCAACATGCTCCCACAGATATGCTTACTTTGCAGCCAAAACACGGGGCACACATTGTTTTGCAGAAACTGTGATATGGTTGGTATCAATTATCATAGGTTGTGTCTGAATAAGGTCACGTTTTCAGATCTTTTAAATAGTATCACTTCTTGCTGCAGAGTAAGGCTATGTATCCTTCACTTGGTTTAGTGTTGCATATTAGATTAGATAGCAATCACATCTTGTACGAGGATTGGAAAATGGAAACTATCTATTAAGCATCTTGTAATGCATGTGTTGTGTTCTTTTTTTACTGCTAATGCATGTGTTTGAATATATATAGTATCTAGTGCATTTACCAGCTGCATTTTTTGACATAGTCACTATATAGCGTAATTTACCAGCTGCATTTTTTTGAATTTTGACATTCTGTCTAACATATGATATGGAGTTATACAAGTATTCTAAATTGCTTTGGCATGGAAAACTTTTTGGGATGTTTGAATCAGTAAGGCTTATTATATATATGCTTTCTTGAATACAGTTGTTTCAATTTCATAACATTCAAGCACAACGCCTCATTGAATAGAATTGATAGAAAAATGAGAACAAAAAAAAGTATTAGTTTGCGGCTCAGCTCATATATGAACAACTAAACAATGTGTTGGGATTAATTGCAGTATCGGCCTTGGAAACAATGGCAATGGCCTGGGCCCATTATTGATATGGCCCCTAAAAAATTCAGTTCTAACTTTTCAACAACAAAAAAAAAAATTCAACCAAATTTTTTTTTAATATTCATTTATTTATTTACTTTTATTTGTTTTTTTTGTGTGGGACCAGGATATTATTTTTCTAGTCAATTAAGTTTTGTTATTTTTTTTTATGTTCATTTGAGTTATGATATTATTTATCTAATCAATTAGATACTTTTATGTTTTTTTATGCTCAGTCGAATTTTAATATTTGTTAAAAATACTTAATTGATCAAATTTGAACTTGTTCATCATCTCTTTAAATGGACAATGATAAAGGAAATAATGAACATAATTCAATTGAACATTTTTTAATAAATATTAGACCTAATTAAACACAAAATAAATAATAATACATACTGACAAATAATATAAGACTCAATTGAATAAAAAAAAAAACAAATATAACCCGACCTAAATAAATATTAATCCATTTTTTATTTTCTTTGTAAAAGAAAAAATCCATAAACTTTTATGTTATATTTTCAGCTTCTATTCGCTTCTTATGTTTAATCCTTAATTAATAATCACAAATTTTAAGTTTCTTTAAAAAAAAAAAACTTTCCCCATTTTCAAAAGTCGTAACAATGGATGCAAATTCTTTTTATATATGAAAGAGATGAAGATGGAAAGAAAATTATACTAAATTACTATATTATAAGAATTTATTAACTAGTGATGTGTTCTTATAAGTCAGTAAAACGTTTTTTCTACTACTACACTTTGAAACTTCATTTCATTTTTATACTACATTGTGAATGTTTGGAGTGAAGAAAAAAAAGTGTAATACATTTTTTTTTAATAAAATTTAATACATTTTTAAATATTTGTTAAAATCTTATTCACCTAATGTAACAAGACGTTTTTTTTATTTATTGAAATTACATGTTTATATTTTAATTTTAAAATACTTATATACTAGGAACTCTTATCTATATCTATAGTTTCACGCATGGCTAACAAAATGTAATAGAAAAGGTAACTTATTATCAGATACTTTTTCATATATTTTTTCAGACATTCCAAATCAACCATACACTTAAATAACCTATTTTGTGTCTCAAGTCTCAACAAAGGATGACAATCATGTATGTATCAAAAACATCTTAAGCCCAATCTCATATAAAATTCTTTAACCAATAATAGTGCTGGGCTTTTTTGGGCCTAGCTAAGCCCAAAAACAATGCATTATATTTGTACACGTATATGACTTAATTATTAAAATTAAAACACAAAGTTAAATAATTTAAAAACAATTACATAAATATTAGTAATAATTTTGACAACAATTTCTACAAACTTTAAATCACGTCCCCCCCACAAGTCACAACAAGTTGATTAGACAAATAAATCAGAACTGCTTTACTTTTGACTGTTTAATAAAATGATGATGATGTGTTTGGATTAAGAAGGTTGCTTTCGGCCATTATTATTAATATTAACTCAGGTTTAGGGTTTAATTTAATGCAATGGGTTAGGTTAGGTTAAACTGTTAAATTAAAGGGGGGTTTAAGCGATTCGGGAGTGGGTCCTACCAAGATACGATCGTGGGGTTATAGCCGGTCAATGCGGAGGAAAGAGACTCTCAACATGAATTGAAGACCCATGCATTCTGTTTCGATTTCGTCCACGTGCATAGAGAGGCGCGTGTACATCACATGATGCCAAAATTATAAACATAATAATTGTATTTTTAGTGTAAAATAAAAATATTTTTTTATTGAAAAATTAATTTAAGAATTTAATATGCATGTACTTTAATCTTAGTTTATAAATCAATAAAAAAATATTATTAATATGAATTTTAAGATGATTATTATAAAATTAATAAATTTAGCATTTTGTTTGGCCTTAATATAAAACAAGAAATTATTCTTTTTATAAAATATTTCATAAATTTTATGAAGCATTTATTTTCTCTTATTAAATACACAAATTGGTAGGGTTGAATAATGCTCTTAAATTTTTTATTTTTTTCATTGATATATACCCTCTCTGATCGATTCAGGTAAAATCAATTTTCATCTTTAAGTCTTTTCGCCTTATAGGCTTTAGTCTCGAGAATTGTGTACCTTAACCGATCCATGTAAAACCAATCCCCATTCTTAATCATTTTTGCCTTACAAGCTTAAGACTTGAAGACTGTGTACCCTTTTGAACTAATCTACGCAAAACCAATTCTCACCCCTAAGCCTTTTTAGAATCAAATCCCCCCAAGGGTTATACTAAGCCCAATAGAAACAAGAGACCATTACACAACATGACCTAACATCGAGATAGACAAACAACATCACAATAAACATGATGAATCTCGAAATATATAAAATTGATCAAAAAAGAAAACGTTTAAAGGTCCCTCTTAAGATGGAGACGAGACAGAACAAACTTAATATTCTAGACTAAGCTATTCAAATCAAAATTAAAGAGACTTTTCCTAAAACATGGAATTGATAATGTTTTTTAAAAATCCAATAAAATGAATTAATTTACCTACTATTATTAATATGTGTAATTCTATAGATACTTTAGATTAAAAATCAAAGAATACATCTAACAATTTAAAAATAAATATTAATAGTATTTTTATTTAATGAAAGAATATATATAACAATTTTTTCTTTATGATCAAACTTTATTTTTGTATAATTATCTTAAAAATAAGCTATACAAATGAATTATAACTAAATGATAATATAAAATTATTTTATACTTTTGTTACATTATTATTAAAAAAAAAAAAATTCTCTCATAGAATCCGTCACTATTAGATAGAGCGCTCGAGAGACAGAGGGTGAATAACGCAGGTGGGGGTCGCAAAGTGTCCCGCAAAATTCGTGTGCTACGTCCGTTGTGTTTTTTTATGAGAACCGATGCACCGACTCGCTGACATGGCACGTGCACACGTGCTACCTTAACCTCACGCACTCAATTTCTTTTTATTAATTAAGAATAAAAACCTTTTCTTATTCACTTGGACTTGTACACTTGTATACGTATTGGGGTATAATGGTATATAATAATACCTGCTTTGCACGGTTACTCACGTTGCATCTCACTCTTTTTTCTTCCTGTTTTGGGTTTTGACCAAGGAATCTCCCTAACTCCTATTATTATATAACAAAATGACTATATTGCACTTTCAACTTTGTCATGACTTTACACTTTCAGCAAACACAATGGGATGTCATTCCATATTCCTTTATATAAGTATTTATTTTAATAAAATAAGTAGTTTTTTTAATTTTGTTTATTTTAAAAAGTAAATTTTATCTATTTATGAAATAATTATTTATTTTAAATTTTGTATTGCATTAATTTATTTTATTAGTTGTTAAAATAAAATTAAATAAAATTAAAAAGTTATATAAAAATTAAAAACTTAAAAACAGAATACACAACTAAAATTGATTTAGTTTGATAAATTTATACATATTACTTTTATCTTTAGTTTAGAACTTTATGTTTCCTTTCGTTCTATCGGAAGTAAGGGGTTGGAGTGAACTCTGAAATACAAAAGGAAAGATTCAAAAATTGGGAATCTCATGCACAAACACTTTCGCTTCAAATAGCTGCTCATGCTCATGACCAATTCTATTCCTGAATCTACCTCGTGAAACATGGATATGCATGTATTTGAATATCTTTCAATCCATTTTTGCATACATATTCAGCATAATCGAATATCCTTTAATCGGCTCTCACATGTTTTAATTATGATTTAGCATAATCGAATATGTTAAGTTATGTAATCAAATATATACTGAGTTATAATCGAATGTAATCAAATATGTATTATATAATTGGATTTTTTTTAAGCAATATAATTGAATATCTTGTAGCTATATAATAGAACATGTATAGTTGAATCAAATATCTAATAATAGCGTGTGAAAATTGTAAAAATATTTAATCCCAATTTTTATTTTATTATCTACAAAACCACTTTAATTCAAATCTTTCAATTTTTTCACATATCTTTATATTGTCGAAAAATCTAACCTTTATAGTTTATACTTTCATTTATTTTTATTCATTTTAGCCTGCATTAATCAATTATAACCGTGATGTGTAATCAAATACAGTGTGTATTGAAGATCCTTTTTATTCGTAAAAATCAAATAATACTATAGAAAGTTTACCATCCTTGCACAACCAATTAAATTAGACGAACATATACCATTGAGTACTAATTATTATATCTAAATAAAACAACATATTCCCTTGACTAAGGCTACTATTGGGTTTTCATTTGCCTTAATTACTTGGGCAATGAAAAGATACCTATGGTGACGCATCCTTTTTCGGTTCCTGCCAGTAGTACAGAAAAAACTACTACAATAATCACCTATAGTTTAATTAATTCTTACAACCTGACATAACAACAATATCATATGCTCTTAAATTAAAAAAAAAAAATTAGTCCAAATCTAAGCCTCAGAATCCACACTATCACTTTTGACCAGTAAAGATTCCCTGCAATGTCATAGCTATCCTTTCTATTTGGTGCAAAATTATTGTATGATCTATCTTGGCTCTCTAATTTATTAAAGTCGGTCTAGTAATAGCAGTTTACATCATTTTTTAAGTTCAATTCTTTTTTTTAAAGTAAAATACTTTTTTAGCAGAAAGCTGAGTCTTCTTCACATTTATTAGCATGTTTGAGTCTTCTTCATGCACGAGGCTAAAAGATTGAACATCTATCAATATTAATAAGAAGGAAGTTGAAGTAAGCTACTTTAAAATGATTTATGCTGAAGTAATTTACTTCAAAATGTTTCTTGCCATCAAGAGTTGTTAAACATGATAAAGTTTAGTTACCTACAAAGTCATATAACAAAGTTTTCATCCGAATAAACCTACATGCATTAGAACATGTCATTTTTCAGCACCATCATAATGAATTTCTTATAGACTTTTAAATGCTACTCAGATTAATTTATTCATCAAAATGAATACTTCAAAACAAATTCAAAAATTTGTCAAATCTAGTACATTTGACATATTTTAAACTTCGTTATGAAGTTGTAGAATCAAGGATCACCTTCCTATGAATATTTTCTTAAGGCGTTTATAATTAAGGATTTAAAAAGGAAGATTTTTAAAATGACTTGAAGCAAACAAGAAAGAGAAACTCGAGCCTATGACCTTTGTTGAGGATTTTACAATATGCTGCAAGCTTCTTTGCTTAAAAGTGATCTACTTCTTTAAAGTATATTTGAGCTTGCAAATGAGAAGTGCAATTTGTAATTTTCTTTGTGAAAATCCCTTATTATAATGAAGAATATGTGTTTTAAAAGTGGTTCATAGTGAAAGTCTTTTAAGTCAAAACCAGGGTGTGGTGATAAATGATTAAGTGTGTTGTGACCTTAAGACACTGTGGATACACTAATTAAGAGATGTAGTTGTTGTTACAAGAGCGTGGGTGAAGCTCTAAGTAATGGTGAACCTGTTGAGGTTATTGTTGTATATCAATGGTGTATTTGATAGTTGTTTTTAGTAAAAATCTTATTGAAAAAGTGAGAACTAAACGTAGTTATGGATTTGTTGTGTTCATTCTTATTCAATTCTTCCATACTATTTTGAGCTAATAAGATTTTACAACTTATTTCCACTAAGTTGAGTATAAGGCTAGGGCCTTAATCACATGTGAACTTATTTGAATCAAACAACTTATTCATAAATTAAAGTTTGTACATGTCTCTCAAATGAAATTGATTAGGTTGCTATTCACATTACTTTCAACCTAATTTTTCATGAGAGAATTAAATATATTGAAATTGATTATCAAGAAAAAAAAGTTCTCTCAAATTGTATTTCTACTAGTTCTAATGAATAAAACATGATATTTTTATTAAGTAAGAGCTTTCAAATTGTGTTTATTTATTAGGAAAATTTTAATTCTCTTACTTTCTCAAATTCATAATTTTGATTCCTTTAATTTTAAAATAATAATTTTAGTCCTCTAATTTTAAAAAATAATAATTTTGGTCCCCTTGATAAATTATTAACTAATAATTAAAATTAATAGAGTTATTGAATTAATTAAAAATTATTATAAAAACTGTAATAATTTTTTACACAAAGAAAAAATAATTAAAAAAAATCATTTTAACATTAAAAAAATTGTTAATTATCAACCATAAATTTTTTTTTAATATTAAAAAATAATAAAAATTATTTTTAACCTCTTTGAATAATTCATATTTTTTAATAAATTTATAATTAATTTAATAACTCTACATACTATCATTATTAATTAATAATTAATTCAGTGAACCAAAATTATTAATTTTTAAAACCAAAAATATCAAAATGTCAATTTTAAATTATGAAGATTAAAATAATATATTTAAGAAACTAAAGTATCAAAATTATAATTTCACTTATTTATTATAAGTTTGGTGTATATAACTCATTTTCTCCTATTGCGGGGAGTGTTAAAATATCTATAAGTATTGGGCCCACAAATCCATTAGTCAATGTTATTATTATATGATGTATCTTGTAACTTTTACTTTTAGATTAAAAAAATATTACTCTGTAGTTTCGTTTGGTCATTTATTGGTCAAGATATTTGATCCTTTCGGATGATTTTAGGTTTGAAGTTCACATATTTTTTTCATTTGTTTGGATAATGGGTATGAGATTTGGAACCCTTTCCAAATTCCAATGGTAACTTTTTCTCTGGTTCTACAAAATGCCATTGTGATTCCGATCAAGTTCGTCATTGTCCAATGCATCCTCTTTCCATTCCAAGTCTCAATTCTACAAAATTATTTTTATGATGTATTACGTTATTATTTACCAACAAATGATGGCATAAGAGAAGAGGTATCGAGTTATGTCTCTTAATTAATTAAGTAGTTTAGAATTCAAATTCTAAATAACTTAAATATGAAATAAATTATATTGAAAAGATTATACTTACATAATTATATTATATACATTCACAGTTTTCAACAAAAATTAATACTTATTATTTATGATAAAGAGTAATTCCTAAAAATATCATATTAATTTTTTAAAATATTTAATGAATACAGCCATATTTTATATTAATAAATACTAATTTAACGCACTATAAGAATAATTTATTTGTTTTTTTATAATAAATTGAACATGATATAAAATATTTTCATAAACTCGAGTATGGAATCTCGATTTCTATTTTTTTTTTTTTTTCAGAATCTCGTTTTATATTTGCCTTATAGTAAAAATTTTAGTTGGAGATTATTTTTCATACTAAGGACTAAGGAGTGAGGATACATTGTTAATTAAAAATAATTTTAAATATAACCTTTAAAGTAATATAAAAATCAATAAACTTAATCTTCAAAATTATCTAATTAAGCAGTAAAAATGTTTACCTAATTTCTCATTACATGCATAATCAATTATATCAATACTTATATATACTAATAAATTGTTGGTCGGGATAAAAAATGAATTTAAATTTCTTAAATGAAAAAATATAATTAAAAGAGTAGATTCAACAAAAAAAAAATGATTATCTAAATTCTATAACGAAAATTAAAACACCACATAACTGTAAAATACTTTGTATCCATGTATTATTGTTAAAAGAACATCAATCTCTTTAAATCATGTTAGTTGTTTACACAACTTATTTATGAAAGTGTCTTTTCCTATTTATTATTATCTTTACAAATGGTCATTTAGCCTTTTTTAATTATTATTATTAAGGTTAAATATATTTTCGGTTTCTCAAATATGAGTGATGTTTATTTAATTTTCCAAAACTGAAAATTTATTTTTTATTCCCTTGTTACTTTTTTTAATCGTCACAAATATATAAAATTCACAAAATAAATTTTAGTAACTAAATATTGTTATAAATTATTATAAATTTGTTATTCTTTAGTTGATACTTAGTATGAAAGTTTAAAATAGAGGTGGCAAAATAGGTTAGTTCGATCGTTTAAGCCTATTCCGCTTATGGTTAGGTAGAAGTGAATTGGATAGGACTAACTCGCTATTATTTGGATAGGCTAAATACTTGGCCTACCCTACCTACATACGGGTCAACAGGTTGACCCGTCATTATTTTTATTTTTAAAAAAAAATTAAACTATCATCTAAATTATAAAATTAAATAAAAAGTTAATTTATACAAAAGTGTTGAATAACAACTTTTTACGTTTTTTAATTTCATACTAATTAAAATATTAACATAATAAATTTATCATTTTAAGAAAAAATAATAATAACTAATTTATTAAACTTCAAACAATCATAAATAATAAATAATAAATTTTCAACTTTAAGTCTTTAACGACATAAAATATAAAATTTTCAATCATAACTAATAACTAATAAGTGGGTTTGAAAGTCTATCACATCTTGCCATTTTACGGAGGATCGACTCATCTTTAGACTAGCTCACTTTATTATTCATAGTCTAAAAACAATACTCCATAAATAATGTATTCTTTATTATAAACAATAAAAAAACAATATATTTTTCTCAAATATAAGTAAAAATTAGATTTTTTTCATCATTTAATAATACTCTTCCTTCAATACAATTCCTTGGTAAAGTTTCAAAAAAAAATTATAAAACGGAATAATTTTTTAAATGATAATATAAAAAAGAATATTTGAAATTTAATGTAGTCAAATATTAATAGAAGAAGTATTTTTTTTAGTTTTAAAAAATAAAATAAAAAACAAAATAAAATAAAATAATTCCTGATAAAATAAAAAATATATTTAAGACTTATTATCATTTTCTACTTCGAAAGATCCAAATCTCATGCAAAAGTTATTCCCTCTCCTTGACAAGTGGTAAAGGTACAAAAAAAAATAAAGTCAGAAGCAGAAGAAAACCCAAAGTCACCAACTCTTGCAGACTTTGCACCCGCGGAGCAAAGAAATTTTTTTTTTCTTTTGTGGCAGGGACAAACAAAAAAACAAACAAAGGGGCAAAACCGTGAAATCGGTCCCTAACTCCCCCTTCTTCCTCCCCTCGCATGCTGCTACTTTTTTTTTTTCTTTCTTTCTCTCTTTGTTTTTTTGTTGTGTTGTGTTGTGTTGTGTTGTGCTTTGTTGTAAGAGACAGAAAGAAGATAAAAGCTGTCCCCACAGTTTTTCATGGCAGCAACAACAACAACAAGATTCTACTCTCAACAATCCTCCCTCTTTTCCCTGCTAAAGTAACCTCGTTAGGGACAAACAACAAAAAAGCACTGAGTGAAAAAGAAAAGAGAACAATTTTAAGTGTGTGTGTGTGTGTTTCAGACAGTAGTAGTAGTAGATAGAGAAGAAGAAGGTGGAAGTTGTTGAAAAAAGGGTGTTGAAACTGTGAAGTGAAAAAAAAAAAAAAGTTGTATAGTGAGAGAGAAAGAGAGAGAGAGATGGTGGGCTCAGCAACAACAACAGCAACAGATAGAAGCAGCAAAGAAGCTGTTGGGATGATGGCCCTTCATGAGGCCCTCAGAAGTGTGTGTTTCAACACAGATTGGACTTACTCTGTTTTCTGGACCATTCGTCCTCGCCCGTATGTTCTTCTCTTTCTCTGTTTCTGTGTGCGTGTTTTTTTGTGTCTGTTTATGCTATGATGCTACTTTGAATTAATGCTGGTTGGTTTTTGAGGTGTTTTTCTCAACTGGGTCTTCTCCAATTTTTGTTTTTTGTTTCTTCTTGCAGAAGAGTCAGAGGTGGCAATGGGTGCAAGGTTGGGGATGATAACGGAAGCTTGTAAGTGTGGTTTTCAGTGTTTGTTCTCTGTCAACTCAGCATCCAATGAGTGTGTATTTTCTTTCTTGTGTGAACAGAGAGGGTGGAGATATGAAAAATCTGTGATGGCTCTGTTTTTGGTTCTGAAAATGGACTCTGTTAGTGCGTGTTTGGATGAATGTCTGACTGAAAAAACTGATTTTGAAGTGATGTCATTTATGTATTGGTATTGGTGTTTTTATTCTATAACCAAAAGTTAGTAGTAAAATTGAGTTGTAAATTTTTTATTCAAGGCAACAACTGCTCTTAACTCAGTCGATTTTGAACTGAGAATCAATTTTTTTGGCGTGAAACCAAACATGGGAACATTTGAATGTAATTATGGATCCAAACACGCACGGAAAGATTGTGTTTTTATTGATTTTTATGATTTTTGGTTATTGCTTGGATTGGTGATCTAATAATGTGTTGTTGATTTTGGTGCAGAATGTTGATGTGGGAAGATGGGTTTTGCCGAGGAAGGGTTTCAGATTGTTTGGAAGAGATTGATGGAGAGGATCCTATCAGGAAATCATTTAGCAAAATGTCCATTCAGTTATATAATTATGGAGAAGGGTGGGTACTGGGTAGGTGTTTATTCATGTCATTATTATAATTTATTATTATTATTTTTCCAAGTCTCTTTGTACCTATTTTCTGTTTCATTATAAGTGTTGTTTGAATCAGTACCATGTTAGAACTCAAATTGAGCAGAATGCATGAGTGTTGTAAATCTTTTGGCAACGTATTCAATTCTAAAGATATAAAAAAATGAATACTATGTTGGAGGGAGTTACATCTTTCAAACACAATGACAATTACTCTCTGCACTTCACTCTGATAGGGTGTTGTTGTGTTTGATTTTGGGAACAGGTTGATGGGAAAGGTTACATCTGATAAGTGCCACAAATGGGTCTTCAAAGAGCCTACAGAATCTGAGACTAATATCTCCAACTACTGGCAGAGCTCCTTTGATGCTGTATGCATTTGATCCCTCTCACATTCATTAATTCTTTGATCTTTTTGTTTTGGAGTTGTCTAACTTACCCAAAATAAAAATGGGGTTAAACAAGGTTATCACACTTTATTGGTGCAATTAGTACTTGTACCAATTAGGTGTGATGTCACATACAGGGTAAGTTAAACAACCCTTTTTGTTTTAGAGTTTAAAGGTGATGCTGATAGTTTTAGTTTTACACGGTCAAACAATCACAATCCATGATAAGTCAAGTTATGATTGTTTGACAGTGCAAGTTAGATTTTTCACTCCCAAGCATAGCGAAGCCAACAATAAATTTAGCCTTTTCTATTGGTTATGTGTTAGCTATTTGGTAATTGATTGTCTCAACCTCCTCTTTCTGATGTTATTTATTATTGCAGCTTCCTCCTGAATGGATAGATCAGTTTGAGTCAGGCATTCAGGTGAGCGACAGAATGAATTAACAGCATGCTATTATTGATCTCAGAAAGGTTCTTTAATGTACTTTCAAGTTTCAGTCATTTCATTTACTTTTATTTTATTTGCATTTGTTCTATGGCCAGACAATAGCTGTGATTCAAGCTGGGCATGGCCTTCTGCAACTTGGTTCTTGCAAGATTGTGAGTAAATTTGTATTTAACTTTTTTTCTACTCATTTCTTGATTTTTTATTTACTATGAATTAAAAATTTACTGCCACTACTTTTACAGCATTCGCATTTACGTGGCTATTTATTGGATTAGAAATGTACCAACACATTCTTTAGTTAATGAAAAGTTATTGTACCATCTGGGACCACTGATATCTATGGTCTTGACCAATTACTCTATGTAAATGAGTTTTATTAACAATATCTCCCAATTAACACACTATTTGTGACAGAATCTTTATCATTAGCTTGAATTTATTGGGATTCATGATAATATGGATCTAAGTCTATCTCATAATTTTGTCATTTCTGATGAATTTTAGCCAATTAAACTATTTGTTAAATAGTATGTTATCCTCTAATTTAATCACAACCTTCATTTATGATGAGTATAAAACTATCATAAAAGTCATACAAACGGGTGTGGTTGAACAACAGTGTAAAACTTTCAGTGCATTACTGTTAAAATTGTGTTATTAATATTTCTCCTTCATTAGGTAGATGAATGTCTTCCACACCAACAAAAGCATCAAATGTTTGATATTTTTTCAGATTCCTGAAGACCTCCATTTTGTGCTAAGAATGAGACACACATTTGAATCTCTAGGCTATCAATCAGGGTTCTACCTCTCCCAACTCTTCTCTTCAACAAGGAGCACATCCTCTTCCACTTCCCTTCCTACAAAACCATCCACCATTCCAATAAGGCCACCCTCTTCACTCCTCAACTGGGGTCAAAGGCCACTTGGATCATCTTCCACTACTTCTTTGCTACCCTCTCCCACCTTTCAACATGCAGCCGCTGCCGCCAGAATGGGGTTATTCCCACAGGCCAAAGATGATGAGACACACATGTTCCTCATGCCTCATGCATCATCATCAGAACATCATGCTAGAATGGGAGACATCATGGGAGAGCATGAGAGTGACATAAAGTGGCCAAATGGCTTATCAATCTTCAATGCAATCACCGGAAGATCTGATGATGCCAAGCTCTTGTTCAATCAAGAGAGCTCGGGTGGAGATCACAACAATCACCACCATCACTCTCTCGACCCGAATGCCGGCATGGCAAACCCGAATGAGATCTTGAGCTTGGATGGAGGGGCAAGGAAAGTGGACAAGTTCAAGAGGTGCTTCACTCTACCTTCTAGAGTGGCTTCATCCTCATCTTCTACTTCAATGGATCATCATCATCATCACCTTCAACAACAAGCAGGTGTGGAGTATAATAGGAATTCTTCGGAAGGAGGCTTGTACCAGGATGTCATGGAGACCTTTTTGGAGTGAGTGGTGTGTTTGTTTACCCGTTGAACTCAACTTCAACGGGAAAAATAGACATTCCAATAAAAGCTACTACTTGCAAGCTCTGGATTGAAAGTTGGTTGGCGTTTGTTTTGAGGTCAATACAAACATGCACCAAGTTGTTTATGGGAAAAGAAGATGAAAAGTTGTATTTAGGCATAGTTATTATTTTGTGTTCCTTAATTTTCATGTGTTAAGCTTTTTCCCTCTTTGTAATCTGTGTTTTTCTTTTCTTTTCTGTCATCTACTCAGAGAGACTTCAATATTAATGACAATTTCTTTCTTAGTTTGATTAGACATGGAAGTTTTCATGCGTTTGATTTCTTATACCATAGATATAACAAAATTAAGAGCAGCAACTTGAATTATCTTTCCAGCATTACTCTACAAAATGTACCACACAGGGTAAAGGTACATGTGAGGTTGCGAATTTAAATAAAACAAGGAGAGGACTAGAAGCTTTAGAAAGTCACAGGATTAGGTAGATTGCACTGGAAAAGTCTAAAATTTTTGGATAATTGAGGGTGACTCTCAGATTTATAATAAGCTTTGATGTCATCTAGAATTTGAGTTGCACTTAAATAAGTTAAGCTCATGAGGATTATTTATGTTTTTGTAAGTTCTAATCATATTTATAGTTGATTTGACTTCCCAATAGGCTCGTGGGATTATTTGATTTGAGTTTTTTTTTTTCATTTTTAATTACATGAATATCACTTATTTTATTTTTATTTCTTACTGTGTTTTCAAAGTTTATTTAAGAGATTTTTTTTTCTTTTTATACAAATCTTCAAAAGCATGAAATAAAATAGAGTCACGCTGACCACAGATTAAAAAATCAATTTAGGATGTTTGATTTATTGTTTGAACGAAGGAACACACATTTTAAAATGACTTTCATAAAAAAATAATATTTTTATTACTGCTGGCTAAATATTATTTGTTCGATGGGAATCAAAAGCTCCGCAAAAAATAAAACCATGATTATTCCGAAAAAAACACAGTAAGGAGAAGTTTTTTTTATTGTTGATGTTAAGTTGAAAATTAAGGAAAATCAGTATATTATCACACTTTCCAATTCTCTCTCTCAAAAAAAAAAAAATCAAACTTTCCAATTAAAACTTTGGAGTCTTTAAATAGTTCTAAGGGCATTAGTTAATTTTAGATTCCTAAAATGAAAATAATGTGTCACTTTTTAATTAAAAAAAGAAAAACGTTTTCTTACCAAAAAGTCTTTAAACAATTTGTAGATTATGAGAAGTGAGTTCTTAATAACATGGGCTGCGTTAGCCAGGCCTGTCATGAAAATTATCGCATATGTAAAACTAAGATCGAGGAAAAAGTATAGCATTTAGTAGGTGTTTTTTGTGATATGACTTACTTTGCAATTGTAAAACTAAAAATCCAAAGGTGTTTAATTGTTACAAAATGACGAGATGAGACTGTGTAAACCAAAAATTATAAAAATTGAGCGTAATGAACAAGCATTGCTATTTAGACAAACATCATAAGAATACAAGTGGAATACATCACTACTTCATCAGGAATATTATATATATAAGTTACTTTTGATTTTAGGGTTCATTTTCTTAGGAAACAATCAAGCTAGACATAGCCAGTTCCTTATGAGAAAAAAAAAAAGGCAGAAAATAATTAGCTAGGCGTGAAAAAAAAAAAGGCTAAGTGATATTTTAATCATGTTATTCATAACTTAATAAAAATTTAAGTATCATTGGTATGTAATTTTTTTTCATAAAAAATAACAAAAACTATAGGGCATGTTTGATTGTTTGATTACTATTTCAAAAAAAGTTTTCGGTTTTTAAAAAGTGAAAATTTTGTTTGTTTGGTAATTTTATAAAATTGTTTTCTGAAACTATTCTCAAATCTTACTTTTTTTTAAATTAAAAATTAAAAAGAGGTTATAATAGTTTTATTTTTTATTTTCTCTTTTCACTTTTGAAAACAATTTTTTTTTTAAAACACACTAAGAAGTGGGTGTTTTCATTAATGACAATTTTGTAATATTTTTAAGCTCTTGAATAGCTAAAATTCATCTTTGACAAAAAAAAAAAAAATAGTGCGCAAACAAACAAATTTTCTATTTTTTAGTTTTTAGTTTTAAAAACAAGTTTAACAAACAAGTTTTTTTGTTTTTATATTCCTAAAACTGTTTTCAAAATAAAGTTACCATACGATTTTTTTTTAACATTCTTCTCAAAAATAAGTTTTTAAAACTGATTTATAAAATAAATTTTTAAAAATTAAAAAATAAAACTAAATCAAACAAGTCCTAAACCTTTTCATTTTTTTATTCCATCACCAATATTAGTGACGGTAAAAAAAACAAAAATCAAGAATCAGTGAAATTATAATTTCTTTGAAATTTTCTATAAGTTTTTAAGAGAATAAACAGTTAAATTATAATACATTATTATCATCATCATCCATGATTTATATGATTTTTAAAATAATTTTATAAAATTCAAAAAATCAATTATAAATTACATGTTATAATTATCCGAATATATAATTATCACCATTTGTTATAAGGATTCATATTTAGTGTCCTTTTTCTTTCTTTTCTTCGTTAATAATAGAATTCTGTTTTTCTTTAAAAAACAAAAACTGAAAAAAAAACATACACCATAAAAATAATCATTTTCAAAAGAAATAAATGTTTGTCATGTAACATTTTTTTCCTATTTTTCTATTAAATATTTCTTTTCTACTTCTCGTTATCCCAAAATTAATATTCATTGTTTTTTTTTTTTTACCTATTATACCACTCACTCTATTTTTTCTTTTTCTTATTTTCATTTATTATATTTCTTTTTCTCATATCAAATAGATTGATTTTTTTTTTATCAAGAAATCTAATTTAGTTGATTGAATAGGATGCGTGAGTATTGTAATCCCGTATGATACTATGTTCAATTCCTATGAATAAAAAAAATAGACTTTTTTTTTCTTCTTCTAACTTTTTTTTTTTTTTTTATCATATCTTCTAACTAATCTTATATAGATATAGAAAATAGATAATTATAATATTATTAACTAAAATGACAGTAATTTAAATCTCAGAATTTATTAACATTTTTTAAATTCTAGGAATTACTATAACAATGTTCCACCATTTCAAGAACGGATAATTTACTTAGCATATATATTACTCACAAAAGTTTTGTAAACAATAGTAGAATTTTTTTAGAATATATACTAAAATAAAAAAAGATTCTAAAAACAACAAATACTGTTTTGGCAGTTAAGATATCAATTTATCTCATGTCATATGTTCCATTCTTACACAGGGGGTGCACGTGATAGTGATCGGTCGTGTACTGACATTCTTGTCCCCCAATAATGCAATTTATTAATTTTCAGCAGTGTCTTTTGAACTTCAGATCTCTAATAAAGATATACCCATCAAGGAAATACCGAAATACATAATAAATATATTTTCAAATAAAATGCAAGAGAAAGCAGCGATCCAACATTTTCTTGGTTGGAATAGAATTGAATTCGATTTTTTAAATAAATAAGTTTGTGAAAGTGACTGAGAAAAAAAATCATTAAATTTCCGGAAAATATGATCATAAGCAAAATTAGTCAATGTATTATACCTATAAAATAATAACTAAAAAAGATAAGAGAAAGCAGCCTGATTTTATTATAATATAAAATCTTCAATGATGCATTTATGTTCAAAATTTTATACATTTCCCGCATACTTTGATCTAAGTCAATTGTTTTTTTTAAAAAGGGAGTTGAGCTCTATTTTATTTTATTTTGGTTAAAAGATGACAAATACAAATGACAACAATATTTTCTTTAAACAAAATATCGAAGTCATGTAAATAAGATAATAGGTAGTTAAAGGATTCTTTTCTCTTATCATCAAACATTTGGATCAACTAAGTTATTTAATTTAACCGGTGATTTTGACTTTAGTTAATAAATCTTAGTTGTATTAAAATAAAATTAATTTTCGAGGAGAATTTCTGATCCTCAGATCTCAAATTAAAAAAATATTTTCTAAATAGATTCATTTGGTTCAATTGTTCAAATTAGTTAAAATATATTCTTGAAAGATTATAAAAATTAAGCATATATTAGGAAGGCATAACTTTGTCTTGGTGTCTTCTTACACGGAAATGTCATATACACACCTGGACTCTTTTATATATAAATTCTTCACAAACCTCACTTTAGTGATGAGTAGTGACAAACACCACTTCAAAAATATAGTGAATTGGGGGTAGAAAAGTAGAAAACAAGAGATAAAAAGAAGAAGAAAAATAGTAGTAGTATAACAATTAACAAGTAATATACACAGTCTGTTCTTGTTTTAATTAAGTATGCTGATGCTTTAAAAATTTGGAAGAAGAGTTTACTGATTTTTACTCGATTCGTGCATGATTATCTCTAAAGAAATATATTAGTCATGAGAAAAAGTAATATAATAAAAAAAACTAATTAAAAAAGAGAGCAATAAAAAATAAAAATGAGATGATAAAGAAAATAGGTACAGATCATAAGTAATTTCCGTAGTTAATAGGTTATCATACCAACGATATCATCACAATCAATTTCACATCACACAACACACAATCCCAGGCAAAATATTTCTTCAATGGTCAAATATTCAAACCACCCTTTTTGGTTACAAATCCTCGGAAATCCAAAACCAAGTCCGTCGAATATCGATTTTTGCATCGACAAGCGAAAAAGTACTAAACAATTTCATGTGGCAACAATCACATGCACAAATCCTAGCATATTATCATCATTTTATATGCTACATATCTTCCCAATTAATGCGTTAAAAAAAAAAAAAACTAAACAAAAGTTGCAAAGCTAACAACTATTCACATTTACTTCAACAACATCATTCAAATGATTCAAATCACATCTCTTTATTGTTACGACCCTTGGAAGGTTCCATGGCATGGCATTCTCTGCAAGCCATCACAAACCACCGTAAAATCCTTCTCCCAAACCTCAACCTTACCCCTTTACTCTCCTTTTTATTACTGTTATTGTTCTTTTTGGTCCCTTTGTCATTCTTCTTCTTATTCTTCGCTTGCTTTGTGTTTGTGACACTCCTTCTTCGCACGGAACCGTCGCGGCTCAACGCCGCGGCGGGCACCGGCGTTATATACTGCCACCTCTGGGAGCAAGCATACGACTGATAATGAGAGGGAGTACTACTCTTTGCCCTAAGTGAGCCACCACTGTTCTTGAGCTTGTTGTGGAAGGATTTTCGTTCGGAGCTGTCGCTGGAGCTTGTCCTGGCGCTGCTGCAGCTGCTGTTGGTGCTGTTGCTTCGCGACGAGAGAAGAGAGTCTCTTGTGCTGCTGCTGGTGCTGCGGCTGGTGGAGGCGGGGAGGGGCGGGAAGTAGTGGGGCTGGAGGCGCCCGTTGAGGAAGAGGTGGTCGGCCGGGGAGGCCGTCAGGGGCTCGGCCGAGGGCGAGTCCGGAGTCAGGGATCCAAACTCGAAGTCGGCCGAGTCCGGGGTGGGGGTGCTGGGGAAGGAGAATGAGTCCCCGGAGGAGGAGGGCTTTTTGTGGTGTGTGATGATGTTGTTGTCCATGATGGAAGAGTGTTGGAGGGTTGGTTGTGTAATAAGATAGAAGATTAGGGTTTATATATGTGTGTGATGGTGGAGAAATTATTAGGTGTAAAGGATTATCCTCGTCGATTATGGTTCCAACCAATAAATAAATATGTGTTATGTAATTAATTTAATATTTTAAATTGATTAAGTTTCTTTAAATTACTAACAAATATAATTTTTATCTAGTAAGTAAATTTTTAATTAGTTAATTATGTGTCGTGTATTTATTGGTCAGATTATGAATGATGAGGTGATACCATATAATCTAATAATTTTAGAAGATTGGTTATGGGGTTTGGATGTGGGACATGTGTGGAGTGAATCAAGGCCTTTGTTGGTTTCAAATTGAGGGAGCTAGCTATAGCTTTGGGGGTGGTGTAAATAATGTGAACCATGGGATGCCAACTAAGACACAATTGTTAACAAAGTTTTGAGGAATAATGTTATTGCATGGTGGTGGTGTGTATAATGATGTTGTTATAGCTAGCTAGCCTATATATGTGAGATGTGTCACAAACAAGAGTGTATTGTGTGTATGTGTGTCATGTGATGTGCAATTGTAAAGATGTTACCTACGAATTATGAGCAATGATAGATACACAACCCAATCATTTTTGGAGTGTATAGATGAGAGAAAGAAGAAAAAAAAAGTTAAAAGAGACAAAGTGATAGATGTGATACACAATTTGTTGATGAAAGATAAAGAGAGAAATAGAAAATAAAAGTAAGAGTGGGATGAAAGAAAAATAAATGTGTATTTTCTCAAAATTATTTTTGGAGTTGTTGTTGTATTAATTTAGAGAATTTTAAGTATTTTAGTATAATTATTTTATGATCTAAATGATTGAGCGAGTCAGATACATAAAAGAGAGAAAGAAAAAGATATTTTCTAAATATCTGCATTAAAATCCTAGAATTTTCAAAGATATCCTAATATTTCTCCTATCTTAATTCGATCCTAATTGATGAATATATTTGGGTATTAATTTAAGTTTGGAGGGATCCACGTTTAAAATAAAGAAAGAAAGAAAAGAGAGCGAGTTTAGATATGCTATAAAGAAATGTGTCAAAGGATTGTGGGGATTTTCTATATAAACTATAGTCTTTGGTTGTGTATTATTTATTGAAAGATGTTGGGGGATGATGAGTGATTTGGAAAGTGAAAACTATGCTTAATCATCCTGTCTCTTGGTTACAATACACGTGGATAGAGGATCTATGGACATCACATACAATATATGTTTGACAAATTTATATGTTTAATAATTTTTTTATACATCATAGATTTTATCAATTCAATTAATAAATTGAAAATTGATCCAACTTAATTAAATATAAATGTTTACATAATTCAAATTAAATAATATTTCGTCATATTATTTTATTTAATAAATAATGAGTTATGCATTTTGTGTCAAATAATTTTTTAAGCATAAATTACTATATATAATAAATTTATTGACTTTTAAAACAATTCTCTTAAAAGTTATATTATTAATAATTAATGATTGATTGACCATTGATTTATATTATAAATTCATTATAATTATTATTTTATTAAAAATACTCAAATAAAATAAGGAATGCTATCGCATAAAACTCCAATAAAATGTACGTTTCCAATAAAATTCGACTTTGACAAGATATATCGCATATCTCTCTATCCCAAAACCTTCAATTCAAGGTATTGATTTTTCAATAACTATTTGCCCATCCCCATCAGTACGGTAGTAAATTAGATATATTAACCTTTGTCAACTTGCTTTTGTTTTTCTGAAGGACACAGAGTCCCAAATATGCCCTTTCCTATATAGATATTAGATAAAGCAGAAAATCAAAAGGAAAATAAAGTGGAGAGAGAGGGGCCAAGAAGGAAGCAACATAGTACTTCACTTCCAAAACACAAAGGAATATGGTGGGATCACTATTGTTTGTGGCTACCTTTCTTTTGTATGAGGAAGCAAAGCCAAAGGCTCCCTATGGTCTAATAGAAAAAGAAAAAGAAAAAGGCAAAGGGTAATAAGGTTTTGTTTTGGACAAGTTTATGCATAAATATTTATTGAAAAAGAAAATACTAAGCAAAAAATATTTTTTCATAGGTTAAAATTCACTTCTCCTTTAAATAATTTGTAGAAGTTTCACAATTTTTTTAAAAAATTATATAAGATAATTTTTATAAATTAATTAATTATTAATGAAGTCAATTTTAACTTATGCATAAGTTTATTTTATTTATTTCTTAATGTTTTTTTTCTCTTAAAATATTTCTAAAAGAGTTTACTCAAATATTTTTTTACTATTCTTATGACAATAGTTAAGAAATTTAAACTAGAAAGATTTTTATTGGTTTATTCATAGTTTTTTTTTTATCAATAAATATTAATGGTTAATTTATTATTCATTTTGTTTTCATTTATAAGTAACTACCCTTAAATTGTACTAATATATGTAGGTCCCATATTCGAGTAAGATTGTCCTAACTAAAAAAATTGTGCGGATAAATTAGTAAAACACTTAAATGTATTAAATTTTATTTTTCTTAAATTACCCTTATTATCTTTTTTAAAAAAATCTTTCATTTCTCTAACTTATAAATGGGAGAAGAGATAATAGTTTGTCAGTAGAAGGGAGTCGAATCGAACAATTCTCTTTCTTCCTTATTTTCACAACCAACTTACCTATCTTATAATTATCTTAGGGTGTGTTTGTTTCATATGAAAAATGAAGGATGAAAGTGAAGATGACTTAAATGAGTTAAAAGTAAAAAATGGTGATGTTTGAAACAGGTGAAAGATCGATGAAAAGAGATAAAAGTTAGTAGGTCCAACATAAAACACTTTTATCTCAAAAGTGTGTAAAAGTTACATTAAATAAAACTTTCATTTCTTTTCATAGTATTTTATTTTATTTTATTATTTACCTAACTATTTTAATTCAAAACATCTTTCTTTCATCTATATCAAATCATTTCACTTTCATCTTTTTTACATATCTCTTTCATTCATTTTCATTCCTCTCTACCAAATACACAAAGCGTTAGTGTATTCATAGTATTTTTGCATTCTCCAATCATTTTCAAGGTAAATAATATTTTTTTTTAGTTCCTTAATGTACCCATGTTTTAATTAGGCCACAAGATTCAAAGAAAAATTGCATGAAAGATAGAGTATTAATTAGGAGGCGTGTGATTTGAATGATCAAAGACCTACTTTTTGATTAGTCCTATAGAAACAAGGGGACAAAGTTGGTCTTATAAAAATTCTTGGTCTCCTATTCAAGTTTTCTGTGGCGTTACCCAATGGCCCATTTCAGTTCATCATGCCTTCGGGACCATTGGTCAGCCAGATCCAGTCTTCATTAATATTTGTAATTTTTTTCTCCACAACCAAAGCAAATTATTCGTCAATCTTCCTTAGAAACTAGAAAGCATACTTTTATATGACGCCAATGCAAGGTGGCAGGTCCATGGATTTGAAGACAAAGTTGGTGAAGGTTTCGTTAATGTTTAACTCCATATGATTATAATCTGTTTTGACTACAACATTGAATAGCATTGTAGACATGGTTGGACCCAGGATTAAGAGGCTGCGGGACCAATTTTTAAAAATTAAATTTTATTTTAAAATATATTTCTTAAATTTGATGTAAATATTTAAAAATATGTTTTTTTTAAATAAATTAAGAAATATATAATAAAAATGATTGACATGGAAAATAAACTAAATATCCTTTTATGAAAGACCTAAAATTATAAATGTTAATTATTAGTTTTACATGTCATTATTAACTATTAATTTATCCATAAAAAACTAACTATTAACTTATAATAAAAATGTTATAAAAAAAATAACGATAGAAAGATAGAAGAATAATGATAGAAAGAGAGAAAATTTCTCCATGTGAATTAAAGGTTAATTTGACAATCTTTAATATATTTTGATAGATTTATCTCATTTACAAATATAATTATATATATAGTATTGAATCCTTAAATAATTATAATAAATTAATATAAAAGAATAACTTTAGTAAAAAAAGAAATTATTAAAGTCATGGGGTTTCAAATGAATTATTTGTTATAAAATTTAAAATAACAGCAAAAGGTTATCATAGAAAATTAAAAAAAAAAAATATATATATATATATATATATATATACTTAAATATTTTATCTAAATAGAGGAGATTTAATTATCTCTTAACAAAGATTACAAAATAAGAAATAATATATTTATTTAAAATAATAAATATTAATATCTTCCTAATAAATATTGAATTTAAAGATAATGTATTGATAGTGTAATTGTGAGACCATCACAATCCTTCATAATTAATTTTTTTTATAAAATTATATAAATAGAAGAGTGTGATTATCCGACAGTATAAAATTAGTACACTGTCATGCACTAACTTTAAATCATAAATATTATAAATAAGAATAAAATATTTTAAAAAATTGAAAAAATTAAAGGGGATGAATCTAGGTCCACCTCGGATTGGAGACGCATATAAAATTTACAAAAGGTTAATAAATATTTTTCCTTCCTCTGGATATTCATATTTAGTCCCATTAAAATTTTAGTAGTTTTTTTGTCTCCATATTTGTGAAATGTGTTTTTTTTTTTTTACTCAGAACTAAGTTTGCATAATTGAAATTATGTATTTGATATATTTTTATTTTGTTTTATTTTATTTCATTATCAAGAATTTTTTTTATAAAAAGTTTCTCAAAGATATTAATCATTCCAACTAATAAATAGAATGTTAACTACACTTTACTCATTTCATTAACTTAGAAATCTAAAATGTATGCGCAAATTTAATAGTATAATAACTTAGAAATCTAAAATGTATGCGCAAATTTAATAGTATAATAAGTGATTAAATATATTCAAAAAATGATGGCTAGAACATAAGATGATGTTTGTTTTCATTGTTTTCTTTTTTTTATTTTCATAGAAAATAGAAAATGTAGTTGAAAATGTGTGTTTGTTTTAATTTTTGAAAATATTTTCTAAAAAATGCTGAAAATTGAAAATAAAAATTTAATATTTTCATTTTTATTTTTATAAATAACTTCATTCTTCAACAACAGTTTCGTTTTTAACGTTTTTACTTATATAAACCAGTTTTATAATATTTGAAAATATGAAAATGAAAATTATTTTTAAATAATGAAAATCAAAAATGAAAATAAAAAAAATCTCCTACAGCTAAACGTCACTTAAATTTTAAATTTTGTATGGTGTATTTTAGAATAATAAATGAATATTTAGAGATTGAATACAAATATGAGATTGAAAATTAAAATTACACATAATCAATTAAGCTGATGTGTCAAAAATCATTAAACTAAACTATCAAGATTTATATGATATATAAATATAGTTATATGGATAGATATTATGTAAAATACCAACAAATTATGATAATAATTTACATTGTATAATTCAAATAAATAACAACAAATTATAATAATAACTTCCTTGATTTAAATAATCTCCCTGTTTATCCGCTGGTTAGTATAATAGTAATGCATAAAAATTGAGTCTTTTCACGCTTTTCTCCTCAATTTTGTGAGGAAGATTTTAAGTCTCGACCCATGACTATTTTAAAAAAAATCTTAACTCTTTCACCTAACCAAATCACTACAAATTTCTAATGTACCCCCTCTGCCTTCCCCACTCTCTCCCCTTCAACCAAACCTACCCTTAAGCATCATTTGGTTGAGGAGAGAAAAATAGGGAAAAGAAGAGAAAACAAGGGAAATAGGTAAAAAAAAAAATAGAGTAAAGATTAAGGTGATTTGGTTGGAGAGAAATAAATAAAAATGGAATGAAAGTATTTGATTTAAAGTTGTTTAGTAGATAAAATAAAAATAAAAATTGGTCTATTGAGATAATTCATACCGCACGAAACCAATTTAGAGAACAAGATGGTAACAAATTAGCATAATAGAATTTTCTTCCCTAATCCATTTGCATTTGAGGGGAGAAAAAAACATGGATTCCACATTTTTTTAAAAATGATTTTTTGCACTCCTTGTCAGACCAAACCACTCGGATCCGTGAAATTCTTCTCTCTTCCACGCCTCTCCTTGCATATTTGACCCCAACCAAAAGATAGGTTAACATTAATGGAGTAAAGTTTGATAAGGAAACATGATAACTAGAAATTTGTCTTCAGAAGAATCAGCCATGACAGTTATCAAAAGTTGTCATGAGGTAAACCACTAAGACCACAACAAGTACAAATAGAGATTATGGCAAAGAAATTTATAGCATAAAGGATACGGAAATCAGTCAAATAATCAATAGATAACTGTATGAAACATTCAGCAAAAATAAAGATAACTGTATGAAAAAGGACAACACATACAAACATATTACTGAGTTTGAAATCTCTCCAACAATTATAAACAACTAGCTCTTGGGTCTATATAAGGATCTTCATTGCAAGGAAAAATGTGGGAATAAAATAAAAAAATCTGAGCTTCTCAAAGAGAAAAATACCAACTTCGGAATAGATACTTCCTTGGCCAAAATACTTTAGATTAGAGCCCATCTTGAGTCCATCTTTAATAGTCTTTGTAAACCTCATAATTCTATGTAACCTCGTTGAAATGACCATCCAAAAAGAAAGTGTATAGAGTTTGTCCACACAAAACCTATATATAAGTGGAAACTCAAAAATGTAGTTTGGGAACAAATACTTTTGAAGCAAGTTATGTATACAACAAGATCCGTTGTGCGAGTTTATAGTAAGGTTCTTATTGAGTTAAGCTTGGAAAGGTATATGAAATTTAGTTTTTTTTTTTAATCGTATTATTATTATTATTATGAAATATTAATTGATTTTATTGATAATTAATTTCTACCGAAAAATTTGTCTATTAATCAATTTAGTGAAATTCTCTTATCTTAATTATGTTTTTTCATTTACAAGACCTTGAATCTAAAATATTGTTTTAGGAAATCGAATCTATAATCACTAAAACTAACTAATAAGTTTAGTGGAAGTTATAGCAGACAACATCGCTGATGAAACTTGCAGAGGCTTAGAATTTGATAAAAGGGTCTACAAAGGCTAATAATACTGGTTGTGTAACTTATAGAGGTGAGAATGTTGTTCTAGAGATGAGGGATTACTTAGTCCAAACCTAAAAAGGTGATAATACTTGGAGGAGTTCAAGAAAAGTGAGAATAGTGCAGACCTATAGAGATGATGATATTGAGTTGATTAAAAAAAATACTAAAAAGCACGAGGAGGTTTAAGGAGATTTTCTTTTAACTTTTTATATATCAAATTTCTTCATATATATTTCTTTAATTAAAGATTTAGTTAAAAAATCAATTTATTTAATAACTTTAATGTTCATCATCAACCCAATAAAATGACATACCTTCCTTCCTAGGTATTCTTCTATCCAAGCAAAGAGGTGTCTATTTGTAAGGACTACTCATATGTTTTTTAATTGAAAATAAAGGTAGCCTATAAAAATGTAATAAACTTTTACACTCATAACTTTTCATTTACATGATTTTTAAAATTATAATTTTATATAAATAAATTATAAATAGAGGGTTATGATTTTCTAAAAATATAAAAAAAATTTATTTTTAAAATTATAATTTTATATAAGTTAATTATAAATAGAGGGTTATGATTTTCTAAAAGTGTAAAACTTTTTTATTGAATTCACTATCCTTAATCTCTTTTTAATTTATGAGATATTTTTTTAATAATATTTAATTGTTTTTATTTTTCTTTTTTTAGAATTTTATTTAAGTGCATCTGTCCTTTTTTTTTTTTTTTCTTTTCTTTTCTGAATGTAAGTGCTTCTGTCCATATTGCTTTCAATTCTGTGTCATGCAAGTCTAATAGTTATATGCTTTGGGCTGCTAGATCAATTGCTAGCTTTTGGGGCTTCCTAAAATTTGAAGGATAAGGCCTGGGACAACAACCCAAAACATTTAATTATGTTCAGGAAATTATTTAGTGATAATATATTTTTTTATGGAAAAGAATAAATATTAACCAACAAAAATTTTCTCCAAATTTTTTTTAAAGTTACGTAATTTTTAAGTCATTACGTGACTTATTATAAGACCATTTGTATATTATTATGACCTAAATTCAGTAATCTGATTTTCATATAAAACAAATGTCTTTTTCATCATATATGTCTTCATTACGTCAATTAAATATGATAAAATATTTACAATTACTATCAGTTTATTTTTTAAAAAATATTTTAAATTTATATTCCTAAATTTTATTTTTCAGAAAAAAAATGTGAATGGTTAATAAAGCGGTACACTTTACTTTAGTTAATGATTAACAAAAAAGTGGACAAAGTGGGAACACGTAAAGCAAAGCGGCGAATGATACCTCGCCACGTGTTGGAGCGAACGCGTCTTCGTAATTGCGACGTACGCGGCATGGTATTGGGAAAAATAGCAAAAAAGTCGTGTCAACGCGACAATGATCCTCATCATCATCAACACAACACAACACATCACAACACAATACACTCTTCTTTCTTTCTCAGTTTCTCTTCCAAAGATCCATTCTCTCTTCTCTTCTCTTCTCTTCTCTTCTATTCAACTATTCTAGTTTCTCCACCTCTTAGCCTCTTCGCTCATTATTGCATGCACCCCAAAAAACAAAAAACAAATATATACATAAAAAATAAACAAAACACACCCTCTCTACGTGCCACACTCTCACACGCACACACACTCACCCCTCTTAATTAAAACCTCTATATAAACCCTCTTCAGCCACTCCACTATGACGGGCAAAGCAATTCTTCATAAGATGAAGGTATGCATATATAATATATACATGGACCTCTTCATATTATTTTCACTTACTACTATTTCATTTCATTGCTACTATATCATATGTTTTGTTTCTTGGTGTGTGTGTGCCTACTAGCTCTGTCTTTGTTTGTTGTCACTGTTTACCTTTCTGGATTCTAAATTCGGATCTATAGGGAAAATAATATGTCACTAATTACTGGTCTTGTAGTAACTTGCATAGTGGCGGATCGTAATTTGTTCCAGAATCAGAACTAATTAACTAACTAAATGGCCTACAATATCTCTCTTGGTGGCTCCATTTTTATAATTAATTCACATCATTATTTAAGGTTTGCTTTCTTTGCTCAAATAATTTATACCACTAGATATGCAGGTTTATATGATATAAAATCTAATGTGCTATAGTGTATGAATGATCCAATTTTTTTGGTGTTAAATTGGCTGATTAATGGAGATGGTTGGGTGGTGGTTACTGGTCACAGTAGTCATAAAAATATCATTTTTGTGTGGCCATCAGCAACTTTTAGAATCAAATGCTCCTGCATCACTGTTGGAGGGTGAATCGATCACGGGTTCAATTTCAATACCCAGTTGTACAACTGTGTGTTTTTGAGTCATCTTAATTAAGGACACAGAAGAGGAATGGAACAAAAAAGACAATTATACCCCTTATGAAGAGTGGCTTTCCTTTAGTATCATCTGTGCCAGTTGTTAATTCAACCAGATTTATGCTATTATGCAGATGGTCCTAATGAGTTAAGAAATAATGCTATCTATTTGTTTTGCTTCGAGTTAGGTGTTGCTTTATAGACAACAACTACATTAAAGTGTATACTATGAATATATAAGATGACCTGTGACCCTGTGACGTGTGTAGAAATTAAGATATTGAAATAATATAGTACTTAGGTAAATGGAGGCTTTCCAATAGACATTCTTTGTTTGCAAAATAGTACACAGTTCGTGATATGAGAGAACCCAAGTATGTGTGTGTTATAGATCAGCTTAAAACTAATTAATTAAGTGAAATTGTCCGACTGATATATAAATAAGCTGCATCTCGAGAATTGAGGCAGATGATCTGAAATTTCTAACCGTGTGTGTGCACGCATATATTTCAACTTTACTTTGCATTCATTGAAAAATGATGCCCTCGGCTACTTATTTTGCAATACACCAGAATATCTTAGAAGTTACCAATGACACAGCTTCAAGAAATTCAACTTTGTGAGATAAATTACCTATGTTTGTGCCTTGTGGAGTAGACAAGGTCAAAAGTTTTCACTCAGATATTTCTATTATGACTGTCTTGTGATATGATTATGTTGCTTGCAGGAAAAAGTCTTAGGCTCATCTGATACTGATTCAGGTAAAGGAAAGAGCAAGATGAAGAAACAGATAACTCATGGCTTTCATTTGGTAAAGGGGAGATCAGGTCATGCCATGGAAGACTATGTTGTTGCTCAATTTAAGCAAGTTGACACCAATGAGTTGGGTTTGTTTGCAATATTTGATGGCCACTCAGGTCACAGTGTACCTGATTACTTGAAGTCTCATTTGTTTGATAACATCATGAAAGAGGTAATGAGGGGTTCCTAATCTTTTCTGGTTACTATCCTTATGTGAGCTGCTTGATGTTGAAGCCTTAAAACTAGATTTGATTTTTCAGGCAGTTATGCATTAGACCTCAAAGTCTAATTGAAAAAGTAACAGTGTCAGTGCAATTTGAATAAGTTTTGGCTTTTGTAATAGTGACTTTAAAAGTCATATCTAGAGTAGCTTTTGATACAAATCTAGAAGTGTTTTTTTTTTTTTTTAGAGTTTCTCTACTTTTACTTTAAAAGCCATATCTAGGAGTCTGCTTGGATATAAAACTAAAAGTGTTTCTGAGAGCTTTATATTTATTATACAAAGTTAGAAGTGCTGAGAGCTTCTCTACTGAGTATAATACTAGAAGTATTAGAAGTAAGTATTTTTGAGAGTTTATTTACCGAAAGTCATATCTAGGAGTCTGTCTGGATACAAAATCCAGAAGTGTTTTTGAGAGTTTATCTGCCGAGTCTATTCTACTGAGTACAAAGTTCTCTACTAAGTATAATATTAGAAGTATTTTTGAGAGTTTCTCTATCGTTACTTTAAAAGTCATATCTAGGAGTCTGTTTGGATACAAAATCCAGAAGTCCTTTTGAGAGCTTTTGAGAGTTTATCTGCTGAGTTTATTTGGATACAAAGTTATAACTTTTTTTGAGAGCTTTTGTTCAGTTACTTTGAAAGTCATATCTAGGAGTTTCTAACTGGTTAACAACGTGAAAATGTTTATGTTGACATTATATAAAAATTAAACTCTTTCTGTTCGGCATGTCTATAACTTCTGATTTCCCACATTTCTTCATGTAAATTAAACACACAAATGAAAATGTTTATGTTGACAGCATATGAAAATTAAACTCTTATGAAAACTAAACAAATACAATGCATGTCCATAACTTCTGTTTTCCCCTTATTTCTCTTCATGTAGCCTAACTTCTGGACAGAACCTGCTGATGCTGTGAGGAGAGCATATGGGATAACAGATTCTACTATTTTGGACAAATCAGGTGAATTGGGAAGAGGGGGTTCAACTGCAGTTACAGCAATACTGATCAACTGTCAGAAGCTACTAGTGGCCAACATTGGTGATTCCAGGGCTGTGTTATGCACGAAAGGCGTGGCCAAACAACTGTCAGTGGATCATGAACCAAGCGTAGAGAGTGAAGATATCAAAAACAGAGGTGGTTTTGTGTCAAACTTCCCAGGTATGAATGACATTTTAAAATGTTGAGATAATTTTGCATTGATCTTAACTAAGTGTTGTTGCACAATGTCATAGTGATATGGATGTTTAATTTTAGTTCTGTTATCATATGGATGGTTATTGGTTTCTTAGCTTTTTGGTTTTAGGGTTAAATATGTTTAGATTCTTGTTAGCTTCCATTAGTCCCTAGAGAAACAAGGGTGTTCTTAAGGTCCTTCATTTATGGAAATGTGATCCTTTACAAAGGGCCATTTTTGATAAGTTTCTCCAAGATTCTCCAAAAGGACTTCTACATAAGAAAAAATGAAATTAACTTTGAAATCAACTTTTTCATATAAGTTAAATTAGTTTTTACATTAGTTAACTTGAAGAAGCTCTTTCATATCACTTCTTATGGTCCTTCTTATTTTCTTTCTTCTCTTAAAAGTTCTTTTGAAGAAATTTATCCAAACATATCAAAGTCATATCGTGTTTAGTCCTTCCTTTTGAAAATTAGGATATACATGATACATTTTCATAAATCATAGTAAAATGACACAATTTTCTTTGAAGAATTAAAAGCAAATAATACCATATTTTTAAGGATTAAAAACACTTGATATTATGATTAAAAAAATATTGCTCATGACAGGGTAAACTTTATTTCAGTGCTAATGATACTGCTTTTGTGATCAATTTAGGGGACGTGCCACGTGTCGATGGCCAGTTGGCAGTGTCAAGGGCATTTGGTGACAAAAGCCTGAAGGTACACTTGAGCTCAGAACCATATGTAACCCTGGAGATGATAGAAGATGATGCAGAGTTTCTTATACTAGCCAGTGATGGCTTATGGAAGGTAACATTTGATAAATGAAGAAATCATCATATACACACACCTAATGAATGTGTCTTCTTTTTTTCTTTCTTTAAACACAAGATACATGCATTTTTTTGCACTAATCACCAACAACAACTGTTGGCACAAGTCTGTGTTCCTTAATCAAGTGTTCCAGAGTTTGAATTCTGGTCAGTTTGGGAATGGAATAGACTATCTTGGAAAAAGAATACTCACATTATATGCTCTCACAATCTCCGATGAAGATTAGTCATTGTTCCTACTTCGTCCCAGTACTATGATTAACCAAAAAAAGTATTCTACACTAATCACACTTTATGTTCATTGAAATTATTGAAGGTAATGACAAATCAACAAGCAGTAGATGCAATCAGAGAGGTTAAGGATGCTCGGTCTGCAGCAAAGGTCCTTACTGAAGAAGCAAAGAGCAGGAAAAGCTCAGATGATATCTCTTGCGTTGTTGTGAAATTTCAGTGATCACTGAACTCACATAGTGGTTTTTTATCGACCGAACTTGATATTGTGTAACATATAGTTGTACTTTAGTTATATATATATATGATGGATATGGATAAATGTGGATAACCCTTTAGGTGTTATATATTATGTCAAGGCATTCAGTGTGTGATGTTTTATCAAATGAAACTATCTCTGAGAACGTGTTGTCTGATGTACTAATTATGTTATAAAAAGATTTAGTTTTTGGATTGTGTAGACCAAAATAAATCGTATGAATGCAAGGAAGTTTGGTCAGTCTCTAATTCCTGTTTAGCCATTTAATTTTTTTTAGACCATCCATTTTTTTTTTATCGGTGAAAATCAAACAGAACATTAGAGGGTTTACAACCTTCACTTATCAAAATCAAACTAACTTGTGTGTGTATGTGAAGCATTTAGTGTTAAGACAACACCAAGTACTTATTTTTAAAGTGATTTTTTGATATCCTATTTCTTTCTTTGTTACATGCTTGAAACAAAGAAGCATAATTTGTTGACGAATTGTACAAGCTGTCTTATTTAAAAACAACTGCGGTTGATTTTAGTCTTCATCTTAATTTTTTTTTTTTTTTTAGTTTAACTTTAGTTCCTTACATATGTTAATTTTGTTTGACATAACAATTAATGCACATATCTAACGTAATGATTAATCACAATTTGTGACGGAATTAGTCTATTAAATTGACGAAATGACTAATAATGTATTTGGATTAGATTCATTTTGAGAAATAATTAATTATTTTTTTTATAGTAAACACAAAATAATTACTTTTTTTTTTATGGTACCATCATTATTTGGAGGAGTAGAATTCATTCGTGAATATAAACTTTTAAGTTCTCAAAATCTAAAAGTTATAGATGAATAAATTAAAACAAATAATTCTTAAGAGATCAAAATTATAATATTTATATAAGTTTTAAGTATGTAGTAAGTAATCATTTATAATTTCTATTCCATTTTATTTTATTTTATTAATGTTTTAGGAAGTATGTGTTTAATTTGTATTTGCAGCATTATAGTTATATATTTATCACGTATAAATTGTACACACATATAACAAGATTAATTGACATAAAATGTCAATTTTCTTTTTCATTTACACTATCAATAACTTTATATAAAATATGAAATTAACCAACTTAATTATTAAATTATTCATATTATCTTTTTAGTCAGGCATATCAAATTTTATATAACTTAAACATTTGTCAATAGGTTATTTCTCAATAGACATTTATTTATATTTTGAATAACATATTACGTGTTAAAATAAAGTTGAGAGATAAAATATTAATTAGTTTCTAATTTGTATTAAAACTTAAGTTGTTTATATATATATATAAAAACTTTTAATTCATAATTATAGTAATTGATTTTGTATACTACATCAAACTATTAAATAATTTAATTGGAGAAGTTTGGTATATTTGATTTCAAATTTTCAACTGATATGCGTGTTGTATCTGTCCCACGTTGGTGGGAATTTGGGTAGGACCGTACATTTTGTTGTACCTGTGAAAACAAAACCCTTTTGAAATTAACCTTGCATGACTGTTGCCAACATCCCTTGGCCGAAAGGATAGAGGGTATGGTATGGTATGACTTTGCATAAACAAAGGCATTTTTTAATCATGGCACAGTAAAGTAATTACACTCTACATAAAAAAGGTGAATATTGGATTGGAATTTTAAAACATTATTTTACCATGAGAATGTAATAATTTATAAGATATTTGTTTAAATTTATAATAGTAAGATGCACTAATTTCACAGTTCCAACGTAATGATAAATTAATTAATTTTTATAAAATTATCTCAAAAATCATCTAAACAGTGAATTATGATTAAAGATAATTTTAAGGTATAGGTTCAATGCATCATCATTAATTTCATAATTTATTTTTAGCATATTTACCATTTCAAAGTTTAATTTGTATAAACATTCTTTCAAAATGGAAGCAACACAAGCAAAATAGCAAGCAACATCTTTTAAATACCAAATCATAAATATCTAATGTCTTTGTGTGTTTGGACCCCTTTTATTTTCAGTCACGGCCGTTTTATGACTTCTCAATAGTAACCAGAGAGGTTCCGATTATGTGGTGGATATAGATACTCATGAGTTATGACTTATGAGAAAATGGAAATAAGATATATCTATTCAGTAAACCCAGAATAGGGGAAAAAATGAATTATAGAAATGTATCTTTTTGAGTAATTAGTTTGAGTCATTAGGTGCTAGATTCTGTTGTTTGAAACTCAAACTAAGAAGTAATGATAGAAAATCGAAATACAAAGTTGAATACCCAAAAGAAGCAATAGCTTTTTATTCTAATCCAATGGAAGATAAGACTAAGAGCACACCATTCAAGGGTGCTTCAATAGGATAATATAACAATGGTAAGAAAAACAGAAACAAAAGGGCACTCTCTAAATAAGAAAACATAGCTCAGGAAATTACTAGCTTACATTTCATAAGACACCAGGCTTTGAAATTTGGATGTTGCTAAGTTTTGTGAACATGAAAAGTGGTCTTTTTTTTATTATATTATGGCTTGGCTTGTAAGAAACTAGGGGTGACAGAAGAGAGAGAGCTAATTGGTGAACACTATTTTTTGGCTTCTTCATCTGATGTTGAAGGATTTGTAGCCAGAAGAACTCCCTTGAAGGTTCATTTGAATTCTCCCCCTCTCATCTGCAAGCCTGCAGTGTGTTGTTGTTGTTGTTGTTTCCTTAGGCTGTTGATGGCCTTTGCTGCTGCCGCCTTCGTTGGCGGTGGCTTCTGGGTTACTCTTCCGGCGCCGCTCGTTGTGTCCAGCTAACCGTCGGCGGCAGCTTCTCTTGGACTCATCAAACTCAGCCAGGTCATGGAACCTGCATGCACACAATCATCATAGGAAGAAGTGCTTTGAAATTTACACTTTTTTGGGAAGAAAAAACTAACAAGGAATGAAAAATGCAAGAAGGTGTAAACAATGAAGTTCAATTACTTAAAGAGGATCATGTTTCCTTGTTCCTTTGTCATAATTTGTTTAGGAGCACAATCCAAATTTCTATAGTCATTGATCAAGGCATACTTTTCTGTATAACTAGTTTGTAGAAGGTTTTAAATTAGGTCATAATTGGTCGCGATCTCTGACATTGTAGAAAATTTCACAAATGTGACACAATGGCGGTCACAATTAAGTGATTAACACTGTCTTGATATTGTAACTGAAATTGGGGTCACAAACCATTTTTTCAAACGTTGGACTTTGATCTTAATTCAAGAGTGCTAGTGCTGGTACTAGAACTAGTAATAGTGCTTTGGTACAAAATAGTTCCAAGAGAAAATGAACCAAAACAAGATAATAGAAAAGGCAAGATGAAGCAAACCATGCATAGTAAAATGGTAAAGACAATAAAAATTCACTCTTTAAAGAAAAAATGATGAAGATGTGTTTGCAGCTAATCGTTGAGGGTGTCAACTGGTTGAGATGTTCAATGGCTCTTAAAAAAAAAGTGTGTAGGTATTGATTATTGAATGAATACAGAACACACCTGCTACATTGCTGGCAAAACCTCTGCCTCAGCCCTGCAACCACCACAACAGGTGCCTTGGAATGAAATTCACACACCTTGTGGCGGCGATGGTACCTTTTTGCATCAGTCAAGTCAGCACCACACCTCTCAGCTTGACATGAAGGTGGAGAAACCCCTCCACCACCACCACCACCACCACTTGACCCTCTTCTCCCACCACTGCTACTAACCCCTTTCTTCTTCTCTTCTTCAGTAACACTAACACCACTTTCATCCTCCTCCTCCACTTCATTATTCTCCACTTCCTCCTCCACTGTGCTATTCTTCCTCATCCTCTCAACCAACAATGCTCTTTTTCTCTCCATATTGTGGTGAGTGGTGATGATTATGGAGGAGCAAGCAAGCTTTGGTTTTGTTGCTGAGCCTGGACTTTTTTTGGAGCAATGAAGTGAAAAGAGGGTGTTTATATGAGGCAGAAAAGGAGGTGCAAAGGGGTGTGGACAATGGAGTGTGGACCACAGGCTCCATTTTGTTAATTGTGTGCTTTTGTAAGCATAAAGATAAGTAAGGAACAACAACGGCCAGCACAACTGCTATGCTTAACTAAATGATATAGAGTTTGAATATGACAAGTTTAGATATAAAATAAATTATATTAGGAGGAGAATATTCACATTACATGCATTTAAGTCTTCAACCAAGATTGATCATTATTTTTAAGAGTGACTATTTTGTACCGATATCATAATTAAAAAATAAAAGAGAATAAGTAATGGGAAGGAATAGTGTGCAATGTAGAAAGAGTGTTTGAAATGTTTTTGTCTTTAATGATAAGCTAATAGAGGAAAAGGTTAAGTCTCAATTGTTGCAGTAGTAAAGTGGCAACTGGGAAGTGGGTATTTTTTATTTTTTTGAGTGAGCTGAAAGTGATAGTGCTGAATGCTGATTGGGGCGTCAATGATAAATGCTTAAGCATTGGTACTCAAGGAATTACAATTTGGAAGAATAGGAGTTTGCTTTTGTTTGTTCTTGTTATTGTTCTTGTTGTGATTTCTGATACGATGCATAGATGGAGGACCCATGTCACATGCCTACCCAACCTAGTTACAAAATAATATTATAACAATAGTAGTAAATGAATGTGACTTTTGCATACATGCTCTTTATAATTAAAATAAAAATTTAACTATACTGGTAGAGTACAATTTTTTTTTATCTTTCACTGCAATATAGAATCAGACAAACTGATGTTTGGTTTTACTTTTGTAGAATTGATTTTAGACAATTTTTCATGTATTTAATTTTATGTAATAGAAGAATTCAAAATTAATTTTAAATTCAGAATCAATTCTAGTTAAAATAATCCAAACATAAATGGCATCATTTTAAAAATAATTTATTCAGATTAATTTTATAACCTTCTCCAAACCAACACAATAAATTCATCATGAATCATAGAATTCGTGGAGCAATCCTTTTGGTTTGTTTCACTGCATAACTGATCTAAAAGAAGAAAACTTTCAGCTCTTATTTTTCACTGCCACAATGACAATTACATGCAGAGAGGTACGGCAGTAACAACATAACTACATAAGTAAAGTTTTTGAGTGGAATTAGGTAGTTTTTGTCTCTGTCTCGGTTGTAGTTAGCTTTATTCATTATAATAGTAAGATTGAGCATTAATTTAAAAAACATAGGGCGAGAGCTGCTGGTTCATTTGCATTTTTTATATCATATGCCCGTAGTGTAAAGTACTCATAGCACTAGCTGAGGCTACTAGACTCTAGAGAGTAGAGACATCAAAATTTTCATATGGAAGAAGAAAAATCACCTTTACTACATAAATGATCGATGACCAGTAGCAAACTGTTCCATTGTCCTTGGTCTATCTAATTTAACCTTCTCAGACTTCGTCTTCAATTTGCCTCTCGAATGTTACTGTTACTTTTGTTTGCATGTTTTTGTCCTATTTCAGATATCTTTCATCACATTAGGTCAAGGATAAAGGATAAATCCTGCTATGTAATATTAGGTAGGTCGGAGTTGTAAGATAGTTAGATGATTGAAAGCAGAAAAAGAGAAGAAAAGATAATAAATTCACCTCTCTCTCCCGTTAACAAAAAAAATACTATGATAGTTACTAATTTGAAAAATTTTAACACGGTAAGAATCAAATTTCGATGGTGAGGATTCGAAGAGTTTTCGACTTTTGTTTTGTGCATTTTGTGTCAATAATTGATCAATGTTTATGCGATTAAGTAGGCAGTTAAATTGTGATGGTTACTATTATTATTCTGGTAGAATCTTTGAGGTATAAATGATATCAAGTTGCAATAGTACTATCATGGCCACAACATGTGGTGCTGACATGACCTTGCACGCTAGTACCGTGGTTTCACAAGATGCCATCGTACTCAGTACTTGATGCGAGTTTTCACCATGGACGGTATCTAGATATAGCGGACAAAAACAAACGGTTCAACCTTATCTACGTTCAATCATTGAGAATTTGGCTTCATTTCACCCCAACTTTTATTCACTTCAACCCTATTCCAACATAATTCACATTAAGGGTCGTTCGCTTGGGTGAAAAAAAAAATGAAAATGAGATGAGATGAAGTTTTAAATTAAAATAGAGTATACAAACATGAGTCTCTCATGGTTAAAGTTACTATTCTTTTTATTCATTTTCTGTTATCTTTCGTTACAAAACAAACAGAACGTTAGATTCATCCATTGTAACAAAAGAAAGCATAAACGTAATGAAATGAATAGTAAAATAAAATTAAATCTATATTTTTACATTCTATTTTAATTCAAAATTTTTATCTATTTTTATTTTTATTCCATTTCATTTCAGTAAACCGAATATACTTTTAATTTCTATGGACGACACCAACACAATACATTATTTTTAGGTCAAAATGATTTTTTTTAGTCATTTATCTTTTAAAATTTTTTATTTTAGTCATTATGTTTTTAAAAATATTCAAAATAATTATTTTGTTAATGTAAATTATAATGTTTGTCTAGCAACCTCGATCCATCAAAACTATGATCTTCTCCTTTGTCATTGTCTCCACATTGTCGATGAGAAATACTTTCCAATGTTATTGTCTCTCATCACGTTCCTCAACATTTGCAAAGAATTCTTTACATATGTAATTTCACATCTATAAATCTTAATGTTGTACAATATTTTGTTTATGAAATTTGACATCATTGTAATGTACGAGGTTATCGACGATATTGTTAACATGTTAACGATATATGCAACACAAGAACATTAAATTATATAGATGGAAATACTATTTTAAACTTTTTTTAAAACATAAAATACTAAAATAAACTTTTTAAAACATAAAATACCAAAATTAACAAAATAAATAACCAAATATTATTTTTTCTTTTTTCTAACAAGTTATTCTTTACGCACTTTTTTTTTATTGATTAGAATTTATTAAAAGCTATCCAATCATATAATTGAGGTAATTAATCAATAGTCAGACGCATAATAATGAATAATATGTTAAAAAAAATGTGTTAAAAGAATATGTTGTTACCAATTCTTACGTGAAAACAAATGTTTTGTGCCTTTCTCAATCAATCATGTCATGGCATCATGCAACTAAGAGAACCTGAAGGAGCTAAAGGTTATAGAATTCAGAACCTTGGTTAGCATCTTAAATAATTTGGTAACCTTGCTTCATGCACGTGACACTACTAATCCTTGTGGGCCCATTTAAGTTAAAGTTCTTGTAGTGTTTCTCTTCTTTTTTATGTGGAATATTATATGTTACGAAAGATTTGCACCCAATCAGGTACCAATAAGTTGTTTACTTTCCATTGGTTAAAAGTTAAATAAAAAGAAGAAATAATGAAATGACTTAACAGAAATCATATTGCAGTATCAAATTCATCACTTTTTGTGCAAAAGAATCCGTACTAAGCAAATTTCTTTCTTTCATTCAGATACAATGTATTAACGTGTTTGGTAAAGTGAAATGAAAAATTAAATAAAAATAAATTAAGATGATAATTTTGAATTAAAATAGAATATATAAAAATCTATTTTTGTTTTAAAAAAATCAATCTCCTTTACACTTGAACCAAGGATTTTTTTTCGGTTTTCCGCAAGTATCTTCTCTTGGAAGGTATGGTATGACATTAAATGTGAACATTTCTCATCAGATTTAAACCTTTCATTTCATCTTATCGTATGGTACTAGCTCTTTCACTAAACCATAAACACAACTCAGATCGTTTAACTAATCATTTTTTTTTTTGTTATAGATAAGATATCACATACATTTTTTTAATTTACTGGGTTAGAGATTGATTTTGTCTGTGATGCGTGAGGATGAAAGACTTTAGTTATCCTTCTAAAATCTATATTTTTCCTTAAATGCTTTATTTAGGCAATGTTTTTTATAGAAAAAATAAAAATTTTGTACTCTGTTCGAGTATCTCTGTTAGATGTTGGAAGTCGATTTTGAATAATTGGAAAAGCATAGACTATTTCTGATTTGATAGCATTTTAGTTTACTATTAAAATAAAATACTATAACTAAGAATATACTGCACGTGTTTTGGTTGGTAGGTTACTATGACAAGAATTTTAATACTCTAATTAGAAATGCTCTTTTCTTTTGTCATTTTAAACCCTCAATATTTGCCTGAGGGTATGTCTATATTTGTTCTCGTGAGTTTTAATTAAAGTTGATATTTGAGAAAAAAAAATAACATTAAACTATTAAATAAAAAATAATAATATAAAAAGAATTAAAGTTAAAAAGTGAATAATTTTATAATTTTAAAGAAATATAAAAATATATACTAAGTAATAATAAAGCTAACTATTACAAGAAAAAGGAAAATATAATAACATATGTTCTCACCCTTTATTATTGAAAACTCACATTCAAAATATAAAAATTAACATTACAGCTAGAAAGGTGGAGCATCCATTCTAGTAATGTAGTTGTGCATGTTATTTGGCATATAATACATCATACATGATGTTATGTTGTTTAAGGTGAAAAGTGAAAAACAGAGACTTGTTAATAGCATGTCCTTGCTTAAATATGAATAATGCAAATCAATTTTCAGAGGCATAAATGATGCTTGGCCATAAATGTACAACCATCCGTATTATATACATCCACCTGATGAATTTTTATATTTCTTTCGTTTTCTACTTTCTATTATACACTTGCCTTTCTGGCCATGAGAATCAGAATTTCACACCTCACACTTACTTCACCAAAAAAATCAATCATGCCCATCACTCTCATATATTTGACTTCGGGTTTTGGTTTTGGTCCCCACCCCACTTCTTATTTGTTTGAGAAATGTTAAAGATGAATTTTTTGAATACTCTTTTAGTTTTCGGGATTGGTTGAAGATTATTACAAATTGTCAAATTGGACAGATTTTACATTGACTCTTTAAATGTGAAACCTAGAGAATTGAATGATCTCCAATAGATTGCAATGAATCATAACAAGAGTATTCAAAAAATAGTATTCGAGAAAGTCATCTTAGCATCCTTCTATTTGTTGTCGCGGTTGGTTGGATAGTTGGGGGAAAAAGCAAAGGGAGGATGATGAGGTATAAGTCGCGGTTTCAAATTCATCTTATTAACATTTCTAATCAAACTAACATATCAATATTTTTCGATAAAAAAAAAATGCAATTCATGCACCATCATAGTGTGTGTTTGCTTTAGATTTTGTAACGCGCATATACAGTCATTTTCATATTCAAAATTCAAAATGACGCAGAAACTAGTCTTTAAAGCGTTGATCGGATCTACGTCTAAAGTTACCAAACGTGTTACCTACCAAACACACGCATAATAAAGCCTTGCTAGCTAGCTAGTCCATTAGCACCAGTTATGAGCTCCACACGCACAAAAAGGTCCTTTTTTTTTTTTTTTTTTTTCATTGTGTACATGTTCTCCAAAACAATATTGTGTAGGACAGTTGTGATCGAAGAATTCCCATATGATATGAATAGACGACAAAAGTATAGTGCTAGAGAGAATTCTTGTTGGTAAAGAATGACATATAGTGCATACAGCTGCACGGTTGATAAGATAAGAGGAATATAAATCACACCATATGATTCAATCAACAAGAGCATGGAAATTGATGTTGGTCCCCCAAGGTCTGGCAACCCATGAATAAAGCCTTAAATTATAGACTTGTTTTCACAGCACACTTTTGTGAGTGAATTGTGACATATGTTTTTTTAGGTGAACTCTGAGTATTTCATGATTTAAAAGTTAATAACTAATCTCTCGAGATACTTTAAATTTATTTAAGGAATCGATTTTTATTTACATATTTATTATTATAAACGCATATTTTAATAATCTAATTTTTTATCACATGTTTAAAAAACAAGGATATCGAAGAATTACACTAATACTATGTTACTATGTTAGTTTTGTGGCATATTGTGGAAGTTGGCTTTGGGTGCTCTTCACACACAGAAAAACTAGCCATTGGCTCTTTTTCCCTTCTGCTTTTTTTGTCTCTGATTTATGGCTTGTCGTTTTTGCTACACCACTTTATCAGAGGATTTATGGGTAAGAAACAGACATAGGTATCAGATTCTGTTGAATTGTCAGACACATAAGTCTACTAGAATGATAATTGACTTGTTTTTGGTAGGATCATACCCGTGCCAAGTTGAGTTTCAGAATCTGTTAGCCCTGTTTCGATTTAACTATTAATTATTAGTTGGATTCGAGTTGTGGAAAGATCTAGACCCAACTAGCTAGCTTGATTTGGTGAAAATGATAAACGAAATTGAAATTGAAATTGATAAGTAGCAACATAAGTGTGGTGAAAGTATTTGTTCGATTAGCGTTAGAGTAACTAAATTCATATAACCACTATTGCTTACAACTATATATATAAAGGCTTTGCAGTGTGATGAAAGTATTTTTTCTTTTTAGGAGGATGAAACTATTGTTGGTTACAACTTATCAAAAAAAAAAAAAAAACTATTGTTGGTTACAAAATCTTTATTATCCAGAAGTTGATGAAACTACTTTCAAGTTTCAAGTTTTTGGATGTTAAATCGGGTCAACATATTATTTGTTTGGAAAAATGTTTGGGAATTGGTTAGGAATAAAATTGATTTGGGTTAAAATTGATTTTGAATTATGTGATTTACTGGAAATTTTTTAATCCAAGGATATCTACACATCTTTAAAATCTAGTTGTTTACTGTTAGTCCAGCCTTGACTTAAAAAAAAAAAAAGTTGAAGAAACTAAATACAACAAAACTCAATTATGACTTGATTTTTTTTTCTTGTAAATTCTTTAGAAATAATATCATGTTAAATTGGGCTAACAAGGAAAAATATAGGTGGAAAGAATTATATAGTGTTTCTACTCTATATATTCACTTCCATCCATATTCGATATCCAAATTCTTCTCTCGATCTCGGTTTGGTGAGGGGGTGGGAGGGAGGGTGCCTGCAAAATATATTCTAACATTCAGGTAAGTTTCAGTATTCAGACATATTTATTTTATAATAGAATCAATGTTGATAGCCTTGAGAAAAGTTAGAGATGACAATGGATACAGTATTCATCTTTGATTTTATCTTTTAAGTACTTATATATTTATCTTTGTATTCGTAACCCGCATTTTACTTATGTATGTAATTAAAAATAATAAAAAATACTCATATATACTATTAAAATCAAACAAATATTAATTTTTTCAAACTTAAGTCATAAATAAATAATATTAAAAAATAATCATTAAACATAAAGATTATAAATGTTGTAATCTTAAAAAAAAAATCTAATTAAACATGAAAAAAAATAATATATTGAAATTAATTAGTTTATAACTATATATTATAAATTAAAATAAAATATAAATAAATATAATATTTTTACTTCATTCAAAACAACTTTTTTTTATATTTTTGCAAACATTTATCTTCGAAGTCTATATATTTTTTTATTCACTAATACCAATAAAAATTAAAACATGACAAAAATACCAAAATTAACATATAAAAATAATAATTAAAATTATCAATAGATAATAAAATAATTTAAATAGTAAAATCATAATTATATTAATTAATATGTTTATATATAAGGTGCAGGATGGGGCGGGAATGAATATTATAATACTTATACTTGTACTTATTTTTGTGAGATTTGGTGGATGAATACTTATATTTGTCCCTAGTCCCAATCTGTGAGCAATTATCTTATCTGTCTATGAGTATTTTTGTAGATGTCTATAAGGTTCAAATTCATAATGTTATCCCTAGGAATCGTACCACTATTTATACCTAGAATAAGCCAAGGCTAAGGCAACTAAAGCCTCTGCTTTAGGTCCACCAACAAAAAAAAAGTTTTTTTTAGGCTAAATTGTAATTTTAATTTCTTTAGTTTTTCAAATAAATAATTTTGGTTTCTTTAATTTAAAATTAACAATTTTGGTCCTCTAATTTTAAAAATCAACAATTTTATTCTTGAGTCAATTATTAATTAATAATTGTAATTAGTAGTGTTATTAAGTTAACTATAAATTTACTAAAAAATATTAATTATTCAAAGAGGTTAAAAATGATTTTTCTTTTAATTTTTATTATTTTTTAATATTAAAAATAATTTTTTTATGGTTAGTAGTTAACCATTTTTTTAATGTTAAAAATGATTTTTTTTTATTTTTTAATTATTTTTTATTTGTGTAAAAAAATATTACAGTTTTTATAATAATTTTTAATTAATTCAATAACTCTATTAATCATAATTATTAGTTAATAATTGATCAAGGGGATCAAAATTGTCATATTTTAAAACTAGAGGGACTAAAATTGTCATTTTAAAACTAAATGACCAAAATCATGAATTTGAGAAAATAGGAAATTAAAATTACAATTAAATCTATTTTTTTTTATTATTTTTATCAATTAAAAAGACCTCATATATTAGAAAAATAAATCAATGTATTGAAAAAAAAAAAAAAAAAGACTCACGTGTAGTTATTTCACTTAAAGTAAAAAAAGAAAAATTCAATAAATTGTTTTAGAACTCATATATTCACATATAATCGGGTCGAACTTGTTTATATTTCTCAAATATTGAGTTTTATCCCATTACTTCATGGAATGATTTACTCCTTGTGTTTACCTTTAATTATTACCCTCGACTTTTTAGGTTAATGATGACCCTAATTAAAATCGTAACCATTTGTTTATCATGAGCCAAGGTTGAATTTCGATCTTGACTAAAATTTATTTTTATTGTTCTGGATTTGCCTAACCATATCTAACGTACATAGAAACAACAGAGAAAATACTAATTAATGTTGCAATTATTTTTTATGGAACAATGATGAACAATTTGCTCACAACATTATTGACAATAAAATTATTTATGAAGTGTTTATTGGCGTTGTCAATGTATTTTGAAGATTGTAACAAAAAAAATGTATTTTGAAGATTCTTATGATCTTATGAATTCATGAATTAATCAAAACTATCATATGAATGTCAATGTCGGAACTCAGTGACAACAAACCTAGGTTGTCACAAGGATAACTTCCGCGAACAAAAGTTTAAAATATTTATTGTAATAACATTATCTGATTTTGTTGAAATATTTTTTAGTTACTTGATATGACCGACATATGTTACTTACTATCCTTCCAAGTTCCCATTAATGATAATATTACTTGATTTCTCGTGTTAACTTTCTTTTTATAACTTTCTTCTTATTTTTTACATCATTAGTATTAGAAACTAATGCATCTAAATTACTATACCGGGAAATCTTAAAATAGGTTCTCTCCAACACTAAAAAGAAAGAAGTTGTTAAATATCGCTCATGTATATATTATCCCGCTCATAAAACATTCGTTATGCACGCATTACTAAATTTCAAAATGCTCTCAGTAATGTTTTATAACCTTATGATTTGTACAAAGCATTATTTTTTTGGTATTTTTTTTTAAATTTAGTTGAAGTGTTTGGTAAACGTGGTTTTATTATATATTTTAGCATTTTTTTAAACGTTACTTGAAATAGCATTTTTTTTTAAACGTTAACTTCTATCTTCTAACTTTTTATATTTATTTCATTTTTATACTTAAAATATTTATTAATTTTTTTTTTATCTTTTTTAAATAAACCAGATTTTATTATTTATTTGTTTTTATTTTCATTATTCTTTTGATAAATTTTTATATTATACTATTTATTTTAAATATTATAATATTTGCAATATTTAATTTATCATTTTTCTATTATAATTCATGAAATTAAAAATAATAATTATTAGATTTTGTTTTAATTTTGAATAATTTTACATATTAGACAATTTATTTTAATTATTATGTTAATTAACATAATAAAAGAATAATGTTTATTTAAGTATTTTTTTACTTTATTTTAAATTTGATTTAAAATATTTTAAGTTATGATATAAGATTAATAATAGAATACATATCCAAAACATGTAACAAGTGAAATTAAAAAGTAATAAAAATAATTTATCTATAAATAAAAAATTATAAGAGTTTAAAATTCATTAAAAAATTAATATTATAACACTTCAAAATATATTTTTATTAATAAAATTAAATTTTAATTTATACAAAAATATCCTATAAATATATCTAATTTTATCATTTGATATATTTTAACTACTTCAATGTATAGTTTACCTAATATATGATTTAATAAATTAATTTAAAAACTTTTAACTACCAACTAACTTTTCAGGTTTCAATTAATTTTTCAGATTTCAACTAGCTTTTGAGATTTTTTTTTTCCTAACATAGCCAATTTGCATTTCAAGAATTTGAATCAACATTTTGAAGCATGTGTACACTTTTTTACAATCAATACAACTCTTCTTTATCAATAAAACGTCTTGGTCATTATTCTTTACTTCCCTTAAATTATCTCATGGAATTTGTTTTTGCTATTATAAAGTAGAAAATTCATTGGGAAATGTTGTTAACTCAGATTCCTTAATTATGCATCCTATTTTTTTTAAAAGTTTATTAGAAAAATCTTTATTAAAATTTATTTTACAAACTAATTTTTTAAAACATTGAAATTAATAAATTTATAATATATAAAAGCTGAGGTGACCATTGTCATTTCATTGATTTTTCATAGAATTTGATGATAAGTCATACTATCAATATTCCATTCAGTGATGCCAGATCCATCAAAGGTTGAAAGAGTATCCAATTCCCATTCTTCAAATTAAATGTTTAGGAGAGTTGACCTTCTATAGAAATTTCTAGTTGTTGGTGTTGGGATAAAGCGTTTTACCTGATTTTTTTCTTTTAACTTTAAAATTTTATTTGAAGGGGGTATTAATTTATGTTCATCTTCTTTTACTATAGTTAGTATTTTATCTTCTTTTAAAGGTATCGTAATTCAATTTTCTTTTGTCATTTTCTTAGTTTTCTTAGTTAAAGTACTAATTTTAGATAATTTTAACTAATATAATTTTCTATTTATTTCTTCTAGAGCTAAATCAGTTTCTTTTCCTATTTTTAATTCTTTAAGCTCGGCTTCTGAAAATTTAAATGGTTTGATTAATGATTGCTCTAGTTTTGAGGTGGATGCTATATAATTAGAAGAGTTTTTATCAGGTTTTCTTGACACAATTATTACTTTTGAGGCTACTTGATGTAATATTTGATTTGTATAATTTAATTGTTGGTGCAAATTTTTAATATCTTTTAAGGTTGGATTTTCGTTTTTGATTCTATCTACACTAATCATCTTAAAGGAAAAGCAGTTACTTCATTATTTTCAATGTTAGTAAAGCTAATTTCTTCTAAAGGAGGAATATGGAATCTCTCCTTCGAAAGTTTCTTTAATAGTCTTCTAACTTCTTTTAGCACTTTTGGTTACCTTTATAGAGAGTTTATCTAAACAATTTTGTTTAAACCGCTCAAAAAAAAGTATTTGAGTTTGAAGTTCTTCTAAAGTTTTATAGTAATCTTCTCTATAATTTGCTAATTCTTGTTGTGAAAGGTTGCAAAGAACCAATCTCTCCTTTTCTTGTTTTCTTTACTTAAAAATTCTTTTCTTAATAATTCCTTATCTATTTGGAAAGTTTTTATCATATTTAATTGACTAAATTATGACGGAGTTGGTGAATTGTGAGTTCTTGCTGACTCAAATTGTATTGAAGGGGGAAGTTGTTTTTCTTCATATTTTGGGACAGGTATAGTCGGATCTATCCTAATTCTTCTGAAATTTAGACTTCTTGGTATGGAAAAGTTAGATCGATCCATCGATTCTCTAGCCATACTAGAAAGAGGTGGCTCGGGTATTCTTAAGGAATTAGTTCTTATTAGAGGTGTGAAACTAACTTCTATTGCCCTTGAGTTATATTTTACTATGTTGTCCAGCATGGTAGATATAGGGTCTTCTGGGTTTAAAAAATCCTCTAATTGCCATTTTAACCCATTGGTTATTTCTTTATGTTTTAATGTTTTTGGAATTGATGCGCTTACCTTTTCTGGGTTTACCAATAGAAGGGTCATTTCATCAATAGGGGATAATTGCAATGCCCCTAGGGCTAATTAGGTTTTCATTACTTTATAGTATATTCGGTAAATTATAGTTATAGGTATTGCATTAGGTTTCTAGGTTTTTTTTCTAACATCTTTACATCTAACATGAGATTGTAAGGAATATTATGGAAACTTGATAATGTTATTGAGTAATTGGGGTAATTGTTAATATAAATCGGACCATTATGTAGGTTGGTTTCAAATAATGCTAGTATTTGATCTTCAAGTTTTATCGGTCTATTATCTCTTAGGGATGCAAACATGGGTGTGTCTAGGCCTTGCCTAAACAGTGGTTTGATTGGTATCTATATAGATCCTATATGAAGGTATTTATAGTTCCTTATGTGGTTGGCAATTAACTGGTTTGAAATCAAGGGTATAGTCTGATGACTATTTTTAAGATCAATTTCTTTTTCAACTGTCTTATTAACATATTCTCCTGTGAACATGTCTTTTAATAAGGTTTTATATAATGATGATATTTCGAGTTTGGGTATGTTCCATTTCTGGATCTGCTCTTCTATTTCTAGGATTCTTAGTTCATGGTGTATTATATGAAATTTAACTTCTTGTTGTAATTTCAAATCTTCTACTTTTTCTTTTCCTTTTAGAGACAAAATTTTAATTAATCTCGACATTAAATAAAGCTTAGTATTGACCACTAGGCTAAACCAACAATTTCACTGCCTCACTTTAAGACTCATTATCGGGACCACCCTTATCGACTGACCAACGCTCAAGGTAACGCCTCACTTTACTTAAGGTGTGATATTAATTAAATTGAAACTCTTAATGAAAAATTAAAGTATAAATTTGGACTTAACAAGTTAAAGATAAACTCAAAAATACAATATGAAAATAGAATCATAAAACAAGATTTCTGATGTAAACAATTAGCCTAAACCGCATCCACAGAACATACTTACAATATAATAGCTTTGATACCACACACACACACTTCACTTATTCCAAGAATATGTATAAGAAAGTTACTTTTCATCCTAAACCGTATCCACAGAACATACTTACAATATAATAGCTTTGATACCACACACACACTTCACTTATTCCAAGAATATGTATAAGAAAGTTACTTTTCATCTCCATCATTCAATTTCTTAAAATTTAATGATTCTAATGAGTAACTAATATTAATCATTAAATTTTAAAAAATTGAATTGTGAAGATGATGAGTAACTCTTTCATTCATGCTCTTGGAGTAAGTGATTAAAAATTTTATATATATTCATGTGTTTAATTTAGTGAGAATGAACTTTTATTTAATAATATATGAATTCATATGTTGACTAAAAATGTGAAAACTCATAATTTAATAAACATCTATTATTTTTATTACATTTAGTAAATATCATATTTAATAATATAATAAAATTTAATTATACAATTTATTTAATAAATTCTATAACTAATATTATACAAAAGATCCATCTTCTTTCTTTCTTTATATAAATACTTTTATAATTACAATGAATATTATTTTTCAAAATCTAAACTTTTTTTTTTTTTTTGGTTAAAAACAAGCTAGAGTTAAGTTTTAATAATAAAAAAAAATTGTATAAGAGTAAAGTTCATGTATGTTCACAGGTTTGGGTAACCCTTTTAATTCGAACTGATCCAAACTAACCCAATTAGTTTGATTCAGATTTGTTTAGTATTTGGATCAAATTTAGCCTATTCTAATTTGATCCAATTAACTTAAGGGTTGAATAATGGGTTCTAGTTTTTTAACTTGTGACTTGTCCACCTTAACTCGCAACATATTATTAATTTTATTATATATTTAAATTAGACTATTGAATACAAAACATTATAATTTTTGCTAACATAATTTATTAAATTAAACTACCATTTTTTTTCTTTTTTTAGTTTTTAATTTTTTATGATTTTGTTTATGTAATAAAAATATGTTATTTTTATCTAAAATTAAAATCTTGTATTAACATTGAAACTATTCATTTTATTAATCAAATATAGTCTCATTTTGGTCTCTCTATAAGTTATTTAGTCATTTATATATTTACAAAACTTTATGAAAAGTAAATTATTGTTTAAAAAATATATTTTTCAAATAATTTTTTAAATGTTTAAATTCGGTTAACCTAACTCAACCCAATTCATTTATGATCAAGCTTGTTTTGGATTGAGTATGTTCATAAAATTGGAAAAATCCAACCCAACCCAACTCGTAATAGATTTAGACTAATCTGACCTAACTTGACCCATGTATACCCCTACCAGAGTTTAATGGTTGCACTGGTGGTACATGAAACAACTTTATACAGCCATCCAATCACACATCATCATGAGTATGTCTTTTAAGATAATTATTGTAAAAGTTAACAAACTTACCATACATAATGTGTGTGATTGGATGATAATATAAAATTATTTTATATTATTAATACATTAATCTTTTTGAAACTGAAAATTAAAAAAACAAGTCTCAAAAAATATGTAAATTATCAGTCACTTTAGTTCAAAATAATGAAAATATATGACTTAAGTTATAATATTGACACATATTTAGAGATCAAAATGATAATACATAATTAAGTTTAGATACTTAAAAAAAAAGGAGAAAGTTTAAAAAATTATTTAGACGTTTTTAAAATTCAAATACTAACACGAAGGGTACTTTATACCAAAATTGTTTTTTTAATGGTGTGTTTGATAGAAAAAAGACAGATAATATTGAAGCATTTTTCTTAGTTCGGTTGGAAAGAAAATGAAAAAAATAATATAATTGACTTATAAAAATACAAAAAAAATTATAATTTTTCTTTCTTTCATTTACTTTCCAATTTAAATTTCAAAACTTTTTTTTCTTCCCATATTTTTCTTCTTTCCGACTTAGAGACCATATAACAAAATTGTATCTGGTATCTGTAGACTTTGGTCAAGATTTTTTATTTTATAAAAAAACCAAAACGCACCGTATAGTTTTTTGAGGCACAAAATAATTAATAATTCATTAATAACATAATTAATTAATCAATTAATAAATAATAATACAAACAAGGGAGAAGATTGCATTAATAATTATCAAATAAATAATTAATGATTGAATAAATTAAATTAAATAGTATAAATAAGGGATCAACATTTGCTAAAAATGTAAAATATATGACCTAAGTTATAGTGTTAACACATATTAGAGATCAAAATGATAATAAACAAATAAGCTTAGATACTTGAATAAAATAACTAGAAGTTTAGAAATTTATTTAGATGTTTTTAAATTTCAAATTTATACCATTTTTTTTTTTTATCTTAATGTTATGTTTGATAGAAAAAGACGGATAATTGAACCATTTTTCTTTGTTTGGTTGGCGAGAAAATAAAAAAGAAGATTATTCACTTATAAAACAAAATCTTTCTTTCATTTTCTTTCCAATTCAAATTTCAAACTTTTTTTTATTCCTTATTTTTCTTCTTTCCTCGACCAAAGAGACCATAAAACAAAAATGTACAAAATCTATCATGTACTTGCAGAGTTACTGGTCAACATTTTTATTCTTATAAAAAAGTTAAAACACACGGTATCACAAATAGCAATTTTCGAGGCAAACAGTAATTATTATTTTTAGAGTGTTTATAATGTATAATTGTTTATATAAATTATTTACGTTATTTCGGTAGATATTATAATTTTATATAAACTTAACCACTTTATAAATAAATTAAATTCAATACTAAAGTTGTTAGAGCAAGTGATTAACTTAATTATGATAATTTATTTATGGTATAATTTTATATTATTGGGATAATTTTATTAACAATGCTTGCTTATACAAGTAATGATGTTTATATAAGTAATTTCACGTCATATTGCTTAAACTTAAAGTAACCTATTAAACACCTAGTTGAATATGTTCTTAAAGTACAAAATAATTAATAATTCATTACTAACACATTAATTAATTCCAAAAAAAAACACATTAATTAATTGATAAATAATTAATAAGAGAAAAACCACTTATAAGCTAAGAGCCCGTTTGGTTGATAAGATAAGAGATGATATGATATAATAGTTATTATATTTTTCAATAATTGTGTTTGATGTACCAACAAGACATAGTAGGGATATCTGCTTATTATATCCTATTGGACAATGTATTTTCTAACTTAAGGGGGAGAGTTGGGTTAGAAGGGATATAATATGATTTGTCTCTCTTTTCTAATTAATATTTTTATTCAAATAAATAAAAATTGATCAATTCTACCCATCAATTAAGGATTATCTTTCCTGATTTACTTGATATGATATCTATCAAAATTCATAATTTTGTATAAATTTCAAGGATTATATTTATTTTACACTTATCTCTCTTATTTTATTGTGATAATGATAAAGGTCATTATATATGTATCTTTTGCAAGTTTTTATCTTATCTTCAGTAACTGACCAATCATTAATGGAAAGGGATTGGTCGGTCGTCGGATTGATTGGAAGGTACACAACCTCGTAGCCTTGAGTGCGTAGTGTAAAGATGCTAGAAGAGATGCATATTTTAGAAGGGTGGTTGGCATTTAGACCATGTGCGCCCCTTTTGTCTCGGGTTCTTGGCATGAATGATCAATTTTGTTCCTCCACGATCGGTGCCGATTACAGAGTGATTTTTGTAGTGTGCTTTGTCATTTTGCCAACCAGTTTGTTGGTCTTTTTAGCTTCTTCAGGAAGTTTCTTTTGATTCGTGCAACGCTATGTGGCTTGTCTTTATTGGTCCCTTTCTTCTTAGTGGGCTTTCGAGGAGTTGCGTGTTCCAAATACACGTTTGCTATTTCATTTCATAAGAGGGGGAGAAAATGATTTTTTAGGGCATTTGAAATCCTTTGTTCATTTCTGACTTTTTTTTTATTTCCATTTCCGCTTGCTGGTTCTTGAAGAAGTTTGTTGTCGTTGCTTGCTTGCTATTCTTCTTGTTTAAAGGTACATTTCGTGCTTCTGTTGGTGTGTGATTTTGACTTTATTGGGGGAGAGGTGAGCATAGTATGACGAGTGCATCGGTGTCGAATTATCATGCCTTGTATAATTGGGTGAGACCATAGGTCTTTCGTGAGAATGGTGTTGTGATTGAGTCATGTTTGACTGGTGAGCCGGTATACATTCGTCATAAGGGGGTGATTCGCCTTTCTCTTTCTTCTAGATGTGATCTTCAAAAAGCTAAGTGTTAGGTTTCCTTTTACATAGTTTGAAAAGGGGGTTTTGCTTGTTTTGAATATAGCTCCTTCTCAATTGCATCCAAACAGTTAGGCATTTGTTCATGGGTTTCAAATTTTGTGTGGGTACTTCAATGTAGAGTTGACTGTAGGGAAGTTTTTCTATTTCTTTGAGCATAAGTTTTCCAAGAACAATGGTTGGGTTTTGGTAAACAGTGTGAGAGGGCAGGGGCTATTGTCTTTGTATACCACGTCTTGGAAAATTTTCAAGGATAGATTTTTTAAGGTTCATGCACTGAGCATAATAAGATTGTATTGGATGGTGTCCCTCTATTTTGGAATCGTTATATTTGTGGGAGTCTCACTTTGGAGGACCTTTTGGAGATTGAGAGAAGTGACGTTAAGATGTTAGATGACTTAATGACTATTTTTGATACACCTTCCTTGATAGGCTTAAAGTTTCACCCCATAGATTTGAAGTTTCCAATAGGTATTGAATTTGTCTTGTGTTTGCTTCTCTCTGCCTTTTTCTTATATTTTGAATTTATGTTTTTCTTCAACAGAGAAAAGTATGGCGATTTCTAAAAGAGAGATGCAACGATTTATGAAGTTGAAAGACAAGAAAGCAATTGGGTCGGAGTCAATTGTCGTTGATGTAGAAAATGAGAATCCTATTGATGTTTCTACTTGGAAACAAGCTTAACGTAATCTTGGACATGTAGAACATATAAAACTTGAGGTTTCTGAGCCTCAGCCTCTTCAGCAGGTTCCAACTTGTTTAGTCAACTCTACTGGTCAAGCCCCTTATACTGAGATAGGTAACGACTTAACCTACCGAGGCAAGGGAATGATTAGTATTTCATTTGGGGACCCCAACTTCCCTCATGCTTCTCACATTCGTGAGCATCAACTGTTGGATATCGATGTGGAGAGGTTATCTAATTTGACAATTATGGATTCTTGTTCAGAGCTGCAGGGGATTTTGAATAAAGCTTCAGTGTTGGCTATGACGGCAGGGGACCGAGCTAGGAATGTTTTGGAGGAACGTTAGTCAAGTCAGAGGGAAATTAACAACCTTCATGTTGAGATTGCTTAGACAAAGAAAGATCTAGCTGCCTTTGTTTTACTGAAGAAAAGTTAAAGGTTGATCAATTGAAAGTCAACTTGGAGAAGGATGCAAAACTCTTGAAGGATAGGGAGTTGGAGTTAGATATGAAATTGTAGAAGGTTGACAGGGAGTGTGATTTGGCGTTAGATAAAGTCCTTTGGAGGTTTAGGTTAAATTGGCTATAGAACATATCAATCTTTTGACTACTGATCTTGAAGGTTTGAAGACTGCTCAAGCCGAGCAGTTTATTTCATGTTTTAATTCTATTGTCAACCAAACTCGTGTACTTTTTCCCAATGCAGATCTTACTAACATGGGTCCTTTTAAAGAGGTTTAGGATGGAGCCATCGTTGAGGTTGAGGAGGATGTTGATGGGGTCGAGGGGAATGTTGTTGTCAAGAAGAAAATGTTGCTGAAGATGAAGTTAAAAACGTAGATACTTAGCTTTATTTTAAAGAAAAATGATATATATACAACAAAAATAATATATGCACAACAAATTTTACAATAAATCTTAATATTTAGTTGTATGGATTGTTGTATGTGTCTCACTTCTCTATTTAAAATACTTTGTAGTTGGTTACCTTAATGTCATTTTGTTCCTTTGGAAAGTCATGATGGTTTCTTTTGCTTTGCCTGAGTTGTTCTTCATTTGTCCGACTAACTTGCATATTAATTCTAGTACATATATTTTTCAAGCATATATATAAAAGTGGAAGTGTGTATTAATTCTAGTACATATATTTTTCAAGCATATATATAAAAGTGGAAGTGTGTATTTTCTAAGTATGAATTCATGATTTTTTGGTTCGAGTATCTGAGCATATAATTCAAGCATTAGTATTTTTGATCCAATGATCTGAGCATTAACATTACTCGTATGATCTAGGGATATGATCCGAGCATAATTATTATACATGTCAATGAAATTTTATATTCCATGTTAATATTGTTGTTGTTGAAAAAGGCACGAAAAATACAATATTCCAAAAAATGGGTTTCAGTCGTCGATAATATATTGCCTCCACTTTATTATATAAATAAAATCTTATCATAATAATCCTATTTAAAATTTAAATTTAAACTTGACAAGAAACTTATAACAATAATCATAATGTCTTACTATTAATTAAATATAAGATGAAGAACTTAGTCTCTAAATAAATCTTTAAACAAACATAATAACATTGAAAAATACGAAATGTAATATCTCACTTTCGCTACATAACTAACTAAAGAAAGATTGAATTTTATTTTGATTTAAAAATTCTTTCATTAAACTATTTATTAAAAAGACCGTGAACTTTTCTTGAGTCTCAAAATCAATGAATATAATTCAAAGCTTAAAGTATAAAACATGAGTTTATAAAACCGAGTTGAATCATTTACAATACCTCATGGTACTTCACTCTTTATAAAAAGAAATATAACTTCAATAATATAAAACTCTTGCAACAAAAGCTTAACATAAACCTAAGTTATCCATACATAAAACAAAGTCAAAGAAAAGAAGGAGGAAAATGCAATTCCAAGCTTGTGCGCGTTTCATCTACAACGGCTCTAAGAGAATTCCACCTGAACCCATTTGCTCCCATGTACGTTAAGGTCGGGATCATCACAATCACAACCACATGTGCCACACGCAAGGGTAAGCTTACGATAATAAATACATATATAGATAAGACAATTCAAATTACGGAAAGGGGAAAGCTAACTACCAACTTCATGGTACAACCATCTCAACCAAATCATACAACACAGTTATAAAATAGACCCACAACCATGAACAACAACACAAATCTATCGCCACATAAATCATCACATCTTATTACATCCATTCATCAAATATCACAATCTTCATCAATCTTCAAAAGTCACAATCATTCATCAACTATCACACAATCTCATCATACTCATTCAAGAGAAATCATTATCATAACTCAACATCACAAGTCATTAGTCAACCTCAATAATAAACACGGATTCTGCTCCATGGAGACTCAACACAATATGAGCGATCCCCCATAGGCCCTATCCCATAACATAATCTCACTATCTGACCATTTAGGGAGTCCCTTGGGCTGATCATGCGAGGGAGGTGTGGTTTTATCGAAAATAGACAAGTGTATATATTGACTTACCTTTGTAAGTTTACAAAACCTTACATTTATAGGGATTCGCCCACTCGCCTATTCTATAGGCCCATTCTCATTAACCACCACAAAAACCCCAAACACTAGGTTGAGAGCCTACCTAGCACTTCCAACTTACGTGCCTACTCATATGCCCGTGCACCAACTGTGCATACAAGGTATATTTCTGTGCACTAACTATGCACTCACCGTATACCAATGACATATATTTGGAATCCTCTACAGTCCTAGATATGACACCTCCATACTCGCCATCTCTAATGGCTCGACTTAAGGATCGAAATACATCTCAATAGTCTACACAACAATAACAAGACTGGATCACTTGAGGTTTAAGATACAACACCTCTGTACCTACCATCTCACTCATGGTTCGTCTCAAGTATTCAAGTTTCACACCATCACCACCAACAACAACATTATATCTCCTATATGTTAAACGGTCACTAAGCCTCTTGGGAAGTGGTTCTCTACACTCTACACATGGGTGGTACTTGAGACCCTACTAGGCAAGACCCCTAGATCGCTTTAGTGGGGCAGAGTCTTGGCGTGGAACTCACCCTCCCAAGTAAACCATTTTTTTTTATTAACAACAAAAGTCTTCCCAAAGGACATAGCTAATTCCTTTTAACATATAGGGACGGTTTCATAACAAGTTCATATTCAAATCACATACATCATCATCTCACCAACAATTAATTTTAAATTTCTAAAAAACATCATAATCTTCTTAATAATACATTCCATAAGATCACAATTATATTTCCTCATATACATATTATAAAGATTCATAAAACCACATTATATCCACTGGGGAACTTTCAAGAAGTATTAAAGGTAAAATAAAACACTATGCCTCTATTTAGCTTAAGCATGTAAACTTAGCTTAGCTAAACATTTAGCTTGGGCTAGAAATTCTAGCTTGAGCTAAAATTGTGCAGACCCAGTTCTATCGAAATTTAGCTAAGGCTAAAATCTTTAGCCTAACTAAAATTGCAAATTCTGCAACTAAAGTTCTTCAAAAATCTTAGTTTCTAATCCCATTAATGGCTACCCAAGCATCCAAACTCACAACAAACATATCATAAATCATCCCTTAAGCTTATTAACACTAAACCCTAACAAGAACACAAGATTTAAACCAATCAAACCCATAATCATCATAAAACAAAAAATATAGGTTAACTTCCCTTACCTATCACCATTTCCAACCTAGATTTAGAGAAGAAAATGAGATCTTGAGCTCCACTAAGGGTTTTCCTCCAATCATTAGCTTCACCACATCAAACTCATAGACAACCCAAAACAACGCTTAAAAATAGGTTTTACATCAAAATGCATAACGGGTCACTCCAACAAAAGGTAATGAGAAAAAGAATGGAACAAGGAGGTTAAGGGAGGAAGAAGGAAGCAAGCTTACCATTCCTACAAACAACCAAAAAACTTTAACTGATGAAAGGAAGTCTCTAATGGTGTGGGTACCAAAGCTCTAGGTTGGAGGAAGGTTTTGAGGAAGATGAAGAAGTGAAGAATATGTGAAAAAGAGGAAGCTTGTGCATTTTAAGCTTTGGAGTCACTTAAAACTTTGCTAGTTGACACCCCCCTTATTATAACTACAGTCCATTATTTAATTTTTTTATTTATTAAAAACAACTACTAAGTCTCACACTCTCACAACTAACAATTTAAATCCATTATAACACATCAAGCACTAAAAGCATAATATTATTAATTGATAAACATATCAAATAACATAATTTCAATTTAATTCAACTAATATCCCCAATCATTACATACTTTTTTTATTTCATTATCTCTCATTTGGAGGTGGTGACATAATCTCTTACCCAATTTCTCACGTTTTTCTATTTCAAGGTGAAACTTTTCATATGATCATAATATTGATTGTTTATACTCCAAATCATTACGAATCATCTTACAAGCCTACATCACATGATCAATGTTGTCCACCATCTCATTTCTTAATGAAATAAAAATCTTCATAAGAGAAGTAGATCTGAGCTTAAAGGAAGTTCTAACTCAGTTGGGGCAACCAATCAAGTCAAAGTTTTAAAAGACCTTTTTAAACTATTACAGTCAATTTTGAAAAGATACATAACTTAATAGAGAAAATAGAAAATAATGTTTGGGATGCTATAAAAGAAATCCAAAATCTAAACATAATGTTTTAATCATCTCTTAATAAACTTTCTGGTTCTATTTAATTACGTTTTTTAGATGTCTTTTTTGTTGAATTATTTGGTTTATATTTTGATGACATTATTGATTTTATAAGTTAAATGAAACATTTTATATTTTTGACTAATGTTTTGTTATTATTTTTCATTATTATTTTATGAAAATTTGTAATTAGAGGTAAGTCATTATCGTAACCACCGTGAAAAAAGATATATCAAAATGTAGCAGCTTATAAGTTTGATTTGGAGGAATTCATATATGTTATTAACAAGTGAGAAGTTTCAACTCATAGTGACTTGTGACTAGTCTGTGCTCAATGATATTTCAGTCACACTATTTTTGGTTTGTAGTTGCTTTTTTTTCTTCTAAAAATTCAGAATCGTTTTAAATCTTATAAATTCGTAAAATCTTTTCAAATTTTATGTTCTAAATCCATTAAAATTTAAATTATAAAATCCTAATCACAAAAGTCTTTTAAAAAGAATCTTAAAAGTTTTTATATTCCTAGGAAATCCATAAGACTTTTTTTTATACTAACATAGTCTTTTAAAATCCTAATTCAATACATTCTCTTATACTTAATTAGTAGATGGGGAGAGAAGAACTTCTTGTCTCTCTATATTATTAGACAATGGATAGTTATAAAAAATAATTAATTTATATTCAGTGAGTAGTTATTTTGTTAGTGGGTTAACTTTTTGTGTTTGTATTTTTATTTTATTTTTCTATTTTATCTTTTAGTAAAAATATCAAATAAAAATAATTCAATATTATTTAGAAATAAAATTGTATCATAAAAATGGAGAAAAAAAAACTATTAAAAATGATATCACATTTATCTATTGTTATTAGATTAATTAAATAATACAAAAAGGGAATAAACTGCATTAACATTAATAATTATTAATTAATTAAATTGTAGAAATAAGGAGAAGAGAAAATATTTTTTCTATTATAAAAATAAAAAAGCGCACCGTATGTCAAATAGCAATTTTCGAGGCAGACAGCGATGGAAAGTTTTAGGCACAAAATAATTAATAATTCATTAATAACACAATAAATAAATAAATAATTAATTAATAATTCAAACAAGGGAGATGATTACCTTAATTAAATAATTAATGAATTAATTAATAGTAGAAATAAGGGAGAAGAGAGTCAAGGCACCACCATCATCATTAAACAGAAAAAGACAAAAAAACAGAGACAGCATACTAGGCGTTCGATTCCTGTGTGGAACGAACGAAGCATAGCATTAGCAATAGCAGCAAGACCCAAACTTGAATAAAAAGCCCCAACTTTCAATTCACCCAGAGATTCAATTCAACTCTCTTTCTCTCTCTGTGCCAAAAGCTTTCATCATCTTTCTCTTGGTGAGTTCTGTTTTCCAATTCCTCTACGATTCGTACAAAGTCTTATTCATGCGACGTTGATGCTGCTGCTGCTGTCGTTTCGCTTTCCTTTCGTTTTCGTTCGCTCAGTGTCCTCGCGCATTCAATTCTGTTGCGTGGTCACTTCACTAGCATCGAACTTCCACCTAACTTTTTTATTATCTCTCTCACACACACACACGCACAGACACACACGGACACGCACCCCGTTTTTTTCTCTTTTGCTTTGCTTTGAGTCCAAGTGCTATGTTTTGCTGCATTGAGTTGCTTTTCAGATTGCTATTGCTGGTTTTGCCTTTTTTGTTTTTGCAAATTTTGGGTCTTTTTGGTCCCCCTTGAAGTTTGGTCTACTTGGGGTAGTGGGGTTGGGTTGGCTTTGATTTTTTTTTTTTTTTTGTCTTTTTAATTGCTATTGATTGGTTATTGTTGTCATTTTTGGAAGTCAATAGTTGGGTGTGTGTTTGGGTTTGATTTGGATGATGGGGTTATGAGAATGTGCTGTGTGTCTCATCTCAACTCTCAAGTGTGATGTTTGGTGTTTTTTCAGATGTTTGTGTAGGGTTCTAAAGGGTTTCTCCTGAGAATGGCTGACATAGAAGGCCTGGCTGAGGCTGCAGGGGCAAGGTTTAGTTCATTGGAGCTCATTGGACAGGGATCGTTCGGCGATGTGTATAAAGGGTAGGTGTTTGATTTTGGACATTAGAGCCCTTTGTAATGTGCCTTGAGAAATTGAATTACCTTTTCATGTTGAGTTCATGGGTGTGTTTCTTAGTGTGAGGCTTTGTGTCTTGTTGCTTCTGCAGGTGGAATATGCTTAGCATTTTGTTTTTTGATAAAAAAATCTTATGCTTTATACTCGTTCTTTACTTGCTCATTTGGTAGTGAAGGATCACAGAATGTATTGTGTTGGCATCTGTATTTGATGCTAGGGTAAATAAAGGGTTTATTGTTGGTGAGAAGTTGAGTAGGTTAGGAAACCTTAGTATGAATGTTGTATCACTCGTTATTGATATTTGAATTATATTAATGCCATATTCTTTGAATTTTATCCTCCAAAATTTGGTAAATGAGGCATAAATATTGAACCACTTAACATTCTGTTTTATTAACACTCAACAGTTAGGTGTCCTTGATGCACAAACTCCATTAGATCTCTTTTGAATGCTAAATAATATTCTATTGCTGGTTGATTATGATGATTTGATAATTACTGAGAAACCATTGCAATGGTGGACTACTCATGTTTGGACATGATTCTATTGGCTTATTATTTCAAAATTTGAAAATTGAACCATATCTTTCTCACACATTAATGAGTTGTTCTAGTGTAAGGATCTAGTTTTTGCTCATAACTTTTATCAACAGGACCTAAAGTCATACGTGGATAATGAGTTGTTTCTCACTCTCTTTTCCCAGGTTTGACAAGGAGCTCAACAAAGAAGTTGCTATCAAAGTGATTGATTTGGAAGAATCGTGAGTATATATTCTTTTCAACAATGTTAAAATTCAAAGAACTGCGGGATTGGTTGTATTTATTTGGTACATTAACTGATTATAACAATGGGTATCTGAAAATACATTAAAACATCTTACACTAGATTATTTCCGATTGTTTGTTCATTAGAATATGAGATAAACATCAATTGCTGCACTGGAAAATAACAGTTTCTCCTTGTCTTCTTTAATATGTTCTTTGTAAAAGTAGTATGGAATCCTGCAGCTGTATTGATCTATTCTTTTTGGTAACATCGGACACTGTTATGGTAACTTTATTTATATGCATGTGATGTACATTCTACTCAATGCAAGAAGTTGCCAACAATCTTACAAGGATATGGAGGAAACATCCATTTAATTTTTTGTTCTCCATTTAAAAGCTGAACATTATTAGCCGAAAAGAGAAATTTCTTATTTTTTATAGTGACATCCATTTAATAGTATAGGGAAGTAGCACACATTTGTAGCAAAACTAAGTGGACCCTCTCATATATGTGAAGTATTTAACTTAGATTTTGTCTCTTTGTAGAATGTTGTAACTCTTATCTACATTTTATTGCCTTGTTGAACTCATAATTCTGATGCAATTGTTGCTTAGTGTTACTTTGTAACATTCCTCTTGTTTCTTTTCCACCATCTGCAGAGAGGATGAAATTGAGGACATTCAGAAGGTATACATAGAATCTTACAGATTACTACTACTTTACAGTATATATCTTTTTACCAAATGTTCAATGTTATTTCTTCAATTATTTTTATTTTTCAGGAAATTTCTGTTCTGTCACAATGTCGATCTCCATACATTACTGAGTATTATGGTTCCTTTCTTAATCAAACTAAACTTTGGATAATAATGGAATACATGGCTGGAGGCTCTGTTGCTGATCTAGTAGGTTACTTCTATTGACTTGCTTCTATATGTTCAATTTGAAAATAATATTGATCTTCTTTAGAAGTTGCCTCCATTAATAGAATATCCCTTGCTTGTTCTTGAATTTTTTTTCATTTGTTGAATTCTTAAAGCACAATTGCTGAGTAGAAAATCTGGTATACATCTTCATATTTACATATAAACATTAAAGTATGCCTAGAATGCCCTTAATGGGAGATCACGACAGTTGGGGTCTTGGGGACTTGCTATAGTTTGTCTTGTACGACCAAGGTTTGAATCTAATTGGGAGGAGTGGAATTTATGAGAGGGTGATAGGCTACCCCATTGTTCTAGTAGACCAGATAAATGTTTAAAATTAGAGTATAATGTTGCATATTTCAATGAAGAATTGAGTTTGGTTTAAATTATCAAATACTAACTTTGTAGATTGATGTCGGTTGGTTTCATTTCTGAGTCTCTGACTACATTTTTGTTTATTTAATTACAAATTTTTTGTAGATCTTTTCTCTCATTTGTTATGTTTGTTTATTGCTTGTTCTAATTTCTAAGAGGATTTTGTGTCTTTGTCCCCATTTCTTTTTACTTACTAGTTTTCTTTTTAATCCCCAGTCCCCCCACACAATGCAAAAGAAAAAAATAAATATATTATGCATTGTCATTATTCACCTTTAACTTTGTTAGAATATCTCTGAATATCTCAAGTATTTAGAATATCTTAGCATATCTCCATAATATATTTATAATATCTTAAGAATATACTGTGGGATCAATTAATTAATCATCTAATTGAAGAAGCAATCTTTGGTGGTATTTCTTATTCATTATGTTTCTTCATTTGCTTCTTTCTATTATTAGGCTTAGTAGTCTTATTTGTATCTGCAGGCTTGGGATTATACTAGACTACTAGTAATACTGAACTAGTTCTTGACATAATTATTATTATTATTAGGCAACCATTTGGTCATTATTTTATATCACATTATTACACTTAATGCCAATGTAATAAAATATTGTTCCAAGTCTTTCTTACACCCCTCCTTTTTATTGGTCTACCAAAAAACTATAACTTCAAAGTGCGCTATAATCCCAACACTTGTTTTTTTTTTTTTAATTTTTTAATTATTTGTATATTTTTTCTTGCTAATCAATATGGCTATATGGTGCTTTACAGGTCCAATCAGGTCCTCCACTTGATGAAATGTCAATTGCTTACATTTTACGTGATTTGCTTCATGCAATTGAGTACCTACATAATGAAGGAAAAATTCATAGAGACATTAAAGGTATCAACAGTGACACTCCATTTTTTTATTAGCCCTATAATTCACAGAATTTGCATATAAATTTTGCAGCTGCAAACATTTTATTGACTGAGAAGGGTGATGTAAAGGTATGTGTCTTATTCTGAGAGGCTATAATTTCCATTTTTCTTATGACAAGAGATGACTTCAAAAATGATACATAAAAGTAATTTGATATGTGAACTAACATGCATTTGCATATGAATTTCTATGGGATTTTGTGACTTTCTTACAGGTTGCAGATTTTGGTGTTTCTGCACAATTAACAAGAACTATATCAAGGAGAAAGGTAAACATATTTAATTATTGATAATATTAATTAGTGCACTTCATTTCAACTGGATATGCTAATTGCTTGATAACTATAGACCTTTGTAGGAACACCATTTTGGATGGCACCCGAGGTTATTCAAAATTCAGAAGGATATAATGAGAAGGTTATCATATAGTGTTACTACACTAATCATTTATTATGTTTTCTTTGAGTCCATTCTAACATATTTCTTTCTATTCTCTGTTCCTTGATTGTCTTTGTTCTTATCCCCTATGAATCATCATTCTTTATCTTGTTTATACAGGCAGATATCTGGTCTCTGGGCATTACTGCAATAGAGATGGCAAAAGGGGAGCCTCCACTTGCTGATCTTCATCCAATGAGAGTGCTTTTCATCATACCCCGAGAGAATCCACCACAAGTTCTGTGTTTTATAATATCTTATTAATTGATGTTTCAAGTTGCAAAGTATTTTGTGTTCATAAAGTTTTGATGGAGATTTTTTCCCCAGTTAAAAAAGTTAACATTTAATGATATTTTGTGCAGCTAGATGAACACTTTTCTCGCTATATGAAAGAATTTGTTTCATTGTGCTTGAAGAAGCTTCCTGCCGAGGCAAGTGTCTATGCTTTACCTACTCTCACTATCATTTCTTTTTCTTTCTTGCTCTGTATGTTAGACTAGTGTCTATGTATGCTTTTCACACCAAGGTGCGAGTCTACGTAGACTCGTGGGAGCTTTGTAGACTTGACTCGTATAGTCGACTTTTAGACTTGTAAGAGTCTACTTTGTATTTAATAAAACAATAAAATATCTATAAATAACATACCAATTCAACATTACACCATCATAAAAATGGTAAATAGTAAACCACAATTATTGTATATAATGTTTTATTGAGTTTAATCACTGATTATTTAATTTAATATATCACATTATGCTTTATTTAGTTTATTTTTGTTAGATTAATGTGTTAGATTAATATGTTTTTCCTATACTTGTAATGGAAGGTTCTAGTCTGTTCTAGAACCTTTGTCCTTTTTGCTGTAACTTTTTGTGAACTTAAGATATGTATATAGAAATAGCCTTAACTGAGTGAGATTAAGAACTCAGCTCTTCACTAAATATTGTGCCCTAAAATATTCAACTATTTTTATTATTATTACTATATCGTTAATTAGTTAATTATGTTTTCTGTTGTGTTTTGTTATACAAAAAACAAAAAAAAGGTCCTTGGACTCAAACTGAGGCCCAACCATTCAAAACAGACATGAGAGTAAAAAAATACCATAAAATCCTAATTTTGACTCCACAAGCTTCTTTAGCTAGCGTTGCCGCTTCCAAGTTCCAGTGAAACAAATAAGAGAATGCTGATGAAGTGGCATGTTGCATGGGGCCTTACCTCTGCCATTGTTGCAGACAACCTATGCGACATGTCACTCCATCAGCGTTTTCTTATTTGTTTCACGGGAACTTGGAAGGGGCAGTGCTAGCTAAAGAAGCGGGTGGGGTCAAAATTAGGGTTTTAGGGTTTTCGTACTCTCATGTCTGTCTTGAATGGTATGGCCTCAGTTTGAGTCCAAAGGCCTTTTTTTTTTGTATTTTTATGTAAAACCCAACATATAATATAATTAAGTAATTAATGAAATAATAATAATAATGCTAAACCATAGTATGTGATATAATAAATTAAATAATCATAGTGATAAAACTTTATAAATGATACTTGTGGTTTACTATTTTGCTTTATTATGATGTAATGTTGAATTGGTATGTTATTTATAAATATTTTATTGTTTTTTAAATACAAAGTAGACTCTTGTGAGTCAATTCTACGAAGCTTCCGGATATGTATTTATTTTTTGGATTTGTCCTATACTCCTATTGAAATTTGTATCTGTCAATCTGGTGCAATGTAGTGACAAGTTTTCCCTAGTTGGTAGCTTATTATACTAAACTTATATTGGAACCAGCAAAGCTGACTCTTTTTGTTGGTCTCTTCCCTAACTTTTAATGGCGTTAATTCCAGAGGCCGAGTGCTAAGGAGCTTCTTAGACATCGTTTCATTCGGAATGCTAGGAAGAGTCCAAAGCTTTTGGAGAGAGTAAGGTATTAATTATTAATTGCAACATTGCTATATCTTGTGTACTTAATTCTACTTTTTTCCCTTCATCTGCTAAGTTTTTTCCCCTGTTTTCTTCTTTTTCCTTTTTATTTGTTAATTGTTAGTTTATATTTTTAACTCAAAAGATGTGATGTTTGAAGTAACTATTAAAACCTTTGTCCCGATACATTTTGAACACTTTGCATGACCAGAAAATAAGAAAAATCCAGTTATTTCTCAGCTTGTGATCAACACCATGGTATGTGTTTTCATGACAGGGAGCGTCCAAAGTTCCAAATAAAGGAAGATCAGGAGCTACCTAGAAATGGCCCAAGGGGGATGGGGAATGCATCTGATACTATTAAGGTTGCAAAAGATTTAAGGGGTGACGAAACTAATCAGCCTAGGTAGGTTACAAGTGCTTAGTTACTGCTTTTTATTTTACAGTGAATTTTCTGATGGACAATTTCTAATATGCAGTGGCCAAGGTAAAACCTTGAGAAGTTCTGGGTGGGACTTCAGCATTGGTGGATCACAGGGTACTGGAACCTTTCGTAGTGTGGCACGACCACCTCAGTTTAGAGATAAAAAAACTGAAGTTTCGAGTCAGCAGCAGCAGCTTAACCAAAGAAAAAGTCCAGAGAGTAGCTATCAAGGGGGATCTGGCAATAAAAGTGCACTTAATGAGTCGCTAGAAACTTCTTTTGCAAAAGATCATGGAGTTTCCTACCATGATGAACATCTGGATAATCACCTTGAAGATGTAATTGACTCTCACCATGTTGGTCTTTCCTTTTCAAAAATGTTGAGTTCAATTAAATGTTATATCTCCGCACAAGGAATGTGGGGGACTTTTCATGTGCTTCTAAAATATTGGATCTGTGATAAAATTTTCTTTCAACTTTTGGCTGCCCATATAGAAGACAAATAAACAACAATTAAAATGTCTACAGCAGTATAATCATTTAAAAGAGTTCACCTAATAGTATATAAAAGGTTGCATTAATCATGAAGTATGTTGAAAATCCCATGAACTAGGTTGAACTTGATTTTAAACTTGAACATGCTTAATATACTAAATCGTCAATTTAGCAGGATGAATTTTCTGGGAATGGATCAGGAACTGTTGTTATTCGGTCTCCAAGAGGACCACAGCCATCACTGTTTCGTGATCAAAGTTCCCGGGTAATTTTTTTCTCATTTTTTTATTCTCAATGCAAACCTGGTTAGTTATTGTTGCTCTTCAATGCATTCACTTATTAAGAATTTTGTTGTCACACAGTCTAGCAGCAACTATGCTTCTTTTGAAGATGTTTCTGCTACTGGAACTGTTGTTTTGCGTGGCCAGCAAGATGATTCTGATTCTCCACTGACACCAAGGTCTCGACTGGGACTTAATAGCAAAAATTCAAATGCCTCACTGGAAGATAGTGCCACAAATCTTGCTGAGGTTCTATTTTTTTTTTTTATCTAAGCTGTGAATTTCACTTGTTTGTTAATTGTGGGCAAGATAAGCTGTTTTTCTCTTTGCTGTTATAGGGTTTTGATGATATTTTCTTTTTTATGGGGGAACAGTCAATAATATATTTATGTAGTATTGTACCATTTTACATATTTCACAAGTTACCCATACATTTTAAGTACTTTTAAGGTCTATTGGTTTCTTAAACCCCATTTAAAGTACTTGTGTTTAATTATTTCTTGTTCTTTTGTATGTTGATTTATATTTGTACCATTGGATGCTTGGCATGTTTATGAGTACTCTGAAAGTAATTCTATTACTTGGTCATATCGAAATGGCTTATCTTTAAAATAATTTCCGTGCTTATTTTTCTTTGTAGGCAAAGGCTGCTATCCAAGGCGGATTAAGGAAAGTGACTATCCGGGAGAGATTTGCACTTGGAAAACTCAACAATGACGTGCCAGATAGCAGGAGAGATCAAATCTCACGCAACTCTGATTCTTCTAGGTACTTCCACTGCCATAATCTTGGTAGTTGGTAAATACTAATTATATAAAAAAATGATTTTGATTTTTCAAGCAATATTTTTTCAGACCATCTCGTGAATACTTTGATGCACAAAAGGGATTTTCACATTCTATTGACGATGAAGAAAATGCCAAAATAATCTCATCCTCTGCGCCGTTATCTGTTTTGCTTATTCCTTCGTTAAAAGAGGTGAATTCACAGATGGATTTTATTTTAATTGTATTATGGCAGTTTGTGATACCAACTAGAGCTGCTTGCACTGTGCTGAATGATTTTGGAACGTTTGCAGGGCTCCACTATTAGAATTGTCATAGATATAATTATTTTTATTTGGACTATATTCTGAATTTTTGTTACATATACTAATTTCTGCTGAAATGAGGTATGATTATGATACACCATTGACTATTCTGAAAAAAGATTAAAATGATTACTAATCCTACATGACGATTTTTTGTACTGAGACAATAGTGCATTCTGGGAGGGGAAAGAAAATACAAAAAGGAAAAACAATTAAATAACCAGCAACATCTTAAGATGTTATCTTTGTGGTGGATGGGTGGATTTGCCCCTAGACCCTAGTAAATGAGAATTATTAACTTAATTATAGCTAGAACAGATTTGATAAGTTATGAAATTTGTTACAGTATGTTTGTGTTTATTTTGTAGGCCATTGTTGATGATCCAGACGGGTCAATATTGCAATTTGTTGTCAATGCTCTTGTAAACATGGAGAGGACAAAGCCCCAATCCTGTGATGTTCTTGTCAAAAAGTTGCTTCAGCAGTTGGCAAGGTTTGCATTCTACTAATATTCTGTTAGACTCCCTATTACTGAATTCTATAAAAGGACTCATAGTAAGTACAAGTTAGACATGGCAAATAAGGCCCAAAACCAGGCCTAGTTGCCCAGGTCCAAACCAGTTAGTTGGAATAGTATAAATGAGAGTAGGAGAACTGAAAATGTATTCAGTTATTCAATTGGAAGATGATTAGGGAGAGATTAGGCTCTCAAATCCTACTGTAATGGTTTTGGCAATTGATCAACAAAATCAGACTTCTAACATATTCATCATGCAACATTGCAAGAGGAATTTATTTAAATGTGTATCTCTTATCAATATCAATTATGACTAGAAAAACAATTTGTGCAGTTCAAAGGAATCTTCATTGAAGGACCTGCAAGAACTAGCTGGCCAAATATTCAGCAAGACCAAGTCAGCTGAAGAAAACCGAAATGCCGAGTCTGATAACAAGAAGAAACAAAGCAAGGAAGTTCATTCAAATAGCAATTTAAGCCCTCTTGCAAGATTTCTTCTCTCAAGGTTTGTGGAAGTTATCATTTACACTGATTTATTAATATAACATTAGTGTCTGTCATAGTTATCAAACTTGCAAGTTAACTCACTAACTCCGACGAGTTTATGAGTCCACTTACCCTCTGAGTTGATTTGGGTGCAAACTCACTTTATAGTAGACACAGAGATAGACTAGTGCAAACTCGTGAGTTTATTGCTGAGTCAACGAGATAAAATAAATAAGGCCAAAACACAGGTAATTTTGGGTTGTTTTCTGCATGTTTAGGGTTCAACACACTCCATTTTGTGTGTTGTTTCTGAATTGAAGAACCCTTACCTCAAAAAACATCAAAATCAAACCCTCACAAAAAACCATGATGATTTGCAGGCTTCGCGATAGCTACCCCATTTGCGTCGTCAGCAGACATGGCTCTACTTGCCATTGTCGAGGCAAGAAATTGTTACCTTACCCGTCTCAAACAGCCTATGCAACTTGCGAAGGGGGCGACCTTACTTGTTCATCAACATTTTTTGTTTCATTGGAAGGAGGCTGTGTTAGCAAGCTAAAGATGCTGATGGGTAGGGTCAAAATAGGGTTTATGGTATTTTTATCACTATCTTGTCAGTCTTGAATGGCTGGGCCTTACTTTGAGTCCAACTCCCTTTTTACTAAGCAAAGAGCCAATGTCATGTTTTACATAAAACCCAAAGAAAAAAGGGAGTTGGGCTCAAATTAAGGTCCAACCATTTAAAACAAACAAGATAGTAATAAAAATATCAGAAAATCCTATTTTGATATGAACCATCAACATCTTTAGGTTGCTAGCGTTGTCCCCTTCCAGTGACAAAGAATAAAGTGTTCATGGACAGGTAAGGTTGCCCCCTTTGCGCGCATAGGCTGTTTGAGACAGGTAAGGTCACAATTTCTTGGCCTGACACAGCAAGCAGAGCCAGGTCCACCGATGATGCAAACAGAGTATTGGTTGTGAAGCCCGCAAATCCTTGTAGTTCTCTGTGAGGGTTTGATTTTGATGTTTTTGAGGTGAGGGTTCTTCGATTTAGAAACAACACACAAAATGGAATATGTTGAACCCTAAACACTCAGAAAACAACCCAAAATGACCTGTGTTTTGGTCTATTTTTTTATTGTGCTGACTTGGTGATAAACTCGCGAGTTTGCACAAGTCTACTAAAAAGCGAGTTTGCACACGAGTCAACCAATAGAGGGTAAGTGAACTTGTAAACTCATCCGAGTTATCGAGTTTGATAACCATGGAAGTAACAATAGATACATTACTAATCACAGTAATATCTATGTGGCATGAAATGTCCTTGTGAATAATATGGTTTTTGTTTTACAGATGGCAAGGCCAAACCTCAAGGGATCTAAATCAAGCTTGAGCGGACTTGGAAGTTAATTTTTGTGTGGAGTTTTTGGTTCTACTTTTATTTTGATTAAATGTACATATGTGGTTATTAATGTATCTCTTTGTTGTTTTTTTTATAAAATTTTCTTCATAGTGATAGTGACACCATTGTTGTATAATTAGTGGTGTTTGCTGAGTTATATCAAAATTTTACAATAATACATTGATTCTTATTTTAATAGATGTATCTTTGCATTTTTAGAGGATGAGCCAATTCTTATTTGTAAAATCGTGTATTATTTACAATTCAAAGAGATTAGTTAACCTTTCCACCAAATCAGTCTAAATACCGAAACCGCCAAGTCTACTTTTCAGGAAGTTGATCTTGAGGTCAGATGTTAGTTCAAAGCACCTCAAGATGCTTTTGATGACCATTATATTCTCCACAAATGCCTCCCCTAAACAGTGTATGTATCCACAAATTGCAATAAGCTGACATTGACTCTATTTCTTCCCACATCAACACTATTATACCGTCCCTTTTGTGTAGCCTCATTCATCAACCTATCAAGCGTTTCTCTTACCACTGTAAAAAGAAATGCTGCAAGAGGGTCACTTTGACGAATTCCTTTTTGCATAATGAACTCTTTATAGGACAAGCACTAGACTGAATTCGAGACCAATCATGCCCTAATCCAATTAATCCACTTCTCAGGAAATCCCAGTCTTTATAGCATGTACAATAGAATTCTTAATTCACCTCAAAATTTACGTTGATAAACAAAACTCTTCTTTCTTTGTCTCCTCGACAACCTTATTCGCTACCGACATGCTATGCAACATATTGGGTTCCCCCATAAAAGTACTCTGATTATGATCTATCACATTGTTCAATACCTTCTTGATTAAGAGGTTAAAATCTTCACCACCACCACCACCTTATACATGCATCTCACCAAAGAAATTGGCATAAATTCTCCCAATCCTTATGGGCTATCGACTTTGGGTATGAGAAAGATAAATGATGAGTTACATTATTTTGGAATTTTTCCCAACAACTTTCTTTTTTTATATATAGCAAATCATTTTTGTTAATTTAGATTTTTTTTTCCTGTTAAGTAAATAAATTGCTCTTACAAACTATATTGCTTAGTAATTTTCTCCAATTATGATAACTTTGTCCCAAAACTATCAAGTTCCTCTTGTATATAAATAACAAAATTATCCACAAATATTCTCTATTTATCATTTCCACTTCTCATTCGGTCTCCTTTGTAAGTCATCATAAAAATCACTTATACAAATTAAAACAAAATTAAACAAATTCTACTTAACAATATTGATTGAGGACACAGAGAACACATAAGAAAAATGAACGAAAATAACTGTACAAAGAATTGATGAAAAATAAAGAAGAGGTGTTACTTATTGATTAATATTTATTTATTACAATCATGTATGAGTATTATTTCTCAACAAAATCATTGTTAACATTCTTATAACAAATTATCACTTCTTGTTTTTTGCACTCTTGTAAGTAAGAATTCGCCGCATATACCGTAAGGCCACAGTAAATTATCAAAAAGATGTAAAACATAATTAACTCAATCATAAAAATAATTATAAAATCATGAAAAGAGACAATGGGTGGTAAAAGAATGAATACCAGTGTTGATGCCAGTGGATTTGTTCACAAGCCAGTCACCAATACAATTATAGGCACTTGGAGGATCTTTAGGACATTTTGCAACACAAATAGCATAACATATTGGATAAGCAATGTTAGCTATTACACAATCTATGCCACATTGCACAGGACATGAGAGTTTATCAGTTGCATTGTTTGACTCCATTTTCATAGATTGAAAATTGTATCCAGCTTGTGCAAACTAAACATAATAATGATCATAATTGCAACTCCTGTCGCTTTCATCCCATTCTTTGTCATAACTTTTCTTTGGGTCTTTACTATTTACCTTAGAATTTTGCATAGGTATGAGATTCTTGTTGGGATGTTCAAGAAAAATAAACATCAATACACAAAATAATGTTTGCAAAATAATTTTAAATCCTCAACAAAATTATACATCAATTTTTCAAAATTATTTTGTTTGACTTTTCTCTCTCTCTATTATATAGGCAAGAAGGTGTATTTTAGCCTATATTATATATGTGAAATCAATATTTTAAATGTTTATCGTGAGTAATAATTTGTTTGAACATAATAAATTAACTAAAAAAAGTAAATATATGAAACATAAATAGAAAAAATAAAATTATATAATATAAATATAGGTACAGTTTGACCTAACTTAACTTTTAATAAGTAAAAGTTGGGAAAAACACCAATTTGTAAAAACTTTTTAAAATAAAAGTTACTTATTTTTAATAAAAAAAAATTAAAAATAAGGAGTTTTATAATAAACCACCAAAAGCTATTTCTACGATTATTTTCATGTTTTCTTTTTGAATCCTAGTAAATCCAACTTTTGAAACAATTAATATTTTTTTATCATAAAATATTAATGATTAGTTTGTTAATTTTTATTAACAGAGGGAGTTGAACCTAATACCTCTCTATCTCATTATATTTTAACTTTAAGGAGTTTTTAAGTTAAATAAATAAATAAATATTAACAAACAATTTTTTACTTATTTTGTTAAACTTTTATTTTTAACTTTAACTTATAAGTTAAAAATAAACCAGATTAAACGGAATCATATGGGTCAAATATATTATTAAATTACATTAATTTAGGATATTGAAGAACGTAATATAATTAAATAAAGTAGTTAGACTCATTTATTCATCATTTAATAATTTTACAAAACATTAAAATCATATAAATTTATCATTATGATTATTTTTGGATAAGGATGACAAGTATTCTTAATTTACAAGAGAAAAACATATGTTCGGAATGGGTAAGATGACTGGTTGGCAAATCTCTTCTAAGTATATAGAAACGTTTAAATTTGAAATCGTTAATTAACCTGAAACAATCTCGTGTTAGTTGATTAACATATTTATTAATGATAATTTATCTTTATAATAATATAAATAAATTGTTTTTTACCATAAGATAAGTAGTGAAAAAATTGATAACCTAGTAAATAAAATTATTCACAATGTTAAAACAAATAAATAAAGGTCATATTATTTACAAACAAATAAAGTTACAACATGACTCAAATATTTACATGTCATAAAAAAAAATTTCAGTAAATAAATTTAATTATATTTTTTGTCACTAAATATAGCAATCATGTTATTTTGGTTTTTCAAATAATGTATATTTAATCTCTCAAATATCATAATTATGTAATTTTAACCTCTCTGCAGACTTCTATTAAACATTTAATGAATTTTGCTTGTGTGGTGCTTACATATTCACATTGTGGCCGGATAACATGACATCTGAATAATAGATAAAAAATTGACTTCGTTTATAAACATTTAATCTCCCACTCATAGACTCCTACAATGCTACCACAGTTTAAAAGTCAAAATATTGACTTCGTTTATAAAATGAAAATTATACTACATATAACATAAATTGGCGCTCAAATTTCACATATATTTATTTTACTCAATAAATTATTTTTCCTACAGAAAAATAATTTATATTTATTAATTTTTTATTTATAATTATTAATATATTAAATGTTAATACATTAAATATTAAAAACATATACTATATATTAATATTAAATATTAATACATACAATTAATAAATATATACAAATAATATTAAATTATTAATATAAAAGTATACACTAATAAATACTAATAATTATAAATTAGTATAATAAATAAAAAGAATAAGTAGCAATATAATTTTCTTCTAATATATTTATATTTTTGTAGAAGAATATTAATATATACTAATTTATTAATTTATATTTATTTATTAGTATTATCAGTATACATTTATCATATTATATGAAATAATACATTTAATAGTAACACCATTATTAATCAAAATAATAACAATATAGTTATTATATATTTATAACTTTATTTATTAGTAAAAATAATAACAAAAACATAAGTACAATAACTGGTGACTGGTCAAAGGTGCTGCAAGTCAATTTTTTTTTAACTATTAACTGCTGAAATTTTAAACGGAGTCTCCACGGACTGTTAAATCCAATCTTTGACCTTTAATATTTTTTGAATCATGTCCACTGATTTTTTTTTTTAATTTTAAAATTTATACAGTGTATTCATATTAGAATATTATTTTTTTTATTTAGCAGATTTAATTGTAGATAGTACAATTTAACTGCCATTTATTATTTTTTATAAAAAAATTATTTTTCTTTCATAGTTTCCAATGTGAAGGTGATGACATTTCTTTTTTTCTCATTTTATTTCTTAGATAAATATTCCGGTATTTCTTTTTAACAGTGAAGAGTCAAATCCCTCTTTAAATAAAAAGTTGTGTCTGTTTATACTTTACATAATCTTTATATGAATAGACATATAACTTTATGAAAAGATTGAACCTTTCATTAATTTTCAAAATCCCTTGCATTTATATCATGCAATAAATGAATGTATAATTAATTGACATGCGGTATATATTAAAAAAATATTTTAAGAAACAAGACAAGTAAAATGAAAATTTCAATATTTTAGAGACTAAAAATATATTTTATAAAAATCTTTATAAGAATAGACATATCATTTTATGAAAAGATAGAACCTTTCATTAATTTTCAAAATCCCTTGTATTTATATCATGTAATAAATGAATGTGTAATTCATTTATTATATACATTCATTTTCTGCATATATTAATTGTTGATGAACAATAATTAAACGGTCACGATCAAGTAAAGCACTCAATAAACACTCCTATATATTAAACCCTCTTTCAAGTCCTTCTCTTGGTCTGCCGCATATATCCAGAGTGAGTCAAAATGAATTCAATTGATATCCCATATGAAACATTTTCTATGCACGAAACTGTAATTTGCAACACTGTTCTAAATTACACTCCGAATCTTCGACCTGGCAACAAAGACGATGCTTGGGAATTTTACCTCAAGTGCATGTCTCTCTCTGGGTATTTTATTTATCTTTTCATCCATTTTTCTTTCTTTAACCCTCCCAAATTAGCTTATTTCTTGTAAATGTGATTGTATTAATTATGTTATTTGTTGAAGTGGCCAGACTTTTGATGTTATTAGGTTTTAAATTGAAAAGTTACACTCAAAATTAGACTTGTTCTTCTCTTATGTGCATCTATGTAATAATGGATTTTCTTTGACATATTGTAGATGCATTGAAAGTGTAATTAAGAAGGGCAGAATTCCAGAAGTCGCACGTGACTTGCCTGAATTTGTGAAACTTGTGAGTTCTGTTCCATTGCAATGTTGGTGTTTCATTTTTCACTTTTTTTTTTAATTTATAAGTTAGAGAGGGATGGGGATTAGGAAGAATTTTGATAGCAATATTTTAATTGATTAACTTTTATTTTGATGCAATTAAATAAGAAATGTAATAAACTGGGCTTGTATTTTGGGGTCATAACGTTTTTTCCCTTTCATTCGTAGATTTGCAGCAAGAAGACTAATGAATACTTACAAGAGGCTGTGAGGGCTATGATGAAATCTATTAAGGTAACCCATACTTAACAAAATTACTTTTTCTTTTATTTTTTATTCAAAGTACTTATGATGCTAAAATAATCTCTCACCATCAATAACCTTTTGATACATGTTTGTTCAATGGTATTTCACTATTTCATTTCCCCACACTCACGAATGATTAGAAAACAAATACAACTGTATTCTTTTACGAATTATTTTCACCCCAATTGATTGCTCTTTACTTCTTCTCTTTTATCTATTTCTTACCACATTTTTGAAAGGTATATAAAAGTATAGAAAAATATTTTCAAATTAACTAATATTGGAGGCCGTTGATTGATTGATATTTATTTAATAAACAAACATAGTCAATCAACTAACCAAGCATAAGATGATATATGCCTCTCAAAAGTTATATGCCATGGCTAAATTACAAACCCAACCAGTTTAGCACTTTAGCTAATGAATTCAAAAGTAACTAAGCAAAATAATGATTACAAATGACCTTGAGTAATATTATTAATCTTTTTGATAGGTGTTGCTGCTCATTAGGTATCAATAATTTGATGAATTTCCATTAGCTACGTACTATTATTAACTTAGGATTAGGATAACTTACTGTTTTTCAGTTGATCAATTTTGGGGAAAAAGTTTAAGCTATCAATTTCATGAAGTTTTTATGTAGATATCTGAATCTGAATAAATGATTTATAATTTTCTGAAGAAATTAGTTAGTACATGTCATGAGTCAATTTATTATTATCACCATAAAAAAAATTAGGAAATAGACATTGGATTCACATATAGTAGATTTGTTGTGCTCATCCAATGTTCAACTCTAAAAAGCAGCATTTATGATCAAGTTTTGATATTCACACATTTTATTATTGTAGATAGCCTGTGAAAAAGGGTGGTTCCAAACAAAAGAGTCAGAAGAACTTGTTGCACTTGCTGATGAGGTTTGCATATATATATATATATATATAAATATATGTGTGTGTTAAGTTTTTTTCTTTTCGTGTCCTAAGCTTCATGTTTTTTGACAATCATATTTCATGGTGTAGATTATGAGAAAGGCCAACAACAGTGGGAGTGCGAATGTTGTACCTAAAAAGGAGATTAAAGAGGAGATTAAGCAGGAGATTAAGAAGGAGATTAAAATGGAAAAGTAGGGTCCAATGAACTTCCTCTCTACATAAGCTTCATGTTTTTTGAGAATCATATTTGGTAGTGTAGATGATGGGAAGGACCAACCGCATTTGGGAATAAGAAAGCTTAATATGAAGATAACGGAGATGTAGGGTTAATGAACTTCCTCTACATATATACATATCTTCATTTATATGATCTTTTCAAACAAACAACAATAATTTTCTTTATGTGTTTTTGGTATCTTGCAATGTTGCAAATTCACTTGGAGCTTCATTTTTTTTTTCTTGTTCCAGTTAATTATCTTATAGTTAAAGGGACATGCAAGAGATTTTAGAGGATAAAATTAATGGATCGCTCTTATCCTTATGAACATAATGAAATCTTACATCATTGTGTCAATCCTTTAGGTAACATGATAATCACTTATTAACCATTGTTATTATGTTTCGATATCCGTAGAATTTCACATAGCTTAGAAGTCGAGTCAATAATAAGTTATAAACACTCTTATCTCTCAATCTACCTAAAAGCTTTTTATAAGGACAAAACCGTGATGGTCCATCAAACACTTAAGCAGACCAATTACCTTAGATGATAACCTTAACGAGTCCTTAATTAGGAGTTGAGGTCAGAACACATTGATCTTGAAAAGAGTAACTACCATGCTTAGGGTGAGTGTAATTCCCGAGTCCTAGACAACATGGATTTCTTCAGTGGCTTAACCTTTTATGTCAGAAGATTGATAAGTTTCAGCTATTAATCACGATAACCTTTCAATTATGAGACACAAATTGTCATACAAAAACTTGTGCTGCCACTGACCAAGCAACAACACAGTGAAGCTACTGAAAAATAAGCTGTTTTTTTTTTTTTTTTGAATCCAACCACAAAAGAGTTGCAGACCAAATATGGGATGACATAGGGAAGCATTCAAGTTCACTCTTATAATAGAATTAGAAAAGAGCCAAAACAGGTATGCAACATTCTCAAACATGCAATTCCCTCTTTATATAAAATCTAAAGAGTGGCTTTTCAATAAAATTTGGGTGAATCAGTTTTAGGTTGGGTGAGCGAGCAAGAGTAATTTTCTGATCAGATTTCATTGGAAATTTTCAAATATTATGTTATGAAAGGAATAGTGGTTTTGTAGCGCTTTTTAGGTTTTATCGGTTAGCACCATCCAACCTCGATTTAGAATATTGATTTTAATAATTAGTCACATTTAAGTAGCGTGTTTTGTGTTATATCAGCAATTGTAACTAGGATTTATTACAAATTAATAGTTTCAAATTAACGAGTGTCTAGATCTTGTTTATTATGTCCATTGAATAAACAAAACCGGATATAATAGAATTTGATTGTCATTTTTTTTAATAAATTTTTTTTCATAGTTTTCAATGTGAAGGTGATGATGAAATTTATTTTTTCTCATTTTAGATAAATATTCCGATATTTCTTTTTAATAGTCTTAAAGAAGTCTAAATGAACAATTTATATATAAATGCGAAGGTAATGTAAGTTTACAAGCATTTATAACATAAAATAAGTCCAAAATAAACGATTTATAAATTCTTCCCAAACAACACATTAGTGATTAACCATCTTTACTTTTGGAGCAATCTATTTGATTTTGACAATGAGCATCGTCACACCTAACCATTGAATTTGTGTACTATTGTTGAGCAATCAATCTAATTTTCTTGTTTTTAAATATGTTTTAGAAATATTTATATAAATATTTAGGAAACACGTGTTAGGAATTTATTTATTTCTAATTAATTAATATGGACTAAATATTAATTTTACCATTTATATTAGTTATTCATATTTAGATGGCTCAATTTAAGTGATCTAATTCAGAGAGCCCGTTTTATCCATTAGGGCATAATGAGAACTCTAATGGGTTAAAAACATAAAGCACGGTGATGGTCCCCAAGATACCAAATCAGAAAACAGTTTTCTCCTCTCCCCATCAGAGAGAAAACGAAGGTCCCATCAGGAGTAAAGGAGATTTGGTTGAGGAAGATCAATCAACCATTAGTTATTGATCAACAAAAGGCTTCCGCTGTGTGTGTTAATCACAATCTCTATGGAGTCAGATATTTTTAAATCTCTCTTCTTCAATAATTTGACGTAATGCGATCTGCTCTTTCATTTGGTTATTTTATTTGGTCAATCTAAATAACCAACAACACGACTCATCATACTCTCTTCTTGCAATTATCTTTTGCCTTTACATTTGTAATATTTTAAATATTCAAGAAATTATTTTTACATTTTGAAATTTATTTATTTGTCAATTCGTTTATTAGAATAAATTTTTAATTTTTTTTATTCGTTGTATTTTTAATCCATTGAATTAGTTATATATTCAAAAACAATTATTACTTTATTAATTTTTAGGTTATTTTAATTATTGATTATGATAAGTCTCCGATGATATTATTTTTCATTATAAATTCCACTCTTTATTTAAATGAGAGCATTTTAACTTTTATTTTAACACTCTATATATAGAATTCCATTCTTATATATAAAAAAAAAAGGTTAGAATAAAGACTTGAGTTTATAAAAAAGAATAAAATAAGATGAGTTGAGTCAAACTATCGTAATTTGGTCTTAAAAGAAAACCACCTAGCTGTAGAGCAATTGATAAGGGGTTGCTCCCACTTCACTAGTTGTCTTGTGTTGGACTTTTGATACGCAATTACGTGTAAAAAATCATAAAAACTATACTAATAAACTAAATGAAATATAAATATATGTAAATAAATTATATAAAGGAAAATTACTAATTTGTATACGAATGAAATGAACAATTACTTTTAAAAAGAACGCATCTCATGACTTTATGACTTTTTGTGAGGAGTCACATCTCTCTCTTTGAATGAAAAGTTGTGTCTGTTCATACTTACATCATCTTTATATGAATAAAGAATAAACACACACACACCTTTCATTTGTATTTTAACTAAATTTTCATATTAATAGAAAGGACAAAAATACTAGAAGGAAAACAACATTGAGGAACTTGACCGATTATCGAAAAATTTAGCTATAAAAACCAAAAACATTAAAAAGTTTTAAGACAAAAAATAAACATAAACTAATGATGATAAGGTTATTTTTGTAAAATTTTTATTATTTTTTATTCATTTAATAATTTTCTTGGCCTATGTAAAATAACTTAGAACTTAAAGGTTGCTTATAAAAAAATTATTATTTTAATGTGTTACATGTGATTTTGAATTATTTAATTTTGAATTATTTAAAATTAGTTAGAATTCATTATATAAACAATTATTAACTCATAAGTTTAACTTTGTATTAAATACCTCACAAATGAGATATTTATAAATTAAAGGTACACGTAATGTTTCAAATATAAACAAAGAACATGAACATAAATAATTTTAACTTAGATAAATAATAAAAATAATGTATGATTGAAATTAAAAATTAATTCAAAATTAAGTTTTAATCTTAATCCTATATACTTTTTTTAATTATGATCAAATGATTATTATCATTTGTTCTCATATAATTAAAATATATATTTAATTTTATCTTGAATTAGCGTGATTTTTTTAGTGTACCAAAAATTACAAAAATATCCCTTATAATCTTTGGGGAATTTTGTTTTTGAACACAATGTATACTATTTTATATAATAAAAAAACATTTATTTTCTTTCATTTAATTTTATTTTGATTTTTTGACCGTTTTAGTGTGCTTAAAATTACCAAAATGTCCCTTAAACTTGTGGATGATTTTTTTAAGGTAGTATGATACTTTATATGATAAAAGAGGTCGATAAATTGCCGACTATATTTATATCTTTATGAAGAAATCAGTTATGTTATAAAGTTGCATTATATTATAAGAAAAAAAAATATTTTTTTTTTTACTAAAATAAACATATTTTTTATATAGCAAATAAGTTTTGTTAATTTAGATTTTTTTTCCTGTTAAATAAATAAATTACTCTTACAAACTATATTACTTAGTAATTTTCTGCAATCACGATAACTTTGTCCCCAAAACTATCAAGTTCCTCAAGTATATAAATAACAAAATTATCCACAAATATTCTCTACTTATAACTTCCACTTTTCATTCGGTCTCCTTTGTAAGTAATCATAAAAATCACTTATACAAATTAAAACAAAATTAAATAAATTCTACTTAGCAATAATAATTGAGGACACCATAGAACACATAATAAAATGAACGAAAATGATTGGACAAATAATTTATGAAAAGAAAAGGTGTTACTCATTTATTAATATTTATTTATTACAATCATGTATGAGTATTATTTCTCAGCAACCACATAGTTAACATTCATATAACAAATTATTACTTTTTTTTGGTCACTCTTGCAACCAAGAATTCATTACATATATCGCAAGACCACGAGCATCTGACCAGTAAATTATAAAAAAGATGTAAAATATAATTTAACTCAATGAAAAACTTAATTATAAAATCTTAAAAGGAGACAAAGGGTTGTAAGAGAATGAATACAAGTGTTGATGTCCGTGGACATTTTGAAACACAAATAGTGTAGCATAATAGATACCCAATGTCAGCCATTACACAACCTATGCCACATTGCGCAGGACATGAAAGTTTATCAGTTGCATTGTTTGGCACCATTTTCATAGATTGAGAATTGTATTCAGCTTGTGCAAAGCTAAACATAATAATGATCATAATCGCAACTCCAAAAGCTTTTATCCCATTCTTTGTCATAACTTTTCTCTAGGTCTTTACTATTTACCTTAGAATTTTGAATAGGTATGAAATTCTTATTGTGATGTTTCAAGAAAAATAAAATTGAATTTATAGACACAAAATAATGTTTGCAAAATAATTTTAAATCCTCAACAAAATTATACATCAAGTTTCCAAAATTATTTGTTTGTCTTTTCTCTCTATATTGTATAGACAAGAACGTGTATTTCAGCCTATATAATATAAGTGAAATCAATATTTTAAATGTGTATTGTGCATCATAATTTGTTTGAGCATAATAAATTAACTAAAAAAATTAAATATATAAAACATATGTTGGAAAAGCAAAATTATATAATATAAATATATAATGGGTCTAATATATTATTAAATTGCATTAATTTGGGATATTGAAGAATTTAATATAGTAAAACAAAGTAGTCAGACTCATTTATTCATCATTTAATAATTTTACAAACGTTAAAACCTTATAAATTTATCATTATGATTTTTGGATAAGAGTCACAAATATTCTTAGTTTGCAAGAGACAAGCATATAATCGGAATGGATAAGATAACTAGAGTAATTATAAATCCTCCTACCTCGTCCTCCTCCAAATTCTCATACCATTCTTTTATGGTAAGTAATAATTGTGTTTGATATTTTTAAAATATTAATTCATTTATTTTTTATTTAATACTTACTATAAAAAAAGTCGTAGGAGAATTTATAGGACAATGAGATAGATGATATAACATTACTCTAAAATACACAAAACACTAAAAGGGGATTGAATAGTGAGTTAGAAAATAATCTTAGTAGATTTTGACAAGCAAAAGATCTTTTGTAAGAATATTAACTGTCTAATAATATATGAAGTCTTTAAGTAAATTGATATGAAAATAACTAATATATTGTCTAGCAATAGTTTGAAAGCTTTTCGTAAAGGACATTAAGTACAAAGAAGAATACTCAAGATTGAAGACTTTATTAGTGTTTGGTATTTAATACTTACTGAAGATTGAAGACTTTTGTTGCTTGTTTTAGACTAAATCTTATATGTTTATATGTACTTGATAGGATGCTTGCAAAATCTTTTACAAAACTTTTATCCAAGTATTTAAAGATGATTTGAATTTTCAAAATATACATTATGAGCTTTGCAATTGATTATAGTATCACGGAATCGATTATTAGAGAGCTTATCAAAGTAAAATCAACATCTGCTATTAAGATAATCAATTACATGATATAGCAATCAATTACATTGAACTTTTTAATTCTCAGAATTGGCTTTATCTCAATTGCAATTGATTACCATTATATTACAATCGATTACAATTGATGACAGCAAGTACAAATCATCTTTTGATACACAGAATAATCGATTACTTTCTATTTAAATCGATTACATTTAGTATAACAATCACTTTAAAAGATATCCAATCTAATATTTCTTAAATCCTTTTGATATCTTTTTGACCCATCTATATCTTTCAATTCCAGATCTTATATTTGATGGAGTAACCTTTTTTCCCTAAGATCTTATCTTATACATTAATTCCTTTCCAAATCTTATATTTGTTTCTAAAGATAAGATTCTACAATTCCTAAATACTATAAAGGGAACCTATTGGGTTTGCATTTAACATCAACTCAATTGCAAATAATTCATTTTATTCTTCACTTTCATACTTCTCAGAGTTGAAATTCTATTATGCTATCAATTGTCTAAATTCTCTTCATAGAAAAATCTTCAGCTATACTTACACATTAAGGTGCTTTTGCTTTGAGCTTTTTCCAGCTACACTTGCATACTTTGGTGCTTTTTGTCCAAGCCCTTCTTTCAGCTAAATTTGCACAATCTATCTGCTTTCGTTCCTTAAATTCTTTTTATTTCACTTGGTTGTTCTTAACATTTTAGGACAGAGTTTCCTAAGTGCTTGGTGTTTTAGCATAGGGTTTCCTAAACATTTGTTTTCTAGGATAAGGTTTCTCAGAGGTAGTGCTTGAGTGGTGATAATGTTTCACACTTCAGCATAGGTTCTTGTTTGAATTGTGAATTAAAGTAAGTTGTTGTGATTTGCATGTGCATAATGTTTGTAACTCAAATCATAGTAAAACTATAAGGTCTAAAACCTTAATTTTAATTCTAACAAAACCTTTAAGTATTTTGTTAAGTATTGCAAATAGAATTTCATTAGTTGCTTAGAAGCTTGCTCAGAAGCTTATACAGAAGCACTGCTCAAAAGCAATGTTCAAAAGCAATGTTCAGAAGCCTGTTTAGAAGCATATTCATAAGGAGTGTTTAGAAGCCTGTTCAGAACCATGTTCATAAGAAGTGTTTAGAAGCTTGTTCAGAACCATGTTTAGAAGCAAGCTCAGAAGTAATGATCAGAAGCATGTTTAGAAGCACTATTTAGAAGCACATTCAAAAAGCTAATTAAAAGCATAGTTCAAAAGCCATATTCAGAACTGAAGAGCTGACAGCTGTCATTCTGCTTTCACAGCTATCCTCTCTTCTATACAGCTTGTGACACCTGGCTCTTGAGCTTTCTGCCTTCTAGCTTCAGCCTTTAAATAGAAGCCTTTATTCATCTTATAGGATCATCCAACTACAAAACAACTACAAGAAAGTTATCTAAACAAATTCAAGTTTGCTTTGCCTCTTCATTCAAGAGAGATCCCTAGTTGTTCATATCACCTTATACTTAATCCTATAACAGCTTTGAGAATTGTATTTCCTGTTAGGAAAATCCCTAGTTGGACAAACCATTATGAATCACCTTGTAAAGATTAAGTCATTTGTGAGAGACTTAGATCTAAGTGTTTAAAATCCAATTGTGTGAACTGGTGTTGCTGTATCTAGTTATCCTAGCTAGTTTGCTTGGGTGTTCTGTTGCGCTTTATCAACAAGGAGTTGGATAAGAATCAGGTGACTGATTCTACATATCAGCTGAGTGTTGGAAGTGATGTACTATCTCAGTTGAGACTTTGATCAGATTTAGTGGAAATCTCACTTATTAGAGTGAGGACTGGACGTAGCCCAAGGTTAAGGGTGAACTAGTATAAATCCTTTGCTTATTACTCTTCTAATTATTCTATTATAACTACTTAATTTAACTCTATCTCAAACTGATTTCTAAAGGAATATCAATAACAATAAAAAGAAAACTGCATATATCTTCTGAATTAAGCATATATCTTTTGAACTGTTCGGAAGCAAACTTCACACATTTTCTAAACTGCCTATTTACCAATACACTTATCTGTTTTGCTAAAAATATAAAAGTTTCATATTAAAACAATTCAACCCCCCCTTGTACTATTTTGATCACTTCAAAAATTCCTCAGGATGAGGAAGAATTAGATGTAGATCGAGTTGTGGTTGAACTAGTGTAAATCTTGTCTTCTACTCTTTCTCCTTCATCTTTTAATTATTGTCTTGTTATATTTAGTGTTGAATTTGTTATAACAAGATTGTTTTCATTGTTTTTGTTTCGTTATTCTATGAATAACATATTTGTTAAAACTCTTTGTGAAAAACTTCAAGTGAGTGGGTGAATTCTTTTTAACATTGAAAAAGAGATCGAAATTTTTTAAATATCAATTCACCTCCTCCCCCCCTCTTGATTTATCCAGTTGATTCTAACAAATACAAGAAAGCTTATGAATGCAAAAGTAAAACACTTGTTTTATATTGATTCACTCAAATTGACATACGTCTAGTTCTCTTTTAATAATTGTTAAAGATTCCACTAAAATCACACTAATCACAAACAATTATTTTAAAATACACTTCTCTGCTCTACTAAGCTTTATAATAGGTCTGTTGTAGTGTACTTCTTTGACATTTGTTTGCTTTACAATTGTCATTATTCAAACCTTAAACAATATAGGTCAAACAAAGAGAATAAGAGGGAAAATGAAATGTGATCTCTCGGGAATACCCCTTCTTGTATAGTGCCACAATAGTTTTGAAATTTAGATAGAAATTCTTTAAGTGTTCTTATCGTTCAAAGTGATTGGATGTTTGGTAGTGATAGCAAAAGCTCATCAGACAATGAGTTAATAACGTGTTGGAAGCTGGGTTTTTTCATTAAAACTCATTTGTTAGACAATTAAGAATAAGGGTAAGAGAGGAATTATATTACCATTCGTCCATTGAGATATTAATTCTCTAAAACTCTTGGATAAAACCTTATTAGTATAATCAAAATTATGACATACGTTATTATCAAAACTCATTGAAAGATTAAGATTCACACATCGTCCAATGTTATGGTTATAACATACTCAAATAACTATGGTCGACACAACTTTTCTAAGTATTTTTAGACGGTTAAATTTGAAACCATTAATTAAGCTGGAACAATCTTGTGTTAGTTGATTCACACCCTCAATGATAATTTATTCACAATGTTAAAACATATAAATAATGATTGATTCATATTATTTACAAACAAATAAAGTTACAATATGAGTCAAATATTTACATATCATTAACAAATACAATAAAAAGGTTTAAATACATTTTTTGTCTTAAATTTTTCAATTATTTAATGTTGGTTTTTCAAATTCAAATTAGGCAAATATAATAATAATCTATACAATAGATAAATGAGATATCACTTTTCGCATCTAGACTCCACATTTTCGCTATATACTTTCCCCTTAATTATATTTTATTATCTCTTTTCAATTTCAATTATAACAATAATATATATTTTAATATTTTTTTTAATCATTGTGTAACTACTCACTACAAAGAGGCACGAAGTGCTTCTCTCTCTCCACCTACTAGTCATAATAATGTTATTAAATGAATGTTAGTACCAACAATCATGCTTATGAGGAATATTAATCAAGCAATTGGATTATGTAATGAAACTATAATACTATTGGTCTATAGTTTGGGAAAGAATGTTATTGATGCAATTGTTATAGGGCACAAAATATTGTTGCCGGGGATGAATTTGGTGCCAAGTGATCCTAGATTACCGTTAAATTCATGAGGATACAATTTCCTTTGAGTTTGTGTTTTGATATGACTATAAATAAAAGTCAAGTACAATCACTTTCTCATGTAGGGATCTATCTTTTGAGGCCTTTTTTCACCCACAACCAATTATATGTTATAGTCTCTAGACTTTAGAGTGAAGTTCATAAATGGTCTTAAGATTTTGATTTTAGATGATGAACAAAGAGAATGTACATCAACCACAAATGTTGTGTTTCTGGAAGATCTTTCACAATGTTCAAAGATCTTAACCAATGATAATTTAGTGTTCTGTATAATTATCTTTCTTTCACAATCTCAGTGCAATCAATTATCTGTGGTTGGAGTTAATATCAAAATTTGTTCTGACTCGTTATAATCGATTACAAGATTTTGTGAAATTGATTACAATTGAGCTTGCTTATAGAACTATCTTCTGAATGTCAATATAATTGGTTATATCCTGATTTAATCGAATACAATTGTTCTTAACAGAAACTCAAAATTTCATTTTAATGAATATAACAATTACAATGTGAAAGCAATCAACCCAAATTTCAAAATTATTTATTTTTTATTTTTTTAAAACTTTTAAGTGGGTTAATGGATTGACCCGGACCACCAACTAAGTGGGTCAAAATGGGTTGGACCCAACCGGCCAGACTAGTCCGCTTTGACAGCTCTATCGATAATGTATCACCCTTTTTCTCATTAAATATAAATTTATTCATTTTATGTTTCTTTATTGTTTTATTGTACTTCAAATTACCTAAATGTCCCTTAAGCTTTAGGTATTTTAAAAGAGTGTATACTTTGTATAGTGAAATACAAGTTTAAATATGTTTTAATCCTTTTGAATATAATTTTTTTTTTAGTCTTTTAAATTAAAAGTTATTTATTTTAGTCATTCAAATATGATAAATATTATTTTTAGTTTTTACTATTTGTTGCAATTTATAAAAATAAGGTATATAATTTTTGTAATTTATTATAATTTTTTACCGTTAAAATCAATCTGTGACACCACAACATATCGCAAAATCCATCTACATTGTATGACAATTTGGACATAGTGATCAAAAATAACATTTGTTATTTTGAAGGATTAAAAAAACAAACTTAAATTTCAAAGACTACAAAAGATAAACACAACAGAAAGATTGAAAGATTAAAAATATATTTAAGTCTAAATATATACATTTATTATTTTTCATTTATTTTTATTTTGAATTTTACTATTTTAGTGCGTTATCCCAAAATATCCCTTAATCTTTGGGGGATTTTTTTAATACAATGTTCCTATTTTATATAATAAAAGATACATTTATTTCCTTTCATTTGATTTGATTTTTTATTTTTTGTGACCGTTTTAGTATTGTACTTAAAGTTACCAAAATGACTCTTAAACTTGTGGAGGATTTTTATCGTAAGGCAGTGTATGCTACTCTTTATAATAAAAGTCGTAAATAGTCGACTATATTTTTTTTCTTTATGAAGAAATCAATAATGTTATAAAATTACATTCTATTTTTTTTTAAAAAAACTTTTTTTTACCCAAAAAATATATTTTTTATATATATTAATTAAGTTTTGTTAATTTAGATTTTCTCCCTGTTAAATAAATAAATTACTCTTACAAACTATATTAATGAGTAATTTTCTCCTATTACGATAACTTTGTCCCAAAACTATCATGTTTCTCTTGTATATAAATAACAAAATTATCCATAAATATTCTCTATTTGGAATTTCCACTTTTCTTTCGGTCTCCTTTTTAAGTCATCATAAAATTCGCTTATACAACTTTTAAAAAAAATCTACTTAACAATATTAATTGAGGAGACAATAACACATAAGAAAAATGAACAAAAATGATTGGATAAACAATATATGAAAAATAAAGAACAGGTGGTGCTACTCATTGACTAATATTGATTTATTACAATCATGTATGAGTATTATTTCTCAACTCATTGTTAACATTTTTTATAACAAATTATTACTTTTTTTTGCACTCTTCCAAACAAGAATTCACTGCATAGACCACAAGATCACGAGCATCTGATAAGTAAATGATCAAAATGATGTACAATATAATTAACTAAATCATAAAGATAATTATGAAAGCTTAAAAAGAGACAAAGGATTGTAGGAGAATGAATACCAGTGTTGATGTCAGTCGATTTGTTCACAAGACAGACACTAATACAATTATAGGCACTTGGAGGATCTTTAGGACATTTTGCAACACAAATAGCATAACATATTGGAAACGCAAGGTTAGCAAATAGACAACCTATGCCACATTGCGCAGGACATGAAAGTTTATCATTTGCATTGTTTGGTACCATTTTCATAGATTGAGAATTCTATTCAGCTTGTGCAAAGATAAACATAATAATGATCATAATGGCAACTCCGGTAGCTTTCATCCCATTCTTTGTCATAACTTTTCAATAGGTGTTTACTATTTACCTTAGAATTTTGTATAGGTATGAAATTCTTGTTGTGATGTTTCAAGAAAAATAAACATTAATTTATAGACATAAACTACTGTTTGCAAAATAATTTTAAATCCTCAACAAAATTATACAGCAAGTTTTCAAAATTATTTTGCATTATTTGGGTCAGACTCATTTATTCATCATTTAATAATTTTACAAAACATTAAAACCTTATAAATTTAATAAAACAAAGTAGTCAGACTCATTTATTCACCATTTAATAATTTTACATAACGTTAAAACCATATAAATTTATCATTATGATTTTTGGATAAGGATTTACAAGAGACAAGCGTACGCTCGGAATGGATAAGATAACTAACTAGAGTAAGGTTAAATACACCTCCTCCAAGTCCTCATACCATCCTTTTATGGTAAACAATAATGGTGTTTGATATTTTTTAAATATTAATTCATTTATTTTTTAGGGTAAAATATATTTTTGGTATCTAAAGTATTTAACATTTTTGCTTATAATCTTTAATGTTTCATTTAACCAATTGATCTAAAGTAATTTTCTGTTTTATTTTTGATCCCTCTGTTATTAGCTTCTTTGGTGAGTAATTTGATTATGATAGATGTCATATGTCTCATTAATTAATTGACATGTGACATTAAAAAAAATAAAAAAAAATAAAATATATATATATATATATATATATATATATTATATTTTTTAATGTTATGTATCAATTAATTATTAAGACATGTGACATCTATCAGTACCAATAATGAAACTCACTAATAGAGGGACCAAAAATCAAACGAAAAAAATACTTTAGGAACCAAGATCAATAAAATGAAATATTATGGATTATTAACGAAAATGCTTGATAATTGCTTTATAAATATAGTTCTTTGAGTATAATTCATAGTGATTATCTTCTTTTTCCTTATTCATAGCTTTGTTTGAACTCATTTGTTCAGTGTTTTTAGAGTCTTATAGTTTACTAACATTAAATAGTTAGTCTTTAGGAATTAGGCAAGAATTTCATGTTTTGCAGGTGAATTTCTTCATTTTGAGTTAGATTGGAGAATTGGCCATTTTGGAGAGCTCGCTTAGCGCGATTCCACGCTTAGCGAGATCGTCTGGATGAAATCAAGGAGTGTATAGAGACTTGGCGCTAAGCCTGAAGACTTGGAGCAAATGTTGAAGATTGAAGAGTCGCTTAGCCAGATTTGAAGCTTAGCGAATTTATCAGACAGAGAAGAAAATTCGCTAAGCGCGATGTCTCGTTAAGCATGAGTTGACACTTAGTGAGAAGACACTTATGCAGATGAGTCAAATGCGAGTTGGCGCTTAGCGAGAAGACACTTTCAAATTTATTGCTTTATCTTCTTCTCTTAATGCTTTCTTTGGTGTGGCCTACCTTTGATTGATGTTTGGGTGTATTAATTGTTGGGAAGCTTTGCTATACCTAGAAATGGAGATGGTAACTAATGATGCTTATGCTTAGGAATAGGATAGGGGTCATTAGCCATTTTTCTAATCTCTGAGCTCCATGCAAGTAGTTTCATCAGTTGAATCAAGGGATTGGTGAGTTGATGAAACCATTTAGGCTCTCTCCATCTAAGGAATTAGGGTTAGAGTAATTTGGTGGATTTATGGTAAATTCATGAATCCATCTTGTATAATTGCTTAGTTTGTTTATATGGGAGGATGAATGGGCGGATTCAAACCCTAACTACTTTGCATCATTGAGTCGACATTTTTGGACACCAAGTGTTTGTTCTACGTTTTGAACCAATTCTCATTGCTTATATTTAGTTTTAATTGCATTTTATTGTTATTCAAGTAATCTTTACACATTATCCATTTAGTAATACATCTTGCATAATTAAATACGTTACATAAGTCCTTGTGTTCAATACTTGGTTTCTTACCATTTTATTTATTTAAATGATTTTTGGTAAGCTTCCCGAAAACCTATCAATGCTTAATACTTTAGGGACTAAAAACATATTTTGTCCTATTTTTTATTCAATACTTTTGGCCACAAGTATTATATATGCCACTATTGGTTAAATATAAGCCTCCCTGTGAGATTGTAAACTCAAGTATTCTTTAATTACTAATTCATTCCTAGTTTTCTATTTAATAAATGAAAAGATTTGATAACTCTTAATGAGGGGATATACATAAATGAATCTATAAATACTTCGAACAAACTAAAGTGTTTATTGCACTTCTCTCAACTCTTTTCTTTTGCTCTTTGCACCTAAGATGTTTAGTAGTAGTTGTGTGTGTGTTTGAATCTTGACTTCAATGCTTCTATTTATAGGCGCTTTGAAAATTCAAATGCTTGAGAGTTGGTTTAAATTCGTTGTGAGATAGATGCATATTGCATAAGCTTGGCATACGAGACAAACGAGTGGTTGGACTGTGAAGTTGTTTTCTCTACTCTGCCAAACTTTATAATAGGTTTGATGAAGTGTACTTATTTGACTTTTGTTTGCTTTATTGTTGTCACTATTCAATCTTAAACAACAAAGGTCAAACAAAGAGAATAAGAGGGAAAATGAAATATGATCTCTTGGGATTATCCCTCTTGTACATGTGACACAACAATTTTGACATTTATAGATAAAAATGTGTAAGTATTCGTATTTTTCATTCAGAGTGATTGGACTAACTGAAAGTGATAGAAAAAGCTCATCAAATGGTGAGTTAATAACAACGCGTTGAACGTTGGATTTTTCATTAAAACTCCTTTGTTAGATGATAAAGAATAAAAGTAATAGAGGAATTATATTAACTTTCATCCATCATGATATTAATTCCCTAAAAATCTTTGATAAAACCTCGTTAATATAATTAAGATTATGACATACGTTATCATCAAAACACATCAAAAGATTAGACGTCAAGCATTGTTCAATGTTCTGGTTCTAATGATCTCCACATTTATTATGATAACATCATATGTTATAATTTTGACGTATAAAGACAAAAAAATGTAGTGATTATGTCAATTTATATAAAATCCAGAGTAGTGATTATGTTAATTTATATATGAACAAATATAAACATGAAAAACTCCCCCGAGGTGATCATGTATAGTTTATGTATGACATATAATGCAATATGCAATGGATAATAAATAGAAATAATGAATCAGATAAACCTTTCCACTGATATTTAATATGAATGTAGGAAAAAAAAAGTTATGAACACTACAAGACGTTGTTCAAAATTTCCAAATCTATAGCTTTTTCTCCCCTTTATCAACAACAAATGGAGATAGTAGTCAAAGAAATGGATTTGACATATCATAGTTAGAGTGGTGGAGGTTCTTGAGAAGCGTCTGGTTGAGGCTCAACAGATGTAGGTTTTTCAGTGGATGGTCCAGCTGTTGATTGAAATGCGGGTACCAGCGGAGCGACATGCTGTTGTACTTGTGGTGCAGGTTGAGCAACTGGCAGCCAAGGTGGAACTGCTGGTGGTTTTTTTTTTTTTTTTTTTTCCGATCAGCAGTAGAAGTATGTATATATTTATGTATTAAAGAAAAGAGGGTATAATAATACCCCGGACAGAGCACGAAATGTGCCTCACTCAATACAATAGGCACTTGCATACATGGATTATGTTATACCTGTCATAATTCTAAGACACATATCACATACGTCATGCTAACAATCCCAACTCAGGTATAACAAAAAATGAATCCTAGCCAAGTTCTACAATCCCGCCCCAATACAAAAAATGTGCTAATTACCGCTTTAATCAGTCGAAACCAATACATGTCGATAAATTAGAAAACCATTGTGTAGCAGAATATGAAAAGGTTTGATCAAAGCAGCTAAGCCAGGACCAAGAATGGAATTTAATTTGTTGCATAATCTCCTCCTGATTGAACTCATTTTCTTTGAAAATAATTGTGTTTCTCCAATTCCAAATAACCCAAATAGCTGCAAACCAAATGTATCTCCACCTATGTTGCTAATCGAGCTTCCACTAAAGACCACATATTGATAATAGTTCATTCTGGTATCCCTTGGTAAGACAGTTAGCGTTGACCTCCCTCTTGACAATTCCTTCCATGCTGCATCAATATGTATGTAGCTAAACAAAATTTTAGTCATTGTCTCCTCCTCTAGCCTGCAAAATGGACAAAGTGCTTCCTCCTCCACAGGTATAATAGTCCTGAGTTTGAGCTTGTTTGCTGTCGACAGTTGGTCTAACATAATTCTCCACATGAACATATTGATTTTTGGAGGCATTTTCAGTTTCCATATGTCCTTGAATAATAGATCGGTGGCATCAATTGTTGTTTCCCTCTACATTCCTTCATATAATGATTTTACATAGTATTCCGCTGAATTGCCTTCTAACCATATCCACTCATATGAATTGGTGGTGTGCAGCATTGGTTGTTGTTCCAATAATTATGTAAAGTCGTTTATCGCATATCTCTCCCACTCGAATCACTCCCTTCTCCACCTAAAATTCCACCGCCACTCAGTTCCATCCCAGCTCCCTAAATTAACAATGCATTCATCTCTTTGTAGCGAGTTCAAAAACAGTTTAGGGAATGCTTCCACCAAAGGCTGGCCTCCAATTCATGTGTCTTTCCAAAAAAGTATTTTATCACCACAACCTAACTTCCATTTCCACATTCTATCAAACCACTTCTGCTTGTTTCGGGCACCGCATATTTTATGAAAATCTCTCCACCACCAAAAGTGACCCCGACTAAGTTCTTCCTCACCCGATAAAGCTCGCCACCCCCAAACTTCAAATTCAGAATTTTGCACTACAACTCTTCCTCCTGATAAAACATTTGCCACTTCCACTTTCCAATTAGTGCCTCATTAAATACAAAAATGTTTTTAATTCCTAAACCTCCACAACTTTTTAGTTCACAAAGTTTGTTCCAGCTCACCCAAACCACCTTGCTCCTACCCTCATGACACCCCCACAAGAACCTCCTCTAGATGGCAACAATATTGTTCCTAACTGATTTAGGAATTTTTAAGAACGAAAGCTAGAATAGGAGTAAAGATGATAAGACTGAATCTATCAAGCAAGCCCTCGCAGCCAAAGATAGTAGTTTCTGTTTCCAAAGTGACAATTTTTCTCAAATTTTCTAATGATAGGTTCCCAAGTCTTTTCCAGCCTAGGGTTGGCACCTACCGGAATTCCTAAATAGACAAAAGTGAAGTTCAAAATCCTACAGTTCAGGAATTCAGCGAACCTCACCTCTTGGGACTTCTCTTGCTTGATGATTTCGAAGGAACTTTTGAAAAAATTAACTTTTAACCTGGATGCAAGTTTGAAGCACCTCATCATACTTTTTTTATTGTGACCACATTCGCAAACGTAGCATCTCCAACAAATATGGTGCCATCCATGTATTGGAGCTGCTGGTGGTGCTTGGACGTTGGGGCAACAAGAGGAAGAGCAATTACTAGTTGCTCCTTATAGAAGGATAAGTGCCACGGACTACATGAATGAACCAAGAGAGGATGCGATCTGAATGTTGAGCGCCAGGCAGAATTGATTCTGTGAGGGTCATGTGAACCTCAGATTGAAAGTTGCAATAACAAAAATTAGCGCTAACAATAAACTCGGAGAAGGAGGTTTTGGTGCTCTATACAAGGTAAATTTATGTTGTATTTTTCAATAAATATGATGGAAATTGTTTATGTTTATAAAAAAAAATTACAAAAATCAAATAAAAAGACCTTAAAATTACTATAAAAGAAATAGTTTAAAGTGAAATAGAGAAAAAAAAACATTCATTGCTGAAAAATGGAAAAGTTGCCTTTAAGAAACTAGTGTTGGGAAAGTCAAGCAAAGAGGATGATTTTGAAGGTGTAGTAAAACTTATAAGTAATGTTCATCATCGAAATCTTGTTAGACTTCTTGGTTGTTGCAACAAAGGCCAAGAGAGAATCTTAGTATATGAATACATGGCAAATAGCAACCTTGACAAATTATTATTTGGTAACTCACATCAACAATCTATAAATGTGAGGCAATCTAGCTTCACCCTCTGAGTTAACTTTTGGAGTTGAGTTAGGTTCAAATCCATATTCTAAGATGATATTAGAATCTTTCCTAAATCTGTTAAAAATGGTCACCTATTATGTTACCTACACACCAAGTCCAAAAGTTTTGGGTGTGAGGGAGTGAATTGGAAAAAATCCAAGTTACACATCAGCTAGAGTTAAAATTAATATGGAGTATATAAGTGTGAGATAATCCTCACTCTATGAGCTAAATTTTGGGATTGAGTTAGGCTCAAACCTACATTCTAAGACAATCAATATAATTATTTTTTGAATCATTATTCTTTTTCTTCTCTTCTCTACAATCTTAAGTATACGTATATAAACTTGGAAAATAGGTGACAAAAAAGGTTCACTCAACTAGAAACAACGGTATGATATAATTTTGGGCACAACTAGGGGATTAGCATATCTACATGAAGGTTCCATGTGTCCATTATTCATAGTGATATAAAGACAGGTAATCTCCTTCTTGATGAATATCTCCAACCCAAAATTTCTGATTTTGGATTGGCAAGGCTTTTGCCAAGGGATCGTTCTCATCTTAGCACAAAATTTGCAGGAACATTGTAAGTAAAAAACCAATATTTGTATGCATTCACATGAATTTCTTGACATTTATTCAAGCATCAAGTTGTTGCAAAAGAGACAAATTAATTAATATATAAAAGCTTATGTGGGAAAAATGTAACAAGTGTTGTTTTATTAACTATGGACTATATATTATGCACTTGAGAGGGGATATATACACGGCACCTGAGTATGCAATGCAAGGTCAATTTTCAGAGAATTATACTATTATTTTTTTATCTTCTAGCTTAGCAAATTTTGTCACGGAAGCTCGTTGTTTGACTGAATCTCCGAGTACAAATTAGGGTTTACAATCAAATTGTTTACTCCACTTGATGTGATGCTATGACATGTGTGCATGAATCTGAGGGCCTTTCACATTCTACCCCCTTGGGTTTTGACTTAAGAAAATTAATTAATTATGTGAATGGTATTTTCAATAGCTTTGTATATCTTTAAGAGATTGAATATGATTTATATAGACTTATGTCAGCTATCTCTATGATGTTTACATGCATTAACACATGCTTTAATAGTTTTTAAATGAAGAATATCTATAAACATAATTAAGTAATTAATGTGCTTTAAGGGTAACCTGTGAGACTATCACATAGTAATCCCGATAATCAAACTGATGGAAACTCCAATGAAAATTGAAATAAATTAGGAATGTTAGGGAACGAGAGATAGATGAGAAAATGCCTCCAGAATGACTAGTCTTGAGTTCTTTTATACTTGCCTCCATAAACCCCAATACAATAATAATTGTTTTGTTTAACAAAACAAAAAATAAATAAGTAATTTGAACAAGTTAACCATCATATAAGTATTTCAGTACTAATTCTTAATTTAATTAATCTGTTTATATATTTTTTATTTTATTTTGGAGAAGTCTTATCCCCAAGGTTGTGCCTGAGAGCACGACGACTAACCTTAACGCGGAGGGTTGCTTTATTCTACACGCAATGAATTCTTTACATAAATTTTCAAATGTTTGAATTATGTGCTGTTCGAAAGGATGTGATGGTCAGAGTATATTGGAATTATCTTAATCATAAAACCAGATAAAATAATTTATTGTGTTTTGTTGAGTACTATTACTTCTCGCTGTTTCTCTTGTATAAGATTATGGAAATATGTGGAAAAGACATTTTGGAAATTTTTACAACATTTCAATTCAGTCATCATAAGAACGGTTTATATTTAATATTAAGAGTAAAAAAAAAGTTAATGCGCCAACTCAAATAAAAATTACGATAAATAGTTAAATTTGTTTTTGAAAGGGTAATACGCTAGTAAATTCAATTAAAATTTAGTCATGAATGAGTAAAGCATGCAACATATTAGTTCTGTAGTTAAGTTTCGTTTCGATCTTTATGTTTGACGTTTATGTTAGTTTTATTTTGATTGATGCATTATATTGATATTAAGTGTATCATTAAGTGTCTATAATAATATTAAGTGACATTTTTCAGGGACTTATTTGTTATTAAGTTAGTTGTAAATTTTTCAAGTATCGAACTTAGGTTGCATCTTTTGTAAGTTGATAGTCCAAGTGACATTCTTTTGTGTGATAAATTGGTATCAAGATGTAACATAAGTGTGAATGTTAAATATAACGAACAAAATTTGATAGTATAACTAATATGTCTTACTTTTTTTTATAGACTAAATTTTAATTTATTTTTCAAATACAAATTTATTAGTACAATACACTGTGAAGGAAGAAGTTTACTGTTTACCTTACAAATTAAATATGAAGTCTGAACAAGTCCATGATAGACGCTTATTTATTAACTAGTATATATACACTTTTCATATTTCATCATCATCCCAATGAATCATGGCTTCAAACATGAACACAACAAGTTATAACAACTTGAAAGCAGCGGCACAAGATGGAGATATAAACCTTCTCTATGCAGCAATTGAGGAGGAACCACAAGTTTTGGAGCACAACGATTCAATATCATTCGTTGAGACACCTTTGCATATTGCTGCATCGTGTGGAAATTTAGGGTTTGCCACTGAGATTATGAGGCTGAAACCTTCTTTTGCTTGGAAGTTGAATCCACAAGGATTCACACCTATTCATCTTGCTATGCAGCACAACCATAAGAGAATGGTGCTTCGCTTTGTAGACATTAACAAAGAGTTGGTTCGAGCCAAAGGGAGGGAAGGCCTCACTCCTTTGCATTTTGCAAGTCAAGTTGGAGAGATTGAACTTTTGGCTAAATTTCTCCTGGCTTGTCCAGATTCTATTGAAGATGTGAGTATTAGAGGTGAGACTGCACTACATATTGCAGTGAGATATCAACAGTTTGAGGTTCTTCAAGTCCTGGTTGGATGGCTCAAGAGAACATGCCATGAGAATGCCATGCAGATAGAAAAAACAATACTGAACTGGAAGGATGAGGGAGGCAACACCATTTTGCACGTTTCTGCACTCATGAATGACTCAAAGGTATACCAACTTAATTTTGATTAAGAATTTAATTTATAAGAGATGAAATTACACCAATCATTCATTTTTTAAGATGTAATAATTGTTATAAATCATTAATCTTAATTATTACATCTTAAAAAAACAGATTATGAGGATGAAGTGCAATAGTTATTTTTAATGTAATTTGTTCTCTCTTAATTTATATCTATTTGTTTTTAGCATAAAATAATTTTAAACATTACTATTAATTAGGGATATTTATGGGTATGAGTTGGGTATTTAATGTGTTTGGATCACCCAAACCAATCCATTCAAATCTGACCTGTTGACTTTTGAATTGCATCATGGGTTTTGATTTCTGAATCGGTTGACCCAACCAAATAACTGTACATTTGAAGTTAAGGGTATTACATATGTTCAGTGGGTCCACATCATATTTTAGAATTTTAAAAACCTTCAATTCACAATTATCTAAGAGTAGCTCTGAATGCTTACATGAGTTACTTTAAGTTAATAACGTTGTTTAAAAAAAAAAAATATCATTCAAACAAATGTCTTACAATATGTTACTTAAATAAGTTGTTTAGATATATTTAACTGATTCTTACCGATAAAAAAAAAAAATCATTTTTTTTATTTACAAAATTTGATGTTAATTAGGTTAAACATTTCTCTAACAATTTTAACATTGAAATAATATTTTGTGGCACTGTAGAGAGTCTACAAATTTAAAACTCCTTACATGTCTACATCTAATAGTGGTCTTGAGTAACTCTGGGTGTCTTAAACATAATAATCTTACAAGAACTATTGCCGTTGGAGATGCTCTCAAATTGTTTTCATTTATTTTTTGGTGATAGGCACTTGGATTGTTGCTAAAGACTAAAGTGAATTTGAAGGCCAAGAATTTGGAGAACTCAACAGCACTAGACATAGAAGCCAGTACAGAGATAAAGAATGCATTAGTAAGAGCTGGTGCAAAACATGGTTCATCAGTTACTAATACTATTACTCCCACCCTTAAGGATAAATCAAGATGCAATATCACACTTATAGAAAAAATAATTATATTTGTACTTCGGATCAGAAGGGATATAACAGAAGACCAACGCCAAGCTTTTCTCATAGTTGCTGCTCTTATTGCAACCGCTACATATCAATCAGCACTAAGTCCCCCTGGTGGAGTTTTCCAAGCTAATGCTGGAAACAATAATAACGACAACAATAACAATAACAATGTTAATAGCACTTCCCTCAATGCTGGAACTTCTGTGATTTCTGAAGGTGATTTCTTTACCTTATCGATTATGAATTCACTTTCTCTTTTGGTTTCAACCGTAACAATCTACATTCTGACGCCAAGTGGGGTGGTGGGTAGTGTATTGTTGATACCAATGTGTTGGTTTGCATACTGCTATCTCTATTCTTTAAGGGTCATATCCCCTACTAGTGCTACCAAAATTTTCAATTTGGTTATGCTGTGTTTATTCTCCTCCTTGTACTCGGGGGTATGGTGGACATTTTCCATAGCGTGCAAGAGACTTAAGGGTTATGATAAGAAGAAGGATACCGATCAAACAAGGAATAGTACTACAGGAAGAAATATATGGTAGTTATAGCATATTGCTGCAAATTTGACTATTTGTAGTGTATATATAGATACTTGTGTACGTTTGAAATAATGTATAGCTAGAGCAAAGCGATGCGAGGAAAAATAAATAAATAATAATTCCATGACTTTTACTTAAATATATATGATATATTTTAAAGAAATTAAAATAAATAAAACAATAAATATTATATTAAGTTATGAAATAAATTAAAAGTAAAATATTTATTTCAAAATTTTAAAATTAAGAATTGATTTGAATATATTTTTGGCCCTACAATTTAATTTAAGTTACTTTGTTTTTGAAGTCCCAATTTTTTTTTAAGTCTCTTAATTTAAAAAAATTGTTTATTCTCATCCCTCATTTAGTAAAAAAAAATTCATTATAAATTGTCAATCCAAACATACAACAATTTGTTAAGAAAACTAAAAATAACATTTTAAAAAATTAACTAAAAAATAAAAATTTAAATTTAATGGACAAAACAAAAAGACTCAAATTTAAAAGATTAAAAACATGTTTAAGCCTTAAAAAAAATTATCTAATACGATTATAATTTAAAGTTATTAAATGAACTTTTGGCCAAAAAAATTGTAGTAAAATCTTTAAAAAAAACCTTTTGGGCAAAACTTTAATTTGATTAGTAAATTAAACTTACATTGATATTACATATTAATTTTTCTAAAAAAAAATTAAAATAAAATATATGAAACTTGTACAATTTTTAAAAGTATAATATTCTATAGGCTTGTATATTTGGTCTCTAATAAATGATCAAATTTTACATTTGGTCCCTAATAATATATAAATACTAATTAAATACATTTTTAATGTAATCAACCACCCAATATAAATTATGCAATATTATAGTTTCAGCCAAATTAAAAAGAGTTCTTATGTCGCTTATCATTAATGAAAATTATATAATACTTATTATTTTTTATAACCAATATTTTAATCATAATTATTACAAAATACTACTAATTAAATATGTTTATAAATATTTGATTATTTGAATGATATTGCGTATAACTTAATTATTATATATAACTGATATTTTTATAAATACATAATATTACTTGTAATAATATAATTCATAAAAATGATATGCTACATGATTGTTCTTCACGTTTCATATTCTTCAAAGATTCCACTTGTTTTCTAATATTTCCAAAAAAAAATTAAATTCATTACTCTTATTTTTTCAAATTTTATTCTTTTGTTCATATTTTCAAAAAATATTATTTTTCTTCATATTTTTAATTTTTTTTCAAATTTTCAAGACATTATTCTTATTTTCATATTATTTAAATTCTCATCATCTTTTTCACATTTTCAAGACATTTTTCTTATTTTTAATATTTTTTCAATTTTTCATTATTTTCAAAATTTTGAAAACATTATTCTTGTTTTTAATATTTTTAAATTTATTTTTTTAAAATTTCAAGACACTACTCTTGTTTTTTCATATATTTTAAAAAAAAATCTCTTTCAAAATTTTTAAAGCATTACTCTTGTTTCTTGTTTGTTCACATTATTTAAAATTTTCATTTTTTTTTCTAATTTTCAAGACATTATTCTTATTTTTCATACTCTTACTTTTATCCTATTTTAAGTTTTTCATTTTTTTTTTAAATTTTTGATACATTACCCTTTTTTTTCATATTTCAAATTATTTATGTTTTAGAAAATTTTAAATTATTACTCTTGTGTTTTTCAAATTTGTTAAAATTTTCAAGAAATTACTATTGTTTTTTTCATTCATGAAACCCTAAATATTAAGGGTTTTGATTTATAGTTTCAATTATGAAACCATAAATATTTAAGGTGAAATTTTGGGTTTCATTAATCATGTCCTAAAATTTTGGGTTTCATTAATCAAGTCCTACATAATTGAGGTGGCAATTATGAAACACTAAATAAATAAGGTTTTATTAATAAAATCCTAAATATTTAGGGTTTCGATTTATAATTTCATTTATGAAAACCTTATTTCTTAGGGTTTCAATTTTGGATGAAATTTAGTATTTCATCAATGAAATCATAAATAATTAGAGTTTCATTAATGAAACATTAAACCAAAACCCTAAATATATGAGCATTTAGGGTTTCATAAATGAAATATTAAATCAAATCCCTAAATGTGTAGGATTTCATTAATGAAACCTTAAATATTTAAGGTTGTATTATTGTAACCATAAATTGAAACCCAAGACATTTAATGTTTAGGTTTTCAAAAATAAAATCCTAAACATTTAGGGTTTAATAAATAATACACTAAATATTTAAGGTTTCATAAATGAAACAGGAAATCGAAACCATAAATGTTTAGGGTTTCATTAATAAGGCTCTAATTATTTAGGATTTCATTATTGGAATCATAAATTGAAGCAAAGATATTTAATGTTTAGGTTTTAAAAGGTAAAACCTTAAACATTTAGGGTTTCATAAATAATACACTAAATATTTAAGGTTTCATAAATGAAACATTAAATTGAAAAGCTAATTGTTTAGGGTTTTATTGAAACGAGAAATATTTGATGATTAGAATTTCAAAGATAAAACCCTAAATATTTAGGGTTTCATAAATGTTTGGGGTTTCAATTTATCGTTTCAATTATGAAACCCTAAATAATTAGAGTTTCATTACTGAAACCCTAAAAATTAGGGTTTTCATTTTATGTTTCATGTATGAAACCCTAAATATTTATGGTAATATTTATGAAACCCTAAATGTTTAGGTTTTTATTTTTGAAAACCTAAAAATTAAATATTTTGAGTTTCAATTTATGGTTCCAAAAATGAAATCCTAAATAATTAGGTTTTCATTAATGAAATCCTAATCATTTAGGGTTTCAATTTAATGTTTCATTTATGAAACCTTAAATATTGAGGCTATTTGTTTATTGAAACACTAAATGTTTAAGGATTTATTTTTGAAACCTTAAACCTTAAATATTTTGAGTTTTAATGAAACCCAAAATATTTAAGATTTCGATTTAATGTTTCATTTATGAAACCCTAAATATTTAACGTATTATTTATGAAACCCTAAATGTTAAAGGTTTTATTTTTGAAAACCTAAACATTAAATATATTGGGTTTCAATTCATGGTTCCAATAATGCAACCCTAAATAATTGGGTTTCATTAATAAAACCCTAAATATTTAAGGTTTTGATTTATTGTTTCATTTATAATATCCTAAATATTTAGTGTATTATTTATGAAACCACAAACTTTTAGGTTTTATTTTTGTAAACCTAAATATTAAATATCTTGGGTTTCAATTTATGGTTCCAATAATTCAACCCTAAATATTTAGGGTTTCATTAATGAAACTATAAACATTTATGATTTCGATTTAACGTGTTATTTATGTAACCCTAAATATCTAGGGTATTATTTTATGAAAACACAAATGCATAGGATTTTATTTTTGAAACCCTAAACATTAAATATTTTTTGTTTCAATTTACAGTTCCAATAATAAAATGTTAAATAATTAGGGTTTCATTAATGAAACCACAAATATTTAGATTTTTAGTTTAATATTTCATTTATGAAACCTTTGATGTTTAGGATTTTATTTTTGAAACACTAAATGTTTGGGTTTTATTTTTGAAACCCTAAACAATAAAAACTTAAGGTTTCAATTTATAGTTCCAATAATGAAACCTTTAATAATTAAGGTTTCAATGAAACCTTAAGTATTTAGATTTTCGATTTAATGTTTAATTTATGAAACCATAAATGTTTATAATTGATTTTTGAAACCCTACCCAATAAATAATTTGGGTTTCATATTATTATTCCAATAATGAAAGCCTAAATAATTAGAGTTTCATTAATGAAATGTTAAACATTTAGTGTTTTGATTTAATGTTTCATTTATGAAACCATAAATATTTAAGGTATTTTTATGACACCCTAAATCTTTATGGTTTTATTTTTGAAACCCTAAAAATTAAATATTTTGCATTTGACTTTATGGTTCCAATAATAAAACCCTAAATATTTTGAGTTTCATTAATGAAACCTTAAACATTTAGGGTTTGGAATTAATGTTTCCTAATGAAAACCCAAATGTTGAGGGTTTTATTTTTGAAACTCTAAATATTAAATATTTTGGGTTTCATTTTATGGTTCCAATAATGAGACCTTAAATAATTCTAAACATGTAGGTTTTCATTTTTGAAACCATAAATGTTTAGGGTTTTATTTATGAAATACTAAATGTTTATGGTTTTATTTTTGAAACACTAAACATTAAATAGTTGGGGTTTTAATTTTTGGTTCAAATAATGAAATCCTAAATAATTAGGGTATGATTAATGAAACCCTTAACATTTAGAGCTTCTATTTAACTATTCATTTATGAAACCCAAAATATTTAGGGTATTATTTATGAAACCCTAAATATTTAGGATTTCAATTTATGATGAAATTTAAGATTTAATCAATGAAACCCCAAATATTTGTTTTTTTTAATTTAGGGTTTCATTTATCAAACTCTAAATATAGGGCTATAACAATGAAACCTTACATATAGGGTTTAGATTTAGTATTTCAATTATTAATGATATCAATTAAAGGTTATTAAATTATAAATTTCATCCTAAATTGAAACCCTAAAAATTAAGGTTTTCAAAAATAAAACCATCAATATTTAGGATTTCATAAATATTTTAGGTTTGAATTATCCTTCAAATAATGAAACCCTAAATATTTATGGTATTATTCATGTAATCCTAAATATTTAGGGTTATATTTATGAAACACTAAATGTTTAGGTTTTTAATTTTGAAAACACAAAATTAAATATTTTGGGTTTCAATTTATGGTTCCAAAAATAAAACCTTAAATAATTAGGGTTTCATTAATTAAAACCTAAACATTTAGGGTTTCAGTTTAATGTTTCATTTTTGAAACCTTAAATATTGAGTGTATTTTTTATGAAACCATAAATGTTTAAAGTTTTATTTTTGAAACCCTAAACTTTAAAAAATTGGGTTTCAATTTATTCTTCCAATAATGAAAGCCTAAAAATTATGGGTTTCAATTTAATGTTTAATTTATCAAATCCTAAATGTTTAGGTTTTTATTTTTGAAACACTAAATGTTTAGGGTTTTATTTTCAAAACCCCAAACATTAAATATTATGGGAATTTATGGTTCCAATAATGAAACCCTAAATAAATAGGGTTTCATTAATGAAACCCTAGATGTTTAGGGTTTTATTTTTTAAACCCCCACATTCAATATTTTTTTTCAATTTAGGGTTTCAATAAAGAAACCCTAAAAATTTAGGGTTTCGGTTTAATATTTCATTTATGAAATCCTAAATGTTTATGGTTTTATTTATAAAACACTAAATGTTTAGGGTTATATTTTTGAAACCCCAAACAAAATATTTTGGGTTTTAATTTATGGTTCCAATAATGAAACCCTAAATAATTAGGGTTCCAATAACAAAATCCTAAATAATTAGGGTTTAATTAATGAAACCCTCAATGTTTAGTGTTTCATTAATAAAACCCTAAATTTTTAAGGTTTTATTTTTTAAACCCCCAAACATTCAAAATTTTGTTTTTCAATTTATGGTTCCAATAATGAAACCCACAACATTCAAGATTTTGGTTTAATGTTTCATTTATGAAACACAAAATATGTAGGTTTTATTTTTGAAACTCAAAATATTAAATACTTTGGGTACCAATTTATTGTTCCAATAATGAAATTTTAAATGATTAAGGTTTAATTAAGGAAACCCTAAATATTTAGGGTTTGGATTTAATGTTTAATTTATAAAACCCTAAATATTTAGGGTATTATTTCTAGAACCCTTAATGTTTGAGATTTATTTTTAAAACCCTAAATATTAAATCATTTAGGTTTCAATTTATTTTCCAAGAATGAAAGCCCAAATAATTAGGGTTTTGATTTAATGTTTCATTTATGAAACTCCACATATTTAAGGTATTTTTATGATATCCTAAATATTTAGGTTTTTGGTTTAATCTTTCATTTGTGAAACCTTAAATGTTTTGGATTTTATTTTTGAAACACTAAATGTTTAAGTTTTATTTTTGAAACATTAAATGTTTTGGGTTTATTTTTTAATCCTTAAACATTAAATACTTTGGGGTTCAATTTATGATTTCAATAATGAAACCTTAAATAATGAAGGTTCCAATAACGAAACCTTAAACATTTAATGTTTCGATTTAATGTTTTATTTATGAAAGATTTCATATTTAAGGTATTAATTATGAAACCATAAATGTTTAGGATTGATATTTTAAACCCAAAACATTAGACAATTTGGGTTTCAATTTATTATTCCAATAATGAAATCTTAAATAATTAGTATTTCAATTTAATATTTCATTTATGAAACCTTAATATTTAGGATTTTATTTATGAAACCCTATATATTTAGGGTTTCAATTTAGGGTAAGTTTTAAGGTTTAATTAATGAAATCCTAAATAATTAGGATTTCGATTAAAGGTTTTATTTATGAAACCCTAATTATTTAGGGTTTCAATTTAGGCTATCATGAATGAAACTTTAATTATTTATGGTTTCAGTTTAGACTATCATTAATGAAACCCTAAGTAATTGAGGTTTCGTTTATGAACGCCTAAATATTATAGTTGCAATTTAGAGTTTAATTTATCAAAATCTTAAATATTTAGAGGATATAAAATTGAGACACAATGAAAGACATTTGTATTGGACTGCAACATCAAAGGTGGAGTAAGATTCATTATGGTTTCCATAAGTGAAAACATTTATTCATACTAAAAAATTTGAGTAAACTTCAACCACACCTTGAGGTATATTATTCTTACCTTAGAACTTCATTGTTTCAACATTTGATTTGAGTTAACTTTGCTCTTTATCCACCACTTTTATAGGCATCAATGCACCAAACCAATGAAAAAAAAAACTATAATCTTAATGTATAATTTTCTCTCCACCAATTAAGGGAGAAAATAATTCGTAAACTGAAAAACATGTGAAGAGACACCAATCAACATGAAGAGAAAAATGTAAATATTGATTAAAAGAATGGAAATACTCACTTGCCAAAATGACATTCACATTAAACCTCCCATAGCAGTTTCTTCTCTTTCTCCTATGCAAATAAAAATGGTTAAAGAAATAAACAAATAAATAGAGAGGGGAATACAAAAATATGCAAAAAAGTAGAAAAAAAAAGTTAGATTGAGATAACAATGAAGTAAGAATGGGTGAAAAGTGCATTGTTTAGGAGTGGTTCATGGATGTAATGGAATTTATGAAAGAGAAGGAACCAATGTGAAAGAGAAAGGGAGTAAAAAGACAATAAAAACATCACTACCAAGGTTTCAGGAAATGGAAAATGGAACTAAAAAAAATGAGCATGAGGAAGGAGAAAAGTGAGTAAATTAAAAATAAGAAATGAGATAAGTAACTACTGGAAAAGGATAAACAAATTTTCCTATGATCTTTAACATTGAAATAGATGCACAAAATAAAAATTAAAAAGTAACACACACTTCAAGTTAAGAAGTGGTTTTTGAAGGGAATGATATGAAAAAAGAATGACACTATTAATACCATTTGTTTTATACTTTAGTAACTGATGCCTTGAATTTGTTTAATAACGTAAAAGAGTGTACATCAATTTTGTTAATGACACATTATTAGCGGTTCATGTTGTTACTTTTCATGGAGAAGGGTAACTTTTGACTTTTAGAGCTACTGCATGGTATGCATGGGGCAGGAGTGCTTGCTTTTATTTAATACAAAGAAATTAGATGTTTGAAAATGCAATCAAAGGGATTACAAAGGATGGGTGATGGTGTGTTGTAGAGGCCATGTTTATGTAGTCATTTGAGATGATGCATTCTTGTCTTTGGATCCTTCACCACAAATTAATCAGAAAATAATTGAACGTAAACATTGTTAGTGAAAGACAGTTTTGTGAAATTGTGGGTGTTAGGAATTTTATTTATTCTTAATTAATTAATATGGACTCTATATTAATATTATAACATTTATTTAAAGGGGCTCAAATTAAATGATCTAATTTAAAGACCCCCTAAACTGCCAACAGAAAATAATATGGACTTAATGAGTGGATACCAATTTTATCCAATGGGGCATAATGGAAACTCTGATGGGTTAAAAATGTAAAGCGTTGTTATGGTCCCCAACACACCAAATCAGAAATAGTTTTCTCCTCTCCTCATCTGAAGAGAGAACGAAGGTCCCATAAGGAGCAAAGCGATTTGGTTGAGGAAAACCATTTAATCAACAGTTCCTGATCACTACAATTTCAATCAAAACTATTATGGATCTAGGTATTCCTAAGAACCATTCTCTCATAATCTAACATAATGTGCTCTTCTATTTATTTGATATTTTATTTGGTTTAATTAAAAAATCCAACAATGGGAACATGTAAAGTCAGAAAGGAGATCATGGAGTTCATCAATGGAACTACAATCATGATGGTTGTGATGATGGTGGTTTTGGCAATGGTGACCATGTTGGTGATGGCAACGGTAGTCATGATGATGGTGGTAAGTCTTGACAGTGACAAGAACGGTGGTGGTGACCATGTTAGTGGTGGCGCCCCTTGGTCTTGACATTTTATGGGTCCAAAACGAAATTATTGTTAAGGGGCCCTTACATATAAATATTATAAAATTGGTTTAATTACAATTTTCATCCCTTGGCTTTCTGAAATGACAATTTTCATCCCTTATTCTATAAGTGAACAATTGGGTCCCCTTAGTTTCAAAAACACACAAATTTGGTCACTCTGTCTATTTTAAAGAGTTGACTGTTAGTTTTAACGTTGACTCTGTCTAAATTTTTTTGAATTAACAATAATGACTCATATATTTTAAATTAATAATAATGGCCTAAGACTCTTCTCTTCCTCTCTAGAACAGTAAATTTTTCCCCTCACTGTTTTGAAGTCTCCTCTCATCTTCCCCTCCGAGACCCAACATATAACACTCTGATTTTAATAATGTATGATTAAATATTTGATTGGGGATATTAGTTGAGTTAAATTGAAATTATGTTATGTGATATGTTTATCGATTACTAATATTAAGCTTTTAGTGCTTGATGTGTTATAGTGGGTTTAGATTGTTAGTTGTGAGAGTGTAAGACTTGGTAGTTGTTTTTAATAGATAATGGACTGTAGTTATAATAGGGGGGGGGGGGGGGGGGGTGTCAACTAGCAAAGCTTTAAGTGACTCCAAAGCTTAAAATGCACAAGCTTCCTCTTGTCCACATATTCTTCACTTCTTCATCTTCCTCTAACCTAGGGCTCTGGTACCCACACTTTTGGAGACTTCCTTTCATCAGTTAGAGTTTCTTGGCTGTTTGTAGGAGTGGTAAGCTCGCTTCCTTCTTCCTCCCTTGACATCCTTGTTCCATTCTTTTCTCCTTACCTTTTGTTAGAGTGACCCTTATGTATTTTGATGTAAAACTCATTTTTTAGCGTTGTTTTGGGTTGTCTATGAGTTTGATGCGGTGGAGCTAATGATTGGAGGAAAACCCTTGGTGGAGCTCAAGATCCCCTTTTCTTCTCAAAATCTAGGTTGGAAATGGTGATAGGTAAGGGAAGCTAACCTACCTTTCTTGTTTTATGATGATTATAGGTTTGATTGGTTTAAATCTTGTGTGTTCTTGTTAGGGTTTAGTGTTAATAAACTTAAGGGGTGATTTATGATGTGTTTGTTGTGAATGTGGATGCTTGGGTAGCCATTAATGGGATTAGAAGCTAAGATTTTCAAAGAACTTTAGTTGTAGAATTTGTAGTTTTAGCTAGGCTGGAGATTTTAGCCTTAGCTAAATTTCAATAGAAATAGATCTGCACAATTTTAGCTCAAGCTAGAATTTCTAGTCCAAGCTAAATGTTTGTCTACGCTAAGTTTCCATGCTTAACCTAAATTGAGGCATAGTGTTTTGTTTTACCTTTAATACTTCTTGAAAGTTCCCTAATGGATATAATGTGATTTTATGAATCTTTATAATATGTATGTGAGGAAATATAATTGTGATATTGTTGAATGTGATATTAAGAAGATTATGATGTTTTTAGAAATTGAAAATTGATTGTTGGTAAGATGATGATGTATGTGATGTGAATGTGAACTAGTTATGAAACCGTCCCTATATGTTAAATGGAATTAGCTATGTCCTTTGGGAAGGCTTTTGTTGTTAATGAAAAATGGTATACTTGGAAGGGTGAGTTCCATGCCAGGACTCCACCCCATTAAAGCGACCGGGGGTCTCGCCTAGTGGGGTATCTTCTCAAGTACCACCCCTGCATTTTTACTCTAAATAGCGTGTTAGAGTGTAAAGAACCACTTCCCAAGAGGCTTAGTGACCCTTTAGCGTATAGGAGATATAATAATGTTGTTGTTGGTGATGGTGTGAAACTTGGATACTTGAGACGGACCATGAGTGAGATGGTGGGTACAGAGGTGCTGTATCTCAAACCTCATTATTGTTGTGTGGACTATTGAAATGTATTTGGATCCTTAAGTCGAGCTATTGGAGATGGCGAGTATGGAGGTGTCATATCTAGAACTGTAAAGGATTTCAAATATGTGTTATTGGTATACGGTGGGTGCATAGTTGATGCATAGAAATATACCTTGTATGCACAGTTAGTGCATAGCCGTGCATAGTTGGTGCATGGGCATATGAGTAGGCACATAAGTTGAGAGTGCTAGGTAGGCTCTTAACCTAGTGCTGGGGGCTTTTGTGGTGGCTAACGGGAATGGGCCTATAGAATGGACGAGTGAGCGAATCCATATAGATGTAAGATTTTGCAAACTTACAAAGGTAAGCCAATATATACACTTATCTATTTTCGATAAAACCACACCTCCCTCGCATGATCAGCCCAAGGGACTCCCTGAATGGTCAGATAGTGAGACTATGTTATGAGATGGGGCCTATGAGGGATCACTCATATTGTGTTGAGTCTCCATAGAGCAGAGTCAGTGTCTGTTATTGAGGTTTACCAATGACTTGTGGTGTTGAGTTATGATGATGATTTCTCTTGAATGAGTATTATGAGATTGTGTGATAGTTGAGACTTTTGATGATTTATGAAGATTGTGATATTTGATGAATAGACGTAACGAGATGTGATGATTTATGTTGTGATAGATTTGTGCTGTTGTTCATGGTTATGGGTCTATTTTATAACTGTGTTGTATGATTTGGTTGAGATGGTCGTGCCATGAAGTTAATAGTTAGCTTTCCCCTTTTCATAATTTGAATTGCCATATTAATATATGTATTTATTATGGTAAGCTTACCCTTGCGTGTGGCATGTGTGGTTGTGACTATGATGATCCCGATCTTAATGTACGGGGGAACAAATGGGTTCAAGTGGAATTCTCTTGGAGTCATTATAGATGGAACGCGCACAAGGTTGGAGCTACATTTTCCTCCTTCTTTTCTTTGGCTTTGTTTTATGTATAGATAACTTAGGTTTATGTTAAGCTTTTGTTGTAAGAGTTTTATATTATTGAAGTTATATTTCTTTTTATAAAAAGTGAAGTACCATGAGGTATTGTAAATGATTCAACTCGATTTTATAAACTCATGTTTTATACCTTAAGCTTTGGATTATATTCATTGATTTTAGAACTCGAGAAAAGTTCACAGCCTTTTTAGTAAATAGTTTAATGAAAGAGTTTTTAAATTAAAATAAAATTCAATCTCTCTTTAGTTACTTATGTAAAGGAAGTGGGATGTTACACAACGACCCCACCACCATTCTCCTCTCCTCTTTTCCCCCTTTTCCCCTCTTTTTTTGAAATTTTCACACCGTATATCACCAACAAAACAAAACATACAAATTATCATTAAAAAATGTTTCTTCTAGCCTTTTGAGTTGCAAAATCATTAATAATTACATCAACATCAATATTCTTCAACATATCATTCTCAATAGATAAAATTGTCAAACCAATCAACATTTCCTATGACATTGACGATCTCCAGTAATTTTTATTAATTTTAGTTTTGAAAAACTTCTTTAAGCTTATGTGACAGTCATAGACACAATTAATAAAATTTTATAAGCAATTGAGACATTTGGATAACAATCTACAGCTTTAATAAACTCAAGAATTTCAATAGTTGACATTAAGTCATTAGGCAAAGTCATTTTCAACACTTTCAATTCAGAGAAAAAAAATAATCTAAATCAACATATGATAAATTGTCATGAGAAAAGGTAAAGTGAACTTTAACACAACATTCTATCAATTCATTATCATTTAATAATTTTAACTTCTTTGAATTAAAAAAAATCCAAAAATACTTTCAAATATATTTAATTGTTCAAATATGTTCTTTAAAGAAGTAATTGTCATATTCATAACAATTAAAAAATAATTAACTTTAAATAACTCATCAGCTGACTGAATTTCTTAATTCATTATGATTATTTTCATCAAATTGTTTCTTTCTAATAACATGACCTTAGTTTTGTTCCAATAACAAATCAATTGCAAACAAGTTAAACTATTGGAGTCTAAACATTCTCACTCCCTCCTGGATAGATTTAAAGTGTAGTAGAAAGAAAGTTTATAAGTGTATATATCACGTAAAGTAATTTAATGCAATATTCTTTTAATTTTCATTATCTCTTTTTGTATAGATAATAAATTTATATCCATTGCACATAATATGGTAAATATAATCAGTTTTTTAACTATTAGTTTTAACAAATCAAGTTTTACACATTGAAGATATTTTGAAAAAAATATAATGGAAGAAAATTAAGTTTTATAGTCGTTATAAGTTGTTAGTGTTTTAAAAATAAAATATTTTATTTTAATGTTTGGGAGATACTATAACTGGTTAACTTGTATTCTCATTTAAATTGTCGTGGGAAATAATTAAGGATGAATGGGAGAATAGTAGATACCAAAAAAAAAAAAAAATCAAATTATATTTTTTTTTGGCAAAATATGTTTTTAGTTCCTAAAGTATTAAGCATTTCCGTTTTTAGTCCCTAATGTTTTATTTGACCAGTCTTAATTCCTAAAGTATTTTTCCGTTTCACTTTTTGTTTCTGATAGATGTCATATGTTTTATTAATGAAGTGACACATGTCACTAAAAAAAATATTTTTTTAATTTTTTTAAAAAAAAATATTTTTTTAAAAAAAATTAATGCCACATGTCTCATTAATTAGTGACACATGACACTAAAAAAATTTTAAAAAATTTAAATAAATTAATGCCACATGTCACTTTTAAAATTGTTTAATTTAACTTTACAAGTTATACAGTATTTGAAAAAAATGTTATTTATGGTAATAATTTTTAAGCAACGGTGCTTAAATAAACACCTCCATGTTATTTTCTCCAATGGTAAAAATCGTCTAAGTAGCGTTGCTTAGAGTTAAACAACTCATTTAGCACTCCCATTGGAGATGCTCTGACGGAGGGACCAAAAGTCAAATGAAAAAATATTTTAAGGACCAAGACCAGTCAAACGAAATATTAGGAACTATATATAAACAAAAATGTTTAATATTTTAGGGACCAAAAACATATTTTGCCTTTTTTTTTTGAATAAAACTAATTAAAATATAATTTTTTTTATTAAAATATTAAAATTAATTTTTTTTTGGATCTAAAAAATTAATGGGCCTTGGGCAGTTGCCCTTCCTTCCCACCCCAAGGCTGACCCTGCATAGTGGCAATGGTCATGGTGATTGCAACAACTCTTAGTGGTGATAATGATAAGTCTTAGATATTTTAGAATGTAATAAAATAAAATAAAAATTGAATATTTGATAAATCTCTTAAAGATTTCAATCTACTCAAGTGTATCTTAATTTTTAAATAAGTGTTCTAATCCTAACCATGAATATAATGGATGAGAACATTCATCATATACATATATATATATATATATATATATATATATATATATATATAAATAAATAAATAAATGAATTCTTAAAATGTTTAGTAATATATTATGTAAAGTATTAACTATATTAATATGAGAAAGATGATTAATTATTTTCTTAATTGAGTAAATGTTTTTTATTTAGTCAGTAAATATTTTTTTTTAAATATTAAGCCTATTATAAGTTTTTTTTTTTTAAAATTATCTGTATATAAATAAAATCATCAAAATTAACATTTAATTATTAAAATCATATAATAAATAACATGTTCTAACTTAATAGAAAAATATCAAAATTTGCTTTTTAATTATAAAAATTAAATATTAAATAGTATTAATGTGATTAATTTAATTTTTTTATTATTGAATACATGCGGTTGTTAAAAAAAAAAAAAAAAACTCATGCTAAATGACTATTATAAATTGAAGCTTTAATCAATGTCCAATATTGATTAAGAGAAGCCTATTATATAATATATTTAAATTTAGGTTTAATTACAGTTTTGTTCCCCTATTTTTTCAAATCTACAATTTTGACTCCTAATTTAAAACCTGCAGTTTTTACCCTTACTTTCAAAATCAAATACTTTTGTCTACTTTGTTAATTTTGAGGCATTAACCGTTATTTTTAACGTTGACTTTTTTTATTGTAATTAATAATTATTTAAATAAAATTAATTAGTTAATTTTTTTTTGAAAATGACAATTCTCTTTTTTATTCCTAATTTATCCTTTGATTTAATTAGTTAATTTAAATAAAAATTAAAGTAGTTTGGGCAAAACTAGGATTCGAACCTACCTCCCTGTTTTTATTTAAATTAACTAATTAAATCAAATGGTAAATTAGGAATTTTAAAAAAAATAATTATGTTAAAGATAATGATTAGAGGAACCAAAAGTGCTTAATTTTAAAAATAAGGGATCAAAATTGTAAATTTTAAACTAGGATGAACAAAATTACGGATTTGAAAAAATAAGAGACTAAAACTGTAATTAAATATTAAATTTAAATATCTATTATATATATTTATATAATATATATTTAAATTATAAATTTAGTTATATTTTTTATAAAATCATTTATAATTATATAGTGAAAATTTATACTAGATTTAAAATCATAAATATTTAAGGTTTCATAAATGAATAATTTATAATTATATAGTGGAAATTTATAAAACCGTTAAATTGCATGTCGACTATATTTATTTATTTATGAAGAAATCAGTAATGTTATAAAATTGCATTCTTTTTTTTTTTTAAACCATTTTTTACCCAAAAAAAATTGTTTATATAGTAAATAAGTTTTGTTAATTTAGATTTTTTCCTATTAAATAAATAAATTGCTCTTACAAAATATATATTACTTAGTAATTTTTCCTATTACGATAACTTTGTCCCAAAATTATCAACTTCCTCTTGTATATAAATACCAAAATTATCCACAAATATTCTCTGTTTAGAATTTCCACTTTTCACTTTGTCTATTTTGTAAATCATCATAAAAATCACATATGATAATTAAAATAAAATTAAACAAATTCTAATTAACAATATTGATGAGGACACCAGAACACAACACGTAAGAAAAATGAACGAAAATGATTGGACGAAGAATTTATGAAAAATATAGAATAGGTGTTACTCATTGACTAATATTTGTTTATTACAATCATGTATGAGTATTATTTCTCAAAAACCTCATGATTAACATTCTTATAGCAAATTATCACTTTTCTTTGCATTCTTGCAAGCAAGACTTCACCGCATAGATAGCAAGATCACGAGCATCTGGCAGGTAAATTAAAAAATGTAAAACATAATTAACTCAATCATAAAAATAATTATAAAATCTTAAAAACAAGCAAAGGGTTGTAAAAGAATAAATACCAGTGTTGATGTCAGTGGATTTGTTCACAAGACAATCAGTAATACAATTATTGGCACCTGGAGCATCTTTAGGACATTTTGCAACACAAATAGCATAACATATTGGATACGCAAGGTTAGCAAATAGACAACCTATGCCACATTGCGCAGGACATGAAAGTTTATCAGTTGCATTGTTTGGCACCATTTTCATAGATTGAGAATTGTATTCAGCTTGTACAGAGCCAAACATAATAATGACCATAATTGCAACTCTGGTAACATTCATCTCATTATTCTTTGTCATAACTTTTCTCTGGGTCTTTACTATTACCTTAGAATTTTGTATAGGTATGAAATTCTTGTTGTGATGTTTCAAGAAAAAAAAACATTAATTTATAGACACAATAATGTTTGCATATTGAAACATTTAAATTTAAAACCATTAATTAATTAAGCTGGAATGGGTTAGTTGATTCACACCCCCAATGATAATTTATCTTTATAATAGTATAAATTAATTCATTTTCCCCCAAAAATTAGCAGTGAAAAAAATTGATAACTTAATAAATAAAATTATTCACAATGTTAAAACATATAAATAAAGGTAAATTCATATTATTTACAAACAAATAAAGTTACAACATGAGTCAAATCTTTACATGTCCTAAATAAATACAATAAATAGGTTAATTACATATTTGGTCTCCGCAATCATGTAATTATGAATTTTCAAATTATGCAAATTTATTCTCTGAAATATCATAATTATGTTATTTTAATCTCTAGGCAATCTTCTATTAAATATTTCAATTAATACATAAATTAATTAATATATACAAATAATATTAAATTATTACTATCAACAACTATAAATTAATAAATACTAATAATTATAAATTAGTATAATAAATAAAATAATTGATAAAAAATTATTCTAGTATATTTATATTTTTGTAGAAGAATATTAATATATACTAATTTATTAATTTATATTTATTTATTAATACTAAATTATTAATGTTATTAGTATACATTTTATCATATTATATGAACTGATATATTTAATAATAACATAAATATTTGGTCAAAATAATAATAATATTATTATTATATATTTATTACTTAATTTATTAGTAAAAATAATAATTAAAAAAAAAACATAACTACAATAACTGGTGGTTGGTCAAAGGTGCTGCAAGACAATTTTTTTTCATTACAATAACTGCTGAAATTTTAAACGGAGTCTCCACGAACTGCCAAATCCAATCTTTGACCTTTACTATTTTTTGCATTAAGTCCACTAACTTTTTTTTAATTTTAAAATTTATACAATATATTAATATTAGAATATTATTTTTTATTTGGGAGATTTAATCGTAGATATAATAGAATTTGACTATCATTTATTATTTTTTATAAAATATTTTATTTTTCTTTCATAGTTTTCAACGTGAAGGTGATGATATTTTTTTTCTCATAATATTCCAGTATTTCTTTTTAATAGTCCAAAATAAGTCCAGATGAACAATTTATAGATAAATGTGAAGGTGATATTAGTTAACCAGCACTTATAGTATAAAAAAAGTCCAAACATACGATTTATAAATTCTTCCCAAACAAAACATTACTAATTATCCATCTTTACTTTTGAAGCAATCTATTTGAATTTGACAATGAGCATACTCACACACCCAACCATTATAGCTGAGAAATCAATCTAATTTATTTGTTTTTAATTACGTGTTAAAAAGATTTATATAAATATTTAGTAAACACGATTAATCAATGCTCTCTTCTTGAAATTATCTTATGCCTTTACTTTTGTAATATTTTAAAGAGATTAATACTTATGCATTCTCAGTAATTTTATACTGTCGCACAATCATAACTCATTATCATTTTAATGACTTTTGAAATAATTTTTAAAAATCAATTATCTAACTAACAATGTAAAATAGTTTTACACTGTTAGTGCATCACCATTTTTCTCTATTTTAAATATTCAAAAAATTATTTATACATTTTGAAATTTATTTATTTGTTAATTCATTTAATAGAATATTTTTTATTAATTTTATTTTTAATTCATTTAATTAGTTATATATTCAAAACAATCAATACTTTATTTTTAATGTTGAACATTTTAACTTTTATTTTTTTTAGGGAATTTTAACTTTTATTTTAACACTATGTAAATTTCATTCTTATTTATATTCCCCTCAGGTTTTTTAAAAAAAAAACCACCTAGGGTGTAGATCAATTGATAAGGGATCGGTTGTTCCACTTCACTAGTTGTCTTGTGTTTGAGTTTTAATATGCAATTACGTGTACAAAAATCATAAAAATTAGAGTAATAAATTAAATGAAAATTATGTTAATAAATTATTTTTTTCAGTTATTTAACAAGGAAAAATACTAATTTATATGAATGAAACAAACAATTATTTAAAAAGAAAAGAAAAGAAAAGAATTTAATGTTCATACATCGTAAATGTAAAATAATTTTAAACCGTCGATAAATCATAACTACTGTTATAATGATTTTTTAAATAATTTTATAAAAATCAACCAATTTATTATAAATAAAAGATTGTAATTGACTCACAGTGTAAAATAGTTTTACAATCACAGTATATTACCCTTTTTCTAGAAAAAAAAATCATCTCATAACTATTTAGTGAAAGGTCAGATCTCTAAATGAATGAAAAGTTGTATCTGTTCATACTCTTGCATTATCTTTATATGAATTGACACCTAATTTTATGAAAAGATAAAACCTTTCGTTAATTTTGAAAATCCTGTACGTACGTACATATATATATATATATATATATATATATATATATATATATATATCAGGTAATAAATGAATGTATAATTAATTCATTTTCCTTGCATATTTATTAATTGTTGATCAACAATAATCAATCCCTAAAAAAAAAAAAAATAATCAAACGGTCCACAATCAAGTAAAACACTCCTATAAAACCTCTTTCAAGTCCTTCTCTTGCTGTGCCACATCCAGAGTGAGTCAAAATGAATTCAATTGAAATCCCAAATGATTCATTTTCGATACATGAACTTGTAATTTGCAAAACTGTTCAAAATTACACTCCGAATCTTCGACCTGGCAACAAAGATGATGCATGGGACTTTTATATCAAGTGCATGTCTCTCTCTGGGTATTTTATTTATCTTTTTTCTTTCTTTTACCCTCCCATATTAACTTATTTCTTGTAATTGTGATTGTATTATTTATGTTATTTCTCCCATATTAGGTTTTGAACTGAAAAATTACACTCAAAATTATTCTTGTTATTCTCTTATGTGCATCGTTGTAATAATGGATTTACTTTGACATATTGTAGAAGCATTGAAATTGTGATTAAGAAGGGCAAAATTCCAGACATCGCACGTGACTTGCCTGAATTTGTGAAACTTGTGAGTTCTGTTCCATTGCAATGTTGGTATTTCTTTTTTGATTTTTTATATGGTAGAGTGATGAGGATTAGGAAGAATTTTGATAACAATATTTTAATTGTTGAACTTGTATTTTTAGGCCATTAAATAAGAAATGTAATAAACAAAATTTATGCTAGGAAGAATTTTTATCCCACTATTTTAATTTATGGGCTTGTATTTTGGGGTCATTGTGTTTTTTCCCTTTCATTTGTAGATTTGCAGTCAGAAGACTGATGAATACTTACAAGAGGTTGTGAGGGCTATGATGAAATCTATTAAGGTAACCCATACTTAAAGTTATCAATTTCATGAAATTTTTATGTAGATATTTGAATCTGAGTAAATGATTTATAATTTTCCTGAAGAAATTTGGTTAGTACATGTCATGAGTCAATTTATTATTATCACCATCAACAAATTAAGAAATATACATTGGATTTACACATAGTAGATTTGTTGTGCATGCTCATCCAATGTTCTACTCTAAAAAGCAGTATCTATGGCATTTATCAAATTTTGATATTGACATTTTTTTATAATTGTAGAAAGCCTGTGAAAAGGGGTGGTTCCAAACAAAAGAGTCAGAAGAACTTGTTGCACTTGCTGATGAGGTTTGCTTATATACATGTTATGTTTTTTGCTTTCCGTGTTCTAAGCTTCATGTTTTTTGACAATCATATTTCGTGCTGTAGATTATGGCAAAGGCCAACAGCAGCACTACTACTGAGTCTGGGAGTAAAATTGTTGTGCCTAAAAAGGAGATTAAAGAGGAGATTGAAATGGAGATTAAGAAGGAGCTTAAAATGGAGATTAAGAAGGAGATTAAAATGGAGAAGTAGGGTCCAATGAACTTCCTCTCTACATAAGCTTCATGTTTTTTGAGAATCATATTTCGTAGTGTAGATGATGGGAATTGAAGGGCCAACCGCATTGGGAATAAGAAAGCTTAGTATGAAAATAATGGAGATGTAGGGATAACGAACTTCCTCTACATATACATATATCTTCATTTACATCTTTTCAAACAAATAATAATAATTTGCTTTATGTGTTTTTCGGATCTTGCAATGTTGAAAATTCACTCGGAGCTTCATGTTTTTTTTTTCTTGTTCCAATTAATTATGTTACAAATCTGTGCTCTAAATTCAATAATAATTATAATAATAATAAAAGACTAAGTTAAAGGGGCATGCAAGAGATTTTAGAGGATAAAATCAATCACTTGAATACATACTCTTAATTTGGTGCAAACGGAAATAATTGGGAAACAAATTGTTGTTACTACATTTTCTAATCCATTTTCTTACGGATTGGATTAACTCAGTCATTAACTCTCATATGCAAGAGGAGCGAGCTCACATAATAAGCACTTATTAACCATTGTCATTATGCTTCGGTATCCATAGGAGTATCACATCAATGATAACTTATAAACAATCTCATATCTCAAACTACTAAGACGCCTTTTACAAGCACAAAACCGTGACAGGCCATCGAACAGTTAAGCAGACAATTACCTTAGATGGTGATCCTAACGAGTCCGGAGGAGTTGAGGTCGGAACACATTGATCTTGAAAAGAGTAACTACCATGCTTAGGGTGAGTGTAATTTCCCAGTCCTAGACGACATGAATTTCTTCAGTGGCTTAACCTTTTATGTAAGAAAATTGATAAGTTTCAGCTATTAATCACAATAACTTTTCAATAATGAGATACAAATTGTCATACAAAAAATTGTGCTGTCATTGACCAAGCAACAACACAGTGAGTGAAGCTACTAACTATTCTCCCAGATATATAAGCTGGTTTTTTTTTTGTGAATCCAACAACAAAAGAGTTGAAGACCAAATAGGAGATGACAATTAGAAAAGACCCAAAACAGGTACACAACATTCTCAAACATGCAATTCCCTCTTCATTTATTGAAGTCAGCAAAGAAAAACACATACAGCATTCAAGTTCATGACAATGCCAAGGTTTTCAAGGTCTGAACGATAGCAACGCGCGACCACAATTGTAACCTTATTGTCGAAATTTGTCTGCATGTTCAAAAAAATGCAATGTGACTGTGACTGAAATTTAAAACATTAATTAGTTGCATTGGAAATGTCTAGTATATATAAAATCTAAAGAGTGGTTTTTCAATAAAATTTGGGTGAATCAATTTTCGGTTGGGCCGGGGCAAGAGTAATTTTTTTTTTTTTTATCAGATTTCATTGGAAATTTTCAAATATTATATTATGAAAAGGAATAGTGGTTTTTTAGTGCTTTTTAGGTTTTATAGGTTAGCATCATCCAACCTCGATTTAGAATATTCAATTTAATAATTAGTCACATTTATTTAAGTAGTGTGTTTTGTGTTATATCAACAATGGTAACTAGGATCTATTACAAATTAATAGTTTCAAATTAACCGGTGTCTAATATGAATATCCCATGAATTTTATAAATTATAGTTATTAATTTAATTTTAATTTTACAATTTATGGTCTATATTCTAAATTAATAGTTTTAAAATCGTTGCATATAAATTAGATCTTGTTTATGTCCATTGAATGAGCAAAAATGGTGTGTATTTCGTATTCATACTATAATATTTTTACTCTGGAAAAAGGATGATTTAAAAGTTAACAATATTGTAATAAATATGTTACATAGAAATTGACCATGATCACATGATCCTAGCTAGATTATATAAGAATTTTTTCAAAGGAGATCATAATAATTTATGTGCTACAAATTTGGTAATTGGTACATGCATGTGTGAGAATTGTGCAATTTTTCTCTTTAGGAAATAAATAAAATTGGTAAATAAAATATAAAATACAAAATATAAAATATTATTGAGGGTTAGCAATTAGGATTAAGGGTAATTACAGTGAAAATGAACGGAAAGTTAATAAAATCGGCTATATATAACTGATACAAGATCTCTTCTAATACTGTTAATAATATTAATTTTGCTCATAAAAAAAAAGAAAAAAAAAACTTGTTCATGACCACTATATAAATAGAATCATGTGGGTGCATGCTTACTTATTAGCTAGAGGCAATCCTGCTCTGGTAGATACTTTTCATAGCATCAAAACAGGATCACGAGTACTGATGACAAGTCGAAAGTTGCATAAGATGAAGCCTGAAGGTGACATAAACCTTCTTAATTTACACACTAACTTCAGAAGGATTCACATACTTTGGAGCACATGGAGACTTCAGTTCATATTTCATTGAGATATCAACATACTTACTCTTAGACTCTTAGAGTAACTAAATTCCTTTTCATATATTTCTTTTGGTGTGATGCAGGAGATAACGGATGTCTCTCAATCAATTGGATCAGAGATTAATCTTACTTACGATACATGATTATCGTTGACTTAAAAAAATTTTTTACACACGAGACTTTTCGCACTATATACATAAACTATTCTTCATGTGTGAACATAATAACATCTCATACAAGTGTTTCAACACCTTGCATTTTTCCTTGGCATATATTAATAATATATTTGAATATCTTAAATAAAAAATTGTGTGTAATATTTTTTAAAAATAATTATATATTTTCCAAATAGTCCATAATTACTTTGTCTACCTACTTGATCAGTGACAATGTTTTCAAACCTTTATTAAAAAACAAAAGGGGGCTTCTGAGTTCTTTCAAAATTATGTAGCCAATGTCACAACAAAGTCAATTCCCTACACCTTTGAGTCTAAGATGCAAAATCATATAACATGTAGAAGACATGAAAAAGGAGTCACACATTTATTCTATCATTCAATAACAAATTAACTAATATGTTAATCTGTCATTGAGTGTAAAGAGTATCCTTTTACAAATTCTAATTAAATAAGCAAAATTGATGGGGAAAAAAACCAGCTAATGAAAAAGAATAGTGAAATTCAGGCAAAAGAATGTGGATCTGAACCTGATGTAGTCAAATTCCAGAATCAAAAGCTACAGTAGTGAACCTTAGCCATATCTGCAACCAACAAAACAAGCACGGATAAAGAAGTCAAATATTATAATAAGGAAGCTAATAATTTGCCATTGGAAAATCACAGGAGATCTAGCTTGATGGAACATTGAGAGTGAAAATGGAAAATCATGTAAAGATAACAACGTTGAAAAAACTGGAAAGGGACCAATCAATCAAGGACTCTAAAAAGCTAACAAGAAGGCTACCAAGAATGCACATGATAATATATTCAACATAGAAACGCAGAGAAAAATGGTTTAATCAACTCACCCACGTTGTGACTGTAGCGGCATGCGGCGATCTTAAACAGACTGCAGCAGCGGAGTGCAATGGAGTGTGGCTGCGTGCAATGGAGTGCCGTGACCGCAGAATGTTGAAGCAGGGGAAGCCACAATAGGGTTAGAGGTCGCAGGCCGGAGGAGCAACGACCTTCAAGGTGGGGTCGCAGGTCGGAGGAGCCACGGCCTCCACAGTGGGGGTCACAAGTCTGAGGAACCACGACGGTCGTAGGTCATGAAGGAGGAGCACGGTCGTAGGTTAAGGAGGGTTCTTTTTTTTTTAGTTTGTTTTTATTTTTTATTTTTTTTAATGGTTAATTTGTGACAGTTCCCATAAAGTCATAAACTGCCTCTAGTACTGTCGCTATATATAAGATATCGCGATAGTTATTAAGTAATCGCCGCAATATTGCACGAATTTGCTATTGTGTTAAACAATCGTCGCTTAAACTGTCACGAAAATGAAGTGGAGACGGTTATTTACTAACCTTCGCAATTTTACCGTCACAAAATGGAGGTGCCTCTTCTCCTTTCTCTTGCGTCGTCACCTCCTCCCTACACAAAACCCTCCTCTGCCACGCCTCACACTCCCTTTCGCACAAACCCTTTTCTCTGCTCGCAATTTCGTCCATGGCGGAAACGCTAAGCCCCAATCTCACACGCAAGACCCTCGCCTTCAGCCTCTTGATTTCTTCTCCTTTGAAGACCAAACAGCATCGCCATCCTTCGTCGTAGGACAATTTTTGGCCACCACAAGTTGGCAACAGGGAAACTACACCGACAGGATGCTTCCTCAGGTCTTCCACACCAAAACTCATTGGGTTCTTGATTTGTCACCTCTATTGTGAGCGTCGTCGTCCTTCACATAAGAACAATTTTCGGCCATCGTCGTTCCTAAAAACGAAGGGCCCTTCATGCGACCCTTCTCTGGTTCACATTGCCATGACTGCTCGACCCTTCTCTGGTTCACATTGCCATGACCCTTCTCTGGCCCTTCATGCGACCCTTCATAAATTGGTAGTTATCTTGTTCAGAAGATGTTAGATAAAATGTTTTAGCCGACGAAAGATTGAGATAATATGCTCTGTTCAACCCCTATATTTAAAATAATATTGGGTTCAAATTGATGTTTTTAAAATATTCAATTTTTAGTCCCTAAATAAAATTTCAAAATATTCATGAACAAAAAACTAATTTTTAACTAACAACGAAGAGTGTGGTAGATGGAATGCATTAGATAGTACATCTACAACAAATATTACCATTGGACTGATCATAAAACAAGACGATCATAACTTTCTTAAACAAGTCATGTAGTTAATAATGTTAAAAAAAAAAGTGTCATTAACATGAGTTTCTTCATCATGATTTTTTTTTAATATGACATTTTTTTTTTGGAAGGATAGAATTTACATCCATATTAAGTGCAACATTCATCTCTATACTTTTCAAAAAACAACAATACATCTTCTAATTGTTTTATGGTAGTGTCAATGCACAGAGGCTTAGATTATAATTTTTTGCTAACCATATTAATAGCAAATAAAATTTCATACCAAATAATCATACCAAGCAAAATTTTAAAACTCTCAAACTCTCAACTTCACTTTTAGATTTGGCATCATCACAAGATTTATGTAATTCTAATAAAGTTAGTCTTATTTAAGAAGTCTGAAATCTAATAGCTTTAATACTTTTAATTCTACTCTCCCACCCGAGTATTAAACAAAGATTTCACAGTTAATCCGGGAACATTATCAAGAAAAATTTAAAATTTTTCATTTTTTAGTAGAACTTGAAAATAATAAATATGTGAAATCAATTTTTACACATTCAAGATTTTTTTTTAAAATATAATGGGAGAAAATTAAGCCGTTATAAGTTGTTAGTATATTAAAAATAAAATATTTTATTTTAATATTTTAGAGATTCTATGGTTAACCTCTATTCTCATTTAAATTCTCATTTAAATTGTTAGACGCTGAGAGATAATTAAGGATGAATGAAAGAATAATAAATATTAAAAAAAAGTCAGATTATATATTTTTTTTTAAAATAAAAATATATTTTTTTACTAAAATATTAAAAAAAAAATTGAAATCCCCAAAATTAGTAGACCCTGAACGGTAACCCTTCTTGCCCACTCCGGGCCGGCCCTGGATTCAAGGAATCCAGTGGTAGTAAATATCGAATGCAATTGTCATAAAAAATAAGTGTAAAATTCCATGAACTGTACTATAGGCTATGCAACACAACTATCCATATAGGACTACCATATTTCTTTTAATTTACGTACTCTAACACTTAACTAATACAAAGAGATTGATCAATCTTCAAGATATAATGTTGTACACAATAAACTGGAATATAACTACCATATATTCCCCCCTGCAATATTCCTTGTTTCAATTTTCCGGTTAGCAGGACCCATAGTCTTCTGTACGCCCTAGGAAATAGGGAATACACTGCTAACATCAACAAGTTGAATAACAAGGACAGAAAAAAACAAACAAATATAGAAGCAGAGTCTGGGGATATCACCAACAAAGAATAGAGGTAGCAGTTGACAAACCAAAACATTGGCAAAAATAGTATTCTGAGCAATTTGCGTGGAATCAGCACAAAGATTGTCATAATCGATACTGAAAAGGAAAGTGCATTGAGAGACGATATTAAAAGGAAATCGGTTCCAGATATGACCGATCTCCCAGACGCAAAGTTTTCTCGCCGAGCAATTGCCATAAATTTGAGGGAAGTGGTACTGTTGACTTTATTTTCCACAGCATTAGCTTGATAAACTCCCCCAGGGGGACGCAGTGCTGTTTGATACGTGGCAGTTGCAATAAGAGTGCCAATTATAAGAAATACGTTGCGTTGGTTCTCTGTTATATTCCTATTAATGTACCAAATATTATTAATTATTTTATCCACAATACTGATATTCGATTTTAGTTTATCTGCAAAGGATGGAGCATCAGAAATTGGTGAAACACGTTTTGCTCCGGCACTTTCTAATATATTTTTGACCTCTTCATTGCCTGCTATGTCTAATGATATTTTGTTCTCCAAATTCTTAGCCTCCAGATCTATCTTCTTAGTCTTTACCAACCATCGAACCGCCTAAGATATCATATTTAGTATCATAAATATTAGAAATTAATTAATTTTTAATAGAAATAAATGAATAGTAAAGAGATATATAGAATATATTTTTCTTTAAATTGCTCTCAGAATAACTTAATTGTTTTTACATAGGTCAAGTTACCCCAACATTTGGAATTAAAATTTTAAGATAGCTTAATTTTTACCTATAAAGCGAATGCAAAAATTTAAACTATCCGTTGTCATGAATGAACCCAAAATAAGTCAAGAAACAACCAGCAGCCAAAGACAAGAATCACCAACAAAGAATGTCAAAAACGAAACCCAGAATCAAAAAATAAAACAAGAACAAAAAGAAAAACTTGAATGAGAGACGTGTCTAGATTACTCCAAAATAATTATTCTTCGTTATTTACTTTCTTAAAACTTAATGATTAATATTAATTATATTAGTAATTTGATTCCTCCTTAAAATTTATGATTTGATACCTCTATATGTGGTCATGGTCCGGTTAATCTCTATATAATATGTAGCTAAGTTTTTTCTTCTTTTTTTAATGAAAAATAACTAATATATAAAGCATGTACATGTGTCTCCCAGAAATAGTGCATGGTCTAAAATATAAATGATGTAATAATTTCTCAATACCTCCGAGTTATTTGTTGGCGCTGAAATGCGCAAAATGGTGTTACCCGCCTCATCCTTCCACCTCAATATTGTTCTTCTAGGAACAGGTCTCATGGGTGCTATCATGAGCCAACCAAGCAAGACATGAAGAGCTTCGTTCTGTTGATGTTTTATCGCAATATGCAGTACAGTCTCACTTCTAACAGTTACATCTCGAATGGAATCTGGACATAGCAAAAGGAAATCAACTAAAAGGTCAATATCTCCAGATTGGCTTACAAAATGTAGAGGAGTGACACCTTCCTTCCCTTTGGCTCAAACGAGGTCTCTGTTGATGTCTACGAGTCGATGCACCATTGTTTTATGGCCTTGTTGTAAAGCAAGATGGATGGGAGTGAATCCTTGTGGATTTAGTTTCCAGGCAAACGAAGGTTTCAATCTCATGACGTCGGTAGCAAACTGGAGATGCCCCTTAGATACAGCAACATGCAGAGGAGTCTCAACAAATGGCATCGAATCTGCATGCTCCAAAACACGTGGATCCGCCTTAATCTCTTCGTAGAGACTGTTTATGTCTCCGGCTTCAGCCGGACTCGGACTCAACTGGACATTACTCATGTTTGGGGTTTTGGGGCGCTTCTTGGCTTTGTTTCTCAATTTAGAGTTGGGTGTTGTCGACCCCTTAATTGGATCCTATATATAGTATAGAATCAATTTAAGCTGCGATCTTATCTAGATGTAACGAGTATATAAAGACTAGGTTTAAATATGACTGTACTATTTTTTTTTTTTTTTAATTTTACTCCATCAAATTAAAAATGATTTATTTTAATATTTTAAATGTGAGAAATATTATTTTTGATTGAAAAAAATTGTTAAAAAAAATATATAATTTTTTTAAAATTTGATTTTTAATCTCTAAATAAAAGTTTGATGAGTTAATGTCTCTCAACTTTTTCCCGGTTAAGCTTTTAGTCATAAACAAAAGTTTGTTCAGTCCTGTTCCTTGAGCTTAATGATCAATTTGTTCCCTATAAGTCCTAAAGTTTTAAAATGTTCCAATTGGATTCTTAAATTATTAAAAATACACTAATTTGATGCATTTTTAATAATTTAGGATACAATTAGAGTATTTAAAACTTAGAATCAAATTAACGTTTTTAAAATATTCAATTTTAGTCTCTAACAAAGTTTGAATCTCATAATTATTTTATTTATTTAATGAAATATTAGGACTAAAAGTCAAAATTTTAAAAAGTTGAGTGACTTAAAAGCTTAATGAAAAAAGAATTCGGAACCTTTACTAATCAAACTTTTGTTCAAGGTTTAAAAACCTTAACATAAAATAATAGTAGGACCTTGACCATAAAACTTTTAATCGGAGACTTAAAATCAAAATTTAAAAATGTCTAGGAAAAAAAAAACTTAATTAACTGATATTTTTAACTAACAATAAGGAGTTTGTTAGATGGAATAATAATTGTAGTGTATTAGCAGTGTAACATATATAAGAGAAGGTTTTGAATATGAAACATTTACTTCTTTTATTGTTGAATAAGAGTTTTAATTTATAAAGCACATGAACTAATAACAATAACTTTAACAGAATAATAAAATAATAACTAACAAGATAACAATATTATGAATTTGAAATGATAACAGAATGTTTGGTATTTAATATGCCCCCACAAGTGGAAGTGGCTAAGAAAATCTGTCAGTTGGTCTTTCGTGGAGACATGAGAAATTTGAAGCTGTTTTGTTTGAATTTGCTCCCTAACAAAGTGATAATCAAGGGAGATGTGTTTCATACGCGAGTGTAGAATTGGATTTGATCAGAGGTACATTGCACCTACGTTGTCACAGAACAAGCGCGGAACATGATTTGTGGGCACCTGAAGTTCAATGAGGAGGTTTTGGAGCCACATAATTTCTACAGTAGTAGTGGCCATTGCTTGATATTCCGCCTCGGTTGAGGAGCGAGCAACTATCTTATGCTTGCGGGAGAACCATGAAATTGGGTTTCCACCAAGGAAAGTGATATAGGCTGAAGTAAAGGTGGCATCATCAACATTTCCACCCTAGTCCGCATTCGAGAAAGCATAAATGTTAAGGTTGGATGTTAGTTTGAGGAGGAGACCAATGTTGATGGTGGCTTTAAGGTAGCGAACAACTCACTTGAGATGCTAAAGGTGGAGAGTTGTTGGTTTATACATGTATTATGAAAGCTTGTTAATGGAGAAGGCAATGTCCGGACGCATAAGAGTGAGGTATTGTAGGGAATCTATAATCTTATGGTATTCAGTAGCATCGGTAGAGCCAGTACCATCATGAAATTTGAGGACAGCAAAAGTCGATAATGGATTAAGGGAGGGCTTAACACCTGCCATATCGAACCTGTGAAATACATCACGAATGTGTTTGTGGCTGAGATAACAGAATTCCCGTGGGGGTGGGGATGAGTTCAATGCCCAGAAAATATTGTGGGATACCCATGTTCTTCAAAGAGAAACGTTAGGATAAGGCCTGGATGAACTTTTGAAGAAACTTAGTGTTGTTGTCAGTAAGTAGCAAATCATCGACATAGACCAGGAAGTAGGCAAAAGTACCATGAGCATGATAGACAAAAAGAGAGGGATCACTCTTACTAGTTAAGAATCCAAACTCAATAATGAAGGATTTTAAGGCATCATGCCAAGCATGAGGGGCTTGACATAACCCATATATGGCCTTGTGTAATTTGCAAACATAGTGAGGATGTTGAGAATCCTTGAGGCCTAGAGGTTAAGACATATATACTTGTTCCTTGAGCTCACCTTGGAGAAAGGCATTGTTGACATCCAATTGATGCATTTGCCAACGTCTTCCAAAGGTTATGGTTAGGACAATTTTGATTGTTTGTAGGCGAACCACAGGTGCAAAGGTCTCATGAAATCAATACCGTGGCATTGTGTGAACCCTTTAGCTACAAGTCATGCTTTATAGTGAGCAATGGTGCCATCAACATTCCTTTTAATTCAAAACAGCCACTTGTAGGCCACAATGTTGGTGTCCTTGAGAGGAGGGACTAAGGACCAAGTGTCATTCCAGAGGAGAGCATCAAACTCCTTTATAATTGCCATACGCCAGTGTGCATGTTTCATAGCCTCACGAACGTTGGACGGCTCATGATTCTCAATTAAAGGAAACTTGAATGCTGTAAACACTCTCTTGGGTTTGTATATTTGGCTTTGGGATCGAGTCACCATGTTGTGAGTGCGAGTGGGTATAAGGCTAGCTGCAGTTTCATTAGTAGTGATGGAAATAGGTGAAAAGGGAAAATCATTACCTGATGAAGTAGTTGTAGATGCAGGTCCCTCTATTTGTTGCTCATCAAGATGGAAGGGGGCAGTAGGAGTTAATTGGTGTGGGTGAGGTATTGGTGTGGTGTATGGTAGTGCAATGTGCAGGAGTTGAGGTGGGGGGGGAGAAGTATTTGTAACAAGTGAAGGTGAGGTTGATAGGATTAGAAAAGGAAAGATGTGATCATAGAACTTCACATGTCTTAATGTATAGATACGATTAGTTTGAGAATCAAAGCATAAGTAAGCATACTGATTTTCAGCATAACCAAGGAAGATGCATGGACGAGATTGTGGTTGCATTTTATAAGTGGTATATGGTTTTAGCCATAAGAAACACAAACAACCAAACGAGTATAGGTGGTATAGGTTAAGGACAGTGTGATGAAGAACCTCATAAGGTGATTTCATGTGTAGTTGAGGGGGGGGGTATTTGTAACAAGTGAAGGTGAGGTTGATAGGGTTAGAAAAGGGAAGATGTGATCATAGAACTTCACATGTCTTGATGTATAAATACGGTTAGTTTGAGGATCAAAGCATAAGTAAGCATACTGATTTTCAGCATAACCAAGGAAAATGCATGGATGAGATTGTGGTTGCATTTTATAAGTGGTATATGGTTTTAGCCATAAGAAACACAAACAACCAAATGAGTGTAGGTGGTGTGGGTTAGGGGCAGTGTGATGAAGAACCTCATGAGGTGATTTCGTGTGTAGGAGAGGAGTAGGAAGTTTGTTTATAAGGTAAGTGGCTGTACAGAAGGCATAGGTCTAGAGTTTGAAAGGTAGTTTTGCATGGTGAAGAAAGGCTTTCCCAGTTTCAACTATGTGTCGATGACGGCGTTCAGCAGGGGCATTTAATTACGGTGTGTGAAAGGGTGTTGTAAAATGAGATATACCATGTTGGGCCAAGATATGTTTTAATTTTGTGTATTCACCACCATTATCAAAATATAGTGCAACAATAGGGAATTTGAAATACTTCTCAACAAGATTTTTAAACAAAGGGAATATTAGTGAAACATTTGATTTGCATTTCATGGGATATAACCAAATGTATTTCGTAAAGTGATCTACAAAAATTAAATAATAATGAAATCCATCTGCGGATATTATTGGAGCAGGTCCTTAAACATCTGTGTAAATCATGTTAAGAGGTCTTTTGCTAGCTAAACTCGATGTTGAGAAAGGAAGCTTGTGACTTTTGACACTATTACACGAGAGACAAGGTGGGAGGTTGCTAATATTTATTTTAGGAAGAAACTGAAATTGACGGAGAATGTTATATGCTAGGTGGCCAAGAATGTGGTGCCAAGGTTTGTGGATAGATGATGTGGTGAGGAGAGCCTTGGCTACGTAAATGGGTGGAGATAGGGTGTAGAGACCATCTTTATGGCTGCCTTGGAGCAGAAGGGCCCTTGTCTTCAAATCCTTCACCAAAAAACAATACAAAAAAAATCAATTGAGATAAGGTTAGTATGACACAAGGCAGAAACAGATAATAAATTTTTGGTAATAGCAGGGACATGTAAAACCCTTTATAGAGTGAGATTTTGAGAGGGGGTAGGGAGAAAAGTTTTACCAATGTTATTTATGGGAAGGGCCGAACCATCTCCTACCATAAGTTGATCCATGCCGTGATAAGGATCACTAACATGAAGATTTTGAAGTGCATTTGTGACATGATGGGTGGCACCAGAGTTTAGGATCCAATCTTGGGTAGTAGAGGTGTTTGTGGTGCATGCATGGTGTGCATAAGGTCTTTGAGGACGTTTTGGATGGCTCACAATCTTGTAACGGACTCATGTCATGTGTCTTGGTTTCTCGCAATATTAACAAATGACTCGCTTGTTCGAGCCAGGAGAAGTGGACTGACCATACGTTGTGGCCAATTGAGAGGTGTTTCCTCATTTTGTATGAGAGTTTTTGCCTTTATAGGCTACATTTGCGGAAGCAATGGTAGAGACGTCTGAAGATGCATCTCTTTGAAGGTAATTCTCAAAATCAGCCAAGAGATCATAAAGATAATCAAAGTTGATGAGGTTTTTGTGGGTGCGGAGAGATGTTGCAACCTTACAAAACTCAGAACCGAGACCATTCAAAGTATGAATGACCAAATCATCATCATCATCAATGGGAGAATTGATAATGGTTAATTCATCCGCAATGGACTTGATGCCTTAAAAGTATGTGGCAATGAATTGGTTTCCTTTGTTAGAGAGAGAGAGGCGCTCCTTGAGGTGCATGATGCGAGTTCGAGTGCGAATCGCAAACACCTTATTGAGTGTGTCCCAAGCTTGCTTCGCGTTCTTGACATTACCAAGCATGGTGATGATGCTTGCATCAACAAATGAGATGATTGTGTGAAGGATCAATTGATCCTGAAGATACCAGTAAGTGTAGTCGGGGTGACTTACTGTGGGGCACATGCTTGTGCCATCAACAAAGCAGCTTAAATCATATCCAATAAAGAACGCATTCATTTGGACGCGCCACGCTAGGTAGTTAGCACCATTGAGTTTGATGCCAGCTTGGATATTCAAGGCCATGACTGACTGAGCAATAATGTCGGTTCCATCAAATACAATGGTGGTCATAATGTTTAGGTTTGAATTGTGATGTTGTTAGGCTAAGCAGCAACTAGTACCATATAAGAGAAGATACAATGAGAGTTCCAATTTATAGAGCACATGAACTAATAACAATAATTCAAATGTACCTAGTGTACTTATGAATAACTTTAACAAATTAATAACTAACAAGATAATAACATTATGAATTTGAAATGGTAATAGAATGATTGATATCTAATAACATAATTTTATACTGTGGAATCATTACAATCCATTATATATGATAAGTTTATTAATTTTTATAAAATTATTTTAAAAATTATATAAATACTATGCTCTTCGACAATATAAAATTATATTACACTATCATTACACTAACTTTAAACTCAAGAAAGATCAATAACACACTCCCTAATATACTTCTTCAAACACACTTTCACGGGTTAAAATTACTGAAAATTTAAGAGTCAAATTAAATATTGTGTGGAACCACCAAATTGGGTCCTCCATCCTATCTAAAAGAATGATCTTTTAAAATTATGCACATTTATTAAGAAACATCAAATTGATATGAATTTAGACAAAAATATTCTTAGTTTCTAACTACTCGTCATTAATTATCCCACTATCTATCAATGAATTCTAACTTATTTTTATGACATATGTCTCTTTTCAATTAAAGTATTTATTCATTTTCTTAATTACAGGTATTGTTGAAAATAAAAGTATAGGTAAAAAAAAAGCTTAAAAGACTATAGAATTGTTTTGGCACGGAGAGAATAATTTTTAATTTTCAACCAATAAAAAAATGTGTTGAAAAATGTATTTCTAATATTTACTTTTAAAAAAATTGTCCAAACGTGTCAAGTGACGACTAAATGTATATAACTTCTTCTGTTTTTTTTTTTTTCTCCCTTCTCTCTTATACTTTCTCTCTCTTTTGATTTTGATTTTTAAAAGAAACCGTGCATCAGCACGGCTCACCACCTAATAATTAAAATAAAAGGTCAACGGGGGACATTTAGCCAATTGAAAAACCAAATGTCTAACTAAATCAGTTTCCGTGTGCTGTGCTCAACTTGTGCAGTTGTGCCCCTAATTTTTTTTTGTAACAATTGGAGACGGGTGATCTTCACTAATTATAAGTCATGAGAGAGGTTATTGGAGACAAATGATCTCCACTATTTATTTTTATTTTTATCCGACAAGTCTTCTTTAGGTGTCTAGTTTAAGATTTATTACATACCTCTTTATATTATCCCAAAACAAACCTTCTTCAATTCACTTTTACACTCACATCCCTACTCTGTCATGGTGTTAATTTCGTTTATACACCACATGTCTTGCACATATTTCCTAAATGAAATTCTAGAAAACTTTACGTCCTTATCTTCCTCACATCACTTGTTACAGGAATACCAAATCAACAACACGAAACCAAGTTCAATACATTCAAATTCAAATTCAACAATACCAAATGATTTAAGTTAAGAATATTCATAAATAAATAAAATAAAAAATTATTCTATGGTTTATCCGTGAATAGATAGATAGGCCGATTCCATCACAAACTTAGTCCCTCTCTCAACACCTTTTGGTTTCACTGTTGCAAACAATTGCAACATTATGGTGTCGTTGTCACCATCAACTTCAACTTAACCTTGTCAAATTTAGTCTCAGCATTATTTTCTCGTTGAAAATCAACACTAATTATAATTTACTGTAATTTCTCTTCGTCAATGCTATCACCACAAGACATCATTTTTGGCTTAATTACCTACTTTGATATGAAACTACTAACGAATTATCTTGAAAACAACTAAAAGATAAAAAAGAAAAAACTTGACCCTAACTATGACCTATCGGTAGAATCAATACTATAAAGTTTTTAATCCAAGAACAAAGGGGATTAATCTAAAAATTATTCATTGGAAGCTTACAAAAGACTCTTATTTATAGGTTATGATAAATCCCAAATTCCCACACTAAGCATTTATTTTCTACTAAACTGTCCACTAAGTATTTATTTCCCACTGCACACTAAACATTTAGTTCCCACTAACCATTAAAATGGCTTAGGAAGCTAAAAAAAAACACTAAAACTAACTTATTTCCCTAATATTTAGTACAAAAATTACATCAAAATTAGGAAAATAAACTTTAAATATCAATTCAACTCCAGTTGATGAAAGTTCCTTGAATTTGGATCTTTCATGTTGTTTTCAAGTTGGACTCAAGTTTTCATCAACTTCTATAAAAATGACCCAATTTGGAATAGTCTCTAATTCATATGCAGCTGAGTTTTTCTTAATTTCCATTATTAGACCTTGTAATGCTTGATTCACCTTCTTAGTCTTGGACTTAATTATGGGACCACCAATATCACATAAAGTGCCTTTGAGTTGGGTTGATGAATCCGTATCATTGTTTTACTAATAAAAAAATATAATTGAGTTAATTTTAAAATAAAAAAAAATATTGTGATAAACAAAAGAAATAGATAATTTTTTTAAGTAAAAATAAAAAAAATAAACATTTATATTGCACTCAACCATTCTAATTTAACCATTAAACAAAAATTACAAGATTTTAAAAGTAGATAATCAAATTTTCAAATTAAAAAATAAAAGGATTACAATTACAAATTTATGAAAATAGGACAATAAAAATGTAATTAAGCCTAGTTTAAAAACCAAATTTGTGATAGAGCTTGATATATATATAGAAAAATCTACCTATTAATTTGAAAAAATGATCTTTTTTGTCTTGTACTCAAATGGCATGGGCTGTTAAAAAACAAAAAGCTTAATTGTGGTTGAACATGTCTTGTTTCCTTTCCACACGCCAGCTAGTAAGAACTCATCTGCGTCATACGGGCAACAGTTGCATATAAATTCCACCAACTTGTATAATAATGTGTGTTTTTTTTTGCTGGTTGGTATAATAATGTGTTAAGCATACTGATTTATTTAGAGATTTAGTTTTTTAATAAGCTAAAAGTCCCGTTGACTTTCCTATTTAACTACATGACTTGTTTAAGAAAGTTATGTCCGTATTCTTTTATGATGTTTAATTAAGAAATATATTTTATAAGAAGGGTATTAAAAGAAATATATTAAAGAGTACAGCTTGCGGTTGAGCTCGTCATAACTCATAAAAGAATACGAACATAACTTTCTTAAACAAGTCAATGTAATTAAATAAGAAAGTCGAGAGGAATTTTGTGAGCATAATTCAATATGAGTGAGCATCATAATAATAAAAGACTACTTGCTTTAATTGAATGTTACTTATCTTCACAACACGTCAACACCCATGAAAAATTCAACATGACTCATTTCCTTCTCAATTTTTCTTATTATCAAACGATTAAAAAGATCATTTTCTTTCCTTTATAACAACTCGTTGCCTCTAATTAACATCGCAGCTCGATCAAATCAATTCCAACAAGGTTTTCCAAAAATATTAATACAATTGTTGGGAACTAAGGTGTGTCCAAAAACAACACACAACTTTCACGAAGCTTCATCATTGACAATCAAAGCCAAGAAACACCCTAAACAAGATGACTACTCTTGACACGTTGAAAGTTGCTGCTCAAAGAGGAGACATAAACAGTCTCTACACAGTGCTTCAACGGGAACCACGTGTTTTGGAACAGATAGATTCAATGCCATTTGTTGATACTCCTTTGCATGTTGTTGCATCTTCGGGATATTCATCTTCTGGACATCTCCAATTTGCTACTGATATTATGATAATGAAACCTTCATTTGCTCTGAAACTAAATTTGCAAGGATTTACCCCCATCCACCTTGCTTTGGAAAACCGCAACAAGAGAATAGCCATTTGCCTTGTAGACATCAACAAAGAACTCGTTCGAGTTAGAGGGAAGGATGGTCTCACTCCTTTGCATCAGCTGGCAAGTCAAAGAGGAGAAGCTGAGCTTTTGAATGAGTTTCTCAAGGCTTGTCCAGATTCCATTGAAGTCGTGAATGTTAAAAGGGAGAATGCATTGCATGTTTGCAGTTGGTAATCAAAACTACGAAGCTCTTCAGGTCTTAGTTCGTTGGCTCGCAAAAAATTCCCAAAATGGTACTATAGAGATAGCAAGAAGAATATGAACTGGAAGGATGAAGACGGCAATACCATTTTGCATGCTGCAGCATTCGTGAATGACACGCAGGTATCCTTTAACTTTAAATCTTTATAAATTTGAATATAGTGTGTTGATTTGAGGAATACATAGATATAACAATTTATACTTTATTCTTTCGTTCTATGAAATCTCATTTTAATTTCAAACATTCAATAATTTCTATTAAAGATTATGGCCTCATATATGATATCATATCATACATATTTTCAATAATCTCTAGATATTACAGATAATTTCATTGGTGATGTTGATGAAGAGCCCGATAGATTTACATGCCAAGAATACGGCAGGTCAAACAGCATTAGAGATAACAACTAACCAAGATTTCAAGGAAAAAATGCTAAGTTGGGCTGCAAAGAGAACTACCTTTACGTTTCAATTGGCATCGTTAATCGTATCTATGCGCGAGTGGCTAAGTCTCAAGTTGAACATGAGAGAGCGTATAACTGAGGAGGTTCGCATCGCTTATTTAGTAGTGGCCACTCTTGTTGCAACCGCCTCTTATCAAGCAGCACTGAGTCCTCCTGGTGGACTTCATCAAATTGACGCTGCTGGAATGAATAGTCATGCGGCGGCCTCGGCCAATTCATCAATCATTGAAGGGAAATCAATCATGTCCAACACCGGCTTCTTTCTGTTTTCAACGGTGAATAATGGTGCATTTCTGGCATCAACTCTCGCAATTATGCGTCTGCTGCCGAGGAATGTTGCCTGGTTTGTATTCGCTTTGCCAATAGGCCTCCTCCAAGCAAGCTACTGGCTATCCATCTACCTTGTATCTCCCACGCTTCTTGCCCGTTATCTCGTTTATGCGATCTCCCTCGTCCTTCTTATAATTCTCGGGATATTTGTGAAGGTCTTTGTTGCTGTTGTAGTGTAATTTTGTTTGATTATTCAAACTTGTCTTTTGGGCTTTGCACTTTTTCTAGTGTTGTATTTCACCAAAATATCTTTAAAATAATAAACGCTAGCTTCTATTTGTGATGTAATAATACTTGCTAGGCGTCTGTAACTCTTTGAATGTTATATGTTGAATGTAAAAAAAATAAAAAATAAAAAGATTAATGTCATTTCTATCTAAATATCTCAAAATAAGTTCCATTACAGAGTAAGAAAGAAAATAAAAAAAAATTAATATTATAAATAATATATTTGTAATTGCTCATATTCATATATATTAAAAATAATATATATAATTATTATTATTTTTTGTATTGATATTTTTTCTCAGACACAGCTCGTTTGTCTCGTTATTAACATTTCAACTAGAAAGATGAAATTATATTATTCATGTAATTGTAAAATTTATTTACATGTGTCTTAAAGATACCATATATCAAATAAAGAAATTCTAAAAATATTTTTATAAAAAGTATCGAATAACTTGTTTCAAAAGAAATTTGAAGATTTTTTCTTCTTTCGCAAGAAGTGGAAAAATTATAAAAAAAATAAAAAGAAAAAAAAAATCTCATAAAAAAGTGATAAAATAATACAAAATCGGAAAAAAAAATGTTTTCTCACCAAAAGTGAAAAAGTAGTAGAAAAAGGGATTTTTTTTTTCAATTTTTGGAGAATGGGAATAAAAAATATTAGTTCTTTCTCACTAGAAATGAAAAAATAGTAAAAAAACATTTAAACTAGAAGACATGCATGTATAACAATTGCTGTAGAAACAATAAACAAGAAGAAGACATGCATGCTCGTAGAAACAAGAAATATATAACTTCACTCACTTATTTATACATTCAACATATATAACATTCAGACACTTAAAAAATACCTAGCAAGGAATACATCGACGAACAAATTTTTTAAAAGTGCAACCTAACAATCTTCTTGACTTTCTATGTTCTTCTTAGGTTCATTCTCCCTTTGGATTTAGAAGTGAAAGTCTTTTGCTTCTATCTAACAAGGCCCAAGTTCTTGAAATGAAAAGCCAGAAAAAATAGACGAAGTAAGGAATAAGAAAATTCACAGTAACGACATTTGTGTTAAAAGGGGAGGGAGATATAACCATCATGGCGAGCAAGTAGCTAAGCTGAAGTAGCAGTAATGGCGAATACAGTAGAAACCACATAACAACATTCCTCCTAGGCAGCAGATTGAAAATTGCGATAGTTGATACCACAAAGCAACTCATGTTCGTGTATGAAAAATAAGAGAACTCTGGGTTTGACATGATTGAGTTCCCTTCATTTCCAGTTGAAGATTTAAAATTTATGGATGCAATATTTGAGGTGGGCACATTATTATTATTACTAGTCCTTGCTGCAGCCTCAGTTTGATAAATTCCACCAGGGGGACTCAGTGCTGCTTGATAAGTAGCGGTTGCAATAAGAGTAGCCACTACCAAATACGCATTGCGTTCCTCCTCTGACATACGTCGTTTCTGAGGATATATGCGATTAAAAAACTCATCTATAGATTTCAACATAAAACACATTCTTGCTGTAGCATCGCTCACTAATGTCTTCTTGATATCATCGTCGTTTGTTATTTCTAAGGCTGTTTTGTCGTCCAAATTCTTGGCATTCAAATTTATCACATAAGTCTTTTTCAACAATGCAATTGCCTATATGAATTACACCAGGTTGTTCATAAGGTAAATTAATAGTACAAGTACAATCATAAAACTTTACCTACCTATGCATGCGTTTCCACCAAATTCATGGTATTGCTATATAAATGCTGTGGTACAAATAATTTAATACACTTTATTAGAACTACCAAACCAATAATCTTTTCTTTTTTTTTTTTTGTTTGTAGTATGAAAAATATTTTTTACCAAATATTTTGTATAGACTTAAATATGTTTTAGGCTCAAATCAACATTAAATTCAAATATATGTGATAAGATTAAAGATGGAATACCTTTTTATCACTCTTGAGTGCTGCAACATGCAAAATGGTGTTTCCATTCTCATCCTTCGAGTTCAATATTCTTCTTTTTAACTATTGAGCACCTTCTGCGGTATTTTCCTCCAACCAGTCAACTAGGGCTTCAAGAGCCTTATAGTTTTGATGTTTCACTGCAACATGCAGTGCAGTCTGATTTCTAGTAGTCACATCTTCAATGGAATCTGGGCAAGTCTTAAGGAACTTTTTCAAAAGATCACTTTGGTCTGGTATTTTAATTGTCAAATGCAGAGGAGTGAGAGCTTTCCTCCCTTTGACTCGGATGAGGTCTTTGTTAATGTCTACAAGGCGAAGGACGATTCTCTTATGGCCTTGTTGCAGAGCAAGGTGGATAGGGCTGAATCCTTCCGGATTTAGCTTTAGGGCAAATGAAGGTTTCAGTGTCATGATCTCAACGGCAAACCGAAGATTCCCAGAAGTTGCAGCAACATGCAAAGGAGTCTCTACTAACTGTGTTAAATCCATGTTCTGCAGAACACGTGGTTCCCGCTGAATTACTCCGTAGAGACCTTTTATGTCTCCTTGTTGAGCTGCATCTTTCAACGCTTCAAAAGGACTCAAAGGACTCATTGTGTTGTGTGTTGTGTGTTGTGGACACTAATAATGTTGGATCACCTGATAATTTGTCGAACGGGAGACACCTTAAGTTCTCAACAACAATTGTAATTTTGGAACACGCTGTTGGAGTTGATTGGATCTGCTATATAAAGGGGAAAACATTATATTTTTAACTGTTGGGCATTAAAAAAGGAGAATGTTGATGTTCACATTCTAGTTGGAGTATATTAATATTACCAACTAACATAAAAAATTTTAAGACGATAATATTCTTAAATTTTTTTATTTTGTTCATTTATAATATAGGTATTTAATTTTGATAATTCAATTATTTAATTTAAAAAATAAACATATTTTATTCTCTCCAATCATAACTTAATATTATTTCTATTTTTCTCATACTTCAGTTATTTTTATTACTAGTTTTTCTCTCCTCTCACGTAATAACTTCGTTTTTTTTGTTGTCATGAGAAAGAGGAGAGATAAGAATTTTTATTTTTTTTTTCTTAATTAAGTATTAAATTATTATAATATTTTTAAAATAATTTATTTTACATAAAAATTATTATTTTTTATCTTTTAAATATTTTAGTGTAGATTAGTAATACACTTTAATTAGGATGAACATCGTATATTTCATTAAAAATTCGTAAATATGTTTACCTACATGTAATATACTTCATCTTTAAATTATTACCTAAATTATTATTATTTTTATTTTATTTTTTAAAATTTTCATTTCATTTTGGCAGTTAATTTTTTGTTGAGTGAAGACGTAACCTAAAGGATGTCACATTAGTAATGACACATGATCAATTATAAAATAAATTTTGTTTGCTGCACCCCAATTTTGTTAACAGCAAGTAACGACATTTGGAAATGAAAATAAAAAAAATGAATAGATAGTAATATTAAAATGATGTATATTACATTTAGAAAAAACATATTAAAATTTTTTTTAAAAAAAAATACCTTTTATATATATATATATATATAACTGTAAATAATAATAATCAAAGAGTGTTAGAAACACATTTTTATCAGTACATTCTTATTCATTGATTAAAAATCATTTAAAATTACAAAAGGAACAGATATTGGTAATTAAATAAGATATGGAATAATAATTTATCAATACATTTTCAAATTTTATGATTTTAATAATTTTTAATTAATAACCGTGTTCAAAAGAATTTGTGTTTATAACATTTTTCATAATAATTGAGAAATGTTATAAATATTTTCTAAAACACTCTTTTGAATATACTATTTCTTATTATTTGAAATTTGTTAAATAACACAAAATTAAGTGAATCTCACGTCTATCTAATTAATTTCTCCTAATTTTATAATTTTCAATAAATTTTAACTAATAAAAAAATATAAATACAAAATATGTTAAAAAATTTGTTGATAGTGTGAGTCTTTTTCCAGTTTAATAAATAAATAGATAAAATATGATTGATTTTGGCTCAAAAGAAGTACTATATAATAGATTATCCAAACTCTGAAATATTTATTTTGATTTGTTTAAATTTATTTAATGAAATAAAATATTTATTTGGATAAAATAAATAATTATCTTTTTTGATAGTATTTTTGTCTAAAAAAATTCAGTTTAAAATAAGAAAATTTTGTTTATATAAATAAATAAATTCTATTTATTTTATAAATTCTTATTTTAATTTTAAATAAAATAGTTTATTGATGGTGACAAATGACAGGGATACATGTACGGAAGACATGAATACATTGATTATCCAATCTGAGTCATGGTCAATGGGGAGGGAAATAACATAAATGCCAATTCAACTAACATCCGATGAGGCAATAACATAAATAAATGCAAACCAACTAACATCCGACACATAGTAACATAGGAGTTATTGAATGTCCCGCGTGGGCTTTTACGCATTTTGGTTTAATAGATTGTAGTTAGGGTAAATACTAAATTCCATTTAGTCAAATTTATTTTTAATTTATAAATTATTTTTAAGTTAAAGTTAAAAATATAGTTTAAAAAATTATTTAAAGTTAAAATATATGGATAGGTTATGTGTTTGACTTTTCCGTTAATAAAAATTAATAAATTAATCATTAATATTTTTTAAAAAAAATACTAATTATTTTATATAATAAAAAAGTATATTTATAAAATAAAATAAAATATTGTAGAAAAATTATTTATATAAAAATATTTTAAGGATGATAAAATTTTATATAAATAAAAATTTTAATAGTACGTAATATTAGATAATGTTTTAAATAGTTAATTAATAATTTTATTAATTGGAATATTATTTTTTATTTTGTTAAAATTAATAATATTTTTCTTTATAAAGAAATAAGTTGAATAAAAGTATAAAAAATATTTTTTTTGAATAACCAGAATAATTTACATGAGAAAAATATTCTAAAATTTGTTATATATACATTATAATTTGACATTACTTGAATTTGAAGAAAATATAAAAATAAGTTCCGCATACATAGGTCTAGGTAGTTTATTATAAAATTTCTTATTCCTAATTTTTCATCATTAAAAATAAGTATAACTTTTATTTTAAGAAACTTTTATTAATTAATGTTTAACCTAACTTTTACTTAAAAATAAATTAAGTAAAACATACTAAATACCTAATTTAGTCTTCGAAAGATGTATAAAAAAAATGTGTCTAATAATATTTGTATTTCCGGACTAATTTGTCACTTACATAATCAAGAAAAGACATTGATTTTTTAATAAAATAGAGTATACGGGGAATTGAAGCAAAGTCTTTTGAATTATTTACAATGCATTAACCATTGTACTAAAGCTAATTTTGTGTATTAAATTGTATATGTATAAATATATATTTTTTTATTTCGTAATTAAAGTATTTATACATTTTTTATTGATTAACTCAAGTATATTTTTATTTTAATATATTATATATTATTAAAATGTAAAATAATTAAATAAATAGTATAATAAATTACTATTAATAAAAAAAAATAATCAAACAAATCATGATATCAATGAATTTTTAATTTTAAAAATGAGTTTGTGAAAAATATTTAAATGTATTATTATTATTATTTATTTTTAAATGTATAATATGAAATTTTAATAAATTATAAAATAAAAAAATTTGTATAAAATAAATATTTGATTTTTTTTAACAGAGATCAAATAATGCAAGAAGTTAATAAGTGACTCATCCAGTAATTCGACCATTCATCTAATAACATAATATCTCAATCGATTTAATTTTTAAAATATAATAAATTATAAAATTTTTAAATATTAAACTTACTTCATTCCATGTTAAATTTATAAAACACTTTACATACATGGGACGTTTGGTTGGGGAGAACTTTTTGGTTTCCCAAGAATTTTAGGTTGAAAATCTTAGTTTCTCATGTTTGGTGTGTAATTTAAAAAAATTAAATTCTCCAAAAACACTCTTTCCCAGAAAATTATTTAGCTAATTTTTATTTGAGTATTGAGAAAGTTTTAATTAGATAAAAAGACTATCTAACCCATTTTATTTCAAGTTAGGTTCATTTAAAAAAAAAAAAAAACTTCAATTTCCATCATGAAGATTTACACTTGTCTACCGGATTCCATCTTTCTTGTCAAAATTCATATTTTTTATTCTATATTTTTCTTTTCCTTTTCCTTTTCATATATTTTTTTTTTTTGTCTTTCACGTAATTCCCAAAGTATTTTTTCTTATATGCTATAAAGGATCACAAAAGTTACGATGTTTTTTTCTTGGATTTCATATATAGGTATTGTGTTTGTTTTATTAATGAGTTATAATATTTAGATTATTGTGCACAGCTACGGTGTTTTTCTTCTATTTCATATATACATGTTTTTTTTAAAAAAAAAATGATTTATAGGCATATTTGGGTTATAACAAATGTTTGTAATAAAATTATAATTGCAAATGTTTTCTTATATGAAAATTTATTTAAATCTTATAAATAAATTAAGAAGGTGTCATATTTATAATAAAATTTGAGTAAAAAAATATTTATTAAAGTTATTTTAATGAAGTGTATATTAAAAAAAAAAAAACTCTTATCTAGGAAAGTTTTAATGTAACCAAATATATGTATTTTAACCGTTTATGAAAATCATGATTCTCGATAATTGAATTTTTCAATAAAGATGATTTTCGGATATGAAAAAATATTTCTTCTACCAAACGCCCCCAGAATGACTAATGAAGACTACAAAGGATCAACAAAATCAAAAGGCTAAATAAATAGCTATACAATAACTATAGTAATCATTTTGAAGAATTTTACTATCTACCCAATAATAAAAATCATAGTATAGATTGCTTGTTTTTTAACATCATTCCACAACTCTGTTCCTCCACAAAAGTTTTGATTTGAATTTCAATCGATACACACTAAATCTCCCATGAACTATCTTTTGAGTTTGCTAATGGACTATCTTGAGTTTGTTATTGACATGAGAGGAATTGGCCATTGGTGAAAAAATGTAAGAAATGAGATTTGTTTGTGTTACCCAAATAATCAAAAATCAAACTTGTTTATGACAAATTAGTCATTTGTGTATTATTTTATGGTTACATGATGCAAACAAGTGAATTCCTTACTTGAAAAATTTACAAGTTTCTGATAAATAAGTTCTTAAACAAAGTCATTTTATTTTATAGTCCATAGGTGATACAACTTACTATCAATATAGTTAACAAATCAAAGTATAATAAACCTTTACACCAATATAATCTAGTAAAAAAAATTTTAAAATGACAAATTAGTCTATCGATATTTTGGTGACAAATTAATCTATCAACAATTTGTTAGACAAATTAATTTTTTGAGTTAGCCACTCAAATGACAATCTTTCATATAATAAACTAGTCTTGAGATGCCACATAGGATTGGACATTAGATATAACGGATGAAACTTGATGACTGGGTTAATATATCATACTTTTTACACATTTATGAAATCAATTTAATTTATTATATTTTAAGAATGAATTTATCAGTGTATGATACTTAAAAAAAAAAAAAAAAAGGATATTTCCCTATATTTTAAGGAGAAAAGTAAAAGGGAATAGGTAGTTTTAAATTGTTTGGGATGAGAAGTGTTAGAGATGAGGAATTATTAAATGTTTCATGATCATCATGTTATTTGTAGTCTAGATCAACAATCTATTGTGACTCGTGGATAATAAAAAAATATACTCCAATTAAAATTAAATGTTATTTTTAGTATTTATGTTTTAGTATTTTTTGTTTTGTTTTGTTTTTAATGAATTATGTTTTAAAAATCTCTTTTTAGTCCTTTATACATTTAAAAGATTTCATGCGTACTTTTCTCATTTTTACGTTGGTAACGTTAATATTATGTTAATTTTAAATTTTTGAAATAATTAATTTATTATAATGACAGCTAAAATTATTGCTATCTTTATTTTATTTTTAAAATGATATTATCCTTATTTAAGAGATCTTATGCAATTTAAAATCTTCCTTACTCAATTTAAAATATTAAATTATCTAGGTGTTATGAGACTATGATACAATATATTTTAGAATAATTTAGAGTTGTACTTGATATATCTAGACATATTTTTACATTCATTTTGACCATTTTAACTGAGTTTTGTGAGATTTAGTTATTTTTGGATCCAAATGTTTAATATTACTATTTGTTAGGTTTTATTGATGCTATTGATATTGTCTCTTGTGTAGTTCATAACTTTTGATACATAGATTTTGATGATTTTTGTTTTGTTTGAAAGCTAAGGAGGTAAACTATAATTTCGTATCTCACAAAAAAATTTCAATTTGGATATTCCAGGAGTCAAACTAGGGATTCAATGTTTCAGTCTTTCACTTGTATAATTCCGTATTTTAATTTGTAATTAGAGACCTTTTGGTAATTTTAATTAGTTAATGTAACATTTTAGTTAGTAGGTTTTAGTTCTCCTTTAGAGACCCACGTTTTTAATCCATCATATATATAGTTTTTCCTCTTTGTAAAAGGAGACTAATACGAAATGCTCAATTTTGAATTATACTCATAAATCCCCCTTTCTCCTTTTTCTGACTTCTCATTTTTTTGATTTTCAATTTCATTGTTTAATGTATGATAATGATTAGATTAGGGAATTGAAATTTGAATTTGGATCAATTGTAATCGATTGATTGTGATTTAATACGAAATGTGCGTGAATTTGAGAAAATTAAAAATGCGATAATAATATACATTTTTCTGAATAAATGTGAGATAATTGTCTTGATTTTAGTTTTTGTTAATAAAAGGGAATCGAACACATAACCATTCCCTTTTCCCTTCACCCTTCACCCTTATATTTTCAAATTATTGTTAAGTTACTTATAAACTAACTAAAAAATAGTAATTATTCAAAGGGATTAAAAGCATTTTTTTAATATTAATTTTTTTTAATGATCGGTAATTAGCAATTTTTTTAATGTTAAAAATGTTTTTTTTAAAATTATTTTTCTTCGTTTAAAAAATGATTATGGTTTTAATTTTTAATTAACTCAATAATTTTATTAATTATAATTATTAGTTAATAATTGACCAAAGAATCAAAATTGTTAATTTTAAATTAAAAAAATCAAAATCATGAATTTGAAAAACTAATGAGATAAAAATTACCATTAAGACTTATAATAATAATAATAATAATAAAGATGATGATGATGGACAACAAAAAACATAAACTAATGATAATAAGGTTATTTTTGTAAAATTGTTATTATTTTTCATCCATTTAATAATTTTTCTTGCATGGTGTATGTAAAATAGCTTAGAGCATCCATGATGAAAATTACTTAATAGATTGTTTATCAAAAAATTATTATTTTGATGTATCACGTGTGATTTTGAATGGATTAAAATTGAATAAAATTTATTAAATAAGCAACTAATGCCCATGAATTATTATTTTTTTCACATGTCTATTGCTCATGACTTTAACTTTGTATTAAATATCAAATAAAATACATATTTATAAGTTAAACAGCTTTATAATAAAAACTTCTATTGAGTAGTTTAAGATTGAAGTGACATAAATTGGATTCTTAATATGATGACCACCTTCTTAAAATGACAATTATAATGGACAAAAGAAGTAATTAATTAGACTTGGTCCCATTTATTACACAATATTTATCAATTTTGTAAAAAAATATTGAAAAATATTAATTACGTCCTTAATGAATATTTAGTTTCATGCCTTCATTAATACTAATATGACTTATCATACATTGATTTATTATTCTTTTTGCTCCATTTTATTTTTATACGATGTTTTAGAAAAAAAAAAAAAAAAGGGCTCAAAATTAATTGTTATTTTACTAAATCCATGAAGTATTAAATATTTAAATACTTTTTCACAGAGTAGTTAAGCAAATCTAAAGATGCTTCACCGATTTTGTAAAACAACAATTAATTTTGAATTTTTTTTTCTTCTAAAACATCGTATAAAATAAAATGGAACAAAAAGAATTATAAATGAATGTATAATAAGTCATATTAGTATTAATGAAGGCATGAACTCAAATATTCATTAAGGACGTAATCAGTGCTGTTTTTTGTTTTTTTTTTTTATTGGTTGGCCTAGGCAAAGAGTCGAGAACCCCATAGATTTAGTTAATCAAATTAGAGAAGGTTACATCCATTTCCTCTACTAATGCAGAATCAGCAAAAGGAAGACATGATTAAAAAAAATACAATCCATGGTTATAGATAAACTATGCTTAGCAAAACAATCTGCTAACTTACAACTTTCAGTTAATATGCTGAAAAGTACAGCCTTGAAAACCCTCATTCAACTTCGGTAACAAGTTCCTTAAATTGATTATCAAGATAGTGATGATTTTCAATTAATCCAACTGCATTCAAACTATCTGAAAATAATTGAACTTTCCTCGCACCAACATTACTAGCCATCTGCATTCCATAGAGAATTGTCTACAACTCTGCCTCCAAAATTGAACAATGTCCTAGTTGTTATGAGAATGCTTGAATAAAAGCACCATTAACATTTGTCATCACTACACCACACGAAACAATAGATACATTGTGATAAAAAAAAACACCATCACAATGCACTTTAAAGCATTCATTATCCTGCCCTTACTCTAGAGTTCTCTCACTTTGCATATTGAAGCCCCCATCTAGATTGAGATTAATGCTAGTCATCTTACTCACACTAATACTACTCAACCATTCCATTAAATATGGAAGAAACTAGATTGCTCATTAACTAAGAACATCCTACAGATGTTTGGTTCACCTAAAGTCCCAAAGAGCATGCATAGTTGTCTCATTTGGCCCACCACACAGCATACACATACTAGTTGCTGACATATGTCTATGATTTCTCAACTCATTTGTAGGTAAAATTCCAGTAGTAACTTTTCACAGGTCGTATCTGATTCGTTCCGGCCGGTCCCATATCCAAACAATCTTCAACAATTGATTGGTCTGGAGTGTATTATGGCCAACAATAATACTATACGCTTCCTTAATTGAAAAAGTACATCGCTAATGACCATCCCACTCCACCTAATATTTATTATCCTTTACATGATACATAATAATAAATTTGCATTTAAAATATAATTTTTTTAAAATGTCTCACTAATTGATACTGTTTGCATTTCAAATCATATCACGTTTAGCGGAAAACAAATTGCTCCAAAATAAATATTAATTTACAAAATCAATGTTGTATGGAATATATTTTTTCAGGACTACCTAAATGTTTTATGGGAATAGTGTATAGTAGGAATGAAAAAGTAATTAATTAAATAAATAAAAGGTATATAATTAGAAGGAAGTTTACCTAATATTTTCTTTGAAATTTAACAAATTAGTTGTTTTTCTTAATTTTTGTCAAAATCTTAAACATCATATAATATGAAACTGATGGAGAATAATTTATTAAAAACATAAAATCTAGAGTAACCAAAAGAAATTGTCTAAAGTATGTTCTCAAGTATGGCAATGGTCGTGAGTTAATTTTGTTTATTTTCAAAAGTTTTCATTCTTGCATAATATTTCGCCCTTTGACTGCATTTTAAGTGAATTTTCATACTATAACTAGATTTTCAATTGTGCAATGCACATCGGTTCAATTAAATTATTACTTTTAATTATTATTATTATATATAAAATATATATATATATACATTAATAAATTTAATTTATTAAATGCAGTGAAAAAAAATTGTTTTAAAATGTAATTACGTGTAAAAAAATCACAAATATTAAAGTAATAATTTAAATAAAAAAATATGTTGATAAATTAATTTCTTTCGATTATTTAACTAGGAAAATTAATAATTTGCACAAAACTTATTTTATACGAATGAAACGAATTATTACTTTTAAAAAAATGCATATCATATCTATTTAGTGAAGAATCCGATCTCTCTTTGAATGAAAGGTCGTGTATGTTGATACTTCCATTATCTTTATATAAATTGAACTCTAATTTTATGAAAAGATAAAACCTTTCATTAATTTTGAAAATCCTTTACATTTATATGTATATCAGGTAATAAATGAATGTATAATTAATTCATTTAATATATTCATTCATTTTCCTTGCATATTTATTAATTGTTGATGAACAATAATCAAACGGCCACAATCAAGTAAAATACTCCTATAAAACCTCTTTCAAGTCCTTCTCTTGGTGTGCCACATCCAGAGTGAGTCAAAATGAATTCAATTGAATTCCCAAATAATACATTTTCGATACATGAACTTGTAATTTGCAACACTGTTCAAAATTACACTCCAAATATTCGTCCTGGCAACAAAGACGATGCTTGGGAATTTTATATGAAGTGCATGTCTCTCTCTGGGTATTTTATTTATCTTTTTTCATCCATTTTTCTTTCTTTTACCCTCCCATATTAGCTTATTTCTTGTAATTGTGATTGTATTATTTATGTTATTTGTTTTTAAGTGGCCACACTTGATGTTATTAGGTTTTAAACTGAAAAGTTACACTCAAAATTATTCTTGTTGTTCTCTTATGTGCATCGTTGTAATAATGGATTTACTTTGACACATTGCAGGAGCATTGAAATTGTGATTAAGAAGGGCAAAATTACAGACATCGCACGTGACTTGCCTGAATTTGTGAAACTTGTGAGTTCTGTTCCATTGCAATGTTGGTGTTTCTTTTTTCATTTTTTTATATGGTAGAGTGATGGGGATTAGGAAGATTTTTTATAACAATATTTTAATTGTTGAACTTGTATTTTTATGCCATTAAATAAGAAATGTAATAAACAAAATTTAAGAAAATATCATAACAGTATGCTAGGAAGCATTTTTATCCCAATATTTTAATTTATAGGCTTGTATTTTTTGGGGTCATTACGATTTTTCCCTTTCATTTGTAGATTTGCAGTATGAAGACTAATGAATACTTACAAGAGGCTGTGAGGACCATGATGAAATCTATTAAGGTAACCCATACTTAACAAAATTACTTTTTCTTTTATTTTTTATTCAAAGTACTAATTAATGATGCTAAAATAATCTCTCACCGTCAATTCGATCACCTTTTGATACATGTTTGTTCATTACAAATGACCTTGAGTAATTTATCATTAACCCTTTTGATGGGTGTTTCTGCTCATTGGGTATCAATAACTTGATGAATTTCCCTTAGCTACGTACTATTATTAACTTAGGATTAGGATAACTCTGTTTTTTTAGTTGATCAATTTTGGGGAAAATGTTAAGTTATCAATTTCATGAAATTTTTATGTAGATATTTGAATCTGAGTAAATGATTTATAATTTTCGTGAAGAAATTTAGTTAGTACATGTCATGAGTCAATTTATTATTATCACCATCAACAAATTAAGAAATATACATTGGATTTACACATAGTAGATTTGTTGTGCATGCTCATCTAATGTTCCACTCTAAAGTCTAAAGAGCAGTATTTATGGCATTTATCAAGTTTTCATATTCGATCACATTTTTTTATAATTGTAGAAAGCCTGTGAAAAGGGGTGGTTCCAAACAAAAGAGTCAGAAGAACTTGTTGCACTTGCTGATGAGGTTTGCTTAGATACATGTTAAGTTTTTTCCTTTCCGTATTCTAAGCTTCATGTTTTTTGACAATCATATTTCATGCTGTAGATTATGGCAAAGGCCAACAGCAGCACTACTACTGGGTCTGGGAGTAAGAATGTTGTGCCTAAAAAGGAGATTAAAATGGAGATTAAGAAGGAGATTGAAATGGAGATTAAAGAGGAGATTAAAATGGAGAACTAGGGTCCAATGAACTTCCTCTCTACATAAGCTTCATGTTTTTTGAGAATCATATTTCGTAGTGTGGATGATGGAAATTGAAGGGCCAACCGCATTGGGAATAAGAAAGCTTAGTATGAAGATAATGGAGATGTAGGGATAACGAACTTCCTCTACATATACACATATCTTCATTTACATCTTTTCAAACAAATAACAATAATTTGCTTTATGTGTTTTTCGTATCTTGCAAGTTGCAAATTCACTTGGAGCTTCATGCTTTTTTCTTTTTTTTTCTAGTTCCAATTAATTATGTTATAAATCTGTGCTCTAAATTCAATAATAATAAAAGACTAAGTTAAAGGGGGGCATGCAAGAGGTTTTAGAGGATAAAATCAAACAGTTGAATACACACTCTTAATTTTGTACAAACGGAAATAATTGGGAAACAAAATTTTGTTCCCACATACAATCCATTTTGAATGGATTGGATGAAGCTAACTCAATAATATTAACTCTCATATGCATAAGGAGCTAGATCACATGATAAACAAGTAACCGTTCCGGTATCCGTAGACCAGTAATAGCTTATAAACACGCTCATCATTCAAACCATCAAGACTATTTATAAGGATAAAACCATGATGATCATTGAACACTTAATCAGACAATACCTCATGATTTTAATGAATCTTGCAGAACTTTTATGTCAGCAAACTTATCGCCAATGACCACACAACAACACAATGAAGCTACTCATTATTCTCCCACATATATATATAACATTCTCTAACATACAATTCTCTCTTAATTAAAGTCAGGAAAAAACAAAACATACAGCATTCAAGTTCACGACAATGTCAATGTTTGAACGATAGCAACGCGATCACATTTGTGACCTTATTGTCGGTTACATTTGTCAGCATGTTCAAAAAATGCTACGTAACTATGACCGTAATTTAAAATCTTAGTTGTATTGGAAATGTCTAGTATAAAATCTAAAGAGTGATTTTTCAATAAAATTTGGGTGAATAAAGTTTAGGTTGGGCGGGTAAGAGTAATTTTCTGATAAGATTTCATTGGAAATTTTCAAATATGATATTATGAAAGGAAGAGTAGTTTTCTAGTGCTTTAGATTTTTATAGCATCATCACCTCGATTTAGAATATTGAATTTTATAATTAATTACATTTATTTAAGTAGTGTATTTTGCGTTATATCATTATCAACAATGATAACTAGGATCTATTACAAATTAATAGTTTTAAATTAAACCAGTTTAAAATATGAATATCCCATAAATTTTATAAATTATAGTTAGTAATTTAATTGTAGTTTGATATATTAATTACCCAATTTATAGTCTATATTCTAAATTAATAGTTTTAAAATCGTTGCATATAAATTAGGTCTTTATGTCCATGTGATGAGCAAATTAACCTTGATGGGTATTTCGTATTCATACTATAGTTTTTTTTACTCTTAAAAAGGTTGACTTAAAGTCAACAATATTGTAATAAATATGTTACATAGAAAAATTGACCATAATCACATTATACTATATTATATAATATTTCTTTGAGGAGATCATAATAATTTATGTGCTACAAATTTGGTAATGTGACAATTGTGCAATTTTTCTTTTTAGGAATATTAAATTGGTTAATAAAATATTATTAAGGGTTAGCAATTAGAAACCCTTCAATTATGCTAGGAGAGAGGAGGAAAAACATATGCGGTTATATTCATTAATGTGAATACGAAGCATTTTAAGTATTTAAGTATCCATGCTCTCACGTAATAATAGTATGGGCATTTGTTTACATCAACTATCAACCCATTCAATTACGTAAATGATGATTAGTCAATCAAGAACATTATTATATCAACTTATTCTTGTAATTGAAATCCATTTGGTTATGAAAGAAATGACTCTTATATTCTTCCTCCTGGTGAATCAAAATTATGTGACAAAGGTGGACCAAAAAAGATGTATGGGACAAAATCGCAATTGAAACAAACATGTGATCATTATAAACAAGAAGGACATAATGTGACTATTGTAAACAATAAACAAGAAGGACATAATAGGAATAATTGTCTAACTTTTGAAGCCCAGTATGACGTAGGAAGAAATCAGTAGTAGACAAATTCAACGTTGTAACTAATTTTAAGCATGTTTGCGATTGCTAGCTTTAAATTTTCATGATGGAGATCTTGTTATTTGCAATTGGTGTGATTTTGACATCTTGTTGCCTTGTAAGTTTGGAGCTGCCTTTACTGTTGGAGTTGATATTGATTCGGAAGCAATTGCATCAGCATCTCAAAATGCTTCCCTGAACAACATTGGACCAGACAAAATGAAACTGCACCTGATTGCTAGCAAAACCCCTTCATCCTCCAAGGATGAATTAACATTTGCTATTATGGAGGGAGAAAACACTTGTGAGATACAAACAGTTGCTACTGACAGGGATAAGTTTGATGTGGTAATAGCAAATATACTCCTAAATCCTTTATTAGATCTTGCTGATCAAATTGTTTCCCATGCAAAGCCTGGAGCAATTGTTGGTCTCTCTGGTATTTTATTTGTTAGGTACCAAAGTGAAAAATAATAACTCGCAACTAAAATAGAGATGAAAAATATAAGAATTGACACACAATATTTAACATGGAAAACCCTCAATGAATAAGGGAAAAACCACGAGTAAGACTAGAGAAATATTTTCACTAAGTGGAAGACAACTTACAATCTCTCTCTAAATATAAGAAAAGAATAATTACACACTCTCTCTTATAATAGGAGAATACACTCACTACTATGTTCTTAACTCTCTAAGAAGGAGTTACTACAAGTGTAGTAAGAATTTGCAATTGAAATAAGATGCAAATGAAGTGAAATGGAATGTTATTTATAGGCAAGAGTTGCATTGGATGCATTAAATGCATGATAAGTTTTTCTACCCTTCAACCATGTCCTATGCTTAGCCAACTTAGGGGTGGTGCTTCCTTTGTGGACTTTTAACCTACACAATCCACAAAAGTGGATTTACCATGTTGATTTGTTCACAATCTCCCACTTAAAACTACTTTTGTGTGTTTTGAAAACCATCTATCTATATTGTCATTTCCTTGTTACTTACATTTCTAATAGGCCAAATGAGGATCAACACCATACAAACTTGTTTGTATTAATCGGTTTAGTCATGACATCTGCCAGGTTATCTTTAGTGTGAATCTTCTGCATATCTACGCTTCCTTCTTCCACTACTTCTCTGACAAAGTGATATTGAACACCTATGTGTTTTGTCCTTGAATGAAAGGCTAGATTCCTTGCAATGTGCAAGGCACTTTGATTGTCACAATACACAGTAATCTTTTGTTGATTGTGCCCAAGTTCCCCTAATAGCCTTTGTAACCAAATAGCCTCCTTGCATGCTTGGGTAGCTGCCATGTACTCAGCTTCTGTAGTAGACAAAGCTACAATAGTTTGTAATTTGGACAACCAACTAATTATCCCTTTTGCAAGAGTAAACACACAGCCAGTAGTAGATTTTCTCTTATCAAGATCACTAGCAAAATCTGAATCAACATAGCCCTTGACAATATATTTCGATCCTTCAAAACATAATGCAACTTTTGAGGTTCCTTTGATGTATCGAAGGATCCTCTTAGCAACATTCCAGTGCTCTCTGCTTGGATCTGCCATGAACCTACTAATTGCTCCCACTGCTTGTGCAATGTCTGGTCTAGTGCATATCATGACATACATAAGGCTTCCTACCGCTGATGCATACAGTACTCAAGACATTTCCATCCTCTCTACTTCATTGCTGGGACTCATACTTGAGGATAACTTACAATTGATAGGAAGTGGGGTAGAAATTGGCTTACAATCTTGCATGTTAAAGTGTCGCAAGACTTTCAGTAAGTAATTTTTCCTAAGAAAGCCAAAGCTTCCTATCTTTTGTCTTAGTGAATTTGCATCCCTAAAATCTTGTTTACGGGTCCTAAGTCCTTCATATCAAACTCCTTAGCCAATTGTGTCTTTAACTCTTGGATGCGATTTTTGTTAGGGCCCACCACCAACATGTCATCCACATACAACAACAAAATGATGAAACCATTATCATCAAACCTATTGTAATACGTACAATGGTCTGAACTCAGTTTGTTGTAACCAAGGCTAATTATGAAGGAATCAAATCTCTTGTACCAACACCTTGGCGCCTGCTTTAGACCGTACAGAGATTTGGTCAACCTACAAATCAAGTTTTCTTTTCCTTGTTCTTTAAAGCCTTCCGGTTGGAGCATATATATCTCCTCTTCAAGTTCTCCATGGAGAAAAGCAGTCTTTACATCAAGTTGCTCAAGATGTAAATCAACTGTAGCACACATAGCTAGAACAACTCTAATTGTGGTTAATTTAACAACAGGAGAGAATATTTCATTGAAATCAATGCCTTCTTTCTGCGCATACCCTTTAACCACCAATCTTGCACGATATCACTCCACTTGATAGTTGCCATCTCGTTTGATTTTAAAGACCCATTTGCTCCCAATAGCTTTTCGACCTTGTGGAAGTTCAACAAGTGCCCATGTCTTATTTCTATGCAAGGCTTTCATTTCTTCATGCATTGCTGTCATCCACAAAGAAGCATTTGAACCACTCACAACCTCTTGAAAAGTTAATGGTTCCCCTTCTTCAGATAAGAGACAGTACGCATCATGAACTACCATGACACAGTCTGAGAATCGAGCTGGTGTAAACTTCAGTCGTGTTGATCGTCGAAGTACCTGTCCACCATTGGCTTCATTTGGTTTTTCTTCTTCGTGTTCTTGTTCAGCTTCAGAAGAGTCATCATCATCTCCTGACTTCTTCTCCATTTCTACCATAATAGTGTCTTTCTTAGTGCTATCATTTTTTTGTTGACTCTACAGTTCCTTTTCTCCAAAAACTACATCCCTGCTAACAACAACCTTATGGACAGTAGGATCCCACAAACGATACCCCTTAACATTGTCAGCATAGCCCAAGAATATACATTTCCTGGATTTTGGATCCAGCTTCGTTCTTTCTTGGGAGTTGTACATTACATACACAGGACATCCAAATATATGTAAGGAAGAATAATCTGTTGGTTTTCCTTTCCACAACTCCATTGGAGTCTTCAAACCAATTGATGTCGACGGTGATCGATTTATCAAGAAACATGCGTTTTTAACTACTTCAGCCCAAAAAGATTTGGCCATCCCTGCTGTTCTCAACATACTCTTGTTCTATCTAGGAGAGTTTTATTCATTCGTTCTGCCACACCATTTTGTTGAGGTGTATGTGGAACTATGAATTGTCTTAAAATACCCTCTTGTTTGCAGAATGCCAAAAATTCATCATCTACATATTCTCCTTCATTATCTATCCTCAAGCACTTAATTCTCTTTCCAGTTTCAAGCTCTACTCGTGCTTTGAATTCCTTGAATACTATAAACACATCTGACTTCTTCTTGATCGGGTACACCCACAATCTCCTAGAATAATCATCAATGAAAGATACAAAATACTTTGTTCCTCCCAGGGATACTTCTGGCGATTCCCACACATCTGAATGGATCAAGTCTAGTATATATTTACTTCTTGTAGTTACTTTAGCAAACTTCAATCTATGTTACCTACTCATCACGTAGTGCTCGCAGAACGATAAATTAACCGTTTTGAGCCCAGGTAAGAGATTATGTTCCACAAGAACTTTTAGGCCTCGCTCTGACATGTGACCTAGTCTACGATGCCATATCATCGTTGCTTCTTTTTGACTTGTTGTTGCAACTAGTGCATCTGCTTCTTGCAACGTATCTCCCAAAAGCATGTATAGATTAGCCGTGATCTTCTCGGCTTTCATCACTACAAGATTGCCTTTCACTACCTTTAAGATTCCATCTTCAAAATGGATCTTGCACTCGAGGTCATCCAATTGTCCAACGGACAATAAATTCTTTTTTAAACCTTTCACATGTCATACCCCTTGAACCTTGCGTACAGTACCATCATACATTTTTAATTGGATAGTACTAACTCCAGCAATTTCCAAGGCATGATCATTTTCCATAAACACGGATCCTCCCAAGATAGGCTCATAAGTGAAAAACCATTCTCGATGTGGAGTCATGTGTCAGGTTGCACTTGAATCCAATATCCAACAATCATGAAGTTGTCTCTCGCCTTTAGAACTAATTGTTGCTTCACTATACAGAACTTCCGCGTCATCTAAGATACTTGCAACACAACCTTGAGAGGTTGATGCTTCAAAATTATTTCCTCCACTCTTCTTGTGCCAACAATCCTTTTTCAAGTGCCCTTTTATGCCACAATTGTAGCATTTAAGGTTCTTCTTTCTTCGAGACTTTGATCTACCATGATTATGACTCCCACTAGACCCATGTTCCGTTGATCTACCTCTCGTCATCATTAAAGCCTTTGCTTGCTTAGAATTTTCCATCTTGTCCTCCTTATTCTTTTGTCTGGATTCTTCTTCAAGAATAGCTCCAGCAACATCATGAAAGGTTAAACGACCAATAGTATTGTTATTCGTTATGTTGATGATGAGTTGATCATATGAATCTGGTAAACTTTGAAGTAGAAGTTTCGCTCGCTCATTCTCTTCTATGTTGAATTCTGATACAAAAAGCTGAGCAAATAAAGTATTCAGATTGTTGATGTGGTCTGTCATCGAAATGGACTCACTCATTCGAAGAGTGTAGAGTTTCCTCTTCAAGAATATTTTTGTGTGAAATGATTTAACCTCGTACAATTTGTTGAGAGTATCCCAAACCTCCTTTGTGGTCTTCTTCTTCGCAACACTGGACAAAACCGAGTCTGCCATTGCTAAGTGTAAATTGACAATAGCATTTTCGTCCATTTCTTTCCACTTTTCATCAGTGACATCTACAAGCCTGCCTTCAATTGCATCTAGGCAATTATCTTTCCTCAAAATTGTTTTTATCTTAAATTTCCAAAGAGAGAATTTACTCCCACTAAATATCTCTATCTCGTATTTTGCTGCTATGGTTTCACACTAAAGAGAACTGATTTACACAGCTTCAACCGTGAATAGTATCACCTACTGGAATAGTGACCGTAGACCGTGAACTAGTACACCAGGTAAGTTCCCAGGAAAGAGAGGTGGGTCACCAATGGACACACTTAAGTACTAAGTCTTTCCTTAGCCAGAACTTTCCTAGATATGCACTTTCACACTACATACTATATATCCAGTAACAAGAATAATTCTTTTTTGATGTGACAGATCAGACTATACCGCAGTCACAGAGCATACTAAGAATTTTCTCCGACAATATTCCAGCAACCAGCGTATTATTGCAGTGGAATAATATCAACAACCAATAGCTCTGATACCACTGTTAGGTACCAAAGTGAAAAATAATAACTCGCAACTAAAATAAAGATGAGAAATATAGGAATTGACACACAATATTTAACATGAAAAACCCTCAATGAATAAGGAAAAATCACGGGCAAGACCAGAGAAATATTTTCACTAAGTGGAAGACAACTTACAACCTCTCTCTAAATATAAGGAGAGAACAATTACACACTCTCTCTTATAATAGGAGAATACACTCATTACTATGTTCTTAACTCTCTAAGAAGGAGTTATTACAAGTGTAGTAAGAATTTGCAATTGGAATGAGATGCAAATGAAGTGAAATGAAATGCTATTTATAAGCAAGAGTTGCATTGGATGCATTAAATGCATGGTAAGTTTTTCTACCCTTCAACCATGTCTTATGCTTAGCCAACTTAGAGGTGGTGCTTCCTTTGTAGACTTTTAACCTACACAATCCACAAAAGTGGATTTACCATGTTGATTTGTTCACATTATCTAAGCAGGTAATTTAATTAAAGCATATAGATTTTCTTATTCAAAATGCAGCCTTCTTTTTGTTGTACCTTGTAGTTACTGTTTGGGGAAAGTTCTTCACAATTCCCTTGTGTTTTATGCAGTTCCAGTACATCATAGAAAGATATTCACCATTCTTAGAAGGCATAGAAGTGTCTAAAATGGATGACTGGGCTTGCGTGAGTGGTAGAAAACAAAATATTTGAATGTGAGATGACTCATTATGTGATCAATTTGGAGGTTTGGTAGATCCTGTTATTCCCTCACTGCAGGTTGATGCTTCCCAGTAAATTTTGTGCAAGACAGCTTCTTGGTTGTCTTTGGTTGTTGTATTTCATTTGCCTTGCAGAAATTAGTGAAGGGGTACTGCAAAGCATAATACCATGCCTTAAAAAGGAAATCACATTTGGTACCAGAGCATGGGTTTTGAAATTCATGATTTTCTTTTTGATACTTAATTTTAATCCATGAATATAACTTCCAAAATTTTATTAAGTGTTTAAATTTTGGGAATTTAACTATTAAAGTTTTCACTATAGGAGTAAAATATTAATTTGGTTCCTAAATTGGCTCTGCCAATCTTTTGTTCATGATATTTCAGAAAAAAAAAAAAGGTGAAAATGATTATACGATACCATAGAATTATGAAGATCTTTAAAATGATTCTTAAGTTAAAGCATTCTTCGGAAGTATTCTCTTCAAATAGAATAAATTAAGTTTGTTAAAGCTTAGAAGACTGAAAATGTAGTAGTTGAAGTTGAAGTTAGTTATATAGAAGACTGAAAATGTTGGAACTCAATTCACCCTCCCCCTTAAGTTGGTTAAGACCCATTTTTATTCTACAACCTCCACTCACCCCATGGTGACAATATCCAAGAATGGCATTTTTAAAGTGAAACAGGTTAATTTTGCTACCAAGTTTCCAGAACCAATTGAGCCATCTTGTCTTACACTCCAGAGTGGAAAATTGCAATTTCTGAAGAATTCAATGCTCTAATAATTAATGATATATAAGAAGGAAAATTGGGTAGAAATGAGATGAAAGAGAAGGTAGGTGTGTAGGATAATAATATGTTTTGCAATTTAATTAGTAACAACTGTATACAACAATCTAGCACAAATGATTAGTAAGTAGCTAGCAATTAAATTAATGCTATATCTATCTACCATATATTTCATCTGCCGCACGTTGTTTACTATAGATTCTCCCTATTTCAAAGGTCATGAACGCTGCGCTCGCGCATACGCCAAAGACAGTGGTAATGGCACCAGGAATAAGCGAATAGTAAAGCACACCATTGTTACCAGATATCACTTTCATGGAAATGACATAGCTGATGATCAAGCAAAGAATTGGCCAGTACAGTACATAGAAGACTCCTGGTTGAATCATAAAAGGGATGACCATAATTGAGAACGTAAAGGAAAGCATATTGACATAGGATAGACCAATGAAACCGCCTCCAGACAAGACCGATGTCCCGACTTTCCCATGTGTAGCAGTAGAATCGATGACAGAAGTAGCATTAATTAATGCATTATTATTGTCCACAGCGTTAGCCTGATAAACTCCACCAGGAGGGCTCAGTACGAATTGATATGAAGTGGTTATAATCAGAACAGCAATTATCAGATAAGCATTGCGTTTTTCCTCTGTTATAGAACTTGTCTTGCGATATATAGAGGTAGTTATTCTACCCGTCCATGTCATCTTCGATTTTAATCCATCTGCAAAGGTTTGCTTGCACAGTGGTAGAACATTTGAGAACCAATTTGATCCAGCCCGTACTAATATGTTTATGATCTCATCGTTACTTGCTATGTCTAATGCTGATCTTCCCTCATTATTCTTCACCTCCAAATCCACCTTAGCCTTTACCAACAGTTGAACCATCTGTGATATTCAATCATAAAATTTAAGATACAATATAATTCAACCAGGAGTGTTCTATAAATATTAGAGACTAGTTAACTTCATAATCACTAGAGACTAGATTTTAAATAAATAAAAACTAAGAGACTAATTTCTTGTGGAATCATTCGTAAACTAATTAAAATAACTGTAGTGTACGTAAAGGTTTATTATATTATTATTTAATCATAAATTTTTAATTTTTCAAAATATTAAAAAAAATGTTTGACTTTCATAATAATTACTTCAAATGCATATTAAGACTGATCTCTATTCATATGCTAATGAAAAATTTGTATACTTACGGTGCATTAAAATTAAATTTAGTAGGATATCATCCATTGAGTATTTTGGTGGTGAAAAAAAGTTTAATTTTGATATATCTTGGGTAACATTGTTTTTATTATATTATTTAGAATAAAATATTTTAAATGCTATATAGCCATGGTAGCAACTAAATAGGTTACTTAAATGAATATATTCAAGATGTTCTTATGAATTAGAAGTAACTTAAATATATTTAGAGACGTGACTTCACTTTAAATGATCAATTAGATTTTTGACAAAAATTGAAAATTGATCCATCACTAATAGTGATGAATATTTCCTCCTAATAACTTGGTAAGATAAATAAAGAATACATGACAAGTGTTTCTGATATGGATTTTACCTGTATGTCGTTTTTATGTGAGGAAACGTGTAAAATGGTATTGTTGTCTTCATCTCCCCAATTCAATATTCTTCTTTCCAACTTTGAGGCATCTTTTTGCGAAGTTCTCATGAGCCAACCAACTAGGACTTGAAGAGCCTCATACTGTCCACATCTCACTGCAATATGCAGCGCAGTCTCACTTCTAATGGTTACATCTTCAATGGACTCTGGACAAACTCGAAGGAACCAAATCAAAAGGGCAATATCTCCGTTTTCAGCTGTGGAGTGTAGCGGAGTATAACCTTCCTTCCCTTTGGCACGAACAAGGTCTTCGTTCATTAATACAAAGCGACGAACCATTTGATAATGTTTTTGTTGTAAAGCAAGGTGGATGGGAGTGAATCCGTCTTCATTTAGTTTCCAAGCGAATGAAGGTTTCAATCTCATAATCTCATTAGCAAAGCGGAGATGTCCATAAAATGCAGCAACATGCAAAGGAGTGTTAATAAATGGTGTTAAATCTACATCATCCAAAACACGTGGATTCTTCTTAATCAATCTATAGAGATCATCTATGTCTCCTGCCTGAGCTACAGAGCAAATCTTCTGAAACCAATATCTACTTATCATATTCAAAGTTACTCCTTCCTTTCTTTTTTATCTGTCTGTCTTCTGTTGAAAAAAAAATAATAAATTTGAAAAATTAATTAAGAGGCTTAATATTTATTTAAGCAATTATTTGTTTAATTAAGTCATGATATTATTTGTTGAATAAATTAAATAAATTAAGTTGAATTGTTTGTTTTTTATGTTCAATTAAGTCCTCGTCATATTATTTATCTGATTAATTAAATCATCTTATTTATTTATTTTGTGTTTAATGTTAAAGGAAATGATCAACAAGATCAATTTAATATTTTAACAAATATTAAGATTAAATTGAGTAAAAACATCAAATCATAAAATTTAATTGATTTATAATTCGAAAAAAAAAAACCATAATGAGTATTAACTCTAATTAAAATATGCATGGAAGCTCAAGAAAGGTGTGTAAAGAACAAAAACACAATTTTTTATTTTTTGTAAGGAGTAAATATTTTCACATTGTTTTCGATTCTTGAAATTTATTTTGTTTAGTTCCTACAATGTGATATCATTTTCACTATTATATATATTGAGAAGTTATTACGTAATTACTTAACTAACAAATGAAATCATTGGTAAAGACCTAAAGCAACACAAAAAGATTTCAAGACTCAAACTAAAAGATAAGTATTTTTTTAAGGACATAAAACTTATTTAAGCCTTTTTAGGTTAATTCAAGTATTTACAGTTAATTTTACTTCAAAATCAATTTTAATTAAAATCATCCAAACATTAATCATATCACTTCAAAATCAATTATATCTCAATCAATTTTACAATCAATTATATTAAAAATCAATTCTATTCACTTGAACAAACGCATTCTAAAATAGTTATATTTTAAACATGTTGCTATATTCATATCTCTGTTTGTAATTGTATACAAAAAAATGTTGTCATAATTATCAACTATATAACATCACATATTAGTTAAGAAGTGTAATGAGTAGCATTTGATAAAATAATTGTTCTATCAACTATATAATTTTGGTCTCTAAAATTAAGATCATTTCATTTCGGTTCTTTTTATTTATTTTTAGTCCTTATAAAATAACCAAAATTAAAATGACTTACTAACCATAGTCATATTAAAGTAAATGTATAAATTTAGTCCATCTATCTATTTTAAAGAGTTGACTGTTAGTTTTAACGTTGACTTAGTCTACTTAATTTTTTTGAATTAACAATAATGACCCATATTTTTTTAATTAATAATAATGACCTAACACTCTTTTCTTCTCTAAAATCCTAATTTTTTTCTCTCATTGTTCTAAAGTCTCTTCTTCTCCTTCGAAACCCAACGATCCTACCTCCCTTCTCTCCTCTTCTCTTCCCTTCCAGTGTTTGTTGTGTAAGACATCGAGGTTAAAGGAGAAGGCGTCACAGAGGTCACACGTTGCGAAAGTCTCGTGGAGGTTGCACAATGATCTCGTGGAGGTTGCGTGATGGTCACATGGAGGTCGCACAGTGGTTGCACGGAAGGCTTGCGGTGGTGTGCAGAAGTCGCTCAAAGGAGAAGAGGAGAGGAGAAGGAAGTTGGAGTCGCTAGGTCTTAAAGGAAAAGGGAGTTGGGGTCGCTAGTCTCAAAAGAGAAGAGGAGAAAAAACTTCAAAACAGTGAAACAGAAATTTAGGGTTCTAGAGAGGAAAAGAAGAGTCTTGGACATTATTGTTAATTCTAAAAAATATGGGTCATTATTATTAATTCAAAAAATTAAGTAGATTAAATCAACGTTAAAACTAACGGTTAACTCTTTAAAATAGATGGAAAGACCAAATTTGTGTGTTTTTTAAACTAGGAAAACCCAATTATTCACTTTTAAAATAAGAAGATGAAAATTAACATTTCAAAAAGTTAGGAGATAAAAATTACAATTGAGCCTAAAGTAAAATATGTAATGCAAAGCTCCAAAAAAAAAAGACAACAGGCTATTGAAGCTTTGAAATAATTGGATTAACTCTTGCACAACCACAGAGGCACACGGCACAATAATAACTTAGTATGTGTTTGGATTAGAATTAAAAAAAATGAATTTAACTTTATAAATTTAAGATTAATTAAAATTAGATTTAATATTATAACTTAATTTATATTTGAAACTTTCTATGTTGAACGAAAAATAAAAAAATGATTAACTTTGGACTCGACCACAGTTTACGATTTGTCAAACTTGTTGCCATAACTCCTATATATAAAGAGTGAAACCTCAGTTTGGATTATCAAATATCAAACCAAACACAGCCTTTGATGCTCCGAAATACAAAAGAAAGCTGTGAAAATACAAAAGAAGAAGAAGACAGCACTTACTATTAAAGCTCCGAAATATTTGAATTAATTCGGACAATACTACAGCCACAAATGCATGGCAGAGACAAAATGGCTTTGATGCTAGAGGTTCCCTTTTCTCTTTTTATATTTTATTTCCTGCAACGAGAACGAGAACGAGAAAGTTAGGAATAAAATCAGAACCACCCATTTCTTAGAATACTTGTTAACAGGGGAAATAACACATACAAACCGATAAACTCAAACATATACTCAGTGACAGTGTCTTCACATGAGTGGTTTCTTAGTAGCCAATTCAATGAAAGGATTTTCTAACATTACCGCATGTGTATATATATATATATATATATATATATTTATTTATGTGTGGTGTAGAAAGAAGGATGTCCTCATTAACTGTGGGCTCTCTCTATGTAAGATTTTATTTATATGATGATATTTTTATGTTTTTTTAAAGCAAATGTTGAATAAATACATCAAAAAATGAAAAGCTGTTTATTTTATTTTAAAAAAAACATTTTTTAACATGTAAGTTTAGCCAAACACATTTATCACAAATAAAAAAAATTATTAACTTAATTAAATTTAATTACCTACTTTTTTTACTAATAAAAAATATAATTGAAATGAAAATTTCAAAAAAAAATGAATAGATAATAATATTAAAATGATGTATATTACATGTAGAAAAAAAACATATTTAAATTTTAAGAAAAAAATAACACATACCTTTTTATTTATATATATATATATATATATATATATATATATATATATAAATAGTAAATAATAATAATAATTGATGAGCTATTAAAAATCAATTAAAATTATAAAATCAGGACACATGATAATTAAATATGATGTGAAACTTACCAAATAGAGATTATGTTTAAAAGAGTTTGTGTTATTAGCATTTTTCATAATGATTGAGAAATGTTATAAAAATATTTTTAATAACATATTCTTTTGAACATATTTTTTCATATTGTTTGAAATTTAATGAATAACATAAAATTGAGTGAATCTTATATTTATATAATTACTTTTTCATAATTTTATAATTTTTAATAAATTTTAATTAATAAAAAAAATATAAATACAAAGTATGTTAAAGAATTTGTCGATTGCGTGAGTCTTTTTCCAGTTTAATAAATAAATAGATAAAATATGACTAATTTGGACTCAAAAGAAGTATTACAATAGATTATGGAAACTGTTAAATATTTGACTAGTTTATTTAAATTTATTTAATAAAATAAAATATTTATTTAAATAAAATAAATAATTATTTATTTTTTAATATTTAAAAAAAAATTTAAAATAAGTAATCACTTATTTTATAAAATTTAATTTTAATTTTAATTTTAAATAAAATAATTTATTGATGGTGACAAATGACAAGGATACATGTACGGAAGACATGAATACATTGATTATCCAATCTGAGTCATGGTCAATGGGAGGGAAATAACATAAATGCCGTTCAATTCAACTAACATCCGATGAGGCGTTAACATAAATAAATGCAAACCAACTAACATCCGCACATAGTAACGTAGGAGTTATTGAATGCCCCGCGTAGGCTTTTACGCATTTTGGTTTAATAGATTGTAGCTAGGGTAAATACTAAGATTCCATTTAGTCAAATTTATTTTTAATTTAAATTGAAGCAAAGTCTTTTGAATTATTTATAATGCATTAACCTGGATACCAAAGCCAAAAAAATTGTGTATTACACCGTAAATGTGTGCATATATATCTTTTTATTTATGTGTAATTAAATTATTTATATATTTTTTATTGACTAACTAAATTATATTTTTATTTTAATATATGGTATATTATTAAAATTTAAAAGAATTAAATAAATAGTATAATAAATTACTATTAATAAAAAAAATACTCAAACAATGGATATCACTGGATTTGAATTTCAAAAATAATTTTATGAAAAATATTTGAATGTATTATTATTATTATTATTTTGTATTTTTAAATGTAGTATGAAATTTTAATAAAAATATTATATAAATATGAAATTTGTATATAATAAATATTTAATTTTTTTTAATAAAAATCGAATCATACAAATTAATAAACATATTAATAAGTGATCATTAATTTAACTATTGATTCAATAACATAATATCTCGATCCATTTTGATCACCTTTCAATTTTTAAAATTATGATAATCATTAAATTTACTTCTTTGGATCTTAAACTCATAAAACACACGTTACATGCCTGGGTGTGTGGTAGGGGAGAACTTTTTGGTTTAGGTTGGAATTCTTAGTTTCCTATGTTTGATGTATAATTTAAAACTCTAGAAACACTCTTTCCAAGGAAAGTTTTCCTTGAAAACTTTCTCATACAAAAGGGTGAGAATCTAAATTTTTGAGTATTGGAAAAGTTTTAATCAGATTAAAAGACTATATTATTTATTTTATAAAAAAACTCAAATCTTCATCGTCAAATATTGCACTTGTCCATGTGATTCCATCTTTCTTGTCAAAATCCATATTTTTTATTTTTCTTTTCTTTTTCTTCTCATATATTTTTGCATGTGATTCTTGTATTTTTTTTTTTTTTTTGTCTTTCGCATAATTCTCAAAGTATTTTTTTTTCTTGTATGCTATAAAGATTACAAAATTCAGCAAAAAATAAAATAAAGGATCACAAAAGCTACGATGTTTTTCTTGGATTTCATATATAGATATTGTTTTTGTTTTATTAAGGAGTTATAATGTTTAGATTATTGTGCACAGCTACGGTGTTTATCTTCTATTTCATATATACATGTTGTTTTTTGTTTTATTAATGATTTATAGGCATATTTAGATTATAACAAATGTTTGTAATAAAATTATAATTGTAAATGTTTTCTTATATGAAAATTTATTTAACTCTTGTAATTGAATTAGGCAAGTGTTATATGTATAATAAAATTTGAGCAAAAAATATTTATTAAAGTTATTTTAATGAAGGGTATATTTATAAAAAAAAAATTCTTATATATCTAGAAAAGTTCTAATGTAACTAACCATACTGATCTTAAATTCATAGGAAATATGTTATGAATAATCAAACGTATTTTAATTATTTTTAAAAATCATGATTCTTGGAAATTGACTTTTCTAAGAAATATGATTTTCGGATATGAAAAAACCTTTCCCTTACCAAATACCCATACAATGACTAATAAAAATTATAAAGAAACAACGTAATAAAAAAAAAAAAGGATAAATAAATCGCTATACAATAATAACTATTGTAATCATTTTGAAGAATTTTACTGTCTACCTAATAGTAAAGATCATAATATAGCTTGCTTGTTTTTTAACATCATTTCATAACTCTGTTCCTCCACAAAAATTTTGATTTGAAAGGTATTTTCAATCCATGCACACTAAATCTTTCATGGATCTCCTCTATCTTTTGGGTTTGTTATTGACGCTGGAGGACTGGCCATTGGTAAAAAAAAATGTAATAAATGAGATTTGTTTGTATATTGTTTTATGGCTACATGATGCAAACAAGTGAATTTCTTGTTTGAAAATTTTATAATTTATTGACAAATAACTTTTCAAACAAAGTCATTTTATGTTATAATTCTTAGATCATACAACTTATTATCAATAGTCAATAAATCAAAGTACAATAAACTTCTACACCAATATAATCTAGTAAAAAAAAATCAAAAAGACAAATTAATCCCATTGATATTTTGGCGACAAATTAATTTATCCATAACTTTTGTTGACAAATTAGTCTTCTGAGTTAGCCACCCAAGTAATAATCTTTTATGTGATAAATTAGTTTGAGATGTCACATAAGCTTACACGTTAAACTTGATTAATAGATTAATATGTGATACTTTTTACATATTTATAGAGTCAATTAATTTATTATATTTTACAAATCAATTTATCAGTACATTATACTAAAAAAAAAACTAAAAAAAAATGAATTTAGGTATTTCCCTAGATTTTAAGAAGAAAAGTAAAAGGGAATAGGTAGTTTTATATTGTTTGGGATGGGAAGTGTTTGAGATGAGGAATTATTAAATATTTCCCTAGATTTTAAGTGTTATTTGTAGTCTAGACCAATAATCTAATGTGACTCGTGGATAATAATAATAAAAAGACTCCATTCAAATAAAATTAAATGTCATTTTTGATTATTTATGTTTTAGTATTTTTTGTTTTGTTTTTAATGAATTACGTTTTAAAAATCTCTTTTTAGTCCTTTATACATTTAAAAGATTTCATTGATACTTTTCTCATTTTTACGTTGGTAACGTTAATATTCTGTTAATTTTAAAATAATTAAGTTAATATAATGACAGCTAAAAAATTACCTTTCCCTCTTTCTCTCACCATGAGACCTCCTTTGTATCTCCAAATTATTATTAAGTTACTTATACACTAACTAAAAAATATTAATTATTCAAAGGGGATTAAAAGTTAAAAATGATTGGTAATATTAATTTTAAAAATGATTTTTTTAATATTAATTTTTTTTAATGATCGGTAATTAATGATTTTTTTAATGTTAAAAGTGATTTTTTTTTAATTATTTTTTCTTCGTTTAGAAAATGATTACAGTTTTTTTTAATAATTTTCAACTAATTTAATAACTCTATTAATTACAATTATTAGTTAATAATTGATAAGAGAATCAAAATTGTCAGTTTTTTTTTTTTTTAATTTAGAGAGATCAAAATTATCAATTTTAAATAGAGGACTAAAATTATAAATTTGAGAAATTAGAAAAATCAAAATTACAACTAATAATAATAATAATAATAATAATAATAATAATAATAATAATAATAATAATGGACAATAAAAATAAAAACATAAAATAATGATAATAAGGTTATTTTTGTAAAATTGTTATTATTTTTCATCCATTTAATAATTTTTCTTGGACTATGTAAAATAGCTTAGAGCATCCATAATAAAAGTTAATAGATTGCTTATAAAAAAATTATTATTTTGATGTGATTTATTAAATAAGCAACTAATGCCCATGATTTTTTATTTTTTTTTGTCATAGGTCTATTGCTCATGAGTTTAACTTTGTATTAAATATCAAACAAAATACATATTTATAAGTTAAACAACTTTATAATAAAATTCCTATTGAGTTGTTTAAGATTGAAGTGACAATTGGGTTCTTAACATGAAGAACACCAAAGATGCTCTTAGGATGACAATTATAATGTACAAAAGAAGTAATTAATTAGATTTGGTCTCATTTATTACACTATATTTATCAATTTTTTAAAACAATATTGATAAATATTAATTACGTCCTTAATGAATATTTAATTTCATGCATTCATAGATATTAATATGGCTTATTATATTTATACATTCATTTATTATTCTTTTTATTCCATTTTATTTTTATACGATTTTTTAGAAAAAAAAATTCAACATTAATCATTATTTTACAAAATCGGTGAAGCATATTAAATACTTTTTCACTGAGTAGTTAGGAAAATCTAAAGATGCTTCATCGATTTTGTAAAACAACAATTTATTTTGAACTTTTTTTTTTTCTAAAACAAAACAATGTATAAAAATAAAATGGAACAAAAATAATAATAAATGAATGTATAATAAGTCATATTAGTATTAATGAAGGCACGAAATTAAATATTCATTAAGGATGTAATTAATATTTATTATCTTTTCTGGTTAGCTGAGCAAAGAGACGAGAACCACATAAATTTAATTAACCAAATTAGAGAAGGTTACATCCATTTCCTCAACTAATGCAGAATCAACAAAGGAAGACCTATGATTAAAAAAATACAATCTATGGTTATAGATAAACTATGCTTAGCAAAACAATTTGTTAACTTATTCAACTTTCGGTTAATATGTTAAAAAACACAGCCTTGAAAGCGTTTAGTTGATCAATTTTGGGGAAAATGTTTTAAGTTATCAATTTCATGAAATTTTTATGTAGATATTTGAATCTGAGTAAATGATTTATAATTTTCCTGAAGAAATTTAGTTAGTACATGTCATGAGTCAATTTATTATTATCACCATCAACAAATTAAGAAATATAAATTGGATTTACACATAGTAGATTTGTTGTGCATGCTCATCTAATGTTCCACTCTAAAGTCTAAAGAGCAGTATTTATGGCATTTATCAAGTTTTCATATTCGATCACATTTTTTATAATTGTAGAAAGCCTGTGAAAAGGGGTAGTTCCAAACAAAAGAATCAGAAGAACTTGTTGCACTTGCTGATGAGGTTTGCTTATATACATGTTATGTTTTTTCCTTTCCCTATTCTAAGCTTCATGTTTTTTGACAATCATATTTCATGCTGTAGATTATGGCAAAGGCCAACAGCAGCACTACTACTGGGTCTGGGACTAAGAATGTTGTGCCTAAAAAAGAGATTAAAATGGAGATTGAAATGGAGATTAAAAAGGAGATTAAGAAGGAGATTAAAATGGAGAAGTAGGGTCCAATGAACTTCCTCTCTACATAAGCTTCATGTTTTTTGAGAATCATATTTAGTATGAAGATAATGGAGATGTAGGGATAACGAACTTCCTCTACATATACACATATCTTCATTTACATCTTTTCAAACAAATAACAATAATTTGCTTTGTGTGTTTTTCGTATCTTGCAAGTTGCAAATTCACTTGGAGCTTCATGCTTTTTTTTTTTTTTTTTTTCTAGTTCCAATTAATTATGTTATAAATCTGTGCTCTAAATTCAATAATAATAAAAGACTAAGTTAAAAGGAGCATGCAAGAGGTTTTAGGGGATAAAATCAAACAGTTGAATGCACACTGTTAATTTTGTGCAAACGGAAATAATTGGGAAACAAAATTTTATTCCCACCAACAATCCATTTTGAATGGATTGGATGAAGCTAACTTAGTAATATTAACTCTCAGAATCAAGAGGAGCTAGATCACATGATAAGCACTTAATCCATAGAGTCTCACATTGCTTAAGAATTGAGACCAATAATAGTTTATAAACATCATTATCATTCAAACCAATGAGACGTTTTTTTATAAAGATATCCCAATGACCACACAGCAACACAATGAAGCTACTCACTATTCTCCCATATATATACACAACATTCTCAAACATACAATTCTCTCTTAATTGAAGTCACCAAAGAACAAAGCATACAACATTCAAGTTCAAGACAATGTCAAAGTTTGGATGATAGCAACGCAACCACAATGACCTTATTGTTGATTTTTTTTTTTTTAATTGAAATCACAGTAGACTCAAGGAGAATCCCAGTTAGGTTGACACCTTGAGATTCAACAAGAACCTACCAACTGCATATTATTAAGAGAAAAAAAGAAGGGAAAAGGAAGAGTGTTACAATAAGGGGGACATCAAGTCAAAACCCTGTAAGAGATACAAGTATTCAACAAAACCTATATTGTGGAAGATCACATTGGTTTCTAGCAATGATAAAAGATAAATAGTTTGGCTTCTCAGCCAACCATGTAAAAGGAGACCTATGCTTTAAGCCATAGTTAGCAGGAAGATCAGCTCCCTCGTTTCCTTCACCAAAATTATGGGAGATACGAAATTACATAAGCTTGCTTTGCTCCAACATCAGACTCCATTTTCTACTGAGTTTCCACCGGACTATTTTGGGATTTGTGAATACATGGACCACCAGCATCGAATCACATTCTATCCATATCCGGATCCAATCTCTATCAAGAGTCAATTCCACCGCTTTGATGACAGCATGTAGCTTAGCAACAAAAGCATTATGTATACCAAGATACTCAAAAAATTCCCCTCTAGAATAACCAAAGTGATCTCTGAAAAGGCCAACTGAAGACAGATTTGATAAGTAAGGGCTTAGCAGGCCTAGAGTGAATGCCAAAGAATTTAAGAAAGGAGAACTCTTTGATACAATTATTAGAATGACCCTTGCTGATAAGACCAGAGAGAGCAACTAGGGAGATAATTGATGAAAGTAGTTGCTTGCATAGTTAAAAAAGTATTTACGAATCTAATATAGTTCCCTCGCCTTCAAATGTTACACAATAAGTGAGTAATTGCTCATATCATAACCTCCCTAGCCAAAGAGCCTTTAATTAGTTTTGTAGATAAGATCCGGGCCGTAGGGCTGGAGAGGTCAAGCACAATAGGAGAAATGTTCTGCAACCAAGCCCAAAGTTGAGTGGCAAACTTGCATTGGAAGAATAAATTTCTTAGCATGTTCAAAAAATGCTATGTAACTATGACTGTAAGTTAAAACCTTACTTGCATCGGAAATGTTTAGTATAAAATCTGAAGAGTGATTTTTCAATAAAATTTGGGTGAATAAAGTTTAGGTTTGGACAGGTAAGAGTAATTTTCTTTTCATTGGAAATTTTCAAATATGATATTAGGAAAGGAAAAGTGGTTTTCTAGTGCTTTTTAAGTTTTATCCAACCTCGATTTAGAATATTGAATTTTATAATTAGTCATATTTATTTAAGTAGTGTATTTTGCGTTATATCTATCAACCATGATAACTAGGATCTATTACAAATTAATAGTTTTAAATTAAACCAGTGTCAAATAAAAATATCCCATAAATTTTATAAATTATCGTTATTAATTTAATTGCAGTTTGATATATTAATTGCTCAATTTATGGTCTATATTCTAAATTAATAGTTTTAAAACCGTTGTATATAAATTAGGTCTTGTTTATGTCCATAGGATGAGCAAACCTGATGGATATTTCGTATTCATACTATAGTTTTTTACTCTGGAAAAAGGTTGATTTAAAGTCAACAATATTGAACTAAACATGTCACCGGCCAAAATCTACAAAAGACTTCAGCATCATGATATTAAGAATAGGGAAATCTAAACATGGAATAGTATAGCATGCAGGAAATAGCGATATGGCAGCAATAGCATTGCTGGGCCAGTTCAAGGTCAGCAATTGCAAATTAATTTTCTTGGACGCTTGTTAATTTACAATCATAGAATTATAGTATTATTTTATTATCTGATAGCTTAATTCATTATTATTCAACTTCTTGTACGTGGCAGCAGCATCTTGGTCATTGACCAAAGTTTACAAGAGACTTCGACATCATGATAAGTATTGCAGGAAATATATAGATGGTAGCAATGATAGAGCATTGCTGCACATTTTCCAGTTTTAATTTTCTTGTGTAGAATCAAAACATACAGTTGCTGTCCCAGGACAGCAATTAATTGGACATAAATTTTCTTGTACACTTGTTAAATAATTACCATCATAGTTATGATATGTTGTTTTATGTTCAGTCTTAGCAAATGGAATCGAAATTCGTATCAAAGAATTTATAATAATGATACATTTGATTCAACTAATTAGATTCATAGCAGTGGTACGCAATGATTTTTTTTTTTTTTTTACTTTAAGATTTAAGAGAATAATCAATCAATTATAATTCATCATATAATAGTTAATTTTATTGACTTTTACATAATTATATTTAATAGTTATATAAAATATAAATTGAATTGGATAACAATGTGTTGATTATTAATAAATTCTTAGTTAGACATTACGGATCTATAAACATGCCATTTGCATTGGGAAAATATTCTTTCCATTGAGATTTCTACTCCACGAGATCCTAATCCTTTATTTTTTTTTGTTAATAAAATATAAAATATTTTTTTATAAAATTAAATTGAATTGTCCACTGCACACTCTCATTTTATTTTTAAAAAATAAGAGGATCCTGATCCAACTTGCGTCACAGGACACACTTGATCTAAGGTGAAGCTTGAAAAGGAAGAGAGTGGAAAATGATGAAGCCAGTACAATATCACTGTCGCCTCAAATTAAATAAATTATAAATTATTCTAAAACACTAAACGACATAAAGATAATAAATAATAAATTTTAAAATATTTGAGTTATGTGTTATCAAAACGATATGATGTGATGGTCAGAGTATATATATATTGGAATTATCTTAATCATAACATATATAGTCATATAGATGGCTAGCATTGCCACGAGAAAATGAATGTACAGCAACTAAAAAACTCAAAAGATGACCGACATTAATAGAACTAAAAGAAAAATTAGAAGAAAAGAAAAAGATCGTAATAGTTGTTATTTTATGATGGGTTGAAATAGTAAAATTAGATCGAGTGTGTTTAGTTGACTCTTTATAAACTTAATTTTGTTGGTTCCACAAGGCAAGAGAAGATGAATAGGGTGTAGTAACGAGTGGATGGCGTGGAAAAGAGAAAAAGAGAGTTATTAAGATAAAATTAAATTAAATAATTAAAATAAAATTAATTTATGTGAATATCTTTAATTTGTACAAATTTAAATAGAAAAAGAATGATTATTTTGTTCAAATTAAAAGTTAGACTTTCTATTTTTTTTAAGTTGATCTATGTTAATTATAGCAGCTCCCTTTATATTTATAATTATTTATATTATTTAATTATTATTGATTTAATTATAGATAAATTGTTTAAATTCAATTTTGGAAACACAAAAATATCCTGGTCCAGTTTTCTATTTCGGTCAAAGTTTGGGGCAGAAGTATTTGGTAACTGTAACTGCAAGTTTACAAATACAGTCATATATGTATTTTTTTTTTTGGAAGACAAATACTTTCAAATATAGTTATATTTTTTTTGTTAATAAATAATAATTTTGTTAACAAAGTTAAAATGAATCTGATTTTGGGATTTAAATTTATAAATATATTATTTTAGTCTAAAAAAAATTTAAATTAGTTTTCTTTTTTATGGACAAATATTCATCAATTTTTTTTGTCTAATTTAATTAAAAGCAAATTGTTTACCCTCTCAGTCTGGACACAGCCGTAATGTGAGATGATGGTCCATGGACGGTTGCATTGCTTAAATTTCTACGTTCATTGCCTTAATTAATTAGGTTTTGATTTTCCAAGGCTAAGTTTTATACTTTGAAAATGAAGTATTACGTTTTGTTTCATGATGTTTTGTCTTTTGTTTTTCAAAATTATTCTGCAAAATAGTTTTAAATGATTATTTTTTTATAAAAAAAAAAGAAAAAAAACTTGTTCAATAAATATTGTTTTGAAAATAAATTTTAGATATAAAAAAAAAATGTGTGGTAAGTTAATTTTGAGAATGTTTTAATTTCCACTTTGTTTAAATTAATTTTCAAGTCTCTATACCATTTTAGAATTTTTAATTAAGACTCTTAACTGTTTTGTTTCAATTTAATTTCTGGATTATTTGACAATTTTAGTTCTTGTTAAAATTCCGAGTAGAATTTGTGAATTATTTCATAGTTTTTTTTTTATAATAATGGTATTGATAGGAAGTAATAAATAAATAAATATATATATATATATATATATTTATTTATTTATTGAGGGTAGGACCTTGTATTCAAAAGAGTTGATGATGATAAATTTAAAAGTACTCTTCAAAGGGCTTCAAAATAATAATATTGTAAAAGCTTAAGTAGAATTTGAGCATTTTTTTATAGTTTTTTTTATTTTGGTAATCATGATATTAATACAAATAATCTATGCTAGAGACTAGTCTTTGTTGGAGGCTTGAGTGCACATAATATGATATTCCCATTTCAATATAATTTATTTCATGCCCAAGTAATAGATGAGGATTATTCTATGAGTCCTTACACTATTTAAGAGATATTCAATAATTAGGTCTCTTAAATATTTTTTTAATGGGATCCTTAAACTTCTATTTAATTTTCAAATTAGGTTCCTGCTATCATTAATGATAGAGACCTAATTAAAAAATAAACAAATTTTCAGGGACCCAATGGAGAAAAAAAATCAAAACTAATTAAAAAATTATCAAATAATTCAGGAATAAAGCAGATTAATTTAACCTTCATTATTTCTTTGTTTCCAAAATTTAAATAATAAAATGACGAAGGTTCCATGAAATTTAGGTGAGGTTCTCATCTCTCAATAATATAAAGCAGCAGTGAAGATCTTAGCTTAAACCAATTCAACCAATTTAAGTGACAGCATTGTTCTTCTTTACATAGGTACAATATTTGACATTCTAAGCAAATAAAGAAACACCCAAATGAGTGATGAGAAGTTGAAAGTTGCGGCTCAAGAGGGAGACATAGATCATCTCTACACAGTGATTCAAGAGGATCCATATGTTTTGGAGCACATAGATTCAACACCATTTATTGATACTCCTTTGCACATTGCTTCATCTATTGGCCATCTCCAATTTGCAACCGAGATTATGAGATTGAAACCTTCGTTTGCTTGGAAACTAAATCCGCAAGGATTCACTCCCATCCACCTTGCTCTACGACACAGCCACAAGAAAATCGTTCTTCGTCTCATAGACATCAATAGAGACTGTTAGTTCATTCTGGTGTTCAAAACACATGCAGCGGAATTTATGATCTTTTTTGGATTTAGAATAATATTATCGCAATATAAAATTACAGTAAACATGTACCTGTTACCGTCTCTGAGGCGCAAATGTTCTTCAATAATGTGAAGACTCTACGTGTATCCACATCGAGAGTTGATCTCTACTTCAAAACTCTTGAATATGGAACGTATACTTTTACTAAAGAATTCTCTTCAGTAATCTGATGCACAATAGATGTGGTGAGAGCTCCTATTTATAGGAATACTGATGCTATCCCATAGCCCAACCCATGAATATATATTCAAATTAATTCAAATTGAAATAATATATTATCTTAATAATATATTTTAAATTTGAATTTAATCTGTCAGTCTATCGACATATTCAAATTAATTCAAACTTATTAACAGAGATAATATATTATCTTAATAATATATTTCAAATTTGAATTTAATCAGTCAGTCTATCGACATATTCAAATTAATTCAAACTTATTAACAGAGATAATATATTATCTTAATAAGATATTTCAAATTTGAATTTAATCTGTCAACCCATTGACATATTTAAATTAATTCAAACTTATTAACAGAAATAATATATTCTCTTAATAAGATACTCTCTCATCATTTTCTATTGCTCATTAAAATATTATTATGCATAAATGTCACAATAATAAAAAGATGTCTATCTTTAGTATACATATTAATTATATTCTTGGTGCTAGCAAAGAATATAATAATATTCCACATAGAGATTTTGTCAATCAAATTGATTATTCTCTAGTAAAGATTAACACACTCGTTTGTGTGTGACCCCGTAGGTTCAATACTAAGCTGGTAGTAAATTAATCAAATTAATTTTACTAATCAAGGTAGGCGTCTAGCAACACTCCTCAACGTCCATATAGCATGAAGTAATTTGTTGTTACTTTTAAGAACCACTAGAAGAGTAGTATATAATATTTCCTTCCATCATTTCCAACTCTAGATTAACTTTAGAATATGGTATTATTGTCAAATTCAATCATGTTAATCAATGAATGACTCTAAGAAACTCATTTCTTCATTCATTCAATTGCCCTGGCCAAGGTCTTGATTTATAGAGTTCAAACTCATTACCTAGAGTTAATGGATTCCTTCTTGAATAATCATTAATTCTACAAGTATTTAATTATATTCAATATCCATTCAACTAGTGCTCTAGAACATTAGGTGTCCGGAATTAAAATATAACAAATGACTTGTTAATTACTATGATAATCTCAGGTCAAAGGAAATGTTATATTTCTTCTTGAGAGTTTTTCTATTGACAAATTAAGGTAATATTAACCATTAGAAAAATCTCAATATCGAGTCAGTTCAATGATCACATCCCTATGTGCATCATCTATATGTGTAAATTAATAAATGAGATCTATTAATATTCATCCAATGAATACTATTACACATATATTAATCTATCCGTATTATTAATATCCTATTCAAAATAATCCTATGATCAAGAACACTTTAGATTAAAATTTCAAGAGACTTGTTTCTCATTTATCATAATCTCTATTATGATAACAGTCTTCAATTTTAACCAAGGACTTCATCAATTTATCAAACTAGTATAAAATGATAAAGAAATGAAATAATACTTTATTATTTGAAAATAGAATTTGACTACATGATAAATTGGAACTTGGGCATACAAAATTATTCCCAACAGAGACCTCGTTCGAGCTAAAGGGAGGGAAGGTCTCACTCCTCTTCATTTTGTAAGCAAGGTTGGAGATATTGACCTTTTGGCTGAATTCCTCTTGCTTTGTCCAAATTCCATTCGAGATGTAACCGTTAGAAGTGAGACTGCACTGCAAGTTGCTGTGAAAAATCAACAATATGAGAGTCTTCAAGTCTTGCTTGGTTGGCTCAAGAATACTCCTGTGAAAGATGCTACTCAACAAGAAAAAACACTACTTAATTGGAAGGATGAGACTGGTAATACCATTTTGCACATTTCAGCTCTAACGAATAACTTACAGGTACCCCCTTCCATCTATTTTTGGTTAATTACATGGAGGTAAAAAAAATATATATATATATATATATATTCTTTTTTACAAATAACATTGATGCATAGTATTCATCAATAAAACTGATGATTAATCTCCCTGAAAAAAAAAAACTTGATTTATTTCAAGTAAGGAATTTTAGTTATTTTTAAGATTTAATCTTTTATTAAACTAGAAAAATGTAAGGAATTTTAAACATTAATTGATTAAAAAACTATAGTAATATATATAGCAGGCTAGGGAGCGTGTAATGACTATAAATTATCCTTATTATGAATTTTAAGATACATATTATAAAATTAACATGTTCTTATTATTTATATACAGAGAGAGAATGATACTATAAAAGTATTTTACATAACTTTTATATATATATATATATATATATATAACAAAGTATGTTATAACTTAAATCTTTATTATTATAATTTTTATTTTCATTGAATAAATGTATCTCTTGATTCCTTTCATATAAATCTTTGTTTTCTTATTAAGAATAAAGAAAAAAATATATATATTATAAAGCTCAAAATATAATAAGAATTTTATAGAAAACAAAAGTAAAAAAAAAAAATTATAAGAATTCAAAATTTATTTAAATCATTTTTATAATTATAATTGTTTTAAAAATTATATCAATGATACAATTGATTGATAAATAATCTCTAAAACTAAATTATCTTCTATTAAAACTTAAATGGCTAAAACGTGTGCTGGTATTCCATAACCAACTGGCACATATCTTAGGTGGTTCGAAGGCTAATAAAGAGCAAGATTACAGATTTGGAGGCAAAGAATCTGGAGAACAAAACAGCATTAGAAATAGCAGCAAGTGAAGATATCAAGAGTATATTAGAAAGCGCCGGAGCAAAACGTGATTCTTCATCATCGATTAATACCAACGCTCCCACCTTTGCAGAAAAACTAAAATCAAAATCGAAGACAACAATGGTGGACAAAATAATCAATTTTTCTACACGCACCAGAAGGGACATAACGGAGGACCAACGCAACGCGTTCCTAGTAGTTGCCACTCTTGTTGCAACCACCACCTATCAGTTTTCATTGAGTCCCCCAGGCGGAGTATATCAGGTTTATGACTGAATTAATCATAATGCAACTAAATTTTTTATTTTAAGTTAATTAAAAAAAATATATATATATTATTATTATTATTAATTTTTACAAGATAAAAAAATCTCATGCAGACAAAAAAAAATTATGTATCTTTATAAAAAAAAAGTATATTATTTAATATCTTTTTTAAAATAAATTATTTATGGGCTTAATTATATTTTTTTTTCTTTAAATTTAATTATTAATTGTCTAATTTGTTCCTCAAGTTATACAAAAATTTAATTTTTATTTAAAATGCATCAATTTTTTTTTGTTTGATTTTGATATTTATATCTTTTTTATTAAATAAAAATATAAAAAAATAGAAGGTACTTAATAAAATAGTGGTGTAAAAAGTAAAATTTGACAAATGAACAAATTGATACCTTTTATATAAGAGCAAAGTGGTGATTTACACATACTTAATCACAAACTTTTGAGTTGTGATTTAACAAGGTGTAAAACTATTTCTACCATAGATACATAAATATTACACTCATGAAAGATGAAATTTTACAATTAATTAAAATTTGAATACTAAAATTACAATTAAGCTTTATTTCTCTTTAAAGATTTGTTTTATGTTTCATTCAAAGTTGAATTGCTCTTATCAGGTTAACGCTGGGGCCAACAACTCCCTCAAGTTCATGGGCACCACTCCACGTGGAAACGTCGGGAGATCAGTTATGTTTGGAGCCGATTTCTTTTTGTTATCGTTGCTGAACATACTTTCCTTTCTAATATCAATTGTAACGATCTTTCTGCTTGTTCCGGGAGGGAGGGTACGTAGAATAATGTTGGTGTCGATGTTTTGGTTCGTCAATTGCTACTTCTATTCTATGTGGGTCATATCCCCTAATAATGTGTGTGTGTTTCTTTATTATTTTTTGTTGTTTTTGGTCAACTTGTTCATGGCGGTGGCATTAGTGTATTATGCGTTTCCAATGGTGTACCAGAGACTTAGATTGGGGAATCTTGCTCAAACGAAAATGATCAAAACAAGAAATATTATATGGGGGCATGTCTGGTAGTGTCACATTATTGGGACAAATTTTTGTATATGGTTTTATTCAGATTACATCTACTTGTATGTCAGTGTGAGTAAAGTTGGAAATGAGTTGAGCTTGATATATAAAAATTGATTTGGTAAACTTGTATTTTTAGTACAAACTTGACACAATTCTGATTTAATGATGGATTTAGATTATGGCATGCAAGGTTATAGTCTGAAAAATTATTAGGCAACACAGATCACCATGCCATCCAGATTGGAGTTACATGCTAAAAATAATAAAATTTATTTATAGTGATCAAAATTAAAAAAAAAACTTAAATATGTATTTAATCTCTTAAATTGGACACCCTGAGCTTGACATGGCAGTTGTTATTCAAAACTTTCATGGCCATTTTCTTGCTGCAAAAACCTCTCACAAGGCAAGAAATATCCCACCAGTAGAGGTTGAGGCATGTGTACTTCTTGATGCTGTTATTTGGGTAAAGGATTCTGATTATTCAAATATCATCTTTGAAATTGACTACAAGCATGTCTATTTGCGACTTCGTGACTTCTTATGCTTGGATTGATACTGAATTGGGTTTCATTCTTTCGGCTTGTAATTGCACACTCTATTTAATTAACAACTCCTGTGTCAGTTTTAATCGCAGATAAGTGAACCAAGTTGTTCACACACTTGTTAGACGTCCAAGCTTTTGTTAGTCCACAACTTTTTGATAAATGTCTTGATTGTATTGATGTTTTGTTAATGAATGAAAATCTTTAAATTTCTTCCATGTAAAAAAAAAAGTCTCTTAAATTGAATTAAATTGAGTGTTTATTTTTTTAGTTATTGAAATTAAGGTTCATTTTTTAATTATTCAAATATAATAAATGTTATTTTTAGTATTTTTACTCAAATTATCAAATAAGATATATAAATTTTGTAATTTTTGTCAATTTTTTATTGTCATAATATGATTTTGATAGTAAAAAACTATAATAAATTACAAAATTGTAGAATAACTAAAAATAACATTTAATATATTTGAAAAATTTAAAAAATAATTTTTAATTTGAATAACTAAAACTAAAAAATCTTATATTTAAATGACTAAAAACATGTGTAAACCTTGAAATAAATACAAATCAACCCAAAACAACCGATTTAATAATCAATTTGGTAGAAGGGTATGTGATGTCTGAATCTACCACCATTCAATGGTATTGCAATAAACAACCCAATAGAAAAAAAAACAAACCAATTTGATCCATAAAATTGCTTTAAATATATCAATTTGGTTTAAATTTTAAAATGCTTAAATTTAATTTCTAAATTATTAAAAATACATCAAATTAATTTAAATAGGAGAGATTCAATGATTAAATTAATGTATTTTAAATAATTTAATAAAAAAATTAAAATATTTTAAAATTGAGATTAAATTAAAGTATTTAAAATAATTTAGATAAAAAAAAGTAAAAGTTAATTCAAACAATAATAAAAAAAAAACATATCCATTTTAAAATCGGTACTCTACCTCCCAAACCCACGATGACCGGTATTTACACCCGCTGTCGTTGATGCGAGGACTCTCTCTAGTCTCTACCTCTACGTTTTAAAGGTTTCGATTTGGGAGTTGGGACAAGTAAATGGTTGCGTGGCATTTCCTCAAACAGTTAACGTGCACCGTTGGCACTCATTCTCCCACTCTCTCTCGCCGCATCATTCACTACTCATCACTTGTCCCCTCTCTCTCCACGCATCGCAAAATTGTTAGGTATCAATGGCTTCTCCATTTCCGTGTCAATCTTCATGCCGCAGTTCCAAATGCAAAGTTTTCCACAGCTTCTTCTTCCTCAGCTCTTTCAGACACGTCTTTGGCTCCACCTGCTCCTTATACTTCCGTTCTGATTCACTGTCCCAAAGACACTGCAGTAAGCTTCTTTTTCAGCTTTACCTTGTTCATTTTTTCTTTTGCACTGTAAGTTAATGTTCGGATCAACTTTTCCGCATAAGCACTTGTAAAGGAAAAAAATAAAAAAGTTTGTTTTGTAAGCTAAAATTAGCTTATTACTCATAAACTAATCTTAGCTTATGGAGTAGTTTATTTCAATTTTGTTTTCCTTCTTATTTTATTTTTTTACGAGTGTTTATGAAAAAGATTATCCAAACAAGTCCTAATTGGGAAAAAAAAAATCGGAACTTTAACTCACCCATGTCCTGAAATTGATGTTTGTTGTCAGAGTGAATAACTGGCAAATACATACTTGTGTTTAGAAGAGAAGTTTAGAGTTGGACTAATATTTCGGACATTGGTGTTAGTTGCGTGTGTTTTGTTAACTTATGATTATTGACCAAGAGAAATGAGCCAACTTATAATGTGTTAATGATGGTTTGCCGCTAGTTAAACAGCTATCAAACTGGCAAAGGGGTAATTCTTTAGTTAAATTGACTGAATCACACTAAACTGATATATGAATGGCTAATTTGGATAGGACTAAGGGGCTAAAGTGTATTTTTAAGCAACTGAAGTATGTGGTCTGTGTGGAAGGAAGTGCCTTCCTGCTAGGCTTCAATAGCATATTTAGTTTAATTTTGAACCATATTATGGCATAAAATTTCTTTGTTAGGTTGCCAAAATGTTTGACCACCCTTCCTCTTTGTGCTGACAAGGATGTGCTTACAGAAGCTCTTTTATGCTTTGGTGCAAGTTCTGTTAGCATGGATCAAGATGATGTCTCTCAAAGTACAAATGAGGTAAACTTGCTGTTTTTTTTTTACAGTTTATATTTTTTTTCCTCAAGATCAACATAGAGAAAAACATTCTTGATATCTTGTTTTTACAAAGGCCAACAGCGAATTTCAGCCATGTATAAGAATAAGTTGATAGAAACCATCTTTAGTGATAAGGGAGAAAGTGTCTCTAAATCCCAGCCAAAAATCTGTGTAGCCTTTAGCGGGCTTTGAGCCTGTTAACTTTGCCATCAAGACCAATTTTCATTATGAAAATCCAGTTGCAATCAACATTCAACAACACATTTTCCCAAAGGTAAGGGAACAAGGTTACAAGGTCAACTATTTTGATGGGCACGCATCTCATCAATCATAACATGTCTCCAACCAGGTTTGGCTAATGCTTCACCTCCAGTCTCAGGATTAAACACAAAAGACAAGGAAGAAAGACAAGCATAATGGGAAAGAGACAAACAATGATAGGTTAAGATCAAGGTAACATAATGAGGAGATGTATTGAGTGGAACATATATTATTATGAAGTGCAATGGGAAGATCATCGAGTGGAGACAAAGTAGTAGGAAATGGAGGTGGCGAAAGAAAAGTCTGGAGTAGTCTCCCATCATAATCATGCAAAACAATTAAATATGTATTCATAATCATTCCAAAAATTACAATTTTCAGTTTGTCACAAGGCTGTTGCTCACTTGCTCATATTGATGACATATTTACTGCAGATTTGCATTAGTTCAATATTTCCTGAAGTTGAGGATATAAATGTGAGCATTTCACATGCAGCTGATTCTATTGGTTTGAAGGAGATACCAAGATATGAAGTTAACATTCATGAGGAGGATTGGATGAAGATATCTCAGGTCAATCCTTGCTTCTCTCATTCATCTTTTTTGTTTTATGGTTTTTTTTTTTTTTTAATCTTTGTTTGTTTCTCCTGTTATGTTACTGAGGAGATAAAATCTAATGCATGTGCAAATTCCATTGAAAATGAAGTATTTTTTTATTGCATTAATTCCACATTCCTCCTGCCGCTTAGTAGTTGTTCTCATATCATATGTATACAACATAGTTTGTTATAAGAAAGGATGTCTTTCTTTGTTTTTCACTTTGAAAATCATAGCAGTATCTTGTGTGAACAGGAAACTGGTTTTGCATGTAAAGTTGTAATCTGAGAGAAGGAAAGGAATTATTGATATGAAAGACCATTTGCTGACTACTTACTAATTGTTTGATTTTTCTCAAACCAGCACTATACTGTTTTTTATCCTTATCATTCTTATGTAGGGCATGCTGTAAAATGGGAAATCATTCATATTGCTGAAAATTTTCAAAGCTAAATTTGTTTTTGAAAATAACTTGGCAAACTCATCTATCTATGCTTACAGGAATCATTTCATCCAGTTCAAGTTACTGAAGGGCTATGGGTGGTGCCCAAGTGGTGTACTCCACCAGTATGATTATCTTAAACTTTCTCTAAACATGATGAGTTGGTAACTTACTATGATTGCTGATATTACATTCCAACTCTATTCATTTGTTTATTTTGGCAACTTCTGTAGATATTCTTGTTATATTTTAATTCTGAGTGATAGTGAGGCTGAATATTGTAAAGGAATTTTGCCAATCAATCCTGTATTTTACACAGGATGTTCAAGCAACAAATATAATTGTCAATCCTGGACTAGCCTTTGGAACAGGGGAACACGCCACTACCAAACTCTGTCTATTACTCTTACACGGTTGTATTGAAGGAGGAGAGCACATTCTGGACTATGGCACAGGAACTGGAATTCTTGCAATTGCGGCTCTTAAGGTAATCAATTGTTCATCAGACCATAAGAATTGAACTAAAATGAAAAGAACTATTGAGGAACTACATGCTTAGGACCATACCAACCATCATTTGTCCATTGCAACTCTACTTTTCTCCCAATTTGGCTTTCTTCTACCTTCACTTGGGCTTAAGTAGTAGTGTTTTTGATTGCTGCTTCTCTGCATAAAAAGCTTAAATATACAGACCAGTTTTCAATTTTTCATTCACTTTTGGTTGTTTTGGCTCTAAAATTGATTAGAAACTTCTATATAGATACATGCATGTGCTTTGGCAAATGACGGGAAGTTATTTAACTTTTAAGCCATATAGCATATGTTAGGATCAGATATGAATTTAGAGACATTATGTATCTATACATAATACATGTGATTTGGTTAGTGCATGATCTTCCATATTCCCTCAAGAATAATGTTGTTTTATACTATGGAAACTGCTAGACCTATGAATTGGGTAGTATCTTCAACTGGAAGTATTGTTTTATAAAATGAAAAAAAAATATGCAATATTTTGCTGCTAGATATGCACATCTTTTGAACAGGAAAATATGCTTTGATCTAGTTGCCATTCTTTCTTGATAATAAGAATACCATTGCATCTTTTTGTAGAACTTGTTTGATATCTTGTTGTCATGTGTACCGTTTATCCAACAATTTCATGTTAGTATTTTTTAATTTTTTTTAAACTTATTTTCAGTTTTAGAAATTACTGCCAAATAACTCTTCAATTCCAATTTTTGACATCTTGTTGCCTTGTAAGTTTGGAGCTGCCTTTGCTGTTGGAGTTGATATTGATTCAGAAGCAATTGCATCAGCATCTCAAAATGCTTCCCTGAACAACATTGGACCAGACAAAATGAAACTGCACCTGATTGCTAGCAAAACCTCTTCACCCTCCAAGGATGAATTAACATTTGCTGTTATGGAGGGAGAAAACACTTGTGAGATACAAACAGTCGCTACTGACAGGGATAAGTTTGATGTGGTAATCGCAAATATACTCTTAAATCCTTTATTAGATCTTGCTGATCAAATTGTCTCTCATGCAAAGCCTGGAGCAGTTGTTGGTCTCTCTGGTATCTTATCTGAGCAGGTAATTTAATTAAAGCATATAAATTTTCTTATTCAAAATGCAACCTTCTTTTTGTTGTACCTTGTAGTTACTGTTTGGGGAAAGTGCTTCACAATTCCCTTGTGTTTTATGCAGGTCCAGTACATCATAGAAAGATATTCACCATTCTTAGAAGGCATAGAAGTGTCTAAAATGGATGACTGGGCCTGCGTGAGTGGTAGAAAACAAAATATTTGAATGTGAGATGACTCATTATGTGATCAATTTGGAGGTTTGGTAGATCCTGTTATTCCCTCACTGCAGGTTGATGCTTCCCAGTAAATTTTGTGCAAGACAGCTTCTTGGTTGTCTTTGGTTGTTGTATTTCATTTGCCATGCAGAAATTAGTGAAGGGGTACTGCAAAGCATAATATCATGCCTTAAAAAGGAAATCACATTTGGTACCAGAGCATGAGTTTTGAAATTCATGATTTTCTTTTTGATACTTAATTTTAATCCATGAATATAACTTCCAAAATTTTATTAAGTGTTTAAATTTTGGGAGTTTAACTATTAATGTTTTCACTATAGGAGTAAAATATTAATTTGGTTCCTAAATTGGCTCTGCCAATCTTTTGTTCATGATATTTCAGATAAAAAAGGTGAAAATGATTATATGATACCATAGAATTATGAAGATCTTTAAAATGATTCTTAAGTTAAAGCATTCTTCGGAAGTATTCTCTTCAAATAGAATAAATTAAGTTTGTTAAAAGCTTAGAAGACTGAAAATGTAGTAGTTGAAGTTGAAGTTAGCTATATAGAAGACTGAAAATGTTGGAACTCAATTCACCCTCCCTCTTAAGTTGGTTAAGACCCATTTTCATTCTACAACCTCCACTCACCCCATGGTGACTATATCTAAGAATGGCATTTTTAAAGTGAAACAGGTTAATTGTTAGGTTAGAATAGCCTCTGATCACAACAATACCAGCTAAGCTCTATGCAGAACGTGAAAACAGAATGCGTTTTGTGAAGTGAAAGTGAAAATGAGAAAAGAATTGACTCAACATTAGAATGTGAAAAAAGGAATTCTCATTAATCTCAACCAATTGAAACTAACACTTGATTGGAACAATTTATACACAAAGTGAGGGAGCAAAACAAATAACTGCAACAGAAAAAAATAATTGTCACTGCCTAAACTAACCAATAGCTATCTAACTAACCAAGTTTCTAATACAACATTAATTTTGCTACCAAGTTTCCAGAACCAATTGAGACCAAGCTTCTTCAAGTGTTTTAGAATCTAGGGTAGTGGAGGGACACCTATTTATTAGATAAACAACTATGACAATAGCTTCTCCCTAAAAATTATTTGGCAAACCAACATCTAAAAGCATTGCTCTCACCCTTTCCAAAATGGTTCTGTTAAATTGTTCTACAAGTCCATTTTGTTGGGGTGTACCAACAACTATCTTGTGCCTGACTATCCCTTCACTCTCACAAAATTTGATGAATTGATTAGACAAGTATTCAAGGCCATTGTTGGTCATTAATTTTTTCACTTTCCTCTCAGTTTGAATTTCTATAAGCTTTTTCCAACTTTTGAATTTTTTAAAAGCTTCATCCTTGGACCTTAGGAGATAGATCCATAGCTTTCTTGAGAAGTCATCAACATTTGTCATGAAATATCTTGATCCTCCTTTTGATTCCACTCTTGTTGATCCCCAGAGATCAAAATGGACATAGTCCAATCTGTTCTTAAAGGTACGTGCTCCACTACTAAACTTGAATTTGTGTGACTTGCCATAAATGCAATGCTCACAGAAGCCCAATATGGGCAATCTCTCATTACCCAACAAACCCTTTTCACTAACGTGCCCGAGCCTCATGTGCCATAGCCTGATCTTCGATATCCTTTTATCTTCAGCGAGGCTGCACCAACAATTGTGTTACCAACAAGGGAATAAAGATTGTTCTTTTTCACTCCTTTCATTACTACCTTTGATCCTTCAATGATTTTTAGTTCTCTCATTTCACCATTGAAAGAATAACCAGATTTGTCAAAAGTACCCAAAGAAATTAAGTTTCTTTTAAGTTCAAGGACATACCTTACACCATCCAGAATTCTTTCAACTCCATCATGCAGCCTTAACCTAATTGTGCCAATGCCAATCACTCTACAAGATTTGTTATTTCCCAAGAGAATAGCTCCACCTTCTTGATCATTGTAGCTTTCAGACCACTCCTTGTTAGGAGTCATATGAAAGGAGCAACCAGAATCAAGGATCCACTCTTTATTGGCTTCTTTGGTTGAAATATTGAGCACTTTAACACTTTCATATCCATCAGTCAATACAATATTACCTTCATTTTGATTCTTCTCTTTGTCTTTCCTTTCAAGGCAATATCTTTTGAAATGTCCTTCTTTGTTACACAAGTAACACTTTCTTGTTGTTGTCCTTTGGTTGATGTTTGAATTTCAACTTATCCTTTTTCTGAAAATTCTTCTTCTTCGACTTTCCTTTCACGGTTAGACCTTCATTAGCCACATCCCTCACATCCCTTTTCTTTGTTAGTTCCTTTGAGGCAAGTGCAGACTAAACTTCCTCCATAGTTAATGACTCCCTTCCGAACATCATTGTGTCAAGAACTAGTTACCTCAATGTTTTCAAGATCAAGAACTAGTTTGTTGAAGTCATCAGTATGGTCAACAATAGATTTTTCAGATGACATCTGAAAATTGTGTAGTTTTTTCTTCAAGATTAGTCTATTGGCTAATGATTTTATCATGTATAGGCTTTCCAGCTTGCTCCAGACTTTGGCTGCTATCTTCTCCTTTGACACCTTGCGGAGAACCTTGTCACCAAGATTCAAGATGATGGTGCTATGAGCTTTGTCCATGATCACCTTCTTTTCTGCCTCTGACATCTTTCCTGAGAACATCTTCTCTCCTTCCAATGCTAGGTCAAGTCCTTGAATGACCAACATAGCCCTCATCTTCAATCTCCAAATGCTGAAATCATTTTTGCTCGTAAATTCTCAAGATTGAATCTTGTTGTTAACATCTTCCCTTTGTTGAACTTGGCTCTGAGATACCACTTGTTAGGCTAGAATAGCCTCTGATTACAACAATACCAGCTAAGCTCTATGTAGAACATGAAAACATAATGTGTTTTGTGAAGTAAAAGTGAAAATGAAAAAAGAATTGACTCAACATCAGAATGTGAAAAAAGGAATTCTCATTAATCTCAACCAACCAAAACTAACACTTGATTGGAACAATTTATACACAAAGTGAGGGAGCAAAACAAATAACTGCCATAACAGAAAAAATAATTGCCTCTACCTGAACTAACCAACAGCTATCTAACTAACCAAGTTTCTAATACAACATTAATTTTGCTACCAAGTTTCCAGAACCAATTGAGCCATCTTGTCTTACACTCCAGAGTGGAAAATTGCAATTTCTGAAGAATTCAATGCTCTAATAATTAATGATATATAAGAAGGAAAATTGGGTAGAAATGAGATGAAAGAGGAGGCAGGTGTGTAGGATAATAATATGTTTTGCAATTTAATTAGTAACAACTGTATACAACAATCTAGCACAAATGATTAATAAGTAGCTAGCAATTAAATTAATGCTATATCTATCTACCGTATATTTCATCTGCTGCACGTTGTTTACTATAGATTCTCCCTATTTCAAAGGTCATGAACGCTGCGCCCGCGCAGACGCCAAAGACAGCGGTAATGGCACTAGGAATAAGCTGATAGCAAAGCACATCATTGTTACCAGATATTACTTTCATGGAAATGACATAGCTGATGATCAAGCAAAGAATTGGCCAGTACAGTACATAGAAGACTCCTGGTTGAATCATAAAAGGGATGACCATAATTGAGAACGTAAAGGAAAGCATATTGGAATAGGATAGACCAAAGAATTCTTCTCCAGACAAGACCGATGTCCCAGCTTTCCCTTGTGTAGAAGTAGAATTGATGAGAGAAGTGGCATTAATTAATGCATTATTATTGTCGACAGCGTTAGGCTGATAAACTCCACCAGGAGGGGTCAGTGCAAATTGATATGTAGTGGTTATAATCAGAACAGCAATTATCAGATAAGCATTGCGTTTTTCCTCTGTTATAGAACTTGTCTTGCGATATATAAAGGTAATCATTCTATCCATCAATGTCATCTTCGATTTTAATCTATCTGCAAAGGTTTGCTTTGGTACAATATCTGAGAAAGATCCAGCCCGGACTAATATACTTCTGATCTCATCGTTACTTGCTATGTCTAATGCTGATCTTTCCTCATTATTCTTCACCTTCAAATCCACCTTAGTCTTTACCAACAGTTGAACCATCTGTGATATTCAATCATAAAATTTAAGATACAATATAATTACTACGTAAAGGTTTATTATATTATTATTCAATCATAAATTAAGAAATTAAGAAATTTTTAAATTTTAAAAATATTAAAAAAATATTTGACTTTCATAATAATTACTTTAAATGCATATTAAGACTGATTTCTATTCATTTGCTAATGAAAAATTTGTATACTTACGTTGCATTAAAATTAAATTTAGTAGGATATCATCCATTGAGTATTTTGGTGGTGAAAAAAAGTTTAATTTTGATATATTTTGGGTGACATTGTTTTTATTATATTATTTACAATAAAATATTTTAAATGCTATATAGCCACGATAGCAACTAAATAGGTTACTTAAATGAATATATTGAAAATGTTCTTATGAATTAGAAGTAACTTCAAATATATTTGGAGATGTAAAATCACTTTAAATGATCAATTATTATTTCGTCCTAATGACTTGGTAAGAAAAATAAAGAATACATAACTAGTGTTCTTTGATATGGGTTTTACCTCTCTGTTGTTTTCGCGTGAGGAAACGTGCAAAATGGTATTGTTGTCTTCATCTTCCCAATTCAATATTCTTCTTTCTAACTCGAAGGCATCTGTTTGCGAAGTTCTCATGAGCCAACCAACTAGGACTTGAAGAGCCTCATACTGTCCACATCTCACTGCAATATGCAGCGCAGTCTCACTTCTAATGGTTACATCTTCAATGGACTCTGGACAAACTCGAAGGAACCAAATCAAAAGGGCAATATCTCCGTTTTCAGCTGTGGAGTGTAGCGGAGTATAACCTTCCCTCCCTTTGGCACGAACAAGGTCTTCGTTCATTAATACAAAGCGACGAACCATTTGATAATGTTTTTGTTGTAAAGCAAGGTGGATGGGAGTGAATCCATCTTCATTTAGTTTCCAAGCCAATGAAGGTTTCAATCTCATAATCTCATTAGCAAAGGGGAGATGTCCATAAAATGCAGCAACATGCAAAGGAGTGTTAATAAATGGTGTTAAATCTACATCATCCAAAACACGTGGATTCTTCTTAATCACTCTATGAGATCATCTATGTTTCCTGCCTGAGCTATAGAGCAAATCTCCCAAAACCAATATCCACTTGTCATGTTCATGTTTGAAGTTATTCCTTCCATTCTTTTTTATCTGTCTTGTCTTCTATTGAAAAAAAAAAATGTAATAAATTTAAAAAATTAATTAAGAGGCTTAATATTCATTTATGTAATTATTTGTTAATTGAGTTTTGATATTATTTATTTATGTAATTATTTGTTAATTAAATCTTGATATTATTTATCTAATATATTGTCTTCTTTTGGAATTTGAGATGAAACAGTATATTGTGTTGACAAAACAGAAAAGTTAGATTTCACTTTGAATAATAAATTAATGAAAAATTGTGGAATAAACCATATGACATCTTTCTAGAAATTATGAAGTAGACGTAGATTTACCTTTAAATCTTAATTTAGTATAATTTATTAATTTTATGTTTCTGTTGACTGCAAAATTACTTATCAGAGTTTAATAATAAATATTTATAATATTTCATTCTTGATATATATTATGAAAAAACTCATTTATTTTATTATTTGACCTAGATATAATCTTACTTATAAAATTAAATATATTATATCATAATAAAATTTATCATCTAACAATTTAAATTAATAATAAACATTTATTAGGTACGGGAAGAAAATTGAGAATAGACTGGTGATCAAATTATTGAACTTTTTAATTAGGCTCCTAAACTTTTATTTTTCTTTTAATTGGATTCTTTAATTGTTATTTATTTTTTAATCGAGTCTTTCAGCTTATTTGTGGTTATGAAAAAAAAATTAATTACAAACATTTAATTAGAGTTGTGAGAATTTTTTTATAAAATTTTAACATTCTCACGTAAAGTCAACACAAGTATTTTTTTCATTAAACTCTCCCAATTATTAATTTGACTCTGTAAAAAAATTCGAATGTGCTTAGAGAATTTTTAATAATGAGAAAGATGTTGAGATATTTTTTTTTAGTCTTATAGTATCAGGTAAATATCAAGATTTTCTATATTTTTTTTATTTTAATGATAGAATTTAAATTGAGATCTTATGATAATTTTTAAGTTCCATTATGAATCTCATTTTATAAAATTTTATTTTAAATTTATTCTAAATTAAAATTAATTATTTAATAATATAATATTTAATTATAAAATAATTAATATTATAAATTAGAAAAAAATAATATAAATATTTATTTATGACTAATGATTAAAATAATAATTAATACATAATATATAGATAAAAAATACAAAGACATTGAGAGATCCTCTGCTAAGGTTTTTTCTTATGTATATGTTACACATAACATGTTTTGTTTAGTATTACATGTCATTTCACATCATTATAATTTATTTAATATTTATAACTTAATTCAAAAAATATATTTATAATTATTTTCCTCCATACTTTTTTTTATTTAATTCCTTATTTCTCTCACCAATTTTTATATTTATGTTTTTTTTTTACATTTATCTTTTCACTTTTCAGCTTTATGTTTTTTTATTTGTTTTCTTTTTCATTTTACTCGTTTCCTTTTTTCTTTTCTTTTTAAACTTTTATTCTTTTTACATTTTTTTTTTTGCTTTAACAATTTTTTTACTTTTAAATTCTAGAAAATTATTCTTAATAAGAAATTATATAAAATAATTTTAAATAATTTCATATATATGAGTAGGTTGTTAAATAATAATTACAATATGAAGTTAAATTTTTTAATCTAAAAATTAATTTAAATCTAATTAGTTAATATATTTACTAGAAATTGATATTTTCACTCAATGCTTAATAACTTTATATATAAAAAAAATTGTATATTAATATTAATATGATAATTATAATTTTTTACATAAATATCTAATAAAATTATTAAAAGTAATTCATTCATTTTATTTTTATTTTAAAATAGTATATAATTATTTCATCAATAATATCAGGAATTGAGTTAATTTTAATTTTTTGTGACAGAGACCACGAGCATCATTCAAAATAAAAAAAATATTGTTAAGTTGAAATCTCATAGATCATTATTACTTAGAAATCAAATAATTTTTTTTAAATAATTTCACAATTAAATATTTTGTTATATAGTAATTATATTATCAAGTTTAATTTTTTATACTAAACATTAATTATCAAGGGATTTATCTCAATTGATTAAGTAAGACGTGTGGATTGATTAAACTCTGTAGTATTTGTATTATTTCTACGAGTGAAACAAATATGAATTAATTAAAATATAATTAGTTAATATATATTATAAATATCATATTTCAACTTAGCAATATTATTTTTCGTGAATGATATTTGTGGTCTCTATCGTAAAACAAATTTAAACTACCTCAGTTCATGATATTATTGATGAAGTAATTATAAACTATTTTATAATTAAATATATTTAATAAATTAATTTTAATATGTTTATTACATATTTATGTAAAAAAAATGAAATTTATTATATAAATATTAATATACAAAATTTTCATATATAAAATTATTAAAATGAAGTCAATATATTATTTTGTAGTAAATAAATTAACTAATTAGATATAAATTAATGTTGTATTAAAAATTTAATTTCAAATTATAATTTTTGTTTAACAAAATATTCATATATAAAATTACTTGAAATTATTTTATAAAATATATTAGTAAGATGATTTTATAGAAATTTCAAGTAAAAAAATGGTTAAACAAAAAAAAATGAAAATAAAAAATAAAAATAAAACAAAGGAAACTTGTAAAATAAAACAAAAACTAAAACTAGAAAAAAAAAACATAAATATAAAAATTGGAGAGAAAGAAAGAATTGGGTAAAAAAAAAGTGATAAAATATAGAAAAATAATTATAAATATATCTTCTTCTTTTTTATCAATAACGAATAATCATGAATAATGAATAAATAATAAGTTTTAAAATATATTGTGGATCGAATAACATGTGCGGATTGAAAAACCCTCCACTAAAATGCTATTAGTGCTTACATCACACGCACGAACATGATGCACTATACAGCACTAGTAATTTTGTATTTCAAGAAATTAATTAGAAAATAAAATAAAAAATAATTATAAATTAGTATTAGTTAGACATCTGACACAGTCTTCTTTGAATGTTCCACACATTTTCCCATATTAATGTAAATTTCCACACATGTTCCACACTAAATTGGGAAACTTTCAATTTAAGCTTCACAAAACAAAGGTTGCACCTAATTAAAAAAAAAAATGAAGAGAGGTAAATGTGAAAACTCAAAAAGAAATAGTGAAAAGTGCTCAACTTTTTTGTAAAGTACCGACAGAGATCAATGACGAAGGAGAAGATTGATGAGTTGGAAAGATAATGACCAAAAAAAGAAAGAAGAAAACAAAATTAAATTAAACGAAGTCATATGAAACAAAAAATGCAAATACAGCGCGTAATCATTAAAACGAAAACATCCAAATTTAAGGACCAAACTTCGAAGGAAAGAAGTGATAAAGTCTTGTATTGTTAAATTTTTTAATTAATAGAACATTAGCAGCAGTATATATTGTCTTAACAAAATAGAAAAAAAATTAGATTATTTGAGTTTCCATAAAGTAATGAGAAGTTTTAGAATAAAATTATACTTTAATTAAGGATTTAAAATTATTCATCAAAATAAAATAAAAAATTAGCTTATGATAATAAATCTATTCTAAATTTATATATTTTTCAAAAATATTATATCATTAATACTTCTGTCTTTCTTCTAAGTTATTGACGGAAGAAATTAGGAATTAATTAGATTTTATAAAAAGATTGACACAAACACTACTTCTAATTTAATTGTTTATATAAAAAAAAACTACTTCTAATTTGGATATTATAAATGAGAATAATAAATTTTTATATTTTTTTTATATTGGTTAAATAAAACATTCAAATAATTATTAAAATTAAGAAAAAGACAGTCACAAAAATATATTCAAATATTAAAATTATTGTAATACAAAATAAAATTTTATCATAATAAAATAAATATTAATGTCACTTCATAAACTTTTTCATCCCCGACCCGTGAATAAGAAAAAACTTTTACTTGTGTTATAATTTATATTTAAATTTATTTTAATATATTAACGTATACATATCAATATCTTTTTTTTTTCTTTTGTATTTATTACATACGTTATGTATAACATATTTAGAATATATTGTTTAATGACGAATAAAATTATATCATATGTTATGTCACTTACAACTTAACCTAAATGATATATTTATAATTATTTCTCATAATACTTTATCTCTTTCTTTTCTTTTCTTTATCCAATTCTTTATTTTTCTCTCCCATTTTTATACTTATGTTTCTTATGTTTTTTTTTTTTCATTTGTTTTCACTCTTCAGTTTTATGTTTTTTTTTCTTTTTCATTTTACTCATTTCCGTTTTTTTTTCTTTTTACATTTTTTTTGTTTTAACAATTTTTTTTTTACTTTAAAATTCTATAAAATTATCCTTACTAATAAATTGTATAAAATAATTTTAAATAAATTCATGAGTATTTTGATAAACAATAATTACAATATGAAGTTAAATTTTTTAATATAAAAATTAATTTAAATCTAATTAGTTAATATATTTACTAGAAATTAATATTTTCACCCTATGTTTAATAACTTTATATATAAAAAAAATTGTATATTAATATTTATATAATAATTGTAATTTTTTACATACATATGTAATAAACATATTAAAATTAATTTATTAATTTTTTTATATTTTAAAATAGTATTTAATTACTTCATCAATAATATCATGAATTGAAATAATTTTAATTTTTCTTTTTTGGCATAGACCATGAGCATCATTCAAGGCAGAAAATATTATGAAGTTGAAATCTCATAAATCATTATTACTTAGAAATCAAATAAAATTGTTTTAAATAATTTCACAATTAAATATTTTGTTATATAGTAATTATACTATCAAGTTTCATTTTTTATACTAAACATTAATTATCAAGGGATTTACCTTAATTAATTAAGTAGGGTGTGTGGGTTGGTTAAACTATGTAGTATTTATCTTCGATTTTTACAAGTGAAACAAATATGAATTAATTAAAATATAATTAGTTAATATATATTATAAATTAATATTGTGAATCTATTTTTATTAAATTTTATTAATATATTTGTAATAATGTCAAAATACATAAAACAAATATAGATAATAATGTGGCAATTTTAAAATAAAAATATTATAAAATATATTTAAATTAACTTATTATAAATTCATCATAAAATATTTTTAAATTGCTTCTTTAATAATACCATAAACTAAATTAATTTTAATTTTTTTAATGGTAAAAAAAATAGATACCTCCCTAAAAAAAAAAAAAACATAGATACCATTTACAAAAGACAATCATGTTCAAGTTAAGTAGGTCTGTTATAAGCGATATATTTTTCCATAAATATTTAATACAACTTCATACATAAGATTGAATAATATTGTTTTTACATTATAAAAAGCAATTTTAAATAAACCCATAAATAAATAATTTTTTGAATGATATTTATATTAAGAAGTTGAAATTTGTATACTAAACTTAATTTAACTATAATTAGTTAATATATTTGTTATAAAATAATATTTAACTATATGTTTGATAATATCATATAAAAAAATTGATATATACTTTTACAAAATATATAATAATTTTACATTTTTTTGTTGAAATATATAATATTAACATAAATAGTAATAAAGTATATCGAAATTAATTTATTAAATATAAAAAATTGAAATACATAAGAACACTAGAAGGGGAGATTGAATATTGGGTTAGAAAATCTTTTTGTAAAGATCATCATTTCACAAGTTGCCTTTAAAGATATACATAAGTTTAAGCAAACAAATATATTCTTTCAAGGCAAAGCTTTTAAAAACCTTTTCGAAAGTGCACAACTTGCAAGATGAACAAGTGTAAGCACAAATAAGAAAAGGTAGAATGTTTGTTTTATAGTGGCTCACTCAACTTAAGCTATGTTTTAATTCTCATTTAATAACTATTAAAAAGTTCAGATATAATTAATTGATTACAAAACAAATATTCTTTGTCACTATTCGCAACTAGTATTCTAAATTACTACTAGTTACAAGTATAAATCTCCCCTCTCGAGATTATACTTCCCAAGTATTTTTTGATCACTAAACCACTCCTGGCTTTCTATTCAAATATGAATAAAATTCAAAAAACTCTCAAAGAGAGGATATAGAAATGAAGTTTCTCTTTTCTCTTTGCTCTTGTTTCTTACTTTGTACTAGCTTTTCTCAGATTGCCTTTCTTGCTGGTGCTAGATTGTTTAGATAAGATTGGCTTGGAATCATTAGTTTTCTCGTTGCATAGAAGCATTTATATATAGTAGAGTTTCTAGAATTTGAACATTGGAGAAAAAGGTTTCCGCTGTCTCATAGAGGAGTGTTGAAGTTGCTTTAGCTAAGCTTGATTTGATAGGAGCAGGTTTATGTCTTGTCGCAGCTTCCTTTTAGCTTTAGGTGTGCTTCTCAAACATGATAGGCTTTTTTATTGTACCTATAAAACTTCACACATTTCAACACATGCAAGCAATCATAAAACTTCACACAAAGTATTTTCCTTTCTTTTTGTAACAGACAGTGTGTTCTTAAAGTCAAAAGATTATAATGAACCGCATATTCCTCATCACGTGTAACGTGTAACAAATCATGGTATGGTTCAACACAAACATTGTTTGTCTTGATAGACACAACCTGGTCCAACATAGACATGGTCTAGCTTGACAAACACAGTTTGGTCTAGGTATGCATGGTATGGTCCAACTATCACATAGTCTAGTCCTAGTTCCATGCATGGTTTGGTTTAAACTTATGCATAGTTTGGTCCAAGACAAGACATATATCTTCTGGTCCGAGACTTCACATAGTTTGTCCCGAGATTATTGCATGGTCTGGTTCGAGACTTTGTGTAGTCTATTTCAAGACTATTGCATTGTCTGTTCTAAGACCTATACCGTTTGTTCCAATGACTTTTACATGGTCTGTTCTGATGCTTAGCTTAATCCAATTAAAAGCACTTTGGATACTTGATAATTTATTAAAGTGTTATCAGACAATTAAGGTAGTAGAGTGAGATAGAGAGATTATACCATTGTATGTAATCATTTTGATTCCTTAGAATTACTCAATTTCAAATAATTAGTTGATTAAATATTATCATATTTGTTATCATCAAAATCCATCAAAGGATTAGGGGCCCTGACATCATCCAATGTGTTGGTTCTAACAAAAATTACAATGAAAATATTAAGTGAATTTTAATATATTTATATTGCACCAAAAAAATATTTTATTTATATATATTTTTTGTTGTAATTTAACAATATTATTAAAAATTAATAAAAATATATTCAAAATACTTTTTTAAAACAAATATTAACTAAATAGATTTTAATTAAGGTTTAATATGTTTTTTTTTTATCTCTTCAAATCGAAAACATGTGTCAAAAAGTTTAACCAACTCACCCCAGGATACGAAAAATCGAACCGGACTGACTGGTCAAATCAGTCGGATCGGGAACCGGGGGTCAAGCCAGTTCAATTCGAGAGTTGGATCGTTCATGCTATTGGACCGTTTTGAGCCGGTTTGGACCGGCTGGTTTTCCGATTCAACCATTAATCTGTTCAACTAGCTGGGTCAAAGTAAAAAAAAAATAAAAAAATTTCACACTCGAGAACGACGCCGTTTTTGAATTCCTAAAGGAGACTCTTGCGTACGGACACCAGATCCAGATCACGAACTCGCCCTGCCGCTCGTGCTCAATGCTGTCGTTGCCCTCATGCTCGCTTGCTCGCCCTCGACTGCTCGACGTTGTTGTCCTCGTGCTTGTTCACTCGCCCTCGACCGCTCGACACCGTCACCCTCATGCTTGCTCGCCTCGACCCTCGCTCTCGACGCCGTCCACACCCTCGCAACGTAGCTCGCTCACAACCCTCGTCGTCGCCTCGTGCTCGTCCTCGCGACACCGCTTGACGTCGTCTGCGCCTTCTGTTCTCATCCGCCGTCACTTGTCCTTCACGTTCCCTCCACGACTCCACAACCCTTTTGCCTCTACCATGTCTCAGGTAATGTATCTCTATCACGCTCTCCCTCAACTCTGATTGATGTTTAGTGTGTTTAATGTATTCTATTGTTCTCTTATCTTGATCTTAGTTATTGAGTTGTTGTTATCTATTTGATCTGAGTGATTAAGTATGTTGTTTGTCTTTCTTTGTGAGTCTGGCTGATTTGTGAGTCTATTATTCTATTATTCTATTATTCTGGAAGTATGGTGTTCTTTGTTATCTTGTTTGTGATTGTTATAGAGAATTAGAAATGACATCTAATGAAGCACCATCATTTCAAGAAGCCTCAACTCAAAATTCAAGGCCTAACATTAAAGTAAAAACTGATATAGCTTGGGGACATTGTAAGCTGATTGAAGAGGGTAAGAAAAGTGTTATAATGTGTATCTACTATGATAAAATTGTTAGGGGAGGAGGAATTTATAGGTTTAAGGATCACTTAGCTGGTGAAAGAGGTCAAGTTGAAATGTGTAAAAAGGTGCCTGCAGATGTTCGTCATTTAATGAAACAAAATATTAATGAAACTAAGAACAAGAAAAGAAGAATTGAAGAAGAATATGATGATAGTTTTCCATCTAATGAAAATGTAAGGGAAGTTCCAATAGAAGTGGAACAAAGTCAGTAAACCATATCAACTCAAAAAGTGAAAACAAGTGGTTGCATTGGGAATTATTTTCAATCTAGAACCACTCTTGGAGCTCAACCTACTTTGAAGAGTGTGTTGCAAAGTAAAGAAGTGATAAGGAAGTGTGACCTTGCTGTTGCTAAATGGTTTCTTGATGCATTTGTTCCATTTAATGCTGCTAATTCAGCATATTTTCAGCCTATGATTGATGCTCTTTGTAGCATGGGTCTAGGATACAAGGCTCCAAGTATGTACAGTCTTCGTGGTTCTTTGTTAAACAGTTGGGTTGATGATGTGAAGAAACTTGTGGAGGAATATCGTTGTATTTGAAAGAAAACTGGTTGTACTCTTATGGCGGATGGATGGATTGATAGGAAAAAGAGAACTCTTATTAATTTTTTGGTTTATTGTCCTAAAAGAACTATTTTTTAAAATCTGTTAATGCATCTGATGCTTGTAAAAATTCTGAGTTATTGTTTGAGCTTTTCAAGGAAGTTGTGTTGTATGTTGGTCCTGAAAATATAGTTCACATGGTTACAAATAATGCTTCAAATTATATTGCTATTGGTAGGAAATTAGAAAATGAGTTTCCTAAATTGTTTTGGTCTCCTTGTGCGGCACATTGCATAAATTTAATGTTGCAAGACATGGGGAAATTGGATGAAGTAACTGTGGTCATGTCACATGCCTCAAACATTACTAAATATATTTATAAATATTGTTATGCTTTGTATTTGATGAGAAAGCATACAGGTGGGAGAGAAATACTCTGTGTCCTGCTCCAACTCGCTTTGTCACTAATTTCATTGTATTGCAAAGTATATTGGCTCAAAAAGATGCATTAAGAAGCATGGTAACATTTAGAGAATGGACAAGCTCAGCTTATGCCAAAGCTTACAAGGCAAAACAATTTGTGGAAGAAGTCTTAGATTCTACCTTCTGGAGTAGATGTGCTGATATAGTGAAATTGATCAAGCCACTTGTTTGTGTGTTGCGTATGGTTGATAGTGAAGATAAACCTGTTATGGGTTTTCTTTACCGAGTAATATATAAGTGCAGAGAAGAGATGGTGAGAAGGTTTCAGAGAAATAAATCAAAAGTTGAGCCTTTCTTGAAAATCTTAGATCGTCGTTGGGATTCTCAACTTCATAAAAATCTCCATGCGTTAGTTATTGGTTAAATCCGGCTTGTCGATTTAATGATGAAGAATTTGAGAAACATGTGTACAACAACTGATCTTTTGGATGTCATTGAAAAATTTGCTCACAATGATAATGAATTGCGAAGCAAACTAATAAGTGAGAAGAGAATTTACAACAATGCTAAGTTAGATTTTGGAAGGCAAGCTGCTTTGCATGAACGAAATACAGTCATACCAGATAACTTTTATAACTTGTAATCTTTATTCCTTAATATTTATTTGTGACTTTTTTTGTTATTAATTTATTTTATCACATGCAATATTTTAAATCAGTGGTGGGCATCTTATGGATGTGGTGTACCCAACTTACAAAAATTGGCTATTCGCATTTTAAGCCAAACTTGTAGTGCTTTGGGTTGTGAACGAAATTGGAGTGTACTTGAGCACATTCATTAAAAATAAAAGGAATAGATTGGAGCATCAGAAACTTAATGACGTTACAACTTGAGGTTACAAAATAGGTATTATTAATCTATTCTATTTTTGTTGTTAATCTTTTTAAACTTAAATACTTATGCTTAAATATTTGTATATGTACTTAGGAAAAAAGAGAGAACTCAACTATGATCCTATTAATTTGGAAACAATTGTTGACCATGTTGATTGGGTAATGGTGGATTCACCACCATTCTTAACCAATGAGGAGGTGAATGCATTATGTAAAGACCTTGCAAATACGACTATCCAACCAATTTCAAGTGATACTGGTATATTTTAATTACATTATAAATTAAATTATTTCATATTTGTTATCACCACGTACTAATTATAACTTAACATCTATTTTTATGTCATAGGTCCTTTAAATTTGGATGATGATGAGATTGATGATGCACTAGACAATACCATGAAGAATAGGAATTTAAATGAAAACAATGTTGAGGATGTTGCTATGGAAGATTCTGAGTTCTTAAAATGAAAGAATTCATGAAATAGTTTATGCTCCTTGGCCATAGAAAAAAATGACTTGTTAGGAACTTATGTTTGTTAAAAACTTATGTTTGTAATTAGTTTATTTATGATTTATAAGTTTTATCATGAGATTTTGTGGAATTATATAAAAATTAAAACAAATATAAAAATTGTATTTAGTTTAATACATACTGGTTCATGCGGTTCAACCAGTGACCCATTGGTTCGACCATTGAACCAGTGATCCAATACCTCAACCGGTTCAATTTTTAAAACCTTGACTCACCCTACTCAACTAATAGTAAATAAGGCAGACCCCTTGATAATTAATGTTTTGTATACAAAATTTAACTTGATTATATAAATATTTTATAGCAAAATATTTATTTATGAAATTATTTAAAACTATTTTATTTTTTAAATAAAAATGATTAATCAGATTTCAACTTAGCAATATTATCTTTTGTGAATGATACTTATGGTCTTTATCATAAAAACAAATTTAAACTAACTCAATTCATGATATTATTGATGAAGTAATTAATTACAAAATATTTTATAATGAAATATATTTAATAAATTAATTTTAATATGTTTATTACATATTTATGTAAAACAATTACATTTATTATATAAATATTAATATACAAAATTTTGATATATAAAATTATTAAACATGGAGTCAATATATTATTTTGTAGTAAATAAATTAACTAATTAGACATAAATTAATGTTGTATTAAAAATTTAACTTCAAATTATAATTATTGTTTAACAAAATATTTATATATAAAATTACTTGAAATTATTTTATACAGTTTATTAGTAAGATGAATTTATAGAATTTTCAAGTAAAAAAAATGGTTAAACAAAAAAAAATGTAAAATGTGTAAAGAAGAAAGAAAAATAAAATAAAGGAAACTTTTAAAATAAAAAACTAAAACTAAAAAGAAAAAAAAACTTAAATATAAAAATTAGAGAGAGAAAGAAAGAATTGGGTGTAAAAAAAAGGAAAGAGATAAAATATAAAGAGAAACAATTATAAGTATATATTTGAAATTAAGTTACAAATACTAAATAAATCATCGATCAAATAATTATATGTCATGATAATATACATATCGCAATTCTATTGGTAACTAAATAACATGTTTTAAAACATGCTGCCCATAACATGTATACAAGGAAAAATCTATCAATATTATCAATGTCAATCTAACTTTCTATCTATAAGAATTTTATTAACAATAATTTTTTAATTCAAAAACATTTTATTTTTTTACTTTTCTAATTAATACAAAGTTAAAAATCTGATTAGTAAGAGTAATTTATATAAATAATTATCTCTAATTTTAATTAGCAACCAAAAATCATAGACACTAAAATAAATAACTCTTATAATTATTATTGTTTTTTTTTTTAAACAACCCATTTATAACTCCGATTCAAAATACTCCTAGAAATTGAAATGCATCAATTATTGTTATTTGATGGTGCTGTAATTCATTTAGGCCAAGCGAAAAATTAGAGTGAACGGGCATTAAAGCCTTCAAAATAAATCACATTTGTAAAAGTTATTTCATCATTTAAAAAAATTATATGAAACTTTTTTACAAATTAACTTATGAATAAATTTATTTGATTTATTATTTTTTTTAAAATTGTCTCTAGAAGTGCTTCAAAAGAAGATTAATTACTCAAATAGGCCCTTATCAGTCTTTTGAAACTTAGATGACTGAAAATATAGAAGTTGAAGTTAGTACTCTGGAGACTCAAAGAAGACTTTAGAAATAACTTAAAACTTGATTTCTCATGTTTAAACTTCAATTTCAACCTGCTTTCTTTTGAATATTCTATCAGGCATCCTCGAAAAGAAGCAGCTTAGACTGAATAGAAAGATCAAGAAATTAAACTGGAGAAGGAAAAGTAAGAAAAAGTGAAAAAGGAACCAAAAATTGAAGTTGAGAGCCGCAAGAAACTTTAGAGAAAGCTAATGTTACTAAAGAAGGGTTATACCTCATTCAAAGGGATAATTCAAGACACATAATGTTGAATATATGATGGCTGAACATGATCAAGAATTAAAGGAAGAAAGTCCACACGGCAACCATTGAAGAGTTGCAGATGAAGTTCAATTGAACACAAGGGAACCTTGAAGATCAATCTTGCAAAAAGTGATTAGGCAGACCCAAATACCAAAACTTTGAGAAATCCTTTTAAAACAATTTTTTTTTACTTGATATTAGTAGTTTGAAATTTTTCATTGATTATGAAGTCTATGATCACTTGTACTAAACTGTCATTTCTGCCATCCAATTATAATATCTATAAACTTTCTAACAATCATAGATCAACATTAGAGAATTAAAAATGCCTGCACATTAATTAGCCCTTTAATTTTCACGAGATCCGTCCGCAACATAGGAACAAACAATTTGCTTCTATAATTAATTAAACCACAATTAAAATACACAATGTAATCGACGCCGCATATATATTAATTGGGTAGGATTAAACAAAAATATGAGAGAGCCATCATCTAATAATGTAGCTAGTAGTTTTGTGAATAACATGACTGTCCCAAATCATACTTCAAGCCAGCTAGCAATTTTTTAATATTGCTACATACCATCATGAGGAAGATACAGAGTGCCAGATACATCAGAGGAAACAAACAAAAAATTATTGAAACAATGCTACCAGATACCGTAATCACAGATAAGATATAGCTGAAGCTCAAAAACAAAATTGGCAACATCAGTGCAGAGCCTAGTAGCGATGTTGTTGGAGTCAGAATCCAGATGGTGGTAGTTGATACCAGAATGGAAAGCGCATTGATACCAGATATTGCACGGAAAGCCTCTGGCACAACCGGTGTCCCACCATATAATTCCGTAGAATTACTATTAGTGTTGACATCAGTAGCATTAACCTGATATAATCCACCAGGGGGACTCAATACTGTCTCATATGTGGTAGTTATAATAAGAGTAGATATTATCAGATAAATATTCCGTTGGTTCTCTGTTATATCACATCTAATGCGACGAATAGAGGTAGTTATTTTATCCCTCAATGTCATCTTTGATTTGAATGTATTTGCATAGGTGACCACATTATTAGTAGCTGACAAATTTGCTCCACTCCTCAGTAATACAGTTCTGATCTCTTGATTAGTTGCTACGTCAAAAGCTGATCTTTCCTCATAATTCTTCGCATTTAAATTCAGCTTAGCTGTCTTTACCAACAACTCAACCATCTGTCATATCAAACAATTAATTAACTACATAACTATTAACTATTAGAGACTAGATTTTAAAAAAATAAACTATCGGAGACTATTGCATAAGGGTGTCAAAGCGGGTCGGTCCAGCCTGTTTGGGCCTGCCCTATCAAAAACGGGCCAAGCCAGCACACCCATGGCCGGCACGGGCCGGATGCCCTGGCCTGCCCTGCCAGAAGTGGGCTGGTCCACTAAAATTGGAAAAAAAAAATTAGATTGTGGCGGTGAGTGAGAAAGAAGCAAATCGTAGAGCATACCAAAATGGCTGTGACGGTGAGCAAGAGAGAGAAGCAGATCACAGGAAATCAAGACGGAGAGGGCGATCGAAGAGAGAGAGGGAGAATGGTGTGGGAGAGGGACCGTGAGGGAGAAGTAGATCTTAGATCAAGACGAGGCGATGAGCGTCACACAAGGAAGAGCATGCGAGTGAGGCGACAAGCGTCACGGCGTTGCACGAGGAAGAGTGTGCGAGCAAGACGAGGTCCTGGCGGCTTGTTGGTGATATCATGACGGCGTCGCGTGCGAGGGAGTGTGCACGTGCACGTGGTTGTGGTGAGGAAGATGGCAAGATCGCGGCGAGGTTCCAACGAGATCATGGCGGAGAGGGAAAACGCAATAGAAAAGACCTATTTCTATTTTAAGAACACAAATGAAAAGTGAGAATCTGAGGCAGAAAAAAAAAAAAAACTAAGTTTAATATTTGGTGGGCTGGCTCGCATAGAGGGGGCTGGCAGACTAGCACCCCTATCCCGTCTTATCATTTTTTGCATGCTAACTAGTTGGTCCGACGAGTTAGATGTCATTTATGGAATCACACCTATAATTAAATTATGCCTAACTGTGTGGTATAACCCTACTGATATATGTAACATGTTTTCTTTACTTTATTGGACACATCTTTGGCCTATTTTATTAATAATATATTGGATTCGTTTTTGTATAATTAAAAAATAAAACCTTTTCATGTAATTCACAATATATTTTAAAAAGAGTTTAATGTTTATATAAGTTTATTAATCATAATTTTTAAAATAATTTTATAAAATTTAATTAGTTTAATTAACATAAATGAAGAATTATAAAATTATTTTATATTGTCAAATATATCAACCTTTTTCTCTTAAAAAAATATTACTTTTGTAAATAATTTATACTGTCTTGTTACCAAGGAGTAACTAATGTTTGGAAGAAAATATGGTAATTAATTAAGAGTATTATAGGAAAAAAATAAGTACAAATTAATTAGTATAGCATTAAAGAGAGAATTTAATTAAAATAATCTGCTAGTATAACTTTTTATATGCTATTAACCAATCATAAACTAACAGGATTTAGTCTTTCTATTTTGACATATTTATATCTAATTTCAAAATAAAAATAAGATATTTAGTTTTTTTATTTAAAAAAATTCAGAATTTTAATGCAATACTCATATTTTAATCACTTATTTTTTGATTTCTTCACATTTTTTGAACATGTAAATGTAGAGAAAACAAAGGATACCAGACAACTGAGACAAGTGTTGGTGTTATTACCTGGAAGTTATTTTCTCGCGAAGAAAGGTGCAAAACGGTATTGCCTTCTACATCTTTCCAGTTCAATATTGTTCTCTCCATCTTCAAAGCACCTGTATGGCTAGTTTTCATAAGCCAACCAAGTAGGACTTGAAGAGTCTCATACTGTCCACATCTCACTGCAATGTGCAATGCAGTCTCCTTTCTAACTGTTACATCTTCAATGCAATCTGGGCAAGCCAAGAGGAATTCAATCAACAGTTTAATTTCTCCTTTTTCACTTGCCAAATGTAGTGCCGTACGGCCTTTCCTCCCTTTGACTCGAACCAGGTCTTTGTTGATAGATACAAAGTGGAGCACCATTCTCTCATGCCCGTTTTGTAGAGCAAGGTGGATGGGAGTCAATCCCTGTGGATTTAGTTTCAAAGCGAACGAAGGTTTCAATGTCATAACCTCAGTAGCAAATTCTAGTTTTCCAACAGATGCAGCAACATGCAGAGGAGTGTCAACAAATGGTATCGAATCTATGTCCTCCAAAACATGTGGATTCTCCTGAATCACTGTATAGAGACCATCTATGTCTCCCTCTTGGGCTGCAAGGTTAACCCTTGACTTATCTTCACTTGTTGTGTTCATGTTTGAAGTTTTAATTCTCCAAGATGAAGCTTCAAAAATGTATACATCAGTTCAATTATTTATTCATTATATTTTAAACATGTTAATTTATGAATGAGCATATATATAGTTGTTGATTTGTAATTATAGGAAAAATGCTGTCATAATTATTAACTACAGTATATAACATCACACACACACACACATATTTCTAACTACGAGTTTCTTATACTAGTAACAAATATGATGAACAGCTCATTCTCATAAACTAATATTTGTTAAGAAAGCTTTTATGATAAACTAATTGTTTTTTCAGCTAAAGTAAAATATGAAAATGCAACATGGAGGTCTAACTTCCGAGAAAAAAAAATAAAAAATACAGCATGCTGTTGAAGCTCTGATATTTGAACTAATTCTGACAGTGAGAGTGATCATAACCACACATTACAAAAGAGACATAGACAGAATGACTTTGTTGCTGGATCGGGAAAGTTAGAATACAAAAAGATTAAGCGAGATCCAAACATTAGCGATCCAGCAAGAGCATTGGTTAACAGAGAAAGAATACGAGAGGGCTTTACAATTACTCTCTTAACATTGAAGGTAAGCAATCACCTATTATATACTGACAATAAAACAAATTAAATATGAATATTAAAATTTTTGTTTCAAAAAATTGTAATGTTAATTTTTTTTATGATATTATTCTAGTATTTAATAAAAAATTATTAATTTTCAGTATTTGTATGAAGATTAATTTTATTATAGAAAATAATGAAAGAGATTATTTTTATTACTATTTTAATTAAAAAATTTTAAACTGTTGTAATTTATTTATTAAAAAAAATAAAAGATTGATAGAAACATGCACCAAAATCAATCTGTTTTAATTTTATTTTAATAAAATTTAATTTTAAAATCACTTATTTTTAAAAAATTAATTTTTTAAATTCATTAAATTATCGTAATTTATCTCTTAAAATTTTAAGATTAAAAAGATGTCACATGTAAATAATTTTTTTTATTTAAATTTTATTTTATTAAATTATTGATGTTTAATTGATAAAAATACTGTAATACAATATTAAAACTTTGGTATAAGTATTTGATCAGTATTAGTTAATTAAACAAGATTTCTGTGGAATTAAAAGGACTCTCATAATAAGAGGCGTGTAAAACAAATAACAAATCAAATTGTCCATCAATCATCATGAATCACGCACATATAAATAGAAAACAAAAAAAACTTTGCCTTTACTTACTCTCTCTCGTGAACGAAAATGAAAATGAAAAGGGGCTTTGTATTCTAATATTGATATCGAAAGAGGGAGAACGTGATCTCGCGATGGTGCAGCGACCATGGCGGCTTCGGCAACACGGCGTCACACCGCGACTCTGATGGCACGGCGCAACCATGACAGCACGGCACCACCACCACCATTGCAGTGCGACGTGACCGCGACGACTTTGGGGCTGACAGGTCACGACGAACCGGTTTTGCATCGCGATTGGGCGCGGTTCAGCGGTGGTTGGAGTACGCTGACGCGCGGATTCATATTTGTTTAGAACAAACATATAAATATATAGTTTCTGTGATTATTGAGTTTGCAAGGATACTCATATTATTCAACAGAAAAAAAGGAAAGGAAAATATGTGTAAGGTAAGTACTTACTAATGATATGTAAATACTTCTCCTCTATTTTTTTTTTTTTGTTTTGTTTTTTTTTTTATTTATATATTGTTTTGTTTGCTATCCCTTTTCTTCTCATTGTTGCTTGGTATATATAGTCATATGAGATTTTCTTTTCAAAGAAATTTTTCTTATTCTAACAATTCATTAAGCTTTCTTTTTTATGAGGTTTTCCTACTTAATCATTTTTATTTTTCTTACAATTGTGTTGTTTGAATTTCCAATACCTATTGTTGTGCCTAGATTTGATAGAGTGACCATCTACATAATGATGGACTTGCTGTCCATTAGGATGAAGCTGTGGTTGATTGATGAATTGACTTCTTGTTTTCTTTTGTTTATTTTTTATTCTTTTTCCTTCTTTCTCTTCATTTTCTTTTTGCTTTGAATTGATTTGGCTTGTGATGCCTTTAGATTTTAGGTTTGAGATGAAATTTCATTCTAATTTTGTAACGGTCTTGAGAAGAATATAAAAAATGACAAAAGATTTTTTTTTTTTGCCTTAACATGTTATGTTATTGTATAATTTTTCTTTATTTTTTTTCTTCAAATGACAAGACATAACTTGTGAAATTAGTATAATAAAATAAAAAAATATATTGATATAAAAAAGAGCATCGGAATTTTTATCTAAAGAAAAAACTTGTATTGAAACCATAACAGATGGCAAAGGAGAAATGACAGAGACACTTGCATTTTTCTTCAAATTGAGATAAAATTGTCTTATACATGATTTTAATTGGTTCACAAATAAGAATTAATTGGTACCGTGCTAATGGTGCCATAACTGAGTATAATTTTGTTTTTTTAAAAACAATTGTAATGTTGTTAAATTTTTGCTAGTTATTTAGGGGTCGTGTCAATAAGTGTAAATTTCCAAGCTTCTTAAATTCCAACCCAAGTTGTACAGGAAACTTTCTTACAAGCTTCGTATCTTGACTAATATTTTTAGTTTCATATTTGGTATTTTTTGTTGTTTTCAACAGAATTAATTTTTTTTTCACTCCATTTAGAAAATTTCAAACATTCCTAACTTCTCCTTTATTATTTTTTCAATTCTTCTGACACCTATTCAGTAAAAAAAAATTCTTCTTACACCTATATATTATGATATTTTTATGTTTTTTTTATCAAGAAAATGCTGTTTAAGTAAATACATCAAAAAATGAAAAGCTATTTATTTTATTTAAAAAAAGCATTTTTTAACATGTAAGTTTAGACAAACTCATCTATCACAGGTCTATTTAAATGAACGCGTTATAAGTCTTGGTCATCTAATACTTCCAAATATTTCTTTATTATTAATAAAATATCATCTTTAAATTTGATATTCTGCATGTAAAACTGTTCGGAAGTTGCTGCGATATGAGTCCTGATTTGAATTTTCTGATTATATGAGTCTTGGTCATCATCATTCTTAACTTTTCCTTTATTATTTTATTCAACTCTTCTTATAACATCAATTAAGACTTTTAAGCATAGCCGCAACACTCTTATCCACGTTTCACTCTACTCTACGCATCAAAGAAAATATATCTCACTCTAATGTTAAGTTAAGCTTGAATTCTAATTATCATTAACTACTATCCACGTATTAGTATTTGACTATGATAGGTTTTGTGAGGGAGATTTAGTGTAACTCTTATCCACACACATATATTTATTTATTTATTCTATCCTGGATTTGCCTTTAGAAAAGGGAAATGAGTGCTAAACTTTGTTTATTAACTCTGGAGATTCGCTGCCACACCTTGGCTCTGATATTTGGGATTTTCACCTTTCTATATATTATATTTTTGTGGTTGTATATATTATTTTTTAAAGCAAAATATAACCCATTGGGACACGAAATATGTCAATGAAAAAACAAAAAAGAAACAAAAAGAAGTACTATGTTAGGAAAAAGAAGCTAAAAGTCAATTCTTACTTACAATATTCAAGCTCACCAAAGTATTGGAGCACCAACTAGAAAAAAATAAACAACTAAACAATGAAGAATTATACATAATTCATGTCCAAAAAACTTTTTTAATTTTCTTAAGGGCTGAAGAAACATCCTCAGCTGCCATTAAAAAATGACAGTGTTCATCTAAAGCCAAATCACCCAGCAGATTGCATGCGAAATTCTTGTGTATAAATAGGGGAAACATCTGAAGGCTTTCAACCGTTGATTTTAGTATAACCTTTTTTTTTTTTTATAGGAATGATTAGCATAACCTATTACGTACCTAGGAGCTGGTATACATAGGATCCACTAACAATTTTCAGTGCATTGCATCTCTTGTTTAAATAAACTTTTTCATAGTCACTCATAGAATAAAATAAAAAAATAATTTTTTTTTTCTATAAAACTAGTTTATGAATAAGTTCATTTAAATAATATATTATTTTTTAAAAAATAATTTTTAATTTATGCATAAGTTAATTTTAGTTTATGAAAAAATATTTTATTTTTTCTTCTTATAAGTGATTTAAGAAGTTTATCCACACATATGCTAAGTTGAATAGGAGATTAATGCAATCTTGAACTCTAATTTTCAACCAATTTGGTTTTCTTTCCTTCAATTGAGCTAGTATTTATAATGTGTTGTTGGGTGCTCATAAGAAGATTAATGCAATATTGAACTAGTCATTGTACAACAGTTAAAAATGAGGACACGTGTTCACTCCTCAAATGTCATCTTAGTAGATGAAGAAGGTAAGAGTACATTAGAAAAAGAATACAGAAGTATGATTGGATCTTTGCTTTATCTAACTGCTACTAGGCCTGATATAATGTTCTCAGTAAGATTATGTGCTAAATTTCAATCTTGTCCTACGGAATCACATGTTACTGCTATTAAAAGAATCTTAAGGTATTTAATTTACACTACTAATCATGGTCTGTGGTATGAAAAAGGATTTAAGTTCAATCTTGTAAGATACAATTATGTTAACTTTGCAAGGATAGAGTGAAAAGAAAGAGTACTAATGGTGCGTGTCAATTTTTTGGGGATTCCTTAATTTCATGGTCATCAAAGAAACGAGGAACAATTGCCTTGTCAACCACAGAAACTGAATATGTTTCTACAACTACCTATTGTTCCTAAGTGTTATGGATTAAACAACAATTATTGGATTATTCAGTAGATATGTCACTAATTCCAATTTTGTGTGATAGCACAAGTGCAATTGATCTGTCAAAGAATCTAATTCAACACTTAAAAGAAAAACATATTGAAATCAAGCATCATTTCTTAAGAGATCATGTATAGAAAGGGGACATCGATCTTTAGGTTGTTGAAACCAAGTTTTAGTTAGTAGATATCTTCACTAAACCCCTGTCAGAAGACAAGTTCAATTTTATTAAAATTTTGTTGAATATTACTTGTTTAGAAAATTTCATATAAATATTCTCTACTACTTTCTAAGTAAAATATTTCGATTTTTATCCATTGGGTATATGACTCCAACTGCTAGTTTGTGTGATAAATGCTAAATTGATCTTGCTTGATAAAAAGTAATTGTTCCCAACAACTATATTTTTAAATCATATATATTTATGCTTTGATGTGGATTGTTTTATCACTTTTCTACTCACACACTCACAGAAACCTTTCTCTCTCTAGTTCTCTCTCTGTTTTGTCTTCACCATGCCTAGAATCAAAACAGCTATAATCAAAACACACATGACTAGCTCATCCTCCTCTAATTCTGAACCACAAAAATCCCCTTCTCCTCCATCTCGTGTCTAGAGAAAGGGAAAGGAAAAAGCATCTACCATTCAATCAAACTCATCAAATTTTGAAGGAACCAGGTCCTCTCTGCCTTGAAATGGACATAGCTTGTTTGAAGATTGGTTTGAGACACTTGATCATTCAAAAGAAAATGTCATCAGAAGCCTCTTGTCTTCATTAGAAAGGAACTTGAAATCAAAAGCCCTCCCATCCTTTGGGAGGATTGCTCACTAGATGGCTATGCAATGTGCCTTACCTAAGGTTGGAACATTTCAAGATGTGGCTAATTCTTATCTATTATTCAGTTTTTGCCTTTGGGAAATGATTCCACTAAATCTAGGGCATCTAATAATTCATCACATGATCAAGGCAACCAAGCTAGTCAACCTAATGTTTTTGTTGCTACTGTCCTAAGCCAAATGAAGGAATCTGTTCCAACTGAGAAAGAAGTTGTTGGAGAAAAAGCTGATTCTCTCTTCAACATTGAAAACTTGAAAAATCTTTTCAATTCTCTTATTGGTAAAAGATCTCTGAAAAAGAATCATGGAATCTTAGGATTGATGGGAGATCCCTTGACTTTTTCCCTACCTTTTCCTCCTCTTCACCCTTAACAATCACCGACTCCTCCACTATCCCTAGCTACTACCACTATTGCTCCTCCTCTTACTCCTCAGTTTCATGAACCACCTTTTATATTCATTCCTACTTCTTCGTCAAATATTCCTTCTTGCTCCAAGTTTGCTGATAACAGACTATCTTCTCTTGAGAAGCAAGTCAAGAAGATAAGGGTTGATTAAAAGAAGTTGTTCACTAATATGAAAACCTTGTAGAAAACAGTGAATGTTCGATAGATTCATGCTCTTTGAGGAATGGTTCTCTTTATTTGTCAAACTTGCAATGTTTCCAAAGGTTCTACTTATGGCTCATGAACCTCTTTCACCTCCTTGCAGCACCATCATGCCATCATCCTTTTCCTTCTCAAAAAACTCCTCCTCTACTAAACAGTGACCTTTGCACACTTATCTTTTTGCCTGATGACAAAAAGGGGGAGAATTAGGAGAGATTTTAGGAATTTCTGTTACTTTTTGTTAACAACTGGTTGTTTTTAGTTTTAATTATTTTACTTTTCTGTTGATTATGCTTGGAACTTATCTAGAATCAGAATCATCTCTGATCTGATTCAAGTTTTGATTACTCCTTTTTGTTATTAATGAAAGTTCCTCTTAATATTCTATCTGTCTTTGGATATTTTTTTATTTGATCAAAATTGTACATAAATTAAGGGGGAGCCTTTAATTGTTGTGGATAGAATTTCATCAGTTATTGCACACAAGTAATATTTTGATGTTCAAAAGCTTACTTAGAAGTTTATTCAGAAACATATTGATGAAATATTTTGGCAAGCATAGCAAATATCACATAAGTAGTTTAAAAGGGAAGATCCTAGTATCGAATCTACAGAGAATTGTTCGTATTTGACTGTTAGTGAAATAAGCAATTCCTAAACACGAATTTTGTTTTTAGAAGTTGTTTATGTGTAGAACATAGTAACAGTAGAAAATTAAACTAAACACTAACGATTAACACTAAAGATAAATAATAAAACGACAATGGTGATTCAGAACTATGATCGAATAGTTGGCGAGCTTGAGTTTGAGAAGGGAATGATGGATATGTTGAAGATTTGATTCAACCAATTTGCTTCCCTTGAAACATATTAGATATATTCTCCATTCAAAGTAATGTTTAAATTAACTTTGATTTAGAAGTGCTCAAAATGTGATATCTCATCAAATCAAGTCTAAATTGCTCAACCTCACTTCCGATGTCTCGATAAGTTCAGTTGAGTGGTTTGATAAAGCTTAGAGATCTTTACGAAGCCAATGGAGTCTATCCTATGTCTAGAAATACACTCCATTAGAGTCCTAACTTAGTTCCAAGTTCAAAAGCATTTGTCAATGACAGATAAACTCTAAAACATGCATATATAACTGATCAAATCATATAACAAGAATAAAGATAGAGAAATGAACATTAAATTGAATATTTCAATGAATAGATATGAAGGAAAGTGTTTACATGATCAACACCTAGTTCTAAGTCCTCAACACTAATGGACTAGCCTCTCATTATCATGAGAAGCTTTGAAAAGGTTACAAAATGGGAGAGGGAGGAACAGAGAAAATAAAGGAAATAGGGGAAAAAGTTGCTAAAAATCCAACTAAATCTGAATGCCTAAAAAAATATTACAAGTGCAACTTTTATAGTGGACCTTCGCTTAACACAACATTACGCTGAGTACAGGATATTGTAGAATGCATCTCAGAAACAAGGCTTCCACTAAGCGCGTGCCTCCACTAAGCGAGCTCGTTCGCTAAGCGCATCTTCAATTTGAAAGAATCATCCGTTAAGTGAGATGTCACATTAAGCGAATCTTCAGTTCGAACGAAGATTTCGCTTAGCTTAAGATGGCGCTTAGCGCTTCATAGATCGCTTGTCTCGTGTAGCTCGATGTTGTACTCAACGAGAGAAGCGCTGAGTGAGCTGTGTCGCTAAGCGAGATCTGTCTTTTTCTTATATTTTCCCCTTATTATTGAATCTAAGCTTGCAAACATAAATTAGAGTATATTTCTCATAAAATAGTTTCCTAGGGTTAGAATCATCAAACTATACAAATCTATATTAAATGATTTCAAACGAAGCTAAAATTCTTGAGAACATTGGATAATTGCTACAAAATATGATCCAATATTTACGTATATAAAGCGATTATCAAACTCCCCCAAACTAAAGCTTTGCTTGTCCTCAAGCAAAAATAATATTTTCATAGCAACAAAGTGGATGTAGTGGAACAATTGACAGGATTGACATCAAGTTTAAAACAAATGACACTTGCAAAAGGTGTTCTCAGTGGAGATCAAACACATAAATTTACAAAGAGAGTTTTCAACATGCACATAAATTCAGCAAACCAACAAAGGAGCATTTAGCAATTGAAGTTCAAGTGAACACTATGACCTTCACAAGGCCAGTGTTTCACTCAACACTCAATGTATAACAGTATGAGATGATCAATTTATTCCAATTGAGATTGCACATTTAGACTTTTGAATTTCTTCTCACTTCATTGCACATGTACCAAACCATATGGATCACTAAGGTCTTAATCAGGTTTGAATTGTGGCTGGGCTACAAAGAACATTGGTTTTTCTTGAATTAAATTTCCTAAGGGTTTAAGAAGCATATCTTTATCTCCCTTTTAGATTACCAACTTCCTCCAATGCCTCAAGTGATTTCCATCATTGGACAACACTACTTTCTGCTTGAATCACAATTGATTGAATTTTCAATTATTCATCATTTTTTTTTCATATGGAGGCTTTGCCTCTTATGATTCACATTAAAGCAGGTGTGTTGCCATCATTTCTTATTTTTAGTGTGGGTCTTAACCTGACTCCTCCAAATTGGAGCAATTTTGTCTCAAACCAAACCATAAAGATATGCTCTCTTATTCTTTAAGGTAAGGTGGGCAAATTTTTTTTTTGAACTTTCGCTGAGTGAAGACTTGCACTTAGTGAGATTTGCATAATTATGCAGAGCCAGCTTAGCGCAATCTTGTGCTCAGCAAATCATGTATTCGAGCCAAAGAAATGCTAAGCGCGATCCTACCTTTAGCAATATTCTAAGTCAAGCCAAAACTGCGCTAAGCCACATATAGAGCTTAGCGACATTCCAATTTGAATCAAAATTTCGCTAAGCGTGAGTAGGCACTTTGTCGCAACCAGAATCGCGGCGGGACGGCGATTAAAATCGAAAGTATGGATCAGAGGAGTCGCCACCAATGTTTATTAAGGAAAACATTAGAAAAACCTTTTTTAGAAAAAATGGTCTTCGAAACCAGATTTTTGAGTTCGGGAGTCTCTTACGTGTAGGGAAGGTATTAGCACCCTACAACGTCCGTCACAAAGACGGTTACCTTTAATTAATTAAGCAAAAATCTTTTATAATTTTTAGACATTTATCTCACCAAAACATTATTAGAACAAAATAATTAATTTTACTAAAGGAAAGAAGGAGATATACTATTTTCATTCCCCTTTTTTTTTATTATTATATTTTTTAATTTAGGACTCTTGAGTTGTCGCAACTCATTTATCCTAAAAAACACTTTGAAAAATTGACAGAGGTGTACACCCTAGTCAATTCATCTTTATTATTATTATTTTTTTTAAAATGATTTTAATTTAAACAACTATTGATAATTAAAAAAAAATGCAACTTAGTAAAACAGGAGGTGTAGACAGAAATATGGCCCCAAAACGAGAAGCTATAATTTAGTAAAACAGAGGTGTAAATAGAAATCTGGCCCAAGACAAATGTGTTTCTGTTTAGTGATATAGAGGTGTAAATAGCAAACTGGCCCAAGACGTGAAGGTTGTAATTTAGTAATTCTAGATGGTGTAAATAGTAAAATGGCCTAAAACGCGAAATTAAATTTAGGGGTTCCTCTTTCCCTCATTCATTCATTCAGCTGCTTCTCAAAAGGAACCTAGGAGAGCTCGCGAGAGAAGAGAAAGGGGGAAAGGGGCGTGGAGATCGCGATTTGAGTGTTTGGCCCGGAGGAGGTCACGGCGCGAGGGGATCGCGGGTGGCTCGCGGAGGTGGCGGTGCTGGGCGCGAGCGAGGCGGGTGCGGAGGAGGCTATGGGTGGCTACGCGAGGCTGGGCGAGTGAGGTGAGTGAGATCGCGGGGAAGGGATGGCGCGCGAGAGGAGCGCGATGGGGAAGGAGATCGAGGCGGCGAAGACTGCGATGAGTATTCTTCTTTTCTCCATTTTTCTCTTTCGCTCTCTTTTTCTTTTTTCTCTGTTTCACTTTTTGCTTTGGGCTGATTGCTCTGCTCTGTTTGATTGGTTTATGCGGTCTGGATTTAGTCCAGGGCTATGATTTTGGGTTTGGGATAATTGTAAAATGGTGTTTTATGTTCTGGGTATGGAGTATTTGACTTTGTTTGTCTCTGTTTTGGGTTTTGTTTGGGATTGAGCTCAATTATTCTGATGTTTTGAATCCGTGCTTGGTGTTTTGAATTTGTCCCTGCTTATGTTCTTTGATCTATCTTTGGTGGGTTGATTAATTAAACATAGCATTTTCTTTTAGATTCATATCTTTACATCATTTTGAGCAAATGGATTTGAGCATAATATTACACTGATTATAAGTAAACATAGAAAAAGCTAATATTCATGAAAGTTACATGATGATTGAAAAAAGAGAAACCTGTTTGCTATATTGTTGTTTCTGTTTCTGGTTCTGGTTTCTATTCTTGCTGTTTGTTCTTGCTGTTCTGGTTTTTGCTTGCTGTCTGTTGCCTGTTTTTTCTTTCTTTCTCTGATCTTCTTTTATGCTTGCTGTCCTCCCCCCTTTTTCTTTGATCTTCCTTCCTTCTTTATAGCTCAGATTTCCTTCCTAGGAAGGTTTTTTTCCTTTCATCATTATTTTCTTCTTTTGCAGCTGCCATGTTTGAAAAATGAACACCTCCTGCTGTGCCTGCATGATGACAGAGCTGCTGATGGAGGAGCCACTAGATTGCTGAAGCTGCTGCTGGTGGAGAAGCTGCTTGTTTCTTCTTTTTTTTCTTTCTTTTATTCTTCTTCTTCTTCTCGTGGCTTCCTTTCCCTTTTTCTTTTATTCTTTCTTCTTTCTTCAAATTTTTTAAAGAAACTTGTAGTATTGCAACAGTGTAACTTGAAGGAAAATGAGAAAAAATGGGTTTCTTGCTTATTATATTATTGTGTTCTCCTTCATTTTTTTTCTTTCCCCTTTCATTCTTTCATTCATTTTTTTTTTTTATGTATCAAGATAAACTTGTGAGATAATAATAACAATAACAACAACAATAATAATAATTATGGGATAATAATAATAATACTAATAATAATACCAATAATAATAACAACAATAATAATAATTATGAAAGATAATTAGACGGACAAAATTGGGTGTTGACACACTTAGTGCAACTTCAATTCAAATTGATTGTTTGCTAAGCGTGAATATGAGTTTAGCGCAAAATCAGTTCGAGCTACATATTTGCGCAGTGAAGGGTAGCGCTAAGTGATAGATGTAGAAACTTAAGCTCTTATTCATGCCAAAAAATGATAAAATGAGAGACAAATCTAGGTTGCCTCTCAACCAATGCTTCTTTAACATTATTAACTTAACGGTTGACAAGATCAAGGATCTTGTAGATGTATGATTGTTGTAAGCCTCTCAATTTCTCCACCATGATAGCTTTTGAGTCTTTCTCCATTCACCACCCAACTTGTTTGTGGGTCTTCTGTTGATGGATCTATGATCTCTATTGTTCTGTAAGATTTGACATCTTTGATTATGAAGGGACCGAACCACTTGGATTTCAATTTCCTAAGGAAAAGCCAGAGTCTTGAGTTGAACAAGAGCACTTGCTACCCTACATGGAATTCCCTCTTTAGTAGCTTCTTGTCATGATATCTTTTGGTCTTCTCTTTGTAGAGCTTTGAGGACTCATAGGCTTGAGTCCTCATTTCCTCTAATTCTAATAACTAAAGCTTTCTCTTGTCGGCCACTAGTGTTGGATCAAAATTTAGCAATTTAATTGCCCACCAAACTTTGTGAGCCATTTCCACTGGTACTGTGGTAATGGTGCTATAACTGAGTATAATTTTGTTTTTTTCAAAACCAATTGTAATGTTGTTAAATTTTTGCTAGTTATTTAGGGGTCGTGTTAATAAGTGTAATTTTCAAGCTTCTTAAATTCCAACCAAGTTGTACACAAAACTTTCCTACAAGCTTCGTATCTTGAGTAAATCTAAATATTTTTAATTTCATATTTTGTATTTTTAGTTATTTTCAACAGAATTATATTTTTTTTCACTCCATTTAGAAAATTTCAAACATTCTTAACTTCTCCTTTATTATTTTTTCAACAGTTTGTAATTTGGACAACTAGCTAATTGCCCCTTTTGCAAGAGTAAACACATAGTCAGTAGTAGATTTTCTCTTATCAAGATCACCTACAAAATCTGAATCAACATAGCCCTTGACAATATATTTCGATCCTTCAAAACATAATGCAAATTTTGAGGTTCCTTTGATGTACCTAAGGATCCTCTTAACAACATTCTAGTGCTTTTTGCTTGGATTTTCCATGAACCTACTAATTGCTCCCATTGCTTGTGCAATGTCTGGTCTAGTGCATATCATGGCATACATAAGGCTTCCTACCACTGATGCATACGATACTTAAGACATTTCCATCCTCTCTGCTTCATTGCATACTTGAGGATAACTTACAATTGATAGAAAATGGGGTAGAAATTGACTTACAGTCTTGCATGTTGAAGTGTTGCAAGACTTTCAATAAGTAATTCTTCTGAGAAAGCCAAAGCTTCCTATCTTTTTTGTCTTGGTGAATTTGCATCCCTAAAATCTTGTTTGTGGGTCCCAAGTCCTTCATATCAAACTCCCTAGCCAATTCTGCCTTTAACTTTTGGATGTGATCTTTGTTGGGGCTTACCACCAACATGTCATCCACATAAAACAACAAAATGATGAAATCATTATCATCAAACCTATTGTAGTACGTACAATGGTCTGAACTCAGTCTGTTGTAATCAATGCTAATTATGAAGGAATCAAATCTCTTGTACCAACACCTTGGCGCCTACTTTAGATCGTACAAAGATTTGGTCAACCTACAAACCAAGTTTTCTTTTCCTTGTTCTTTAAAGCCTTCTAGTTGGAGCATATATATCTCCTCTTTCAGTTCTCCATGGAGAAAAGCAATCTTTACATCAAGTTGCTCAAGATGTAAATCAAATGCAACACACATAGTTAGAACAACTCTCATTGTGATTATTCTGACAACAGGAGAGAATATTTCATTGAAATCAATGCTTTCTTTTTACACATATCCTTTAACCACCAATCTTGCACGATATCGCTCCACTTGATTGTTGTCATCTCGTTTGATCTTAAAGATCCATTTGCTCCCAATGACTATTCGACCTTGTGGAAGTTTAACAAGTTCCCATGTCTTATTTCTATGCAAGACTTCCATTTCTTCATGCATTGCTGCCATCCATAGAAAAGCATCTAAACCACTCACAACCTTTTGAAAGGTTAATGGTTCCCTTTCTTCAAATAGGAGACAGTACGCATCATGAACTATCATGACACAGTTTGAGAACTGAGTTGGTGTAAACTTCAGTCGTGTTGATCATCGAAGTACTTGTCCATTATTGGCCTCATTTGGTTCTTCTTCTTCGTGTTCTTGTTCAGCTTTATAAGAGTCATCATCTCTTGACTTCTTCTCTATTTCCACCATAATAGTGTCTTTCTTAGTGTTGTCATTTTTTTGTTGACTTTGTAGTTCCTTTTCTCCAAAAATTACGTCTCTACTAACAACAACTTTATGGGCAGTAGGATCCCACAAACGATACCCCTTAACATTGTTAACATAGCCCAAGAATATACATTTCCTAGATTTTGGATCCAACTTCGTTCTTTCTTGGGAGTTGTACATCACATACACAAGACATTCAAATACATGTAAGGAAGAATAATCTGCTAGTTTTCCTTTCCACAACTCCATTGGTGTTTTCAAACCAATTGATGTCGATGGTGATCGTTTTATCAAGAAATAGGTGGTTTTAACTACTTCAGCCCAAAAAGATTTGGCCATCCCTGCTGTTCTCAGCATAACTCTTATTCTATCTAGGAGAGTTCTATTCATTTACTCTACCACACCATTTTGTTGAGGTCTATGTGGAACTGTGAATTGTCTCAAAATACCCTTTTGTTTGCAGAATGCCAAAAATTCACCATCTACATATTCTCCTCCATTGTTTGTCCTCAAGTACTTAATTCTTTTTCCAATTTCAAGCTCTACTCTTGCTTTGAATTCCTTGAATACTAGAAACACATCTGACTTCTTAATGATTGGGTACACCCACAATCTCTTGGAATAGTCATCAATAAATGATACAAAATAGTTTGCTCCTCTTAGGGATACTTTTGGCGATTTCCACATATCTGAATGGATCAAGTCTAGTATGTATTTACTTCTTGTAGTTACTTTAGAAAACTTCAATCTATGTTGCTTACTCATCATGCAGTACTCGCAGAACGATAATTAACCGTTTTGAGCCCAAGTAAGAGATTACGTTCCATAAGAACTTTTAGGCCTCGCTCTGACATGTGATCTAGTCTACGATGCCACATCATTGTTGCTTCTTATCGACTTGTTGTTGCAACTGATGCATTTGCTTCTTGCAACGTGTTTCCCAAAAGCATGTATAGATTAGTCGTGATCTTCTCGACTTTCATCATTACAAGATTGCCTTTCACTACCTTCAAGATTCCACCTTCAAATGGATCTTGCACTCGAGGTCATCCAATTGTCTAACAGACAATAAATTCTTCTTTAAACCTTTCACTTGTCGTATCCCTTGAACCTTGCGTACAATACCATCATACATTTTTAATTAGAGTACCGACTTCAGCAATTTCCAAGGCATGATCATTTTCCATGAACACGGATCCTCTCGAGATAGGCTTGTAAGTGCAAAACCATTCTCGACGTGGAGTCATGTGCTAGGTTGCACCTGAATCCAATATCCAACAATCATGGAGTTGTCTCTCGCCTTTAGAACTAATTGTTGCTTCACTATACAGAACTTCCGCATCATTTAAGGTACTTGCAACACAACCTTGAGAGGTTGATGCTTCAAAATTATTTCCTCCATTCTTCTTGTGCCAACAATCCTTTTTCAAGTGCCCCTTTTATGCCACAATTGTAGCATTTAAGGTTCTTTCTTCGAGATTTTGATCTACATGATTATGACTCCTACTAGAGCCACGTTTCGTTGATCTACCTCTCATCATTGTTAAAGCCTCTACTTGCTTAAAATTTTCCAGCTTGTCCTCCTTATTCTTTCGCTTGGATTCTTCTTCAAGAATAGCTTTGGCAACATCGTGAAAGGTTAGATGATCGATAATATTATTATTCATTATGTTGATGATGAATTGATCATACAAATCTAGTAAACTTTGAAGTAGAAGTTCAACTCGCTCGTTCTCTTCTATGTTGAATTCTGACATAGAAAGCTGAGTTTGCCATTGCTAAGTGTAAATTGGCAATAGCATTTTCGTCCATTTCTTTCCACTTTTCATTAGTGACATCTACAGGTCTGCCTTCAATTGCATCTAGGCAATTATCCTTCCTTAAAATTGCTTTTATCTTCAATTTCCAAAGAGAGAATTTACTCCCACTAAATTTATTTATCTCGTATTTTGCTGCCATGGTTTCATACTAAAGAGAATCGACTTACACAACTTCAACCGTGAATAGTATTGCCTACTGGAACAATGATCGTAGACTGTAAACTTGTACACTATGTAAGTTCCCAAGAAAGAGAGGTGGGTTACCAATGGACACAATTAAATACCAAGTTTTTCCTTAGCCAGAACTTTCCTAGACATGCACTTTCGCACTATGCACTATATATCCAGTAACAAGAATAATTATTTTCTGATGTGACAAATCAGACTATATTGTAGTTATAAAGCATACTAAGAATTTTCTCCGGCATTATTCTAGTATACTAGCATGCTATTGTAGCAGAATAATATCAATAACCAATGGCTATTATACCATTGTTAGGTACCAAAGTAATAGAATAATAACTTGCAACTAAAATAGAGATGAGAAATATAAGAATTGACACACAATATTTAACGTGGAAAATCCTCAACGAATAAGGGAAAAACCACGAGTAAGACCAAAGAAATATTTTCACTAAGTGGAAGAGAACTTACAACCTCTCTATAAATATATGGAGAGAACAATTACATTCTCTCTCTTATAATAGGAGAATACACCTTTCTATAGAAGAAAGACTCACTTAAAACACTTATGTGCCAAGCTCTTGGTTTTGGAATGCAAAATGTGATGGAGGGAGTGTGCTATTTATAGCCAAAGCTTTGAACCAATGCATTAAATGCAATGTCAACTTTTCTACCTTCAAGCCACATTTTACTAGGTTAGCACATAGAGTTTGAATTTTAACTTCAAGCCTTTTTTAACCTTTGCCATAAAAGCCATAGAAAGTGGCTTTATGTTTTCACAATGGGTATGGGTAACTCGTGGACCCAACCCAACCTAACTTGGTTTGAACGGGTTGATAGCAGGGATGGATCTAGGAATTTATGTAGGGAGGGGCTAGGATTTTTTTTTTTATAAAAATTGAAGATAAAATTTTCAAAAAAAATATTTAATGTAAAATTTATATAAAAAAAAAACAAAAAATAGCTATAAAATTTGCCATTTTTTAAAAAGAAATTGAGAGCAAAATCTGCAATAATGTGATGTAAGAGTAAAATAATAGAGTAAAATTTATAAGATTTTAAAAAATTGTAGATGAAAAGTGTCAAATTAATTTATTAAGAGTAAAACTTGCCAAAAAAAAAAAAGAATATATATACGGTGGAAGGTAAGGGTAAAGGTAACAAATAAAAAGGAACAGTTATTTAAGCAGTTCATGGTATTGACAAAGCATTTATTGAAAGAGACAGACTTACAAGAGAAAGAGCTTTTAAAGATTACAAGAGGGTAGAGAGAGAGAAAAGAGTTTAAGGCTCAAGAGAGCTGTGTGTCTCAACTCTTCAACTCACCTATTTATAGCATGACAACCACAAGCGGATGTCAAAATTATAAATTACATTTTATTGAAATCTAATCCGGACACGAATTTCTTAGACGGATTTCAATTTACAATTCAAAAGCATTTAATTGAGCGCCGCCTTTGTCGTTTTGTGAAGACAGAAGTGACGCTGTGGGCCCTATTATTTCTTTTAAAGAAGACCTTTGATGGAAAGGTCTGCCAGCTGCCTCTGGTTAGGTAGCCGAATTGGTATTTTCTTGGTATATACGATAGTATTGACAAGATGATCAACTACTGTAGTTACTATGTCCATTGCCCCTATTATTTTGCCAGGAGCTTCTTCATCAATTATCTTTAATGTTGTCTTGGATCCTAGTCACAGTTGATCCAAGTTTGCAATTTCTTGAATTCCAAAGCAGTCATCCTCATTATTTAAATACGAATTACTGCATTGTGTGTCTCCTTCTAAGACCTCCTGCTCTTCATCTGAGTCTAGAGAAGACAAGGCCGCCAACAAGTGTTGCCTTTTCTCTTCTTTAGATTTTCCTGCTAGTTGTAAGGACATTGTAGGATGCTGGAGTGCCTTCTTTTCAGGATTAGGGGGAAGGAATGATTTTCCAGTCTTCCAATGAGAAAACTTATCTTCTAGAAATTTAACTTCAAATTTTTTCTACCAAAAAACTTTTACCCTGCGGCATAAAGCCTTCGGATAAGGAGCCGAATTATGCTGATGGAATTCATAGAGATGCTGCATTAACCAGCTCACCCCCATTATTGAGCAAAAGCTAATTAATTTTTCATGTACTGGTAATTTAGGAGTTAACTTTTTATAATTTTCAAATATTGAGACTACCCTGGTAGGTAGAATGGCTTTTATAGGCTCTACAAGCAGAAACCAGTCTTGAAACCAGGTCGGTATTTTGGCTGGAAGGGCATATTTAAAGGTAATGTACCAAGAATGGCGAGGGTTAGGTTCAAGAAGGATCTTGAGCCATGCTTCTTGATAATCAAAATAATTAAATGTAGGAGGGTCAAAAGGTCGGGAAAACCTCTTTTCAGTAATTGGGTTTTGGTTCCAATCCGTCAAGGTAAGAACCTTTAAGATTTTTAATTTTGAATAATTAACGACAAAAGGATCCCTTTTGTCTTTTTCTGGAATTATTTCAGCAGATCCGGTGTCTAACAAGATGAGCTGATAAAACTTTTTATTCTTCTTTAGATCTTGGTCTTTTGGCATCCATCCCCATCCTTCAGGAGAGAATTCAGCTAGAATACCTGTCAGTATCATTTGATCAAATTCAGGCTCTATCGAAATTATCCTTTGACACAACTCTTTTATGTGTTGATCTAAGGGTTTATGAATTTCGGGGTTTTGAGAATTATCAATAATTTGGCTTTTCTGAGGAGGAAATAATGGGGAAAACCTATTGGAAGAGGAAGGAGTATTTAGGGATTTAGGAAGGATTCTTAGGTTATTTAGGGATTTATTGGTTGCCACCTTGGAGAAGGAAGGGGTCAAATCATCAAGGGACAGGGCGGATGAAGGGGCCGAAGGCCTCATGTTTGGGGGTTTGACCCTGTAAAAATTCTCGAGTTAGAAAATCAGGGATATAATTATGTTTTCCTTTTATAAATTCAACTTTGAAATCAAAACAAGATAAAAGACTTTGCCATCTAGCAAATATCTGTTTTGAAACAATGTTTTGAATGTCTTTTTCCAAAATTTCTTTTGTAGACTTATAGTCTACCCTTAATAAAAATTCTTTATTGACTAAGTCACTTTGAAATTTTGTGATACATAGCACTATAGATAAAATTTCTTTTTTACAGTGCTATATTTAATCTGGGTTTCACTCCACGCCCCCGAATGGAAACGAATTATTTGTTCTTTGGATTGGAGATATTTTTGTTTAAGGACTCCTCCGAATCTGACCTCTGAGGCATCGGTTTCGACTATCATAAAAGCATCTGGTTGGGGTATTCCTAGACAAGGAAGGGTTTTTACTAGAGATTTTACCTTGATAACTGTTTTAGTTAATTTAGGGGTCCAGGGCTTGAGGTTTTTCTTAAGCTTATTAAATAAAGGTTTACAAATAATTCCAATATGGGGAATGAAATCAGCTACATAGTTTAGCCATCCTAAGAACCTTTGTGACTGAGTTTTATCTCTTATTTCATTTGGAAATTTACTAGCAAACTCAATGCTTCTAGCTATTGAAGTTATTGTGCCTTGATTTATCTCATGCCCTAGAAATCTTATCTTAGTTTGAGCTATTTTCATTTTCTTTTCAGATAAAACTATTCCATTTGCTTTAATTATATTTTTAAAGGTATTTAAGTTTTTTACGTGCTGTTCTACTGAAGAGGAGTAGATTAACACATCATCTAAATAGACTAAAGCAAAGTCTAAATAGAGATTTATGATTGAGTTCATAATGTTTTGAAATTCAGATGGGGCATTTTTAAGTCCCATAGGCATCACATTCCATTCGTAATGACCAAATGGAATTGTAAATGCAGTCTTATATTTATCTTCTTCTTTAACCTTAATTTGATAGTACCCGGATTTCATATCGAACTTAGAGAAGATAGTGGCTTGATGAAGTCTTCCAATCAAATCTCTTTTATTGGGTAAGGGGTACCTAATCCATTTTAGTGCGTTATTTAGTGGTTTATAATTAATAACCATTCTAGGCTCACCTCTTTCTAATTCTGAAGCGTTTTGTACATAAAACGTTGCACAACTCCAAGAGGACTTACTAGGCCTAATGAAATCGAATATTTATTAGGTATAAAACTAAGATATGATTTACTAATAAAAAAAAATTTAAATACATGCTAACTTAAAAATCTATTTTTTTCCTGTAAATCCATCCATGATTATAATTATATATATTAATTAGTATATTATATATTTTTAAGTTAGATTATATTTTTTTTTACACAAATAAGTTAGATTATATACTAACATATATTATTTAAAAGATTATTAATATATTATATATATATTTTTTTACTAAAAATAATTATATATATAAAAACGACTTTGGGGGGGGGGGGGGGGGGAGGGGGGGGGGGGGGGAGGGGGGGGGCTAAAGCCCCTGCTTGTCCTCCCTTAAAATCCGTCACTGGTTGATAGAGTGTTTGGGTTAGACCCAACTCAACTCGATGACTTATGGGTTAGATAACGAGTTCTGTTATATGAACCCATAATCCACCTAACTCAACCCGAACTACATATAATAATGATGATGATGATGATAATGATAACAAAATAAAAAGCCTACTCTCATTCACTCAACACTTTCACCCTCTATATATACCTCCTCACTTTCAAAAAGCCCTCAAAATAGTAACCTTCTCTGTGCGAGTCACCACCGCCCTCCATTGTTACATCACCGCAAGTTACTACGACCCTTCGTTGTTGCATCACCACAAGTTACTGTCTCCCTCTGCTATTGCACCACCACGACTATCCATGCGTTATTGCAGCTCTTCACACGACCCTTCATTGCTCTTGCCCTCTATTGCGTCATCCTCCATTGTGCACCATTGTGCGTCACCCTTCGCCATTATTTGTTATATGACAAATAACTTTTAAAACACAACAATAAGCACTAATAATCTTTTTATTGGATTTTATTTGGTAATTTCTTGCATAGTCTTTAGAAAATCAAATCAATATGGTTCATTTTGATATAGTCTGCATTAGTTCTTGCTATTGTTTGTAATTTGGCAAGGACTTTCTGAAAATAAATCGGAGATTGACATACTTTTTTAAAATTTTCATTCTGCTTCTTTAGAAAGTCAAGTCCATATGGTTCACTTTGATATAGTCTGCATTAATTTCTAGTATTGATTATTTGTTTGTTGATTTGACAAGGTCTTTCTGAAAAGTTGTTATTATTGTTATTTTTTAATTTTGTAGAAGAAATATACTTATAGAATGTGTGTTCTGTTTTGTAGAATGGCAAAAAAATAGCAACTCATTGAGTCTCGTTATAGTTGAAGCTTTGATTTGTGACTAAAATTAGCTCAAATCTCAAAATCAAGATGTTAATGATTTACAAGTTGAACTAGATGAAGTAAAAAAGATTGAATCGGTATGAAGTTTGATTTTTTTTTTTTCACATTTGTTTACAATATGAATATGAATTGATTTTGTGTTTTAATGAGATTTTATTTAAATTTTTAGAGTTGTCTGAGTTGGCTTTAAATACTGCTAATGTTGGGACTACTAGTGCTACTAGGACTATTGTTGGGACTGCTAATGTTGCAAGTTGGGTCATTGCTAATATGGTAATATATTAATATTTACAAACTATTTTATGATGTAATTTTGAGTTCACCTCTTTAGCAACTTTAAGCCTATTTCTTCTTTTTACATTATTTATAATATATTAATGGATCTTATCCTTTGACTTGTAATGCTTTTTTAGATTTTAGACTATTAAATTATTGATGTTGTAATATTTTTATTACTATTAATTAATATTGATCTAAAGATTATAAGCTTTTTTGGATTATCATGGTATAGGTGTGAAATATCCATTAACTAACTTAAGATCCAAAATAAATATCCAAAACAATGTAACAATAATAATAATAATAATAATAATAATATTATTGATATAAAAAAGAAGCATGGGAATTTTCTATATCCGATAAGCCAGAGAAATTTATCTATAGACAAAACTTGTATTGAGACATAATAGATGGCAAAGGAGAAATGAGAGAGACACTTGCATTTTTCTTCAAATTGAGACAAAATTGTCTTATACGTGATTTTAATTGGTTCACAAATAGGAATTAATTGGTACCGTGCTAATGGTGCTATAACTGAGTATAATTTTGTTTTTCAAAAACAATTGTAATGTTGTTAAATTTTTGCTATAGGGGTTGTGTCAATAAGTGTAAATTTCCAAGCTTCTTAAATTCCAACCCAAGTTGTACACGAAACTTTCCTACAAGCTTCGTATCTGACTAAATCTAAATATTTTTAATTTCATATTTTATATTTTTAGTTATTTTCAACAGAATTATATATATTTTTTTCACTCCATTTAGAAAATCTCAAACATTCTTAACTTCTCCTTTGTTATTTTTTCAATTCTTCTTACACCTATATGATGATATTTTTATGTTTTTTTTAAAAGCAAATGCTGTTTAAATAAATACATCAAAAAATGAAAAGCTGTTTATTTTATTTTAAAAAAAAAAAAAACAGTTTTTAACATGTAAGTTTAGACAAACTCATCTATCACGGTCTATTTAAATGAACGCGTTATAAGTTTTGGTCATCTAATACTTCCAAATATTTCTTTAATATTAATAAAATATCATCTTTAAATTAAATTATTCTGCATGCAAAACTGTCCGGAAATTACTGCGACATGAGTCCTGATCTGAATTTTCAGATTAGATGAGAAGCATGTCTTATTTTGGGCATGCACATCAATTAGAAATGTATTAAGGTTTGTGAATGTGAAGTACCATAATCTTGGCTCCAATTTTCACAATTCCTCTGCTTGGTATTCTTGTTATACGGCTATACCCCAATAGGTATTAAGTTACATTCTGTTTAAGAAAGTCACACTTTATATTTGTCATTTATTTTTCTAAGATTTAATGATTATTATGAGTCATTAATTTTAACTATTAAATTTTGAAAAATGAATAGTTAAAATGGAGTGAAATTCTTCTAGAATTATCTTTGATATAACTTGATTCATCCTTCTCTCTATTTCTCTCTCTATATATATTTCGTTCTTTTTATTTGATTGATGTAGAGCTTTTTATTTAGATTTGTTTATAAGGAACATTCTTACATTTAAAAATTAAATTTCAATCATTCTTAACTTCTCCTTTATTATTTTTTTAATTCTTCTTATAACATTAATTCAGACTTTTAAGCATAGCCACAACACTATTATCCACGTGTCTCACTCTAAGCATTAAAGAAAATATGTTTCACTCTAACCTTCAATTAAGCTTAAACATATTTGAATAGAAAGTTAAAAGTGTTTTTAACGATTTTTTTTTATTACAAATATATTATATTTTTAATTTTTATTAAAAATATATTATATTTATAATAGAAAAGTTTTCAAAAATAATTTTAACTTCTTCTAACTTGTGTTCAAATAAATAAATTATCATTAACTACTATCCACATATTAGTATTTGACTAAGATAGGTTTTGTGTGAGGGAGATTTATTGCTGACTCTTATCCACACACCAAGGATGGATTTACGGGGGCAGGGTTCAGCCCGCTCCTCCCCCTTCCCTCTTAATTATCAAACATAAACTCTATATTAAATAAAGGATATTTTAAAGAAAGATTCATTAAATAAAGTAAAAATAGTTTACTTATCTTATATTTTAAAACAATTTTTTTTTTATTGTTTATGAAAGAGAACAGAGGAATTATAGGTTACCAATGAAAGATTTGCACTTCCAATAAACATAGGGAGTATTGCTTATATTTGGTCATTGTACAGCAGTTAAAAATGACCTTTAAAAAAAAACCTTTCTCCTTTATTTATTTATAGTTCAAAAGGGGGATGCACTTAAATTGTAGTTCAATCACATTCCTTCATGTGAAATTATTATTTTTTATCCAACATTAGCTTTTTATTTAAGAATGTTATTAATACAATAATCATTTCACAACCAATTACAAATTGCATCATTCTCTGTATAAACAATAAGATATACACTAAATCTAAACAATAAGATATATTGACGTTCAAAAGTAGTTAATGAATTAAGTTAGGTTACACTTTCTAAATATAAGAAAATATACACTTCCTGAAAGTGTTGCAAAATTTATATATTTATATAAGAAAATATACACTTCCTAAAATTACACATACGCATTTTGTGCTTGGTGCCTCTGTCACTATCACGGTGATCGCAGAGTCGTTTGAAGGTAGACTACATGAAGGCAGCTGATGCATAAAGTGCAGGTGGTGCGCATGGTGTCGGAGACCTAGTGCGTCAACCCGCCTTCCGCAACAAGTACGTGGTGTTTGAGCATTGATGAAGCTGTCGGAGTCCCTCTTGAGTTTGTTAAGACCCATTGAGGAATTTGTTCATCCTCGATCAGTTCCCTGAACATATTTGCAATCTTCTCAAGACCCTTTATGGTCTTAAGCAAGCTCCTCCTCCCTGGTTTCACTCACTCAATTAAGACTTCCTTATTATCAAATATGGATTCAGCAATCCAAGTCCGATCTCCCAGGCGCAAAGTTTTCTCGCTGAGCAATTGCCAAAAATTTGAGGGAAGATCCAAGTACTATTGGCTGCTTTATTTTCTACAACATTAGCTTGATAAACTCCCTCATAGGGACTCAGTGCTGTTTGATACGTGGCAGTTGCAATAAGAGTGCCAATTTAGTTATAAGTGTAAGATGATATTCAATTTAAGATTAGTGGGGTAGTTTAGTATTTTGTCTATATGTATAAATAGTTATTTTTCTTTATTGCATTGATATTATGTTAATGAAACCCTAGTCCTTATTTTCTTCTTCTCTATTTTTGGATGTTTTGTGTTAACATGGTATCAAGAGTAGGTTCGATTTATGTCGTCTGCGTATGTTGATTTCTTTGTTTTGGGACTTCTGCAATCTCAGTTGTATATATTTTTATTTTTGCCATTGCTGATTCATTAACCGTTAGATCGGGTTGATTTTTGGAGACACATTTAGCAAGACATAGTTCTAAATTCTGTATAGTTAGATCACTTAGAAGAAGCGTTCGCAATTGATAGTCGTTCATTTTGGGGCTTTTGCAATCTCAGCTCTATATGTTTTTCTTTTTTCCATTTCTGATTTGTTAACCATTGGATCAAGCTGATTTTGGAGATGAGGTTCGGAAGAGATAGTTCTAAATTATGTACAGTTAGATCATCTAGAAGAAGTCTATGGAGGAAGAAGAAGCATTCGCAATTGACAGTTTTTGTTTGTTCTTTGTTCTAGGGCTTTTGTAAACTCAATCATTTTTGGGATTTTCACAATCTCAGCCCTGTTTGGTAATCTTTTTTTGTTCCACTACATTTTGATTGTGCTCTATTTGTTTGGTGACTATCCTTTGTGTTGTGTTATTCCTTTATATCCATTAAGTATGGTTGGTTCAATAGATGATTCTCTTCAATTAATTAGCGTACAATTGAATGGGCAAAATTATCTTTATTGGAGTTATGTTATGAAAAATTTTCTTAAAGGTAAGCGCATGTGGGATTATGTTGATGAAAGTTTTTTTTAGCCTTAAGAGGATAAATCTGAAAAATATGCACAAGAGTTGGAAACATGGGAAGTAAACAACTCAAAAATCATTACTTGGATCAATAACTTTGTTTCTCAATCAATAGGGATGCAACTTGCAAAATATGATTTGGCTAAATGGGTTTGGGATCACTTGAAGAAGCTATACGTATAGAATAATTTTGCAAAACAATAACAGTTGGAAATTGATATTAGTGCCCTTAAACAAAACAATATGAGCATCCAAGAATTCTTTTATGCTATTTCTAATTTATGGGACCAGCTTGCTCTCAATGAACTTGCAGATTTGCAAGCACTCCAACTGTATACTGACTTTCAAGAACAACAATGTTTGGTTTAGTTTTTTATGGTCCTTCGGGATGATTTTGAGGGACTTCGTGGGATGATATTACATTGTGACCCTCTTCCAAGTGTTGATGCAGTTGTCAATGAGTTGTTGGCATAAGAAATACGACTTAAGTCCAACTCTTGGTGTTGAAAAAGAATTCTCTCTATCCCTCCATTCGTGTTTGCTGCTCCCATTAACAAAAGTAAGTCCCAAGGGAAGGTTGGTTATGATGAATGTAGTTATTACAAGGAGAAAGGTCATTGGAAATGACAGTGTCCAAAATTACTGAAGTCACAGTAGCAATCTCAATGGCGTCCTCCCTCTAATTAGTATCTAAATGACATTTTAAAGCTCACTCTTCTCATGTTATGGTCCTTGATGAGGATGTGTCTCAAGTACCCCAAGTAGTTGATCTTGCAGAACAGTTTCAAAAATTTTTGAATTCTCAATCTCATCTCATGCCATGTCTGTCTCCTCCCTTACAGGTTTGCCTTCTTCGAGTGCATCAGGTATATCTTCTCTCCCATGGATCCTTAATTATGGAGCGTCTCATCATATGTCATTTGATCCTAAGTCTTTTGTGTCTTGAAAATCTGTCTCCTCTATATCTGTCATGACTGCTGATGGCACCCCAATGTCATTAACAGGCACTAGATCTGTCTCCACCTACTTTGTCTCTTTCAAATGTTTACTATATTCCAAATCTTACTTTGAATCTCGTATTTTTTGGTCAATTATGTGATTTAGGTTACTCAGTTTTGTTCTCTCCTACTTATTGTTTTGTGTAGGATTCTCAATCCGGGAGGATGATTGGGATAGGCCATAGACAAGGGGGATTATACATGTTGGATGAGCTGAAGGTTCCAAATGTTGTTGCTTTCACTGTTGACTTGTCATCTTTTCATTTGCAGTCTTCCTCATCTAGTTTCTATTTATGGAATTCTCGCCTTGGGCATGTTTCTTCCTTTAGATTAAAATACTTGGCTTCTATTGGAGCTTTAGGAAAGTTGCAAACCAGTGATATTTCTGATTGTTGTGGTTGCAAACTTGCTAAATTTATTGCTTTGCCTTTTAGTAGAAGTGTGTCAACTTCTAATGCACCCTTTGACTTGGTTCATTCTGATGTATGGGGTCCATCACTAGTTCTTACCAAAGGTGGATCTCGATATTATGTTTCATTTATTGATGATCATACTCGTTGTTATTGGGTTTACTTTATGAAACATCGTTCTGAATTTTTTGATATTTATTATATGTTTTGTGCTTTGGTTAAAACTCAATATAATTCTGTTATTAAATGTTTTCGATGTGATTTGGGTGGTGAGTACACTTCCAATAAATTCTTTGAATTGCTTGCTTCTGATGGTACTCTTCATCAAACCTCTTGTATAAATACTCCTCAACAAAATGGTGTTGTTGAAAGAAAACATCATCATATTGTTGAAACAGCTCGTTCCCTTTTGTTGTCTGCCTTTGTTCTTAGTGAATTTTGGGGCGAAGCTGTTTTTACTGTTGTTCATGCTATTAATAAAATCCCATCCTTTGTTACCTTAGGTTTGTCTCCTTTCCAAAAATTGTATAGTTATGTTCCTGATTATTCTTCTTTGAGGGTTTTTGGCTCCACTTGTTTTGTTCTTCGTCCTCACGTAGTATGTAGTAAATTGTCTTCTCGTTCCTCCATCTGTGTTTTTCTTGATTATGGGGCTGGTTAAAAGGGTTATTGCTACTATGATTTTACAACCCATAAACTATATGTTTCCCGTCATGTTATTTTTCTTAAACATATACCTTTTTATTCTTTGTCTTCTAAGCCTCACACCCATAAAATGTCTTATCTTACTTTCCTTGATCCATTTCCCATGGATGATGGTGACTCTTATGAATTTGATCACAGTTGTAGGGTTGACACTACTCCTTCTACAGATCCACATGTCCCCACGGCTACCCAAGAACCTCCTGTGGTTGTTAATCCTCCTTCTCTTCGTTATCCTACTCGCAACCGTAAGTCCACTTAACTACTTGACTTTGTTTATTCCACATATGCTCCTACTTTTTCTTCTTTTCTAATCTCCATTCATAGCTTGTCTAAGCCTTCATCGTATAAAGAGGTTATTCTTGATCCCCTTTGGCAACATGCTATGTCAAAGGAACTTTCTGCTCTACACAAAACAGCTACTTGGGACTTAGTACCTCTTCTGCTAGGGAAACATGTTATTGGGTCTAGGTGGGTTTACAAAATCAAAATGAAGTCTGATGGGTTAGTTGAGTGTTACAAAGCTCTTCTGGTTTTTAAAGGTTTCTTGCAAGAATATAGTATGGATTATGAAGAAACTTTTGCTCTAATTGCCAAGATGACTACCATTCGTACCCTCATTGCAGTGGTCTCCATTCGCTAGTGGCATATTTTTCAAATGGATGTTAAAAATGTGTTCTTAAATGGTGATCTCCAAGAAGAGGTCTACATGGTGCCACCACCAGGAGTTTCTCATAATCAAAGGGAGGTGTGTAAGTTAAAGAAAGCTCTCTATGATCTCAAAACAAGCTCCACGGGCTTAGTTTGAGAAGTTCTCCACTATGCTTACATCTCTTGGCTTTCACTCCAGTGACTATGATTCTGCGTTGTTTATGAAAACCTTCTCTCATTGTCGTATTGTACTTTCATTATACATTGATGACATGATTATTATAGGGGATGATGTTGATGGGATTGTAGAGTTAAAATTGCAATTAGAAAAACAGTTTGAGATGAAGGACTTAGGGTATCTTCATTATTTTCTGTGAATTGAAGTTGCTTACTCTCGTAAAGGTTATCTTCTTTCTCAATCTAAGTATATTGTTAATATTCTTGAACAAGCTCATCTTACTCACACTAGAGTAGCAGACACTTCTCTTGAGCTTAATGCAAAATATGTTTCCTCTGATGGTGTTCCTTTACCTGATCCCATTTTATATCGTGCATTGGTTGGAAACTTGGTATATCTCACTATCACTAGACCTAATATTGCCTATGTTGTGCATGTTGTTAGTTAATTTGTTGTTTCTCCGACTACAGTACATTGGGGAGTTGTTTTTCGCATTCTCAGATATCTTCGTGGCACTCAATTCTAGAGTCTTTTATTTCCCTCATCCTCCTCCTTGGAGCTGCGTGCTTACTCTGATGCTGATTGGGTTAGTGATCCCACTGACCGTAAGTCGACCACAAGTTTTTGCATCTTCCTAGGAGACTCACTTATCTCTTGGAAGAGTAAGAAACAAGACATTGTCTCCCGATCTTCTACAGAAGCTGAGTATCGTGCTATGGCTTCTACCACTATAGAGATAGTTTAGTTGTGCTGGCTACTTTTTGATATGGGTGTTTCTCTCTCTAGACCCACTCTTATGTTCTGTGATAGCAAAAGTGTCATTCAAATCGCTCACAACTCTGTCTTTCATGAGCGCACAAAGCATATTGAGATTGATTGTCATCTCACTTGCCATCATCTTCTACATGACACCATTACTTTGGCTTTTGTCCCCTCTACTATGCAGATTGCTGACTTGTTTATAAAATCACATTCTATTAAACGCTTTCATTTTCTATCTAACAAACTCTCTATGTTTCTCAATAATGTATCGTGATTTTGAGGAGGAATATTAGATAATATTTAATTTAATATTTTGCCTATATATATAAATAAGTATTTCTCTTTATTGCATTGTACAGTTCTTTGATATTACGTTAATGAAACCTAATCTCTCTTTTTTTTCTTCTCTATTTTTAGATGTTCTGTGTTAACAATAAAAAAAAAATGCGTTGGGTTGGTCCTCTGTTATATTCCTATTAATGTTTCAAATATTATTAATTATTTTATCCACAATACTGATATTTGATTTTAGTTTATCTGCAAAGGATGGAGCATCAGAAATTGGTCAACCACGTTTTGCTTCGGCACTTTCTAATATACTTTTGATGTATTCATTGCCTGGCTGCTATGTCCAATGATGTTTTGTTCTCCAAATTCTTAGCCTCCAGATCTATCTTCTTAGTCTTTACCAACCATTCAACCGCCTATGATATCATATATATTTAGTATCATAATTATTAGAAATTAACTAATTTTTAATTGAAATAAATGAAGAGTAAAGATAGAATATAATTTTCTGTAAAATACTCTTAGAATAACTTAATCTTTTTTTACATGGCTCAAGTTACTCCAACATCTGGAATTAAAATTTCCAGACAGCATAATTTTTACCTGTAAAGCGCAAAAATTATCGGTTATCAAGAATGAATCCAAAATAAGTCAAGAAACAACCAGCGAAAGAATTAGGGATGTCAAAAACGAAATTCAGAATAAAAAAATAAAACAAGAATGAAAAGAACAATTTGAATGAGGGACACAATTTGAATGAGGGACGTCTCTAAATTACTGTAAAAGAATAATTTTCCATTATTTACTTTCTTAAAATTTATGATTTGATACCACTATATGTGGTCATGGTCATGGTCCGGTCAATCTCTATAATATGTAGCTAAGTTTTTTCTTCTACATATTATATGAAGGAAAATCAATCATGTCAAACACCGACTTCTTTCTGTTTTCAACGATGAATAATGGTGCATTTCTGGCATCAACTCTCGCAATTGTGTCTGTTGCCGAGGAATGTTGCCTGGTTTGTATTCGCTTCGCCAATAGTCCTCCTCCAAGAAAACTACTTCATATCCATCTATCTACCTTATATCTCGTTTATGCGATCTACCTTATATCTGGTTGCTGTTGTAGTGTAATTTTGTTTGGTTATTCAAACTTGTCTTTATAAGTTTTATTACAAAGCAAGAAATAAGAAAGAAAATAAAAAAGATGAAATTTAATGTCATGAATAATATATTTGTGACTATTTCTGTTATTGAAAATAATATATACAATTATGATTTTCTCTCTATATTCTTGTTTTTTCTTCTTCTCTACTTTTCTGCTCGAGTTATGTTATATTTACACAGCACGATCAAATTTTTTAGATTCGTACACGTACGTATGTGTCTACTATCTAGCTTACTTTTTACTCCCGATCAAATTAGAATAAAGCCAAGACAAATTCTCCAAAAGGTGCTCAGCAGTTGAAAAGAACAATATTGAACTAGAAGACATGCATGTATAACAATTGTTGTAGAAAAAAGAAACAAGAAGACATGCATGCTCGCAGAAACAAGAAATATATAACTTTACTCGTTTATTTATACATTCAACATAGCATTCAAACACTTAAAAAAAATACCTAGTAAGGAATACATCGACGAACAAATTTATTAAAAGTTGCCATTTTTTATTTTTGTTTCAAGTTTATTTTTTAGGAAAGTGCAACCTAAAAATATCCTTGAAATGAAAAGCCATAAAACATAGACGAAGTAAGAAATAAAAAAATACCTGGTAACGACATTTGTGGTAGAAGGGGAGGGAGATATGACCATCATGGCGAGCAAGTAGCTAAGCTGAAGTAGCACAGTTGGAGAATACAGTAGAAACAAGGTAACAACATTCCTCCTAGGCAGCAGATTGAAAATTGCGATAGTTGATACCACAAAGCAACTCATGTTCGTGTATGAAAACTAAGAGAACTCTGGGTTTGACATGATTGAGTTCCCTTCATTTCCAGTTGAAGATTTAAAATTTATGAATGGAATATTTGAGGTGGACACATTATTATTATTACTAGTCCTTGCTGCAGCCTCAGTTTGATAGATTCCACCAGGGGTGCTGCTTGATAAGTAGCGGTTGCAATAAGAGTAGCCACTACCAAATACGCATTGCGTTCCTCCTCTGACATATGTTGTTTCTGAAGATACATGCGAGATAAAAACTCATCTATAGATTTCAACTTAACAATCATTCTTGCTATAGCGCTGCTCACTAATGTCTTCCAGATATCATCTTTGTATGTTATTTCTAAGGCTGTTCTGTTCTCCAAATTCTTGGCATTCAAATCTATCACATAAGTCTTTTTCAACAATGCAATTGCCTATATGAATTACACCAGGTTGTTCAAAACGTAAATTAATAGTACAAGTACAATCATAAAACTTTTCCTACCTATGCATGCGTTTCCACCAAATTCATGGTATTGCTATATAAATGCTGTCATACAAATACTTGTTGAAAAACATTTAATACACTTTATTGGAACTACCAAACCTACAATCTTTTTTTTTTGTGTTTATAGTATGAAAAATATTTTTTACCAAATATTTTGTATAGGCTTAAATATGTTTTAGTTCTTTAAATATGTTTTAGGCTCAAATCAACATTAAATTCAAATATATATGATAGATCAATTAAAGATGGAATACCTTTTTATCACTCTTGAGTGCTGCAACATGGAAAATGGTGTTTCCATCCTCATCCTTCCAGTTCAATATTGTTCTTTTTAACTGTTGAGCACCTTCTCGGGTATTTCTCTTCAACCAGTCAACTAGGGCTTCAAGAGCCTTATAGTTTTGATGTTTCACTGCAACATGCAGTGCAGTCTCATTTCTAGTAGTCACATCTTCAATGGAATCTGGGCAAGTCTTAAGGAACTTTTTCAAAAGATCACTTTGGTCTGGTCTTTGAATTGTCAAATGCAGAGGAGTGGGACCTTCCCTCCCTTTGACTTGGATGAGGTCTTTGTTAATGTCTACGAGGCGAAGGACGATTCTCTTATGGCCTTGTTGCAGAGCGGGTGTACGGGGCTGAACTTGCGGATTCAGCTTTAGGGCAAATGAAGGTTTCAGTGTCATGATCTCAACTGCAAACTGAAGATGCCCAAAAGTTGCAGCAAGATGCAAAGGAGTCTCTACAAACTGTGTTGAATCCATGCTCTGCAGAACACGTGGTTCCTGCTGAATTACTCCGTAGAGACCTTCCATGTCTCCTTGTTGAGCTGCATCTTTCAACAACGCTTCAAAAGTACTCATTCAACTATGTATCTTTTTTATGTTGTGTTGTATGTTGTGTGTTGTGGACATTAATAACGATGGATCACCTGATAATTTGTCGAACAGGAGACACCTTTAGTTCTCAACAAAAATTGTAATTTTGGAACACGTTGGAATTGATTTGATCTGCGATCTTATTCAGATGTCAGGATGGAGTTGCTATATAAAGGGAAAAACATTATATTTTTAACTGTTGGGCATTAAAAAAGGAGATGGTTGATGTTCACATTCTAGTTGGAGTATATAAATATTACCCGTTAATCTACACAATGGGGTTGAGTAAAAAATAGTTCTTATACCCAGCAATTGATTATGCGGGCCGTAAATATGTTTCACACAGGTTTTATGTACAGATTGGGGTTGGGTAATATCTTGCTTTGGTTCGATAAGTGGCTACATTTAAGGTCCCTGATAAGTTTGATGAATCATATAATACCTATCAATGCATACTTATGAATACGCGACATTTACAATAGTGGAAGGTGGCATTGGAATTGATTGTTTACTCACCTTTTGGAAGACATAAGGACCACATAATGAGCAACTTCATTGACTCTATAGCACAAAATTGGTTGATATGGGACCATTCGACGATTGGGGGTAAACTATTAAGTCGGCATACCAGTGGTTCAATCAAGTACCTACTAGTTTGACAACCTACAAGGAAAGTTGGGCTTGAGTGTGGTCTTTAAAACTACTTGAGAGCATTAAATACTTTTTATAGATTATTTATAGAAGTTGCTTCCCTACTAACACTTTTCACGTCAAGGGTCATGTTGCGTTTATTTTTTCTTGTAGCAAGTGCAATGCGGAGGAGGAATGTTGGGTTCATGTGTACTACGTGATTATCCTAAAGCAATACAAACTTGACATAACTTATAAATGGATACATATAATGAATTTTATCAACAGGATGGTGTAACGTGGATGACATCAAATGCTCGTGAAAATCATGGTCAATGTTTCATAATCGCATGTTGCTTTCATTTTCGAGGAGAAGGAGTGAAATGCGTGGTACATAGCTAACCAAATTAATACCATGTTTTACATCACAAACAAGGAAATAATAAGCAACCGAGGGTTATCGCTTGACAATTTCCAATACATCATTATCTTAAGCTAAATAGAGACAGTAGTTCACTCAACAACCTAAGTAAGTCAGGTTATGGAAGCCTCCTTATAAACTACATAGGAAGATGGATTATTCAGCACAACAGTTTTTGCGATATAACCACAAATTTGAATGCGGAATTAATTGTTATTCTCAAGGGTCTCAAAACGATGTGAGAAATAGGTTACATGAGAGTCATTTACGAATCAAATTCACTAAACGCAATCTAACTTATTTAAAGGAATCTACCGGACCACCATCCTTACACAACAATAGTCAATCAAATTCGTGGTTACATGGGTTACATGGAACGACCTTGGAATATATTCTTCCAACACACACTACGCAAAAGTAACACGTGTACAGATTGGCTTACTAAAAGTGACTCTTCTAACATGAATACTTTAACTATTTTAGATATCTATCCGACCTATATGTGGGTCTTTCTTTCAAACACAGCTAACACCTTTTTTGTTAGACCTTAGTTGTTTGTTTATTTGTTTTTTTTTTTTTAATTTTTCAAAAGTATCAAAAAAATATTAATATTACCAGTTAACATCCAAATTTTTAAGTCAAAAATATTTTTATTTTTTTGTTTTGTTCATTTTAATATAGGTATTTAATTTTGATAATTCAATTATTTAATTTAAAAAATAAACATTTTTTATTCTCTCCAATCATAACTTAATATTACTTCTATTTTTCTCATACTACAGTTATTTTTATTAATAATTTTTCTCTCCTCTCAGGTAATAACTTCTTTTATCTAAAAAGAAAGTTATAATTAATGGTTTTCTTAACATTTTTTCTCATTTACTTTCACTTTATTGACTTCTTTTTGTCTACCGTAGTGCACATATAATGAGTGTTATCATTGACTTTGATGGGAAAGTTACAGTAAAATTTTCTGTTTTCAATATTTTCAAAACAATGCTTAAAATTTAAAAAATAAAGATTTAGCACTTTCTAATATTTTTATTTTTCTAATATTTTTATCTTTTAATGACTTTGTTTTAAAAAAATAAAAACTTTTTTCACAATAAAATAAAAATTGTCTCTTCAAACCTACACCTAGGTTACTTTAAAGGCAAGAAGTTTCTACCTATACTAAAAATATGAGAATACATATAATACATTCTTTCTTTACCTAGTCAAAAGATAATTACAATTATTTATTTATATATATTTAAAATAACTTTATTATAAAAATTAATTAATTATATGAAATTATATTACAGTATGAGTACATTATCATTATTCTTAAAATATATCTATTTCTCGAAATATATTCAGATAGCTAAAGTATATTTTGAAGGCGCTCTGGTCTAAAGTTTCTCATTAATTTATTAATATTCTATTAAAATTTTCAACAACCAAAGTTTCTCACTTATTCTATTGTTTTTGTTTTCGCAAGTTCTTCGAAGTTCCCTACGTTGTTTTGCGGTTCCTTCTCCTTCACTACAATGTTTCATCTATGGTATTATAACAGTCATGATGCAACTACCACATGTTGTATGAATTCATTATTATTATTATTTTTCAAGAGAGAATCATGCTTTTTTTTATTATTGTGAATACACGTAGATGAATATAAATTTTAGGATTTTCAATAGAGAATCTAGCTAAAGTACACACTATTAGGTTGTATTAGGTTGACTGATCTCTTTACAAAACATAATTTAAGATTAAAATGAGTCTTAAACAATTCTCTAATACTTAGAATTAACATTCCAAGTACAGTAAAATTTGTGTTAGACCTAAGTACCATCAATTAATTTCTTACAATCGAATTCAAATATAATTTTTTGTAATAATTGTTGAATCATCCATTGAATAGTTTGGAGAAGAGCAACAACTTCCCCACGAAGAGATCATTTTCATCATGTAAGTAGCAACCAGTCCTCAAAAATAACAACATCAATATTGCATTTCATATAACCTGCTAGTGGTTTCCTCCAAAAATTGCATTATTCTTTTATACTTTTTTCTCCTTTACCCTCTCTCTTTTTATTTTTTTACATAGCACGGGTGAGTGGCTAGTATACCATAATAAAACTCGTTAAAGCAAAGGAGTTTGTTGGCAACAAAGTTTAATTAATGTCAAATGGGGTCATTAATCTCTCGACCACTTCAACGAAATTTCAATTCAATTACTCGTGATTATTATATTATTCTCCAAAGTCGATCGTGTAAATATGTTGTGTGATACATCTACATTAATCAGACGGTCCAAAATTAAGCAATTATAAAATATAAAATAATGTTGACGCGGTAGAACGCTGCCTTTAAATAGACACCAAGAGAAGAGAACTATGTGTGGTTAATTCTGATTTTATCCCTAACCATAGCATTAGCAGAGCATAAAAATAAAAGAAGAAGAAAGGGAGCCTTTACTGTCAAAGCCATTCCCTCTCTGCCAAATAGTAAGTTTTCTTTTCACAATTTTCTTTGCTTTGCATATTAAATTTTACTCTAGTTATCAACTAGTGTCCTTGGTCTAAGTGAAATTCAACTTCATGTTTCTATTAAAGTAAGGTTTTATGAGAAATCTGTTAAATAAGAATCTCATTGCTCTAAATCATATTATTTCACATGAATAATTAGACTGTGCGAAATACATAATCAATGTATATATAGGTAAAACACTGAAAATATAATTAAGTTGTGAATTAATCGGAAGGCACAATTTCTAATAGAAGTCGTAATTCCATTTAAGACTTTATAGGAATTGATATGATTTAGAGTAATCATATTGGCCATCGAATTTTAGATGAATTTTCTTTCATCTTACAACGTACCTGAACATGAATTAGACTGCGCGGTGGAATACACAAAAAAGACTTAAATATGAATTTAATATTTATATGATGTGTATTTTTTTTTTAAAAATTGCTTCGTGTAATTTTTTTCATTTTTAATTCTTATAAATATATTATAGATACTAAATTCATTTTTAAGCCTAAAATTAAACTATCTATTAGGTTCATCTTGACATCATCATTCGGATTCGATCAAGCTGCTTCTCCAAAGCTTGTATATTTACCATATCTATGAACCTTACAAAACCGTATCTATTCCTCCATTTATCCTTCCTGTTTGTGATAAAAATTCTCCAATCCCTTTCGTATCTTTTGAAAATGTTCCAAGATTCTCCTCATTGTAATCATATGGAAATTTTGAAAAAAAGAACGAGGTCATTCTCCTACCTAGACCAACACTACCTCTCATGTTTCTCGGCTCCCCCTCTTGCTCTCTCTGATCTCACTATCACTGGGTAGAGCTTAGTTAGAATCAATTGGTCTTAATTATAAGTCATATATTGCTTATAATTAAAATTAAAGTTAGTATTTTTATGCAAAGAAATAGTAAAAATGAATTGATTCCACTTATTATTTAAGGATTCTCTTCTTTCTTTATTTAGTTTTTACAATTATTTTTATAATTTTTAATAAATTTCAACTAATCAAGTAGATGAGAAATCATAGAAAGAATTTTCATTTTTATTTATTTATATTATATATATTTGTTATCCAGTATGTACTAAGCATTAAATATGATTAAAATTTATCATATTTTATCATGCTTGCATATTTGTCGTCTTGTCCATCAAACAAGTCCTTAAATTAACAAAGAATGGGTTAAAAATATAATAAAGGCTTAAATATATTTTTAATCCTTTAAATATGAATTATATTTTTTTTGTCCTCCAAATAAAATTATTTTTTTTAGTTCTTTCAAATTGAAAAATATTTCTTTAGTTCTTCTCACAGAAGATACCAAACAAGGAATAAGAAATTTACAATTTGTGATAGTTTTTTAACAACCACAAATATACAAAAATGTCACAAATTAAATTGTGGCGGTTAAAAAATCGTTACAAATTATAAGTTTTTTATTCTTTATTTGGTATCTTTTATGAGAAATACTAAAAATATTTTATAATTTGGAAGGACTAAAAAAAATGAATTTTTATTTGGAGGAAAAAATATAAACCATATTTAAACGATTAAAAACATATTTAAACGTATAATAAATAATAAACAAATGGACATTAACCTGAGTGCAACTGATGCAAACTTTTCAAACTTTGATTAGGAGATTTATAACTTCAAACATGAGTACGACGAGTGAAGATAGATTGAAGAATGCTGCTCGAGAGGGAGACATAAACCTTTTATACACAGTGATTCAAGAGAATCCACGTGTTTTGGAAGACATAGATTCAATGCCATTTGTTGAGACTCCTTTGCACATTGCAGCATTTGTGGGGCATCTCCAATTTGGTGTTGAGATTATAAGATTGAAACCTTCATTTGCTTGGAAACTAAATGTGCAAGGATTCACCCCCATCCATGTTGCTCTATTACACGGTTATAATAGAATGGTCCTTCGGATTATACAAATCGACAAAGAGCTTGTTCGAGCCAAAGGGAGGGAAGGTCTCACACCTTTGCATCTTGTAATTCAAGAAGAAGATATGGACCTTTTGCCCAAGTTCCTTGAGGCTTGCCCTAGTTCCATTAGTGATGTGACTATAAGAAATGAGACTGTCTTGCATATTGCGGTGAAATATCGAAAGGTGAAGGCTCTTCAATTCTTGGTTAAGTGGCTTGGCACAAATTCTGTGGAGAAAACCATCTTAAATTGGAAAGATGAGTGTGACAACACTATTTTACACATTGCCGCATCCAACAGTGACACGGAGGTATCCTTTTACCATTAAGTCTCTCTTACTCTCTCTCTCTCTATTTTATTGATTAAAAATAAGAACTTAAAAAAATTTAGAGAATATAATGATAGAGCATTATCAAAAGTTCATGCATATATGACTCCAAAAGTGTTTTCATTGCACAGGTAATTGCACTGTTGATGAAGAATGGGAGGACGAGTTTAGATGCAAGGAATTTGGAGGGTCTTACAGCGTTAGACGTAGCACCTAGCGAAGGTGTCAAGAGGAGTTTAGTAAGGACCGAAACAACAGTTGAAGTGATTTGGAAATATTTCCTCAAAATTAATAAAAAAATTGATCTGTTCTTGGAATCTAGGAATGAAGCGATGATTCGCATAACTGGTTTGAGAGAGCCAATGTCAGAAGAGGTACGTAACGCATATTTGACCGTGGCCACTCTTGTTGCCACCAGCATGTATCAGTCTATGACCTCCATTTATCAAATTGCCCAAAGTACCCCTGGTGGACTTGGCCAAACCGAGGTTGGGACTAATACTACTCTCTCTCATCATCTGGCCTCCAATAATTCATCCATCATCAATTCCAAACCAATTACTGCAAATGAACAAAACTCATTCATTTCAAACGAAAGGTTCATTTGGATTGCGATCATGAATTTGTCTGCCTTTACATTATCATGTTTCACAATTGTGTCTTTGTTGCCGAGGAAGAATGTTGCCTCGAGAGCACTGGGTTTCTCAATGGAACTCCTTGTCTTTAGTTACTTCTCCTTTATATTAGGCTTTGCTCCCTCTCCTTTTCACACAATCATTGGCAAAATTTCCGCTTTCCTAGTATACATTTGCTCGGCAGTGATAACTCACGTATTGTTCGTTAACGTATATATACACGAGTACACTCTAACAACTTGTAAATAAGGTAAAAATTCTATTTAAATAACAGCCTTTGTTCTTTTTCACATGAATTGTTTGTTAAAACTTAAATGTTCATTCATGTCTTTGTTTAATGACAAATTCTAGGACGGGAAAGTTAAACAAATTAACTAATTTGGAATGTAGGATTTGGAAATTTTCGAAATAACTAAGGCTAAGATATAAATGCGATACTGAAATCTATTAAAAAATGTGAAATTTATTAAAAAAATATTTTTTAATAGATTCCCGTGGAGCATTTATAATAAAAAAACATTTTTTAATGGGTCAAGTGGTCTCTTCAATTTTCACCGTCTTTAGTTACTAAGCCTCTTTTCCCTCCCTCTCTCCTCCGTATTGCTTCGAGTTTTCAACAACAAAAAGAAAAACAAAGCTGCTCATTCACCAAGAAAACAAGCCATGGCAACAGTTTATAAACCTCCATGACTCCATTTCTCTCACTTGTGTCATCCCACTCCCATTTCCCCCCTAAAAAAACACAACACAACATCAATATAAGTCCAAAGTTTAGTTAGTGATTAAATGGTGGAGTATGTAATAGTAATTCATAAGAAGGAGGGGTGGAGGGGATTTGCATTACTTCCTCCAATTTTATATATAAGCAACATTTTTACTTTTTTTTTTTGTTATATTTATAAGTAATAAAAATTCCTTTTTGAATAATTTTTTTTATACCCCGTTTTATTGTTAATTTTGAAGTGAGATGTAAGGATATATATATGATTTGTTTTTATAATTTTATTATTACTTATGTAATTCATAGGCATATGTTAATAAGAAACAAGTTGCATGAAGTTAATGCAATTAGATTTGGAATCTATTTTTATCGAACATGATCAGTCTTTAATTTAATGGAAAGAGATACTCCTAACAGAACAAAACAAAATATAAAAAAAGAAAATCAAAATTGCATTTTTGTTATAAACCAAAAACTTTCATAGATAAAAATTAAAGCATAAGGAGCACTCAAACAAATAACAATAAACAAACAAAAACCCATAAATCCCTAAAATACATGTAGCAAATCCCCACTCTACATATTTGACTCATCATACCCAACATAAGATAAAAATCCATAATTTAAAACTTGAAGTGAATAAAGTAGTACAAGAAGGGGGGGAGGGGGTTGAATTGTTTTTAATATGGAACTTATGTATTTTTAAATAAAACAGATTAGTGTATTAGAGATTATCAAGTGAGAAGTTCATAATGTAAATGCAATTTGCTTCTAAATTGTTCAAAAGAGAGAATAAATGCTTTTGAACAATTATAAGTATTCTTGAAAATCAATTTAAAGTATATTGGTTCACCCTTAATCTTGGGTTATATCCAATCCTCACTTAACCGAGTTTTCCATTAAATCTAATAGAGGTCTCAATTGAGACCGTACAACACTTTCAGTACTTTGTTAACTATGTTTCACACACAGAATGAGTCACCTATTGATTTTCAACCAATTCCTTGTTTGTTTTCAGCTCTAAGCACACAACAAAACACCCAAGCACACTTGCTAGGTTTCACCAATTAAAGTACAACAACACTAGTCAACTATGGGTTTCACCACTTAGAGTACAACAACACTAATCAACTAAACTGAGTTTCACAACTCTGATGCAAGTCTCCAAGAGATGACTTGATCTTCACAAAGTGATTTAGTAATGGTTTTATCCAACTAAGGATTTTCCTAACGGGAAATACAATTCTCAAAGTTGTTTTAGAAAGTAATCTAAAGTATTAGGGACAACTAAGGATCTTTCTTGAATAAAGAGGCAAAACAAGTTGGATTTGTTTGGATTAATCTTTGTGCAGTTGCTAGAGGCTTCTATTTATAAGCTTGATCTTGGAGGCAAATGGTTCACACATGAGCTGTAAAGAGAGAGGACAACTGTAAAAGTAGGATGAGACAACTGTTAGTACTTTAGTTTTGAATATGATTTCTGAATTTTGCTTTTGAAAATTTCTTTTGATCAATGCTTTTAATCATGCTTCTGAATAAGCTTCTAAGAACTATTTTTAAACATGCTTTTGAGCATTGCTTTTGAACACTGCTTCTAATCATGCTTCTGAACAACGCTTCTAAGCACTACTTTTGAACATGCTTCTGAGCATTGTTTTTAAACATGCTTCTGAATAAGATTCTAAGTAAGCTTTTGAACATCAAAATATTACTTGTGTGCAATAACTGATGAAATTCTATCTACAACACTTAACAGAATACTTAAAAGGTTTTGTTAGAATTAAAATCAAGGTTTTAGATCTTATAATCTCCCCCTTTTTTATGATGACAAAAATTTCAAATTTAGAAATAGAGATTTCATACCTTTGATAATAAGGGCTCCCCCTGTGAGAGAGCATGAGTTGTTTATAGGAGTAAATGCTCCCCTTTAATTTATGCACAATTTTGATCAAATAAAAAATATCCAAAGACAAATAAAATATTAAGAGGAACTTTCATTAATAACAAGAGGGAGTAATCAAAACATGAAATATATCAAAGATGATTCTAATTTGGGATAAGTTCCAAGTATAACCAATAGAAAAGTAAAACAATTAAAACTAAAAACAACCAGTAGTTAACAAAAATTAACAGAAATTCCTAAAATCTCTCCTAATTCTCCCCCTTTTTGTCATCAAGCAAAAAGATAAGTGTGTAAAGGTCATTGTTTAGTAGGAAAGGAGTTTTCTGAGGAGGAAGGGGATGATAACATGATGGTGTTGCGAGGAAGTGGAAGAGGTTCATGAGCCATAGGTGGAAACTCTGGAAACACTATAGATTTGACAAACAAAGAAAACCATTTGTCAAAGAGCATGAATCTGTCAAACATGTCATTCATTATTTTCTACAAGATTTTCATATTAGTGAACAACTTCTTTTGATCAACCCTTATCTTCTTAACTTGCTTCTCAAGAGAAGATAGTCTATTATTAGTAGACTTGGAGCAAGAAGGAATATTTGATGAAGGAGTAGGAATGAATACAAGAGGTGGTTCATGAAAATGAGGAGCAATAGTAGGAGCAGTAGTGGTAACGGCTGGGGATAGTGGAGGAGTTGGTGATTGTTGAGGGTGAAATGATTTTACTATTAGTCTTTCTAGAAAAGTTAATTTTATTTTTTCTTCTCCTATTAGTCCTTTTAGAAAAGTTCATCCAAACATGTCTTATGTCTTGTTTTGCTAATTACTTCTCCATTTTTTAAACTATGAAATATGATTAAATCACTTTTAATTATTATTGTTATTTGTTTAAGAGAAAAAAAAACTTATACACCGTCGATGTAAAACTATTTTACACCATCAATCAATCACAACACTTCATTTATAGTAAGACAGTTGACTTTTATAAAATTATTTGAAAAATTATTACAACGGTAGATTATGATTAACCGATGGTGTAAAATGATTTTACATTGACGATAATGGTGTCTGAACATTTTACTCTTTGTTTAATTAGATTTTAAGGTTTGGAAACTATCAAGTTAATGCAGGTGGCCTACCTATTAGGGCATAAATTTATCTCAGCAGGCATAAAGGTAAATAATTAAATATCTTGGAATAAGTACTTGCAACATATATATATATTTATTGCTAGTGGAAGAATAACTCAGTTTGCTTATGACCAAAAAAAAAAGGTAAAATTCTACTGTGTCATTTTTATTTAATGGATTTTTAATGCCTTCATGAATACACTAATAATACTATGATATTTGTATTTTTTTTTTATAATTTATAATTTTAATATTTTGTAAATATAATTTACAAAATCCCCTAGCTTTTATATCCCATTACATTTGCACCCCCTCCACTGAAAACAAAGTTAACTTTGTTAATTTTTATGTCATGTGACTAACACTTTATTTTTATAATATTTTTTTCTCTAAAAAATGTTATTATTTTCTTTTTATATTGTGTGTGAGACGCAAATGTGATTGTCATCACCATAGACAAAGTTGTCGTTGGAATTGAAAGTTGTCGCGAATGTGATCGTCGAACACGAAGTAGAAAATTCGCATACAAGAAAAATAGCTCTCCTTTGAAAAAACAATAACACGAAATAAAGGAAGAGAAATATTTTTCTCCCCTTTAAAGAACAATAGCACGAAATAGAAAAAGAATAACATTTTTCTCTCTTTTAAAATAACACTAGCAGGAAATAGAGGAAGATGATATATTATCTCTCCTTTGAAAGAACAGTAGTACGAAATAGAAGAAGAACAACTATTTTCTTCCCTAAGAACACTAGCACGAAACAAAGGAAGATGAATAATTTTCTCACTTTCAAAAGAATAGTAACACAAAATAGAGGAAGAGGAAGAAGAATAGTTGTCTCCATTTTGGAAGAATAATAGCACAAAAGAGAAACAATTCTCTCCCCTTTTGGAAGAACACTAGCACGAAATAGAAGAAGAAGAGTCACTCTCTTTTTTTGGTCAGTATAAAGGTAATTACGGAATTTTAAGAGATGAGTGCCAAAGTAATGGTAAAAAAAGGAGGGGATACATGTGTAATTGAAGCAAATTTCAAAGGATATTACTATAATTTGCTCATAAAATAAAAAAAAAGCTAAATATATATAATTAATTTAAGAGTTAAACTTCATGTTATTTATTTTTTTAAGATCTAATAATTAAAATTAATGACTTATAATAAATCTTAAAAAAATAAATAATAAAAATAAAATGTAACTTTCTTATGTAATTTAATCCCTAATAATATCACGGCATAACAAGAATACCAAACAGACGAATTGTCAAAATTGGAGGCAAGATTATGGTACTTCATATTCACAAACCTTAATACATTTCTAATTGATGTGCATGCCCAAAATAAGACATGCTTCTCATCTAATATGAAAATTCAAATCAGGACTCATATCGCAGCAATTTCCGGACAGTTTTGCGTGCAGAATAATTTAATTTAAAGATGATATTTTATTAATAATAAAGAAATATTTGGAAGTATTAGATGACCAAGACTTATAACGCGTTCATTTAAATAGACCTGTGATAGATGAGTTTGTCTAAACTTACATGATAAAAAAATGTTTTTTTTTAAATAAAATAAACAGCTTTTCATTTTTTGATGTATTTATTCAACATTTGCTTTAAAAAAAACATAAAAATATCATCATATATAGGTGTAAGAAGAATTGAAAAAATAATAAAGGAGAAGTTAAGAATGTTTGAAATTTTCTAAATGGAGTGAAAAAAAATATATAATTCTGTTGAAAATAACTAAAAATACAAAATATGAAATTAAAAATATTTAGATTTAGTCAAGATACAAGATACAAATAAAGTTTTGTGTACAATTTGGGTTAGAATTTAAGAAGCTTGAAAATTTACACTTATTGACACGACCCCTAAATAACTAGCAAAAATTTAACAACATTACAGTTGTTTTTGAAAAAACAAAATTATACTCAGCTATAGCACCATTAGCACGGTACCAATTAATTCTTATTTGTGAACCAATTGCATATTTTCCGTCTTGTCCATCAAACAAGTCCTTAAAGTAACAAAGAACGGGTTAAAAATATAATAAATAATAAACAAATGGACATTAACCTGAGTACAACTGATGCAGACTTTTCAAACTTAGATTAGGAGATTTATAACTTCAACATGAGTACGACGAGTGAAGATAGATTGAAGAATGCTGCTCAAGAAGGGAACATAAACCTTCTATACACAGTTAGTTATTCAAGAGAATCCACGTCCTTGGAAGACATAGATTCACTATCATTTGTAGAAACTCCTTTGTACATTGTCGCATCTACGCAGCATCTCCAATTCGCCATTGAGATTATGAGATTGAAACCTTCATTTGCATGGAAACTAAACGTGCAAGGATTCACTCCCATTCATCTAGCTCTATTACACGGTTACAATAGAATGGTGCTTCGCTTTGTAGACATTGACAAAGAGCTTGTTCGAGTCAAAAGGAGGGAAAATTACACTCTTTATTAGAAAAATAAGGAGAGGCAACAAATAAAAAAAAATACAAAATACTATAATTGTTTGAGAATAAGACTAATGTACTAACGTTTTGTAACATAATCTATTAATTTTATAGTATCAAATAATTATAACCTTTCATTTATATGATTTTTAAAATAATTTTATAAAAGTCAACTGATTTATCATAAATGAAGAGTTATAATTATGCAACAGATTAAGTATATTTTTTGTCTAATTATTAAGTGAAAAGAAAGAAATTATAAACAGATGAAATAAAAGTGGGTAACTAATTATATTGAACCTGTGCAAATTTGCACAAAATAGGAAAAACATTCTTAATATGTGTAAATTAATGAGCAACGTCTTATAAATAAAGACAGAGAATATTATCTTCTAATACCATCAATGATAAAAAAAAATTTAGAGGAATTGTAAATTAAATAACATATACATATTTTTTTTTTATGTGATTATGATAAGAATGATTTATAATTTGATGAATTGGGTCATCATTTAATAAATAGTTTTACCTACCATTATGTTAAGAGATTATATTTGTTATTCCATTAAGCAGATTTATTATCTCACACTCACATGCCACATTCTCTTAAACAATTTCCTAGAAAGTGGGTAAAATAATTTAAAGGTTTCTTTCTCATGGAGATGAATCCGAAATCATATTAGTATTTGATAACCTTTTAAGTACTATTGTTGTACTCACATTTATAATTTATCTCTAGGTGCATTATTTTATAATTTTCCATCAATCACCATGCACACCATGCCGATTCAAAAGAGTAATTTCTCAACAAGTTCAATTCTCGTACCGATTTCATATTGTTTCCTTTTGAGGATGAGGATATCAACTTTTAGCTTGCTTCCTTTTCCTCTACCAACCAAAGAAATTTTAACACTTCTTTTTGCTGAAAAGCCTGAGAAAGTTCTTGATTGTGAGTGTTATTCAGGACAAGGGTGTATGAGATATTTTTTATACTTAGGACGAGATGCTAAAACGGGCCTCTTGAATATAAATATTTAAAATTTAAACATATATTTTGTAAAAAAAATAAATATGTAATTTTATTAAAAATAGTGTGTTTTATTATACGGTCTAATCTAAATATTTCAAATTTTATTTTAATTATATAGAAAATGAATTACTCAAGTGTAAAAACACGTAACAACAAGTGTTGTGTAAGTTATTACGTGGGAACGTGTCTTATGGTGTTAATCACAAATCAAAATCAAAGTTTTTACTTGTTACCATCTAATAAAAAAAAATTTGTTGAGTCAAAGAGTCAGCAATCACTCCACTAAATATTTTTCTTCATCTATTCTTTTATTTGGTTTAAGATTGAAAATTTATTTTTGTTATCACAACTATAAAAAATGATAAAAATTCATTAATATGTTGATAAAAATTGAATCTAATTGAAAGTTAAAATTTAGAATTAGTAAGAATTAAATTTAAAAATTAAAAAGATTAACATAATTTTATTTTTTTTAAATATCAAAACTAACCATATTAACATAACTATGAGCCCGGACGATCGACCTTCCTTCCCACCGTCCGGGTCGGGTCGGGTCATGATGTTATTAATTAATTGTTTTCTTAACATTTTTTCTCATTTGCTTTCATTTTATTGACTTCTTTTTGTTTATCATAGTACAGACATAATGGCTGTTATTATTGACTTTGATTGGAAAGATTGCGAAGGCGAGAAGTTCCCACCTATGCTAAAAATATATGAGAATAACCCGTAGTGAACTTTTTATATTGTCATATTCTCAATTTATATAATTTTTAAAATAAATTTATAAAAATCAATTAATTAATTATAAAAAAAATATTGTGATAGTCTGGAAAGCGTAAAATTAGAGTAAAATTATGTTACCCTTATTCTCATATTTGAACCCTTTATTCTAAAGTTTCTCATTAATTTATTAATACTCTATTAAAATTTTCAACAACCAAAGTTTCTCACTTATTCTCTGTTACCCTTTCCCATATTTTCTCAATGTTTCTTTCGGCTTCACCACTTTTGATCGATTCCTTTTTAGTGCCTATTCTATTCCACGTTGGCTTCAAGCGTTCCTTCCTTCTATTGTTTTTGTTTTCGAAGGTTTTTCGAAGTTCCCTACGTTGCTTCCCAGTTCCTTCTTCATTACAATATTTCATCTGATCATATATACTTCATTTCATCTATGCTATTATTATTATTATTAAAGCAAAGGAATTTGTTGGCAACAAAGTTTAGTTAATGTCAAATGGGGTCATTCATCCCTCGACCACCTCAACGAAATTTCAATTCAATTACTCGTGATTATTATATTATTCTCCAAAGTCGATCATGTAAATATGTTGTGTGATACATCTACATAAATCAGATGGTCCAAAATTAAGCAATTATAAAATATAAAATAATGTTGACGCGGTAGAACGCTGCCTATAAATAGACAGACACCAAGAGAAAAGAACAATGTGAGGTTAATTCTGATTTGATCCCTAACTAATAATAATTCCTCATAGCATAAAAATAAAAGAAGAAAAAAGGGAGCCTCTACTGTCAAAGCCATTCGTCTCCGCCAAATAGTAAGTTTTCTTTTCGCTTAAAGATACTTTTTCATTTTATATTTTTTTTATTACATAACGTTTTAAATATTTTATTTTGATATTTTAAATTTTAAAAAAAATTGATATTTTTTTTTAATTTTATGTTATGTTATGATTAACATTTTAAAATAAAATAGGAACGATTTAAAATTATTATTATTTTTATTTTATATAAAAAATTAAATAATTACTCTAAAATTCTAGAGAATCTTGATTGATTTCATTCAACAACAACGCATCACCCTCCGCTATGATTGACTTCTTTTGCAATATGAAAACAAGTAAAAGGAAATTATCTTTTTGCAATATGGATTTGTGGAATGGGAGGGTGGAGGCATGCGAGTGTGTGGTCGCATATTTGAGTTCATGAAAGGGAATGATAACGCGCAATTGTATGGTTTGTTAATCTGAGTTCTTAGGGAGAAATAACGCATAGTTGTGTGGGATTGTGGAGGGTCACATATCTGAATTCATGGAATAGTTGATACAAATCCATGGTCATGGAAGTTTAAAAAAAGATGTAAATTAAAGAAAAAGGTGAAAGAATTAGATGAAAGAAGAAAATTTTTTAATTAAAAAAATAAAATAATGATTCCATAACACCAACATTTTTAACAAAAAAAATAAAATAAAATTGAAATTACTAGCGGTATCAGGGTACCAAACTTGCGAGAATACACAAAGAACAAAGAGAAGACCAAAAGCATAAAGAAACATCCCCTCAAATATCTAGAATTGTGTGGTCCTAGGCCACACACGGGTATCACACTGTGCATAAAGCTTTCCAAAGCAGTAAGTCCATACAATGTTGTTGAAACTTTTTAAAATTTAAAATATCAAAAATAAAATTTTTAAAACTTTTTATATCAAAATATAAAAATTGTGAAATTTAATAGAACATAATTCACATTAAATTTTACTTTAGCTATCAACGTATTCTTATTTAAGTGAAATTGAACTCCATATTTTTAAAAATGAAGTTTTAAGTTTAAGATTTTTAGATGAAGAAATAATTTTTAAAAAAGTTTTCTAGTTAGTTTTTTTTACAAAATTATTCTCATAAAGAAGTGAAAATCTAACTTTTTCGAGTTATTTTCTTTGTACCAAACGTCAATTGTCACGACATTTTCTTTACAAAATACGAAGAGAAGAGAGAAATAAAGATAAGAAAAGAAAAAAAAAAAAAAGGTGTTATGAGAAATTTGTTAAATAAGAATATATATCATTGCTCTAAATCATACTATTTCACATGAATTAGACTGTGTGGAATACATAATCAATCTATATATAGGTAAACACTTAAAATATAATTTTTTTTACTCGTATGGAGCTTTTCTTTTTTGGTAATTACTGAAAATGAGTATATTTTGAAAAATTATTTAAAATAGGGATAAGTTGTGAATAAATCGGAAGGCACAACTTCTAATAGAAGTCGTAACTTCCCTAAAAAAAAAAAAAAAAATAGAAGTCGTAACTCCATTTAGGACTTTAGGAATTGATGTGATTTAGAGTAATCATATTGGTCATCAAATTTTAGATGAATTTTCTTTCATCTTACAACTTCCCTGAACATGAATTAGACTGTGCGGTGGAATACACAAAAAAAAAACTTAAATATGAATTTAATATTTATATGACCTGTATTTTTTTTTTTAATTTTGCTTAGTGTAATTTTTTTTCATTTTTAATTCTTATAAATATATACCTTTTCAATTGTACTCTTTTAATATTCTATTTTTATATATATATATTTAGTGTATTTAAGTTCACGTTATAGAAACTAAAGAAAAATATAAATTGCGGGGCTAAACATGAACGAAAAAAATTCTACGAGATTTTGCAAGCAATTGGATCACGAGTTATATGGACAATTGTGGTTTTACTTCAAACACCACTGCTAAGCTGTGTGCTATTTTCCATGGCATTAAACTTGCCCACACAAAAGATTTCTCTAATGTTTTTTGTGAGACGGATTCCACCACTTCTCTGAAATTCATCATTGAGGGGCTCGACGTTGTTCATCCTCATGCAGGTGTGGTTTCGGCCATTCGTGATTACATACAACTACCTTGGAATATTAGCTTCAAGTATACGCTTAGGCAAGGAAATAATGTGACAGACATTCTTACTAAGTCAGGAGCTAAATCCTCCTCCCCGTTTATTTTATTAAATTCTTGTCCAGTTTCAGCTTCGAATTACTTAATTGTTGATACCTTAGGTACTCTCTTTTGTAGGCCTTAGTGCCATTTTTTAATTTCTTTATTCATAAAAAAAAAAAAAATCAAAGTTACAAGCTATTAATGCATTTTGAAATATATTTTTCACAAATTTTCATAAAGTAATAGTGAAAAATAATAATAAAATATTAGTCAAAAATATAAAATGTTTCATTTAACTCATAAAATCAATAATATCATCAAAATATAAATAAAATAATTCAACAAAAAATACATGATGATCAAAACATTAATCATCTGCCTTGAAGAATATCCAAAGTTGTCTATGTTTTATATCATCCTAAATATTTCTCTTTGTTTTTTATGTTAAATTATATATTTTTTCAAAATTGACTGCAATAATTTAGAAAGGTCTTTTAAAACTTTAACTTCATTGTTTGTCCCGAGGTAAAACTTCATCTACACTCAAATCTATTTCTCTTATGAAAATTTTCATTTCATTAAGAATTTATGAACTTAAAATGAATGAGACAGTGGACTACATTGTAGGCTTGTAAATTGATTCATAGTGATTTGGAGGTATGAACACATCACTATTAGAATCATATGAAAAGTCTCACCTTGAAAAAAAAATGTGTGGGTGAAAGATTATGTCATTATCTCTAAAGCAAAGAGAATGAAATAAATAAAAAAGTCTGTGATGAGAAAGAAAAATCTCTCGTAGTTAAATGTAATTGTTTGCTATGTTTGGTATTTATATGATCAACTAAAAAGTCCATAAAATCTACCAAAATCCAATTAAAAAAAAAGTTCATAAACTCTTTATAATTTTGAATAACAGATGACTTTTTTTTTTTTTTTGCATTATTCAAAATCCTTTCGTTGCCCTCTGAAAAAAAATCTTGATAATCTTGATTAAATACCATCAAATTATTTTTTATCATTTAACAATCTTGATTGAATACTCCGAGACATTTTTAAAATAAAAAAAAGTCATTCAAATCTTAAACAATCCTAATCCAATACATTCCCTAAGTTTTTTTTTTTATAATTTTTAATTTTATATATAAGAAAATGCGGGTCGCGAGTGCGAGTATGGGTATATAGGTACCCAGAGGGTATGGGGATGAGGATTGAAATTGTTAACCACACGGGCATGGGACCGAGGACGAGTACTTTTTTTAAACACAGGTATGGGGACGGGTACTATAGTACCCTACCCATTGCCATCCCTACTTGTGGATTTAATTTCCAAGCAAACGAAGGTTTCAATCTCATAACCTCCGGGCAAATTCGAGATGTCCAGCAGATGCAGCAACATGCAAAGGAGTGTCAACAAATGATATGGAATCTATGTCTTCCAAAATATTTGGATTCTCCTGAATCACTGTGTAGAGACGATCTGTTTCCCTCCTGCGTTGCAAGGTTAACCCTGGACCTATCTTCACTTGTCTTGTTCATGTTTGAATGAAGCTGGGAGAGTATATCAGTTTAGGGTTTTGCTGCAAGAAGGAATGCGTCATAATTAAAAATTGCAAAAAGAAGATGACTTTCATTTTATGAGATTTTAATAGTAATTAATAAATAGATTTAAATAAGTTTTTATACTTAAAAAAATACCATTTTTAATTTGAGTTTCTGAAATTTTTTTTTTTTTATAATTGAGAGTTACTGAGAAAATTTTAATTTTGTTTTGAATCATATTATCGATAATATGATATCATTTTAACCGATAATATGATGAAAAGAAATTTAAAACAAAATTAAAGAATTTTTAAGGATCCCAGATAATGCAAAAAAAATTCAAAAATTCAAACTAAAAAAATATATTTTTAATAACCCAAAACTTATTTAATCGTTTAACAAATATGATATGAGCAGCATTCTTGTTGCTTTCGTCTAGAACTAGAATGCTTTTGCAATAAACTACCCACTTCTTATTAGAATATATAGTGGTTAACAGTGGAAATTAAAATAACACATTAATTCAAAGCGATGAACATTCAACCTAAAAAATATATCTGCAAAGAGAGCAGCCTGAAGCTATAAAATATATAGATGCATGACGTGTGTAAATATAATGAAGACCGAGGGGCAAAAAAGATAATATATATAAAATGAAGGAGAAGATTGATTAGGAAAGGAACTCACGTCACGTTTGAAAAAAAAACACGGCAACGAAATACCCCCGCGCTAATCATTAAAACGAAAACCAACCAAACGTGAAGCCGAAAATTTTCTTTTTGAAATGATAGATCAAACAGTATATTGTCTTAACAAAACAGAAAAATTAGATTTCAGTTTGAATAAATTAATTTTAAGGAGAAACTATGGACTAAACCAGCTGGGTCTTGTCTAAAATTTATGAAGTAGATTTGCATTTAAATCTTATTTAGTATAATTTATTAATTTTAATTTTAACTATTTATCAGGGTTTAATAATTAAAAATATTTCATTCTTAATATATAATATGACAAATTCATTTATTCTATTCTTTGACATAGATAATCTTAATAATAAAATTAAATATATTACATCATAACTAAATTTATCATCTAATAAATTAAATAAACTCGAACAACTGACTCAATTGTGCTTATAACACACTTCAAAAATATCAATCCACCCTCTAGTGAATCAGAAGGGAACATGATGCACTAGTGATTTTTTTATTTCAAGAAATTAATCAGAAAAAAATATTAATTAAATATAAATTAGAATTGTTTAGACATCTAAACAGAAATTAGGGCTAAAATCCCATAATCTCCAGGCACAGTCTTCTTTGAATGTTCCACGCATTTTCTCATATTAATGTAAATTTCCACACAAAGTTGGGGAACTTTCATGTAAGCTTAATTCACAAAAGAAAAGAAAAGGTTGCACCGAATTAGAAGAAAAATAAAGAGGAAAATGGGAGAAGCCAAAGATAAATAGTAAAAAGTGCCCAGCTTTTCTGTAAAGTACCGACCATTTGGGGTGAGTATATGGTCTGAATCCGAGTACTGGTCCATTCCGCGTAACCGTGTAGAAGGGATTTGATTTTTTTTCTTTCTTACCATACTTGTTAAAATTTAGGCCAGTTTGCTTAATATTAAGTTAAATGGATTAAATTTATGAATTTGTAGGCTAACCGTTTAACTTGTTTAAATTCTAAAAAAAAAATATTTGTTTGTGTAACTTTGTTAATATTTTTATTTGTTAATTTTTTATTTAATGTTTGAATATTTGTTATTAAAAATATTGATACATGATATTTATACTTTGATTAGTTTCATAACTTAAAAAATTAAATGAAAGTAAAATAAATAATTTTTTTTCTTAATTTTTCATTTTTTTTTATTTTTTAATTTTTAAATATTTTTTTTATTTTTTAATTTTCAAAAAATACTTAAACGAGTTAAATGGACCGATCCAGTTAGTCCGCAGTCTTTGTAGACCGGATACAGGTTTCATAAAAAAAAATTATTTATTTTCACATATCAAAATAGTTTAATTCTTTTAAAAAAGAATTTTGCGAACTGAACTTAAACGACTAATTTGTATATTCACCCCATAGACCATTCACCAATAGCTACTGAAGCCTTAAAAATATATTGATATTGTATATATAACGAAAGAGAAGATTGATGAGTTGGAAAGATTTACCAAAATAAAGAAGAAAACAAAATTAAATTGGAAAGCAAGCCATTTAAAACCAAAAGAAAAACAAAAAAATACAGCGGGTAGTCATTAAAATGAAAACAACCAAATTTGAAGGTGAAACTTCGAAGATGCCTAAAACAAGGAAAGAAGTGAAAATCTTCTATGGTTAAAAAAAATAATAGAACATCAGCAGCCGTGTATATTTTTTTAACAAAAAAAGAAAAAATAGATTTGAGTTTCCAAAAAGTAATGAGAAATTTTAGAATAAAATTATACATTTTATAAGGATTTAAAATTATTCATCAAAATTTTTTAAAAAGTTTATGATTCTAAATTTATATATATATCTTCTTTCGAAGTTTCATCTTCAATGAGAACAAACAAATCTACGATGCCTAAAACATTACTACGTTTCTATTTTTTCTTCTCTTTTTCGTAAACTCTTTTCTTCTTAGTATCTACACGCACGACGCACCCTTACTTATGTATATTATTGTTGGATATACGTACCCCATACATCATGCATGCACCTTGCTTTATAACAAGGCCATATATAACATTCTTAACAAAGAACTCATCCGCTCGATAGAGTGATCATCTACAGTGACATTATCGTTACGAAGGATCTTCTTGGTCATTCATTAATTATTTTTTTATATAATAACTTTTATTATCAAATAAGAAAAAAAATTAAAAATCAATTATGAGTGTTTTGTCACTCCAGAGGATCCGGTTCGAACGACTTCGCTCCTTTACATCTGCCATGTCAAACAAGAGAAGTTAAGCTTTTGGATGAGTTCCTCAAGATTTGTCGAGAGTCCATTGAAGACGTGACTGTTTGAAGGGCGGTTGCACTGCATATTGCACTCAAGAATTGTTTGGACAGAACTATTGTAAAAGTATTTTTTGAAAAGAAAAATATGAAAAAAAATAATGAAATTAATTTATCTTTACGGGATTAATATTATTTTCTTTAATAATTAATCGGTAGAAAACTCACATTTTTTAAATGAAGTTATATTAAAAAAATTTCACTAATTGACTATAAGAAAAAATAATTTTAACTTTTAGATAAGTTATTTTATTTTTTTTTCATATTTTTCTTTAGAAGTATTTTTAGAATAATATATCTAAACATGTAAAATGTATTTGACGCTACCAGGCTTTTAAGTCCTCGTTGCTTGGCTCACGTAATATTCTCAAAGAGTTGTAGAAAGAACAATATTAAATTGGAAGGATGAAGATATATGGCACCACCTATATATTCATGAACTCACACCAATTATTTCTAGCAATCTGGTGTCAAACTTGTTGCCAAGAACCTGCCAAAACTTATGTTCGAGTCACATGATTATATTTTTTTTTGTCGCAGATTTAGGATAATTAAGGTTTATATTTTGCCGTGGTCTTAGGATCAAGGAACAGTATTCTAAATCCAGAACCTGCATTGATGATGAAAATGCGATTCGAGGTATGCAACAAAGCAACCAAGTACATAAAATTATTCAGTAATCCATGATATTCATTCACAATAAAATTCCAACCAAAATAGAAAAACTAAAAAATACTTGTGGATGAAGGTGGGTAACGATCCCTAGCATAAAGATTTAGCAACTTCTCATATTATTGATGTCAGGATTCATTTTGTGTCCACTAAAATACCATCTCTGGGCTATGGTACATTTTGTCATTTTAAGCTAAACATGTTCAAATATACAATTATTTTTCTTACCACTTCTTGCATGTACAATTATACACATAATTAGGGGTGGTAAAGTGGGTTAACCCATTCAAAACGGGGGCGGGTGGATTAGACCCACCTTAGGCAGAAGGAGGCAAGTTGGGGGTGGCTGGTGCAAGCTAGATGAACCAACCTGTCTCCTCATCAGACGGGTTGACCTGCTAATTTTTAACTTTTTTTTTTTCAAAACAAAAAATTAAAAATTTATTTATATATATTTTTTATTTTCAATTATTATATTTTAAATTATTATAACAACATGACAGACAGGTTAGATAATAAACACAAAATAATTTTTTGTTAAAGAATTACATGTCTTTTCGATATTTGCTTCATTTTAATTAATTAATTTTTCTTTTTTACGATAAAGAATATTAATTCATTTATTTCTTTAGACGATTTTTTACTATATTATTTAATTTATCATTCATACGTGATGATTTGTTAACATTCTTAATTAAATAATCTTTCTTTTACAATATCTTAATTAAATAATTAAGAATTGTATATACAAAAAAAAAAAAGTAAACTCATAATATAAACTTATGTCTTAAAGTACAATACCAAATACTAAATTACAAATTAGTCTTAGTCTTAAATCACAAATACTAGGAAAAAAAAAAAGTGGGTTGGTGGGTCAACTTGTTGGACTGATAGGTTGAAAACACTCTCCCATTCTTTTTTTTTTTTTTCGGGTTAATAGATTAACTTGTGGGTCGGAATCCATTTTTTCACCCTCTCACATATCATAGTTGTAATTTGATTGATGCAGTTATTTGCAACAAACAAGCTGCAAACTTGATAGCAAGAGGATTTTTTTTTTTCCACGATGAAAACATTAAATAACATCATCATGATCAATTAGAAAATTCTTATATTGAAAAAACATAAGCGGGGGAAAATGTTTGTGCACGTAAACACAACCGTGAAAATTGATAGCAGATATTGTCATAATAAATTTATTTTAAATTGATATAAAACGTGAAAAAAAGTAATAAAATAATCACAATTAAGCTTGGAGCCTAATAATTTAATTTTAAAAAAGCAAGTAAAAATTTAATAAAATTATCACAATTAAGCTTAGAGACTAATAATTTATTTTCTTTTATACATTAATATGTATATGCCAATAAATTAAAATAATAAAATTTAACACCGGTGAAAGAAAATAAAATAAATATTATAATAATTTAGAATAAAATAATTATAATAAATATTATAAATAAAATAAAATTTAAAAAAATTAGTGTCTAAAATAATTTTTTAAGAAAGTAAATATATTTATTTTATTTATTATCCTCTCATTTAATGAAATTATTCATATTCTTTCTACATAAATAATAAAAAAAAATTATTAATTCACCGAGTGAAAAAGTTCAAGATGTCACGTTAATATTTAAATTATTATGGTGAAATTTTATTTTATATTATAATAATTTTAATTTGAATATATTTTTTTATGACTGTCTTTTTCCTAATTTTAATAATTTTTTGAATTTTTTATTTAATGAACATAAAAAATATAAATATAAATATAATCTCTTATTTATAAGATCTAAATTAGAAGTAGTGTTTGTGTGGTTTTATAATATCTAATCCACAATTTCGTCCGTCAATAATTTAGAAGAAAGACAAAATAATTAATGATATGATATTTTTGAAAAAATATATAAATTTAGAATTTTTGACGAATAATTTTCAATCCTTAAAGTATAATTTTATTTTCTAAAATTTCTTTTTACCTTATTGAGACTCATCTAACTTTTCTATTTTGTTAAGATTAATAATTGACTTAATTGTAATTTTGGTATTTTATTTTTCTAAATCTGCAATTTTGATCCTTCATTTTAAAATCAAACCCTATTTTAAAATTAGTTGTTGATTCAAAGGGCATTGATTGTTTATCTTTAATGTTGATTTTTTATTTTATTTTAATTAATAATTATTTAAATAAAATTAATTAGTTAAATTTTTCACTAATGATACCATTATCCTTTTTTTATTTCTAAGTTATCCTTTGATTTAATTAATTAATTTAAATAAAAAAATTAAGTGAGTTTTGACAAAGTTAGGAATCAAACCCATACTTCTTTAATTTTTAAATACAAAAGTAACCATTAATCAAATAATAATAATGAAACATTTATATATATATATATATATATATATATATATATATATATCATATAAATTTTATTTATTATCGTATATTTATTTATTATTTCCTGTGTTCTTAACAAAAATTTAATAATTTGAATAAAAATAACATAAAGGAAATAATTTATAAAATTAAAAAAAAAAAATATATATATATATATATAAACAATTATTAAAAACAAAGGAAGAATAATTTAAATAATTTCGATATTTTAACATGTCTCTTGATGTCTCTTTGTGAAAGTTCTAAAACTCAGATTGGTGATCAAACTAGTAAAAATCCTAGGTCATTGTTCGAACCAGTGGATCACTAATTGACCTGTATAACTTTGCCTATATTGACAAAAATTAAAAATATTTATTATATACAAATTTTAAATTTATAAAATTTTATTTTATTAATCTTTAATATTATTAAAAGTTATTTAATTTATTATTCATTTATTTTTTAACATCTCCTATTATTATTGTAATTTTTTTTATAAATAGTTCACTTTTTATTTTATAAATCACTCCATTTATTTTACTTTTATTCAAATTATTAAATTTTATTTGAGAAAACAATAAATAATCAATGATAATCAATAAAATTTATGTGAAATATATATATATATATATATATATATATATATATATGTTTCACAATTACTATCATTTAAATTATTAACTTAGTGATTATTCTAACATTTAAAAATTAAAGAGGTGTGAATTTGAATACTCCTTTTGTCAAAATTCACATAACAATAGACCAAAAGTATTTAATTTTGAATTTTGGAGATGAAAACTTCAATTAAGCCTTAATTATTTTAACAATAAAAGACTTTTGTTCCTCTTTCCTTGTTTTTGGTACCTTCTATGATCTTCCTTCGAAGTTTCGTCTTCAAATTTGGTTGTTTTCGTTTGATGGATTACCAGCTGCATGTATTTGCTCTTTTTTTGTTTTGTTTCAAATGATTTGCTTTCCAATTTAATTTTGTTTTCTACTTTTTTTTTTTTGGTAAATCTTTCCAACTCATCAATCTTCGCTTTCGTTATATATACAATATCAATATATTTTTATGGCTTCAGGTGGGTCTTGATCAATGATCGGTAGTTTACAGAATAGCTGAGCACTTTTTACTATTTATTTTTGGCTTCTCCCATTTTCCTCTCTTTATTTTTCTTCTAATTCGGTGCAACCTTTTCTTTTTCTTTTTTGAATTAAGCTTACATGAAAGTTCCCCAACTTTAGTGTGGAAATTTACATTAATATGAGAAAATGCGTGGAACATTCAAAGAAGACTATATATGTCCGGAGATTATGGGATTTTAGCCCTAATTTCTGTTTAGATGTCTAATAATTCTAATTTATATTTAATTAATATTTTTTCTAATTAATTTCTTGAAATACAAAAATCACTAGTGCATCATGTTTCCTTGTGATTCACTAGAGGGTGGATTGATACTTTTTAACCCTTCAAATGTGACTCAAAATATTTGTAGTATTTCAATATTTTTTTGATTTTTTTAGATTCTTCAAATGTTGTTAAATATGTTTTCAGTCTTTTTGTGAATTTTTTAATGAGGTTGTTAATAATATTAAATTAACACCATTTTGCTACAACCATTTACTTTCACTCTCCTTAGTCAAGCTTCCCTTCACCCCATTCCCAGTAGACAATCCCCCTTGCCAATCAACTCATTCAAAACCAACATCTTCAATTCCTCAACTCACTCAAAGCTCCTTTCTTTCTCTTTTTATTCAATCCCTTTTATTTTATTTTTTTGTCATGACTCGTCAATTTCTTTTCAATCTAGAGGTTGGACAACTAGAGACTAAAAAGTTTGTAAAGGCTATTGATGCAAGTGAAAGATGTGAGGGAGGAGGCAAGTTAGATGGGGAGGCGGATGGGGGCAATGAGGTAGTTTAGGAGGGAGAGGGTGTGGAGTATGGAGAGGGATTTCATGGCGACTAAAGGAAAGAAAAAGGAAGGAGTAACATGATTCCGTTAATTTGTAAAACGATTGTGTTAATTCAACACAACTAACTAACGTGTCATTCAAAAATTTATAAAAAGATTGAAAACATATTTAACAATATTTAAAGGATTTAGAAAAGTTAAAAAAATTTTGAAGAACTAAAAAAATTTTGAATTACATTTAAAAGATTAAAAATATATTTAAGCCTAATTTAATTTATTATAATTTATTAGATGATAATTTTTGTTATGATGTAACATAGTTAATTTTACTAGTAAGATCATCTATGTCAAATAGTAGAATAAATGAATTTGTCATATTATATATTAAGAATGAAATATTTTAATTTTTAAACCCTGATAAATAATTAAAAATAAAAAATTATACTAAATTAAGATTTAAATGTAAACCTACTTCATAATTGCTTAGTGCTTACATCACACGCACGAACATGATGCACTATACATATTGTATTTCAAGAAATTAATTAGAAAATAAAATAAAAAATAATTATAAATTAGTATTAGTTAGACATATCTGACACAGTCTTCTTTGAATGTACCACACATTTTCCCATATTAATGTAATGTAAATTTCCACACGTTTCACACTAAAGTTGGGAAACTTTCATGTAAGCTTCACAGAAGAAAAGGTTGCACCGAATTAGAAGAAAAATGAAGAGGTAAATGTGAAAACTCAAAAAGAAATGTGAAAAGTGCTCAGTTCTGTAAAGTACCGACAGAGACCAAGACCCACCTGAAGCCATAAATAAAATATATAGACAAGGAAACTTAATTGAGTTTGAATATAATTGATTAAAATATAACTATTTTAGAATGTGTTTGGTCAAGTAAACTTAATTGAGTTTGAATATAATTGATTAAAATATAACTATTTTAGAATGTGTTTGGTCAAGTAAACTTAATTGAGTTTGAATATAATTGATTGCAAAATTGATTGAGTTGTAATTGATTTTTAAAATATAACTATTTTAGAATGTGTTTGGTCAAGTGGACTTAATTGAGTTTGAATATAATTGATTGTAGTTGTAATTGATTTTGAAGTGATATAATTAATATTGAGATGATTTTAGTTAAAATTGATTTTGAAATAAAATTGAGTATAAATTATTGTTAATTATTTTAGAATCAATTCAGACTCCCAAATCAATACCAAATTCTACTTCAACCTAAAACTAAACATATTAAAAAGACTTAAATAAGTTTTAGTTTTTTAAAAAATACTTAATGAAGAATGTCACGATATCAATAGTAACTCAAATTTTTTTTTTAAAAAAAATGGTTATCATGCAAATGAGTTTTAAATCTATGTTATAACAATGATGGATTTCACAGCATGATATAATATATTTAATTTTATAAGTAAGATTATATCTAAGTGAAATAATAGAATAAATGAGTTTTTTCATAATATATATTAAGAATGAAATATTATAAATATTTATTATTAAACTCTGATAAATAATTTTGTAGTCTACAAAACATAAAATTAATAAATTATACTAAATTAAGATTTAAAGGTAAATCTACACCTACTTCATAATTTCTAGAAAGATGCCGTATGGTTTATTATATATATTGTCTATTTTGCCCCTCCGTGTTTATTATATTTACATGCATGATACGTCTATATATATTTAATGATTTATCGCTTTGAATTGATGTGTTATTTTAATTTTGAGTGTTAAGCACTATATTCTAATAAGAAGTGGCTGCTTCTGATTTGATCTAATCCTATATTAACTTTGTCGTTGCAGGAATAATATAAAGCATCAAAGCCATTTTGTCTCTGCCGTGCAGGTTTGGTTATAATGCAAATATTTCCCAGCTTTAACAACTAAGTTTTCCTTTTTTTTCTTTTTTTACTACGTACAAAAGAAATGCATTTTTGTTCTTTACACAATTTTTTTTTTTGGCTTCCATGCATATTTTAATTAGGCTTAATACTCATTTAAATGGTATTTTTTTTCAGAATTATTTGTCTAATCAATTAATTTTTATTATTTATTTTTTTGTATTTATTTGAATTCTAATATTTATTAAAAATACTTAATTAACAAATATTGGTTTTTTTTTCTCATGAATCCTAATATTTGTTAAAAATATTGAATTAATTTTATTCATTATCTCCTTTAATATTGTCCCCTTTAAAGGACATAATTTAATTGTATATTTTTAACCAATATTAAAACTCAATTGAATAGAAAATAAATAAATAAGATGGATTCAATGACTTAATTAAACATAGAAAACAAATATCAAAACTTAATTTACTTAATTTATTAGATAAATAATATCAAAACTCAATTAAATAAATAATTACATAAATAAATATTATGCCTCTTAATTAATTTTTCAAATTTATTATATTTTTTTGTTTCAATAGAAGACAAGACAAATAAAAAAGAATGGAAGGAATAACTTCAAACATGAACATGACAAGTGGAGATTGGTTTTGGGAGATTTGCTCTATAGCTGAGGCAGGAGACATAGATGATCTCTATAGAGTGATTAAGAAGAATCCACGTGTTTTGGATGATGTAGATTTAATACCATTTATTAACACTCCTTTGCATGTTGCTGCATTTTATGGACATCTCCCCTTTGCTAATGAGATTATGAGATTGAAACCTTCATTCGCTTGGAAATTAAATGAAGACGGGTTCACTCCCATCCACCTTGCTTTACAACAAAAACATTATCAAATGGTTCGTCGCTTTGTATTAATGAACGAAGACCTTGTTCGTGCCAAAGGGAAGGAAGGTTATACTCCGCTACACTCCACAGCTGAAAACGGAGAAATTGCCCTTTTGATTTGGTTCCTTCGAGTTTGTCCAGAGTCCATTGAAGATGTAACCATTAGAAGTGAGACTGCGCTGCATATTGCAGTGAGATGTGGACAGTATGAGGCTCTTCAAGTCCTAGTTGGTTGGCTCATGAGAACTTCGCAAACAGATGCCTTAGAGTTGGAAAAAAGAATATTGAATTGGGGAGATGAAGACAACAATACCATTTTACACGTTTCCTCACGCGAAAACAACAGACAGGTAAAACCCATATCAAAGAACACTAGTTATGTATTCTTTATTTTTCTTAACAAGTCATTAGGACGAAATAATAATCATCATCATTATTAGTGATTGGTCAAAAATCTAATTGATCATTTAAAGTGATTTTACATCTCCAAATATATTTGAAGTTACTTCTAATTCATAAGAACATTTTCAATATATTCATTTAAGTAACCTATTTAGTTGCTATCGTGGCTATATAGCATTTAAAATATTTTATTGTAAATAATATAATAAAAACAATGTCACCCAAAATATATCAAAATTAAACTTTTTTTCACCACCAAAATACTCAATGGATGATATCCTACTAAATTTAATTTTAATGCAACGTAAGTATACAAATTTTTCATTAGCAAATGAATAGAAATCAGTCTTAATATGCATTTAAAGTAATTATTATGAAAGTCAAATATTTTTTTAATATTTTTAAAATTTAAAAATTTCTTAATTTCTTAATTTATGATTGAATAATAATATAATAAACCTTTACGTAGTAATTATATTGTATCTTAAATTTTATGATTGAATATCACAGATGGTTCAACTGTTGGTAAAGACTAAGGTGGATTTGAAGGTGAAGAATAATGAGGAAAGATCAGCATTAGACATAGCAAGTAACGATGAGATCAGAAGTATATTAGTCCGGGCTGGATCTTTCTCGGATATTGTACCAAAGCAAACCTTTGCAGATAGATTAAAATCGAAGATGACATTGATGGATAGAATGATTACCTTTATATATCGCAAGACAAGTTCTATAACAGAGGAAAAACGCAATGCTTATCTGATAATTGCTGTTCTGATTATAACCACTACATATCAATTTGCACTGACCCCTCCTGGTGGAGTTTATCAGCCTAACGCTGTCGACAATAATAATGCATTAATTAATGCCACTTCTCTCATCAATTCTACTTCTACACAAGGGAAAGCTGGGACATCGGTCTTGTCTGGAGAAGAATTCTTTGGTCTATCCTATTCCAATATGCTTTCCTTTACGTTCTCAATTATGGTCATCCCTTTTATGATTCAACCAGGAGTCTTCTATCTACTGTACTGGCCAATTCTTTGCTTGATCATCAGCTATGTCATTTCCATGAAAGTGATATCTGGTAACAATGATGTGCTTTGCTATCAGCTTATTCCTAGTGCCATTACCGCTGTCTTTGGCGTCTGCGCGGGCGCAGCGTTCATGACCTTTGAAATAGGGAGAATCTATAGTAAACAACGTGCAGCAGATGAAATATACGGTAGATAGATATAGCATTAATTTAATTGCTAGCTACTTATTAATCATTTGTGCTAGATTGTTGTATACAGTTGTTACTAATTAAATTGCAAAACATATTATTATCCTACACACCTGCCTCCTCTTTCATCTCATTTCTACCCAATTTTCCTTCTTATATATCATTAATTATTAGAGCATTGAATTCTTCAGAAATTGCAATTTTCCACTCTGGAGTGTAAGACAAGATGGCTCAATTGGTTCTGGAAACTTGGTAGCAAAATTAACCTGTTTCACTTTAAAAATGCCATTCCTAGATATTGTCACCGTGGGGTGAGTGGAGGTTGTAGAATAAAAATGGGTCTTAACCAACTTAAGAGGGAGGGTGAATTGAGTTCCAACATTTTCAGTCTTCTATATAACTAACTTCAACTTCAACTACTACATTTGCAGTCTTCTAAGCTTTAACAAACTTAATTTATTCTATTTGAAGAGAATACTTCCGAAGAATGCTTTAACTTACGAATCATTTTAAAGATCTTCATGATTCTATGGTATCATATAATCATTTTCACCTTTTTCTGAAATATCATGAACAAAATATTGCAGACCCAATTTAGGAACCAAATTAATATTTTACTCCTATATAGTGAAAACATTAATAGTTAAACTCCCAAAATATAAACACTAAATAAAATTTTGGAAGTAATATTCATGGATTAAAATTAAGTATCAAAAAGAAAATCATGAATTTCAAAACTCATGCTCTGATACCAAGTGTGATTTCCTTTTGAGGCATGGTACCACTTCACTAATTTTCTGCAAGGCATGAAATACAACAACCAAAGACGACGTTGAACATTCCAAAGTGCATGGCCAATTGGCAGGTTAGAAGCTGTCTTGCACAAAATTTACTGGGAAGCATCAACCTGCAGTGAGGGATTAACAGGATCTACCAAACCTCCAAATTGATCACATAATTAGTCATCTCACATTCAAATATTTTGTTTTCTACCACTCACGCAGGCCCAGTCATCCATTTTAGACACTTCTATGCCTTCTAAGAATGGTGAATATCTTTCTATGATGTACTGGACCTACATAAAACACAAGGGAATTGTGAAGCACTTTCCCCAAACAGTAACTACAAGGTACAACAAAAAGAAGGCTGCATTTTGAATAAGAAAATCTATATGCCTTAATTAAATTACCTGCTCAGATAAGATACCAGAGAGACCAATAACTGCTCCAGGCTTTGCATGAGAGACAATTTGTTCAACAAGATCTAATAAAGGATTTAAGAGTATATTTGCGATTACCACATCAAACTTATCCCTGTCAGTAGCGACTGTTTGTATCTCACAAGTGTTTTCTCCCTCCATAACAACAAATGTAATTCATCCTTGGAGGATGAAGAGGTTTTTCTAGCAATCAGGTGCAGTTTCATTTTGTCTGGTCCAATGTTGTTCAGGGAAGCATTTTGAGATGCTGATGCAATTGCTTCCCAATCAATATCAACTCCAACAGCAAAGGCAACTCCAAACTAACAAGGCAACAAGATGTCAAAATTGGAATTGAAGAGTTATTTGGCAGTAATTTCTAAAACTGAAAAATAAGTTTTAAAAAAATTAAAAAATACTAACATGAAAATTGTTGGATGAACAGTACACATGACAACAAGTACCAAACAAGTTCTACAAAAAGATGCAATGGTATTCTTATTATCAAGAATGGCAACTAGATCAAAACATATTTTCCTGTTCAAAAGATGTGGATAACTGGATGTGCATATCTAGCAGCAAAATATTGCATTTATTTTTTTCATTTTATAAAACAATACTTCCAGTTGAAGATACTACCCAATTCATAGGTCTAGCAGTTTCCACAGTATAAAACAACATTATTCTTGAGGGAATATGGAAGATCATGCACTAACCAAATCACATGTATTATGTATAGATACATAATGTCTCTAAATTCATATCTGATCCTAACATATGCTATATAGCTTAAAGTTAAATAACTTCCCATCATTTGCCAATGCACATGCATGTATCTACACAGAAGTTTCTAATCAAATTTAGAGCCCAAACAACCAAAAGTGAATGAAAAATTGAAAACTGGTCTGTATAATTAAGTTTTTTATGCAGAGAAGCAGCAATCAAAAACACTACTACTTAAGCCCAAGTGAAGATAGAAGAAAACCAAATTGGGAGAAAAGTAGAGTTGCAATGGACAAATGATGTTTGGTATGGTCCTAAGCATGTAGTTCCTCAATAGTTCTTTTCATTTTAGTTCAATTCTAATGGTCTGATGAACAATTGGTTACCTTAAGAGCCGCAATTGCAAGAATTCCAGTTCTTGTGCCATAGTCCAGAATGTGCTCCCCTCCTTCAATACAACCATGTAAGAGTAATAGACAGAGTTTGGTAGTGGCATGTTCCCCTGTTCCAAAGGCTAGTCCAGGATTGACAATTATATTTGTTGCTTGCACATCCTGTGTAAAATACAGGATTGATTGGAAAAATTCCTTTACAATATGCAGCCTCACTATCACTTAGAAATCAGAATTAAAATATAACAAGAATATCTACAGAATTTGCCAAAATAAACAAATGAATAGAGTTGGAATGTAATATCAGCAATCATAGTAAGTTACCAACTCATCATGTACAGAGAAAGTTTAAGATAATCATACTGGTGGACTAAACCACTTGGGAACCACCCATAGCCCTTCAGTAACTTGAACTGGATGAAATGATTCCTGTAAGCATAGATAGATGATTTTGCCTAGTTATTTTCAGAAACAAATTTAGCTTTGAAAATTTTCTGCAATATGAATGATTTCCCATTTTACAGAATGCCCTACATAAGAATGATAAGATAAGAAAACAGTATAGTGCTGGTGTGAGAAAAATCAAACAATTAGTAAGTAGTCAGCAATTGGTCTTTCATATCAATAATTCCTTTCCTTCTCTCAGATTACAACTTTACATGCAAAACCAGTTTCCCGTTCACACAAGTACTGCTATGATTTTCAAAGTGAAAAACAAAGAAAGACATCATTTCTCATCACAAACTATGTTGTATACATATGATATGAGAACAACTACTAAGTGGCAGGGGGAATGTGGAATTAATGCAATAAAAACAATACTTCATTGTCAATGGAATTTGCACATGCATTAGATTTTATCTCCTCAGTAACATAACAGAAGAAACAAACAATGATTAAAAAAAAATAAAACAAAAAAGATGAATGAGAGAAACAAAGATTGACCTGAGATATCTTCATCCAATCCTCCTCATTAATTTTAACTTCATATCTTGGTATCTCCTTCAAACCAATAGAATCAGCTGCATGTGAAATGCTCACATTTATATCCTCAACTTCAGGAAATATTGAACTAATGCAAATCTGCAGTAAATATGTCATCAATATGAGGCAAGTGAGCAACAGCCTTGTCAAACTGAAAATTGTAATTTTTGGAATGATTATGAATAGAGATTTAATTGTTTTGCATGATTATGATTGGAGACTACTCCTGACTTTTCTCTTGCCACCTCCATTTCCTACGACTTTGTCTCCACTCGATGATCTTCCCATTGCACTTCATAAAAATATGTGTTCCACTCAATACATCTCATTATGTTACCTTGATCTTAACGTATCATTGTTTGTCTCTTTCCCATTATGCTTGTCTTTCTTCCTTGTCTTTTGTGTTTAATTCAGAGACTGGAGGTGAAGCATTAGCCAAACCTGGTTGGAGACATATTATGATTGATGAGATGTGTGCCCATTGAAATAGTTGACTTTGTGACCTTGTTCCCTTACCTTTGGCAAAACCTGTTGTTGAATGTTGATTGAAACTGGATTTTCATAATGAAAATTGGTCTTGATGGCAAAGTTAACAGGCTCAAAGCCCGCTAAAGGCTACACAGATTTTGGCTAGGATTTAGACACTTTCTCCCTTATCACTAAAGATGGTTTCTATCAACTTATTCTTATACATGGCTGAAATTCGCTGTTGGCCTTTGTAAAAACAAGATATCAAGAATGTTTTTCTCTATGTTGATCTTGAGGAAAAAAATATATATATAAACTGTAGAAAAAAAACAAAAAAACAAAAGCAGCAAGTTTACCTCATTTGTACTTTGAGAGACATCATCTTGATCCATGCTAACAAAACTTGCACCAAAGCATAAAAGAGCTTCTGTAAGCGCATCCTTGTCAGCACAAAGAGGAAGGGTGGTCAAACATTTTGGCAACCTAACAAAGAAATTTTATGCCATAATATGGTTCAAAATTAAAATAAATATGCTATTGAAGCCTAGCAGGCAGGCACTTCCTTCCACACAGACCACATACTTCAGTTGCTTAAAAATACACTTTAGCCCTAGTCCTATCCAAATTAGCCATTCATATATCAGTTTAGTGTAATTAAGTCAATTTATTTCTTTCTTTTGGTCACAAACCTAAAGAATTACCCCTTTGCCAGTTTGATAGCTGTTTAACTAGCGCAAACCATCATTAACACATTATAAGTTGGCTCATTTCTCTTTGTAAATAATCATAAGTTAACAAAACACGCCCAACTAACACCAATGTCCGAAATATTAGTCTAACTCTAAACTTCTCTTCTAAACACAAGTATGTATTTGCCAGTCATTCACTCTGACAACAAACATCAATTTCAGGACATGGGTGAGTTAAAGTTCGGATTTTTTTTCCCAATTAGGACTTGTTTGGATAATCTTTTTCATAAACAATCAGTAAGAAAATAAAATAAGAAGGAAAACAAAATTGAAATAAACTACTCCCATAAGCTAAAATTAGTTTATGAGTAATAAGTAATTTAAAAATCATCTTTTGAAGAAATTAATATAAAAGAGATATGCATAAGCTAATTTTAGCTTACAAAACAAACTTTTTATTATTTTTCTTTTACAAGTGCTTATGCGGAGAGTTTATCCAAAGAAACATGGACTTACAATGCAGAAAGAGAAAAAGAACAAGGTAAAGCTGAAAAAGAAGCTTACTGCAGTGTCTTTGGGACAGTGAATCAGAACGGAAGTATAAGGAGCAGGTGGAGCCAAAGACGTGTCTGAAAGAGCTGAGGAAGAAGAAGCCGTGGAAAACTTTGCATTTGGAACTGCGGCATGAAGATTGACACGGAAATGGAGAAGCCATTGGTACCTAACAATTTTGCGATGCGTGGAGAGAGAGGAGACAAGTGATGAGTAGTGAATGATGCGGCGAGAGAGAGTGGGAGAATGAGCGCCAACGGTGCACATTAACTGTTTGAGGAAATGCCACGCTGCCATTTCCTTGTCCCAACTCCCAAATCGAAACCTTTCACTTCGCCCTCGAAATTTAAAACGTAGTGTCCTCGCATCAACGACAACGGGTGTAAACACCGGTCTCATCGTGGGTTCAGGAGGTAGAGTACCGATTTTAAAATGGATATGTTTTTTTTATTATTATTATTGTTTGAATTAACTTTTACTTTTTAATCTAAATTATTTTAAATATATTAATTTAATCTCAATTTTAAAATATTTTAATTTGGTTATTAAATTATTTAAAATACATTAATTTAATCATTTAATCCCTCCTATTTAAATTAATTTTATGTATTTTTAATAATTTAGAAACTAAATTTAAGCATTTTAAAATTTAGAAACCAAATTGACATATTTAAAGCAATTTATGAATCAAATTGGTTTATTTTTTTCTAATGGATTGTTTATTGCAATACCACAATACCATTGAATGGTGACAGGTTCAAACATCAGAGACCCTTCCTTCTACCAAATTGATTGATTTGTATTTTTTTTTTTTTTTTTAAGACTTACATATGTTTTTTATGTTTTTAGTCCTTTAAAGTAAGAATTTTTAGTTTTAGTTATTCAAATTAAAAATTATTTTTTTAATTCTTCAAACATATTAATTATTATTTTTAGTCATTTTGCAATTCTATAATTTGTTACAGTTTTTTTTAAAGTTAAATTATCACAATCAAAAATTAATATAAATTACAAAATCTATATATCTTATTTAATAATTTAAGTAGAAAGACTATAAACAATATTTATCATATTTGAATAACTAAAAAACTAAAAAAGTAAACTTTAATTTCAATAACTAAAAAAATAAACACTCAATTTAAGAGACTTTTTTTTTTTTTTTGGAAGAGACTTAAAGCTTTTCATTCGTTAACAAAACATTAATACAATTAGGATAATTATCAAAAAGAATGAAACTCAATTCAGAATCAATCCGAGGTCAAGAGGTTGCAAACAGACATGCTTGTAGTTAACTAGTGTTAAGCTCGTGTGATGCATGGTGCTTAATATTAAAATTTTATTTAAAAATTTTAATATTACTATGTGACACTATTTTAAATTTCACTAATAATTTTATGTTAAAAATAATAACTTTTAAAAATTGAGGAAACCACTTGCACCCAAAAATACAAAGAAGATAACTCACTTATTATAAATGTGGTTATTCTAAAGAGTGAAATTTGTAGAGCACATGCTAGAGATCAATGACACGCAGTAAAGTAAGTGAGTAAGGATGTAGGCTACATGACACTTGAATTCTTTGCGACACTCCTTGAACTCTTTGCATGCACTAGTCACAACAATTGCACTCCTACGTTATGCATGTTTTTAAAATAATTGATTGTTATATTATAATTTACAGGATTTTGTAAATTAAATTTAAAATATCTTGAAGTGTAAATTAAATAAAAAGCAAACCAACTTACTTGAGTTATTTTCCAGATGAGTTTTGAATTTTTACCATTTTTTTATTTGAGTTTTAAAAAAATAAAAGAGAAATATTAACAAGTAAGATTTGATATAGACTCCATTGTAACAAAAAAAAAAAAAAAAGAAGATAAACGCGTTTACATGAAAAAGAAATTAAAAAGTATCCTAATTAAGTTGTTTTGATTATATGCTTCTTGCAAGCAAAATGTAAAATTTTAGTAATAATTTTATGTTAAAAATAATTACTTTTAAAAATTCAGAGGTTAACTTAAACCCTTGAATAAAATGAAAGTAAACCGCTTGATATATGCATATATGCAGGGGCGAACCCAGAAATAAAAAATAGGGTGGCCAATTAAAAAAAAGTTATATAACAAAAAAAATTATTTAATCAATTATATATAAAATATTTATAAACTAATCTAAAATATTAATTATATTAATAATACATCAAAATGCGTCAATTAGAAAAAAAAATATTAGAATGTAAAACGTTTTTCTTACATGTTATAAAAATCATTTATAATTGAATCTATATTAAAATTTCCAGCAATTTTATTTTCAATGTACACTAATAAACATATAAAAATTCATCTTTCATCTTGTTGTGAAGTAAAATCAAATTTAAAATATAAAAATTAAAAATACATTTATTTTATATGATAATGTCTTTTAACTTTTGTATTTTGTCGACTTTAATATTTCGTGACTATGATAGTCTTATGCGATGTGCAATTTGAAGAAAAAAAAAAACCCCTTTGCTCGCGAGACAAATAAAATTTGACGATTGTAATTTTAAATCAAGAAATAGCTAATTATATACAATAAAAAAATTAATCAAATATAATATTTAGATAAGATTTATTTACAAAATAAAAAAATATTACTATTGATTTTATAATTTAAAAAATAAGTTAAAAATTGATACTATAATAATTAAAATTTGATACTTTATAACATTAAAAAGAAATAATAAGGTGATTTTATAATAACTAAAGTTAATAAAATATTAATATAAACTTCATATTAGATTTCTATAAAAAAAAAAAATTACTATTAATTTTATCATTTTAAAAAATTAAAGATAAAATTGATTGTATTGATAATTAAAATTTAATATTCCAATAAATTTTTCTAAAAAAAAGTAAGAATGATATTAATTTGATAATTTAGAGAAAAATAATTTTAAAAAAATGATATAATATTAATAATAAATCTAATCAAATATAATATTTATATAAGATATTTTATAAAATTAAAAGTATAGTAAAAAAAAATAATGAATATTAGAATTCTAAAGCATAATTGAAAAAAAAAAATTAATGTATTACAAAATTAGTAAATACACCTCTTAAATCACTAAATGCACCTTCCAATGTACTATAAAATTACTAAATACACCCTTAAAATTGTTATATGTACCTCTAAATTATCTAATACACCTCCTTTAAGCAAAAAAAAATTTCAAAAATTCAGGGGGGACCATGGCCCCCCAAGGACCAACGTAGGTTCACCCTGCATATACGTGAAAGAGTAAAGTTTTGCAGAACAAACGCTAGAAACCAGCGACACAATGAAGTAAGTGATTATGGATGTAAGCTACATATGACACTAGTTGAACTCTTCTCATGCACCCTTTCATCATGCATGTCATTATCATAAATGTAGTGTTATGTTATAATTTAAGGGTTTTTGTAAATTAAATTTAAAATATGTTGAAGTGTATGAGTTTTGATTTTTTTTTTCTTCCATTTTTGTGATTTTTTTTCTTTTTTTCTTTGAGTTTGAAAAAATAAAATAAAAAAGAGAAATGGTGAGGAGTAGTATTTGATAAAGAATCAATTATAATGAAAGAAATAAAGAATCAATTATAATGAAAGAAAAAAAAAGTATATGCATTTACATGAAAAAAAAATATTGTAAAGTACCCTACTTAGGTGTTTTGATTATATGATCCTTGGAAGCAAAAATTGAAATTTTAGTAATAATTTTATGTTCAAAATAATAACTTTTAAAAATTGAGAGGTTCATAGGTATGCCACTTGACATATATGTGTGTACACGACAGAGTAAAGTTTCGTAGAGCAAACGTTACACAACAGCGACACGCAATAAAGTTATTGATTAATAATGCACACTACTTCAATTATGCTTAATATTAAAACTTAAACTTAAATTTTTAATATTACTATGTGAGACTATTTGAAATTTTAGTAATACTTTTATGTTAAAAATAGTAACTTATAAAAATTGAGAGTTCCACTTATACCCGTGAAGACATGTGAAGAAGTGAAGTTCTGAGCAGGCACTAAAGCTCGGCAACCCGCAATAAAGTAAGTGATTAGGGATCCAGGCTACATGATGACACTATTTATAATTTACAAGTTTTGGTAAATTAAATTTAAAATATGTTGAAGTGTAAAAAATAATATGGAAACTACTTACTTGACTTGATATTTATATATTTTTATTTACAATTGAAACTTTTATTTCCATGTATATTATATTGATTAAAATTTAAATTCATTATTAATTGGTTTTTTTTTCTCTTTCTTCTAACATGCTTTTAAATAGCATATATAATATATTTTATGTTCTTAATAAAAAATGTAGTATTTGTTTTATCTCTTAAGATTTATAATTTGTAATTTTGTTCTTTTTTGGATTATCCATGTTGTCCCATTTCATACATCATTTACTTCTATTATACTCTCATTTATATAGCACACATAATATACATTAACAACACATGCTTCTCATGAATTGAACTTTTCTTATCTTCTCTTTAAATTTCTAAAGTGGATTTTCAGTTTTTTTGAATTATTGCACTCTTATTTTCCTAAATCATTATCTTTTCTTTTCTTGAAATAGTAGATATGTGTCTTCTTTTGTTTCTCCTTTACCTTGCCATCCAATTTCTCAAATAACTTGTCTTTTTGAAAACTAATACAAAGAACCCATATACCTAAGCTAAAAAACTGGAATACTACTTCATAAAAACATAGAACCATATTCTAACATACTTTAAAAAATAAATCTTGGACTCATTAGTTGAAAAATAACCAAACAACATCTTTATCATACATTTATATAACAACTGTTCATAATACTTGGTTATATGTGATTGCTTCTGGTTTTTTCTAGGTAAATTGCAAGTTCTCATAATATAATACCATGAACACCACTTACTTGACAAAATGTCTCCAACACTTACAAGAGATTTTGATTGAATTTTTATTTTGTTGATCATTATAATAATTCAAAATTGTTGGATCAAATAACAATCATTAATAAAAAAATAAAATTAACTATTCAAATACACACTCAATGTATACTAAATAAAACTTATATATATAAAGTTAAAATACTACAAACACAAAAACTGAATAATAATAAAAATCCTTAGGTGATGAAAAACAAAGAACTAATAATACGAAACCATACTTCGTTAAACAACAAACAAGACACGATGCTAACTAACATAACAATTATCTAATTCAAACTATCGGTTTGTCAAACTTGATTTTCTTCTTGCATCAAATACCATTAGAATTTATCGCAACAATATCCTCCAAATGATTACCACCAACAGAAGTGCTAATAGATTTACCTTTGACATTATTGATTTCAGAAATAGATGAAATGAAAGGAACTTCTAAAGTAGATCCTATAGTTGTAGATCTAATCTCAATATCAAAAGATGACAAAGTCATATTGGAAAGTCAAGGAACCTCAACAGAACTTCTGACGTGCTTCACACCAAACTTTCTTTGAAAATCAAAATGTATTCAATATGAGTAAATCAAATATAACATAGACTTCAATCATTATAATTTCATTAACACATACCCTTTCAAGAGTTGTTGGGTTAGGTTGCTCTTAAATTGCAAAATAATACCAATATTGGAACAAATTCACTTAACTCTATATGAGTCATTAAAATGGAAACAATACTCATGATCCAGAAACCAGCATCGGGGGGCTGGATTTTTTTTATTATTTTAATAATTCAAAATTTAATAAATAACAATTTTTAAAAAATTAGTTTAAAAGTAAAATTAAAACAATACAAAATAAAAATACATATCTTAATTGTTTAAAAATATTATTGCTAAATTTTTCATATATTATAACTCATGTTAAATTTTTGTTTTGAATTATGAAAGTTTTTTTTTATTTTACCAACATAATATTAACTATACATGATTAATGAATAGTCTCACAATGAAGAAGATAAAAAAATTTATAAATTAAAATAATTAAATAATATAACAATTATATATAATATATGAATATGTTTAAAATATAATGTAAATAATAATAATAATAATATTATTATTATTATTATTATTATAAAAAGATAAATGAAGCTTTATACTAATATACCAAGTATAATTTGCTTAAGTAATAACAATTAATGGAAAGTCATGTAAATATATTCTTATCATATTTATTTATCAATTAGTATATATTTTTTTTTGAATTAGATTACATAAAAACAAATATTATTAGATTTATTAATATGTAATAAGTAATATATTATTAGATTTGTTGATTAATATATATTTACATATATTTATTATGTTTTTTTGTTAAAAAAATTATTAATTAATATATATATTATGAAGGGGGGGAGGGGTCTTGAGCCCCTTCTCATTGCTCATGATCCTTTTCAACCTTAAACAACACTTCTAAACCAACAAAAACACCAAACTCACAAGGTTGAACTTTGGAATCTTGATAAAAATAAAAAATAAAAAAAAAACCTGAAGTTATATAAGCTTTAAATAAGATCATAAAAATTAAAAAACAGAATTCAATACGCTATTATCAATCTTACTAGATACTTTGACTCAAGGAGGTGCATGATTCACCCAAAATAGACACACAGTCGATATCAAAACCATCAAATACCTCCAACTTGATCTTATATCTGAAAAATAATATTTTAATAAAACGACAAAAAATAAAAATTGATGTTAATGAAATGAATTACCTAGAAGTGATCTCCACAACAATCTTATCACACTTAGGACAATATTTAGAATCATCCTTAACAAGAACAGTTCTTTGACAAAGACATGTCTCATAATACCATTGCTCACCAAATAATACAAACACAACAGTAGCCAAAACGATGAAAGTTCCATCCTAGAAAAACCAACATACATTACAAATTACACATACTATATTAAACATTTCAGATAAGAACACAAATTTAACTTTGAAGTTCAACCTCTTCACATATATGCAACTAAAGAATGTTCTTTCTTGGAAACATATGTAAAAAGTCCTTTTCCATTGTCACAGCACGACGACCGAACTCATTATCCACTATATGTGTAAATTAATAAATGAGATCTATTAATATTCATCCAATGAATATTATCACACATATATTAATCTATCCAATTATTAATATCCTATTCAAAATAATCATATAATCAATAACATTTTAGATTAAAATTACAAGAAATTTGTTTCTCATTTATCATAATCTCTATTATGATAATAATCTTTAATTTTAACCAAGGAGTTCATCAAATTAACTTTTTTTTTTTTTATCAAAACAGTATAAAATAATAAAGAAACGAAATAATACCTCTATTATTTAAAAATAGAAAGTGTTTACATAATAAATTGAAACTTAGGCATACAGAATTATTCCCAACAAATAGTGCACGATACTTTCCCCAACTCAAACCAAACCAAAAATTAACAAATTCATACAAAGAACAAAATATTATAATAAGTACAATACTTATCATAGCAAGCTCAAACTGAACCCATTTCGTGGACTTATCTCCATTAGCAATCATCCTTTCCTCAGACATCCTATGTAAACAAAACATATGCAACATAAAAATTGGAATTGGAGTAAATGTCAAGATGTACACACTAATGAGATAATCATGATTACCATTAGTAGCCAGGATATCTACCGTATTCATATATGAATAAACATTGTATGGAATGAACTCATCATCAACTCTTTTAACTATTATCTTGATGTGAAAAAAAAGTTTAAATGTATGATGCAAAGCCCAAAATGAGTCACCATTACCAACAACCCCAAAGAAACTCAACTCATAAACAACATTTTCAACAACAAATTTTGCGAATCTTCTCATAGTAGGCTTACAAATAGATACTTGAATCGTTTGACCCTATAATAATAATGAAAAATAAAGCTATATGAATCTTAGAAAACATGACACATACAAAACTAAAGTGGAACTATAATAATATCAATATCAATATATCAATATCAAAATAGAAGTAAGAAAATAAACAATAGAAATTTTCGAACCTTAATATCGACCAAAACCATTTCCAGAGAATGAGGATTAGTTGGATCATTAATTGGATACATACTCCAAATGCACATGACATGAACCTTCAATCTCCAATTCTGCTTCACATTTGTGACTGATACAACATTATCATAAACACTTTCCATATCAACAATCAACAATAAACCGATATTTTCAATTGCATAAACAACTACCAAATCAACGTATTTATAGTAAATCATAAAAACCTTTAAACACACAGACCACACAATAAGATCAAAACAAAGGCAGCAAAATATAGTGATTCCGGTTCAAATTCCAACTTCTAAAGTAAAGTACATAGAGATCACCACCTAAGAATCAGAGATGTAGATAGCATAATTCAGACTAAATAACTACATAGTTGACTTTAAAAACAATATCCATGTCAAAGATAGCAATAGCAATAGCAATAATAATATTTTTCAATTGAATAAACAACTAACACCTAAACATAGTTACGATAGTATTGAAACACCTTTAAGCCAATGAAGAACACATCAATTCCATTACAACCTCAATTTCAAAATGAACTACACAATAATCAACAACTAAGCAGCAAAGTCTAAATACGAATAGCAGAGTAAATAACAGCTACAAAGTTGATTTTGTGACCATATTTCTGAACAAAAGGAACATACAAACTAAATATGCAGTTGGGCACAGAGTGAAAGCAAAGAAAATAATCATTAGTTAAAGTCAAATGAGATAACATATTCATGTGATACATAGACTCAACGTCAAGCACATGCCAATGATTAAATAAAACAAAATCATTGTTCAATTAACAATGATTTAAGCCTTGGAAAAGTTTCTTTGCTGTTTAAGTGGAGATTTCAAAGATGATACTTGAATAATCAGAGTCCTTTACCCCAAATAACAACATCAAGAAGAAGTGCGCATGTCTCAACCTCTACTAGTGTGATATTTTTTGCCTTGCAAGAGGTTTTGTAGCAACAAAATGACCATGACAGTTTCAAATAACAACAACCACGTCAAACTCGGGGTGTCCAATTTAAGAGACTAAATACATATTTAAGTTTTTTTTTTTAATTTTGATCACTATAAATAAATTTTGTTATTTTTAGCATGTAACTCCAATCTGGATGACATGGTGGTCTGTGTTACCTAATAATTTCTCAAACTATAACCTTGCATGCCCGAATCTAAATCCATCAATAAATCAGCATTGTGTCAAGTTTGTACTAAAAATAAAAGTTCATCGAATCAATTTTTATATATCAAACTCAAGCTCAACTCATTTCCAACTTTACTCACACCGATGTACAAATAGATGTAATCCGAGCAAAACAATATATGAAAATTTGTCCCAATAATGTGACACTACCAAACATGCCCCCATACAATATTTCCTGTTTTGATCATTTTCCTTTGAGCAGGATTCCCTAGTCTGAGTCTCTGGTACACCATTGGAAACGTGTAATACACTAATGCCACCGCCATGAACAAGTTGACCAAAAACAACAAAAAATAATAAAGATACACACGCGTTATTAGGGGACATGACCCACATAGAATAGAGGTAGCAGTTGATGAACCAAAACATCGATGCCAACATTATTTTGTGTACCCTCCCTCCCAAAACAAGCACAAAGACCGTTATAATTGATATTAGAAAGGAAAGTGTGTTCAGCAACAATAGCAAAAAGAAATCAGCTTCGAACATAATTGATCTCCTGGCATTTCCACATGGAGCAGTGCCCACGAACTTGAGGGAGTTGCTGGCCCTAGCGTTAGCCTGATAAGAGCAATTCAACTTTGAATGAAACATAAAACAAATCTTTAAGAGAAATAAAGCTTAATTGTACTTTTGGTATTCAAATTTTAATTAATTGTTGAATTTCATCTTTTATGAGTGTAATGTTTATGTACCTGTGGTGGAAAATAATTTTACACCTTCAATAAATCACGACTTAAAATTTGAATGATTTTTGAAATAATTCTATTAAAGTTAATTGAGTTGCCATAAATAAAAAGTTGTGATTGACTATATGTAAATCACCACTTTGCTCTTATATAAAAGACATCAATTTGATCATATTTGTCAAATTTTACTTTTTACACCTCCATTTTATTAAGTACCCTCTATTTTTTTTATATTTTTAGGAAAGTATATTTAGTAAAAAATGATGTAAACATCAAAATCTCACCAAAAAATAATAAATTGATGCATTTTAAATATAATTTGAAGAGCAAAATAAACTTTTGTAGAAGTTAAGGACCAATTAGACAATTAATTAAATTTAAAGACAAAAATGCAATTAAGCCCATGAATAATTTATTTTAAAAAAGATATTAAATAATATATTTTTTTTTATAAAGATACATAATTTTTTTTGTCTATATATGCGAGACTTTTTTATCTTATAAAAATTAATAAAAAATATTTTTTTTAATTAACCTAAAACAAAAATTTTAGTTGCATTATCTTTAATTCGATCATAAACCTGATATGCTCGCCTCACAAAACATGTCTAGACTATGCTAAATATAACTCTAAAATATATTAAAATACACTCTATCAAGACTCAATGAAAATTGATACGTGGTGGTTGCTAGTTGCAACAAGAGTGGCAACAAGAGGAAGGCGTTGCGTTAGTCCTTCGTTATGTCCCTTCTGATGCGTGTAGAAAAATTGATTATTTTGTGCACCATTGTTGTCTTCAATTTTGATTTTAGTTTATCTGCAAAGGTGGGAGCGCTGGTATTAATTGATGATGAAGAATCACGTTTTGCTCCGGCACTTTCTAGTATACTCTTGATATCTTCACTTCCTTAGGGTTTGATCAACAAAACCCTCAATTCGAAGGGTTTCATCCACAGAACCCAAAACTCCTTAAGGTTCCATTAAGAAACCCCAAATACTTAAGGTTGCAACAAGGAAGCCCAACATCCTTAAGGTAGCATCAATGAAACCTTAACTCCTTAGGTATACATTAAAGAAATCCCAATTCCTTAGAATTTTATCAACAAAACCCTAAATTCTTAGAGTTACATCCACGTAACACTCCACCCTTATTTTTATGTTTTTTTCATAATTTTCAAATTTTCAAAACATAAATAATCGTGTTTTTATTTATTATGAAATTTTCATTTTTTTTCAAATTTTCATGACATTAATCTTCATAAATAAAATCCCAAAGATTTAAGGTTTCATAAATGAAAAATCCTTAAAATTTAAGGATTTAAGGTTTCATAAATAAAACCCTCAAGATTTAAGGTTTCATGAATGAACCCTTAAATCTTAATATAGGGTTTCCTATGTAAGACCCTAACTTTTAAACCATGAAATAAAATTATAAATCATAAACCATGAAACCTTGAATTCTAAAGAAACCCTCAATGATAAATCATAAAATAAAACCTTAAATTATAAACCATAAGATGAAACTCTGAAACCCAAACCGTGAAAGCTTAAACAATACAACACAAAACCGTAAGCTTAATGATTTAAGGTTTCATGGTTTAGAATGTAGGATTTCATTTAAGATATATGTTAGGCTATTATAGTTTATGATTTAGGGTTTCATTTCATGCTTTTGAACTTAATCTTTAAAAATTGAAACCTTATTAAGAAATAAAGTTTCATTCACGAAACCCAAAACTACATAGAGTTGCATCAACAAAACCCTAAATACTTAGGGTTGCATCAACAAAATCCTAAATCCTAAGGGTTTCATTCATCAAACTCTAAATCCATAGGGTTGCATCAATGAAACCCTAAAATCCTTATGCTTACATCTACAAAACCTCAAATCCTTAGGGTTGAATTCATTAAACCCAAAAATCCTTAGGGTCGTATCAACGAATCACCAAATACATAAGGTTGCATCAATAAAATCTTCGAATCCTTAGGGTTGCATCCAAGAACCCCTTAATCCTTAGGGTTTCATTAACGAAACTATAAATCCTAAGAGTTTCATCCACCAAACCCTAAATCCTTATGGTTTTATCCACCAAACACTAAATTCTAAGGATTGCATCAACAAAACCTAAAACTTATTAGAGTTGTATCAATGAAATCCTAAATACTTGGTTTACATCAATGAAACCCTAAATACCTAGGGTTAGATAAAAAAAAACCCTAAAATCCTTAAGGTTGCATTTAGGAAACCTTAAATCCTTAAGGTTACATCCACAAAACCCTAAATCATAAGTGTTTCAACCATGAAACCCTAAATCCTTAGGGTTGCATCAAAAAACCCTAAAATCCTTAAGGTTGCATCAACAAAACCTCTAATAAATAGGGTTGCATGATGGAAACCCCAAATACTTAGGGTTGCATCAACGAAACTCAAAATCTATAAGGTTGCATCAACGGAAACCTCAAAGCCTAAGGGTTGCATCCACTAAAAATTGAATCCTTAAGGTTGCAACCTCAAAACTGTATATACTTAGGGTTTCATCAATGAAATTCTAAATCCTAAAACCTTAATTCACGAAACCTTAAATCCTTAGGGTTTAATCCATGAAACCCTAAAACCTTAGGGTGTCATTCACAAAACCTTAAATTCTTAAAGTTTAATCAACAAAACCAAAAAAATCCTTAAGGTTGCATCAACGAAACCTCAAATGAATGAGGTTGCATGAGGGAAACCCCAAATACATAGGGTTGCATCAATGAAACCCTTAATTCATAGGGTTGCATCAATGGAAATTTAAAAACCTTAAGATTGCATTTACAAAACCTTAAATCCTTTGAATTTCATCCATCAAACCTTAAACCCTTAGGGTTACATCCGTCAAACCCTAATTCCTTATGGTTGCATCAACGAGCTCTAACTCCAAGGGGTTTCATCAACGAACCCCTAAATCTCTAGGGTTACATCCAAAAACCCCTAAATTCTTATGGTTTCATCAACGAAACCTTAAATTCTAAGTGTTTCATCCACAAAACCCCAAATTCTTAGGGTTTCATCCACAAAACTCTTATTTCTTAGGGATGCATCAACGAATTCCAAAAGTCCTTAGGATTGCATCAACGAAATTCCAAATATTTAAGGATGCATCAATGAAACCCTAAATCCTTAAGGTTTCATCTACGAAACCAAAAACACTTAAGGTTGCATGAAGGAAATCCCAAATACCTAAGGTTGCATCAACAAAACCCTATATCCATAAGGTTGATCAACGAAACCCTAAAATCTTTAAGTTGAATCCACAAAACCCCAAATACTTAAGGTTGCATCCACAAATCCCAAAAATATTTAGGGTTGCATCAATGAAACCCTAAATACTTAAAATGGCACCAACGAAACCTTAAATCCTTAGGGTTACGTCAACGAAACCTTCAAATCCTTAAAGTTACATCTACGAAACCTTAAATCCTTAAGGTTGCATCCATGAAACCATAAATCCTTAGGGTTTCATCCCATAAAACCTTAAATTCTTAAGGTTATAACAAAGAAACCTCAAAGTACTTAAGGTTGAATTAATGAAAGCTGAAATACTTAGAGTTGCATCAACGAAACCTAAAAAAACCCTTAATGTTGCATCAATGAAACCCCAAAATCCTTAGGGTTACATCTACAAAACTTTAAATTCTCAAGCTTTTATGGTTTATGAATTAGGATTTCATTTCATGCTTTTAAATTTAATCTTTCATAAATGAAACCTTATTATGATTTAAAGTTTCATTCACAAAATCTTAAATCCTTAGTGTTTCATCAACGAAATCTTAAATCCTAAAGGTTTCTTCCATAAAACACTAAATCCTTAAGGTTGCAACAACAAAATTCTAAAATCCTTAAGGTTGCATCTACAAAACCTTAAATCCTTAGGGTTACATCCACAAAACCCTAAATCCTAAAGGTTCCATCCACGAAATCATAAATCCTTAGGATTTCATCCATAAAACCCTAAATTCTTAAGATTGCATCAACAAAACCCTAAAATCCTTAGGGTTGCATCAAAGAAACCTCAAATACTTAGGGTTGCATCAAGGAAATCCCAATTAGTTAGAGTTGCATCAACGAAACCCTATATCTTTCAGGTTTTATCAACGAAACTCTAAATACTTAGGGTTACATCCCTCAAACACTCAATCCTTATTTTTAATTTTTTTTTTCATACATTTTAAATTTTCATGATATTACTCTTCATAAATAAAAACCTAAAGGATATAGGGTTTCATAAATGAAATCCTCAAAATTTAAGGATTTGGAGTTTTGTAAATAAAACCCCAAGGATTTAGGGTTTCATAAATGAACCCCTAAATCTTAATATAGGTTTCCTTTATAAAACCCTAAATCATAAACCATTAAATAAAATCCTAAATCCTAAATCTTAAACCATGAAACTTTAAATCCTATAGAAACCCTAAATCATAAATCCTACAATAAAAATGTAAATCATAAACCATAAAATGAAACTATGAATTCCAAACCATGAAAGCTTAAACAATGCAACATGTAACCCTACGCTTAATGATTAGGGTTGCATGGATGCAACACTAAGGATTTAGGATTTCGTTGATACAACCCTAATGATTTAGGATTTTGTAGATGAAACCCTAAGTATCTGAGGTTTCGTGTATGCAACCCTAAAGATTTAGGATTTTGTATATGCAACCATAAGTATCAAGGGTTTCGTGGATGCAACATTAATGATTTAGGATTTTGTGGATGCAACCCTAAGGATTTGGGGTTTTGTGGGTCAAACCATGAGGATTTAGGGTTTCATCATACATTAGGATATATGGTTTATGATTTATGCCTTATGGTTTAAAATTTATAGTTTTAGAGTTAAATATTTAAGGATTTAGTGTTTAAGGTTGAGGGTTTCGTATTGCATTGTTTATCATTTTATAGTTTAGGATTTGGGGCTTCATTCCAGAGTTTAAGATTTTGGGTTTCTTTCAATTGTTTAGGATATGGATTTCGTGGTTTAAAATTCAAGGTTACATTTAACAGTTTAGGATTTAGGGTTTCATTTCATTCTTTTATATTTAAGCTTTCTTAAATAAAATCTTATTAGGATATAAAGTTTCATTCATGAAATTCTAAATTAATAGGGTTGATCAACGAAATCCTAAATCCCAAACATTTCATCCACAAAACCTTAAATCCCTAAGGTTGCATCAACAAAACCTTAAAAATCTTAAGGTTGCATCCACCAAACCCTAAAAACCTTAGAGTTGCATCCACGAAATCTTAAATCCTTAAAGTTGCATTTACAAAACCTTAAATTCTTAAGGTTACATCCATGAAACCCTAAATCTTTAGGGTTGCATCAACGACACCCTAAATCCTTAGAGTTACATCCATGAAACCCTAAATTCTTAGAATTTTATCCACAAAATCCTAAATCCTTAATGTTGCATCCATGAAACACTCAATCCATATTTTTTAATTTCTTTTATACTTTTTAAATTTTCATGACATTAATACATTTGTTTTTATTTATTTTGAAATTTTTATTTTTTTTTCATATTTTCAAGACATTACTTTTCTTGTTTCATTTTTTTTAAATCACTTTTTTCATAAATTTTCTAAACATTATTCTTATTTTATTTTTTTTACAAATATCAAAATTTCAAGACACTCTCATTGTTTTACATATTTTTTTAATTTTTCATTATTTTTTTTAATTTTCAAGATAATACTCTTTTTTCATATTTTTAAAAAAATTTCATTTTTTAAAAAAATTTCAACACATTACTATTGGTTTTTCATAAGTTTTATTTTTTTACATATTTTTAAAGCCTTAAATTCTAGGGTTTCATATAGGGTTTTAGAGTTTATGATTTAGAGTTTTGTTCATTAAATCCTAAGGATTGGAAATGAAACCCTAAGGATATAGGTGTTCATAAATGAAACCTAAAGAATTTGGAGTTTCATAAATGGAACCCTAAGGATTTAAGGTTCCAAAAATAAAAACCTAAGGATTTAGGGTTTCATTCATAAATGAAACCCTAGGATTTAAGAATTTTGGGTTTCGTAAATAAAACCTTATAGATTTTGGATTTTATAAATAAAACCTTAAGAATTTAAGGTTTCATGAATGAACATTTAAATCTTAACATAGGGTTTCATTTATACAACCCTAAATCATAAACCATGAAATGAAATCCTAAATCCTAAACCCTAAACCATGAAATCTTAAACAATGCAACACGAAACCCTAAAATCATAAAGCATAAATCATAAATTGTAAACACTAAATCTTAAAACATTGAACTTGACAACTTTAAATCTTAAAGTTATAAACCATACACCTTGAAACCCCAAAACTCCATTTAGAATTTGATGATTTAAGATAGGGTTTCAAAAATGAAAGCTTAAGGGTTCAGGGTTTCGTAAATTAAATAGGATTTTGCGTTTCGTAAATGAAACCCTAAGTATTTAAGGTTTTGTAAATGAAACTTTGAGAATTTTGGGTTACGTAAATGAAATCCTAAGAATTTAAGGTTTCATGGATAAAACCCCAAGGAATTAAGGTTTCATGAATGCAACCTTAAGGATTTAGAGTTTCATGGAATAAATCCTAAGGATGTATGCTTTCGTGAATGCAACATTAAGGATGTAGGGTTTTATGAATGCAACCCTAATTATTAAAGGTTTCATAGATTCATCCCTAAGGATTTAAGATTTCATGGATTCAACCTTAAAGATTTAGGGTTTTGTGGATGAAACCCTAAGGATTTAGAATTTCATAAATGAAATGAAACCTTAAGTCCTAAACCATGAAATAAAACCTTGAATTCTAAACCATGAAATTTTAATCTAAAAGAAACCCTAAATCCTAAACCATCAAACCATAAACAATGCAACACAAAACACTAAAATATTGAAGCATAAACCCTAGATCTTAAACACTAAATCTTTAAATATTGAACTCTAAAACTATAAATTTTAAATCATAAGCCAAAAACCCTAAAACTATAAAAACCTTAAATCATAACATAGGGTTTCATTTATGAAACCCTAAATCCATACATTGCCACGTTAGTTTACTAATTTTTTACACATCAACTTAATTGATTAAATGTCATTTCACTGTTCAATTTCATACTTTCACTCATCACACTAAAATACACCTTAAAAAATTTATGTTTCAATTCTCATTCTCCAAGTTAATGAACATCTTTAATTAGTTACTAAACTATTAAATTTCCATTAAAATTTGTCAATACAGTTTGGATTTCTACTTTCTTAATTTGTCATAATAGTGAAATATATTTTTTGGTAGTTCATAGAAACTTCCCACGTAATTAATAATTGCATATTTAAGAGTAAAGTGTAGTTAACATTCTATTTGTTAGCCTGAATAATTAATATCTTTGAGCATCTTTTTACAAAATCTCTTTCTTGATAATGAAATAAAGTAGAAGAAAGTTAGTATTTTATTCTTGATATTTAAATTTATGGCCTCTTTAATATTCATTAATGTTTTTTATTATAATTCATGACTAAAAAATTGTTACATTAGCTTTTTTTGAATCATTTTTATATAATTATGGAATCACTGACGGGATCTACATGCAACACACTAATGAGTTTGATATGCATGTAACGTATTTAGACAGCAAACAAATGCTTACAAATATGCATGGAGTATTGCCTACGAAAAAATTCATTTTTCAAAAACACATTTCTAATATCATGTACGTCTTGTAATATATGTAGTGTTATTGTGAAAAATATTCATAACATTTTGTTTGCATGAAAAGACATGGGGAATTAATATATACTATGTTAAGCTTTTTATTTACAAACATCAGCCATTAGAAAGTCTAAAAAAAACACATTGTATAGCTCTCACCTCTCAATCATATATCTGAAAAACACCTCCCTCCAATTGTACATATTATTGGTTAAAAAATACATTTCTTGATGATTTATATTGAAAAATACTTGCCAGCCTATCACGAAAAGAAACAAAACTTCACTTGAAAACAAAATTTAATCAATTCTATCATGTAAAACAATTTATTTATTTTTATCTCATTGGATAAACACCAAAAATCACATAAGGATGTCGAGCATATGTTATTTCAATTATCAAGTAAAAGATGATGAAATACACTATTAGCATCAAAGATAAGTCAACTCCTTTAATCGTTCAATAAGTTGTTGAATAGACTTTCCACAAGCACCCAACTTTAGAGTTTTGTGATCCTTCAGTAATAAATAATTGTAATAGAAATGAAGAGTAGTCAAAAATTTCTTCTGTTGGACGTGATAATGAAAATTACTTTGAAAATTTAGAGTCTTGTATGGGAATTAGAGTTGAATTTGTAGCAAAATTTTGGAAGGCTTGTAGTATTATTTTCTTCAACGGAATTTGCATTGTAAGCATGCTTATTTTCATTTTCTTGCCTACCTATAAAATCTAATTTATGAGACCATAGTTTTGAAAGTAAGATTACTAACTAATTATGAGTTTACCTATTAATTATTAAGAAATGAGAGATATTACCAGGTGTTATTTTAAACATTAAAAATGTGAAAATGATTACCTTATATGTTTATATGATGTCTTCTTTCTAATTTAAATGCTTCCATCCATTATTCTTAATTTTAGAAGGAATAGAAGAGAATGAAACTTGACTATGAATTATGTCATGGACTTACAATATCTCAATGAATGACTTAAATATAATTATATTCTTAATTTTACTAAACGTGAGACAATCTTTTAACATGTCTCTTTTAGTCTCATGAGTTTTATAAGTCACGATTATCTTCTACTACTCATATACTAACAAGTTTTGGTATTAAAATAATTGACATGACATACTTAATAATAACATGTAAGATGATTGTCTTACACAACATGTAACTAATAATTTGTCTGAGTAAATTTTTGTAAAGGTTAGAACTTGCATATGATTATGCAGATTCTAAACCTTTATACACTTCTTTGAAAAATGAATAAAATAAATTTTCTTTGGATAAAATGTTCTACAAAACAGGTACTAGTTACGTGTTATTACTATAAACAAATAGTTTACGCAAATTTTGATTCTGGTTCTACTTTATTTCCACATAAAAAAAAGAAGAAAAAAGTCCATTCTTTCACCTGATATGATAAGTACAGAAGATTTTAATAATTAGTTTAAGCATCTTCAGCATCACTCATGCTGACACAGCTCTCAATGTGGAACTCGGTGGAGAAATCCATTTCATCAACAATCCTCCCTCTGTTGCATGAATGTGCACAATAATATGAACTATCAGAATAAACACATTATGGAGGATAAAGCATAACTCAAATTGTGACAACATAATAATACCTTTCAAGAACAAACTTTCCCTCTTTATACTTTTGGCATCTCTCATGTGCTGACTCCTGAGAAGGACATGCAATTTGAAAGTAATCAAAAGTAATGTGACAGAAGGCTGGAACTAAAGAATGAAGATAAATACATGAAAAAATTTCTTGTCACCCAAGCAGATAGACATTCCAGGGCTGGTCCAACAATAAGTGAGGTCTAAAGCAAATTTTAGAAAAAATATTTTGTTTTAAATGAGATAGCTACATAGTAGGCCTTTTTTGCCAATATAGATACAATATTTGTCAATATATGAGACTTTTTTGCTTTATAAAAGTAATAAAGAATATTTTTTTTTATTGGTGGACCTAAAGCGAGAGATTCAATTGCTCTACCCTTAGACCGGCCGTGAGATATTCTGAGACTTTGCCTAAAACATCCATTGAGATATTTGCTATGCAAAAAATGAGACAGGGCAGGAGGAGAATTTACATATTTCCAGCCAACCATTTGACCACAGCAACAACAAAAAATATCTGCCACGGTATGCAGTCCTGAAAGCATCAACCTTTCCTCTCGCTCGCCAATGGTGAAGTTCACACTGGATCATGGACCGAAAACAAAAAGCATGCCCTTAAAAATAAAAAAATTCAGATCTAGTGATATTCGTATAAGAAAAACTAAAATCAAACAATAAAAAGAGTATCTAAAAGAGAGTGTGAGAGAGTCTTGCTAGCATTTCTCTTCCCAAAATAGCTTTGATAGGAAAGAGTGTTTAGCATGTGTTTGAAAGAGCTTCTACAAAGCTTATTTGGGGCTTATTATATGATCCAAGAACTTAAGCTCAAAATTGAAGGTGTTGGGTTAAGCTTATGAAAAGGAAAGTGACGTATGACCTCCCTACAACTTCTTTTTAGCAATTTTCAACAAATTTCATGGTGAATCCTATTAAAGCTCATAAGTTTAACCAATGAAGATAACTAACTGAATTAAGTGCTTAAAAGTTATAACATAAGCTCTCGCTAGTGATGACTCTATATTGAATCAGCACTCAACTAACTTGTTTACCTAAGCACATCCCTTAATCTAGTTCCTGTTTTTCATTAACGATTATGTGCAAACAAGAAGTGCATATGCCAAAGTCATTAGCTTTGGATATTATGTATTAACTGTTAATACATAAAATGCAATCATTTCAAACCAGATTTTTCTTTCTAGGCATGTGTTCCCTATACTTCATAGTTCATGCATGGCTTCCATATATTCATATATCACCAATACTACAAGGAACCAGAGTTATCAAAAAATGCATAATGCCCTTTCATGAGCAGATCCTAAATGCAGGAATCAAGAGTTCATTGTTGCAAGCATTTAAAAATTTCAATCAATCGAATCTAGTGTTAATATGCACACATGCACATACTTATCCAAATAAAGCATAAGACGAGAATTTTTCAATATTCAAACCTTGACATTGCTCCCATTGATCAACAAGTACCACGCATAAAACTGATTTTACATGGACTAGGAAAATTATCAACTGTTAAAGAATTTTGCAATACAAATGTACCTATTATGTACTAATCAATTTTCTGTTACTACATACAGCCATCATACCTTCAAATTCAATACTCATTTGTCAATAATGGATTAGAACTGAAAAATACTCACACGTTATTGAAGAGATATGCTTTTCCCCGCTGGCAATAAAATGCCTGAGAAGAATAGAAAGCAGATATCATGATGAGAAGTAATTTAACAATCCAGTAGAACAATTACAGTAATGTACTGGTAGAAACCAAGCAAAATCTACAGAGATAATGCATTCAATTAAGAAGCAACAAAGTTAACTTTGCCATTTTCCCCAAACACAGTTTACATGTCATCTATATATTTATTTATTATTTAATTGAAATAGTTACTCTTAATATATGATGATCATGATTCATGAGAGAAAAAAACACCCACCACAATAACATTGACAAGGAAACGATTATTACAAAAAATGAGAAAATTACACTGACATGACACCACATGTGGTTTCTTGAAACTTCACATATTACTCCTGTCCTTTTACTAGTTTGAAACAGATTACATCCCAACTTCTATAAATTAACTATTGGAGAAACCAATTTTAACTTCGAAAGAAGCTAATTTCAGTTTTTCTTCATATTTTTTTCTCCTAGAAGTTCTTCTAAAAACATTTGTCCAAACAGACCCTAATTCCTACTGATCATGAGGACAGCTACTGAGCAAACACCTCTATTAGAATATCAACCTGTTCCTTCACCTAACAAATTAAAACTTTTGAGATAGTTGTTGGTTCACAACCTGGTATCAAAGGTCCTAAGTCAAGTAGTGTACTGTAGAGTTCAATCTTTATTCAACAGAACTGGATAAATCCACATGCCAAGAACTCACATAAGATTGTTGGATTAACAACAATTACTCAATCAAATCCTATGATGAAAATTTAGTGCAAGGTGTATTTTATCACTGGGTTTAGATACTATAACCCTGACATCTAGATTTCACTTGGAAGATTGCAATCTGCATAGTAGAAACGTTCAAGGCCGCAGTCAAGGTTAAGGGTCAGTTTGGTACACCTTTGGAAATTAGGGTGAAAAAATTGAGTGATAATTTTAGCACAGAAAAGGTAAAACTTTCACTCATTTTCAATGATTGAACCAAGGTTTTAGAAAACAGTCCATGGCAACGATTTCAGCCACACCATCAAGGTTTTGAGGTCTCTGCAATCACAATTGTAACCACATGAACCATATTTATCCACAATTTCGCACAACCACAATTCGAAACCTTGGATGAACCAAATTAATAACTTATTACAAGGGTCCAACAATGTTCTCTGCATTAGTGGTAAAACAAACTCCTGCAATCGTAAAGACAGTAAATTTACACATACCAATCACCATAAACAAACTGCTCAACTTATCAAAGCTTCAATTTTTACCAATCAACAAGGCTATCCTTCTAGCACATAATCACAACTATCAAATCTCACAGACCCAATACAACAAAGACAGTAAATTTACACATACCAACATAAGAAAAACAACATAAAATGAATTGTTCCTTCAAATCAGAAAAGAATTGTTGTTCACAAGCACCTTGTCAAAGAACAATGTTAGATAAAATAGTGCTATCATTAACTAAAGTTATATATATATATATATATATATATAGAGAGAGAGAGAGAGAGAGAGAAGATTTTTGTACCTGAGAGATGAGATCATCTGCAAGGGCAAGGTGGGTTTTGCAGGATTTGCAACTGTAAGACCTGCCTTCAAGCTCCACCGTGAAGATTCTACCCATTTTCTTTTTCTTCTTTCTTCTTCTTCTTCTTCGTTTTTGAAAGAAAGGCACGCCCGTTGATGTCACCACTCACTATAATTATTCTTTTTATTATTCAGCATTCATATTTCTTTCATTCACTGCCCCATATAAATAAAACCAATTATACAACTAAAGAGATTACTATGAGAACTATGAAAAGAGAGAGAATGGTACGAAGGATTCTTTCTAGCAACGGAAGAGAGAGGAAAACTGTCACGTGTTACTGAGTTACTGGTCGGATGAAAAGTTCAACAGAGATTTTTTTTTCCTTTTATTTCATTTATTTTGCTTGTCGGGGTAATAATTTTATTAAATAAAATTAATTAGCGGTTGAATAAGTTGAATTAATTGGCACATGTTTCACTCTTTTTTAAATAGATGGTGGATATCAAGTTGTTTCTAAAAAAAATGCAAGAGTTGTCACTAATAAAATTTATAAAAGAAAATTGAAAGTGAAATTTATCACTCATTTTAATCTAATATTCAAAAAATCATGTGACTTTAGTGATATTATTTACAGAATATTAAGAACTAAAGTGATAATAAATAATAAATTTAAGAACTAAAGTGACGATAAAAGAAAAATTATTTTAATTTTAAAGACTAATGTGATAATATTTTGAATTAAATTTAAGAATTAAGTGACAATAAAATTTACAAACAATTTCAATTTTTAATAAATTTTAAAAACTAATAGAAAATATAATTTATATGTTTAAAATTATTTATTTATTAAAAAAATTAATTATAATATAATTTATATATTTAAAAATATTTTTTATTATAAATTTTAGTTATATATATAAAATAAAAACTTATTCTATAAACTAAAATACTAGTAATTATTTAATAGTCCCACCCGAGAACATTTGCCAACACAAAGCACTTATAATATTTTAAAATAATACTCTAAACTCTTGTTATTATTGACTAATGTAATTTTTTTTTTATCAAATAGAAATATTTTAAAACGTACAAAAAGGTCATTCAAGTCAACTTAATAATGAATATAAACTTTTTCGAAATTCAACTCTCTAATTTTTTTTTAAAATGGTGTTATTTTCTGTTGGAAGACTATGTTAATAAAAGCGTAGGTCAGATCTAAGATTTTTTTGGTATCTTGAGCAAAATGAAAAAAAAATATATGCCCACTTAATTATTGAAATGTTGTTCTTCTTATATTTTTAGCTCTAAAATCATCAATAATTTTTTAATAATCAAGACTCTTTAAAAAATTATTCACAATACAAATCAAAATAAACTTATTTAATCTAACTTGTTCATGGTATATCATAAATTAAATTTCCAACAATTTTAATTTTGAAAAAATTATTTCGATCAACAGTAAAAGGAATAGTTAATATCATTTTCTAAGTTATACAACTTAGTATCATTCGAAAAATAATATCATTAGGAAAATAACTGAATAATATAATTAGAGATTAAAAATTAAATTTTTAAAAAGTTTAAAAACTTTGATTACTCAAACAAAAGTTTAAGAATCAAAAGAACTTTATCAGTAAAACAAAAATTTAAGGATTAAAAATCAAAATTCCAAAAAATTTAAATATTAAAAACATAATTAACCTTAAATTTAATCATAAATATATAAGATATTAGCTAATTTGTAAAAATTTACTCATATTAACTTATTCAAAATTAATTTTGAACTTACGCTAGTTTTTGAAAAAATTGTTGTCATTTTTATCCTATAAATATTTTTAAATGATTTATCGAAATATATCTTAAGCATATTTTCACTAATGAGAAGACATTGCACCATAGTAGAACTTGATTATGTTCGCAAGGAGAAAGTTATTATTTTAAATTTTTTTTACCAAAGTTGTATTACCTCACTTTATTAATAATGGAATGGTAAATATAAGTAGGAATACGGTCAAAAACTTTGAAAGAAGCAAAATTAGTTGTTGTCCTACCTATGACATGAGCTACAATGTTGGCTTGTCTCTAACCAACTTAACGTATAGTTTGAATTTTGGAAAATCATGTATCACGTTGAAGAACAATGAAACCCAATTCAAAATTATCCATGAACAACCCATTTAGCTTGCATGTCCACAACCACCTTGTAATTTGATTCAAAATAATTGAACCATGACCCGCTACACTCATCCACTGATGAAGGGTTGGATTAGCCCATTCAGATCTAACATAAATAAATTTAAAATAAGAGTTTCTGCAGCACATATGGTGTGTGACATGGGACTTTACAAGGAGGCTCTCAACTATCAATGCCTCGAGGTGAGTCACGGCCAACCTTGGTTGCGTCTATATATAATTTGGTTAGGAAACTAGTTCTTACCTTCCCAAATAAGGTCATTTCTATTCTGCTAGAGAAAAGAGAAGATGATGTCCTTTACCGAGTCTGCCTTATCAATTATATCATATATAGCATCCCACAAATCCAATTTCTTCCAGTACTCTATACTAGTCTTGCAACAAAAGAAGAGGTGAGAAGCATTTTCTAAACCAACCTCACATTGGGGCAATTGAGGGGCAATCAACACCCTTATATCTCAAACACAAACGAGTAAGAAGCACATTTCTACAAATTCTCCAAACAAGCAGCATTATTCTCAAAGGATTATTTAATCTCTAAACTATCATCCAATCGTCCCCAAGGCACTTGTAATTGTTGGTATCCACCACTTGTCTCATAAAAAGTCTATATGCGCTCTTGACAGAGTATAGTCCATTAGTCTCGACCTCCCAAACTATGTCATCATCATATACGGAGGTATACAAAGGAGTTATAAGGATTTCATCGACATCATTATCCTTAAACAAAACCTAAATGATATCCTTATCCCACACATTTTCCCCCACTGAGCACAATATCATCAACTGTTAAGGCCATCATTGCCACTAACCCAAGGTTCAATCTAGAGATTGATGGTTGAACCATCATTAACATTCCATTTATAGCCCTCCCTCAACACAGCTCATGAAGCACAGATACTTCACCAAGAGTAAGATGAGTTATTCCCCACCTTAGCCTCCAAAAAACCCCCTTAGGATAATATTTAACTTTGAAGATTTTTGAAGTCATGGTATCTAGGTTGTTCCACAAATTCCAACATTGTTTCCCCAACGATGCGAGGTTCAAGCCTAAAATGTTTTTGAATCCCATATCGCCCTCCTCTTTCCCTGTAGTAAGCTTATGCCAAGAGAGTCAATGGATCCCTTTGTGATCACTCCTTCGCACCCCCATCAATAGGAATTCATCCTCTTTTGAAGATGATCAACCAAGGATTCAGGGAATAAGTAGATATGCATACAATAATTGGGAAGTGCTTGAACCATTGCCTTAATCAACACTTCCATGCTATCCCTTGAGAGAGCTAGGTAGAAAGATAGTTAAGTAATGTGATTTTAGGAAAAATAAAAGGTGTATTTAGTATATAGGGGAGTGGATAGTGAGTCCTGTGCCCACATCACTTGATCCAAGAAAACACCATACTTGAAGTTTTTTTTTTTATTTTACACAAGTTGCAATCCACCAAAGTCTCAAAAGAAAGGCCATGGAAAACCCAACAGAGTTGGAAATCCGACTCCCCATCATAGACAAAAGCGGTTGTATTTTATTAAAAAGAAAAAAAAAAAGAAACAAGATAAATGTGGGGGGATTAGGCCAAGAACCACAAAAAGAAAACATTAAACAACATGGGGGGACTAGACCAAAACTCATCATTAAAACCAATGTTAACAAAGCAACTTAGTGAGCTTGTGATGTAGTGTTATCTACGCACTTTCACTTCTTTTTTCTTCTTCTTTTTCTAAGGTTGATCCTCCATTCCTATCATGCTCATGGAAGGGGATTCCTGGTCATCATTCTCCTTGTTAAGGAAATGCGAGATAAGCCTCATCTTTGCTTGAACCTAAGGGTATAGCTTAGGGGATCTAGCCTCCTCTTCATATAATTCATCTGTCCAATTTCTTACTTGTCTAATGCTAAGGCTGGAATTCTGAGAGCCAATAGCTGGAACCTCTGAAGAAACATTATTAGCATTCGAAATTGGTATCTTTAAACTAATCTACGTAGAATCTTCTTCTTCATTAACAACATCCTCTATTGCTTGATTTCCCTAATCCTCATTCCCACCCTCATTAGCTATGGTATCCTTACCTTCATCCCGAGGGCTCTCATCTTATATGGTATATCTTCCTCTGTGTTACCTGTCATACCATGGTGCCTCTTGGAGTTATTTTTCTTTATGGATTTGGAAATCACTAGCTAGGTTCCTCTTTGCCTACTGAATGTTGTTCAGAATCCTTAACCATGTCTGCCCATGCCTCATGACATTGAATCCTATAACTAAAGGTAGAGGAATCTGAATGCTCTGCCTCCACATCTAAAACAAGGGAGTTGGGGAAAAATTCCTCTTCACCATCAGCACAACCATGCTCTACATCACCATACTCGAGTTGATTTTACTAAAAATGTGAACAAAAGGTAGTTCATATAATTATAAGTTATCCTTTTGTGTAAATCATATTATTACTTAGATTGTTTTAAAATATTTATTTGATATGATTTGATAAAAACATTAATATATTAATTTAATTATGATTGAACCACTCATAACAATTGCATTTTTATGTTAGAATAAGAAAAGACGTTCTCATCCATTAGATTAAATTAAACAGTTAAGATTAAAACAGTCATGTGAAAATCAATATACACCCACCACCACCACCATTGGCGATGTTGGTGGCGGCAACAACGTGGACAATAATCATGATAGTGGCGGTGACGACAGTCCTAGCGACGACAAGAATGACAATGGTAATCATGTTGGTGGTAGAGGTCATGGTGATGGCGGTAATTGTGGCCCTAGCAGCAAAAATTATGACGGTGATGACCATGTTAATGGTGATCATGAGTGTGAGTTTTTTGTTTTTTTTTTTAATTTTGGGTGCATTAAAAGGGAAAATAGAGAAATTAAGTGAGATAGATGTATATTAATTTTTAAACGAATGTTCTAATCCTAATCGTCTAATTTAATCTAACGAATGTTTACCTCCATTCTCATTCTTACATAAAAACATGAGAACAAAGAATTTGAACAATTGTATTATAATTAAAAATAATAAATATATCGTATTAAAACTTCAATTTTAAATGTGTTAGTATGAGATTATATCCTCTCTCTTACTATGGTCATGTTGAAAAAAAAGAGATTTAATTGTACTTATGTTGCATTTGTGTTGTGCCAGTAATCATTGGATAAAAAGTGGAGAAAAAATATAATTGAGAGGAGGTAAGATTTGATAGTGATACATTTAAAATTGAAAATTTTATTATGATGCATTTATTATTTTTAATTGTAATGAAATGGTTTAAATTATTTATTCTCATATTAAAAGTTATTCTCACTTAAAAAAGATAAATATTGTAAAAAAAAAAAACAAAAAGCAAAATTGATTACATGAAAAAATGCAAATGCAATTAAATCCTATTTTTTAATTGCTATTCATCATCTTCTTTTTTTACATTTTCTTTGCTTCTTCCTTTTCAATTTCATCGTGATAAAAAAATAAAAGTACAAAACACAACATAATAATTATCACCTTATCTTATGAGTCATAAGTGTTATGATGGTAAAAGATAATAAAGGGAGAGAAGGTGTAGATTCAACTCTTTCTTACTAATAAAGAAATTAACAATTTAATTATTAAAATACAAAAAAAAAAATTATCACCTTATCTCAATATAAACCTTAACCTTAAAATACTCTATGTTCAATGCCACGTGTCACACTATCGTAGACGCTTCCCTTGGCTCCGACAACTTGGTGATTTCGCACAACCATTACCCACGTGGAGATAAATCATTGGATACTTTCAGTTTTATCGTACGATATGAGCGTTGCATTCGGTGCGGTAGGATTTTTGTGGGTAAAGAGATAAGATCATCTGATGGTTATCAAGAGATTGAGGATAGTACCGTCTTATACTATTGTTTATAAGAAAAGACTTATTTTGAGTTACCTTTTAATTGAAAGTCAAAGACTATAATATACTAAAATTAATTTATAAAAACTTATTTTTCTTAACAATTACTTCCTCTTGAGTCTTGATCCCTATTCTAAAATATTTTGCACATTAATCACACAAAAATCAATAAAAATATTTTTTGTGGGTACAAACCTAGAAATTAAATTCTTAGAAATAGTAATGTATTCAAAATTCCGTAAAAAAAAGTAATTTATGCAAAACCATAAGGTACTTGCTGGTTAAACCTAAATAATTTGTATTATTCCCAAAAATAAAAACCTAAATAGCTATACTATATTGATATTAAAGAGTTATGAAAAATTATACTATGAGTTAAATTACTGAATTGGTATTTAACAGTTTTCATGAATATTTAATATAGTTAATTAATTGTAAAAGAGAATATTAAATAAAATAATATTATTACTTTATTTTTTGTAAATGTAGAGAAAGTATATTATAGAATATAGACTACAAATACAGTGCTTTACTAATAAAATGTTTAAACAGAATATTTACAATATAGTGTAATTAAGTATTTCATATGATTTTTTATAAAAATTAATCAAAATGTATTTTAAAAAATCAATGTGTGTACTGCTAGGGTCAAGTAAGCCCAAATATCATATACTTATGTTATCTACTTTATTTTTTAACTTATATGTTACTTTTAACTTTTAAGTAAATGTTAAAAATAAAAATTTAAAAAAATAAGTAAAAATTATTTATTAATATTTATTTATTAATTTAAATAACTCTTTAAAGTTAAAAATATAATCTTGGGTTCGACTCCTCCTATTAACAAACTAATCATTAATATTTTCTGATAAAAAAAATATTAATTATTCAAAAAATTGGTTTTAATGGAATTCGAAGAGTACATGAAAATAAGCTTCACATAGCTTTGGGTGACTTATTATAAAGTTTCTTATTTTTAATTTTCCTTCATTAAAAATTAAGTAACTTTTATTTTAAGAAACTTTTATAAATTAGTGTTTGGTATAATTTTTAATTAAAAGTTATTTATAAATTAAAAATAAACTAGATCAAATAATACCTAAAGGAAATCTAAAAGAATAAAGTATCCACGTTAATAATAAAAGAGGAATTGACAAAAAGAAAAACATCTACAAAGTTCGATCAAATGAAGATATCTTTATCTCAATAAAGAAAATTAAGTTATTTTTATATATAAAATGAAAATTAGGTCATTTCTATGATATAAGCAGAGGGATAAATCAGAAGATGGATACAAGATAAGAAAATCCTAAACCTACTTTCTTACTTGCATATTTCATACTTATTGATGAGGTAGGAACAATGTATTATGCCAATTAAATATTATTAATTTGTAATTTGAGTAAACAAAATGAATAGTTATCTAAAAAAAAAGAATAGTATTAATTTATACTGATTACATATATTCTTTGAGGCTTGAGCACGTGTTGGTACAATTTTCACATATTAATATAGTAAGAAATAAGAAATGAAAAACGCGTCATTTTAAAATTAAAATAAAAAACGTGCCGTAAGAAAATAAAATAAAATAAAATAAAAAATGCAAGGAGGAGGGGACCCACCTGTCAGCGGCCGCCACGCTTGCAAGTCCAACAACCTTCGTCCAGACGTTATTCCCACGTGGACCCACTTTTGTCTCTTCTTTCTCAACCATATATCCACATTCTATCTTCTACTGTATCTATTTTCTATTTTCTATCTCAAATTAAAAGAGAACCCAACTTTGGCATATACCAAGGGATATCATAAAGGATGGATTTTATTTTGGGGTGTATATAAAAAGTAATGAAAAAGGAGATAAAGTAATAAATATAGTAATTCATCTAATTAAAAAAAAAATAGAGATGCAAGTGGGGAATCATATATCCTGATTTTATACGGATAATAAAAATAACCTGATTTTCTAGATTTTTATTAATATTATTTTTTAAATTGACTAATATAAAATAAAATTAAAAAATAGAAAGAATAAGATAAGAAATTCATTATATATTATTCTTGATCCGATATTCTTAAAATTTTGTCATATCTTACTTAGGGTTAATTTGTTGTTTGTAGTGTTTCTCTTTGATAGTCAACAGATATATTTAATCATCAACTTTGTTTCTCCATTACTGGTTTGGCTCTTTATTAAATGAGTTCTTAAGCATTAATTAGTTGTCGCTATAATAATTATGTCTCGATGTTACAGTGTATGAAAATATTGATACGACATATCAATATGTATAAATGTGGTATTAGAACGACATATGACTGGTAATTAAATAGAAACTATCCACGAGTTATTAAATACCAATTACCATTTCAAATTTATAATATTGTTAGTTATTATTTTATTACACATTAGCTAGATTTGAATTATTGTTATTAGTTTATGTCCTCTATAAATTGGAATTTTCATTCAATAATAATAGACATTCAAGGTTTCATATTCAAAATCATTCTCTTATATGGTATCAGACCTTTTAGCTTAAAAGCAATATATCGATTCCTGACCTGGTTGAAGGGATAAGAAAATCATGTTTTGTCGGGAACAATTTGTTCTTGGTGGACTTCCACAACCTCTCTTCTTTTAATGATTTTTTTTTTTTTGCTGTCATTATCCTTCGCCACCATCACTATCGGCACTCCAACAATAATTTCTCTAGTGACCCTCGTCAGATCTGTGGATGGCACAAAACGTGCCTTATTGTGTCTCATACTAACTTCTAATACAAGAAGACATTTATTTGTTTCTGCCTCTCTTAAGTAGTTAAGCACATTTGTTTTTTTTCCATAGTTAAGAGATGTGTCAAACATCGACAGTTAAACATTTGCCATTAATTTGCTTCTGCCTCTCTTAGGTGGTTAAGCACATTTGTTTCTCTTCATAGTGGTTAAGAGATGTGTCAAACATCATGGACGGTTAAACATTTACCATTAATTTGCTTCTACTTCTCTTAAGTGGTTAAGTACATTTGTTTCTCTCCATTATAGTTAAGAGATGTGTCAAACATCTGCCATGGACGGTTAAACATTTGCTATTGATTTTAGGTGGTTACACATATTTGTTTCTCTCCATGGTGGTTAAAAGATGTGTTAAACATTTGTCATTCTTATTGTCGAAACTTGTTTTATCTAACTGATGTTCATTCCAGCTTTTTTCTTCCAAGCAATATTTTTCGATTTCACCAAGATCAATTGGAGGACATCTCACCAAACCTAAGTGTGGCGAATCTTCTTACAAAGTCACTCCCACACAATTGTGGGGACGTATTAGGTACCAATTACAATTTCAAATTTATAATATTGTTAGTTGTTATTTTATTATTCTGATTTATTGTTTCAAATTCAAAAACCTTTTCTTATAAGAGTAACATTAAAAAAAAAGTCTATCTAAATTAAAAAAGAAAGTTATGCAAGAGTAACACTAAAAAATAATCTATCCAAATTATCCAATTTCAAAATAATTTTTCTTAGCCTAAAAACACTCTAGGTAGAATTATAGTAGAGCTAAATTCGTAGATATATTTGTAAGAACGTTCATACATTGAGCCTCAATAGAAAATATCCCAAAATGGGTAGTGTCTATCCTCTTAAGTTAGAGGGAATAACTCAAAAGAGTAGTCAGGGAATGGCTACTTCTAAAGTTTAGAGTGAAAACAACAAATGTTGAGTGCGTCTAGTGATAGTTGTTACCAAGGGCGTGAAGCCCAAAGAGAGACTTTTCAAAATAATACTTGGTGGAGTCGGCAGAGACTTAGAGAATGAGAATGTGAAATTTGAATAGGCTTAGAATACTAGTTAGGTGTTTGCCTATAGAGGGCCATCAAACTGTGCTTCTTTCTACAAATTTGACATTTTTTGTTTGTTATAAATATAAAATAAGTAGTAGGGATGAGGACATCTTTTTACTCCGTTGGAAATTGGAATATTTTTGCATTAGAGTTATTCTAAGATCATTGCAGCCAACAAGTATCTACTTCTCCCAAAATTACCATTGCAGCCAATATGGAAAATTACTTCCCAAAACACCGGTGCTTCAATTTTTTCAATCTTAAAAATAAATTTAAATAATATAATATAATAAAAGGAATAAATGATTTTTATTTTTTACAACTTTTTATAACAGTTTTTTTTTTTTAAATTGAGGGTAGTTCAATTTTACTTTGATTACAATTACAATTTTTTATATTTCTTTTATCATTTTCATTCTACACAAATTTAAATTTTTTTAATTGATTTGTTTTCCATCAACAACTTGAGACACGGATTTTTTAGAATGTTTTTATACAATAATCAACAAAAAAAAAATATTATTTTGATTATATGATTTATTTTTTAAAGCCTAAAAAATATTTTACATAATATTAGTCTAAAAAAATCTTAATTTTAAACTTGAATTAGTTTATAAATAAGATATTTATGAAATAATAAATAAGTTATTAATAAAATATATTAATATAATTTTTTGCTCTAATCATGGGAAGCAATTAATCATGAAAAGTTACTCCACACCATTGTAGAGATTTAGTACTTTAGAATGTTTGTATCAAAAATAATAAAATTATATGATGTGTACAAATAGATCTTATTAGAAGTAACAAAATAGAATTGTTCCATCCAACTCAAGAGAATAGGAAAGAACATGGAAAAATATCATAGGAATTTGTGATACAATTTATGAGTTTCTTAAAGAGCAAAGAGTTTTTTGTACTTATCAAATTAGAAATCAGGATTTTGTAATGTTGGATTCTAAGTATCACAAACAAGCTTCAACTTTTTTTTTTTTTTTTTATAGTTTTAGAAAATAAAATCACACACACAAAAAAAAAAAGGGATGAGTACATTTTGAAACCAAAAAATCATTAAAACATTATATTAGCTAACGACGTTTGGCTTCGAAGCTCCACTAGAACTAGAAAACTAAAATTAAGAGATTTTCTGTAGATAGAAAAAAATAATAATTTGAGTAAAATATATCGAGGATCATTCTCTTATATAATTTTTTATCCTTTTTTTTTATGAAATTATCCATAATATAAACAGAATACGAAAAATCATCAATATTAAGAAAATGGATAATTATATTTAATTTTTTTCAATGCCTCCACTTTATTTTTATTTTTTTTATAAATATCTAATTCACTTTTAATTATTAAATTAAATTTGATACCTATTTGTTTAGGCTAACTAGTCATATTTTTGAGTGAAAAAGAAAAAAGTTGGAGACCCGAACCCTAAAAAGAAGGTGGACCAGTGAAGACAAGAGCATTAACATGAACTCCGACAGCGAGGTACATAGTCAACACGGACGAGAAGGAACGCACGTGTGGGCCCTCACCTATGCTTTCTCATTCGCTCTCAATAGACACCACCGTTTTCGCCGTCGGTGCCGCCCCCAAATAACAACATTATAAAGTTCTAGACCTTTTCCTTAAAAAAATTAAGACAAAATAAAAAATACTGAAGCAAATACTTAAAGAGTATGGATACATACATAAGAGAAAAAAACACTATAGAAGAAGCATAGACAAAGTAGGTGATAAGATAAAAATAAATAAATAATAAACTATATTAAACATTTTCTAAAATAATTTTTTTGTAAACGTCATTTAATCACATGTATAATTTTAGTAAGCATATGTCAGTATCTAAGTATAAGTACGAGAAAATACGTAGATGTTAGTTTTTTTTTTTTCTTAATAAACAAACTGAAAGGAATGCGAAGTGGTCCTCACTTTGTAGACCCACACATTCGTATTCTTAAATTTCTTTCAATTTTGTGTTAAGTCAAGTGTGACCGTAGAAATGACGTAGCATTGAGATCCGCGCCGAAACGTGACAAGAACATGAAGGCACACATACTCAACTCAAATCACGAGATTGACGAATCGAACCGTTTTTGATCTATAAAAAATAATCAAACCCACGCTCCCCATAATCATGAACCTGCAAAAAAAGCTTTATTTATTTTTATTTTTTTTGCAATTTTCCAAATGCCGTACCACAACCCTGTCGTCGTGAGAAGCTAGTGTAGGCCCCGCTTGACACCATCACCCACATTTTTGGCGTTTTTCGTTATTATACCATTCACGTTGTGCATAAACAGATTAGGAAAAACGAATTGAAATTGAAAGACATGCAATTTAGAAAATAAAATTAATTAATACTCTCCATCATGCCTAATCAAAGGCTCAACTGTGCCGGCGACATGCTGTTAGATCTCATCCAACCAATAATGCTTTTTGCGTCTAATTAATGTTGCATTTAGTTGATCGATAAAATCACATTCGTCCTCAATTCTCAATTGGAGTATCTTTTTTTATTATTATTATTATTAAAATTAATTATAATTTTGGTACCCCATCAAATCTTATTTGATGCTGTGAATTTCAATACAGATAAGTACACACTATTGAACTTGACTCTGTTTTTGCATACTGCTACATCAGAAACACAATGACCAAAATCATCCATATAACTAAAACTCAAATTAATCAGAAAATAAATACATTTAAAACATATTTTAACATTATAACACCAAAAAAAGCATCTAGATAATGTAATAAAACTGCTCAAGATGAATACTGCGTTGTACTATTATCAGAGAGAAACAGCAAAGAAAATATAATGAAAGGAAAATTATAATTAATATAGAAATGCATGATTGCAGCGGTAACAGTGAGGTAAGAAAATCCTTCTTCCGTTGCAAAAAGGAAAAAAAAAAAAAGCAGAATAGAGAAAAAAAAACATAAGCCTGCTTTTTTTTTGTTTGGTTAAATTATAATTATAATCTACTTTATAATCTATTTACATAAAAACTCTAGCACCATGTCAGCTACTATTACCATAATAATCGCCAGTCTCCGATTGGTATTCAGAGGAAAAAAAAACCGAGCCGCGAGAAAAAAACCGGATCTTTGGGCCGGTTCAGGCAACCTCGGGTGGAGGAGGGACATTGAGGTCAAGATCCAACACTCTCCGATGTGGGACCCGCTCGTAGTCCACGACCGAGGACGAGTCCGAGTCGCTGAACGCAGCCACGGGAAGATCGAACGACGCGCGCACCTCTGAACGCGCGAACGCGTCGAAGAAAACCACGGGACGCGCCACCGGGAACACCAACTCGCCAGCGGCGGCGAGAGTGAGGTCCAGCGGCGGCGGTGGCGGAGAGGAGGACTCCAGCGTGCTGCTCTGACTAGGGCTACGCGCTGCCGCCGCGTGGGGATGGGTCATCTCCGCATGGTTGGGGAAATTGGTCTTCGCCTTCACTCCGCGAAAATCACGCGCCGCCGCGTCGTACGCACGTGCCGCCTCTTCCGCCGTGTCGAAGGTTCCTAGCCAGACGCGGGTTTTCTTGCCGGGGTCGCGGATCTCGGCGGCGTAACGGCCCCACGGCCGCTTCCTGACGCCGCGGTATCGGATCTCTTTATGGGGCGGGTTGGATCCGGCGGCGGCAACGACAACAACATTAGATCTGTTGTTATCCCTCGGGGCCATTAATGTTGTTTCTTTTTTCGGAGAGTTTGAGATTCAGAGCAGTGTTGTTGTTGTGGTGGGAGGCTTCGAAGATGGAGACAAATGGTGTTATGTGGTGTTTGTTTGGGGGGGTTTATATAGCGAAAAGTGGGGTGAGAGAGAGAGAAGAGTGTGTGCGTGCGCGTTAAAAAAGCTACGCTCCTTTTGGGCGCTTGTTGCGTACTCAACGTAGATTCACTTTAACAAATATTGTGCTCTCACTAGTCTCGTGCTCCTAATTTCACTCCCATGTTATTCTTTTCATGTGGCTAAAGAGTGGGACAAATATTTTCAATTTTTACAATAAAAATAAATGTGTCAAATATTTTAAATTGACATTGGATATAAATTATTTTTATGTAATAAATATTTTTTAAACAAAAATTTAGTACTTTTGAATACTTGAGTTTTCTTTTAAAAAAAATGAATTTTAACAAAATTATTATATTTTTACAAGTGTGATATATATTCGTTAATTTACTCAAAATGGAAATAAGTATCATCCAATTTTCTATCCTGTGTATTTTTGCGAAAGTCAAGTTTGATTAATAATTAAAAATAATTTTTTTTATAAATAATAATAACTAATTTATTTTCTCTTATCAATTCTATTGTTTTTCTCCAACAATAGCTTTCTTTGAAGTGGGCCTCTAAAGCGACATTTCATATAAAAAAGAATTGGTTTCTCTGACTTTTGATTAAGTGATATCTTGGACACCAAACAAAATGTCACATCCCATATAATTTTATTTTTCTTTCAATAGAAAATGGAATGAATAACACAATAAAAACACACGCAATTAACCCATGAAATTATGAAAATATAAAGATTACTTGAGTGGTAGAAAAAAAAAAGTGAAAAAAGAAAAGAGATGGATAGATAGTTGATATTTCTAACAAAATTAACAAAAAAATAATTTAATATTTCTAAAAAAAAAATAATAATAATGAAGTTACTCATTGAAGATGACAAATGGAGCAATGCAGCTTTTTTCTCATGGTCCTCCCCTCATTTGCCAAGTGTTAGGGTTGTTGACGAGTCGATATTGCCAATGCTCCATTATTTGTAACCCTCCAATGCTAGATTGCATTCCATCTAAAGTTGAAGAAAATGAAAACCAACAAAGGACAAAGATTTCATGTTTTTTTTTCCTTTCAGAAAGCGATAATGTGCTTGGTAGAAAGAAAAAAAAAAGGTGAGAAATAAAATGAATGAAAATAGGAAAAGGAAAAATATAAAAGATATAATAGTACATAATTTAAGAAAAAATATAAGAAATAGGAAAGAGAGAGAAAGAATCGCTATCCCAATTTTGTTTTTAAATCAACAATATCCCCAATTTGTTTTACACATTTTTAGACAATTTTTTTTAACTAATTTTGTAAATCACTCCACTATTACTATTACACTCGGTTCCAATCTCTCACATGCATGATACTCTTAGGTCTCAGTCACCTACTCAATAGATTTTTTTTATATATGTATATATATCTTGTGTATTTTTGCACAAGTGAAGTCTAATTAATAATTAATAATTAATTAGTTTTCTGATAGATGTCCATCTAGCATGACAAAAGAGTTAGAGGAACTGCATGGAAGGAAGGAAGAAGGAGATCAAAATTAACTAAATTTTGAGCATTTTTGAAGCTTTTGCATTTGGCATGCCCGTGCCAGATTCGAATTGTCAAATTTGTCAATAATTTTTGGTGCCTTACGAGATGGGCCTTGTTTTAGCTTGTTAATTAGATTGTAAACTATTTAATTAAGTCTTAATTTGGGTTTTAGTTTGCTTATTAGTCACAGCTCTGTAAATAGGATAAAAATTATTATGTAAATAACTTTTGACTTTGAATGAAAATTTAATTGAGAGAATAGTTCTCTTTTAAGTGTTTGAATATAACTATTGATTCTTACAAAAAAAAATGTTCATACGACGAATCCTTCTTCGACTTATGGATTTATTGAGATCGTAGCGTCATTCTAATAATCTTCTTCGGCTTTCATTTTTGAATTTCATCAGTTTTCTAAATAACTAACTAATTTGATCTCTTATCATCTTTATTTGTTTCTTTTCTAGAATAACTCTTTCTTTGATATTAGTTTCCAAAATGAATATTCATATCTCAAAGAATTAGTCTCTGAATTTCGTATGTTTTGATAGTATATTGGGCACAGAAAAAATTAATTCCCTTAAAAAAAACAAAAGTAATTAAATCAATCAAGTTGCTCCCAGTTTGACAATAACATCTATTTGCTTATCTAACACACTTTTAGTTTTATTACTACACACTTTTTTTCATCATGATATAATATAAATTTGATTTCCTAAAAAATAAAAAGGTGAAAAAATAAGGTGAATGAAAATATGATTGAAAGAAATATGAGGAAAATTATAGTTTAGGAAAAATAAAAAATAAATAGAAAAGAGAGAGAGAGAAAAAATCACAATCCCAATTGTTTTTTGAAATCAGCAATTGATTTACACATTTTTTTAAAACATTTTGTATGTTTTTCTAACTATTTTTGCAATCCACTGCTCCAGTATTACTATTATGCTCGATTTTAACCTCTCACATACCAAATAATTAAGTCTCACTCACTCAATAGAAAAATATTATATTTTTTTTTGTCTTCATCAAATATCACGATTCTTCTAATTTATTGGATTATAAACTAATTTGTCATATTCCAGTATTGTTTTCGTACTTTAGTAGATCAACAATGTCTACTATTTTTGTTAATTTGATTTGATAATGATATTTTAATCTGCCACTGTACTGTGATTTGTGCAGAGGCCACATCGACACGCGCCAGCACATGCATGTTCACGAAACAATGGCTCTATCCAATTCCAATCTCCAAACAAAGCGAACCCATGATGTAATAATATTCGCTTTTTTTTTTTTTTTCAAAATTTGACTGCACTGTGCGCCACAACAACACAAGAATTTCACCCCGCGCCGCCCCTAATCGCGGTGGGGCCCGCCAGGTTGGAAAAACATGGCCACGTGACATTGGACAAGACCTACGGAAGCGGCGTAACCCTTAACGGCGGTTAAATTTGAAACATCTGCGTGTCTCTGTGTTTGTCTCGTTACTATAAACGGAATAATGAGTGACGGCGGTTTGAGTTGATTGAGGATGCTTCTTCTGCTTCCCCATACATTTGTCGGCACGCTCCGCCTCATCGCCGCGTGAGGCGGATCCACGCGCGTGTGTGGATAAAAAACACAACGGAATTTCTTTTAATTTTTTTTATTGAAGGGTTTCATCATTTATGGCCACGGTGTGGATCGGACGGTGGAAAATGTGGGTGGAGTTTGGATGGTGACACGTGGCGGATTAGATCCCTAGCGGGGAACACGCATTGCCGCCCCTGCATCAATACTCAATAGTGGCGCCGTCCTTGCAGCGAAGAAAGATTATTGTAATGCTTTTTCGTACGGTCATGTGGGACACGAGACCAATACAATAGTACTATTACTACCAACTCATGCTTCGGTTTGAACTTTGAAATTAATTAATTGAAACTGCAAAGCAATTTGCTTTTGGTTTGTTTATTTATTTATTGACTCGGTTTTGTATGTACTCCTTTTTTTTATTAGGATTAGATATTTTCTTGTCATCTGTATCAATCCTAGTGATTAAAAGGAATAATAATATTTTCCTAAAAAATAATATTTAAATAATTAAGAGTACAAAAATCACTCTTTCATTTATATCAATCCTAGTGAAAAGGCAATGCAGATGGATTATGGATATTAAGGAGGCCCAATTACAAAAGGTCCATTATTATAAGGTCCGTTTTATTTAATGTTTGGCTGAACATAATTTTTTTTTTTGTCAATTTTTTTATTATTATTAGTAAATGTTAATTTTATTACAAATATAGTGGAGGAATTCGAGAACTCGACAAAATGAGGCGCACAATTTGGCCGATTAAGAAGGTTACAATGATAAATTTGTTAATCAAGCTACAACGAAACAAACCACGGAAACAAATTGAGATATTTAGCTTACAAAAATGATTATATTTTAGTTCCATTAAAAAAGAGTATAACCAACGAAAACGGAAAATGGAACATAACAAACCATTTGTTTTATTTCGTTCTAAACTTCTAATTGTCAATCAAACGCTACCAATTGAACCAAGATGATGTTATCCAATGACTTGTATTCTGATGAAAAATGCCAACACTTTTTGAAAATATTATTATTAGCTAAAAATTATTTTAAAAATTCAATTTTTTGGAGTCCCACTTCTTATTTAATACATAAACTTTATTCATAATTTTATAATTATTAACTAAGAGTAAAATATTTAAAAGAATATGTTAAAATGTTACTAATATGTTACTGTAAAGAATGCCTAAAATAAAAAATATTAACGACACATTTTTTATTACAATTTTTTAAACACTCTTATTTAACCTTTTTTTTTTTTTTTGAAAATCAGACTCTTACTTATGAATTAAAATTCATTAAAAATTATGAAATTAAAAAAAACATTAAATAGCATATTAAATCCACAAAATTTTATAAATTTTAATAAATTTCAACCAATAAAAAAGTTTATTCAAAAGAATATGTTAGAAAATTTATTCCTTATCATTCTCATGTTATTTTTGTTTATATATCATTATATTCAAAGAAAAACATGCGTAGTCATTTCAAAGTATCAATATTCTTCCATTGCTATATACCTGAACAATCTTAAACAGCAAATTATCTACCTCAAGCTGCAAATATTAAGTGAGAAAATCACATACACCTGATATCACGAGAGAGGTTACTATAACAACCAAATTTTCACCACAGTGGAAGTATCATCAAGTTTAAGGAGGCATTTCATTATACAACAATATGGAGAAAAAGTACAATAAAAAGGCTAATTACGAAGATGGTGTTAAATTCAATGGCTCTACATGATGATAGTACACATGAAGAAGACTGAATACAATGCTTGAACAGAGGGAAAAAAATCTGCAGAAAGTCTTCACTGGCACTTCATTTTACTGTTTCAGACACTGACTTCACTAGGAGCCACTGGGGTGTACCAGCCATGATGCATCTCCACTGCCTTCTTTCTTCGGGCAAGCCGAGACTTGCGGTTTGCTCCGGTGTTCCTGTGTAGTGTGCCAACTCTAATAGCCTTGTCGATTATTGAGTATGCCTCTCCAATCAACTTCTCAATTGGGAGGATTTCTTCAGCTTGCGCATCTGGTTTCTTCTTAAGCACTTCCAGAGCTTCCAAAACCTGCAGACCATTGATTAGAAGATTGTTACAAAAATAATCCCCCTGCAAATAATATTGTCTAGAAGCTGGAAGTTGAGATGATTGTACATATGGGGAGAGGTATTAACACAAGCGTCGACAAGAATCGGGAGTGGTATTCTGAGAGTATTTTATACCCTGAGCAAGATCAGAAGCATTTGATGCAGTTTAATGTATCCACAACTATGGTTCACAATGTTAAGTACACAGAAATCTTAGTGGTCCAATATAAGCACTTACAATTACATCCTCTGTTACAATGTCAGATTTCTTAAGTGTTTTTGGAGTCTTATATTAGGTTAGAGTGGACTGAGCTTGTGTAAGTTGTATTACACAGGTAATTGACCAAGAAAACTGTTATTACTAACTTACCACTCCAGCATGACGCACATGTTAGTATGACAGCATCTCACAGCCACACTAAGTTCCAAGTCCAACAAGTTAGAGTGAAGAGAATATGTTACTTCCACACAACCATTTCTCTCATATTCTCCCACATAGCTCTCTTACAGTCATACTTCATATCATCGCCATCTATTTTTTCCTCTTTCCTTCTCTAGTTTCTACCTTTTCTTACATACCATTAATGGCCACATTTCCCTATGCAAGTCACCTGAGTTGCACATTACATGCAACTAACATTACTTGTATCAAAACACAAATACAACGCAATAATCAAACTAACAATTTAGTGAAATTTCATAAAATTTAACTTACTAAAAGTGACTATAGAAACTCTCTCCCTGGTTTGGAGACTAAAACATGATTTTTTTTCTAACTCCCATTCTTAAGGTGAAACAAGGTATACAGTTGGTCAGCCACAGCATGTAATACTCAAATGGTTCCATCTTAATAAACACTTGTAGAAGAAAATAAAAAGTTAAAATGAGTTAAGTTTCTCACATAAGGAAAAATTAGCTTACGCATAGGTTAATTTATACAAGTTCTCTCATTTAGCTTTTCCAAAAGTTGGTTTTAACTCCTGCATTTGGCTTATTTTAGCTTATGGGGGACATTTTACTGTCTTATTTTCTTTTCCTAGAAGTGTTTATTGACAAAATTTATTCAAACAAGACCTAAAATTGTCTTTTGGATATCTAAGAATGAGTAGAATTGAACGAAATGAAATGCAAAAAACAGCATAATATAGAGTAGAATGGAACATAATTAAAATTTAATTAGAATGCACTACCAAAGCAATAATTTTGTTAATCGTCTTTTTACTTTCCCAAAGCACAAAAAAAAAAAGCAATAATTTTGTAAACAATCATACATTTCCATTCCAATAAGATTGTTGACTTTTGTATAATTTCTTCAAAAAGTCAGACATAGGATAATTTCCAATAAATTGACTTCAGTGTGTGAAAATCAAACTCATAAAATTACCACTTCATAGTTCAGATATCTTATAACAAAACAGCATGAAACTAACTTAGGGCCTGTATGGGCAAACTTTTTCAGAAGTGTTTCTAGGAGAAGAAAAATGAAATGAACTTCTCCATAAGCTAAAATTAGCTTCTCTAATAGTTAATTTGTATAAATTCCACATCTTTTAAAGAAACTATACGCTGAGAGCTTCTACGTATCAGCTATTGGAGAAGCTCATTACATTTTTCTTCATAGTTTTTTCTCCTAGAAGTGCTTCTAGAGAAGTTCACCCAAACATACTCTGATAAATTTTGGTACGTATTAACTAAAGAAGAGAAGAAAATTCTTAAATGGCATGTGAAATCCATCAAAATGAATGATTTTTAACAAATTTTAACCAATGAGAGAGAGAGAGAGAGAGAGTTGCTAGAATTTCTCTTATCTATAGTTGTCACATAGACTAACTACTAACTAGACTAATTCCATCCCAAACACTCGCCTAGGTTCCATTTCATTTTCAATTCAACTCCAACCAATTCAAAACCATTCAATTGAAACACAACCCAAGAGGTTACCTTCTTGGTACGCGTTTTAATCTCCGACTTGCGAGCTTTGTTGTAAACGCGGCGTTTCTCGGCTTGGCGCGCCCTCTTCACAGCCGAATCCACCTTCTTCGGCGCAGCCTCGCAGACCACAGACGCCGCGCGCCTCTGCACTGTGCTGCCACTCAGCGACAAACAGTTACCTGAAAAAAAAAGCAAACCAAAAAATCCAACAGACAGGCCCATCATTGAAAAGCGCACCAAAATCAAATCTTTCGCGTTTTCCGATGAAAATAAGAGAGAAAAGAGGGACCCCATTTAAATGGGGTGGGTGAATGGTACCTTGTGAGAAGAGAGGGTGAGAGAGGTTTCTGGAGAAACTGAGAGAAGCGGAATTGGAGACGGAAAGAGAAGAAGAAGATGATGTGAAGGAGAGGTTCCTCATTTGGGAAGGAAGGGCTAGCCATGAGCATGAAACTGCTGCTACTGCCATATCTCTCGGTGAGCGAGTGAAGGAACTCTTCTTCTTTCTCTCTCTTTATCCGTTGGTGATGATTGTTATTTATTTGTTGAAGGCTCTCGATAATATAATGTATTTCCCGTACTACCCTTCTTGCTTTCTTTATTTCATTTTTATTTCATATAATTAACTGAGTCCCTGTTGAATAAAAAAGTTTTTTTTTTTATATTTAGCCCTTTAAAAATTTTGTTTTAATTTTAATCCTGTAATGAGACTAAAATTACGTGACTAATGAGACTATCACTTTACACTTCAGAGTAGAGACTAAAATAAAATTTGTATCTTTAAATTAGTAAAACAAAAAAAGAAAAACACCATATTTATAGGAGCCAAAATGTTATTTAAGTTTTTGTATTATTATTTGAACAAAGTTCGATACACTATTATATACGGTGTAAGTTGGTTTGGATGAAAAAATAAAATTTGAATCAATCAATTGTCAAAGAAATTATGTCAAAACAATAAACTTTAACTAATTCCGACAGTTTTACTACCAGTAAAAAATCGTTTAATACGAATTATATCAGCAAGTTTTTTGGATATCAATTTTTATTTTTTTACAAATCAGCTGTCACATCATAAAATATTTGAGGATAAAAACTAAAAACCAAACAAAAAAATAATTTAGAAACAGGTCAAATATTAATTGTAAAACTAAACAAAAAACCATGAATATTTGAGACAAAAAAGTGAAAAATATATTTTACTCAATTTTAATTAAAATAATTTGTAAAAGTCTCATGCTTTAGATTTTATATTTAATTTTATATATAAAATTAATAACAAATACTTTTGTTAAATAAAATCCCCCTACCATAAATCATTGCTGGATCCGTCCATGCAAACAGGCCCATAGTATAGACTGCGCAGACTGTTGAAAAAGATTACTACATGCACATACACCCAAAGACTAGAAGGTTATCTATTTGCTAGAGTTGTTGACAAAACCAATTGAATCCACACTCCAAACAAAAACTATGATTACTATTATACTCATTCAATCAAAGTTCCAACATTTGACTTTGATTCTAGGCAAAAAAGTTCTATAGCTCTGCACATTGTATGAGGGGAATAGAAAAAAAAGTTTCTATAGCACTGCCCCATTACAGGTTTGGCTTTGAGCACTCAGGTGTGTAAACTAAAATCTATCAGCCGTCATCACAGCAGGTTGAGCTACAACATGCTTTTTAACAATATATGGACCCATTCCAACAGCTTCCTGTAACTGCATCCAATATTACTAAATTGTCAATTCAATGAAAAATTTAGTCAAATAAGCATGCATGTTGCCGTAGTGCTGTTCTCTTCTTGTTCCCTTTTATGTATGTATATGTATAGAAAAATAAATGGGCATATCAGGTGAGAATTCTTGATTATTGTGAGAAATTAAAACTATATATCCGAGCCATAAAACCATATGTGAATGGTCAAAATATTAAAGATTACTGGTCACAACCACTTAAAAATGTCACATACATTTATCTTTTCATGTTGACTATTTAAAAGTAATCTAATGGTCTATATTTACACACACATGTGCACACACACATCTATAAAGCATACAAAAAACCTGGAAAGTATACTCAAAATACTCAACCACACATGTACAATATGGTGGGAAGGTTTGGTATCTAACCTTTGCAGCTATTCCGGCAAAAGCAGGATTAGCAGAAACTCTACTAGATGCTGTCAATGATTTATGTATTGCCTTGCAGCAGTTATATCTGGCTTCCATACCTGAAAATGCCCCAATTTATAATGAGAAAACATATGGTATGATGACTATATAGGCAATATTAACAGCCACTTAAAGCATAATACATACCTATTTTTGTGGTTTCAGTAGTTGGGTTGGTCACTTTGTTTATAATCTCTTGTTTTGAACATATCTCCATCAAGCACCATGGTCGGGCGACCAATCCACTTATCACTCTATAGCCCTGAAAATATGTAAACGGGGATGTCACATAAGAGTTGTTTTAGTAAATTTTTCATGGACAATTATACAGGGAGAAAACATATCAGATGAGAACTCTTGGTTATTGTAAGAAATAAAAACAATAAATAAAGACCATTAGCTAACTTTTAAGTTTCAATCTTAATCATTCATTGCTATGTTTTGCTTTATAGCAAACTGGCATTTTACAATTTTGAAAAAAGCTAGTATAAACATATTCACCTCTAACCTAAATGCTACATTGTTGAGTTTTAGATTTATAGTGATCTGGCAATGGCATTTCCATCCAACAAAATAACCTAGATTGATTGACTTCTAAAGTGTATGCACCCAGGAAATTATTTAAACAATATATAGTGCATATAAACTAACAATATGAAAGCTCATTTGATGTCTCACCGCTAGACGTATTTCTGAATCCTGCTGAAATAATGACAGAAAAAGACCCTGCAAATTGCATGAACTTGGTGAGATTGCAGCATTTCATGTTTATTAAAAAGCTGTTATGCAAGACAACTCAATGAACATTGTAGACTTGAGGATCTTTGGTTCTAAGAGGACTTGGGTAGAGGGTAAATGCACTTACAGCTTAGCAGCCTACTCTGCGTGTAACTGATCAATAAATTTAAATCAAAGGAAAGAAAGAAACAAAAGTAGGAATTCTTCAGTGAAAAAAAATTTAATATAAAAAATACACAGCATATATAATATAGTACGGATCACTGTGGTCCTCTTTTAGAATAAAGTTTCACATATATGCCTAGTCCCTTTAGTTCAAAGAGAAACCAAGCCATTATAAATAGAACTTAAAATGATTAACCAATAAAAAGCACTTGAAACTAAAAAGAATGAAAATAGGCAACCGATGGAGTCAGCTTTGAGCTTCTGGATGCTGTTTCATAAATTAAGTGTCGCAAGTTTTCTTCTGCTTCAGCATTGAGTATGATGTTATTCTTGGATCTGGTTTCTCCCGAAATGTTGCCTAGAGCATGCAATGCAGCCTGTGATTGCCATTTAAGAAACCATGATGTAAGTTCAAGCTTAGAAGAGAAGTTATTAGCACATACGTCTTCCAGGTAAAATGGAATTCCAACTTTTTCTACAATCAACAACAATTAAAAATTTATTCAAGCATTGCATTTTCTTTTGAACTGTACCTTCTAGAGGGTACAAAAACAAAATTAGATTACTCAGGGACAATAATAAATGTAAAATAAATGTCTTCACATTTTACTCAGGGATTGAATGACATATCCCCACAGTTACCAAATCACAGACTAGTTGAATGCTAAATCAGAATGATGTCAGGGAGGCAAACATGTTCCAATTAACTGGGAATTCTCATGTCATGAGTCCTTAAATAGATGTTATAAACCTAGGAAACAATACTTTCAAGATTCTGGACATTACTACCACAACACTGCTTGCAGCAAATTGCATCAATGCACCATAAATGCAGTTTCAGTTATTTTCAACCTTGAGGGCAATAGGCTCCTTCAAGCTGCTTGAGCAAGCAATTGAACACAACATACAATTGGACTATGGGAGTATCAAATTACATAAGTTCAGGATACCGTAAAACACTTTGAAAAGAAAAGAACAAGAATCTAGTTCACCAACCAGCTGTTTGCCATGCCCTTGTGGTCCTTGTCGTTCAAAAGCAGCATCTATAACATGTCTAGCAGCAGGTGCTGAACCTGAGAGTAGTAATGTAGCTCCCTGGATTGCTATGATCACAAAAAACATAAATTAAAATTTGTAGTATTTAAAAAGGAAGTTTCCATTAAAACATTTATCAATAATGTAATATAAACTGATACATATGTCTTGGTTTTTTTCTTTTTTCTTTTCAATATGTATGTTTTGTTTACTCTTTTTTTTTTTTTGGTTGGCTTGTTTACTCTCTCTTGTAACAAACTTTATTAATTATGAATGTGTCTTTAATTTTGAGTATTTTTTTTTTTATATTTGAGCATTTATATGTATGTAATATAAAATTATTTAATTTATATGTATAAAATTCATATTAGTGGTCATCCCACTATCCCACTACAGTGCTTTTGTGGTCGACCACTCCGTATTGTTATCCAAGATTGATAACTATGACCACAGGACCAATATAATCTAATAAAGTAAAATCAGCTCTCTTACAGGATACAAAAAATAAAATAAAAACAGTTTCACATTCATATGATAATATGACATACTTACATGATCCCATATGACCCAATGATTCAAGTGCAGTTTCACATTCATCTCTATCTGAAGGTTCCAACGACTGAAGTCTACCGTCAATAGATGAAATAACAGCTTGAACACCTGAATTTATCAATTTAATAGCACAACAAATATACATGAGTTAACAGTTTCTATCTGTTTCATAGCAATTATTAAATTGTGTTGAAAGCACATGGACACTTTAAAAATGAAGAGGAACAACTCCAGCAAGGAAACATTTACAACAGGGACTTAATCAGGTTGCATCATATCAGTAGTTTCTAGTTCTTTGATAATAAGTAATAAATTATGAAACATATCAAATGAAGTACATAGTCAATTGGCAAATGAAATCAGCACAAAACAGCAAGAGACCCATTATATTTGCAACAAAACCTTGTTGCAATTAGATGTGCAGAGACAGATGGATTAGAGTATTTGAGTCGTTAGTCTGAAGATAATGAAAATTAAATTCCAATATCTTCCAACAAATATTAACAGAGAGAAATGGATAGAAGTGCAACACTTACAAGGTTCATCTATGAAGGAGTATACAATATCCTTGGACAGTATCCTTCCACTTATCATCATTGCTCTAGATCTTAAAATTGATTCCATAGAATTGTTGCTAGCCTCAAGAAAAGGGATATCCTTATATGAGGAAAATAACTTTCACAACATCCATTTGATGAATAGATATTCTTGAGAAGATCATAATTGATTACCTGATTATTGACGAAAGCAATTGAAAGATGCTTGTCTTTGACAAAAATTCTGTACCATGTTCAATTTCTGCTAACTGCATCCATTTCAAATGAAGTGACAATGTATATGTGCATGTAATGTGAATTAGAGAAAAGCAAAAAAAACTGATATATTGCTAATTCCTGAATCTGGTATCTGTTACATGAGTCATAGGATTATTCTTGTTTGGTTTATTCAACGAATCACTTTTGCCTGGAATCATCATAAAATTCAGTTTATGTGGGAGGAGGACGTTATTTAAAAGACCCATGAGTGAAAATGTTTCTCCAATTAGTAAAGGGTAATAGAGGAGAAGTGTTCATAGATTATGCCCCAATTTTCTATAAATTCACCAAACACATTTTTTTCTCTTCCATAATGAATGATCAAAAAGATAGTTTAACCAGGGAATCTCTTTTAACAGATAATGAACATCGGTGTGATGTTCAGTATCATGATTGCTAGGCTTAGTCCCTTTAGTTCCATGTAAAACAAACATATTTCTGTCATTGGTACTTGAAAAAAAAAAATGTTTGTTTCATGGGAGGAGTGCTAGCAACACACTATCTAACACAATCTATCTTATTGGTTAAAAATTATTGAAAACTTCAAAATCATGAGATTCATTAAACATGAGGTGGGCGCTACAAAATTTTATGATTTCCCATAAATTTAACTAATAGGAAGGAGTGTGTTCAAAAAAATGCATTATAAAGTGTGTTTCCTAGTATTTCTTGTTCTGTGGATATAAAGTTTATAATATTAAGTGACTAAATATGGTGAGAATGAAGTAGAAGTACAATTATACATCTTTAATATTACGAATCCAAAATGAGAGTAGAGAATAGTAACCTCATATAGAAGCTCCAAAACACTTAATGTTACAAGGGTATCATCTGCATTTCTGATTTCTGCTTCCAACAATTTAAGTAGATTTAAATTATAAATGGTAGATGCTGCTGACCTAGATACAGAAAAGAGCTTCACCACTAATGCCAGTACACGAACTCGACCCTAAATCAGAACAGTAAAAAGTTATACAGTAGCAAATTAAGTCCATTATGCACAAACATAGCCCTAGACCATGCATTTTAACTAAGGATTTAGATATAAATGGGGAACACCAAAATTATGCTCTTTATTTTCGGATACTTGTGAATAACTATTATAACATGTTAATAGTCTGAGCGTATGGCTATCTCATAATAAACCTTTCCTGTCTGTAATGACAAACAGATTGTCCCCGCAATGCTTATATTTTACTAAGTCTTTTAATGTAACCGCACAAGTTTGAAAGTTCAACAGCTTTAATAATTGAATGATATATCCTCTGAATATATTTAGACTTAAATCCCACTTTATCTATTTTATTTCTCTTAGAATTTGGACTTAGAGCCTAACTCGATTCTATAAAACCAGATTGTAAGAAAGGTGTGTCCAATTTTTATAAGCTATATTTAAGCCATATTTCTGGTCAATGTGAGACTAAACCACCACCCTTCAGATTGCAATTAAGGCAACCCTCAAAGAGGCCACAACTAAGGTGGGCTAGGGGTGACCACAATTAAGGTGGCTTTCCAACATATATAAATATCAGCATGCTGAGTGAAAAACACTTGAGTAATTTATGTAAAAGTTACTTGAAATTTATTCTCAAATTCAATAAAGTAATAGGACAAATCATCACTTTCAGGATGCAAAGGAAGAGGTCAGCTCGTTTGCTAGAGCTTTACCATGCATTCAAGGTAAATCCCATAGTTTACATGTTCAATGACAAATATAAATCCATGCATTAACAGTTAAGTTACCATACCAGTGATGAACATTGTGATGCTAAAATCTCCAGGTCTGTATCATCTCCTTTGGCAGATGGAAAGATAATTTCCTACAATAGTACATGGCATGTCAGCTAGCAATCATGAAAGAGAAGATTTTAACTACTCTCCTTTCATACAAGTGAAAGACATTTATCTGATTTAAGAAAAGCGTTTGCTTACCATGCCTTCAGGAAAACCAGCTAACTTTTTTATTGCATCTGTTGCCACAGCTGCCACTTGTTCATTGCTGCATATGTGAGAAGATATGAAATCAAAGGATCTATTATTATGAGTGAACAATTAAAAATAGTATACTTAACTTGTAAGCAAGCAGACAGATCTAACCAAAGAAATGTAAAATATAGAAAGGAAAGTAATAATGGAACCCTCTGAAAAAGCACCCATTGACCACTGCATAAAAAAGGGTCCTTTACTGGAATCCTGATTTACTGCTTAATGTTAAACTGGTCTCAACAGTCAACTCTCAACCCCACATTGAGAAATTTTATTTTTAACCAGCAGCACCTGGCCTAACAACAAAATAGCAACTCGTACAGGAATTGAAGGGTTTACTTTATGACATACATAAAAACAGAGGAAGTCATGCTTGATGATACAAAGTACCTGCAAACCCAACAATAAATACAAATGCTGGATACATTTGACATCAATATGAAACTGTGGAGGTGATTGCTACACCATCATTCTCACCCATCAATGACTCATAGTTATCATTGATGTCTAAAAAAGGTGCATCTGTTGGTGGTAGGTAAAAGCTTACTTTTATAGCGGCATCTAAGTTCCCGGTAGACATCAACTGCCAATTAATGGAATCTCATCTAATACCTCCTAAATGTGAGGAGAACCAGCATTCTTAAGTACATATCAAACTTTCTTTCATAAGTTCCAATCCAACTTTTTTCATCAAAATAAGGAGATCGTAGATTCCCATGTATTTTATACTGTCATCTTAAACAATTAGAAATGAAAAAAAGCATGAATATCAAACACCTCCTTTGAATGAATTCTTAACTAATTCAGCTTATCTTAATTGGAAATAAATCACTCAATCTAACCAAATACCTTACCTAGTTGCAGGTAATAGAATCATCGGCACAATCATGATATTGAAATAAACACTGAGAAAGCAAGAATGATAACAAACCTGTAGTACTACTATACTTACCCATTTATAAGGCAATCAAGCAAAAGAGGATATATATTGGAGTCTTTAATTAGATGAGCACTAGCAGCAAATTTGTGATCATTGTCTAGATTCTCCAGAAGGAAAGTAACCTGAAAGTTGATGTCATGTAAAAGTAATATTGCTGAAAAAGTGTTCCACAGAAGTAGTAATTTGCATATGTAAAAATATATATCTAGCCAAAAGCCCAAAATTTATTTCCAAATATATCAATTCATGGGTAATTATCAAACCATTTCAATTCCATTTGAAGAGCATATACAACTTGGACTAACTGCTGTATTAAATATTAAGTGCCAATGCACAGCCACACAGCCAGCATTCTTTAATAAGAAGCACCAGTGTGGACTCAAATGATAAGAGGAAAACATAAGAGGAAAAAAATAGAAGAAAAGGAAATACACAAATATGATAGTAAGAACCAACATTAAAATAACTTGTAAGTAAATGATTGAATATGTAAAGACAAAAAAAGTTGCAATAGTCAAGGACAAACTCTCCCAAAAGCTTAGTGCATATCTGGGAACCAGGTTTTTTTATCATGCTTCTTGAGGGAAGATAACAAAATAAAGGTATTTATTTCTGCAAAATAAGCTAAAGGAAACACAGCAATTAGGTGAAGGTTTGCAGTTATTTTTATACCTCTAAAACACCCTTCAAATAACACCCTTTGGGCTTCAATCATGGATAATGCTCAAACACACTCTACCTTGTGCTGAAAGTAAACTTCATTTGGAATAAAAGGGTGTCAAACATTGAATAGCTGATTAATTACATGGACACAAAGGCTCCTGATAACATCATGCCAAATACTATCTTAACAGCTTAAGCTATTAGTTAAAGGTTCAAGATTAATTCTATATCTCTACACATGTGCACACATACTCAAGAATAGGTCATTGGCATAAGTGTCAAACCACATAAAAAATATTTTTGAGGATTGATCAACTAAAATTTGAAAAAGATCTATGTAAGGAAAAAGTAAAGTACATTCCATTAAACATAATATTTTATTGGTGGGACAGAGGGTGATGAATCTCTATTGTCCATACTATAGAAGGATTTAAATAAACTTGGCAAATATAAGGTATATCCACGTACTGTTTTGCAAGCTAAGGATCTGACTGCTAGAGAATCTGCCTGCAGACCAACTTGAACAAAAGGCTGAACCAAAAGCATAAAATAAAGCAATAAGAATAACTATTACAATAATAATATGATGTAATAGGAGAAATAATACATAACTTTATGTATGCAGAATGAAAATTGATGCTTGAACACAGAAAACAACTATTTTAATGCCCTCTTCAATCAATGGTTAAACCTTAAACGGCACAAGTGCATTTTTTATGCACTCTGCTTGCAAGTTCATCATAGATCCTCATTGTTAAGTGCACACTTCTCAATACAGTGTATCAAGTCAAAGTTTTTTCCAGTTCATAGTTTAATAACATGACATTTCCCACACGTTTTCACCTACTAATTCAAATTTATTGCACCTTAGTCCAAGGTTTTATCATATATACTCTATCTATTCATTTTCTAATGATTCAAATATTGCTACTCCCGTAGTACTGAAACGTTATATTAAGGTAGAATATGATTATATAAAATTAAAATAGAACTAATATCCAATTTCTTTAAATCGTAATGGATGAAAAGACATGGATCAGTCAGACTCCATGGGCTAGCAAGCAGAGGCAAAGGTAAAATAAACATTCAATTCCCCCTTAGATATCATAATATGATCAATTACTCATCACTGAGAGAGAAAAAAACTATCAGTTTTTCGCATGAGAAACAGAAACAAAAATAAAGGGACAATTATTGCTAGCACACTGCACACTTCTGTGAATTTTTTTTTTTTTAAATAATATACTTATCCAACTATAACTATAAGTAGATAGGTTTTTTTGAAAAACAAATAATACTACTTTTAGAAAAAAAAAATAGTTTACTTTAGGGGCAGAGTGAGCAAACATGTTCCACTAACAATTTTGAAAACAAAAATCGAATGGATGAGCAAAGGGTATATCACAAACCATATACTGTGGGATCAAAGAAGCACCCAACTTTGTATTGAATAACCTTTCAAGGCATGCAACAAGAGTATTTTCTAGGCCAGGCACATCAAACTGAGTCTGTAAAGCACTGCAAAATTAAAGGAGAAAATCAAGGCAAAATTTATCTACAAGGATGTATAATGTGGTTGAATTAACACTGAACACAACCCCAACTTCATTTCATGACCAAGAACATAATTTAACAAAAAAAAACTAATCTACACACTAAAATCATACAGGCATGAAAATTAGTTCTCCACTGATCAAGACTTTAAAACAAAATCATATTTATTTATTTTTGCAATTAGGTCAAAGCATAATGTACCCCAACAGAACAATAAGTCCAGTGTGTATTTGAATGAGCTTTGACAAAATTGATTCGGAATAAAATTAATTTTGGTTAAAATTGATTTTGAAGTGATGTGATTTGTGTTTAGATGATTTTGGTTAAAATTGATCTTAAAGTAAAATTCAAGATAAATTTTTGGATCCATCGGAGAAGCTACCCAAAGTTGTTTCATGTCAGAATCAATTTCGATATCTCTTATCTACTGTGAAACCGAACATGTCAAAAACAATGTAAAATTAACTCTAGACTCAGAATCAATTCTTCAACAGGAAACCAAACAGCACTAAGTAGTTTTACTCAAAATGCAATTCGAGTCATGAAGAAGATACTGAATGCACACAAGTATGAAACATGTCAAACCTGAAGCACCACCAAAATTCAACACAAAAGACCAAAATAATCAGACACCAACACTTGTCATTTTTTTAATAATACAATCACAACAAATGCCCCTTTTTTTTAAAACCAAGGAAACGCACCCTAATAAGAAACAATACACAAAACAAGTAAAAGGGTGTAACAAAAATGAGAAAAGGAAGCAAACTTGATAATGACTGGGAGAGGAAAGCGATTGAGAAAGTCCCTGGCGGAATCATCGCCTTGCGCCCCTGAAATCGAAGAAATGTTACTCACAAAGTGAAAAAAAAAAAAAAAAACGAGAAGAATGGGGAAGTTAGGAACCTGGGTAGTGAGCGAAATCAGAAGCCGCTTCGAGGAGTTGAGATGGATCGTCCATGGCGAAAGTCGCAGTGAGTGAGTCTGAAGCAGAAAACCAGAAAGAAGAGGGAAGGAAGGAATGAAGAAAAGGTGAAAAACCAAACCTACGTACGTGGCAATGGGTGTACTACGTGTAACGCAGGCATAAAATAAAACAGTCCCAGAAATATTGTTTTATTAAATTTAATTTAATTTTTTTTAAATATATATAATTTAATACAGGCACAAATTATTATGATGAATCTATAGATTAAAATTTGAATAACAATGGTAATAAATTGTCTCTTAACTATAATTAAATGATTCAGAGTTCCGATCAATTTTGACTTTACACGTAATTACGAATATATTAACTCCTCCAACATAATCCTTCAATTTCTTTTGTAAATTACTTTATCTATCTTCTAATCTTCCCTATTTGCCATATCAAACTTTAACATAGACACCGAAATCCATGGAAGAGAACAGAATAGTACCAAGGAACAATTCATATCTCAAACGGAAATGTAGCAGCATACATATCAATTACTACTCCATATCTCAAAACATTGACAATGCTGATAGGCATAAAACACTAATTATATGACAGACTAATGTTCTTCATTCATTCACATGTCAACATTCTTCCTTCAGTCATAATATGAATTTGCTGTCATGAATTTACAACAATGAAATTACAGCACTAGATTTTCTAACATACTGTCATATGAATTTACAGCAAAAATGGTTTTGCTAAGGAGTTTAATGTAGCAAGGTTAATTGAACATGTTGTCAGCAACTTGAAGATTACCATATTTTATTTGAAAGTTGAAACACTAAAATAGAGATTGTAAATTAGTATGTATGCAGTAATAGAAATGCAAGAATTGAAGTCATAGGACGTTACAATGAGCACTTCTGGAACTGATGCATTGCTTATTCAAATGATGGGCAATGCTGGTAAAAGATTAGGGCTTTCCCAAACACAATTATTAATTGAGCAACATGTTGAGCTACCAAAAATATTTGAGTATATCAGGGGTTTATGCTTTGTGGTTAGCGTAGGCGCGTAGCAACCAACAATAATAAGATCAGATGTGAAATTACTTAACAAATTTATATTATGAATAACATACTTTTTAATCATTAGTGTTGGAGCGGAATTAAGTTAAACATTTATTTTAAGGATCTCAATGTCAGAGTGAAATTTTGTGTATAATTTATAAATTTGTGTAGAAGTAAACAGAAATTTTTATTTACGTCATTTTTGGTCCTGACTAGTTAACATTGACAAGCTAAATAGAAATATGATTTTGTTTTAATGAAGAAGTTAATCAATTTATCCATAAATTATGCGAATCACATTTAATAAAATTGTATCCACACCCAAAAGAATGTTGGATATTTGAAATTAGAATTAGGCTCCATTTTTGTTAGGTTTATTTTTAAGTTATAAGTTACTTTTAAATTAAAATTAAAAATAAAATTTTTAAAAATAAATAAATAGTTATTTATTAATATTTATTTATTTTTAAATTTAAAAACTCGTTTAAAATTAAAATATAATCAAATGGAGATATTAAGTTAGATTCACCCACTAACAAAAAGTCAAAAACTAAGAAACTGATCATTTAATATTTTTTGATATAAAAATATTAATTATTTCAAAATTTGTTATATATACATTGTAATTTGGTCTTGTTAAGATTTAAAAAGAGAACAAGTAATTTTTATTATAAAATTCTTATTTCTAATTTAAAAAGAGAACAAGTAATTTTTATTATAAAATTCTTATTTCTAATTTTTCTTTAAAAATAAGTATTTTTTATTTTAAAATTTTTTTATTAATTGATGTTCCATCCAATTTTTATTTAAAAATAACTTATAACTTAAAAATAAGTTATAAAAAAAAACCTTACTCATTTTATTGCTGAGTCTTCATGGTTTCTCCTTTGCCCATTAATGAAAGAGGATAATATCAATGGCAGAGGACGTTATCGTTTCTGATGTTCCCAAAGATTTGCAATAAAAAAAAACTTAAAACAAGAAGCCGTTGTACAATCTACGATTTTAAATTTTAGATTTTTTTTATCCTAACTTATCCATAACTTTTAGAATGGTGTGTTTGATTTGGGTGGCTTCTTGGGAGAGATTCATTGATACTAAGGGTGTTTGTGGTGCGATTTGGTTTGATTTTTGAGCAAAAAGTGGTCCGAACCAAATCTAAAATAAAAGTGCAGTTCGGTTTTAACATAACATCAAATCCAAACCAAACCAAACCAATTTTTTACAGTTTGATTCGGTTCGATTTCGCGATTTTTTTTAATTTATTATCATAGTTTATTTTTTTTAATTAAACTCACATAATTATTATTTTATATTATTTTTTTTATTAAATTTTGATTTACATATTTTAGTTTAAAAAATATTATTTTTACTTCTATTTAACATTATTATAAAATGATATTACTAACTTTTTTTTGTAACATAATAATAAATCATGTTTCACTTTATATTTAATTTAATGTTATTTAGTAATATCAATATATCTTTTTATAATATATGAAAGTATGTGTCATAATATATTACAAATTTATTATTAAAAAAATATACTATAAATCACATATTATGATCATAAAAAATTAAAATATTGTTAGTTAAATAATATTAAATATCTAAAAGTAAATCAATATAATTATAAAATGCGGTTTGGTTCGGTTTAGTTTGATTTTTTATAATAAAATCCAAAAATCGAACCAAACCGCAAAAAATATGCGGTTTTGAAATTTTTTGGTCCATGCGATTTTTTGGTTTAATCGGTTTTTGGTTTTTTTAGACGGTTTCGCGGTTTAGTTCGGTTTATGAACACCTCTAATTGATACACATTATTTATTTTTATTCTATCAAACACAAATATTTTAACCACCAAAGCCTATTAGAAGGACGCATAAGTGAGACATAATGGAATAATTAATCATATCATTCAATAATTTGTTGTTTGGTGTCCAACTAGGATATGATATATAAAATATCATAATTATATCTTATTGCTTATTATATCATGTTTTTGTAATGTATTTCTTATCATGATGAAAGAGTTGGTTAGAATCGACATGATGGAATAAGTTTTCTCTCTTCTCTTTCATTAATGTTTTTATTCAAAGAAATAAATAAATTAGGGGTGTTCACGGGTTGGATTGGATCGGATTTGACTAAATTTTTAATCCAATCCGATCAATTTTCAGTGAATTGAGTTGGGTTGGATTTATATGATTTTATTTTCAAACTCAACTTAATCATAAACGAATTGGGTTGTGTAGAGTGATTGGGTCAGAGATGCATTCTTTTTAAATAAATAAATTAAAATTGCGAAAAAATCATTATAGATTTTCAAATTTTACTTATCTTTTTAAAACAAAAATCATTTACAATCACAAATACACATAATCATATATTAATGCACAAAATAAGTAAGTTAACTTCAAATGTTAAAAAATGAACAAAGGTACAACAATGCAGCGAAAGTGTAGCGTATGGCAGCACACTGAACAGAGGGCAATAACACAAGCAACAACGATTGAGTGGGTGAAAGTAGTCAAGACTGCTAGGTAGGGTTTCAATATTTCTACTTTCTATTTTGGAGAAGAGTTTTTGTTAAATTGGAATGGAATGAGTGACATAGTGAGTGTGAAAGTGAAATTGTTATGAATGAAAGCGTCTGAGTGAGTAAGTGACAGAGTGAGAATATAGTTTTTCTTTTTTTTTTATTATTAATTCATTAGTATTAGTATTATTATTATTTTTATTATTTATTAGTATATATAGTTTGAGTTTAGGTTGAGTTACGGGTACCCGTTACCTAACCTATAGATCATCAGGTTAAGATTGAATTAAGTTGGGTTGGGTCTGACCCAAACATTATTAACTCGATCAAATTAGGTTGGGTTGGTTTGAATCCACGAGTTACCCATACCCGTAAACACCCCTAAAAAAATGATTAATGTTAGTATCATATATGTTTTTATCCTATCATATTATGTTTGCATATCCTATCCACCAAATGAATCCTAAATCTCCTCAATGATGCAACTTTGACAAAGTTGCTTCTAATAAATTTTACAAAACAAACTTAAATCATTATTTTTTAATAACTTATTTTTACAAACTAGAAATATGTAAAATATTTTTTGACGCAATAAAAAAAAAATACCCATAACTAAAATATATTTATTTAAAATGATAAAATTCATTAATCTCACACAAATAATAGTGAAACATATAATACATTAATTTAAATATTAAAAATTATATAATTAAAACAACAACTAATTTTGTTAATTATCGCGTCCAAAACATTCCTAAATATATTTTACAAGGTTTGCTTGAAGTTAGTGATGACGTCTTTGGCCACAAACTTCCCATTTCCTTTACAAGTATCGTTCAAGGGTTGGATGAGAACCAATATATATGTCAGACATCATCATTCGGATGTTCATAACAATGATCAAAATTATCATTATATGTGTCTCATTCATCTTCAATAATCATGTTATGTAATATGATACACACATGTAATATATGCAATATGGTGGTTTTCAGATTTTGACGCGAACTCAGATAATATGTTAGTCTCTCTTTCATTACATTAGTCGCCATTAGTACCCATTAAAGACTCTTGATCCATGGCAGGATTAATGAGTGGTAAGTGAGATATAGAAAATTGACTGAGATGAAATGAAAGTGTAGCATATTGATAATTAAGGAGGGATTAAGTGAGAGTAACTCTAAGAAAGTTACACTTCATCTTGACCATTCATTTTTTAAGATCTAGTGGTTAAAATTAATGATTCATGATAACCATTAAATCTGAAGAAAATGAATAGCCAAGATGGAGTATAATTCTTTTAGAGTTACTTTTGGTGTAACTTGATCAATTTGTGGGTTGGATAAATTTGAGAAGTTGAGAATTTTTTTTAGAGTAAAAATGAAAAAAGTTTGAGAAGTCTTAATTGTGTAAAAAAAATATCAAAGTTTTTTTTAGTTAGTCAAGAGAATCCATATTTTAATGTGCAATGGAGAAATTAAAAATATTTGGTGTGTCCAAAGTGACCGCGATGCCTATTACGCCTCCATAACCTAACCCTAAGTGTAACTAGTTAAGAGAACTCATACTTCGATGTGCAACAAAGAAATTAAAAACAATTTGTGTGTCCAAAGTAATCGTGATACCTACTACGCCTTCATAACCTAGTCCCAAGTGTAACTAGTCAAGAGAATCCATACTTCATCGTATAACAAAAAAATTAAAAACATTTAATGTGCCCGAAGTGATTGTGATACATACTATGCCTCCATAACCTAGCCCCCTATCTCTTACCATCCTTATCCAACAATTAGTAATCACATGTGAACTCACATTTTCATGGTCCAATATTTTATTGAATGTCCTCCTATATTCTCTTCCATTGTCGGCATCCTTAAGGATGATTTCAACCTCTCTATTTACCTTATCCGTAGTAAAGCCTAATTTATTTACTATAAATCGTCTTGCATCGTCAGCACGGATGAGAAGACGTCTTGTGTGACTATCACTATCAATGTCTTTCTTGGTAAGAGTCTTCTTAATATCCTACTAATCCATTTGTCCTTATCAATAATAGTGTTTCCTCTCAACAATGTTGAAATAGTAGTTTAAAAATAAATAAATAAATATCAAAGTATATCCTATTTATATATAAAAAAAAAAAAAGCCTATAACTCAACGTTTATTTTATTAAATATATTTTAATATTAAAATAATCAATTTTGTAGCCATCAAGCTTGGTGCTTACTCCACTAACATTGCTTGCTAAACCAACTTTATTGGCTTTGGCACAATGGGAGTTGCTTTCCTCCTTGGGTGCTTGGTAAGCCATCCGGTGTGGATGGTCTTAGTAAAGTTTCCTCACTACTTATGCATGTGTCACATTATTATTGGCTAATATCACATATTGGTGTAGTTTCGGACTTGATAATAACTTCTCAGAATTAAGGCACACAAAATAAGATAAATAAATCATCTGGATAATTATGCATTATAATTATAAATACTCTAACATTAATCCCTCGAAAATAAGAACATAAGTGGTAAATTAAGACATGGATTTTTCCTTCATTTTTATTGTAATGTATAATATGTTTATCTTTGAGACTCAATCCATGATTCGAAGGTTATAAATTTAAAGCTTGATCCCATATTTAGGTGTGATTTTCCATGTTAGCTAACATGCAACTAGTTTATATAACTTATATATGTTTTAAAGCAAAAACGACATAGTTAATTTTTCTTCTTCTTTGTAATGGATTTCCAAACCCACCTATCCCATCACGTTGAAAAATGAGATAAAAAAAAAATATACTTTAAAAAAAAAATCACCAGTAACACACGGTAACTCTAAGCATGATCGAAGTGGGCAACCATCTAGGACCTCAGTTTTTAGGGGCACTAGAATATTTTTTTTATAATAGTGTATATAAATAACAAAAATAAAAAGTATATAATTATAATTAGTATTGTATAATTTTTATTTTAAAAAATAAAATAATTATTAACAAGATAATAATTAGTCAACAAAATTGATAGTATTTTCATTAATCAATCCATAATTTTGGAAAATAAACAAATGATATAATTCATACCCAACTTATATTTAACTTTAAAAGAGGTAATTTGAATATGATTTAAGATTTAACCTTAAAAGAGTTTTAAGATGGAACTTTAAACTTTTTGTCTTCCTCTCTGTCTCTTTGATCTCTTTTTTATTGTAATTTTCTCTCTAATCTTTCTTCAAACTTTCTCTCTCTGAAAACTTAATTGTTTATAGTTGAATCTCCTTCTGTCATGCAATGCAACGTGGTTTTTAAAATATTACTTGTAAGTTTTGTAATCCTCTTTTCACGTTAAAATTCCATTCTATCAAGTATTGATTCCATTTACATTAATTATTAGCATAATTGGATCTTTGTATGTGTTAGTAATTGAATTCATTAGTTTTGATTATGTTGAATTGATGAGTCTGTAAGTTGTATATTCTAGTTGACTTGTAAGGGATTGTCAATTAGTGGTGTGAAGTATTAAAAGTCATTAAAGAAGTTTTAATAATTAAAACAAAGTTAAGCTTTATGATATTAAGTTATTGAATAGTTTATGTATAGCTTATAGAATATTAACCATTCATGTTACTGTTGCATATACTAAAATAAGTTTTTTAAAATTAAAATGGTTAACCTATTTGTGATCTACTGTCACAAGCTAAATAAAATAATCTTGCTTTGATTTCTATTGAAAACAAATTTTTTAAAAGAACAATATTCAAATATTCAAATGACACCAAAAATATCAGGGCAACCCCAGGTAACACAACAAAATGAAAGCAAGTGCATAGAAGAAGAAAAAGAAAAAGCCCATTTCTCTAGCCATGATTCCCTTTGACCCCCATAAAAAAAACCAATGATTCCATTCAGTTATTACAAGTTCCAAACTCGAGCTTTATGCCATTGGACTGTAGCACTTACTTGATATTCCTTTTCCATTCCACAACCAAATTCGGATACACAGAAGCAAAGATCGTTAGAAAATGATGAATATAAGACCCAAATGATAATAATAATAACAATGAGAAAGAAAGTCCAAAACACTGCCTTGAGTTGAGTATGGTACACTACACACCGCGTGCCATGCCGTTTTGATGCACAATTGCAGCTGGCGAAACTCTGTCCCCTCTCAACAGACGCAGCACTATACTCATTGCCTCACCAATGATTCACGTTTTCAAACCAATTAATTGTACCTTTCCAGTTTCATCATGATCATCATTGTGGTATCCTTGCACCCAATTAGGGCCCTTCTGGTTTTTATATATGTAACCCAAAACTACTACGTACCATAGGCATCATCATGAGTGCCTCTGCGCAAATCAGTCTGGTGAATTGTGAAGGATGTTGTGTGTTTTTTTGTTGGGATATAGTGTATCATCACTGTACGTAGAAAGCATCCATCAAGTTTTTCAACTCGATCAAAATTGACCCTTTTATGGGTCATTTAGCTTACATGTTTTTGATACCAAAATGTGCCTTCTTTTTCCACTTAATTTGTATTGGAATCTTTTAGCTAATATGAATTACATAATAGTGTAAATCTTTCTCTATTATTTGAGGGATTTATCGTTGGATTTGCCTAGTAGCCAACATTAAAGTTGTAAATTTTAAGTTGTGAGATGTAGTGCATATTTGTATAGGTGTTAAAACAAACGTCAATCAACTTTCAATTCAAAACTCTTAAAGAGTGTAATTTTATTGGAATGACTATTTTTTCTAATTTAGGTGAGTTCATTGAATAAATAAGATAATATGAAAATACATTCTTAATAATATTATGTCACTAATGACACGTAAAAACTTTTATTTTATTCTTTTTTTTAATTTATTAGGTTAAAGGCTAATTTCATTTGTAATATTGTAATTTTCATTGACTTGAAAAGTTTTTAGATAATTAAAAATTAAACACAGAACATTCATTTAAATAGATTTTCTCCACAACATATGGAAGTAAGAAGCTTAAATATTCCATCAACCCTTAGGATGCTGAGACTACTTAGATAATCACTCGGAGGATTGTCTCTTGGACTTAGAATTATAAGCAGTTCTAGCCATTTACAATTACTTAAGTAATTGGTCTCATTGGGAAGATTGTCTCGCAAGAAAGAAAATGTTGGTTTCAAGCATATATAAAAGAAGTAAAAGTTTGCACAAAATTCTTAAACCAATAGTGTGAACTTGCATTCCAAACATTGAATATTGATTTGATTAATTAATCATCAAATGCCAAACACCCATTTTTTTAATTTTCTTTCTAACTAAAGTGGCAATTTCTGCAACATGGTACTTTTTGTGCTGTGGGGGTGGCATCATTTGCATCACTACCACTGCAATTATTTAGCTGTTGCAATCTTCACAAGAGGACAACACTGGCCCCGGGGGGAGAGGGGGGTGGTAAACTTTAAAAGTTTGAACAATGAATATCGGAAGAATTGGCTTCAAAATAGGGTGCAAATATACACAAGTATGATAGTTTTGGCTTTTTATGGGTCCCAATAGTAGTACCAAAGAGTTTCAACAAGGCGAAGAAAAAGGGTAACAAAGCTAACAGGAAGAGCATTAAATTTGTCCCTTCCACAAGTAGGACGGGTGTAGCTAAGTTAGCCATGGTACTCTCTAAGTCTAAACCTAGACTCAGACCCCCACGTGAAAATTAACCCAATATTAGGTCTTCTCTGACCATTTCCTCTGTACCATATACCTTCTTCAACTGCCCATTAAATGTCACAAATAATTACTACTATCAAATTTTACAAAATTTAGATCGATATATATGGTATGTTAGTATTTCCCTAATTATAATGCATGGGAGTTTTAGTTTCATAAACTTTTTATTTTGTTATAAGTATCGTTTTATGGATAATTAATCTTTATTGATAATAACTTAATTCACTTTTAAAAAAAATTACTTAATTAGTTGACCTATATTTAGTGAAGTTTTTATTTTTACTCTTTTTTAATCTACAAAACTCAGATCAAGATTATAATAAAAAAAAAAGATTTAAATAATTTCTTACTCATTAGAATATAGAGTTTTTCTCTTGTAGTAATTTAAAATTAAAAGTTATATTTTAGTCATTTGAAATATAATAAATTAAAAATAAGCTTTAATTTTAAAAAAATTAAAAATAAACATTTAATTTAATGGATTAAAAATATATTTTAACCTTAAAAAAAATGAGAAAGGCGGGTAACACTTTCTTTTCAATAATCTTTAAATATTCTTTATTGAATTGGTTTAAATTCATTAAAAATTAACAATTTAAGTAAATATCCACTAAATTAGAAAAAAAAATATTCTTAAATAATAAGTAAAATTAATCAAAATTGATCATTTTTATTCATTTTCAACCCATCACAAAAATAAAGTCGGTAACGTTTCTCTTCAAATATATAAACTCACTTTCATTATAACCAATATATATATATATATATATATATATATTTTGATGCCTCATAATTATTTCATTACACAAATTAATGAAATTATCCAGACAAAATTGGAATTCTTAATGTGAAGAAAAAACACCTAAAGATCGACATAATTTTAAGCTTGGTCCCCTATGAAAGAAACAAAACCTTCATCTCATTGATGGAGCTAGCTAGCTTGAGGCTTGATGAGGTGAAATTTCTACGTCATGATAGGAAAACATAGTAATAATAATAATCTACTCACTTCTCTTTCGTATGATTTGCACTGTGGTTTGGAAAGTGATGGTGCACTTTTATTAATTGATGGATATATTGCACCTCCATTTTATGATATTCACTGTGTTAATTAACAATATCCGGGGCATGTGAATCCTGTTTCATGAAAAACACTATCCAGTAGTGTCGGTTCATCTTCACTCATTATTTGGAGCTGTTGGCATACATAGAATTGGAAAGACAACGTAGCCAAAATCGTAGCATACTTCTAGGATTGTCTCTACCTTAACGTATACACCCTAGTTTTAGCTCAACAATAAAGTTGGGAAAAAAATTGTTGTAGTTATTTAATTTTTTAAAAAAAATCATAAGAATATAATTTAGGTTTCTTATGACTTAATATAATGTTACTATCATTTAGATGAATTGATTCTTAAGTGTACATTTATAAACTTGTCTCACATAAAAATATATATAATAATGACAAAAGTGGCACACCACTGACACCAGGAAAATCCTTATATATCAACCCTAAGTACGTGTTTTTGGTTTCACATTCAATAGTTACTTTTTAAAGCAAGATCATATCAAAATTAAATGATGCAAATGGAACTATTAAGTATTAATTATTTTAATTAGGAATTCACGTTTATGTTTTTTGAAGTGTTTCAAACACACTAGAAATATGTAAATATTAGAAGTCAAAACTTAATTAGATAAGTTTCTTCTATAAATATTTGTAATTGTCATGATAAAATCTTATCACGTTTGAATGTTTTTAAATGGTACTATATACTATATATAACTCCTAACAAAATACCCATATATGTGACCATTTGATCGAATAAATGTTTGCTTGGACGTTCTATCCAAAGGGGTCTACGTTCAATGGAAGTTGTTAATTGCTTACAAGTTGCTTCTGAGTATTTTAAAGTTAAACGTGGAAATAGAGAATACTTGGTCCACGTTATTAAATTCTTTCCAAACACGTACGAAAATTATATATACAAAGAATTTGATGTGAGATTCGTACATAGATTAATAACTCAAATTCGTCCAGGATCGATCAACAAGTTTGAAACGTGCATGTTTCAAAGAGAGGTACACAAAGCTAATATATATATATACTACTATACAACTATACAAGAGTCTATTTAAGTTAAAAACAACAATAGAATTTATAAACGCGGTTTGTTCCATTAACATTAAAAGCAACTCAAATATTCAGGAGAACCGTTACTCCCCGACACTTCCCAAATATTTACAACAATCTAAGTCCTTCTGCAAATTTGCATTGTTGCCATAAAATCTAGCAAAGGGCATTTTTTTTTATTAAATTTTCAAAACTTAGGTTTAAAAAAAAATTATTTTGTAAACCAAGTTTGTAAAAGCAAGCTTATTATATTACTTTTAATTGAAACTAAGTTTGAGAATTAAAAGCAAGCTATGTTTTGGTTTATCATTTGGATCTACTAAATTATGTTTGTCCATTAATCAAAGTTGTTTTTTCTGCAAACTTAATTGCAAAATAAAATTCATTCAAATGTACGTTTACAAATTATACATACATTTGAGAAAAAATAAATTTATTGGGCAAACCTAATTTTGAAGAGGTAAAATGATAAACGGCAAAACCATTGCCAAAGCCACACGCAATGATATACTATGTAGTCACGCATTAAATTTCAAAAAGCTCAATACACATAATTTAACTAACCCACAGTCACATTAAACCAATGCACCCTAGTGTACATTCTTAACTTAATTCTACAACGTACCCAACCACAATACCAAATCCACGCAAACAATCACAATCAACAACCCTTACAAAGTTCAGTCCCAATCATAATAATAAAAGCATAGAATACTAGCTAACGAGATATTCAAACCCTAATAAAGTAGTAGTAAGTAACAATCATAGTGGTCAACAACATGGTCAACGCAAAAAAAATCAATAGCCCCACATGCAATCCAACTCGGACGGTACAATCGCCATGCCGGCGCCGCCGTCAGACACCACCCTCTGCTCATCCGGCGCTGGCCAGTTCCCGACGGCTCCGAATGATGCCACGTCAGCAGCGCTGACGTGGCCCGTTGGAGAGAAAAAGAAGGGCAGGTTAAGGTTGTCGTGCAAGGATCTGAGGCACGGGAAGTTGTTGGAGATTCCGACACCAACGTTGTTGTTGCTGCTGCTGCTGTTGTTGTTGTTACGATGAAAGCGCGCGAAAGGGTCGAGCGGCGGCTCTGGCGGCGGTACGAGGTGGTCGAAGGCGGCGGCGGCGGAGATTGTGGAGAAACAGGACACGTGCTCCCTTTGGTTGTTGTTGTTGTTGTTGGCGACGCTATCGAAGGAGCAGCTTTCGCGGTCGTTGAAGGTTGCGGCGGCGGCGGTGGTGGTGGTGGTGCTGGCAGCGGCGTAAGGAGAAGATTCTAGAAGCGGCGGAAGGTAAATGGAAGACGGTGAACCCGGTTCGGGGCACAGGCTCATGTTGCTGCTAGTGTTTGATGTGGTCATTCTTGTTTTCTTAGAACTACCAACGTTGGTGGTTGACACGGTGGAGCCGCCGCCGGTGGTGTTCTTCTGAAACACACGTGAGATCACCCACTCGTCCTTTAACATTTCAAAAAAACAAACAAATTAATTAGTCATTTTAACTAACTAGTGACTAATTGCACCACTTCATAACAATATTTATACCAATAATAAAAATAAAAACACTCATTTGCTTCCAGCACAATGTTACATTTTAAATCTTACATCAAAAAAATATGTTCTAGTTTTTATACATGCACTTTTTAATTTATTTAAGCCTATGTCAACCAAAATTTTAAGAATTAAAATTTATTATTGAAAAAAACCGTATGATCTAAAACATAAAAAAAAAAAAAAACATGAGTGTCAAACACATTAATCATGAACAATAAACAGTGTGTCTACAAAGAAGTAGTAATACCAACATTTCTGATAAATATTACTAGTAAACTATTAAAAGACATGTAAATGAATTTGTTAAAAAGTGTGATTCTAACGTTTCAGTAGACACTAATAAAAAACAAGTACTAACTGTTTAGATGTAGCAGAATGTTTTAAAAAGGAGATCAAGGAGCAGGATTGAGGATCTTATGCTTGGAAGCAGCACTGATGGGAAAAAAGTTAACAAATGATGATGATGATGCAGTGGCTTATAGTTGCTGTGCTCTTTTGATGATTATACCTTGTTGTCATCATTTTGTTAATAGTTTATATTCCCCATGCAGTACAAGCAAAGGAACGTGCCTTTGCACTGAAGGGTAATACCCGTTGGCTAAGTATAGGAAGGAGCATAGCTTTTGAGTAAAATTATGAAACTCAGTAACTACGTACTATAAAGTCTAATCATGAACCGAATTTCCAAAACAAAAAGAAGAAGTAAAAAAACACCATGAAAACAATAAATGAGGCCTAATAATAGAATGATTCAGTTATTTGGTTATACCTTGGAGCTTCTAGAGAGATAGTGGTAAGCGAATTTGCCTTCTAAGCGATACTCGTGCATGACCCAGTTGCTCTTTTCACCCTTTGGAGCCCTTCCTCTATAGAAAACCAAGGTTTTCTTCATGCCAACGAGTGAACATGTTTTGGAGCTGTAGATCTCTCTGTCTTTTCCAGTGGCTTTCCAGTAACCAGCTTCAGTGGCCCTATTGGTGCGTAAACCAGTTGGGTACTTTCTGTCACGAAGGCTATAGAAGTACCATTCCTTCTCACCCATCTTTGCTTTCTCTGCCGTAAAACAAACAATTAATTCATGAAGTGAGAGTTGGTCACTACTTATATACCGTGTTTCAGTTGTGTTATTAATCGATCTGGGACTTGTCACATGAAAACAGTAAAATACAATATGAGGGTTTTGGTTTAGTTACCAGGAAGCTCCCATGGCTCGCACTTGTTGAGGTCGACTTCAACTATGGCTCGGCCAGTGAAGGAGCTGTCTAGAACCTTCTTGAGGAGGTAGTATGTGATGAGTTCTTCATCTGTGGGGTGGAATCTAAAGCCAGGAGGTAAATGTGGTTCATTGTTGTTGTTATTGCTGTTGTTGTCAAAGTGATGAGAGTGGTGGTGGTGTTGTGGTTGATGATAGTAGCTATCCATTGTTGGAGCATGCAAAATAGGAGTACAAGAACAAGAAGAAGATAAGGCAAAGACACAAAGAGAAAGTGAGAAAAGGGTGCTACCTTTTTTTCAAAGAAGGAAATTTTTATTAGAATGGGAATGTTGGATTCAAACAGATGATGGCTCTCTTCATTATATAGGAAATGCTAAGTAACAAGGAAAAGAAATAAGAAAGAGAGAGAGAGAGAAAAATGGTTTATTGCTTCGTGTGGTGTGTGGTGTGTGGTTTTTGTTTTTTCTTTATTTTTTTTACATTGGGATTTGATGAATCGAGTGGCAGGAGTGAAAAAGGTAAAATTGTAATAACAAGGCATGTATGATAGTAAGATTTTTATTCTCAAATAGTAACATTTTTATTATTATTTTCCCTTAGATAAGATTATTAATATTCAATATATTTATATTTCTACAGTAATAGTAGTAGTATGAATTTATTTATTTTTTTAACAAATTATAATAATATATAATTAGGTTTTTTAATATTATTTTGTAGCTAGTGTCCTTTTGTTCTGATCTGTCTTTACACACTCTGCTATGGCTATGGTCCTTATCATATCCCATAATTCTACATAGCTAGAGAGAGAAATTAAAGAGAGTGATGCGTAGGAGGAGGGAGTGGTTTCTGTTTTCTGAGGCTCTGCATTGAGTATGCGTGCGTGTGTGAGGAAGTGTGCAGGTATTCCTCTGTCAGTGAGTTACAAGCAGGAGCAGAAAGTAGTTGTATTGTATGTAGAAAAAGATAACTCTTTAAAAAAAAAAAGTTATTGATTTTATTTTTGAAAAACTCGAATATCACTGTGTTATCTTAAATAAATTTTGTAAAACACCTTAATGAATGAATATTTTAGTATTTTTATTTTGACACTAATTATATTTATAAAAAGTTTAAAAAATATTTTGAAAAATAAGTTATTGGCTGACTCGTCATTCAATGACTAGTAGAGATTAATGACATGGTTAATAGATTAGTTTAGTATTTTATTGTATTTTTATATTTGATATAATAAAGTAAAGTATTTAATGAGTAGATGTTTATATCTTTGACTCAATAAACATCATGTAATGTAGGTAGATTGTACAAAAAGGCTTGTTTTTTCTCATTAAATTGTGAGTTTTTATTAAATTCAAAATGGTTAAGAAAAGACTAAATAATATGGGTTTGATTGAAATTGAAATACTTATATAATTTTGTAAGTAAAATTTCATGTTCAAGTATTTTAGAAGAAAATAATGAAGGAAAATTCTATTAAAAGTGGCACTGGTAGAAATTAATCATTAATGAAATTGATAAATATTTGATATTAATAACGTGGAGACATGAACATGATTAAAAATTAAAATTACTTATTAACCATTATTAATATATATTTATGGTTTTTAAATCTAAATTATTTACCTTTCTAAAAATTAACATATTTATTGTCAAGTGTGTCTTTTTCAATTTAATTTAATTTTTTTAAAACATAGCTATATCTTTAAAAGAGTATTTATTAAAGATGTACTTAATTTTTAGTTATGTAAAAAGATTACTCACAAACTAAACAAATAAATATTTGGATAAAATATGATTTTTTAATTTTCTAAACTCGTGATTTTGCTTTATATGATAGATTATAAATCAAATGTAAAGCTCTACTTATTAGTTCATAAGTTAGCATATGAGTCAAAATAGTTATTTAAAAGTTACAAAACTAAATGTTATAATTAAAATTAGAGTGATTAAAATTATAATTTAATCTTAATATTTTTACATGTGATCTTTTGCAAGATTGAGACAAACATTAAAGCTTAAAAAGTATTTATAGATTATCTACCAACAAAATCTACTCATTAGAGATGAACATTAAACTCACATCCTTGTAAAACATGAGTATATATTCCTTATTAAGTGAATCAACTTTGTTAATTTATATGTTTTTGTGAGTTAGAATTTCACACGAATATATATATATATATATATATAGCATATACACCTATAAAACTAGCTGTTTGATATCTTCTCTGTCAGCGCAGTTTAAACATTAAATAATTACAAAGTCATGCTTATCACACGCCATCTCCTACCTCCTCTCTCTTTATTTCCGCAAATTTTGGTACTCTTGGTCACAACCTTCTCAATCACATTCTCCTTTTCAAAATCTTTTATTTTTCTTCTGTGATTCATAGATAGATAATTGTTTCTGTTTATAGGTTCTTGGTCAATTGTGTACCAGAGTCTTGGTATCTCTCTCTAGCTTCAAGTAGATATTGCATTTGGTTACATTAAAGGATACACCATTTCGTTTCATTAATTGTCTTTCCAGTGATTTATTAACATTTTTATGTTAAATTCACACTTAATTTAGATTATATTGAAATAAGAGAAAAAAAAAAGTAAAAATAAGAGAAATGAAATGAAAATAGAATTGATAAAAATATTATTATTTTAGATAAATAAAAATTGAGAAAAAAAAAAGGATTTTATCTGCGTCTATTTTAATGAGCGAAAGAGAATAATATAAATAAATGATATATTTTTTTCATGCCAATTAAAAAAAATTACTATATTATTTATTATTTAACATAAAATTATTTGTTTTTATTTGATTTTTAAAAGACTAAACAAACTATTCCAGTTTCCATCTTTTTTCTGCATAGAACTTTTTTTCTTTCTCACAAAATAATTTCTTCTATAATGGTAATAAGTTTTTAATTTTTTTTTTTAATCTTATCTTCTTGCTTAATTTTACATATCTAAATAGGACCAAGAATGATTGGTCTCGATTGGAGTTTTATCAACTTGTTTTTGGCAAGATTGGTTCTTAGGGACTAGGGTGGTCATAGGTTTTGCCGACCTTATTTTTTTCATTTCATACTCGTAGTATTGAAGGCTTGTCTATTCTTTCTTGATTTTCATTATATAACATCATTATGATGAAATGATTTGTAGCTTAATTTTTATTTTTATTTTTTAAAAAAGTCCTCCTTTTTAAAATATTTTTCTTTATTTAAAAACCTTGTTAGTTGTAAAAGGAAAAAAACATATTAGAAAAGTAACTTTTTTTTTACAGAGTTAGAAAAGTAACTAAAAACGTTGTTTAATATTATCGAATATAAAAATATATTTCAATTCCTTTGTTTAATGAGTACTGGAATATATTCTTTTAGAAAAATTCTCTTTAATATATTCTTTCAAATATATTATTATTATTAGTTGAAACTGATTAAAAGTATAAAGTTATATTTGTGTCACTTCTTATTTAATAAACCTTTACTCACTATTTGTATAAGTTTATTTTTAACCAATGATAAAAAAAAAAAAAGTGTTATAAAAAATATGTTAAATGCTACTATACCGATAGCATCCCTTTTTTGTTTGATTTTGCATTTATTAAAATAATGTATTGTCTGAATATGAATATGTCTTAATAATTATAGTAATTTTTTTTCTTATTTTCTTTTATCATCTTGACCAAGGTTATCGCTCTTATATCTAAATTACTAATCTGACAGTTAATTAATATTTATTCAATTTCTTCTATGCCTATTAAGAGACCTATAACCTTTCCAATATCAACTTTATTATAAATTGGCTATTCACACAAAATTAATGAAGTCCTATTTTAATTCCTTCTCTTTTGTACTTTTTAGTTTCTTGTTCACCCTCTTTGACCGTTGTCGTCTTCTTTGCTTTTATATCATTGCCTTCATAACGACTAGCCTTTTTTTTTTTTTTTTTCATTTTTCTTGTCTTTTTTTTTTTTTTTTGCTTTTTTTTACATTGAATATTACATTTCTTTTACCTTGATATGATAGGGAATTTGGTAGAGTGGAAATAAAATGGACTGAAATGAAAGTTTTGATCTCATTTTTAATTCTTTTATTACAAAATTATCTATCCAACAAAAGAAACGAAAAGTACAATAATTTTCGTACTAATTTTACTTTTTGTTCCAAAAAGTTTACTTTTAACAATAAAAAAAAAAAAAAACTCCGTACACATACCACAGAGGTGGAGCATACATATCTCCAAAATAAAATTAATTACTAACTGAACAAAAATCGTTTGGAATCATACGTGGAGTAGAAATTCATATTCCAATTTCCGAAAGTGAAACGTTGAGTAACTCTGAATTACCACGATGGATATTAGATAGCAGTATTTGCATATATAACATCGATCTCAATATATGGTGTGATTAATTATTTAACTGTTCCAATCATAATCACAGCGGAAGAAATTGCTCAAATAAAAATTACCATATTTTAAAAGTTCTCCATAAGATCAAATAGCTATCAGTTTCATATGTTGACAAAAAAAAAAATCACATGACATGTCATAAAAAGAAAAAGAAAAAGGAAAATACAGAGAGAATTGAATTATATACTTATCTAATATTCTGAAAGGGGATATGATGGTGTCTCGAGTGCCAGCTTTTAATAGTATAACACATTTGTGACCATATCCATGAGGGTTTGCAGAACAAAACAAATGTTACCGGAAGTGGGTATTTTGCATCTGAAACCATGAAAGTGAAGCAGAAAGTGAGAGTATATAGTTGAGGTTGATTTATTGATTTTACGTTACAAGGGGTCAATCACACCAAACATGTACTCCTATGGTTGGACAATTAATTAATCAATGCCACATTATTTTAGACTTTTTTTTTCTTTTTCTTTTATCAATTAAATTTCTTCCCAAAGCTCCTCCTCCAGGCATAAATAATGTTTTGGAACAAAGTCAAATTCTTTTAGCTAAATAGTATTGTGTGATATATTTAGTAGGTCTGGTTGAAACTAGAATGATCCATGCATGAAACTTAAATAATTTTTTAAAAATTGATTTAAATCTCTAAAATTAATTAACTTATTTGAGGCTTAAATATTACTATGAGCATGCATGTCGTCTAATCCAATCCATCGCTATCAGCAGCAACACAAAACCAACGGGGTGACGCTGTAGCTATTAATTAATCAATTAAGTATTGCTAATAAGTGTGTGTGATCGAAATCGAAGTGTGAAATGAAGCATTGATGCAATGGGAAATTGACACATCCTAGCTCAGATTTTGAGAACACAACAACACAGGCTTTACATCAAATCAACTCTTCAATCTGCATGTAGTAGTATTTCGAATCCTCTCGATCCCATGCCATGCCCCTCCCTCGTGCATTGCATTTTTCCAACACCAACACTTTTTTCATTTATACATCATCAACCTTTGATATAAACCAATGGGAACTCTTATTAGTACGTTGCTTCTTCTTCATGAAATCATTTTGATGAGTTGTTTACAATAAGAGTGAGATAAAGAAGAAAAAAAACAAAATAGAAATAGGATTTTTATTTTGTTCGAGGTCGGGACTATAAATGACCTCAAATCATCGGATTGGAAATCAATTTTATTCGTGAAGCATGATTATAGTTAGTTCAATAAAATTTTACAGATTTTTCATTAAATAAATCGTTTCTAGTATCAACCTTTTAGATCATTAAGAAATGTATATTTTTATATTGATTTTTTAGTGTTGTTTTTATCATTTCTTTCCATTAATTAAAGGGAATATTTTATTCCCCAGTTCCCATGACGCAGTACTATTATTTTACGCAACATCTCTCAAAAGTCAAAACCATTCTCAAAATCCAAACCCAAATTTTTTTTATAGTTTATTAATATTTCTTCTCCTTAGTCCTTCCTCGAAACTCATGTTGTTAAATAAACGTAACATGCAGCTTCTTCTTTTTATAGCGGTGAAGACACACTTTGCAACAGTGGAATCCCGAAAAAAGCAAAAAATTGCCCCCACGATTTTCTCCAATCTGGGTTGGCTAAACCCTTTCAGGTTTTTTTTTTTCTTCTCACTCTGCAATTATCTCTGCATGCATGATATTGATACATCCCAACGCAACGCAACGTTGCAACCTTTTTGGCTTGGAACTCACGGTTCCTCTATGTTACGTCCCTCTCGTCTCTCACATACCCAATGCGGGTCGACCCGAATACCCATACCCTTGTGTATGTAGTGTACTGTACCTTCATTCAAAATAAAAATAATAAAAAAGTAATTGAAATTGAATGGTGTTAAGACAACACAGAAACTCATTGTTTGTGGAAAGGGACACACAACACACTCGTTGGATTGATATGATCGCACGTGATTGATGGACCGACGTGGACTGAACCGGACGGTTCAGTTCGATGCATGCTTGGCCGGAATAGTAAATACGGAACCGGGTTGACTTTTTTTGGATAAAATGGAAAATTGTATAAAAATTGTCATCCCGCAATTTCCTGAAAGGGATAACTTAAACTCTTGGTCCCTATTAAATAAAAGGAGTTTTTATTTTTAATTAGTTTTATAAAGATTATTGTTTCGATTTTAGTTTCTTAAAGAATTATTTTCAGTTATTAAGACTTAATAGTGTGTTTGATAAAGTTATGGAAAATTTTATAAACTCATGATCTTATTTTACCAGTTTATTTTTTGCTTAATTGCATATTTTATTTTTAACTTTTAATTTTTTAACAAATTTTATTCTCAACAAGTTAATTTGGTGTATTTTATCTTCAACTTTTTTTTTTATATTTGATAAAATTTATCACTTTCATTTGTCCATTAATAAACATAAAAATTGATGGTAAAATTGTCAAAAAAAATAAAAAGAAAAAAAGTTTTAGGTAAAATTTATCAAGAAAATATGAGTTTGGAAAAAAGTTGTAAAAAAAAAATTGAGGATAAATGTGCTATCATATAAAAAATCACATTATAAAAGATAAAATTTACCACATTTTAAAAAGTTAGAAGTAAAATACACCAAATTAACTTGTTGGAATAAAATTCATCAAAAATTAAAAAATGAGAGGTAAAAAATGCAAATAAGTCTATATTTTTTTTTTATAAATAAGTTACTTGTAATAATTTATGAAAAATAAGTTTTCCTCTAAGCTATTAACTTTTTTTATTCTTAATTTTATCTCACTATTCTATTTCGAATTCATTTTTCTCTTTTATTAAAATTAAAAACCCTCTTACTTGTTAACATTGACGCACACACGAAAAAAAATTCAATTGTTATTGCTAAGCCGTTCATTGCCAAGAAATTTTACTTTTTGATTAGTTTGTTTAATATCACACTATTTATTTTAATGAATTATTACTTTATTTATTTTGATTTTTATTTAAAACATTTGGTACTAAACAAAAGTTGATAACAAAATCAAAATTATAAATATTTTTTTTAATTTTTGTTTTAAAATAATATTATTAATAAAGTATTTAAATGTTAAAATAATTGATTTTTAAACAATATAAGTTTATTTAATTTAGTCCTAATTTTTCCAAAAAAAAAATAAAAAATTTTAAAAATATTATCCTACTTTTTAAGATGATAAGTTATCAAAATTGATTTTTAATATAAGAAATATTAAATATGTCTTTTTGTATCATTTAACATTTATCAACTAACTTATCAAACACTTTTTATTAAATCAATTATCTTATAAGCTTCTAAATAAATTGTCCACTCCAAGCTTGTAGCTGATAAGTTTTCAATTACTAATTAATAGTTTATAAGTTTTCAATTAGCTTATAAACTAGTTTTATCAAAAATGTTTCTAACTCTTTGTTATCAAGTAATTAAAGTTAAATAATAATATGGCCTAACTCCTTAAAATCGTTTTTGGTAAATTGTATTATTCAATCTTCATCTATTTTTTTTTTTTATGAATAAAGAAATTAAAAGATGACACTAGGGCATAAAAAAAAAAGTGACAAAAGAGAGTGTCTGAGACATCAACAACTAAGTAATTCGAAACTGAAACTGGATAAGAATATAATAAAATAAACGGGGAGGAGGATTTGGTTCCTAACTTAACAAGAATGTCTGCCATAAAATTTCCTTACCTAAGCGTATGCTTGAAACTAATGTTCCAAGGTAGTTGTACGTAACCACGAATGATCGAAACCACACCTGCATAAGGATGAACAGCGTCAAAGTCCTCAATAATAAATTTCAGAGAAGTAGTAAAATCTGTCTCACAAATAACATTAGAGAAACATTTAGTTGATAAAGGTGTCAATGGTTGATGATAGATTTAAAAAAACAGTTTAAAAAATATATATATAAGTACTTAAAAACATAGTTTACCAAAACGTTGCTTATGATTTAAAAATAATATTTTCTTATCATTTTAATTTTTAAGTGTGGGTCATTAAAGTATAACCCATTTAATTAAGGGGTGCTTAAAATGTATGAGCTGATGTGCCAATGTAGAGACCAATTAATAAGAGATAAGAAGCTCAAAATGAGTTGCTTAAAATGTACTCCCTCTTTTTTTATTATAAACAACAAATTTTTTTTTTCTCTCAAATATAAACAAAAGTAAGTTACTTATGCTTTATTTAATAAGTAATTCTCAAAATACATTCATTTAATAGGAGGGTTATGCTTGATACCAAATTCTAATGAAAGGTAAATTAGGAAAAATATTTAATTTTTCATTGGAAATGACACAATTTAAAAAAGATGAGTGCTTTTATTAATATGTGTGAAACTTAACCCATTTTTATTTGCTTATAAATGGGAACACATGTAGTGTCCAAAGGCTACGCTTTAATATTTTTTTTGTGAATTTCCTTTTTCTAAGGAGAAAGGGGTTGTCTAATAAACATGATAAATAGTCAAAATAAAAAAGAAAATATTTAATACACTAAAAAAATACAAAAATAATTTAATACTATTTTAAATATTTATTAAGATGCAATTGTCTAATATATTGATATATAATAAAAATATAAAAAAAGGGTTTCACTAATAAAAACACTTCTTATACTTAAAATAAATTAAAAAAGTTAATACTTATTTAAATAATTTATTTTGCATTCAATTCTTTTATTCAAACAAAATATGTTTTGGTTACCAAACTTTTAGTGATTTTCGTTTTTAGTTCTTACAATTTTTATTTAGTAATTTTAGTCTTTATACTTTTTTTTTTGTTTATATTTTTAGTCTTTAATATTAAGAATCATTGTTAAGTGATGCATGACTGCCAAATAATCTAACGTGAAAATCACGTGTCAATATAACATTAATATTTCGTAAATAATTAAATTTTAAAATAATAAATTTAAAATAATGGTGATAAAAATTATTATTATTATTATTATTTTATTTTAAAAATTATACAACCTGAAACAAGATTATGAGCAACAATAGTCTTAAATATGATCGAAATAAGCGATTATTTAGGGTCTCATTTTTAAAAGGACAAAAAAAAAGTGATTTGGTGTATATAAATAATAATTATTACATTTTTTTTTAAGATATTTAGTTTTTTTTTCATACATACATGTATAAGGATAACTTATAGAATAATATTAACTATTAATATTGTTGTATTAATATTGTTTTATATGGCAAAAGATTTTTTTTAACTTATAAAATAATATTAACTATTAATATTGTTGTATATGGCAAAAGATTTTTTTCAAAATTAAAATTATTAAAATCTTATATGGGAATTGTTAAAAGAATTTTTAGTTGTTAAAATAGTATTTTTTATGTATTGAAGTTAAAATTGTTGTACCTCACTCCCTTCTTCTTCCTCAAAAGAGGTATATTAGATATCTTTTATGAAAAACTAATGAGTGAGGCCTAACCCATCTTTTCTCCCATGATAATCTCTCTTAAATCGATTAAAACTGATCCTAATATTTTCTCTGATCCCATCCTTTATAGATTTGTAGTGGGGTCCTACAATATTTTACTATCACTCAACTTGAAATTAATTTTGTTGTGAACAAAGTGTGTTAACTTATGTCTCATCCTCTTGAGTCTCACTGAATTGTAACTAAAAGAATTATCAAATATTTAAAAATGTTATATTCATCATGGTTTGCTCCTTTCACTTGTAGCTTCACGGCATCCTTATCTTATTCGTGGTCTATGTGATGTAGATTGGGTTAATGATGTGAATGACAAAAGGTTCACTTTTGGTGCAACCATATTTATTTTTGACCCCAACCTGATCTATGATCTAAAAAGTAGCAAATTGTTGTCAGATTCAACATAGAAGTAAAATACAAAAGTCTAATCTAAGCCTCCATTGAAGTCCTCTGGATTTGGATCCAGACACTACTCTTTAAGTTGGGAGTCTCCTTCTCTACTCATATTATATTGTGACAATGAAAATGTAGTGACTTTATCTCATAATCTTGTTCTCTATACTAAGATCAAACATATTGAGATTAGCATTAACTTCCCAGTGAGAGGTTCAGTTTTTTAGAAATCTTTGATTGACATATGTTAATTAGGTTGTTAGCAAATTTTATCATCTCTTTCTCTCTCTATGTAATGTAATTTGTTTTCACTTTAAAATTAGTAAATAAAAATAAATTGTTTTCTTTTATCTCCTCTACCAAATTGTATCCTCTCATTTGTTCATTTGCGAAGGACATCAAAATTATTCATGATTTAAAAAAAAAAAATACAAGAATTATGGATGAGTTTGAAAAAAATAAAATAAAAAATACAAAAACAATATTTAAATGATTAGAAGGATAATATTTTTTCGATTTTTCCTGACACCCGAAATCTGAGAGTCAGTCCTAGTCCTGATTGTGAGGCCACCAAACCTATACGGGAAATCTTGGGTGAGTTATATTGCTTCCCTATTTACACTAATTTGCTTTCCATTTGTCAAGCTTTGTGTTTTCATTTTTTTCTTTCCAGAAAGTGAAGATGTGTTAGGTAGTTGAGTGGTTGCAGTTTTCTAATGAAAAAATTCATTGAAAAAAAATTGTGGCGGCTAAAAATTGTCTAGGATTAAATTTGTTATTTCAAAAATTAGATGTTAATTAATGTTTTAGATGAAAAATTGAAAATGTAACAAAATGATACAATCAAAAACTTAAAGTATTGCGAACACCCCTAATGAACCAAAATATAAAAAATTTAATGAATCAAAAGTGTCAAGACAATTTTTTTTTTTTGGTTCCAAGCACTACTAATTTCTTATGGTGTAAAAATGCTAAAATAATGCTTCATGGAGCGAAATTAAAAAAAACATAAATAAATGCAAAATAATAATAAAAAAAAAGGTAGCTTACTAACCTTTATAAATGCTTAAGCTATGATTGTATAAGCTTTGGTTTGAACACCATCCAACGTTACGCACATAGTCATTCTTACAAAAAAATTTGCCTAGGAAAGTGACAATCTTCATTGGATGAGATATTCAAACAGACACTTATTGTATGTTTTTTAATGTTCTAGTTACTTCATATAGAAATAAATAATTTTTTCTTTTACTCACATAATACTGTTTTGAAATATGTATTTGTCCATTCAAACCATAAAGCAAACACACTCATAATCTTTGAACTATTTAGAATGGTAATCCTACCTCAACTTCTTAAACAAGCGTTAGACCAGTTTATTCCATGGGAAACACCTTGCATAAGAATACAAATCTTCTACAGTAAAAATGGAAAAGTATTTGCTCCATTAATTAAAT